>OY720681.1:31504801-36304801 GCA_963170755.1 Amphimallon solstitiale | reverse complement strand
CTACGTTGTGATATGCACAGTCGCTGAAAAACCGGTCGTAGAAATTCAGTGCCCCTAGTATTATAGGAGTGATAGTCTTTGTTTTTCTTAATATCACTGTTACTTATGTGCATTATCAGTTTGTACATGTATAACGCGTAAATAGTCATTATCTTGAACTTTTTGAACAGGGGCTCACAATGTGTCAGTGGGTGTACACCATCCATAATCCGCACAATTTTTTTCCGTACTTTGAAAATCGTTTCTACTTGCGCAGTATTACCCCAAAGAACCAACCCGTATGAGATGATAGACTGTACCAAACTGAAGTACATGTGTTTAAGCACCAAACTTGAAACCGTGGATCTTATTGTTCTGAACAGATACACAACACCACTCAGTTTACTGGAAAGTTGACTTACATGTTCGTTCCATGTTAGTTTGTCGTCCAGGGTCAGTCCCAACACTCTTGCAATGTGGACATGTTGCAACGAGCTCCGATCCACGTAAACCAGCAAACTTCTATCAACATGATGATTTATAGGATAGAACTGCATCATCTGCGTTTTGTTTGTATTCAGTAGGATACCGTTGTTTTTACACCACATTTGAATTTCTTTTATGTTATTATAAGCTGACACTACTAGACCATGTGTACTAGAATCTGTTATGACAGCACTGGTATCATCCGCATAAACACTGATGGAAGCTGTTGATGCACACACTGATGGTAAGTAAGTAATCATGATCGAGAAGAATAGCGGACCCAATACAGTGCCCTGTGGTACCCCTTTCTCCATGCACCTCCTTCCTGAGCGTAAGCCATTTACCACCACAACATGGTCCCGGCTCCCCAAATATGAGAGGACCCACTCATATGCAACACCTCTCACTCCTATACCATGCAATTTTTGTGCCAGTAGCTGATGGTCAACAGAATCGAATGCCCTACTGATGTCGTAAAATAGTCCTAGAACGTTCCGTCTGTTGTTTAAACCCTCACATACTGCATTGATTATTTGCTCCGTAGCTGTAATAGTAGATTTAGCCTTTCGAAATCCGTGCATTCTCTATTGAAGAGTATTTATAATAATTTAAATATTAATTCAATATGTTTAATAGACGATGATTATTCAGTATCTTTCCTAAAACAGCACTGAATGATGTAAATGTGGCTTCGTGTTTTAGAAAATCATGTTGAGTTCCTTGTCGAAATAAGGGTAAAACTTTTCAAAGTAATATTGCAGCTGGTTTTTAAAAATATTTACATTTAAATATACTATTAAATATTCTATTTTTTTCTTAATGTAATCAGTAATCATACATTGACTTATATAAAATAAAGAATAGTGATGCGTTTCCCCAAAAACACACAAAATTTTCAATGCCATATATTTAAATATCTATGCTACCGAATGTACTTATGTGTCAGTGGTAAATGCGCTAAATTTAGTATTTTTTTTACATACTCAACAAACGTGCATATACAACTTAGTTGCGCGTATATCTTCGTAAGACAAACAAGAAAAGCACTGTCAGCAAAAAGTGGAAAACAAAGTCAAGTCGTTAACTAAAAGGCAAATATGCACTTGTGTACAAATACATATCCAAGACCTATGCCTTAACAAAGAAAGCAGGGAAAGAAAGACGGAAACAAAACAAAAGAACCTCTAATTGGCACTATGAAGACAAAATACGGGTCTCATCATTTACTATAGTGAATCAAGAAGAGCGAACACATGTTTACAGATCGGTCGCTTAATCCTGTCTTTTCTAGACAGATTAGACCCATGTCGCACTCTGGGGCATCTCTAAAAAGGCAGCAGAATTCAATCGGTAGAAAAAAAACGGAGAATATATTTAGACTTATCTCTTGTGGAGGTCATCTACCAGGTTTGATTTTTCAATATTTTTACGTTTTTCTTAGGAATGTGACAATAATTTATTATGCGAATTGTGATTCTTCAAGCAAATATTTCGTTAATAGTATTTTGTACGAAATTGCTGTATTTCTCTTGGATATTTACGATATTTACATATCTTTCAGAGATGTTATTTGACTACACGTATTTAGACGGTCCAGAGAATGTCCTGGATCTTATTCAAGCTGTCGTCTTAGTGCAATAAATATCTCGGTAATAGCCAATTACCGCTGGTTTATTTTGCTTGTCCTGATTTAAAGGAATTGTCTATATTTACTTATAAAATATTACTGCAGATATACGATATAAAGAACAATTAAAATTTCTAGCCGTAACATTAGTATAGACTTTTCAAATTTAAGTATCGATTCAGCCGAATCTTTCTTTTAAAAAAACAACTGTTTGAACATGGATTGATAGAAAATGCAATAATGTCTTCACTTTGGCGCAAATTCGGGAAGCGCTTTTAAGTGGGCGGAATGGATGTTGGATGTCGTAACCTGTTTTGTGACACATAAATGGTATAAATATAAAGTTTTAACACAAACTGATCAACTGCAACTTAATCGTGAAAAAACTGTTAAATATGGAAAAAACCGAGTATCGCGCTGTTATCAGGTTCTTTACAAAAGAAGGAAGTTCATACCAGTGGCGTAGATAAAAAATTTAGGCCCCCGCAAAATTTTTAGGGGGCCCTTCTAAAATACTTGTTTAGAGATATTAGCATAGAATGTGAATATCGGAATAATTATAACAAATTTATTTTATAATAAAAAAAATCTAAGTTATATTTAGTTATTTATTTTATAATAATACATTTGAAAACACAAAAAAAAGCTAATTAGAAGACAAAATGCAGAAACGTCTTTTTTTCAACAGTAGGAAATTTTCAACTAACTCTTCCAAATCAACGGGACCTACTTTGTTTATGCTCAATACTTATAACAGCCAAGGCACTTAACCGAACTTGTTTAATGGTGCTGCGTAAATAGGTTTTAATTAATTTTAATTTCGAAAACGATCTTTCTGCTGTTGCTGATATTACCGCTAGTGTTAAATATAACTGAAATAGTGTACATAGATATGAAAGACTAGTTACTAAACATGCATTTTCCACTATTAATAAATTGGCTAAGTCCTTAATAGAAGATTTTTGTTTAATTTCATTAAACAAAACAGTCTTAAGATTAATTAATTGAATCGGCAAATCTTCTGAAAAATGAATTCCATATTTGCTCAGAATATGTCTTCCGTATTCCACTATTTCTTCATTCCTTAACTTAACAAATTTTGAGGGATTAAGAAACGAGAAAAGGTTTACAACTTCATTTATGGAGTAAATCTTCTAGATAATTGGTTGATAATAATATTGAGGGACGCATTAAAAACATCTACTTGAAATTTTTTTATCGAGTTAGGATTACATAGTCATTTTCACATTCATCAAAAAACTTTTTAATTCTCTTCTGGCGTTTATATTTTATCATAGGCTGAATATTCCAAGATTCTGCTAGATTTATAGCTTCTTCTTCTAATTTATCAAAACTTTGTCGCAGTTCTGTCAAGTTTTCTTGACCATTATTGAGCAATTTGCACGTCTCTTCTAAATCACATGAAGGGCTCTGAAGTTGCTTTGAAATTAAGTTAACAGTTGCATTACAGACTAATAATTATATTTTATTGACAGTAAGCATTCAAATCTAGAAGACCATCTTGTTACGCACAGCTTTTTCAGTGTGTACTTAATTTTACTTCCATTTGATGCAGCTTGATGAAGGACTTGCCAGCGTGGCAAGCTTTCACTAAAACACATAAATTCTTTGCAAAAGATCATAAAAACTCTGTAGTTTAATGATGTTTTTGACAGAATCATTTAAGACTAGGTTCAAATTATGAGCTGAACAATGAATATAATCAGCTGTAGGAACTCGATTCTTAATTCTGGCTTGTAAACCATTATATTTTCCAGACATATTAGCAGCCCCGTCGTATCCTTGCCCTCGACAATTTTCTATTTTATCTTGAAAATTTTCTAAAGTACTTAGAACAACAGCTTCTAAATTCAGTGAATCTTGTTCGGTTAGCTCTACAAATCCATTAAATGATTCCTTTATTTCTAGAGTGTTTTGTTTATTTGAATTTTTCTTCATACTTGTATACCTTATAACGAGACTAGTTGATCCTTCTTGGATATGTCTTGCGTTGTATCAATTATAAGGGAAAAAAAGGAGCTTTATTAATATTTTTCGTTAATTTTTTTAAAACAGTTTTAGCCAAATGTACAATTATTTCATTTTGAATATCGGGGCTTAAGTATTTGTTTCGAATATTAGTGCTTGACAAATGAGCTTCTAGAACAGAGTCATAACGTGCTATCAAGTCAATAATATTTAAAAAGTTACCACTTGTTGCTCCAATTTCTTTAACATTTTCTCGATGTCCTCGTAATGGCATATTGCAAATTCTTATCACATCACATATTCTTATTAAAACTTCTTTAATTTTTACATGACCACTTAGTTGACTATCAATGGTTTTGCTTTTTCCCAAGTACTATAAACTATGCATGCTTGCAAACAAGCATCACTTCCCTCGTGGATTTTAATTTTTTTACTTAAACCCTTCCAGTCATTAATTGTGCCCTTACACCAATTTACTGATGCTTCATTACTAGAGAACATCCAACACGGTTGACAGTAAACACTATTCAACTTTTGGGAATAATATAACCAAAAGCGATCGATTTTTTGACCAGTTTTAGTTTTAATGGAATAATAATCACTACTGAACGCTTTATTATCGTCTTTATTCCTTGGAAACAGTCCCATAGGCTTACTTGGCCCTGTAGTAATAATTTTTCTTTTTAATTCGTTGGAAAATCATTCCGAAAATAAGGCTCTGTCGGTATTAAAATATGTTGAATCCTCCTGATTGCAATCGATTTCATTTTTTTTTCCAGAACTATATCTAATTTTTGTTCGATTATAACATTTTCGTATGGTTCAACATTTTCATCTGATGCAGATGTACTAGCTGCGAAGCCCTTTCAAAAAAACTGCTAATCTTCGGAAGTTTACGCAATTTTACAACATTTTCGTATTTCAATTTTCGTTTTTGTGCACCACTCACATATTTTTTTTCGCTCATTGTATTTTGAATACTTCGAACTATACACTTCGGTACACATAAATTTAATTAGTTAAATTTTGATAAAATTAAATTAGTATACGTTCACCGTAGTCGACAAATTTTAATTTCTGGTACGAAAGTAGAAGAGGAAAAGAGCACGGCGAAATAAAGTAAAAACAAACACAGCGAGGCTGCCAAGTACACTCGGCAAACGTTTGCTATCAAATGTGAAAATCCCCCGACTGCATTGTTTCTCCCACCACTGTTGGAAAGCAGGCATCGCTGCATATTATAAGGTCATCTTCTGCATGGAAGAGATAGCTAGTATAGAGCTGTAAACAGAAATTAAAATTTGTCGACTAAGGCATATGCTAATCACTAATTCGTCACAAAAGTTAATGCACTAATACAAATAGAATTTATTTTCACAATTCGAACAAACTCGCTGTTAAAATAAAACTGAAGGAATGGAAATAATTTTTCGTATTTATTCAGTAAAATATTTTTTTTTAGAACTAGGTCATTAAACCAAAAATGCAGTTTTATGAAATAAACGTGCCTTTTCATAATTTCGTAATTTCAAGTTTTATCTATTAGTTTATGTACCTACAATCTATATGCATAACATAGTCATATAACTTCATAGTTCATGTAAAATGCAAAATTATTATCGTTGTCTGTCTCTAATGAATTTGTAATTTTTTTTAACTCATAAAAGCATGGTATTTTATACGGACTATATATTACCTACTTGTTAGAAAGCATTTGTGACATCTGTTGTAAAATTGTAAGACGTACAGGCGGTGCAGGCCAAAAGTTATGTAAAAACATAAACCTTTTTTATATGGACCTGTGATAAGGCAGAAAATGTAGTCATACTGTGGGTTTCTATATAAGTAGAGATATTTCATTTCTCTTTAAGAAAGAGCAAATTGTCAATACCAGATGTGATATTTTTTTGGAACTGAAAGAGAAATACGAACAATAAGAAAATTAAACTGGACGGACGTTTTCAGAGTAAAAAATTCAAAGACACGTATGTACTGTTATAATTTTTAATACTAGAAAACAAGTACATATAAAATAACATACACATTTTTTTATACATGAATGATAAAACAGAAAATAGTTTTGTAAATTTCATTACTAGTGCGGGGCCCTGAATTTTTGGGAGCCCCCCCCCATTGCGGGTTCTACGGGCGCCTTATCTACGCCACTGGTTCATACCATACTGGAAGAGATGTCATCGGTTTACGGGAAAGTGGGACAGTCACTTTAAGTAAGGTATGGAACCACTTAAAGGCAAGCCACGACTGGCGCGGTCTATCAAAGTGATCATCCTAGAACTTGCTAAACAAGACGAACATAGAAGATGATCGGCTAAAGAAGACACAAATCGCAGAAATGACTAGAGTATCTAATGCAATGGTTTTTAAAATACTTCATGATCATCTCGGCATGACTAAGGTTAGTGCACGATGAATGCCGAGAATGGTCACTGCGCCGCAAAACCGAGAGCACGTTGATGTTCCCGTGCCTTTTTGGACCTCTATAATGAAGGCAGAAGTATTAAGTGGAATTATTACTGGAGATGAATACGAATGAATTCGTATATGAAACACATCTACACCAAGCTGGCATTGCAAACAACAACGTACACTGATGAGATCTATGTAAGATCGAAACAGCTGTCTGTACGTTGTTGATTGCAATGCCAGCTTGGTGTAGATGTGCATTCATACATTTTCATATACGAATTAATTCGTGTATGCATACTTTGTGTGATTCAATAGTGTGAGAGCTTATTCTCCAAGAATTACTTTGTTGCATTTTATTGTTGGTAGAACATTAGTACAGGACTTGCAATGCCAGCCATACAAGTTGCAGATTGTCCAAGAACTGAAAATCAACGATCATGTTATAAATAAAAGAAATTAAAAAGAAATTGTTCTGTATGTATTCTAAAATGGTATTATGTTTAGTATTAAATAACAAATATTTTTTTTAAAAAATTATTTTCATGAAATTATTTTATTTTAAAAATTTGCCGTTTCTTTGAAGCACTCTGTGTAAGTTTTGGATGGATAAAATTTATTGAAAAAGAAAAATTATTTTGTATTTTTATAGTCTTTTCTTTTCTTCCATTCCGTGAACATAAAAACGCTTCCTTGTACATTATATTTGCATATAAGTGAGTTTGTGTTTGTGATAAATAACTCTATCCTGCAATCTTCATATAATACAAGGATATAAATACTCGTTATATATATTGCATTTATTTCCAGCTGGTGTACTATTGGTATTCTTCCATCTATTTCTAGGCAGAAAGGAGCAGAAATCAAGATTCTGTGATTGCAGTGTGTGGGTGTGTATGAGGGATCGTTATCGCCATACAATTTAAACCTGAACACTACGAGTGGGATACATCTGTTCGAAATAACAGCTTCTAAAACGCATTGGAGCGTGCCCGAATAAACGCACTTTTAACAAGAAATATTAAATTTAAATATTAACAGAGACACAAAATGAAATACGGTTATGGTGATGTGTTTAACGAAGCAAACAAATGAGCAAAAAGAAAATTTTAAATTGGTTCGTCAGCTCTCGTCCCTTTTTAAACGAGGCCCGTGCATAATATCTATATTATATAAAGTAGCAAGAGGCAAATTTAAAACTCACTTATCTCAAACACATGAATGGCATGAAAGGCGCGGAACACTATAGAGACAGATATTCTCTGGATGTAAAAGGAACACGTTCAGGTAGGTACATTAACATAATGATTAGCCGGGTCACCGATACATTGGCATTATTTACGACCACCTTTCCCATACAATAGGCCTTGTTATCAATTACACACGGTGGATATTATTTCACGGCGTTTTAGCGACTTCAGACGCGAGAGAGAGACAACGCGTTAAATCAACCCTTTCCCATTTCCCCTTTCTAATCTCGAGGGTACGGTTTTACCTGAATAAACTGTTCTGTGTCATCCTCTCGGCGAAATATAGCAGCTCTTGTGTCGTGGTGTATACGAGTTTAGCTAGAACAAACTCGGTTTTGACACTTGCTTGTTCAAATTTAGAAAACCCATTATTTATTTTATAACAATATGCTAATGGAAAATAGTATCTTATGTTCATATTTACGAGTGTTCTACTTTTTTAGGAATAGAAAAACTTGTAAGAACAATGAGAAAACACATTTAAAGTAAACCAATTATTGATTATTTGTTCAATTAATTTTTTTAGAATATACTAGGAAGCGGTTTTAAGTTCGCGGAACGGTGGGAGAGTTTTATCGTGTCGGAACGTATTCAGTGACTCATTATTAGTATAAATATATAGTTTTAAAACAATCCCTTCAGTCAGTGACTGAAGGGATTGTTTTAAAACTACTAAACCATTGAATTTTTCCCTAATTCTAGAGATTTTTTTGTCAAATCAGGAAAAAGGAAATTTTTGGGAAAGACTTCAAAAAACCCAAATGCATTAAAAAAGACAACAAACGAATTACCATTTTGAAGTAATTTAGTAATTATTTTTTTTTATTGTTTCTATATTCTAATAAATAAATATTTTATATTTAATACTACTTAATATTTAACGCCATCCACTGGCTACTTACATAATACCAAAGAGTCGGTAAAATTGGTGCAACAAGGAGTTAAAAAATCGTGAATCTTTTGTTTAAAAGAGGGCACACCAAAAAAGAAATATTTTTCTTAAAATGTTTGTGGCAAAATTATGGAAAATATGTATGTATATAAACTTGGTGGTTCGTCCATACACTATAAATACATAAACATTTTCATGAAATACTTGACAGTTTTCTTAATATAATCATATCAACTATTCCAAATAACAGACGAAAATGGGAAGAAAAAATCCCTCAATTATGGAATAGGGGAAACACATAGTGTTTCATTTGATTGGTGGTTTTTTAAGAAAGAAACAAATATTAAGGATTATAATATCATGAGGAAAGATGTGGGAAAAGCATATAATACCCTTCAATATAGACGTCGAAGCACGGGCAGATGATTTTATTCGGAAAAAAATTGGTATGTTTTAGTGAAGATAGAGATCAAAAAGAGTATTTTTTGAAATCTTGTGTTGAAGAATTTTGCTATACCATTAAAACATAATAATTTTCAAGACCAATATGAATTTTTAAATATTGCTATGGTGTATCTAGCATCTCTGCAATTCTATGAGGTAAAGACATAACATAGACTATATATCTTTACCGTATAGCAATACGGAAACCGAGAGAGTATTTTCAATTGAGTTACTGATGTTAAATCTAAAAAGAGAAACAGATTAGGAAATGGGGCACTAAATGCTATTTCAGTTATTAGATTGTCCAATACTGGAAATTGTTGTAAATCATTTAACATTAGGGATGACCATTTAAAACTGTTGCAATGAAAACAATTGTATAAGAGAATAAAAATGTATATTATAGTTATTTATTCTTGCTGTATGTAACACTCACAATTTTAAAAATTTACCAAATACCTGCTATTTCAAACACTTTCCTTGCTTGAATGTGTTGTTTTATATAAATTCATAAAAAAATATTTAGGGAATTCAAAGGAATTTTTGAGAGACAGCTAGGGATTTTTGACTATGGTTGTCTGGCATCAGTGCGTTCAGTAGTCTTTACACTATCGTAGACCAACTAACTTAATCGGAAAGAAAGTGTGAAATATGAAGAAAATCGATATCGTGCCGTTATAATGTTCCTAAAAACACGGAAAGAGATGTCATCGGTTTGCGGAGATTTTTGACCGGTAAGAACGATGTGTTTTAAGTGGCGCAGACGCATTAAGCAAGGTAGGGAATCAGTTGAGGAAGACCCATGCGTAGAAAGGTGACCATTTCAGAACGAAAAATTAATAATGGAAGATGCTCGGCTAAAGAAGACACAACTCGCAGGAATGACTGGGGTATTTGATACAACCATTTTTAAAATTCTTCGTGATCATCTTGCCACGACTAAGGTCAGCACCAGATTATGGGTGAAGCGTGTGGAATATTCCTGTGCGTTTTTGGACCCCTGTAATGAAGGCAGGGATGGTGTGAGTGGAATTGCTACTGGGGATGAAACCTGTGTTTATCACTATGAACCCAAACAAGACTTGCAGTGGCATAAATGAGGCACACCACCACCCAAGGAGTTTAAAGTGTCACAGTCGGCGAAAAAGTCATGGCTACAGTTTCTTTGGAACTCAGGATGAATGCTGTGTATTAATTACAAAGATGAAGGCGTTTCCATAATGGAAGAATACTACGCTTCAACCCTGGAGCGATTAAAATAAGTCATTAATGAAAAAAAAAATTAACAAAACGGGTCCTGCTCCTTTACGACAATGCTCACGTCTATTGAGTATTGCGCTGGCTGCCCAGCATAAAGTGACCTGTGATATTTTAGAGCAACCACCAGATCTGCCCTCTAGCGATTTTTACCTGTTCCCTAAAATGAAAAAATTTCTGCGTGGAAAAACTTATGAGCGATACAGAAGTAAATGACACAGTTTCGGCGTATTTTTCAGGCAAAGATGAAACATTTTTGTATGAAGGCATACATACGATAATTCAAAGAACTAAAAAAGTCTGTTAGGGTTGTAGGTGAATATAATAAGAAAGAAAAATATTGTTGTATTTTTATTTTCTCTGCTTTCCCCCCCATTCCGCGAACTTAAAAACGCTCCCTCCTAAATCAAATATGGAAAACGTGAACTGTAAATGATTATGTTATGAATTGAAATTTTCTTTAAAACTTCCTTTTGGATCGATTGATTTTCTATATACGATGGATTTTCTGTTTGGCCTTTTTTTTTTTAATATGCATAATTGGGTACCTGATTCCGCTCAAAACATATCTGGTTGTATGTTATATTCTATTTGCTTTAATAAATAACGTACTTATTACTTTGACTATAACTTGCTGAAATTATTTAATTTCTTTCATTCTAAATAAGTCCTTACCGGTTGTAGTTTCATCTATAAATTCTATTAACTATGTCAAGATACTGTTCATTCACTGAAGAATATATTATCTAAAACCGTTGGCAGTACTCTCAAAAAACATTTTTTTCTAAATTATATACGAGGGCGACCTGAAATGAAAACAAACAATTAATGGCTGTAGCTTTTTATTTCGAAAAATTATGAAGAAATGTTTTCGACAAAAGTTGTTGCATATTTTGACGCTTGTTTTTTGTTCATATTGAAGGAAGTATTGTGATACTGACGAGACGAACATTTTTGAATTCCCCAGATACAGAAAAAGTGGTTTTTGAAATCCCCCTCTCTCTATCTCTCTTCTTCCCTCTCTCTCTCCCACTCTCTCTCTCTGTGTGACCACGATAGCGGTCAGAAATGCTATACTTATTGATACCAAACTTTATATATACGAATATAATCTTCTCGAGAACTGATTAGATTTTCAGAGAAATTGGTAGACCGGTAGCAGTAGTTTACTTCAGTGAAAAAATAAATTTCACCAATATTTCGTGCTCTAGTGCGTTTAATCAAATGTCTATAGAATACAAATACACTAAAAAATAGATTTGAAAAACATTGGATCAAGAAAGTTTTACAAAACTCCTACCGGATGTAAATGTTTTACTCTTATCGAATAGCTTTTGGCAAATCTCTCAAAAGTTATGCTTTTAAACAGATATAATAAACAAAATTTCGAAATTCGGACCTGAGTATCACTTTTACTTTTATCCTCGCTTTTATCTGATAGCAGTTTGTGAAAATATCTCACAAATTATAAATTCTATATAAATTTATAAAGATTACAAAATATTTTGAAATCGTTTGTTGCAATTTTTCTACAAAAAATTCGAAATTTGGACCGAAAGCAACACTTTTAATCTTATGTAGAGTCCGACCCAAACCTGATGAGACTTGGAATGCGCAAGGCGTGGTTTAAACTCTGTACGATCCGTGCTAAAAATATCGACACCAAAGCGATCGTGTATTTTCCCGCTTCTTTTGAATACAAACACCATGGAATAAAGTCTGCAATCTACAAGTTTTATTCTTATTATTATTATATACATGGCAAAAGCAAATGAAAGTAAACCTCAACACGAGATAAATAAATTTAAAATAAAAAGAAAAATTAAATAAAAAACTAGACTTTTACAAAATTTTATGAAGCGATTTCATCTGACGAATAGTTAAATACAGAATCAGTATCATTGTCACAATGTACATTAACAATAAATTCTTTTTGGAAATCATCCATAGTATGTTCTTTAACAATATAATCTTCAATTTTCTTAACATGGCCACAAATATTAGTCCACTCTTTTGTGTTTTATTATTAATAACCATATGGCAAAAGCAAATGAAAAAGTAAACCTCAACACTAGATAAATAAATTTAAAATAAATAGAAAAATTAAATAAAAAACTAGACTTTTATAAAATGTTATTAACCGTTTTCATCTAACGAATAGTCAAATACAGAATCAGTATCATTGTCATAATATACATTAATAATAAATTTGAAAATGTATATAAATGATATAAATGTATTGGAGCACAGCACGAAGCAAGGACTAAACGACAAATGATCAAATAGTAGACTAATGTTTTCACGCCTGACTGTGTACAGCGCTCTATAGATATTTCTCTCATTTTATAATGCTTGTTCTCTCTAATACCGAAAATCGTTTTCTATACAGATATCATCAGGTTTGGATCCGAATCTAATAGGACTTGTTTTGCAAATTATGTATTCAGTAGGAAAAAGTATTTAAAACTTAATTTGTATCTACAAAAATTCAAAAAATGCATACGTATCAGAAAGTCGTGTTGTGTCCACACCTCATTTATTTTTGTTGCTATGGCAAGCCACCTTGTTTTTCTAAAAGACATTCTGATTTTTTATGGGATTTTGAACAAACGTGTTTGTCTATTCATTAACGATATTTTGTTATTATTTGATACGTTTGTTGTTATTTAAAACATTAAAACATAAACACTTGAACCTAACCGATATTAATACAATAGCTAACGTAATCAAGAAATCGTAATTTCAAAATTTATACTATTTGGAATAAAAAATGAGGTGTGGCCACCACACGACTTTCTTATACGTATGAGCGTTTCAAACTATACAATTTTAAGAATCATTTTATACAAAAATTATTCAAAATCCTATTCTAAGTACTTCTATTCTCTAAATAAATCTGTATAGAATGAATACTTTGCAAGATATTATCAAAAAAGCTAAGAGTAAAAGTGCTACTTCCGGTCCGAATTTTGAAATTTCATATATACAAAAAACATTGCAAATCCAGTTCTAAGTACTTTTCTACTCTTGATAAATATATATAGAATGCATAACTTACGACGTATTTGCAAAAAATCGCTATTCGATAAGAGTAAAAGTGGTACTTACGGTCTGAATTTTGAAATTTTTTTATACAAGAGATATTGAAAAGTATGTTCTAAATACTTTTATACTCGTAACGTACTTGTCTAAAAAGCATGACTTGCGAGATATTCGCAAAAAACTGATTTTCGATAAGAGTAAAAGACCTACTTCCGGTTGGAATTTCGAAAAACTTTTTTTAAGACAATTTGTCTCAAACTTAATTCGAAGTACAAATGAATTCTTTATAAATTTGTTTAAACTTAGTAGTAGACGAAATATTGGCAAAATTCGATTTTTTCACTGAAGTAAACTGCTACTTCCGGTCTACCGATTTTACTGAAAAACTAATCAGATCTCAAGAGGGAGATTCTAGGTGTAAATACAAAATTTGGAATTGATATATACAGCGGTTTGACCACTATCGTGGTCACAGACACACAGACATTTTTTAAAAACCACTTTTTCGGTATCAGGGGACTTCAAAACGTGGGCATCTGCAAAAATCTCGAGGTCGAAAATTTTTATCATCACAATACTTCCTTATACTACGTATAATAAAGTAAAATTGGTACACAAGAAAAACAGCAAAATCATGTTACATTCAGATATATCTAATATAAAAGTAATAGCATATATTTGATAATTAAAAATATCTTCTGATATGTTAAGAAGGCTTAGGCGCGCCCAATCAAGTTTGAGTGTATCCAAAAAACTACTCAATTAAAAAAAAAATTCACAACCACAGTTGAAAATTGTATGTAATTAAGGTAAGTTCTCAATGTGACAAAAACTGCAAGGTATTTTAAACTCGAAAATGTCTTTAATTGCGTAGATCTTATTTTAGTAAGGACTCTTAGTTGTTACTACGTAAAATTACAACTGATAAATTTTTATCACATGCGGCAGCCCATTCAATTCTGAAAAGAGGCAAGAGAGGAGGAACGAATAAAGAGCAGAAGATGGAAAAGGACAGGAAGTGTGGGAATTAAAAAGCGGCAACACAATAAAGTGTCTTTCCTAATTAATTGAATCCCGTATTTTGTTTTGCCGGCGCAGAAAAAGCGTGTACGTGATGGTGTCACAAATGAGCACAGAAGCAGAGAGAAGGAGGAGGCTCATGGGCTCAAACAACAACGAAAACTAATCATTCACGCTATTTCGACGTGAACGTACTGAAAATGGATACTGAATCGGACAGTAAAGGAAATAACAAGAAAAACAAACTGTATTTTTAGCCCTGCACATATCACAATGCACTCTTTCTTTTGTGCAGCGACGAAAATGAAAAATGGTAATATTTACGGTACACACCAGTACTATTATTTTAATTCGGATATGCAACAGGAACATATTTTGCGGAACAGAATGCTCTCTGGCATCCACTCCTGATGCCCATTGTTTGCAAATGCGGTGTAACATCCCAGCTAGCCTCTACGGATAAAATTAGGTGACATAAATTTTCGACTGGAGTTGTAATGATGATCATTAAAATGATGCTATTTGTTTTGCTTTGGTCAGACATGAAATACATTAATATTCATAATATGCAATTAATTACGAGTATTTGCATTTTCATCATTTTATATTTATTGAGTTAAAAATCATAAATAATTTACGGATATTCACTACTATCAATCAACTGCATTTTGTTCAAATAGTAATGCTCGGCTTATCCATGTATTATAAAATTATTATTATAAAATAAATTTAGGCTTTAGGTCTTCTTGCAGGATACAAAATTGAGTTTGTACAATGTGTCTCCCATAATATCAGTAAAGCAAGAGAAAGTGTCTCCAGAGAATGGAGGAATACTTTGTTAACTTAGAGAATACATTACATGGAATTCCTCTCTCTAATATTTTTCATTAGAATAAAACTAACGTTGGTGAGGAGCCTGCAGCAAAGCGACTAGTTTATCGTAGAGGAGCCAAATTTTCAAAAATTTTTGTAAACAAACCACTCAGTCGTGTACCACATCATAATTTGTAGATTAGCCGATGGCTTCGTCCACTGTACGTAATGATATAAACGTAAATATTTGCACAGAACTTGGAAAAATACTGGCAATCTGGGTAAACCCTGTTGTCTAAAATCATGCTATTAATTAGAGTGCCGATTTAATCGTACCTCACATGATTAGATGGCCTTATGTTAGAAGACTCGTTTCAAACCTTGTTTTTACGTCATGCCAGAAAGGCAGAAGGCTGTAAACATCTAACAGGAGACAAGGGTCACATTTTAAAGACAATATTTTAAGAACGTGTGCAGAAAATGCCATATCTTTTGTTTGTCTTGTTCCACATCCGACACACCTTTTATAGCCTTTGAATGCGGATCTCTTTAATCCCTTGTAGCTTGGCGGACAGTATTCTCAAATTTTAAGCTGCAACATATATCGTCTTCGGAAATACCAAAGGATCAATTCTCGTCATTGCTAAAACGTGCTTTGATAAAAATGAATAACGTAAATGTGCAAAGTAAGAACAAAACAAGGGATAACGAAATGTCTGATGGGAAGTGAAATTTAATATTCTTCTACTGCGGCGTCTGTCCAGAAAATCAAAACAAATTATTAGCAAAATTTCCACCGGAAGTACATAATGATCTGGCACAAGAAATAAACGGAACATTAACTAACTTACTTCGGAAGAAAACGTATGATCAAAGAACTGAGAGAGTGTGTTGAAAGAAAGCGAAACTGAATGTTGTTCATGGAAGAAGCATTGTTAGAAATCCAGATAGTAGCGGCTCCGAAGAAAATGGTGATAATGAACAGGGGAAGGTCGAAGATGAAGGAGTTGATAAATTCTCATAAGTAGTTTAAATATGTGTTCAGGAAAACAAACAAAATGTTTGTATATAAAAATTATTTAATATTAAAGTAATACTAATATATACAATCAAATTGTTATCAATACTTGAGAGCATATTTTATAATGTAAATACATGTACGAGGTAGGCGCCATAAATTCTTGGCCTGACAGGCTTATACAGGTTCAAGAGTGTTCAAAGTCCGTCACGTCATGCATGCACATACGTGAGGTGTACATTAGAAATATGACGGTTCGAAGCCTAGTAGTTTTTAGTAACTAGCCAACCAACGTGACTAGCGCACGAAAATATCTGAAGTAACGAGAATTGAGTACCGCGCGGTCATTAAATTTTTAACAAAAGAAGGGCATACACCTTATCACATTAAACAACAGTGATTCATCTCCTTCGTATTCAACTTTAAAGTAGGCAAAAATTTTCCGTTTGGGACAAGAATCCCTGGAAGATGCTGATCGGTCGGGTCGACCAATTGAAGTGATAACGCCTCAACAAATTTCAATTATTGAACATGCTAGAAGATCGCCGTTCGAAAGTGAAGAAATTAGCAGTGATAACAAACATTTCCGAAACAAGTGTTCGCCGAATTCTTCATGCCCATTTGGGTATGAATAAAATTAGTGCTAGATGGGTAACGCGACTTCTTTCTGCTCTCCAACGTGAACGTCGAATCGAATGTGCGCAGTCGTTTTTAAACATGTGTGGAGACGACCCAAAACCGATTTTGGAGTCCATTGTCACAAGGGATGAAACAGTGGTTCTGTTTTACGATACTGTATCGAAAAGGGAGTCCACCCACAATGCCACAATATTCTGGGATTGTGAGGGCACTTTGCAAATTGACTTTAAAGAGCGCAATACAAGTGTAAACGGCACATATTATGGCGTCTTTATTGCATAAATTATGGGGCAGTATTCGAGCAAAACAAAAATTGACAAAAGGTGTGCGATTATTGCACGACAATGCTCCCGTCCATACTGCCACCATTTCACAAGCTGCCATCCGCGAATGCGGCTTTCAAGAATTGAAATATCCACCGTGTAGTCCGGATATGGCTCCTTGTGATTTTTTGTTGTTTTCTAATTAAAAAAAAGACCTTAGGGGACGTAATTTTAAGGACGACAGTGAGTTGCAAGCAGCTGTTATAGAACATTTTTACGGAAAAACTTCACACTATTTTTACAAGGGTATCGAATTATAAATTAATCGTTGTAATAAATGTATAGAAGTTAGGGAAAATTACATTGAAAAATAAAAAATTTTATTTTGTTCCAAGTTTCTTTTTTGTATATCAGGCCGAGAATTTACGGCACCTGCCTCGTTTATAAGGAATAAATTTAGCAATACAAAAACACCAAGATTTGTAGATTAGGAAATTTATAGGTTAGTATGTTTATCTGATTATTTATTAAACCATAAACCAATAGATATTTAATATAATCAATGAATTTGTGTACATATAATATCAATATTTATTTATTTGTTTGGTTTGTTGAAAATAAGTTTTTTCTTAGAATTACTGTGAGAATATGATGTTATTAATTAAAATTGCTTATAACAAATACGTCTTTTGGTAAATGATGGAATCCTCTAGCAATTTGCCAAATGTACTGGTAATCTGCTTGAGCAAAATATCACTATGAGGTTGTCCACCTCCGATGTATAATACTGCTTCTTCATTATAATTTTGGTATCTTGTAGAATACCAATTAAAAATACTGCTTTGCACGCACAATGACCAAACAAAATTTACTAAATCGTACAGGCTTTTTATACGCCATAAATGGCTACCTCGTACCTCTCTGGAACTGTCTTTCGTTGGCTACTTCGAAATATATATGGATGATCTTGAGATATCTTGAATCCAACAATAAAATGGTTTTGTATAAGAACAAAATAGTTCTTTCATTCTTCTGTTTGTAAATAAATACAGTATCCATATATTTTTATATTTTCAAAAAAGATTCTCTTTAAATATATTGATAGTTACCATTATTATATATATATATATTGATGTTTCGTATGCAAATTAGTAAAAATAGATCTTTTGATCTTAATATATCATTCTATGCGTTCTTCTAATCTTCAAATATATTATTTTATAACATCTTATGTCTAATTTGTTACTGTAACATCTGACTTAATAACGAAACTGCCACTGACAATAAATAAATGTCATCGAAATAAGTATATTTAAGAATCAATGTATTGAACTACCTACTTAGTTATCTGTATCAACATCTTCACATGAGAAAATCCCATAGTAATATGTAATACGTACAGTGATGACGCGCGGGTTGGAAATTCATTTAAAATTTTTGGTTTTGTTTTATGGAAAAACGCTCGGACAGGTCGATTTTTATTTTTAGCTGTCGGTTTTCTGATGGTAAATTGATGTACAAAGCGTGGTCCAAAAATAAGTTACGACCATCAATTTCTTTTTTCAAATGGAAACATATGTTTTTTATTTAATTTGTTAATTCTGCATCGAATTCTATATATGTTTCATGTACCATATCCTATACCCAAACTCAACAGTTATCGAGAAATTTACAATTGAACATATCAATAACTGCAGTACTTAGAATTCAATGCAGAATTAACAAATTAAATAAAAAACATATTTCCATTTGAAAAAAAAAATTGATGGTCGTAACTTATTTTTGGACCACTCTTTGTACATCAATTTACCATCAAACTAAAAATAAAAATCGACCTATACGAGCGTTTTTCCATAAAACAAAACCAAAAATTTTAAATGAATTTATTCCAACCCGCGCGTCCTCACTGTATATATTTTGCATATAGTATATGAATATATGTATATATTCATATATTAACAAATTAAGTTAAAATAAGGTGTAGGCTTAAAGGCACTTTTTTTTATCATTTGATATAAAAAGTTCAGTCGCAGGAGATCGTTCGAACACATGCCAATACGACAACAAAAACGTTTGTTTTGAATTCGAAATATTCGCAGGCGTGTAATATGTTGATACTTATAAAAAGGAATACATAAAGAGAGAAACGAGGAAGGGAAGAACAGAGAACAGCACTTTATTTAAAAATTTCTTTCTTTAAAGGTCGTAATAAATTGTTCCGTGTGCGAGAAGCAAGCAGCTCCTGAAGGAGACATCGTCTTGTCTGCAAAACTGCGAACTCGTGTCAGCCGTAGTGGCCTCTCGAGAATACTCTACCTACACGCTTGTTCTGTTCGGCGATGTAGAGAGAAAATCCCTTTTTCGCATATCATGTACAGATGTCTAACGTTTTTGAAGATAAACCCTTAAACGAAAGCGTATTTTAAAGGTAGTCCATGTATATCTGAACCTACTTCTACAAAATAATTAAGGTTCATATATTTTGATGTACATTTCTGAGAAATGAAATGTCAAATTGATAATTTCATAAAAAAACATTTTGAAGTTAATGTAAACAAAATACAACGATATGCAATGAGTGATCCCCTCGAACATTAGGTATAATGAGATATATTTTTGTATTGAAAGAATTCGATTATCTAATTTAAAACTTTATACTGCATTAACCCATTACTTGCCAAAGGTGCGTAAACACAACCTTTTAAAAACATTTTTTTTGGTATCAAAATTTTTTTTTTTATACATTATGTGGCAAGGGTTGGTTTTTTAACAGGCTAAAATCTTATGTTAAATTATGATCCAATAAAAAGTTAAATTTTTTTAATTTTTTCTTTTAATTAAAAAAAATCTGTATTTTTGGTTTTTGTGCACACCTTCAAATAATTATTTTTTTGGGTACTAATTATTTTTTTGTTATATATTTCTTCTCGCAGTGTATATTTAAAATATGTTCTCTTTGATATATACACATCTTTATATCTATAGTTTGAAAACGACAGCTAGAATGACAGGTATTTTATAACGGATGCGTATACGCACCTTTGGCTAATACATAGGTAAAAGCGCGCGCCCGGTGCCAAGCTGCTCGACCGCACTGGTTACTGCAGCATGGCATTTTTGAAAGATGTGAGCGGTTTCATGCAGGTTGAGACACGATTCGAGCTTCTTTTTGTTGTAGAAAAGCCACAACAGCATAAAATGTTTTTTGATAATTTTTTCACATCATATTCTCTTTTTAAAAACTTAGGTGAAAAAGGGTTCTTGGCGACTGGAACGGTAAGAGACAACCGTACTGCAAAATGTCCACTTGAAGATAACAAAATCATGTCAAAAAAGGAAAGAGGCTCTTTCACTTCCGCTTTTGATTCGAACTTGAAAGTTCTGGTTACTCGGTGAAATGACAACTCTGTAGTTACTGTTATGACGAATTTCTGTAGTGTCTTTCCAGTCACTCAAGCCAAACATTACAACCGCAAAGAGCGTAATGAAAAGCTTATCAATCAACCAAAAGTGATTCATGAGTACAACCAACACATGGGTGGGGTAGACCTTCACGACAATGGTATTGCCAATTATCGCATTGGTATTAGAGGTAAAAAGTGGTGGTGGCCATTATTCACCAAGGTTGTTGATATTATGGTTGTAAACAGTTGAAAATATTCAATATCGCAAACGAAACCAAAATTTCCCAACTGGTATTTCGTTCAAGTTTAGCGCTGTCTCTGCTGAAATACGAAGGACAAAAAGAAGACACCCACAATGAGGCTTCCACTTGAGCAAAATCCAACTCGTCTTATGGAAGACCTTCTAAATCAGCTTTACCAGGTGACATAAGATTTGACAATATCGGGCACATTATAATTCGAAATGCTAAGAGTGCAAGAAAAAAGTGTGTTGTGTAAGAAATGTAATGTGCATTTGCATCCTGATTGCTTTGATATTTTTCATACAAGAGACTAGTATTTTATTTTATAATAACCTGCTCTTCGCCAAAGGTGCGTACATGCACCCATATATTTTTTTGTTAAAAATAAAACCTAATTTTCTTGTACCAAAAATGTATCTTAATTACTGTGTTCTGAGTTTATTTTAATAAAAAAAAAATGTTTAAAATGTTTTTTTCTTGTCTTGGCCAGTAATGGGTTAATGTTAGAACAGAAAATCCACAGGCGAAAATGTGCTCAGCACAAGGTTTCTAGTGTTTTAATTTAGTACGTTATTGAGCTAATCTCCCAAAATCCAAAAGTGCCACTGCTGAGGACGTTGATCTTTATTATGCTTCAGTCCACAGTATATCGTCAAGTAAATAAATTTCGCCACTTCAAAGTAATTTTCGTAAAAAAGTTCTAGCAAGTAGATTTTGATTTTCGAATGAATTTTGTCGCTGAAATGTCCATGTTTCTTAAAACATATTTTATGGAGTGATTAGTGCAGATACCTACATTCAGTAACAGTGGAAAAATAAATTGGCAGAACTCGCATTTTTGGAGTGTAAAATATCCAAAGTGTACTCAAAATAGAATTTTCGAAAATGTGATGAGCTTAAATGTTTGGTGTGGTGTTATTGGATATCGCTTAACTGTACCATACTTTTTTCGAAATACTTTCAATAGCGAACTGTATTTGGATTTTTTTGATAAATCAAGTGCCCGTCTTATTAGATCTACTACTTCTTCAAATAAATTGACTTAGGTAGTTTCATCAAGACAGGGCGCCCCCACACAATGGTAACATTGTAACAGAATATTTAAATGAATTTTGGAGTAATTGTTAGATTGGAAGATTTGGACACGTGCATTGGCCAGTACTGTCTCCGCTTGATTTTTTGTGCGAAACATTTTGCAATCATATGTTTATGAAGAAAAATTAAGAACACTCAAGGAGCTGTAAGACGGAATACAAGCTGGTTGCACCTCTTCAGCAAAATGGACAAAATTTTGAACATTTGTTAAAATAATACATATTACTTGTTTTTCTTAATGATTTGATTTAATATTGTCTTTTTTTAAAATAAAATTTTATAGAAATATTTGACCTGTTGAATTAATTATCTAAGTCTAATTTTCCAATTTTGAATCTCTTACTTACAGGCCATTTGAATAAATTTGTTCCCTCATTTTAACACACTTTAGGTAGTCACCAGATTCCAACAGTACTAAATAACAGGTCTTAATCTTTTCCAAACCTTCTGAATTAGAACAAGGCACCAAACTTTTCCAAATGATCTACACCTTGATTGTAATTACGCGGGGCCACCAAATTTTACCTTTCAAATTTTGACAGTGCCGCTAATTCACTGAATTCCATCCAAGCCTCTCATAAACAGAATAACACCCCCCGAGTCAATAGAAACAAGAAAAAAAAATGCTAATACTGCCTTCTTGTTTACTCCGTTACTTTCAAATAGTTTGTAATAAGAAGCATTTTTTGGATAAGATTCAGCGTTAACTGTAATCATTCTAAATATTTTTTTAAAGATTAACATAACACATATCGTTGGAGAACTAATCAAGAAGCCAATGAAATGGAATTCAAAATTTTAAGCAAGACAGAAAAATATTCACAAAATTAAAAAAACAAGTGCCTGCAGTTTTCAGATAGTTAAGTGTTTATTATTAATTTATTCTAGCTTCAATTAAAGCCTTCATTTCAGACCACGTCCCCCAAAAATTTCGAAATTGTATCCTATAAGCGAGCAAAGAGACTGGGGAGTTAATGTTAATCTGTATAATAGCAGCAATAGTGGGCATTTAAATTCAGTTATAAAATTGGGATTTGCGTATGAAAAGGTTTTTGGTGACAGAGAGGAAGGTATATAGGAGACTTGACAAACGAAAATAAATTTGGTACAATACTACCAATATAAAATATTCTAAAATACCCGTATAATAAGTAGATTTTATACAATGTGTTGGCAAAATACTGTAAACGAAATAGAACAAATATGAATTATTAAACAGCTATTCACATTCTCCACATTCAGGTACTATTAGAATTTCCATTACTAGTGTTTAAGCATTAAAATTATTTTTAAATATTTTACATTTATTTTAAAAACTTGCACAAAATTTGACCGCTTGTGCTTTTGCGAGCAGTTTCTCTCCCTTTCTTAAAGCCGGTAGAGCAATAAAACCTTTATGTCCTCAACTACCTACGACAAACATACACAAACATCAGTTTTAGATATCTCATGTACGTTTTTCAGTTTTTATTATTTTCATTTTTTGACACGTTTTCATCTCTATTGGTCAAGAAATTAACCACCAATTTCCTTGTCCCTCGGAATTCTTTAAAAGGCCCCAGCTTCTTGACTCACTCTCGCAGTACTTTATCATCTCTCACTACTACTTTCACCTCTCTAACTTAGCATCTCACTACCCCTAATAGTTTTACGATTTCTTCGTGACTATCGGCGCCTGACCGCTGCATCTGTGATTCTGTGCGGATCCATACACACGCAAGTATAAACACTTATTGTCCGATATCATTGATTTTTAACTTAAATCCTTTCTTTTGAACCGACTTAATAATCCCTTAATCCCTGTTTATTTATTTATTATTATTATTATTTACTGTCCCTTTAATTTTACATGCTTTAAATTATAATTACTTTAGTTTTTTCAATCGTAATTTTCTTTTAGTTCGCTACTTTATTAAATATAAACTTTAAACTCAGTTTTCTTTAATACTTTCTTTTACAGCATACTATACAACCTTTTATAAACAATTTTAACCGTCAACATAATACCAAATATAACAGTACTGATATGTACAGTACAGAATTTGTGTAACTTAAGCTAAAGAGATAAAATGTATATAACAATGGGATAACTAAAACTAACTTTATTTACAACAATTAGGTGTTGAAGACAAATAATTTTGTCATATGTATTTTTTTATGTTGTTTGATGAAACCGTGCAATATAACGGCTCTAAAGAAACAGTCGACACCGTTTGTAGTCGACGATGAAGACATCCAAGTACTTAAATAGAATCGCTTCTGTAGAGGAAGCGAACCATTGACTCGGTCAGTGAAGCGCATTTAACTCGCCTTCTCATCAGCGAGATGCTTCCTTCGCGCTTATATCCTAACGATTCAGAGTCTCTCACCCCAGTCCTTCTTTTGAAGCTTAACCGGATTGTAAAAGTACGTTCGTATAGATGTGATGACAACGTTTAAACGAGAACTCATTCATTTCTATGTATCACAGAGGTCGCCCGCCCTTTTTTTCTATATACTTGTCTTTGTCTCATTAGAACTGCCATAAATGAAAATCACTGACGACGAAGCGTTTATTAATTGTGTTGTCAATGTTCGTTGTGTTGAATACATCTTAAATACGGAATTTAATATAAATATGGAGGTTATTGGAAAAAGAACACAATCTATTGAATTGAGTTGGATTGAATTCTTCTCTGCGATTCAAATCGGATATTTCTCAGTGCATCAGGCATTGTTATTCTGTCCTTAGGTTACTCTACCCGCATAGATTGTAGTTAACTGCAGAGACTAAAGAGGCTTCAATACTCTGGTTTTGTCGGACTTTTGATTCTGCTTTCCTTGCTTTGATTGCTCTCCAGCCTGTGCAAAATTCGTGTCTTTGCTGTATGTATGGAATTCGTAAATACACACACAAGTTAATTGATGCTAGTTGGCTGAGTATGGATAGTAGGGCGCAGTTGCAGTTGAAAATAATATATTAAGGGCTGTCTGTCCTATTTGTGAGCTAAAATTAAATATCGAACTAATGAGCGTAATGTGAACATAGACACGAAAGGCTTAATTTCGCCACCATTACATAAAATAACTTTATATATGAGCGTAGATTTTCGTACGGTGTTTACTTGTGTTATAACTCGTTGTGGTGATTTCAAGAGCATGAGCCTCCCTATGCTCAGGTACCAATTGAAGTCGTTTCTGCTTGGGGAACGGGGCGCTGTTGGCGTGGACATGTAGTTTATGGTGACCTATTGTGTCAATCTTGATGACTTATTTCTAAGATTTTTGCACCTACTGGGATTGCACTTGCCGTGTGGTGGACTCCGCCGGATGTATGGGCATTGATGACTTTGGTGCTTAGCCTCATCTATTGTCTGTTATGTTTAGTCTGGATTGTGAGGTAGAAATGAAGACCAGATACTCAACTATGTTGTTTCCGACATACATTTATTTTTGTATTCGTTGTATTGGTTACAAGCATTTAAGTGCACTCCTAACACTGTATTGTATATTCTTGAGAGGAAATAAAAATGATAATATTATTATTATTATTATAGACCGGACGTATCAGGCCGAAATTACGACGGACAAAAGAAATAATCTATAACATCACGCAGTTACTGAATAGTACTATTCATATAGTGAACTGCAACATCTGGTTTCATCGAGAAAACGGACAGCAAAAAAGGCGATTTTACTGTTAAATTCCTTTCTTCATGGGTGCAGGTAGAAGCGCGAGGAGTTTTTAAAATTTATTATATTTACTATATTTTTCATTGTTTTGACTGTTAATTACATACTTTGCAATTTTTGCAATAGTTCCTGTTTAGTACCGTTTCATTGAATCTACTTCTACCAATTAGCTTGACGTAAGTGTGCATTAGATTTCGTGAAGTTTCAATAACATGCGCATACATTTTTAGTTATCACTTATTTAGATCTTCAGATTGTTTATGTTACTTTTTCAGATATGATATGGAAGAACGTCGAGAATGGCACCATGAAACAATGGAGAGTTGGTTATACCGTCATACTGTCATACTGTCCATTGTCTGTGATACCGAAATTTATTGCAAAGTCTGTAAAATATCGTTACAGAATGCCAAAAAATCGCACGTACAACTTCACTTAGCATCGCTAAAACATACACAGAAATTGGACCCGTTGGAAACTGATAATTTTAACGAAGAACTCTGTGAAGCTTTAATGGTGACTAATATCTATATATCTATCAATATTAATGATTTCAAAAGTATTCCAAGTGACTTCAGATGCGGCCTTCGGCAAAAGTTAGACGCAATTTTTAATATAAATCCAGATTTAATAACATTGGGGCAATTGTGTATTGGACAATGACACAAAATCTAACTGCTAAATACGCTGAAATAAAAGAATATTTCCAGTATGCACCTATAACCTGTAGCGATTTAGAAAGGACGTTTTCTATCTACAAGGATGTACTTCATTCAAAGAGAGCAAATCTTACATACTAGTAAATATTAATACTCCTTTACTCGACTTGAACTACAAAATAAACAAATAATAATGTATTTTGTATTTTATAGATCACCATTCAGTTGTGTCATCGGCAAAAATTAGGAAAGTTGCTTCTAAATTTCAGGAGTATTTGAAAGTATTTTCAAATTTAACATTTATTGTCAACTTTCGAAGATATTTAAAAAAAAATTAAAATTGCCGAAATCTTTTTATTTTTTTTTATTATAGGGAGAGTAATTTAATTATTGTTAATTTTTCAGGAAATAATGAGCAAATGAGCTTTGAAAAAGTATTTTAATATTCGAGTTGGCATTAAAATATTTTATCAAACCTTATATCTATGAAATCAGAAAAAATAAACATGCTTAGAAGTCCTATGATTGCCATGCAAAAAAAAACATCAATTTATGTAATATCTTGATAATCAAGTGTGCCATATTTTTAACTGAGAATATTAAATTCTACGTAAAAATTACTGAGGTATAATTTTCATAATAGTTCTATCTTCAATAGTAGCGAAGATACGTATAATTGAAAATTTCGGCAATTTTCAATTTTTTAAAATATCTTCCAAAGTTGACAATAAATGATATATCTGAAAATACTACCAAATACTCCTCAAATTTCTTAACAACTTTGCTGATTTAACCGATCCTGCATCTTCATAATAACAAAGTTACCAATATAGGGAGAATGGGGCAGCCTGTATAATAATCATACATAAGAAAAATCCGTTAATTTTTTTTTAAATTATTAAATTTTAATGGTTAAAACTTATTTTGTCCTACACAGGAGCAATTCTGTATTTGTCTATGAAAGCATATTATCTCAAAACAGGTTTTGAATAAACGCGGCAATCTTGTTCGGTCCCAAAATCTTATTAGGACTAACGCTTCTATTCCCACAACTGGATTATTTCTTGTAATTGGCTGTTAGAGTAAACGCAGGCAGTTATTATTAATTTGTTTTTCTCAAATTTGTATACCGGACAATTGTTTACTTCAACTTTATTTTCTACTGCGTCTTTATCTTATTCACTTACAAAAGAAATTAAAACTGCGATAAGTAACTTATACTTTATAACCTTACTTCCGTTTATTTTGTCAGAAAATTACACTAAATTACTTGCAAAATAACTGACATCGTTGCCATATGTATTAATACAAAAACTAGTATAGCTTTAAATTTTGATTGACATTTAATAAATAATGTGTTACGGAGATGCTATTGACCACTTGCAAATTTTCATCATCCTTTATACAGTATTTTGTGAGACACAACATTAATTAATGTTGGATATAAGTAAAATAAAACACTCAATTAAACTTTGAATAACTTCACTTTATTTTAATCACTCTGTGACTGCAGTTTCGACATTATATGTCATTATCAAACTAGAGTTACAATAATTGATGGTAATATATACCGATAGGTCCAGTTCGGAACGGGCCATAGTCAGCAACGAGTGGCAACACCGAAACCCCCACCGACACCCCTCTACCCGCAGCAGCAGCACATTGCAGTTAAGAATTTAGTAAGACATAAACCGCGCAAGGATATAGTCGTTTGCATATTCGTTCTGTATACGTAATTTGCCCATTTGTTTCAGACATAATAAGGTCCAATTTATTATTATTATTGTATTCTTAGCTGCTACGGAAAAGTAATTTTAAGTAATAAAAAAACAATAACGTTTTCTAAAAGATAAAAGTAAAAAAATCAATAATTCTACAAAATAAATTCAAATTTTAAGAAAGTCACTCAAAATAGGAGCACGCGGAGTGGTATCGTACACACGTTGCCACATAGCACGTTCCATACGTATATTGTTGCCTATGTATGGCCCGTCGCGGGCTGGACCTATCGGTATATCTTATTTGGTAACATCTGAGACACACTACAAATTAAATACCTATTACTCTAATCTATTTTAAATTGTTGATGTACGGTTACAAAATTTCCCAACTCTCTTTTATATTAATATCCTGTTATAATAGGACTTAGACAACCTTAAATAGAGGAGTATACAAAAGATCAGATTGGTCATTAAGTAATATTTCATCTGACCTATTATTAATTTTAAAAATTTCTAAAGCTTCTAAAAGGTTTAATTTTAATCCTTTATCACTGTAATGTAAAATTTTAATATTATTTTCTGAGAATGTATGGTTATATTCTATTAAATGATTTGCAAAAGTTGAATCTGTTTTTTGTAATCTATAACTCCTTATGTGTTCTTTGATCCTTATGTTAAAACTTCTGCCAGTCTGACCTATGTATACTCCTTTACAATCATTACAAACTAATTTATAGACCCCTGATTTGGCTAACTTATTTTGTGTATCTTTACCATTAAACAACACCTCTTGTAATTTCTTATGTGGTTTAAAAGCAACTACTACTAAAGTTATTTTTCTCAATAATTTTTCTTATATTTTCGCTAATGTTTCCAAAATAGGTTAGAGAGACATATTTACTGTTATTGGTTGTTTTTACCTGAGGATAGATCTGATAAATTGTTTTGTTTTTTAATTTAGTTGTTAAAACCTTATATCCGTTGTTACAAGTTATTTGTTTCAAAGTTGAAATTTCTGTATTAAGACGTTCTTTAGTTAGTGGGAGACTCAATGCCCTATGTATCATTGAGTCTCCCACTAACTAAAGAACATCTTAATACAGAAATTTCAACT
The DNA here is from genome assembly GCA_963170755.1 of Amphimallon solstitiale. NCBI lineage: Eukaryota > Metazoa > Arthropoda > Insecta > Coleoptera > Scarabaeidae > Amphimallon > Amphimallon solstitiale. The sequence continues at coordinate 36,275,751 of OY720681.1, read as the reverse complement.
TTGAAACAAATAGCTTGTAACAACGGATATAATTCCAATATAGTGGATAGGGTTTTAACAACTAAATTAAAAAACAAAACAATTTATCAGATCTATCCTCAGGTAAAAACAACCAATAACAGTAAATATGTCTCTCTAACCTATTTTGGAAACATTAGCGAAAATATAAGAAAAATTATTGAGAAAAATAACAAAGATTTAGTAGTTGCTTTTAAACCACATAAGAAATTACAAGGGGTGTTGTTTAATGGTAAAGATACACAAAATAAGTTAGCCAAATCAGGGGTCTATAAATTAGTTTGTAATGATTGTAAAGGAGTATACATAGGTCAGATTGGCAGAAGTTTTAACACAAGGATCAAAGAACACATAAGGAGTTATAGATTACAAAAAACAGATTCAACTTTTGCAAATCATTTAATAGAATATAACCATACATTCTCAGAAAATAATATTAAAAATTTTACATTACAGTGATAAAGGATTAAAAATTAAACCTTTTAGAAGCTTTAGAAATTTTTAAAACGAATAATAGATCAGATGAAATATTACTTAATGACCAAACTGATCTTTTGTATACTCCTCTATTTAAGGTTGTCTAAGTCCTATTATAACAGGATATTAATATAAAAGAGAGTTGGGAAATTTTGTAACCGTACATCAACAATTTAAAATAGATTAGAGTAATAGGTATTTAAATTGTAGTGTGTCTCAGATGTTACCAAATAAGATATATATATTACCATCAATTATTGTAACTCTACTTTGATAATGACATATAATGTCGAAACTGCAGTCACAGAGTGATTAAAATAAAGTGAAGTTATTCAAAGTTTAATTGAGTGTTTTATTTTACTTATATCCAGTATCATGAATCTTCACAAAGTAACAGCCGAAAGTGTTATATATTAATTAATGTATTTAGTACATATTATATTGTAATATAAAACAATGTATGGAATTATACAATGCGATGACTAGTCATTCAAATATTTTTCATTAAATAGTTCAATAGATTCAGAAGGATTGATTGCCTCTCTCAAACCGAGACCAATAAAATATTTACTTATTTACAGTAAGTAATAATTTCTGTATTCCTAAAAAAAACGCACACATTGAAACACTGACATATTTCACTTTAGAAGCAGAATTCTTAGAAATGAAATTTATGGCTTAATTCACATCCAGGTACGTGATTGAAATTTATGCAGCTCACTAGTTTCCATCATACGTTTAAGCTTATACCCGAACATTATTTCATCTCATGTTACGTTAAAGAACAAACAATTTCTCCACAGCGCCACATCAAGGTGACGTTCACTCCAATATTTACTGACTCAACCTCACGAAGTCTCGCCGAGCGAAATTGCCTAGGAAGGTTTCCTTCTTCCTCTCGCCTATATATACGCACTTCGGTTATCACTCTCTGTGCTATTTATTCTGTTGCCCCGTAGGCCTGTATTTCATCTCTTTCCGACGATTTGATGAAATTTAATTGGAAAACATGTTGTTTACTCTATATTTAAATATTTTCTTTATATACCTACTATTTAAATGTTTACATGACTTTTCTCGTCGGCGTTATTAAATCCTGTATTTATAATTGTAATAACTTTTTCCACAATACGACAAGCAGCTGGTGCGGAAAAGGAAAAACTCATCCCAAAGGATTCAGTCTCTATGTCATTTTCGAAGTCTTTTAACTCCATAAATATATAAATTTAATAAATCCCGTCCCATTAATTTAATTAGCTCGGATGTTCGAGTCATTCACTGTAAGTTTTATTAAGCACTAAAAATATTTTAAAACGTGCTTACGACACGACAGCCAAAGAGAAAATTAATTTCACATAATTTTATGGATGTCATAAAAGTGTAGTAAACACTAGACATATAACTCTAATGAAATAGAAAAAAAAGTGCATTATTTATTTACGTTGTTTTTTTTTCTAAATGCCGACGATGTGTTCATAAAAACTATGCTCCCTATGAAGATTAAAGTGATGAAGTTATTACTAGTATTATTACGGTATCCGTCACAAAAATTCAGATATAGACTCGAAATAAGATTTTCCTCAGTAATTTGCATATTGATATTGCATTGGTGTTAAAAAAAATACGTTGCAAATAGTCCCTACATAATTGGGAAAATGTACTCATAACAATTATTTTTGTTTATGTAGAAATGAAATTGTCAGCAAATGTTAAGAAAGAAGTCTGTGTGATAATGCAATATGAGTAAAATAATAATAATAAAACTATTAAATTTTTACATACAGGATGGCCACATTTTGATGCACAGACTGACCTCACACACTTTAACCCCCTGCCCCCCGGGTGCTATCCCCTTAATTAACGGTATGGGGTATCGAGAAATACGTCATTTTAAAGATCTTTTGAAACAGTACATTTTGGCGTTAATTTTTTTTAAATTGAATGATTCGTTTTGAAGATTTTTAAATAAATCTTTTGGTTTGTTTTGTTTTGTATTTCCAGCTAGTCAATCCTTTTTAGGAGTATCGTAACAAAAGCCAACATTAAAAACTTTTATAAATTCCTCAAAAACATGGAAAATAAATAATCTTATGGTTCTTTAACCTTTTAGTTATGTCTAATGCAGAATACTCTTCCTTCTTTTTGTAGTTACTTATTAAACTACAATTCCTAAAGAACGATGCATGTTTTAGGAACGTTTTTATACCGATTTTGAGTTCATTGATTCAATTTTTGTAACAACAAAATAAAATAATCTTCTAAACGAAAAACATGCAATAGGATAAAAGCGGATATATCCTTTTTTACATTGTATACTGCTTTAGTATAAATTGTTATTTAGTGTTATCAACCCAAAGTTATTTAAATGAAACAACAATAATGGTTTACATTTTGCCAGAGTGAATTGAAATTGTATTAATTTATGGAGCCGAAGATAAATGTGCTCGACGAATTATCGCAACATTTAACGAAAGGCATACGCATAAGATCTCATACATATGTTCTAAATTTTATTCACAAATTTACTCAGACTAGATCTGTTGCAAATGTGAAACATAATATAATCAGCCGAGAGTTTTTAATGAACGCTGTTGTATTTAGCCCTCCACCTCAAAATTTAGAAGAACTTCGTCTGAGGATTAATGCAGCCCCCCGTGCAATTCAAAGAGATGTTTTTGAACATGTACGCCGAAGTTTTGAACAACGGCTATACCATTGTTTAGAGATCAACGGAAAACATTCTGAACAATTATTGAATTGAATTTTTCTGCAGACTACAGACGATTGGTTATGGAGATAACGCATCCATTATTCGAACATTAAAAGAAAACAAAATGCATCACTATAAAATGATACCAACTCAGGGGCTCATGGAAAACGATTTTGATAAGAGAACGTATTTTTGTGATGGCAATGTTAGATAACAATGATATCCAATTAAAACATGTTTTGTTTTCTGATGAGTGCACCTTTACACTTCAAGGTCATGCTATCGTCAAAATTGCCGCTACTGGTCGAGGGAAATCCCCACTGGATGAGAGAAGAACATACGCAATACCCTGTCAAGGTTAATGTTTGGACAGGAATTGTTGGAGATCATATCATAGATCACTTTTTCATTGATGGCAATTTGAATGGCGATAATTATTTAGCACTACTCCAAAATAATGTCGTGCCAACTTTGACAAACTTATATATATCCTGATCCAGCAAACCCACAAGCTCCAGCGATTATGATATGGTTTCAGCAAGGTGGAGCACCGCCCCATTACCATCGATCGATTGAATGGCCAGCGCGATCCCCTGATCTGACGTCATTAGACTTCTTCTGATGGGGATATGTCAAAAGCATTGTATACAAAACTAAACCCCTCGACTTAGCTGACTTGAGAAGACGAATAACGCTCGCGAGTAGATATGTCACGCCTGAGATGTTGAGTAACGCTAGAAGAAATTTCTATTTAAGGTTAGGATGTTGCCAAGATGTTCGCGGAAAGCACATTGAACATCTCCTACATTGACATTAATGTTTCTTTTTGTTTTTCTACATTATCAAGAAGTAAACAGATTACTTATTAGTTTTTGAGTGTGTTAATCCGAAATTTCGGAATCAAATAATTTTCTTTCTTTAATGTTAATTTTTGCAATAAATATGAAAACACTTAATATTTCCGAAACAGTTGAAGATAGGTATAGGAAATTGTACATGAAATATGTCTAGGTTTTTTTTGAAGAATCCATAAATTGAATAATATAATATACAGGGTGTTGCATTTAAAATAAGAAAGTTGGTACTGGCCATTGTTACATGACACACCATGATCTATTTTCATTATTTATATTATTTGAATATAGCTAGGGGTACAGCAATACGTCAATAATATTTTTTTTATAAAATTCTTGGAATTTTAAAAGTTATCTTATTTTATAATTATTTAATATTATTAAATTAACTGCTTTAAACGTCGATAATAAGTTTTTGATCAAGTAGTACACTGAATTTTGTACTTTTTTATTTGCGTATTTAATAGTTCTTACTTAATTAGTAGATTCTGTTATATGTTAATTATTAAATATATGAGTATGCGCAGTATTGTGACTGCCAGCCATGCAATACATAAATTAATGAATGTGATGCGGACGCGAGTTCAATAAGATATATTTATTATAAGAAGAAAAAATACACGGAAATGACAAAACTAATCTACGTTCTTGTGTGTTTTCGGCGCCACTTGAACGCAATCACCACCAGCCCTTAAAATACATATCTCTTCCATTCTTTTCATCTTTCCTTCCGCATGTGCATGTATAAGTATATATATATATATCTCGTAACGACCGAACCCCTGATTAATCTGACAGTCAACGGGTCCTGACTTTGACGTATACCACCGACTTTCGTTAATTCAAAACAGTACAAGGGCCATACATCAACGGCACCAGAATGAAGTACAAAATAAAATCACGTTCGCATTAGTTTCGGGGCGAACGGTTTGTCCGAATAATACAAGTAGGTTTTATTAGTAGGGCGTCTAATGTGACGGATTCACAGAAATCTAGACAGTAAACTCTCCACTTGTGATGCACAACATTCGATTTTGCATATTTGTCAGTTTATTTTCTATTTTTGTCATGTCTAGAGATATCGACATAGTTGGTTGTTCATGTATGTGCATCCCTCGATATATAAAATAGATATAACATAACTAATTAAACGGGATGTTACTTGTTGTAACTCCATGTTAGAATAAATAATAAACGTAAAGATAGTTTCAAATAATTTTTATTGTTTCAGTCACAACAATATTGTTTCGCCAAACTTTGGCTTCATCAGGTGATGACGGAATAATGTTTACAAAATCATTACAGCGTTATATATACTTATTTTACATAAATGTCGGGGTTCAAAGAGTTTTAACAAATTTAGAAAGACAGTAGAGGGAAGTGATTTAAATCTGTTTGTTCGTTTAGTGCCTGACCTATCTTCTTATATCTATTAATTTCTGAAGCTTCAAATAAACTAGGTTTTTTTCCTTTTTCTTGTACATGTAAAATTTGAAATTCTTTATTAAATTTATGGTTTACTTCTATGCAGTGGTTGGCAAATGTTGAATCCGTCTTTCTTTCTTTGTAGCTTTTTTCGTGTTCTTTAATTCTTTGTTCAAAGGTGCGTCCTGTATGACCGATGTACCCTTTGTTACATTCACATGTTAACATATAGACTCCTGAGTTCGACTTTCTTTCTGTTTTATCTTTGTCATTCCTAATGTATTTTTGTAGCGAGTTATTTGTTTTAAATGATATTAATTCACTGTTGGATTTTTTAATTAGATTTCCGATCTTGACTGAAATTGGACCTAAATATGTGATTGAGTTATATTGGTATTTATTATTGTTGGTAACTTTAGGATAAATTAGGAGTTTGCGATCTCTGTTTTTGTGTTAAATTTAATAGACAAACGTCTAACACAAAAACAAAGATCGCAAACTCTATCTCTAATTTATCCTAAAGTTGCCAACAATAATAAATACCAATATAACTCAATCACATATTTAGGTCCAATTTCAGTCAAGATCGGAAATTTAATTAAAAAATCCAACAATGAATTAATATCATTTAAAACAAATAACTCGCTACAAAAATACATTAGGAATGACAAAGATAAAGTAGAAAGAAAGTCAATCTCTGGAGTCTATATGTTAACATGTGAATGTAACAAAGGGTACATCGGTCATACAGGACGCACCTTTGAACAAAGAATTAAAGAACACGAAAAAAGCTACAAAGAAAGAAAGACGGATTCAACATTTGCCAACCACTGCATAGAAGTAAACCATAAATTTAATAAAGAATTTCAAATTTTACATGTATACAAGAAAAAGGAAAAAAACCTAGTTTATTTGAAGCTTCAGAAATTAATAGATATAAGAAGATAGGTCAGGCACTAAACGAACAAACAGATTTAAATCACTCCCCTCTATTGTTTTTCTAAATTTGTTAAAACTCTTTGAACCCCGACATTTATGAAAAATAAGTATATATAACGCTGTAATGATTTTGTAAACATTATTCCGTCATCACCTGAGGAAGCTAAAGTTTGGCGAAACAATTTTGTTGTGAGTGAAACAGTAAAAATTATTTGAAACTATCTTTACGTTTATTAGATATAACATACTATTTTATATATCAAGGGACGAGGGAATTGTTGCTTTAAAACGGAAAGTAAGTAATACTGATATTTCTACTAAGATATTAGAATATTTATTCAAAAAATACTCTAAATCCGCATATTTTAAATCATGTATGTAGATATAACCAGAGCCATCATGTAGATATTCTCAGTTCGAAATAATAATAATAATAATAAATTTACTTAAACCATCTGATCACATAGTGATATCGGTTACGTCATAATGTACAAAAATAGATCACATACAAATTAGCACATATTTTAAAAACAATAAAAAAAACACGTAAAAAAGGAGACAAACATTGCAAAAATTGACTCTAGTCATATAAACATCTGTCAAACAATGCATTCTTCACCCCTTTTTAAATAAATATTTATTATATTATTATAGACAGACAGACAACAATACTTGGGAGACCTTTGAAAGACCGGCGATATATGTACCGGCATACTAAACTTATCTTTTGTTCTTGCTGGATAATCATGAAAGACGCAATTTCTTTTAAATTCGCCTTTATGTGTGAAAACAAAGACCACACACTTATACACAAGCACGGACGGAAATGTTAATATTTTGTGTAATATAAATAGCGAACGACACGAATTCGTGGGCCTCAAACAAATATCAGCCTCACAAGTCTTTTCTGAGCAATTAATATGCGATTCAAGTTATCTCGCGACGAATTGCCCCACAATATCACTTAGGTGCGAATACGCGATGGCATAAAATATCTCTAATAACTGCTGAGGATCCATAGTATCTTTAAATTTCAGAATGCCGTAATATGCACTATTGAGTTTACCGACAACGTGTTCCACATGTCTTTCCCATGACTGTTCACGTTGCAGAAATACCCCCAGAAACTTAGTACTGTTGGTTAGTACTTATAACTGGTGTTTTGTTCATATGCAGCATCAGGTTATTCAGATCACAAAATTTCTTCATTTCGCTTATAGCTGCATGTATCATAAATTTGATATTATCCTCCGTCTCAGAAGACACCAAGATCGAAGTGGCCTCTGCAAAACTAACCGTATAACCAATCCTTCAATTGTGATATAGATCATTCATATATAACAGAAATATTATTATTAAATACCGCCCCTTAAATAGTTTTTATTTAAAATAATCTTCGATTGTAACTTAAAAAAAATACTACTCAAAGAACGAATATTATTTTTATTTTGAAAATATAAACTGCTTTAAAATAATGATTCCAAGTATCTATCAACTACAGCTATATGCTACAGCTTTACCCTTCTAACATTACCTGAGGCACATTCGTTAATTCAGTAAAATTAATGACACATTTTCAAGTTTTGTTTATTATTTTTGAATTCTCTATTAAATTCAAATTGAATAACTTATTTCCTCTCTTACTTTAGAAACATGTGAGTTTTAATAAAATGTACAGAACTGTAATAGTATTTAAATATAAAGTAATTAAGTTATTTTAACACGAATAATTTTAAACATTCAAAAAATATAATTAAAAAAAATATTTTCAATATACTCTCCTCTGTTAAGAGTTAATGGACTGCTTCATCAAATTGACGCTTTTCCCCTCTGGCACTGACTTTAGTTTTGACAGAAAAATCTGTGCTACATTCAAGATTCTTATTAGCAGCAATTTGCATCTGATTATATCTAAATTGCTTATAACTTTTTACTTTTTGTATGGTTTCTGGTAACATCCTTACACAATCTGACAAACTTATAGTTACAGGTTGCAATGACTTCGAGATTGAAATTCTTTCAAATTAAATATCGTGCCAAAGAATTGCACAGCATATAAACTTGTAAACTGTAATAATTTTGCTAACGCTTTTGGTCCGACTTTAGTTTCTGCATTTCTGTTGACGTTGTCCTCTAAAGCCGAGATTGTAAAGGTTTTAATGATTTAGTCTGCTTGAAAACCTACTAGCACGCAATGGCTTTAGAACTAACTGTGCAATGTACAATAGAAAAAAAGTTGTTGGACTTATTTCTAGAGAATAAGACCCTCCTTTTTTACAACTAGGTTTAAAGAACTCCTTTCATAATAGCTCCTTTGTCATAGCATTATTCCTTAAGCTACTTTTGTCTCAAAACATAACTTTTCCAAATATGACAAAATAAGTTCTGTCAAACCCTCTCCGGTTGACTCACTACCAAAAAAACAAAGAATTGAATTCTTCAATTTCATATTTATTTTTTAATTTGTTACTTTGAGTGGAGTTAAAAGTGATAACTTTTATTGGGATGATGAGAGATGTTCGATATGACTCATGTTTGGGGTACAGTTGACGACTATCGAAACATATTTAGGCGATTTTTGTTATTTCGATAATTTTGCTTAAAATTACATTTCTTATCAAATTTACCAAATCACTCAGAACTTTCCTGATACGGTCTTCCATAATTCGAACAAACTCAAAAAGCAATTCTACAAACTTTAATAAATTTCTGTTAATATGCTCAAATATCTATATATGTTCAATTGTTCCACGAAAAGCAAAGCGTTGTCAGGCCAATAAGCTGATTATTGCCATAGTTCCTTTTTGAACTCCTCTCCAATCTTGAATTTCCATATCCTTAATTTATTTGATATTTATCTTTAATAGTTCATGTCTTCTTTAACAATACTATCCATGCCCTAAAACCATTTCTGTGATTTACTGACTTTTGCGCATTGTGAGAGATCATATATGATTTCCCATCCAGAATAGCCGTTTTTGGGCTAGTCACTAAGCAGACGAATTGTCAAATAACATGCAACAAAAGGCAAAAACCGCATAAATTCAAGGAACTTCTCTCAACGACTTCAACATTGCCCAACATTTTATTATTATTTGATGACTTTTAGATAACACGTAGAAACATTCTACAATACCAGTTCACGGAATTTCGTTTACTATCTGCTAGCTGTCACTGCTACTGTTACCCGGCTCATGATGTTATTTTTTGGCTCGTTTTAATAACTTCTTCTGGAAGGGATTGGAGTGGCACTGAGTCTTCGTTTTCCTACTCCAAAGCAGTTGCTGTTGATGTAGATGTGGATGGCTTTTCTAAACAGGACTTTTATATTAAGAATCCCTTCATAACATAGCTTAGTTTTCTTCCTTGATCCTTTTTCTTTAAGCGTTTCTTTTTATATTTACTTCCAGAATTTTTTTCCTTTTCTGTTTCATATTGTAAAAAAAATTTAAATAAAAATTCACAATCTTTCGCAAAGATGCAACCAGGGTTTTAGTTGTTGGATTATTCAAATTGTATTTTGATTTCGCTGCGTATGCGGCCCCCTTATGGTGCCGCCTGTTGAGACCGCGTCTCTGTATCATAGCGCGGCATGGCCCTGTATATAATGGTACAAATAATATTTTATAAAACATTATTACATCATATAAAAACCCTTGGAAGATATAGTATTACATTTATAAGAAAGCAATGGTATCCAAGAATTTTATTAGCAGCAATTTCCCGACATAAAGTAATAATTTTGCAAGTCGACACATCATTCACATCTTATTTGATCCCACCGGAAGGGCAGACAGGAACGATAAGTAAGAAATTACGATTTGCTACGGCTTTTAACTTGTCATTTTGATGGATACTTTCAACTACATCCTCAGACTCCCACTTTCCGTCATCTTATAGACGCAATCGTTGTCGAATGTATGGTAAATTTAAGAAATTTATTAGGCTAGTAAATTTTTATTTTTTTTCTTACTGCACACTGCCGCAATATCTGTTAAGACTAAAAAGGTATACAATCATTCTGTTCAAATTATATTCTATGATAAGTAAAATATAGAACATTAATACCCGAACCTGTTTCTTTCCGCCGATGACATTTCGCACATATATAGGTGTTACTACTTCAAAGTTTATTGCATTGAGCTTACTCAAAGCAATAAAATACTGATATTTACATACTTAGCCCGTCCACCGAAATAAGAGACCGTACAATTTACGACCACGATTGGTATCAATTTAAAGAAAGGCAACATATGCAAATTTTAAATCGCCTTCTCAATTCAAAACATACTTTAGAGTCAGGTTATCACTTAAATCTTATTTCGTGTGGCGTTCCTTTAAATAAAAGCAGTCTTGTAATAAAGAGTGTTAGTGGAACTACGTAAGTCTTACAACAAAGAGATTTCTTTAGAGAATTCATTCTATAATGAATTCTATAAAGAAATCTGTCTGTTGTAAGACTATTATAATTACATAGAATATTTCCAGTACAGTGTCCCCTGTTTTAAATGTGAAAGTTACATATTTCACGTAACAGAAATTAAAAAAGTAAATTAAAGTTTATTAATAACCTTAATAAGCTCAATTGAAAAAGTTCATCATAGTTGACCTTGATATATGTATATTTTTGAAATATGTCTTAAATTAAACTGAACTATTCAACCTTCAAAGGAATTTATATGTTTGCGTTTCGGTATGTGTGTGTAATACAAATAACAAATAATAAGAAACGTAAACTTGTTTTATTGATTCAGAATCACAATATATGTAAAGAAACAATCACATAGTGTTAAATTGCATGCGTATGAAGTCAAGAATTTCCTATAACCTATTTTTTTAAAAGTATGTACTGTCATCGAGTCATCCAGCATTGATGAATATTTTCTTATTTATGGATAATTCATCTGATCTTAAAATTAATAAGCTTTTAAAATTTAACTAAATCACTAAAGATTCACCCTAGTCTTTAACATATCCTGCTCACATTACTAGTGTGGCTTCCATACACATTATCTGGTTTTCGCTGATAACTATGCTATTGAACAAGCTCAAAATATTTGGCCCTCCTAAGTCATCGCACTAAGTCTCGATTGTCTAATTGTTAAAGTAGTTCAACGTTGGAATGTGTATAGAGTATTTCCACATGACTCCTGGCAATTTTCTTGATTTTTTCTTTAACTGCCTTCACCTGGAGTTTCCGATGAAGATTATCATTCCGAACATACCACGGTTATGAAACACTTAGAAGCAATTATAATTGCTTTCTCCACATCTGCTAGCCGTATGTACATACGGTATAAGCATTTGTTGGTAGACCAGTGCTTGGGAAATTTTTCCCAACAACCAATACATACTCCTGTATTTCAATTTAACTTGCTCAGTTTTCTTTTCTGCTTGTGAAATTAATCTGGCTAGATTTGTTTTCGTTTATTTTTATACGTCATCTTCTGGTCCATGCGTATCACGCTTTGGAGTTTTGCAGTTATTTCCTCTATGCCATAGAGGAAATAACTGCAAATACCATAGAGTCTATGGTATTTCCCACAGCAACAACTGCTGTATTATCTGCAGCTGTAGCTAGTTTGATGTTTTATGCTACTGGAATGTTAAAAGTGTATAATAGATAAAGTACTGGTCCTAGCATGTTGCCTTGGGGCGCTCCTGTTTTTTATTGTGTCAACTTTTGTTTGTTTGCTGTGTTTCGCTGTGAGATGCAGGACTCTAAAAGTTGTACATACTGCGCTGGTAGGCATCTCTTTAATGTCATTATTAGCTCCTCACGCCAGACTTTATCGGATAGTTGGGCCATATTCAGAAAAATAGCAGAGCATATTTTCTTTTCTTAGAGACATTTTCCTACTACCTATCTTATTCGATGTAGTTGATCGCCTGCTGCATGTTTAATACTGAAACCAAATTGATAATCGATAACCAGTCGATTCTCTTCAATTATCTCTTTCACTCTTCTCAAGAACAATTTTCCAAAAAAGAAAATTATTGGCTACAATGAAATTGGTATATGAATTTATTTTATTTATACGTATTCCAATATTATTTTGGCAGTTTTCTATAATATTTCTACATGTTTTATCCTGAAGTCTGCATTAATTGGATTGAGTTAGTTTCATGGTGATTTTTAAAGCAATTGCTTTAAGATTTTCCCAATAATTAGATCAAATGCTGGAGTTCTTTTTGGGGTTGGTATTTAGTTTGATTTCTATAGCTGCATATTTAGGTTAACTAGTTTTATTTCTGTTCTTTCTTGCACTACGTGATCATTTTGAACTGTCCTGCGTTGGCCAACTGATTTTAATATGGAAACACAGTGAAATTGGCGAACATGTTTATTTATTTTAGTGGTTAGGTTTACTACTTACATTTTGTGATAATGTCAATGAAATAGGGTTAGTTTTAAGTTGAATTACATCAAAGAATTTTTGTAGGAATATAGTAATTTCACTTCCGTACAGTTTTTGTGGGACTACCATCCATTTGCTGCCTAATGTCGGCAATATCTTTAGTTAAAACGGTTGGTGTTTTTTCAGGTGAATGTGTCCAAGTTTATTTCCAGATATGCATATTCCGTTACAAATTGCTGAAAACACGATACCAGTGAATATTTCCTGATTCATCCTCTTGCAATGTTCCACTGCAAAAGTGTGACATTACAATAAACGTATCCTGCTGTATCATAAAAGGCATTGGGTATAGCAGGTATATTGTCTTGAAACAGACAGGATAGCGGCAATAAAACAATGAAAATACGAAAGTGCAAAACAATTCAATACATTATGGTTTTGACATTTGACATGTAAATTTAGTATGGACAATTCACAGAAGTAAATATTTCCTGGTTAATAATACAGGGACTTTTTTGTTTCCAACCCAGGACAGTTCAAAATGATCTCGTTGTATAACTTACTATTAATTCTAATTTCTCGTTGGGATGAAAGGAGTTTTCTCTCTGTGTGGAAAAGTCTTATGCACGTTTTCTTTAGCATAGGTACAATTTTCTTCTCGTATGGCCGGCATTGGTGTAATAGGTCGGTTCAACCTCTCTGTAGCTTTCCAGAGTGAGTAATCTGTGCTTTGACCATCAGTTAATTCACTTTTGTAGTTAACCAGATATTTATTTTAAATTTCGCGAATTTCGCTTTTTAGCTGCCGGGTCAGGTTATTTAGTTTAACTTTATTTTTTTATTCTCGACCAGATGACGTATTTCTTTTGGAAAGTTGATTCCAGTTGTTTGTGTTACTGACTGCTGCATATCTATCATAAATATCTTTCGTTCATGAAATATTTAGCCTATTTCTTACACTGAGTTATAATTTAAAACTTTCCCAATCAGTGCCTTTGTGTTTATTGATGAATATATTGTTCTAAAAAATCTCCCATCAGTTAATGTTTCCATTAAAGAAATAGGAAATAGTACAAAGAATTAATTTGTTGCTAGTTTTAGTACTTTTACTGTTGAAACAATCGATTAAAAATATGTTAATAGTTTAAGGAACTGTGCCCTTAGAATTTAATAAATAATAAAGGTATATTGTATTTCTGTTGACTTTTCTGGTTCAGCAATTACCCGAAACAAATTGCTTCAGGTAATTGTTGAACCACTTTTAGAATAGTGATCGAAACGTCGGATGCACATAAGAAACCAAAAAGTAATACTGAACATACAACCGTGGAAAGCTTCCACCGACTTTAATAAATAAAATTTTCTCTTTGTCACTGCATACTGCTATATACACGAGGCAAAATTACCGATTTCATCATAAACTTCTAGGATCGTCAATAGAACCTCGTTACCCCCGGGATAATTCTCCGAGTTTTGAAAGATTTATGATTTCCGTGTTGTGTTCCTTATCTGCGACAGTTCCAGCATTGGCGCACACATTTCGGTTACAAGTGAACGTCGTCTCTGTTGGAGTAGGCAACTAGCGCGGCAGATTCAGCGCGTTATATGTCCCGGTGGCCGTAAATGATGTCCTTCCCCCGTTTTAATAGCGGTGAGATTCATCGGGTTAATTCATCCGAAACTGATAAAGCCTGCGGTTGATTTGTAGTCACGTATCGGCGTGGCGATGCCATAGTGTAACCGCCGCCGCCACCGTACCTCTGCCACACCCAAGTCCGATGTAATGACGGACAGTTGGTTTCAATTTATGTTCGGTTTGTGCACAGGCCGGGCCACTGACATTGAGTCTATAATGTAATTGTGAAATACGTATGTTGGCTAGGATATTTAGATACATGACGAGTATGTATGTGGAGTCTCTTGTCAATTTTAATTAAAAGGATTCCTGATGTAAATCCTATGTTTGTTTTTGAAATTTTAGTTTGTCCTCCTGATCTATTTATTAAACACATATAACAGTCTGATCAATACAATTTCCAAACATCTTTAATCCAAAAAGGTTAACTGAGGAAGCTTGCTTTCCAAATTGGTGTAAGTCATTACAACCTAGTAGTAGTAGTTTTATTTGCCTTTAAATACCAGACACGTTAAAAATGCAAATACATTATATGAGATGTTCAAGTATACGACGAATCATAGATAATCTAAAAATATATATAATTACAAATACAATCGATTAAAATAATGGCGCATAACATCATATATTATTAATCACACACGCCATAAGAGAATTTACTAAACAATTTCATATACACATCTTAAGTCAAACGATAAGAAATAAGAATTCTAGAATATATTTCTAAAACAAGTCTTAATATACAACGTGTCCACATAAGTATGAGGCAAATGGGAAATTTTTTTATTATTGATTTTACAGAAAACTTTATAGGAAGGAAAAGTTCGAGCATCAGAAGAAACCTAATATTTTTTATTCAAAGTTGTTTTCTAGTACTTGGTTAGAGAGAAAATTAAAAACAAGTAATTTTGCCATAAGAGTAAACTACATTTATTTTTAAAGATATCAAAAATATCCATATAAAAATGTTGTTTCAAATTTTAAAATATGTACAAATATGAATTTATATTAACATAACTAATAAAATTAAAATTCACTCTTAAGAGAAATAATAATAGTAAATACGTAATAATTTTTAACTGCTATCTACATTTCAGTAATTCTGTGGTTGTCATGTGGACTGTCACTTCAATAATAAATTTCGTGTGATTTTCACGTAAAATACCTAATTTACATTTGATACCAAATTCTTAGAGCTGATATGCATGGAATTAAACACAAATGATATACTCACAATATTTAAGAAGTGGTTTTTTTATAATATACAACAAATATGAAATTGACAAAAATAACAAATTCAGAAATACAAATAATAGAAAAAACTATTAATAATAATAATAATAATAATAATAATAATAATAATAGCCTTTTATTTTCCCCTGGCATGAACCTACATTATTCGTATAATTTTATATTATTTAAATAACAAGAAAAAGAAAATCAGGCGAAGTTCAGCTCGCTACTTAACGTAGTTACTGCTCTTCCACTCAACCCTAATTAAACTAACTTAAAAATAACTAACCTAAAGATAGATTGTGATTAGTACACATCTGCAAGACTAGCAAATCTACAAACACCGGATCACTGCTGCCCACGAAAGAGATACCGATAAAGCTTAAGTTTAAACAATTTTACGGACCAAGTTTCTTTTATATCCCGTGGAATAGCATTATAAATATACGTCACCTGGTAGGAATAGCATCTTTTAGCATACTGAGTATTACGCTCAGGCGGAGTTAAAGTTCCTTTAAAGCGTATATTTATATTATGTACGTCCGATTTGAAGGTAATATTTCTATACAAATACGGAGGCTTTTGAGTTAAAATAATGGAATGATATAAGCTAGCAGCATGTAGGCGCCTACGGCTGAACATATTCAACCATCCTGCTTCCACTAGTTTATGTGATATATGAGATCTTCGTCTAACATTAAATATCAATCTCAAAGAAGAGTTCTGAACTTTTTGTATTTTACGAACATTTCGAGAATCAAGTGATGCATGATATAAAGAGTCACAATAATTCATATGCGATAAAACTAAAGATTCACACAATACTTTCTTTACATGTCTTGTAATAAACATCCTACTAGCATATATCACCCTCAAGGCTGCATAACTACGTTTGGTACACTGATTTATATGGTCACAGAAATTCAAATTCTCATCTAGAATAACACCTAAATTTTTTACACAGGGTTTTAAAGCAATAGCTGTACCATCAACAATTATTTTTACCTTAGAACGATAATTAGGATCAGACCTAATTCTTTTCGGACCGAACAAAATCAATTCTGTTTTGGCAGAATTCAAGCGTAGTGAATGTCTTTTTGACTCTCTAACTAGACTTTCAATATCTAAATTCATTTTATAGCACGCATCTTCAAAATTTCCTTTGTCAAAGGAGCAATACAGCTGAGTATCGTCAGCATAGAAATGACAGTGTGAGTAACGCACATAGTTAATAAAATTAAAAGTATATATTGTGTACAATAATGGACCTAAAATAGACCCTTGAGGAACACCAGAATCAACCGCTTTATATTCGGAGATATTGTTATCAATAGTAACGCATTGCTTTCTGCCGGTAAGGTAGTTATATATTAACTTTACAGCAGTTGATCCCAGACTAAGGTGATGAAGAATTGAAGCCATGAAATCATGGTTTATTGTGTCGAAGGCTCTTGAAAAATCCAACAAACACAACAACGTACACCTCCCCCTGTCACTTTCCATAACTATATCATCAACAATTTTTGTTAAAGCAGTATTACAACTGTATCCTTTCCTAAACCCCGATTGTGTTACAGGTAAAATGTTATTTTCTGACACGTAATTTCGTAATTGTTGCTCAATAACCCTTTCAATAACCTTCGACAAAACGGGAAGCACACTTATTGGTCTAAGATCACCATACTCACGAACATCAGCTCTCTTCGGCAACGGTGTAATCAGTGAAAGCTTCCAACATCTTGGAAAGCATCCGGTAGTTATACATTCATTAATTATATGCGTAAGATAAGAGACAATATGAGGTGTACATAATTGAATAAATTTTATATTAAGTCCATCTATACCGGCAGCATTAGTTTTTATAGAAAAAATTAATTCATAAATGGTCTGTTCATCCACTGTTTGAAATTGGAAATCAATATCAATATGTGATGGTAGGCTAATTCCCCTAGAAACAACTACTCCCATACCTCGCAGCAATTTCCAAAATTCTTTGCTGCCGCTAGCTCTCCCAAGTTTATATGCAACGTATGCACGTTTCTCCCGACGTATTGCCTCGGTTGTAGTATTACGCAGTGATTTATAATAATTCCAATGCGGTACAGATTTACTTTTTTGAAATCTCCTATAGGCATTGTCACGCAATTTTTGCATAAGTTTTATCGTATCGGTCATCCAAGGTGCTGGAGGTCTGGTAAACCGAGAAATCACTAAAGGCATATGGGTGTCAAATAGAGATTTGAGATTGTTAGTAAAAAAATCAGTTTTCTCATCAACGCCGTCCATATCAAAAATTAAATGGAACGGTGTATTATATAAATTTTCTTGAAATATATCCATACGGAAATATTTCTGACTTCTATATGTACGCCAAGCAACATTGGTTTTCCTACACTGAATTTTAAAGGTGCAGACCAACAGCTCGTGATCGGAGAGATTATGAACTGGCTCAACTAGGGCATTTAGTAGTGAGTCTCTATTAGATATGAAGACTAAATCAATTAAAGTAGAAGTATTGCACGTAATTCTAGTAGGTGATTGTATAACCTGAACCATATCCATCGATAACATCGTATCTATGAGTGTCGTACTTGCTAAACTACCGATATTGTTGAGATCAATATTAAAATCGCCTGTTAATACAATATACTCACATTCTGGAATAAATGCAGATAAACTAGTTTCTAATTCACTAATAAAAAAGTTATAATTGCAATGAAATGGTCTATAAGCAACACCAAAACTATATAAGTTTGCGCATTTAATACAATAGATATCCATAATTGTTCAATACCACCACCGGATTGCAGTATTTTATATCGGAACTGATTTCTACAATATATCGCCACACCCCCCGCTCGCGAGTCTCTATCTTTTCTAATTAGGGAATAACCCTGTATATATAAACGTGCATCAGAAGCACTGTCTGAAAGCCATGTCTCGCATAAACAACAAATGTCGCAATTATAGTCATATAAAATAGTTTTTAATCTTTCTAATTTCGGCAGCAATGATCTAATATTCAAATGTAGTACCTTAAAAGGCTCCACAGCCATTTGCCAGTCCAACAAATCCAAGGATATTTGTGTAAGTAACTATAATAATATAATAACAAACAGAAAAATTAAAGGCAATTAACAAACTATAGCAATACTACAATGCAAAATCGCTCCGTGTCCACTCAAACATGGACATATTTATTAAGCAGCAATAGACTGACTACACATTACCATATGCAGAACCAGAAAAAGGAAATTTATTTAATTACGTCTGCTCCATGAAGATATGCACAAATGTATGTATATCAGAAACACTCAATATCACCAAAAACACAAAAATAAAATATAATTAAAATTATAAAATTATAAGAGCTACAAAAGTGCCTTAAATTCTAAATGCATTACATTCAGTTCAAAAGAAAAAAAAAAAGAAAAATCTCAAATATAACATTAATTTGGCTTTAGTAGCACGTACAGTGTGAGTGATTTCATGTTAATTGTTTAGCACGTACAGTAGTACTAACAAAAGCAATAGTATTTTATTTCTACTTACATTAACTTTATACAAAATCAACTATACTATTCATATTGAATCATATGCATCCAGACAGTATTACCCATGGAGCGTCTCAAGATCCTCTAAAGACTTAATTCGATGTTTATCAGCCCCTATCCTAGCGTTCACAACACCATCGGTGGTCCAGACGTTTTTTCTACCATATCGTTGTTGAGCTGCTTGATATAAACTGAAGTTATCTGCCGTAAGAACCTCCGCAATAAATATTTTATAATCTTTTGCATTATATTTGTTGCGCATTACGAGATATTTATATTTGTAACTTATGAATTTCACTATTATAGCGCGTTTTCCTGCTGAAACTTTCCCTATTCGATGACATCGATCTATATCTTTGGCACCTACATCGATTTTCAATTTATTTTGTAATAGATCAATTACAATATCCTCGACTTCTTCGTTATTATCTTCAGGTACACCAAATATACGAATGTTATTTCTGCGCGAGTACTGTGCCTGTTCGTCTATCCTTCTCTCCAGCCTGCGATTGTCACTTTCCAACCCATCACATCGTGCGTTAAGCTTTTTTAAAGTATCACCGAGTTTTTCTGACAACTGCTGCGCCATTTTATCAATAAAATTTTCACTTTGCAATAATTCATGTATGCAATCTTTAAATAATTATGGTAATGTCCTTCCCGTTGAACACACAAGTTTTTACGCCTGTTGAAATCGTTGCATGCATGTTCTAACATTATAGGATTATTTCTTAAGAACAGTACCGCATCATTTATTTTGTTTTTTGACTTGTTTTTCAATTCTTCTACATTCTGAAAAGGTCTTTCTGAATATACTTTATTCTTTAACCATCCCCAAACAAAATAATCCATAGGATTTAGGTCGGGTGAGCGCGCTGGCCATGGAAAAGGTGCATTACGTTCTATCCATCTTTCCCCAAATTTTTCATTTAAATAGTTGACAACTATTCGTGCACTATGTGCAGGTGCTCCATCTTGCATAAACCAAAGGGTTCTCCTAATTTCAAGTGGCATTTCATCTAATTCGTTATCGGGGTCTGTTTGCAGAAATTCAATATAACGTTGTGAATTTAATGTCATTTGGAAAAAATACGACCCAACATTTTTTTTATTTAAAATCCCATACCAAACATTTACCTTTTGCGAATTCTGATTCTTACAAGGAATTCTAAAATTTGGGTTGACAGGCGACCACCAACGACAAGTTTGTGCACAATCAACACCATTTGTTGTGAATGTTGCTTCATCAGTAAATAAAATATTTTTGAAAAATGATTTGTGCGTTTCAATTTCAGCTTGAATATCCAAAGAAAATTCAAATCTATTATTATAGTCGCGTTCTTGCAAGGTTTGAATATATCTAGGCTTATAGGGGTGATACCTATTGCTAACCAAAAGTTTGCTTACCGATGATTTCTTCATATCTAAATTAGGTACTTGCAATTTTTCTAACAGAAGTTTTAGGATACGTTTTGCATAATACGTAAAGAATTTTCGAAACTTCTCACATGTTTTTCTCGTTCTTTCTTGAAACTCATTTTTAAACTACCAGTAGCTTTAAACTGATATAAAATTCTCGACACGCTTTGGTGACTAATTGTTTTGTTAGGATATCTTTCATTGAAAACATCAGCTTCTCTGCATGTCTTGTAATTATCTCCACAAATGAGAACTAACTCAGCTCTCTCCTGCATAGTTAATCGTTCGGTCATGTTTGGTATAGTTACTTAATATATTATTTTCTTAAAATGACTGATTTATTAAAGTGACAGCGAGTGTCAAAATGACTTGGAAATTATTATTGAAGTGACAGTCCACATGAAAACCACAGAATTACTGAAATGTAGATAGCAGTTAAAAATTATTACGTATTTACTATTATTATTTCTGTATTACAGTGAATTTTAATTTTATTAGTTATGTTAATATAAATTCATATTTGTACATATTTTAAAATTTGAAACAACATTTTTATATGGATATTTTTGATATCTTTAAAAATAAATGTAGTTTACTCTTATGGCAAAATTACTTGTTTTTAATTTTCACTCTAACCAAGTACTAGAAAGCAACTTTGAACTTTTCCTTCCTATAAAGTTTTCTGTAAAATCAATAATAAAAAAATTTCCTATTTGCCTCATACTTACGTGACACGTTGTATATACAATTGTAAATATCAAAGTTCGGAGTAAAGTTAAAGTGAATATGGTGTCTTTTACCTAAAAAACTAATTCATTCACATATCAAAGAAAATGATAAACAGTTTACAGCCAGTGAGGAATGGCTACAACGATTTAAAAGGGAGATTGGAATTTGTTTTTTGAACATTTCTGAGGAAAAAATGTACTGTTAACCAGATCGTGGATCCGTGTAAAATTCTGTTAAAAAATAAAATAGAAAACTAGAACCAACCGTAGAATGCTGATTAGATAAGACTTTCTTGGAAAGTTTTACTAGAAACAGCATTTGCCTCGACGGAAGAAACAACTGCTGTTGGTAGAAAAACAGAAAAGCATAAAATAATATTTTTGACATGCACTAATGGTACTGGGGCTCATAAAGTAAAATACACTAGTTATTGGTATACCTGCAAACCATATAATTCAAATGAGTTGTAGACTATTAACATTCAAAATCAATTTGGATGTCTTCTAGCATTGTAAAACGCTTGTTTCATTATTTGTTCGTATATCAGGTAAGTTTTAATTTTCTACTTCTTACACCTCAAATTTTTTACTTAAGAATTAAAAGGTTTCCAAAGAATAACGATCTCGCACTTTACTTCTACTAGATAAAACGCCATCGCATCCAAAGGAAAACCAATTAAAAGGTGGGATGGGAAAATTGTAACAATGTTTCTCCTCCTTAATGACACACTACTTATACAGCCGATGGAACAAAATCTAGTTAGACTAACAAAATTGTACTGAGAGACATTCTTGTATATACTGTAGTAGAAAATGAAGTGAATAGTATTTTCGATACCTCGAAAAAAAGTGTTGGACAAATATTTTAGTTGGTATTTCAAATAAGGATGATGACGAAACTGTGGTACTCGCTATTTTGAAACAGCAGGGGGACATTGAGAATTCAGTATTAGTTAGATCCATGTTCATAATACATATACAAATTTGTCCTAATTGTATCTACAGTAGGTTGCATTTGAAGAATCTAAAGCTTTAGAGTGGAATCTGCGTGACACTGAATTGAATAAAATAACTGAATTCGAAAATAATGTTAAGGAATGTGAGGAGGCGATCGAAAAAAATTTTGTACTCTTGAATAATGTTTCTCTAGATAGAGCTATAAACGCTTTAAATGTATTAGCTCGGTGGTAGTGATATTATGGACCTTACAGTTATAAAGAGAATAAGAGAAAAAGTCATTATGCACAAAAATAAAAAATAAAATCCACAGAGAAACAAAAATTTCTGACTTTTGGGCAAATAATATTTTATTACTGATTTTTTATTTGTGCAATTTTGATTAGAATTACTATATCTTATATGTTTATTTTATTAATTATCAATATAATAATAACAATATAATAATAATAATAATAATAATAATACATTTATTTGCCCAACAGATATTTCCAATTACAGGACAAAATATAAATAAACACATACATTAATGCAGACAAAAAAAGAAATGAACATGTAAAACAAAAGGACACAAAAGAAAAATGTAACAGACGTCACTATCGATTCCAGTATCCAGCGTAAATGTCTGAAAAATAAACTTCGGCATTCCGTGCCATGTGGTGCAAGGGCGACTTCCTGAGCACATTGGTCCTGGCCGTCGGCAGATTGAAGAATGCTGCATGCCGAGCCGAGCATCGCGGAACGTAGAAAGGCACAGCACCAAGCAGCTGCGGACAGTCAATCCTACTGTTAATTAACTTGTATAAAAATCTGGCACTATGCATGGAGCGTCGCACGGCCAAGGATTGGAGCTGATGCACCTCCAACAGATGTATGTAAGAAATGTTCCAATCCGGGTAGGCTCCAGTGAGTTTAAAAGACAAAAATCTTAGAAATCTCCGCTGAATACAATCAATAGGAAGTTGTTGTGAAGTGTAGAGGGGGTACCATATAACCGAGGCAAACTCCAACCTACTGACTACCAACGCAAAGTGAGGAGGCAGGGATCCGTGAAGTACCTCGAGATTCTCATCAGAAATCCCAACATCCTTGACGCTGCGGCATACATAGATGTTATATGTGGCGTGAACGTCAAGGACGTGT
This sequence comes from Amphimallon solstitiale, assembly GCA_963170755.1. Taxonomy (NCBI): domain Eukaryota; kingdom Metazoa; phylum Arthropoda; class Insecta; order Coleoptera; family Scarabaeidae; genus Amphimallon; species Amphimallon solstitiale. The sequence goes on along the minus strand of OY720681.1, from coordinate 36,252,299 downwards.
CAAATACAACGCCCAGGTCCCTTATCGACTGAACCCCACTGATCAATTGCCCACAAATGGTGTAATTGTAGTCCAGAGAAACGGATTTACGAGTAAATATCATCGAATTACATTTTTCGATATTTAGGACCAGGCCATTCGAGTGCGACCACGCAGTGACGACATCAAGGTTATGCTGCAATTTGATGGAATCATCTTCACAATGGACTGTTGTAAAAAATTTTAAGTCATCAGCATAAGCTAATGCCTGACAAGTCAGAAGAGGAAATATATCGTTAACGAAAATGTTAAACAGCACTGGTCCAAGATTGGAACCCTGGGGAACGCCACTGGTTGCACGGAAGGTAAAGGATCTGTAACCATTATAGAATACGTAGTTTGAACGATTTGTAATATATGATTTTAACAGGTTAATAAGACGTGGAGCAAATCCATAATAATACAATTTCTCTAGAAGAAGACTGTGATCAACCGTATCGAACGCACGAGAAAAATCTAGATAAATAACGTCCACCTGTTTTCTGTCATCCATCGCCTCACTTACATATTGAGTGAAAGTGGCAAGGTTGGTTACCACCGATCTACCAGGCATGAAGCCATGTTGAAGGGAAGATATGAGGGAGGAAGTATTGAAGGATATGGATCTGTACAGGACCTGCTCAAGAATTTTTGAAAAGTTGGACAAGATGGCTATCGGTCGATAATTAGAGGTATGAGATTTGTCGTTCTTCTTATACACGGGAACAATCCTGGTACGTTTCCACCGATCCGGGAAAACTGATGTTTTCAAGGCAAGATTAATTATAGAGCACAACGGTTTCACCAGGTAATGTCGCAAGTTTTTAACCAAGAAACTTGGGACAAGATCATCACCAGCAGTAAAGCTCGAATCAAATTTGGCCATAATCTCAGTTAGGGACTCCCCGGAAATATAAGGGACCGCAAAAGTAGGAAACTGAGAAAAAATTATAACGAAGGTTATATCTAATATGTACCTTCCTTGACGTTAATTAATCGATAATGTGAACAACCTGCTTTTATTCGGTTCACATTCTCGAGTGTTCTAATTGTAAACAATTACATGAAACATCTCTCGATTTAGCCACAATTTAAGTTTCACTAATTACCAAAACACTTTGACGATATAGTTTATTCACAATCCACTTTTTGTGATAATTAATTAGCGTGTGTTATTGTATTTGGTTCTTACCTAGAATTGATACTTTTTAAAATGTATGGGTATGCGAAAAAAATGTGTTTGTTGATCAAGAACACATAAAAGATTACTTAGGGCGATAAGGAAATATCAAAAAGTAGATACTTTTTGTATAAGTATTGAAAAGAGTTTAGAGCAAATTTTGAAATATTAAATACAAGTTATCGATGTAAAAAAATGGTTTAGTCATACTCGAAGCCAAGAAAGAAGAGTGTATAGTTAAAATAATAACATTAAACACATATTTGATCTATTTTAATAAAATTTGATATAATCGGTATAGGTAGAGTGTTCAAATCTCTTGACGGAGTCTGTATATTGGGCATATGCACATACATTTTATTTGAAATCCTTAGTATCATTAATTTACCGCAGCTATGTCACCACAGCGTCCTTACTCTCTGTATTTCCTGAACACAAAAGTACATACATATCGTTGGCTTAATCTGCAAAACCCGTAAGTCCACTTTTGGTCAAAATCGACATTTTGGTGCCATCTGTTGGGAAAAAAAAAAATCTATGAGTTAAGAAATTCCCAGTATCTCCAAGAGAATTGAAAACGTTAAAATGCAGTGATTCGTTTTCCACGTAAGTCCTAGTTGTTTGAAAACAAAACGCAAAACCAGTAAGTCCGCAGTTTCTGTAACAATCTATGGCGATGCATGCGTGCAGAGTGAATTTTATGCGAAATTGGCTGTGATAAATACATTTCATTGCGTAGCAGGCTTTATAACTGAAGGTAAGTTGACGTAATAATGTTAGTAACTAGTAGAGTCAAAGATTTTGATAGTTTTGGCTTTAATTGATAGTTTTAATCAGATGTTGGACTTACGCGATATTCTTAAAATCAACTTAATAACATTTTGTTAACATGTTGTGGACTTACATAATTTTAGAGTACGTAAATTTTTACAATTTTTTTTTTTTTTGGACAACATGGCCAATTTTGGAAGTAGAATCCTTAAAATAATGGAAATGGTGCAAACAGATTCAAAAGCAGAAGAAATAAAGTGTACGAGAGTTTTAAACTCCAGCAACAACAATTTCCAAAATCAATTTTCGTCACTGTCCAGTTGTAGTTATCAAGATGAAATGTTACTTTTAGATATTCCTGAAATAACTGGACCCCTATTCAATAATGCAGACAATGGTATGAACTCTGACTTAGCTGAAAACCAAAACTTTCAGTCGATTAGCAATGACCAAAATGAATGTGATGTTATGAATGTTTTGGAATCGACTGAAATGGTTAACCACACTACAAAGACTGCCGAAAAAGACTTATTAGATGATAGAGATAAAAGTTTATTTAATAATAATACGTTGGTGTGGAAAAATGTTCAGGAACAAATATTAGAATATAATGCAGCAAAAGCAGAACAAAACCATGATCCGGATTTTGTACCTCAAGTTGAGTCCAATTCTGAAAGCGACTTGCACGAAGAAAGCGAGAATGAGAGCTCGGGGGATGAAGAGAAGAATGCAAATCAGAATTATAGATCTGCACCAAAAGCCGATGAAACAGAAGCACGATTATTTGATTACGTACTGGACAGCAACTCTCTTGAGAATCATTTATCAGAAAGACCAAAGAGAAAAAAAAGGCAATTTGTAGATGAAAAAGAATGGAGTGAAAAGAAAAGGAAGTTACATCGCGAGAAAGGAAAAGAATATTATGGCAGAAAAAAAATTAATAATAAGTGGATTTACGACGTACACAAAAGGGAAAGAAAATTAGGAAATCCTTGTCACTGCAAACTCTCGTTGAAGAATAACTGTGTTTTGAAATGTCGAGACTTTTCTGAAGATGAAAGAAAAAGTATATTCCAAACATTTTGGTCCGACATGACCTGGTCCGAAAAAAAAATTTACGTGTCGTTTTTAGTAGAATCTAAAAAGGTTAAAAGACACAGAAACAGAAAAGAGGCGGGTGCATCTAGAAGAACAGAATCCTTAGTGTATTTTTTGCGACGAGGAGATGAACGTGTAAGGGTTTGCAAACAGATGTTTTTAAAAACTCATGACGTAAAGGAAAATATGATTTTAGACTGGTTAAAAAATAAGGAAAAAGGTAACTCTGTACCAATTGAGGTGCCAATTGTCAAAGATAATACAGGGCAAGATAAATCTAATACTCGTCGATACCAAGACCTAAAATTAAACTTAGAAAGATTTTTCAACGAGTTGCCTAAAGTTGAGTCACATTATTGTCGTTCGTCATCGAAGAAACTATATCTAGAACCAATTTGGCAATCCAAGTCATCAATTTATAAGTTTTATAAGGAATGGTGCAGCAACAAACAGTACCGGTGTCTATCAATTGCTTCATTCAGTCATGTGTTTGAACAAATGAACTTGTCAATATTTCGACCAAAGAAAGATGAATGTGACCAATGCGTTGCTTTCAAAACCAAAAATATGTCAGATGAAATATTTAATCTTCATCAAGAAAAAAAGAAAGAAGCTAGAGAAGAAAAAAATAGAGACAAAGACTCAAACAACAGGGTGTTCTGCATGGACCTGCAATCAGTTTTATTATCACCAAAGTCAAATACTTCATCACTTTATTTTAAACAAAAATTAATGGTTCATAACTTTACGTTTTTTGACATGGCCACCAAAGATGGATACTGTTATCTGTGGCATGAGTCCGCTGGGGGTCTCTCAGCCAATGATTACGCTTCGATCATTTGTAAATTTATTACAGATAATATTTTTCCGAGCATGAAATCTGAAGAGAAGATAATACTGTACAGTGATGGCTGTACATCACAAAATAGGAATTCAACTCTGGCCAATGCGCTCATTAATTTATCGATGATTTTAGGTATAACAATAGAACAAAAATTTCTGGAGAAGGGCCACACCCAGATGGAAGCGGACTCAATCCATTCCACAATTGAACGAAAACTGCGCCGCACAGACATAAATGTACCAGCGGACTACGTAAATCTATGTAAAAGAGCTCGGGAAAAACCTAAGCCTTATAAGGTGTTTTATTTAAATTATGACTTCTTCAAAGATTTCCAGAAATTAGATATCTTAAAATCATTGCGTCCAGGTAAAAGGGCAGGAGATCCTTGTGTCACTGATATACGTGCCATAAGATACCTACCCGATGGTTCCCTTTTCTATAAATTGAGACACCCGGAAAACTTTGTGGAACTGATGTACAGCCGAGTCAGTAAGGAAAAAAGAAAGGAATTGATGTGTCAAATAAATGAGCTTCCACATTTATATAAAGAACCGATCCCCATTAAACGTGAAAAATTTTTACAGTTGCAAAGCTTGAAGAAAAGTATTAAAAGCGATTATCACAGTTTTTACGACAATTTGCCGTTCAAATAATTTTATAATAATAATAAATAATTTTAGTTTTTGATTTAAAATTATATTCTCAACCATGCAAATTTCATTATTTTCTTAAATTGAATAATTAACAATGTTTATTTTTCTGTTTTGTGTTTCGCCTCTTTGTTCTAATAATTTTTGTGAATAAATAACCTTTTTTTAAATCTTGTTAATCCATTTTATGTTAAATAATAACGTGGCGTAAGTCCCATCTCTTACAAAAATCAACTGGAAAAAAGCGTAAGTCCATTTAAATATATTTCGGCATCCTTTTTTTTTTAATCGACCGTAAAAATAATACATAAATATAATACAATAAGACTTTCTTTCGCCAGATTTTAAATAAGAAAGATACTAAAATTTTGAAACGTTTTTTGTCTCTCCTGTAAAATTCCACATTATGGACTTACGTGTTTTGCAGATTAAGCCGACGATATACTACGTATGTATGAACGTGTATTCACGTGACACCGGCAACTTGATTGTATAACAGATATTCTGTATGTTTAGTACGTTCTAAACTCAAACCAAACTAAACACAGTGTCGAGAGAAATGCAGTATGCCATTGAGAAACCTTAGGCCCTTGTTCCGACGACAATGAATGTTAATATATAATCGCGACAGTTTAGTAGCTTGCGATTTTGGGCGGTCCATTGTTCGGGAAATTCATTTACATACATATGGTCTCACCTAATTATTGTCAACTTTAGTTGTAATGGTAGGATGTGAAGATGAATTTCTCTACCAAGCATTGTATATACACACACGAGATGTATACGTATTTTCCTACGCTAGCTTCTGCTATGTTTTGTCAAAATTTTAATAAAAAAATAATTGTTAGTTAGTATTTATAACTTGTCGCTAGGTTTGATATGAAAAATAAATCTACAATGTCGTTACAAAAAGAGCAAATTATATAAAATTCCAAGACTTATAGACTTTTTGGGGTTAAAAAAAGGCCGGGAATTTTCCAAATTTCAATATTCAAATATTCATTTTGATAAATATTTAAATATTCGAATTATTTAAATATATTCAAATATTCAACTATTTGAATATTCGAATATTTCAATATTTCAACTTCTGTACTAAAATATTCCAACATAAAAGTTTGAATTTTTGTTAACGGCTTTTGAGGAAGCCCTTTCTGAGGGTGTCAAAGTGGCGGGGACGCAGAGATATCGTTTAGCATATTTTGATAGCTTTGTATATTTTTTTCATTGTAACGGGCACATGTTTTTTGGTGTACAAGATTCCGAAGAATATATATCGACTTCATTGGTACAATCTACTCGTTCATTGGGGAACAAAATATCCAAAGAGTTTTTTTGCTGGATTCATGTTACCTTTATCAAATTCAACTGCTCCATTTCAAAGATATCTTTTAGGTGCCTTTTTGTTTTAAGCAGAGATCCAAAAAATCTTTCCATCTTTTTAAACATTGGATCCAGAAATGTATTAATGTCAAATATTCCAGTTGGTCAAGTGTCGGTAAGCAAATCATTATTAGAAAAGACTTTTGTGAACCTTGAATGGAATTTCCGTTGCAAAACGGATTTAATTTCTTTATTTCTTCTGGTTCCAGAAACGCATCGAACACATTACGAATCCCGATTAGACATTTTTCACACAGGAATCAAAATAGAGGAACAAGTACCTACCAAGTAACAGTAAATACATCACCTTAAGAAGCAATATTGAAGGGTTTATAAAACAAATCACACATGCTGACTGTTCACTGTTCACGTTGAGAATTCTAATGAAATTAAATCACCAGTAATTGTTCCATATGGTCAGGTGTTAATAATTGTCTGTCACTGGCGTTCAGTACGAATTCTTCGATTGTTATTTAGAACTACTTGAAATTTTGGTTTGACATTATCTGCAGCAGCTCCAGATAATTGCGAAAGGAATTGATAAAGATAATAAGCAATATTCATGGCGTTGCTTATTGGCCAGTGTAGGTTCTAGATGGCGGATGGCTACAGGTATTCTGGAATAATGTCCATGAATATTGGCCAAATCTACCTGAATAGTTGGGTCTACCAATGGTTGTTGAGTTTGTAAAATTGAAATAGCATCATTAGGATCCACTAGTTATATTATAGTGTTATCGTCGTCAAAACCTACGTGATATGGGATGCTGCTTGTATCCATGTGCCCCAAAGCGTGACTGCAAGGTCTGGTGGTAGGAGCATATGCGGCAGTTTTTCACGAAATAAATGATTGCGTGCAGGTGCCTTTACAAAACACAAAAACTTTCATGGTACAAGTCATCAATTTATCTACAATCGGATAGCGTTTTCTGACTTCCTCCGATACTCGAAGAGCATGTGCGAAACATGTAATATGCGTCATACTACAGTATGTTTGTTGTAAGTGCCGACTAGCCGCCTTCATATATGCAGCTGCAGATGTTACAATTAATAACTCTTTTTCTTTATTTTTACCGTACATTTTACCATATAGCGATTCCAAACACGAAGTTACGTTATGTCATATGGATTCTGCATTAGTTCTTTCGAGTCTCTTAAATTAAGTAGATATGTAGACATCGCCGTCCATCTCCCCAACCACAACATTTGCAATATTGCGTCTTTAACATCAGTAGTTTTATCTACGGACTCCCAAATATGTTTATCGCAAATTAGGGGAAGCCAGGTGTTTTGCGTAGACGAACCGGAGTTGGAAAAATTCGTATAATACGTAGGTACAGTTATGATCAGTAAAGAGTAAGCGAGTACCTAAGTTGTTTTGCGATATTTTCGATATCTTGTTACGGACTTCATAAAAATACTAGTGGCATGATATCTCCCTGTTGCATCTTCTTTAACTATGTTGACTGGTGACAAATTATAAATTGAAAGTTTTAAATGTTGGTCTTATGATTAAGTATATTCACTTACTTACGCTGTAGATACCAATTGGTTACTTTTCATTCATCCTGACCATACATTATAACATCACATATAGAGGAAACGCGTTACATTCAAATGTACGTCATACTAGATCCATGACGACTCATCTTGTTTTATGTATGCCGGATCTATTTTTATTTCTGTCAGTGACATTTGAAATAACCAAAAAAATAATTATTCACAATACAGTAACTATAACGTAATATATTTAGTAACTGAAATGCTCTAAGACTCCTGTCTTTCTCAACTTACGTCTTTCATACGCAATCAAAACAAAAATAAACACGAAAATTTTAAGCAAAAAATATACACAACACATGCCTTTTTGACAGATATGATTTATCTGCTAAAACCGAATTGAACTGTGTATTAGTCTATTAAAAATATGTAACAGAGAATTATAGTATTGAAAAGGCAATTCTGTGTTTATATGCCATGAATGCGTATATTACGACCAATTTATACATTGTCTATTTAAACTAATGATATAAAAGCCCTCAAATATAATTTAACAAAGTAACTTTTTTTAGTTTCTCTAATACAGTTATGACAACATGTAAACGTCATCAATGGCAATACAATAGAATATAACGCGTCTTCTCTACACATAATGTACAGATGGTTACCTATTATTGTATTATTGCTATTATTGTTCCCAATTTCGAATTACAGTATTCATTTAAGTCCAGTCTAGGAATGTAAACCTAACAGCCGATCAATAGTCATCACTCATCATTATACGTTTTGAAATCGATGTGAGACTAGTTCAGCCTACAACAGCACATTACAAAGATCATAGTATCAATTGCGTATAGAAAAGACGCGTTATATTCAATTATACGTTATTCATGACGTTTACATGTTGCCATAACTGTATTAGAGAAAGTAAATAAGTTTAAATATAAAATTCATGTCAAATAAATACATAATTTCCGTTTCAATATTAAATTTCTCCCATAAATATTTTTAATAGACTAAGGGTACAAATCGGTGTTGGCAGATATATCATATCTGTCAAAAAGGTCGTGCATAGTGTATATTTTCCTGTCAAATTTTCGTGTGTATTCTTGCTTTGATTACGTCGACGAAAGTCGAGAAAGACTACAGTCTTAGAGCATTTCAGTTACTATAGTTATTTATGTATACCAAGTTAGTAAAGTGATCCTTTATCGAACGAGTCTGGTTTATGAGCCAAGCGAGCAAGGAGAATAAAAGACGAGTTCGATAAAGGCACTTTATTGACGTGGTGCATACAAAATTTTATCGCCAACCGCAAAAATTCGTAATTTAAAAAATAGAGGTATAATGACTTATGACATTTCATGATAGCGACGAACGATTTATGTTTAATATCATACAATCGTATGTGTGTTGACAAATATTAGCGACAGTAATAGTATATTACATATTAAGGTTGAGAAGATGACTATTATTGCTCGAGTGGCGAGGAATTTAAGCCACAAGGGCAATAATAGTCTTCTCAACCGTAGTATGTATACTATTTTTTGTACCAGTAGTCAAATTGGATCTTGAAACCTTGAATAAATTTACTCATATATGTAAGAATGCCCATGTAATAAAACTTCATATAAACAAATAAGTAGGCGATATTTTGATGTTGACCAATAAGTTTTGACACAAATGCTGAAACCAAAAGCCAAATATTAGGTTATTTTCATTCCATTTTTAATGTCTGAAGAGTTTAGATGTACACCACCTGAAATGCGCGGGATTGCAGAACAGGCAGTTGAGTACTTGCTTCCACATAAATCTAAACACTTATACATGAAAACATATACAGAATTTAAAAAATGGTGTAATTCCAAAAATACAGAAGTAATTTCTGAAAACGTACGTCTGGCCTACTTTCAAGAATATTCAAAAATAAAAAGCCTCGACTTTATGGACGCATTATTCAATGTTGTAAGCTACACTTGGTCTAAAACAGGATATTAGCATATCAAAATATTTTAAATTAGTTGCCTTTTTAAAAAGAAAAAATGAAAATTATAAGCACAAATCATTAGTATTTACTCAAGAGGAAATTATAAAATTCCTTACTGCGGCAACCGACGCATGTTACATTGCAACTAAGGTAGTATGTTTATATATTAATACTTTGAAATTATTGACAATTTATAACCCTGTTGACTGCTCTTGTAGTTGGTGTTGCTGGTGCATGCCGAAGTGATGAGCTGTGTAATTTATTAATTTCTGTTGTCATCATGAAAGATGATTTAATTATATTTTACATCCGCAATAGCAGAAATGGTTCATCTCGAAAGTTTATAATAATGGAGCCACTTTGGATCAAAATAATTAAAAACTATTTAAAAATTAGACCAGTTCCAGATATAGCAAAATTCTTTATTAGTGTACGTAATGGTAAATGTACTAGACAAAACATTAGACATAACACAATAGGACAGATGCCAAAAAAAGTTGCTGTTTACTTAAATTTACAAAATCAACAGTTATATACTGGTCATAGTTTCCGTAGAACCTAGGCTACACTTTTAGCTGTCAATGGTGGTAATATCCTTCAGTTAAAACAACATGCTGGTTGGAAATCTTCTAGTGTAGATGAAGGTTATAATTTTTATAAATAAATTAAATAATTCTTTACAACTGTAAGAGTTACGTGTTATATTGTTTCCATATTATACTATCATATATATTTTGCTATTGTTAATATAAAATCCAGTTATTTATTTTACCTTAGATGTAGAGCATTTATAACTTTTAGATTTTAGGTATGATTTATGGTATAAATCGACAATGATATGCGGATATACGAATGTGAAACTGGGCAATAATATGCTCATTATTTACCTGTTATTAGTTCAGGTGGAGAAATGACATTTCATAGCTTTTTATTATGTGTAAAAATGCTATGATATTTTACTACTGATATAAAATAGTATATTACATACCAAGGTTGAGAAGATGACTATTATTGCCCGAGTGGCGAGATTAAATTCCGAGGCGCAAAGCGCCGAGGAATTTAAGCCACAAGGGCAATAATAGTCTTCTCAACCGTAGTATGTATACTATTTTTTGTACCAGTAGTCTAATTGGACCTTAAAACCTTAATAATTATGAATAAATTTACTCATATATGTAAGAATGCCCTTGTAATAAAACTTCATGTAAACAAATAAGTAGGCTATATTTTGATGTTGACAAATAAGTTTTGACATAAATGCTGAAACTAAAAGTCAAGTATTTTTAGATTATTTTTCATTCCATTTATAATGTCTGAAGAGTTTAGATGTACACCACCTGAAATGCGCGAGATTGCAGAACAGGCAGCTGAGAACTTGCTTTACAAATATACAGTAGTAACTTCTGAAAACGTACTTCTGGCTTATTTTCATGAGTATTCAAAAAATAAAATAGCCTCGACTTTATGGGCGCAATATTCAATGTTGAAAGCTACACTTGGCCTAAAAGAGAATATTAACATATCAAAATATTTTAAATTAGTTGCCTTTTTAAAAAGAAAAACTTAAAATTATAAGCCCAAAAAATCATTAGTATTTACTCGAGGAAATTATAAAATTCTTTACTGAGGTACCCGACACATGTTACATTGCAACTAAGATAGTATGTTTATATATTAATACTTTGAAATTATTGATAATTTATATCTCTGTAGACTGGTCTTGTAATTGGTGTTGCTGGTGCATGCCGAAGGATGAGTTGTGTAATTTATTAATTTCTGATGTCATCATGAGAGATAATTTAATTGTTATTCACATCCACAATAGCAAAAATGGTACGTCTCAAAGGTTTGTAATAATGGAACCACTTTGTAGCTAAAGGTTATATCGAAGATTCCCTAGTAAATAAAAAAAATATAGAATGTATGTTACAAGATCTACCTACATCTACTTACGCAACCACACCTGCAATATATACAGGAATTTCAATATGAATTAAATAATTATTTGCATCTGTAATAGTTAGTTGATATATTGATTCCATATTATACTATCATACATATTTTATGTATTGATAGACAAATGCTTTTTTTTTCATGTAAACAACAAAGTATTGTTAGAAAATATAAAATTAATAGCAATTGCTAAATAAAAGTATATTATATTCTGGTATTGTTAACCTAAAATTGTGCCTAAAATAGAGTTATTTATTTTGACGGTTCACAACTTGACATACTACTACTACTACAAGCATGAGTGCATGGTTGCGGCATTCGTTTTATTTGTTTTCATTATTTCCCTAGGTCAATAATAGCCTCATTATTTACCTCTTATTAGTTCCAGGTCGTGAAATGTCATTTCGTGGCGCTTTGTTACGTGTAAAAATGCTATGATTTTTTACTACTGGTACAAAAAATATATTACGTTATAGTTACTGAAGTGTGAATATTTTTTTTTGTTTATATCAAATGTCGCTGACAGAAATAAAAATAGATCCGCGAACATAAACAAGACGAGTCGTCATAGATCTAGTATGACGTACAATTGAATGTAACGCGTTTGCTCTATATACAATGATAATTAATATACACGAGAAACAGACTTGATCCTAGAATGTTTTTCTGTGGAACAACAAATTTTAAATTTTTTTGGGAATAAATGTGTTCTAATGTTATCTATTTTTCGGGGAATACAGATACAAGAAGATAGAAATATTTGTAATTTGCCTTTTTACTTCAATGTAAAAAAATTGCAAACCAAATATATAACTTTGATCTAAGTAATTATAAAATAGAAAAAATTTAGAGTGGAAATATAATATATACATATTATTCAATCTGCGCGTCAGAATGTACACCAGCATCTGCAGTATCAACATTTTTTTTAATTAAACTTTAGTTTAGCGGACATGTATGTATAGTGGATACGACAAGCAAAGATTTATGCTGACATCTATTGCGTTTCGTATCGCTCGACGACCTGGCAGCTATTTATTTCCAGCCAAGTTGCAGATTGGCTTTTCGTCAAACAAAAGCTCAGCAATTTGATCGGGTGCGTTGGACGTTCTTCTCGCAAGAGTACGAGATTGCGTTCCCGCGATAGGCGATAAGCCCTTGACCGTTTAATTTGACGCATCGCGTGAATGAATAGTCTGCGTATAGCGTCCAATCTCACGTTTATTGTTGACAGCGAAGGAAATTTAATATTTTCGGCGAGGAATCGGATTGCAAGTGAAATTTCCAGAGCGTATCTTTGCTGTATCGTTTCAATTTGAAATGGAATATCGATGGGATTGTAAAAGTCTTGAAGTACACACAGTTCATTACAGTCACTACTTCTGAGATAGCGTTTGCTCTTTTCCAGAATGCACACGCCTTGTGTAATAAATAAATTTTGATTTTAGAAAGCACATTGAGTTTTTTATAAATTAATCAGCTTTGGTACCTATCAGTACGCCTGTGATTATCTTCAACAGTTGTGAAGACATTAATTTATAGTTCTCAGACTACCATATAATTCATATCTTGTTTAAATTATATGACAAAATATACTTTTCATTAAAACAATAGTTCGACATTGTTAATAAATAAGTTCTATGATTTTATTAAATAATGTTTTTTTCAAATATGGTTTGTAGTTCGTAAGCTATTAACACAAATATGAATGCAAAACTTGAACTGCAATATTATAAAATTCTGTTTCTTTTATACGATATATAGGGCTTTTTCAATAGCTATATCCGAAATTTGAAGGTTATATCTCTCTGTCGTTTCAAGTGGTAGCGCTATCATTCGTCAACGTTTGGGTTCTGCCATAGTCACCATTTTACAATAGAGCGCTACGCCATTCAACAACGCGTCAAAATTCGTGCTCTGTTTGACAACTGTTCGCAAGCTACGAAATATTTACGAAAGAAAGCATCGTCCAACCAAGAGAAGAATTCAACGAATTATCGCGAAAATTTGAGCAAAGATCGAGAATATTGCTGCCGTTGCTCAATGTGTGGCTGAAGACTTAAACTTATCCATTCCTCGTCGTGCACTAGGAGTTAGCTTTTCTGCTACTTCAACTTGGCAAATTTTGCGAAAAGACTTAGGCATGTATCCATATAAGAGCCAAATGACACAAGAACTAAAGCCCACAGATCGCCAAGTTCGTAGTACATTCGCTGGTTGGGCTCTGGGAGTTATTGGAAACGGATCCCAATTTTTGCGAAACAAGCAAAATTCCCGCATTTGGTGAGAAAGTTATCCACAGCAGTATCAAGAGTTGAATCCGGAGAAATTACTATTTGGTGTGGATTTTGGTCAGGCAGCGTCATTGGCCCCATATATCTTCCGAAACGAGAACGGTCAGACGGTGACTATCAATGACGAATGGTATCTGGCCATGATAACTGCTTTTTTTGGCCTCAATTGAATAACATGAAGCTGGACGAAATGTGACAATATCTCCATCGATCTTTAATTATTATTTATAAATTGCAATGGCTAATGATCTCTAATTTTATTTCCTCCATAGTTGATCATGAAACAGAATCAGAAACAAATGTACTGAATAAATTAAAATAAATTGTCTTGAGAGAGAAGAATGGTGTTCCGGAATTACTAGAACTTAATATTGCCGGGTCAACAGATTTTGCTATTATTTTAATTTTCATTCAAATTCTTCTTGAGTTCCAAATCAAACTCTAAATATATTTCTACTGTTAATAAAACTTTATAGAACGCATAATTTGCATTGTTGAGAATATATTTGTTTAATTTGATTTTTTTACCGAAGTAAACTGGTATTTTCGATCTACCAACTTAGATGTTTATAAAGATTAAATTTCTAAATTTAAAATTCAAGCACTGTACAACTAAGACTTATTTTTAAACTAAACTTCCACCGAATTTTTGGTTGCACTTCACAAATGTGTTTTTATAAATGGGCCACTTTCATGTGTCATTACAAATTTCTTTTTTAAAGAAGGAATTGGATAGCTAACATGCCAATACTAAAATTAAAATCTATGGTTCTAATATTAACGTAGTATTTAGTTTTATATTCATACATGATTTTAATATCCATCACATCACCCCATTGAAATGTTATAATAACCTATATTGTAATATATTTCATTAATTATATAATATTAACAGTATTTAAATTTAGTGAAATAAATATTATAAAATGTCAAAGGATGAATAAATTAAAATATTTTACATCTTTTCTTACTTACGCAAAATGGAGAAGCATTAAATAAAAGAAAATGGGTGTGCTTAAAACCACACGGCAGAAGTGAAAACTTCATCAAGGCGAGGTTAATAATACGAAATCCAACTTTTTTTTTCGTTCTATATTACATTAGGGTAATCCTGCATCGACGAATTCAGTTGCTGATATTAGTGTGCTCCTTTTGACGATATTTCTTCACGCGCGCATTAGACAATTCCCTTTTTCGTTTTAATTTGTCATCGATTTGATTTTTTTCATTCATCCTGTGTAACAGAAAAGAATTAAATGCTTATAAATTCGTATATAATGAGCAATTAAAGCAATGCTCTATTCTCAACGTCTCTGTTTTGCATTGGTATACAAATTATAGTAAATGCGTGTGGACGTTATTTAACACCCGGAATTTACTGATCAGTTTCCGAGTCATCCATATCATTTTAGTAAACATGCTAAAACTTACTTGAGCGCGAAATATTATATTATATTATTATAGAGATAATGTCTCATACACACACAACAAATTTTTTGGTTAACCGTCCGCGAAGTTACCAATTAGCGAACGCAACACAGTCCGCGAAATACAATTTCACGGTCGTTGCTATGGCAGCGGCCGCGATATATAATCGCGTGTTTATATATATATATATACAAGAAAGAGAAAAATATTGGGTAAATTCCGCTGTAGAGCAACCGTAGACACGTGTTTCTGACTCATTGGTCGTCATCGGTACGGTGTAGCCAAGGAATAAGGTGGGATAACCTTGGAGATGTATGCTATACGGAAGACCATCAGGAGACAGACCACCATTTGTAGCTTCAGTTAGAAGATCCCCAGTTTTGAGGACAACAACTAACGTCGCCACGAGGAAGACAATGCCAACCTGCGTGCCATCCGAGAACCCAGGTTGACATTGTCTTCCTCGTGGCGACGTTAGTTGTTGTCCTCAAAACTGGGGATCTTCTAACTGAAGCTACAAATGGTGGTCTGTCTCCTGATGGTCTTCCGTATAGCATACATCTCCAAGGTTATCCCACCTTATTCCTTGGCTACACCGTACCGATGACGACCAATGAGTCAGAAACACGTGTCTACGGTTGCTCTACAGCGGAATTTACCCAATATTTTTCTCTTTCTTGTATTTCATGTATCCGCGATATTCCTTTTATTTATATATATATAAATAGACAATATGAATACTCGCTTACGAGTCCCGCGCTTGTCTGATGCTAACGTGCCGGCTCCTCATCCGTGCGGCTCGGGATCGAATCTGCTCGGGGACATGAATTTATTTATTCATTTAAATTTCAATTTAATTGAAATTAAATACCTCTATATGATATATTTCTCTCGTTCCCTTACTTGACTCGAGCCGACTTTACCCGAACGAGCGTTACATAGCCGAGCGTGATGGCTCAGTCTTGTTCAGTGCCCACAATCAACGCAACGCGCCCAAAGAAGTTTGCACTTCAAAAATTTAGATTTGTCTCCAATTCATAAAAAGGTACAAGCTTTTAAAATTCATAGTCATAGGACCCGTAATACTCCAATCAACGAAAACCAAAAAAGATCAAATAGAAGAAATAATTCATGTAGTCGCAAATTGTTGTACAATAGTAGGAGGGAGTGCCATGAACAACATACTAAAAATCCTGACCGTTGGGGGTGAGCGGAGAGGTGGGAGGAAGTATAAAAGTCATATTTCTATGTTTTATTTGAATAACTCGAAAACTGTGTGGCGTCTAAAAAAAAAGTGTCAATGTATAAAATTAAACTACATACAATTTCATACAAAAAGGTCTTATCTATTTTATCTCTATGATGTGCACAGGAGAGGAAGGATGAACGGGGAGATACCATCCTAAGACGAATCTGCTCAGTTGGGGATCTACTTACTGCAGATACAATCTATCAAGAGGATTGTTATAAAAAAAAACCGAGAGGAGGATGTATCGCTCATCCCAGTAACAACCAAAGACCCAGTAGCACCTGAAACGATACCGATCTATATTTTTTGACGATGTTCTACTGTATTGGCGGGGGGGGGGGATGTGGATGCAGAAAAGCCGGCATCCCATGTTCCATGGTGTGCCGTTATGCTGTTTGTTTTTAATAAGTAATGTAGTTCATCATAATTAAATTATTAATTTTATATAATTAAAACACTACTTTTAATAATCCGCAATTTTTCCATCTCCTGCATCAAGCAAACTATTTATCGTTTTGTAAGATATTTTATGTAGTTTAGTTTTGTACACTGACACTTCTTAGAAGCTACGGTTTTCGAGGTCTTCTTCTTCTTCTTCTCTCTCTATTCTAGGCAAATTGCCTGTTCAAAACTTTGCAGCGTGCCCTCAGTTCAATCAATTGCAAGATTATCACTCCATTTCTTTCGCGGCCTCCCCATACCTCTTCTCCCCATTGGTGGTGGTTTTCGAGTTATTCAAGAAAAACATAGAAATATGATTTTTAAACCCCCTCCCACTCCCCGCTCACGCCCTCCGGTCAAGATTTTTAGTATGTTGTTCGTGGCACTCTCCCCTACCACTGTACAAAAATTTGCGACTACACGAATTATTTCTCCTATTTTTCCTTTGTTGACTGAACTATAAGAATACTAAGGTATCGATCGCTTTAAGGGGATATTAAAGCTGTCGAGAAAGCAAGGTATCGAATTTATCAGTTTTTTTTACTATTGTTCAAGATAGAAATGTGAAATTTTTTGTACAACTTCAATATAGATATGAGTACACGGAAAGGTTGTCGTGTGTTGTTGCCTGTTCAAAACTTTGCAGCGTGCCCTCAGTTCAATCAATTGCAAGATTATCACTCCATTTCTTTCGCGGCCTCCCCATACTTCTTCTCCCCATTGGTGGTGGTTTTCGAGTTATTCAAGAAAAACATAGAAATATGATTTTTAAACCCCCTTCCACTCCCCGCTCACGCCCTCCGGTCAAGATTTTTAGTATGTTGTTCGTGGCACTCTCCCCTCCCACTGTACAAAAATTTGCGACTACACGAATTATTTCTCATATTTTTCCTTTGTTGACTGAACTATAAGAATACTAAGGTATCGATCGCTTTAAGGGGATATTAAAGCTGTCGAGAAAGCAAGGTATCGAATTTATCAGTTTTTTTTACTATTGTTCAAGATAGAAATGTGAAATTTTTTGTACAACTTCAATATAGATATGAGTACACGGAAAGGTTGTCAGATTATGTATTTTTTTGTCACAACCATATTTTTTTTTTATTCCAAATTAGAGTAAAATGTACGTGTGTTTCTCGGTCAAAATCTGAAATAATTAAATGAAATTGATCAAAACGGATGTAATTCCCGTGTAGACCAATGTTTTCTTGTGAGATATAGCTTTTTGATTTGCGGAAAAACGTTTAATTTTAGTAATTAAATTAAGAAATGGTGCGGTACTGAATTATTTGTATTTTAAAAGCGCCTTCAGCTCCTAACTACTTCTTGGCCCCGCCTATGGGACTCTCCGAACGGTTTGCGGTAGTCTGCAGTATTTTATTTAACTTATTCTCTTCTCACTCCCATTTTAGCAAATTCGACTTTAATATCCCCTTAATAACATCATGAATTGGACTCATTGTCATTCTGAATTTTTGTCGGGGATTCCCATTTGTTAGTGGGTGTTACTTTTAGAATAACTAAATTTTTAATCTTAAAAAATCAACATGCAATAATGTATAATTAATACATTTTTAAATTGTACGTTTAAATTAAGAAATATTAAAATTTCACTTAAATAAGTCGATAGTTTTTACTATGTAATATGCTTTAAATGTCTGTATAATTTGCATGTTTACTGCCTGAAATTAAAACATGTCTAATTCAAACAATACAGCTTTCTTATTCCTTGTCTAAAATTACTGAGTACAAAAAAAAAAACTTACTTGCATAAGACCTAAATCCGTCTGTCACTTACTTTTTATCGGGCATATAAAAGGACCAAGATCAATGTCCAAATTCAATTAAATCCAACTGATGGGCCCGTTATTTAGAAAATTTTATATTTCCCAAGTGATTGATAGTATTTACATTGGGGGGCGTGAAAGAGTGAAACACAAAAAATTTCGACATTCACGGCGGCGGTGTATATATATGTTTTTTCGGTAAAAATAAACTCGCCCGAATTGCCTCGTTTATAATAGAATTGACCCGATTTTCAATTAAACGTCGACATTTTGATTAACGAAACCGGTTAATTTGAGAAAGGCAGGGGCGCGGTGGCGGCCCCGTAATTGAGTCACTAACACGCCGCTATTCCCGTGTTATAGATACAATTTACATTCAAAAAAGAAAACCGGGAAAATCATAAAATGTAATACCTACTTAATTTGCCGAGGCGAAAGAGTGAATTTTGATTTATCGCCCGAGGATGGGCTTGACGCTCATTAAATCTAGATCTGATCATTATTTATGCGAGTCGTCTGTGATTTGCGCCACCTGCAAAAAGCATCCTCGAGATATGAAATTAATACGTCCCATACTACATACGCTTGCATCTACCCGTCTGTTAAAATTCTAATACATTTATGATGTAGGTACATACTCTTATATAGAAAATAATAATTCAATTTACTGATACAATACCGAATTTAATCGATACGTCTACATGTTTAAATGAATTCATTAGTTGCGGTTTGGGTTGTCTCTACCATTTAATCGAGACATCCGATACTTTAAGTTGTCAGCTGCTGTTCCCAACATCTGCAAATTGTAAAACGCGCGACGCTCTGGAATGCGCCAGTGTTTACGGTGAGTTTTCGATATTCACCGCAACACTGACCTTCACAATTCGCGGAGCCGTTCGTGTAAGCTTAAAGAGAAGTTTGTTGTTGCACATGCGATGACAAGTAACATGGTTTTGCCATTCAACAATAAAGGAATTTCATGTTCCATTCAGTTAACCTAATTCATCTAATGATAACTTGCAGACATACTTTCCCTATTTGCCAAATAGGTGTGTGCATGTATATACCTGGTGTCCCAACGAAGCGGTATTACTGGTATTTAATAACGTAGATAGTAAATATTTTTGAATACAAATCATGACCTCTATAATCTAAAATATTCTCATTTATACAAAGTGTTCGACAACACTAACACAAATTTATGGTTTTTCAAATAAAATGTTAAGTGTTTTTTTTACATTTTATGATAGCCCTTTAAAGGATGATTAAACTGACATCAATTTGTATTTGTCGATCTTCAGCTGTTTCAGAAATATGACCGTTATCTTCGAATATTACACAACTTTTGAAAAATTACTATGAAATAACGACTAATGATGAAACACCTACGTGTTTACTTAGTAAACATATAATTTCTGTACGTAAATATAACGTTAATTTTCGACATTTAAACACATGTTTTGTTAGAATTACATAATATTCCCTAAAGTTAAAAATTTTAAAAACCAAATTTAGATGCCACTAAAAAAATTTATTATTTAAAAATACGTACTATAAGTTACAGAATATTATATTTGCATAAACCCGATCAGGACTTATTAATTCAAAAAGGATTTTTTGTGACTTGCATTACACATAGCATATCTTTAGAGTTGTCGAAGAAGGTTATTTTTAATATTATCTATTTACAGTAGTACAGTAGTAAGTAATTTTCATTAAT
Organism: Amphimallon solstitiale; assembly: GCA_963170755.1. Taxonomy (NCBI): domain Eukaryota; kingdom Metazoa; phylum Arthropoda; class Insecta; order Coleoptera; family Scarabaeidae; genus Amphimallon; species Amphimallon solstitiale. The sequence continues at coordinate 36,231,996 of OY720681.1, read as the reverse complement.
TTCAAAGTTTTTCAAATGATAAGGTTGATAATATATAAAGGGCGGAATATATGCACGTCAATTCTGTTAAAATATGCGCATATATATGCATCGTTTTTCTCTGAAATATGCAAAAATATGCATTTATTTGTCAAAATATGCAATTATGCCTTGAATATAACATGGAAAAATGGAAATAAAGAAACGCCGACTCTTACAAAAATTATTTATTTTAAGTAAAATTAAAAGAAAAACATAATAGGTACAATTTTCAACCTGAAATAGTATAAAATGCATTTATAACGATATATTTTTCAAAATTTTCCAATAAAAATGTTTGCCTTCTGTCTGTAAAAATATGTTTGTACAAAGAAAAAGTTCTTTCAACATCTACCGATGTGATCTGGCAATATTTTAATTTGGGTAGTAAGTTATAAGGCCAAGGTATTACTTCGTTGGATGGTTTACTATCAAAAATATTTTTGACTTCAATTAAATACTTAAAGCCTTCATTCTTTCCCACAATAACTTCGAGTTTCCTTCTTACTTGATTTCCTACATCACCGGGAACTTTTTTGCATTTGTCGGAAAAAGTTTCAACAATATTAATTGATTCTCTTAAACTTATATTCCTACTTTCTAACGAAGTTATTATATCTGGTACAAAACTAAAATTAACCTTAATAAAAACAAGTTCCTTAGCTAAATTTACATTTTTGAATAATGCTTGACTTTGCACTACACACTGCGAATTGTCTTCTAAATCTAAAACTATGTCTTTAATGGCTTCAAAATGGTCTGCGTAGAATATCGCGGCCTTAATCCATGTTCCCCATCGAGTAATTACGGGCTCTGGAGGTAAACAAACTCCTGGCAATTTCTCTCTATAGATCTGCACTCTTAGAGGTGCTTTCAAAAACACTTTCTTTACATTTGAAATTAATTTGTTCACCAAGGGAAATGCTGTTCTAATAATTTCTGCAACTCTGTTTATCCCTTGTAAAAGACAAGTGACATGTACCATATTGGGATAAAATATTTTTAAGTTTTGGCCTACTTTAACCATATACGGCGCTGCGTCAGACAAAAACACTAAAAACTTCTCTACTGGAACTGGATTTGGTAAAAAAAAATTTGATAGAGACTGCTGAAAGATCGAGTTACGGTCTCATTATTTGTTTTGTCTAACTGTTTAGAAGATATTAAATATGGTTTCCCTGGCTCATTTTCTTGAAGCCCTCCAATCATAAGATGTGAGATATATCGACCACATGAGTCTGTGCTTTCATCAACAATAATATAAAAATGTTCATCGCCCAGTGTAACTTTAATTTCTCCCATTACGGTTTCGTATACTGTTTGCACATTCTTCTTTCTAAGTGTGGATTCGTCAGGGATGTTTTGATTACAATATTTTTGCGAAAAATCGTTTCTTCAAAGGTATATTTTCTGCGACTAAAGCTTTGCATAAGTCTTGATGAAACACCTCCTTTTCACTCTTTGGTTTGATATTTTGAAATGCGGTTTGCACACACTGCTGAACAGGCACTGATTTATTTTTCTGCAACTTAGCTTTATGCATAGCTGTTTTCAAGTGTTGATCAATTTGGAACTTCTTTTCACAAACAATGATTTTGGCACAAACTTTGCAAAACACTTTATCCCCACTAAACTCCAACTCAGGAAAATTTTTAATCCACGAAGCGGCTTTCGGCATTTTAGGCGTTTGAAATAAAATATTTTCGAAATCACTCTTTTCACACTGGAATCTATCGACAAACTAAACTATACAATATAAATATAAAAGAATAGACCACATCTGCTCTCCATTAGGCAAGCTGATTACTTGGAAATTCCTAAACACCCAATAAATGCCGGCAATAAACCATATAATAATAAAAACTATACAATATAAATATAAAAGAATATACCACATCTGCTCTCCATTAGGCAAGCTGATTACTTGGAAATTCCTAAACACCCAATAAATGCCGGCAATATACCATATAATAATAAAAACTATACAATATAAATATAAAAGAATAGACCACATCTGCTCTCCATTAGGCAAGCTGATTACTTGGAAATTCCTAAACAGGGTCGCACTTAATCTTTTCATAAAACGAAAAACATAAAAATATGCACACAAATTTTATTTTTGCCGAAATATGCAATTTTTTGTGAAATTTGTTAAAATATGCAAAATATGCAAATATATGCACTTTGCATATATGCCGCCCTTTAATAATAAATAAACGCAATTTCAAAATATCGCAGTTATAGTGTATCAAAAAGTTGTCAAACTTACTTTTATAACTTCAGTTGAAAAAGCAAAATTGTAGGTATAAGTATTCCAGTTAACTAAAACTACAGGGGAATCACGCTGTAAGCATGGCACAAAAGTTGCTAACAAGAGTGATATTAGCAAAAAGCCAATGGCAATTAACCGTTAATGAAGAACAACAGGGATTTTGCACAAACAGATCTACTACTGACGCCATATTTGTTATCTCTCAACTAGTTGCTGAGAAAGCGATCAAATTTAGCCTGCCAGCCTTTATGTGCTTTGCAGAATGTTTGCAAAAGGTATTTGATCGGGTAAAACTACACGACGTGATAACTATACAATAGGAAAATAATATACTAAAAAAGTTGATAACTATTCTATTATAGTTAAACACAGAAACGAAAACCAAAATAAAAACAAGAAATGGGTTATTTTAGAAAATTAAAAGTTAACTTTATTATAAACTTATAGGCAGGGTGAAAACAAGAATGGCTACAAAGTGGCAGACTACAATCTAACTGTTTTATGTTGAGAACAACCTAGAGACATTTTTCCATCGATTCATTCAAACAGCTGAAAAATTCAAGATGCAAATATCCACAGAAAAGACAAAATAGCCAGTTCATGGTCGCAAAGGAGTCTATACGAAGTAAATTAGAAATATGCCACAAAATCATCGAACAAATGATGTCCTTTATATATTTGGGGGGTAAAGTATCAAATGAAAGGCACAAATATACAGAGAAGTCAGACAACAGACGATGAAAGCAGCACGCGTGGATATTTCTGGATATTTAAAAGATATCGCCGGGAGAAATAAATACCTCGCAACAGAGCAAAGTAAAAAATATATGGTAGGACCAATAATGACATATGCAGCTGAAACTCAAACCGAAATGCCGAAATGAATACACACATGGTGAAAACAAAAAGGGTTAGAGTTAGGAACGAAACTAGAAGATTGTGGAAAGGGAGACGTCGTTAAATTCGTTAGGGGAAAGAGGAAAGCGTGGAACAAGAACCAGCAGGGAGATATCCTGGAAGACCGTTAAAAAGATGGAAGGACCAGCTGCATCTCCATTTTCACTGAAACGTCATGATGGATAAGTGAAGAAAAATAGGTTTTGACCAAAACTAAAAGGAAAAAGAACATAATAAAGGTTGCTACTTTTAAGCTACACAGCTTCACAGTGCTTATAAATCATCACCGAACAAATTAAAAATTGTGTGAAAGATGAAAGGCATTAATAATATTAGTTAGTTTACTGCGTGTATAAAGTGTAAGTTAAAAATGTATAAAACATAAAAATACATTTAACCAATAAAGAATGATAAATAACACTAATAAATGGTCAAAAGTATCGTTTTCGACTGCTTGATAGCACACTGTGTGTACTGCAGGTCATAGCAACTCATATCCTTAAATCAGTAAGTCGTAATCAGGTTTATTCAGATACGACACTCTATTACTTTTCCAATATCGCCCACATATGTTAGAAAGTAGTGTACTTTTAAATAGTAAATTTTTAGTACTTTTTAGAGGCAAGTAAATATGGTATGTAATTCTAAAGAATGTGCCTTGAAATCATAAAATAAATATTAAATTTACGTAATGAGGTTATATCTCTACTAAATGAGACTGAAATAGGTCTTTCATCAAAATTCGTTATTCCATAGCAAAGTTGTGCAACTTTGACGAGAAATTGCGATATCTTAAAAAGAATTCCTTATCTGTGTATAGACTTTCGTGGAACCTCATTCCAAGTAATTTGCAGACCATCCTATAGCCGTTGTACGTTAATTGAACGGTTAGAAAACTATCAGCCTCTCGACTTCTTTGGCAGGAACTAAATTGTACCGGCGTTTCGGTTTCGAATTTAGGGATAGACTAAGACCTCTTCAAACTACTAATTTTTTTTCGAGTGATTTAAGGAAAGAAGATAATTTTTGATTGGGCTTTGCAAATAGTCATTTTTTTCTAAAATATCAAATGGGAACCATATAAAATAATTATATCGTTGGATAATCGAAATTCCAAGTTTTTCATTTATTAAAAAAAACACATTTCATTACAAAATTAAAAAGAAAAAAAAGTTGTTATGTCAATTCGTCGAAAAACATCTTTTTTCAAAGTCAGCTGTCATGATAAAATAATAGATGTGTCAATGCAAACGGAAAAAATAACAATAAACTGACAGAAGTATTATTGTTATCTGATAAACGTTGCGAAAATGTCTGGAACTCAACAAGAAATGGTTGACATGTGTTTATTCTTGGAGAATGTTTCAAAAATTGTTTGTTGGCGTCACGAGTGTACTCTGAGAGATATCCTCTCAGAACGTATCTAAATCCACGTGAGTTTACAAAGGTGTTGAATAGATTTACGTCTACTGGTACTGTTCAACGAGCAAAGAGAAAACGAGTTGAAAGTTCTGGAGGCTGCTGTTGAAAATCCTCATATCAGTGTCCGCGAAATTATTAGGAACACTGACAAGTTACATCCATTTAAAATTCAATTGCAATTGGAATTTCGATTATCCGACGATGTAATTATTTTATATGGTTCCGATTTGATATTTTAGAATAAAAATGACTATTTGCAAAGCCCAATAAAAAATTATCTTCTTTCCTTAAATCACTTGAAAAAAAATTAGGAGTAGTTAGAAGAGGTCTTAGTCTATCCCTAAATTCGAAACCGAAACGCCGGGACAATTTAGTTCCTGCCAAAAAAAAATGTCGAAGTACGGTCTAACTGCGAAGAAAAACCGTTATAACAGCGAAACCGCTGAAGTAGGAGTATGACGTTATATACGAAAAAAGAGTGCTCTTTGGGGGCTTTCCAAATCAGCCACAAAATATACAATGTTCCATTTAAAAAAACATAGGTTTGATACGCCACTGGAATACGGCACGGCACTGATGACAAAAAATATTTTAGGGAAATGGTGATTGTAGTTATGGACAATTTTTCTCTTAGACTTTTTTCGATATATTGTATGATAGAGGAGCTACGGTCCGAGGCATCTTAGGTGCTACACCCTGTATAACAATATAGTTAAAGTGTAATTGTAACTTTGATATAGGAAGTATTTAATGCTTAACTCAATCAATGTTTATAAGAAATTTAAGACCATCTGAAGGTTGACACTGGTGTTACAAGTCTGACAGTGAGTCGTAAATTAATGTTTAGTTATATCAAGTCTAAAGAGAGAATGTTGCTAATTCAAAAAGAATTGGTTTCATTAACGAGCGTCAGTCACAACTAATACACTTTGATATTAGAGACAAAGAAGGAGCCTATTAGGGAAACAATACCTCAATCATCACCAGCGTCCTATCAAGCCGAATCAAGCTGACATAAAACGAAACTTTAGACTTACGGGTTGAGAAATGAGGAGGCGAAACCAAGTTTATATTATAAAAGGGAGAAAGATGTATCGGTAAGCAGGAGAGTCATATTCTACACGTTTATTAAACCGAAACTCTCGACTTCTCGACTTTGCTTTGTTATTGTGCTACTCCTGCTTTATGGAAACTTTAAATTGAAAAAAAGTTTACGTTTTGCAAGAGGCGACGGGTATCGATTACTTGAAAAACATTGAAATGTTGGGTAAAGTCCTCATATGAAACAATAAATAAACTGTTGCTGAAATCTGAGTTTCAGGGCAACTCAGATTTTTAATAAATACCAAGTAGTGACAGATGTTTCTTTTATCTAGTTATTGAAAATAATTTTCACTTAAACAAAATTCAGGCTCTTTCAGTCTATACATTATTAATGAATCTCATATGTTCCTAGTAAACCATGAGTTGCATCCCTTATACACTAATTCTTGTATTTTATGCGTATTTCCATCCAGACTTTGAAATTAGTTTCAAAATTTCTTTATTATACCAAAATGTGGAAATAACTTCAATTTTTTTTCTAAAAATATTATATATGCAAATATTACAAGAAATTTAATAATGCTTAACATGAAATTTTGTGATTTCTCAGTATATTTGCTAGCTGCTAGGCCATATTTATTCAACGAGTTAAACGAGACAACATAGAATAAAAAGTTCTCGTTATATTATTCATTATTGCTTAATAATATTACAAGCAAGTGCAACAGAACATATTTTACTATAGCTAAAAAAATTGAAATTAACTGGATTTCAATATCTTCAAAATAGTAGATTGTTGTATTAGGATTAAAAATGTCTCTTTTTTCGACGAGGCGGAGCGTAGCGTAGCCGAGCGAATGTATAATTGTACAAGTCGAAAAGACATTTTTAATCCGAATGGAACATGCTATTTTTTCTCCAACCGAAATCATGCATTGCAATAATAAAACGAAGTCTATTTTTTATTCAACCGAAATCAGATGTAGATGATAGAGGTAGTACTGGATCAAGCGCCGATATCATTTTTGATATCACATCTGAAAATAATATCACTATTGCAGAAAACGTATTGGATCGCTTAGATCGCTCTAAGAATGGGGATACTGATGGCAGTGGTTTATTTAATTTTGTGCTTAAATTGTATATTCAACATTAATGTGAATAAATAAAAATCGTTAAATAATAAATTAAAACTATGAATACTTTTTTATCCTAGGATTAAAAATAACCACATTTACTTACCAGGATTAAGAGTGAATATTTATGTTGCTTAGATACCACTTTCTTGGATCAGTATGGAAAATGACAACCTTAGATACTCCTGACGTCAAAAAATGTCACACTTTTTTTACGGTAGGAGAAAAAATCCTTATTTGACCATTGCCAAGTTTAAAGGTCGTCAAATTAATCTGTTACAAGAAGATATAGCTCTAAAAGCAATTTAAGTGACATGGAATGTTTTCGGAGACACAATGTGTTTGAAATTACATGATCACATTTTTATTTATTAAAAGTTTTGAAATACATTTTTTCTTCTTCTTCTTTTTGTGGCTTTGAGTTAGACTATTTAGTCTTTTACTCTTCATCTGAGTGCGGTGAATCTTGGAATGTTGGAGTTGAATTTGATTATCTATTGGTTATCTTTATTTTGATTAAGAATTAAAGTGGAACCGTTTTAGGTCTTTTGTGTTTGAAATTTTCATTTCCATCATATGCAAGTGCTCTTTTAAGATTTTGATCTGGTTATAGAAACTGAGCGCTCTTTCTTTGATGTAGTCAATGATGGTTGGGGTATTTGTTTCATTCATTATTTGATTATTTCTCATATACCATGGAGCATTTAGTATCATTCTAAGACTGGTGTTTTGTATTATTTGCAGTTTTTTGATGTTGGTCTTGCACATATGTACCCATATTGGGCATGCATATGTGAATATTGGACGTAATACTTGTTTGTAAAGTAGAATTTTGTTGTTCGTGTTCAGCTGGCTTTTTCTGCCTATAAGAGGCCATAGTTGACATCTTGTTTGTTTGGTTTTGGTTATCGTTTTTGCTATGTGTGTGTTATAATTGAGCTTTATATCCAGGTATATCCCCAGGTATTTAATTTCTCTACTCCATGGTAGAGTGTTGTTGTTGATGGTTACTTCGTTGTCTGTTGTTTTCCGATTCCTTTGAAAGATTATTGCTTGGGATTTGTCTTCATTTATTGTTGTCCTCCATTGTTTGAACCATTTTATTCGTGTTGTCTAGGTGCGTTTGGAGTTCCTGTACCGCATTCGTCGGACATCTTGATGTTGAGAACAGTGCCGTATCATCTGCAAAGGTGGCCGTATTTAAATATCTTGTAGGATTTGATACTGGTATGTCGGCTGTAAATATTGTATATAGGTGAGGTGACAGGCACGAGCCCTGGGGGACTCCCGCTGTTGGATGTTTTATTGAGGAAAGTGTGTTCTGGATGCTAACTTGAAAGCAGCGTCCTTGGAGAAAACTGTTCGTGATTTTTATGTGCCTATACCAGGAGCTTTTTTGGGATTTAATGCTTTAAGGATTGCTTTTAGGTTCTCGGCTGTGACTTGGTCGTTGCTAGGGGAGTGGGGTTCACGTATTTTTCTGCTTACTACTTTGTTAATCTGCACTACGTGTTGCATGTCTACTTCATCCCAGTTGGGAGCGAATTGCTCTTCTAGTGATTCCGCTAGAGCTTCTGCTTTTTCTTCTGCTGTGACTTGTGTGGTGTTATTGAATTGAAGTGGTGGGATTTGTATTTGTTCTCTTTTGATTGCCTTGATTATTTTCCATGTCTTAGAGGGTTCTGCACCTATTTCTTCGAGTGTTCTTTACCATTCTACATTTTTCAGTTCCAGTAATTCCTTATGTACTTGATGTTGAAGGTTGTTTAGTATAGTTTTGTCTTGTGGTGCGAGAAATACATTTTTTGTATTCTTAACTAACTGATTTTCTCCTGTATATAAACAAAATAAAAACAGCAAATTATTGCTGAACATTTATACCTAGGCATTCCAAAAGGTAAGCATAGAATAAAAATCATGAAAAACACTATTTATTTACACACCTTTATAACATACAGTTACAGTAAGAGCAGAGAGATTAAATAACAGTCCAAGAGGGTCAAGTCAAGTGAGCACGGAAGCCATCTATGACTGCTAATAAATAAATGATGCAATGATTGCAATATTCCTTAAAGAAATTTAAGCAGCAGTACCATCCTATTGGAAGTATCCAAATTGTACTTCATTAGTATTGAGAAGATTAATTCATGCTTGCAAAATAAAGAGTGATGATTCTTCTACGTGACATTCCACATCAAGCACTTTAATTAGATGAATATTCGTTTCTACATAAATACGTGAATTTACAGATGATCAGTGCTGGTAATTTTGTGAACAGACATAACCACAAACTCCATCTGAGAGCAACATATTCTTCAATAAATTATCATATGCAACATTATTGTTAAACAATACAGAAAATTCCGAACAAGTTGCAATAAAGATCTTTAATAATTTTTATTGACTTAATAAAAACGGTTTTCAATATTTAACTGAATACAAGAAAAGGAAGGTAAGAAAAATCGATAAGAAATCCTATGAAATGATAATACTAATACAGCTATATTGACAAGCTCCAGAACAAAGCTATTCATATTATTATAATAACTTCCTAAATTTGTATTTATATGCTTCATAAAAGATAAATAAAAAAACGAAAATGTGTTGACCAGTGACATGTATTGTTTTTTCTTACCAGTTTATTAAATTAAGAAATGATTTAAATAAAATGATGATGTCACTGTACAAAACCTTCAACTACAATACACGTTTATGATATTTAGTCGATGACCATAACTGAATGACGTTTATTATTATTTATATTCCAAATACAGTTAGGAGAATCATTCCACACAACCTGCAACGTCTTGACTGAGATGTTTTGTCTTCTCAAGAAGTTAATCTCATAATGTTAATTAATTGCTTTTTATAATGCCTACATAACATCGGCGAGCTATATACAGGGAAGTAAAGATATATTTTGTTAATATAAATGAAACTTCAATTACCAAATCTTAATATCAATATGAAATCGTTAAGAAAGTTATAGGATGGATATGGTATGTTCTATCATTTTCAATAAAATATGTATATCTTTCCTTATATATTTTATTGAGTAAAAAGAATTGTTTATAGATTACTATGCATAACATTTTGAAAGATGTATTTATGACTGTAAATTGCAAACTATTAAAAAATTTATGACATATAATTTTTGACATTTAATTAAATTAATGACTTTTAGAATTTTGCAAGTCTAATATATCAAAGTAAAACTATAGTAATGGCATGATCATTTTTAAATGGAATATTTACTTTGGAAATAAAATGTTGTGTTATACCTTGTCTCAGAATAAGAAGGAGTGATTCAAATATCGCGCCAAAATGGTGTATATTTTTAAGGTATCTAATTGGTTCTGGCGTAGGCAAGTTTAGCATGGGATAATACAGTCGAAAGCAAAAAAAAGTAGACAAGAGATATTGTACTTTGTAAACCTGGCTTTATTTACTTGTCATTAGTATCAAGTCATTATTCTATGGAATATCAAATAATTATCAAAACATATCTTCTACCTGATTAATATGAATCAAAATACTAATTAAAAGACATCATAAAAAAAACATATATTAATATCTGGTTATAGAGCCGTTTTTGTTTAAAACTTCTTACAATCTATTCGGAATAGAATTAGAAAGGTTGGTACAATTATTTTGATTTTGATTTTCCCATGCTGTGTGAACTATTTCTACCAGTTCTTGTCTATTTTGAGATCTTTGATTTAATTTTTTTGATCATTAACTGCCACGTATTTTCGATAATATTTAAATCAGGACTTCTTGGCAGAAAATCCAACACATTGATATTATTTTCTCTGAACCATGTTTTCACTCTATTCGATGTATGGATAGGACAGATGTTCAAGTGCACATCTTACACGAGTTTCTTTGTGAGTCACATTCAAATTGTTTTTCGGTAGTTTTATAGACCGCAAATTAGCTTCTCTAATTCTTCGTTGGACAGTAAAAACAAAACCCAGAAGGTTATTTACATCAGCTGGATTCCCTACTGTAGTAAATGGATTTTCAATAAGCGCATTTGGGATATGGCGGTCTTGCTCGACTGTTTCTGTATTCTGATCTCACCATATTTTAATAATTAGCTGTGCTTTTATTTATATTATTTCTTTTTGAAACCGTAACTCAAATATATTATAACATTTAATATCTTCATTTATGGAAGGCATCTTTATAATAAGCTAAATATCAAGTTTAAGGTTGTCAATTTTGAAAGATAACCAAATATTGACAAATAACTTTGAAGACGCTATTACACTAATCATTTTGCGAAAGTCTATGACAGAAATCTGTATTTTTGTCTACTTTTTTTTGCTTTCGACTGTAAGTCCGGCAAAACGTCATTTTATATTTATAACCAAGCCATAACGTAGTCGCTTACATTTTTACTTTGGTTTATTATACTTTAATGTGTTATTAAGTAAAAGCCGTACTTTTATGTACATCATAAATATGAGTGATCAGACGGCTTAAGACCTAAGGAACAAGTTATTAGGCATTTGAAACTTTGAATTTGATGAATATCAAAAACACTGTACGGCAGTGCACAGTTTCCTTTTTAAAACCGAACGTTCTACACTTAATATCATTGCAAAAATAACTATAGATCATACCAAAAATGAACGGAGCAGTTCTACACAGGTTCTTGAAACCCACTTCAAGTAAGTGTTAATTAAATACTAATTTTATTACCACATGTTCATATACATGTTATATTTCGGATATGTCAAACGTAATAAGAAACCTGTACTAACAGAAAAAGGTGAAAATATCTGGTGGAGAATATATGGGAATAATAAAACAGTACAGATTATGATGGTCGTCCAATATTTAATTAGATGGAACATGCTTGAATGAAGAACACATAAAGAGAAAACTTTGGATTACTGCAAATATAATGAGTGCATAACAAGCTTTTGTTGAAAGCCTATTGACAGGATTAACAAGCCCCACTGGTAAAGATGCGCAAGGATCTGAATTGATATATCATGAAATGAACGGTAACATTTTTAAAGGATGATATTATTACCCAAGTTGGAAAGGGCAGCTGTACAGGTTACCTCCATACCATTGCGAGCGCAATCCGATTGAAATAATTTGGGCCCAACTACAAGGTAAAGTTGCTTCAAAACATTCCCCTTTCAAAATATCACTTATACGAGAACATTTAACAGAAGCAATTACAAATGTTACAATAAGTAGTTGGAAAAAATGTGCCGACTATGTAATTAAAGTAGCAAAGAGAATGTGAGACATAGATGGGTTAATGAATGATTGTGAAACCATTTATTATTTTTGTCTGAAACAGTGATGGTGTGTGACTTATTAATGTCCAGCACAAGAGAATCAGACTAATTTATGCGGCAATTTTTGTTTTGTAATTATAGATTCAATTGTTGTATTTTTAATCTTTTTAACATATTTTCAAAATACATAAGTAGCCAATAATAATAAGTAATGTGTATATGTAATTAATTATCTTTGCAGGTCGTGTAAACTTCAGCCGATATAATTTTTTATATTTATTACTGTTTTATCCAAGATTCACATTTCCAAGAATGGTTGCTTCAATTTACCAGCTCAAAGTTTGTAATAGTAATGCGAATGATTTATTTGGATAAGTTCTTTATTGATATTTAAAATAGAAACTAATAAGCACAACTTCTTCTGCTAGTTCTTAAGGACGTCTTGATAAAAGATAAAAGGTTTAATTCATTCTCGCTCTCAGGTACAAATATTTAATAATAAATAGACTTGATTCACAATTTTCATGTTTGCTTAACACATTTATTAGAATGCATAGTAATTATATATGTATTTATAATGGCAATCCTCCTCGAAACGCTCAGAACAAAGTCTAGTACTTTCATTTAGTAAATGAAACACAAAACAGCTAAATTCTTAGTTAAAAATAATGCAGTTCTTCTAACCTCAATTGTCATGATATCATATCAAATTGTCTACTACATTTTAAGCTGTGTGTTCCATGTTTTGGCGGGATATTTGAATCACCCCTTCTTATTCTGAGACAGGGTATAATATATGACTAGGATAGAGAAAACAAAGTCTGTTATGAAGAAGATTTTAAAATGTAGAGACGCGTGCATGTAATATTTGATCAGAAAAGATAAAGTGTTATTAGTTAATACATAGTTCTTTTAATCTTTTGACAACGATAAAGTATAAATGATTAAAAAACATATACCAACATAATTATATTTATGCACTGAATAAATAGATAATAATAATAATAATAATAATAATATTGCTAGTAATACCTTTATTGATTCCATTACATTATAATGCTAATAATTAATTAAACTGGAATCAAAAGGTACCCTGATCTATCAGGTGTACCAAATGAATCAAACAGAAAAAAGGAAGGTATGTATGTATATATAGACACATACATACACACACAACCACATTGTGTACACTGTGCGATAGCGCAAATATAACTACATTAAGTACAAACAACTCAAATACAAGATTACAGCTCACAGACTGAGACCTGGCCGATGAGATGCCCCTCCCACAAGGTGCGCAGTGAATCCTTATAACATTAGGATAAGCACGAGCAGTCTGGAAAAATTGTCAAGCGTTACACATATCTACGTATATATGTATCTCTTTTCAGTATATTACAATTTCTCATCTGCATTTACTCGTTCGTCCGGCTAATGTATGCGATGATGAACAAATGTTATCATTTCTTTTTTCTGAATACTTTCTCTGTCACGCACTGACCTATAAATCTGCGCGACTTATAGGTCGAGGCTCCTCCCATCGGCCAAGACTCAGTCTCTGTAATGTACTGAGTAAACGTTCCTTTAAACATCGCTTGAAACCACGGAGGAGCAATTCTTTGTAGTACTTCGGAAAATCGTTCATATCAATGCAAAATTATATTGAAACCAACGTCTGAATTGACGAACTCTATCGATTAAATCCTTTCTCCGAACATTAATGCTGGGGACATCTGTGCGATATCAAATTTTGTGTAATAAATACGGTGGCGTGCGAGACGTAATGATTTTGTTGGCGAAAGAAGCCAAATGAAAAAGCCTGCGCTTTTCCATATTAAGCCAGCCAATCTTCAATACATCAATTGAAAAAAATAACGTTAAAGAACTACAATAATTTCTAATAGGAAATAAATAGAGTGAAGACATCTATAAAGAAAGATCATGGACTGGTAATCTAAAGAATATCGAGATTGATGTAGATAGCTGTATTTGGTAAACAAAGTAAGAAAACATTATTTTATATTTCCTTAATTTAAATATTTGTCATCTATTATCATAATGTTTTTGGACGCCAGTCAGCTGGGGCGTTACACTATATCAATGTAAGGGTGCAGAGTATTTTTGTTTGACACTATTTGTATACTAATCAGCAGGAGTTGACTCGTATTTTAGGAGAAATATTTTAAACAATACACTTCAGCAACCTAAACTGAAGTGAAGCTTACTGGCAATCTATTTTTACGCTCGGGCATCTCCTTTAATGGCCGGACTGTATATTGAGTACACAAGGGGTCGGCTAAGAGTCTCTTAAAAATATGTGTGTACTTAGGCGACCGCCACGGAAATGAAACAATTTCTAATGAGTTCTAATTCTGAATAAACGCAGACATGCACGTGGGCATTCTTCTTGTGTCTGTCGCACATACCCCACATTTTCGAATTAATGAGCATGAAACGGTTATTAGAAAACGTCCGCGCATAAATTGAAAAGCAAAAGAAAGAAGCCGCCGGCTTCTTTGTGATTGGGATACCAGGAAAGACGATTTCATTCTCAATTTGTTGAGCAATGTTGATATAGATGTTCTTCTCCATATGTCATGATTGTAAACGGAAAACCCGAACTACATACAATATTATATTTTTTCCAATACATTCATTTAATTTTTGTATTATTTTGTAATATATTGTAGGAACCCATTTGTTATATATTTAATAATCTATACTAGAAATTTAGTACACAGGTAGTCGTAATGGAGACTCAATGCACCTCAAAGTTCAAATATAAAATTTAATCTAGAAATTTTTGTATACAATATTTTGTTTTATTTTGGAATGTCTCAGTCAATTTCAGTTCGCGATGACTCTTGTCGGGAAACGTCACAATTGACGGACAGAATAGCGTCTAATATCTACGCGAAATGCCGGCGTTCCATATGGAGGCCCGTCCGCGCAGCTGACAATGACACCTCAAAGACCACGTTAAGTTGACTTTAATGTTACAGGAAACGTTAGAAGGATGGAAGGTCTATCTGACGTTTGATTAACGTTGGCAGTCGAACAAAAATTCAATTTCGGGTTATGAACTGTCAAAACCATCGACCAATTCCAGTTAGCAATGACACTTGCCGGCAAGCGTCAGAATTTACAGACGGACTAGCGTCAGTCATGCAATAAAACGTGTTTTGTCAGCTTACAGATGCTCCGAATTGATTGCATTGAATAATGAATTAAAGATGAACATTTATAATAATCGAGGCATATGTTACGGAATACGAAAGGCTATCGAGAAGGAGTATTAACCAGTTGTCAAGTTTGAATATCAGAAAGCCGACAAATGCTGAAGAGTTTACGAATGAAAATTGGATTTTTGATTTAAATATGTTAACTTTTAGATATATATTATTCTTATTATCGATTATTACTCATTTATTTATGTATATCTTCAATGCCGTCAGCACATGAATTAAAGAAATTAAAATGTATTATCATATACATACAGATGCGACTTTTTTACTTTCGTTAGATGAAAACAAACTTACGAGTATATCTGACAACTATTACTGTCGAGCTCTGAATAGAACTGGTAAAGGATATAATGAAATAACGGAGAAATAATAGAAACAACAACAGGGCTTAACCATAAACAATGTCAGTTGACAGAATGTGAGCAAGATTGATACGGTGTCATTTGGCCTTGCTTTCAACCAATGAGATTTCACTGTCAAAGTGGTCTGTTCAGAAATGCGTCTCGCTCTTTTAAAAATAGACTATAGTACCATACAATCAGAATTACATTTACGGTTAAATGGTACGACATAGTGTTTATCATCAATCACTTAGGAGCAGCAGAATTTTTGATTGCCTTTGCAAAATATTTTATATATGATGTAAGCCTGAGAAGAGACATAATAAAAAAACATGTTACAAGCAACGCCGGACAGTGCTCAAAATGAACGAATTTGTAATCGAAATTAGCCACGCTGTAAAACTAGGTTAAAAATTGAATATTGTTTATTAATAAATAACTACTAATATTTAGCTATAAAGAGACAAACGTGCTGTAGTAAGGGGAAGGGGGTGGTGGACCTTTTTAAGCTAGTTGTATAGCAAGTACATATTACAGTAACTGTTTCTGACATACACATAACCAAGACAAGACACAGACAAAATAATTTAAGACTAATCATTTGAGTCTTCATTTGCGTATTCCCTATACATTTTGCTTTCGACGTCATACTAGTATTCCTTAAGGTCAAGTTTGTCTACGTTTGTAAGATCAAGCAACAGAACCATGGTATTGACATGAAATCCGAAGACGATTTGAACTCAATAGAAGCCTATAAAATAAGTCCTCATTTATTTTAACGCGGTTGATTTTTTCTTCTGATAATTCACTGATAGGCAATAGAACTTCTTTAGTAATTGCAGCACTATGAATAAGAATATGCACTATAAATAGCATGGAGTACCACTTGTACAAAGATACATACAATTCTGCACTGACCTTACAATATACGCCAAACTTGACAATAATATTAATATCCACTATTTAAAACCCGCAAAATGACACCACTTTGTAAGGTATTGCGGGAAAAACGATTATCTCGTAAAATTATTGAGCGCACTAATTGTAATTTCATCCCATCTGTTTGAAAATGTTCTCTGAACTAGTCTAAAATGCGGATATTCTTCACAGAAAAACCTTGACCATATACATCATTTTCTGATGTAGATCCAGATGTGTAGTTTCCATAGCGGCAAAACGCCGAAAATCCACAAAAAACACTAACTAAAAGTGATTACACACTAATTGAATAAACAATTATGCGAAATTAAAAAGCTTTCTGAGAACACCAAGAAAATAATAAACTATATTTACGACTGCACTTCATAACTTCTAATAAAAGACAAAAACACTAAAACACCCTTACTACACTAAAGAACAAAAAAGCTAAATACGTATTTTGACAATTATGTTGTCATCCTCAGTAGCACTGATTAAAAACAGCGTTGTCTAACCAGTGTTGTTCTGTTACGCAACAGTGTTTAAACAACGCGGTTATTAAGCAGTGCTACTAAAGATGACAATATAGTTGTCGAAATACGTATTTAGCTTTTTTGTGCTTTAGTGTGGTAAAGGGGTTTGAGTCTTTTTGTTTAGTATGAAGCCACAGACTCCAAGTTTTGTTTCTTACTTATAATAAAAGGCTAGATACGTACGGCACTCATCGCACATTTATGTACATTAGGTCTTGTTCCACACCTTTCCGCAGGTAAAATAATAACTTTTTGATTACCTACACTATAATCCTTCATTTCATAAAAAAATCAAGAACTAGCAAGTATTAGCAATAAACGTTAACCCTCTGAATTATAGGCAGCCGATGTTACCTGAAAATAAAAACAGCTTCCTAGAGAGTAATGATGCCATTTGAATCCATAAAGTAAGTACTTTGACCTGTAATAATTACTTTTAAATCGACCATGAAGTATTTTACCCAGGTAATAACAAACACAACTTAAGTTTCGAGTACTAAAATATATATTGTTAATTTTGCAGTGTTTGATAATTAATATCTCTGGTTCTGACAAAGATAAAAGAGCAATTCTTGGTGAAAAGTTGTAAGATGACGCGTACAAACAAATACATAAGTTAGAGCATTATCAAAATTTTTAAACTTTTTTAATTACGATCATGTTTTTGTCGATTTTGAACACTGCGCCCGCCGTGAGGGTATTGCTAGTAGCTTATACCTATATTATACAAGCTTCATAAGATAAGATTTTTGCGCACGCGTTTAAGTTTAGAAAACAAGGCGTTCGCGCCGAGTTTTCTAAAGAATAAGTACGCAAAATGTTTTATGAATGGAAGGGTATTTTATACTATATTTTCTAATTCGTGTATTAAAAATTAAAAAAAAATAAATCATGTGTTTTCGAACATTTTAGGAATTTAGTTTTTTTGATGTCGATTTTTAAATAGAACATAAATATTTGAATATTGGCGGTATTGAGAAATAAATTTCAATAACAATATTAGAAATTTCACCAACTCTGTTTAATGATTGATTTTTCATTCTTCGTATCATTTCTGCTGCACATTGTTGTTACATTAAAACGTTTTTATTGGACATTTGAATATGGTTTGGTTCCGTATGTAGTTATTACCAACTTCAAAAAAAATAACATTATCGTGCGAAAAAGTAACACTTTCTACAACCAAAACGGGTTTCGTAATGTGAAATTTATGGCATTAAAACATAAAATAGTTATTTATGTAACAAGTCAGTAAAGTGATACTTTATCGAACGAGTCTGATTTACGAGCCAAGCGAGTGAAGCGAGCGCGGCGAGTAACAGACGAGTTCGGTAAAGGTACTTTACTGACGTGGTGCATACAAAATTTTATCGCCAACCGTGAAAATTGTTAATTTAAGAAATAAAGATATAATAACTTATGACAGTTTATGACAGTGACAAACGATTTATGTTTAAAGTCATCAGTCATGGCTACGCTGACAGATACTAGCGGCAGGTAAAGTACTTTATTGTACAGTACGATAAAGTGTTTCTTTACCTCCGTAAAACGCTATGGTAACGCATCACTTTACTGACGGTTGGCGATAAACAATATTATTACTATTATTAGTTGCATTTAAAATATGAATATTAGTTTGTTGATTCATTAATCCTTTTAACTTCAGTAGCTACTCCTATTTATTCTATTCACTTATAGGTAGATAGTAGAATGGACATAATAATATAACGTACGCGAATCAGTTCGAAATAATCCCAATGTTGCCAAGCACATGGCATTTGCACTTTTTACGACACGCTAGGCGATCGTAGGAACTAAAAACTTTCTTAGCCCCGTTCACATATCCACTTCTTTCTTTCAAGTCCGTACAATTCAGATCTAATAATAGTCGTGCAAGCGCGCGCTATCTGCCCTTCTTCACATGAAGTGTTTTACTTGTTCCGTACGTGCCCTCTAAATAATTCATGGCTCGTTCCCGTTTTACTGATAGCAGATCAATATGTGGATTGCTTACAAATCGTCTCAACTTTGATTCTTCGCCTTCGCCATGAATAAATATCCACTCTACGCAACGCTGCCATCGACTAACTTCTCTCTTTCCGTTGATATTCGATCAATTACTATTATTAGGACCCGATCACTTTAATATTCATTGGTATCTGAATAGGAAACTAAATCTCACCCTGAATAGGATTCTTTAAATTTCTGTTCTGCTTATTATGTTCTTAATTAAAATCTACTAATTACTTTAAAAATAGTGTCGGACTAGTTCTTTGCATAATGAATTTGTGCTTTTATTGTATGTTAAAAGAAATATATACAGTGCCCACGGAAAAGTCTGCACCATATGGAAAAAAATTTACTCTTTTAATTTTTAAAATTATTTTTTTGTAGATTGTTTTCATAATTAGAAACCAAAAACTAACCTAAAATATTTAACATATCGCATTTGCTTCAATGCGTAAATGTCATTTAAAAATTACCAACGTCCAAACGTGCCATTATTTGTCAAAATATAAGAAGATGCCATAAGAAAAAGTTGTTTGTACTTTCGCGGACATCCTAAATCCAAAGTTTCGTAGAAACATTTTAATTTTAATTTTTTTTTCATAATTTTGTAAAAAAACGCCTGTATACTTTTTAAGTGTATTTTTCTCTCGAATTCTGATAAAAACCTATGTTACCATGTAATGAACAAAAAAAAACAATTTGTATTTCAGAATAAGGTATATTTTTTTTAAATAAAAGATTTCGTTAAGAAAAGTGGAGGACATTCTTGGACTATTTTCATATTTTCGTATATTAAAAATGTTTATTTTTCATACATAATGGTCAAAAAACCTAGAAAATAACACTAGTTGTAAGATTAGAACATGTTATGTACCTAGCCTTGTCTGTTTTAAGCAAAATTTCCTTTAGTATCTCTAAAGCAGGAAATAACAAGCTTATTCTTAAACTTCGATAAATTCACAAGTAGGCCTAGAAAATAATTGCAAATTCTAGACATAAACAACTAAATAAATGTCAGTTTTGTGTATTTCTCTAATAGATTTGTTTTAAAATGTTATCCATGGAAGAAAAAATAGAAATCATTTTAATTCACGGAGAAAATAGAACCAACAGGGATACGGCAAATATTTTTAATCAAAGACACCCTAACAAATTCGTTTCGCACTCTACTGTTGGTCGTATTGTAGATAAGTTCAAGTCATCCGGTTCAGTTCTAAATGATTTTAAGAAGCCACATGTAAACTGGCAAGTTCAGCAGCATGAAGAACATGTATTATTAGATGTAGTAGAGCATAAAACTACATCAATTGCTGCTAATTTCAACAGAACTAGGGCAAAAGAGACTACAGTGAGAAAAATTTTAAAGAAACATAAGTACCGTCCATTTAAGCCAAAATATGTCCATATACTAAAAGGACGAGATTTTAACTCAAGATTTGATTTTTGTATGTGGTTTCAAGGAGAGCTCGAAGAAAACCGTCGTTTCCCCAATGAAATCATGTTCTCGGACGAAGCAACGTTCTCTTCCAATGGAACGGTGAGTTCGCAGAACTGCAGATGGTGGGCTGATGAAAACCCTAACTTTATCATCGAATGTAGAGACCAATATTCTTTTAAAACAAATGTTTGGTGTGGTATTTTTTATGGTAGATTGATTGGACCCTATTTTTTCCACGAAAATTTAAATTCGCAAAAGTACTTGAACTTTCTCATGACCGAAATAACCGATTTAATTGATGATATGGTATTGGAAGAAAGATCTGTCCTATGGTTTCAGCAAGACGGAGCATCTATACATAGTACACTGGCGGTGAGGAGTTATTTAAATCAATTATTTGGGGACAAATGGATTGGCAGATATTCAGCGTATCCATGGCCAGCGAGATCCCCTGACCTAACTCCGTTAGATTTTTCCTTGTGGGGGTATCTAAAAGAGAAAGTGTACCGCAAACGACCATTTCGAAACATTGAACATCTAGAAAACATAATACGTGACGTTTGCCTAGAAATTCCGGCAACATATTTTGTAAACATTACAAGAGAGTTCTCTAGAAGGATCATCAAATGTATTGCAAGAGAAGGGAGACATACAGAAATGTAGTATTGTTAACATTTTTTTATTCATTTAGTTTAACTGTATAGTAACGGTATTTTTGTAAATTGGAATTGTTGACTACGCTTACTTGTGAATTTATTTAATTTTAAGAATTAGAATTGGTTTTTTTTGAAATTAACTTTGTTAGTTGAAATAAAATTACTTTTTTTTCTCATTTTTAAAAGGTTATTTTCTAGCTTTTTTGACCATTATGTTTTTTAATTTATTTTTAATGGGACATACGAAAATATGAAAATAGTCCAAGAATGTCCTCCACTTTTCTTAACGAAATCATTTATTTAAAAAAAATATACCTTATTCTGAAATACAAATTGTTTTTTTTTTGTTTATTACATGGTAACATAGGTTTTTATCAGAATTCGAGAGAAAAATACACTTAAAAAGTATACAGGCGTTTTTTTACAAAATTATGAAAAAAAAATTAAAATTAAAATTTTTGTACGAAACTTTGGATTTAGGATGTCCGCGAAAGTACAAACAACTTTTTCTTATGGCATCTTCTTATATTTTGACAAATACTGGCACGTTTGGACGTTGGCAATTTTTAAATGACATTTACGCATTGAAGCAAATGCGATATGTTAAATATTTTAGGTTAGTTTTTGGTTTCTAATTATGCAAAAACAAACTACAAAAAAATAATTTTAAAAATTAAAAGAGTAAATTTTTTTTCCATATGGTGCAGACTTTTCCGCGGGCACTGTATATATATATAAATATATTTTTCTAGTTTATACTTTAGCCGTTACACAGGTCCAGAACTCACATTTCACAAGTCACATTTTGAGGCAAAAATTGTATATAAAGTAAAAAGAAAGGCAACCGATCAGTGTTTCTGCAGCTTTACACACGATGCAAAGTAGATAGCACACGTTTATCCTCATCTGTTGTGGATAGCTTGATCATTCACCAAAAGAGATGGGCAGTAGTAATCGTACGGCATCTGGGAATAGTCCGCATGTTTGGGATAAATCGTGAGGCATTGCCAAAGCAAGAACGCTGTTTGCGAACGACTTCTCATTGTGTTCGCCAGGCTCCAGCACAGTCCGTTTCCGGTTACTTGGAGGATCGGATAAGGTACAGCTGATTGACTGACATACAATGATTCCAACCGGCTCGGCAGGCACTACACTTGTGCAGGGAATTCCCGAATTGAAAGAAGTGCCGCACAAGTAGCAGATTTCATTCGGGGAGTTCCATGCTCGCTGGTTGGAATCATTGCGTGTCAGTCAGTCAGCCGTGGATATCTACAAAGCATTATCCGATGTTATTTCGTTCCACATTACATATTGTCTATGCCCGGAATTGATTTTGTAATAGAGAATGTTATCTGTTATAATTACGTATATCCCCCCCCCCCCGTTAAATGAGATTTTACCACACCTCTCCCCTGATTTTGATCGCACGTAATTAATGGATGCCCCATTTGTATACACCGTCATGTTAAGAGAGTGTCAACGAATTGCGCTGGTATAGGAAACTTTCCAATTCAAATAGACTGCTAAATTTTAATACTTCATGTCCAAGAAAATACGAAATAATTGTGATAATAGCTTTGAAAGAGAGGGTTCGAAAAAATTGCCAAAAGGAATATGTGAATCAGGATTTACAATATTTATACAATATATTGTTAAAAAATGATTTCCCGTGACGTTTAACGAAAAACTAACCCTTGAAACTTTTAAACGTAATTCTTGCACCCCCTAGCAATTCAGACTTAACTAATGAAAACACAGACATTATATATAAATCTTTAATTTACACACCAATTTTTACAGATAACTTTAAACGTAATGTTTAATAATACAAATTTGAAAATAGCGCTTACTTCACCCATTTCGTGCAACAGATTTTTCACAAAATTAAAAACTCCCTATACCCAAATAACAACAGAATCAAATAGCTATAGCTTATGTAGTTAAATGCAATGACGGTTCCAAATTTTACATTATGATGGCGAGAAATAGCAACACAATAGAGATCAGATGCAACGGCGTTAGAACTCATATTTCTCCCTATGGACACCAGTCAATTTCAACAATGTTGATATTTTGTTTACCAAGAATAAAGTAATTTTTCTAGGAGCTTCAGCAATAATTTTTTTTCAAATAATATCAACATAAACGGCAGTCTGGTATTTGAAGCAATTTTTACAAGTTTAATTAGGTACATTAAAGTGAAGTAAATTTAATTCAATTTTTTGTATTATATTTGGACTAAATTCAGGTCAATCAAAACTAACCATGAATTCCAACATTTACTCAACTTCTTATTTATAATAATTTTGAAATATTTTTGAATTGTTGTTAGTTGTCAAATTCATTTTGAATGACAACATACAGGGTTAGTTAAAAGTATGGAGACGGCGATTTATTGTCGTTAATATTCATTCATTTTAGAGAATTATGTTCAATATAAAAGTTTGTTAGGATATTTTGATCTACATTTGAGAATATTTGATTTTTTTTTTCTTCAATTGCTTTTAGTTACGCCTGTCCGCGCAGTTTTTTTAAATGAGAACTAGTAAATTTTACTCTATCATCCGATAGAGAATTTTTTTCTCTTTACAATAATATTTTTGTTTTTTTAAAATTCACTTTAATAACTTTTTTACAAGAAAAGGCCGGTTCAAGTGTTTCACAGATGTTCGGTACATCGCAGATAGACAGAAGCGATGCGATAGACAAACTTGAGCGACATAATTTTATCAGTGGTTATTGTGTACGTCAAATCTTTGAGAGAAATAATTCATTTGTGCAATTTGTTGCTGTTAATATTAACAATGGCGAGTTTAAGTGAACATGAACGAATTGAAATACTTATGATGTTAGGTTATGGAGATAGACGCAGAAGTTTACAAGATGTTTGTAATTTATTTAATGATACGCATCCAAATAGAAATCCAATTTCTAAATCCGTTGTTGGTAAAACTTTAAGACGCTTTGAACAAACTGGTAGCGTTAAAGATTTGCCAAGGAGTGGTAGACCTAGAACAGCAAAAAGCGATGATAACAAACTGGATATTTTATTGGCTGTATCTGAAGATCCTCATTTATCAACCAATCAATTAGCGGCCAATTTCAATATTTCGCAGTCATCGATCGTGTCATTTTTAAAAAGTGAAAAGTATAAACCTTATAAGGTACACCTTGTACACGAGTTAACGGAAGATGATTTTGATAGGAGATTACAATTTTCTGAAGAAATGTTAAATATTTGCAATAATAATGAAAATTTTGTCAACAATATTCTTTTCTCTGACGAAGCTACTTTTTGCCTTACCGGTGAAGTAAACAGACATAACTGCAGATACTGGTCATCGGAAAATCCCTTTTGGTTTTTGGAGCACCATACGCAGTACCCCCAAAAGGTTAATGTTTGGGTTGGCATTCTTGGCGGTCATATTATCGGTCCCTTTTTCATCAATGGCAATTTAACTTCGGGTCTGTATTTGCAGTTATTGCAAAATGAAATTACCTGCTTGTGCTACGCTCTATCAAAACAATGAACACCTGCCCAATGACAGTATCTGGTTCCAGCAAGATGGCGCCCCACCACATTATGGTGTAAATGTTCGTCAATATCTAGACGTTTTTCCCCACAGATGGATTGGAAAACGAGGAACCATTGAATGGCCAGCCCGTTCGCCAGATTTAAGTCCTTTAGATTTTTTTCTTTGGGGATACGTAAAAAACAAAGTTTACGAAGATAAGTCCGATAACGTCGAAGATTTACAAATCCGAATTACCAGAACGATACAAGAAATTCCCCGAGATTTTTTACAGAACTCTGTTCGGGGTTTTGTAAATCGATTGGGTCATTGTCAAATTACTAATGGACGACAATTTGAACACTTACTTTAATTTACTTTGTTATTAATTTGTTTAATTTTTCTTGTAAAAGTTATTAAAATGAATTTAAAAAAAACAAAAATATTATTGCAAAGAGAAAAAAATTCTCTATCGAATGGTAGAGTAAAATTCACTAGTTCCCATTTAAAAAAACTGCGCGGACAGGCGTAACTAAAAAACAATTGAAGAAAAAAAAAATCAAATATTCTCAAATGTAGATCAAAATATCCTAACAAACTTTTATATTGAACATAATTCTCTAAAATGTATATTAACGACAATAAATCGCCGTCTCCATACTTTTAACTAACCCTGTATATGCCACTATATTTTACCTTTTTTTTTAACTTTATATACAATTTTTAATGTGTTTCTATATGCAATTACATCTTAGTGTAGTTTGCTTTATATATAAAAAAAGCTCCGTTTTGTTTTAATAGTTCTTTGTATAGGTTTGAGGAAGGAATAAACAGATCTTCGCATTGTTGCTTCATCACTAATATCTGATGAAATCAAAGTGTTGGTTAAATATTAATGTTACATTTTTTCAAATTAATACATGAAAACAAAGCTCTTTTTGCTTGATTTTATTTTAAGAATATATACGTATGAATTAAATGTGGAAGTTACCTTATATGTTATGATATTCATGTCGTTGCTGATCGTTTCAAAATTATTATATTCCCTGAGAACACTAACTATGTAGAAGTTGAATTGTATTATGGGGATTGCTTTCGAATTTTATTTTATATGAATTTCGAAATATAATGGACATGAAGGATCTGTTGAAAAGGTTCTTCATGAATTGAATTCTGAAGAAGTATATCGCGTTAATAATTGCATAGAAAAATTTTCACAGCTAATTCTAAATATTTATTTTATATACTGGGGTGTCTCTAAAAGGTGCGGAAAAAACGCTACCACACATTTCTGAGGGCGAAATATGACGATCTAACCCAACTTACCTCAGTCCAAAAGTGGATGCTTTCGGAGATACAGAGTGTCAAAAGTTCAATTTGGTTTTAGTTTTTTATAAATAATTTCTGTAATAATTGGTATATTGTCACAATATTTGGGTAGGGGGGGGGGGTTTCGTGGGGTAAAAAATTTAAATCTGCTCTCATTTTCATTGCAAAATGTAGAGGGCGCCACCTGCGGCATATTGTATCCATTTAAAACGTAATAACTTTTTTGAGACACACTGTATTTAACTTTTAAATAAAAATTCTTATTCTCCAATGTTTTTTACCTAGAAAAGGTATACCTGGTAGGAGTTGATTGGAGCAGCCGTTTATGAGTAATCTGGATATAAAAAATTCATTCCGTATATGGACACATATGCTTCTGTAATTTGGGTGTTATTCTTGTGGCAATCAATGCAATGGTGCATCCACTTTTGGACTGAGGTAAGTTGGGTTAGATCGCCCTCAGAAATGTGTGGTAGCGTTTTTTCCGCACCTTTTAGAGACACCCTGATATGTTTTATATAAAATTTTGTTTCCTGATATTGTTCAATTCAAATGGAGCAAGCAATCCGTTCAAAAATATCAAAGAATGTTAAAAAAATTCGTTGAAAATAAACTCTCAAGGCACTAGGCTCTTATTTTTTGAAAAAAACCGACTTATCTCAAAAACCATTCAGTTTGTACAATCTGTAAGTCTTTTGTTATTGTTATTATTATTATTATTATTATTAGCAACCACGTTGGGTGTCCAAAAAATATGTGTTTACTATTCCTCTAATAGATTATCATATGTAGTTGCTTAGAATTCTTGGGAAAAATAAAATTTTGTTTGAATTATTACTTTCTGAAATGAATGAGATTAGATATTATAGATCGATTTTTATACAAGAGCTTAATGTAATAGTGATTAAAAGTTATACGATCTCTATTAGAATAAGCTTCAACAATAATCAAATAAATCAAATTAAGAAAAATCATTTATTGAAGCTGCAAACTTTTATAGGTTAGTTTCTATAGTCAATTAATAAATCTTTAAAACTCTCAATATATAAAATAGTATTATTTTTAACATAAATAAAAATTAGACTTCTTAAAATCAATGTTTCTATTTATAAAAATAGTAAATACTTTCTTTCTTATAGGAAATGTAAGTACGTAAATTTATCGTTACTGAAACAGTACTTATCAAACATAAACCCCTACTGACAAAATTCTGAATATACAGGACACATGGTCTTCTCTTGGGAAAATAGGATTGAAAACAAATATCTACAAGGCTCGGTTTGTGAAAATCCAGTTCAAACAGTAATTATTTCGAGATTTATTTGAAGTACTTTACAGATACTTTTATTACACTTTTAATTTATTCATATAATCAATTTTTAATTTGTAGCGTCGAATTTTTGCGTGGCTTTTTCTTGTAATAAAAAATTATTTTCTCTCACCATTGTTTTCTCCATGTCGTTCAATACCATCTCGAAATCTAGTCATTATATTCTTGATATTTTTTTATTTAAATATTTTGACAAAGTCAAACGGTTGCATAATGAATTGCATAGGTAACAACATTTTCATTAATTTTTTCTAAAGTTTTATAATTGGTAATATGATTTCTCAACTTAACATAATAATTTCATTAAGTTTATGTTTACGTTAAATTATAATTATAATTACATGTTTTATACATATATAACAATTTCAATGAAATATACAGTTTCATAATGTATTAGTACATCATGCCTTAAATTTATCAATTTTGGTATCAGTTTGTTACTTTGTTCTCATGTTTAGTTTTCAAATAAATATAATAATTACAGCATTTAGGTATTAAATTTTCTGTTAGCTCCTATCTTATCAAAAACAATGTATAAAATTATCAATAACTATATTATTATATCGTTATTGTGTTATTAGTATTAAGTAAACTGTAATTTTGAATGGAAAATGTCGAGTTTTTAACAATATTCTATACTTTTTACTTTTAACATCCTGGGGATCTCATCTTTTTCCCAAATACAGAACTTTCATATATTTATACGCAGTGTTTAAAAGTAAGTCGTAGCTTATGGAATGAAAGACGGCGGCACACGTCTATTTTCCGTTCAGTCCATAAATTCTGGAAAAGTTTGCCGTTATCGTCATGGACCGCGAAAACTTTCTCGAAATGGAGGAGCGCGTGAGCTGCGTTCGAAGTGAAATATTTTAACGGCTATTTATTTCTGCAAATTGGATTCGGCTGTATTTCTTCCTCTTGACGACTTGCTTCGGTTAGAGGGTAAGATTAATATTTTAAGAGCCCGCAGACTGGGTACCACTACCGCAGCGACCCCTTCATGTAACATGCAACCGTTAGCGTTAGTTGCGGCAAAAGGGTCGTCAAGACGTCATTCTTATTACACGCTTACACTCACATTACATTATCAACGGTTTTACTGAATTGATACAATTTATATTACAAATTTATGTTTTCTATAACCTTGGTATATAAACTCTGTATATAAGAAATAGAAGTAAATAGAGAAACCTCGTTTACTTTGATAATATTTCTGAAGCGAGTACTGCATGTTACACATGTTCGTATATGACAAAACATGTCTGTGTTATTCCTCCTTATCTGGGAATTAATTAAAATTTTATTCACTAATCAGTGACCCAGAAGATCTGGTTTAATTAAAAGACAGAGTGACTCAGTGTAATTCATTTTATAACGAAGCACACACATTATGTATGGTTTCATATGCGAGAACTAAATATACTCGGATATAGTGCAATGTTATTATGTCATTCTATATTGTTAGCGTACTTTAAAAGTCACTGACATGGATCGAATCTTGATTATATAACGTACATAACTAATACATAGAAAAATTTTATGATGTCGAGAAACTCGTATAAACACATTTTTACAATATTTATAAGTTTTGTTAGTTACTCTGAGGCAATTTATTGAATATATTTTATCGTGAATATGAAAGTGATTATTTCTATAATTCAAATGGTTTTATGGAATTGTGAACCATGTTGCGTTTATTTATAATTATTTGTTTTCCCTAATAATAATGATTCGTTACTTAACCACGATTTTATATTTTCTCTAGTAATTATTAATTATATTTTTACCGTCATACATTTAATTTATTTTTGTATTTCGCCAACTTTTAGCATGAATGTACTACAACTATCGCCTTCGAGGTTTCTAACTAATAAAAAAGGGCATACTTCGTTGTTTGTTTACATACGCATTCTATACCTATCCGACATCATCGCCAAATATTTCAGACCAAATTTGAAAAGTCCAGGGAAACGATGAAAGGGGCAAAACACAAACTCCCCGCCGATACCTATATAACAAAAGTGACTAGTCCCAAGCACGAGTCACGGCGTTGTTAGTATTATAATTAACTGGTTGAACAATAAGTTAGCTATTAAGCGAACCCGCTTCAGCGTTGCCAACTATCTTGGAAACGATTATAGTACAGAGTGCTAAAAATTATAGTACATTCAAAAAAAATATACTACATACAAGAAATAAGAAATAAAAATTGTTTAATTTTTATTTTACTTATTACAACTAAACGTAACGAACTAAACAAGACAAGATGCAATACAATTCAAATTTTCTGTATAAAAAATAAAAGTAAATTTAGGCATGTACATGAGTTATTTCTCTTTGCTGTTTTAATCATGTTTACTTTACTGAATATTCTTTCACCCCGGGCATTAGAGTGAGGTTTACACAAGAGGTTTATCACAAGTTTGGCTAAATTTTGAAATTCAAATACTTCGAGAACATTTTTATATTGTAACAAGCGCCACCAAAAAATAACTATTTGTTCTTCAGTTCTTATTTTCTGTTGTGAAATTGAGGGTAACTTTCTCCATTCGTTATCAATTAGTTATTCTATATCAACTGTATTATAGGGAAGAAATCTTTTAGCATTTTGAATTATTGGAAAGAAACATAGATTTTTATTTCTAAAACTATTCGAATGCGAATTTCATGGAATAAAGTAGTCTAAATTTTTTAGAAGTGGATCATTAAAACTAAATCTGCTCTTAATTTGTTGACATGCGGAAATCATAAATGATCGACGAGTCAGAGAATGTGTAATTAAATGGGGATTTTTTTTACTTTTTCGTTCTGAAGGTCCATAACATGTATGCCGAAATTAATATTTTTAATGTTTAAAAATGTTGTTTCATTTCGTAAATCCCCGTTACTAATATATTCTAAATATCTGGCGTTTCATGACTTTCACGGTTCCTGTCCAAAGTGCGGCTTTATTTATGTATATTGTAAGAAATATGAAATTATAGTATAATGTGCGTACTATATTCACTTTGAAATTTTATAGTACATCGAGCTGAAATTATAGTACAAATACTATAATTATAGTACGGTTGGCAACTCTGACCCGCTTGTATAACCCTTGGATTTGGAATTGTAATCGCCGAAGTGTCAACTAAATTCGGCAAGTGTTGTGTTCGTCAACGAGTGCAACACTCTCAACATCGGATTTAACTACAGAAAGTAGTAGTAGCTGCAACTCATTAATGTACCTGTCGACCGAAGTTTAATGGGCCATATAACGTCGCCTCTTTTTGTTTATTAAATACAAATGCTATTTTCTTCGGTACTTGTGACTTGTTACATGTACGAGGTAGGCGCCATAAATTCTTGGTCTGACAGGCTTATACAAGTTCAAACGTGTTCAAACTCCGTCACATCATGCATGCACATACCCGAGGTATATACTATAAATATGACGGATCTAAGCCTAGTAATTCTTAGTAACCAGCCAACCAACGTGACTAGCGCACGAAAATGTTTGAAGTAACGAAAATTGAGTACCGCGCGGTCATTAAATTTTTAACAAAACTAGGATATACACTTTATCACATTAAACAACGTTTAGACGGCGTTTACAGTGATTCATCTCCTTCGTATTCAACTGTCAAAAAGCGGGCAAAATGTTTCCGTTTGGGACAAGAATCCCTCGAAGATGCTGATCGGTCGGGTCGACCAATTGAAATGATAACGCCTCAACAAATTTCAATTATTGAACATGCTACAAAATCGCCGTTTAAAAGTGAAGGAATTAGCAGTGATAACAAACATTTCCGAAACTAGTGCCGAATTCTTCATGCCTATTTGGGTATGAATAAAATTAGTGCTAGATGGGTACCGCGACTTCTTTCTGCTATCCAACGTGAACGTCGAGTCGAATATGCGCAGTCGTTTTTAAACATGTGTGGAGATGACCAAAAACCGATTTCGGAGTCCATTGTCACAGGGGATGAAACAATGGATCTGTTTTACGATCCTCTATCGAAAAGGGAGTCCATGAAATGGCGGCGACCTGATGAACGTCGTCCCAGAAAGGCGAAAGTGGTTCAGTCAACGAAAAAGGTGATGGCGCAATATTCTGGGATTGTGAGGGCATTTTACTAATTGACTTTAAAGAGCGCAATACAAGTGTGAACGGCACATATTATGCGTCTTTATTGCATAATTTAAAAAGAGACCTTAGAGGACGTAGTTTTAAGGACGACAGTGAGTTGCAAGCAGCTGTTATAGAACATTTTGACGGAAAAACTTCAGATTATTTTTACAAGGGTGTCGAATTATTAACTATTCGTTGTAGTACGTAAATGTATAGAAGTTAAGGGAGATTACATTGAAAAATAAAAATTCTTATATTGTTCCAAGTTTCTTTTTTGTATATCAGGGCGAGAATTTATGGCGACTACCTCGTATATATTTTTGCTAAATTATTAATTTCTTATGTTAATCTGTTGTCATTTTTAATTACGACTATAGCACTTGTTAGATTAACACTTTTTTGATTTTCTTGATTAGGTAGTCACGTCACAAAACTGGTGGCGATTTTCTTCTGAAACACAGAACGAAGTTTGGCATAGTTTGGAGATCAGTTCACTCGGTCGCGTATTCGATACTCTGTAATTTCCAATACAATAGAGAGTTATTGCAAAGCAGATTTTTAGTTCCTTTATTAAAGGATTCCCTTATTGTGACATGTACGCAAGCGCATAACGAACGATGTTAAAGGTCGGCCTTTATTAAAATACAGGCCGCCTGTATTTAATTTAAATACAGGAAAGGAGGTTTTTAATTAAGGCCCCTTAATTTTGACGTTAAACTGTGCAAATGTCAAACATATCAGATGAAAGTGAGGTTAGAGTGCAATTCATTCATATGTGTTCATCTGTGTTGTTAAAATAATGGCTGTTGATAGTAAAAAGAAACGAGTGAGATTTTCATATGATGACGACGTAATTCTTCTCCGGGAAACCGTGTCACGTAATCCATACAAAAATGGATCAAAGGTTTGGGATGAAATTAGAATAAGTGTGCATGTATTGCTGCGGAAAGAGTTCAATGCAAAAACCCTT
The DNA here is from genome assembly GCA_963170755.1 of Amphimallon solstitiale. Taxonomy (NCBI): domain Eukaryota; kingdom Metazoa; phylum Arthropoda; class Insecta; order Coleoptera; family Scarabaeidae; genus Amphimallon; species Amphimallon solstitiale. The sequence continues at coordinate 36,199,553 of OY720681.1, read as the reverse complement.
CGACAGCACGTGCAAATGCTATACTGGAGCAGTGGAAGCTGAAGGACACAACCACGCAGAAGAGGTAGAGATTTGTGTAAACTAGTGTCCCAGCTATTGTATCTTGTGTATTCGCGCATTGTTGTAAGCTTTAAATTCTACTTACAAATTTTAGGTCTGGAGAAGAAGAACCATATTCAGAGAAAGATGTGCTTCTCCAAGAGTTGAATGACTTACTAAAGGAAGAGAAAGAACAGAGGCCTCTCAAAGCACAGCTAAAACGTCAAAACAAAATGAACAGTGAAATTGGACGAAATTGTAGGGAAAACGCAGCGGTTACTTTTTATACTAACAATATTAGTGACAAGTATGACCATGATTATGTAATTCAACCACAAGAAACAATAAAATATTCTGGTAAGTGCAACATTTGTAAAAAGGTGGTTATATTAACATTATTGTTTAAATAGAAGTTCAAGATGAATTAGACAGGAATGATTCAAATGATTGTCCTGAAATAGTGGACATTCAAGTACCTGAGGTGATAGAGATCATGACAATAATGAACGACAATGCTACAAATGGCGCTGCTATGTCACATTCGTCTAATGGAGAAATTGTGGACACTGCTACAACCCCAGGAAAAAACATGAAACCTACAAGAAATATTCTTGGTAAGGTTTATATTACATATCAATAAGTTGTATAAACTTTGAAAATATATATAAAAAAATATCAATCATCTCGTAGGGCCAATGAAAAACAGGGCGAAAAAGACAAATTATATTAGGCGTAGTGGGTTAGAGTACCTGAAAGAAAAAAATGCAAAAGACAATGAATTGGAAGAGAAACGTTTGCTAATTGAAGAAAGGAAAGTTGCAGTTGCAGAACGAAATGTGGCATTGGCAGAAAAAAAATTCCTTTTTGAATCTGAGCAATTTAAAAAAATTATTGACAGCCAGCAAGAAATTATCAATAAATTGTTAAATGTCATAGGACAAAATGAGACTTTGACTTGTATTTAGGTAGGGTTATGTTCTAACCAATTATTTGTATGTAAAAAAAAAAACATTTAATACATTTGTTCAGAAATACTCTTTAATTATTACACCCTACATACTCCTCCAATTGTGGAGGGAGAATATTGAAATATTCTGCTGTTTGGTTGCCATACAAACATGTGTGGCAGTTTGTCAATATTACCGCACATTTGTACCAATTTTCAATGTCATTCAGCAGTAACTTTTGATTTTTTTTAAAGTCTACAAACGCGAAGATGCTAAGTACTTTTTGAAAGCCCCACTCAACGGCAACTCGCAAAACTTTCATGCTATTATTAAAAGCAATTTGGTGGTCTAACAAATTTGCTGGTTGACCAGGGTATGGAGAGTAAAGCAATGGCCTGATTCCATATGCTTGATCTCCATATAACACATAATTTCCATGATTTGGAAAAACAGCATTTTCTTCTAACTGCTCATACAAATCAGTATTTCGGAGGATACCAGCGTCGTGTCTTCTTCCCGGAAAAGCTCCTTTTAAATTAATAATGAGACCATCTGGACATAACACTGATTGGTATTTTACACAGTGCACTCTTTTGTGCCCAGAATAATACTCTTCTTGTTGGACAGATGGTCTACAAATTGGCCTGATGGTACCATCAATAAACCCCCAACAATTTTGAATTGCTCCGCCCATATTTCTTATAGCCTAAAAAACAATCTAATTAACACTTAATTACAATAAAAAAAAAACTGTTTTACTTGTGCATATTGTTGATACCTATTTCGATCTAACCACTGGTGTGCATTTAAACTGTCCAAAAGGTGGCCATGAGTTTCTATAATAAAATCTGATGTTGTTTTGATAACCTGTGACAAGGATTGAGAAGAATAGTTGAAAACTCGTTTTAAATCATGTAATCTATTTGGGTAACTGAGTCTTCTGAGTAGCATACATAATGCTGTTATACCTGCAAGTTTTGTTTCATATCAATAAACATATATATGTACCGACCTAAATGTTGTACAGCACTATGTTACCATTTACATTATTTCCGGTTTCAGTCACAATGCGATTTGGTAGTCCCAAAGCGTTTTTTAATCTAGTAATATCCATTCTTGAAAAACGGAAATTTGTTGTGATTTCCTCATCAGTCATGTTGTTTAACTCAAATTCTACAGGCCTCACCAGGTTATTTTCCTGTTCATCCTCAACACCAATAATGTTGTGCAGAAGTAATTGTTCAATTTCTTCCTCATTTGCACCTAACAGTATAGCAACTTGTAATTGTTCTTCCATAATAATTGACAGAACAAACAACGTAATTTGTTAGATTAGGTCAAGTGTCAGAAACGTCAAAATAAAGTCATACAGTCCCTAATCGCATGCCACAAGCAATAAGTCTCTCGATGACACACTCTTACAGGCTACTTTATTAAAGGAGCCTGTAATAAAGGAGATACTCCTAGCATACTTGCAATAACTCTCTAATATTTCAGAAACCCACACCTTACGTTACTACTGCACAGCAATGTTTGTGGAAGCATATTACTTGGGTTTTAGATGTGTAAAAGATCAGCCGATTTCCCGATTCTTAATTTAGTTATAACACTTCAGGCTTTCTGGTGATAGTTTCCGTAATGAGAGCAAGATATAAGAAGTCCTAATTACTGCTTCTCGTGGCTTTCACCATAACTATTTTCTCTAATGGAATAAATTTTATTCCAACCAATGCAATACCACGGCAGCCTATCTTATCGAGTTTGCGCGCTATTATATTTATGCAGATGACTTACATCCGTGCTATTGTAAATGTGGTATGTTAGTTTAACTATGGTTGTTTCGGTTGCTATTTTTTTTCTATATCTAAAAAGGTGAATTTATTCTCACATAGTTTTTTTTTCATTGTCTTTGAATCAACACTAGTAATATTAATGATACAGGACGCTAATAAGGTATTTTCAACTTTGTTTGTGGCTTTGAATGACTATTATATTATGATAAAATACATATACAAATAAAAACTATTGAAAAGATCTTAGAAAACTTTCTATTATCAAATGAAAAAAAATATTTTTTTTTCTTTGATGGTAATTGTTGATATTATAATGTACTGAAATGAACTAAATCTTTGTATGTTTGCCAATCTGTTTTAGACAGATGGTGATAGGATTTTTCAATTGTTGATTAGTGTTTTAAAATAAGACTTAAAAATTCAGTACAGTAGACAAAATATCATCTGTAAAAGAGCTCGGCAATTACTTTCAAATAGTAATTAATTACAATTACAAAGTACAATAACTAAGAAGGAAGTTTCAAATTACAAATAAAATGTAATCGATAATGTTTTTAGAATCTGAGGAAACACGCTTTTACTTTTATTAGTTCTTTTTTGTATATAATATACAAATTAGAACTTAAAATTGGAAAGGAAATGGGAAAGAAATCAAGTAATTTCCAACTGTCAATAAGTTATCACTAAAAGAGTAGAATATAATTAATTATATATCAAAAAAAACATCTATCGAAGTTTACAATAAAAATTGAAACTGCTGTTTCTAGGGATGAAGGTAAGGTAATTTAAAATAACTTACTTAGGTTTGTGTGAAAGTAAAATATGAAAAACAACTTTGTAATATAACCAACAGACGTGCTGCTTGCTGCTGGTAGAATCCCATTTCTATAGTGCGAAAAATGGAGTATACATATTTCCTGAAAATTGTAGCTACAAAAATATGTAATTATTAAACCAGAGTAGGCAATGTTACACGAAGTGTGTTCACTTTTTGTACTGTATTTTAATATATAGTATTTTTTTAAAAACTGGTTTTACATATTCATATTTCATTCCCGGCATCCTCTGTAACAGATATAGCGCTCAGAATCAACATTAAAAAATGCACCGACAAGGTTTTTATTGCGTTACGAATTCTTTTTTTCTCTTTTTTTGTAATTAAAGTTTTAATTTTTTAAAATGCTTTACTGCTGAGCTCTTAAATACTATTATTCCTAATGGAGGAGGCCGGCAAAAATAATTACACGGAATTGAAATATAACGTAAAAATCTGTGGCTAGTTTGAAAAAAAGCACTGGAAAGGTAACATACTTTAAACCAACTTATTTGCAAATTCAGAAATTGATAAAACAGGTTCCGAAATAAGTAGTTGTTTAATATCATGTTTAGATATGTAACAGACGTCGACTAAGGCAAAAAAAAGAATGCGTGAGAAGTACGAACACAATAAGAGCCACTGCCCGAAGATTTTTGTAATGTAACTGCCCAGCTTTGATCTATATAAATTATGTGTTATTGAATTTGACATTACCGATTTGAAGTATGCGGCCAGCAGAAAATGTTCCTGTTGTGTTTATATCTAATTCATATCATTTTAAAATAATCAAAAGTCGTGGTAAAATATGCAGCTGCCTCAAATTAAAACACAACAACATAGAAGAAATCATTCATTTTGAACTATTTAAATGGATGTAATTAATAGAAAGTTTGGTTCCGTTTTGTATATATTTATTCATTATAGTATTATATCGACTCATATATTAGATTTTCTCATAGTTAAGTCGTGCTTTATCTTACACAAATAATTACTTATTCCAAATAGCAAAAGGTTTACACAAAGATAAAATATACCGGGTGTCTGTTTAAGCTCGGCCTCCGGCCATATCTCGGCAACCGTTTGTCGTACAACCTGACGGAAAAAATCTAGATAGTAAAATGGACCATAGGAATTTCAACCAAAATATTTTTAAGTTCCCAAAATGATCGCAAGGGGGCGCAATTTTCAGAATGGATTAAAAATTCGATAATTTTTCATTAAATTCTAGATTAAGATAAATTAAAATTTTTACTAGCAACATTTTTAGACGTTTTTATACAGTTTTCATTTGAAACTTTTTTATCTAAATCCCATACGAAGGGGAGGTTGAAGGGAGGTATGTCTGCCCACAAAAGTAGATATAATTTCGGTTTGTCCCAACGGATTTGAATGTTTCTGGGCTCACTAGATACAGAATTTTACAAGGAATTGATGGATATGTAGTACGAAATTACGTGGTTGTCAAAAAAAGTGACAGGAGGCGCGGTTCTCAATTTATGTATATTACTTGTGTTTTCTTTAAAATTTTAAACGGAACGTATATATTTAATATCGTAATATTGAAGCACATAAAAAACTAAAGAGAGTGATGAAAACCGGAAGTTGCTACCTCTTTTCTTGACGAAGATATAGTCATACGAAGACAATCCAGAAAAATAAAAAAAATTAAATATAAATTTATTTATTTATTGGGAGTAATAATTTTATTTTAATTTTAAGAGAGTATCTAGACAGTGTATAGTTCCTTTTCTTGAATTTTCATCATACTCTTCCATAAATGTATTCATTTCAATCTTCTCACAGATTTTTTATTGCGTATGTTACGTTAGATTCTCCTTTTAAATATTTTCAAATTCTCTACTTCTTTTTAAATTTCATGTCTTGTCTTTTAAGACATTGAAATAAAATAATAACAATAATAATATATCTTTATTACCCGACAGATAACATCTAATTATAGGTAAACAGCAAAAATAATTTCCATAATTCATGAACTAAGTAGACAATAACGAGAAAAAAAAACAATATACTATAATGCATTAGCTGTAAACACATCATTTACTTATTAGTAACGAAAGAGTACAAAAATTGATATCTAATTCATCCCCGCCTATAACATGAAATTAAGTAAAAGAACCTATTATTATAACTAAATATAAATAAGAAAATATATTGACCAAGTAATATAAACGAAAAAAAAGTATATTTAAATCAGAAAGTACAAAAGATAAAACAAAAAAAACTTGAACTTAACAAAATGTTCAAAGTGTTACCATTATTTTGAAAAGATATGTTCACTTGTCGATTAGTAGAAAGCACACTTACTTCAATTTCGGAGGCAGCAATTGTTGTAATCGGCGTTTTGTGATAAACTATGTCTTTTATTCTGCCCCAGAAAGCAAAATCTTCTTTCCAGATAATTTAGGGAATATTGCCGGGAAGGAAGAACTGCATTTTCAGAGCATTGAAAATACATTTTGATCATGTCATAAGCTTCAACGTTAGAATATGACATTTTACAAACTTAATAATTATGTGCAGGTTTCCAAAAAAGCTTAATTTGCTAAATACGTACAATAACTTTAACTACAAGTGACACTAATATTTTTACATTTTGATTTTCATGACCTTGTAAATCTCATAATAATGTAATTTAGTATCACGGTGAATGCGATGTTGTATGATGAAAATTAAAAAAAAAATGATTATTATTTTATTTCAATGTTGGAAAGGACAAGAAATGATATTTAAAAAATAATAACTAGAGAATTGGAAAACATTCAATAGGAGAATCTAACGTTACATATGCAATGAATTAAAAAATCGATCGAAAGATTGAAATGAATACATTTATCTTCCATAAATGTATTCAAATAAAAACTGTCTAGAGACTCTCCTAAAATTAAAATTAAATTATTACGCCAATAAATAAAAAAATATATTTAAAAACTATTATTTTTCTGGATTGTCTTCGACTATATCTTCGTCAAGAAAAGAGGTAGGAACTTCCGGTTTCATCAGTCTTTTCAGTTTTTTATATACTTCGATATTACGATATTTAAAATATACGGTTCGATTTAAAATTTTAAAGAAAAAACAAGTAATATACATAAATTGAGAACAACGCCTCGTGTTACTTTTTTGACAACCACATAATTTCGTACTACATATCCTTCAATTCCCTGTAAAATTCTCTATCTAATGAGCCCAGAAACATTCAAATCCGTTTGGGCAAACCAAAATTATACCTGCTTTTGTACACAGATATACTCCCCTCCACCCTCCCTTAAGTATGGGACTTAGATCAAAAAGTTTCTAATGAAAATTGTACAAAAACATCTAAAAACGTTGTTATTAAAAATTTTAATCTTAATGAATAATTTAATAAAAAATTATCAAGTTTTTAATTCATCTTGAGAATGGCGCCCCCTTGCGATCACTTTAAAAACTTAAAAATATTTTTGTTGAAATTCCTGTGGTCCATTTTACTATCAAGACTTTTTCCGCCAGGTTGTACGATAAACGGTTGTTGAGATATGGCTGGTGGCCGAGTTAAACAGACACTATAATATTTTTGTATACTAATGCGGATCTTTCCAACAAGCACCTCTATTGACTAAACCTGAAAGAAAACCTACAGTGAAAAAGTCAGTATATATTTTAACTTGGGGCAGTGGAAAGTGCTTTCGTTTCATATACATTTTAGGTGGCGCCGCTGGGAGTTAAACGATACATTAAATTCGAAAATTATAAAAAGAGTACACAACAAATCATGCAACTACGTATCTGCAGGATCTACAACTCATAATGACTTTAAGATCGCGACATTGCGACAACTGTCTAGTTGTCGCTCACGATGAAGTAGTAAACGTGGTGCCGTGAAATTTTAATATCATTATAAATTTTCGTCGAACTTCTTATCTCGAACTGGGAATATATGTATATACGTATGCAGGTATATACGACTGAACGACGAAATACCGAAATATAGTAGTTATGCAAGTTAATGGCATGTTTAATTTACTTAAGTGACCATTAAATCTGAACTTTATTATTTCGGGCGTTTCACTCGTCGTATAAAACATGAAATTTATATTAACAATATAATAGAAAATAAAACCGATAAGACAACGCATAAAATTATATATACTTACGTGTAATACCCTAGAAAGTTTACGATACACGGTACTTATATACCTATTTATAACGTGCCATGTGTGAGTACAACATATACGTATGCGTACCGCAAGTTCATTATGTACCTATTCACACACATACAGATATGTATATGTAAGATATTGTTTTAGAAATTCCAGTCACTATAATTAAATTTTATTCCCTGTCATTGTAATCTCCGTATAAATTGGATCTTATCTTAACCCGATTAATTTCTGTATCACGACAAAGACGCCCATAATAATAAACATCAGAGGAGAGAATTAAATTATAGCAGGGTTATGTTTTGTCGCCGTAATTAAAATAGTAAGTGATTAGGAAAGAAGACAAAGAAATTTAACGATAGACGGAACGAAAAATTAATGAACAGTGGCCGTATGTACTTCAATACTGACTGTTAGGTAGTAAAATTTCGTATTGAATTGAACGTCTCCCATTAAATCAGTACGAGGTAGGCGCCATAAATTGTCGGCCTGATAGGCTTATACAGTTTCAAACGTGTTTAAACTTCGTCACATCATGCATGCACATACGCGAGGTGTACACTATAGATATGACGGTTCGAAGCCTAGTAGTTTTTATTAACTAGCCAACCAACGTGAGTAGAGCACGAAAATATCTGAAGTAACGAAAATTGAGTACCGCGCGGTCATTAAATTTTTAACAAAAGAAGGGCATACACCTTATCACATTAAACAACGTTTAGACGGCGTTTACGGTGATTTATCTCCTTCGTATTCAACTCTAAAAAAGTGGGCAAAATGTTTCCGTATGGGACAAAAATCCCTGGAACATGCTGATCGGCCGGGTCGTCCAATTGAAGTGATAACGCCTCAACAAATTTCAATTATTGAACATTTAGGGCTAGAAGATCGCTTGAATGTGAAGGAATTAGCAGTGATAACAAACATTTCTGAAACAAGTGTTCACCCAATTCTCCATGACCATTTTGGTATGAATAAAATTAGTGCTAGATGGGTATCGCGACTTCTTTCTGTTCTCCAACGTGAACGTCGAGTTGAATGTGCGCAGTTGTTTCTAAACAAGTGTGGAGACGACCCAAAACCGATTTTGGAGTCCATTGTCACAAGGGATGAAACAATGGTTCTGTTTTACGATCTTCGATCGAAAAGAGAGTCCATAGAATGGCGGCGACCTGATGAACCTCGTCCCAGAAAGGCGAAAGTCGTTCAATCAACGAAAGAGGTGATGGCCACATTATTCTGGGATTATGACGGCATTTTGCTAATTGACTTTAAAGAGCGCAATACAAGTGTGAACGGCACATATTATGCACGTATTATGCATAAATTAAGTGACAATATTCGTGCAAAACGTCGTGGAAAATTGACAAAAGGTATGCGATTATTGCACAACAATGCTCCCATCCATACTGCCGCCATTTCACAAGCTGTCATCCACGAATACGGCTTTCAAGAATTGGAACATCCACCGTATAGTGCGTATAGTTTCTTTATTTTGATTCTTTCTCCAAGATCCAGAGTAGTCTACGAGGAAAAACAATCGTACACAATTTTGAATAGTTTAGAATTTTTTCGACATGGTGATTATAAATCTGCCTGTTAGTGCAGGCGCCAAAGGAACCGGCAACTATGCTCAAATTTTTATACTTGAGACACCAAATAACAAAAAAAAACGATGTTGCCGACAGCTTTATTGGTCCTATTCCTTCCCCTCTTATCCCCACCCCGCGTTAAATTCAATTATGGCTCATAGAAGTACTACTTATTTATTACATGTATTAACTACTAGACAAATGTTGCCTTAATTTTTTTCAATGAATCACACTAACTATATTCGCAAAGTGACACTTTATTTACAAGATATATTAAAATTACTTTCAGAAATTGCTCATGATATGAAGAGAGGAATGCTGTCCGTCAAACAAACGGAAGGTACATTTAATACGGTGAGCCCTGACTTATGTTTTTACATTCTATTGGCAGTCGCAAGGTTGCATTTCTATCTTTTATAATACCTATAGAATCTCTATCACTTTGTATGGTGTAGTCAAAAACGGCGAGCTACCAATTACACCACGGCAGTGATATAAGTATGAATCATATTAATGTGTTAAAAGTATATAATTTTATTTCGCTAATTAACAATATCAGCGTTAATTGGCAAGTTTATAATTTCCAATAATTCTTTCGCAATTTCATAAATGCTTCACTTTCAGTGTTTCCACATATATATTGTCATTTATTCCTTTTCACAAAGGGAGGCCGAAGTATTACGTCAGTCAATAATTAATGCCTCCTATTTTTTCTACCTAAATAAAGTTAGTTAAGTGAAAAATTTGAATTTGGCATTATTCCTCAGAGTTTCTTCTACAATCCACTGCAATAGTAACTTTCTGCGTTAACAAGTGCATTGCAGCCGCTTGCAAAATGGCCGACATCGATGTTCGTATTAGACAGCGTTCTGTAACTGAACGATTCGCATTCATAATAGACTGAAAAATGTGTACAGTGATGTAACAGTGGATGTCAGCCTTGTTGGACCATGGGTTCGCCGCTTTAAGGAAGCTGAAGGACAAACACCGTTGGCAGACCAAAAGCGGAGCGGCAGGCTGTTGACTACAGTGACTCCACGTCATATTCAATCATTCGTGGTTATCGCCGGATGACTGCAGATGGATGACAGCAGCGAACCCATCGTCTAACAGTGCTGACATCCACTCTTGCATCACCGTACACATTTTTCAGCCTCAATGAATGCGAATGGGCGTTTCACCTTCTGCATTCAAGAATTCAATTTTAGAACGCTGTCTAATACGAACATATACCGTATGTGTCAATTTTCATTAGGTATAGGGATTCAATGTTTACGTGGATTTATACGTATACAAGTAATACGTGGCAACGTGGCACCCCTACTGTCCGTCACCAATCCCGGCAACAATCAACATCCAACGATTTTCTCCGATCGTCCCACTTCTCCCGACCAGATTTTACATTCAATGTTTAGCTGCGAACACGTTGCGATCTAGTCTGCAATAAAAGCCGTCTTATTACTGGAACGGGGAAACATCAAATGGCCGCGGCGATCTCCTGATCTAGTAGTTTATTATTATTTTCAGAATCCTTTTTTATTTACCTTATTTTTAACTTTATTAGAATTACGCTTTTGTTTGTGTCATGCAGCGTGAACGCAGCTTAATAATTCTCTGCATTTACTGAAAGGAAAAAAGAAAAACAAATCCTTGCAACTCGTAAATATTATTTCTGAACGCATTACAAACACCCAAGCGGGAGGTCGAAGAGTTACTGCTAACCACCCTAACTTGTATTTACGAGCATGCATCGGTCGTGCTGGCATTGGAAAGGAAAGAAGGGGTACTATGTTGCCACGTACTGTATGGATTAATCGCCTATGGCTAATGAAAATTGACACATGCTGTATATCGATGTCGGCCATTTTGCAAGCGACTGTTGTGCTGCACTTGTTGACGTAGAAATTTACTATTGCAGTGGTTTGAAGAATAGCGCTAAATTCAAATTTTTTACTTATCTAACTTTATTTAGGTAGAAAAAATAGGAGGCATTAAATATTGACTGACCCTAGTAACAAGAGCATAGTTAAACACACAAATTATATAATAAAATCATCATCAACATGTGCTCCAACACAAGCTTATGATCCAACTGGGCCGCACACCACAAAAAAAGTAATTTTTTTAAATAAAATATTTATATGTTTCTTCAGCTATTATACTTACAATGCTACATTTCTGGTTAATAAGCCATTTAGGGTTCATCAACAGCAGACTCATTATTTACACTCACAGACAGACATATTCGCCATCTCAACAGTGCTTACCTGAAACAATACAAAAAACAAATAATTAGCAATCTTTAATTTAAAATTATGTAGGGGGATAATTGATAATTACAAAATCTTCAAAAGTATATTGTCAAGAACTACTAAAGGAATTTGCCTTAAATAATTCAGTTTGTATTGGTAATATTGGTAAAGTAATTTCTAATTAGTGTGTAGTATTTTAGAACAAACCATTATACAATTATCGATGTAAAAAGAAAAAAACTGCATCGTTTCATAATATTTGTTACTGGTGTCTTTATGGGGTAAAATTCACATTCAAATATTCCTGGCAATATTTCAGACTTGCATGAAGAGTGTAGCAAAATAAGACTAAATGATCTAGAGATTTTATTATGTCTAACATGAATGGAGCACTTCTTGTGGACTCCAATAAAAACAGTACTACATTTCCAAAAAATAAATTGCCGAATGTTCCTGAAAATATATTTCTCGCATTTCATTTTCCTACACCGATAACCTTGGAGAAGTAATCGATAAGCAAAGTGCTCGATTTCATCAATATATTCAATTGGATTGGAAAAAAGTTGTTAAGGTGCAATAAAGTTTCCAAAATACACTATAACGTTGCGACATAAAGACAATAAGTAAACAATCTAAACTTCTCATCTCTGAATACATCACTCTCGTAAGCGCCGATTTAGCGAACTGAATGACTGCACACTATCTCATCTCTTCGCGAATTATTTCAGTAGAATATTATTAAACGTAGGAGGAAGATTCTCTGACAACTCATCTAGGATTTAACAACCTAAACTGTTTCATCAGGCGGTCGATCAACCTCCTTCCAAGGTGCTTTTTTACTGAACTGACTCGGAAATTGCAAGTAATATTAAGATTAGCAGTTTATCTATTCTGCTAAAAAGTTTCTGACAAGTTCAAAATGTCGAAAAATCTCTTTTAAATAATAATTGTTTTTTTTTATCTATCCAAGATATTAAATACATGTACTATTATTTTAAAATTAAACTATAATTCTGATCTTCCAAATAACTATCTCTTTGTCTTTTCTAATTTAGATATTCAAACTATATGTTTACAAATTAGAATCAAAACTTTTTAAAAACTCGTCTAATTTTTACAATTTTTTTTTACATAATATGATAAAAATAATATTCTGAAACCGTTGCTTAATTACATCTCATATTCCAAAATACATTATATCACATTGTATGCCCTTGATACTTTATTTTATATCTGACATTTTCATTAATTATAAAACTGTCAGTGTCATTGTCATTATAATATTAAAATTGTTTTATGAAAGTTAGGCTGGGTGCACACTAATTATACAAAATGTTTGACAAACAATTTACCTGAAGCCATTATGCACACAAATTTCACAAATTATTAGGATATTGAGCACAAATTAAACAAAACCTGTGTAAAACTAAATGATACATTTATTTCGCATTTATAATTAATGTGAAATCAATTTATTAACACATTATTAAAGAATTTGCCAAACATGTGTTTAAAATATTGTTCAAACATTTTGTTTGATGGGTTTGCATCATATATATAATACTACTATATTGCGTGTGTTGTATCTTGATAATGTGTAATTTTTCGTCCCAACTAAGAGAGATAGAATTGGTTACATTGCCTATTCTGCGCATGGGTCAACTAAAAATGTCCATTTTTAAATTTACGAAATGACAGATAAACAGAAAGCATAATTATAACCTAGCTGATTTAAATTGACATCTATAACGATGATGTTACTGAAAGTATACGCAAATTTGTTTTCTATTGAATTCAGTTTTGTGCAAGTTTAGTTCATCAGTGAATTTGTAGAATTACCCAGAAAATACGAGGTAGAATAAATAAACGATATGAAGGCTGATTCTAGTAAATTAATAAGAGAAAAACTTGAGAAGTTATAACTTCTGCGTTGATTTATACGTGCTTACTGGAATGTATGAAATTAATATTATTGAATGTAAATACCGGTCCATCCATTTTGACTAACAGAAAAGATTTTGAGCAAAAAAGCTTGTGTACTTATAAGTAATACATTGATTTGTACGTGTTTATTGGTATATGTGAAATTATATTATTAAATGTAAATACCGATCGTTTCATTTCGTCTTATTGAAAACGTTTTGGACAGAAAATCTTGTGTACATTGATTTGTATATGTTTATTGGTGTATGTGAAATTAGTGAATATAAATACTGCTTGTTACATTTTGACTTACAGAAGACACATAAATTAATGTTTTATATACACAATAGAATACATATATTCAGGTATGTTTTATATATGTCAGATTGTATTATATTTCAACCTATAGTTTTGCTATGTATTTTTATGCTTGAGAATGCAAATAATATTACTGTATTTAATATTTTGGCTATATGTAAGAATAAAACAACATCTATTTTATATTTGTTTACGTATATTATTCAATATAATGTTGCATAATCAACAATGTAAAAAACTAATTAAATTCCTGTTGTGTTCTTGTACTTAATTCTGTGTCGAGATATAAACTGAAACATGAATGTTAAAACATTCATGCTAAAGCAAAGGTGGTGGAATTAATCAGCATTACATTTTTGTGATTGAATATAATTTTTCTTGTTGTTAACTTTTTTTAAAAAATTAGAATGGTTAAGCCATTCATGAAAACAAAAACGTGATAAAGCATTATTTACAACCATATGTAAGCAAAAAATATAAATAAACAATTACACTGATACACTTGAATTTCTTTAATGTATGTAATAACACATTCGTAATCAATCCAGTTTTCTTGATGTTTAGGTCACATAAACTAAGATGAGCAGAAATGAAACATTGCAATAATTTATATTATTGCTTGTAAAAAAGGTATGTTGATGTTGTCTTTGATTCCTAATTAAATCAATGAGCAAAGTTCAATTTCTACTTACAAAGTAAAATTTAAGTTTTATTATGTTTATGTTCTACAATGATACAACAGATTTATAGAATGAAACAATATCATAAAGATCATTATATGTATATGACCGATTGAGGTGTTTTTCTTTCTGTTCACGATATCCCATCATAATATATTCAAAGAATCACAGTTGTAATGCAATTGAACTGATTGTGGGGTTTACTTAATTAATTTACAATATTTACTATAATATTTACTATAACATAACCACAATTCGTACAACTTTTGACAAATATATTTCTTCAGTACGATCGTTTGTTTGTCTATGATTTGTACATGATGCGACGGCGATATTTCTTCATTCATTAAGGGATATTAAATTATTTTTTCACATTTAACAAGGCACAATTATTAATTATAAAGTGGTTTGTCGATCTTTAAACAATTTATGCTTGTTTGACGATGTACAAACTATAATTAAATATTTATAGTAATGAATCTATGTGATAAACAAACAGACCTAAATTTGAAAAATTATTTGTAACGCATGTGCAGTTTGGACAACGTGCCTCTAAAACGGCATAGCACCATGTGTTTTATTTCACAATGTTGGAGCGAAGTTTTCCTCGTCTACACGCGATATAGTAGTATTACATATATATATGGTTTGCATCTCCTTCTAACATTCCCATATAATTTAATGGACGCTGACGTACTTCAAACATCTTTTTTGACAAATTGTTTTGTATAATTGCTATGCACCCAGACTTATATTTTAATTTTCACAATTTTTTTATGTAAAACTTGATGAAAAGAAATAGCCACAAGTATCTATTTGTAATTATTCCATGAAATCATGACTACATTTATACAACAATTATTTTTGTTATTACCAGAATTTGCAATAGACCTTTGTAAAGCGGATTTGTTATTTTCATCCAGTTCTTCTATTGGAATCAGTACCTTGAGATAGTTAACTTACTGTGAGGTTAAGTACACATGCTTATGTAAATACTGTACGCCAGAATATCATATATCTTCACATGCATTTAACGGTCTTGGCGTTATATTGAATGGAGCTATATATGTATTTTAGTTTCCTCAAGTGGCAACACTTCACCAAATTGAACAGCCCCAAAATACCCGTCCACACGAACTATCACAGCAAGAAGCGAGCAAACAGTAACACAACGAGCCAGAGCGCAGACAACAAACAGAGACCTCTACTTTACATTCACCATATATCGTCATAGAGATGTTTCAGGAGCAAAGCCGATGTCTTGGATTAACTTTCCCCAACGTAAACACCCCTTTTCCCGGTTCACTTCATTAAAGATGCGAGGACTTCGTGTTTTGTTAGTTCTACCATGTTGACAACTGTTAAGTGTCCTCGTGGTAATTACTGCGTACGTCCTTCAGGATTCTTTTCCCGCCTTCTATTACATGTCACTTCACATTAAATCGTTCTTGAAACGTATTAACAACAAAGGGAAAAAATTAAAACGCATTCGAGTGGACACTTGGCCCTATTGCTCTTAAATTGGGCTCTCGGCATTCTTTTTTTAATCCATTATTTATTAGTGTGATTACGTCAATTGCATTGAAAGCGCGGACATGTGTTATTTGATATATGATATGTACACAGATTTGTTTATTAATTATAACACAGCAATACTTTCCAATCTATAACGAAGTATTTATTTCTACTAACGTTTATTCGTAAATTGCAGCTTGTATACCTAACTTTTTCCATTCTTTCGTCAATACATGTAATGCATCATACGCATAGTTGGTCAAGGAAATTGTCGGGTGCTAAGACTAATATCTGAACATACTTGCTTGTATTTTCCAGCTTAACTTGCATATTTAATAAATGAATACAATCTCAGTTTATTTGGTGTTCAAATTTGCTGCAGTCGACCAGATATACATTCCATATCGCTGCTTTTAATACCGAACAAAACTCTTGCCGCAACTATACTAAATCATTTTAAAGTACATGGAAGATATTCAAGCAATCGTTACAGATTTTCAGCTTTGTGTTTTGAGTTACTTAAATTAATTTAACGGTTTAACACTGCGATGCAATTCTAGAAATATGTATATATATTAAAAAATCATAATTTTAGAAGTACTCAAATAAGCACAATTGCAATTGAAGCTTGCGAAATTTAATGCGGTGTTGTAGTGTTCTGAAGACAAATATATGCTGAATAAATTGGTAAATTGATTATTATTAATATTTTCGAGTTTAGCAATATAACAGAGATATTCGAAGCAAGTATACAAGTTCTCAATTAATCACGACAATTATATGTTGTCCATAATGAATACACTATATTGAAGTATTTTTAGCAATAAGTAGATTCATCTACTTATAATAGACTAAACAAAGAATATATAAGTATGGCTGCATTTCTGCTTTATAAAATGCTTTATGTAAGTAATAAATACAAAGAGAATATCCTAGAGATATATAAATATTTTTAATCAGTACCGTCTTTTATCTAACACTCATTTAAGATGATGTAAATTATTTGTTAACCTGAAATATTAATCAAGCTTTTCAAACTATAATATAATGCCGGATGTCGCTTCTCGTAATAGCGGTAACGAGATAGCGAAATGTGTATATATGGACGTTGGAACTGAGTATTTATGATTTAACAGTTATAAATCATGTTGGTAAAGATTCGAGTTGTCCGCCAAAAATCCGGAAGATTTTCGAATAAACTTCTCTGTGATTTTGTTTGATGAATAATATAAGTGCTAACAACACTTAGTCTCCAACATTGCAGAGTTCGCAACTTGAGGGAATGTAGAGAACAGCTCGCTAAATCTCCCCTGATGAAACTTGCAAACAAACTAAAGTAACCTCAAACCCTAGGCAAACTTCGAACTGTAGGGGAAATATAAATTACAGGAGACCCAGTTGTGTTTTATACAATTTCTATCAGTGCCTGGTTTCTGTATGATGATGAGACATTATTTGTTAAAACTTTCATTTCTCGATTACATTTATTATTAAACTAATATTTGACAAGATCACATCGACTTTTTTTTATTAAAATAAAGTATGTTTCTGTTTCATAAAATAATAAAATCAAATAATAAAAAAACAAATTACATTGACCAACACACTTCAGCTTTTGGTTTTGCCATAAGATGGCATATTGATTTTTATAGGAAACATATAAACACTTATTTTACTAAAAGGTAGATAGTCAAATTAGCTCAAATTTCGTTTGAATTTTAATGAAAAGAATTTAATGCTTATAACTTACTTTAAGTTATATTTTACAATCTTGCAATTAGAAATGTGACGAATATTTCATATTCTCTTATAAACAACATCCACAGCCTTTATTTTTAACGTCCACAAGTAATAACTATTTTAAATAAAATAAAAATAAAATTAAACTCTTGAAAACTTTCCACGAACACACACAAAGACTTTTCAAACACACATACACCCATAATAGAACTTATGTAAAAAGAGGTAATAAACACAACGACATATATAACAATCCTACATAAACTGACCTGTGAGTTCCCCGCTCGATAATGGTATGAACAATACCGAAACATATGTCGCAAAGACTAAATAAAAATTGTGGAGGGTTTTCAAGAGTTTTATTTTATTTTTATTTTTATAGTAAATGTCCATTTTGTAAAGGATTAGAATGGAAAAACACAGTCATATTACTATCCTCTTTTATTCTTTACAAAGGGTATCAGTTTACTCCGAGTACTAGTTTCAGCACATGGCCATCATCAGCTCAGAATAGTCAAAGAAAAATCAAAAAATTCTATATATAAAATGCGGATGCATATGATATTATAAGAATAAAATACTCATTTTACTTAAAAATTAACACGTTAAAATTTCTTTGAAAAACGAATACAAAGACAAATATTACATTACAAGTTAAAAATTCAATACTATACTCCATTCAGTCTAAGAATAAAGTAGATGGCGCTACAATATGAGCACAGTTTACACACGATGAACTTTGTATTTTGAAAACAAGTAAAACATATGTTTACTGTCAGATGGATAGCAGGGATATACATATCTGATATCATTATATTTTGACATTTACGTACATTTTTATACAAGTTGGTAACTCATTCCTCAAGAAAAAGGAATGCACATGTCGTCTAATTGTACTTTTTTGTGCTTCATCCAATTTATTGTAAGTATGACGATAATTTCTTTTTCTTGGAGGAGAAATTGGAACTCCATATAATTCCATTTCTTTAATAATGCAGTACATTGTATTCCTATTAATACCCACTTCCTCTGCTGTTTGATTGACTGCAGCTGTTTTAGACATATTGTTTTTATCCTTAATGTACACATTATAAGCCATTTGCCTTTGTCCAGATCTTATGTGTTTCCCTTTACGATTTTTTGAAGGACCTGGTAAAAGTGCTTCCGCCATACTATAGAATATTAGCGATTACGAAAAGAAAGTTAACGAAATTGATAAAATACCTTAACAAATGAATATTTCACTTGCGAGTTCTAAGAAGAACTATTTTTTAAGAATATTAACAACAAATAACTATGTAAAATACGGAAATCGACAAAATCTTTGAACAAAACTGTCAGTAAACAAATTTTTGACAGAACGAGCTAAATGCGATTATTTTGCCGGTGTAAATGCACACTCGATTTCAACCAATCACAAACGTTTATTTTAAGCCCTATCTTTCCCAATGCTTTATTCTTAGAGTGAATGGAGTATAGTATTGAATTTTTAACTTGTAATGTATAGTGATTAGTGATTAGTAATAGTGATTACGTTCGTCATATACCCAGCTCTTGATATGGTTTCGGGTCAAATTTTTTGTTCCCGCATAGTACGTTGTGGGCCTTTGAGTTTTGCTTCTTATTCTCTCGTAGCAAGTTCATTAGCTCGCTTCCTCTCTGTCATGGCACCCAAATTAGTTTTAGACTGTCAGACATTATTTGAATCCACCAGTTGATGACTGCATTCCTATTGTTTTCTATAGCCCATTGGAGTATGGTATACACTTCCGCCTGACAGACAGAGTTTTTCCCCAGTGTATAGTAATTGCTCTGTGTAGTTTCCCGTCAAGCGGTTTTTGACCCATCTGTGTACCAGGTCGGGTCTCCCCTACTGATACCCTGCATATCATTTTCCCATTTGATTATTTCTGGAAAGCTTAATTCGAATGGTCTGATGAGGCTATATCGCTTTACCATATTGTATGTCTCATGTCTAAAACATCTCCAACCACAAGATCTGCAATTGCCATGTGTCCCGCCCTACTTTTGATAATGGCGGTATTAGCTGCAGTCTAAAGCCACCAATCATGGTTTTCCCCTGTATCACAAAGTGAAGAGGAGGGATGGGTGCATTTGGAGTGGTCTTCATGGAATCCATTCTGATTAACGTAATGATTTTGTCTGTCATGACTGTCCCAAAGACATAAAAAGAAATAATAGATATTTGGTGTAACCTAATAGATATCCAAAATAATTGCTATAACCTGAAAATCCTCACAAATGTGCCAGGAATAATCTTCGTGTTCTATCTGTTTTAACAAAACATTCAACATTTTGTAAGTTTCCTTCATAGAATCAACATGCGCTACTGGAATGAAAGGGTGTATTTTCTCCATAACCAAAGCCAAGCCTATATTAGCGCTTTTCGATTAATTTGTTAATGTATTTGAACATGCAAAAACGTTGTTGGCCAGTATTATTATATTTAACATAAAAATTTATTATATATTCAGTCTAGAGGTACCTGCAGGACGAATTTATGTATACATATATGCAATAGTAATTAAATAACTTTAATAAAGAAATAATAAAATCTTGCTTCCGCAACATAGAATTTTCAAATGATATTAAACTCCACTTAAAATTTCACCATTTTTTTCACCGAACCTTTTACTTCGAACATGTAGTATTATAATTCAGCTCGCTGTAATTAATGGCTGTATTGCTCCAGTTTTCAAAATTTAGAGGGACAGTTTCGAGCGTGAAGCTCGGTGGGTTTTTTCAGAAAATACTCGAACCAATAAATCCGTGCAAGTTGGATAAAATTGTGTTTACTAGCTAATTTATTCCTCTTTATTTGGCTACCGGTTCGCTGGCATCATTCATTTTGCGAATATTTGTGTATCACGGGTAATTTCAGAGTCTGTTTGCCAAAATTTATATGAAATTTCATAAAACGCATCGCAAAAATTATGTGTCTGCATTTAAAATTACCTATTTTGTGTTTTCTATGTTAATGATGGAGTTAATCTCTTTCGAAGTAATAAACTGGGGTTATGTCCTGTACATGAGCGTAATAATTTTTGTAAATAATATTGAATTATTTATAATAAAAAATATGCACAGCAAAAGTCAAAATTACAGCTGAATTATCTTGGTTGAGAAAAATTAATATTATAGTTGGTGTAATCTCGTTGCCTTCTATAAGCTAATTCACTTTTATGACTAAAAAATCGGAAACTTTTTTCATCTCCTAAATTTTCACACACTTTTCTCATACATTTAATGTTTGACGATAAAAGTTTATATTCTTCAAAGTCACTTTCACTGATTGAATCACAGTCTTTATTATCAATAAGTTAACCGATTTTTTCTTACACGCTTAAATTGGAATTTTCGATCAAAACGTTGTCATCAATAGATGCAAAGCTTATCATGTTTAAGGAAAAGCTGAACTAGTGGAACTTCGTCTTCTTCTTTTTGGACATTTTCCAGGAATCCTACTTTATTTTGAAATTATAGATTGCAAAAATTTTTACAGGCTGCTGATATTGAAATTAAAGCGCAGGTTAAGTAAATGCTTTTTTCTGCATTTTCAATAGAACTTTCATTATTTGTGAATGTTAGAGTTTTCTGTTAAGACATTTTCAGTATGCAGTTTGGAGTCATGGAGAATTCACTGATCTGATGGCTGGCAATGTGGTGTTTGGTGGCACAAAAATAATCTTCACAGTATCAGTTTGGGACGAGACGTTACGTTATCCATTTTGCTTCTTCATTTTTTCGTCAGTTTTCTTTAACCACGAAGCATGATTTCTGTTGTCATCCAATAAATTATTCTATTCTATTCTATTCTAAAATAGAATTATCAATATTTGTTTTGCAGTTTTTTTTCCAGTACATTTATCGTTTATATACAGGTGTCCCAGAAATTCTGTGCCAGGTCCGTAATGTAATTTTTTTATCTAAAAAACAACATAGAAAATTAAATTTTTAATTTCTTCGTTATTGCAGTATATTTGGGCCTGTTTCTGTTCGGACTTTAAATACCTGCTACTCCGTCTTTTTATTTCTGGGACGGCCTGTATAACATGTATATTAATACATATATCTCGGAAATTTATTTTTAAAAATAGTTGGATTCGCATTCCATGTCGTTGTTGACAAAACAATGTATGACCGCGAAATATCCGCGACTGCTTTTGAGGAAGGTTACGATAGGTGTTTTTCCGTATCTACTTTTAGAATTTGCTGAAATGTGGCCGTTATTGGAGGTCACCGCTAATAAAGGCCGGCCCTAAAGAGAGGGTTTAATGTACAAACTTCAGAAGATACTCAATAAACTTTAAACAAGTATTTATCAAAGACAAGATATTGTCATACAGTTTCGTTAAATATTATATATAAAACACGCATACATAAGCTTACCAATTGCACATGCACAATGTTCGCCATCAATAAGAAAGAATCATTCATGTTCTTCTAGTACTTTTTAATCGAACAACATGGAATAATAGAAACGTAAAATTGCTTGTAATTTTATCCCTCAAATTGTAAGCATTTTCCAAGAGAAATTTAATTGAAGTGACCGTTACAGTTTTTACGAACGACGATCATTCATACGCGTTTTTCCATATCTAATTTTAGAATTTTTTTAAAGTGGCTGTTATTAAAGGTGACTGTTATTAAAAGGTGGTCAGAATATTTACTGTATATACATAAATCAATCAATTGGTTTCAACGTTGTAAGTTTTGTTTTTCGTAAAATTACATCTATTATCATCATTACACAGTAAAATTCATATTAAAATAAAACAATAGATATGTTTCTTTGTATATTGTGAATTATCAAATAATCACTGACGTATAATTTTATAAAATCTATAATTTTATGTAATTGCAGGTCATATAAAACCAAACTTAAATATTGTGCATATAAACGATCAAAAAGATTGAGAAGACTTGAAATACAATTGACGTTCGATCTCTAGACTTTTAAATTTATGAAATATTCTTGTCGATCATTTCAAGCACCATTAGAAGGGGCAGCCGCTATATTCTTGCATAGGTCATTTGCATTAAGTCAACTGTTCAAGATGTTTATCCATTAAGAAATATGGCTCGTGGTGTATACGTATTAATGCGTTGCGAAAGAAGTTGTCGTTTTGGTGTGTTAATTTCTCAGAAGTCGACCGTCTCCAGAGCAATTCGTATTAGTGTCCATTACGAGTGCAAATAAATGATAAATTGACCGCGAACTAATTGCGATTGAAATATGCTCTGTATGCGTGTCAGGATTGTGTAATATCATTTACGTACTATATATGTTTGTTAGAGACCAGTTGGACTTTTTCTTTAATTTTCTTCACGCTATATACGCATTGGTATGTCAATATTTAATTTATGATTCATTTGTCGCGACAAAATGTAGATTGTCTGATTAAAATTATAAAAAGTCAACCGCTACATCAAGAATTAAATAATAAAAGCTGTAATATTTCCTTGGCGATGTTTACACGCTATTTAAACGTTAATCATATCCTCGAATTACTTAATTTCTTATAAGAAGTTCTTATAAATAAAAAGACGAGCATTTACAATTGGAGAAAAGTTACTAGTTTAATATAATGAATAAGATTCAAAATTTTTATAACAGGAAAGTATTCTATAAATTTACATTACATATTCCAAGAACCAACAAAACGTTTTGAATGAAGATTCCATCTTCTCGATATGTAAATACCTATATTTTAAATGGAACCGTGTGCTTCCAATTGTTGATAATAAGAACAATATTTATTGCCCAATAACAAGCATATACAGGGAAATTATACATAAGAGTGCTAATACAATAGTATGAGGGTGGTTCGGAAACTACGTGGTCTGACAAAGAGATGGCGCGAATTTGCAGGAATCTTACTTACCATTCTGTAGAATCATCGTTTGTAGGTTAAATATGACAGTATATAGCGATCTATCACTTAATCTGATTTTGACAGGTCGCGAAAATGAACGTCTCGCGTGATTTGGAATAATGGAAAAAACTGAATTGAGAGCAGTGATAAAGTACTTTTATTTGAAAGGCTTAAAACCAACCGAAATCAAAGCAGAGCTGGATTCAACACTATTGGATTCCGCTCCTTCGTTTTCAATGGTTAAAAACTCCTTGTTGTTGTTGTTTTAGACCTATTGGTCTGTTGATTTCTGAATTCGTAGCTATGGTTTGTCCTGCGTGTTGATTTCCAGCTGTCTATGTGGCCTTCCCGGTGCTCGATCCCCTGCCGGCTTTCCCTCAATTCTACGCGTGGCAATCTGCTCTCGTCCATTCTCCTACCGTGATCGTACCATCCTCTCCTTCTCTATCCCCCCATCTCACCACGTCCACAATCCCGCACTGTTCTCTGTTGTCGGTGTTTTTATACGGTCTTTTCTGGTTTTGCCAAGGATAGTTCGTCGTGTTTTCATTTCAGCAACTCTTAGCATGTTCTTGGTTTTGCTTGTTTTTTCGCGTGTTTCTATACCATAAGTCATGACGTGCCTTATACAGGTTTTGTAGATTCTTATCTTGCTGTCTGTTCGCATGTATTGATTCGACCAAACTATCTCTCTTAAACATCGTGATAGCGATGTCGCTTTATTAATCTGGTTCCTTAGGTCTTTGGCTGGGTCATGACCACTGGTGATGTCAAGTCCGAAGTACCTGAACTGGTTGACTTGCTCGATGGGTTTATCTTCCACCACAAGTTTACATCGGATTGGTTCTTTAGTGATTGTCATGGCTTTTGTTTTGTCGGTGGATATATTCAAGTTCAGATGTTGGCTTGTTTGATAAAATTTAAAGAGCTGCTTCTGTAGATCGTCTTCTGTTTCCGCTCGGATTGCTGCATCGTCCGCGTAGCACACCATACTGACTCTGTTCCTGCTCATTCTATAGCCCAAATTCAATAACGCGACCTCCCGTATAATTTCGTCCATTAATAGGTTAAACAAGAATGGGCTTAGGCTGTCCCCCTGACTGATTTCGCTAGGCGTTGGGATATTGGCAGTTGTGTACCGGCCTGCTTTAATTTTTGTTGTGTTTCCCGTGTTTAGTAGTTGGATTATTTTTACGATATTGGATGGCGTTCTATTGTTAATTAGTAATCTAACTATATCTTCCAGGCGTACTTTGTCAAAGGCTTTTGTCAAGTCGACGAAGCAGATGTAGAGGGGTTTGTTGAATTCCATTGACTTTTCTTTTTTTTGCTGCTTGATGATGAACAGCGCGTCAATCGTTGATCTATTTTTTCTAAATCTTTGTTGTTCTCTGGTTTTGATCTGCGCTTCTAGTTTCTCCTTGAGGACGCTTGTGAATAATTTCATTGTTGTATTTGGGAGCGTTATTCCCCTATTGTTTCCGGGGCAGGTCTTTTGTCCCTTTTTAAAAATAGGTATTGTAATGCTACTGTGCCATTCCTCTGGTATTTGTTGTGAGCTCAGGACTAGATTGAAGAAGGTTGTAAGTTTTGCGAGGAGTGTCTTGCCTCCGTATTTTAATAACTCGTTAGGTATGTAATTCCAATGCTTCCTCCGCTCTGTATAGTTGTCGAAAGTTTTCCTCCCATGTTTCTGGTGGGATGCCTTTTGTTTGCACGTATTCATTTACAGGCTTTTTCTTGTTTTTAAGCATCCATGTCGCTGGTAAATCTGCTCCAGTTGTCTCTTTTAATGGTCTTGATTCTTGAGTTAACGCTGTTCCTGATTTCCAAATATGTGGTGCGTTCATCTTCTGTTGGTGAACTTTTGTAGGTTAAATAACTTTTCCTTTTTCTATCTGCCAGCTCTCAAACTTCTTAACAAAACCACGGTTTGGTATGGTTTGTGGCATTTATATTAATTCTACGTTTACCCATAGCCTCATAGGCGGCCTGTTCTATACAGGTTTTAATTTGTTGCCAGCAGCTCTCCATATCAGTTTGGCCTGTTATATTAGCGTTTTGCAGTTTATGTTCTAGCCTGCTCTCATACAGTTTTCGGGTGGCATCCAGTGACAGTGATTCTAAGTTGTATTTCTCCACATATATCGGCACCTTCTTAGACTTTGTAGGTTGTACCATTATTATTTTGCATAGGATAAGGTTGTGATCGGTTCCTAAGTTAGCAGATGTTAGGGCTCTCATGTCTAATATTTGTGAGGGGATAATTGCTCTGTTTGTTATTATGAAATCTATCATGGAGCGTTGTCCTCTGGAATTGCAGAATGTGTATTTATGTTGTTCCTTATGTGAGAAGAAGGAATTTTTTATTCTCATCACATTTATAGTGCAGAAGTTGATTAGAAGTTCACCGGTCAAATTGATAGTTGGCTCATTATATTTCTGTTTTATATTTGGAATTACTTCATTCCCTATACGAGCATTGAGTTCTCCAAAAATTATGATTTTATGCTTGCTATTTAACTTATTGATGGAGTTTTGTAGTTCTAGGTCGTTCGTTTTCAATTGTTAAAAACTGGGTTGCCGAATTTAAGCGTGGTCGTATGAGCACAAATGATGAACACCGTAGTGGACGTCCAAAAACTATTACTGTTTCGGAAATGATTGAAAATGTCCACTGTATCGTCTTGGATGAGCGTCGAATAAAATGCGCGAGATAGCAGACAGTTTAGGTATCTCAAATGACAGTGTGCACAAAACTTTAAATGAAGAATTGTTTATGAAAATAATGAAAATATATACCCCGCGTTGGATGCCGCGAATCCACCATTACACTCCGGAAACCAAAGAACAATCCAAGCAATGGACAAGAAAAGGCCACCAAAGAAGGCAAAAACGGTTTTGTCAGCAAGACAGGTTATGGCAACTGTTTTTTTGGGATTCTTATGTTATTATCTTGATCGACTACTTAGAAAAGGGAAAAGTAATAAATGGGGAGTACTATGCTAATTTGTTGCAACAATTAAACGACAAAATCAGAGAAACGCCCTTATTTGGCAAAGATAAAAGTGCTTTCCATCAGGATAATACACCTACCCACAAGTCTGCAATTGCAGTGGCAAAAATTCATAAACTGGGATTTGAATGAATGCCTCATTCGCCGTATTCTCCAGATTTGACTATATTTTTTCAAATCATCAGCGTAACACAAGTCAGGAGCAGTCAAGAAAGTCAAAACATCATTAATCAAAAGAATAAAAAGAAGTGGTCCTAAATTACATCTCTGTGGTACACCCGAACTAGAGACATATGTCCCAAACCCATTACAGATAAAAATAATAATTGATTTTGTTGTGTAAGTAGGACTGCATTAAATATAAGAAGGAAGAACACATTCCAAGGAAGACAATTTCAAAAGCACTGAAAATGACATGAACTTGGTTGCGACCAACAAAATGCTCTGAAATATACTGTGTAAGTAAGAAAAGGTTCGAAGCCGTAGACATTTCAGGTAAGAAAACATGCTGATATGGAGATATATATATGAGCGAATATTGTTGTAAATTGCTTTGTAAATTACTGTTTCGAAAATTGGGTCTATAGTTATGAAGTTGCTTTGGAACTGCCTTAAATATGGGACATTATTGACACTCTCGGATATCAGGAAAAACATGCGTTTTTATAGCT
This sequence comes from Amphimallon solstitiale, assembly GCA_963170755.1. NCBI lineage: Eukaryota > Metazoa > Arthropoda > Insecta > Coleoptera > Scarabaeidae > Amphimallon > Amphimallon solstitiale. The sequence goes on along the minus strand of OY720681.1, from coordinate 36,172,193 downwards.
AAATTGAATACGTGGGGCAAAGGTTTACAAAGAATGCGTCCAGCGTCTCTAACTAAGAAATTTGGAACAAGATCATCTCCCGCCGTAGTGTTTTGCGGCATTAGTGCCATAATTTTGAGCAAGTCATCATCTGAAAGAGGGTGCAGTAAGAATGTTTCCTAAGTAGATTTAACATACGTGCAATTAAAATCAAACCTAATTATGACTGAGTTTGAAAAGTAATGAACATATCCATTCACAATATCCTGAGAAAAATTCAATGAACAATCGCTGTACACCATACTACTAGGATTTCTTAAGGTTCCTTATCTTGAATGGATGTAATCGAATAGGTACTACTTCAGGACTGGTGTGATAGTTTGTTGTATTTTATTCATATAAGAAACATGAGTTAGAAATATTTGTTCTTTACAGATTTCGCATAGCCTTATAAATTCACTACGACAGTATAAACCATTTTGACTTTACTACGCCTATAGAATGCCTTTTGTTTTAAGCTAATTTTTAATTATAAGGTAGTATAGTACCAGGTACTAGAGTGGGAAGCGTCAACGAAAAAATGAACGAAAAAATGATGCACACGTACTATGAAATGCCCATAAAATCATATTTTCGAAAATGCATTTTATTTTTAAATTCACCATAGAAGTTTCAAACTCCCCTGTTAAACAAAAAAGATTTGGATACCATTTCATTTTTGCGAAGTGCGCTTATAGAAATATACACCAATCACGTCTCGTGGCGTTAGTGAATTTTTTGGTCAAGAAATTGTAGGCTGAGAATAGTTTCTATAATTTTCCTCAACTTGATGGTTTTCAGGAACATTTCAGTTATGTGATTTTTCTAACTGTGAACAATACAGACACTTTTTGCAACCCATGTCGTCGTTATCTAATTTGAAGATAAGGTAATTCAAGTGGTTAATTTCACAAATGTGATTCTTGAAAGTAATCAACACTTTTTTAGTTGTTTTGCCACAACTACTTATCAAGAGGTGGTGGTGTTTTTTTTTAGATTAATTAATCAATGAATTTTTTACTCATAAAGTGTTTATGAGTTAATATTTTATGTTATAACAAACATTGAAAGTTTTGATAATTATTCATATAATTCATATTCCATAACTTAGAAGAAATATTTATATTTTAGTATTTAATCTAGTATTATGCAAACCATGAATACAAAATGTACACTTTGAGTTTTATTTTATTGTAAATATCGACACCCGAACAGAACATACAATACGTATGCATTTAGAGTAGTCTCAACTCTCAACACTTTTACAATATTTGCTGCCCGTGCTAGCGGAATACCAAATCTAGGGTGGGCAGGTGTCCCTCTTTTTCAGGAAACGTACTCTTTTACAGAGCGCCCGCAGGGACAGTATTCTCGGAAAGATGTATGAAATGCGCCCTAGTTTCATTAATAAAAGAAATGTATTGTGAGGAATATGTGAGAAACAACTATATTTAAAAAATATATTGTAGCCTTGTTAAGTACAAGCTTACGCAATACAGTGTGTAAATAAAGTAAGGAATAATATTCATATTTTGTTTATTATCGCTGTTTGGGAGAAAAGCTTGGACAGGTCAATTTTATTTTGTTCTTCCCGATTTTATGGATGTCAAGTTTTTTTCTTTGGTTTACTACTCTGGGACCTATGATGTCATCGACTTCTTTTTGAAATGGAATCTCCTTATTATTCTGCCAGAAATAAGAAGCATATTTTTTTCTGAATTCAGCAACCCCCCCCCCCCCCCCCCATATATGTGGTATTTAAAATTAATAGTTTTAGAGTATTAAGCGTGCTAATAATGACAATTGACAAGTAACGCTTTCGATATCTAAAATGGCAATAATGACAATTTACATTTAACACTTTCGATATATAAATGGCGCGTCTGTCAGAAAGGCAAAGGATTGAGATATTAATGATGATTGGATATGCTGAAAATGTTAGATCACAAAACGAAGTTGTTCGTCTCTTCAATGAGAAATATCCTGATCATTCAATAACTTAATGTTGTGTGAGCAAAATTGTTCAAAAGAAGATTAGCAGCAAACCACAACCTTCGTCATCAAAGTATTTTTAATGTGTTAAAAAACACAAATACCATCCGTACACCAGTTCAGGAACTAAACGAAGATGATTGTGATCGTAGACTTGATTTTTGCGAAGAGATGAATGCGAAACTGAGTAATCAACCAGATTTTCTTAACTACCTGATCTTTAGTAATGAAGCTACGTTTTGTTTAAATGGACAAGTACACACGCAAAACTGTAGATACTGGGCCACTGAAAATCCCCACTGGATGCAAGAAAGCCATACACAGCATCCACAAAAATTGAATGTTTGGGCAGGTTTTACCAGGGGTCATGTTTTGGGTCCTTATTTTTTCGATGGTTCATTAAATGAGGAGATGTATTTAGAATTCCTTAGATTGGAATTAATACCGGCTCTAGCGATATATTTCCAAATAACCCAGATTTACCAAGTGTTAATGTCAGGTATCAACAAGATGGTGGCACTACTTGATTTTTTTTATGGGATTATTTAAAATCACGAGTAAATCAGACAAAACCTCGAGATCTTGAAGAACTGCGAGAAAGAATAATGTCAGAATGCAGAAATATCAACCAAGAAAAACAGATAATGTTTTGGAAGAATTTCAACTCCGAATTGCCAGAAAACAAATAGGTGGCAATTTGAACATTTATTAATGTAAAATTTCTATTGTTTTAATCGTCCCAAGAATAAATTATTAATATTTGCTCTTTTGATTTTCAAGTTTAATTATTGTTGTCATTTTAATACCTATTATCCTCCGTATCTCTAAAACTACTAATTTTAAATACCACATATGCGGTATTGCTGAATTCAGAAAAAAATCTGCTATTTATTTCTGGTCTAAAATTAAAAAAAAAATGGATGGCGTCATAAGTCCCAGAGTAGTAAGAGACAAAAAGAAAAGTAACGTCCATAAAGTCCGGAAGAACAAAATAAAATTAACCTGTCCGAGCTTTTCTCCCAAACACCGACAATAAACAAAATATGAATATTATTCCTTACTTTATTTACACACTGTATATTGGAATGTTTAACACAATTTACACAATGGAAAAAAAGTAAAATACATGTTTTAAGTTTACATGAAATACTAACAATGACAGTTGTCACTTTTATGCCGATATTAGGTAGATTTATAGTAATAATAATTACAATAATAATAACTTTAATGCCATAACATGTCTCAACAGTTTTACGTCTCATGCAAATAATTCAAACAATTTTTTGCACATGTAAACCTTCATGAAACAAACAATGACTACTATTTCATTTGTCATGTAAACGTAATCAAATATATCGAGAATCTCAGAGATGCAACATCCGGGGCACATCTACTAACCATTATTTACATATATGTATAATAAACAATTCATTTCAATAAATGTTCAATGATGTACGAAGTATTTTTATTTCAAGTCGTCCGGGCTTCGTCCTTTATTTTTACTGCACATCCTCGTTATAATCAAAGCATCCGTTTCAAACAAAAAAAAGGACTACGTGTTTAAATAATCAAAGCAATTTTCTGTTTGACAAAAAACATGAATATCGTTTTCTGATAAAATTTCCACTCGTGTTGATGTATGTTTATGATCATAGGACTATAAATATACGACTAATAATATTTTTTGCGGACTTTGACTTAAGTGGTACTTAATGCTAAAAAATACGATGCCCTCAATTTTAAAATAGACGATAAATGTCAAAAATTAACCCAATTATTTCAATTCAAAAATAACATTAAAGTAATTGTGGAGTCAGTAAACCCAAAAATTGTCATATTGTTATGGATAATCTAGTGGATTATGCAGAAGTCCCTACGTGCAATAACGCTAATTCTACGTTTACTAGAATATTCTTTCTTCGACCCCCTTGTAAAAAGACATTTTCCAGACAGACAAAGCACAATCCCGTAACGTTAAGTTTCCTCCGTAACGACAAGTATAAGGAAGTATGTATTGATGAAGATTTTCGACGTCGAGATTTTTGCAGATGTCCACGGTTTGAAGTTCCTGATACCGAAAAAGGGGTTTTAAAAGATGCCGCCCTCTCTCTCTCTCCCCCTCGCTCTCTCTCTCCCTCGACCTCTCTCTCCCCTCCCCCTCTCTCCCTCTCACCGCGCTCTCTCTCTCTCTCACTCTTTGCGTGTGTGTGTGTGTGCGCGCGCGTGTGTCATAGCAGTCGAACCGCTGTAGGTATCAATTCCAAATTTTATATTTACGAGTATAATCTCCCTCTTGAGATCTGAATAGATTTTCAGTAAATTCGGCAGACCGGAAGTAGTAGTTTACTTCAATGAAAAAATCGAATTTTGCCAATATTTCGGCAACTGCTAAGTTTAAACAAATTGATTAAGAATTCATATGTACTCAAAATTGAATTTGAGAAGAATTTTATAATGAAAATTTTTCGAAATTGATACCGGAAGTAGGTCTTTTACTCTTATCAAAAATCAGTTTTTTGCAAATATTTCGCAAGTCATGCTTTTTAGGCAGGTACGCTAAGAATATAAAAGTATTTAGAACTTTATTTTCAATATCTTTTGTATAAAAAAAAATTCAAAATTCGGACCGGAAGTATCACTTTTACTCTTATCGAATAGGGATTCTTTGCCAATATGTCATAAATGATGCATTCTATAAATATTTGTAACAGTACAAAAGTATTTAGAGTTGGTTTTGAAATATTTTTTGAATAAATGAAACTTCAAAATTTGGACCAGAAGTAAAATTTTTACTCTTAGCGAGTAGCACTTTCTTTCGAATATCTCGCAAAGTATGCGTTCTATAGAAATTTAATAAGAGAATAGAAGTACTTATAATAGGATTTTAAATAATTTTTATTTAAAAAATTTTAAAACTATAATTTAATTTAATAAATAATGTCAGCTTGTGCTGTTCGTAGTTTTCACATATTTTCCCATTTAGAAAGTGATTTAGATTTCAATATTCCACCAGAAATAGTAAATCAAACTGAGAACACTTTTGCAATCTAATTTCCAGGAAAATTGCAAAAGAGGTATGAAGAGATCTATGCAAAATTCATAGAATTAATATTGTTAATCGCGTAAAATCATATTCGGAAACTGTGCTCATTGCATATTTTGCAAAATTGTCGCAAAATTTGACATAATCGAACTTTGGTTTGTATATAAATAAAATATGACATCGATATCAGTAGATATCCCAAGTTACGTTCTTTCCAACAACGACAACTCGATTGTTTTAAAAGTAAAAAGTGTGCCCAAGACACGTTTATAGTGAATGCTTCATACTCAAAATATTTAACCAGTAAGGTAAGATAATCAAGTATTGTTTAAACAAATATGATACAAATGTTTTTAGGTTGCCTTAATTTTTGGAATTTCTGGCGCTTATCGCTGCCACAAATTCAAATTATTTGTTATTATTCAAATTAAAGATTTAACAGTAAATGATGTAATGGATTCTGGCGGTATAAACCTATCATAAAGACATTTATAAAAAATATATGAACTCTTCGTCCACTAAAAATGGTTCAAATTAAGTGAAGATTCTTTATTAACTATCAGAATGGAAAGTGTACTAGGCAAGTTGTGGGAATTAACAAATTTCTATAGAAACAGCTCATTATTGAAATTTGCCTTGACTCACTAATATCGCGGGTATACATTTCGCAGAGCTTTCGCCGTGCTACAAGTAGATGTAGGAGATGATATGCTACTAGTGGCATCCACTGCACATCTGGTAACGTTGCGGAGGGATACGTTGCTGAATCAAATAGCAATAAAAATAAAATACAGACAAAAATTTTACAGTCTCTAGAATATAAAGGAAGAGTTAGGACGGAATATAATTACTGCACATCTTCATCAGAAATAACGGAAGCGATGTGGCATCGTCTACTTCATTATATAAAAAGCTTGATTGTAAGATCTTAATTATGTTTAATAATTGTTCAAATGCAACTATTAATCAATATTTAAATCATAATTGATTTAAATATGATCTATACTTTTGTAATTTTTAATTCAAAATAAAGCAATCGTTTACATTACTTTTTGTAGTTTGTTATAATGTCGTAAGCGAGGTCGCTTACGACATTATATATATAGTGTTTAACTCATCGAAAACATTTTTCTAAGTTTGTGAACATTCTAAACTGGTCTGTGGCTTAAAAAATGTTACTTTCATCACTCGTTAAACAATATACTATTTCATAGCTCTCTAATGGAAAATTAATTAGTTATGTCATATACTCTAACCAAATCCTGGTGGTACTATTTATTGCTAAATTATATAATAAATTCTCCCGCAATCAGCAGTTCAAGAAAAAATATTCTCTATTATTTGTGTCATAAATTTTATTCACTAATATTTTTATTATAGGGAGCAGCTAGTACCACGCGATCATTTAAATTCTAAATTGTAGCAGGCGGGATTTTTTTTATTAGGTTGTCCAGAATGTCAATTATTGATTAATTGAAATTTGCGGTTATGTTATACTTTGTGACATTTGTGAATCTTATGTGTAATCGATTTAAATTTAATGGAAATGAAAGCATTACAAGATAAATTAGTTTTATTGTGAATTACGAAAGGTGTTCAAAGTGTTCTCCCCCTGTTGCAATGCAACTGTTAACCCTCCGTTTCATATTTTCAAAAGCATTTGCCAACATCTGAACGGTTATAGCGTTACATGCATTAGAAATTGCCTCTTGTAGTTCTTCAAGATTTTGTGGGTTATTTTTGTAAACTGTGTTTTTCATATACGGATAAATGAAATAATCAAGAATCGTTAAGTCCGGACTGCGAGGCGGAAATTCAATGACTCGATTATCATAAAACTCGCGAATTCGAGCCATACTTTCCCATGTTTTGTGAGCTGTTGCATTGTCCTGTTGGAAATACCCATGTAAAAGTTCGTCATCATGAAGATTTTGTAAAAACGGTTATCTCTCAGCATTTATCGTTCCTTCAAAACACAGGTCCAAATATACGCCTTCTAGAAACCGCTAGCCAAACACCAATTTTCTGCGGATGGAGAGGCGATTGAATAAACTCATGAGGATTCTCCGAAGACCAAATACGCATATTTTATTTGTTTATATAGCCGGATAGGTGAAACCATGCTTCGTCAGAAAAAAATGTTAAGTGTTGTTATTTAAAGTATTCAAAAACCACTGACAGTATTCTATTCGTACAGGAAAATCTCGAGGGAATAGCTCTTGAACGACGTTAATCTTATAGGGATAAAGATTTAAATTTTCTTTTAAAATTTTTTGACAAGTTCCATATGAAAGGTTTATTTCTTGGGCTAATCTGCGAAGAGATTTTTTGGAGACTGTTCCATTCTTTCTGCAACATCTGCCACAATCTCAGGAGTCCTTTTTTTGGGCGCGCCACTACCAGCTTTCCTACCTACAGTTCCAACATTACGAAATTTCGCCACACATGTGTAAATTTCTTGGACTAATTTTTGATAATCCGCAGGAAAATTAGGGAAGGCATTTTGAAAATCATTGATGCAGTGCGGTACTGAATATGTCTATTCACCATTCTCTTGTCGTTCGGCGTTTTTAAAATAACTTTCAGTAAGAAAAATCTTATGTTCTAAATCAAACATTTTGAAAGGTCACTTTGACAATTCAAATTGTAAATTAGTACTTATATACCAATTTAATTTAAATTTCACAAACTGCTCTAATTTAGAATTTAAATGATCGCGCGGTATTTTACATGTTCATATTGCAACAGACAATAAAAATTCATCTACGTTATAAAAAAGCATGTTAAAGATTTTATTCAATGTACAATTATAGAAAAACAGCATATGAATAAAAACAGCACGTTTAATGATGAACTCTAACAGCTGCATATGTGTTTGGTTAAAGGTACAATCCACTTTTAACATTACTATATCGACAAATTATGTATATTTACCTCGTTTTAGATATATTGTATGCCATGCAGGTATTTTTAACGGATTTATTCCTGGAATATCCTGCATAAAAACCAACCTGATACATATCTAACCGATAAAATGTTGCTTTGCTGCTTTGTTGCAAATAAACCTGTTAAAATCATATTGTGAGCTCTATCCAACTGAAAGTTCTTGGGCGCAAATAAATAGTTAAATTGCTTCAAAAATCCTCCATTCAAAGTCTTACTTATATGTACAAGAAAATTTACTTATTGGTTAAAGCAATTACAAATGTTACAATAAACAAATGGAAAAAATATATCGATCATATAATTAGTAAAAGATTCTAATGCGGGACTTGGATAGATTAGATTATTAACCAATTATATATTTTTTTTGAAACTATGTTTGTGAAAGGGACTTACACAGGTCAACATGATTTTGGTAACATTGATGACAATGCTCTTCTTGCATTTCATTTAGGAAATTATTAAATCTCTTTTTCACAGAAATGACCTGGCACGTCCCATTTTCAAGTAACTGCTTCTCGTTTATATTACGGGGTAAACCTAATATAATTGTAATTATTATTTGTACCTGACTTGCAACGGGACTTTAAACGGGTTCTATGAACTGTCATGTGCAGTTTTATTGTTGTCTAGAGTTTAGTTCGTTTCTGTATCGCTTACAGTACAGTCAAGTGTGTAACTCAATTTATATAAAATGGCAAGTTCTAGTCGCCGATGTTGCAAAAATCCAGCGGATAAGTTTTGTTATATATGCGGACGATTTATTTTAAAGCCACTAGCCAGATCTATATCTGAGGAAGTGAAAATAGCCTACATTTTATATTTTAAATGTCAAATTGGAGATCAAGATAAAACTTGGGCTCCTTATGTTTGGTGTGTGAATAGTCATATAAACTTAGTTCAGTGGATGCAACACAAGAAAAATTCTATGCCGTTTGCTGTTCCTATGGTGTGAGAACCTATTGATCACGTAAGAGATTGCTACTTTTGTATAACTAAAACAGAAGAATTTACAAAAAACAAAAGGGACAAAATTCAGTATCCAAATTTGCCTTCTGCAATTAGACCAGTTCCTCATAGCGAGGAACTACCGATACCGATTGCGCCCTTAAACCTAGACAACATTATTCCTGGCGATTCTACTTCTTCTTCAGAATGTGATCTACAACTTCCAAAGCATACCACCGACCACCCAACATTTTTACCAAGTACCAGTAGTGAACCTCACTTAAAAACTCAGGTTAAATTAAATGATTTGGTACGTGACCTGGGATTGTCAAAACAGAAATCGGAACTTCTTGCTTCCAGACTTCAAGAGTGGAACCTGTTAGATGAAAACGCAAGTGTTTCATTTTACCGAAAACGAAATATAACATTTTCTATTTTTTATAAAATGGAAGAATCGCTGTATTTGTGTTCAGATATTGACCTTCCGAGTGGGGTATTTTTATAGCTTCGCTAAATAGAGAATAAAAGCAGTCTTGCTTCATAATGGAAACAAAAAACCAACTATTCCGTTAGCCCATTCAGTTACAATGAAAGAAACCTATGAGAACTTAAGAACTGTACTAAATCGCGTTAAATACGAACAGTATCAGTGGTATATTTTTGGAGATTTAAAAGTGATAGGTATATTGCTAGGATTGCAAGGTGGTTTTACAAAGTATTGCTGTTTTTTGTGTCTATGGGATAGTAGGAAAACAAAAGAACATTACAGTAAGAAAGATTGATAGAACTTCTTTTGAACCTGGTACTTCAAACATAAGATATGCCCCCCATGTTAATCGACAAAAGGTGCTTCTTTCGCCTCTACATATTAAGCTTGGATTAATGAAAAACTATGTAAAAGCATGGACAAAGAAGGTGATGGTTTCAAGTACCTACAACTAATAATTCCACAATTAAGTGATGCAAAACTAAAAGGAGGCATATTTATTAGACCCCAAATAAGGAAGCTTCTAGATGATTTGCATTTTCAATAAAAATTAAATGAAAAGGAATTGGCAGCTTGGAAGTGTTTTGTAAGTGTAGTGAGAGGATTTCTGGGCAACAGGAAATATGAAAACTATAAAAACCTCATAAATGATCTCTTGAATGCCTATAAAATACTAGGGTGACGCATATCTTTAAAAATGCATTTTTTGCACTCAGATTTGGAATTTTTTCCGGAAAATTTGGGCGCGGTAAGCGACGAACAAGGAGAACGGTTCCACCAGGACATCAGGGTGATGGAAACAAGATACCGGGGTCGCTGTGATCCATCAATGTTAGGCGACTACTGCTGGTTTTTAAAAAGAGATGATGTTACAGATACAAGAGGAAAAAGTGAAAATATCTACCATTGTATTGTTGTTGAATATGCCATCTCATGTAATATATTTCTATTCATATAATCCTCTGTAATATCTATATATTTTTGCTTAAATTTGACACATTTCACATTATTTATATTAAATAAATATTAGATTGTGAAAATATGTTCTCTCATTTCTTTTCACCACCTGCCTCCTGTAACAGAAAAACTGTACGTGCTACTGTCGGATTTAGGACGACAAAATACTTTGTATACACCTATTTTCGTCAATGTTACTTCACAAAAGTTTAAATTTGTCGTCCTGTGTTATTATTGCCTAGCACCAGTGGATCAGAGTAATTTATGCAGCAGACTTTTGTATTTTTTTTTTGGTTAATATGATTGTATTTTTGTGATAATTTCAAAATTAAATTATAAAGTAGTTTACATTTTGACTTAAATTTTACTATCAATTAATATCAATAATTTATGATATTAACAGATTTTCCTTTTACATTGAAAAGAAAATATCCTGAAATATTTATAACCTTTAGTTTCCAGAATAGGTTACGTCAAACATCACATTTAATCTTAATTTGAGTATATTTGACATATTAATTCAAAAAGCTACATTTATTCAATGCTTATTTTATTAATATTAATTCTCTATACTTACCTACTAGAAGCAATAATTAAGTTTAAATTTGTTGACAAATTACTACATTGTTAACTGTTTACATATATCAAATTCTTCAGTAAATAATATTTTTAAGTTGTGTTCGGCATCTTAGCGGTATATTTGAAGCACTCCTTCTTATTCTGAGATACGATATAATAAATTAAAACAGATTAATAAGATTTCTAACAAAGCAATGTAAATTGTCAACACTGTTATGAGATCACCTTGACGTTGTTAATGATGTGACTAGTCTGTTTTGTTAATTGAACTATATACGTTTTTCTTTATAACATAGTATGCGTACTGGCTTTATTCTTGCTCGGTAGAAGCTTGGTAATGGTATTCAAAACTTGATTTTAGGATAATAATTAATATGTAAATTAAGGCAAACACAAAGGACACAAGAGTATCCTAATATAATGTATATACATGTAATGTTGTATTTTGATATTTCATAATAATTTAATTCTGTTTTAGTATCTGCGTATAGCTCACACGGTTTCCCTCTAAGTCCCTTTCACCCAAATATTCGCAATCTCTTTATATAGATACATTAATGTACAAAGGTCCTAATCCGCATTCTACTTTTTAAAATTTGAAAAATACAGCCCATAATAAAGTTTAACCAAAGTAAGCTACAAGCTATACCCTAAGTACATACGTCAGAGTGTTTATTTCTCCAACCTTAGAATTGTATCCTTGGCACGTACATGTTTTAAAACAACCTGTCAACACACGTGCGCGCTTTATTTCTCTATTTGTTTCCGGACACCCAACCGCACGACATTACAAGAGCCATAAATTACCTGTTATTAATCGTATTAGACGTGGGCGGTTCAACTTTTGCAGATACATAGCCATAGATATTCAAATAATGAATATTAATCGTATTACTTCCCGTCTACTGAATTTTCGTTAAACACACACCGCTCAGAGTTTCAGCGATGTGCGATCGTTTTAGTTTCTGCATGCTTCCCGAGACGATATCATCAGTTTAAATGGATGGAGATCACCGCGTGACATGACAGCGTCTTTATAAAATTATAGAACACCACTTGATGTCGAGATAGCGCTAATTGTTATTACACGGAAAGAACGTGTAATACCATTTAGCAGATTGTATGGTATCGGAAAATGGATTTGGTAAAGCTCGCTGGCTTACAGCAATTACCTATGTGTGTGTAATATGAAACGTAATGTGCCCATGTTGCAAGCGTGCAATTATCGGAATAAATGTGCAATTGTAATTGTAATAGTAATTGGAATAATAATAAATTATTTGTTTTCGAACAGGCAATAATATTTGATAACGAGATATTGGTTAATGTTTTTATTCATAAATTTATAGTAAGCACGGTGAATTTGCATATTGTTGTTAAAACTTAAATATTGCATTTATTATTATTTTTTGCTAATTATTAGTTAAAATATAAAAATTCAATACCGCACTTATTTAACTCAAATAATTCCGAATTATCTTTTTACAATATTCAAATTTTTTGTTTTTTTAATCGGTAAATCGTCCCCTTAATGCAGAACTAGTCTATGTCCACTTTTGGACAAAAACCACTTTCTAAGCCTATGTGCTCAATAAAATGAAACACGTCTGATGCAATGGAATCTAAGTGCTAGTGTTAAAAGAAAACCCGCAACACACAATTGTTAAAATATCCCATGGTTTCGCCATGTTTAAATCTTAACGCAGAACTGGTTCATGTCTACTTAGGATATTAGAAGATTACGAATTTTGGACATAGGATTCTTAACGTAAAATATGTAATGGACATAGGCTCGAATATAGGTAATTCAACTGCGTTTATATTGTGTTTAGTACAATTCAAAATATGCAATAAAGGCAATTCTCGTGTTAACCGGAATGTAATAAACATGATGTAGATGTTTCGCTAAAGCAAAGATAAATGCTATTCATAGTAGATCTACATCTGAAATGATTTTTATAGTATAAATCTAATTAATGTCAGAATGTGTTGTTTTACAACATAGTTTGTTATTACATAAATTAATTTTAGTTTGCATATGTATGAGGTAGGCGCCATAAATTTTCGACCTGATATACAAAAAAGACACTTGGAAAAATATAAGAATTTTTATTTTTCAATGTAATCTTCCCAAACTTCTATAGATTTATTACAACGATTAATTAATAATTCGATACCCTTGTAAAAATTATCTGAAGTGTTTCCGTCAAAATTTTATAAGCTTGTGAAATGGCAGCAGTATGGACGGGAGTATTGTCGTGCAATAATCGCACACCTTTTGTCAATTTTCCACGACGCGACGTTTTGCACTAATACTGTCCCTTAATTTATGCAATAAAGACGCATAATATGTGCCGTTTACACTTGTATTGCGCTCTTTAAAGTCAATTAGCAAAATGCCCTCACAATCCCTGAATATTGTGGCCATCACCTTTTTCGTTGATTGAACGACTTTCGTCTCTCTGGGACGAGGATCATCAGGTCGCCGCCATTCCATGGACTTCCTTTTCGATAGAGGATCGTAAAACAGAACCATTGTTTCATTCCCTGTGAGAATGGACCCCAAAATCGGTTTTGGTCCGTATCCACACATGTTTAAAAACGACTGCGCACATTCGACTCGACTTTCACGTTGGAGAGCAGAAAGAAGTCGCGGTACCCATCTAGCACTAATTTTATTCATACCCAAATGGTCAGAGAGAATTCGGCGAACATTTGTTTCAGAAATGTTTGTTATGACTGCTAATTGCTTCACATTCAAACGGCGATATTCTAGCACTAAATGTTCAATAACTAAAATTCGTTGAGGCCTTATCACTTCAGTTGGTCGACCCGACTGATCAGCATCTTCCAGGGATTCTTGCCCCAAACGGAAACATTTTGCCCACTTTTTTACAGTTGAGTACACCTCGCGTATGTGCATGCATGACGTGACGGAGCTTAAACATGTTTGAACCTGTATAAGCCTGTCACACCGATAATTTATGGCGCCTACCTCGTACTTTAATAGACATGGTGCCACTATTGATCTGTACATGAAGTTTACATTTTAATACTTTCGTGACGTTTGTTGTAAGTGATGTTTAACATAATTCAAAAAGTGTTTTAGTTATTTGTAGCAGACTGTCATGAACAATTGGAGGTAAGAATAATCTGCTATTACAAAAATATTATTTTCAATATTTAATTAGCATAGACATGTTCAATGTGCAATTGAGCCATTGGAGGAGACCTTTAACTTTGAATGATTTGTTAGAAAATGTAAGTAAATTGATAATGATCAAAGGTTACGCAGCACCATTGTCGTTCTCCCCCCCCCCGATCAGTGCTAATGAAGACGTAACAGTTGTAGACTTTAGTGATGATGAAAATGTTTCGATAGACAATCTTCGAGGTGGCGTGTTGAATTCTCAAGCTGAACTAATTTTCGAAAAAAAAGAAGGGGACCGTTTTTACAGCCTAACTTTTCTTTAATCAGTATTTTACTTTAAAAATTACTGATATTTATCTTTTATATATTTAGTGCAATATGTGTAATAACTACAGAGCGGACGTCCCAGGTTTAAACTACGACGGAGCAAAGAAATAATATAAACAGTACGCAGTTACTGAATATGGTGAACTGCAACATCTGTTTACAACCGAGAATGAGAGCAAAAAAAGTCCATTTAACTCGTAAATGTCCTATCTTTATCGGCGTAGGTAGGAGGGTGAGGAGTTTTTAAAATTTATTATATTTCGTAAGATAAATAAAGTACGGAAAGTTTACTCGACTTGAACTAATAATAATAATAATAATGCTTTATTAGTCTCAGATCCACTGGATATAGACTACGTCAATACAGAGTTATTACACAAATAGTAAAACATATATACACATACATAAATATAAATCGCGAAACATAAATAGACTAAATGTACAATACGAATATGGCAACCGTGCACGGAGCTCTACCATACTATAGAAAATGTGGTCAATTAGAAAATCCCTCAACAGTTTCTTAAAGACCCGAGTCCCGCATGTGTGTTGGCAATTTATTAAAAATTGTAAAGCCAGTTATGAGTGGGCACTTTTGATGAAACAAGTGATATGATCTGTCCACAACTAAGTTATTTCTATTACGAGTCCTGTAATTATGCTTCTCACTTATTACTCAAAATCTATGCTTGTTATTAAAAATATATGTTAATAATTTATAAGCACAGATAGAGGTAACGGTAAATATTCTCTTTGAGCTGAAGGTGCCCCTACAAGACTCATGGTAGGGCAAATCAAAAACAAGTCTGATGATACGCTTTTGCAGATGAAACACTTTTTGTATATCCCTCGCTTGGCCCCAGACAATATTATTATTGTAGGAAATTATAGAGTAGGCATAAGCATAATAAACGCTGAGAAGGGATTCGGCATTTAAGATGTTTTTCAAAGTGTGCAAAACATAATATGCCCTCTGAAGTTTACCGCACACGTAATCAACCTGGTTTTGCCATAACATATTTTCATCAAGAATTGTACCTAAAAATTTACAATTTGTATAGACCTCAATAATTTGATTATTAAACGTTATGTCTAAACCTGAGCGTGTTCTATGTCTGTTGAAAAATTCAATAATAACCGTCTTACCATGGCTGATTATTAATTTGTTGGCACAACACCAGTCCTCAAAACTTTGTAAAACTATATTGATATTATTGTTGAGCTGTTCCAGATCCGAGTGGGTAAGCACTATTGCTGTATCGTCAGCATACAGAAATATTTTACCATATTTTATGAAACTACGTAGGTCATTTATAATTAATAAAAATATGAATGGACCCAGGACACTGCCCTATGGAACTCCAACGTCCATATCACATTTCTCCGATCTGACGTCACCAAGTCTAACAACAATTTTTCTCTTTTAAAAATGAGACAGTCCATTTGTTCAGTTCCCCACGAATTCCCAGGTTATAGATCTTACTACTAACAAAATGACAATTAACGGAGTCAAAGGCTCTGGACAGATCAAACAAGATCACCACGGTGTATCGTCCTCTATCCTATCTATAAGAATATGCTGCGTAAATTCCACAACACCAGTATCAGTAGAGAAACCACTCCGAAAACCGTGCTGACAGGGGGTAATGAGATTATGTTTGTTTAAAAAATTAAATATTTTATCGCCAGTATTTTTTTCAATAATTTAAGAGAAGACACTACAAAATGAACAAATAATACCGTATTTTGTATTTTATGGATCACCACCCACTTGTTATGCAATTATATAAATAAAATTAAACAATTTTTAAAAATACAAAATTTCAATAGTGCGCCCGTGGGCGATGAGTCATCAACCTTTCGTGTCCGCTCTGTAGTAATAACAATCTTTGTTAAAGTATTTTTAACAAAAAAACAGATTCTTCACTACTTTCTTTCCCATAATTCGAGTGAAGCAGGTTTCGGAAAAAAGTATGCTATTGTCGTGGTATTACTAGTTTGTTACGTAGAAATATTATATGATCATATTTCTCTTTTTTTAGTGGTATTTCATTCAAATAAAACTGTTTCAGACTATATTCTTCTGGGCTCCGTTTAATCAGTTCCTTCTTTTTACTTACAAATTAACTTGATAAAAAGCGAAGTCATCGAATTGATATTTCTAATATATTGATATTTGAATTGATATTTATAGAACAAAACGTTAGGATATGCAGGACTAGATTCAACGATTTTACTATTTCACCATTGTGGTCTAGTATTATCTTCGTCTTTATTTCATTTTAAAGTTGTGTCTTACAAAAGATTTTTAAAATCCCAGATTCTGGGACATTTTCCTTTACTATGTACGGATTTTATTTATTTTAGCAGTTCTCACTAAAGTATACCCAATGTTCAGGACTAAAGATAAAGATTGGTTTGGAAGCTCTCTCGACTACACTGTGAGCTGAATCTCCTTCATTCTGTATGTGCTCAGGTTGTTAAGAAAAAGTATTTTACAATCCGTTAATTTTAAGCCATTTGGTGTTTGAAAATTATAATGAAACGTTAAATTTCTTCTACTTTCAGATTGGTCGTCTTGTCCTTGCCTTTGTCTTACTCGTATTGTTTTTTCCTAAGTTCCTCTGTTCCGTGAATATTTTTCTTTCATCCACGGATATTTTTTCGTAGCAGTTCATTCTACAATTTTGGCATGAAGTCTTATTACTCCGACTTTTATATGGTTCACCTTTTTTTCTTGATGTTTTAATATAATTCGCCTGCACTTTTCTACACATGATTTCTTTTTGCGTGTTCCTTTAGTCTTGTCGTTGTTGTCATTTCCATTATCTGCTATTATATCGCCTACATAATAATATTATTATTATTACTGTTTACTGACCCACCTTTATACTCATCAATTCTTCTGGTGAGTTCTCTTCAACCTCGACATCGTCCAATTCATCTCAGGCGTTAATTGAAATTTTGATTTCAAGTTGATGATATCAATTTTCATGTACTTGTCAGTAGCAAAAGTTGAAGTTTCTTATGCTATTAGAAGTGCCGATGGTTCTACTTATTCTTTAGTCCAGTAATGAATGTTATGATCTGAGATGCGTTTATTTAAAATTTGTTTTTATCCATTTCCATTTCCTCGAACTAAGATTATAATAATAATAATAAGAATAATCTTTATTTGTCCAACAACACATGCTAATTACAGGGCAACAATTTATTTATTTATTTTTAAATAAATAAATAAATAAATAAATAAATAAACAATTCTTGATAGTTCCCTATAACTATAAAACAAAACACAAAGTGACATTCTAATAGATAAAAAGAAAACTGAACATACGCACTAATGCGAAATTTATTTCAAAATTAAGTCTCTAGCATTGAGATGTAAAGTTATGGAACACTTCAAGCTTATATACAAAGGAAAACATTATATTGTATTTAAAAATTTGGAATATAAATAGTTTATTTTTAGTTGAATGTATTAATTGTAAAACATTTCAATTTTACTGAAATATTTAAGTGTATGCCTACTTCTCACTACAAACAATTTCAAAAATCAAATTAATATGAATGCTTAAATTAGTGATTGTACCTACGTACCTAGCAGCTTATTAACCCAATAACCTATTTAAACTAAATTAGTTGAAAGTGTACAATAAAGTAACTTTTGTAACCATGGGTGTTGGTTGCATTTGGTATCATTTAATGGGCGTTTAATCATTTTATGATAAAACTACACCAGCTCTAAACTACCATGTGCGATATATTCGCAATTGTATGAACAATGTATGGTAAACTAGATATTCCCGAATATTGTCACGAGCATATTTTTGAAAGTAGATATGAAATACAGTTTTTTTCCCGATTAATCTTGAAGGATGAGGTGCACTTCCCACTGAATGGATTTTTCAAAAACTAGAACTGTAGATTTTGGGAACTGCAAAATCCAAGAACAATCCATAAAAAGGACTTTATTTTTCCAAATACGTGGAATAAGTGGAATTCCTGGAATTGTTACTGTTACCTCAAAGAGGTGGTATACAACAAATCAATAAACCCAAAACTGGTGAAGTGCGAAAAGAGAATGAAGATGAATCAGAGAATGGCGCCGAAAACTGGAGGCATTTGCTCTATGTTATCTTTTGGAATTTGTTGAAAAAGAAAATAAACTTTTATACAATTTGTTTTGTAAATCTCCCAAGAAGATTGGGAAGCCTGTACTTATAAGAGTGTTGAGTGTTCCATGCATTTTGAAACAACCCCAGATCCAACCTTAGATCCTTTGCTATGCTTTTAAAAAGAGTTGTACCTGCTCTTCCATTTAATCTTTCTAAAAGCAATACTAACTCATAGAAGAAATTAGCCATAGAGATACCTAGTAGTTGGGTCAAATAAAATTAACCATGACCAAAGCAAATCGGCTAATCATATGTTCAACAAAAAGTAAAATGGCATTCTTAATAATTTGTCGTGATCCCAAAATTTGTTTCGTCCCGTGGTGCTTCATATTGTGTAGGTACCCTTTTTTACGTGTAAATCTCATAGCACTGCACTTCTCATTATTGAGTTTCTTATGATTGCATTGCGCCATACAATTTGAAGATTTGTTGTAAAAGTCGTAAGATGCAATATCTTCAAATCGTAGGGAACGTTATGAGCTAAAAATACCATCAAAATAAATAGTAGAAGTCACAAGTTAGATTCCTGAGGGATACCAGATGTCGTAAGAAACTATGATTATATTGGGCGTAATTCGGTCTAAAATAGGTTAAGTAAGTTAGTACTATATCCGAAGTTCTTCGGTATTTATTCAAGTTTGTAGAATTAATTGATATTTTCCATATATTCAATGCTCAAATACAATATATTAAATATATGTGCATCGTTAGACTATAACGTTTCAAAAATGTTTAAGTTATGTGTATTTCAAAATAAATCAAGTAGACGTGTTAAATTGTTTAGACAATTCAATCGGCTGTAAAAATACTAAAGTCTTACATGCATGCAATTTATTTTTCGTAATTTAACAACCATCGACACCCAAGTACATGTCACTTATATAACCTTTCCAAGACAATGATGCATTCTGGGAAAAATTTACGAGGATCTTTCTGTTAAGTACCTACCATAACGATTCTGTGTGGTATAGAGCGCACGTATAAGTATTGTATGTATATGCGCAGACGCGTAGGCAGAAGGTACATTATGTCCAGTTCCTCGTCGTTATTTGTCAGTTTAATGTGTCGCCTCATGCACTACAACGGAGTCTGCGTTTAACCCACGTCTCCGGTGCCATACAACAAGACAACTGCAACGACACTTCGTCTTCTTGATGATAAAATCAACCCGTTCGTGTTTGGCGGGTCGAGCCGCTAGCTTCACGACTATTGTCCGTTTCATGTAACGTGTCCACCGAATATGGTGCAGTTTTGTTCGTATGATATCGATGCCGTCACGACAAAAAGGCGTAAGCGGCTTTTACTAATTTTTACAGAAGATGGAAATTAGAATACAATCTATAGAATGTTTTTCAAAAAGCCATGTCTTTGAAATATATATCAATAATGATAATGATTTCTTCGTTCTTAATCAAATTCAACGCAATAATAGCCTGTATAATTCATTTTATCAGCATTTTGTCGCTTAAGCCTTTCGTATCCTAACAATTGGTGCTTACGCCTTTTTTCAGACACTTAAGCCCTTTATTCAAAAAAAAATTAGTTTAAAAGTGGCGGTTACATTCCGCATACGCCCCACATGTTTGTTAAATTAATTTGTTTGATGGATATACGCCATTTATTAAGAAAAAAGATTTATAATATTATTTATTATTAAAGTATGTCACATTTCTAGTAAAACATTTATAAAAAGAAACAACAAAATAAAATAAAATTAAAGTTTTCAAAAACAAAATCAGTTTTACTATTATTGGACACAAAAAATTTTTCGAGAAATTGTTTATGTTAATAATAAGATTGTCGATAGTAATATAATTAACCTCGGGGAATTTCAACTATTCTGCGTTATCTTCAACGTCCGTTTCAGGAAGCTCGTCTCGAACACTCGCATTTGAAGAAAGATTAAAATACTCAGCGTGATACTGTTTCTTAATTGTTAAATTTTGGCACATGTCCCGTAAATTTTTCATTTTCTCTTTGCTGATTGGCAACTCCGATGAATAGAGTTGAGGGGGATATTGATTTTTTCTGATTAACCAATCAATTTTGTAAATGGTAGCATCTGGAGCGTAACTTGTAGACATATCAATGCAGTTCAAAGAATTTTTCGAAAGCTTTGCTCTTCGAACGTTTTGGATTGCTATTTCTTGTCCTTCAGCCGTTTTTAGCTTTTTGGGCACGCTCAGAGATTTCCAATCCAAAAACTCATTGTAATATACAGGAATAACCTCATAAGGTTTAGGGCGCTTTCTAGCATTTCGTATTAAGGTATGCCATTCGGAAGGTGCTTGTATATTCATTTTGGACGTATATTTTTCAATGACAGCATGAACGCTATCTACTGGCATGTATGTATGCCCTGCCACTAAATACGTTATTGAAATATCTACCACTGAGTTTGAGTTTCTTAAAAAATATAATAACATCGACAAAACAAATCTGTTTTTATTTTGTCCGGGGCAGTTATCACAAAATAGTGATAGTGAGTGATATTGGCCTTCTTGATCCAGTTTAACTAAATATTTAAATAAATTAGTGCAAATTTCGTTTACACCTCTCTTTCCAGCCTTCTCTTCCCAAATGTAACAATACCCATTTTGTGACTTGCTTTCGTATACTGTAAAATTGTATACCGCATATTTTCTTGTGAATCCAAACATCATACTGGGCCCATGAGGAGTGCTCAAAACCTTTTGCAAGTCAAAAGATACAACAATGAAACCATCTTGTGAAGACCTAGTTTGTTCTTTGAGAAAAACTTGCTTAGCATCGTCTTTTTCCTTTTGATGATTTAAGTAATCATTTTTGTCTTTTTCTGTCTGTTCTTCTTCTGGAATGTTTTTGAATCGTTCACATCTAACACATTTGTCTTTTTTTGGCACGTGGATTCCAATATTGTAATCACGTTTGAAAAATTTTTTGAAAGTAGAAATTTTGAGAGGACTGTTTCCATTCTCTGTCATCTCTTTTGTGTACATTCTATAGAGATTAGTGATACTTTTAACTTCTGACGGAAGATATAATTTTGCGCTAGACGAACGGCAATAGTGTGAGGGTACGGATGGTAAACTCTCAATAAATCTTTTAAATTCATTCACCTGTTTATCAGTCGCTTTATGCTTCGGTTCATGTTTTCCTCTATTATCTTTATTTTCTCTTATTTTTCCCAGAACTGAGCTTCTAACCAATTTCTGAGTTATATTTAAGGTACTTAAGAAAAACTGAAGGCATACTCGTATTTGAATATCTCCTTTCATAAAAAAATATTGATATGTTAGGTTCCTTCTAGACTCTTCAACTAGAGTTCTTTTTCTTTTCACTGGAATTATATTAACACAACCGTTAATAAAACCTTTTTTCTCCAAATTGTTTTTCATATTCCAAAATAGAGAAAAAATCTGACTTCTTTCTTCTTCAGAAAATGTATTACATCCATTGATGCAGTTTTTATTAAGGCATGGATTTGGCAATACGCTTTTAGCTTCTTTTCTCTGTTGTTTGTAATTCAAATATGTTCGACCTGAATGTCGGCGTTTACGATTTTTTTCCAACCTGTTTTGTTTCAACTTACTTTTCTTTCCTTTCAAGCATACATTTGTTTCACTTGAGGAAGATGAGATGGTTCCATCACTGACATCCTTAGTAAATTCGCTACTGAATGTATCAAATGTACTACCATTTTCAGCAAAATGATAGCTATTATTCTCATTTTGTACGAAGTAAGATGCGTATTCTGTCGGTTTATATTCTATATTATTAGTATCTTCTTCGCTATCTGTATAGTCTACTATCCGTGTCCTATTAACTGCTTGTTGCTTAGCAGAACTATTTTCTTTGGTAGTAATGTTATCCATGATTACCATTTCCGAGGTAATTTTACTTTCAGATTTAGTACTCTCAACGCAACTGTCTCCTTCTTCTTGAAAAATGTCCCTATCACTAAGTTGGTTGATGGAAGAACAATCTAAAACTTCACGGTCCATGAAGATAAGAACATGTTGCAAAGCTTCGTTCAATATCACATTGTTAGTAATATTCTCAACATTTCCATCAACTTCTTCTGCACGACGAACATTTTTTGCCAACTCTACCATTCTTTGGCCACGAGACATCTAGCAAGAATAAAAGGCGTAAGCGACACATTAAAACGACAATTTAAACAAAAATTAAGGGTCCCCACGTTAACTGTTATTAGTGCAATAATAATTTTTAAATTGAATAAATAGCATTTCATTATATTTCATAACATATTTGGACTTAATTGCAAAGATAATATTGAAAAATCGGATTAAATTTTACATTAGGCACCCATTAGACGTTGGCGTTTAAGCCCAACAAAAATTATATATATAAAAGGCGTAAACGACCAAATTAATTTTCGCTGATTTATCACTATTACTTCATATCCAAATGTCAAACCTCATGCACAATTAGTACTATAGTTAACCAATAAACTTATTAGTTGTTTGAAATCAATTTTACCTTGTCAATTTTGGGAATGTTGACAGCTAGGCGTAACAGCACCTTCCACCGTGATTATGACGCTTATACTAATGTAATCTTAATTTTGTCAAACGTAAAATTGTCGCTTACGCCACTTCGATCTCAAATAAAATCATTTCAGAATTTCTGACAGATTCAACTTTAAGTTAGTCAATAGAATGAACTCCAACGATTTCATTATCTACAATAACCTTATTTTACG
This sequence comes from Amphimallon solstitiale, assembly GCA_963170755.1. NCBI lineage: Eukaryota > Metazoa > Arthropoda > Insecta > Coleoptera > Scarabaeidae > Amphimallon > Amphimallon solstitiale. The sequence continues at coordinate 36,148,865 of OY720681.1, read as the reverse complement.
ATTTCTGTCGCTTACGCCTTTTTGTCGTGACGGCGTCGATATGTACAATCATGTAGGTACACCTATAAGTAGATGATGTGAGTTGGATAGCGTACGAAGGCAGCAGCTGTATTGATGCTAAGATCTTCTCAAATAGGAAAAGTTAGATGTTATCCAATCGCATTACATATACGCGTAATTCCCATTTGTATATTAAAAGTTGAGTACCTACATGTTTCGTTACATTGTTATGATGTGGCGTTATATTAGGAGAAAATATAATAATAAATTGATGCACTATGTTATCAGTGGCGGTGTTGGGCGGTAAACGAGGTAAGCGTTGCAGAGAAGAGAGCACCTTAAGTAAAGGGCGTTGCAGCAGGGTCTTATTAACAGCAAATCAGTAACTGGTGTTTCAAAGTTTTGCAGCATTGACAACTACATTAAATTCAATTCTTAACCCAGATAAAGCCGAAATTATGTTTTTCAAAAATTTTTGAATCTTTCTTTCAAATTTAATTGAATATATCATAGTAAGTGACTTTGCATAGATTTTGTTTAATCCTTTTTTATACTTTTTTCAAAAATTGATGTCCTTTATAAAGGACGGTGGCCATTTAAACAACTACTGTAAAATATTTGTTGGTAAAAAATTACAAAATATTGACTATGGTTATGAAAACAATGTTCAAGTATGAAAATTATATTTGATCTTATTCACATGCCATAGTAATTATACATTATTTGCTATGATAATACAAAAAACATTCTTTTGGGTGTAATGCTAATTTACATTTTTTACAGGAAAAGTTACATTTTTTATGACAGTATCCACATCGTGTTTGATTTTCTTGATATACAACAAGATGGTCTACACCGTCAAACCTTGAATATTGATGCAAATTTACAGACGATCTACTTGGACCTCTTTTTGTTGTTTTTTTGAATGATTCTAAGATTCCAACTGCCACAGCTCTTCTAAAGCCTAGATGATCTAACTTCCCTCCTTTGTGTCTGTAAAGCTGCCACGAATTTTGTTCAGCCATATCCACACATTGACTTATTAGAGGAAAATACCATTTCTTTCCTCTAATGGATACTCTATACAGACTAATATTTTCATCGGCTCTATCGACACCACCCATGTTCTCGTTATAATGTTTTATAATTTTGGGTTGCTCGACGTATATGCCCTTTTTTTCGGCTCGTGAAAATCTTTTTACTTGGCCTGTCGGTAATACTTGGCAGTTATTAGATGCAATGGTCACCACACTATTGTCATGCCATTTGCACACTACTGTTTTATTGTCATCGCTGCAGGCATATTCAAAATATCCTCTTTCGTGTTTTTTTATTTTACTGGAATGAACTAATTTACATTCTTTAGGAATTCTGTTTTCTCTAATTGTTCCAGTTCCTTTTATACCCCTTGCCGCTAGTTGATCCAACAATGGAACCGATGTGAAGAAATTGTCGAAATATAAATCATAAGGCATATTGTTACTTTTTTCTTCTAAAATATCGGCAAATTGTAAAACAACACAGGATCCTAACCCTAAATATTTGTATTCTTGAGGTAGGACTGTGGAGGAGCCTTGATAAGGTTCAAACCACTCAATAAAACCGAGTCTACTTGTACCCATCCACAATTTATAGCCCCATCTTATAGGCTTTCCACGAATAAATTGTTTGGTGCCATGACGGCCATAATACGGCACCATCGACTCATCGATGCTGTGAATTTCTTCATGTGGTGCAAGATTTATAAATCGTTGATTTAAAATTTTGATGAGTGGTCTGATTTTAGCAAATTTGTCGGCTTGGTCCAAATTAGTGTTGTCGCAGCAATGAATGTTTTGCATAATAAATCTGAATCTATTACGAGACATTGCCTCACACACTAAAGTGTTATTAGAATCCAAATTATTTTCCCAATACATCTCACACCTTGGCAGACAAACATATCCACTCAACAGAAGTATGCCTATAAAGCACCGCATCTCATTATGATTGATGTCACCAATCCTGTTGTTTTGATTGGCGTATGTATTTGAATAATGTACAAGTAAGTCTATTATTTCGTTATCAAAAAATTGGAAAAATGCTTCTACTGGTCCTATTTCACATTTTTCTTCATTATTAGGAACCCAGACCGGCATATTTGAAACTATATCTTTGTTTGACCAAGTCTTATTTTGGCGATTACTACCACTATCAGATCTGCTAGTAGAACATACCTGTTTTTTTCTTTTTACAAACGTTGATAAAGGCAGATTATCTTCACTATCGCTGGAGCTGCCGTCGTAACGATCATTAGAACGTAAAATTTCTGCCTCTGATCGTAAATGACTTCCTGGTAAGTTAGCAAGCAACACATTGTCTTCAGCTCCACTGTCTTCATCGGTCAGTTGGCTGTTAGCATTTTCCGGTGGAAGAATGACGATACCTTCTGGAATATTTTTGATATGGTCGATCTTCTCAATCTCTTCAAGAATTTCGTTCAAAGACAGAGGTTTCTTCCAGTAACTAAAAAGTGCAACACAATAATTGGTAGTATAAGTTGCCACCGTCCTTTATAAAGGACAGTAACAGTTACAGCGAATTATCATAAAAATTACATGCAAATTAAAAAAGAAATTGATGGGTAAGCAAAATATAACATATTTAAAAAGGATCGGTAGCGTGAAACTAAAGAAAGGCTTTCAAATACAAAAAAAAATCCTACCTCCAATTATCCATGCTGGTGGTCACAACAAACCTTCATATATTAAATCTCGCAAGTGACAAAAGCAGACGTTTAAAACATTGCAGCGAGCTGTAATACTGTTAAGTGAGATTTCTGTAATAGAATACAACTATAGCCATCTAGTGCATAACTTGAAAATTATTAATTTTACAGGTTCCTAATACTTGTCTTTTAAAAGGACGGTGGCAATATTTGGGTTAAGAAACCAGATTTTAGATTAAACGAATAAGGTTGGGCGATTGAATTGGTATGTCTTCACCTAATATCAAGGTTCCTCGGATATATATCAAGTGATAAATATCACGATATATAATATGATATTTATCACTTGATAATTATCCGCGATATATTCAATAATTTTATTTATTAAATTAAGCATGTTTTCTACCATTCTAAACATCAGAAAATTTCTCAATACGCCCCCGTACAAAAATATAAGCCTCTGTAACGGTAAAGTATCGATCCATTCGGCTGTGTCATAAGCATTGCGGCGCTGACTGGGGATACCCTGTTTCAGTCCTGGTAAATCCCCGACGATTTGTTTTGTTTTTTATTTTCCCAGATCAGAGCCATTACTGTGTTTCCCCTCTATGTAGACAGTTGAGTTAGTAGTGATTTTTATTTGATATGCCAAAACCAAAGCATTCAGTTTGGCGATAATTTGACTGTACAATTAAAAAGAAAAATAGTACTGGAAAATGAGCAAAATGTCGACAGTGCTCAAAACAGATGCAGGGTATACCATCACGAATACACACATCAAAAAAATACATCCAGTGATATGCCAAGTGCCGGTGAAACAACACAACATCCTGTTCCTGAATATGCCTTCTACTACAGAAAAATGAGTAATTGTTGTATCTACTATTATATAGAATAAAATCTATCTAGGTATTTTTATTGTGGAGATTAGTGAGGGGCAGAATCGAATAAAAGTTTCGAATAAAACAAGTACTTTTGTAGAATCGAGTATTTTCAATACTTTTTGATGTAGAATTAATAACGATAGTAATTGAAAAATAGTAATCGAGAAAAGAATAATAATTAAAAAAGTAGTACATTTTTAAAAAATCTCTTTCTAATAATACTTTTTTTTTCAGAGAGCTATATGCCTCAGCCAACCAAAAAAATAAAAAACATTCTTAAACCATGGCAATAGATGGTCAGATGCGTACTCTAAAGAACTTAACCTTTAAATAGGCAGATATTTCTACGCAATCAATACACCCTTTCTGCATGCTGATCATGCCGAGTTTAAGAAATTGATGAATGCACTAAGACCCGAATATAATGGCCCTACTTCATATCACATTGGAGGGCCTATTCTAAATGAAGTGTATGATGATATTTTAAAGGAGTGTAGGAATACATTAGAGGGACAAACAGTTTGTATGTCATTGGATGGATGGAGTAATGTTCATAATGAGGCTGTGATATGTTGTAGTATTATTACCCAAAATGGTGAGTCATTCTTGGTAGATACTACTGAAACGGGAGCAGAATCACATACTGCAAAGCACCTTAAAAACATGGCACTTATGGCAATAAAAAAAAACAGAAAGTCAATTTCAAGTTAAGGTAGGAAGGTTTTCACAGACAATACAGGAAATGTACAAAAAATGCGTTCCGAACTAGAAAAACAAATCGGCGTACTACAGTATGGATGTTCAGCTCACATTCTGAATTTACTGGCAAAAGATTTAGAAATCCCTTCGGCAACTTCAAATATTTTAAAAGTCATCAAATATTTCCGGAACAAACATGTACCATCTGGATACTACAGAGAAGCTGGAGGCAAAAAATTGGTAATGCCTTTGGAAATAAGGTGGAGCACAATGAATAATGCACTTAAGTCGTTTTTAGACAATAGGGGAGTATTGGTCCAGTTATGTCAGGATCATAAAGATGTAATCGAAAGTGATATTATAAAAATTGTGAATTATGCTCAGATTGTATTAAATGCCAGCTAATTAATTGCTCGTCTAGACCCAATAGCCATAGCTCTCGATAGAGTCCAAAGAGACTATACCACGAATATTTTCTTCTTTTGGTTTGATCCAATCTGATTTACGAAATCACCTAGGAAACCAAGAAGCCAATAAATTGGTTTTTATGTTTAAGTGCATGAATCAAAATGTAGACAAAAAGAAAACCAATCTTGAATGGGCATGGGAACCAGCCAAATCTCAAGACTCTGAAGTTAATGTCACTAGCAATACCACTGATATTAATAGTTCATCAGATGAGGATATGCCAATATCAATGTTAATAAAATAAAGTAAAAATCTGCTTCCTTAATATTTTTATAGGTTTTGCTTTTTAGAATACAAGTCTTTGTTAATGTGTTTGTGTTAAAATATAGTTTATGCATAAAACAATGTTGCTTTTTTATTAAATAATAAAATTTTCAAAATGATATATATTGGATATATGTATATCTGATATATGTATGTATATCCGATATATGTGATATGATATTTATATAAATATCATGATATTTTCGAACTCTGCCTAATACCGAGATCTTACTATTATCATAGCATTTATACAGGGTGGGGCAGTGAAACGACAACGGTAAGAAAATTCACAAAAAATATATTTTTAAAAAAAGTATAATTGTTTTAAAATAAATTTTGCCTAAATGAATCGAAATTTTTAATATACCATAAAAATAATCATTTTCTGAATACAGTGCCATTAAGATGGCGTCCTTGGTTTTGCACACATTGTTAGCCTCTGAGATGGAATCCACCCATGACATTCTGAGGCATTTGCAACGGAATGTTGTTAATTTCTTGCAGAATTCGCCCTTTCAGATCCTCTTTTGTTCTTGGAGGATTTTCCTGGAAAACTTTGGACTTAACCCAAAAGAAAAAAAATCTGGCGCGGTCAAATCTGGTGAACGGACTGGCTGGCCAAGCAATATCACAATTTCTGCTGACAAGACGTCCTGAAAATGCGGGTCTAAGCAAATCCATTGAAACAGCGGCAGTATGGCATGTTGCACCATCTCGCTGGGAGAGTGTTTCTTCATCTGGATCATACTCATCCATTTCAGGCACACCAAAAGCTACCAATATGTCACCATAACGTGCAGAGTTTACCGTCTTGTTCTTCTTCAAAAAACTTACTATCGCACGGGATGACATTGCTCACCAAACTGAAACTTTTTCACTATGGAGAGGTTTTTCACGAAGAGCATGTGAGTTATTTGCGGACCAATATCGGAAGTTCTGTTTATTGACGTAGCCACTAAGGTGAAACTTCATCACTCGTCCATAGGGTGTTCACTCTTTCTCCATTTCTTCCGATAACATTAAGCATCGCTTGGCAAAAGTGTATGCGATTATTATAATCAAGAGGTTTTGGTGCATGTAATGTCTGTATCTGGCATGGATTATAATGAAATTCATTCTTTAATATCCGTCTCACTGATCGATTGTTGAAACCTAGTTCTGCGCTGTGCCGTCTCGTTGATTTTCGCGGCCTTCGTCCTAAAATTTCGCGCACATGATCAATGTTCTCTAGGGTCTTAATTGTTTTTTCAATACCACTTCTTTTCTTTGTCGTGCAAGCAGTCTCTTCAAAGTTTCTCACCCAAAGGCTGTTAGCTTTCCCTGATGGCACGGGCGCCCGTGGCGGTAGAATAAACTCACGACGGAAAGCGCGTTGAGCTCCAACCAAACTATCCGCGTTTTTGTGATATTGGGCTTTCTGTGTTTGCGGTGGAAACAAGTCTCAGTGTCTGTTTCCTATCATTTGAAAAGAAAAGCATATGCGCCAACTTGGCTGCCAAGCCGACATAAACCAACGCTCAAGGATGTCTTATTACAACAGGCTACTCAAACGGAAAAGACCTATAAAAACTTTTCATGTACAGTTCTGTGCAATAAATTGGCGTACACTTAATATACGCTTATGTAAATATGACTTTTGTTTGAATACCTGTCATGTATGGCAAATTGACTTGACGCTATAATTCCATTTGTCAACTTAACTTAAGCCATTTTCACAATGGCAAAATAATGTCAAAATTAGCAATAAGACGTGTACGCCAATTTATTGCACAAAACTGTACATAAAATTTCTCTGACGCATTGACGAAACTTTAAAACATAGACTGAATTACAATTTTTTGAAGTGAAAACTTCTAAGGGCGCGTTGATGCATTGATTGTTGGGCACTGAACGAGGACTGGGCCGTCACGCTCGGCTTGTAACGCTCGTTCGGGTAAAGTCGGCTCGAGTCGAGTCGACTAAGGGAGCGTGAGACTAGCGGTATTTAATTGCAACTAAATTGAAATTTAGAATAAACACGCGAAATATTGTATTTTTATTTTCTGAAAAATTCTTGTCCGCGTGCAAATGCGATCCCGAGCCGCTCGGGTGTAAGGCCGGCATGTTACCATTAGACCAGCGCGGGTACTCGTATGAGAATTATCATATCGTCTATTTGTAATATGCCTTTCAAGCGAATGGACGTTGCGCACTTGACCAACGCTCCATGGCTAGTACTCATGGAGCGCTGGTCTGGTGAAAAATCACCAGACGTGGCAGCACTGGCAGCTCTGATGGCTACTAACATTTCCACCTGTCTAGACGGTCAGGGTCATGTCCCCCACTCTCATAACCCCCCACCGCGTCCATCACTGCCTCACCCAATATATATAAATATCAAATACGTATTTCATTGATATTTCTCCACGTTTATTTAGTAAATTTCTACAAAAGCCGTATACCAAAGATGAAAAAGGACACACAGTGACTGTTATTTAAAGTAATATTTTTGCTTTTTATACTTTTATTATTTTTAGCTTAACCCCATGACGGCTCCAGTTTATGCAGATGCGGCGTATGAAAATACAGTCATTCAGTAGTGTTTTCAAACATGTTATCTGTATTTCAAAATCACCAACGTACAGCACTTAGAACATACGGTGACGTTCCTACTTCAAGAATTTTGACATATGTGAAAAACGTGAAAAACAGCATTTTCAGCAATTCCCAGTTGAGTATGCAAATGAAGATATTTCGGCAAGTCAAGAAGAATTAGTTACAGTTCAAGAAGCTCCGTTACAACAAAATATGGTGAAGTTTTTAATGTCTCTTAACCACACCATACTACCTCATATGAAGCATTAATATGTACCCTTTTAAGCAAACATGATTATTATTCAACTCACCCTGAAATAAAAGATAAAATCAAAGCACCCTTAATAGAAATTGGACCGGTAAAGAAAACAAGATATAATTTAGCTACTAGATGATGCTCGACGATTAACAAAATCACACGGCTTTGCAGACTGGCCTGCCGGGCTGCATAACGAGTGAGTCTGCTCAAGTGATAAAATGGACAACGCTTAAAAATATTTAAAAGCTTTTGGGCTTTCTGTGTTTGTGGTGGAAACAAGGAAGTGAGAAGAATCGAAGAATATGCGTTTTTTTTCCAGAAAACGACGTGTCGCGATTGCTGTCGGGCCACCAGACAAGATTCGCCTCAGTGTCTGTTTCCTATCATTTGAAAAGAAAAGCATATGCGCCAACTTGGCTGCCAAGCCGACATAAACCAATGCGTGTCAACGCTCAAGGATGTCTTATTACAACAGGCTACTCAAACGGAAAAGACCTATAGAAACTTTTCATGTACAGTTCTGTGCAAATAATTGGCGTACACTTAATATACGCTTATGTAAATATGACTTTTGTTTGAATACCTGTCATGTATGACAAATTGACTTGACGCTATAATTCCATTTGTCAACTTAACTTAATCCATTTTCACAATGGCAAAATAATGTCAAAATTAGCAATAAGACGTGTACGCCAATTTATTGCACAAAACTGTACATAAAATTTCTCTGACGCATTGACGAAACTTTAAAACATAGACGAATTACAATTTTTTGAAGTGAAAACTTCTAAGGGCGCGTTGATGCATTGATTGTTGGGCACTGAACGAGGACTGGGCCGTCACGCTCGGCTTGTAACGCTCGTTCGGGTAAAGTCGGCTCGAGTCGAGTCGACAAAGGGAGCGTGAGACTAGCGGTATTTAATTGCAACTAAATTGAAATTTAGAATAAACACGCGAAATATTGTATTTTTATTTTCTGAAAAATTCTTGTCCGCGTGCAAATGCGATCCCGAGCCGCCCGGGTGTAAGGCCGGCATGTTACCATTAGACCAGCGCGGGTACTCGTATGAGAATTATCATATCGTCTATTTGTATATATACATGCGTACGTATGAATTTTTGAAGTGAAAACTTGATCAGACCGAGCGAAATGTACTAGAATAATGTATACACAATAATAATAAATATATATTTTTTAAATGTAATATAGAACAAAAATGGAAAATGGAAAATGGAAAATGTTAATGTTAATGAATATAGAACGAAAAAAAAAGTTGTATTTCGTATTATTAACCTCGCCTTGATGAAGTTTTCACTTCTGCCGTCTGGTCTTAAGCACACCCATTTTTTTTTAAAAAGAATGAAAATAATAGATAAATAACACAAAAAGTATTTGAATTAGAAAAACAACACTGGGGAGCTGCTGTAGAGCGCATTATTGAATTAATACAATATTTAACAAAGAAATGTCTTCTGGTAAGAAGAAAAAATTTGTTAAAAAAATGCCAACTTTTGCGAAATTTGATAACTACCACAAGAGCATATCACATACAATAGAAAATAAAAAACAAACATGTTCATTATTTGAGGAAAGGTACCCAGAATGAAAAAAAAAATCATTTTTCTTCTATATTGGACTAACTGCACACCAGATATAAGCAAAACTGAGCAAATGAGGGTAATTACAAAATATGTATCAACTGAAAATAAAAGGTAGAGACAATTAACTCACTCGCAGAAAGATATGAACAGCTATAGTAACACATAATAAGTCTTTTGAATTTCTGTATAAATTAAGCAAATTATCAGATTTAAATGATGAAACACTTTCGAAAAACAAAAATAATATCATAGAAATTTATTTAAAAGATCTAGAAGAAGAAGCTGTAATTTCTAGTGTAATTATTTAACGAATTAATTGCTCTTAAAGATGTGTTTGAATCAGAGCTAAACAATTTTGAAAATCCTTTTACCTCATTAAGTTGTATTAATGGAAACAATTTAGAAACATCATATGTAAATATATGTATAGTACCTACTAGGAATTTTATTAACACAACCAGTTACAGCGGCCAGTGGAGAAAGCTCTTTTTGCATATTAAAACTTGTAAAAACATATCTTCAAAATTATCTCAAAAGCAACTAGTTTGCCTATAAATAATTGCGATTGAAAATGATATTTGCGATCAAATAAACACCATTTGCTAAATACAAGAAAAGTAACATTTTAATATTCATATATATTTTTATTTTTTTATAAAAGTACAAAAATATGTTAAATTTCCGATTTTATTTTAATTTACAGGTTATGTGTATGTTTATTGAGAATTATATTTGCTTAAAAATTTTAGTTTTTATTTTGTTATTACTCTGCAGCTTCAAGTTGACAGTAACAGTTTAATTTTAATACCAGAAATGAAAAGAAAAATAGTTTAAAATACACGTTTTATAAGACAATTGCGTACTAATTCATTAGAAAACAGCCTGAAAGGAGCTTGTCTTTCAAACTTGATCATGTGCGCAAAAATCACGTCCAATAAAACATTTTAGTATATTATAGTACTAGCATCCAAAGAATTGCTCACATTACGTAAACGAAAATATATGAGAAAGTAATTTTGACCTGTGCTATTTTGGTGTCAGACCAGTTTCATATAAATTAAACTTTTAATTAAAGAGATGACATTAAATAAGAACTACATATCGTAAATTCGTAGTTCTCTATCTTCCATTATAATTAAGTTACTTGTACAACCGTTTTATGTAGCTTTAATAAACTAAAGTTAATGTTTATTTTGGGATTTCATTACAGAGCGGTCGGCTAATGTGTACATATTATCGTTTTAGTTGGTAATAATGAGCGGGAACAATTTTCCCCGGATACATTTGAAGAATTCCGGGGGTGGAAGTGCAATTACTCAACTGCGAGTCGTGCTGGACTAATTGCTCAAGACATTAGGTTTTAGGGCTGTCCAATTAGCTGTAAGTATTTCACTAGGAAATTTCATTATCCGGACGAGAAATTATTATTAATTTACATGCAGTTTTTCGTCTGTTTTTCAATCGTTCTTCGGTAAAAATAGTAGGTGAAGTTATTTATCGTTCAGGACGTACAGAAATTACGCACAATTAAATCATTTGCGAGAATAAACAGGAAACTGCCCTCCATATCGTCCCGGTACGTAGCGGCAATATGCTGTAATTTATCTTCTTGTCCGGATTTCTAATCTGAAACCACAATCGCACCGGATCTGGCGAGGACTGCAGGTCTACGACGGAGGAGCGTGTGTTTCAGCGTTCGCTTTAATATTCTGTCTCATTGTTCTGCTGGTGAGATATCTCGAACCATTAGCGAACACGCCCGAAATTACCGGATGCTGAAAGTAATTTATTAAAGACAAAACTACAAGAAGAAACAATAATAAGTGAAACAGATGTACGAAACGATTTCTAAATTACTTTATAACTCGTGCACTATTGTCGTTTGTGACTTTTTTTGTTCGACTGTTATTACATACTACTGTTATCTGTATTTTGCTCGGACATAATAAAGAGTTGACAAAGTGACAAATAAAATACAACTTTCAATGTGTTCGTTGTGCTGACCTAATGTCATTACAAAAAAGTTTGCAGTTAGTTACAAAGCTGGAAAGCTGCTTTCAAAATTATCCTGTTATGTCTAATAGTTTCTGGCAAATAATTCGACAATCTGATGATAAATCTCGAGGAATGGAATCTGCCCTAACCGTATTTCTCTTCCATAGCTTATATTTTTCAATAATTCAGTTTCTGTACCTACTCACTATTTGTTTATAATTTGATTTTTCGTCCCACTGAGAGAGACAGAATTGGTCACATAATCTACTCTACGCATGAGTAAAATCAAAATGTCTATTTTGTAAGATACGAAATGACAGATAAATACATACAAAACATAAGTAATTCCCTGTACCTAAACCATCAAATTATTGCCAGTTATTTTTTAATATATTTAAATAAAATGGAAACTATATAATATTACCTTGCTAGCTCATGTTTTTATCCCAGGACGTTTCAGGTAGACATACAAAAATAATCTAAGGGCATTAAATGGTACGTACATTCAAAGAAAACAGTTATTCTAATTATATAACATCTATATTAGAAACCAACATTTTGTCTATCAATACGAATACAAAGAACATATGCAAAATAATACCAAATTTAATAAAATAAACACACTATTATAATAATTTCAGAACTCATTCAATATTAACGGATTAGCTGTAACTATTTAAATATTTTCGTCTCTACAAAATAATACATTAGACATCATTTGTTTTCCGGTGCCTTTCCGTAATATAAACACAAACAACATAGGAATAGATGAGAAAACAAATTATGCTCAGATTTAAACATATAACGCATATAATATTTTTAGATTATCATCGACAAGTAATTTACAAATATCTTAAGACAAACTATTAAATATGTTTTTTAATTTTAGATTATCATATGATTTGATCAAGTCTCTAAATGTTGACGAATTTTAACATTTTAGTTTATTTAGCACTTGTATATTAATAACTTTTAAATACCTTTTTTTATTTTCGTCTTCTTTTATTCTTACTTCGCTGAAAAAGAAGATCTTGATGCTTCGTGAGAGGCCTCCGACGGTAGAGGTACTAGGAGCTTCTTTAACTGCTGTATGCATACTTATAAGTCATCCATTCCTTTTCTACAGGTAAACGTGCTCTCTTTTGACTTCTTGTATAAATATGTATATTAAACTTTACACATTCCATACTTATTAGTCGGTCGACCTCGTTATATAAATAAACAACCTTCTATATTATTTATGAAGTTCAAGACGACGCGACAGTCTAATACGCTGTCAACCGCTATGTGTGAGTCGACTTACCTATAATTTAGGAACCCTCTATATTATTTATGCGTTCAGGACAGTCTAATATATTGTCAACCGCTATGTTTGAAGGTTCCTGGCCGACTTTCTTTCTTGACGGCTTGTGGTCGACTTCCCTTAGATCAATCGGGCTTCGTTCTTCGGGACGCACATGCAATATCTCATCTCTCTTTACATTTATAGTCGTTATAGTACATATTCTCACGTACCAAGCGGTGATAAACACAAAAACTCGGAGTCACAAGTCTTAAATGTAATACAAACATTTTCTTATCTAAATAATCCTTAATTTATACATACTTAAATTGCTTCTTAAGTGTTGTACTCTCATAAAATATGTGGATTACTAAATTAGCTACCTATACTTTACCGCTTTTATCTTTTTAATTATTGATACTGTTAACTTTAAATTAGCCGATTTCGAATAAGTTTTCATTTATTCATATTTTAATATGTTGTTGTGTTTAAGTAAAATCTTTGTTTTATTTTATTGCCTATTTTTAATAATTAGTGTTACTTTCAATTCGTTTGTATAATTTTTTCTATTATAATTGAAGTGTTAATTTTAGGTAAGTGACATGTAATCGTAAATAAAGCTTTAAACTTTTCTGTGCTAGATTAACTACATGTTTTACTTTTTTCATACTTCTTAGTGTGCATGTTGTGTAGAATGTTCCGTGATATTAGTTTCCTTTTCTAACGTGTATTGCATATTTTCAACAAAAAAAAAAAAATTCAACCAAAATTTTTTGTTCTTGATATAGTCCTTAACAACAATTGAGAATACAAGAATGAAACACTTTAAAAATGACATTACGGCAAAAAGACCAGAAAACAAAAACCGAAGACCGGACTAATGAAGAAATGCAATACGATGGAGAAAAACGAAGAACAAAGAACATGTATGGGCCATGTATGAAGAAGTGTAAATAATTAGTCAACGGTGGAATGGAGGCCATTTAGTAAATGGAGACGCGATTCCATCGAGGTTGTAGAAGTAGAATGTATAGATGTTATGAATTGAGAGGAAAAGGTATGAACTGAAATAAATGGATAGGTGTAAGTAAAATAGTATGAGAATGTCAAATGTTAGCTGGTCTATCTGGTAAGCAAAAATCTAGAAAACCCCGCAGTCAGAGCAATCCCTTCCGGTGCTTTGGAGCTTTGTGTATAATATTTTGTGTATTTTATCTACATTTTTTTTGTTTGAATAAAGACTATTGAATTTTTGTAGATAATATTCTGAATTAAGATATGTACATATTTCCCACAGTTGACGTTATGGTAGTGTAGGTATTTTGCAAATGTGACTTTTCGATTACTTTTAAAACACATTGCTTGTTTATTGAATGTTGTTTAATTATTCTTGTGAATTTGTGTGCCCATAATTACCAAAAAAAGAAAAATATAATTTTCAAACTCAAATCGAGATTTTGGATAAGAATATTAAGTAACTTTTTTTTGATTATATTAAAGTAATTTTAGATAAAAGACATTTGTGAAATTGTAATTACTTGATTGGGTGGCTGACTTTTATATAATAATATTTTACTCACGGAAGCTATATATCCTGAAATACTAATAAATTTCGAAAACTTTTTTAAAAAAAAATTTTTCAAATTCACTTTTGAGTACATTTAAATTATTTATATATTTTTTAAACTTAGTTGATCAAATTTTGGTGAAATTTGGAATTGATAGCTTTGGTCGTTTGATCGTTATCGTGGCCACACACACACAGTAAGAGAGAGAGAGAGAGAGAAATAGACAACGAGAGAGAGAGAGAGAGAGAAAGAAAGAGAGAGACTGACAGACACAACCACTTTTGCGGCATCAGGGGACTTCAAGGCGTGGATATCTGCAAAAATCTCGAAGTCGAAAATTTTTTCATCACAATACTTCCTTATACTACGTATAAGAAACTAAAAATCAAATACATTTTCTTTTCATGTATTCCCAGAAATCTAAAAAGATTGCCAAACAATTCATCCGTTACTAATTCCGAATTGCGAGACTTACATATTCATAATAATGAAGATAGCGCCGGGTTATCTTAATAGCCTAACCCTAGTAAAATTTTACGACATTCGATGTTTCCACTGCTCCCTTTAAATGCAAACATCTGTCTGACATGGTTTTGTTATCTTAATATTTCTTAGTACATTCTTTGGTAAAGTCGTGACTTGTTTTTATTGACGTTTTTTCCTGCTACACACATATTTTAAATCTAAAACTAATGGATATAAAGTCTGTAATTAAAAAAAAAAACTATATAATTATTTCAAATTTTTAGTAATTCTAAATAATATATCTCATGTAAAATGATCCGAAACAGATAAATCTATGTGAAGTAAATGTTCAGAAACCAGGTCACACTACCATGAAATACAGATAGGAAGTAGCGACCTAGCTCCTAATTTACAGTACGGTTTAATCAAATTACTTTTGTAATAAAGTCGACATCATTTTCGGGCTGGTTCGCGAGAAGATAGTACAAAAGAAATGTTCACTACCTCCTATACTTTTGCCTTTCCTTTGTACTCTATCATTTCCGCAGAATTCCCTTCACCACTTAAATTAATTACAGCTGTTAAATCGAATGCCTTTTGTCACCAGAAACAATACCACGTAAAATGAAGACAAAAGGGCCGTTCAGTCCTGGCGCTCTGCACTTCCAGAAACGACCTCTACTGGTTCAAGAGAAAAGTATTAAACATTGTTTTTGCATAGCAAATGCCATTGAAGTGTTTTGTGAAATATAGAATCTAAATGGCTGTGTGGAATTTAAACGCTACTGGGAGACAATTATTTTTCTATATACAGGGGAAAAACTGAAAAGTCATGGAATGTCACAATTTTACTGAGGACCTGTCAAATTCACTCTCTTAGTAAACTAAAAAATGTTAGTTAACTGTGTTTATTTCCGAAAAGCTTTGACCTAATAATTCTAATGCAAGGAGCTTTGCGCTCCAATTAAACACGAAATAGTTATCACAAAACTTGAGAGAGCATTTGCATTTTTAATAAGACAGAAAACAATGCACTTACACTTTTGCATTTAATCACGTGATTATTTGAATATTTGAATTATCAAAAAATAATTATAGAAAAGTAACTGTATATGTCTTAAATTTAAAAAATAGTATCTCATACCTTCGCAAAACACGACTTTTAGTATGCTTTAATCTACACCTTTTAATCTACTTTAGATAAATTGATACTGTAAATGAGAACTTATATTTTATTTACGTATTTGGTAACAGTAAAGTTAATGGATACTTAATAAAACACAAAAAATATTAATAAACCTCAAGATCAGCTGACTAAAGGCAGTCTATCTCTCATTAATGTTGTCACCACTATATCTCTGTCTACACTTCATCCGTTTACGTTGTATATATTATGAGATTAATGATTTAGACTATGATTTAGCCTTGTCAGCTGTTTAATAAGAACATGTCAGATTTTTTGACGAGATTAATACTTTTCAATGACGTACTGGAATTGGGTTTCATAGTAAAATGAAAATTGACTTCAAGGACTCTAAACTGGGTCGAACCTGAAAAAACAAGGTGGATCTTATGAGCCGATTTATTATGTGTGAATGGTTGTTTCATTGATTTCTCGTTATTGTTCATAAATCCGTACAAGTTACATGTTTATTTATTTTCGTTGGATTCAGTTACTAAAATATGAGATCTAAACATTGATATTTTCAATAAATTTCCATCAAATCAACACCTTACAATGCTTGCAAAGAGGCTGTTAACTGGATTTGAAAAGTTAAAGATCTACTGATTTTGACACTCGAATGTTCATCTGCAGTTTTGTCCCTGTTAATTCATACACACATATACAGGGTGAGTCAAAGATCTTGCAAAGTAAATTTATTCTCTAATGCTTAATATAATTAAAAAATCGCGTGCTGTAGTTGATAGGGTTGTCATTCCTTCACAATTTAAAAATATATACGCTTATATAGGAAGAACCATCATAAATCATTGGCACAAAGAAGATTTATTGTTTTAAATTGAACACCCTATACCAACATACTTGGCACTTTACCTTGTGTGTATGCTATTTCAAATTATTTTGCCTTCTGTCATGGCATTCTTCAATTATAAGCAATTAAAAAAGCAGCTGTAAATGTAATTTTTTAACTTTAAACATAAATAACTCAAAAACTATTAACTATTAACGAATAATTACTCTTAATAAACCATATTTTGTTTTAACGCGAAATCCAAATTTAAACTTATATATAGGGTGTTAAGTTCAAGAAAATACTTCTTCTTCGTGCCAATGATTTATTAATCACTCTGTATAAGCGTGTATATTTTTAAATTGTTAAAAAATGACAACCCGATCAACTAAAATACCCAAATTTTTGATTAATTAAATTTAGAAGTAAACTTACTTTGTCAGATCGGTAATTATACATACAGATATTAAAAAATTTAACTTGGGCTAATTATTATCGATCAATAATATTACTTCATCAATAATCTAAATATTAGCTAATATATTCTTAATTTAAAACAGGCGTTGATCCATTTGCAGGAAAGGTTAAGATCTTCGATTTTTCGGGATGCAAAAGTATTGTTCTAATTGCTTGCCTACCCAAAAATCAAATCATCACGAAAATAAAATATAATTTTAGACAAATTAAAGCAAACCGTGAATTAATGATGGCTTAGCTAAGAAAAGGCTATTCTGATAAACACAGTGTGTTACTTGCACGTCGTGAAGAACATATGCCAGATCAAAATTTTGGCTGCTGTGGATATCTATTTGAAAAAATATTTTTTCAATTATAAGATGCTTTGAATAATTGTTGGCACAAATGCATTGAGATAGCAGGAGATGCTGTATAATATAAGCACTCAACTCTAGCATTATTCCATATAATCTCCTCCACATCCAGAGCAATCTTCAACTCTTTTTCTAAATTGTTTGGAAACTTTGTTCAACATTTCCACATTAATTTCTCTAACAGCCTCCGTAATCCATGGGAGTTAAGTCCGGTTACCGAGCTGGCAAATATATTGTTCCATGTCGTCCAATCCATCTACTAGGAAAGTGTAAATTTAAGGTTTCCCTTACAATAAAGTTACCATTGGCTGGACATCCATTTGGTTGGAAGATGTCAATAAAAAATTCTAAAGCATTTTCAAGTAATTGTGTTGATTTAAATTTCCATTAAAAAATAGGGTCTAATGATTCTGTTAATAACATTCTGCACCAAACATTGACTTTTTGATATCAATGACTTCTTAGATTTGGAATATCCTTTGACTAATATCAACAATTTTGCGAAAGAAAGTACCATTTGTCAAAAACGTTGCTCCATGGCTAAATATTAAATACTGATAAAAAAGGCAATGCTCCATTGTTTTCTCACAAATTCGTAAACAAAACTCGAGTCTGAAAGCGTAATTTGTATTTTCTAAGGTGTGCTTAAGTCTAGGTTTATATGGATAAATTTTATTCGCTTTATAAATTGTTTGCAATAATGTGTGACACATTGAGTTTCACTTGCTCGCTGGCGTAAATAACTCGAAAGATGTTCCGCAACTGATTCGATAGCCATAGTGGTCATAGCATCAACATTGTACATTTTGCGAGGCTTCCTTTTGTCGGAAAGGGAACCCGTTTCATCAAACTTCTCAATTAATTTCTTTAATGCTCTCTGCTTACACTTACATTCGCGTATTTTCATTAAATAACTTTATTGCATATTTAACCAAAGAGATTGAATATAATAGAGGAAGTATCAAGCTGCAATGTTTGGCCGCGACAACTGCACGTGGGGAAAGGGGAATTGGTACACTACTAAGCGATTATAGTTCTTAAGGTGATCCGACCTCGTGCTGCCATTGGTCAAAATGTCGTGTTCGTACTTGGTTCGTATAATTTCGTTAAATTCTCCACGCATTTATCTTAAAAGTGTTTGTGCTTGGTGATATTTAATAACGCGAATTAAGCACTTTTAACGCGAAATAAATAGTAAAAATGGTGCGATTGTGTTATTTATGTAAACGTCGATACGAAAAGGCATCTACTCGATCATATCATAACTAATTTGTTCAAGAATTCAACATTATCCGTTTTAACATGGTTTAAATATAGAGCGCTAATTGTTGTCCGTAATCCAGAGGCTTAGAATATGCAACTTTTGTCAGTTGCGAGTTTTGATTTATTAAATTTAGTTCACATTGCAAACATTCTATTAATTAAATGCAAAACATCCTATTTTGAATATTGGGTACAAATTTGAAACTTTAATATTTACAGCAACCATTTTGGCAATATTGAAGTTTTAAATTATTGAAATTAAAATTATTTGAATTCAGTTGAGAGGTGTAATGCTGTTAAGCGTCATTGTATAAAATGTAATTTTAAAAACATTCAATTCTAGCAATACCCACGCAAAATGCCTAGAAAACGTCCTAATTCTACTTCGAATTCAATGGAAGGTTTTACCTGGTGAAAATTATCGAACACTGTACGTCGAGTTTTATTAATATTCCGCCTATATAAAATTAGTAATTATTTTAATATATTTGCCAGAATTAATTAAATATTAAGTCTATATCTGGAATAAGTATATATTATTATTATTACTTAGAAGTTGTACGACCTCTTAGTTGTTATTATTATTATGAGAAATGTTCTCTCCATGATTTGTATTTACTTTTGATGTAGACGTTTTTTTAATAATATAGACAATGTTTTACAGAAAACTAAAACCGGACAAAAACAATTCTGTGTTGTAACAGTAACAGTGCCTATTTCTCTCATAAAATCTAAAAATATTTATGTTCTCTAATTAACGCATGACAGTGTTAATTAGCAAAATAAAATTATAAAAATTGTACCGTCGGTAAGATATCAACTTAGAGGTTTGCCGGACTATTCAGACTCACCATTAATTGGAAGCAAATTTCAATACTACAGTTTGCAATCAATTGTTATTGATGTTATCAATTTTTTATTAATATCTTAATGTTTTTTAATTTTTTCCCAGAAAAGCTCCTATTATTATAAATAACAGTTAAGTATGTGGCAGAAAAAACGTCAAAAACACTTATTTCCGGGCCATCTTAGAAGGAGAATGTAAAGCGTTTTTTCGTGGTATCTCATTTTACAAAAAATGTGTTTATAAAAACTTGGAAATACGAAAATCATAGATATGAACCGAAATGGATGTGCTAATACTGAACCGCGATGTCAATAAAATTTAAGACGTTAAAAATGATTCGTACTTATGTCTCCGCTGTGAACTAGTTAATAAGTTCGAAGAGTGCGGCAAATTTCTAAGTTCGTATCTTAGATACAGTGAAATTTTTATAATTTTAATTTAGCTAATCAACACTATCAATGTATGGGAAGAATATAATATCAATAATTCAAAACATCTGCTTATTAGAGAATATAAATATTTTTGCATTGTATAAAAAAACAGACACTGTTACTGTCCGCTTCTCCTTTTATTAACAATATTTGCCTTCGGTTTACCAATGCGGAGAGAAAAATTCCAAATCTACCTGAAAATGTTCTCTCCGCGTTTGGTGAACATATTATCAATGATGACCCATTAAATAATCATGGCATAGATTTTATAAAACTCACTTTAAAAACATATTTTAAAATTAGAATGCATCATGGAGCTAAACGTTTCCAAACAGATGGTCTGAAAGTGAGGGGCTGGCTGACAAAAACAGTTTTATTTAAAAATCAATAGTTGATTTATGTTATTTTTTATTCTGTTTATATTATTTTTTTCTTAATTACGTATAAAAATAATGATCAAAAATAAATTGTTATGAATTACACGAGTGTATTTTATTTTATGGCCCTTTTTTCTACCCGCCACTGCTGTGTTGTCTGGTTGATCCTTCCCCGCTCTCGTCTCGCCTCTCCTGATCTGACCTATACATGTTGCGACCACTTACCTCGCCTACAAACTGCAGTCATACTTCCTCTAGTATATTCCAATCTCTTTGTATTTATCCGAGTCTTCTTCTATAGCATAACATTTGACAAACTAGATACGCTACTTTAACGTCAACATTTTTCACAAATAAACTAGCTGAACTGTCAGGCATTGTCTTTGTTTAATGACCAATACATGGATAATGCGATACTGATGTAACATTTGGACTTAGTCATATTTAAAATCAACAACTCGCATAATTTTTTATCTTATCTTAAATGATTATTGTTTGTTTTTCTTTTTATAGAGGAATTTCGATGCAATCAAAATGTTTTATAAAGAATAAGTTTTTCTTCTAAAACTCATATTAAAATATTTTCCCTATAGAAAACTACACCACTTTACACACTGTATATAAAAGGTTTTTAATAAAGTATAGAATTTCATGGGGTAACTCCGCTCAAAATGCAACTGCGGACACGTGTTTCGAACTACTTGGTTCTCGTCAGCGCAGTGTATGTCTCTGATTGATGTTTTTCAGCTCCAAGGTTATCCCATCCTATTCCTTGGCTACACTGCGCTGACGAGAACCAAGTAGTTCGAAACACGTGTCCGCAGTTGCATTTTGAGCGGAGTTACCCCATGAAATTCTATACTTTATTATTCTATAATCCGCAATATTTCTTTTCTTTAAAAGGTTTTTATATACATTGTATGTGCTTATTTAAGATAATATGTCAAACTGAAGAAGCTACAGTGGAGTGAAACCGCTGTCGTGTTTGTGTTAAATATAGTGCAAATATAAAAGATTTGCTTGTTTTATTTCACGTTGAACATGGATTTACATCAAGTGAAGACCATGTCAATTCAAGTCAAGTTATCCTTTCTATATTGTTCAATACTTAATAAAGTCTCCCTCCAATGTTGTCACCACTAGTTCGAGTTTATTTAGAGTACAAAGCTCCGTCTATCAGTATTATTGGGTCAATGGAACAAAGCTATGGGTGAGACAATTCAATATTTCCGTCTTACGTTTTAATTTAAGTCAAATAAAAGGTAAACGTATAAATACAAGTGAGGAAACTGAGGTTAGTTATTATGTAACATTTTTTTCATTCAGAATATTTATCGATTTCTGAGCAAACAGAAACCTTACAAAAATTCTTTATTTTTCAACGGAAAAAACGCATCGACCTCAAATTGATGGCGATTATAGGATTGTAACATTTATGAATTTTTACTACCATTAGGGAATGCAAATGTCATGTTTATGGAGCTGCATACTATATATTTTTGATATTACCTTTGACAGTGATAACGTACTGACGATATACACGCGTTAACGGAGCGCGTCGAATGTCTATAGAAGCATCAATGTGAAATTTTAATCCAGTCATCAACAGTTCATATGAAGGCCATAAAAAAGAGTGTCAGGAGGTAGGTCATAAACCTTGTGCTATGTGTATGTCAGCACAGTTCGTACGTGTATCCCCAAGAGCCAGTAATTCACATGAATCAAACCGATTGACAGCAGAATGGCAGCAAATCCAATCGATATACCAACACCATTGAACGAAAAGTTCACAGCTTTTGTGGGAGTATACAATATGTACGGTGCATGTTCAGTATAAATGAAATGACATGGGTATGTATGTATTGTAAACGAAATTATATACGTATATATGTATACGACGAATGTGTATCTATCTATGTTGTACAGTGGGGAGATATAAGTGCACTTCTCAACGATGCGATTGCCTCGCTAATAGAGAGGTTCGCTTTGTGTCGAAATCGACTAGTTAATAGTAGTAGTAGTAGTTATTTATACATATTGCATATTAAAATTACAATAGAGAATATTTTAAAATATTATAAGCACAATAACCATTATACGCCGAGGCCAGATAGATTTATTTACCACGACGGACGCCAAAACAAATTTTCATTCAATTTAAATATACAACGAGCGCAAGAGTAGCGCATAAAATCATTTATAGCTTGCACAGAGGATTTATATACCGATGTTGTAAAAAAGTAATTCTTTAACCAGAAAAAATTCTTTTGCGATTCCTTTTTCATGGCTAACTGGGTTAAACTTCTTTTTAATGACATACCATAGAAGTAGGTGAATCTGACTTTCACAGTTGTCGTTGATACTGTAATGAAATAAGTCCACAAGAGAAAAGTAAACATCGGCGCGACAGAAAGTCTGGAATATGGTAGAAGAGAGCCAGAATTTGCTGGTGTATCTCTAGATCTTTTGTCTACAGATATAAATGCCACCGGTGGGATAAGAAATTCATTCATTCAGTAGTATTCGTACAGTGCAAATAAACATAAATACAGTGAATGTTATTACAGTTCTAGAAATACATAAATATTACAGACATAAATAGTAGTGATAGAAATAAATACGTGTGTTAATTTATTCGTAGTAGTTTTAAGTGCGTTACATTTATTTTATATTTTTATATTGTGATTAGTTTTAAGTGTGTAAATATACAGACTGTTTCAAAATATTTGCACGAGTTGTTTACTTCGACCCCGAAAACGCAACAATACCTTTTAGGTTTCTGGGTTCAAACCGCGTCGTCGTCTCTGCTTCTACCACCGACGTTTCGTCCACTATATTAAGGGACATATTCAGGACTTTTACTGCTTCGATTGCCTCAAATAGACTGGCGTGTACGGGCAGGGGTGGTTGTTTATATTGAGTTTAGTGTTGCGTGTGTGTTATGGTGGTTGAGTTGAGTTTGTACGATGGTTTGCCAAGTGTGATGTAGATAGTAACCTTCGCCTCGGTTTAAGTTATTAGAATGTTTCTGGATTTCGAAACCGGGCACCAAATACAGATCAACTCCACTAAAATTCTCTCCAAAAATTCCCAATATTACAGCTGCAAAATCCGTGAATCCATATACCATACAAAAAACGTATTAGGTTATTTTAACAAATAATATTTTTGGCCAACCCAAATTGAATGTCCAATACACACAAGTTAATGTGTGTATTGGACTAAAATCAACATTTGTTATTCCTGCCTTGAAGTAGAGTAGTGTGAAATTTTTATGAATGTTTTCTGAATTCAGCACTATGTTTCCTTAATTCATTATTAGTTGACTGAAATTACAAATAAAATGGCATTCAAAAATTGGTTGATTGACGAAATCCATTTTTCTCAGTGTAGGAATACGAGTGTTTCGAGTAAAGTCTAAGTAAATCTCACCGGTAAGATTACCATCGAAAAAATACAGCTCAACAGTGTGATTACTGATAATTCTGGCCTATACACATTCACTTTTTGTGGGTGCTAAGAATGATTTTATTGTATCCAGTATGGGTTCAGTAGCGAGAGTTTTGTCTATTAACAACTCAATTCAGGTGAAATGTACATTTGAGAATAACAGTTTTCTCCAAATTTTGGATGATTGTGTCAAATGTTTTTCATATTTTCGCAAACCCCCGTCCGTCGATCAGGATCAACTTCCAAGAATTTTAGAACTAAGTGAGTCTTGTAAGGATAATGATTTTCTCTTCTTAAAAGTCTCACAACAAAAGATTAACTAACGGCGTAATTCAGAATAAGCTAGTTAGACGAAAAATGAGGTTAATCTTCCAATTCCAAAAGGACCGAATAGCTTGTTTCATCATCAGGATGCTCTTAATTAAAAAGGGCACAAACTTATTGCTGTCTTTTTACACAATCTCCGTATTTTACAGATTTACTTATATTTAATGTAAAGCTTTAATTCTGCATTAAATGCACATGCGTTTGAGTGAACCAGAACCTATCAAAATTTTGATGATGACTAATCAGTCATCATCAAAATTATATAAGTAAATCTGTCTATATAACACGCCCCGAAAAATAAATCACATCACTGATCACTATGATGTTATCTATTCCTCAAGCATGTTATCTAGTTTAGGTACAATGAAATAAATTAATAAAGTATCCAAACTATCCGTTGCCTGCCCGAATGTTTAGTGCTCTCATATGTTTCTAAAGTGATCCTTCTAACAGTATATGTGATTCATGTTACATCCTAGACAAATCCAATAATTCTTTAATATCTGTGTGAATAAAATAACACTTTTATTCTTCTATCGATCTTTTATCAATATCCACGCGACCATGTAATTTATGTAGGACGACTTTAATGCATTTATAGCCTGTGCAAATTACCTTTTAAACATGTTGTTAAGTAATAAAATGTTTGGGTTTCATTTAGATGTTCGTTTCCGTGAATTAATGATGTAAATGCGTTCGCAAACATTAACCAGTAATCATACAAGCCATTAAATTCCTTGCTATTATTTGTCCGTTCCGCCTTGCAATAATTTTATTTGCTATTGCTGAACTATTGTAATATTTATTTTCAACTTATTACTTTATTACTATATTGCCTTAATACCTCGACTTTGTCCGGCAGGGTATCGATTTTGACAACGGTACGATTTTATTTACCTCAATGTTAGTTCTTGGCATTTCTCGTTACTACAATCTTTTAAAATTGTTTTGAATTTTGTCAGTCTAGCGTTTTCGCGTTAATTCATTACATTCATCCGGCATCATTGGTAATACAAACTGTATATGTATGTTTTTCTGAAATCGGCAGTAAAGAACGTTCATATCGGCATTAAAGTAAATCATTATTGTACGATTTTGGTGCATGTTATTGCCCCAACCTCAATTTCAATCAATTATTATTCGTAATAAATTAAAAAAGGCTTTCAACTACGTTTTAATTAAAAAGGACGAACAAAAACTTATTTATTAATATTATAGGTAGGCCACTCTGCTAAAGCTGAACTTGAAGTCTTCGACCAAGATTTCCTTTGTGCATTTTCCGCCATCTAACAGAAAATGGTGAATTTTGGTTTTTGTTATAGATAACTCTGTTCGCCGTCAAGATACAGGATTATTGTTGCTTCTCTTTCGGCGCTCTACAATATAGGTTCCAGGAACTTTTCAGCAATTATTTTTAGTTGTTGAGATATCGAACAAAATTGACAAAAATTTAGAGACTGAAACTTGTTTTTCAGTTTTTCTCCTTTCCCGGGATATTATCGAAAACCTGATTCATCATCACACTTGTAAAGCATACTCATACAAAAAATTTGGTGTTTTTTGTTTTGTATCTTGACGGGGAACAAGTTATAACAAAACCCAAAAGTCACCCCTTTTTTCAAAATGGCGAAAAATGTACATAGAAGAATATTGGTCGATTAATTCAAGTTAAGCTTTTCTAAGCACCCCTTACTACATATGAAAAAATGAGACTTCTCGGTTCACTTTCTTTTCCAAATGTACGACTGGGCTAATGTAGAACTGTACTGTAAGTACGAATGTTTATTTCGACCCAAGACACTCTCCTACAAATGATGCATTCGTTATGTTCACGTTCTCAAAAGGTCGTTTCACGTCTATCAATTTTAAGTTAAGTAATAAATTGACAGACGTAAAACGATACTTCTACAGATTTGACTCCAATGTAAATCTCTTTATTAACAAAAGAGGTCATCGCTCGAGAGTGCGTTTATACTGTCTCCAAAATAAAAATGAGGTGTGGCCACCACACGACTTTCTTATACGTATGAGCGTTTCAAACTATACAATTTTAAGAATTTTTTATACAAAACTTATTCAAAATCCTATTCTAAGTACTTTCATTCTCTTAATAAATCGCCATAGAACGCATACTTTGCAAGATATTCGAAAAAAAGTGCTACTCGCTAAGAGTAAAAGTTCCACTTCCGGTCCGAATTTTGAAATTTCATGTATACAAAAAATATTGCAAATTCAACTCTAAATACTTTTGTGCTCTTAATAAATATATATAGAATGTATAATTTACGACATCTGCAAAAAATCGCTATTCGGTAAGAGTAAAAGTGGTACTTCCGGTCCGAATTTTGAAATTTTTTTTATAGAAAAGATATTTAAAATCATAATCTAAATACTTTTATACTCGTAATGTATCTGCCTAGAAAGCATGACTTGCGAGATATTCGCAAAAAATTGATTTTCGATAAGAGTAAAAGACCTACTTCCGGTTGGAATTTCGAAAAACCTTTTTAAGATAATTTGTCTCAAATTTAATTCTGAGTACATTTCAATTCTTTATAAATTTGTTTAAACTTAGTAATTGACGAAATATTGGCAAAATGTGATTTTTTCGCTGAAGTAAACTGCTACTTCCGGTCTACCGATTTTACTGAAAAACTAATCAGATCTCAAGAGGGAGATTAGACACGTAAATACAAAATTTGGAATTGATATCTACAGCGGTTTAACCGCTATCGTGGTCACACACACACACACAGCCAGACACACAGACACACATACACACAGACATTTTTTAAAAACCACTTTTTCGGTATCAGTGGACTTTAAAACGTGGACATCTGCAAAAATCTCGAGGTCGAAAATTTTCATCATCACAATACTTCCTTATACTACGTATAAGAAAGTAAAAAGGCGAGTCCATAACTCCCTTATTAATCGGAGGATTCTAATTATATATACACCAAATTAAATGGTTGCGAATATGCTACTAGATGGTCTAAAAAATATCACGTACCTTTAGCCCTAAGGAATTTAAGTCTAAACTGTAAATTTTTTTTTCAAATTCCAATATATACTTTTTTTAGCAATTCTGATAAAGATTTTTATTCTAAAAATGACAATGTATCACAAGTATACGATTACTTAACAAAAATAAAAACAAGAAAATGGGTGTGCTTAAAACCACACGGCAGAAGTGAAAACTTCATCAAGGCGAGGTTAATAATACGAAATCCAAAATTTTTTTTTCGTTCTATATTAGGGTCATCCTGCATCGACGAATTCAGTTGCTGAGATTTATTATATTATTATAGAGATGATGCCTCATACACACACAACAAAAGATAGTCAGCGAAATACAATTTCGCGGCCGTTGCTATGGCAGCGACCGCGATATATAATCGCGTGTGTATATATAAATAGACAATATGAAAATAATAACTAAACTATGTTCGCTGGGAAAGCAAGTGACAAATAATAACCGCACAACTTGTCAAGTCGAACTTCAAAAAATTCTAAAACGAACGAACAATGTTTAGACATGCATCGAATTTATTTCTCGTCATGCGCAGAATTATGTTAGGTGTTTGGGTTTCCGGAACTGTTTTGGAACAAAAAATGTTGTGTTTTGGTTTGTGATTTGCAGTTCTGGAACCGTTCTAGAAATGTAGAACTAATTCGAGCTAAAGGCATCGAATCGTTAGAGATTCGTTCGGAACCGTTCCGAACGGTGTACTATGACGCATCAGTTCTGCGCAGTAACAGAACTGTGTTAGAACCGCTCGTAATATTAAACACAAACAAACCTTAATTTATACATAGACCATCAAAATCCTCCGATAAATAAGGGAGTTATGGAATCGTCCTTTTTTGGAGACAGTCTGTATATCTCACCACTGTACGTTATATTCACATGCCACGTTGAAAGATATCTATTACATGTCGGACATATTGAAATATGGGCGCGTGCAGCAATAAACCAGGCATAAAATTATAAAATACCCTCCTAATTGAAGATCTTAACATATACCGAGAGACGTATGCTTCAAAATATGTACGTATGTATAATATGTATATACATACCCTATACGCTTGCATATAATACAGATAAGCTATCTCACTTCAGTGTATAATTTGCGGCTATCAAAGCTGCAATTTAATATCTAACATTGCGGAAGAAAGTTAGTATTAATAATAATAATAGCAGGACGTGTGTGTGCATTAAGAACAACTACGATGAATTGTTTTCAATTAAATTACACAAACACAAAGAAGTACTAATAATACATCAATCATACGCGCGAATTTATTTTTGATTACTATTGGATTGATATTGTATTGTAAGTGGTAGGGTTCGTCTTGTACTGGTATGCCGTTAATAAACATTATTCCTGAAATTTATGACAATTATGTAAGTGCTTTAAACGTGTTGTTTATTTTAAGATTAGATTGCATATAAGACATTGTATGCGTTTCCTCATTCTATTCCAAGTTGTTTACGATTATTTCAAGCGCTCATACTTCTGACATCAAATTTTCACCAATCATTCTCATTTCATATTTATTATTATACGTGTATCACTGATTTTTGCTAGAAAATGGTTACAAGCAGATTACTAAAAAAATAACACAAGAATCGTTGAAATGATCAACACCTGCACAGAAAATGTAATTATTCTTAATGGTGTGATTAAATTTTATTTTAGTTCGGTTTGTGCGGAATGAACTACCTGCTATTTTGCAGCTGAGCTTCTGAAGCAGCTGTATACCACATTTGCTTGTAGCGCATTACCTCACACAATTTCCATCACTCGTAAGCGTAATAATAACTCACAGCCTATTAAGCTCCTAGTAATTGACGTAAAGCTGTCATTATTGTTGGATGTTACATTGACTAAATAATAAGTCAATCTATCTATAAACTGTAAAATGGTTATTATGAACTTTTATATAAATACGAATGATAATAATAGGAGTGTCTAACAAGTAAAACTGGATTTTATGAAGTTTTTGAATAAGAAAACAAGTAAATGAAGTAAAAATAAATAAATAACACACTATAACTATTAATAGTTAAATGTCGCCCAAAAAAGTGCAAGAAAGCGTACCAATCTTAACATGTTTTTTATTAGCCTAAGTCTAGGCAATCTATTAAAAAGATAATTCGAACAAACTTATTCCTCTTGTGAATGATGTATACTGCATAAAATGCAATCAACTAATTTATGGCTCAAAATTTTCTAATCTATGCCAGCAGAGTTAATTGGCTAAGAACACTATATCACTAACAGGCAGTCGCCGTTGAGAAATATAGTTAAGTATGGGCACAGAGTACGTTGGCTCTAGATCTATAATCAGTGATTAAGTCGGTAAATTACCCCGTAAATTACCGAATTAATTACCGTCATTTACGGTAAATTACCACATAAAATTTTCGTAAATTACCAAAAAGTAAAACATCATCTATATACACGTATGACATTGCACACTCGGTGATTTGGGAAGTCCCTTTCTAGCAGATGTAAAACCCCGTGAATCAGCCGTTTATATAACAAGTGAAGTAGTCTTTCAAAAGATTTCGGTGTATAAGTTAAACTATATAAAGTTTGTGAATATACTACTCGTAGAACTGTGCGCTGGGATGGGGCGTAAAGATAAAATCAAAAAAGTTATTTTAACAGCATTTTCAAAATCCACAGAACATTCGAAATTATATTCGTGGAACTTCTATTCGCAAAGTTATGTTTTAAATGTAACCAGAATATCCAGTCACTTACAACGAATGCACTTATTAAAGTGCATTCGTTGTCCTCGCAAATTGTTAAGAAAATTAAAGCAATAAATAAAGGTGAGTAATTTTGATTGAATTCTATTGGGTTTTATGGGAAAATATTTAACATTTTAGAGATTCCGGAAAGAGAAACTTCTGCGCAAACAGATTTAGAAGACGACGATTGAGAGACTATTTCAAGCAATTCTCGCACACAATCTGCTGCAAGCACCACAAAATTCGCTTACAGTGAAAATTTGGATTTTTTTGTGGATGTAATGAATGAATCAGAAGAAGAGGAAATTTGGGTTCTCTTAGCAACAGGATGCTTTGCTAGTAATACTCCTTTAAATGTTACGGAAAATATTTATTGGCAAAAATTGTTTAAAAAAATTAAACCTTCTTTACGATTGCCCACTAGATATCAGTTATCCAATGGGCTTTTAGATAAAAAAACACTCTCAAATAAATCAGTTAGTTAGTGAAACAATATAATAAATATAATTATTATAATAATAAAACAATTGGAATTCAAGTTGATGGGTGGAGTAATATTAGAAACGAATCCATTATAAATATAATAATTACATGTTCAGAACCAGTTTTATTTAAAGTAATGGACTGCAAGGAAAATCGCCACGATGTTGCATATCTTTGTTCTTTGCTTAGTTCTGTTATTGGCGACATAGGTATTAATAAAGTTATAAGCATAGTGACTAATAACGCTAGCAATAATTTAAGTTTAATTACTGATTCGCATATTTTGATGCTACATTTAAAAATATACAAGATGAACAGCGAGCATTACAAAAATCAAACACACTAACATCTCTTAAACGACCTGGCCAAACTAGATGGAGCTCTAATATTTTCTGTTTAGAAAGCTTAAGAATAAATAAAAATTTTTTTAAGGAATTGGCTATAACAGAAACTATAGCTAATACTTTAAACAAAAGTATAAAAAACAATATTTTAGATGATCTGTTTTGGGAAAGAGTTGATACATTACATAAAATTAGAGATAGGGTGCTCCGTAATTTTAAAGAACATACAGATCTCTCAACCTTGCATATGTCATGTTGTTGAATATTTTCAAGACCTGAATGATCAACCGATTGCTGCATGCCCAGTTTCAGAGCTAAATGCTGTCTTATCACATTTAAAATCACGGAGAGAAATGGCTATAACACCTATGCATTTTGCTGCCAATTTAGTATAGTAGAATTACCGAACAGATGCAGTAGCAACATTGCATTTTTGTAATAGCTTAAACGGGCAAATGCGCTGTTGCTACTGCATCTGTTCGGTAATTCTGCTGTAGATCGAAAATTTATAGGCAAAAATCTCAATAACGAGGAATATATCACAGCATTGACATATATTAACAAACTATCAACGCATCTAGTTGGTGGATCTGATATAGCAAAAAATTATGACTGAGGTTGCTTATTACAAATCGAAAGAAGAATTGTTTTCAAAAAATTTTATATGGTAAGCATTGGAGACAGGCAAATTGAATTCTGTATTATGGTGGAAATTACTTTGTTGAACTAGAGCTTTAAGTAAAGTCGCAATAGAAATTTTGAACAGTCCACCAACAACATGTGCGACGGAGAGAAGTTTTTCAATGTTTAGTATTATACACAATAAAAAACGAAATAGATTAACTAATGAAAGAGCTGCTAAGTTGGCATATGTGAATTTAAATTTAAAACTGAAAGAAAATCCGGCACTCAAAGATCTCCCAACAGAAGAGTTGGAATGTTCTGATTCGAATTGCAATACTGAGTCTGAAAGTGATCTGGAATAGTTATGTAGTTAATAATGGTAATAATGATAAATTATTGTTTTGTTCTATTTTCAGAATGTTGTTAAATTTTAAAATATGTTAAAATTGTACTCTTTATTTTTTTTCCCTTTAATAAAATGTGTAAGACTTTTTTTGTTGTAGGGGTTTTATTTAAACAATAAAAAAAGTGTGGTAAATTACCATGGTATTTACTCAAAAAATGGCAAATTACGCGAGAATAAATCTTGGTAACAAAGAGCAGTAATTTACCACGGTAATTTACCAAAATCATAAATTACGGTAATTTTACATCTCGGAATAATATTGAGTACATGGTAGTTAAAAATAGATCACTAGTAAGAAATTTGCAATGGTACTAAATAGCACGTTGTGAAGTCATTAAGGTGCTGGACGTTGGATCAAGTGATTTATGGTCGGTCACCAATCAGCATTACATAATTGTTGGTTATTATTTGGGTTGAAGTTGGGTTATAACAATTATTATTTTAGCAATAACAAATAGCTTTTCTAAGTAAAATAGTCTTATGTTATTATTAATTCCAATTCAATTCCAATAACAAAAAGGATATACTTTCTAAGGATGTCGAGAAAAGGTTTTAATAATAATAATGATACATAATGATCATTTAATAGTAATGAACATTAAACACTCTGATCATTGGTCGCCCAAGGTTTAACTAAGGCCGAGTGGAACATACCATCAAAACTTTTTACACGGCATTTTCTTTGATTTGCAGAGACCTGCCAGCAAATGACGGCAGAATCGTCCTATCAACCAACAGACAATTTAGTTTTCAACATACTTATATTCATCAGAAACCAACCAATCCAAATTTGGTAGTCCTAGAATAAACAGAAGAATTAATAGTAATAGTATGATTACAAACGGAGACGAAGAAGAAGTAAAAAGCAAAAAGGGTATAACAACTTTTCTGTGACAAAGTCGAACAAGCTGTTGCTGTGGATCGAACAAAAAAAAAGTAGATTTTCCATTATTATGTCAAAAATATTGCAAAGACTAAGAGAATCAGGTTAGTTTTTTACTTTATAAGAAAATATTTTGCACAAAATTTAACTTGAAATGTAAACCTCTAAAAACACTTAATATCTGCGATACACTTAAGATGCAGGGAGACAACAAGTTAGATCCTGAGATAAAATTGACCTCAAAGAGAAACATACCAAGCACTTAGATGACGCTGAACAAGCAGGCAAGGCAACAAACAGAGAGTATAAAGAATATCAATGTTTGACTTTTGATTTTAAAAACTCATTGCCTCTTCCACGCGTTTCTGCTAACATTGTTTTCTATTAGCATTAGTTATGGATTTATAATGTAGGGATACCCTGTGGAAAAGAAGATCGAAGATTTTACTATGTTTAAACGGTAGGTGTAGCTTGTAGGGAGTGCAGAAAATAGGTTTCACCCTCTTGAAACACATACTGATGTTAAGAATTTTATGTTATGAAGCGATTCTTGTGGAGTTCAAAACAGAAACATTAAATTTATATTAATGTACAAATCTGTGTTATATAATACTCCCCACCAGCATCAACTTAAAATTTCTATATTCTGGATGCAGTTTTTTCCCAAATGATGCTGATTTTAGAGACATCGAATTATCATTGAAACACCAAAAATTTACTGGCCTCTATTTACCTTAGGACTATATGACCAAAATGAGAATTTGTAGAAAAAAGCTTTTTATTGTAACTGAGATGTCAATCGAAAGGTCAGGGTGGATGGATGGAAAAAATGGAAAAATGCGAAACCTTACCACAGCAAACAATAAAAACTATATTGATACATACAATAATATCAACAAAGATTTATTAACATTGTGGCCAAATGAAAAACCTATTTCTAATCCTAATCTGCTTAATCTAAACGGGATTCTTCATCTCTACCTGCATATTGTGTAGCTTTTTATGAAAACTTGAAGGTTAGATCCAATGTTCAAGAAGATGTCGATTGTTTCAATATAGAAAACCTAAATTTTCAATTTGACAATGATTAATGACAGATATTAGTGTTTATAGCATTGAGGAAAAATACTATGGAGACGCTGTAAAGCATCTTTGCTGTACTCTCAAAACGGGAGCATTGAGTGGGGCGAAGTGTCGGACCAATATGGCTGCCTCACCTAGTCCGGACTATTCAAAATTATGATCTGTCATCCCACACATGTCAGGCCTACAGTAACCTATGAAATGTTATTCCACACGAATTCTTCTTATCAACGCCGTCTCTGCTGTTGCAGCTACGTAGAGCACAAGAAACCATCAAGTCATTTAATATTTAACTTATTATATAACTCTAATATACGATGCACTTAACAAACACCCCACTTTTTACCAACACTCTCTGTTTGACGTAAGTGTAGTATCAATATGGCGGAGCTGTACCCGGTTTGATCACGTGACGTCGTCTCCCTATTCTTTCTCAATGGTTTATAGCTATCTTAATTTTTGTTCTGTCAGTAAACAACAACTAAGAAAACAAAATGCACTGATTTTATAATCCAAGTCAAAAAAATAATTATTAAAGCTAAAAATGTATAAATCCACAGTATAATATCCATATACCGCCTGCGTCAAGAAACATTAGCCATAGCGGATTTGTGTATACGTATATATGTATGTATGATGTATAGACACCGCGCTGGGACGTATTACATACATACGAACAAGCTCCCTGAATCGATATGGCTAATGGTAATTGACACAACCGGTGTACTCGTCGAAGAATAATATTTTATATAAACGACGGATAAAAATTATAATCAAACTGTCTTAAATTAAATTTAAATTCCAAACTTTACTGTAAATGTTTCTCAATTTGTGCTCCCATGAGAGTTGATAGGTTTCTGCATAACTATCCCCAATTTCAAATACATGTCGCAGATTAGTATAGTATTATAGTACTTACATGTCATCATTTAATATATATGGATATGATACTCATTACATTACTAGATCAAGTTAGATCATCCTTCAACTATACCAGATACTTAAAAAACCTTAAATATATTTCATAGGTTTCGGCACTACACACGTGTAGCAGTAATGCCTAGTAATTTGAAACTGACTTGTCGACCTACAGGTCTCGGATTAGATTCGTGACAATACCGTCTAGATATTTTTAAACATAACAAATTCTCTACTACCGGTGAAGACGTAAATGCGTCGATTCCAATTTTACGATCTCACAGGTCTTATTAGAGACGCTGGCATAGCCTGAACACATCTTAGCCACAATGTATATACATTGCATTTTACATGTTCAGTAATTGTTAATGTAAGAAGCTATTTAAACTAAATATTTCTCTAAGAAATGTTGAATTATTATTGCATGTGTTAATAGACTGCCATTTAAGTTAACTCCTACGTATTCTGAATATAAATGGTCACAAAAGAAAGTCTTCCCGAAATAGAATTCTACAAGGATCTGGTAGATTAAATCATGTTATTAGAATAATACGCTTGAATCTCCTTCAGCAGTCACTAGTAGAACATAACGGTAGATTATTCCTTGTAATACTTAAACACAATACTCAAGATCATGTATATTCTAGGAAATTATTTTCCAACGACTCGTTAATTAAGACGGTTATAGAAAAAAAAACTTCCTGTCATCTAGTTTCCTTGCTGCGCCTTCCTCTAATGAACGTGCATTCTGTAGAATACCAGACACAAATTTCGTAATTTCCTATCCGACTAACTAACTATTCCGATCGATCCACATTCAACAATGCCGGAATTAAATAAGCCGCCGAAGGTGTGTAGATTTAACTCTTCCAGAAGCATAACAGGCACACGAGGAGGTAAATGTACTCACTCGGTCATTGACGAGATCCGAATCCAAGCTTAATAGTGGATGACGAGACAATAGAATAGACCAACAATAAAATGACCGTCACATGACCGAGGTGCATTATCCCTTTAAAATACTTCACGGTCTACTAAATATGTTCATACAATGAAACGACGAGGACCACGGTGCACCACTTTGCAATCAACGGGTCATTATGTGGGGTGTGTGTAGCGTTTGTGCATCGTAAGGATGCGCACATAGTTGGAGATGTTTTATTGGACCGATAGACGCGGATGAACGACCACACGATTCGAGTCTAAATGCCTGGCTGCGCCTATTGCACAATTCAATTCCGTATTGGAGAGTAATGAATTCAGTTCGATATTTTGTCGGGCGGTCTTGCTGTCTTGTTTCAGCAGGTGGTTTAGCCTAACTTCGTATCTGCTCGCTAATTAAGTGTCTGTATAAATGTCGTTGAACGTATTAAAGTAATTTCTAAGAATTAGCATTTTGTATTTTGTATGATTTATCAATTAGAGTAAATGCTTGCTTGGGCCATGCGCTAACAAAAAAGTTTTTCGTTTAAGTATGTTCTTTTTAAGTAAGATTTAAGAGATCTACTGTGAATAAATCTCAACGCAGTAGATCAAGTATCGGCATATTTCCTATATTACTATTTGCTGGATATTATTATTAATTGAAGTAATAAAAATACTAATGACATAGAGTAACATAATGAAAAATAATGTTATTTTGAGTTATAATCAAACTCGTTGAATAAGATTACGAATATTTGAACCTGGCGGGAACAAGAAATCTAAATGGTTAAATCAACATTCTTTTTATTTCAATATACTGTGTATATCCTTGAAAAGAACATATCATGTAAAATTTAAATGTATCACTTTCTGCTACTTGAAATAAAACGCAGAATATATTGCTTCTACATAAACAACTCTATATGTTAAATAAGTGTGTTTTGCTTTGATTTAACATTTTGTTTTTATCTGTGTGCAAAACTTTAAATAAGACACTAACTATAGATAAGCATCATTTAGTTACTTCCATATACAGGCTGCCCCACGGAAAACGAAACATACTGAATATCTCGAAGGAGAAAACTTTTTTGAAGAACCCCAAAAATAAGTTGATTTTTGTTACAAGGGGGACACCCACCCATCATATCTTAAACTGTGTTACGTCATTCCCCTCCCCTCCCATCACTCTAACCATTACAATTTAAATAGGGAAAGTACTAAGTACGGTACATCATCGAAAAGGTAATTGTACGGAGAATTTAGCAAAGTGATTGTTGGTTGCGCTATTTTTTATTTTAGCGCCCTCTAGCGGGATAAAAAACGGTTACGTCTTCCAAAATGTGATACATCATTTCAAAGCTAATTTTATTAGCAACTAAATACGTAATTTTTTTGATATTTATTTGCCATCATTGTCAAGTACAGACTGTCATCGTCTATTGTAAACTAATTAAGTTCGTAGTTTCTAATATTAGAGCTCTGCCAGGTTTTTCAATTACGTAAGTTAATATTTTTTTCAATTGTGCACATAATTCAAAGAGATTGGAATATACTAGAGGAAGCTTGACTGCTGTTTGTAGGCGAGGTATGTGGTCGCAACAACTGCAGGTGGGGTAAGGGGTATTGATACATTGCCAAGGGATTATAGTCCTTAAGGAAATCTGACGGCGTGCTGTCATTGGTCGAAATGTCGTTCTCGTACTTGGTTCGTATGATTTCGTTAAATTCTACACGCATTTGTTTTAAAAGTTTTTGTGCTTTGTGATATGTAATAACGCGAATTAAGCACTTTTAATGCGAAATACATAGTAAAAATGGTGCGATTTTGTTCTTTGTGTAAACGTCGATACGAAAAGGCATCCACTCGAGCACATCCAATCAGCGCTCTATATTTAAACCATGTTAAACACGTAAAGTTGAATTCTTGACCAACTTACTGTTACACCTTTTTTTTTGAATCCTATACCTTATATTAGACTTTATAACTTTGGTACATTTTCGGCGAGTGTCGCTGTATATATGTCTTGAATTCTTCCGTGCGTATTAGGTCACGCCTAGACTTAATCTTTTGTTTACTGTTGGAATTACGTATTATTATTTTCTGCGGAATGTGGAATTTTCATCTAATTTATTTCTATTTAATTACCTCGTGTAATTAAGTGGTTTCATTGGCATAAGTTGCACTGTTACCTCTAATTTTAAATTCTTTAACGTTATAAGTGGATCTTTAATATTCGACAAGTTTTTGTGTGCGATGCTAAACGGATCGGCTTGATTGAAGTTTTCTAATTTAATTGGCTTCCATAACTTTTTCATAAGTTCCATAGTTTTATAGGTAGCTAATTTGTTTTCTTTTCAATACACATATAAAGTGTGTTAGGTTTGTAGAGGCATTAATGTAAAGCGAGATCTCGTTCCGCCTTAATTTCTTTTGTAAGTTAATTAATTAATCAGGATTTGAATGTATACAAGCTTTTTTTAAAAAAAAAAGATTCAATTTTTCTTAAGTGCTCTCTTGCGGTTGCCAGACCTGAATTTTCAATTTTTAAGCGCATTTATGATCTTTTGGCGTAGTATAGATGCTTTAAATTTAGATAGTTGTTTATTTTTAAAATTCAATTTATATTATAAATCTCTACAGGACACATACTTTATGAGATATTTGCAAAAAAATGCTACTCGCTAAGAGTAAAAGTATTACTTCCGGTCCGAATTTTGAATTTTCATTTATACAAAAAATATTCCAAATCCAACTCTAAATCCTTTTATACTCTTGACAAATATATATAGAATGCATAATTTACGAAATATCTGCAAAAATCGGTATTCGATAAGAGTAAAAGTGTTACTTCTGGTGCGAATTTTGAAATTTCATTTATACAAAAAATGTTTCAAATCCAACTCTAAATGCGTTTGTACTATTGACAAATATATATAGAATGCATAATTTACCACATATTTGCAAAGAATCGCTATACGGTAAGAGTAAAAGTGGTACTTCCTGTCCGAATTTTGAAATTTTTTTTATACAAAAGGTATTGAAAATTAAGTTCTAAATACTTTTGTACTCGTAACCTACCTGTCTAAAAGGCATGACTTGCAAAATATTGGCAAAAAACGATTTTCGATAAGAGTAAAAGACCTACTTCCAGTAGGAATTTTGAAAAACCTTCACAATAAAATTCTTCTAAAACTTAATTTTGAGTACGTATGAATTCTCTATAAATTTGTTTAAAATTAGTAGTTGATGAATTATTGGAAAAATTCGTTTTCTTTTTACTGGAGTAAACTACTACTTTCGGTCTGCACATTTTACTGAAAATCTAATCATTTCTCAACAGGGAGATTATACTCGTAAATACAAAATTTGTAATTGATAGCTATAGCGGTTTGACTGCTTTCGTGGTCGCAGACACACAGACACACAAGCTTTTTTTAAGAACCATTTTTTCGGTATCAGGGGAGTTCAAAACGTGGACATTGCAAAAATCTATCAATACTACGTATAAGAAAGTAAAAGACATTTTGATTGAACGTATGCGTAGGACAGAGTATGTAACCAATTCTATTTATTATTCTGGATTATTGTTGCAGACACTTCTTGATGAAACATTTTTAACTTCAAACAATAATAACTGATTAAGACACTTGGCTCGTTTCACTATGAGTTTTATTTATAAAACCTTAATCGTATAAACAATAGTACTCTAACATATATGTTTTGGTTGTTACACCATTATCAGATGTGCATATCTCTTTGATAATGGTGTAACAACCGAAACATATATGTTAGAGTACAATTGTTTATACGATCAATCTTTTATAAATAAAACTCATAGTGAAACGAGCCAAGGGGTTTAATCAGTTATTATTGTATGAAATTCTATTTATCTTAGTTGGGACGAAAAATTTCACATTATCAAGATACAGAGCACACGCAATATAGTAGTATTATCTATGTGGTCATTTCTTTTCAATTACATTCAAGCGAACTTACACACGTAAGTCATTGTCTTCAGGCAATGTTTCAGAAATAAATAAAATTGATTTTGTAAGTCATGTGTGTTTCGAAATTCACTGAATTATTCAGTCCGTTTAACGGTAAACACTCATAACCGCCGATGATATTCTTATTTATACGTGACGGTGCAGTACTACGACTCGTTTCAATTATTCGATTTGGTGTTTTTAGCCACGGGTGAAAGAAAAAAGATAGAAGCTCGCAGATAAGCGCCAAAAAGTGCAAGATCATCGCGCTTACGTACCGATTCCGTTTATATTTAGTTGGTTCTTGAGAGACAATGTTGTTCGCCGGGAATATTCATTCAGCGTTGCTCTGCCTTTCAACGCCCCCTAATTTGTGGCAGCAAGAGAGCTGTCCGTAATAAACTATTCATCTTTCGTGGCGGAGCTATTTCTTAAACCTGACATATTTATAAAATACCTTAATGCTGGCGCAGGTCCTCGAGATACACATCTTTGTCACCGGTATTCTAAACCTTGTTCACTCGAAATTTCCGAGAACCTATTCATTTAAGACAGGCTGCAGTCTTTAATTAGTTATTTTTCAGGCTTTATTTTTAAGAAAAAAAGTTTACTTGTTTCTATTGATTTTTTTTTAATATGGAAACGCAATTATACTCATGCTTTAAATGTATACGGAATTAAGTAATTGAGAGAGTAGGAAATACTCGTAATGAATTAGTTTTTTGTAATGTTCTTTGTCATCAGCAGTGTTGAAAAAAAACACTTTTAAAACAGAAATAGAGTGTTTAAGAACATATACTGCTTGTAATTTGTACAACCATTATGTGGCCAATAGATTAACCTTAGGAAACATTAGTTTATTATAGATAAACCCACAATAATTTATTTTATATTCATGGACGATGTCCACCACGTCGATTCTATTTAGATTGATTTTTATCAGGGGATCACGTTATTTTGGTTTGGTCTTGGTAATAATCTAGTTGAAATCTTTGGATCATATACAGTGTGCACGCGGTCTACCTGCAAATGAATATACTAGACAAGCTGGCCTCTGTTACTAACATTAGAGCTACGTTAAAGTCGACACTGCAGAAATCGTTACTGCGTTAGTCCGTGAAAATTGCTACTGTTACTGTTAATAACAAATTCTTTAACCAAGAATAAAGTCACTTACTGTACTGCTTTAGAGAAGATGGAAATAATATTAATCAATAAAAAATCACTACCTGGATAATTTATAAGTAGAAACTTGTTGAAGCATCAAATAATCGCAGTAAACAATTTTAGTAACGGATTTCATCACAGCTTCCCAAATTGTATGAGTAAATAAAAGAAATGATCGTCAATTCTAAAAACTTAAAAGCAATAATTTGGCGCGTAATTGTTCTAAATTAGATGGACGAAACGCGATTTAAAAATGTACTAGTCGACTAGAGATCGAGCGTGAACAAAATTCAAATAAAATGCGCAAGTACAGCTGCTATCCTAAACGCGAGTCAGTCAAGCCTCACTACACTCGACCAATAGAACAGTTTGTATATTGCTTTCTCGTACTAACTCATAGAAACTCTCGGTGTTGTCGTTTTATCACACAGTAAATGCATCCGCAGCTTGTCGGCAAGCACTTGGTATAACGAATTGAATAAATTAAGTAGAGCACAAAGGCTGCACTGCATTTTATTATTTGTCGACTAGTGGAATAGGTGCTGTATCTAGATAGGAATTTACTTTTAGACCTCTGTTGTTCACTGATGATGCGGTAGAGTTAATATCTACCTCATCCTTATGTATGCTGATGATTTGAGCATTTCCTTTAAAATAGTAACTTTAAATGATCAATTCGTGCTACAGGACAATTTAGAATTATTTTGCCAGTGAAGCAAAGAGACATTCTTTATATAATTTGATTGGAAAAGCATATTCAGTCATAGTTAAGGATACTGGCATTTATTTGGATAAAGAGCTGACATTTACTAACGTACACATAAATTAATGAACAGTCCTATAATATACTGGCGCTGTTTCAATCCTGAAACCAAGAAGTTATCAACGACAATTGTGGGACTCTACGACTTAGATATTTTATAGATGGTTTCTTGATCAAAGATATAATTTTTATATTGTAACTGGTGAAATAATTAAGCAAAAGGAAACTAATTGAATCACAAATCAGAGAAAATGATAATAAAGTTACAGCCAGTGAGGAAAAAAGCAATTTGGAATTCGGTTTTTGAACATTTCTGGCGAAAAATAGTTCTCTCGACCGGAACTCGTGAATGCAACTAAAATTCAGTTAAAAAATAAAATGGAACTTGGAAGTGGCAATGAGACAGTACTCAATTGAAAATTGTTGCCAGACTAGCATCAGAAGAAAAAACTGCTGCAAGTAGAAAAATACGAAAGCAGAGAATAACATTTTTGGCATGCGCTAATGCTATTGTTTGTCATAAAGTAAAGCCCTTTAGCTTTTGGTTTACCTTAGGTCATTTTAAATTTTCAAATGACCTGTGGAATATGACTATGAATGTTTAAAATCAGCATGGATGACTTCAAACATTGGTTTCATTATTATTAGCTTCAGGTAAGTTTTAATTTTTCACCTGCTATATCTAAAGTAAAAAAAAATACTTCAAGGTTAAACGTCTTCTAAAAGATAAAGGTCTTCCGATAAATGCTTTAATTACTTCTACTACATAACGCGCCATGCATTATTTCTTTATTAAATGAGGATGTGATTAAGAAAGTCTATGTCAGTGAGGTTGAATCCAGGCTACGTTACGGTATACTGTTTTGGGGAGCTTCCCCACACGCTGAGAACATATTACTTGCTCAGAAGCGTATCATTAGAGTTATGGCCAATGCAAATTATAGAGACTGCTGCAAACCATTATTTATTAACTTAAAAGTATTGACCGTTATCAATATCTATATTCTGGAAATGCTGCTCTATTCTCACAGAATGAAAAACGTTCTACCCCAGAATGAACATGTTTATAATATCCGAAATTATAATATCACCCTCCCAGGCATAATCTACATCTATCAAGTCTAAGCCCTCAAAATATGCGAATTAAAATGTACAATCACCTCCCTCATGTGTACAAATTACTTACAGCACCGATATTCAAAACAAGAGTTAAAAACGTACTCCTAGGGTGTCCACTTTATAAAATAAGTGATTTTTTTCAATTACAACTAGATTAGATTCGGTGATTGTCCAAGTATCACCACCTTAAGTGAACTATTATTACATTCATATATATTTTAAAAAATTATCTTGTTTTCTTCAATATTTCAACAACCTATCTTTTATTTTATTTATTTTTTGTATAGATGGTGTAAAACCAGACTTTTTGACCTACCCTGTATGTTATTGTATGTTAAAGGGATGAATAAAGAATATGAATACGAATATAATTTCTTTCTTTCACTACTACCTCCTTTCCACAGATTACACTGAAAATCTATTCACATCTTTAGAAGTAATATGTTAGTATTGACAGCTGTAGCCGTTTGTCAGCTATCGTGTCACACACAGAGGAACATGTCTGCAAAGATTACGTTTTCGTTATCAGGGTACATCGGAAAATTTACATAATCAAAAGCGAATTAAATCAATAACCTAGTAAAAGGTTTCCCAAATTCTCGCCCTCATTGTTAGATAACTTATTATAATTCAGAAATTATTTGTTGTATTTTACCATCTGTTTTGAAAACATCAGACCAACATTTTATCACAATTTGTTTTTACTTTCTTATACGTAGTATCTCTCTCTCTCTCTCTCTCTCTCCCTCTCTCCCTCTCTCCCTCTCTCCCTCTCTCCCTCTCTCTCTCTCTCTCTCTCTCTCTCTCTCTCTCTCTCTCTCTCTCTCTCTCTCTTGTGTGTGTGTGACCATGATAGCGGCCAAACGGTTACTTATCAATATCAAGCGTTAGATTTTCAGTATAATTGGAAGACCGGAAGTAATAGTTTACTTTAGTGAGAAAATAAAATTTCACCGATATTTTGTGAACTACTAATAGCAGTTTTTTGTCTCGCAAATTATGCGTTCTACAGTACAAAGGTATTTATATCTCAATTTGGTAAATTTTATTTATAAACAAAATTTCACAGATCGAACCGGAAGTAACACTTTTACTCACACGTTTATTACGGAACACACTTACCTATAAGAAAGTAGTGTGGTGTCCACACCTAAGTTTTTTTATTATTGAAAAGGAATCACTTATATTTTCTCTTACAGACTGGTCGGAAGACATTCCGTGCTTTGGGAATCGCTTTCGTAGTTAGAATAGTCTGAAGTTGCCCTGGTTATATTCAAATATTCTGACGGTTCACCTTTCTATCCAAATAAAATGTCACATCGTCATTCAATCTCAAGTTGTTCGCATATGGTAATGGTGTTCTTAGACACAGATATCGCCGAAATAACAAGTATCATAGGAAATCTAAAGAACAAAACCAGTGTAGGGAGCGATCAACTGTCAATCAGCATGATAAAGGATACATGTGAAGACTTAGCCGCCCCTATGGCACACTTGATTAATAGGGCAATAAGTGCGGGAAAATACCCAACCATATTAAAAAAAAACCGTTGTTATTCCGGTATATAAGAAAAATGATAGAGTAAACATTGAGAACTATCGTCCTATAGCAGTTGTTAGCGTTATTTCGAAGGTTTTCGAAACAGTATTACATAACCGTTTAAAGGGTTTTATTGAAAAGTACGATATATTATCACCGTCTCAGCATGGTTTCAGGGCATCCTATTCGACAGAAACCGCGGCCTTCAGATTTCTGGGACATGTGAGTGAGCAACTGGATGAAAAACTATTTGT
The DNA here is from genome assembly GCA_963170755.1 of Amphimallon solstitiale. Classification (NCBI taxonomy): domain Eukaryota; kingdom Metazoa; phylum Arthropoda; class Insecta; order Coleoptera; family Scarabaeidae; genus Amphimallon; species Amphimallon solstitiale. The sequence goes on along the minus strand of OY720681.1, from coordinate 36,104,341 downwards.
AACCGGACTCATGTTTGACATGTCACGTGTATTTGACACAGTTGATAGGGGTTTCGCCAGACATAAACTTGAAAAACTAGGCATTCGGGGCAGTGTATTGGATGTTCTGACATCATTCCTGACAGACAGGAAATTTTACGTGAAGTGTAATGGTGCTCGCTCCAAAGATTATAAGACTGATGCTGGGGTTGCTCAGGGCTCGATACTGGGACCCTTGATTTTTATACTGTACATGAATGACCTCCAACACCACTTGTCAACAGGTGAATTAATTTGTTATGCTGACGACACGTCCATTGTGGTCTCCGCGTCGAGCCCTGAACAGCTCAAAGTTAACATAGCCACTGTAACCTCTGAAATGAAGAATTGGTGTAGACTCAATAGACTGATTTTAAATGAGACTAAGACTGAATGTATTTATTTTTATAACAGAAAGATCCCGGATTATGCCCCTGCAGATCACAACAAAAATTGTAAATTTCTGGGGCTATATATCGACCCTCGGCTCTCGTGGGATGAGCATGTGGAGTGGGTAATTAACAAACTGAATTCAGCCTATTTTGCTATTAACCGATTAAAAAATATGCTCGACACATCGGGTCTCCTTCAGGTATATCATGCATTGGTATATTGCCATTTGAATTACAACATAATTATCTGGGGCCGCCCAGCTCTAAATAGTCGCCTTTTCATACTGCAGAAAAGAATTATACGATTAATTTTTAGTTTGCCACACATGGAAACCTGTAAACCTACATTTATATACAATAAGTTGCTCACCTTGACATCAATTTATATACTACGGTGCAGTATGTTTGTCAAAACAAATAAACATTATTTTAGTTTTAACTCTTTAAATCATAATTACAATATTAGATACTGTGGAGATTTGAGAGCCGAGGGTCACTTGACAACTTTATTTGAAAAAAATGTGAAATTTAATTGTACAAAAATTTATAATAGTCTACCAATTACAATTAAGAATATTGTTAATGTTTCTATGTTTAAGTCATCCCTTAAAATGTTCTTGATAAACAATGCCTTTTACACATTGGAGCAATTTTATAATTATGTGAAACTATGATAACTATATTGCAATGTTGACGTGTCTAATATCAATGTTTGATTAACTGGACTAATAAAATTATTATTATTATTATTATTATTATTATTCGTCTTCACTCTTTGCATCTTATGTTGCAACATAAAAATCGATTAAACGTTAGTTACAAGTTATTTCATATAATTTGCTGGCGAATATTAAGTTCTCAAGTTCTCATGACCCAGAATTGGTGATACCATAGGAAAATATTTTGATGGCCTAATAGTTTTGTTTCGTACTGCCTTCGGAACATACGTTGCACCGTAACAACCAATATTGAAATGATATTATATTTAATAATAGAATTAGAAATGATTTTCTCTAAAATAATGAAATTAAACACCAAAGATAAACCATAATATAAATAAAGATTGAAGAGTAATACTTAATTAGTGTTAAGATTGAGTAATTTTTGTATTTAGTATAAGTACGAGGTGTGGAAAAGATCATTTCGAATTTCCTCAGAAAGCTGTAGCTATCAATCCCAAATTTTACATCTACGAGTATAATCTCCCTCTTGAGATCTGATTAGATTTTCAGTAAAATCGGCAGACCGGAAGTAGTAGTTTAATAAAGTTTCACTAAATAAATGCTATAGACTCTTCAAATGTATTAACTCAGCGGGAGCAGAATGATATTGATAATACTGACCTAATAGGTAGGCATAAAGAAAAAGAGAAAAATCCATTATCCAAAAAATAAAATATCCCCAGAAACAAACAAAAATGAATGGCTCTTTCGGCAAAATCTAATTTTATATTAGTGTTCTTTTTTGTTGCTATTTTTTTAATTAGTATTTCTATATTTTTTTGTTAATTGTCAATATTTATTACGTATCAGATATAACATTCGTTAACGTAAATAAATTGTTAATGATAATATTAGTAAACTGTCATTAGCAAACAGTGAATAATTTTCATCACGCGGATGTAGAACATGTAAAGGCAATACTACAATCGCGTCTCGAAATGGTGTAAACTTGATAATATTTAACATTATCTTGCAACACTCAATCGTAATAGAATGGAAGACATAAATAATACACATGTGCGCAGATTTACGTGCACGATTTTGCAATATATTCCAGTCCGTACGTTATGTGTACAATAGAAAACTGAAATGCACATTTCCCCTTCCTGTACACAATCACGGCGACGCAAAAATTTCACCACTATCATTCTTCAGACGCACAATGAGTACAAAAGAAAGACCCGATCATAAATAGATATCTACAGTGCGTAGAATGACGATGGAAAATCGAATAAATCTTTCTTCAACAATGCCCCGGGACGGAGACCGCGTGTTTATATTTCCGAAATAGATGCTTCGCATAGGGGCGTTAATAGATACGGATGAAACTGATTGGGAAACATATCCGCACACGATCACGAATATTACTTATAAAACTTGTGATTCAGATTTATATTGAGCACAAAAATAATTTTATTTATGAATGATAAGGGAATGCTTACTATTAGTTGCTAGTGTATTAACTCTGCGATTCATCCCATACTACCCATATGTGTATATCACTAGGAATTTTATTAACACAATCAATTATAGTTGCTAGTAGAGATAGATCTTTTTCCAAAACTTGTAAAAACATATCTTCGATCAAAATTATCACAAGAACAGATAATCAATAATTGCGATTAAAAATGATATTTGCGATCAAATATACACTGAAAAATTATTTATCAATTTGTCAGCGCCAAGGCATGAAGTGTAACATTTTAATATTTATATTTATTTTTATTTTTTAATAAAGGCACAAAAATATGTAAAATTTCCTATTTTATTTTCATTTAAACGTTATAATATTATATTTTAACTAGCTGACCCGGCAAACGTTGTTTTGCCATATAAATTGTTTCTAGTGAATATTTTGGTAGTCTAATAAAAAATAAGTAACTTATTGTAAGTGTGTGGGGATGTGGTATATGACTGAAAGAGGTATGGAGCGCTGCGAACGATGACGGCCTATAAAAATAACAAAACACCAAACATTAATTTTTTGAATTCATTGTACTTTTGTTATCTTAACTAATAAATTTCTAATTACATCTCTATCACAAATAATGACAATTAAAAAAAAAACTTTATCAGTCTCTTAGTGCAATGGAGTGTACGATATTTTTAGTGAGTCCATCTTTAGCCAACACAAACAAACTGGATGGTTTACCCACCCGAGAACATGCCACGTATAATTGTCCGTGTGAAAAACACGGTGTGCCCACATCTAAGCCACAAACAGACATTGTTTGGCCTCGATGAGAATATACTTAATATGAGAGCTGCACTGAGAAAGTAAAATGATAAGTATAAGCATCACTGCTTCGATCGACGCACAATCAACAATAATGGCCGAAAACGGTTTAGGCCCTAAACTTTAGTGAGTGGGAGAAAGCTTATTGCGTGAGAAAGACAGGAGACCGGCTTCGTCCTCATCCCTACTCTGTGCTGTTTACGGGGTGAGAAGTGACACCGGTAGACGCCTGGCGGGAATAACTGATCGAGTGGTAACTGATCAATTATCGACAGCCGAGAGTAGAAAATTATTATATTACTACTATGGAGTGTGGAAGAGAAGGAGAACGATCGCTTACGGAATATAACTTGTAAAAATGGGCAGGAATTTGATGCCTGGATTTTAGTTCGAATGGTGGCGCTAGTGTTCCCAACTAGGCCAATGTTGTTAGTTGCAATTATTTGACATTTCTTAAATGAATTTTTGGTAGAGATTTATAGAATAGAGTAGGTATATTTTTTAGTCAAAATATCATAGTAACTTTGTTTATTATTATTTAAAATTTGTAGGATGTCTGCCAATTGCTTTGTACCGGGATGTACCACCGGCAACGGTAATTTAAAAGCTTATAACCGTAAACATGGAATAAAAAATCCCAGTGTGTTTCGCCCTCCCTCTGTAAGTATACATTTAATATCTATTATTATATTATACATTATAATGTATATACATTGATTTCTTACCCAAGAACGAAATGTTGAAGAACTGGGAAGCAGTTATTAGGCGAATTGACAAACGAATGGAAAAAACCAACGTGGTTTGTGAATTGCATTTTAAAGATGATGATATTGAAAGAGAATATGTTACACATATGCCTGATGGTTCAGTTTTTAAATTGAAGAGAGGCACTCCAAATCTGAAATTTGGAGCAATTCCTTCAATTTTCAATAATTATCCAAAATATTATGCAAATGTTGTAGTCCAAAAAAGAAAAGCACCTGCACCTAGAAACCCAATTCTCACACTTAAAAAAAAGAGATCTAATATACATGAAAATGCCACAACACAAGAAACATTTGAAACAAGTTTCCTTGAAAATGATTTTCTGCATTTTGACATAGACACGATAAAACTACCTACATCATATTGGTCATCATGTAAAATAAAAAATGTATTCTGCTTCACATGTTGGGAGGATGATTTATCTAAAATAAATAAAAGAGTAATTTTATTTGGACATAAAGAAATAAAGGTAAATTTACATTTTCAAAAAGGAAATGCATATTGTACACCGATTATTTTTTTAGGTTTATGTATATGAGACTCAAGTGTTTATAAATGAACTTGAACAAATTAAGAACTATGTTGATGTTGGGAATATACTGCAAAAGGTAGAAGAATTGAAACCCTGCCTTGGAGCCAATGAAACAATTAGGTAAATGGCATGATATAATGTTTTTAATTATTTATAATATAAAATATCTATTATTTTTTAGAGCAGAGAACTGTACTTTTTATTCTATACCTTCAAAATACAATTCACAATTTCCGAGTAGATGCTTGATGTGTAAAAAATATAGAAAGCATTTAATGCAGATTAATAAACGGATTGATATAAAAAGTGAAAAGAACTGTAATAATATGAACCAATTAAAAGGACAGTTGAGAAACGTTGTTAGAAAGAACTTAAGACTTAAATCTAAGGTGAGGATAAAGAACAATAAGCAAAAGCAGCATTATCTTTTTTAATAACTTTTTTTTTATTAAGGTAGTGAAATTAAGGACTCAAGTGCATAAAATGATGCAAAAATGTGCAAAAGTTCAATATGAAGCAGTGGAAAAGTCTATAAAACACTTACCTGAAGCCCAACAGGAAGCTGTGCGAACATGCATCAATTTTTCTAAAGTGAATAATTCAAAAAATTTGCGCTATACTACTCAGTGGATATATGAATGCCTCCTATTAAGAATAAAGAGTAGAAAAGCATATGAGCATATTCGACATCATAATATATTACCTTTGCCTTGTGTTGATACCTTAAATACATACTTGAGAAATATAAAAGGAACCTATGGTTTTCAGAATCACACATTTGAGATAATTAAGAAAAAAGTGGCACACATGTCATCCCAAGGAAAAAGAGGTATATATATATAATTGCTTATTTTATTGCATTTAATTTTACTTTTGTGGTTAGGAGTATTATTAGTTGACGAAATGAAACTCTCAAAAGGAATTTCGTTCAATAAAAATACACTAGAAATACAGGGCTTTACAAATCTGGGGAAGTACACACCCCATCACCAAAAAAACGCAAAAGGAGATCACGCCTTGGTATTAATGTATCAACCTTTTCAAGGCAAATGGGTTCAATCTCTAGGTTGCTTTTTAAGCAAAGGTTGTGCAAGTGGTACTGTTTTACACCAAATTCTAGCCGAGGCTATCCTACTCACAGAAAATGCAGGACTATATGTGGATGGAATAGTGTCAGATGGTGCTACATGGAATCGAAATATGTGGAGCAAATTTGGCTTGAACAATGACAGTTCAAAGTGTAGTGTTGAACACATAAGAGATTCTTCCCGTAAATTGTGGTTTATATCAGATTTCCCCCATTTAATAAAAAATCTCCGAAATTTTTTGATTAAACATGATGAAACTTGGGTAAAACAAGTGTATATTTTACTATATGTACATATTCATAATATCTTAACATTTTCAGACACCTTGTGGTATTCTCAAATTAAAGCACTGGCGTACATTACTTGCTATAGAAAATGAGGGGCCTTTTCATATACAAATTAATTATAAATTAACAGAAGACCATCTGATGCCAAAATATTTTCAAAAAATGAATGTACCATTGGCCTACCAGGTTCAATAATTATAATAATGTTTGACTAATCTATTATATTTACATAATTTTCTTTCATAGTTTTTTGATGTATCAGAGTCCTTGGAACTCTTACAAAATTATGCAGATGATTTAAAAGATTCTAAAGGAACGCAGATATTTTGTAAAATCATAAAGAATTTGATAACTGCAATGGATTCTAGAACTCCTTGTGGAAGCTTAAATTTAAAAAATAAACACTGGCAGGTAAATACTTAATACAATTGTTTTTGATACAAACTACTCAGGAAATGGAATTTTCAGGCAATTAAGGACTTCTCTGAATTTTTGGAAGTATGGGAAAGAGAGGCAAAAAACAATAAGTACTACTTTATATCCAATTCAACAAGTTATGGAATGGCCATTTCTTTAAAAGCGACAATGGAACTATGTGAATTTTTAATAAGCAAATGTGATTATAGATATTTAATGACTGCTCGCTTGAATCAAGATGCTTTGGAGGTGTGTCTTAATAAAAAAATTCTTCTTAATTTCGGAACTTAAATTTTTATTTTGTAGCGGTTTTTTGGTCTAATGAGAAATGTTTGCGGGTCCAATGATCACCCTGATTCTACATTATTTCTACAAATGTATCGGCTGGCAACAACCTACTCCCTAGTAAAGCCAGTTAAGGGAAGTAATATTGAGGGAAAAGAGATATTGGAAGTACTTTTAACAGTCCGTGATATTGAAGATACACAGGAAAGAAAAGAACAGTGGGTGGCACAGGTGGACACAATTATAGATAAGGGGAAGAATTTAGAACTACTGGAACATTCTGTGTTAATTTTATCAGAGCATATGTATTGTAAATCTAGTGTATCTGATTACATTATGACATATCTAGCTGGTTATGTCGGGAAGAAAATTAGCAAATTTATTGAATTTAAAGAGAATGGAAAAAGCCAAGTATGCCAGGGATGTTTAGACTCCTTAAAATTACCTGAAAATGTAAGCCATCCAGAAAGGCACAGATTAATAGATATTAAAAATAAAGGAGGCCTAATGCATCCTTCTGGGACATTGTTTTCCTTAACTAAGCAATTAGAAGAGATAGTCTTAGGTGCTGTTAGTAAAGGAGTGAATAAGGACACTTTGTTTCAAATAACAGAATGTTTGTTAAATTGTAAAGAGCTTTCTTTGATTGGGTGTCATAAACACAGTGTCATCTTAACACAGAAAGTAGTTCGATTTTATTTAATTATGCGAATGCACTTTCTTTGTAAAACAGTGAATAAAACGAATAGTATTGAAAAAAGCCAAAGAAAAGAGAAAAGAAAGGCAGCCAAATTAATATAAAACAAATATGTAAAACTACATTTTATAAATAAATAAATATCTAATTGTTTATGTTTTATTTCCATCCAGAGACTTATACATATTTTTTAATTTAAACGCTACCTATTTCATAATAGCTTTCCACTACTAAATACAAAATTACCGCATTTTCAAGAAAGCATTAGTAAAATTATTATTTGCCAGTCGCATCCTTAGTGGTTGCCAATATTGAATTATGTAACGAAATTTCTTAAATAAATGCTTAAGACTTTACTACAATTACGCTGCAATTAAAAGTGGTGTAAAATAATATAAACTGTGAAGCCCGACATGTCTGTCAGTCCTGATTCTAATTCTGAAAATATTCCAGCATTATTGTCGTCAGAAATTTATAATTATTATTATTATATTTTATCAACATAAGACAAAAGCTGAGCAAGTTCATTGAATCTGTTTAATTAAATAAATTTTACTACAAGAAATATTTTTTGTCAATGTATATTGTTAATTTAGAAATGTACAGCTACAAATTCTGATGGCAAGTCCAACATGACATAATTTTTTTTCAAATAAATCAAACCATTATTCATTTTACAACTCGTAAATTTCCTATAATAATAATAAACTTTTCTTGTCATTAATTTGCTTCATTTTACTGATATTAACTTTTGAAACTATTACGAATTGTATTATTAATTACAAATGTACTTACGAAAGTTGTACGTATAAAGGAAGTTATTTATTTCATTGAATATCACAATGTTGCACACATTACTTTAGATAAGAAAGGAATAGGGTACAGAAGTAAGCCGGGAGTACACAATGGAGCTGCTTTTTATTGAATTTCATATTACATATTTATTAATATTTCTAACGTTGTAACCATTCAAAATTTTAAATTCTGGCCTAAACAGCGATGCAAGCGCCACCAACGTCAAGCATCAACATATTGCCCATTTTCACAACAAGGCGATCGTTCTCCTTCTCTTCCACACTCCATAATTACTACTATCGCTATTAAAAAATAAGGGTTGATGGTGGACGGGTGAAAATTTAGGGTTGTATATATTTTTTAATGCCGAATCATAAAAAAAATTAAATACTAAATTTTGTAAAAAAAACAAAAAAATTTTTTTGGGGTGGACCACCCTCATCACGTAGGGGTATGAAAAATAGTTTACTTCCTATTCTCAGACCTGCTGAATATATACACAAAATTTCATAAGAATCAGTCAAGCCGTTTCGGAGGAGTTTTGTGACACGAGAATTTTATATATGTATTAGATTGTATTGAATCAGAGTCCTTTTAAGACTGGCAGCACATTTCAAATTATTTCATAGGAAAATCTCGTGAGTTCGATATAATAAATATATGTCTTAGAAAATGATATCTATTTGTTCAGTTTAATTCATATTTCTATTCCTATTCCCAACCATTTTAAGTCCTAACTAGACCTACCTTAGCAATTAAAACATCCAATTTGATTTTAAAACGTATTAGGTTAGTTTATTAAATTCTAAAGTCAAATTATAAAAACGCTTAAACATGAAACTCTAATAAAGTTATAATTCTAATGCGAGAATAATGGGGATTTATTCTAATGCATCAAGAAATTGTAATTTTTAACGGTTGCATAATAATAAAAAATATCTTTTCTAATGTCACTTACGTTAAAATAACTACATAATTTTAATATTCCAAAATGTATTCATCTAAAACTATATAGAGGTTGCCATATTTAAATTAATTAATTTAAATCTTTTAAGTACAATATTTTTAAGGTATTTTGGAATATCTTATTCTATTCACAATTTTTAAATTCTTTCCAAAAACAACCATGGATTTAAAAAAATCAACGCTTTAACTAAAGTTTAAAGAATTTTACAATCGCTCCTATGAAGTGTTCATTAGCATGTAGGTACATACTTGCGTGAGTATCCAAAAGTTATATACAGGATATTTCCAAATAAGTGCGAAAGTTTTCAGAGGACGATTCCTTGTCAAAAATTAAAGGGGATCTTTCATGTAAACAAAAGCTTTTAGGCTTGTCCTTGAAAAGTTGCACGCTTCCAAAAACGAGATAAAAAATTTGTTTTTTTCTTCTTCTTAAAACTGCCTAAGAGTTAAAGAAATGGCATTTTGTGGGGGTGTTCTACCAAAAAAGGCTACCAATGAATTTTCTTTTAATTTTGGTATGATTTTTTAGATGGGTGAAACATGCATTCCCTATTCCTTTTTTACCAGACCTTTTTAACAAAATAAAATTTCTTGATTTAAAAATATCCGTTGACAAGAATTATTTCGTGCTAAACTTTTTTAACCCTTGTGTTTTTTTCGTAAAAGCAATAGTTTCTTAATAAAAAAAAGTAAAATACAATATCGTGCATGGACGTATCTTCCTTGAATGAAATCGAAAAAATCTAGTAGGTGGATGTCAACTCGCTTTGATTTTTATATGATAGTTGACAGTTCAATTCGCTTAGATTTCTATGCGGTATCTGAAAGTTCAATTCGCATTGATTTTTATGTGGTAGTGGAAAGTTAACTCTTCATTATGAATAATTACAATAACGCTGAAATGGTCGATATGCATTTTATGTATGGTCGTGCAAATAAAAATTCCTTGGAAGCTAGACGGCTTTATGCAGAGATGTATCGTCAGCGCGTGATACCTCATCACACAATTTTTGCACGTCTTCACCAACGTCTCTGTGAAAGAGGAATATTTCAAAAACGAAAAACTGATTGTGGTCGTCCACGAGTAATAAGAACGCTGGCACTGGAAGAAGAGGTTCTTAATATGATTCAAGATCGTCCGGAATTAAGTACAAGGCAAATTGCTAACACACTAAATGTTTGCAATAAACTAATCTGGAGAATTTTAAAGGATCACCAATTGTATCTTTTCCATATTCAACGAGTCCAGGCACTTTTACCGCGAGATTTTCCCCATACAGTACACTTTGATCAATGGGGTCTTCAAATGATTACCCAAAATGCTCAATTTTTAGAAAACGAATCCAACTTTCATGACAAGGGATTACAAATTTTCATGACAACTATCTATGAGCCGAAGATAACCCACATGCAATTCAAGAAGGTCGGTGCCAATATGATTTTTCACATAACGTGTGGGTCGGAATTATTGGCGAAAATGTTATAGGTTTGTATTTTCTACCGTTGAGGCTAAATGGTGCATCCTATACAATTTTTTTCCAGGAGCAGCTTCCCATTTTACTTGAAAATGTTCCACTAGCTATTCGAACACGATTGTGGTTTATGCACGATTGTGCGCCTGCCCATTTTAGCATAACTGCTCGTCATTACTTGGACGACGTGTATCCAAATCGTTGGATAGACCGAGCAGGACCTCAACCATGACCTCTCAGATTACCAGACTTAAACCCCTTGCACGTTTACATCTGGGGTCACCTTAAGTACTTGGTTTATACCACCCCCATTGAATGTGTAAATGATTTAAGGAATCGCATCATTGCAGGCTGCGAGACAATCCAAAATACACCCGGAATATTTCAACGTTTGGGCCAATCTATGAGACGAAGACTTGATTCCTGTGTAATGGTTGGAGGTGGTCATTTCGAGCAGTTTTTATACCTCTGTTCCGTTTGATCTTGTTTTCTTTTTCTTTTTTGTAATACAGATAATTTTGTTTTGTTTATATTTTTAATTTTATATTCTATTAAAGCATAACATGGTACTGTACATGTCTACATTAAAAGTCAAAAGATAGAGAATAAAGAAATCATTATAAAATACTACGATTAAAGTAATAATTTGTGCAAACAAAATGTGACATCCACCGACTAGATTTTTTCGATTTCATTCACAGAAGATACGTCCATCCACGATATTGTATTTTATGTTTTTATTAAGAAACTATTGCTTTTACGGAAAAAACACAAGGGTTAAAAAAGTATAGCACTAAATCACTCTTTTCAACGCATAGGTCTGGTAAAAAAAGGAATAGTGGTTGCATGTTTCACCTCTCTAAAAGATCACAACAAAATTAAAAAAAATATTCATAGGTATCCTTTTTATTGGTAGAACACGCCCACAAAATGACATTTCTTTAACTTTTCAGAAGTTTTAAGAAAGAACAACAATTTCTTATATCATTTTTGGAAGCGTGTAACTGTTCAAGGACAAGCCTAAGAGCTTTTGTTTACATCAAAGATCCCCTTTTATTTTTGACAAGGAATCACTTTCTGAAAACTTTCGCAGTTATTTGGAAACAACCTGTATAGCAATATGCAGAATCCTAAAATACATATTTCTATGAGCTCTTTGTAATAATTTTTTAAGAACATGCATGTACATCATTTTAGCTTTTCGCCATGTTGTAGGATATTTGATCTATTTCATTGAATAATCTTGAATTGATGTTCCCGGATGTGATTCACCTTCTTATAATAATACTAGAGCATTTCTTATCCAAGTCTCGCAAGAAAACTACAAAATATCTGGTCGATTTCACAGGTCTGAAGATTTTTATTTACGCAGACTTCATTGGCACAGGTGTGAATCTATTTTACAATATAGGTGACCTTACTCTCATTTTAATGAAGAAATATACTAATTGTTTTAATATTCTTTAACACAAGCTTCCCTTTGGCTTTTGATAAGCATCGCCTGCCTATAGAAACAAACAGAAACAAAGGATTGTTTCTAATATTCACTTTTTCTCATGGCAATACTCATGACAGTCATGACATCCTAAAATATACTTCTTTGGATAGCTTGTATACATGCAAAACAATACTAACTAATAATTTTGAATTATTTCACACACTTACATGTACATTAAATAACCTTGATATTCATGGATGTATCATGTCCACACGTTTATGATTCTTATATTTTCATATACAGTTAAATATCTGTATGTAACTAATGTAAAATTCCTTAAACACAAATGATTTTAATAACATTTTTAACCGTACAACGTCTTTTCTTTAATTGCATTTAAATATAATTCTATTCTACTCTTAACGTATTACAACTGTAATAGTTGGCTTAAAACCCAACTAAATTATTTTTTGTACCAGTAGTAAAAAATCATAGCATTTTTACACATAACAAAGCGCCACGAAATGACATTTCACGACCTGGAACTAATAAGAGGTAAATAATGAGGCCATTATTGACCTAGGGAAATAATGAAAACAAATAAAACGAATGCCGCAACCATGCAATCGCAGTAGTATGTATGTTAAGTTGTCCACCGTCAAAATTCATTCTAGTTTATTTTTATTTAGATCTATACCACAAATCATACATACCTAAAATCTAAAACTTTTAAATGCTCGACCTTTAAGTTAAAATAATTAACTGTATTTTAGGTTAACAAAAGCAGAATATGTTTCATAGTATAATTGGAAACAATATCCTAACCCGTAACTATTATAGATGTAAAGAAGGTAAGTAAATAAATAACTTTTATTTTAGGTTATGTAACAATAACAAAATATGTATAATATGGAAATAATATAACACGTAACTATTACAGATGTGAAGAATTATTTACTTTATTTATAAAAATTGATAGTGCAATTTTATTGTGGCATGTCAAATTTATTGATGGTTCAATTCTATTTGAAAAACCAGGATTTTGCAGATCTGTGGGCACATTAATGATAGTATTTTTAATTGAGTTAATTTCATGAGTATTTACGATATCTTCAGTCGAAGTAGATCCTGATTGTACTGCTGATGTTGATGGAATTTGATTCATATCGAAAATTCCTGTATATATTGCAGGTGTGGGTGCGTAAGTAGATGTAGGTAGACCTTGTAACATACATGCTATATTTTTTTTATTTACTAGGGAATCTTCGATATAACCTTCAGCTACACTAGAAGATTTCCAACCACCATGTTGTTTTAACTGAAGGATATTACCACCATTGACAGCTAAAAGTGTAGCCGAGGTTCTACGGAAACTATGACATGTATATAACTGTGGATTTTGTAAATTTAAGTAAAGAGCAATTTTTTTGGCATCTGTCCTACTGTGTTATGTCCAATGTGTTGTCTAGTACATTTACCGTTGCGTACACTAATAAAGAATTTTGCTATATCTGGAATTGGTCTAATTTTTAAATAGTTTTTAATTATTCTGATCCAAAGTGGTTCCATTATTACAAACTTTCGAGACGAACCATTTTTGCTATTGCGGATGTGAATAATAATTAAATCATCTTTCATGATGACATCAGCAATTAATAAATTACACAGCTCATCACTTCGGCATGCACCAGCAACACCAATTACAAGAGCAGTCTACAAGGTTATATATTGTCAATAATTTCAAAGTATTAATATATAAACATACTACCTTAGTTGCAATGTAACATGTGTCGGGTGCCTCAGTAAGGAATTTTATAATTTCCTCTTGAGTAAATACTAATGATTTTTTGGGCTTATAATTTTCATTTTTTCTTTTTAAAAAGGCAACTAATTTAAAATATTTTGATATGTTAATATCCTCTTTTAGGCCAAGTGTAGCTTTCAACATCGAATAATGCGCCCATAAAGTTGAGGCTTTTTTATTTTTTGAATATTCTTGAAAATAAGCCAGAAGTACATTTTCAGAAGTTACTACTGTATTTTTGCTATTACACCATTTTTTAAATTCTGTATACGTTTTCATATATAAATGTTTAGATTTATGCGGAAGCAAGTTCTCAACTGCCTGTTCTGCAATATCGCGCATTTCAGGTGGTGTACATCTAAATACTTGACTTTTAGTTTCAGTATTTATGTCAAAACTTATTTGTCAACATCAAAATATAGCCTACTTATTTCTTTATATGAAGTTTTATTACAAGAGCATTTTTACATATATGAGTAAATTTATTCATAATTATTAAGGTTTCAAGATCCAATTAGACTACTGGTACAAAAAATAGTATACATACTACGGTTGAGAAGACTATTATTGCCCTTGTGGCCTAAATTCCTCGGCGCTGTGCGCCTCGGAATTTAATCTCGCCACTCGGGCAATAATAGTCATCTTCTCAACCTTGGTATGTAATATACTATTATTTATTATCTGGTTTCTTTATTTTCCAAACTATATATGTCACTAACTGAACTACGTGTTTCTTTATAAATAAAGCCCTATATGTAGTACTTGTTTCTTTTTAAAAATAAAATCTATGGTCATAAGTAAGATGACAGATATGATACACCCTTTCGCGACAAGATGTCTCTCGTGTCGAGCACAGAACAAGCTATGTCAAACTTCCCAGTCACAGTCACCTATACCAACACTAACGTAATTACTCATTACAGCTACCCAAACTTGTGATTTACTTTAACTATGAATGGTGTCATTTCATACATATGTGGGTAGAGTATGTGTTGTTTGACAGATTTTCACCTCTTAACAGAAAAGTATTTTATCTACAGTGTCATTCATAAATGTCTAATGCGACTTTTGTTTTAGGTTAAGTGTTTATAGTGCCAGAAACATTTTAATACTAAGCAAGATATTACAGTAGACGCGCGGTACCGTGAACAAAATAAAACACAGTGTTCACCCTAACGAATTGTTCACGTTAACGTTAAAAGATATGATGAGCCTGTACAAATAATATGTTATATATATAAATACTTGTTTATTATGACTTATGACCATTTTACAATATATTAACATTTAATAATAAATAAATATGAATTTTAAAAAAATCCGATATTTTGGTTTGCTTTCTATGTTGTTTCACCTTTTGCGATACAGCAATTTCTCTCAGGTCTTTTAGTGATTGAACGTGATTACAATCAACTCCACTTTCTTCTGCCCATTGAATTGAGATGTTCAAAGCATTTATTGCACTGTCTAAGGTAACCGTCTTTTTTGAGTTTTTTGCAGTTTCCTCAGTTAGATTTTCATTTTCATCTTCATTAGTACCTTCCATTTGTGTATTCACGTCATTCCAATTAATTATATCTGTGTCAGTAAGTTCAACCTAGAAATAACTTTACATGTAGATATCAAAAGTTATGATAATCACGAATTACATACTTGCGGTAATAACATGTTTAACACATCACGTGATTCAGTTATTGCTCTTGCTTGGCTTTCTCTCCATTTTCGCAGTAATTCGGCAAGTGGCAAATCATCCTCTTCGTCTTGATAACTGAAATCTAAAAGTTTGTTCCAACATTTAGCAATTATTGCGGGATCTAATCGGTTCCATGCAGACATCAAATTAGTAACCGCATCTTTTAGTGTGAGATCCTTTAATGTTCCTATATCAGAACCATTTGCAATAATGTTTCGAAGAAGGCTACTTCTGTAGTATAATTTGGTGAGCCTGATCACGTTCTAATCCATTGGTTGGATAAGGGCTGTTACATTTGGCGGAAGGTACATTGTTATGTTTGTTCATCTTCGCTCTACAATTCATCCTCTGGGGGATGCGACGGAGCATTATCCAAGAGAAGTAATGCTTTTATTGGAAGACCTTTTGATTTTAGAAAACGTGTAACCTACCAGTAGAACTCATTGTTTAATAAATTACATAAGTTTACATGCGAAACTTACCTGAGGAACAAAAGAATGGTGGAAAAAGGTCTTAAAAATTGACTCTGTCATCCAAGCCGATTTAGAATTGTTGTAGTCTACAGGAAGTGAAAAATTTCTAAATGCTCTTGAATTTTTGGCTTTGCCAATTACTAAAGGCTTGACTTTATGATTTCCACTAGCATTAGTACAAGCCAGAAATGTTAATCGCTGCTTTTCTAGTTTCCTGCCAGGAGCTGTCTTTTCTTGAAATGAAACAAATGTCTTCTCTTGTAGAAGCTTCCAGTACAATGCTGTTTCATCAGCATTATACAGCTGATCCAGTGTAATTTCCAGTTGTTGAATTTTATCTTTTAACTGCACTTTAAACGGCTCTACTAGTTCTGGTTGGGATGAAAGTTTCTCTCCCGTAATTTTTAAATATCGAATTCCAAACCTTTTCTTAAAGCGTTGTAGCCAGCCATCACTGGCACTAAATTCTTCATTTATATTATGATTGATTTCAAAATGTAACGCTTTCGCCTTTTCCTTTATCATATCCCCACTGACCATAACATTTTTTTTCGTTTATTCAAAAACCATTTGTATAACGTTTTCTGGATGTTTAGATTCCTTTAAAGTTCTTCTTTTACCTGGTCCTGTATACGTAGCGGTCACTGCACGTAAAATTGCTTCTTCTTTGTTTTTTATCTTACATACCGTGGATTTTGCTACATTATATTTTTTTGATAAATTTGTCACACTTACACCTTTTTTAACTCTTGAATTATAAGCGTCTTTTGATGGAGAGTTAAGCACATTGGTTTTTTTCGGTGGCATCATGAAATTCAATTCGACTTCAAACTCTTCCTGGTACGGTCGGATAACAACTGTACTGAATATGCAATAAACGCAGTTATATGTTCGAAAATTAGCGTCATAGAATACGGGAAAGTACAGCCGCATCACAGTATATAACTCGAACACAGCCCGGGGAAATACCGTCGCATGAAATAAGCGTTTCCGTTATCAAATGTCGGCTTGTTCACTTTATACGGCCATCAGTGTTATGAAAATGATTGTTCACGTTATCCCGAATATCCCGAATTTCCGTTACCCGATGTTCACACTATCGAGCGTCTACTGTATACCAATATACGATCAAGATAACCTATATTTATCCTGATGAAGTTTATACTCTTAGTCGAAATGAATAATTTAGAATTATCTCTATACCTAATATAGTTCATGATATTTAGGATATTTTTGAGTACAGTGAGCTTATCTGCAGAAAGGAAGTTATCTATACTATGCGTTTAAATTTAATGCTAATACTTAGTTCTATTTGTTTTATTTATACCAATGTACTTTATATAAACGTATCAACTTTATGAGCCAGTACGTAATGTATGAATGTTTATTGAGAATTTAAATTACTTAAAAATCCGAACATTTTGTTTTTTATTTTTTTATAACTCTGTAGCTTTAAAGAAGGGCGGGGGGAAGGACGCAATGCAAGAGATTTGCAGGGGGCGCAGCCCTGTGCCATACAAAAAAAAGGACAAGCATACTTCTCTTGTTGAATTACAATGATGACACGATAATTGCACCAAGTTCTCGCACAACTCTTTTCCATTTCGGTTTTCCTGTCACTAACGGAGCACAAAAAGGAAACTTTCTTTTTAGCCGAAATAAATTTAATTTCACCTTCCATTAATAAAATCAGAAATTTTCAATTCGAAAAGGTCCGAATCCGATTGTAACAGACCGTTCGCATTTCCCAATCAAACTTTATTTCACTCCTTTCGTCTAACATCTATGCATACCTTTCTTTTCTATGACTCTTTTATTAACTTTTTTCCAGGTGACTGTAATGGAAATTCTCTTTTACAATTTAGAACGGAGTAGTCTAAAAACTAACACTTTTTAATAATTGTGTAATTTATCACAAAAGGCATACGGGAATTCTCTTAAATAATGGTTAGGTGAGTACATGGAACTGGCACAAAAATAGACGAAAAGAACTCTAATAAAGTTATGCTGTTTGTTTGAAACTCCAATAATGAAGTAACATTATGCGAATTAGCATTATCATTTCGAAGTTTTAAAGCTAGGAAATTAAAAGCGAAGGAAAATGTTTCGTATTTTCCGAAATACAACACACACACTAGTTACCGAACAAACGGAAAGGTGTATAGGTAGGAGATACAGCTCGCTTAACTTTGGGCATAATTAATTTCGAATGTCAAAACAACCGGAACAAAAATACCCCGAGTTATAATTACAATGGACGGGATATAAAATATGTCTGTTATTTTGGAGAGTAACAAGAAACCCATTGTTTGTAGCTACATTTACACATGTACATATTCACAAACGTAGACCTAGCTTTGAAATAAGATAAATTTAAACTAGTGTGTTTCAATAATCTACGCATCTACCAATCAAATAATAGATATTCCAATGTTTTAGAACAATTATAGATAGGTAGATTATGAAAGCAAAATATAAAAATATGTAGCGGTCCGATGCATTACTATTTACTTTTTTTGAAGCATCAAGTAATCTCACTGATGAATTACATTGATAAATTCCATCGCAATATTTCTAGCAATTTGAAAACTTAAGAAGAATATATTTTTATTCAAGTCAAGAACGCCAGGAATCTGTAATATAAAATTTTCGAATAGCGGAATCGTACTACAAGATGGTGTTCACGTCGTAGGAATTTGTCTGGCTGGTTAATTAGCAGCGAATAAATCTCTAATTAAGTCTGCAGAATTATCAGTGTAAAATTGTTTTATAGCAAGCAGTTTTTCGTTTGCTGCAAATAATACCGTAAAAAAGTTCGAAGTTAAGGTGCCTGCATGGTTTTATTAAACGAGGATTCATCATTTGATGAGTTTTATGCAAAAGGTCTAATCAAAACTGGGATAAATATGTATGTGATCGGAATGCTAATAAGACCCTCTTCATTTTGTGCAAAATTGGAACCAATCCAGTAAAAGAATGCAGAGTTGTAAGTGTTTGAATGTTACCCATTAGAATTATTACTTGCGTGTGCATTGTGTGAATTTCACAATGTTCGACATATCCGACATATAAATCTGAACCCTTTTGCGAGTCTGAAAGTGATTGTGAATATGATGGTCCCACAGCTAGTGAAACTTCTAATAGTAGTGATGCAGATGTCAACCAACCACTTGAAGAAGTTAAAGCAAATAAGCGAGAGCGGCATGAGCAAAAATAGAAAAGAAATAATATGAAAATGCAGAAGGCGAAGAGTATATTGAACAAATAGAGACATCGTTTTTCCAAATAAACATCAGTAGGGCATTGCGAGTGCAAAGAAGCTCGTCTGAGAAAGACATCAGCTGAGAACCATAAGCAGATATTTAAATCATTTACGAAATAGCTCATCGAAACAATCAAGAATTTATTTGTGAGGTTTGATAGCAGCTGATACGGAAAAATAACTCGTACGCGTTCAGTAATACCCAAAATGTGTCATTTTTCTACCAAACATAAGATACGAATGTAAAATAAATGTATGCATTACCAAATCTCGAAACTATCAAAATATATTTTTTAGGTCAGGTTTCTTGAAAATGATTTTGTTGTGTGTGAGATAGCTATTTGTAACTTGCATGGCATTAGAAAAAACGATTAAAATGTATTTGCGATTATTTAACGTCAAATGTTACTCCTGGACGAATATTCACAGGAAGGCATTCGAAGAGATCGAAAGGTATTCCACGAAATATCATTCAGAAAGTGCATGATCATATTAAGTCTTTTCTTAGTAGAGAACCCTATTAAGTCGGTGAAGAGAGCAAGAACTTTTTGTCATCAGAGCTCATTATAAAAATAACTCATGGAAAAGTACGAATATGAGAACTACCATGTATCCTCTTCAGCAAGACGAAGAAAGAAAATCAGTTGTCACTTAACGATTTTTATTTCCGGCAGTGCAAAGACAACTTCAACTTCAGATTTGTTATATCTAGGACAGACATCTGCAAATGTGTAATGTGTTACAGAACAGGCTCAACATGACATCAGTCGAAGATGAAAAGAAGGTAATAATAGTTGAGAGGAAATTAGTAAAAAGGAATCTGAATGTTTTACAATGAATTGAAGGAGTGAACAACGGAAGCACAAGGACAACGCTGTTTATACTCTGCCTTGACTTTCATCAGAATCTACAGTTGCCAAGAGATGTTTTTTTGTTGAGGCAGTTGTGTGTATACAACTACTGTATCCATTCAGGAAAGAATAAAAGTTCCTTTTTTACATGTACGAGAGAACCACAGTGAATAAAAGTGCTAATGATATCAGTAAGTATATCATGAACGTGCTAGATTAGCAAGTGCCTTATTCTCTGATAACTGTTATGCACATAGCAAAAATAGTAATTTAATAAACAATATCTGGCGATATTGTCTATATAAGATAGTTTTATCGAGGCAATAGCTTTACGTCAGGCGACAGGTGTTTCGAAGTCATTGACAAAAAGAATCGCATTTAGTTGAATTCTCTTTATAACATTCTTCATTAACGATTCCCAACAACAATCTAAGGAAGAAATGTACCATTACCAAATATCCTATATTTTTGAAGTGAAAACTTCTATGGGCGCGTTGATGCATTGATTGTTGGGCACTGAACGAGACTGAGCCGTCACGCTCGGAATGTAACGCTCGTTCGGGTAAAGTTGGCTCGAATCGAGTTGACTAAGGGAGCGAGAGAGATATAATTAACGCGTCACTGCCGGTCTCTGCTATACTCGCTCGGCAACCGTTTCACGCTCGGCTTTGTATTATAACACTAACTAGCGGTATTTAATTTCAATTAAATTGAAATTTAGAATAAATACGCGAAATTTGTATTTTTATTTTCTGAAAAATTCTTGTCCGCATGCAGATGCGATCCCGAGCCGCCCGGATATGAGGCCGGCACGTTACCATTAGACCAGCGCGGGTACTCGTATGAGAATTATAATACCGTTTGAAGTGAAAACTTGATCAGACCGAGCGAAATGTACTAGAATAATGTATACACAATAATAATAAATATATATTTGTTAAATGTAATGTAGAACGAAAATGGAAAATGTAAATGTAAATGAATATAGAACGAAAAAAAAAGTTGTATTTCGTATTATTTACCTCGCCTTGATGAAGTTTTCACTTCTGCCGTGTGGTCTTAAGCACGCCCATTTTTTTTTCTACACTAAAAACTCTTACTCTCTAGACTGTTGTTAGACTGACAGTGGAAGTTTCATTGTTAAGTTTAACATACTTAAGCCAATTGTGGCAGTTAATACGGACAGCTACTCTGTGACCCTGGATCATTTAAAGGATGCCAAAAAACGGAATATTATGGTACTGATCTCAGAAAATATCCCAAAATCCGACAAGCCTTTTTACAAAGCTCTAAAAATCGTGAGTAATACTTCTGCTGAACCGTCATCGGACATGTAAGATGCACTAACAGATTCTGAGTGATGGTTTGTAAAATTGTAGTTATAGCGTATTTGCACTAAAGTGCATTTTTGTTTGTTTTAGGTGTTTTTATTTAAATCATTTAAAAAAAAAATTATGTTCACAGTACTGTTTTATTTCATCTTGTTACATAAAAACCCCATCTAAAAGAAATAAAAAATCATCAGTTGGCTTCTTGTAGCGGTGAGATTTTGTATGGTGGTTAGGTTCAATCAGCCACCGACTAGAACTCAAGAGAATGTATTAGATGAATGTATTTGTATTTTAGTATAAGAGAAAGCAACATTTATGTAGTTTAATTAAAATTATGCATTTCTTATTCGAAAATCAGATATTTGTAGCATTGTAAATAACCTACGTACAAACCAAGAACGGAGTCTGTGGCTTGAAACTACACAAAAACACTAAAACACCTTACCACACTAAAGCACAAAAATGGCTAAATACGTATTTCAACAACTAAGTTGTCATCATCAGTAGCACTGATTAAAAATCGCGCTGTCTACACACCGTAGCGTACAGAACAGTTGTTGATGATGACAACTTAGTTGTTGAAATACGTATTTAGCCATTTTTGTGCTTTAGTGTGGTAAGGTGTTTTAGTGTTTTTGTGTACGTACAAACCGACACAAGACGATTTACTGGAAAAACAAAACAGCTGATTCGCTGTCACATTCTTCAGGAGTAACTTTCATGAGGAAAAAACGGAGGCGGACTTGAGATTGTAGGCGGGATTCAGCAAATTAACTGCGGTGCTGCCGATAGTGGGCAAATTGAATCTGACACAACAGAACCTGTGATATCAGATGCTCCAATTCCGATACCACAAAATTGATGTTTTTCAGCTCTTTCTCAAAGTTTAGAATATAAATTAAGAACAACGAAGAGAACTGGTGTCTCTTGTGTAGAGGTATTACCATGCCAAGAACATCATCGCCATGGCGAGTTTTTCGTTGAGCCCAAATAATACCATAATACATTACTAAATCTAAGATGCGTACGTGGTGTTATTAATCGAGAGTTTTACATTTGAAGGGTTTTGTTTAAAAAGGGGATACGACAACGTTTGATCATAATTGAGATAAATATGTCGTCGGAATGCTCTTATATTGGTGGAAAATTGGGACCATTCAAGTAAAAGAGTACGGAGTTGCGTGCCTTTGAAAGTTACCCCGCATGCAATGCGGCAGCTATTTCGGGTGTTTGCCAACGCCTAGAATCAGAATTAGGAACAACGAAGAGAACTCATATCTCCTGTGGAGACGTAATACCATGCAGTCCTTTATAGAAGATCACCAGAGACATCATCGTTATGGCGGAGTCCGAGCCCTGCGGGTTAAGGAGTTGCCATACTTTCTAAATTTCGAACGCGAAGGTGAGGGAACTACATAAGGCTCAGCACCATAAGGTGTGATCCAATGACCGCATCCATATTCGAGCTCTACCCGTAACCAGTTACAACTCTTTTCATATCCCAATTTAAAAAACTAACCAAAGGAGGAACTGTTCTGATTAGCATTATTGTTATAGATTAAGCAAGAACAAGCCGTATCAAAAACAAAAGAAAAAATTAAAACTTATGAACAAAAAAATAAAAGTTAACAATTAGAGATAAGTGAAGATTGATATGTACGAGGGCGACCTGAAATGTTTCCGGAATCGACAAGAAAAACACGGTATTGGTGTGGGTTTTTCTTTTTATTTTTCGATGTAGTCTCCTAAGATCAATGCATTTTTTCAAATGGTGCTCCAGTGTCTTGCAGCCGTCGAAAAAGTAGGATGTTTCGAGGTCTGCAAAATCGCCATCTGTAGCGGCGATGACCTCCTCATTTGAGGCAAATCTCTTTCCTGCCAGCGTTTTCTTCAAGTTTGGGAATAGGAAAAAGTCCCTGGGGGCTAGGTCCGGTGAATATGGAGGATAAAAACTAATTCGTAGCGCAACTCAGTCAATTTGGACAAGACGATGCAGGATGAATGAGCCGGTGCATTGTCGTGGTGAAAAAGCACTTTTTTCCACTGCAAACGAGGCCGTTTCTCCTTCGATACGGCATATAATCGGGTCAATAAATCGCTGTAGTATTGCTCCGTGATCGTCTTTCCCTTCTGCAGATAGTCGATGAGGATCACACGTTGGGAATCCCAGAAAATGGTCACCATGACCTTTGCGGTCGATGGAACGGTCTTTGCTTTCCTCGGAGTTAAGTCGCCCGGAAAAGCCCACTGCTTCGATAGTTCCTTGGTCTCCGGTATGTAGTGGTGGATCCAAGTCTCATCCACGATTACGAAACACAAGAAGAAATCGCTTGGATTGCGTTGAATCCTGTCCAGACACTCCTCCGAAACGGTCACCCGATTTCGTTTTTCATTCCCAAAATTTCATGTAGAATATGGCCAACGCGTTCTTTTAAGATGCCTGTTGTCGCTGCAATCTCTTTCAGCTTCAATCGGCGATCGGCTAACACGATATCATGAATCTTGTCGACCATTTCATCGTTAGTAGCGGTTTTTGGGCGTCTACAGCGTGGTTCATCACTTGTGCTTGCGCGGCCACGTTTGAACTCGCTCACTCAGAAGCTGATGGTCGAAAATGAAGCAAAATATTTCGAATTTCCGTGGCCGTTTTCCTAGCCATACAGAAGTGTTTTATAACTGCACGACATTGGATTTTATCCATTTTTGCGAAACCGCCTGACTTGCATAAAACATACTCTTAAATAACAACTATGACAGTACACGTCTGAAATTTTTGACAGTTGCTATAAAAAGGGTTGTCCTTGCCGACCAATGAATCCACTTCAACCTTCGTGCGCCATCTCTTGCCGATTCCGGAAACATTTCGGGTCGCCTTCGTATTTTCATGTAATATATTACTATATTATTTCTTCAATATTAGTTTTAAGCCCCTTTTGCACCAAACCCTTGCTTTCTTCTCTGGTCGAATTTCGACGTCCCACAAATGCAAACAAACACAACATCGACATATAATACACAATGTTACATTTACCAACTTAATAATTGTGAATTCGTATCAAGTCATGAGTTACCTGTCTACGTAAGCATGTACAAATGCTAAAAAACCATTACCCTTACTTAGACTATTTTAAACAGTATATTTTGCATTTGCTTCAATCCAGCATGAAATAAGAATATGCATATGTTTAGTATCTATTTTCGTAATATCTATAAATACGTAAATTTATAGACATGAACAAAATTAGAAAAATGACCCAATGGCCATTACCGCAAATTTGTCACGGGCAAGTGTTACGTCGCACTTGCACTGAAAAATAAGAGGAGATAAATATTACATTAACTGTTTCATCTCATCAGGCCGTCGCGGTCGCCCGAAGATAGATATTTCGGTCTGGAAGTGATCCAAGTTCATCCTGGGTGAAATATAGTCGGACTGACTGTTGATTCGTCGTCGGACGATGTTGTGGGTTTAAAATTAATTAATTGAAATGTTCGCCCGTGAGAGAGGCAAAAAGAAAAATTTCCGGCTTTATTTAGCTTTCGACGAATGATTTGGGATCATGAAGAATTCATGTTGAACAAGTGAAACGACGAGCGGAATCTTTAACGTGCCCAGCTTTGATTTGTAAATTTTTTGGACTTCTACATATAAATAGACATTTTCGTATTTTCCTGTTTCATTAGCATGGTCAGAAATATGTGCTTGTTATTACTAGGTATCAAATTAATAATAAATTGAACAGTAATAGACGTTATTATTCTTTTCCAAAAGTTAATAGAACAATCAGTCAGTGTCATCGTATACGTTTGACCAGATGAGCTACATTATAAAACACATAAAAGAGAAAGGCTTAAAATGTTATTTTCTTAGTTGCTAGAAAGTTCAAAGGTTATATTACTCTTGTCGGTCTACGTATATTCAACATAAAATAGAAACATTTCGGTTAGTCGTATGCGTCAAGAAGCCCAGCCCATATAGCCATTATATGCAAATCACTACAAATGCGATTCCATATTCATTTAATGGGTTTACACATATCCAGCATTGTAGATACATATGATATGTATAATGTCAAAAGCAGAAATTTAATATTGTTATTTGGAGAATCTATTTAAAGCCAAATAATAAAAAAAATCACTTCATCTGATTGATTTAGTGTAGGTGTACTTTTCGTCATAAATACATACATACACAATTATGTTTTTATGTACTCCATGACATTAAGATGGATGATTTAAAAAAATAATTGAAATAGATTTACATAAACCTAATACAATTATAAATATATTTCGGCGGAAAATTTAATTGAATGCTTAACAATTACATCCATAATATGTACATATATAGGTAATACGCAATTAAAGTTCATCTATTTAAATCTCTTAAAATAACAAATAGAAATACATTTTTCGTAATATTATTATCCTACATCATCAAAGTATTATACTTGGAGTGTTTTAATTGGCTAATTACAGTTTAACTAAAATTATCATTGGATGAACAAATATGAGTCAACATGGACAAAATATCTTATTATATCTTATGCATAGAGAGTAATGTATACATGGGCGTTTGTTTACGAGCAAATTGTATAGTATACCACGCAAGCCCCAAACTTATAAACCCATAGCTTTAATTAATCACTTATTTGTTTCTAACAAATAGATATTTGGACCCAACATTGAGGCTTTCTATTGAAGAGTACAAATAATTATATATTTATATCTAAATTGTAATCGTCAAATAAATATCAAAAAATGTTCAAATAAAGCAATTTATTCCAGATGAACTAAGTATGTTTAATGCAACTAAATTTTCTTCCGTTTAGATAAATAATTTCCAAACAAATATTTATTAGAGAAATCAAAACGGATTTTATTGTTATTAATTTATTGTGGGTGTCGCAAAAGAGTAAGGGAGTGTCATTATATCAATGTTTTGGCACTTTGACGGTTGGCCAGTAAAATGTTCCAACCCAACCCATACTTTACATCGTTCTTTGATAATATGAGAAATTGATGCGATATAAACACAAAAACTCGAGTGTTCAACGAATAAAACAATTTATATGACATTTCCTAGTTGTCACTATATCACACGCAACGCCTTCAACGAGGCCCTATTTCCTGTGAAACACTCTCGACCCGGAAACGCATTATGTATTACACTGTCGCCTGTCGGCTTGTATTTTAGCACATATTAAACTTAATTTTACGAGCACTCTTTCTATCACTTCGCAATTGAATATTGATTGTCGTATTGATGATTGAACGTTTTCCAATTTCGTCTGGTGTTTCTTTATTGTCGCGTCCCGGTAACAATACGGATGTTTATGTTGTAGAGAGAGAGAAAGATCGCGCAAACTACGAACCCCACAATAGATTATCACATAATTGGATAATAACTCGATACATAAAATTTTATTGCGGCGAGAGACTGAAATGTGAATGAAAACCTCCTGAAAGAAATTATGGCGAGTAGCTGCATGTGGTGCAGTAAGTTTTAGTTCGGAAGTAGGGATTTGAACTTAAATACTATAACCACATCCGTATACATTATAGGCGAGAAGCAGCTGAAAGACATCAAATATGATAATTTACCAGTAATATAAATTCTACTAGCCGAATCGATACGTGCATATATGAAGGTTGCAGCCGGCTTAGTGATTCATTTATTGTTTAGCTATTGATACGGTCTGGCAGGACAAACAAATGTCACTGAATTGTCACTTAGTTAAGAAAGTTTGAAGCAGTGTCCCACGTGTTGTGTTGCGTGTGATTTTCAAGAATCGAAAACCGTGCAAGAGGCTGTAAAAATTATTGGTTTTTGTTATTTTTGTGGATTATATGTTACAAAATCGCAAAAGAAGCATTTAAGTGAATTAATTCAAAGATGTCATGAACAATATTTTAGGTTCAACATTAAAAATCAAGACAAAACGTGGGTACCATTTATACAGGGTTACCGCTAAATAGGTACCAGGCTATACGAAACTGAGGAATACGTATAAATGTCTAACTGAAAATCAAAAAAGAAATTTATTTGTAACTCGTCAAAAATTTCCAAATTTTTAGGGTCAAAATGTAGTTAAAGTCAGCCTATAACTTTGTTTACGCATTTACGTAAATACCACTAGGAATTCCCGTTTAAGGTCTTCCAAAAAAAACGATAAAATGCAAATATTTACAACTTTTGAGAATGACTGGCAATTCAAAAGATTTACTATAGCGATGTTGTTTGTGTGTGAATAGCACGCTTTATGTAGAAAAGGTCGACAACCTCGGTGCATTACCATGTTTTTTTTTCGGTAAATAGAAGGATATTATTTTGAAACTTAAATTCCTCCACATGAAAATTATTAACTAAAGAAAAATATTTAATAATATCTTATTAATCTCAAATACCAGTTTTCATTAATTTTTATGTAATTATTCACTTTTTTTTTAAGTTATGGTGGTACTGAAAAGTACCTGTTGTATGGCGAAACAGGAAAAACAAGATTACAAAAAGTGTTCGAAATGCCCACCATCAGCTCTAATGCAGGCATCAATTCGGCGACGAAAGTTATTACGTACGTCGGCAAAATTTGGCATTCCCTCGCGAATGTGTTGAGCTGCAACAAAAATGTGATTTTGCAGGTCTGCGGCATTTTCAATGTCATGGTGACGATCATATATCAAGCTTTTCACGTATCCCCATAAAAAGAAATCTAAGGGATTTAGATCGGGACTTCGGACCGGCCGCAGAATGTGATTTCCACATCCAATCCATTGCGGGAGTGTTTGGCTTAAAAATTCTTTTACAAGTCTACTACTATGCGCGGGTGCTCCGTCGTGCATAAACCATATTTTTTGCCGTATCGCCAATGGTACGTCATCTAAATACTCGGGTAATACATGTTCGAGAAAGTGTAAATAGGATTGTCCATTTAATCGTTCTGGGAGTATATGTGGTCCAAGTAATTGATCGCCCAATAACCCTGCCCAAACATTGACGGATATCCTAACTTGCGAGGAACTTTGGTGTATTTCGTAGGGGTTTTCGTACGCCCAGAGGTGCAAATTACGATAATTCAAAATACCATCTTTGGTAAACGCGTTGGATATGGTACGGATGAAGCAAATTAGTTTTCAAAATATTGTGCACGGTAGTTTGAGACACATTTACTTCCCGTGCTAGAGTTGTTGTACTAATGCCGGGATCCGCTTCCACAATATTTAAAATATCCTCTTCTGCTTGTTGCACTCTGCGTGATTTTGAAAGACCGCGACCTTTGAAACAGGGAATTATTGATCCCGTTTCCCTAAGTCGATAAACGGCTCTAACAATTGTCCTTGTCGAAGGATGGCGTCGGTGTGTGAAACGTTCTCCGTACAATTCTTTTGCCGCAACACTATTTTGTCCTATTTCGCCATAAATTAAAATCACATCGGTATATTCGATATTTGTGTAGGCTGCCATTGCGAACGCATCTAACCACAATTAAGACTATGTCCAACTAAATGGAAATCCCATATCAGTGCTGTTCGTAGTGGTGAATTTCTATATTGGCGCTCGTATATTAACTGCGACAGGGTTGGACCCGAAGAAAGAAAACTCAATTTCTCGTCAGTGCGTGCACATTGGACCTCGATTTTTTTTTGTACGGGCGTTTCTCATCTTCTTCTTTCACCCCCTTTTTTAATGACGCTATTTAAAACTAACCCTGTATATATGCTATATTTCGTGTTATGTCAAATTAACTCAGTGGAACTAAAACAAGAATTCTTCTGAAGACATGTCAGAGAGGCCAATGATTTAGCGTGAACCAGCAGATCACGTCACAGACTGTTACTTCTGTCTTGTGAAAATTAAGGGGTTGTCAAAAAGAAATAAATCACAAAGTAATATATTCAGACATTCCATCTATAAGCAAACCGTTGAAAAGAACTGATTGTGAGCTTCCAACTTGAATGCATTCAAATTCTTCTGCAAATTCCACGTACGAGGAAGATATAAGCGATGTTTTAAATGTCATTTTCAAGTGATCTAACGCGTGTTCCTTCTGACGAACCACATCTCATTGCTGAATCAGATCTGAATGATTTGATACTGGATTTGGATTTAACCAAAGAAAAATCAAAAATTTTGGGGTCTCGATTAAAAGAATGGAATCTTTTACATTCCACTACATGAATCTCTGTATGATGAATCGTCACCAAATATTCAGCTTGTTTTACAAAGATGAAGGAAATTTCTGATTCTGTACTGACGTAAATCAACGTTTGTATGAAACGAGTATTGAATATAACCCTGCAGAATTGTTTATCGACTCGTCGAAAACAAGTCTCAAAGCCGTTTTACTTTATAAAGGTACAAACACAAAAGAAATGTCGACAGTATATTAAGTATATTAAATCTCAATCAATATTCAAATCATCTTTGGCAAATCTGTAGTGACCTTGAGGTTATTTCCTTATTACTTGAACTACAAATACAACAAATATTGTTGTTGTTTGTGTCTGTGGGATAGCCGAGAAGTTCAGCATCATTACCAAATAAACGAATGGCAGCTACAGTTCAGCATTATTTCTGGAGAATTTAATATAAATTTTGAGCCATTAGTGGATTCTAATTTGGTAATTCTACCCCCTCTACACATCAAATTAGACTTGATTAAACAGTTTGTCAAAGCACTAGAAAAAGAAGGAAAATGTTTTACATACTAGGGATAAGTTTCCAAAACTGTGTGATGCGTAAGTTCGCGAAGGAGTATTGGCTGGTCCACAAGGAAGCTATTCAAAGATGAAAATTTTGAACGTACCATGAATGATTTAGAGCTGACAGCACTAACTTTTTTAAAAATGTCTGCAAATATCTTCTGGGAAATCAAAAGAGTGAAATCTACCAAGATATCGTGGCTAATTTACTAGAAAACTATAAAAAAAATTAAAGTGTCGAATGTCATTCAAAGTTAATTTTTTGCATTCACATTTGGATTACTTTCCTGCTAATTTAGGAAAGACGAGTGATGCACAGAGAGAAAGGTTCCTTCAAGAGATTGCAAAATGAGAAAACAACAAGGTAGGTTGGATCCCGTCATGATGGGTGATTTTTGCTGGTTACTCATTAGAGAAGGCAACAGGCAACATAAAAGAAGAAAACTCTTCTATTTATTCAAAACTTTCGTATATCAGCAATTTTCCTTCGTGTGCTATTAAACAAAATATTAATATTGTCGGCCAGTGGTAATATATTTTTGCGTGTAGAATTTGTTTTTCCTCAATTATTCAGCACATACTCTCACATAATTAAAACGATTTTTTAAGAGTATTTAATTGCCTTCCTGATTATCTCATTCATTCATCTACTAATGCAATGCCTTTATCTGATTCAATCTATTACATAAAAGAAGTGTATGCCTTAATAATTTTAACGTAAAACATCTCGTCTTAATGGAACCCTGTTGGAAATTACTTAATCTTAGAAATAGTTATTAGATTATTTCGTCTCTGACGGGGAACAAAAACGATTGAATTAATACAGCGTCGTGGTAAGTAACGTATTCAATGCATTCAATTATGGATTAGTTATGCTAAGCTAGTGTAGTGGTGGTAGTAGTAGTTTCTAGTAACAGACGGGCCCCCGAACCTCTTGGCATATCATGGCTAATGAATCTACTGCGAATAATTAACCAAGCAAGATTGATTACTTCTGGAGATAAAGCCCGTCGGCCCCATCGGAATTTATAGTTCTAGATGTTACATATACAGTACATCGCGGAGGAAGTATATATCTTGTCAGTGTTATTATTTTACAGGTTCATATATTTTGTATATTCTGACGTGTATAAAATAGAAATTAAATGCGTTTTATATAAGCTAAACATTGATAAACTTACTTTCAACAACGATTACATAAACTTGCAATACAAGAGGTTTAGCTTAATTCCTTTCACTCGTTGAGTCAGTGGTTGGTAATCTCAATATTTTACGTTCTGTTGCATCATTGTGTTTGGTACTTGTAGAATAACAGATATAGATTTCATTCGTTGTATATTTTTGGCACCTTTACCATGAATGTTATTTATGCTAAATAATCTATTGGTGAAAGAAATAGTGTTATAATTCGCTTAATTCGTAAATTATAATTTTAAATAATCAAAGTAGGGGAGAGTGGGGTATAATGATCCCTCTAAGACAAAACACGTCGTAGAGGAAGTATGGTACGAGCAAAAAAATATTAATTTATTCTAAGAAAGAGAGCATACTTTTCTTAGCACTTTGGTATGGTCGTCAAGGTTGATTCATTAAAGAACATTAATAGAAATGGATACAATGTATACTTCGCAAAAGGATCATTTTGCTTCAAGGGTAAAAGCAAAATGATCCCATGAGGCGGGTAAAACGATCCCACTCCTACTAATAGCATTTTTGATTGAATTACTTAGTATAAGTATAGCAACACATTGGGTAAAGATTTTTAATAAAGTTGTTTTTACTGCAAATACAAAAATAATATATTTTCTTAAAAAAAAGAAAAAACAACAAAATATTTTTTAGGAACTCAAAAGCTTTGACATAAAATAATGATTAAACTAAAATTTAATTTGTAGTTTAGCAGGGCTACTTGAGTATGGAATACATATCTGGTACATGTATAATCCTCATCATCGTCGCTAACTGTTGCACATTCATCATGTGCCCATTCGCGACACGTAGTGCATTGGATCCAACCTTCTCCACTGACAGACCTTTTAAAACTTCCATCGCATAATATGAATTCGGTATCATCTGAATCATCACTACTACTCTCACGCTCCCCCGGACCTTTTCTTTTTATTTACCTTTCTTTGTTCCTTTTGAAGTTTTAACTGCTTTAGTTTTACCCAGTCTTGCGGCTTCATATTTTTTCCTCTTTCCTTTTTCAAGGTTATCCTTGTATGGAGTGCTCTTGGGAATTACAGTACCAGTTGACTTGGGTTTATTCCCACTTCTTTTCTTGTCAATTTTTGGAAGAGGATGACAAACGGAGGGAATAGTAATAGTAAATGAAGAATTAATATTGTGCTGTTGTGAGTCGGGTCCCAAACTGACGGTATCTGGGCGCAAACTTGATCCTGGAGTAGGACTTTCTTGATGTTTTTCTTCTACAATGTTATCTAGACGTGAACATGATCTCGCAAATGCCTTGGAATTTTTTCCAGGAACTGTGGAAATTGATGTCTCATCGACATTGAATATTCTGTTGGAAGGATAATCATATCGTTCTCTTAAGTCTTTCAAAAGAGCAAAAAAACTTCGTCACCACTGGTTTATTGAAAGCTCTATCGCAAACGGTAGAAATAGACTCTGGACTTCGCAGACTAATATCTGGTTGTCTTGTTTGAAAACCAGATAGCCAGTCTTTTCCGGCGGCCATTTTTATCTGTGAAAATGGATGTGGTATATTGTTTTTTTCGGCCAACTGAAAGGCCAAACGACGAAGATCTAGGGTTGTATGTTGTAGCAACTCGTCTTCTTGATCTGGACTAAAGACCATCCTCTTGCTGCTCGTGGCAATTTTGTTTTTATTTTTGACTCGACGTTTTAATGACATAATAGGAACATTGAAGGTTTTTGCTGCGTTTTTGATAGGCATTCCATTTTTAAACTCATACAGAGCATTTTGCATACTCTCTGGATCTCAACTTTGTCTTTGCGTTTTTCGTTGGTAATGACGTGGTATTCTGAAATAGTAAAAAATCTAGGAGTAAATAACAATAACTGAAATGAAACTAAAACAATAAATGGGGGTAAAATGATCCCGGGATCATTTTGTACGACCCATTAGGGATCGTTTAACCACAAACGCACATTCTGACTTTCACCTAACCTAACAATTTTCAGTGAGAAAATAGGTCCTAACTACTTCAGAATTTCGAAGTCCAACTATACCATTACAAGTTGTGCACAAACTTGATTCGATAAAGAACAATACATAGATTTAATACTGATACTACGAAGCACTTACCTTACACGGAAAGCCATACAACACCGAAATGCAAACCACGAGCTTTTCAACAGGTTTGAACTGATCACATGGCGTATCCGGGAGTACAGAACACTTAAATTTCAATATTCTGTCACTGTAAACGAGATGGCATTATTAGTTTTTGCAAAATGAGGTGGGATCATTTCACCTCCAGGGATCATTATACCCCACTCTCCCATTCAGGTTTTTGTCGGATGTCGAATTTTATCAATCATATGATACCTAAAGGCCCATATATCTGCACATCGGATCTTTTGGGTCACGTTATCAATTGTGTGGCGTTATCAAGGACATCGTCACCTAGAAACTATATATACTCATTTCTTTCTAATCTCAATGACTAAATAAGGATAGAAATTTTAAACTTTAACGTGGGGTTGCCTTCCCCGTAAGAGTAATAAGACAGACAGAGAAAATATACCGCCATGACGCTCTGTTACTGCGTTAGTCAATTTTTAAATTTTGACATTTAATATTGTTCTCTGCGTATTGGTTTATTTAATTAAATTTCATTATAATAGATATATAGTCGGGACACGATAGCTAGCGAAGTGCGTCATTAACCAACATTAACGTCTCAGCAGGGCAATATTGCCGTATCGATCGATTTATAATTGACAACCGCAAATTGATCATATGTATTATGTCAAATGTAAGGTTAAAATACAGGTTAGGTGACACACAATAACAAGATTGACAATGACTGATGAATTGACATCGGCTACGTCGCATATTTGTATTCACCTCGTTAAAAATATTCACAAACTGTAAAATCATAATCAACTCGAAACAGGTGTTGTTTTATCAAAAATGTAATAAATTATAACCTAGTAGTGCTACTATATGTAAAACAAATAAACTAACGACTTTTTAATACATATTGCATTTAAAATGTTTTCAAATGGGCTAATATAGATATGACATCATGTATACTTCATTGATGACGTGCAACGCTAGCTATGGCGTCCGGACTCTAGCTAATTTGAAGCAATGAATAAAACATGTTATAAAATATAGAAAATATTAGATATAAGCATCACAAGCTCTTTATTTTTAAATATTTAATTCTATTTTGTAAGTAATGAATTTGAGCCAGAAGTGTTGATTTAATTCATATGGATGAAAATCAATGACGTAAGCCAAAAGATCCGACGGACAGATAGTACGTACTTAGACCATTTATACATATAGACACGCCGTTTTCCATTCCGCCTTGAATACGAACTGAAGCAAACATCGCCCACCCGTGACGTCACTTAGACCATTTAAACATATGTATAAATAGTCTAAGTGACGTCACATTCACGGGTGGGATTGTTTCTGCTGTTGTTGTATGTCTAACGTATAACGTATATCTATCAAGATTATAATGTTTTTAAACAAATATTCTTCAAATAAGAAGATTGGGGATTTTAATAAACTAAAATGAAGGATTTTCTTTACTTTTGTAGTACAAAGTCTGGGTATGTAGTTGCATCGTGCCCACCCGTGACGTCACCCGCGTAGAATTATGTTTGCTTCACTGCTTGATAGTTAAGACGTGTCTATATGTTTAAAGGGTCTAAGAGTACGTATGTACATACGTACAATACAGTACGCTTTCGTACACCCTGATACACAACAGAAACATAGACATAAAGTGATGTATTCAATAAGCTCATATTACTTTAAGAAAGAAAGTAGAGAAGTTGGCTGGACTGTTTCAAGGCAATAAATTAAAGTATTTATTGTAATACATATAAAGCATTTTTTGAATAGTATATGAAATTCACGTGAATCTTTGAGTTTGCTTACATGCCTAGACAAAAAGAGGGTATCGTATTTCTTTACAATTTTAGAATTAAGATGATTCCAAGCTATCACTAAGTTAATTATTCCGTCTCTTAAACTCAACTTTTTCAAGGTATCGAAAATATTCACGTCGTTTTCGACTACATTCGATGGACGACTTTTCTGTAGCATACTTTTGTTTATTTAAATTTTGGACCATCGGCTATATAAGTGGTGTGACATAAGGGCGGGGAGGATTGAACTTCCAATAGAGTTCTGTCTAATAGGCATTGTACAGTTGCTGCAGTGTAATACTTCTATTTTATTTCTTAACTGAATTTTAAATGGATCCACGAGTCCTGGTTCGAAACATGGTTTTTCTACACAAATGTCAAAAATCGTATTCCAAACCTCTATTTAAAGCATTGTAGCCATCTTTCATTGGGTGTAAATTGTTTATTAATTTATCTGATTTGTGAATGAATGAAACAGCTTTCCTTTTTGCTTAATTATTTCACTAGCTACAATAATTCTTTTATTCCTTTGGTCAAGAAACCATCTACATAATATTTTTTCCAGTTTGGAGATCTCGGAACTCTTTAAAGTCTGTCTCAAATTGTAGATTTTGCGACCCCATGTTTTTTGACTAAATACGTTACACTTTGTGTATTCAGTTCTTGAATCACAAGCGACTTTTCATAAAAAGTGATGCACTTTGGTTTTTTAAGCGACATTTTATTAAACAAAAACACTAAAACACCTTTACTACACTAAAGCTGTAATAGTAAGGCCCCTTAGTTGGGCACCATATGTACTAGTAATGTTTTAAATAATATAAAATAATATAAACTTAAATTTAATAGTGAAATTAAATTGAATAAAACTGATTTATTGATGAAATGAATAAATTTAATGAACACTCCTCGTACTGTAGCTCAGTTAAATAGTTCGGTTTAGCATAAGACTCTTAATTTCAAGACGGTTCAGGTATTTAGACACTAAGATTATTGTTCTGCACGTACTATTACTTCTATTTTGTATTCCAAATTTCTTATAGTAAGGTAGACAAATAATACGCAAAAGGATATTTAAACATTATTAATATATTGATTATGAACACCATCAACACAGATCAAGTTACAAACAAAGGTTATAGAAACAAAATATAATTCAAATGGTACAACACAATACAAATTACGCATTAATTACAACCTGGGCAAATATAATTAACAACAATGCAATGACGCTTTACCTATACAGTATACCATGGATTTAATTAGATGCTAATTGAATTGTTTTATAAAAAAAAACATGCATGATATAGGCCTGTAATTCAAACAACGTTGGGTACCTGATACGATGCTTTGACGCCGCTGGACCGGTATTTTCACGGGCAGCTTTCCCAGGGTAGACTGAAATCGTCGTCTTCTTTGTCTGGAGATACGGCACACACTTAATTATTAATAGAACTTTTACTTCACTTGACCCACTATTTGTTTTATTAAAACTTATAACAGTTTTCTCACTAGGCTTTTTCTTTTACTTTTTACTAGTGCGTAGAATTACTTGTATTAGCACTGTTAGCCTGTGAGAGTTCGTTCCCTTTTCTTGGGTGCGGTCTAGTGTTATTCTACTTAACACGACCTGCGAACCTATTCATGCGTTAGCTAGGGAACGTCTGCCTGCCTACTCCTTGCTTAAGGCACGCCACGCCGTATTCTTCCAGGGAATTCCCCGAGCCACCTATGTGCTTTACTTTTCTGCATCACATTCAAGGTTCCACGTGTCGGTTGCACACACACTGTTTTTTTATTTATGTCGCATAACTTCCTGGCTGGCTGCGATAATATTGACGCCACTTGTGTTTTTCATTCTTTCACACTGATACACCTACGCTATTTCTTTCTTACATATACAGAATTTATATAGAAACATTTTAAACAGGAATATAATAATTTAATACAAATAAATGAATAATACATGTTTCGCGATCTGTGTTGATTTATTATCTACCATAATATCATAATATTTTAGATGTTATATTATATTTATATTTTATTCATTATATACAGGGCCTACCGTTACAAAGCACAAAAAACGAAATACGTATTTCGACGGTTATGTTGTTATCTTCAATAGCACTTAATTAAACATTAAAAACCGCGTTGTTTATACACCGTTGCGTATACAGAACAACACTCTGTTACGCTACGGTGTATAGACAACGCGGTTTTTAATCAGTGCAATACTTTTATTTCCTTTCCTAATATTTCATATCAGACTGAGTTTAGGTAGTATGTTATAAATAAATACATAAATGTTGAGTTTTTCAACTAATTTGCATTCATGGCCTAGCAATACCACCCAATATTATCGATATTGTTTAACGAAATAAAACGGTTAATACTTCTCCGTGTAATAATTTCTAGACAGGCAGAAAATTGCAAAATGTATATATGCGATTTTTATTACAGTTATATACTGGTCTACATTAAACGCAAATGTTAAAATAAGATACGATGCACTTTTATTGTCAAGAGTTACATCATATATAATGTATGCCACAATATATCAGGCTGCATTGGATCAGGACAGTAAGTATACACGTGATTCAAAAAAAAATTCAGTATTACTGCCTGAGGTTTACAAATGATCTGAAACAGTTTGCCATGTATGTGTTAATATAATAGGATCCAGTTAATAAGCAGCCTTTGTCTGTATCATATCCATAAGCTTACCACTTCGCTTTCAGGGATTAATTTCACCACCATCTCGATAACACATCGTTATTGAAGGTCTTCATCATTCATTCAATTTTTCTTGATATCACAACTATAATCAAGTGAAGTGAAGTAGCTTTCGGTTAATACTAATAAAATAAAAATGTTAGCACCAGCATAGTCTATAATCATTTATGATACAGCTAAATATATAGATTTTTCATAGAGCAAGAAAGAACTGATTACATGCATGCTAGAATAGGAAAATTATGAATGTAAAATGGGATTTAAAAAGGTTACTTTTATGTATTTGTACAATTATTTATTCATTTGAAATAAAATGGGTTTTTTTTATATAAAATACATAGATTGTAGTGGTACAAAATATTAAATTAATGATATTAATAATATGATAGGATTATGCGCCAATAATGTATAGGAACCTTTGTATTTGAAACTAAATTAATAATAATAATATGCTAGGATTATTGCTCCACGTTGACAAACCATAATGTAAAGGTGCAAGACAAATTAAAATTAATAAATTTAAATATAAAAATGTAACGTTAAATTCGAAAATAAAATGTAAAAAAATTTGCCTGTTAATCTCAGATCGGATTCTCGAGGGCGATTCAGATTAAAAGAGATGATTAATGAAATGGTTCCCAAATCATTTATTAGATGTTAATATATAAAAAAATACCATTTTAAAATTTAAACAATAATTATATTCAAAATCAATGAATTTTTATGTTTTACAGACAAAGGAAAATCTGATACAATATACTACGCTTTCCAGCGGAATCTTCTTTGTTCACGAACAAGACGTGAAGAATCGGCCTACTCTGTCAATTGGAGCACAATATCTTTATCACAAAGATATAACACTTTGCACATTTAATATGTATATGCAATTTATTTAAATTACAATTAACAACAACACTTCTGGCTGGTGCCGACCCACTACAGGAGTCTTTATTTAAATTATAATTAACAACAACACTTATGGCTGTTGGCGACCCACTACAG
The DNA here is from genome assembly GCA_963170755.1 of Amphimallon solstitiale. Lineage (NCBI taxonomy): Eukaryota > Metazoa > Arthropoda > Insecta > Coleoptera > Scarabaeidae > Amphimallon > Amphimallon solstitiale. Next base: position 36,065,285 of record OY720681.1, on the reverse strand, counting down.
GAGTCTGTGTCTACTTAGAGTTTGCCTCTCGACACAAAGTCTAGCATTCGACTCTTTCTTTGCAATACGTATACTTCCTTTTTATAAGTGGACGCCTGTGATTCACCGCTCTCTAAATAGTCCGGGCCTTCCTGCTACTTTTTCACATACCTAGTTAAGTCACCGCGTGAACGCACCCATCTTAAATAAACACGGATGTTTAGGCGCCATGATACTTATACATAAGTACATAATAAACTTATGACTATATGTGAATTAACATGACAATAATATACTCATTGATTTTAAATATGTTTAAAAATATTAATAAAAGTATGATTAATTAAATTATTCAATATGATAAAATTATAATATTAATATGTAAAAATCGGCTGTACCATTACAAGATTTATGAAATAATTTTGTTTTTATATAGATTCAACAATAATTATGATGGTGTTAATCATCATATTAAGGTCTAGAAGGGAAATTTATATAAATGCCCCTACCTTACTGAAGCTATTTATTTTATCTGTTGATTAGAGTGCATTCTATTACTCCAGGTAAAATTTAAAACCAAAGCATCTATTTTGCTGTTTTTTCAGTAGACAGGCAATAATCGAGAACAATCCATTCTTGCGACGCATTTACATTAAATTCCACTTTTCCGCATTTAGTTAAGCTAATACATCTTGGATCCTATTCTCAAAAAAAGAAGATAACGGCGCATTACATCGAAGAATATTAAGAAAAAAGAAGATGATTTCTTAAAAGCGGAGAATATCCAAGGAAATGTAAGTAGCGCGGGTATTTTAACGCGCTCTCTGAGAGCATTTTTATAATTTAATTTATACGACGTCCGCGTCCCAACGACGAGATGGTTTCAGTCGTCGTCTAACAACACGAGAAAAAATGAGTAATTTTGCGCCTTGTTTACTTCTTAATGTCTTTAGTGCAGCGAGTTCTTTCGTGAAACATTAATCCCGGTTTGTTTATTTATTCATTCTCTTCAGCACATTTTTGCACTTACCTTTTTAATATCGTCTTGCGCATCCTGACTGCAGTGTTGTATGAACTCAAAGGTCGCTTCACCGGAAAAAAAGTTATTCCACAAAAAGCAGAGCACTCGGGAATAAAGGCAAAGTGCAGTATTCATTTATTTTTATGAGAAAACATAAAAAATCCTAAATTCACAATATGTTTTAATTTGTACATATTAATTGTCTAGAAAATATCGATTAAATGTTACATCTTGAAAGTATGATGTTTTAGTAGTCGCTATGAAAAATGTGTTCCAAATGGCCTGATCAACATCTAACACTGTGGCTCTAGTCGTTGCGTCGATGTGGTCATCAGCAATTGCAGTGCAAAGCAAAAACAAAAAATAATACAAAATAACATGAACAATGAACACTATCTTAAAGAAAAAAAGAGAAAACTATTCCATTAAATTATAGAAGTAGATATTATTTTATAAAATAACAAAATAAATATTATTTTTTTAAAATATGACTTGAGCGCTACAAGTGCATGTAAAGATAAATCTCCAATTTTGATCGAAGTTTTGTTGCAAACGCTCCAGCCACTGAACGTGTCCTTTCAGATTGAACGCTTCTAGGTAGTATGGTTAGCAAATATTTATGATATAATTGGAGATTCTGACCACGAGAACTAGCATTTTGAAAAGGTGCCATTTCGCCTTCGATTATTTCAATTAGTTGATTTGGATGGGCTTTGGCTAGCGATATTGGTACTGGTCCTGTGGACACAGGCATTGCATTTTCTAAACTGTTCTATTGGGTTTTGCAATCTACAATAAGATTTAGTTTCTTGCTGTGTTTTTCTTTCACATAGTTTTGGAGAGCAGTTTGTTTTTTTAATGGAGAGCGGAAGAATAATTTAACAATTTTTCTAACCTGGGTTACTATTGGTTAAATGTTCCAATCACTTGTTAAATGTAAAGATACTTATTCATAATCTTCAATTAACTCAAGAACCTCTTCTTCAATATTGTCATTACCATAATCACCCTCGTCACTGCTATCATTAGCATAATCATTACTATCACCATCATTGTCAATATTTGGTTCTGGTATTTTGTGCATATTTTTAGAATATGATGGTAATAACTACAAGTTGAATACCATGAGCAAAGCACAGTGGCTGGAGAGGCTGTATTAATTTTCACAATTTCACCATTACACTGAATCCATCTGTTGTGACAGAAACAATGTAGTCTTTCAAGGTTAATCTAAGTCGTTTAAGTTTTGTTTCATCAAGCTAAACACATTTTTCTGCAGGCACATATCCTTCAGCAGGTACTAGTCCTATATTCCAATTCTTAACGCTTAGCTCATCTAAACATTTATGAATGTTAATATTGATATATCGTTTGTTGGTATTGGACGTCCAATCATCGAATGTTAAACTGAACCAACAACCGTTTTGTCGTAGCACTTTTATTTCATTAGCGAAATTGTCGAAGACCTTTGTGCAATACATTAAAACTCTATTATTTATTGTTGATGGAGATGTTGGAAAATTTAGAAATCCCCTTGCCTCCAATCCGTTTCTTAGATACCTAGATGTAATAGAAACTCTGTATGGGAATCCATCTAGTGCTGCTATTCGAGCGATTACCGCATCTGAAGAGTCGTCTTCCTGGTTTGGATTCACTAGGAAATAATCCGTTAGTTTCTTTTTTTTTTGTACCATTTGGAAGGAATAAGATAGGAAGGAAGAGGAGTTTTCTCCTTCGTTGATGCTAACAATTTCGGCTTGGACAGCGTGGGCGTGGGCGACATTTGCTTCTGGTACCGGTAGCTGAGTTGGCTGCACCGCATTTTTTGTGCTCTGCATAGTACTTGTGTAGTCCTTTTGTTGAGCTACCATTAGTCATAATAATTTTATGTGGACATAATTTACATTTCGCCGTTTGTTTATCCTTTCATCTTAAAAGATGTTACCATATTGACTGGATCGATATTTATTTTTGAGTGTATTGTGTAAAGTGTCATGTAAAGTGTCAAATCAGAATTCATGTTAATTGAAAGGCTAACAGCTGATGTGCAGTTACTAAATACCAAAAATTATATTTAACATATTTTGTCCGGGAGTTTATTACCATTAAAATACCTCAAATTATATGACGGGCATAAGCACGTATATAGTAATGCTATATATAAGCAGTGTGCGTATTTACTCTTGTACAACTCCAGCCGTACGGCTACTCTCGTTGCATGTAATTCCTAACTTTATGCTTATATTAACTAGCAGTTTGTACCCCAGTCTTTATCTCTGTATACTTTTAATATCACAACAGCACACTTATATGTTCTTTAAATATTTGTATCAGAGAACTGCGATCACCGACAAGCGACAAAAACGTTAAAGGCGTGTCCCTGTTTCTTGCGTGGGCGAGCTAGCGTGGTTGTCTGTGCGATCGTCTGTCTAGACGGATTTTGTTCTCTCAAATACACAAACGGGGCTGAGAGGAAGCTAATTTTTTTTTAATATTTAATCTTAGTTATAATGTATATGTACATAAATTGTTTCTATTTAGATAAGATTATAATGTATAAATCGCTTATTTACAAAACATATTAATTAGCATTCCGTAAATTATACAGCAGAAGGGGCAAAAATCTGTTTCGGTCATTTGTTTTTGCTCTCATTGCAAATTTACATAATAGGTGATTGGTATTTAATAAGATGTAATTAACACTTTTACAAGTTTCAGATAATATACAGAAGTACACCATCATACGAGTATGGTTTTAAAGATATTACCTAGTATGTTTCATAAACAAACACACGTCTTTTAAAGTTTCTTGCTTGAACACAAACAACTAATTTTTTAGTTTAAAAAACGATCACAATGCTTCCTTTATCCTTCTAATATATTAAAAAGTACATAAAAGATATATTAAATATTTTGTTGTTGAGTAAGCACAATCTATCTCAACAATGTCGAATATATCGACAAAAATTACATGCACTAAAGAATGTAGTTCTGTTCATTTCCATAGTCAGCTACACGTCTACAATAAATTTTAGAGATGATGAATTTCTAGTATTTACATGACATCCTCTTACAATATTGGCACTGAATGTATCAATTTAATAAATACTGAACAAGTACTAGCATTAATAGAAAAAAATCAGGTACTATTCGAAATGCTATAAACTAAAGTATGTACATATATAAATAAAATTACTGATTTTTTCAATAGAGGTAAGTTAATGGCCTTTTCTAGAAAAGAAATTTCATTTTCTACAGCAGTAAGATTCAGTTGAATCAAGGAATATTCAATTTGGCGTATTAATATAATGTATTTCCTCATAAGACAAAAATGAATGTCAAATAAAATTACGTGAAAACGTAAGACGTTATTAATTGTACGTATATACTTTTACCGTTGTTTTAAATTCTTTAGTTATTTCCTGTAGACCCCATTAAACTATTTTATAGATTGATATTTTACAGACCCTTGTGTTGTTGTAATTTGGATTCTTACTGCAGTTTTGTTTTGGGTAGAGTAGCTATGTAAATTAGCACGAACTAGGACACTGTTGTGGTTTTTGAATAGTTAAAACATTTTATATAAATAACGATACAATTTACAATTTCAGTTTAAATCAGAATCTATATGCTATACCAACATGTTTTACAGTTTGTAATTCATGCCGCTCTGAACTAAAACTGATATCTTGAATTTTATTGTTGTTAAGTTTTAAGTTATTACCGCTAAACTATCTTGTGATGTTTGGAGTTTCTTTCTGATACGTTATCGTTTGACAGAAATGCAAATTGTTGCATAATTTAGATTCATGACACACACTGCACACTTCTCTTCTTTATTTTTCCAGAGAAAATGAGAGTTCTAGAAGAAATATTTCTTTTATTAAAAGTTTGTATTACTTTAAACGAACACATTATTGCTTCCAACAAAAGAATTACATTTTGTTGTTCAAATAATCCTTTCTTCACAGAAAATATATGACTCTGGAAAACTTCAATCATATTATGAATAAAAAATCTAATTTATTTTGACAATTTATTTTTAATATACATTTTTTCGAGATTATTAAAATACCGAACGTCTCCCTAATATATATTTTCTTCGTCACGAATACAACCAACGGCGGGCGGGACCCTCCGAGAAAATATCATTTTTCGCATACATAGGGGTGGAATTTAAAGTTTTCGCTCGCTTAACCGTGCATTTAATCTATCGCTCTCGAAAGGATGTTCCACTTTTTTAACCAAGAAACAGACATTATCGAAAGGCACTCCCGATGCACAACTCAAATAGAGGAGACGCTTCGTTAAGGATGTCAAGACACGCACTAGACCATCAATCATCAGTCGTGCCTTCAATCATGTTGTCTGTGATTCTACTACACCACTACTTTTGAGGTAACAAGGTTCCCATGAAAGACGACCGAAAAGAATATAATTTTACGGATATTTCGAAAGGCAATATTGATTCTTGATATTGCAAGCTGCAAAAATGTATCACTCTGAGAAAAACATATACATAACATTATATCTAATAATAACTATCGTTTGTGTTCACCGAGTAAATATAAATTGAAAAAAAGAAGAATAAAGGAAGGACTTACAAGATATAAGACAATGTAAAAGTGATGTCTAAGGCAACTAGGGGTAAATTCTGCTTACTAGCTAGTAATTTTATTATTATTAGTCAGTAAGTACTATTTATGTGTTATAAATACTTATAATAAGTGGACCGAGATTAGATCCCTGTGTTACACCAACATTAACATTTTCTAATTTAGAGTGTCTACCGTACTACCATACTATTTGCGTTCTTTCTAAGGTCAGTAATTTATGGGTCAAATTTCTCATGCCATAATAGCATAGTTTTGTACGCAAAATATTATATAACACACAGTCAAAAGACACATGTTACTAATGCAACACATTCTTGTTTCATGAATAGTTTCAATTATGTCGGTCATTGTTGTTATAGTCGATCATCCAGCATTGAACCCACGTTGGAAATCTGTCAATAAAGTCTGCTTCTCCATGAATGAAACAATTCGCTTTTTTTATTAGTGTTATATATATATATATATATATATATATATTGAACTTGTTATATAGGTGTGAATAAATATAATGTACTAATATAATTGAAGTCCCACGTTCGGGAGCTAAAATGAACTCGTATTTGAGCTGAGATATCTTTTAAAACTATTATTATTAATAATATAAATGTACCATGCTTTGAGCGACCAATTTGTACATGTAATTAGGCTTTGTATATCTAAATATAATGTTATTATATTATATATTGGTATTATTTCTTTATATGATAATGAATACGAAATGTGTTTGCAATAACTAAAATTCTATATTCAAACGCCTAATGTACCTATAATAATTATTTGTAATTCAATTATAACTATAAACTTTGTTTCTATTCTTTATAAACCTCGGCTAAGCTCAAATAATTCAAATACTAATATATGTAAAATAAAACACTCAATTAAACTTTGAATAACTTCACTTTATTTTAATCACTATGTGACTGCAGTTTCGACATTATATGTCATTATCAAACTGTTTTGTTTTGTTTTATTTTACATATATCCAGTATCATGAATCTTCACAAAGTAACAGCCGAAAGTACTATATATTTCAAATACTAATACTTTCTTATTTCCTATATTGAAAACTAGATCGGTTTATTGCAGAGGTTGGGTTCTTCACGATCAATGTCATAGATTTCTAACCTTACTTATAAATCGATTACCTCTGATTTATTTAACAAAATTTTTTATGTAACACTCCTTTTCATCTCAAAGGGGTGTCTATAGTTCGTTGTGACTGGTTATTTGATAGGAAATGATATTTTCCCAACTAAATATGTAAGTATTTCTATTCCCATTTAATTTATTTCTGACAGCATAAAATTTATATTTATTTTCGTTTTAGGCTAATTCAACTTTTATTAACACATGTTCTATTAAAGGATAGAAATAGATAGTATTTCAAATGAATGAAAAAAACAATCTCAGAATAACAAATGTATATTAATCTTGCTCATCATATCCTAAATACAAATATTCAGACTGACAATATAACACAAGCAATTGCCCAATATAAAAACTGTTTAATTACGATGACAATCTTTACATCTGAAGAAATGCAAGTTAAGCTCAAAAAAATGATACTTTTCTGGTAAGTATGTTTATTTAGTGACAGTTTATTTTCAAAAATCAATAAATAATGTTTTTCAATTCTCAATATATACAGGGTGAGTCAACTACGCGGGTAAGGCCGATTGTGCCTTTACGAGTAAAGATATTTCGAAGCGGTTTTTTTCTTGTGGTAGCTGTTCATTAGGGGCACATTTTAAAAATATTTTGTATTATACAGAGTGTTCCATAATTTGGTAGCTAACCATAGTTATAGTTTTTTAAATGGAACATCCTATATATTATTGCATTTTCGAATTCCCCGTATAATTTTTAGTCAAAAAGTTATAAGAAAGTATAGGCCTAAAGTGTAAAGTTTTTGACTTATTCCCATTTTTCTGATAAATTCAATGTTTGTATAAAATTATATTTCTCGAAAACGACGTATTAGATGGACAAAATTTTTTGCAATATTGGTTACAATAAGAGGTCCTAATAGTAGCATGTTTTATTTTTTTACAGTTACTAACTGCATGTGCAGGAAACTGGATTAAAATAAGATGACACGTTTTTGTATAAAAGTCATTTTTTTTAATGGAACACCCTGTATATCAGTTCATTTTTGAATTGTTTATTAAATTTCGTGTCAGAAACATGTAAGACGTTAATACAGTAAAAGTGACTATTACAGAGTAATTGTCGTTTCTTGATATGCTTTTTTTGTTTTTGCAAAAAAGTCAAGTTTTTCAAATGGAACACCCTGTATATTATTTCATTTTTGAATTTCTTATTAAATTTCACATCAAAAACATGTAAGACGTTAATACTTTAAAAGTGACTCTTACTGAGCTATTGTCTCTTTTTAATATAATTTTGTCAGTTTTGTGGTTTAATTAATATATGTAGTATAGTACTGACAAAATTATATCAAAGAGACAATAGCTCAGTAATAGTCACTTTTATAGTATTAACGTTTGACATGTTTTTGATGTGAAATTTAATAAGAAATTCAAAAATGAAATAATATACAGGCTGTTCCATTTGAAAAAATTGACTTTTTTGCAAAAACTAACAAAAGCATATCAAAAAACGACAGTAACTCTGTAATAGTCACTTTTAAAGTATTAACGTTTTACATGTTTCTGACATGAAATTTAATAAACAATTCAAAAATGAACTGATATACAGGCTGTTCCATTTACAAAAATTGACTTTTATACAAAAACGTGTCATCTAATTTTAATCCACTTTCCTGCACATGCAGTTACTAATTGTAAAAAAATAAAACATGCTTCTATTAGGACCTCTTATTGTAAACAATACTGCAAAAAATTTTGTCCATCTAATACGTCGTTTTCGGGAAATATAATTTTATACAAACATTGAATTTTTCAGAAAAATGGGAATAAGTCAAAAACTTTACACTTTAGGCCTATACTATCTTATAACTTTTTGACTAAAAATTATACGGGGAATTCAAAAATGGTATGATATATAGGGTGTTCCATTTAAAAAACTATAACTATGGTTAGCCACAAATTATGGAACACTCTGTATAATACAAAATATTTTTAAAATGTGCCCCTAATGAACAGCTACCACAAGAAAAAAACTGCTTCGAAATATCTTTACTCGTAAACGCATAATCGGCCTTACCCGCGTAGTTGACTCACCCTGTATATTCAATTCATTACGTTACTTTAAAGGATAAAATATAAAAAACTACTTTCGATAAGGTATTTCGGGGTATATCTTAATTCCTTATAAAATGTATATTTTATGGATCTTTCATTGTTTCCTCCTTATTTTAATAAAAAAAATATCCGTGGTTGCTCCGGTGCCCATATCCTGACTACTACATTACTTTCTTCCTGTTTCTCTTTCAATGACATTCCACACCACCTACTGTTTATTCTCGGAGCACATTATGTAATTCAGATTGTATTTTCAATTGGAGTCCATTATTAAGTTTATATATTTTACTTTGCATTCATGTATATAGGTATTTATTAAATTATTTCCTTCAAAATGTACTATCTTTTAGTGAGAATTAACTTCATAATGTTGTAGACCAATGAGACATTAAAAACAGTGTCACATGCACCAATCACAAGTTAGAAATGATTTCTTTAACTGAAAAGAATGTATGCTATTTTTCTTGCCGATACCTCATTGTTTTAGCATTATTTTAGCAACCATTAATATTTAAAAAATCAAATGTCATTTTGACAAAAGTAAAAATGTCGCGCTTCGGCAACATTCCTGACGCTTCAATTAATGAAAACATTCAAAATTCGATTCCGAGAAAGACAACTCAGTGTAGAGAAAGTGTGTGGAATCAATTTGACGTATTTAACGCTTCATTCAGTTAATTCTCCAACCGAAGATCATTCGTTCTCAACTCTTGTCAGGCAAGATTTTTATTTTGTATGAGCATTGGTTGCTTGGCAATTAAACTCGATCAAATTCTTGGGGAAAGAACCCTCGCGCTCCGCGCTCGGGTTCTTTTCGTCAGTTTGATCTAGTTTAATTGCCAAGCAACCAATGCTCATACAAAATAAAAATCTTGCCGACAAGAGTTGAGCACTTATGATCTTACTGTTGATAAAATCTTATATAATAGAAAAAAAATATTTTATTTTGGAATCAGCGCTATAAATAATATAAAAACCAGTTATTAAAACTAAATAATACTCAAAAAGAATTTTTTCCATAGATCAATTATATTATTTCCAAACACTTTTAAACATTTCTAAAAAATACGATATTATACTTAACTTTATTTAATACATTTTATTTGCAGAAATCTAAATCAAGCAAATATATTGATAAGGTCTAAAAGTAGGCCATGTATATAGGTATATTTTTGATAACCCTTTAATTGTCTCTGCAACCTTTTTGAACGATTTCCAGTTTATTATTACAGTAGAGTCGCGATAAGGTGAACTAATTCAGACAAGTCCGGTTCATTTTATCGAAGGTGTTCACTTTAATGAGGTTGTTTAAAAAACGACAACAAAATATAAATTATATTATACATACTATGTATATTTCTAGTGTTTAAGTATTATATGGATATAACCTATTAACCATGTAATGCACATGTGTCTATTATATGTATACATATCATACTTATGACTACTAAAGTGTATGGAAGAAAGAAGTTAATTTTGTTTGTTTCGTTTTATATTGTGTACTTCGTAGTAAAGCTGCCTCTTGCAACCGTTTAAGCATCAAAATATCGTTAATATTATGAATATTTCTTTCTGCCCAGATCAGACACGTATCAAATGCTTTACAGGCTTCCGCCGAATATGATGGAATAATAACTGGAGTTTCTGTAACCACGTTGTCCTCCTCACTGTTAATTTGTTCAAAAACATTGTCTTGTGTATCTGCTTGTAGATCTTCATTCCAATCCAAAACTTCTGTAGCAGTGTAATTTACCTGAAATGCAGTTTTGGAGATTGACTTTTTTTACATGAATGCAAAAACATGAAGTGACTTACATTTGGAGCTATCATATGCAACATTCCAAGTGTCTGTTGAACAACACTGTTTATTTCACGTGGGTGATATCTTTCTCTTAAGGTACTTAATGGAATGTCATCTTCATCCGGCTCATCAAACTCCATAACAGGTTTCCAACATTTGACAATGGTTTCCATTGAGACTTTTTCCCAGGCGTTCAGTAAATTCAATTTAGCATCTTTTAAAGTCAAATTTTTTATGAGGCCCTTGACATCATCTGAATCATTTCTTATTATTGTTGATAAAAGAAAACTTCTATAATGTAACTTGGTAAGTCTGATAACGTTTTGATCCATTGGTTGCAGCAATGGCGTTACATTGGGAGGGAAAAACAGTGTTATTATTTTTCCATCGTCACTTTTTAATTGATATTTGGAAGGATGAGAAGGGGCATTATCAATAAGAAGAATAGCTTTTCATCTAAATGTTTTTGCTTCAAAAATTTTCTCACCTTCAAGTTCATTAATTTGTATTAAAGCAAAAATAAATAAACAGAATGAGGAACATTTTACCTGTGGTACAAAAGATTTGTGAAACCAATTTTTAAAAATTTCGGTAGTCATCCACGCATTTTTAGAGTGGTCATAGTCTACTGGCAATACATAATTTCTGAAACTTCGGGGTTTTTTTGCAGTTCCAATTACGAAAGGTTTCAACTTATGTCGTTCCGAAGCATTAGTACATGCGACATATATCACTCTTGCTTTTTCAGTTTTTCGACCTGGAGCAATTTTTTCATCTGCAGCCACGAATGTTTTGTCAGGCAGCAGTTTCCAAAATAAGCCGGTTTCATCGGCGTTGTATATTTGATCACGTGAAATGCTCAATTCATCAATTTTTTGCTTCAAAATTTTCTTGAAAGGGTCAACTGCGACGACATTTGATGAAAGCTTTTCACCCAAAATTTTCAAGTGTCGAATGCCGTACCTCTTCTTAAAATTCTGCAACCAGCCTTGACTACTAGCAAAAGTTGTATTTTCTTCAAAGGTCTCGTGCAGTTGTTTCGCCTTTTCTTTTAGCATTGCACCAGAAACCGGTAAGTTTTTACTTCGTTGTTTCAGAAACCATCTATACAAAACAGTTTCCATTTTGGGATTTTCTGCTCGTTTCATTCTTCTACGTTTACTAATTTCGACATATGTATTTGACAGAGCTTTTAGAATTTTTTGTTGATTTTTTCTAATGCCACATATAGTGGATTTAGCAACTCCATATTCACGTGAAAGCGAACTTACACTTCTACCATCATTAAGTTGTTTTATTATTTCACCTTTCGCACTTAATGTTAAAGTCTTCATTGTCTTAGTACACTTTACTAACTACACAATAACTCAACAAAATACACGAGTAGAATGCAGGCGTTCAATCACAAACACGTTGTAATAACATAATTAGGGGGTTCCCCGATCGAGTCATCCAAGTGGGCGCACTCGCAACTAAATATAGGAGTACAAATCTACAATATGTAACTGGTTCATCTTATTCAGTTGGCTGTTGTTCACCTTATAGAATACTGTGTATAAAAATTTATTTGTTCACCTTACCGAACTGTTCTTCTTATGGGGTGTTCACCTTATCGCGACTCTACTGTATTTTTAATGTCTGGGTCTTCTTTTCCGGACCAGTCTGTATACCGTGGGTGTGGAATTGTTTGCTGTATTTCCGTTATCTTGTATGTTTTTTTCCCCTTTCTATTAAATATTCAATGCTTTTGGTCTTTTATTATTAGCAGAATAATTATTATAGTTATTTGCATTGCGTATGATTGGTGTTATCTATTGAAAGTTATTGTTTAGTTATTCTTACTCTCTCTTTGAGTTGGCTCTAATTAAAATCTGTTATCTGGTCCATTTCAATTGAGTTTTTCATTGTTATAATTTTTAATAACTTTGCTAGAAAATTTCTACATATTTTTCTTCGTCATAGTTAATTATAATTTTTAATAATCGTACCTTTTATCGTGCAATCGCTTTGTGTTTGTACAATATTTTCGCTTGCAAATTAGCCATGGTCATTCATTGTACGATTCATCTGTTGCTAGTTAATGGTAACTTCATAAGTGCTTTAAGAATATTCTCTAGTAAGTGTCCAAGATCTATTTCAGTTATTTTATATATCGTTTTCATCTGTGATTACCAGATGCATTTTGAATTAGGTGATTTGTGAAGAATATATGCTTTATTGTTTTTCTCCGTTGGGACTTTCCATGTCGTCTTTCTATTTTATGAGCATACGTTGGTCGATTTAGTACAGAACGAGCGATTTGTTAATTGATAAACTCTTTTTGGAACTTTCCCAGAGGTAAAGATAATTTTTTTTAAATATTAGTGAAATTCAATTATTTAAATATCTTTTCTTTTCTTTAAAAAAATCAGTGTTTGCTGAAGCACGTTAATTGTTGAAGCTGGGATTATTTCTTTTTCTTATCTCTACTGTTTTGAGGCATAACCTGGATGCCACTGCCATTCCTGGTTGTGGAAATATTCTTAGCAGCCAAGTATTGTACCCAAACCATTGGATGAAACCCTCTGGAATCAAATTGAATTTTTTCATTTAAAATTTATCACATTTGGAGTTACTTTTTCATGTAGTGTAATCTTAGGGACTTTAGCCATTGTGTTTTAATTGGGGGTCGACGCCGTGGAGTAGAGAATTTTTTTAAATTTCAACCTTTAATTTAGGTCTTCAACATACGTTTCGTTTTCCTATACATGATAGAGAACATATTTACATATTCAAAATTTAACTTGTATTTTGCAAGTGATCCATGCCTTGTTAGTATCACACCTGTACTTTATCACATTTCCGTTTTTTAGTTTTCAACACATATTTGAGCCTCTATGGGTGACCGAGTTTCTTGTTAGAAACTTGTTTGATATTTCGATTTTCTGTTGTTTTATTTGTGTGTTGCTACAGTTACGATTCTGGCTTCTGGCCTACTTCCTACCCTTTATATCATCTAGCAGTCTCATACATGGTATGACATTGACAGATTTTAACGTATGAGTGGCGCCAATTGGTACACTTGTTCGGAACCCGCACCATCTTCAACTGAGTCGGTGGCGGTGTGCATAGGAAAGTCACAGATAAGTCAGTTTTGAAAGAGTTTTCAGGAAATTTTACCCTTTAAGTAACGTTTATCTTCTTAAGTTTTATTAACGCCCAACAGATGCCATTATATGCTGCTACTACTGCTTCTTGCGTTTTGAACGTGGCAATAAATTTAGTATTCATTTATGGGTATTGTAAAGAATAAGAAATAGTCGTACAGAATAAACAAAAAAAGCACACTTTAAGAAAATAATATTCCCAAAAATAATCAATTTAGCTGTCTATAAATTGATGAAAAGTATACAAAAACTTTGTTGATACGTATGAGGTTCCTATTCAAATTGATATATTATTCTTTCATAGGGTCAATAAACTCGATTCATTTTGCTTTTAAAAGATTATGTGTTTGTAAACATATAACGAGAACATGCCATCTCCTAAAATGATTACGGAAAAAAATCCTAGGCGATAGCAAACGTAAGGCCCACATTTATGTGCCAATCTGCTAACCGAGCATAAAATTCCAAGGGGAAATAAATGAACGAGATACCGGCCTCGTTGAAACATTAACACGCGCATATTTAAATTATAATTTAACTTTACATTCAATATCAATGTCGACGGCAGTTATTTTACATTCAAATTGGATCAAGTATAAGAAGAAGATTACAGCTTTATAGAGGACGGGATTACACACACATACCAAGAGATCTCAATCTTAATTCATACAGACCACCTACTACCAACTTGTTACATCGTGTTCCGCATTTGACGACCTCTCCAATGAATCATCCGAAACGACAAGATACCACAAAATATTTGCGTACTCAACGTGTCGGATATTTTCATAAGGCGACAAACGCAAACAATAATACCTAACGATGTGACAAAGATAACATTTTATTTGCGTTGCGCTATTCGTGTAATCTGACAAGTTACTCTTTTTCATGGCGAAACGGATTTGTTTGACTTTTAAATTTCTAAAACGTTTACGAGGAACGTCAAGTGTATTTGTACGTATGTCATATTATACAAGTCATTATTTAGATAATTTCCTTTGGAAAAATACATATATTTAAAATACTTCCAACATTATATTTCCTGTGCATTCTGTGTAGGTAATTGCGTTTTATATAAAAATGACTTACGAGGAAGGTGATAATTCAGACTGTTACGGTAATTTATACCTCCCTAAAGCCATGAGAAAGTATTCCTGTCATAGGAAAATATGTAAATGTCCATAGTATAGGCTATACTACCTTAATTGGAAAAGCACACTGCCGTATTTACATATTTAAAAATGTAGTGAGGTGTTCATAGTTTCGATCGTTTAGCACGACATTCTTATGCGTTAAGTGAATGAGGAAGAGTTAGCGTGGTTATGATTTACGTTTGGAAATATAAATCCTTATATTTACCTGGCAAATTAAAAATTTTTTAGAACTAAAATTTCGTCGTCTTATCCAGAAACAAATAACGGCTACCTAATATATGATGTGTATAATTTTATAAGAAAGTTTATTATTGTCAAGTACCTACTTTCAAATAATCATGTTGAAATTTAAATCTTTGTTTTTATATACAGACAGTCAAAAAAAAAGACGAGTCCATAATTCTCTTATTTCCAGAAGGATTTTAATTATCTATACACCAAATTAAATGGTTGCGAATAGGCTACTAAATGACATAAATAAAACCACCAAAGGCTTTAAGAGGAGCGTTTACCTATCGAAAAATATGCCCCCCCCCCCCGTAAGGCATCGCCGTTTTGCGTTTTTTAAATTAATTTTGTAATTTTAGAATATCGAATTTGGGTTAGCGATGCAAAAGGCACAAATTTATAATGACAACGTTAGTTTTTGTAATTTATTTTCTTAAAAAAGTTATGTGTTGTACAAATAACCACAAAAATGCATACATTTGGTACACAAAAGAAAAAAACTACCTCTACGCGCCAGCTGCACATTTGATGAACGATATAAAAAAAAATCAAATTTATGTAATCATATTTGAACACGGCAGAAGTGAAAACTTCATCAAGGCGAGGTTAATAATATGAAATATAACTTTTTTTTCGTTCTATATTCATTTACATTTACATTTTCCATTTTCCATTTTTGTTCTATATTACATTTAAAAAATATATATTTATTATTATTGTGTATACATTATTTTAGTACATTTCGCTCGGTCTGATCAAGTTTTCACTTCAAAAATTCATACGTACGCATGTATATATACAAATAGACAATATGATAATTCTCATACGAGTACCCGCGCTGATCTAATGGTAACTTACCGGCCTTACACCCGGCCGGCTCGGGATCACATCTGCACGCGGACAAGAATTAACACATACAAAGCCGAGCGTGAAACGGTTGCCGAGCGAGTATAGCAGAGACCGCCAGAGACGCGTTAACTATATCTCTCTCGCTCCCTTAGTCGACTCGACTCGAGCCGACTTTACCCGAACGAGCGTGACGGCTCAGTCTTGTTCTGTGCCCAACAATCAATGTATCAACGCGCCCATAGAAGTTTTCACTTCAAAAATTGAAATAGTAAACATTGTCACACACATTCCACACAAGTGTTCTTCGAAGTGATCGCGTCGTCTGTCCCCACTTTACGGCATCTCTACCAGGCCTAGCGAAGACGCAAATCTATAGGAATCGATCGACTATTGCAGACTTAAATCCGAACGACAGTTTTGTAATTAAAAAGAAATGCCATATATGTATACCTATAATATTCGAGTGTATAAAATATAACAGTTATGGGCAAGCGAAAATTGACTTATTATAAAAAATCAACAAAACAAAAAAGTTTGTATGGAATTTGTTTTTATTTTAAAAATAATTTTGGAAGCTTCTCTCAAAGTTGTTCGCAGCATGTATGTATACATATTTTTACAAATAAGCAAGTTAGAAACATACAGAAAAAATCACTACGTCAAACACAGAATGAGATGTGTTTTCTTTTTCAGCGAAAAAAGTATTACATTATGAAAATGGAAATAATACCGTTATCTGTTCTTATGAATTTGCTTTCACAAAAAAAAAAAAGAATCAATGCGATATCTAACGTGGTTTCCGGGTTTGGTGGTTGTTTTTGTTTAAAAACACGTTTGAAAAGAATTTTGGTCAATTTTGTACATTAAAAATGTTCAGTATCTAATTTTTTTCCTTCAGTATTTGTCCCGATCTACATTGCGACAGAATCTGGGAATAAAACCGAAGCGCTTTGATAGAAACTCAAACATCGTCTACCTCCACCTACTCGTACCCCTTGCGTCTATCGCCTCGCTAGTAATACAAGTTTCATAAGTTTTTATTCAAAATCGATTTCTTAGTAATTCTGATAGAGATTTTTATTCTGACAGCAACATTACATGACAAAAATACAAAAAATAAAACACCTGTGTAAAAAAGTAACACTTTAAGTTGACCTCAGACAAGCTTACATGGCGTCAGACAAGGGTGTCATATATATGCTGGCCCGTTGTTTGCCAATGTGTGGTGAAAAAATCAAAAACATACGCGTCGTACAAGTTTTCGAGTTTGGCCGGACTTCATCAACGCGCAAGCATATACGTGCATACAAGATTGTCGGTGTGTGGCCAGTATACATATAGCTTCATTCACATACATTTTGAGTTCAGTATCTCTCGTATTTAGGTTGTTTCTTTCCTGCCTTTTAAGAAAAAGTTTTCGTCAGATTTAAGACATTTTTCGAACGCCTTTATGGCAGACTTTAATGAACTATAAAAATGTAGTGATTATAAAGATTGAATTAAAATAGAGTTTCATTTAAATTTTGTAATAAAACTCTATACGTTCTATTTCTTTTAATTCAATCTTTATAATCACTTCTTTCACAGTTCATTAAAGTCTGTTATAAAGGCTTTCGAAAAGTGTCTTAATCTAACAGAAACTTCTTTTTTAAAGGCAGAAAAGAAACAACGTAAATAAGATAACACTGAACTCAAAATGTATGTGAATGAAGCAATTAAAATATATATCATACGCTACAGTTTTCGAAGAGAAATGAAAATCAATGAGTCAAAACGATCAGGTATAGGAGTAGGCGAAATATGCGCTCCCCATTTATGGTATTATGACTTACTGTTATTCACAAAAATCAAGAAATATATCTGGAATCGGTCAGCAATTTGGTTGAAAACCATCATCGAAAGCAGAAGCGAGCAAGAACCTGATGGTCAAGGCAAGGTAAGGAAAGTGAAAATTACGGTTATTATAACTTCGTTTACTCAAACAAACTTGAAAAGCTGTTAAATTTTACATAGTTACTTGATTATGCATCTTTCATTCTTTGCTGCCATAGTAGTATAGCTTCGTTATAAAAGTAATCCATGTACTCACCGACTTGTTTTGCATAATAGTTCACTCTTTGGTTACGACTTTGTTGAAGGAGAAGAAAATCGGTCACTTATGAACCCCATTCAATAGTACCCCTATCAGTGGTTTCTTTGTACAAATTATTATTTGGTGCATATACAGTTCCGTATCTTCTTCTTAAATAGTTATGCAGAACAAAGGTTGCGATAACTATGCTATCAATTGCATTTAAACTAACAGGAATACCTGTGTGAAATATTCAAAACCGACTGCACAATACGAAAAAGGCATTTTCAGCTTTACTTCTTGCCGGCGACAGACGATAACTGAAAAAATTCTTTTCGTTACTCAAATCATTGCGCCTGTACGGCTTCAAAAAGCGCGAGGGGTAAATGCTTCATCGCCAACAATAATAAAAGGCATCAGCCCTGAAGATCGTGTCCCCGTTTTTAATTATTGGAGACAAATAACCATAATAGTGTGACGTGTTCATCCTTTCTACGGTCATTTCGCCAATCACCAGGTTCTAAACGTAATTCTTCTAGGAGATTAATATAGGTACATTTTGATCGAATTTTTAGCTGTTCAACTAAGTTTTTTTAAAATTAAAGCAGCGTAGGTATGCCGCTACTAACAACATGTAAGCGTCATCACTACTTATCGTGCACTTTCAAACCAACTCTTTTGACAATCTAGTGTGTAGGTCTGTGGGTAAACCCTATTGGCATGAAAGTACACCAAACATGTACGAGTATGACACATATGTCTGACGTACATGTATGCTAGTCTGTGGGCACCTTAAAAGTGCGTTGCGTTACAATGTAATAATTCAATTAAGTTGGCTGGGAAAACAAGTGACAAATAATAATCGCACAACTTGTCAAGTCAAACTTCAAAAAATAATAAAATGGGCGAACATTTTTTTAGACATACTTCGAGTTTATCTTGAGCTTCTCGTCTATATCAGCATACTACTTTAATAGATATCCTTCAAGTAGATGCAAATTTCAGTGTATAGCAGATAGTTTATGGAGACGTGGGACTTTCAAGAAACCGAAACGAACTGAGCGTCAATTTGGTGATGAAAACTTCCTGCTGAAATGTTGTCTAGTGCAATATATGGTTGCGTAGAGAGAGCGCCATGTTTTTCGTAAAATGAAGCGCAGTTTGGGCATAGACGATATTAGTTTTCTTTTTACTCTTTATTTACTTTCTTTTAGGTAGTATAAGGAAGTATTGTGATGAGAAAATTTTCGACCTCGAGATTTTTACAGATGTCCACGTTTTGAAGTCCCCTGATACCAAAAAAGTGGTTTTTAAAAAATGTCTGTGTGTCTGTCTGTCTGTGTGCGTCTCTGTGTGTCTCTGTGTGTGTGACCACGATAGCGGTCAAACGGCTACAGATATCAATTCCAAATTTTGTATTTACGAATATAATCTCCCTCTTGAGAACTGATTAGATTTTGAGCAAAATCAGCAGACCGGAAGTAGTAGTTTACTTCAGTGAAAAAATCGAATTTTGCAAATATTTCATCAACTACTAATTTTAACCAAATTTATAAAGAATTCATACGTACTCAAAATTGAAATTGTGAACAATTTTATTAAAAAGGTTTTTCGAAATTCCTACCGGAAGTAGGTCTTTTACCCTTATCGAAAATCAGTTTCTTGCAAATATTTTGCAAGTCATGCTTTTTAGACAGGTACGCTACGAATATAAAAGTATTTAGAACTTAATTTCCAATATCTTTTGTATAAAAAAAATTTCAAAATTCGGACCGGAAGTATCACTTACTCTTACCGAATAACGATTTTTTGCAAATATGTCGTAAATTATGCATTCTATGTATATTTATGAAGAGTACAAAATTATTTAGAGTTGGATTTGGAATATTTTTTGTATAAATGAAAATTCAAAATTCGGACCGGAAGTAACACTTTCATACGTATAAGAAAGTCGTGTGGTGGCCACACCTCATTTTTTATATTTTTTTTATATTTGCCTATACTTGGTATATATATTGTTGTGTTCAGAATTAAAATGTCAGCATTATTGAAAGAAAAGTGATTCTCGAATTGAAATAAAAAAATTAACAGTTTAGCCTTAAAGACTGTGTATAGATAATTAAAATCTTCCGAAAAAAAGGGAGTAATGGATTCGTCTCTTTTTGGTGACAATCTGTATAAGAAAGTATCTTTTCAAAAATAATGTGAATGTTACATTATTCATGTTAGCTGTTTATAGAATATCTTGACAAAATTTTAGTATTTTAGAATAAGATGTTATGTGTTTAAACTAAAGTAAGTAACATACTTCAATTTTACGTTCTTTACTTAACAAATACATTTTGGCATACATTTTGGGTAAAATCGTCGATTTAAAGACAAAATTTATATTCGCAAATTAGAGTTTGCCCTATATTATAAAAGAGAATGTTTAACTTTTCATTAGTGAACAGGTATTGTCTGTTTCATTTACAAAGTTTCTATCTATACCGCTTAATATTATAATGATATGTATTTATTTAATCTATGAATTTATTTTAGATTAACGATAATAAACGTAAAATAAATATACCTAAATAAAATATATTTATAAAAAGAGCATATATAAATGGCCCACTTTTATTTAAACAATGCAAAGTACTCCTCAATAGTAGGTACCTTTAAGTCCAAGATTTCTTCTAACAATATTGTGATATCTTGTTCTTGCAGGCGGTGGTGCAGTTTTGATTTATTTTGAGTCATCTGCAATTATTACCAAGTAGGGGGGGCAAGTGGAATATTTTCTTTCCAGTCATTAACAGAGTTTTCCGATCAAGTATCATGCTCATCAATGCAGAGATCATCAATTTCAAATTCATCTGAATGATCTTTTTCTTCCATACAGTCCTGCACGAAATTTTGCAATTCCTTTTGAGAAAACGAGCGGTATCTTCCTAACTTTTATCTTTTGCTGGTGCTGGGTTGATCGATTATAATAGGTATAGAGTTATAATAAAAAGCATAGAAGCATTTATACGCATAAAAAAGTCAATGTCTTACACAAACAACACTCACTTGAACTGACATTCAAATATAACATTAAAATATAGGTAACATAAGGGTGCGTATCCAGATGATAATTTAATATATGGAGTGCCCTTATAATGAGAGTGGTGACAAGAGATAGGAAATCAATAGAAACCAAATCGGAAATTGTGTGGGTACCCTGTGGGTATCTGCTAAATGCTATAATAACCTATAAGTTCAGTATTTTTACATATGAATTAATATAATAACCCATAATTGGTGTCTTAAATTTATATGTATTATGTGATATGTGATAAAGAAAATAAGAATGTAACTATAAAATACATTTTTAACACAAGACACCATTATGTAGGTACAATTTGCGTCAACCTATCAAAAATAATCTCATCTTGTCACCACTCTGATTATAAAGGCGCTGTAATTATGCAACAACAGTTTAAAAACAACTATTTATAAATATGAAATAATTCTGATAGTAATAATTTGTAATGGAGGACTGGATTATATATTTAAAATGGGTGTATGTTAATAATATACAGTGAGGACGCCCGGATTGAAACAAATTCATTTAAAATTTTTGATTTAGTTTTATGGAAAAACGCTCGGATAGTTCGATTTTTATTTTTAGCTGCGGTTTTTCTGATGGTAAATTGATGTACAAAGTCTGGTCCAAAAATAAATTACGACCATCGAATTTTTTTTTTAATGAAAACATATGTTTTTTATTTAATCTGTTAATTCTGCATCGAACTCTAAGTCTGTTCCATGTACCATGTCCTATACCCAAACTCAACAGTTATCGAGAAATTTACAATTGAACTTATAAATAACTGAGATCGTATCCTACAAAATTTATTTCACTCAGTTGTCTGAAAAGGGCCGAATTATTAAAAAAAAAAAAAAACAGGAAAACAAATCAAATTAAATGTTCCTTCATCGCGGGTGAGAAAACACAACATTGTATTGAAAGTTCCCGTTCTCAAAGGAAGTGCTCGTGATCTTGGCCAAACTGCAGATCATAGGATCATAAATCAGAGGATATTCTAGTTCAGATAGTTGAGTGGACAAATCATAAACTATTTCAAGTGCGATCAAACTATACACAAAAATATCATGTAAGTGATGTAGACATGATAGAATTCAAGGCCTTTCTAGGACTCTTGATTTATACTTCAATATTCAATTCCAATCATGAAAACATGGATACAATTTTCGCTACTGACGGGACAGGCAGAGATATATTTAGAGTGGTGATGAGCAAAATCGTTTTTCAGTTCTGCTGTCTGCCCTAAGATTTGATGACCCTAGGACAAGAACCGAGCGTAAAAAAGAAGATCCAACGGCAGCAATTTCTCAAGTTTTTCACAAATTTATTGAAAACTGCCAAAATATCTATGGAATGGGGGATTCGGTGACAATCGACGAGATGCTTGTAAGTTTTAGAGGGCGAACACACTTCAAGATGTACATGCCAAATAAACCGTGTAAATACGGCATAAAAATTATGTGTCTAACTGATTCCAGAACAAGCTATTTATACAATGCCTACATTTACAGTGGAAAGGGTTCCAATGGACTTGCATAGTGGTGCATCGACCGATCCAGACACCCAGAAGCCAGACATTATCATGTACTACAACCGTAACAAAGGAGGAGTAGACACAATTAATGAGAAGTGCGCAAAAAGTTCGTCAAGCCGACGCACTTGCAGATGGTCCCTGGCAATATTTTTCAGAATCCTTTACATTTCTATTGTTAATTATTATATTCTACGTCAATGTTACACGAGAAATTCGGTAATTAGGGAAAAGTCGGTATTTGCAAAACAACTAGCGGCCCAATTAGTACGTCAGCACATGGAAAGGCGACTAACAAATCCTCGAGTATCTCGCAAAGTACGTTCCAGCATTAGCAGAATTTTGGGAATTCCAGATATAATTGCGCCATCAAGTGGTGAAGACCTTTTATTGGAAAAACGCAAAGGATGTTATTTGTGCCCGAGGGCCAAAAAACGAATGACGAAATATCTATGTGTGCAGTGTAGAAAAGCATTTTGTTTACAATACTCAAAACCAATTTGTAATACATGTGTAAACAACCGCGATGTTTAGTTCCTGCCGCAAAGTATTTTTATTAATTTTAGAGTTTTTTTGAGTTTTTCATATACCTAATACAACCTTTTATTAATGAATATGCCTTAAGACATTGACAGGTTTTTATGATCTTTATGTTTATAATGGGAAGGCTTGAATTTATTTTACAAATAGTTCTTTATTTTGTTATTTTTAGTAAAAAAGTTTCCCAATTTTCCTTAGTTTTATGTCTTAGTAGGCTCATTTGTAACTAGTAAATACACAATAAACGATATTTTCAAAAAACGATGATTGTTTTTATGGTCTTTAATTAAGTAGTCTGTCAGACGTCACCTGGGTGCTTGTGTAAAAATATTTCACCTGGGTGGTTAAGGGTTAACCCGAATAATGAGAAATATTCGAGAACAGTACGAGAATACCTTCATAATATTTTCCCAAATAGATGGTTCGGTAGGAGAGGTTTTATCGAATGGCCAGCTAGGTCTCCAGATCTAACCCCATTAGATTTTCATCTATGGGGTTATCTAAAATCCAAAGTGTACTTCAATAAACCGGAAAATATTATTGAATTGAAGAATAGAAATTGATCTTCGGCTTGTCTGTTGTCAGGAAGTTAGTGGTCAACACTTTCAACATTTAATTTGATTTTTTTTATGTTATTTTAATAAGTCGGTACTTTTCAGACAACAGAGTGAAATAAATTTTGTAGGATACGGTCTCAGTTATTGATAAGCTCAATTGTAAATTTCTCGATAACTGTTGAGTTTGGATATAGGACATGTACGTAAAATATACTTAGAATTCGATACAGAATTAATAAATTAAATAAAAAACATATGTTTCCATTTGAAAAAAAAAATTGATGGTCGTAACTTATCTTTGGACCATCCTTTATACATCAATTTGCCATCAAAAAAACCGCAGATAAAAATAAAATTCGACCTATCCGAGCGTTTTCCCATAAAACAAAACCAAACATTTTAAATGAATTTGTTCCAACCCGCGCGACCTCACTGTATAAAAAGGAATTAAAAGTAAATATAACAAAAGGCATTTTTTATATTCTCGTTAAATTAATTTATCAAATACGTACATATTTCTAAATGATCTATACTCTTATTAATATATTGCAGTGGCAATTCTATTTTGATACGTCAGCGATTTATATGCAAATAATTCATCCAACAATATTTTAATAGTATCGTGGTGGTAAAAACCTTCGGTTCACCATAACAACCCGAACGAATCGTTAAATTAACCAAAAATTTGCTTGTTTTAACACGTTCTACAGCTCTGAGTGTACAGGTCTGTAATTTACTGGTAGAAGGGTCGTACACAGCCAGTGAGTAAAATAAATAAAAGCGTCACAAAATAAATAGGTTACATCCACTACACGCAAAGAGAGACAGAGAGTCACTAGACTATGTAGACCATCAATACCATCAATTATGTAAATGGACATTTTCATTGCTCCGGATACCGTAGCTTTTAATTTCTGTTGTACTGTCGTCCGGTATTGATTGGCCGTGGTATCCGTGCGCCATAAATATATGATAATTGTTTTTCAATGTCAGTGAAAAAATATTGGTGCTTAACTGTTCCAACGATAACAACATCAGTTTCACTGCAGACGTTGTTTAGTTATATAAAGGGTATGCGACAAATACAGAGCAATACCTATATGAAGATGTACTGAAATGTTATAATAGTATATATAGTGTGGCAATAGTAATTTTATTATCTAAAGAAGGTACAACTACTAACCAGATGATAGAATTAATTAATGATTAGTTAACTAATATTAATAAATCTAGATATGACTTTAGACATTTTAATAAAAAGCATAATACAATAAAACCTCTAAATAGCGGCCACTAAAATTTACTGTAAATAGAAGGTGATGAATATTATTGAGACAGAAAAAAAAAATGAAAATAAAAGGTTATTTTAGAAATGTCGCACCGTCAGTGCAGCAAGAACAACAGATTTCAAAAAAATTCAATTTTGAGTTAGGGTGCCCATGTTTTAGCCTAAGAGTATAGTATTCACTGCAAAAGCAATGTATCTGGAAATCTATAAAAAAGACCTTTATTGATATTATGTGTTGGTTTTTCATTTTTGCTAAATGTGAAACATTTCAGTACAAGACCAACACATTTTACTTATGTATTGCATGCAAAACCTGTATAACATATTTTTTCAAGACTACCACATCTTATTATTTGTGTCAGTATTCCACTTGTTTTTCCGCCAATCGCATTCCTGCATTCACACACTAAAGTTCTACCGGACAGGACACGTTTAGATTTTTGCATGAAACAGTGTTGCGTTTAGTATTTTCATGTGAATTTACAAAAAAAAATCGCATTAATTCCATCGCAAGGGTAGAATCCCACTATCTAAGAAACCAGACTAAACGGGAATATTTTGAAGGTTCTCTAAAGGTTTCAGCTTTATATGTGTATAGGTTATAGGTAAAGAGAAAAGTACCTAGAAAACACTCTCATTACGTGAAAATTTCCATGTATGAAAATATATCTAATATGGGTTTCAATATACGTTTTCGTAAACCAAAGAAAGATGAATGCTCTACTTGTGAAATCTACAGAAATTTTATTGAAGTTGACAAGTCACAACCGGAGGAGATGCACAATTTACATTTGAGAGTAAAGATTTATTTAGAGAAGAAAAGGCCAAAGAATCAGAAGATGCTCAGAAAAAATAAAATAGTTGCTGTGTATCATCTGCAAGTGGTTATCTCTTCTCCTTCTGGAGATGTCTATTATAGAAGCAAATTAGCAACGTATAACTTTACCATGTACGACATTGTTACAAGACAAGGATAATGCTATACGTGTGGAGTAAAAATTGTGCCAAACCAAGCGCCAATGAAATTGGTACCGGTGTTTAAACTTCTTCAGTGGAAAAAGGGGGTGCCTTTTTCAAACAATTGCGCAGGACAAAATTAGAACAAATCTTAAGCGAAAATGTATTTATATTCCGTATCCAATCTTAATATCAGGACACGCCAAATTGAAGGAGATAGCCTGTACTCCTGCATCGAGCGAGAAAAATATAGTGTCGTCCTTTTTATGTGGTTTCTCAATGGATACCAGCTATACGTCTAGCCAAAATTATTGGAAATGCCTATACAGCCCAAGGCCTTGACTCCCCCCCCCCCCAATACATACAATTTTAAGAAAACTTTCTGAAGATATGGGGGGGAAAATTAGTGTCTTATGGAGTGATTTAAAATTTTTTGTAAAGATGAGCCTTGTCATGTCTACTATAAATACAATTATAATAACGTTGAGTACGAAACAGTCAACATAAGAGGGCGTAAGAGCACCAAGAAAATTCAGTCCAAAAAGATCCACCAAATATATCGAAGAGGAAGAAGGATGGCCTTTTGTATTTGTGTAATAATAAAACAATTAAGGATCAGAATCACTATTTTTACAAAAACTTGCCTTTCAATCCATAATTATTTATTACTTTTTTCATAAGCTTCTATAATAATATCCCATCTTTTTAGTATGTAATAATAGAAAGCAAAATTTATTATTTATAATTTATTTTATTCCATTAAAAAAATGTTAGCTATTATTTTTAAATGCCCCAAATTTTGATGATTGCTAGCTAGTGTTTTTAAAAGCTTTATTTTGTTTCAAATTTAAAAAAACCACCAACCAACATATCCCAAAATGAATGAAGATTATTTATAATACTTTTACTTTAAACTTGAAGTTATTAAGAACCGATGTTTTGTAATAATACCACGTATAAACATCTGATCTATTTTGGAATCCAAAACACCACACAGTTATCAAGCTATTACATAAAGTCTGTTGCAACAAAACTTGATACGCGTTTTTCTGGAAACCGTGAATTCTGAGTTATATTAGTGTTGTACTGATGGTGTGATGTATTTGTTCGAAATGAAAGAATTGTACCATATTTTTTGTGTGATACAAAACTGTAATACCCGTAATACCGTATCAAACTAATTACGATTATTAAGAACTGAATTAGAAGAATGTATTTATAACAGTTTTACTTATTAATGCATTACTATATGACATGTATATATACATACTACCTTGGAAATTTGCTAATGAGATGCCAAACTGCAACCATTTTACCAATAACAATTTATTTAAGTGACGTGACTGTATTTGAGGGGCATATCTATTTTAGAATTTGTTAAAACGTAACCATTATTATAGATGACCGCTATTAAAATTGGCCGTGAAGAAAGGGTTTACTGTACGGCTTATTTTTACTGTAAACTACAGTACACTCATTATGTCAAAAATAAATCACTCAATTTTGAATTTGTTTTTCATCGTGTTTATAAAATCATCATCTCCATTGTAATTTCAACTTTCCCCATTAAAACACTAAACAGGTTCTTTCCATATAGATGCCTTGCGTTACATACGAAGCTGAGGCAAACCGAGCCCAGGCAGGAGAAACGCAAGGTCATTTGCATAACTTGAAAATAATTTACGGGAACGGGATCTTTTGTTAAATTAGTGTCCGCTTCTGTTTATACCCTCCTAATGACCTTTCTTCTGCCCTGTTTGTGTATACGGCTGGTTGTGTACGCCGCAGAAAAACTGACTGATTTATTATTTGTAAAGAATCTGTGGGGACCCGCTTCTTTTAAACGATATTGTTGCTATGTTATTATGGTTTTTAATTTGCCCACCGACCGCCATCAATGATTATACACGAGTTCGACGTTTAATGCTACATTTACGATAAATGATAATGGATCTGTTTATTGGCGGCGTGTTTTAAATGTAATGGGACGTGTTCCAGATATTGAAATTGAATTATGCCGACGCGACGTCTTGAAAATTTTTTTTAAATTTTAATTGATTTTTATTATATGACTGATTTCTTAATATCATATTATAAACATCAATTATTCAAAGCTATATTCTTTTTTAGTTGTTTATTGATCTATTAGATGTCATTATGAATTTAAAGTGTTATAATAGTTGAAAAGAAAACAATTGTATTAGCAAGTAGTATACAGTGTGCACACGGTCTACCTGCGGATGAATATACTAGACAAGCTGGTCGACTATAAGTGGGAGGATAAGAGGGTAGCCTCTGTTACTAACATTAGAGCTACTTTAAAGTCGACACCGCAGAAATCGTTACTGCGTTAGTCCGTGAAAATTGCTACTGTTAGGTACTGTTAATAACAAATTCTTTAACCAAGAATAAAGTCATTTACTGTACTGCTTTAGAGAAAACGGATATTTGTTAACATTTCCGGGGAAACATGATTCGAAAATTCAATAATTTTGGCGAGTAATTGTTCTAGATTAGATGGACGAAACGCGATTTAAAAATGTGTTTGCTAGGCGCTAGACATCGACCCGACCGTTAACAAAATTCAAATGAAATGCGCAAGTACAGCTGCCATATCCTAAACGCGAGTCAGTCAGCTTCACTACACTCGACCAATAGAACAGTTTGTATATTGCTTTCTCGTACTAACTCATACAAACTCTCGGTGTCATCGTTTTATCACACAGTAAAATGCATCCGCAACATGCCCGCAAGCACTTGGTATGTCGTAGGCTAGTTACAAATTCATTTTATTACATTGATGATAAAATACTTGATTCTTACAATTAGATTGAACATTTGACGCGTTTGATAAAACGTCGACAGGTCTCATTGATAAATGAACGTGTTGGCCATTGTTTTTATAATGCACCTGGAATAAAGTGATAGGTCTCATTGTCAAATGAACGTGTTTGTGATTGTTTTTAGAATACACCTGGAATAGACATATTTAGGCGTATCATAATAATTATCGAGCCTCTAGGGTCAGGTGAATTGTTACTTTGACCACATTATGCTGTGATTTGGTATTTTGAAAACAATAGACAAGTAAGTAGTTTTTTCAATAGTTTATTGCTCAAAAATAAATAAAAAATAAATGGGTAACTCTTAAGAATACAGTTTTTGATATATATTGCTTTGTTTATTCGTACAGGGACCTTTTGAATGATATTTACTATTACATTTCAACTGAAGCATAAAACAAAAACATTTCTCTGAGCTTTACTTGGTTTGCAAAAACATTTTTGAAATCCCTGCCCGCCAAATGTAGAAAACTCTGTTCAAGTTCCTCTTAAAGTAATTATTGTTCTTTTCAAAACACGAATTGGTTAGAAATTTCAAGCCAACGATCTCGTCTCTTAAAAATCGTCTATTCGAACTTCCATATATAAGTACTAATTTGGTGTAGTCTATGTCAAGGTTTATTTTTAATATATTTTTAAGGCCCACTTGTCCCGGATTAAAACTGCAATATTTTGACCCAAAAACAGAGGTTTCACCTTTTGTTTGATATTTTCGAGCATTGTTTTTGGCAGCACGCGTTTCACCAACAAGACATTGCATCCTTTATTTCCGTATGGTCATCGTCTTTTTGACAGAAATCAGATATCTATGCTGTTTCAGTCAACGTTTAATCTGCAGAACTTCTTTTTAAATATTTAACACAGCATTACCTTTATTGTCTGCAATCACTTCAACAATAGAAATATCCTCAATGTGAAATACCTCAATTTAATTAGTTTCATGTGAATGAACCATTAAATTATCTGCGCATTGATTAGTTTCATATGAAATACCCATTAAATCGTTGTTTTCTTCTTCGACTATATCTTCTTCAGCTGTTATTTTTCTAACTGTTTCGCACGAAACAAGTTTTGTAAGATGTACGTTTGATTATTCTATGGTAGGAGGATTTTTTTTGCCCTTCAATAGAATAACGTGCTAACCAACAATTTATTGAATTACTGTCCTGGAGCCTTTTAACATATTTTTTACGACTTGATTGGACCTTTCAACACTGTGCTAAGTGAGTGACGAGATAGACCATTTACTATTTTGCATAAAGGCCTTTTGCAAACTAACTAATTACAGTATTACGAGTAACAAACTTACTTCCATTATCACTTTGTAAAACTCTGGGAGCGCCAAATTCCACAAATATTTTTAAAAGTTCTGATGAGATCTCTTCTGAGCGTTTCAATTTACATGGTATTCGTGAAGAAACTCGGTAAATTGGACAGTCAACTCCAAATGGCAAATCTAAATGACTGATGAACGTGGTAGTTCATCAGTCATTTAGTCATGAACTACCACGTCCATCAGTAATTTATATTTGACATCTGGAGTTGACTACAGATTCATAAGATCCACTTACCCCCTATGATTCTATCCTTTAGATAAAATAAGCACCATGTCTTACAACATTTAACAAATATTTCCAGTGTTGGTAGCGGAATTGATTAATTGGGTTTGCGGGCATTAACATTTTATCGCCTCCTCCATTTCCGTTACCTCTATGAGTTTCTACTAGTATTTCGTAAAATTTCTCATGAGGCACTACAAACGTCATATCGTCAGTCTCAGTAGACCTTTCCTTTAGAATAATATTTTAAAATGTCTATTGTTTCATAAATACATAAAAAGTAATGCTGCTTATGAACCTCTTATTGACTCTTCCATTTGCTTTTCGTGCCTCCTAAATTTGGGTATTTTATTTTATTTTACAGAGGGTAATAAGATTCTGGCGAGGTACAATATAGTATATTATGCAATGAGCATTTAATGATAGCTATTAAGACACGAGTAAGAAAATTACAATACGAGGCGAAGCCGAGTATTGTAATGAATACGAGTATTT
Source organism: Amphimallon solstitiale (assembly GCA_963170755.1). Lineage (NCBI taxonomy): Eukaryota > Metazoa > Arthropoda > Insecta > Coleoptera > Scarabaeidae > Amphimallon > Amphimallon solstitiale. The sequence continues at coordinate 36,034,353 of OY720681.1, read as the reverse complement.
TAATAGCCATTAAATGCGGGTTGCATACACTATTTTTTCTACGACCCCATAATAAAACATTATTTTTTGAACATTTCATTTCATAAATTGAGGTTAATATTTTCCATGCACCTTTGAGAATTTAGCTGGTAATAAATTATTCGTGGTTACTAAGGCTTGTTCCATAATTTCTGGTGGACTCAAATTTTACATTTCACTGTCATTATCCCTCATTTTTACCGTTTATATTTTCAAAAAAGCACAAATTTTAAGTACTTACTTGTAAATTGCAGAGAACTGTCACATTTATTTAATTTGTATATCTGTCAAATATGAAGTCGCCATATTGAATATTGTTTGAATATTGGAATGTCGCATTCCTATTGGATATAAACTTGTATCATAATTAAAATCTGTAACGTAATGGACATCATTAAAGTACAGGTTCGGCATATTTAATAATACAATTAAAGTATGGTAGTAGAAAAAATATATTAAATTAGGGACTTCAGAAAATAGTATTACCTATAATATTTGGATTTTGAGGTTATGGTTTTCTGATTACCTACTTAGCGGTTTACTCTTAACAAACATGCCAGTGCCTAATTCCTCTAACATATTGAGACAAAAGTAAACCATGATGTAAGACAATTGAAAAATACTGCTTACTTGTCTATTGCTTACGAATTATAGTTTAAAGTGGTCGAACTGACATTTCGCCTGACTCGAGATAAGTCGTAATTAATACGCTTAAATATGTCTACTTTATTCTAGACACATTGAAAAATATTCGCCAACACGTTCATTCTAGAATCAGAATGAGAGCTATTCGATGTTTTATGAAACACCTAAAATATTAAATTGTAAAAATTTAGTATTTAATGTCTTTGTACAATATGTTTAGTCATTTAGAAGACGACTAGGCATTTTATAAAACTACTGAATTTGAAATTAAACTACGACATAAATATTATAAAGTACATAACATTTTATGGAATTAAATAAACAGAAGTAAATATATAAACGAAATGTTAATACTATATTGGACAATATTTAGTTGATGTTAGTAGAATTGCAGCTATATCTTTTTTTTTTTATGTAGCCTCAATACACTCACAATAATTCTCACTATATCTGTTTACCGTTTTAAACTCAATTCAGCATTTTCGTAAAAAAAAACAGAGAGGGTTTTCAAAGCTATTATACTATCGTAAGCACTTGATCTTTCTTTCATATGATTATCGCTGCACATATACTGGTGAATTTCGTTGATGTGACAGAAACTTTATTTCTCAAATTACTATTATACGTTTGCTCCACTTTTGCCGAGTCCTCTGAATTTTCATGTTCACAGATTACATAGTCAAAGCAACGTTTCATTTCGTCAGACTGATGCTGTTCTTATCTTAACAACAATATTAATACTCTATAAAGCACGGTGGTAAGATATGGATGTCCCTTTACAAAAACTTTCTTTCTACAAGGCAATATCAAAATATAACGATACTGGTGCTATAACTTCTTTCATAACTAGAATTTTACAGCATAAAGGATAGAACATGACCCCCCCCCCCCATCTCTAATGTACTTATTCGCAAATAGGCTTTGATTTAACTTTTATTACAAATTAATTGTTGAATTGTCAGTGTTTGAGGTACCAATCGAAAAAATAAAAAGTTCGAGATTTGCCATAAAATTTTATGTTCGGTTGGGTAAAACACCAACTCAAACTTTTAAAATTATTAAAACTGCATGTCCTGATGACAGCTTATGACGATGTAGTGACTGGCATAAGAAATTCAAAGACGGTTGTGAATCAGTGGAAGATGAACCTCGACATGGACGACCACCCACTGCACAGATTGATTCAAAAATTGAAGAAATTAACGACTTGATCCAAAATGATCGTCGGATTGGCATATATCGAATTTCTGACATTGTTCATTTGCCTTATGGTTCCACTCAAAAAATTATTGTTGTATATTTAGGACACCGGAAGATCGCTGGAAGTTGGCTTCCAAAAGTGATAACCTATGAACAAAAAGCCAATCGGGTAACAATTTGTCAGCAGTGAAAAAGCAACTGCAACATAATCCACCGTTTTTAAACTATGTGTTTACATGTGATGAGAGTTGGTTTTATCATTACGAGCCTGAACTAAAGTCTGAAAGTATGCAATGGAAGCACAAAAGCAGTTCAATACCGCGGAAGGTATAAAATATAAAAAAGCGCCGGTAAAGAGATGCATTTAATTTTTTTGATAAATGGGGCGTTATTTATGGTCACATTGTACCTAGAGAACTTAGAGTAAATGGAGACTACTATTCTAAAGTACTTCATGTTAATATAAGCATCAAGTAGAGAAAAATAACAGTATGAGTGTCATCATCAACATTTAAATGAGCTTATTCCATTCGTTTCACCATATATACACGGTCCAAATAATTCCACATACCATCAAGAGACCAGTGTCAATATTCTCAATTGGTTTGCGCGATCTCTAGATTGATCTCCCATGGAGGCGATAGGTTGAACGCTTGATATACTTCTTCCTATAAATTGTTCAGAATGAGCTTTAACAAGAGTCCATAGATCATTTTCATCCAAGCATATGTTCAGATAAATAGCGTAATATAATCCTTGATTAAATTTAGTGAATTATATTATTCGATATATAGAAACATCCATATACGGAAACGTGAGTTCTTGTTTGTTGAAAAGGTTTTGACGCAGATTCCTCATAAAGATGTTCACACTTATTGAGCAACTCAAAAATAACATCGAGTACTTTTTCTGCATACTAAGACCGTAACATATCGTTTCAAAAGCGCCTTGGAAGACTTGGGAACATCTGCCTCATTGTCTTCCTCTTGATTTTCACTTTCTTTCAATGAATTTAAGATATCGTCATCTGTTGGATATTCTGCTACAATAACGTCTTCATGCACGTAGAAAAATTCATTTAGAAAAGCTTCATCATTTATTGCACCTGTTGATTGCAAATGGTTCTAGCTAAAGTCAGTGACTTTTCAAAAAAGCCAGTTTCCCTCACCCTAAATTCGATAATTTTGTTAGTTTTTAAAACCACCAATTACAAAATGTGCTTCATAGATAATTTTTGTGTAAAACCATCTGGTAGTTCTTTAATCCAGCTGACGAATGCACGACGTTTTGCATGGTCCAATGACTTTAGTTCCTGTGTTATTTGAACCTTATACATTTAAAGCTAAATCCTTGCGTAAAATACGCCATGTTGTTAAATCACTGAGCCCAACTTGTTGTGAACGTCGATTAATGGACATTTCAGGTTCTTCGGCAACTCTTTCACGAACCAAATCAATATACCCTTGTGAATGACCAGTACAACTGTATCTTTTTTGATCTTCCACCGAACCGCTCTCTTGAAATTTTCTAATAATTCTAACAATAGTTCTTTCAGATGGACGATCATGTAAACCATAAAATTCACGTAATTTTCTAAAAACATTTTTCACAGAATGCTGATTTTCATAAAATAATTCAATAATTTGAACGCGTTGTTGTATCGTGTACGACAGCATTTTTATAAATGTCATTCATCACACTTCGTAAATGTCAAAATACCCAGACCAAGGGCAACTGTACCTGATATCGCTGCGCGATATAAAGCCATCACATAACTTCGATTTATATTGATGAATTTGATTCAGGTAACCTCAAAATATTGATCCTTATGTAACGGCATCTAGTAGTACCCAAAAGAAATAACTTCTGAATTTTTATTGAAATAAACTTTAAAATAACACTTCAAACATGAACTTTAAATAATTAATATAAATTATTTTAAATTGTTCCTAAAAATGAAGTTGGGTAGTTTTTACCAAAATTCAAAAGGAAATACTAATTAGAATTCAATCTTTATTTATCCAACAGGTACAAGTCTAGTTACAGAACTAAAATTGACAATGTTGAAATATTCATAATAAACCCACCTCTATACTTTATAAAGTTGTATTAAATCAGTCCTCAAATACCCTAGACTTCACATATTCAGACTTATTGTTAATATTAATGGTCGAATAACGTCCATTAAAGCTGCTTCACTTCAGCCAGGCAATTTTTCCATTAGAATTTTATATATCTAAAAATATTAAGACATAAATTTAACCTAAAATTGCTTGAAATTATAGCTATTTATCATTTTTTCCTTATACTATATTTCGAATAATCAATTCTCATTTTCTGAAGTACCTTGCGAATTACTTGCCTTTTAGAGCAGACTATTTTGGTAAGAACTAAATAACCCACAACTGCCACGTTTTCTCCGTGAGAAAACTAGATATAGTTTTCGATTGATACTCGACGTAACTTCCAAAATACATTATAGTAAATATGTAGAACACTTTAAATGAAACGACTGAATGTGTGTAGTATTGGAATAATTTAAGTAGAAAAGAATATGGAATAGACAAAATAAATGTCAAATCAGTGAAATATCAATAACAGTAGTAATTGCATATTTTAATCACGTGATTTTAAAAAGCTCAGCGACTACCAAGCAGTTTATTGTGCTTTGGATACACGGCGCCACATAAGGATCAATATTATGAGGTTACCAGAATCAGAAAAATCTCGCTATGTGAAGGCCTTATATTGTACAGCGATAGCAGATACAGTTGGTCTTGTAGACGAATTCATCTATTTTATTTATTTTTCAAATAAGGCGCTCAATTTGAAGTACATATCCATTACTTACATGTTTTTGCCCTTTTGCGGTTCTTACAACTTCATGATTTTTTTAAAACCGATTTCCGATTTTTTGAAGTGTAAACTTCTTTAGGCGCGTCGCGCTGATTGTAGGCAGTGAACAAGACTGACCCGTCACGCTCGGATATGAAATGCTCGTTCGGGTAATGTCGACTCGAGTCGACTAAGGGAACAATTTTATTATTATTTAATTTCAATTATATTGAAATTTAAATGAATAAATAAATTCATGTCCCAGAACAGGTTCGATCCCGAGACCGCACCGTTATGAAGCCGATACGTTACCATTAGATCAAGAGCGGGAAAATAAGCAATTATTTATATCGTCTATTTATATATATATATATATATATATATATATATATACATGCGTCCTAAAATGTCCTTAATAATGCTTACGGCCGAGGCAAGACAATCAGTAAAGTTACATTTGGCGCATGTGTAGCTTGACTGGGAAATAAGTTTTCCCGGTTGAGGCGACTGTAAAAATTGACACTTGGCACTTTGGGACATTTAAAAAAAATCTAACTTGGTAGTAATAAAATTTAGTCTATAAAATACTACTTCCCTCCACTATTCTTCACTAAAAGTTGGGGAAATAGGAGTAATAATTAATAATTCTTCCAAAAAAATTGTGGCGCCATCTATTTGACGACATTTTAAGCGACACCTTAAGCAAGATTCAACCGCCATCTATTTGAACCACATCGACATTCATATTGGCAGTTCGGAATTGTTTGTATTTAAACCAAAAAACGTAATAAATGTACTATAAATTTATAAATATAAGAATAAATACCTCATATTTGCCATGTGTAAGAATATAATAACTTAATTTTACGGAAAGGTGAGTAATAGTTACGTACATGAAATGCTAAAATTAATTAGGTAATCTATCTTAGGTTAGGTATGATACCAATGACATTAATCAATAATATTTTTTTTTATTGAAGTGTAAACCTCTTTAGGCGCGTTGCGCTGATTGTATGCAGTGAACAAGACTGACCTGCAACGCTCGGATATGTAACGCTCTTGGGGTAAAGTCGGCTAAGGGAACAAGATAAATAAATATATCATATAGAGGTATTTAATTTCAATTAAATTGAAATTTAAATGAATAAATAAATTCATGTCCTAGAACAGATTCGATCCCGAGACCGCACGGTTATGAAGCCGATACGTTACCATCAGACCAAGCGAGGGACCGTAAGCAAGTATTTATATCGTCTATTTATACATACACATACGTCCGAACTGACCAAACGAAACGGACGCTCGCGTAAATGTAATAAATGTGCGAATATGTTTTATTTAATACGTTACTGAACATTATATGCGTGTATTTCGTATTATCTACGGTATTTTTAACCTCGCCGTGCTAAAGTTTACACTTCCGCCGTGTGGTTTTAACCACACTCATTCTTCTTTTATTATTATTGTTGACACTGTACTCGGTGGGTTATGCTATTTTTTCTGCAACATTCAAATACTTTCTTTTTGACATAGCTAACGTTCTTACAAAGAGTTTAACTAAGACTGAGATCACGGACATAAAGATTGCTGACAAACTGGACTGTTGTAACGGTTTTTCTATTCTTAGTACTACTACATCGGTGCTCTTTTAGGAACCTCTTAACTGTGTCGTCTTTTCAAAAAAAGCTAATATTTGTTAGTGTGCATATGTGTGTCTTAAAAGTTCGATATATGGAACTTTCGATGTATAAGAAAGTCGGTAATTCCGGCGTATCTGGGTAATTTAAAAAAAGCCTATCTTGAACAATACCAAATTTTCTTTGCAAGATAAATGTCCAAAATACAACTTCGCACACATGCAATTAAGCGGTTATATTACACCAACCAAAGCGCAGGATCATAAATAAAAACTCTTCACTATTATTACACGCCATTAAGTGCAAGAGTTCTTATAACACTTGTAACTCTCCGCGGTTTGTTTTTCTATTTCGTCTTATTTCGTGATCATTGGATGCGACCGCCCCAACCTATGTTGTGCACAGATATTTTTCGCCTTCGTCGCAGAGTATCGTTTAATATGACGAGACGAATCGTAAATGAAACGGTTCGAAATAATCTCTCGGGTCGGAATTGTCTTAATTACCTCTCCGAATCTAAAAATTAATCGAGTCGACGGTGACGGCGTTTATGCTTGGCGGCTTGTACGCACCAGTCAGGCAGATCTCCAGACCCTGTAAAATATATGGGTTTAATTTTCTTCGAATGGTCCTGTGTAGTGGGCATCTCGAGACTGCGTGTGCTGCGCATAGAAAGCGCACATATGTGAGAATCATTCGGCTTTTTTTTCTTCTTGAGTTCTTTATGGTCGCACGCATGAGTGTGTGTGTTTGTGTGCGTGATATATACCGGGTCGTTTAGTTCGAGGATAACATTTTTTTCTTGTTGCCACGAGGCAAAAATGAAAGAGATAATATGTCAAGTAGAGTGAGGAAATGGTGTGTACAAGTAGTAACTGCCGGTGGGGTGGTCTAACGATCAAAAAAGCTGTGAAAACTTCATAATCGAACTATATAATGTATTTCTACTTAAGCGCCATCTTTAAAAAAAACTAGGCGTAAAGAAAAGTTGATGAGTTATTTATTTTGCATGTAAATGTATGCAGTTGCACTCAATAAGAGCTACGCGATAGACGAAAATGTTAAGTTTGTCTTTTTTGTATTTTCGCTTCAGATATTCCACGGGGTCTTGCTTGCAGTGCATTACATTATTTAAATTAAATTGTTGCAGCAACGACTGAAAGAGCAATAGCAACAAGCGAAAATCCGCACCGGCAATAATCTGAATGAGAATGTCTTGTTGTGCAAAACACGAACGCCAGAGGATCGTCGTTGCTACGACTTCCTTCGTTGCAGAAGGAAACCGTGCAGCTCATTTTCACGCCATGTTTTTCTAAGAAGAATAATAATATTTTGCATGTGCGCACTCATCCACCACAATATCGTCGATTATAAATGTTTGGTTAAACGGATATTTATTTTGGCAACAGCGAATCTCTCTCTCTCTCTCCCTTCCTCTCGCTCTCTCTGTGTGTTTTATCTATGTAAAATATGTATACCGAATGAAATTTCCATATTCTTCTGCTAGAAAAATATCTTACATTTGGTCTATTTAAAATATTGACCTATTACCTTATGAAAATACATACAATGCATATCAAAACTTGTACACATCCTTATATACAGTGCGGTGATAAGTTTGGAACAAAGTTCATAAAAACATTCTATATTGTTTTTAATAAAATCGCTTGGACAGGTGAATTTTTGTTTTTAAAATGTCGTCTTTTGACGAAACATTGGTTTTTGAAAAAATGAGGTCATCATAATTTCACTGTAAAAAATCGACTGAAAAATACATTTTTATAACTGTAGTTTTTCCAATAATTAAAATGTAATAATCCATGTAATGTAAGATCGCCTGAAGTTTAATGTGAAATTGCAATCTACCTGTAAGATCACAGTTAGCATGTAATTTTAGTTTTAAAAGTAATGTAAAATTACTTTATCTCATAGAACTTTTGCAACATTTAGTGTGTTTTCTTCACCAATAATGTAAATTCACTATTAAACTCTGTGATTTCAGGTTCAAAATGCTCTGAGATTACAATACTTAATAAGGTTTCTTAATAAGTACTCTTAATAAGTATTCTCAAAATTAATATAAATACTATTTATTATTGTATACAGCATGATGAAGTAAACGAAATAAGTGTGTAATAATTATATTATTGCCCACTACAATTGCCAAAATATAGGTTCATCAAAGATCCTATAATATTCAATCCCGCCATAAATCAGATAGATTATAGATAGTAAAATTATATTCAAGTAATTATTTGCAGAAAAACGCTCGGACAGGTCGATTAGTATTTTTAGTTGTGAATTTTTTGACATAAGAAAATTATATACAGGGTGTCTAAAGAAGAACATATGCAGCAATCATTGTTTTTTTTAAATGGAACATACTGTATATTATGCCATATTTGAATTGTATGGTAAATTCTCAACATTTTTTGTGTAACATACCAAATCCACAAAGTCAGCGGTTTTCGGAATAATGACGTTTGAAATGTGATAAATTAAAAAAAATACATGAAAATCGATTAATTTGAAGTAGAGTTTTTTGTTGAAGATAAAATTTGCAATACCAGGTTGTTTTTGTTGGCTTTTAAGAAAATGTTAGGTGTCATTGTTCAATTTAAACATTTTATTTCATTACATATGTGTATTTTAATTTATCACAAAACTCATTATTCCGAAAACCGCTGATTTTGGGGATATGGTATGTTACACAAAAATGTATTTAATGTGTTTAGGATTTACAATACAATTAAAAAATGGCATAATATACAGGCTGTTCCATTTGAAAAAACCAATGATTGCTGCATATGTTCTTCTTTAGACACCCTGTATATAATTTTCTTATGTCAAAAAAATCTAAACTAAAAATACTAATCGGCCTGCCCGAGCGTTTTTCTGCAAAATAATTACCTGAATTTTAAACGAATTTGTTCCTTTCATCATGAACGCACTGTACCTATATATATCGATTTCAGAAGTTTCCATTTCAGTATATTCCGCGATGACTAATATATTAGGATTCTCTACTCCTCTGTGGAAAGGGTGACGTAGTACCCTTTGCATTGCCGCTTTCCTTCATGGTATAGCCGCGAACATGCTCGAGCTTGTTACAATACCTTTTTAATTTTTAATTTTACGTTAATCTTAATGAAAACCGATAAAAATTTTATTTTGAAGATATGACGTGATACCATATGTTAGAATACAGTTTTTATGTCTAAAACAATGTAGAATACCAAAAAAAAATTTAGACTGTTAAATCAGTTATAAAAAATGTGTTGGCTAGTGTTATGAAAGAAATATCTAGCATAAATGGAAGGAATGGGTCATGTATAGATAACATACTTACAAACGAAATAAATGTATTAAGCGTTAATACAGTGGAAATATATATTTCAGACCACAAAGCGCAAATGATAAAGGTAGAGGCAAAGAAAATGCTACCTGTATGTGGAAAAAAAAATTCAAAAATGTGAAGTAAGTGAACAAAACATTTTAAAGTTTAAAATGCATTTATCCCAAAAATTATGACATGAATACCAAGAAAACTTCTCAGGTTATGTACACTCAGTTTCACAAACATATTTTTAAAAAACATATGGTCTTGTTTTCCTGAGAAACAGCAAGTAGCTACTGCAAACAGGTAAAGTAAATTGGTCCAGTAAGGAAATGCAAAAAATAAATTAGATGCTTTGCATACAATATATACAATCACGAGTTCACCAGACGCCTTGTCATTATACAAGGAATCCAAGGAATATTTAATCTTTATAATGGACGCTAATAGGTATTACAATCAGAATTACATAATAACTGCCGAATATACACAGCAAGCAGTGTAGGACATCATCAAAAGAGACACCGAAAAAGATAAAAGTAGTACTTAGACGGATAAACTTGAAGAATTAATTCTTCAAGAATCTTAGTAGCTCGAAGAATAAATGGTTCAAGCTACGACTCGGCGAACACCTACGTGCAGTTTTAAAAATGTCCCTTGCAATAGTGGGAACGTCAGCATTTACACCAAACTTGACGCGGTTCCAGCCCGGAAATCGAGATCTACAATTAGAAACTGACCGCGGAAGTCTACACCTTCATTTAAACGTTTGTTATCAATAAACGGAAGAACATATGAAAAAAAAGCCATTCACTCCTTTTCAAGTTTGCAAATTTCAAGTAAATTGGCAGAGATTTTGTGGTATGAAGTAAGACAAATCATAAAATATAATTTGGAGACACACGAAAAGGAAGAAAACGTATAGAATCCACTTGTTCCGTATAAATTGTTGTGGTCTGATCAAGATATCGCGTTACAAACGGCGACCACGATGAGTGCCAAATTGTTACACTTACTATTACATTGGTGGTTAAAATTGTTTTTGAAAGGGTTGTTTAGTGAATAATAATTAATTAACCAGAAACATTAACTGCGTGATGTCGGCATGGTTACTCATGACAGGTCCACGATGCTTTGCTATAAGGGAAAGTGTGTATTAAAAAAAGCAAAGTAGCTTTTAAAGCTTTTATTTAAAAATAAGCAATTACAATTTATATCAGCTAACGATTTAAGTTAAACGCAAATAGTATCGAACTTGCGTCTATGAATCCGGACAGATTTACTTATAATACATCAGGCGAGCACCGATAAAGATTCACGAAGAAATCGCGCAGCCTGGAGGGGTAATGATATAATAGTAGGAATACGAGTAATGACAGAATGAGTAAAAAAGCTGGGTTTTTCTAAGAATTCTCAGAGACAAAAGAAGTCGGCGGTTAACTTTTTGACCAATAGAACAAAAAACGCGCCAAAATAAGTAGAAATATTACAACGTTGGAAAACGTAAATAAAATATGTACAACTAATGTCTGTACAAACTATCTAATGTTCTTAGTTAGTTGGGAAAGAAAGGCTTTATTGCTTTAGCCGCTTTAATAAAAGAAATGGAATTTCTCATCGAGTATACATATATAACATACATTAAAGAAAATATTTAAAAATAATTTTAATTTTGTAAAGATGATTAAAGCTAATTGTAATAATAGCATTGCGCCTTATTCTACACATGAATTTTTGAATCATAGGGGATTGAGTGAGTTTTGGTGAGTTTTCTGGTTATTATGGAATTTATATAGTGTGTAAATAAAGTAAGGAATAATATTCATATTTTGTTTATTATAGCTGTTTGGGAGAAAAGCTCGGATAGGTCAATTTTATTTTGTTCCTCCGGATTTTATGGATGTCAATTTTTTTTCTTTCGTTTACTACTCTGGGACCTATGATGTCATCGACTTCTTTTTCAAATTAAACCTCTTAATTTTTTGCTAGAGATAAAAAATATATTTTTTCTGAATTCAGCAATACCTCATATGTGGTATTTAAAATTAGCAGTTTTAGAGTAATAAGCGTGTTAATAATGACAATTGACATGTCAGAGTGCAGAAATGCCGACCAAAAAATGAGAGATAATGTTTTGGAAAAATTTCAACTCCGACTTTATCATTGTCAAGAAACAAATGGCTGGCAATTTGAACATTTATTAATGTAAAATTTAAATTGTTTTAACCGTCCCAAGAATAAATTATTACTATTTGCTCTTTTGATTTTCAAGTTTAATTATTGTTGTCATTTTAATAATACCTATGATCCTCCGTATCTCACTAATTTTAAATACCACATATGCGGTATTGCTGAATTCACAAAAAAATATATTTTTATTTCTAGCAAAAAAACAAGAAGGTTCCATTTGAAAAAGAAGTCGATGACATCATAGATCCCAGAGTAGTAAACCAAAGAAAAAAAATTGACATCCATAAAATCCGGAGGAACAAAATAAAATTGACCTGTCCGAGTTTTTCTCCCAAACAGCGATAATAAACAAAATATGAATATTATTCCTTACTTTATTTACACACTGTATTGTGGCTTATGTATTTGGATGAGTTTTTTGAATTTGAATAGGTGCCTTGTATTTTTGTTATGACGTTTTCCTGCTAACCTATAATTTTGTGTTAGTATGAAATAAACATTCTTATTATCGTTATATTTGGTGATTCGGCACTGAATGTTAAGACTCTAGGCAATATTAAAATAAAATAAACAAAAATCGCTTTCCTGAAACTGCAAGGTTATACTTCTTACATCCCCACCTTACATTTAGATTAGATTTACATCATATATGATATCGAAAAATGCTTTTCAACGTACTATTACGACGATAGTAACTATGATATCTACAAGTGTAAATACTTTTTTATGATGGAATCGGTCAAATACAATATTATACACGTCTATCTAAACTATATTTTTTTTTGTATAGATACGGTTGATTGTATAAACGCACTCGATTAACTGGAATAGTACTTATGCCGTTTATTACATATTATAGATTTAATGCGCACTCCTTATATGACCTGTATACCAACTTGTGGGGAAATATCCTCTCCCTGATTTTAATACATCTAAAATATACACTGTATGTAATATTTAATAACAACGACAGCTGTTTCGCTACACTGTAGCTTCGTCAGATTGACATATAATAACTACCTACACACACTTAAACTCTTATATATAGTTTTCTGTTATTAGGAAACTATATATAAGAGTTTAAGTGTATGTAGGTATTTATTATATGTCAATCTGAAGAAGCTACAGTGTAGCGAAAGAGCTGTCGTTGTTATTAAATATTAAATACAGTGTAAATCATAAACATTTGTTTGTTTTATTTCACATGAAATGGATTTACATCAAGTAAAGACCAACTCAATCCAACATCTAAGATATGTTGTTCCACTCATTTCAATCCACTTACAACTATATATCTTTTCAATGTTGGTATGGTAAGACTCTGTGCAAAGAATTCTCAAAATGGCTGTGTAGTAATTGATAGTGCTGTGTTTTGTGTGGCACTCAAGGCTTCTTTGAGCGAGAAACAGCTTACTCTGTTTGGGAAAGTAGCAAAACTCTCTCAACATTACACAACGGAACATATTCACATCGCCGAAGCACGTACACCAGTAAATCACTCCGCTTGCACGTCTCCTTCTTGGTCGCCGAAGATTCCAGTTTATCGCGGAGAAGAGTCCTCTAAATCCCAGTGATTTCTGAGGCGTTTTCAATTTCGACAGCGGCGCAGGATGGATCGAAGAAGCGCTGGAAATGAACTGTGATTGTGACGTCCTGCGGCCGTAGGTACGCGTACGCGAGATAGACAGAGACGGGATCAAATTCACACGACGACGTACGAAACACATCCCGGATACTGCAATCATTGGCAGCGGCAGCAGAATGTGCGGTGGACGGGAGAGAAAAACGTAGGGAGAACCGCTTGCTTTGAAGACTGTCACTGGAGCTTCGCGTGTCGCTTCTTTGCAATCCGAAGCGCGAATTCCTTCGAAAATCAACGGCGGCCAATAATGGTTTGGATTGGAAGGTGTGCGTCAAATATTGTCGAAATTGTGGTCCCTATTTTGAAACGTCAAAATAATATTTTTCTCCGATGGAAGAGTAAACGATTCGTTTGTTTACTTTTGATACTCTACTTGATTTCACGCCCTAGTAGAAATGTAAGTTTATGTGTTCTTCGAAGATAGCCGATCGACGTGAACGGCTCTATTATTAGAACAACAATTTGTGTCGTCGATGCATATAGGAAATAAAGACAATAAAATGGTAAATTTCAATAAGTCCATACTGAAACTCGATATTTATAGTCCCGATGTGTTTTCTTCTATTTTCGTTTTGGGAGTGTTCCTTTTATTTATTTATTTATTAGTAACGCACTACCAATAATTCTCGCTTTTATTGCCGCGACTTTGTTATGGTTTTCAATTTACAACGGATATAAATTTGTAATATTATACGCTTGGCTTTATTATCTACAACACAAGAATAGGGCCAACTTATTATGTGTAATTATATTCCGGCCAATTGGAAAAATATCCTTTTAAATTACAGCTGGTATCTGTCATACATACAAACAGTGTCATTCATTTACTCATTTACTTTTTACGTGTATATACTGTTACCTTGCAAGTACCTAAGTTTGACTACATTTTGTAATTGTTATTTTGTCAAGATGAAACATACAGTAAAATTATTTATTAGCAAAGATAAATTAACAAAATTACTACTAAAAAGGCCCTAACCAGCTGAACTTTATAAACTACTGATGAACTAAAAAGCATGTGGTGATCTGTTTAAAGTTGGCCATGAAGTTTTAATTTTTGTATATATCGTTCTGTAAGAGTGTTGGTTATCTTATTTGTCAGTCTGTTTAGAGTTTGGAAGATGACCGGAGCAAGCAGTTCAGCAGTACGTATTCCGACGAGTCAGTGCGTCTCTACAGGAACACTGGTCGCGTCTCTTATCCATACTATATTGTGCATACGGCCCATGTCTAGTTAAAAAATGTTGATTGGAACCAAATGTGCCAAATGTGGACGCTTTTCTATGTTTGGGAGGAGAGCAAACGTTCTTCTCCCCTACGTTGATTGGGACCATTACAATTGCCACATGTCGAGAATAAGTTGGTTTATATGCCTTTTATTACGCGGTCTATGACCCAACAAGCCCTCAGCCCTCAGCGTATCCCTTCCTCCAGGAGGATAGTGCAGCTATTTTTAAACACAAAATTATTTGTCTTTTTCAATATATTCACTTGCAACCCTAATACTTTTTCAAATCTTTCAATTAGCTTGAGTATGCTATCATAAAAAATGCTTTATGTTTGTCTCAAAAATATGCCCAAACTCGGTTCTTTACTTCTTCATGGCTCGTAAATTTCTTCCCACGCAGCTCTTTTTTCATTTTATGGACCAGGTAAAAGTCGCTAGGAGCCAGGTCTGGACTATAATTGTAGATGATTCAAAATATCGATGTCAACTTTATGGACGGAGTCATTATTGTGTAGAAACAGGACAACTTTTGCCAATTCTCCCCGTCTTTTTTCTTTAATGACTTCTTTTAACTGCTCCAGGATTGTAGCGTAGTAACAGGATTCCTTCCGAGTTCTAAAAAACAGTAGCAATGAGCTTTCCGGACACCTTAAAGTTCTTAGGTAGTGGTGTGTTTTTTATGCCACTGCATGAAGTCTTGCTTGGACTCAGGTATATAATGACACACACAACTTTCAACCACAGTAAAGATTTGACTCAATACACCATCGCTGCCTTCATTACAGAGGCCCAAAGACGCACGGGAACATTCCATGCGCTGTTTTTGCGACGGCGTGTGCATTCTGCAGCCATCTTGTGGTGACCAATGTCATACCTACCAAGATAAACATGAAGTATTTTAAAAATGGTTGTATCAGATACTTCAGTAATTCCTGCGAGTTGTCCATTATTAGTTTTTCGACTTTTTTCGGAATGCTCACTTCGATAGGCTATCCCGGTCGTGAGCCATCTTTAAGTGATTCTGTACCTTGATTAAAGCAAGCGTGATCGGGCAATATTCCCCGTAATGGATGACATCTCTCCAGTATGCTATGAACAGACTTGCTTGTTTGTAACGACGCGATACTCGATTTACTCCATATTTCACGATTCAAGATTAAGTTGCTTAGTCAATCATAGTTTAAAAATTAGATTGTATTAAAACCATATATTTACCAATAATGAGTTACTGAACACGTTACGACACACTACCATCCTAACCTGTCAAACCGCTCCCTTGTATTGGATTTTTCAAACAAATTTTGTTTTTAAATATTAATGCAACAAGTCAAATTAATAAAATATAGAACACTGTTGTCATAAAAGATATGTCAGCACATTTATACTTGAGAAAATATCGGGTATTTTCTATTTTCAACTCGACTGTGTCTTAAGTTCATTAAATAAGTTTTTTAATTAATATTTCAGTTAATATGCCAGGTTATGCTATTTTAGTTACACTCGACGTAGTTTTTAATTGTACAAGCAATTATTCAGTGGTATTTTTAAATCCAGACGTTTTAGCTTTTTTCTTGCAAGCAGACGAATCTATCGCACTTATAGCCGTAAAATTTGGCACACTGGTAGTCGTAACGGTGACTCAATGCACCTGGGAGCTCGATGTTTAAAACTAGAATATTTTTTATTTAATGTTTTGTGTTACTATGGGTAGTCCAGTCCGAGAACAGACATAATAATAAACATGTCATAGGCAACGCCGTGCTGATACTACTAACCAGAATAATATACTTGGCACTCTAACCTCATTTAACATTAGAGGAGCTATCTACCCATATGTTTCTCAGGAACTACTGGGCCGATTTACTTGATTTTTTTTTAAATGACCGCTGGGGCGAGTCTAGGATGTGGGTCAAAATAGAGTTCACGAAACCAAAGCTGGCAAAGTGCCAAAAAAATTTCCGTTTTTTAAATGTTGTCTAGATCAGATATTATTTAAAGAAAGCTTTCAAAAATCGAGTTTTTTCAAACCGTATGCACTTTATTGCAGTGGTTGAAATGCGACTGGCGTAATTTATTTTGAATTTGTATTGTAATTAATCAGTCAGTTTCTATGTTGTAAATAAGAGGTGTCGATGGAAAAACCTATGGAGATTTCGGCATTTGGTATATTAATTATTGCATTTAAGTTTTTTATTTCACCGAGGTAAGGCTTTAATTGCCACTGAAAAGGTATGTAGTAGCTAATGGAAATGTCCAAGCATGAAAGGTGTGTACAAGTGTTATTATATTTATCAGCACATTAAGAAGAGGATTTAACTGCTGAATTGTGCTATAGTCTCATAACTCGGAAAAAAATATTTTTTCTGGACAATGTATATTCCGCAGCCGAGCAAGTTAAGGAAAAAATGTTGAAACTTTAGTTGTTTATCAATCAGCTATGGGAGACCAAGAATGCAAAATAAAGCTCTCCCAACATGTAACTACACAAAGAGCGGGTCTACAAATTTTGCATGTACATCATTGCAATCATAGTCTACCGTGACTGGTTTATTGACTCCTTATAGGTTATAAAGTCAAATAAAGCAGGATATGGTTAGAGGCAAAAGCGGGGTTGCAAAATATACATTGTTTGGTGAAAATATGTTTCCAAGTTATGAGGCTATTGCACAACTCAGCAGTTAAATCCCCTTCTAAAGTGCTGATGAAAATGACACTTGTGCACAGCTTTTCGTGCTTGTACATTTATTTTTCATATTCGGTGCCTTTTTGCTCAAGTATATTCACCTTTCTTCTGTACCCTTCGGGGCATTTTATCCGTCAGCTAGTTATTTGTATTTTTTAAAATTACATTTCATTAAAATTAAGTGTATTACACTGTACGGTTTAAGATTGAATATCAACAACAATGATATTACTAGAAAGACGTGGATTATTACATCTACAATTACTGTTCTGTTTTATTTATTTATTTATTTTCTATAGCAGCTCAGACTCATCTTGAAAGTATTTTCAATTAATCGGTTCGTCCAAAATATTGATCATTATAACTGAATTCTACAGTACGTCGTTCGTAGATTCTCTCTGAGTTGTTGGTGTCGAAGAAGAGAAAAAAAAAACACTTTATTGGCCATCGTTTAGATCACAAAAGATCCAATAACAATAAAGTTCCTTAATCTGGCTGTTAGTGTTCGCGACGGTGGCCGTTAAATTTATACCTTCTTTTACGTATATATCACGTGAAGCAATTCCTGTTATATATACGCCGAACGGACACAAACTGTAATGCCAAGCCGGCAAAGAATTTTATTTTGAATTCCGCATTTATTTAAGTGGTAAATATTGTGGAACTGCATCGAATAAACGACCATACGATTGCACGTGTGCAGGTGTTACTAACCAGGTAACATGAACTTCAATTGCGATTATAAATTGTGGTTCAAATTTCAATGAACGCGTGTCAATTTTATGTTGGAGCGAAATAGAAAAGCCTTTTCTTTGAAAATTTCAATTTTAATTAATTTAATTGACGATAATCCTGCAATGATTATGGGGGACACCAAACAATATTATAAAAATAAATGTTGTCATAAATTTTAATTACGAATTAATTGAAATAATCACTTTTGTATATTTCAGCCTTTGCAATAGATAACTCTTTTAGTTGTTGGGATTGAAATATTGTTGAAAGTAAATTGTCATTTCAGAAATTAACTAATGAGAGACAATTTTAGTGTAGTGGTAAAGCAAAAAAATGAGGTGTGGCCACCACACGACTTTCTTATACGTATGAAAGTGTTACTTCCGGTCCGAATTTTGAAATTTCATTTATACAAAAAATATTCCATATCCAACTCTAAATACTTTTGTACTCTTGATAAATATATATAGAATGCATAACTTACGACATATTTGCAAGAAATCGCTATAGTAAAAGTGGTACTTCCGGTCTGAATTTTGAAATTTTTTTTATATAAAAGATATTGAAAATTATGTTTTAAATACTTTTATACTCGTAACGTACTTGCCTTAAAAGCATGACTTGCGAGATATTCGCAAAAAACTGATTTTCGATAAGAGTAAAAGACCTACTTCCGGTAGGAATTTCGAAAAACTTTTTTAAGACAATTTGTTTCAAAGTTAATTCTAAGTACATATGAATTCTTTATAAATTTGTTTAAACTTAGTAATTGACGAAATATTTGCAAATTTCGATTTTGTGCAACAAAACGTACCTTTAAAAGAATAACTTCTAATATCAGAGTTGTTTAAGAAGAGAAGTTTTATTCCATTGCCCGACTATAGCAACAGAAATAAATATTCAGGTAACTGTTATGAAGCTTATTTTGTTGTCTTTGGTTTAAAAGGTCACAAATCAACAAACTCAGATGTCGCAAAAAAAACTTAAATAAACTGTCCATTACATTTTTATTAAAAGCACTAACAGACCAGTATGATTATGATGATGATGATGAACAATTATTAAAATGAAAGTAATATTTGTTTTATGCTTTAACCGTGATTAGCATGTTATACTGCAAAATTATTCGGTAAGAACATATTTGTGATTGGTGTCTCTGGATGAAAACCTCCTTGATGCGAGAAGCTCTCCCAGTACACTACCATCCACTTCGGAACTTAAAAACACTACCTCGTATCTTCAGTGAAGAATATTTTCTCCAAATTATACATTGTATACATGCGGCAGAAATTGTATTAGGATGGGTGTAACTAGGTGGTGGTGTTTTGCTTGCATAAAAGATTACTGTAGATCGACTTGATTTATCCAATTTGTTTAATGTATTGAGATCTTTTGATATTATTGGTTATAGTATGTATATCTAAAACTCCTAGTCACATTATTAGAATAAGTTGCCATTGGTGTGGGAGGATACCCACCATCCGTTCTTAGATATATCACTTATGGTCTTTTGTAACAATAAAATTTAATTCCTGCTCAATTCTAATCAATTTTATGATGCGTTATTCCGTAAAATTACTTCTAGAATTTACAATTTTTTTGATCAATTTGCTCCTTGTCATAGAGGTAGTGGACATGCAAAGAATCATGTGAATCCTAGTTAGTATACTAATGAAATTATTTGGAATATTAGAATAAAATATAAGAGTCACATAAAATACAGAGAAATGCATCGACCGGTGATTTCAATCGTTTCAAGAGTATGCGAGGTCTTACTATAATTCTCGGGTAAGAATTGCATACGACCAGTATTTCCACAGTGTAGAGTAATCAATTGCGGCTGCAAGTAAATACTTTTGGTCATTTATAACCTCGAAGATGGGGTGTAGTAGAATTTCTGGTAAAGCTTTTAAAGATGATCTGTATTATAATACGCCTCAGGAAATAGTTGAAATTTTCATTTTGCTAGTGTGTATCAGGGCTCGACTGCTATATCATTGGATGAAACTGTAGTTTGTATCAATATGTTTCTTGTGACTAAGAAATACATTATGCTTACTATTAGAAGACTTAAGAACAAACTTACAGTTTGTATTGATCTGGTGCCTAGTTTCTTGGTTAAGGTTTGAAGTACTAATATTTTTCTGGAACCCCTATTATCCCCAATATTAGTTTGCGTACCTCAACAATCAAATTTCACAAACTATAGACCCATATCTATCATAAGCAACTTTGCTAAGGTTTTTAAATCAATACTTTATACATTTGTTATGCTATCATAAAACCTAATATCTTAAGTATCCAACATGGCTTTGTGGACAATGACGAATGTGGCCAGCTTTACACAATTTACATTGGATATTTTTAGAGATTTCTCGAAGGCTTTCGATCGAATATATCAGGGCATACTACTGCGTAAACTAAAACACTTTGATTTTTCAAATCTGTTGTTCCATTTATTGCGATATTATTTCCATCACATGAAATTATACGTTTCTTATTATGAATATAAATCAAAACCATTGGTTGCTAACTCAAAGGTACCTCTGGGGTCAAACATGGGTCCACTATTATTATTGCTTTTTATAAATGATCTGCCAGACTATCTGTGTTGTGAGACCTGAATGTTTGCGGATGTGGTGAATTTATTCTACAGTGTTACATATTTGAAAGACTATGTTGGCTTGCAGAAAAGCATGGTGTGTCTAGGCAAGTGGGGTGGGGTGAACAGATTAAAAATAAATGTGGTAAATGCAAGATTAGGTGACAATCACGAAAGAAAAAGAAATTTCATTATACACAATTACGAGATTGATGGCGATGGCTTGGGTAGGTTTACTAAGGTTAAAGATGTGGGGGTGACGTTTCATAGTGAGCTGTCATTTTGCAATCACGTATAGTGTTTGGTTCCATCGTCTAACGAAAAAATGTGTTTCATACTTGAACTCGTAGCAGTTCCGTGGTACTACAACTTTCAGATCTCTTTACTTTGCTCTTGTGGTGAGTAAAGTGTATTACGCTGCTTTGATTTAGAATCCTATCCTATAATGAAATGGTTGAAAATGTTCAAAAAATCTTTTTAAAGTATATTTGGTTTTAAACGTTTAATTATATTTTGAGGCGTTTACATATGACAAAATTCTTAACAGTTTTGTTTCAAGTTCCTTGAATTGAAGCAAAAAATATTGTTTTGACTTTCTTGTAAGATGATATTTCTGACATTTTCCATTGCACTTGAAGCAATTATTAAATACTAAATTGGTTAAAACTGTTAGACCAATAAATAAATAATTACACCATAGAATGCATTTTACACTTTAGCTTACCAAATCCGTTTTGTTATAAAATCTAAGCGCAACTAGTACATTAACACTAGATACCCATAGGAAGACTTACTTTTACTTTCTTATACGTAGTATAAGGAAGTATTGTGATGACGAAAATTTTCGACATCGAGATTTTTGCAGATGTCCACGTTTTGAAGTCCCCTGATACCGAAAAAGTGGTTTTTAAAAAATTATTGTGTGTGTGTGTGTGTGTGTGTCTGTCTGTGTGTCTGTGTGTGACCACAATAGCGGTCAAACCGCTGTAGATATCAATTCCAA
Organism: Amphimallon solstitiale; assembly: GCA_963170755.1. Taxonomy (NCBI): domain Eukaryota; kingdom Metazoa; phylum Arthropoda; class Insecta; order Coleoptera; family Scarabaeidae; genus Amphimallon; species Amphimallon solstitiale. The sequence continues at coordinate 36,012,598 of OY720681.1, read as the reverse complement.
ATTTTGTATTTACGTGTATAATCTCCCTCTTGAGATCTAGTTAGTTTTTTACTAAAATCGGTAGACCGGAAGTAGCAGTTTACTTCAGTGAAAAATTCGAATTTTGCCAATATTTCGTTAATTACTAAGTTTAAACAAATTTATAAAGAATTGAAATGTACTCAAAATTAAATTTGAGACAAATTATCTTAAAGAGGTTTTTCGAAATTCCAACCGGAAGTAGGTCTTTTACTCTTATCGAAAATTAGTTTTTTGCGAATATCTCGCAAGTCATGCTTTCCAGGCAGGTACATTACGAGCATAAAAGTATTTAAATTATAATTTTAAATATCTTTTGCATGAAAAAAATTTCAAAATTCGGACCGGAAGTACCACTTTTACTCTTACCGAATAGCGATTTTTTGCAGATATGTCGTAAATTATGTATTCTATATATATTTATTAAGAGTACAAAAGTATTTAGAGTTGAATTTGCAATATTTCTTGTATACATGAAATTTCAAAATTCGGACCGGAAGTGGCACTTTTACTCTTAGCGAGTAGCACTTTTTTTCGAATATCTTGCAAAGTATGCATTCAATAGCGATTTATTAAGAGAATGAAAGTACTTAGAATAGGGTTTTGTATAAAAAATTCTTAAAATTGTATAGTTTGAAACGCTCATACGTATAAGAAAGTCGTGTGGTAGCCACACCTCATTTTTTATATTCAGTAAAGAACGCATAATATTCAAAATTTATAGTAAACCTATACACACTGACAATCTAAAATTACCATAATAATTTTATCAAACTTAATATCTTAAGACCCGATAAATCCAGACAGCACAATAAAACTATTAATTTTCGAAAAAAGAATTTATACACTTAACTATAATAGTCAATTTACGCTGCCGTTTAAGTAGTATAGAAATGCGGTAAGCGCTTCATTATTCCGCATTACTTCACTAGACTTTATTCAATTATCCGTTAATGTTGCTGTCACTATGGCAGAAACTTCAGAGGCAAGCAGAAACTATATTAATTAGTTATTGCAACGAAATTTCAGCAGCACGTCCCTAATGCTCACGAAATTGATTTCTCTAGAAAATCAATCTCCAAAGTAAACGCTTTAAAGTTAATTCTGAACGCTCCAGGGTGAAAAAAGAAAGATTAGGTAGGTAGTGCCCGTCGGTTCTTATTTGCAGTAACTGTTGGCGCAAATGTAATCGCGTTCAGGGAGAAATTTAATTTCACCATTTTCAACTAACAATAGTATCGATTGGTTTACGTAAAATAACGAATCACTAATAATAAAATAGAAAAATAACGAAAGTTTTTTGTTTTAAAACGCTTTTCCATTATATGTTAAAGTACTAACTAGTTTCATAATAGAATCCTAAAATTTAATTTCAGTAAATTTATTTTAAGTGAAAGTAAATATAAAATAAGTTTAAAGTAAATCTGTTTTGTAAATTACATATAAAGTTCTAGGTATATTACTAAAGTTGAAATTGTAGTAACTTTGGTTATGTGCGGATGGTTAACATGCCTAAATTTCATATTCTGTCATTATTTTTGCTTTTGCTTTAGAAGATAGCAAATTGTGCAAAGAATGTCTGCCATGTCATGCAACCCCAGACTGGAAACTTGTCATTAGCTATTGCCTTATTGTACATCTACAGTATCTATTTTGCCCAGTTTGTAGACTTTCATATCCAATATGGGTAATTCTGGTGTCAATTCTTGTATTCTTATAAGACCTATAATGTTAGATAGATGGCATAGATGAGCTTTTAACAGACCTTTGGAGTCCATAGAAGACTTGTAACCTTTTGGACATTGACAGCAATCCCTAATAATACGGTCCATCGAGCGTGAGTTTAGTACGACATAGCAAGAGAGGCCTAAACTCAGGTTGTTATAAAAAAGAAGATACACTATGGATTCTAACGTCGACATAAAATATACCACAAGAGGTCAAAAACCTGTAACAGGTATAATACGTTTATTTATTTATTAATTAATTAACTTGAGTAATGTTCTTGTATATTGGTTAAGAAGTTTAGTATATATAATATCATTTATATATAATATGAAGTTCTAGAAATATTTTCATTAAAGTTGAAATTGTAGTAACTTTGTGTGGGGATAGTTACTTTACATAAATATTTTAAATGTTTGTATAATTTAAATAAATGAAAGTTTTTATGATAAAATTATTAGTCTTAATCATAAGATAGTTCCTGATCAGCATAATATTTTAAAATTTCTTATGAGTTCTTGCAGTGATTTTAGCTTCTTGGTTTTCTGGTATACCTCTTACTCAGTTTTGCTTGGGATAAGGTTACGAATTAAAAGAAAAGTCTAAATTTTACATAAAAATCATATTTATATTTTTATTAAAACATCAATCATAAATAGCATTGTTATACTGTATCTATAGCAATTTTTATTTTATAAGTAATGAAAAAGAAAAACATTTCTACCCATCTTTGGGTTATAATGTTTGCTTATATATCTATAATGATCGTCATAAAATATTTATCCTGTTCCTTTAAATATAAGAAAAACCTTGATTCTTCATAAGTAATTTGTTAATATGTAGCTGAATCTATTTTATCAAAAACATACATTTTCACATAGTGCCTTGGTAATCTAGAACTTTGCAATTGTGAATGCTCGGAAATTGGCCTATACTAATCACTAGCTGCAAACATTCGCACGTAATACTGCTAGCATCTTAATACCTGCCCACCAAAAACATTCCCTTTTTATTCGTATTTATTTGGTTTGAAATTTTAAATCAAAATGGTAAAGTATAATAATTAACGATGCCTAATGATTTACTGAAAGCAAATATTCACACATAGTACTCTCAGTGCATCCAACACCATTAACTATCCTTTCATTACTATTAGAAACACATGAATTATTATTACTAAACAGGATAATATTTATCTAATTAATAATGCTCAAAGTCTTACTAAGAGCAAATATTTTCACTTAATAATTTTAGAAACGCTCAGCATCACTAATTATTTCCACAATTGAATCATTTATTTATTAACTTACTTTATTTCATCATACATCTTTTCAAATTCTGTCTTATTCATATCCTCCATTTTAAAATAAACAGCAATACAAGAAAAAAATCATGAAAGGAAATTATTTAAAAATAAAAGCTAAACTAAAAATTTAATTCTAAATTTTAATACAAATAAACTAATCGTGAGTCGAAAAGTAGTGTATCAACCCTACTCTCACTTTTGCTATATCAAAAATTTTATCTTTTTAGAAAATATTACGTCTTTCTAGCTCGAAGTACAAAATGCATCTTCCATAGGTCGATTCTTGTTTTCCGATTATATATGAAGACAATCGACTATCGACATTTCACAGCGCTTGTCTTCTTAAATTAAATTTTAAGTTGGCATCGATTTCTTGAAATACCCATAGTGAAATCCCTCTTGTTCATTTTCTTCAAGTTACCGCATCTAGCCAATACGCACACCTTGTCTTTGACAGTTCATACACAAAAATGTCAGCACAAAAAGTCTTCTACGAACTTGCTATGTTTCCTCTACGGTAGGTATATTCCTTTTTTCTTTTTCTTCTTAATATAGTCCCTCATTGTACTTGTATATAAACGTATTTTCTTTTTCATCATTTGTTATGTATTTTCTTTTCCCATTTGCTAACATTATCCTTAATTTTCTTTTAGGAATACCCCGATTAGGTAGTATTGGGAACACGTTATACACAACTGGAATTTTCTTCACGGAGCCTGCACTACAAAAACCACTCGCCTCCGTCACATTGTCTCCAAATTCCATCCGTGTCCTCTCTTCTGATAGTATGTTAATTTACAGAACGCTGTAAACAATATTGACACTGCATTTTTCTTTTGTAGGTTTTTAAACCACACATGACCATTTCTACAGTCTATTGAAGCCCTTGCGTTATGCGTATTTTTGTATTCGTACAGTTATTATTTACACAGAACACTGCCATCGAATATATCGTATTATAAATGTTTTGACTCATATACTTTTACACTTTTATTCCTTTACATTTTTATTCATTGATATAAGTTCAAGGTATTTGCTATATTTTTAAGTATGATTATAATAACTTTCTCATGAATTGGCACCATTATGCATGTTTTAATTTACATTTGCTTATTCAATATTGTATTCTCGTCTCGAGCATACCTAATCTGATCTTGCTCATATAATTTAGTGGCATTTAAATGATTTATTCTCTTTACCGTTCCATCTTTCAACATAAGTCTTTCTCTGTTGTTAACTTTGAGTACCTTTTTTGTTTTTAAATAATGGTCAATTATTCAAGATATTTACAGCTATCCTAGTGCCTTGTGAAAAATTAGGTTGTGTTTATGTGTATTTAAACCATATCTCACGCTTGTCTTTTCTACAAAAATATAGATTGCATAGATTTATTTTGTGTTTATTTTATAGGAGAGTACTTAACTTTTAGTACTTATTCAACTTCAGAATATACTAATAAAAATTATTTGTTTTGATATGAGTTTACCTTTAAATATAGGTAACCCATTATACCTTTGTGTTACCTGTCTTGTCTAATGCTTAAAAATTAAAAATAAACGTTTTAAAATAAAAATTAATATTCTTTTCTAACAACTAAGCTAATTCTTAACATTCTTATTTTTATTTAATTTGAAGGTCACAGTAATATGTAAATATCTTTATAGAACTACGAAATTTATTAACACACCAGTTACAGTTGTGAATGGAATAAATATTTTTCGAAATTAAAATTTGTAAAAACATTTCGTCTATCAAAATTATTGACTTATCAATAACTGCGATTGAAAATATTTTTGATCAAATAAACAGAGAAAAAATTATTAATTAAGTTTCCAGCGCCAAAGCAAAGACAGTAATATTTATATTTATTTTTATTTTTCATAAAGGTTTAAAAATAAATTTCCGGTTTTATTCTAATTTAGACATTATAAATAGTATATATTAATCATGTTCAATAAGAATTAAAATTACTTTATTTTGTTATGACTCTGCAGCTTTAACGAATGGTAAAAGGGGGCGCAATGCTAGACAATTGCCAAGTGAAGCGGCATCAAAGGTGCTAGCGCCGCCCCTGGATAAGTGTATACCTTTTAATTAAAATAATATTAAAATGATTCACCAAAAGCTTATTCATAATCAGTTAGTATTTTAAATAAAAGTATTTGAATCTAGTTGTTTAAACCCTGGAAAATAAAAAGGTTAATTATTCGCGGATTATTTTAACATGGTTAAATCTGATGAAGAAGAACAGTCCGTGTATAATTTTCACTGTTCGTGTAAACTATGTATGTGTATGCATTTTATTGTTAGTAACACCCTAACAAAAGCTATGGCCGCTTTATTAGAGAGAAACACTAATTAAGCGCCCTTAACTCTTGACAGATTAAGTCTAAATGATTGCGTTCATCTGTTTTAACTCCTACGCAGGCGGCTCTCATATTTATTATCACGTTCTCTGAGCGTTTCGTATGATTTAGAATGACATATACTTAAGCAGGCATAATTTACGGACGCACGGTTTGTCAAAAAAATGTGTAAGCATTACGAAAGCTAATGTGTAAAATACAAGTCAGCTCTTTTTGTCGATTTTTAAACGTCACCGAATGTAGTTCTTTATGATTTGTAGTCGTATATATAGTTACTATAAGTTGCTAGTTACATATGTCGCAAACATTTCTAAAATTTCGAATTTCAAAAAACGAACTTTTAATTCAAAACAAAAAAATTATAATCAAGCTGTGTAGTAGGTTGGATGTTTATACTGAAAGTGTTCAGTCTCCCAACAAACATTTTCGTCCTACACTTTTTTCGGGGCAGATGCAACACTTAAAAAGTTTTACGATAACGACAAGAAGATTGTCCAACTCAAAAGAGAAAGCAATTAAAACGAAGAAGCGGTAAAAACCGTGTGTAGTACACTGTGGCAGAAAAAAGGAGTGAACGAAAGAAAGGTAGGAAAAGAGCGAACAAAAAAAGAGAGATAGTCGTCCGTGAACAAAACACGGGAACCTCGACGACTTCGACTTATCTACATGTGTTAGAGCTTCGGCGAGTAGCAGTTATAAGGAGCAGGGCAAAGACAAGAAAGTTTTTACCGGTTTGGAAGTCTGAATCGGAGGAGAGTTAGCGGAGATAGATTTAACTTATGGTACGCGGTCGTTTCTATGGGATTCGTGATGAGCCTGGGGGCGCACATTCCTCTTCCCTTATTCTTCTTTCCTACTCCTGTCTACGGTGCGGATTAGTTAGGATGGAAACGGCCACAGATAGATCCCGTATCAGTGGGCGAATTAATGCGCAGGATTCGCAAGGTGTCGACACTTAATCAGCATCAGATTGATGATGCTATCTCTACCGTGCATGTTGCACTATCGCAAACGAATTCCGTATACGCATTTATTACGGTTACGACAAAACTGAGAACTTCTATAAAATACCGGCACAGATTAGGAAACACAAAATGTCACACTAGAAAAACAAACTGCACTTTTAGAATAAGGCAGAGCATGTTCCAATTTAAAATGATCCTTCTGTAAATATCAATCGATTGCGCATAACCCAACAAGAAAGCGTCATATTGTATTTGGTTGACGGTTTCGTTTAAAAGTAGTATGCATCTTCGTTTCCTCGTATTTTTATGATGTTATCATAAATGTAAATAATACAAAATTTAAATTGGCAGAATATATAATTTCCTTGCGACAATTTCCTTCAACATATATACATTTCAAGATTATTATAAAGATAATGAACTATTTATTTACAATTATAATTTAAATTTATATAATATGTGATATAATATGAATTATTACTTCAACTCACAGATGTATATGTATATATGTACATATATAAAAATATATTACAATTCTTTGCCAAAATATACAAATGTATTGACATGACTGATTTTACATTCTATATTGTTATAATATCAACAGTTCTACTCTTAATTTTTCATTACATAGTTGCGTCGTTGTTATTTATATAATTGCATTGACTGAACAGTTTGTGGTAGACCCAAGCCTTTTGATGTGACTATATAAGTAATCCCGAATGTCCTATGCTTATTTGATTACATTTTCATTTATACATTTTGATTTACATTCTATATTTGTCATTGCTTTCTAATTGACAACCAGTTGTCATAATGTTATTATTTTTATTTCATTATATGCCACTACTACCAAGAAGATTTTCAATTTTTCAATACATTTGTATATTTGGCAAAGAATTGTAATATATTTTATTAACTGCCTGGTTGAAATGAGGCATTACACAGTATTAAGTAAGTGCACTGTTGTTTTACACTTGGACATTTTGGATTGACATTTTAAGGTAATACTATATATTTTTTATTCAACACATATTAATGCTTTAACATACACCTTCTTTGTTATGCTGCACTGACGAAACCAAACTAGGTAAAAACATATATGCCTGTAGCTACAAACACATCTTAACACATATATAGTTGCATCGTTGATTGTTTATGTATTTCAATCAAATTGTACATGTTTAGGTAAACCTAAGCCGTTTTGATAGGAGTACATAGGTAATACCGATTGTCCTATGCTTATTTGCTTTCATTTACATTTATACATGACTGATTTTACATTCTATATTGTTATAAAATCCACAGTTCTACTCTTAATTTTTCATTACATAGTTGCGTCGTTGTTATTTATATAATTGCATTGAGTGTTTGTGGTAGAGCCAAGCCTTTTGGTGTGACTATATAAGTAATCCCGACTGTCCTATGTTTATTTGATTAAATTTTAATTTATACATTTTGATTTACATTCTATATTTGTCTTTGCTTTCTTATTGACAACCAGTTGTCAGATTGTTATTATTTTTATTTCATTGTATGCCACTACCAAGAAGATTTTCAATTTTTCAATATATATGTATATATATTAATAAAATGCTAATCATGTATTCATTATTCATATTATAAATGCCTCATGTTATTCCAGTCAATAATTAATAAAATACAACCCTTATTGATTGTATTAATTTTTCCTATTACTCCTATTATAAATATGCACCGACTAGCCCAGATATCTATTCATAAGAAATACATTAGATTTCTAAAACTTGTATAACTGGTAGTATACCCATCAGTAATCTAAACTCTTTCAGTTCATAGTATTTTAATACTAGTAGTTTTTATATTTTACAGTTGGTTTAACTATGCTTGTGATAAAACTTCAATCCATTCTTTAAGAACTCATCTCATATCGTGTCAGTGGTCCGCTTTGAATTAAATTACTGTATAAAATAAGTAATTAACCTTTCTTTATTATATTGTAGAACTGGTAAGTAACATTTATTTGCATATATCAAATAAAATTAAATATGTTTTTCTATTTACTGTTACAGATTAGGTATAAATCTCTTGTCAAGCCAATGTTTATATTTGATGAATACTTTAGAGCAATAAAACTACAAGCGATATAAATATTCACAAGTTTAATAAATGTCGTGAATAAAAAATTATAGAGGTTGAATTTAAAGGAACATCAACAAATATCTTATTTACAAACAAGACTGTAAACCTATCCAAATGACGTTTTTTAATGCACTTTGAAGTTGTGGAATAATAATAACAATCCTTTTATTTTAATATACTTTATAAGGTAAATATTTCTTTATATATTAATAATTTAGAACCACTTTTTCTAATGAATATTTTAAGACACCAATAATTGTTCTTTTCAAATAAATTACAAAAGAAACGTACGAATAAATAATTAATTAAGGTTGTACGAGTTTCAATTTATCTAACTAGAAAAGATTTAAATTCCAATTGATAATACTTTTAGATTTGCATACTTAATAACATTCTAATTTTATTTTAAACAACAGTATTACTCTATTACTGAATTCTATAAATATTTTCCAAAATATACGTAATCTTTATACGACCTGAATACACTATGTCGATAATATATGTTTCTAGTTTCAACTGGTTACAGTATCTTCGTAAGATGTTATCCTTATGTTCTAGATGATCATTGTAGTCTGAATAACCTTCTTCAATGTTGTTTTGGGCCTATTGTCACTGAAAACTGGTTCTGCCATGTGAATATACCTCGATACTTCAGGATTTTGACAATATCTCTCTTCGACGATGAAAAAATTGTGTAACTCCAACCACGGACTTCAAAATCTCTACGGTCAATGCTACGCCTTGCACTTCTGAACCTCTACGATTGACTGCTTGAAGAAATTAATTCTCAGAACTGCTATTATTATTTATCTTCAAAGAAATGGTTCTCGGAACTGCTTCAAAAAATTGTTTCTCGGAACTGCTACCATTAATTAACTCCAAAGAAATGGCTATCGGGACTGCTTTTAAGGTGAGTAATTTTAAATTATATACTTTAAATTAACTTCTCCTTTCCTAAAATTTTTATATCACTTTTAATTATTTTTCTCGATGAACTTTGTATCAATAAATTAAATTTGAACACTTTTATTTTATTCTATTCTATTCTATTAATAGATTTTTGAGTTTTAATATTATACTTCGCTAAAACGCGTCCGTTTTTCTTCAAAATTATTTCGCATCTCCTGTTTTTATTATTCATCCCCTAGACAACCCTCTACTTTTTCAAATCCACCAATCAATTTCTTCTGCAAATACCTTCTAAACAACATAGAATTTAAATCTTTTTATATGTTTTGAATATCTTCTAATATTAATAACTTTACTAATTTAATTCTTTTCAGCTTTTAAATAGCATCTTATGTACTTTAAACATTTTATAAGCTGGTTCCTATCAATTTACTAACCGGTTGTCAAAATGACATTTTAAATGTCACATCCGGTGATATGAATTTTGAAATGTGATTTTATTCCAATTTAGCTATTCATTATTCTATATTAATTTTTTTAATTACCTTTAACATCATTAACGTCAATTGAATATGTTCTTACACAAATAATAACTTATCCTACAATATACTAACAACATTTTAAATCTCTTCTCTCTAGATTTTGGTAACTACAATGAAAAATGAAACTACTCAATCCCTCAACATACAGGATGACTACAACCTCAAGAAATACTACTCATATAAAGAACATTGTTGTCTTTATCACGTAATTATAAACAAGATTCAAATAAAATTATTCCAAAACATCATTATCATTAATTTCAATAATTAAGTTAATTTTGATGACCAAGTTCATAAATTTAATATTGTTACAGTCTATATTTGTATTGTAACATTTGCCCCTTTTTAATAAATGTAAATTTTTAACTTCTAAAATAAAATTTATATTTATTAAACAATCATTAAACATAATACAACATAAATTATTACTCCATCATCATCATATATAATTAATTGTTTGCCATAACTATATGCAATTATTCTATTTTAAAAACTCTAAGTTTTATTCAAGTTAATCATTTTTTTTTTTATAATAACAATTACAACCAATAACTTAACAACCTTTTTTTTTTTTTTTTTTTTTTTTTTTTAAAAATGTACTTTCAAAACTTATATACATTTAAATAATCAACCCAATATTTCTGTAAATTTAATATTCTAATCCATATTCCTATTTATAATACTTTATGTGTATGCTTTGTACCAGTTACACTCATTCATCTCTATTGCTTATATCTTGATAATAATCCTGTAACATAGACACATGATATCTACCTCTAATATAATTTGTATTTGGTTCTATTAACTCATAAGTATTTTCTCCTAACTTTAGATTAACTTTATATGGTCCAATGTATGGCCTTAACAACTTCCCCATAATATTTTTCTTTCGATCAGTAACCCTCAAATTCTTCACAATGACTAAATCTCCTATTTCGTAACTTTTAAACTTCTTCTGTTTCTCCATTTGTTTTTGTTCCCATATCAATTTTTTACGTTTTGATCTTTCTCTCACCAATTCATACCTTTCACTTAAATCGATTGTTTCTTGATTATCCCATGGAATACCAGAAAGACCATTATTTAATACAAGATTCTTCTAAACGTTTCCACTCCTTATTTACTTGATTCTGATAGTAGTACGGTATAAGATAATTTTTACAAGTCAATGGTGAATCATCAGTAACCACTAATTTATGTTCATAATTTCTTGCGAAAACAATTTCTTCATTAATTAACGATATATTCCTATATAAAATCTCTATTAACTTATGCTCCATAACTTTATCCTTTATGTCCTGTAATTTAATTTTCCTTTCAATATCTTCATAATTATTTATCGTATCATTTCTGCATTCCTCTTCCATCTCTTCATCATAATTCTCATTCCATTCTTCATTATTAATATTATCATGTACATTATCATTTTCAATTATTAAATTATTCATTTCTATACTTAATATATTCTTCTTATAATCATTATAAACATTTTTCTCTTCTTCACTTAATTCTTTTACTATTTTGCATATATTCTCTTTTATATAAATATTACCTTCTTCAAAATTCATAACCATTCCTAACTTTCTAATATTATCTATACCAATTATACAATCATAAAATAAATTTTCCAGGACATAAAATTGCATAAAATAACTTTCTTTACTTATAATCACTTCTGTATTAAAGCATTGTTTTATTGTTCCCATCTTCTTTCTATTCGCTGTAATAATATCAGTTCCTTTTATCTTAATCACACTATTTAAATACCCTTTGACTTGTTTAACTTTACTCTCTTGTATTAATGTAATCTCTGAACCACTATCTATTAAACATGTAAAAACAATATTCTCAATTTCTATCTTAATAAATGGCAAACCAAAATCTTGTACTATAGATACCTCTTCATTATTTTTAAATATACTCTCAGGTCTTTGATAAAATTTAATTGTCTGTAAAGTAATACAATTGGGTTGATTATTTACCTCTTGTTCTAACAATGAGATGTGCTCGGTTTTGAATTCTGATATGAATCTTCCTTCAAAATCGACGTTTTTTTTAATTCAACATTATCATTTTTCGCATTATTCTCTTCATTTTCTACCCACCTGATATTATGTATCGATCTCTGTCTACTTTCGCCTTGATTATCCTTAGATTTATTTCCATAATATTGTCTATTTTGGGAATTATAATTTGTACCAGAAAATGGTGTATACCCTTTATCATTATTATAATTTCTAGGATCTGACTGATAAATATTACCACTCCTATTACCATAATTATTAAACCCTCCTCGTACTGGAGTATTCTGATTATATATCTTTGGCGAAGACCTATTATAATTTGAACTCCTATAATTTCCATTATAGTCATTTTGATCTCGTTGATTTCCACTTTTCAAATCCGTATTATGAAAATAATTTGACCTACCATTGTTATTTATTCGTTGATTACCATTATTGACATTGTTTCTAGGTAAAGATGAATAATTATTTGCATTAACGTCATTAAAATCATCTAATCTTCGTAAGATTTCAATTAAAGAATCCATATCATTTACCTTTTGGCAAATTATGGCTTGTGTATCTGTATAAATAAAGTGATTTAACAGTTGACTAGCAATCATGTATTCATTAAGATCACTAACATACTTGCACTGATTATACATCCTTGAAGCATACGCCTCTCTTGTTAAATTACCATGTCTATATTTTGCGGTTAATAATCTAATTTTAGCTTTATTTTGATGCGATTCATTCCAGAAATTTTTCTTGAACATATCTTCAAATTGATTTATATCTTGACAGTTATCCTCTATTCTCTGAAACCATTCCAACGCACTATTATTCAACGTAGATCTTATTACCTCCATTTGATGTTTTAAAGACGGAATATCTTCTAAATACTTCATAATATTCCTTAAATACGTCATCGGATGTATCCCTGTTTTATCTGCCCCAAATTGAGCTATGTTCTCCACTTTAGTATAATTGGAACATTGATGTGCTACTGTAGAACTTGATCCTATGTTTTTCATGTTAACCGACATCTTTTTGATTTCTTCTTCTAATAATTTTCTTTTAACTTCCTGTTGCTGTAAATTCTCTTGTAACATTTTAACCTCTTCTGTCTTATGTTGATTTAAATTTGCAACTTCATTAATAAAGGTATTTTCATAAGTTCCCAATTTCTTTTCTAATTCCTTTTCACAATTAACAAGTAACTCTTCCTTCCTTTTCTTACAAACCTCTTCATTCCTGGTTATCGCCTCTAGTAACATTTTTCTTGCATTTTCACATTTGTTCTTATCTGTTTTCAACACCTCATATACAATATCTACTTTTGTGTTTACTATCTTAGTAACTTCTTTATTTATGTCGGCTTTAACTAGTACCATTTGTTCTTCTGTTTGTTTGAATATATCTGAAACTAATCTACTTTCCATTTCTTTAAACTCATTTTTTAACTGATTCATTTTCTCTACATTCCTTTCCTCTAAATCCTCCATATTTTTCTTAATAACTTTCTCTAAATTTTTTATATTAGCATCCTGTTTTTCTTGTAAATTCTTCATATTCATATCCTGTTTTTCCTGTGAAGTCTTACTATTTTCTTCTAAATCTTTCTTCATATCCTCTCTTAAATTTTTCATATTCAAATCCTGTGTCTCTTGTAAATTCTTCATATTCGTATCCTGTTTTTCTTGTAAATTCTTCATATCTTCTCTCATTTTTAACAACAAATCCATCACCGGATTTTGTTCACTCTGATAAGTTTCATCTCCACTCTCTGAACCTTCCTCATCTCCTTTATCCCCTTTCCTACTACGTGTCTGCATCATTATCAAAGTCGCTTAATAATACCCCTAATAACACTCTGTATTTAAATAAAAACTTACACACTTTCTATAATGTTTTGTATTATATCACTTATTTATTATTAACCATTCTTTAATAATATAAGCCACATAAATGTATAAACTTGTACCAAAATAAAGAAATCACACTGTATAGTTATTATTATTTGTATGATTACCCTCTACTATCCCAACAATTATGTTAAATGTTATCAATCACCTAAAGAAAATAATACCTTTATACTTTTTTAAAACAAATACCTTTTACAATTTTTTTTAAAATAATTACCCTTCGTTTTTAAGTATTACTAAATATAATATTTGTGATAAATGTGCTATCTCCAATATCGCCCCAAGTTGCTATGCGCCAATAATTAATAAAATGCTAATCATGTATTCATTATTCATATTATAAATGCCTCATGTTATTCCAGTCAATAATTAATAAAATACAACCATTATTGATTGTATTAATTTTTCCTATTACTCCTATTATAAATATGCACCGACTAGCCCAGATATCTATTCATAAGAAATACATTAGATTTCTAAAACTTGTATAACTGGTAGTATACCCATCAGTAATCTAAACTCTTTCAGTTCATAGTATTTTAATACTAGTAGTTTTTATATTTTACAGTTGGTTTAACTACGCTTGTGATAAAACTTCAATCCATTCTTTAAGAACTCATCTCATATCGTGTCAGTGGTCCGCTTTGAATTAAATTACTGTATAAAATAAGTAATTAACCTTTCTTTATTATATTGTAGAACTGGTAAGTAACATTTATTTGCATATATCAAATAAAATTAAATATGTTTTTCTATTTACTGTTACAGATTAGGTATAAATCTCTTGTCAAGCCAATGTTTATATTTGATGAATACTTTAGAGCAATAAAACTACAAGCGATATAAATATTCACAAGTTTAATAAATGTCGTGAATAAAAAATTATAGAGGTTGAATTTAAAGGAACATCAACAAATATCTTATTTACAAACAAGACTGTAAACCTATCCAAATGACGTTTTTTAATGCACTTTGAAGTTGTGGAATAATAATAACAATCCTTTTATTTTAATATACTTTATAAGGTAAATATTTCTTTATATATTAATAATTTAGAACCACTTTTTCTAATGAATATTTTAAGACACCAATAATTGTTCTTTTCAAATAAATTACAAAAGAAACGTACGAATAAATAATTAATTAAGGTTGTACGAGTTTCAATTTATCTAACTAGAAAAGATTTAAATTCCAATTGATAATACTTTTAGATTTGCATACTTAATAACATTCTAATTTTATTTTAAACAACAGTATTACTCTATTACTGAATTCTATAAATATTTTCCAAAATATACGTAATCTTTATACGACCTGAATACACTATGTCGATAATATATGTTTCTAGTTTCAACTGGTTACAGTATCTTCGTAAGATGTTATCCTTATGTTCTAGATGATCATTGTAGTCTGAATAACCTTCTTCAATGTTGTTTTGGGCCTATTGTCACTGAAAACTGGTTCTGCCATGTGAATATACCTCGATACTTCAGGATTTTGACAATATCTCTCTTCGACGATGAAAAAATTGTGTAACTCCAACCACGGACTTCAAAATCTCTACGGTCAATGCTACGCCTTGCACTTCTGAACCTCTACGATTGACTGCTTGAAGAAATTAATTCTCAGAACTGCTATTATTATTTATCTTCAAAGAAATGGTTCTCGGAACTGCTTCAAAAAATTGTTTCTCGGAACTGCTACCATTAATTAACTCCAAAGAAATGGCTATCGGGACTGCTTTTAAGGTGAGTAATTTTAAATTATATACTTTAAATTAACTTCTCCTTTCCTAAAATTTTTATATCACTTTTAATTATTTTTCTCGATGAACTTTGTATCAATAAATTAAATTTGAACACTTTTATTTTATTCTATTCTATTCTATTAATAGATTTTTGAGTTTTAATATTATACTTCGCTAAAACGCGTCCGTTTTTCTTCAAAATTATTTCGCATCTCCTGTTTTTATTATTCATCCCCTAGACAACCCTCTACTTTTTCAAATCCACCAATCAATTTCTTCTGCAAATACCTTCTAAACAACATAGAATTTAAATCTTTTTATATGTTTTGAATATCTTCTAATATTAATAACTTTACTAATTTAATTCTTTTCAGCTTTTAAATAGCATCTTATGTACTTTAAACATTTTATAAGCTGGTTCCTATCAATTTACTAACCGGTTGTCAAAATGACATTTTAAATGTCACATCCGGTGATATGAATTTTGAAATGTGATTTTATTCCAATTTAGCTATTCATTATTCTATATTAATTTTTTTAATTACCTTTAACATCATTAACGTCAATTGAATATGTTCTTACACAAATAATAACTTATCCTACAATATACTAACAACATTTTAAATCTCTTCTCTCTAGATTTTGGTAACTACAATGAAAAATGAAACTACTCAATCCCTCAACATACAGGATGACTACAACCTCAAGAAATACTACTCATATAAAGAACATTGTTGTCTTTATCACGTAATTATAAACAAGATTCAAATAAAATTATTCCAAAACATCATTATCATTAATTTCAATAATTAAGTTAATTTTGATGACCAAGTTCATAAATTTAATATTGTTACAGTCTATATTTGTATTGTAACAATATATATATATATATATATGTATATGTATTACGTTTGTGACTATTTGAAATGGAATAAATTATTATTATTATTATTATTATATAGATACCTACAGTTTCAGATTTATTAGATTTATTGTTGTGATTAATTGCATATAAGATTTGAGGCTCAACTTAATAAATTAAGTGAAGAGTGTAATTAAAAGTATAAGTAACCTAGTACAGTAGACTCTCGATAGTGTGAATATCGCGTTACGAAAGCCCCGCATAAAGTGAACAACATATTGATTACTTTAGACCACCGTATACCTTGAACAAAGTTTACCTACGGTTCGAATTTCATTTGCAAAACTCACATGTACCTCGACGTTGAGCTGTTACTACGATATAAACAGTAGCATTCTAATCATAATGTAATTTTCTTCGCGGCGGTGGACGCAACGCCTTAAAAAACGGTTTGGAATATTTGGGGAAAGATTGTCCTCTGAGCTATAACTCGCAAATCTGCGTAGTTAAAAAATAAAATAGAAGAACTTGGTATTGCAATGGAGCAACTCTACAATGCCGATGAGGCAGGACCCTGTTGAAAATTGTTGCTATACAAAATATTTTTCTCGACGGAAGAACAAACTGCTGCTGGTAGAAAAATAGAAGAGCAGACCATAAGATTGTTGGCATGTCCTAATGCTACTAGGTCCCATAAAGTAATGTCATTCAAATGAAATATTGTCTGTGTCAATTTTAAGTTTCTATTTTACTAGTTATTTTTTTATTTTTTAATCTATATTTCTTTAATTTATTTTGATTTTGGTCCTCCTCAAGGTCATATGACCGGTATCATTTTTCAAGTTTAAATTCATATTGTGTTTCTTTTAGGAATATTAGTCCAGTTGTTAAGATTTGTCAACTTAATATCGAAGGTATATCCAAAGACAAATGAAATTCATGCAGCATTAGTGAATTGACTGGTTTCAAGAGGAGAATAGTATGTTTTTCAATTGGAATATGATCGCGGGTCCAGCTTGTGATTGCGGAGATGAGATTGAAACAGTTATACATATTGTTGAAGAATGTGCTCTAGCTAAGTTTAAATTTGGATACACGGACTTATATAATTTAACTCAGAGACTGTTGCTTGGATCTTAACAACTAAAGACCTTTAGTTTTGTGGCACTGTGATGTAGATTTTTTATTCTGCAGGTTTTTTCCTACATCCTAGACCAAATGGTGTAGTGTTTTAGAGCCCCCCCCTCTGCAGTTATGACCCTTCTAAATATATTTCTACTTTTGTAATATAATAATTTATATATGTTTCTTTTCTTTTACCTGTCATGTAGTTTCATATGAATATATATATATATAATAATAATAATAATAAGCAACTTTTATTTCACATCCATGTGTACAGATATAGCAAACATAATAATGACAACAAAGAGATATATATATAAGAAATTAAAAATGTACTTTGTGAAATTAGGCGGAGTTCCGGCTACCACAGAAGTGGCATCCGCTCTTCCACTCAACCTATGAATAACTTAACCTAAACTTAAACTAAATTAAATAAATTTAAACTAAAAACACAAACTTACAATCAAAAGAGAGAGGATTTCATAGAGAAATAAGAAATGAAAATAATTGGAAATATACATAAGATAAACACATAACAAGAAATATAATGTCATGAGGGTTGCTTGCATACCCACTCACAAACAGCATATTATGAGTTATAAACGGTTGCAAGAGTGCAAGAATTGCGAAAGTTCATTGCCTGGTAAATAGTATATCAAAGTATTTCTTCTTGAAAGCAGGAACAGACGTAGATAATATAATGTCAGCCGAAAGTGAATTATATAAGAAGGTGATTTGGTATGAGAAACTTTTTTTAAAAAGTTCAAGTGAATGAGTTGGTGGGGTTAAGGTACCTTTGAAACGAATGTTGATATTATGTACATCTGTTCTAAATTTGATTTTATTGTATAAGTAGGGAGGCAGGTGGGTGATAACGATACGATGGTATAGAGTAGCAGAGTGCAATAACCTCCTATTCTTCATGTTCAGCCAATTCAAGTCTTTTAGCTTATGGGAGATATGTTCTCTCCGCCGGATACCGAAGATCAAACGGAGACAGGAATTCTGCACCTTCTGGATTTTAGATGCAGTACTAGCCGAGATGCAGGCACCGTACAAAGTATCACAGAAGGTGAAATTAGACAGAACAAGTGCTTCACAAAGAAGTTGTTTAATTTTCTTATTTAAAAATGATCTGTTCCTGTAAATAACCTTCAAAGCGGCGTAGGAACGCTGCGTGCACACACTAATGTAATCACCAAAATTTAACTGATCGTCAAGTACTACCCCTAGGTTTTTCACTTTCTGTTTCAGAGGAATCACAGTATCATCCACAACAACCCTGATCCCGTCCCGATAATCAGCATCAGTTCTAATCCTTCTGGGCCCAAACAATATCAATTCGGTTTTAGATATATTTAAACACAGCGAGTGGCGACGAGAGGCGCTGACCAATTGCTGGATGTCCCCATTAAACTTCCGACAAGCATCCTCTGTTTCATTGGGTGAGAACGAATAGTACAGTTGAGTGTCGTCAGCGTAAAAATGGCACTTGCTAAATTTTAAGTAGTTAACAAAGGCAGAAGTATATATACAATAAAGGAGTGGTCCAAGAACAGAACCTTGAGCCACCCCGCTCGTAAGAGGCAGAAAGGATGATGCTCTGCCATCTATTACAACACACCCACTCCTGCTCGACAGATAGTCATATAACAGTTCCCTCGCTCCAGGGCTTATGCCCACATAATGAAGTACAGCTGATAACATATTGTGGTTTAGAGTATCAAAAGCTTTAGAATAATCAAGAAGGCACATAATCGTTAATTTCCCCTTGTCGGAATTACTGATAACATCGTCAACTACTTCAAGTAATGCTGTGTTACAACTGAAATTCTTTCGGAATCGAGACTGGACAACTGGCAGCACGTCGTTTGAGATTACATAGGCCTTCAATTGAGCCTCAGCAACTTTTTCAAACACTTTCGATAGGATGGGCAGAATACTAATTGGACGGAGATCAGCATATTCCTTGATCGGGGGTTTCTTAGGTACAGGTCTTATTAGCGTCTTATATATATATATATATATATATATATTGGTTATTGCTAAAGCTGCGAGTCCAAGGTCATTTAAAAATCTCAATTAAGCCGCAGACTATGAACATTCTAAATCAGCGCGGATGACCTCTAGCATTTTCAAGCACTGGTTTTGAGTTAAATTGTTTACTTAAAGTTTAACTGGTTCCTAAAAGATCGAATTCTCCCGATAGAAAAAAAATACATCTACTAGATAACGCGCCATTGTTTCCAAATACAGATGAATTAAAAAGTGAGTGTGGGCAAATGGTAGCAATGTTTCTCCTCTACTAACGAAATTGTACTTGCTGTAGTAGAAAATGACATGAATATTTCCGATACCTCGTCAAAATTGAGTATTAGACACGCATTAATAAACTTAGTGGCTGCTTGGTATCATTTTAATCATGAAATAATAACAAACATCTAGCAAGAATATTTAAGATGGAGTATCAAATAAGGATGATGACGCAACTGTGCTACTCAGCATTTTTCAACGCCAGTGGAACTCAATGTCCAAATCTTCTGAACGTCTGCTTACATTGGCAACTCAGGTTAGTTCTATCTCCATAATACATAAGCGAATTGTACTAATTGTATATACGTCTTTCAGAATGAGTCAGCTCCAACAAAAGTTGTTCGTGAAAAAAAGCCGAAACAAGAAGATTGTCGCCATACTTTTTGAAATTACTGGGCATGTTTTCACTGTAGCAGTGCAGGATAAACGTATTATTAATTTAGAATATAGACTACAGTTTGTTTGCCTTAGGTCTCCAAAATGTTCGCGAAAGACGTCCAAGAGGAAGGATCATCTTGCATTAAGATATCGCTCGGGCCCAAACTGCCGTTCGAACAACTGAGCATTTGAATGCCCAAAACATATAAATAATAGGTCATTCACCGTGTAGTCCATACCTAGCACCTAATGACAACTTCATATTTCCGCGGGTAAAGAATAAATTACGGGGTTTACATTTTACATCGGCTGAAGAAGCGGTTGATGCCTTTAAAAATGAAATAAACAAAGTACGGCCATAAGATTGGAGAAAACATTTTCAAGATTGGCTTTCACAGATGCAAAAATGCATTGACTGAGGAGGAGAATACTTTAAAAAATTATAAATAAATGTTTTTTGTAGATAAATTTTGTTTGCATTTGAAGAATTTTATGTTTTTAAGTGGAATCAGTGTGAGACTGGATTGAATGAAACAATTGAATTCCAAAATGATGTTGAGGAATGTGAGAAGGCAATTAGAAAGAATTTGAAGTCTTGAATAAACTTTCACTAGATAGCGCTGTAAACGCTGTAAGTGTATTAACTAAGTGGTTCGAGCAGAATGATACTGATATTACAGAGCTAATAGTTATAAAGAGAAATAGTCTTTATGCAAAAAATAAAAACGTCCCAAAAAGACTCAAAACCATCTGACTTTTTTGGGCAAATATTGATTCTTTAATACTATTTCCTTATTTGGTGCTATTTTTAAATTAGTTTATTAATTAAAGAATACATCGATAATGTGAAGAACTATTGTTTTATTTAGTTTAAAGTAATTTAAATTTAATTTCGAGTATTTACAGTAACTTAAAAACAAATATGTCTCTGCTGCATAATTACTTATAACCACACTTACAACAATGAAAATAATGTAAAAAATATTAAATATATAATAATATTTAGCAAACACCAATGATAAATTTAAATTAGAAATTAGAATAAATTCAGTAATTTTCATAAACACTAACTTTACAACACTTGTAAAATGGAAGTAGATATTGACGTTACATTCGCGGAAAATAGAATCATGTCAATCAATTTTGACCGCATGTATATATAGATATAACCTTATTGGCATAACAGTTCATTATTTACTCTCTTCACATCCTATTTAGTTTACTAAAAGTAAGTGTTTGACATATCATTTAAAAAAACGTATGTACAATGTGTATTTTATAATATTTATATTCTTGGAATACGTTTCTGTATTATATCCTTCCATTAACATATTATGTTTCATATTCAAACTGTTTTACATATGCTAACCATCATTTATTTTAATGACAGCAGAGGATTTTTAAAATACGCGGTGAATGCTCTACTCAAAATTCCCGGGCTATTGCATTTCTATTTAAAAGGGCAAGAGGTCTTTAAAAGTTTGAATTATATATCAAAGGTGCCGACGGAAGCGTCACATCTTACAGTCTATTATAGTCTATTATTTCAAGTATACATTTGCCAAGTTATCAAGCTTATTTTTTTAATACAATCTATTGTATTTTACCTAAATCAATTGATTACCACTGATCGCAAAATATGTCACTAGTCTTTGCGAATATAAAGCTTAAAACAATAAGGCAATAGAATCTAAATTTTAATCATCTGTGCGCAGGATAAATAAATAGAGAATTTTCATTTTGCAGATTAGATCATAAAGATGTATGTACCAAGGAAACAAGCTTAGCATTTTCAACTAATGAATTTCTTTCCGGAACAAAGAGGTATAAACCACTTTCGAAGGGAGAATGCGGTAAAGTTGTCCATATTCACGATTAAGTCGTGGATGAAATGATATGCACCCACAAAAAGAAATAACGCCTTATACCCCGAAGAAGAAAGGCTTAATTAAAAAGTGGATTGCGTTACGCATTGGAGCCGAATTCAAGCGAACGGTCGCTTATACTATATATATATATCCAAGGCAAACAAGAATGCCGTACAGAAGAAGAGGACGAAAGAGAAAAACATAAAAACAGACTGTGTAATGGTGATATGGCTATTTATAACCCGGTAAGACTTATTAAGTTGTTCATACAAAGAAAACGACAAAAATCAAAGTTTCATGTACGAGCTAAAAAGTTGCACTTGTACAAGTCAATGAAATTCGATATCTTCAGTGATTAATCTAATTGATATAGTAAATTAATCAAGCTATTTATTTAAATATCTGCCTCAAAGTCATTAATTTACGTATTAAATACTCGATATATATGTGTTGTCGCTAATTAATTCTGCAATGGCATAATTATTTCTTAAAATTGCAGACAAAGAAGGTGAAAACTGAAAATAATTCTTTTATATAACTGTGTTAAGACAAAAAATGCCAATGTTTCGATGAAGTGGTTTATAAAATATCACCCACATTTTGACATTCAAAAAAAAAATAGGTGTGGGCACCATACCACGTATGTGTGTTCCGAACTTTTGATTCCTATTTTCTCAATAATATAAGTCAGTAAAAGTGTTACTTCCGGTTCGAATTTTGAAATTGTTTTTATACAGAAATTATACCAAATCCAGCATATAGTACTCTTAATCTCTTAATAAATGTCTATAGAATGCATAATTTACGAGCTATTTGCAAAACTTTTCCATTCGATATGAGTAAAAGTGTTACCTTCGGTTGGAATTTCGAAAATATTTTAGTACAAAAATTATTCAAAATCAATCTTTAAATACTTTTATACTGATAATGTATCTGTCTAGGAAACATGACTTGTGAAATATTTGTAAAACTGATTTTCTATAAAACTAAGAAGAAGGCCGGTAATAATTTCAAAATATTTTTTTTTATAAAACTTTTCTAAAATTCATCTTTAAATGCTCTTGAATTCTTTAAAAATTTCCCTAAACATAGTAGTTAACAAAATATTGGTAAAATTTGATTTTGTTAGAGTACTACTCCCAATCTAACGACTTCACTTAAAATCCAATCAAATCTCAAGTGGAAAGTTATACTAGTAAAGATAAAGTTTGGTATTGATAGTTTTAACTGTGTTGCCGCTATCATGGTCAGAGAGGGAGAAGATACTGACGCACAGATCAGATATTTTTCAAAAAGTACTTTTTTAGTATCAGGGGATTTCAAAACGTGGACATCTGCAAAAATCTCGAAGTCGAATATTTTCGTCATCACAATACTTGTAAAGGTTTGTGTAAATTTAAGTAATAATTAGAGAAATTTTACTTTACACTAGAATTATAGCATTTCTTTCTAATTTTTGGGATATAATTGATTATTCTTATTCTTAATTAAAAATTAATATTCATGTGTATGTCTTTTTACGCGCCAATTCAAATAAATAGAATCATATAAAAAGATATACCTACTACAACATGGTAGACAATATCTATATCTAATACGATGTAATAATAATAATAAAGCTTATTGTCCAACAGACAGAATCCATTTACAGGACAAACCAATAATTAATGTATAGTACAGTGCAAACAAAAGTATCAGCACCTTTCCAATAAAAAAGAAAGTATTATATTAGCACAATACTAGCTGAATTATAACTATTTTTCGATATTAAATGAATATTTAATAATTAATAATTATTAAGTATTCAAAAAAAAAAATGAATGTTCTATAAGGTTATTTTATAAAAGAAAGTTTACTTTTACAACCAGGCAATGTTCTTAATGAACAAACAGAACTCATAAATTCTCCGCTAATAAACCCTAGCCTTATAAAAACGGTCTTTCCAGATAAGCCATGACCTTTTCATAATTTTCTATTTTTGTACATTTTTATTTACATTTTTGTTAGAAGTAGGTAGTTACAGTATATTAAATTTTACTTTAGTTTCTCGAGAACTCCTGACGATGCCGCAAGGCGAAATGTACATCGAGTATTTAATTATATTTATTTGTGAAACAATACCAAGTGTGTTTTTTGTTATTACTTGCTTATACTTAATAATTACATAAAGACAAGTATCTGCTCTATTAAATTTAATTTTTTGAACATTTTTAACCAAAATAAATAGAAACACATTTCAAGAATTAGCAATATAGTAAAATAAAATATTATCTATGTAGTAATATCCTACACTAAAAGAATCTATTTGGTGTATTTTGAGTGGCTAATGAAGTCAAATTTGTTTGTTGTCAAATTAAGACTCTTATTGAATGCATGCATATCAATACAAAATCCTTTCATATTTACACGCATTGTGATAAATGTAAATTATCCATCCAATAATCTATTTGGAATAACTTTATTGGCTATCGAAGGTTAAATCCAGACTGTCATTGGATGAACACAAATCAATCAACATGGACTTGTATATTAAATTGTTCAACAGGTCACCCAAATATAGACAAATAACAAAGATAATAAATATGTAAAAAATTAGTAAGAATGAACAATTCAGAAAAATAAGTTAACTAACATAATACAAAGAAAAAGGAAAAAGTTAATCAAATTCTTGGTAGAATGCACCATAGAACCATCAGTAAAATATTCGCTCTATCAGTTGGAAGTAGAAGCGATTCATTCACTCTTGAACTTGGACAAGGCACTCTAAAATTAAGCAACATGCTTGATGGTATTGGAGGCACGAGAAAAGTCTGTGTAAATAACATCTATCTGCTCTCCATTGTGCAATGTTATGCAAAAGCATTAACAATCCACTGAGTATCGTCATATTCTGAAGCTCTCACGTGTAAACCACACAAATTTCCAAAAAGATTTAGGGTCACCCATGAAGGAATGCTGAATACTGTTAATATAGTTTCGATAGGCCGTGGCCATATCATCCTTAGTAGATCTGCGGAATTGCTAAAATTGACTGACATTTGAAGATATTATCTCCAGTCCGTGTTCACTTTCCAATCAACGGAAACTAATTCTGAGTAAAGCTTACGAAAATTTGCTTCTTGGAAGCTATAGCCCTTGTTATTATTTCTTGGGAAGCTGGTTCCAATATACAGATAATGCAACAATAAATAAACTGAGACCGTATGATGATGTAAATCAAGTGGAACAAGTGGCACTGAATCATGTAATACATTTAGCTTATAATTCAAATTAGATATGGCTACCTATGTCAAAATTCTATTATTTGCATTTAAGATTGCGTTGCACTGCGTCAAACCAAGAGATTCAGTGATAGATAAAAGCAGATTGCATTTATTATCATTACGGAGCTGATACAGAAAGTCGAAAGACTGAAATTACCGAGTATTAATACTGGCTTATCTAACAAGAATATTTCAAGCATATCAAGAAACTGGTCCAATACAACTAAATTTATATCCCGTGCGGTATGTATATAGCAACAAAGAATGTAGAAATATCGCAGAAACAACCTTCGTAAACAAGGTCATCAATGGAAGTTACTGCTTAACTATAGTAGTGTCAATTACTTTATGATGAATATAATCACGTCCGCTGCTTATGTATCACACGGTTGAAGGTGGAAAAAGTTCATTCTTTGCCATTGAATCACATAACCAAGTTTCGGTCAAAAAATAGCCATCAAAAGTGGGTGAATCTAAAGATCAGAATTGTTTGTATTTTTCTTCGGATCCCTCGCTCAGAGGATGAGCCCTGATAGATTCAATCAGGTTAAATTTCGAGTAATTCTAGAAATACCATTTGTATATTTAATTCTGATATCCTTGAGCTCCTCGATTTGCGGTCATTAAGCTCATCCCTAAAGTCTCGATTCCAATAGTGTATGGTCACGAGTTATAAATACTCTAGAAAAAGTCAGGTTATCTTTGAGTAGTCGATTCTTCTTCAAACATTTAAGACAATACTAGACTGAGACCAACTATATAACATGCAATACAGCTGGAATGTGATTGATATTCAATAGTCCAACTTGAGATTGTGGAGATCAAATTGAGTGGAAAAAACACATTGTTGAAGAACGTTTCATATATAAATTTATTTTTGGGAGTCGCTAATTTAACTCCAACAGTTATTGAGAAGCCTTAATGTTATGAGTTGTGCAGTTTTCCCGGCATCGTAAAACTAAATTCTGCAGACTATAAAGAATAAGATGGTTGCAAAGCTTTTTGAAGTGTAAACTTCTTTGGGCACGTTGCGTTGATTGTGGGCACTGAACAAGACTGAGCCGTCACGCTCGGCTATGTAACACTCGTTCGGGTAAAGTCGGCTCGAGTCGACTAAGGGAACGAGAGAAATATATCATATAGAGGTATTTAATTTCAATTAAATTGAAATTTACATGAATAAATAAATTCATGTCCCCGAGCAGATTCGATCCCGAGATCTCACGGGTGAGAAGCCGGCACATTAGCATCAGACCAGCGCGGGACTTGTAAGCGAATATTCATATTGTCTATTTATATACAGCGTGTCTCTAAAAGGTGCGGAAAAAACGCTAACACACATTTCTGAGGGCGATCTAACCCAACTTACCTCAGTCCAAAAGTGGATGCACCATTGCATTGAATTGCCACAAGAATAACATCCAAATTAAAGAAGCATATGTGTCCATATACGGAATGAATTTTTTATATCCAGATTACTCATAAACGGCTGCTCCAATCAACTCCTACCAGGTATACCTTTTCTAGGTAAAAAACATTGGAGAATAAGAATTTTTATTTAAAAGTTAAATACAGTGTGTCTCAAAAAAGTTATTACGTTTTAAATGAATACAATATGCCGCAGGTGGCGCCCTCTACATTTTGCAATGAAAATGAGAGCAGATTTAAATTTTTTACCCCACGAAACCCCCCCCCCTACCCAAATATTGTGACAATATACCAATTATTACAGAAATTATTTATAAAAAACTAAAACCAAATTGAACTTTTGACACTCTGTATCTCCGAAAGCATCCACTTTTGGACTGAAGTAAGTTGGGTTAGATCGTCATATTTTGCCCTCAGAAATGTGTGGTAGCGTTTTTTCCGCACCTTTTAGAGACACCCCAGTATATATACACGCGATTATATATCGCGGCTGCTGCCATAGCAACGAATAGAACATTGCTTTATTTGCTCATTATATACGAATTTATAAGCATTTAATTCTTTTCTGTTACAAAGGATGGATGAAGAAAATCAAATCGATGACAAATTAAAACGAAAAAGGGATTTATCTAATGCGCGCGTGAAGAAATATCGTCAAAAGGAGCACGCTAAATCTCAGCAACTAAATTCGTCGATGCAGAATGACCCTAATGTAATATAGAATGAAAAGAAAAGTTGGATTTCGTATTTTTAACCTCGCCTTGACGAAGTTTTCACTTCTGCCGTGTGGTTTTAAGCACACCCATTTTCTTTTTTGTATGTTTAAGAATAGGTACTATTTTCTTGTCATATATATTTTTATACTACACTACAGCATTTAAAATATAGAAATAACTAAGAACTATGTCTGTCAAAAGTCCATTAAAAAGAATTGCTGTCGGCGATTGTAACACATCACATACGTGTTCGTCAAGTTTCGACAACAATGGCCGAAGTAGATACGAATGTAGTTTCTATTTCTCCAATTATATTTTCCCGTTTGTGAGAGAGTAAAGTATTACCTATAATCGCATTAAAGACTGGGTGCATCGGTGGCCGAAGATGCGGTTTAGTCGATTGTGAATGTAGCCAGCCAACAGACGAAAGGTTTCAAATGACGAACTTGGAGGATTGGCTGGCTGCGCGGTCCCATAATCCTCTACCCCAAGTATTACAGAGATAAACGGATTATATTACCTTAGTAGAGTGTTGATTTGTGCACCGGATAAAATCTAAAATTTACATTGCATTTACGTGTTGATGTGATGGTATGCGTGTGACGATTTTCCATTGGCATTTATCTGTGTACCTACTCACTCACTTATCTATATCTGTCATAAACAAACTGGCATCCATGTGGAAGCGACTGATAAATTTTGCACTCTGCCGTAGAACGACACAGGTTTCGCTACTCACAATTTCAGTTTATTTTCGATATAATTATGAATTAATTAGATTTATACTATTCCCCCAAAAAGAAATGAATTGATCCCACATGACTTCCTTTGTAAATTTACTTAAACTTGCAAAATATTTGCACAGCGTTAGTTGTCGATAAAAGTGTTATTTCCGACAGAAAATTTGACAGAAAATTTTATATAACAAATTTTGTGAGTTCAAAACCTAAATGCATAACTTGGTAGATGTTTGCAAACACTTATACAAAAGTTATTTCGATCTCAATTTATTATTATATTATTATGTATTATTTATCAATTTTAACAGTTGACCAGGCATTCTCAAAATATTATTTTCACATAGAGCCTTAAAATTAAAACGCTATAGAAAAGATAGACCTTTAAGGCGGTTCACCCAGTCGATGGGCAACCCGCAAAATATTGAGGGTGGAAGCGGGAGGTAGGCTGTAGGAGGACCACGATATTGTATCTGTCTCTTCTTAAAAGAAGAAGGAGCTAGATTTTTGTCTAGACACAATCCAGGTTCGGCCGAAAGTTAAAATCATGTAAACGAGGGTGCAACGATTCAAATACGAATCAGTCAAACTAAAATTTTTCTCACTTCACGAACAATCAAAAAGTAGGAAATATATAGGAAAATCGACTGAATAGGGCATGTAATTAATTTTGCTATAAAGTAATTGTTTAAATAATTTCTAAAAACTGCTAAACTTGAGAAAGTTACTGATTTTTAGACGCTTTAAAAACGAAGCTAGATAGAGCAAAATTGTATAGTACCTTTTTTGTAAAACATGAAATTCTCTACAAAAAAGTTCGTGACGACCCCATAGTGAAGTTGATAGTTTAGACGTGGGAGGTAAAAATAACGAAATATAAGGGAGTTCGTTTTGTAGCGGTGTGGACCAGTCATTTTTAGAGCAGTGACCGGTCGAATACAATTATACCCTAGTAGCGACATCACTATATGCACACTTGTTCTACATTAGCAAATATATATTTTCATCCTCCTCTAAAATTGTGTCATCTGGTACCTTTTGGTCATTTCCCAGTAGTAGAATCGCTATATGCCACATTTTTTCTGCATTAGCAAATATATATTTTCATTCTTCTCTAAAATTGTGATTTTGCAAATTCTTATAGTGAGCACGGTCATTGACTGTCATTTATTTGGTACATATATTTATCTCAAGCAGCAAAATCACAATTTTAGAGAAGGATGAAAATATGTATTTGCTAATGTGAATATAATAAAAGTCAGGAAGACTAATTTTTTTGATAGCAATTCCTTTTTCCTTTTATTAAAGTAGATTACGTTATATCAACTACATAAGGTATAATGTGTATAATATATAAGTATAATGTGAAAATAGAAATTCGTTTGTATTTCTCCTCGATTTTAATTGAATTATAAAAAAAAAGGAACATATTTTCGAATGCGCTTGTATTCTGTAGACCATGTACAAGAATATATACGCATATATCTGCATAATTAACGACGTGAAGTTATTTATTAAAACCCACTGAAGAATTAATCAACTTGAATAATTAAATCAGAGATGATGAGACCATTTTATCTTTGATGCCCTGAATGAGTGTGTTTTTATTTAACCCGTTTTAAATACCTAACATCGTCGGGAGTATTATTGTAATTAATTTAGTGGATGCCTCTCTTCATACATACATACACGCGGGAAGGTAATTACTAAAATAAAATCAATAAATTATATGAACGTTGATATGTGTGCGATGATGTCGGAATAATAATAAGACATTCATTGATTATTCGGTAAAATAATATAGGATGTGCTTCTACTGTGTGAACACATACTACTTAGAATTTTTAGCTTTATTGAACAAAACCAAGTTTGTGCTTATTACTTGAAATAAGTACACATGTATCAAAAATAAATTGAGCATGATAACATCCTTTTGAATCACTCGTTATTAGTAGACTGTGACAGCTTCACTATGCAACGCCAAGATAGTTAATTGTAGTTGAAGTCATTACCTGTCCCAATGTGAAATCCTAGGGAATTAGAAACAATTATTTGAAAATGGTGGTGTTAGAATCTGAGAAGATGCCAATCAAACGTGTATTTGATGGCAATGGAAAGGCTGGACAATAAATAAACGGTGTAGCTAAATGTCCGCCGGCGTTCTTGCCCGGCCGACGGAATCTTTCGGATTCTAATAACGTGTCCGCCGACAAAGGAGGTGTTTTGTGCAAGCATGGCGGAATGAACACATTTGTTTTGCCGATTTCCGAGCGGCACGTTCCTATACCACAAGTACATGAAAATGCCATCGTTATTGTAACGGTCATGATCATAACCTAGTTTTATTTATTAATATGCGTGTAAATCTGTTTATTTATTAAAATCGGCAAAAAACAGACATAATTTTACTTTGCTTTATTATGACTAGGGTGCGGACACGTACAGTTGATGACTCATCGCTCATGGGCGCACTATTGAAATGTTGTATTTTTAAAGAGGTTTTAATTTTATTTATATAATTGGATAACAAGTGGCTGGTGATATATAAAATACAAAATACCTTTATTTGTTCATTTTCTCTTCTGTAAGACTTGTTCTCTTTGAATTAAGTACATCCTTGTAGATAGAAAACGTTCTTTCTTCATCGCAACTGGTTATAGGTGCGTACTGGAAATATTCTTTTATTTCAGCGTATTTAGCATACACAATTGCCGTTGTTATTAAATTTGTATTTCTATTAAAAACTGCATCTAACTTTTGCCGAAGGCCACATCCGAAGTCACTTGGAATACTTTTGAAATTATTAATAGTCCACGTCTAATGTGGTTAATCCAATTTTTAATTTGAGATTTCGATTTTCAAAATATGTGATTAGTTTAGGCAAATTTCCAAAGTGTTCCTGAAGGTATAACAACTGAATTTTTAAATTTGGGATTTGTGTTAGTTCCTTGCACTCAGAAATACTTCGAGCATCGTCATTTAAACATGTAACGAAATTTTGTAAACTATCGAAATTCTCTGCATAAAAACTATTTCTGTGCATGTTTTAGCAAAGCTAAGTGACGAACGTGCGATATTTTGGCATTCTGTAACGATATTTTACAGACTTTGTAATAAATTTCGGAATCACTGACAATTCATTTTCATATCAGAAAAGGTAACATTCAAGTGCACACTTACGTCTAGATAATTGGGAGAAGTCGATTTAATAAACCGGTATTAAACAGACTATTACAAAAATTACGAAGTACGTAATTAACAGTCAAAACAATGAAAAAACGTAACTAGCGTCAGTATGAATGAAAATTTTATTTCTCTTGCGAAATATAAGGTAAATATAATAAATTTTAAAAACCCCTCGCGCTCCTATCTACGCCGATGAAAAAAGGATTTTACTCATAAATTCCTTATTTTATCTGCATTTTTTGCTCTCATTCTCGGACACCTCTCGGTCGTAAACAGATGGTGCAGTTCACCATATGAATTAGTGCTATTCAGTAAGCGTGTGTTGTTTACATTATTTCTTTGCTCCGTTGTAACTTCGTCGTAGTTTAAACAGGTCATGTTTAGGGCGCGGACATGACCTGTTTTAATTGTGTCTAAATTATTATTGTTGTATTTTATAATTCATATAAAATAAGGCATGTAATGATTACTAAGGTATACATTTATTAAAATACGCAAATAAACACTGACAATAAATTCTATTTAAAATTATTTTGTTAGTAATTAACTATTACGTGTTCTTTATATTTCAAGTGTTATTTATCAAAATAAGTGTTATAATTAGTAGAAAATTGATTTATTATATATTCACAAAAAAATTACTGATTGTTATTATACCACTAATTGATTTCTAAGAAATATGTTTGTTTATGTTTTTATAATTCATTGTATTTTTATATTATAATTAAGTGTTACTGTAATTAATAGGAAATATATTTATTAAAATCTGTTGGTGTTATGATTTGTATGTAATTTGTAGAAAGAAAACAGTCAATATTTAGTAAGTTATAAGCAGTATTTATTGTTTGTGAAGTAATAAAACAAATATTTCTTAATACAGAAGTAATATGAAAAGTGTATGTCACATATAATTATACTGTAAAATATTTACAAAAATTTTTTTATAGAATTTAATTATTCCTTTTTTAAAGCATGGAATTCTAGAACATTAAAAATTGGTCGTGTGTTTCGAATTTTTATATAACAATTATTAAGTTTCAAATAGTTTAACCTTCTTAATAAATCTGTGAGTAAAATGTTACTATTAACTCAAAGAAAAGAAGCATATGTAAGTACACTGATCCATGCAAGTTAGGGAAAAGTGAAACATCTTTTACTTTACTTATAATACGATACCTATAACTTTCAAATTAAGGCAATGAATAATAGTTTCATGGAGAGTCTATAGTAAAAGCATTGTAAAATTATCTCATAAATGAGAACAGAATTCACATTCTATAATAAAAATAATTTAACTATTTACATATACGATATTATTTCTATTTCTGTTTACAAGTAATATGCCCAGAATAGCGCAACATAATATTCTATTTATATCACATACCAAAGTTAAATGTGGCTAAAATGTCACCTAATCATAACCCTTTAAACTTAAACTCTGTGTCCCGTTAATAAAGTTATTTGTCTGCATGCGGTCTGTGATGCAGATTCATAAACTCATTAATAAATAAAACTAGGTTATGGTCATGACTGTTATGACAACGGCGTAATTTTCATGTAGTATAGTAGCATTAGTCTCATGCCGCCGATCAGCGGAAATTGACAAAACAAGTACGCCCGTTCAGCGGTATATGCACCATACACTCCCTCTGTCGGCGGACACGTTACTACAATAGTAAAGACTCCGCCGGCCGGCGGAACTCTCATTTTATACGGGCATGACCGGCGGCGGACAATTGCCACAGCGATAAATAAAATAATTGCCAGGTAAGATAGATATGAAAAAAGCACAGGACCGAAATTTAGTAATTTTTGTTCGCATAGTAGAAAATCGACTACAAAAAAGCATCAGCTCAAGTAATCCTTTCTAACTACACTTAGAAATACGTTACGAGAAGCCATTTTAATACCAAGAAGACTGAAACTATATTTGTTCTCGAAGTCGTAAACAAACGGCTTAAACTTTGCTCACGATCATTTGGAATAGCAACTTCGATATAGGATATCTGTAATATTCAGTGACAAATCAAGATTTCGTCCAGCCCGTTGTGATCGTGTGCATAGTGTGGAAACTATTTAAATTTAGATATGGGTTCTGGTATGATCAGGGATTGAATAAATTTAGATCAAAAATAGGTCCTCTAGTGATACCAGCAAGTTTCATATCTCCAAGATTTATTAATATGGATCTGTCAGATAACAAATTCTTGCAGCACACGGTATTGGTCTATCTCTTCATGCAAGCTAAAGTAAAGTTGCTTGTTACCGCTATCACTACGCATTTTCATAAACACTCGTGGTAGGTATACCAAGAGCTGGAGGGCACATCTAATACTTAACCTCATAACATAACTCATAACAGTCAAATAACACAATACCCACAGAAAATCGCTAAATATTCATTTTCTTTACGTAATCTAAAAACTGATGAAAAAGAAATAAATCCATATTATAATACATGAAAATATACTTACTAGCTGAAATATAATATGTGTTATAAATTAAATATTTCTTAATTTAAGATCTGAAGTAGCAATTTTGAGATAAATAATTTGAAAATAATTTTTACGAAGAGAACAGTGTATAATATATTAAACTTATTATAAACTAGTATTTGGAAAAGGTGTACGACTCAATGATAGACCATTTAATAGAAACATAATTAGTTTAAAGTCACGTCATCGTAATCTAGAAATAAGAATTAAATATTTACTACGATATTTTAAAAGAAAAGAAAACTATTTTAATAAAAGATACAAGGGATGTTTATATAATCATTCCGCATTTGTAGTAATTAAAGTAGTATATAATAGCATTTTTTTCTTATATTGATACCCTAAATTATTTATACAGAATGTCCCAGAAATGAAAAGACTGAGTAGCAGAAATCGGAAGCTAGATTGTATAAAAACATACCCTCAAAATATCAACTCTTTATTCGTGCGCAGACGGCAGAAAAAAATAATAAACAATTCAATTGGCCTTACGCCGACCCTGGACTAAATATCCACCTGCTTCACTTTCACAATCGGAGCTTTTCAGAACCACCATATTACTTGTGTTAAAAAAAGGAGGAGGAATAGATACTTCATAATAAATATCAAACCATTAATTACTTTAATTTTACACCTGCTAGAAAAAAATAATTACATTCTTGATATTTACTGTAATCTAGAAAAACTACGAATTGTTGAATATTCTAAAATAATAATAATCAGCTGTTTCCGACTACAAACACATTAAAGAGCAACAACCTTCCTATTTTGAAAATAAAAACAATCTTTTATTGTCTGCAATAAAGTGGGTCGCCTATCTGGCAAAAAAAATATTTTATATGAATGACTACGATTTAACTTTTTTTTTGCCCGTTTTATACAAATAAAAGCCGATTTTCATCAGTTATACGACGTACTTTGTAACACCGATTGGTCATTCCTGGACAACATCTCTAATGTTGATGTTGCCATTAAAAGCTTCTACGATAAATTGTATTACATATTTGAACTTTGTGTTCCTAAAACTGTGAAGGCTTTAAAGAACCCGTATCCTCCTTACTTCACTGCAGACATAATCAACTCCATTCATCTCAAGAAGGAGGCCTGGCGGTCTTACAAACGCAATCATGATGTGCGATTATATACAGAGTTCAGTAGACTAAGGAGTTTGGTGAAGAGTATGATTGATGTGGCTTACAAAAATTATATCACTCACATAGAAAGTAGCCTTCCATCTGATCCTAAACAATTCTGGACTTTCGTTAATAGGAAGCGTAAGTCTGCAATGTTACCTCGTGAGTTTCTGTTTGATGATCATCTCATCTCCAATTCTCGCGACGTTGCCAATGCATTTGCCGACTACTTTCAATCATCGTTTGTGAGGCATTCTAACTCCTCGACTTGGATGGATCGCGATGATGGCTCTGAGAGTTTTAATGTAACCTACTTCTCGGAGAGCGATGTGTACGAGTCCCTGAGGAGTCTCAAGGGAAATGCAACTGCTGGCCCTGATGGCGTCCCTTCTTTTATTCTTAAGGATTGTGCTTCGGTTTTGGCATCCCCTCTGGCTATCCTCTTTAATTTGTCGTTAAAATCGTGTCAATTTCCGGAAATATGGAAATATTCCAAAATTTGCCCGGTGTTCAAAAAGGGCCGACGGGATTGCATCAGAAACTATCGTCCAATCTCGATCATTTGCAATTTTGCAAAAGCTTTTGAAAAATGTATTTACAAGCCGCTTTATAATTTCGTGAAGAATCGCCTATCCACTGCGCAGCATGGCTTCATGCAAGGACGCTCAACGGTCACCAATCTTCTTTCCATTACCCAGTTCATCGCGACTGGCATCGATAATGGGTCTCAAACTGACGTGTTGTACACCGACTTTTCTAAAGCTTTTGACCGGTTGAATCATGACATCTTGTTGGGTAAGCTATCGACGATTGGGATCTCACAGAACCTTCTTTTATTTTTTAATTCTTATTTTGCACAGCGTACACAATTTGTTTTATTTGATAGTTTTCGATCTCACAACATCACTGCAACATCAGGAGTACCACAGGGGTCTATATTGGGTCCATTATTTTTTAACATTTATATTAATGATATCACTGCGTCTTTAGATACAGGGCACCTGTTGTATGCAGATGATCTCAAAATATTCGCATACGTTAACAATCGTGATGACTGTTTAAAATTGCAGGCGAACCTCGACAAGGTATGTGAATGGTGTCTAATTAATGATCTGCCCCTGAATATTGATAAATGTTCCGTCATGTCATGCACGACAAAGACTGACTCCCATATTTACGATTACAATGTTAACGATTCAGTTCTCCATAGGCCTGACACTCTCTGTGATCTTGGTGTCTCCTTTGATTGCAAGCTATCATTTAAAAATCATATAGCGTCCATCAGGTTGCAAGCTCTGAAAAGTCTTGGTTTCATTATTCGGCATACGAAGGAGTTCAATAACTGTTCAACGTTATCCAAGTTATATTTTGCATTTGTTCGGTCGAGATTGGAATATGCTTCTTTAGTGTGGAATCCATTCTATGACATACACTCTAATGCCCTGGAAAACGTTCAGCGTCGTTTTCTGAAATATTTATACTTTAAAGTTGATGGCCAATATCCTGTCATTGGTGTGGCACAGAAGGAAATGTTACGACGTTTTTTTATGGACTCACTGAAGTACAGACGCACTGTTATGTCCTTACTTTTTTTATCTAATACATTTAAAAGCAGAATTGATTGCCCCGAAATTCTTGCACAACTGCCTTTATTTATTCCTCGGGCAGCTTCGCGGTTAACTTTTACTTTTTACTTTCCTACACCGCGCACTAATATCCTTAGATATTCACCTTTGCACCACATGTGTAACATTTGTAATGAATACCCGTCTCTTGATATTTTTAATTGTAACATCCGGGATATTAGAGCTGTCGTTGCTTTTTAGTACAACATATACATTTATTGTATTATTACTTTTAGTTATTATTACCTTGTGTTTTTATGTCATGTGTTTTTCCTCTTATTTTAATATCATGTTTGTTATAATGTTTTGTGTCCCTAATCCGTAATTAGACATATGTCTGTGGATTAGTGTCTTAAATAAATAAATAAATAAATAAATAAATTTTTCTATGAATACGTGTTCGTTTCTATTTACAAATGAGCATTCTTACGTGCATTTATAAACATACATTCTGTGCCAGGTCAGTAATGTAATTTTTTTATCTAAAAAACAACATAGAAAATTAAATTTTTAATTTTTTCGTTATTGCGGTATATTTGGGCCTGTTACTCCGTCTTTTTATTTCTGGGACACCTTGTATATCTAATTTATTATACCACTATAATATTGTAACGAAATATACATATATGAGGCAGACCGGGCGACGTTAATAAAAAAGGTTGTAAATCATCTCGACGCGACTGATAGGCATCATAAAGCAGTGAATCACGTGTGCTGCGGCGACGGAATGTCTGACGAATGTTCTACAGGCATCGAGAGCGAAATAATGGTAGTTTTAAGTGTGATACATTAGTTTTATGTTTTTATATTGTTATATAATTTTAAGTGTATAAATATACAGACTGTTTTAAATAAATAAATTGCACGATTTGTTTATTGCGAACCCGAAAACGTTACAATATAGATCTGCGTGGTTAGGCAAAAGAATATTGTTTATATTTGCTTTACTTTAATTTTTAGAGATTATGGAACGTTTAATTTATGGCATTTATTGGTAACGTGTAATATCTTATTTATAGTAAGATGAGATAATCAGAAATAAGGTGGTTTGCAAATATGGAGTCTGTGACTTAATGTGTTCTTTGATCCGTGTATTAAAGTCACGATCAGTTAGGCCTATATACACGCCTTTACAGTCTTTACCAACTTATTTACGCTCCCATGGATTTTTG
The DNA here is from genome assembly GCA_963170755.1 of Amphimallon solstitiale. Taxonomy (NCBI): domain Eukaryota; kingdom Metazoa; phylum Arthropoda; class Insecta; order Coleoptera; family Scarabaeidae; genus Amphimallon; species Amphimallon solstitiale. Next base: position 35,974,673 of record OY720681.1, on the reverse strand, counting down.
CATATATTGACTTTATCTTGATGACAGTATTATAGTTTTTTTAAACAATTTTTCCCGATTTTCAATGAAATGACTTACTGAAACAAATTATTCTTCTCTAACATTGAAATTTGGATAGATAGAATTCAGAGGGTGTTTTAGTTATTTTTTGTTTGTACAATCTTAGTAATAATAATTTATGTCTTTATCAAACGTTTGAGATTTATATTTCTTAATTTAATAAGAGATATGCATTTTTTGGAATATTTATGTTTAATCTGGATATATCATTATCATTTTAAAAGATAAAAAAATATTACTAAATAACTACAAACTTTTCGGTTTTCACTATTTAATGTCGACAATGTAAATATGACAATTATTTCGCTAACACACTGTGGCTTATGTAAAAAAATCAGGTGTGGCCACCACACGACTTTCTTATACGTATGAACGTTTCAAATTATACAATTTTAAGAATTTTTTTACACAAAAATTATTCGAAATCCTATTCTAAGTATTTCTATTCTCTTAATAAATCGCTATAGAATGCATACTTTGCAAGATATTCGAAGAAAAGTGCTACTCCCTAAGAGTAAAAGTGTTACTTCCGGTCCGAATTTTAAAATTTCATATATTGCAAATCAAGCACTAAATACTTTTGTACTCTTGATAAATATAAATAGAATGTATAATTTACGATATATTTGCAAAAAATCGCTTTTCGATAAGAGTAAAAGTGGTACTTCCGGTCTGAATTTTGAAATTTTTTTTGTACAAAAGATATTGAAAACTATGTTTTAAATACTGTTATACCCGTAATGTACCTGTCTAAAAAGCATGAATTGCGAAATATTCGCAAAAAACTGATTTTCGATAAGAGTATAAAACCTACTTCCCGTAAGAATTTCGAAGAACTTTTTAAATAAAATTGTTCTCAATTTTAATTCTAAGTACATATGACTTTTTTATAAATTTGTTTAAACTTAGTAGTTAACGAAATAACGGCAAAATTCAATTTTTTCACTGACGTAAACTACTACTTCCGGTCTGCTGATTTTACTGAAAATCTAATCAGATCTCAAAAAGGAGATTATATTCCTAAATACAAAATTTGGAATTGATACTTGTAGCGGTTTGACCGCTATCCTGGTCAAACACACACAGACAGACAGACATTTTTTAAAAACCACTTTTTCGGTATTAGGGGACTTCAAAACGTGGACATCTGCAAAAATCTCGAGGTCGAAAATTTTCGTCATCACAATACTTCCTTATACTACGTATAAGAAAGTAATAGATTTTTTTCTGGAGAAGTTTTACCTGAATTTTTCTAAGTGTGCTTTTTATAATTGTTGTGCCAAGACTATTTCTTCCATGGAACAGATTAAAAAGAGATCTACGATATCAATTTCAGTAACCGATGTTACTCTCCAGCCCCCAATTTTTAATGTTCCTTGTGTATATCGATCAATCGGAAGAGTCACACTTAAAAATATTATGAACATCGTTCATTCGTTTCTTCCGACCGAGGCAAAAATGTCAATATGTGAAAACGGACCTGACCGAGCAGGCAAATATGATGGATATAAGAGAAGGGCTAATTTAAATACTAATGTTTTTCCGATAATCAAATCGAGCGCCCTGTAAATGGAAATTCAATACTTACTTCGAAATTTTAAAACTCCGTACCCAAAGAGAAAGTCCGACGTGACTACGTATCATGTACGCAAGTTATGTAGTTTTTTCGGTAACGATCAATTATGGACATTCCTCATTTGCATAACGGATTTGTCTTAATTAAATTTTAAACGATTTAAGCGTTTAACTTCTAGATTTATTTCCATGTAAAATTTCATCACCTGCTACAGATTTAAATTATAAATTGTAAGTTATATTCACGCTGCGTACACTTTACAAATAACTCGTTTTACAAATTGCAAGAAGACAATGTATACGGACAGCTCAGAAAAGATCAAAGCTTTTGCATTACATAGCTAAGCATTTTAATTTAAAAAGATATACAATATTGCTTTCAGAACATCGCATTCAGCTGCAGCTTGATCAACTACAGTGATGTATACAGTTTGTCCATTATACCATATGATCAACGTCCTTTCTACTCAGAATCCCATATATTTTTAAAATTGAATCTTAAGGCAAAATTCAGTACTCCGATCATTTGAAATCTCACCGAGATCGAATATGCTGCTGATGAATTAATAGAAAATACTAAGAGGAAGATAAACTAATTGCGATTGAACTAACAGGGGCAACAAGTGGAACGATATATGCGAGGCAAAATACCACATTTAAATTAACTAGAAGATAAAGAATTATTTCAACAAGATATTGACAGTATTTCAATTGAAAATTGGCAAGCTGATAGTAAACATTTCATTCAGAGAAAAAGAAATGAGGGAACGACAATCTCATAGATTTTGACATAGTGTCGTCGTTAATCATCAAGTACACTTAATGTACACTGCTTGTAAAGGCGCATGTAAATTCCGCACACGGTCAAAAAATAGTAACGGCAAAGGGATTATCACCTACCTCATTATCCCTCGCCCTCATTAGCGTAAGTAAGAAATAATATCTTAAACTTACAACTTAGTTTTATTTTGAGGTTGCAATTCATCAAGCTCTTCAAGCAGTTTTTAATTAAAGTAAATTAAGTGGATGTCTTTTCTATTTAAAGCAATCATGGTATAGAAAACATCGGGAAATAGGATTGTCAAACGAATATAAAAATCCTGTTTCGACCATAAGAATATTGCTAAAACATTTATTACTATTTTCAAACACTGAAGAAGTAAACCATTTTGTTTTAGTTTAAAAGCGGAGAAACCGGATAATAATCAATTGACACGCATTTAATACTGAAATATTCGTTGTGATTTATTTAACTATTATCACTTCTACGAAATAATATATGTCATACATTGTTTGCTTTCCACCGCCTTTCAGTATTTATATAAACACTAACAAGGTGGGCCTTATTAGAAAAACAAAGTATACTGAAATTGACATATATCTACAATGCATAGAATAATTTTTTAGAACGGCATCAACAAACAATTTAAAAATGCCGATACATTATCGTATCAAAGACAACTACTAAATATGTTTATCAATCTTAGATTAGTATATTATTTTATTACGTCTCTACATTAAGACCAATTTTAACATTTAAGTTTATCTGGCACTCGCACAATAATAGTTTTGAAGAAGATCTTCCTGTTGACGGTGTGCTTAGTGGGAGTCCTCCTTCGACGATAGAGACACCAGTAGCTTCTTTAACTGCTATTCGCACAATAATAACTTTTTATAGGAAGACGTGAAACTTTACACATTCAACACTTAGATGGCTGCCGACTTTTATATAAACAAAGAACCTATTTTATTACCTTTGAGGTTCAAACAACGACAATTTAATACATTATCGACCGCTGTGTGTGGGTCGACTTATTTATTAATTAGAGGACCTTATATTACTTTTAACGGTGACCGATATCTTCGAAGGTCCCCAGTCGACTTATTTGTTTCATCGGACTTCACTTTCCCTGGGACCCACAGCTCCCTTTTCTCCTCTGCCCATGTATCGTAGTTATAGTTTCACACGCCTATGAACACATATCATCGGATAACATAAAAACAACGCCACAAATCTTATAATATAATTAATACAAACATTTGGTGACATGACTCTGATAAACATTTCCTATCTAAATAGTATTTAACTTATACATAGATATACATTTAGGATAAACAGTTCAGAGAAATATATCGTTGGTTTCTAAGACACGTGCTTTGAGAATGATTAATACGGATATTTAAAATTATAAAAATATTAAATTAGGCTGTACCGTTATAATATGCAGTGTTGGTAATTGTGTGTATTGCTGTTGATTTGTTGAAATTTGAAAAAATGTCTACGCAAATCGCAGTTGCCATTATGGTCCTGCCGTCAGCTCGCTAGAACAAATGACATTAGGCATCGTCAAGTTGCCAATTTACAAATATGGAAATATTTCTAAATGGCCAATGAAATCAATTAAATATGCCTGTTATTCCTGAATGATAATATTAATTTCCAAATAGCATTGAGTTCAAGTGTTTTTACTCATAAAATCTGGCTTTTTACTTTCCCCATTTTTGTCATAGTCATTTAAAAAATTTATCTTCTAAACAAGGGCGTTTTATATTTTCGTAAAGCTCATAATCACTTCAGGATATTGGATTCCTCTGCTCTTTTATCTCTCTAATGGGTAACACACGTTTGAATGTAAACGTTTCTTCAAAAACAAATCTTTTTTATCGTCCATCTCTGCCGGCAGACTCCTCTCTTTCTTCTGCATCCATTTTCACTGTTTGTTTTCACAGCGAAATTCCGCATTTGTAAATTCATCAAAATCACTCCACTCTTATTCCGCTCTCTCTCCCGCTCTCTCCTTCTCTCTCTCTCTCATCTGCTTTGCATAAGATTTCCCGGAATGGTGAACGTGTATTACATAAGAAAAGCGGATCGAAGCGTGACTGAATATAATTCTTTTGTTGAATGGTTGATGTTTGACCGAAAGAAGTCGTAGCAGAGTCAGTTAGTCGCGACATGCAGGCAGGTATGCAGGCAAGCACAGTTTGTATTTAGAAGCACATACCGAGTGACACGCGTTTGCCAAGTTAAGACAAGAAACATTTTTATATGTAAATTGTATATTAAAAGATCCTTATCGACGCAAGTATCATGTAACTTTACATGAATATTATTAAATATGTATGTTTGAAATTATTATTTGGGAATGTTGAACAATGGAACGTGACCAATTAAAATTGATTTAAAATTTCAATAGAGTAGAAATGGATGTGTTGAGATTACTTTTTCCTAATAGATTTTAAATTAAATTAAATTCTTCCAATCCAGGCAAGAGATCAATTGGTTTTAATAAAAAATATTCGGGTTATCAACGGAATTAATTAACTACAGAAAGATTAAAAAGGTTGTCTTTGTCTATTCCGTTTCAACAATAATACATGACACATATTAGGTGCACGTGCCTACTTTTCCAAATAATAGTTTCATAAATGAATTGAATGTGTGATGTAATGTATTATCATTTTGAAAAGAAATGTGTATTACAAAAAGTTTTTGTAATAAACATTATCTACATTTGAGAATACTGGATTTTTTTTAATTTTCTTTGAGTTAAGTACATCATTATGTGAAATGTTTAAATTGGAATATGTTAATTTTATGCTACCAATCCATAAAACATTTTTTGTATTAATAATATATTTTTTTTGAAACTTGTTCTAATACATATTTAATAAATGTGTTTTAATACCAGATATACATATCTAAGATAAACAAAATTATTAGCAATAAGGGTATCTGTAAAAAGTAGATTAAACTCAGTGTTGGAATTGCCCCCCATTTGTAATTATACCCAATTGAAGAAAATTTTCTAAAAATTGTTTCGTGTGAAACATATTTCATTTTCAATTAATTAATTTCTCTAGAATAATATTTTATTATTACATTTCATATTTGCTCTAATTACATATTCTATTGAAAATAATACTTACCTTGTTACTACATATTTGAATAAAGTATTCATTTCCTTATGGCTGTCTTTCAATTGTAATACTTCGTAAGGTATCTTAAAAAAATTCTGTATATGGGTTGACACCAAACACAGCCGCAGTCTTGTGCGGCAAGAGAGGAAATGCAAAGGAAGACGATGCACAGTGGGGCAAACAGGGTTTCTACCTGGCAAAAAATCAAAATATGAAATGTCGTCTTTACCCTCCATACAATTATTTTCTTAATTACCACTTTCTTATACATTATTAGAAAGCAGGATTAGAGTTATTTTAAATGTACCTGTACTCAACGGTACAGGTCTAGTTCTCGCTAACTGCTTAAGAATGTAGACGTCTACGTAATTGTTTTATATTTGCCTGGTGTTTGTGAATTTATTGTAGTAAAACTTTTTATAATATTTGAGCTTTTTGCTATGAATAGAATACAAACATTTATTGCCATAAAAATCATTTAGATTATATAAAATGTTATAAATAATAGCTTATATAAATGTATACTGAGTTGTACATATTTGCAAAAAGTATGCATGAAAATAGTTATGTATCAAGTTAGATCACGTTTTAGTTTTAGTTTTATATTAATAATTATACTTTATATATTATTCATACGTTAACATTTCTTGTACATTTTTGCACATTTCGAGAATATTAAAATTTTTTGAAGATATTGTATTTTGCGAAAGTTAACACAATTTTAGATACGTAACTATTTATTAATTTTTATTTACAGGAACGGCTTCAACTAAACTTTTTTTAAGTCGACAAGAACTATTCGACATCATGACAAGTTGCACCAATACTGGAAATGAAAAAAGGTTCAAGTTTTTGCGAGAAGAAATAAAAATTCGAACCAATTGTCGGGAAGAGGATATAAAAGTTTTAAATAAAACTTTAGCTCACTTCTTCTCACAGTTTAGAGCACTTTGGATGAAGGCCTCTAGAATGAAGGAAAGGTTTTTTTTACAAAATAAAGATTGGCTGAATACATCAATATCTTTTCCCTCAGAAAAACGGCAACGGAAACGTAGAGGTCGCCTTCAAGTTCCTTTCGAAACTGGTGCAGAACGAACTAAGCGGCTAAAGACAAAGTTACTTAGGGAATCCACTTCTATTGCTGTTTTTTAAGTTATGCCGCACAAATGAGTCTTAAGGCAGCAGGACAATTACAAACTTCTAAGAAGCACGGAACAAGGACTTCAAAAGGTTTAGGGAACACAACTCAATAAAGTGCGGCAGAGAAAAAAGTATGAGACTTTTAATATACTTCTACTAAGCTCAAATCATGTGGTGGTGGACAAAAGAAAAAGTCGAAAGAAAAATCTGCAAGGTCTACGGAAAGAGATATTAGAGCTCTTAAAATCACCATCTGATCAAGTTGACGTCGAAGATGATGACGACGACGAAGACAGTACTGAAGACGAAGAAACCTTCTATTCTGAAGATGACATTTGTTAATTTTTAATTTTAAGTCAGAAACACAACAAACATTTGGAAAGAAAAAAATATCTTTAACTTATTATTTGTTTTATTTAATAAATAATATATAGAGAACATACACTTGTTTTAGTTGCTTTTATTAACATTTATAAAAATGTATATAATTATTTTGAAATAAATATATGAGGTCTGTGATTAGATACCAATAAAAGCTCCATCACGCGAAAATTTATATGTGTGACTTGTTTAAGGAAATCAGACGAGGTGCAATAACTTCGGGCATATGATTAATATGCTTATGAAATTTTATGTACACTGTAAAAAATGGGTGTATATCTACATGAAAAATTGTGTAAAATTACTTCAAAATCAATGTAAAAAGAAAAATTTTGTAAAATTACAACGACATTCTCGGCAATATACCAGTATATTTGTAACAATACAAACCATCTGTAACTTGGCATGAAATTCGGAGTAAAATTACTATCACTTACTATAGATATGTTATAAAATAGTAAAGTTACAAATTAATTGCCGGAATTATACAAATGCTAATGCAATGTTGTCAATATACTTGCAACAATACAGACCAAAATATTAAGGCCACCTATTGTTTAGTACTTGTACAAAGCAAATATGAATCAACAATGGGGGGGGGGGGGATTGGGTCTTTCATGCATCTATATACCTATGTATATCATCGATTCCTAAACAAGTCAGGCACTTTCTTTATTCGACGTTAGACATTTTTTGCTTTATAAGATGAGGTCACATATGTATATCAAGTTCTTGGTTAGTAAATGTTGGCGCGATACTTTTCAAATTTTATAGGTTTGTCGTAAATAATACGAGGAAGAATACGATTTGGGCCGGGCTTAAATTAGTTTCTTGAAGCAACTTGCACGGCTGTGGTCGTTGTCGGGCGCAATTCAAGTTATAGTGTAATATTCAACGTTTTTTGTGCATTTAATAAAAGGTATATATGTATTAGTATTGCTAAAATATAAAATCAAGTCGTTTGATTTTTCTTTTTTTGTAAATTAGAACGGTAACATACTTTTTATTGACTTGATTTTGTTGCTAACGATATTTATGTATGTAGTAAGTATATATGTATTTTAATAAATAATGTTCCTCAACTAATATGAAACTTCTTTAAAATATGAGATTGTTGAAGAGAGAAGAATTTTTTTTTGTTACCATCGAAGAGACAGATTCAGAGGCATTATAGGTACGAAAAACTTGTATTAAAAGGTTCGTAGTACGATTGCCTGTTAGCATTGCAATTCTTTAGTCTTTTCTTTTCTTAATTGATTGAAGACGGAGATACGTGTTGAAACTCCATAATTTACAAGTAAAAATTGAAATAAATTCAAATTGAGTTCAAAACAGTTTTATTAAATTCACAACAATTGTTTCACCCTACTAGGGCTTCATCAGGTGATGAATATTATAAATTTATAATATGCATCACCTGATGAAGCCCTAGTAGGGTGAAACAATAGTTGTGAATTGAATAAAACTGTTTTGAACTCAATTTGAATTTATTTCAATTTTTACTTTTCTTTTCTTTGTTTAGCATCCGAGAAGATTCATATTGATGGGAGCAAATGAGTGCTAGAGAGTGATGGAACGGTAATAGACGACGACGATACGTTGGGGTTACTAAGTAAGGAGCTATACTATTGTGAAATGAAACTTGGAATCAAAAAGCAGATCTAAATCATCGACGGTTACAGTACAGGATAAAACTTTATCAGATAGATACTTTTGAAGCAGCAAATCCAGTTAATACGAGTATTATATATTAGAGATTATTGAGATGAATTTGAAGCCCCTTGGCAAAGGTTATCTAAGAAAGTAATTAGAGATTGTGAAAAAGGCATTCGTATTGAATGTTTACTAGATAGTGTTGCAAAGGTAATAGTGGTTGCAGTCAGAGAAATCAAACAACATGTGCCATCCTTTATTCAAGGTGATCGCAGTGAAAGTTATATCGAAATACCTTCTCATGTTTTGAGGATGTGACTATTGGTGACGGTTCTCACACTTTATTTCAAAAACTGTATGACAGAAATGCTTACCTAAATAGACCGCCGAAACAGTTCAAGCTGCAAATAAACTGTACATCTGGTAAGTGTGTATTTAATTTTTTTACATTAATATCTATTTACTATTCCTTAGGGTGTTCTGACTGCGAAACGCATCTATCAAAAGATGATGTGGATATGCTCCAAGAAAAAAAAAAGTTTATTAAAGAATGCTGTGGAATTTGCAATATACACAATTCAATTATTGGAGAACACTTATGCTCTGCAGAGGCATTTTATAAATATATCCGATAGTGTTAACAGCATTAAGAATGAATAGCCTGTACTATTTTTGCAGGGAGATACTTTCTTGCACTTCAAAAAAATTAATAGGCAAGAGCGCAGAAGAGTTAGAGAGCATGTTTTTGTCGAAAATTGACAAAATTCTTGAATTTGCAATTAAGAAAAAATATATTCAACATTTAACTGAAGGCCTAAGAATGAAGATGATGATGTCGTTGAAAACAGTAGCCAGTAGGTGATGATTTGAATATTTTGCTTACGGAATCTGGGAAGGTAAAGAAAAATATTATTTTGAGTAGTAATTATTATTAATGAATTTAATGTTTTCCAGAGCGAACATTTCAAAACTGATGACGTACCCACAACAGCGCCATGTATAGTCCATTTAAAAGGTATAATAATAATAATATCCAAACTAACAAGCTATGAATATATTTTTTTTCTACATTGCAGATACACAGAATTACACATTACACATAGAAAAAGAATAACAACAATAACAGAAAGCTTGATGAGAGCAATTAAAATCTCATTTGCATATTACTATAATTTAAATTTGGTGTACCCCAATAGATGTTCGGGCGTACTGGAGTTTATTCAGAAATATTTTATGAAAATTCATCTGGACAAAGGATCCCGAAACAAAAACAAAATGTCTGGAAAGATATTATCCTTAATTAATCAATTACGCAATATGTGAAAATCTTTCCTTTATTTGAATGAAATATACATACCATATACTTACATCATCTGCTGAAAGAAAAATGTGCAAATACTTGTAATAATTTTTTTTAGATTTTCTTGCTTTTGTTTTTACCCAACACCTATTGTAGAAGGGAGTCTTGCAAATTTACAATGATAATCGCGGGCAACTTTGTTACCCGCGATTATCACGGTAAAATTACCAGTCCATGTAATATTAAACATTGCTATAATATTACAAAATTTGCATGTAAAGTTAAGATATATGGCTTCAAAGTTACAAGTACTACTTGTAAAAATACAATTGCTATATGTAATTCTACTTTTAATATTACTATCTTTACGTTTCAACACTGTATTGTTACAAACCTTGTTTGTAACAATTCAGTGTCATTTTGTAACAATACAAGTAATATTTGTATCTTTGAAACCGTGTATCTTAACTTTACATGTAAATTTTGTAATATTATAGCCATTTTTAATATTACATGGGCTGGTAATTTTACCGTGATAATCGCGGGTAACAAAGTTGCCCGCGATTATCATTGTAAATTTACAAGATTTCTTTTTACAGTGTAGATTCTACTTTTGTCGTTAAGAATCAATGTATCAACATTCAGCGTTCTTGCTTAAGCCGTTAAATTGATGCCAACTTTCAGGGCTTTCTGCCCCACTGTGGGTGATGGCAAATTCCGAAATTGTCACATCGTAGGTCGAAGAATCACGATACCTACCCTCTGGAGCAGGTCATATTGAAGGCACCAATGCGTTTAGTAAATTATTATAACTTTAGCAACAGCAGATAGCAACAATAAAAAAAAAAATATCACAGAAAGGGACTTCGGCCGTCAATGCCTTAAATAACAGTGCCGTCGGTACTATTTTTTTTGTATAATTATGTATCTTTTTTAATCAGTATTATATGTAAAATCATTTGCAAAATTATCTTTTAATGTAAGATCTACATTAACATAATGTGTACGTTAAATATTTAATTCGTTAAATAAGCAAAAGCTTGTTTAACGTAATCTATCCCTATCAAATTTATTATTATTCCCATATTTCAGACTAATACGTAAGATTAAAGTTTAATATTCACAGACATCGATGACCAGTTTAGTTAAACCGATAATGTAAATATCTTGCTCGAAGGGCAAATAAAATTGTTATTGCTATAAATCTTTGCTTTTTTTCTTTAGGGTGTAGCCTCTTTATATTCTACTAAGTTCCAATTGAACTAATTTCGTGACCAAAAAGTAAGTGGACAGTTATAAATTGGTGGCGCATTTTAGTCCGGCAAACACATTTTATTGGAACATATCAACTCATGTTCTATATACCTGATCTAGTATATTCAGTGAACCACTAGATTAAACACCGTTGGTTTTCTTCCGAAAGGCTGCAAAAAGGTCACCGACTTTGTCCATTAGGTCCATTAGCCAACAAGAAGCGCCCAGGTAGATGAATGCTGAAATCCCACACATTTTATTGACTTGTTACTGTTCAGATTAATTATCATAATTAACCAAAGATATTTCATGAGAAAAATTGTGGTTGCAATTTCTTGTATGGTTCTGGTAATTCACATTTTTAAATATGCGATGTTATCGGGCTTAATTTTAGTTTTTACGTATCCCAAAGAAAAATATTTAGAGCACCTAAATCAAACAAACGGGCTAGTCACTCAACATTTTCTCGTCTCCCAATAATCTATATTTAAACCATAATGTGGGGAGGGAGCATCATGTTGGAACCCCTTTGGTTTGGCAGTAACTGCAAATACAGGGCTGAAGTTAAATTGCCATAGATGTAAAAAGGATAGATAATATGGACCCCGTAGAATGCCAAACCAAATATTAAAATTTTGAGAATATCATATAATATATATATGTATGGTGCTTCAAAAAAGGGTATTCAAATGACCATTATCTGCATTTATATCTGCTTACTTCACCGGTAAAGCAAAAAGTAGCTTCGTCAGAGCAAAGAATATTTCTTCAACCTATTATAGTCTCTTACTAAAATCATCTTGCGGCAAGGCTATATCCAATTGTAGCATAAAATTAACACTTTTCAATGTAAATACATAAAATTCGCATATTGAAAAAACATTCAATGTATGTCTTATACCACAAGAAGGAAAACGATGTAACCTACGCCCAGCATATAAAAAATAAAGACTTCTAAGGTATCGAAATTTAGAACAGTATTTTAAATATTTGGCACATATTTTAATTTCGATTTAATTTAATAATTTTCTGGGAAGACAAATTTGAAAAATAAAATTTTGCAATTTTTGTATGTTCATATTTTTTTAAATAAAACAATTTTAATTGGCAAATTATTCACGAAGTACCAAAAACATACCTAACATATTACAATACCTAAAATGTTTCATATATTATTTGCAAATTTTTTGTTAGTAAACCAATTAATTTGAAATTTAAAGCTAAGGTATAGCAGCTTCACTGTCTTTTGTCATATTCTCATTCATGGTATAAAATCTGTATTAGACTTTGGTATATGTCACATAATATAATATTTCCCCATTGAAGATAACAGAGGATATGTTTTTGCCATAAAAAACATAAATACTAGTTAAGGGGGCTTACGCAGAGGTGCCGACGAACTGCCGTGAGGTAGGACGTTAGGGGGGTGGCGCCATATGCGCTATTGTAAATTCCGCCGATGTATTCGTTAAAATAAAACAAACAGCAGACATTTTTGTTTTTCTGACTATGTTTTTGGATTAAATTGAATACAAAGAATTAAATAAGGCTTCGTTGAGAGTACTTTCTTATAACTCAAATTATTTACTCGTACATTTCACTCTCAAAGTTGGCAAAATTTACAACATCATAACACAGTTTCAGAAACTTTATTTTAAAAACTAATTCGAATCGAGCATGCATTGAGCCTTTGTTTATTTGTGTTTTAGATTTCGTTTAGATATTTCGTAAATAAAAGCGGTACTATTGTTTTAACGAAACCTTGTGAAGTCCAGAATTTACATTAGCGCATATGGCGCCGCCACCTTACGTCCTACTTCACGGCAGTTAGTCGGCACCTCTGCGTAAGCCCCCATTTATTTTTGTAATGTCATAGCTTTTTTCAGTGCTTGCACACAATTTTAATTACTTTTCTAATGCTTTACTTATTTTGATATAACATTCATATCCTATCAGATTATTCAGAGAAAGAATACTGTGCAATCAATAATTCTAGTTTTTGGTACTTCCTGAATAATTTAACAAATTAACACTGTATGAAGATTTAAAAAAAAAATTAACCATGCAAAAATATATATATGAAAAAAATATGTTATATGACTTATTACTAGTTAAACATTTAAATTTTCTACAAGAGGAATTAAAAAAGAACAACCTTGAATTCGTATTATTTTAATTTTAAATTACAAATTAATTGGTTTAATATCAGAAAAGTTGCCACATTAATGTTGCATTTTCTGTATGTGTCTCGTTGTATAATGAGAACCCTACCTATATACAGAGTGATATATAAATCAACAAAACACATTTACTTTTCAAAAAATTTAATAAAATATGCATCGGATACAAATTTTCTTTAAAGATATTGCATTTATTTACCCACCTTCCTGTAAAAAATTTGCCTATTTAGAGTCTTAAAGTCGATAGTAGTAGAATAGTGTACATACTATGAAGGAAAGACCAAACTGATTGTGATTTCCAAAATCCGCCAAGAATGTGATCAATTAACTTATTTTCCTTCTTTATAAAAGAAATAATGAAAATATCAATAATTCTTCCAAACGGATACCGTATATTTATCTTGTTTAACCATACATACACATACACGTCCATATGTATGTATATATTTTGAAATTTCAAGCGTACAGACAGTTTGAAACCATCAACGTCATAAACATCCAATAATATTTATCTTTCCGTTTATTGTAATTACCTTCTTTAAACTCGAAAAGTTGTTAGGAGTTGTATTGAATCGTGAATGGCGGAGGCAGCATTCGCGTAATAAGAAAATAGACATTTAAATAGACACAGATGCGTGTACGCAACAGCGTTCAACCGCTATTGGGAATCGAGAACGAACTTCTTCCATTGAAGAAGGACTGACGCACGACTCGTCCGCGGTTTGTTTCTCTTCAAATATTTCCATTGTAAATGAGGGGAAATTAGGAAACGTCTTTCAGATGGAGCACGAAAAACGATGTTTTACATATGTTTGGCGATACATAATTTTATATTTTCGTAATATGACGCGTTTATTTTGACTTGATTGCTTTCGTAAGTTGTCCAAATATTCTATATTTATATCGTTATGAACAAAATGTTGCCATAGTTTCTGGAAACAGTCATTTATTTCACGTTTCTATTATACATGTTGTTCGATTAAAAAGGGCTAGAAGAATAACAATAATTGTTTCGGTGAGTATTATGCATGTGTAATTTGTAATTTTATGTACGCGTGTTTTATATGTGCCTACAAATTTGACAAAACTGTATGCCAATACCTTGTAATTGCTTAAAATTTATTGAGTACCTATTGAAGTTTGTACATTTAACCCATCTCTTTAGGGCCGCCCTTTAATAGCATTCACCTCTAATAACGGCCATTTTTTAACAAATTCTAACAGTTGATATGGAAAAACACCTATCAATGATCCTCCCTCAAAAGCAGTCGCGGTCACATCAATGAATTTTATCTTGTAAAAAATGCTTGCACACCTCTCATTACCGGTCATAAATTGTTTTGTCAGCAACGCTATGCAGTGCAAATCCAACAATCATCAAAATCAAATTTCCGAGATAGTAAGTTTTAATATACGTGTTATATATTAACTTTCATCAGTAAAACTATTATAAAAATATACTTGCAATTAAATTCTAAATAATTAAACATAATATTATAATGTAATAATAATTAAATAAATCAAATAATTTATTACGGTATAAATTCAAGTAAAATTCTTTCATTTCTCTACAGTAGTGTATTACATATAAATATGTTTAAAGAAGGAGCATGCAGTACGTGTTAAATATCGGACAATTACATTTTGTCCACATAATGTACTAAGTGGATTTCCTTATGTTTCTTTGCACGCGCTGCAGTCGCTTCGGTAAATTACATATTATGAATTTCGCTGCTCATATTTTAAATTAGTTTATGTTCAACTACTGTATCGTTACATATATATACAGGGTGTAGATAAAGTCTGGAACAAAATTAATATTTCTGTTATCTTCGGTTTGATGGAAAAACCCTGAAACAGGTCGATTTTGCTTTTATCCCGTGCACTTTATAGCATCGTGAATTTAATTCTGTCGTCATCTGGTTGCGCGCGGGCGTGACATCATTAGTTTTTTCAAATGGTAACCCGCCACATTTATTACCCCTTGTCGTTAGGTATTCCATTGTGCATGCAACGGTATAAAAAGTTTGGTACCTTACATAACAATTTTTGGGAGAAAAATGCTTTCGAATTTCAAAAAATTGAAATTTTATTTCTAATGAAAAACTAATCAAAAATTATTTTAAAAAATCAGATAAATTATAATCCGAGGTTTATCTTGGATTGTCGTCAACCAAGACACCAAAAAAATGTCAACGGAAGTGTTCAAATTGTCCGCCATTGGCCATTTGACACTGGCCGAGACGGACGTACACGCTTTCTACGACACGTCGTATTGTCTCTGCACCAATATTTCGCATTTCCTCGCGGATACGATGTTTCAGATCATCCAAGTTATTTGGCTTATTGGTGTACACCTTTGATTTCACATGACCCCTTAGAAAAAAATCAAGTGGTGTGAGATCTGGCGAACGGGCAGGCCATTCAATTGTTCCCCTTCGTCCGATCCATCTCCCGGGGAAAATTTCGTCGAGGTAACTCCGAACACGCCAGCCAAAATGTGGAGGTGCTCCATCTTGTTGAAACCAGATTCTGGGGTGAGGCTTGTCGGGGGTGTTTTCATCCGGAAATAATTCTACCAATGTTGGCACTAGCGTAAATCTTAGGAAATGTAAGTATGTTTCAGCGTTTAAATTTCTGTCCAGAAAGAAAGGCCCCACAATGCGATCTCCCACTATTCCCGCCCATACATTAACTTTTTGCCGGTGTTGGGTGTGCTCCTCTCGAACCCATCGAGGATTTTCGCCCGACCAGTACCTACAATTGTGGCGATTCACTTCACCGTTCAAGGTAAAAGTTGCTTCGTCACTAAAAACCACATTGTCGACAAATCGGGGATTCTCATCGCACCGTAGCATGATTTGTTCACAGAACTCGAGTCGGCGGTCGAAGTCATCTTCATTCAGTTCCTGAACCCGATTGATTTTCTTCAGCAATTTGGCTACTGTGGTAAAATCGACTGCATGATCCCTGGCAATGTTCCTTGTTGAAGTGTGGGGGTTGTCCTGAAGTTCCAAGAGAATATTGACCCTTCTATCTTCCTCAATTCTTGGTCGACCTTGACGAGCCCTGTCTTTTACACTACCAGTTTCAGCAAATTTTGCGACAATTTTGCTCACCGTTGACCGCGAAATCGGTGCGCGGTTTGGATTTTCTGCATTGAAAAACTGACAGGCTTCTTCATGGCTACGTATTTTATCACCACAACCAACAATAATGAGAATTTGAATCCGCTCTTTTTCGCTCAAATTCGCCATTTTCGCAATGCACGTTCAACACTACCAATGGAGCAAGTATTGTGAATGGATAAGTTCAAACACCAAGTAATGAACTGTCAATATGACGTGTCGTAGAAAGCATGTACGTCCGTCTCGGCCAGTGTCAAATGGCCAATGGCGGACAATTTGAACACTTCCGTTGACATTTTTTTGGTGTCTTGTTTGACGACAATCCAAGATAAACCTCGGATTATAATTTATCTGATTTTTTAAAATAATTTATGATTAGTTTTTCATTAGAAATAAAATTTTAATTTTTTGAAATTCGAAAGCATTTTCTCCCAAAAATTGTTATGTAAGGTACCAAACTTTTTATACCGTTGCATGCACAATGGAATACCTAACGACAAGGGGTAATAAATGTGGCGGGTTACCATTTGAAAAAACTAATGACGTCACGCCCGCGCGCAACCAGATGACGACAGAATTAAATTCACGATGTTATAAAGTGCACGGGATAAAAACAAAATTGACCTGTTTCAGGGTTTTTCCATCAAACCGAAAATAACAGAAATATTAATGTTGTTCCAGACTTTATCTACACCCTGTATAGTTACCATGTCGTTAAAAATAAAGCGTTTGTCTGTTAAACATAAAATTGATATTATTGTGGAACGTGAAAAGTTTAGTACCAGTGCGAGAAAGTTTGTGTTGGAAGGACACGATTTAACTAAATTATAAAAAACGAATCCGTCTTAGGCAGGCTTTTCGAAAAACTGAAGGTTAGGCGATTGACCAAGTAAATTACAATTGGTTTCCTAAAGCTAGAAATATAAACATGCCCTGCATGTCGAAGCTTGGAAGGCTAAGTTTCAATTATTATTGTAAGGGGATTACAGTTTAATGCCGAACAAAACTACAAAACGAAGACTGACAATTCTATTTTGGGCAAATATGAGTTACCGAGGACAGCAAAATCCCTCGTTATTCTTAAGGATCTCATATCGACAAACACCGCTAGAATGAGTGTTTACTATAAAATGAGGTGTAGCCACCACATGACTTTCTTATACGTATGAGCCGTCAAATTATACACAAATTGTTCTGAATTATTTTAAATACCTTTATCTTAGAAAATTAACCTGTGTGTTACTTCAAATCCAAATTTTAAGAGGTTTTTTTTATCCAAAAAATATTCAAAATCCTATTCTAAATACTTTATTTTCTTAATAAATCTTTATCGAATACATACTTTGCGAGATATTTGCAAAAAAGCTATTCGCTAAGAGTAAAAGTGTTACTTCCGGTCCGAATTTTGAATTTTCTTTTTAATACAAAAGGTATTGAAAATTAAGTTCTAAATGCGTTTATACTGGTAACGTACCTGTCTAAAAAGCATGGCTTACGAAATATTCGCAAAAAACTGATTTTCCATAAGAGTAAAAGACCTATTTCCGGTAGGAAATTCGAAAATCTTTTTTAATAAAATCCTCCTCAAATTTAATTCTGAGTACATATGAATTCTTTATAAATTCGTTTATAGTAGTTGACGAAATATTGGCAAAATTCAATTTTTTCACTGAAGTAAACTACTACTTCCGGTCAACCGATTATACTGAAATTCTAATTAGACCTCAAGAGGAATATTACACTCGTAAATACAAAATTTGGAATTGATACCTGTAGCGGTTTGACCGCTATCGTGTCACACACATACACACACACACAGAGAGAGACATTTTTTAAAAACCACTTTTTTGGTATCAGGGGACTTCAAAACGTGGACATCTGCAAAAATCTCGAGGTCGAAAATTTTCATTATCACAATACTTTCTTATACTACGTATAAGAGAGTAAAAGGCATGGATGAAAACAGAAAACACCAAGAAAGTGATACTTTTACTTTCTTATACGTAGTACATATAAGGAAGTATTGTGATGATGAAAATTTTCGACCTCGAGATTTTTGCAGATGTCCACGTTTTGATGTCCCCTGATACCGAAAAAGTGGTTTTTAAAAAATGTCTGTTTGTGTGTGTGTGACCACGATAGCTATAGGTATCAATTCCAAATTTTATATTTGCGAATATAATCTCCCTCTTGAGAACTGATTAGATTTTCAGTAAAATCGGCAGACCGGAAGTAGTAGTTTACTTCAATGAAAAAATCGAATTTTGCCAATTATTCGTCAACTACTAAGTTTAAACAAATTAATAAAGAATTCATATGTACTTAGAATTAAGTTTGAGACAAATTATCTTAAAAAAGTTTTTCGAAATTCCAACCGCAAGTAGGTCTTTTACTCTTATCGAAAATCAGTTCTTTGCGAATATCTCACAAGTCATGCTTTTTGGAGAAGTACGTTATGAGTATAAAAGTATTTAAAACATAATTTTCAATATCTTTTGTATAAAAAAAATTTAAAATTTCAGACCGGAAGTACCACTTTTACTCTTATCGAATAGCGATTTTTTGCAAATATGTCGTAAGTTATGCATTCTATCTATATTTATCAAGAGTACAAAAGTTTTTAGAACTGGATTTGCAATATTTTTTGTATATATCAAATTTCAAAATTCGGACCGGAAGTAGCACTTTTACTCTTAGCGAGTAGCACTTTTTTGATAATATCTTGCAAAGTATGCATTCTATAGCGATTTATTAAGATAATGAAAGTATTTAGAATAGGATTTTGAATAAGTTTTATATAAAAAAAAATTTAAAATTGTATAGCGCTCATACGTATAAGGAAGTCGTGTGGTGGCCACACCTCATTTTTTTTTCTTGACGAGACGAAATTTGGTAGTCGAGTACTTTAACCGCTGAGTCAGGTAAAGACACATTCTTAACGTGTATTACACAGTTTTTTTTCTGAAATCAAAACGAAGTTTTAGAAAATAGATTAATATTGACAATAAAAATGATCAGGAAAATCAAATCGGTGCTGTTTTAGTGACTAGTCAACAAACGTTTACAACAATAAAACTTCGTCACTTTTTGCAAGTTCACCTGGTACTTTCTTCGAGTTCATAACAGTGTGATAAATATGAATCTATTTGAAAAAATGAGGTGTGGCCACCACACGACTTTCTTATACGTATGAAAGTGTTACTTCCGGTCCGAATTTTGAAATTTCATTTATACAAAAAATATTCCGAATCTAACTCTAAATACTTTTGTACTCTTCATAAATATATATAGAATGCATAATTTACGACATATTTGCAAAAAATCGCTGTTCGATAAGAGTAAAAGTGGTACTTCCGGTCTGAATTTTGAAATTTTTTTTATACAAAAGATATTTAAAAGTATGTTCTAAATACTTTTGTACTCGTAATGCACCTGCCTAGAAAGCATGACTTGCGAGATATTCGCAAAAAACTGATTTTCGATAAGAGTAAAAGACCTACTTCCGGTAGGAATTTCGAAAAACTTTATTAAAAGAATTTTTCTAAAATTTAATTTTGAGTACATTTGAATTCTTTATAAATTTATTTAAACTTAGTAATTGACGAAATATTTGCAAAATTCGATTTTTTCACTGAAGTAAACTACTACTTCCGGTCTGCCGATTTTGCTCAAAATCTAATCAGTTCTCAAGAGGGAGATTATATTCGCAAATACAGAATTTGGAATTGATATCTACAGCGGTTTGACCGCTATCGTGGTCACAGACAGACACACAGACAGACACACACACACACAGACATTTTTTTAAAAACCACTCTTTTGGTATCAGGGGACCTCAAAACGTGGACATCTGCAAAAATCTCGAGGTCGAAAATTTTCATCATCACAATACTTCCTTATACTACGTATAGAAAGTAAAAATAGTGATGTAGAAGACTACAATAAGTGCAGCTGCCAATACTGCAATAGAAGATTTACTGCCAAACAAATCTAAAGACAGATATCAGAAAGCGTAATCAATATTTGAAGATGGATGTTATTATGAAAAAGTCACAGTAGTTACAGAAGAAGTTCTTCACGTTTATTTCGCTGTAATTTGTGGAGCATTTTCTCCATATAAAAATCCACTTTGTTATTGAAGAAAACGTTGATATTAAAAAGATTCCCAAGTTAACTGCATATAGAAATTGGGCAATTTCTTAGAGAAGCTCCCAATAAAAAATTAACTCTTTTTTTAAACAATCTCTCTTCTTAGGTCAACAATTTTTCCACACTCTATCAAAAATCAATAATCATAATTGCTTTTTTTCTTTAACTAGGCCTTTTATTATAAAAAACGACGTATGTGATTTATTTTTCAATTATTACATGTGGTAAATAAGTTGCATATCTTTATGAAATCTAATACTTGTCACATTGCCTTTAATAAGTATGACATTTTTACGTACAAAATTTACCACTCTTTCATTATGTAGCGATTACCATTACAAACAATTATTATTTACATAATTATCTGTACTATTACTTTAAATAATTCTATTCATATAAATGAATAATATTTTCAATTCAATACTATTAGTTACATTTTAGAAATGTTAATTTTGTTTATATTCTTTAAATGTTCTGTATTTTAAAACAGTACTATACATTACATATAATGTTCAAAACAAACTGAATTCGTATCTAATAAATAAGTTGGAAAAGCTTAATGCTAGGAATATTTGTTTCCATGAGCGTCGTACTCGTAAGTCTAAAAAAATAAAGTATATGAAAACAACCGTGCCCCGCATTTACAGTCGTTCGGTATCTCCGCACCGGTCGTTTTGAATACTTTACATTCCCGTATTATTGTCGTTTCATCTTGTGCGAACCGGCAGCGAGATTAAACACGGAATTTTACAAATGAGACTGCCGCAATAGTCCCTAAAACTTTTCGCGTCAATCTTAATAATGAAGGAACCGTCCCGGAATTTATCGGTGCGGAATCGGAGCAACATGATCTCCTGCTCTACCCCGTTCCACTCGCGAATGTTTCTTTGAATATTTTAACAATTCGAATAAGAATAAGAGAAGGGAGCGGCGAATTAGAGCGATCCCGTCCGCATTATATACTGTCGCCCAGAGGCGGCGGGCGGTTCTCCGTTCAAATCTAACTTTCGGAAATACTTTGATATAATTTCAATTGAGTTTAACGCAAGAAGTTCGGGAATTAGTTGAATTAGTTTATCCCGGGAAAGCAGAATTGCTTAGGTATTTAAAGTTGTTTCCCTTAAATCCAATGAGAAGTTAATGCTTTCAAAGGACATTTTTTTTTATATAATTACGAACAAAATTTATTTCTAACTTATTGGAAAGAACTTCAATACGGAACTTACTAAATTTATTTTTTATAACTAGAAATATTTCATATTTTAAATTATTGGTCTTAATTAGCTCAACTTGTGGTTTGATGTTTATATTGGGGGGCTTGCAGCTGCAGGAAATTCTCGGATTCTTTTTAAATAAGTAGTCTCATTAACATTTCAACCTTCTAGGATTATTACTATTGAATAAATTTCGATTAAGAAGAGTTGTTCAAGGTAATTTGCTATTTGGTCTAGGAGGCGGCTTGTTAAAGATGTTCGGTAAAGGAAATTAATCATTAGAATTACAAACTTACACTGGGGTGGCCCAAAATTTTGAGAAGTTTGAAATTTGGAACGCATGCCCTTAATTTTTTTCATTCGAACCTAGAGACATCGTATATAAAATTTCAGCCAAATTCAAGGATATTAACCCATGCCGATGTGGACTTAAACATTTACCATTCCGAACATTCAATTACACGTGTTTTTGCGGTTTTGCGCTTAAAACAATGCTAGAAGTGAATATAATTATTCTAAAAATGTTGTGGTGCATCTTAGTATAAAGCTGGATGTTACCCTTGTGGCAGATCTTCACAATATCCACCGATATACCTCTTCAGTCGACGATAAGGTTACGTTTGAATAAAACGGAGATTCATTTCATTAATAATTTAATGGTACGCTTACAGGTACGTGCTTTATATTTTGCTGAAAAATATTTCGAAAATTGAGAAGGATGAGAATATTTTTCTTGTGGGAAAGATTACTTCATCAAATTCTAGGCGCAAGATTGCCAGCAAATGGATAAGTTTTAAGTGTTATTAGTGAAAGCGTCAATTTAACAATTCGGGAATACTTAATTTTTTGGGAGAAAGCTCGAGTTTCTTCTAGAGCTGTTCCGTAATACGTAAAGAAATTAATTGACTTGCATACAGAATCGAAAGAACTTCAAAGAAATTCTACTTGATAATTGTTAAATCTTTTTGACATCGCGCATGCAGACGCAATGAAAATGATCAAGATCAAAGAAGATAAGATGTTTTGAATTAATCAAGGAAGATCAGGTCGTGTTAGGTGCTTAGCTGGAACAGATATGATTGACCAATTTTATCTTGCATTCATTTGGTTGCAAATAGTAATAATTTCTTTATCTTTTACTCTTCTTGTTGATAAAACAATACAGGATGTCGTGGGTCTTGAAGGTATCAATTCATTGAAGCTTTTGGGAATTGATACAGGGTTTTTTCTAATAGATCTCTCAAAGTGGGATGAAAATCAAGAGTTCATCAAGGCCAAAAAGATCGTGGGAACATTGGTTTGTGTTAACGATACGGCTAAGAGGGACTACTTAGGGAAAATGAAGAACAAAAACAATTTATTTTCAAAGCGTAATGGAGCCCAAGAAGCTTTTTCCCGATTCCACTAAAAAGACATTAAGAAGAAAATACCCCGAATAATTTATTCATTCACATGTGCTGTACAAAACAAATTGTTTCCTTAAATATGTTGACCACTTACTTTTTAAAACCTAGAGGGAAATATAATAAATATAATAAAATTAGGTACATTAACTTCACCCAACACGTAAGATTAGTAAAAAGAATAATTCGATAAAAATCGTACGTAAATTTGTACGCAAAAGCACGATAACTTGGGTGTTATTTGGAATGCTAAATGTTTAAGTCCACATCAGCATGGGTTAGTGTCTTCGAATTTGGCTGAAATTTATTGTAGAATGTTTTTAGGTCCCAATAAAAAGAATTAAGGTGCATGCGCTTCAAATTTCGAACTTTGCAAAATTTTGGGCAACCCTAACTTACACTGGCTCTGACTCCTCTACTAATATATTTGTTTTTGTGGATACAGTTTTATAAAACTAGTAATACCTCTCAGCGTGTGCAACTATGCATAATGATTTCACTGTGACGGCTCTAAGGTCGTATTATACACTTTATTTATTTTTTCTTAGGTTTATGAATGAAATACAGTCGTGAGAATAAGAGTCACCTTACTTAAATTACACTTAAACTTACTAGTTCAATATTACAAACTATATGCACTGGGATTAACGCCGAATTTGCTCAAGCTTATCCATTCTTATCTCACTAAGAGACCTAATTACGTTTTTTATAATGGGTACAAGTCGCCAGAATTTTTTCCTTCATCTGGGGTGCCACAAGGCTCAAATCTAGGTCCTCTTTTATTCATATTGTACATAAACGACGTACTGATGCAATTAACGTGTCCGGTACTTGCTTATGCTGATGATCTGAAAATTTACAGTTCTATAAAATCCTGGAATGATGTGGTCCAACTCCAAAGTAATTTAAGTGCCTTGACTGACTGGTGTCGCAAATTCAATTTAAAGTTAAATATTGATAAATGTTGCTTCATATCTTACACACGTAAAGTAAACAATGTATCATCAGTATATATCCTAAACAGAAATACATTGTCTAGAGTTAATGGTATTAGGGACCTTGGGGTATACTTTGACACTCGGCTCAGCTTCTCTAACCATATAGACTCGATGTGTGCATCTGCGTCTAGGACGTTGGGTTTCATATTGCGTTGTTGCAAATTTTTTAATAATATTCAGTTGATGAAGACACTTTATTTCAGTCTAGTTGTGAGCAAATTGGAGTATGCATCTCAAGTATGGTCTCCTCAATATCTTTACTTGCAACTTTCCATTGAAAGAGTGCAGCGAAGATTCCTGAAGTATTTGTCTTTTAAATGTTCCGGTACTTATCCTCAGCGTGGCATAGATTATTCACATTTATTAGACGCACATAATATGCAAGCCTTGAGTTACCGTCGTGAGATACATGGTGCACGATTTGTATGGAAACTGTCCAGTGGGCGTGTTGACTGCCCTTACTTGCTCTCATGTCTGGATTTCTTCATTCCTAGAATCTCCTCTCGTTTTACCCATACCTTCCTACTTCCCTTTTCTCGCACTAACCTTCTCAAAGGATCTCCGCTGGTGGTGATGTGCAGAGCCGCTAATCTTCACTATGGGGACATATTTTTTTGACATATTTTTTTTACTTTACTTATTTATATTGTTTTCATATTTATTATTACTCACAATTCTGTTGTATATTTGAGTTATTAGTATAAGTTATTGAGTAGTACGTTGTACATTATGTGTATATTTAATACTGTCCTATAACTGGGTAAACCGTTGGACAAATAAAGCTATTATTATTATTATTATTATTATTATTATTACACTGATAAGATTTGATCGGTTAATTTGTCTCCAAATCGTTTGATGTTACTGATATCTATTTTTCTACCTAGATTCACAGTCTACATGTAATTCATTACCCCGAAAGACTTATGCTATTGGTTTCTCTATTGGAGTGATGATATAAACATTTTTCTAGAATTTGCTACATTTAATATTTAATTTTCACTAGAATTGGAATTTCCAAATTACTGATCTTTGAAGAAATATCATATTGTGAAAAGATAGTATAAGAAATCGAATGTTTTACGATTCAGTTAATTGGAATATTTACATTTACATATAACTATACAGTGGTTCATCGGGAACTAAATCGATCGATTGCGGAAAAACTGTAGCTAGGAATGATCTGAAATTCTGACACTATACTAAAGTCGATGGGGGCCATTCGCCTAAAATATTTTCAAGATGACGGCACTTCGGGCTATGCCGGAAGTAGGCACCAATTTCCTAATTTTAAATAGAATACATTGTATATTATCAGGTTTTTAGATTCTAGGTGAAATTCTAAATATATTTCATGTATAATGTCATATATCTAAGTGTAACCCTTTTTGACTTGTTGAAATTCTTATGTTAAATTAGACGTTTGCGGTAAGAAAATAAATAGCACTTTTTCCATATAAAGATGAATTTATTATTTAATTTGAAGTAAATTCGCTCAAATAGATGGTCTAATTAAATACTATATGTATAAAATTGTTACAATTTATATACAGAGTGTGCGAATTATACGCCTGAAGACGAATTTGGAAAAATTGCCAAAAGACAATTTTTTTAAATGGGAAGCGGCAACTTTTATAATTTTATCTTATTCTGCATTAAAAATAAGGATCACTTTGTATAAATATGTCTAATATAAAAATTGGTAGTTTTCGAAATATTGGCAAGCTTCTGTTTTTATCTTCTATAATACATACTGTTTGCATTAGTTATTTTTTCGTTAGTCAGCCATGACAGTGTTTACAAAATTATAAATTGTCATTTGTTTAAGAAAAGTCATTTACCTTATCATAATTTTAATAAGTCATGCCGGGGCACTTAAATTATACAAACGATGATTATTTAAATTTATTTATTATTTATGGGGAATGTAATAAAGTTATGTCAAGAACATGTGATACATTTGCATTACATTATTATCGTTATTAATAACTGGTTTATTTCCCTGAATCTTTGCCCTCACGGATACAAAGTTTCTGAAGTTTCCTATAATACGTTTAACGGTATTGGTAGATGGTTTCCGTTTTTGCAGATATCGAGTTACAAATGTATCACATGTTCTTGACATAACTTTATTACATTCCCCATAAATAATAATTAAATTTAAATAATCATCGTTTGTATAATTTAAGCGCCCCGGCATAACTTTTCTTCAACGAATGACAATTTATAATTTTGTAAACACTGTCATGGCTAACTATTGAAAAAAGAACTAATGCAAACAGTATGTACCTATTGTAGAAGATAACAACATTAACTTGCCAATATTTCGAAAACTACCTACCAATTTTTATAATAGACATATTTATACAAAGTGATCCCTATTTGTAATGCAGAATAAGATAAAATTATAAAAGTTGCCGCTTCCCATTTAAAAAAATTGTATTTTGGCAATCTTTCCGAATTCGTTTTCAGGCGTATAATTCGTACACTTTGTAACAATTTTATACAAATAATATTTAATTAGACCATCTATTTGAAAGAATTTACTTCAAATTAAATAATAAATTCATCTTTATTTGGAAAAAGTGCTATGATTTTCTGCCCGCAAACGTTCATTTTCTTTGTTTCTTTTATTTTACGAATTGTAGACTTTGTGACGCCACATTTTTTGGCTAAATACTTAACACTTTGTGTATTCAATTCTTGAATCATAAGCGATTTTCTATGAAGAGTAACGCATTCTGTTTTTTTAAACGACATTTTATTGATAGATATTTAAATTACTATGTAAACACAAATAACAACAACAAACAACGAACTGCCTACTTAATAATAATAATAATACTTAGAATTAATACGCAAAATGAAATACATAAAACTTACGACCGAAAAAATACTGAATGCACATAGGTATTTGTGCTTATGCCGAAGTAAAAACGACGATGCTACCAAAACGAAGAAAATCACATAAGTTGTTGATTCGAGTGCGTTTTATTTTGTATTTATACTCATCTGGCATGTCAGGATTTTTCACAATATTAAAAGATAATAAAATACAATTCTTAAATTTGCTCTATCTGAATAATATATACCTATAAATACATATAATAATCTTCCGGACAACTAAACAGGTTTGTGTGTTTCAAACTTCAGGTCGAGATACTCACAGTACTTACTTAAAAATCAATTCCTAATGGTGGATTGACTTATTATTATTATATGAAGTTATTTTCATACAGTAGTGAATATTTCAATTTACACTAACAATTATGTAACACCACTATAATGTAGAGAAATTTAAACCAATGCATATAAAATTCCGCAATTTCTTAAAATGCAAACTCCACACGTCCAATTTTACAATTTCTAACAGGCACGCGGACTTTTCTTTAAAAACAAAACTTATCTCTCTCATTGCTTGTGGAAGTTTGACCAATTGTCTTGAATATTTGATACCCTACAACTACGAACTCCCTTATTTGCTTCAACTGAAAGAAAGAAAATTAACTCTGAAACAGTTTACGGCAGCGAACGGTGGAACAACATTGAAGAAAAATACTTTTTTTCCCCATTAAAGTTGAGAAAACAAGTCGACATTCGTTCTATGTAGGTACAATTTAATAACGTTGCGCCCGTGAGTAGTTTAAAAGCGTTGAGTAAATATTTTGACTGACGTGAAATGTTTTAGTTAAGGTTAGGTATTCCTTCGGGCGCAAAACAAAAAGATGGAAAACTTTGCTCGCCGGCACTTTATTTAGAAGGCAGCCAGGTAAAATTCTATTTGAAGGGATAGATATCTCTTTTAAAGTCCTTGTTATATACGTACATATTGTATACGTGTATACTTTGGTCTCTTTGTGGATATTTAGTTGCATTTTAATTTTGAGAAAAGGCTATTCAATCTACCGTGAATTGTTTCCTTTGCAAACAAACAATTACTTCCATTTATTATCGCTTGACATTTTCTAAAATGTATTGGTTCTTACAAACCATTTACACAATACCACCTTTGTTAGATATAGTGCCCTCATGTTTATGAAAAACTGGTGATAAATTTCTACTTCTCGGTACATCAATTTTTTTTAACGTTTGTTGAACCTAGAATTGAACTGTTTAAATAGGAAAACTGCTTACTTTTCATACAGCTGCTATCCTAGAATAAATTGACATAGATATACTCAGGCTAACGTAACATATAATTTAGGGGTGGAACGATTTTATGCCAATAGTGATATTCTGCAATAGATAACAATTGGCACTGTAAGAGGTCTGAAGATTAATGAATAAATAAAATTTTATCCAATTTCTCATATACCTTGTATATTTCATTCTATCTGTATTTGTTTTAAACAAAATTATAATTATCAAGAAACAAGTTTTATATACCGTAGTCGACATATTTTAATTTCTGATACGAAAGTAGAAAGAGGAAAAGAGCGCGACGAAATAAACTAAGGATAAACATAAGCGAGGCTGCCAAAACACTACACTCGACAAACGTTTCCTATGAAATGTAAGGCGTGAGGGTCCCCCGACACTGCGTTGCTCTCCCACCACTGTTAGCAAGCAGGCATCGCTGCATATTATAAGGTCATCTTCTGCATGGGATAGAAGTGTAAACCGAAGTTAAAATTTGACGACTACGGTATAGTATCAGTTATTAATTATATTAGTTTTATATATGGTATTAAGTTCGAATCTGTAGCTCGGTAGATTTGATAAAAATCGGTTCACGCGGTAGGGAGCACGCAGGTGATTTCAATCATTTATAATAGCTAAGGAGTAGCCTATAGATAGTTTAAATCAGTAGACTATTACAGTATGAAAACCATAACTGCAGGGTCCCTTAGAAACACTGCACCATTTGGTCTAGAATGTAGGAAGAAACCTGCAGCATAAAAAACCTACATCACAGCGCTACAAAACTAAAGGTCTTTAGGTGTTAAGATCCAAGCAACAGCCTCTGGAGTTAAATTATGTAATTCTGTATATCGAAATTCAAATTTAGCTAGAGGATATTCTTCAACAATATGTTTAACTGTTTCAATCTAGGCTTCGCAATCACAAGCTGGACTCGCAATCACATTCCACTTGAATAAATTCCACTTCATTTGCCAATGTCTCTAAGTATTTACATTTGTTTGTCTTTGGATATATCTTCGATATGAAGTTGAAAAATCTTAACAACTGGACCAATATTCCTAAAGAAACACAAATGAATTCAAACTTGAAAAATGTTACCTGTCATATGACAGTGAGGATCTTGGGGATCTTGTACGGTCTTCCAAGTGATGGTTATTATGGACAACATTATATTCTCCATTTTGGACCATCGTAAAGATGGTTATTATCAACCAAAATCAAATAAAATTAAAGAAATATAAATTAAAACATGAAAATAACTAGGAAAATAGAAACTTAAAAGTGACACTGACAAGATGTCAAACCATTAAATAAAAGATTTAGATCTATATTTATTGATTATAGTTTACAAATATGTGAATACATGAAATAATTAAAATAATTAGTATTAGTAAAAAACATAGAAATGTGCGATTATTAACAAGCGTGATCAAGTTAAATTAAAGTGACTACAAATAAACAGCAAACAAATTGAATATTAAGACATATAACACATTATTCGGGTATTTTAAAAGATGTGTTTCCTCCTCTTGCTCTTATTACTGTCTGCATTCTTCCATTCATACCTCTTATAGCCTTTTGGACAGATTCTTGAGGCATAGCTCCCCACACTTCAGTTATTGCAATTTTAAGTTCATGGAGATTGGATGGAGGGGGATTTCGTGCACGAACGTATTGTTTAAGAATTTCTGAAGACAGCTAGTAGCTGTTCTTGCCACGTGGGTGCGACCATTGTCATACATTCAAATTAATTCATCGCCAATGAATGGGGCAAAACGTAAAACCTGTTGTTCTAGGATGTCCTTTACGTATCTATCTATCACTATATACTAATTCTGTACGGGCATCATTACTCCACCTCCTTGAAAACATACACTATGGGGAAAGTTACATTGAACATAAGGTTCTTCATACTCGATCTCGACCATCAGCACCGAATAAGCAAATTCTTGAATCGTCTGTAAATATAACGCGACTCCATCGTTGTAAACAACTAGTTTTCATAAATTCCAGCAAATTCAAATCGGCGTATTCGATGATATCGGAGAAGTCTATGGCAAATCGCTGATGGGTAAACTTTTATGTTGGCTTCGTAGCAAAGTAGATACAATAAAACAATCGTTCTGTTGAGAAGTGGCTTTTTTCCGCCCTGATCCGGGTCTTCGTTTAAATAAACAAGTCTTCTGATAACGTTTATACACCCGTTGAACTTGCAACAACTAATCGTAAGCCTTGTTGCAATATATCGCTGACTTCGTCGAAATTCAATTAAAGCAACAATATGAGTAGCTTCAGTTTTACTCATATGCATCTTAAGGGTAATCAAGTAAATTTCGAAACACGGCTTTCTATCAAAAAAAAAAAGTAAAAAGACTCACAAAATCATTCTAACTGATTGAAATACTGAACACATGTGGAGAGGTCAAATGCATAACGGGCCCAATAACAACTTTACCAGAATGACAGGCAAAATTATTGCCAATTGTCTTAAATACTACTAAGCCTAGTACGTTCCTATCAAATAGTTACAAATAAGGTTTAAGATTTCTGAGAGAAATTTTGAAAAATATTAAAATGGACTAAATTTTTTGCTCGCCAGTGTATATACATATATTGTTCATTTAAGTGAAAACATCGTTTGCTTGAATTATTGTATATTGTTCATCTAAAATCAATATGTGCTTAGCCTTATGAAGTAGGTTATTTCTTCCGATGTGATATGGAATCACTCCAAATATAAAGTATGTTTGTGCTCATTAAACTCTATATACACAGGAGCACAAAATTTGTTCTTTCAAAAATACATTTGTATGAAGTAACTGAAGTACTTCATTTGCAAGCAAAGCAAGGAAATTGGGTTTTCAGTGTACGAGGCTATATCAAATTTAAACGGGACCGATTTTTTCAAGTCAGAGCTTTTTTCTACAACACTTATATATACATATTATTTTTCCACATAATCTCTCCCCTGGAAAAGCATTTTTCCCAGCGGACTGGGAGTTTTTGAATTCCCTCGTCGTAGTAAATTTTCGCTTGCGCCATTAGAGCACAAACTCCTCTACTGCTTGGTTATTGTTGAAACGCCGATTTTCAAGAGCTTCTTTCAAGAGTCCGAAAAGATGAAAATTACAAGACGACAAGTCTGGACTGTAGGGAGGATGCTCCAACGTTTCACATCCCAGGCTGTATAGTTTTTTTCCTTGTGACGTTTACTGAATGAGGCCTGGCATGAAGAAGTGTCACAATTTTGACAGGTTTCGGCTTCCTTTCCCGTCGGAAGTACAGCTTTGCGGCATCTAGAAGCTCGCAATAATATTCCGCATTAATTGTGTGTCGATCATGGAGCAAATTCAGGTGAACAGCACCAATATGATCAAAGAAACAGTTGCCATAACTTTTCCAGCTGACAACCTAATCTTCGCATTTGCATTGCTCTTACTCTAATCCATACTCGCTCGCTTTGACTCGGGAATGTAATGATGCACCCAAATTTCGTCGCACGTTAGATTCGATTCAAAAACGTCTCAAGGTTCTGCCGGAATTGATTGAAAGGACGCTGACAAACTTCTAGTCGATGCAGTTTTTGTTCATTCGACAACAGCCGCAAAACCCATCTTTCATCGACACTTTTTGTAATCCTAAGTCCACTTTCACGATGTGCTGGGCACTTCCGTAACTAATGCCTAAGTTCCTCGCCAACATTTCAGAACGTTGTCTATCGTCCTCCATGAGTTGTCCAAATGCCTCGATATTGGCTTCGGTCGCGCTTGTCCTCAGGCGACAATTGTGTCTTTGGTTCTCAACGTTTTCACGACCTTCACAAAATTCCTTATGCCGTGCAAAAATACGGGTCCGTGACGAGGTGTTGTCGCCGAACTGTGCTTGTAATCTCCGCAAAATTTCCGTTGGTTTTACACCCTCCACGACCAAACACTTGGTAGTTATCCGTTGCTCTACAGAAACATGCACTTGTTGCTCACTCATGGATTCTGTAATACTAAGATGACTTGAGATAATTCGAGTTGTATCTGTCCCTGCCCTAAACTCTCGCCTTAGCTGAAAGTCAACCCTATCCAGAACACCAACCTGTGAAAAATTTTAAAAAAAATCGGGCCCGTTTAAATTTGAAATACCCTCGTAGATTACTATGGTAGGGATCTCTTTAAAAGGCATACAACAGCGTCTGCTATGACACGCCCTTCAAATTCAATCGTGTAGTGAAAAATCGCACGTTCCTCACAACAATCGAAGCGATTCCAGTTTGTAATGCAAACACATATTTAGAGAAAAGGTTATTAGCCGCCTATATAATATGAATATTTCCCGCAAATGCAAATACCCATGTGTACAGGCTCTCAACATTCTATATCATCATCGGTTTATGTAAATAGCATAATTGAATAGTTCAAAGCTCTTCTCAGTAACGTGTGTATCCAAGATGAGCAAATAACTGAATCGTCTGTGTGTGCTTTATGCATACATCAAAGGAAATCGGCGAATATTTCATATTTTCTATTTTAATGAAATGCGAATTCGCCATTCGGTACTTATTCATTTGATGTAAATACATACATATGTACATACATTGGTAAATGTATCGAACTTGCTCATGTTTATGTGTACGACCTTGTTTGCCTAGCTTACGAAAATACATTCTGGACTTCTTTGAAGGCAGCATTCAATATAATGGAAAATATCTACGCTACATATTACCACTCTTCTGCCTAATCGTATTGATAACTTCTTAACATTATATTTGCGTGCGACATCTTCCCATTAAATATGTCACACAAAATGTCTAATTAATAAAAAGTTCTTGAAACATTGGTCGCAATTTGAACATATTTTTAACATGACATTTGCCGTATTTGAAATTTCATCGAAAATCGGAAACATTACAGAAAGAGACATACCTGAGTAAGTGGAATCCTTTGCTGAAATTTTAATTTTTGACCTTTTCCCATGCCAAGGGAAAAATACCGACTTGCAACGTTGTACTATATATAACTAGAAGGAGGCCTTTACATTTTAAAACGGATCAAGACCAGTATTTGATCCTTCATTTCCCTTATTTGCTTCACCGCTCGTTTCTGCTACATTAAACAGTTCCCACCGAATCTCTTTCTCTTTCTCTGGTCGTTGTCATCTTTTGATCTCGGGATATTGTACCGACACAAGGGTCAGGCCATATTTTATAATTAAATAATTTTTTCTCGGAAAGAAAAAAACGGGTCGTTTGAGATATTATTACGCACTGTGCAAAATCAGTGGCTGACAATTGAAAATCTAATTTTAAGGTAACGCACGCTGATTTTATGTAAACATTAAGATATTTCTTTTAATGGTAGATTCGAACAGGTGTGGCATATATTAGAATGTTGTTTCAATACCAAAATATAAAATATAAAAATGTTTTTACGTATCTACGATACGTATATACAGAATGCATAAGCCAAATGGAATAAATTCAATATCATTATAGCTTGTAGGCAAAGGGGCGTAACATAAATGGGACTCTTGTATATATAGGTTTTGGTATCTAATAACATCACTAAATGGCTTTGTGTAGTACTCTCTCTGTGTGTGTGTCCCTTATTCTGTTGTTTTTTGATTGATGTAAACGATTTGACTTTAAATTGGCTGGTTTCAAATAAGTTTCACTTTATTTTTTATGATATTTAAGTAAAAGTTTTCGTATATTTTATTTGACTATTTTTAATAATTAGTGTTCTTTTCATTCGTTTGATTATTTTTTTTTATATTATAGTTGAAGTTAAATAGTATCAACTTAAGATAAATGTCATATAATTATAAAGTAGGCTATATACTATTCTAAGCTATATATAAAACTACATACGTATAAAAACTTCTCCTAACTGTATGCAGTGCCATTCAATCCAAAATGCATTTCAATCTTGGATAAAAGCAGTAATACATTTTTTATTGGTATTACAGAGATAATTTTTTTGCTCAAAATTCATATGAATGTGTAAAGCACAAATTTAAAAATCAGTAAATACAAATATTGCTATACAAAGAGAAATACAAGTATTTGGACAAAGAAAAATATTTTTTTGAGAAATGTCCAAAAGAAAATTAAAATAATCAAAAAACACTAAATTTAAATTATCATGTGCCAAGCAAAATTATAATTATAGTCAACATTCACTTTTAACTTAATCACTTATTTCTATATTTCCTTCTTAGTGTGCATTCCAATATAATCGCTAGATTGTGCTTAGCTTAGTTACTGTTTCATTTGAACACCGTTGGGGAACAACACAAACATTTTTCACTTATATACCGCTGAGGCTTTCCAGGCTCTACCTTTTCTTCTGTATTTGTTAAGAATGCATTTAATTCATCTAACGTTTTTATATATTGTATAATAGTGTAGCGAGATAAGTATTTACTCTCTGCTTCATATTTTAAAAATGGATAATATTTCATGAACACATGTTATTATATTAAAAGAATCTGTGCTTTAATACTTCACCATTAAGTTGTAGACAAAGCAATTTAAAAACTGGACCAAACGGTCTACACCTAAACACTACAATCACACTCTTATATTTATTGGATGTACCTCTATTTCACGTAATACATGTGGATTTTGTGCTGGTCGAAGTTGAAAATTTAGAGTATTCACATATCCTGTTAAATTTAGCTATGATTCGTTTAGGTTGTGATTATATTTAAGCTAAGAGTTATGTGTCAAGCTTTCACTGAAGAGATTAAAATATTCTATTTGTTTTTGAATATTTAAAAGCAATAACATGCGGACCTTGTCTTTTATTGCCTTATTTATTACCACCTATAATATTTCTTAAGTTTGTTTAACCTTCTATAACATATTGTTTAGAACTGAGGTGCTCCAGGATAACTAACCTCTATTTCTCAAAAAAAAAAAAAAAGGTGATTTAGTAAAATCCAAATTATATCGTGGTTAATTTGATTATCGAGGTATTCTTGAACACATAATTCTAGGGATATTTCCTTTTTCCTTGTTCATTTCGTTAGCCGTTGCGAACATGAACTCCCTTCTCTTATTCGTGCGAACACTATATTGTTCTCTGCAGTTATACAAACGCATGATCATGAATTAATTTTGATCGTGTTATTTGATGTCAATAAATTGTACTTCTTGTTGTTTTGTAACCACGTTATTTCCTAATAAAGTTCTACTATCATTTGCATTTAGGCGTATGTTAAATATAATAGATTAAAAGATTGTTTAATTTATATTACATATTTTTAATAATAAAGTGGTTTGTCACATACCCTAAAATTAAATTGATATGATTATCATTATAACTTCCATGTCCATTTTATAGTTTACACTACTTGACGGGGAGATATTTATTTGAATCATACAATGTTAAATGACGACGCAGGGATTAGCTTTGCTGAATTAAACTGTATACTGCGTTTTTAATACGGCTTGGTGTGCTCTTTACGTAGAGTGTTCTGTGATACTTTCCTTTTCCAATGTTTATTGCAGATTTTTTTTTACATTGAGTTGACGTTTTATGCGTCAATATTTTCTTATAAAATAGAATTGGCTTCCAAGTATTTTGTGGTAGTGTTGCAATATTCAGTCAACGCCAAGCTAACCAAATCTAACAAACTTACACCAAGCACTATGCCGTAAAGAACTTTGTCACAAATTATTTTCTTAGAAAGCGTCATCTCATATTAACACGTCTTATTGTCCATATTCCCCTTTATTGTTTCAACCTTTACCATTTTGTCTCATCTAAGATCATTATGCCTTATTGGTCATGTGCTATTTCCAATTGTGTGGACAAGAAATATCTCCAACACTCATTTCTTTGTCCATGCAATATCCTGATTTATTTATTAAATCGGTAGAAATTTTTAACAATAAAGATCTGTCATATTTGAGAATATTGCGATAAGAAAATTAGAAGGCGAATACAGAAGATAAACTAATGAAAAATTGAAGAATGAAATCAAAGGAAATATAGTATAGCATATAGAAGAATAGAAGAGCAAAGAATAAAATGGTTGGGATACGTATATCAAGAGCTTGGAATAGATGATGGATGGAATGGAGGCCATGTCTGGCAAATGGAGAAGTGAATCGACCAAGGTAGAAAGAAAAGTGAAACAAAAAGAAATGGAAAAACATAAGTACAAAAGTATGAATGAGAAACACGAACTGATCTATCCTGTAAGCAATAAATCTTAAAAATTCCGCATTCTTAAAAATTCCGCATTTGGCGCAATTTTTTGGGTTTGCTTTACTTTAAACAGTTTAAAGTATAAGTTAACATTATGAAACTGTGTGTACTTTGCAAATATAGTTTTATGTTACTTTTGGAGTACCTTTAACGCATATTTTTTGTTTATTGAATATTTTTAATTATTGTGATCGAATTTATTAAATTAAATCGAGATTTCGACAAGATAAACATGAATAAAATTCTAAAGTTTTAGTAAGTTATATATGAATGTAGTATATATTTATACACTACTGGATGTGATAATGTTTAATGTGTCTTTCGAAGATAATATCATTGATTTGTTTAATCAGAAAAGGTTGCTTTTGAATTTATTTTTTAATTAAAGCAGGTATAAAAAAATACTTTCAAAAAGTAGGAGTTCTAAAATAGATTTTGACACTTGGTGTATTATTTCCCATTACTGCCGATGTCAGTTTAAAAAGTCAACCTAAAACAACATATTTAAAAATCTGCGCCGATTTAGAATTTACATAACGAAGACATGTGTACGACTAATTAAAAATCACGGTCCTTCTTTGAACTACTAAATTAACAATATATGAAATTTTTTCATACGAAAAAAAATCGAATAGCTCCATTCGACCAGTCGCCTTAGAGAAGAATATTGATATAACTGCAACCTGCGTTGCAATTATACTAACGTAGATTAAAGTATGGGGAGGTATAATAGAAGATGATGGACAATAATTTGTTGGGTCAGAAAAATAGTGTAAGTTATTAGCTCTTGTTCAAAACCTTCTCATTCCATAACCGAGACATTTGTATCCTGACAGAAGAAATCCAAAAATAACAGCCAACATATCTTTGAAACAAGATGGAGAACCACCGCATTATCAGGTTAATGTCCGTCAACATCTTGACCTCGTCTTTCCAAATCGTTGGACTGGACGGTCAGCAACGTCACCAAACCTTACCAGCCTGAACTTATTCTTATGAAGTGATATTAGAAATACCATTTACAAAATTAAGTCACAAGAGTTAGAAGAAGACTTAAAGAGTAAAAATTACGAACATCATTAGGACCATTATGCCACTGTTGGCACTCTTATTTTTAAGTTTAGAAACCTAAACACATACTGAATTACTGAATGATTTATTCAGCAATGTGCCGCTTTCCAAATATTCCATTCATGACAAAAATTACACGGATATCATCGACAGAAATCACATGAATCATCATTCTTTTCAAGAAATATCCATTATAATTAAAAACGTGTTCGCGAATTTCATTAACAAGTGTTAAAACATAAAGGTATTGAATTTATTCCATTTCTTTGGTAAATTGGTAGAAATAAGCATATTTGTTTATACTAGAAGTAAAGTTTTAGTTTTGGACTTGGGAAAACGATAGGCTTTGAATAAATGTATTTACATTAATCTCCAAATATTGAAATAGTATCCCAATGACCAATAATTTTTGCATTTTATACAAATGAGATATGTACCGTAGCGAGTTATATATTCAATGTAAAGAGTGCAATACATAGCGAATACTTTATGTTACTACAAAATAAAACGCACAGTATAGTTATGATATAATAAACAAGCGCAAACTTCAATTTTATATCCATCAGGTCAGTGTTGTTGAATTTTCTTTCAGGACAAATTATTATAATACAAGTTTATCAAAATGATTATAATAAATAAAAGCTAAACAAAATAAATATCTTCTAAAAGTTTCAAACAATACTTGACAGTTTCACATGATATGGAATAATTTTTTAATGCAAAATATATTGTTTGAAACTTGACATTGATTAGCGACATTATTTAAAATAAAAGTTCGGTCATTAAAATTATCACTGTCAGGTATAAAAAACAATATTTGATTAATTTCGCTTCATATAATACATTTACACATGGCATCCTACTAAAATATATTTTCCATGCCTATTATCTTTGTCCAATGATTTTGATATACAGCGGACAAAAATTGTCATCCCGCACGTTTGTTGGAGCTCTGAAACATTAATCAAATGTCAACATCTGATTAATGTTTATTAATTTTAATACCACAACAAGTATATAAGATGCATTAGGAACTAAATTTAAACACGTTTTCACGTGCCATGGCGGTGAACGTCCATTAATATAACTACGTTTATGTATTGAAAAAGAGCAGTGTATAATCTTTAGTGTGCAAACCACATATGGGAATGATAAAGAAAAGTAACTGATCGTTTCAAATATTTTTATTTTACACTACAATATTGTTTCGCCATACAATGAATGGCTTCATCAGGTGAGAAGGCTGAGGCATATAAGATTACAACGACAAAGTTGTTATAATTCCAATGAAAGAAGTTGGGTTGATATACATTAATCTGGTCGTTTAAAATTAAATCAAACCGAGTGTATTTATTAATTTTTAAATTTTCCAACAAATTTTAATGCTTTTATCTTGAATATGTAAAATATCATACTTATCAATAAATTGATGATTAGTAGTTATGCAACGATTGGAAAAAATAGAATTGGTGTGTTTTTCTTAATAGCATTTTTTATGATGAGAGATGCGTTTTTTAAGGTTCTGCCGTTTGTCCAGTATATACTTTACCACATTTGCAATTTAACTTATATAGGTACTCCAGAGCTTAAGTTCCTGTCCGTTTTATCCTTATTGTTTTTTATATATTAACCAATCCAGTTAGCTTTATATGCCGTCACCCTAGTGGTATGTTATTTATTAACCTACCTTTTTTGGTGATATATTACCCAAGTAAATTATAGAACTATAGTTGTTTTATTTATTTTCTACTATTTTTAGGTAGATTAGTGACAAAGTATGCGTTTTTCGTATCTATTGTATAACCATTATTAAGGGATCTGTTATACGTTCTGTTAAGTTCTAGTTCAATGTTTATTCATCGGTACATTTATTAGTTTATGTATCATAGAATTATAAGCAACCAACTTATGATTTATCGGAAGCAATAAATATATTTGAAATGGTTAATTAGCTTTCTTTATCGTAGAAAGGAGTTACAGCAAGTATCTCATCAATCAATTATTCAAGTTATGGGAAGTTAGATATGAATACTAGATTTTATTTAAATTGTACAGTAAAATTTCGCATTGTCAACTTCTAACGATTTGCTTACAATTAATTGCACTAAATCTGAATTGCATCACTAAATTCAGATTCGTAAGTTTTACTATTGTGAAAAGGTTAAATATAAGCACATACTTCATTTAACAACGGGCTGAGACGTCTTATTTGTCTTTTTTTTATCGGAGTTCTAGTTCAAAATGTTGTTTATTCTACAGTACATTTATTAGTATATGTATCATAGAATTATATGCAGCTAACCTAAGATTTATCGGATGATAACTAGAAACAATATTGTAGTGTACAATAAAAATATTTGAAATGCTCAATTAGTGTTTGTTATCCTGGAATGTAGTTTCAACAAGTATCTCCCTCATCAATCAATTGCTCAAGTTATGAGAAGTTAGATATGAATACTAGATTTTATTTCAATTACATAGTAAAATTTGCCCTTGTCAACTTCTATCACTTTGCTTAAAATTAATCGCTCTAAACCTGAATTACATCACTAAATTCGAATTCGTAAGTTGTACTCGTGTGAAAATGTTAAATATAAGCGGCTGCTCCATTTAACAACGGGTTGAATTGCCCTTTTTTCACCAAAGTTTTTTATAGAACATCTCACCCTGATAACATTAAACCTTTACCAGCGCTTATCTTAAATAAAAGAGGAATTCTACTGAATATCTATATCTCGGGCACATTCAAAATTAAGCTGCAGTAGTGCCGCTTCCGGTGTGCCGCATTTTGCTAAAATTATTCGGTTTATTATGATTTACTTTATACAATGCTTATAAATTTAATGTTTGATATTTTGTCTTCACACTTCTATTAATTGCCATTAGATATTTTATGAAGAGAATTCTCATATTTTTTCGTTTCCACTATACAGAAATTTTCATCATTTCTGCACAGTTAAATTAAATAACATTTCGTGTCACCATTAAATTGAAAGCAAAGCTAAAATAAGATATTACCTGGTGGACACAGACAATCTTGTACATCCCTAGTTGTTCTCTTCAACTGATCTAAAAGCGTAGTTCTGCGTAGGGCGACCTCCCTAGTGACCCTCTGCTTCAAACGCGTCTCGATATCCCTCCTGTATCTGTCGACCAAGAAATCGACTTTCTCCGTCGATTTCTTCTCCAATGCGGCCAACCTACCCTCCAAGGCGTTCAGCCGATTGTGGAATACTATTTCTCGCCAACTATTGTACACAATCGCAGTTACACACACAACACACAAGAAGCACAACACTAAATTCAAACCCGGATGACCCGCTATAACCCGCGTCGCCGTGATTTTCTCATTGCTTTCGGTGATTCCGTCGAGTTTTTTGGTCTTTTTATTCTCTTTCAGCTGCACACCCATCGCGGGCGAAACGATCAGGGGATCGGGCTCCATTCTTAACCCTTTCTGTGAACCCCCGAGACTTTCAATTAAAATAACAATATTCCTCGTTAAAGCATCGTTAGTAATGTGAGTGTATGTTTTGGGGGGAGATGATTATGGACTGTATGAGGGCAGTTCTTACCCTTATTATGCGTGTACCGGGACTGACATGAACATTGCAATTATAAAAGGCATTTATTGATACATCACAAACGAATCCATCACTGAAATTCAAAAAAAAAAGCTCAAAAAAATGAATCAACAGCCTTTCTTAAATGAATTAAAGTTTCGTTTCGTGTATGACTTGATTTATATTTTGAATAACAATACATTAGCGCGTGTCTTTTAACTGAGCGGTGACGATTTTGTAGAGTGTGATGTCGCACACGAGTATTACAATACTGCAAGCGCCTGTGTTCATCAAGTAGTACTAGTCAGAGCGGTTGCTGTCGTACTGAAGCGCAACATCGACAGAGACACTAAAACAAGGAATGGGGGTGAAGTAGCTTTTCAAGTTTTAATCGTGTCGTATCGGAGGCGCTCGATGGAAATCGTGTACACAGCACCACGGATCTTTTCAACTGGATTTTTTTATAACGCACACAGACACAGCCCGGAATTAGAAATATCTTTGTTTTAACTAATAAATACTTTTCCTTTTAAGCGGTTCCATTTTTCTTCAACCGATAGAGAATGACATGCGATAATATTTCTGTAAAATTGAGTTTTACGAGGCCGTTTAAGAAATACGTTGTTTGTGTTGTTGGTAAAAACGTGTTAATTGGAAACACTTATATACGCACCACTAAAAGCTTAACAACTATGCAAATTGATTTTCGGCAGCTTACTGATATGAATAAAACGTCCAATTTGATGAGACGCAACGAATGATGAAATAATTCATGTATAGACGGCAACTAAATAATGGAAATTTATTAAAATACGTCTTATAATATTATGTACCTACATAAAATATTATGAATACTTTTCCACATATACAGAGTGAGTCATTTGTGGCCGCTTCTTTGATTGCTCGTTTGTGTTTCAAATAAAAGAAAAAACCAAATAGTGGAA
The DNA here is from genome assembly GCA_963170755.1 of Amphimallon solstitiale. Taxonomy (NCBI): domain Eukaryota; kingdom Metazoa; phylum Arthropoda; class Insecta; order Coleoptera; family Scarabaeidae; genus Amphimallon; species Amphimallon solstitiale. Next base: position 35,932,392 of record OY720681.1, on the reverse strand, counting down.
GATCCATGGTTGCTTGTGACGCATATTGTAAAAATACTTTAAGCTCTTACGCACTTCCGGTTTCACCGGAAATGCACGGATCATATTTTTTTAAAATGACTCACACTATATATTTTTTGATTTTCTTGTACTGCTTTAAATTGTCTATTCAACCATTTCTTCTTTTTCAAAATTGAGTCAATAGGTTTTGGATTAATTTTTTTTGACATACACTCCAGAGTCTGAAGAAGCCACTGTGTTGGCAAAACGATTGTCATATTAAATATTAAATAAGTGAAAATCAAACAGTTGTTATTTAGTAATTAGTACTATGGATCTTCATCAACTAAAGACCGAATCATTCAAATGTACTTAATGTTTGTGCTCTATGTAAGAATAAAACAGTATCTATTTTATATTTGTTTACGTACATTATACAATATAATATTGTATATGTATGCAGGCTGTTTGATTAAAAAAGACGCCCCATTACGTAACTTATTTATTTATTATCCGATTTTAATAAATAAAAATGTCATTAATAGCCGCTTCTTTGATTGCCCTTTTGTGTTTTAAATAAAAGAAAAAACCAATTGGTGGAAGATCCATGGTTGCTTGTGACGCATATTGTAAAAATACTTTAAGCTCTGCTACCCTCTTGTATTTAAATTAAAATGGCCGAGGCCTTAAACAAATCGGTACCCCGAAAATTCCAAGAAGGTAGTGAATTAAGCACCACCACAGTAATTAACCTTCTTTTTAAAATTTTAAAAGGACGCTTGTCTATTAATTAATTACCAACTTATAACACTCAGTCTTACCTCTTACTTCCCCAAGGGTCGATGTTAAATATGGGAGTCAGCACTGCCTCCAGCTACAGTCAGAGAAGGGCGAGTTCGAACACCGTACTAAGTCGAAGGTTATGATGTCAGGGCGCCTATCCGTAATAATGTGCGGAGCCCAACAGATATTCAGACCCCGGACCAGATCCAATATAAAACCCCCAGGTGATAAGTAAATAAGACCAATACACACTCATTCAACTTAACAAACAATTTATTGGAATTTAACCAATTCTCAACAGTGTATTTCCAGTGCTGTACAAAACCGGCTATATATAAAATCTCTAACTTCCAAGAGATATTAAAACAAAGGCAAAAAAAAAACAATGAAAGTGAAACACAAGCGCAACTCGGTTGCAAATTTTCAGTGACGTGACATTACAAAATTTAGAAGTTCAAAAGGTGAACACAAGAACAACTTAAAACTAACATTGATTCACCAACAATATTCTTATAAGTACATAGTTATAAGGCAACTTGCCAGAAGTCCCTCCAAAGTCGAACAGTTTGATCGTATAATGCAACACGTCAACCAAAATGAAACACTCTGTATACCAGAGGCATCCGACAATCTATTCGACGTTAGAGAACAGACTCTAAATTGTAAGATATCTAATTCTATAAAAGAAATAGCGCTAGTTAACTATGCTTTACAGGTAGAATATGTGATTAAATAAAATTCATTAAATTCTTACGAGAGTATACCAAAAATAAAATTACAATCATTGACTAAATGCATTAAATAACGTCTAAGAATTTACACAAGACCGATGTGAGGCTACACTGCCACACACATCCAAAATTTAAATTCAATTTCTAAATCCAAAAATAAAAATGGCTACGTAACGTCTCCAAAAATGTCAAAGTAACCTCCAAAATGGGGTCACTATTGTTAATAAAACTACGTTAAATTAATTAATTCAAAAACATAAAGGCTCACAGGCCATAAGAAGTTAAATTAGGAAATTACGATTACTTATTTAATTAATTAAGCCGGAAAATTGAAATTCACTGTTCAAATTATACGATATTGACACAAATGTAGACAAACTGATTAGTCAAATAAACTCTACCCTCTGGATAATAACAGAGAAAATTTACACAGTCACAATACCTTTAAAACATCACATCCACAGCTTCCAAACACGACAAATCCTACGGATCCACACGTTACCAGGAATATGCCCTCCTATCTTCGGTTTACGACACCTCAAGAAAATAGCGTTCGAAGGCTGCAGTGTTCCAATAACCTGCACCTTAAATGTGTCCTCACCGCAAGATCCAACAGCAATTCCTTGGCACCGTAAAACTACTAGCACGTGTTTCTCACGTATTAATCCCAAACCAAAATGCTCAAATAAGGTTTATGTCAGGCCTAACACCAGCAGCTAAATTTGAATATAGAAACGACACAAATTAGGATCGATTAGACACGTGGAAAAATATACTTACAGCAGCTTAACAATTCCCAAGCACAGAAGAAAATATCCTCGTAAGACTCAAATAAACGCCAAAAATTCAACAATAATACTCGAGAAGCACCATAAAATCCGCTCTTGTAAGCGATTATCGACGATAAAACTTAATTCTTCATCATTCTCAAGTAAAGCTAAGGGAAATGGTTCTGCTCTTGGTGTCCAACCTTTCTCGACGACCGTTAAAATCAAAGAGCAAGAACCTAACGTGTCAAAACCCGACCATACAACCCAAACACGACAAACGCTCTAAAAGAAGGAACGAGCCAACTCATACTTTAAACGTACGACAAAATACAGGTTCAAATAACCATAGGAAAATGGACAATAATTATTAGTAATTTGTTGCATAACTCAGGGCCGAAAGAAGTTAAAAAAAACGCAATTAACAATAACTAAGGAAACAATTTAATTAAATGAAATAACATACGCCATCTACCCGACAATGCCTGTATAAGTTACACCCACCTAGGCAAGACAGAACGCGTGTAATAGGAATCTTAAGCACTTCTACACCAGATGGCCGTAGTAGTAGGAAGACGACATAAATTTAATCAAAACGAATTACGTATTCCGACAATTAAAATAAACCATTAAAGGATAGAATACAACCAAAAAAAAAACGTAACAGCTCTGACGCACTTCCGGTTTCACTGGAAATGCACGGAACATATTTTTTTTAAATGACTCACCCTATATATTTTTTGATTTTCTTGTACTGCTTTAAATTGTCTATTCAACCGTTTTTTATTTTTCAGTTTTTGAGTTAATATTTTTTTTGACATACACTTCAGAGTCTGAAGGCGAAACGATTGTCATATTAAATATTAAATAAGTGAAAATCAAACAGTTGTTATTTAGTAATTAATACTATGGATCTTCATCAACTAAAGACCGAATCAATCAAATGTAGTTCATGTTTGGGCTCTATGTAAGAATAAAACAGTATGTATCTATTTTATATTTGTTTACGTACATATTGTATATGTATGCAGGTTGTTTGATTAAAAAAACGCCCCATTCCGTAACTTATTTATTTATTATCCGATTTTAATAAATAAAAAGATATAAAAATGATTTGACAAACTCTATAAACTGGCCCTAACCCCATTTCTTCAACGTTGTCCTGAATGCGTAACGATAGTCAAATTTTTATTTAATGGGCACCTGTAGTTTTTTTCCTTTAGTCTGGTAGACTTTTTTTCTGAATCTAGTAATGTTCACTTAGTTATCATTTGGTTGATATTTAATTTAAAAAATGTATCTTTAAGTACCTATTCCGTAAAGAACCATCAGAACACAAAGATCGGCAAATGTCAAAGAAACGTTAGCTGGAAAATCTGCACCTGTTCTTTATTTTTTTTACCTATGCAGGTGAAACTGTGACCATGACAAAAAGAGAAGACGAAAGAATTAGAGTTGCTGAGAATAAAATCATCATACTGGACCCAACAATAACAAGAAATGGCGAATACATAATGGTAACCCATTTGGAAAGAGAACAAGAGCTGAAGGGAGAGAATATTGTAGGAATAATACAAAACAAAGATTGAGATGACTAGGATATGTATGGAAAATAAACTGAAAAGATGTTGTAAACGTAGTATTGAAGCCAGAGACATACAAGAAAGCCAGGATCAACAAGAGGAATGAACGACCTAAAGCAGACTGAAGTAAGAAATACAAAAAGGGACGCCAAAAGGAAGACAAGAAAAATGGCATGGCATATGTAAAAAAATCGAAACATATAGGAAAGTGATCCTCCCTAAGAAAAATATCTAAGAAGCTTTAACAAGCGGCGCTATTCCGATTACGAAAACAAATATTTTTTAATGAACGTGCTACGTTGGTATATATTTTTCTAAAAATCTCATCTCAAAATTAATAATGTGTCATAAATAAAATTTTGGTTGTTGCATTGTGGCCTATTATAATACTCGTAATATTACACTACATCACTGACATGTATGCGAGGACATGAGAATATTAAAGGCAAAACGCAAGATTCAAAAGAAAATTTCTTTGGTTCACATTCTAGATCGCTGAAGATTCTTATTAACAAGAGATCTGAGCATAGGAAAAAAGAGAACATGAAAAGAAATACAAGTTAACTGAAGATGAACTCTAAAGTAACAAAAAATAAGACTATTAGCGGTTTGGTAATCAGACACTGTCACTTGAGGAAGGAAATGTGGGTTGCATTAGGAGACGAGCTAGTATGCAACTTGCAATTTTAGGAAAGACCTACTGAAGCCCGCAAAATGCGAGGGGAAATAGGAGATCTGTGGAACTTGTACTTTTTGGAGTATAACTTTAAACATAGATAGATTTCTGAATTAATGACGAGATAACATTAAATTACTATATTTTAAAATCACTTGTACTTAAATTATAATTAACATTAAGTATACACGATATTAATAAGATGATTATTTGATTGCCCCAAGGATTATTCAACCAAATTATAAATATTCTTGTAATCTCTTAGACTATGTATATAATAGCATCATCTGCAAAAATCAAATTTCATCAGTTGAATTTACAAACAATTTGGCAGTGAAAAAGCAAAAGTATGATTAGAGAGTGTAAAAGATATAAAATAATTACTATTCTCCGCAAACCGAAACATTCTATGAATTAGACTTTTTGCTGTTTATTTACATTTTTTCCAGTTGATTTTTCGTGCCGAACGATGAGAATGTCCATCGACCATCTCTTTCATTTCAGGATCATATCATTTATTCGTTATCTGGTGCGCGAGACTTTGCAGCAGCGCTAGGACACAGTCAACATAACCGGATTAAATGTTATTTATTCTATAAATAAGGGAATTAGCCCGTTATTTACGATGGATTAATCGATATGTGCAACAGTGAATCTAGACGAATGGACTTTAAAATATAAAAAAATAGTATTTTAAATTGATATTTACGTTGCCGGGTTTTGAAAATTTAGATTTTAAAGCTGCTGCGTTGTGTGTGTGTATTTTGAACATTCAATCAATCTGTGTATACTGATTTAAATTTACACACTCAATCATTGGTTCTTTTTTGACTTTTTTCACCACAATGTAATTACAATTTAATGATGCACATTTCCAACCGGATCTAGACAGAGATCGGCAGTCAGGGATACATTGCATGACTGGATTTGCAAGACTAATGAATAATGTAATTCGAAATTGAGCACAGTAATAGCAGTAACACAATAATTCTTAACACGCTGTAGATTAGGTATGTGATACTCTAATTTTCGTACATATAATACGCTTGAATTCGTCAACGCGACTCAGCTGGCTTCCCTCTCCTTGCCTTCAATAACAATATTTACAAGTTACGATATGTATGTATAAAAGTAGCTGCATCTATCGCAGCGAATCTAGAAATCGTTGAAGGCTAAGACTTTGTGCCGAAAGTATTTTAGTTAAATAGTATGTGTAGCAGGCCGTTTTATTGTTTAGTTTAATTTGTTACATGTGTTATATTGCGTAAATACGTGCCATCTGCATTCGTCGAGAGATCCTGTTGAAAGGTGAATAAGAGATTTGCGATGCAAATTTTCCAATGTATTACTGTCGTGCCAAGTGAAAACTCGAGTGGTAAAGCATGTGTCGCCGGATACTCATAAAACACGTATTGATGGCTCTCCAACTGCTTATGAACTGCAGAAAGCATAAATCTAGTTAAAGTGCTGGTATCGTGTTACATTCCTCAGCATGCGGGGTAAATCAACACAAAACACCGTGTATGCATTCGGAATCCACGTTGAGAATATATTATTTGTCTCCAATGTACTATAAAATTAAGACTTCCATTGTCAATGGCATAAACGATAAACTTATCTAGGTGTTAGTGGACGAAACTCATAATGTTAAAGGACGTAATATTACAAAAGTTCTGGTTGGAGTCATGGACAGCGACGCGGAAATGTCTACACATCTACTTGCATTTAAGAGACTCGAAAGAACTATTGCAGAATCTACATAACGTAATTTCGTGTTTGAAATCGCCATGATACGTTCGATCAAAATAAAGAAAAAGGGTTATTATTTGTAACAGATACAGCACAGATAAAGGCAGCTCACAGTGTCCAAAATGAACAAATTCGTGATCGAAATTAATCACGCTGTAAAAGTAGGTTAAAAATTGAACCTTGTTGAATTATTTTATGCCGTACAAATATGTATAAACAGTTGAAACAGACTCATTCGAATTCAATCCCTTAGATGAAATAAGTACTTACTTAAAGATGTCAGTATTTGTTTATTAATAAATAACTACTAATATTTAGTTATAAAAAGCCAGAGGTGCTGTTGTAAGGGGAGGGGATGGTTGACTTTTTTTAGCCAGTTGTCAGTTGTTTTATGGCAAGTATATATTACAGAAACTATTTCTGACATACACATAGCCAAGACAAGATAGAGACAAAACAAATATAAACCTAATCATCCGAGTCTTCACTTGCGTCTTCTCTATACATTTTGCTTTCGCCATCATACTCGTACCTCTTAAGTTCAAGTTCGTCTTCGTCTGTAAGGTCAAACAACAGAATTATTCTCTGGATTGATATGAAATCAGAAGAGGATATGAGCTCAATAGGAGCCTCTAGAATAAGTCCTCATTGATTTTAACATGGTTGATTTTTTGCATATGTCTCTTCCGCTACTTCCTTACGTTCTTATTTTTTGACTCTTGAGCTTCTTCTGATAATTCACCGATAGGCAATAGAACTTCAAGTTCGTCTTCGTCTGTAAGGTCAAACAACAGAATTATTCTCTGGATTGATATGAAATCAGAAGAGGATATGAGCTCAATAGGAGCCTCTAGAATAAGTCCTCATTGATTTTAACATGGTTGATTTTTTGCATATGTCTCTTCCGCTACTTCCTTACGTTCTTATTTTTTGACTCTTGAGCTTCTTCTGATAATTCACCGATAGGCAATAGAACTTCCTTAATAACTGCCGCACCATAAATAAGAATTATATGTGCTGTAGGTAGCATGAAGTACCAATTGTACAAAGATACAACTAATTCTGCAGTGGCCCTACAATATTCGCCAAACTTGTCAACATTAATAGAATATCCACTAAAACACGAAAAATGTCACCACTTTGTAAGATATTGCGGGAAAACGATTATCTCGTAAAATTCTCGAGCGCACTAATCGAGATTCTCTGAGATGGTCCAAAACACGAATTTTCTTCACAAAAATACATTGACCAGATATTACCATCATTTTCTGTTGTAGGTCCAGATGTGTAATTTCCATAGTAGCAAAATGCCGAAAATACACCAAAAACATTAACTAAACACCAAATCACGAAGCAAACATTAATTGAATATACAATTATGCGAAATTAAAAAGTTTTACTCATTTCATGAAAAATTCACCGACTAGCAAATATTAGCAATAAACGTTAACCCTTATTAAAAATTCAATTATACATAGCTGTTTGTGGATTACAGGCAGCCGATGTTACCAGGAAGGAAAAACACTCCTAGAAAGTAATGATGCCATTTCAATCCTTAAAGCAATTTCACCTGTAATAATTACTTTTAAATCGACCAAGATACCGAGCTCGGGACTAACAAACACAACATATGTTTCGGGTACTAAAATATACTTGCAGTTTTTGATACCTTATTAGCGTTCTATAATTTTTGTTACATTTTCTGCGAGTGTCGCTGACTTGAACTCTTCCGTGCCTATTAGGTCACGCCTAGAATTAATCTTTTGATTTACGGTTGGAATTACGTATAAATATTTTCTGTGGAATGTAGAATTTTTTTAATTTTCGAAGGAGTTGTACATTTCCCTTCGAATTATTTTTAATTGTTATTGGGAATAATAAGACTGTTTTCTTATGTTAATTACCTCAAGTTCACCTTTTCTTTTAATTTGTAGGTCAAGTTAGTCATGCTGGCGCCATCTCAGGTGTGCGAATGTTTATGCTATTAAGAAGTTTTAAAGAATCTCTTCCGTTTAATGATGTTATATTCCTCACGTCGATGCATAATTATCCGCGATTATTTCTATTTAATTAATACTTTGTTTTGTTCTTATTATTGTGTCTCATTTCTTTTAAATAATTTTACGTAACATATTAGGTCTGTAGAGGCACTAATGTAAACAAGATCTTGTACGAGCCTTAAATTTCTTTTGCTTTCTAATCATTTAATCGAATTTTCGTGTCTACCATATTTTTTTCTTTAATTTATTCAATTTTAAGTGCATACTTGTTGATTCTGGTCATAAATTTAATTTCTAGTTCGTGTAAATTCTAGTGGGCAATTTAGATTCTTAATGAGATAGTTAATTTTGTATTTCTAAACTAATTACGTGGTATACATATATATATAGGGTGATCCACCCATACGTTTAAGTATATACAATCTTTCCAATGAATCCCGAATTGGGAGGATATTAAAACTTGTTTTGTTTTTCCTGGCTATTCCCATTTAATAAAATTGTTATTGTTGTTTATATTGTATGTGAATGTCTTACTATACCTAGTGTACCCAATATTATTTTCGCTGTCGGAATAAGTAACTTATTGGAATGGGCCTGAAATAGAATGACAGCTGGCGCCTAAGAGTGATCCACCTTCAGTATTTTGAGTGACCCATCCCCCTAAAACTGAGAGTTAGAGGCACAGGCCCCACCCCATCTTTTCCAATGCACACTAGGGAAGTAAGGTAAGGCAGGTTGAAGGTGACACATAATAAATTTCCGAAATTTTCATAAATCTAACTGGACTGGGCAACAGGTTTGAAACTCCGACAAACGGGCACATCTCTAATTTGTCGACCGGATGACATTATTTAGTTACCGTTAGCGCCATATGTGTCTCCCTTGCTGCCAGGACAATCCTAGGAGAAGTGAGCGTAACAATATCTCTGGTTCTGGCAAAGATAAAACTGCAATTCTTGGTGAAAAGTTGTATGATGACACGTACAAACAAATACATAAGTTTGGGGATTATCAAATATTTTAAACTTTTATAATTACGATCACTTTTTTTGTGAATTTTGATCACTGTGTTACTGGTACTCTCTCACAAACAGTAGCATAATGAATATTATATGTTTCCACATGCTCTTCTTTTTTAAATCATGCACGTTGTTTGTACTTATTGAATTATTTCATAGTATTTTAAATACTTTGGTATATTTTGCTAGCCGCAATTTACTTTTCTAAATTAGTCCCGAGGTGACGTTTTCAATATTATCTCATGTGACACGCACTTATAAGATTATGAAAACTTCATTTTGTATTCAATTTCAATAATTATATGTAATTGTTATTATATATAACATAGGTAATAAATTTTATGTAGAAAGCGTTTAACCAAATAAATTATTATGTCTAATTGTGAACGGTAAACTATTGACACATTTAGCCTAGTATATTGCACTAATGTCAGGTAATTTTTTTCCCGGTGACTCCCTCCTATTCATTACTAAGCGAAAAGAATAAACTCTAAAAAAAACAGTGTTAAATCAATCTACTGATAGACATATGTCACGCAAGTCGTCACACCTACCCCTTCCGCACGGGGAGTTTTATTTAGCCCGTTGACAATGACGAGGAAACCTTTCCTTAATGATTCATTTGCCCACGGAATGACTAAGGCTCTCTTGATTAATACCACTCAAAATCTAATTATCGATCACCAACATGTTACCCTCGCCTCGCACGATAAAAGCTCTGCCATAATAACTTGTTTGGATAAAATTTTCAGAGGCGAGGGAAGATACGAGTTCCCCGCCTTGCATGAATTAAAATAATAACATTCACATTCGAAATACTAGTGTAATACATACGTTCGTGTCGTGTCGTCTCCTGTCACTCTGAGTAAAACGATCGCGTTCAATTTAATTTATCCCATACACACACCGTATTTATTCGGTCGAATTATTTTAAATTTCACATCACGGAATTTATCGAAACATCTTATTGCCGTAATGTTTGACTGCGTCCGATATCAATGTGGGCTATAACAGACGCTATTACACGGAATATGCGGGCTTACAAAACACTTAAATGTAATATTTATTATCTTGCAAACGTCGTAAAGAAGAGACAATGACTTTTACGTGACTCAATTATAGGAAATTTATAATCAGATTTCGCGTCATATTATTTTTTATTTTGCACATCTGGACACGTATCTTTTAAGTAATTTAAAATAGGTAAGGCATTTGCAATATACCTACTCTCTGTTAGTCTCTATATTTAATATATAGGTACATAATCATAGCATTCATGTTTTTAATATTGAACACTTGTAGAGACTTTGCTTTTCCAAATATCAAAATTCTATTGGAAATCTCAACATCCACTTTTTACGTAACCAGAGCTAAGTTCACACTGGAGCTTTGCAATACCACACAGAGAAACTGTATATTACGAGCTATTAGAAGTAAAATAATTGGTATTAGGTTTTGTATTACGTATCCTGACGGCAAAAACAACATTATTACGCAGTATTATACAAATTTAATACAAATCTGCTAACACAAATAATTGTAACGAATATTAACTATTCATCTTCCATTACCACTTATAAGAATAGTTGATTATTATCGCTCTAGGTGTGAACCGTACTTCTGTAGCTTACTGTAACTGTTTGCGAGAAGGTTATAGGTGTTTAGAGGAATGCTTGACAGTTTATTGTTTTGTATTCCTTTTCGATGTATGAAAAATAATTGAATGCACTTACTTATATCCGGTATTATATTTTTTCTGTAGTCTAGGTTGTATTAGATAATTTTCTCTATGCAGAAAAAAATTGTTTATAATAAAAAACAAATATGTATATAATTCTATTTCAAATAATATTAAATAATAAAGCCACTACACTCCTTTTTGGAGTTTCACCAACTGTTTCCAACAACTGCTAGTGTGTGGTGTGTTATTTTTTAGCTATTTCCCTTCATAGGCTAACTCGGCTTCACTCGGCTGCCACTCCACTAATGCTTTCGAATTCATTCCCAGTTTGATTTCCATACATGTCCTTTATCGTTAGCGATTTAATGTAGCTAACAATATCTGTGCTTCCTAGTTCATCTTCCATTTTTCGATAAGTTCTTCTTCCCATTTCACTTTCTCCTGATTAATTATACCTAGTATCCTCATTATTTTTCTTGCAAATACTGGGCTCTTATTAATTATTCGTTCATTTTTTCGATGAAAATTTTCGACCTCGAGATTTTTGCATGATGTCCAAGTTTTCAAGTTCCCTGATACGGAAGAACTGTTTTCTAAAAAAGTCTCTCTCTCCCTCTCTCCCTCTCTCTCTCTATTTCTCTCTCTCTCTCCCCCTATCTCCCCCTCTCTCCCTCTCTCCCCCTCCCCCCTCTCTCTCTGTGTGTGTGCGTGCGTGGCTGTGTGCGTATGTACGTGTGAGTGTGGGTGCGCGCGCGCGCTGTGTGTGTGTGTGACCACGAAAGCGGTCAAACCACTATAGCTATCAATTTAAAATTTTGTATTTACGAGTATAATCTGCTTCTTGAGATCTGATTAAATTTTCAGTAAAGTCGGTAGACCGAAAGTAGTAGTTTACTTCAGTAAAAAAATCGAATTTTGCCAATATTTCGTCAACTACTAAGTTTAAACAAATTTATATAGAATTCATATGTACTTAGAATTAAATTTGAAAAGAATTAATTAGGTCTTTTACTCTTACCGAAAATCAGTGTTTTGTTTAGATTTCGCAAACCATGCATTTTAGACAGGTACGTTACCAGTATAAATAGATATATTTGTCAAGAGTACAAAAGTATTAAGAGCTTGATTTGGAATATTTTGTGTATAAATGAAATTTTACTCTTAGCAAGTAGCACTTTCCTTCGAATATCTCACAAAGTATGCATTCTATACAGATTTATTAAGAGAATATAAGTATTTATAATAGAATTTTGAATTATAATTATATAAAAAAAATTCTTAAAATTCGCCTTATTTTTCAAAGAAGATAAAACTAAATTTAGAACAATTTTGTATAATTTGAAAGGTTCATACGTATAAGAAAATCGTGTGGTGGCAATACGTAATTATTTACTTTCTTATACGTAGTGATCTTTCCAGATGTCCAGGATTTGAAGTCCCCTGATACCGAAAAAGTGCTTTTTTGCAAACATGTCTCTCTCTGTGTGTGCATGAGTATTAGTGTGCGTGTGTGTGAGCACGATAGCGACCAAACAGCTACAACCTTTGTATTTATGAGTATAAACTTCCTCTTGAGATCTGATTAGATTTTCAAATAAATCGGTAGACCGGAAGTAGTAGTTTACTTCTATGAAAAAATCATAATTTGCCAATATCTCGTCAATTACTAAGTTTAGACAAATCTTTAAAAAATACAAATGTATTAAAAAGTGAATTTGAGGAGGATTATATAAAAAAAAGTTTTTCGAAATTCCTACCGAAAGTAGATCATTTTGTCTTATCGAAAAACGGTTCTTTTGCAAATATCTCCCAAATTATGCATTCTATATAGATTTATCTGATATAGAAAAGTATTTAGAGCTCGAGTTGGAACAATTTTCGTACATAAATAAATTCAAAATTCGAACTGGAAGTAACAGTTTTACTCTTATAGAATAGCAGTGTTTTGCGTATAACTCCCAAATTAACATTTATTATAAGTGCAAAAGTAATTACAGCTAGATTTGGAACAATATTTGTTTCAAAGAAATTTTAAAATTCGGACGGGAAGTAATACTTCTACTCTTATCTTATTTCTCAAAAAGTGTTTCTATAGAGATTTATTAATAGAATAAAACTAATTTGGGCTGGATTTATATAATTTCTCTATAAAAAAAATTCAAAATTTGGAGCGGAAGTAACACTTTTACTCAGAGTTTTATGTTATTAAGGAATACAGAATTTAAAGTTAATTTAGAACAACATCTGTATCTATATATAGATTTAGAAACGCACCTCATTTTTATTTTATTGCTGACACTAATTGCTTTGCTTTACTGCATTATTTTGTTATAGTAATAGGCCCTATTTGCTGCTTGTAGTTTTTCTTGTACTTCTACGTTATTTCTTCTGTTGTTTATTATGGTATCACTAAAGTATTTGAACTTATTCGCCACTTTAATTCGTAATTTCTAATTCATACCTTTCCAGATATTTTAGTACTGCCGATTCTCATAATATTTGTTTTTTCCTCATTCATTTTCAGTACCATTTTGCCTCCCTCTACCTCAACTCTCACCAAGCTCCTTTCTATTATCTTTCTTTGTTTGGTATCTATAACTAGATCATCTGCATATGCAGTAACTTGGCCTCCTTCTGTTCTCACTGTACCTCTTGTATGTATTCTTTAGTACTATTTTCAGTATCATAATAAATGTGTGTTTTTTTCCGTGTTCTGTTTGCGCTACTGCTTTTATGTTATTTAAGGCAATTTATATTAATATCCTGAGCTATGATATTATTTTTAATTGAATTTTATAGTGAAAAAAGTGCAGGGTAATTTGCTTGATTATATCCTTAATTACTTATTATTAGAATGTATCTTAATATACACGTTAACGTAATTGTAACCTCTTCTCTGAGTGTTGGTTTTGCTGAGGCAACCTTTATTTCTTGACAAATTCCAAGGGGCATTCTTTTCTGATAGTTTCATATGATTATAGTGGGATATTCAACCATGAGTCAATATTACTTATTATCATTAATATATTGAAAATTGCTACCAGATATGCTTCTGCTGGTAGAAAAATAGAAACACAGAGAGTAACACTTTTGCATACACTAATGCTACTAGGTCTCAAAAAGTAAAGACATTGCTTATTGGAAAAGCTGCCAACGTAAGGTCATTTAAACGTTTCAAGTTGCCTGTGGATTATGAATATTCAAAGTCAGCCTGGATTACTTCTAGCAGTTTTAATTCTATATATCCTAGATCTTAAACTAAATTTTCTACTTATAGGTTGAAAAGTTTCTAAAAGAATGAAGTCTCCCGATTAAAGTTATACTTCCACTACATAACGCGTCATCGCATTCAAATGAAGATGAATGAATGCTGAAGATAGGCAAATTGTAGCAATGCCCCGCCCCTTCTAATGGCCCTACCACCTATACTGCCGATGGACCGAAATATGTTTAAACTAACAAATTTGTACTACGGAAAGGGTCTTCTAACAACTGTAGTAGAAACCAAAATGAATAATTCCCATATCTTGAAAAAGTTGAGTATTAGAGACACAGCAATCAACTTAGTGGCAGCTGGGAATAAACTTAATTCCAAAATTATGAAAAAGTGTTGGAGGAATATTTTAGATGGAGTTTCAAATAATGATGAAGACGAAATAGTGCCATTAGCTATTTTGAAACACCAATATATTGAGAATTCATTGTCCACATCTCTTGAACTTCTGCGTACATTGGCACCTCTGTTTAGTCCAGTCTCCATGATACATTATGCAAATTTGTCCTAATTGTATGTACAAAAGGCAATATTTGAAGAATCTGATATTCTGGAATGTAATCAGTGTGACACTGAATTAAATGACAATTGAATTCGAAAATAATGTTGAGGGATGCGAGGACGCGATCAAAAAAGTTTCTAAACCCATGAATAAAGTTACAGTAGATAGCTCTATAAGTGCTTTAAATGTACAAACTTAGTGGGCAGATTAGAATGATATTTATATAAAAAATCTCGAAAAACAAACAAAAATTGCATATTTTTTGGGCAAAGAATAATTTTTTATTTGTGTTTTTTATTAATTAGTATTAGTATACTATATTTTATATGGTTATAGTTTTAATTATCAATATTTATTGCGTATTAGATATAACCCCCGTTAACGTGAATAAATTGTTAATGCGAAAAATCATTGTTTTATTCGGTTTACACAATCGAGTGTCTACTGTATCTGCAAAAAACTCAATGAAGAAATTTATCAAAATACTTCCTCATACTTTATAAACAACATTTAAAAAACTCCGCGATTTCAGTTTCAGGAAAAACACAGAAGGTAATCACACTTTTAAATCACAAATTATTAAATTATCTGATTCAGCATCACACATATTATTCAGAATATGTCAGAAAAACAAAAAGATATCATAGAAATAAAACAAAAATCTGAGTTTAAAGAATCGGTTGCAGTGCATTTCGTAAGGAATACGTTCGATAAAATAAACGTAGTAGAAAAACACGTTTCTTGCATGCTATAGACTTTAAATCATTCTCACTGCAATAGTTATTGAACACATTCACAACAGAGTTCACTCAATAAGAAGGAGAAATTTAATTTTTATATAAGAAGTAAGATCATCCAGGGAATTGGATATATAGGATGCAACATACTCATATTCAACACTCTAATTTATTATAATATTGGACAATATTTAAAAATTTTAGAAACTTATTTTTTTTTTCGAATTACATATTAGTATTATTTTCATCACCACCTTTATCAAAACAATTTACACACTCCACTGGAATAATGTTAAGTTGTACATTATACTACATAGATTATACGAAAAATAGGATATCAATAATTGTGTTAAACATGTGTGTACAATTTTTAAAAATTAGCATTCAATATTGTTCAAAATCAGATAACAAATCAGGTTCCATATGTTACAAACTATACTTTTAATAGCACATAGCCTTTTATTTCCACGTGCGCTTGATATATTCTATGCAGTACTATTGCTAATTGCTACATACAATACAGGCACACACATAGCAGACACATTCATTATGTGAAAAGTAATAATCAGCCCGTGAAAAATGCCACCCGATAATGTTGATTGCTAATCTAATTGCCGCAAAATGACGTCTTCGGATCGATCGGATTCAGTGAGCGAAATAATTTCAACCAATTTGCCCGAACGCCCGCCAGTTAAAACTCATGTATTTCACCTCCCTATATACGCCAAAGCTTATTTACGAAATAGTTCACGAATCAAAGGAAACTTGGCAAAATCTCGACTAAAGAGTGGAGTAAGTTCATTAACTGTTTCGGAGCGGCTCAAAGCTAAAGCTTCTGAAATGTTTTCGACCGCGGAGGCAGCAAGAGGTGATCAGCTGATATCAAGTAGTAGCGTTAGAGATTTATTGCGGAGACTGCTAGTAGAGCGAAAATTCTATTATTGTTTCCTTTTAAGCCACACCAATCGGCAAATACGAATTAAACAAGGCAAGTGTTTCAATGAATGCGAAGCACATTTATCACTCTTAGGATTTTTGTTAGATATGTCTTATATATTAGTAGGTACGAGCTGACATTTTCTATAAGTCATTTTAAAATTCAACTTATAAATATTGTTATATAAATACTACTAAAACTTTTCAGTAAAACAGTAATTTGGAAATATACTGCTATATTAAATGAGGGCGGAGGAAGATAATGTTATGGAAGGCAATGTCTATGGCATATCATTAAATGTATCAGGTTATACTTTAATGCAAGCAAAAGGATTGTATATTAAACCACACCAAGCAACGTAAACAATGTTTAGCCCACATAATCTTAATCACCGTGTGACGTGTTATGACGACACCTCTTAAAACAACACATTATTCCCCAGCATAGATCATCAAAAATACAAAAAGGAATATTCGATATTAAAATCAAAGTATACACACATAAAAAAAAACTTTCCTTGCAGCTCTGGTAATGGTAGTTCGGTGGAGTTTTTAAAAAGTTAATTCTAACTTCTGTTTTTGTTAGTTTGAACGTATTCTAACGAAAACAAGTCCACAAAAAAATAGAAGAGTAAACATTGGCGCGACGCACCATAAATAAGTCATAAATCATCCACATATATGTGTAAGCGACAGAAAATCTGTCGTATGTTCTACAAACATCGAGAGAAATAGAGAATTTTCGCGTCTTATATGCCGATATAAAAAGCGGCCGGTGCCCAGAAAGCATTCATTGATGAATATTTTTCGTACGGTTAAATAAACATAAATAAGTGAGCGGTGCAGTTTTTATTACAGTGCAATAAATACATAAATATTACAGATATAAATAGTAGTGATAGAAATAAATACGTGTGTTAATTTAAATTGTAGTAGTTTTAAGTGCGATACATTTATTTTATATTTTTATATTGTGATTAGTTTTAAGTGCGTAAATATACAGACAGATTTAAAAGATTTGCACGAGTTGTTTATTTCCAACCCGAAAACGCAACAGTATTTATCCTGTGTAAATATAATTTCCGTTAACTCTATGCTTCGTATATTCATATGTAAGTATCTTTTGTAACATTTTGCCAAATTCGCGGGTGTATTCAGTTGGCTACGAAGACAATCGAATAGAGTACAGGTGGGCTGATTCACATTTTATTGCGAAATTACTAGACAAACAGTGTACCCAAGCAGAAGTTTGGCCAAAAATAGATGTAGAAACGTTTATGATAACATTCCATGGTGCCCCAGCAGAACGGCGAAGTCCATTATTGGTATTTAATAATGTAGATAGAAAATGATTTTTAAAACAATAGAACATGTAGATAATCATAAGCTCTACAATTTAAAAATATTTTAATTTATACATAGTGTTGGACAACGACAAACCAAAATAAACTTATGTTTTTTTTTAATGATAGCCCTTGAAGAGCTGATTAAAATTATTACGACATAAAAATATGAGTTGCCTTGACTTACATTACACATAGTATAACTAAAATTAATCGGAAGGAGTTACTTCTAATATTTTTTTTACAAATAAATATTTTTATTGAAATTTTAAATCTCAAAAAATGAAAAGTTTGGGAGTTCATGAATTAACAATAGTTAAAATATCGTAGTCGCTGTTCGTCAAAAAGTTGCTTTTCGCCATACTTAGACTAAATTTTCAATTGCTTTAAAATAAGAGAAGTCATTTAAATTTATAACTTCAGTTAGAAAGCAAACCGTCAATACAAATATTTAAATTTACGTTATTGAAAACTTCTATAACTTTCGCAATATCTTGAAGAACATGTAAGCTACTATTTTCAAGCATCACAGTTATTATAAGTTATCATCTAACAAATTAAAAAAAATTTGGTTTAATAATATGTTCATATTATTTCGTATTTGAAATCTATAAGATATGGAAACAAATAAACTTACGGTAAAACAAAAATTGGAGATTCTCAGTGCCGTAAAAATGCATATTGTGTCTATTTATAAGATCATTGTTTTTAAAAGTCGCTTCATTACAAAATAAAATCTGAGATACAACATTGTGGTTGTGATTTATTTTGTGCAACATCGTATTACAGAAAGAAACTCTACTTATAAAAAAAAATTATGTGAAAATCTTGATGTAATACAGACAGAATATAAACTTCTTTAAGGTTCTCTTAATAAAGTTTTTGTTCACATCAATGACTCTAGATAATTAATGTGAGGATTTTCTTGAACGCATAACAAAATAACCTTTTGTGCAACTGCGTTTTCTACGGCAGCAGGTAACACGGCTCCTTTATTCGTATGGAATACTGCCAGTTTCATCAAATCTTGTTAAGAATTCTTAAAAAGCACTTATCGATAACAGCCGTATATTGGGATATTTTTAGTTGTATATCTTTATGGCAGCAAACAATCACTTTTCCCCAAAACATAGACCATATCTAATAATTTCAATTTTAAATATATCATTTTGCACTTAACGTAAATTCATGTACTTATAGTGACGAGTTTCCTTTAAACTTAAGTTATAAATCTAAGTTTGACGTTTAAATAATTTTTAACACACGGCGACTGCGACATATTTTATACTACTGCTAATTTATGAACTTCCAAACTGTTCATGAGTTTTAAAATTTTAATAAAAATTACTTATTTGTAAAAGGAAAATAGAAGTAACTCTTTTTGATTAATTTTGGTTATAGTGCAGGTTATGGCAATTCATATTTTTAAGTCGTAATCGGGTTTATTCAGATATAATATTCTATAACTTTTGCAATATAACCTACAGGCGGACGAAAGTACATATTTTTAAATAGTAAACTTTAAGTACTTTTCATTGGCATATAAATATACAGAGTGTTCTATTTTTTTCTTTTAGAATTTTTAACTTTTGTAAATGGTAAGTAATTCTAAAGAACATGCCTAGATACGTCGAAATAAGCATTAATTTCACGTACTGAAAAGATATCTCTACTAATTGAGCTCATAATAGGTATTCCCTCATCAATAGTTATTTCATAGCAACTTTTCAAATGTACAATTTTTAACGAAAATTCACCATATCTCAGAAACAGTTGAAAATGGACAAACAGAAATTCATGTCAGTTTAAACAGGTTTTAAAGGGCTATCATAAAAGGTAAAAGTATTCTATTTAAAGAAACATAAGTTGGTGTTGGCTCGTCGTTATCGAACACTCTGTAGAAATGAAAATATTTTTAAATTGTAGAGCTTATGTTTACCTACAATTCTTGTATTAAAAATTATTCGCTATCTACATTATTAGATCAATGATGAACAACCGCAAAATTAGAAAGGATATACAAGCAAATAACATAATCTCTACATACCAAGTAATGCGAAAAAAGAAAAGCGTCTAAACAATCAGCATCTAGAATTTATTAGAATACAATTTTCTCAATTTTGTTTAACTCTTAAGATATAGATTACATTTTAAAGCATAGCAGCACTTGGATTAAAAATGAAATGTATATTTATATAAAATTAACATTAAAAAAATGTAAGAATTTTACCACCACTTCATCTAAAATTATCTGATGAAGAACTTTGTCTTAAGTATTAAAAAAAAAAGCGAAAGTTCCAGGTATTTGGGGAAATGTTTCCAAAATTGTGTAAAATAAAGTTGAAAGAAGGCATTTTTATTGGGCCACAAACAATGAAATTGTTGAAGGATACAATATTTGATGCTAAGCTCACAAATCTAGAGTTATATACTTGGTCATCACGCTATAGCATATTTTTGGGTAACAGAGAAGATAGCTATTATGTGCTGTAGATACTAATTTATTTAAGAGTTTTTTGCAAACAATTTGGGGGGTTGTAAGCGTTAGTTATGGTCAAACCAAGATATGAAACATGGATCATCATTACCAAAGGGCTCTAGGATCCTGCAGTGATAGGCGATTCATGTCGATTTCTGTTTAGACAAACTGATGAGATGCCATACAAAAGAAAAGCTTTAAAATCCTGTTTTGCCTAATAAAATTTTATTTATAATGAAGAATAAAGTGCTGTTTTTATTGTTATCCAGAAAACAGTGTTATACTCTGTTTATAACTATTTTTTATTATTACATTTATATTCACCCTTGTATATCTTGAAAATGTGACATGATAGAAAAAATTTCATTATTCCACTGAACTCCAGTCGCAACCATGCAAAAAAACATTAGTTTGTTGACGAGTGGTATTTTCTTTCAATAAGTAATATCCTCATTTGGCAAGACATTTGCTCTCGTTACAACATACTTTTAAACAAGTCCAAAATTACTTCAAGTAGAACAATTTTAGACTAATTTACTTGTTGAATTTTTAAAATCTATTCAAATACTGATACAGAATCTGTAATGGAATAGTTAGATTCAAATGAATGTTATGTGCTTATATATTTTGAATGGACACAGTAACTATTGCAGATATTTACGAAGTCAAATACGTTATTACCATTTAATAAAACATTATAATCTATATCACATTTCCCCGTTCTGGAGAAGACATTCCTGTTCCTACACAAAACAGACGCATCCCGACTGTCCCAATCTCTAAAGTGAAGGAAAATCGAATTAGGCTTGTCGTCCAGCTGGATATCGTCCAGCTGGATATTTTTCCTCTAAAAATTACATTTCGTCCGTGATGGCATCCACCGGAATACGAGACCTAGATTAAATGAACGGAAACAAGCACATCTACTGGAAAAATAACAAAGTTCGCTCATCTCCAGTATTTATATGTGATATTTCACTAATCGATAAGATCCCCTACAAAAATACCGAACAGTCAACTGCCTACAAAAGTTTAAGTCAACTTTGATTTTGCATTATTATTTTTCTTTTGGTAAATTTATTTCTGCGTATCAATAATTTCATCCACATAAAAGTTTTTATTTCAATTTAAAAATTAAGAACCAGTTGTTAGTACAATTACCGAATAGATGCAGTAGCAACATTGCATTTTTGTAATAGCTTAAACGGGCAAATGCGCTGTTGCTACTGCATCTGTTCGGTAATTCTACATTTAAATTTCTGGCAGCTTAAAATGAAAATATCATTAGCAGGCTTTAAAACTGGACGCACGATTCTATTGCATACAAATTGGGAACGGCATCTTGACATGTGAACATGAATTGTATTATCTGTAGCTACTTTCATAAGACTCTAAAAGTTTATCAGAATTTGTTTTGGAAATCCCGGTAATTTTACCTCACATTCTTATACAATTGCTGATAAATAATGTAAGTACCTACTTGATAACAATCATTGTTTTAATGTTAAATGTGATTTGCAATAATACCTATTATGTATAATACAAGTCTAAAATAAAATAAATAATTTGAAAATGTGAAAAACATTATGAAAGATACCAAAAGAATCACATCATGAACAAAAAGCAGTCTAACAAAAACAGGGTAAAAATACCCTAAATAGAGAAGGCAACTGAGCTATCACCTATGCTTAGGGTAAGTTTACACTTGTGAGGAATTTTCGCATGTCTGTGAAAGGTTGCCAAGATACTCAAACATCTCCCGAAGACTTGGTAAAACGACTTGGAAGTATTTACATCAAATTGGAATATTACTTTACGATAGTAATTTTCCCAGTCATAATTACACTTCCAAAGAGAATATTTCCATTTCGCATAGGAATATTATTTCAAGATATTAATTTTTCTAGTCATAAGCCCACCGGATCTCTATGTTATACGAAATTCTTAAAAATGAAAAGTCACAGATTTGTTTTTTTTTTTGGAAATTGTTCTTTATTAAGTATATTGATTTATACGTGTATATATAAAATTATATAATATGACTGTATATTTCTAAAAACAACAAACAGATAATAGATCAAATAGATCTTAATACATGTAGTTTCATGTTAGATAGGTTGCATACATATATGTCTGAATAAATACATACATTCAAAATTTTCATGAAAGAATGACGAAACGATTTTTATCTTACCCTTTAAAATTTCTTCTTCTGTGGTGGGTATAGAATTTAAATGTAGTTTCATTTAACCAGAATACACGGACCGATAACCCTAATACTTTATTATTGTTATAGTATTTAAATATATACAGGGTGAGTCATCTCGGCGGGTAGGGCCGATTATGCCTTTACGAGTAAAGATATTTCGAAGCGGTTTTTTTCTTGTGATAGCTGCTTATTAGGAGCACATTTTAAACATATTTTGTATTAGACAGAGTGTTCCATAACTTGGTGGCTAACTACAGTTATAGTTTTTTAAATGGAACACCCTATATATTATTGCATTTTTGTATTCCTCGTATAATTCTAAGTGAAAAAGTAATAAGATAGTATAGGCCTAAAATCTAAAGTTTTTGACTTATTCCCATTTTTCTGAAAAATTAAATGTTTGTGTAAAATTATATTTCTCGAAAACGGCGTATTAGATGGACACAATTTTTTGAAGTATTGTTTACAATAAGAGGTCTTAATAGAAGCATGTTTTATTTTTTTTACAGTTAGTAACTGCATGTGCAGAAAACTGGATTAAAATTACATGACACGTTTTTGTATAAAAGTCATTTTTTTTAAATGGAACATCCTATATATCAGTTTATTTTTGAATTGTTTATTAAATTGCATGTCAGAAATATGTAAGATGTTAATACATACATTAATCGTGATTATTACTGAGCTACTGTCGCTTTTTGATATAATTTTGTCAGTACTGTACTATATTATAGCTCAGTAATAGTCACTTTTAAAGTATTAACGTCTTACATGTTTTTGATGTGAAATTTAATATGGAATTCAAAAATGAAATAATATACAGGCTGTTTCATTTGAAAAAAATGACTTTTTTGCAAACACTAGCAAAAGTATATCAAAAAACGACAGTAGCTCAGTAATAGTCACTTTTAAAGTATTAACGTCTTACATGTTTCTGATATGAAATTTACTAAACGATTAAAAAATCAACTGATATGTAGGGTGTTCCATTTAAAAAATTTACTTTTATACAAAAACGTGTCATGTAATTTTAATCCAGTTGGATTAAACACATGCAGTTAGTAACAGTAAAAAAATAAAACAAGCTTCTCTTAGGGCCTGTTATTGTAAACAATACTGCAAAAAATTGTGTCCATCTAATACGTCGTTGTCGAGAAATATAATTTTATTCAAACTTTGAATTTTTCAGAAAAATGGGAATAAGTCAAAAACTTTAGATTTTAGACCTATACTATTTTATTACTTTTTGACTACAAATTATACGGGGAATACAAAAATGCAATAATATACAGGGTGTTCCATTTAAAAAACTATAACTATGGTTAGCCACCAAGTTATGAAACACTCTGTATAATACAAAATATTTTCAAAATGTGCTCCTAATGAACAGCTATCACAAGGAAAAAACCGCTTCGAAATATCTTTCTTCATAAAGGCATAATCGGCCTTACGCGCTTAGATGACTCACCCTGTATATCAGAATATAGAAAAATATACATATAATTTTGGCGATTTACCTTTTAATACAAGATTCTCATAAATACATGCCATATCATGATCAATTGTGATATAAGAAATAAAATACAAGGTAAATTCCAGATCTTGAAGAGTAACATTTTGATGAATCCAAAAATAGACAACAATCTGTAATACATAATTGCTTATAAATATTCGTAAATGCAAGAAACTGTATTTTCTAAAGAGAAAGAAACTAACAAATACATTTTAATAAAAAAATCAAAACGGTTAAGTAAACACGTTTATTGATTTTCAACGTGTTTCGCTTCTAAAGCACACCTTTGCGCCTACAATGATTAATCTCACATCGTGGATTCAACTAGTAAAGTGTTGATACAGCCAGATAAGCAATTACATTTAATACTTAAATGAGTTAACAGACATTGTATGTAAGCAATTCATTCAATATGTTTATGTGTATATTATATTTTTTGCATTAAACTGACAAAAACTACACTTTTTTTAATAAGCGGGACTTTTTTGAAACCCTAAAGAACGCAACAGAGTTTGTTTAGTATAGAAACTGTCCCAGCAAAAGCTAGAAGTATGGTTGCCTGGAGAAGACAGAATATCAATCTCTTTAATAATTAATCAAATTTCTACTTTTGTTGTTGTAATTAATAGAATTAATAGTAATGATTACAGCTAGGATAATTAGGCAAATTGCCTTAATATGTCTTTTTTGCTTTTTATTTAGGACTCTGCCTTTTTTTAGGAATCTCCTGTTTTCTTGGCTTTTTGTGTCTTTTATTGTATACCAAATTACAATTTTAAGAAACTTCGTTCATAAATTTTCAATTTAATAAAAAAATCCTAAAAGCAATTTTCCTAGAAAAATGCACATTTTAAATTTCTGAAATATATTGTAAAAAACCACATACAGCCTGTGTAATGGAACACTTGATATAGCAAGTCCAAAATACATCAGAATCGCAACGTGGTAATATCAAATGTTTCATTACACAAGCTGTATATATTTGTGCGTGATTCATGTTACATGTTTTATGAAAATCCGTCTAGTAGTTTTTGCGTGATGCGCGGACAAGCATTCTGAGATTTTCAGTTTTATATATTTGTGAGATTATTCCCAAATGTAGAGGTTTAGTGAGTTTTACCCAGTTTAATTTTAATGGTGGAACAGACCAGATTGTCAGGAGATAGTTTGATACTGAAACTGAAAATCACAAGAAGCCTTTGATGACAGTGATGTATTACATGTCTTAACGTATATTCAAACAAATTTCTTTTGGTTGCCCCATAAATAAAGAAATTGGAAACAGTTGGATTGACTCTGGTGGAATCCCTAGATATTATATAAAAGGCAGTAGATCTCACATGGAGCGCCCCTGGACCAGCAGGCATAAAAATAAAGGATTAACTTAAAGCTGTTTTGCAAAAAAATCCTTAAGAAAAGTGAAAAATAATTTCTGAAGCGATGAAAGTATATTCATAGCTTCTGTATCACCTGTATCACCTTGGCATTTCACAAACGCTATAAGATCACGCGCTTTAGCCAAAGCCTCCTTATATGTTAAGATGTTGTTTCTTGCATCTTGAAGATCTGAAGGTTCAAGTTCATCTGTTGAGTCATCAGAAATTTCTTGAACTTCAGAAATTTGTTCTTGTAATGGTACGCGTAAGTCCAAAGGTGATCTCGCAATTGGTAAATTATTATCGACCTGATAAGAATCGTTTAAGCTTTGCTCACTGACCCCTGCAATACATCTTTTCTGAATTTCGGCAAGTAGATTTAATGGCAACTCATCTTCACGTTCAAAATCAACATCAAATGCTGTCGGATATTCCTGGCTGTTAAACGTAAACCCTGCCTTACGAAAACAGTTCTGAACTGTTTCAGAAGTAACTTGGTCCCATGCACTTTTAGCAAAATAAACTGCATCCAATAAGTTTATACGTTTCACTAAATCATTGGCTGTGTTAGAAATTTCAATGTTTGCTAGTAAGTGCTTCAGTATCAAAGTTCTGTAATTATGCTTAAAATTTTTAATAACACCCTGATTAAGTGGTTGGCTGATTGAAGTACAATTAGGAGACAAAAAGTGTATTTTAATGTTTTTCAAATTGATGTTTTTTGGATGCGATGCCGCATTGTCCAGAAAAAGTAAAATTTGCCTGTTTTGTGCTCCCATTTTCCGATCGAAATTTTCTAACCATTCACTCATAATTTTAGACGTCATCCATGATTTGGTGTTTGATTTCCATGTCACCGGTAAATTACCTTTTATTAAATTTTTAAAAGCTCTTGGTCTAGATGCTATTCCAATAGCCAGCAACTTTTCCTTGTCTCCAGCCATGGTCGCACAGTGCAATATTGTTATCCTTTCCTTAGACAATTTTCCTCCCACACATTTTTGATTTTTCAAATTCATGGTCTTGATTGGTAATCCTCTAAAATAAAGCCCAGTTTCGTCTGCATTGTAAATATCTCTTGGTAAGTACTCTTTTATTAGATTAGGTAGTTTCACCATGAATGATGCTACATCCGCCGGATTAACAGAGGCGGCTTCGTCAGATATCGTTTTGAACGTAATATTGTGACGAATTTTAAACTTGTTAAGCCAACCGGACGAGGCATTTAAAGTGTTGTTACCCAAGGATTCAGCTATTTCTTTAGCTTTACTTTGTATCAATGGACCTAAATGGAAAAGTAAAATTATTTAAATAAAACATATTAGTCAATCAGAGTCCATTTAGTAAACTAGTGATAAAATGAATCAACTTGCTGTAAATCTTTTGTATAGAATTAAAAAACCTAATTTATTTACCAGTTAATGGAATTCCTTTATTGTGTGCTGCAACAAACCATTCGTAGGACAACAGATCAATTGTCAGTCCTTCAGCATTAAAAAAGCTTCTTTTCTCATTTAAATTTCCATTTGAGTGCCATTTTACTTTCTTATACGTAGTATAAGGAAGTATTGTGATGATGAAAATTTTCGACCTCGAGATTTTTGCAGATGTCCACGTTTTGAGGTCCCCTGATACCAAAAAAGTGGTTTTTAAAAAATGTCTGTGTGTCTGTGTGTCTGTCTGTGTGTGTGTGTGTGTGTGTGTGTGTGTGTGTGTGTGTGACCACGATAGCGGTCAAACCGCTGCAGATATCAATTCCAAATTTTGTATTTACGAATATAATCTCCCTCTTGAGAACTGATTAGATTTTGAGCAAAATCGGCAGACCGGAAGTAGTAGTTTACTTCAGTGAAAAAATCGAATTTTGCAAATGTTTCGTCAATTACTAAGTTTAAACAAATTTATAAAGAATTCAAATGTACTCAAAATTAAATTTGAGAAAAATTGTTTTAAGAAAGTTTTTCGAAATTCCTACCGGAAGTAGGTCTTTTACTCTTATCGAAAATCAGTTTTTTGCGAATATCTCGCAAGTCATGCTTTCTAGGCAAGTACATTAAGAGTATAAAAGTATTTAGTAAAATTATTTAAATAAAACATATTAGTCAATCAGAGTCCATTTAGTAAACTAGTGATAAAATGAATCAACTTGCTGTAAATCTTTTGTATAGAATTAAAAAACCTAATTTATTTACCAGTTAATGGAATTCCTTTATTGTGTGCTGCAACAAACCATTCGTAGGACAACAGATCAATTGTCAGTCCTTCAGCATTAAAAAAGCTTCTTTTCTCATTTAAATTTCCATTTGAGTGCCATTTTACTTTCTTATACGTAGTATATATCTGGTCTGATAATAATCCTTGTTGCGCTGAAGATAGGCGGGAACAGAACAATCCAAAAGTTAATGTTTGGTGTGGCATATTTAACATCAGAGTGATAGGTCCTGTTTTTATAGAAGGGAATTTAACGGGTGCGAGGCACTTGGCATTGTTACGAAATCAATTAGAAATCTTTATTGATGAGCTTTCACTAAACGACAGAAGAATAATGTATTTTCAGCAAGATGGTGTACCACCACATTTTAGTTTAGAAGTTAGAGCCTACCTTGATGAGCTGCTACCTGAGCGTTAGATTGGACGAAGAGGACCAGTAGAGCGGCTGCCCAAATCTCCAGATCTCACTCCTTTAGACATTTTTTCTAGGGACTTCTGAAGAATAAAGTTTACGTTAACGCCCCTGTGTCAATTGATGAATTAAGACTAGCCATACAACGGGAAATTCAAAACATAACCCCTCAAATGTTAAATAATGATAATAGAAATTTTGTTGAACGTATTTGTTACTGCAGAATCCAACAAGAAAATCAGTTCGAACATTTTTTAAAAATAAACGTTAGGTAATTAATTTTTGTTACTATTGCTATTGGAAAATAAATTAAGTATAGGCACTATTAGCTCGTAAACCGCCACTCTAATCAATAACTTGCACTCTTTTTGTTTTGTCTTGAATCTCAAGATGTATTAGAAATTGTTAAAAAAATGCAGTGTTTCCATTTAAGAAAATATGTTTCTCTGAAATAGCGCCCAATCTGTCAACAACGCGTTTATTTTTTCCACACATTTTTCTTTATTGGACTAATTGCTAAAACTTTGCTTCAGGAACCATAGGTCTATCTTTTCAAATAAAAAAGTTAGCCTATGTCAAAATTTAAAAAAATAAGCCTGTATATAGAATGCATAACTTACGACATATTTGCAAAAAATCACTATTCGATAATAGTAAAAGTGGTACTTCCGGTCTGAATTTTGAAATTCTTTTTATACAAAAGATATTGAAAATTATGTTTTAAATCCTTTTATACTCGTAACGTACTGGTCTAAAAAGCATGACTTGCGAGATATTCGAAAAAACTGATTTTCGATAAGAGTAAAAGACCTACTTCCGGTTGGAATTTCGAAAAACTTTTTTAAGACAATTTGTCTCAAACTTAATTTTAAGTATATATGAATTCTTTATAAATTTGTTTAAACTTAGTAGTTGACGAAATATTGGCAAAATTCGATTTTGTCACTGAAGTAAACTGCTACTTCCGGTCTACCTATTTTACTGAAAAACTAATCAGATCTCAAGAGGGAGATTATACACTTAAATGCAAGATTTGGAATTGACAGCTATAGCGGGTTGGCCGCTACCGTGGTGACAGACACACACACACAGAGAGAGACAGACAGACAGAAACACAATTTTCATCATCACAATACTTCCTTATACTACGTAAAATAAAGTAAAAGTCTGTGACCGGAAGTGTTACTTTTATTCTTAGCGACCACATTTCCGGTTTGAATTTTGAAAAATGTTTTGGGCAAAACTAGTACCAAATTGAATTCTATGCACTTTTGTATTTTTTGTACATTTTTTTAAACTTATAGTTGACCAGTTGTTTCGAAAGTCATGATTTTCGTGTTTTAATAGTTACAAATATCTGGTGAACAGATAGTTTAACGAAAATTTACAAAAAGTACAAATGTGTTTAATTCAATTCTGACGAAGTCAGCGGCGAGACTTTTGGTTCTGATTTTAAAAGATATTTTGTGAAAAGATTATTGTAAATTGAATTCTAAACGCTTTTGTGTTCTTTGTAAATTTTAGTAAAACTAATAGTTGACGAGCTATTACGAAAGTTATGATCTTGTGATACGTTTGAAGTGAATGCGGAACTCGAAAGTAGAAATAAGCTTAGAAGGTTTCAATAATTGCAAATATCTGGTCATGTGATGGTTTTCAAAAAATTTGTTAAAAACACAATAGTTTTAAAATTCAAATTAGACAACGTTCGCATAGAGAATTCTTCAAAATGCAAATCGGAAGTCACAATTTTACTCATAGCGACGATATTTCCGGGTCGGATTTTAATGAATATCTTATGGAAATATTGTTTTAAATCGAATTCTAAACACTTTTGTAGTCTTTGTTAAGTTTGATAAAACTTACGTTTGGCGAGATATTTCGAAAGTTATGATTCGCATAATAAAAAAGAGATCACATAATATCATTTGGTGTAAGACTATCCGTCAATTAAGTTTATACCGTATGTGTCAATTTTCATTAGGTATAGGGATTCAATGTTTACGTGCGATTTATACGTATAGAAGTAATACGTGACAACGTGGCACCCCTACTGTCCGTCACCAATCCCGGCAACAATCGACATCACAACGATTTTCTCCGATCTTCCCACTTCTCCCCACCAGATTTTACATTCAATGTTTAACTGCGAACACGTTGCGATCCAGTCTGCAATAAAAGCCGTCTTATTACTGGAACGGGAAACATCAAATGGCCGTCGCGATCTCCTAATCCAGTAGTTTATTATTATTTTCAGAATCCTTTTTTATTTACCTTATTTTTAATTTTATTAGAATTACGCTTTTGTTTGTGTCATGCAGCGTGAACGCAGCTTAATAATTCTCTGCTCTACTGAAAGGATAAAGAAAAACAAATCCTTGCAACTCGTAAATATTATTTCTGAACGCATTACAAACACCCATGCGAAAAAAGGGTCCAATAGTTACTGCTAACTTATTTTCGAGCATGTATCGGTCGCGCTGGCATTGGAGAGGAAAGTAGGGGTGCCACGTTGTCACGTATTGCATGAATTGATCGCCTATGGCTAATGAAAATTGACACATGCTGTATGTACTCTATGACATTTAAGATGACGGATTTAAGAAACTAATTGAAATAGATTTACATATCTATACCTAATAGAAATAGAAATATATCTAAACAGCAAATTTATTGAACGCTTAATACATAATAATAATATAAGTCCATTAACTACGTGAGCTCGAAATGAGGGGGAGGGGGTGTTAATGAAAATCTCTCGCCCACTTTTAATATAGAGAATATACATTATTATAACAGTTAACATTTTGTATTACAAAATCAATCCTGGGCATAGGCAATATTTAACATGGAACACAATAACATCGATTTATGCTCCGCAGATGTATATTTAATTATTTAGAAATTATAAAGTAAATCTCACCGAGGGGGAGGGAGGGATCCAAATTTTTAAAAAAAACTCCTCACGTAATTAAGGGGCGTTCCATATATATGTATGTACCATGAGCAATGGATGTCTTCTGTAGAATTGTTAATACTTTGCTAAATAATGTTTATTTAATTTAATAACTTAGTAATATTAATAATATATCTCAATTATAAAGAAGTTAAATTCTACAATTTTCTAAACTAAATAGGTATTCAAAAATAAATGTTTTGGCATAGCTATAATTAAAATATTCCATAAATTAAATTTAATTAAAAGTGGTAAAAATCCAGAAAAAAAAATACATACAAGACAGGTATATCGGCAGATTGTGATGAAAGCAGGAAATAAAAAGATTCTTAATCCATCCATAAATACAATATAATAAAATTTCATCAATTATCGATTTAATCTATTTTTTCTTGTGTCGTAATAAATGAAATATAAAATTTTAATCGATTCAGAACGTATGAAATTCAACGGGTTGTATTTTGGAATAAATATACCACATTAAAAATTGCTGATATATCGACCCAGTTGTCGAATGCATATTAATAGGTTTCGTGTGAATTAGTACATAAGTGGTTTTAGTAAATTATGTAAACAACAGCGTACGTGATTAATTAATATTCTCCTTTATTTACATATATATTCCCTCGCAAACATTCCTCCGAAATCATTTTCTGTAGTACGTACAATTTAGATATTTAACATTATGGTATTATGTACAGTAAAAAGCAAATGTAGTTGTTCGAAAACTACCACACAATACGGAAAAAAGTATTAAGTGTCAAATATTATTGTTAAGAACTTAACATATTTTATTTTATTTTTTATTACTGTTCCTTGCTTTATAGATGGATGTTTTTCTTAATTTTTATGTATTATTATATTTTTGTAATGTTTGTTTTATATTTTCGCTTTTATTTATATTATCATATTTAATGTATTTCTTACTTACAAATTTAAAGATATTGTGAGAATACTGATGCGGAGCTCTTTTCGAAGCAGAAGCTATCTCAGCGGCCGAGTTTATTGTCTGCCGGCCCTGCTACACAACTATGCATCGAAGGCGATGCGAGACCTCCTATGTATGCGTACGGACTGCAGTGTTGGGCACCTGCTCATATATAGGTGGTTGATAGCTCCCTCAATGGTTCATATGTATATATGCTATATGTTATCGTATGTTTGATGCAGAGCGACCACCGACATATCGGCGCATACCGAAATTAAATAAATGTAAATTTGAAATGAAATTAGAGTTTTATTTTACGGTGCTTTCAAAATAGGAAGTTTCCTTAACAATTATGTTATTTTAATTGCTAAAGCACAAGATAAGTTATCAAAGCAAAGCATTCAAGATATAAGAGGTTACTAGCAGAAAACGACCATACCCGAAGCTTTCCAGGTAGTAGACAATCCTAAACCTTCTTATTCAAACAGAATTCCTGACAGAGCCTCATTTGTCTGCTACATCAGTCTATTTATATTCGGTAATACCGCGTGATCATTTAAATTCTAAATTAGAGCAGGCTGTGTAATTTAAATTAAGTTGGTATATAAGTACTAATTTACAATTTGAATTGTCAAAGTGACGTTTCAAAATGTTAATTAATCAATAATTGACATTCTGGACAACCTAATAAAAAAAATCCCGCCTGCTATAATTTAGAATTTAAATGATCGCGTGGTAGTTCGAATAGGGTTTCTAGGAAAAGAAAATTGGAAAAGTTGCCCTGAATATTGGAAAATTCGGGAAAAATTGATTATCTTTTTTTCTATAGGATTTTTATACGAAGTCAAAACCATAACTTAGGATTCCAACGATGGATATGCGTAATTCGTTTCTTGTTTTGTTCGTTATGGTCCTGGAAAATTTTCAGGAAAAAAAATTCGGGAAAAGGAAAGTTTAAAATTCAGACAAACTACAAAAATCATAATTTTTTATACATTCTCGATCATAACTGGCGATAGAAACGACATATTCGGTTGAAACATGTTTAAGTATTTCGGGACAAATTATAAGTTGACCTTGCTTGGACACGGAACTTCATTCAAACGCATAAGCACGGTTTTGCTTTTACATATTCATTTAATTTTTTATATTTGCATAATATTCTAAGTCTTGCCGACACTTAAATACACCTTCATAATTTGGTTTTTGGATTTGGTTTCATATATTTATTATAGTATATACACTCAGTGATGTGTGATTTATTTAAAAATTATGTACTAGGTGTGCTTTGCTTATTTGGTGAAGGATGCAATGGTAAAACAAGCATAGCTTGAACTGCATCCCTTTTCCATCAATTTTTTATGTAATTACCTTATTGTAAGTTTCTTTTTTGTTTGTTTTTGCGAGTAATATTGATATAAATAAATTCATTATTATTATTATTATTATATATAAATATATACCGTTTGACTGAAATAAAAGTAGATATAGGGAAACACAGACACGCACACACGTGCATGCAAACTTGAAATGGAGGGGTACGATAATAGGGGAATACACATGAGTTCATATCGGGCGGACACCGGATACCGAGACCGAGGCTTCAGTGCAAAACGTTGAAAGCTGGTATGCAGACGTTTGCTTTAAGGAATTGCTCCGCTATTTTGGTAATTGATGTATAATGTATTAACAGTGAACTGAAACAAAACTATAAAAATTGTAACTAAAATAAAATTCTCACATTTAAAACGAAACTAAATATTATAATGAACTATACAAATAAATTTTGCACGTCTTTGTACGAATTATGCTTCGCATACCATAACACAATCTGTATTTTTTCCTCGACAGCTAAGGGCATTTTATTTTAATATTTGCGAGTTTGCTCAGACACAATGTAAGTTCCTGCTCTAAAGATACGGAACGAATGCCATGTGCGCATGGTGTTCGCGCTCTCGGGGAGGTGGTGTGGGTAAACCAAGAGCCACATTCTTGAACTGTTGTATACATACTATCCGTCCATCGGATCTTTTGAGTCACATGATTAATTGCGTGCTTTATCAACGACATCCGCACCTAGAATGTATATATACTCATTTCTTTCCAATCTCAATGACTAGATAAGGATAGAAATTTTAAACTTTAAGGTGGGGTTGTCTTCTCCATAAGAGTAATAAGACAGACAGAGAAAATATACCGCCATGACATGTTACTACGTTAGTCAACTTATTAAAGTTTGACATATAACATTATTCTCTGCGTTTTGGTTTATTTTTGTTATATTGCTTTTCTAATTCGTTTTTGTTCTATCTTGCCAATAATTGTTCTATTCAGAACAAAAAAAACTGAATTTAATACATTTTCTGTAAGTATTCTAATCACTAAATTTATTGGTTAGAGGTTAAGAATTTACATTTATTACAGAAACATGTCTGGGAAACGTCTGAATTCTGAATTCACAATCTCAACAACTTGTATTAAATGTCCTGGACTTTTTTGAAAGAGAAAAACAAAGTCGTGCACCTCTCATAAATATAAATGTACCTATTGAAGTAAGAATCATATAGATATATTTTTTGAAATCACAATAAAGGTTTGAATATTGCAGAGAGCAACCGCTGTTCTTAAAATCTCCACACAAACTATCAGAAATATAAAACAACGTAAAGGACAAAACACTGCTTTCTTCACCCGGTAAGAAAAGACCTCGTGTCAAAGCCAAAACAGAAGATTTGCGAGAATCTACAAAGATGGAAGTACGAAACACTATTTATAACATGTATAAAGAGAGTATGTTATTAGGTATTTCATTTATGTTTCACAATTTTAATATATTTGAAATTATTTCAGAGAAACATGTTACTCTGCTTACATTGAAAAATGAATTACACACCAAAGCAGTAATCGATATTGGAAAATCTTCTTTGTCCCATTTATTAAAAGATTGGATTTAAATTCAAAAAGGAAGACAACAGACGAGCATTGGTGGAAAAGCATGATATAGCCCTTTACTGAAGCACTTTTTTGAGGAAGTATACAGATAATTTAAAGTCAAATTCTCCAAGACCGGTGATATTTCTTGATGAAACATGGATATATTCAAAAGATAATTGAGGAAGATCTTGGCATGTACATCTACAAAAAGTGTTCGAAAGCCAGAAGGTTATGATGGCAAAAGGTTTATAGTTTTACATGCCGGAGGTGAATCAGGGTTTATTGAAGGTGCAAGTTTGATATTTGCATCGAAAACCAAAGCAAAATACTATCATGCTGAAATGAACAGTAAAAAGTTTGAGGAATGGATTAAAATACAATTCATGCCACATTTACCAAACAATTCACTTGTGATAATGGACAATACACCATATCATAGTGTAGTATTAAATAAAATCCCAAATTCTACATCGAGAAAACAGGAAATAATAGACTGGCTGTCCAGCAATAAGTTTTTCCGGTGAATTCACAAAATATGAATTGTTGGATTTAG
The DNA here is from genome assembly GCA_963170755.1 of Amphimallon solstitiale. Lineage (NCBI taxonomy): Eukaryota > Metazoa > Arthropoda > Insecta > Coleoptera > Scarabaeidae > Amphimallon > Amphimallon solstitiale. The sequence goes on along the minus strand of OY720681.1, from coordinate 35,897,061 downwards.
TTAGGAGAAACAAACCTGAGAAACTGTATTTAATCCTAATGAAACATCCAGTTCAGATTCAGATTTAGAATCTGAGTGACGTTTTTATAATATAAAACAATGTGTTTGTTGAGTTTATAAACATGATAATGCAGTGATTACCTGAAGAAGTTCTTATCTGAAAATCCATTTATTAACAACTTCTTTATTTTATGTGGAAATTGATGTTTTTGTTTCGGTGAAACATTTATAAGAAGTTAATTTAAAACCAATGGATGAAAAGTGAGTGCATTATTATGAAATGTGAATCAATACTTTCGGCTCACTCTACATGCATGGCTGGTAACAGCCGAACATTGTAGTTATGTTGGTGCATTATTATTTCTAGTATACGAAGAAAAAGAAAGCCACTCATGCACTGATTAAGGATTACTTATTTAAATTTACAGTACCTAACAAAATAATCAGAGGATTGTTTAATAAGATTTATTTATTAAAATAGTTTCACTTAATTATAATAAAAGCAATAGTTAATAAATAGCAATAAGAAAATAAGTTTAATCATATAGAAATATTATGTGTGAGATTATAAAAGTTTATTATAGATATTTAGCATACAATAAATAACAGTAAAAAAAAATTTAAATAGATTTCAAATATATTAATAAATAAATTTAACTTATTATTAAATTTTTGTGTTTTGTCTGTAATGAAATGCCTATTTAAATTCTAAAATAATGGCCACGTTGTGCAGGAATAAATTAATATTGTATAGTGCCATAAATAATTATAAATACAAAATTATTTACAACTTACATACATTAAATACAATCACAATTAAATCTACACTGTTTAATTTTTGCATATTCTTACACTTTTTTAAGAAATGAGATATTTTAAGGTGCTAACGAGGTCTTCTTTTAGAATAACTAAAATTCACTTGCAGAATTCCGAGTGCTTCCTTTATTAAAAATGCTCTTTCTCCTAGAACAACATATCCTGGGTTAAGCTTGTTGCAAAAATTACTTCTTCCATTCATTTTTGAGATGTATGTCACTCCGAGCTTCACTAATGTAACATATACTTCACTGAGGAGTTATTGCTATTAAAATTTCTATCGTGCTTATAAATAGAACAGTACTACTGCTGAGCTAAATTATTATCTGGTTTTCCAATGATAATTACTCACAAATTGTAAAAATAACCATAAAACAAAAATTATTTTGAACTGAACTGATTTTCCACAAAATAATTCCATTAAAAAATTGTCACTAGAAAATAGGTAGAGGTGCATTTAAACATTTCATGTGTTCTATATTCAGACTGACATGATTTGTTGTTAAATATTTTGAGATATTATTCCACTACTATGTTTTTTTTAATAAATACATACTAAGGAATTGTACATAACCAATTTGTTGCAAGGTGAATGAATGACAGACCGACAAATTTTGTTGATAACCATAACCAAATTTTATTATTGTTTTATAAAATTTCATTATGATAGATATAGCTAATTTTAAGCAATGAATAAAACATGGTATAAAATATAAAAAATATTAGATTTAAGCATCATAAGTTCTTTATTTTTAAATGTTTAATTCTATTTTGTAAGTAATGAATTTGAGCCAGAAGTGTTGATTTAATTCATACGGATCAAAATTAATCACGTGACTCAAAAGATCCGATGGACGGATAGTACATACATAGGTACATGTTTATGTGTGTGTATTTGAAGATGCATATTAACTTTTAACTACGACAATCTGTATATATATATACACAGGGTGGTTCACCGAGAATTAAATCGATCGATTGCGGAAAAACTGTAGCTAGAAATGATCTGAAATTTTTACACTATACTAAAGTCGATGGGGACCATTCGCGTAAAATATTTTCAAGATGGCGGCATTCCGGGCTATACCGGAAGTACCATATAATAATACTAAAAGAAAAAAGTAATAAAAGATGTTCATATAATTAACCATCCCGTTCTAGCCATAACTGTGCCCTGCGTAGTGTCGACGTAATGGCACTGCCTAGTTTTCGCTTCATAATGCTACCAAAGGCTGCAAAAACAGCTTCACGATGGTCTTCGGCATTATCAAATGTTTGCACAAACGATCTTTTGCGTGTCCCCAAACAACAAAATCAAATGGCGTTAAGTCTGGAAATCTAGGTGGCATAAAATCGACCGTTGATTATCAATTCACGAATTTGCAAACCGATTATTAAGATATTCGTTGATTATGTTTGAATTGTGGTATGGGAAGCCATCTTGTTGGAAGCAGATGTTAATATTCTCAATCAACGGTAAATAATCAGGTCTATTTTCTAAATCAGTTTGTAGTAAATTCAAAACCTTTCACTATTTAGTGTTTCTTTAAAAAGTATGGACCCAATAAGTTTAGTACCTAACACGCCACACCAGTCGTTAAAAACCAAATCTCACTTAATGCCGACTGTTCTTAACAACGTGAGTAATTTTCTCTGTCCCAAAAGTGAAAATTGTGTCTATTGAGAGACCATTGTTTGTAAACTGCTTTCGTCAGACCATAGAATCGTAGCATGAAAATTATTCATATTCTCACATTGGTTAACATACCATTGGCAAAATTGTAATCTTATCTCTTTATTCCATTTCTAAGCCTCTGTAGAATGATATACTTACACGGATGGTATTACTGCCGCTTTTAAAAAAAACTGTGCTATATATAGTTTTCAAAATACCATTGTTATGTTCAAATTCTCTAACAGAAATTTAAAGATTTTCAATAAACGATTGTAATACATTTAATTCTCCATCTTCATTCATTAATTTCGGATTTCTAGTGGGTTTGAAAAACGAACCATATTCTTTTAAATTAGTTACCGAATTTCTGTACGTACGAGCACTGGCCTGACTTTTTACAGGATACAGCCTCAAATACATCATTTCAGCTTTTACACTGTTTTATTATAAAGAATGTAACAACTCAACATATCAAATTTTTCGGTATTAGTTAATGAAGCCGTGTGACACAAAAATACTCTGGACAGTATAATTTTTAAGTGACATTAAATTCGATTGTGTTTTCATGTATCACAGCTACTTATTAGATAATGAAGCCATGTTTGAAACAAAAATACTTCGAACAGAATAATTTTTATGTGACATTAAATTCGATTGTGTTTTCATGTATCACAGCTACTTATTAGATAATGAAGCCATGTTTGAAACAAAAATACTTCGAACAGAATAATTTTTATGTGACATTAAATTCGATTGTGTTTTCATGGATCATAGCCTACTTATTAGTTAATGAAGCCATGTTTGACACAAAAATACTCTGGACAGAATAATTTTTAAGTGACATTAAATTCGATTGTGTTTTCATGTATCACGGCCAACTTATTAGTTAATGAAACCATGTTTGACACAAAAATACTCTGGACAGAATAAATATTAAGTGACATTAAATTGGATTGTGTTTTCATGTATCACAGCCTACTTATTGTTAAGTGTTTAATAAAATACATTTTTTAATATTGTTTTTATTGTTTTTAAAAATAAACAGCACGTATGGTATATCATTGTAAAGAGGATTAGATAAACACGTTCAATTCTTTCAAGGCGGATTTGACGTTCCATAAAAAAAAAATAAAAAATGGAAAGTGCAAGAAAAAATCTAAGTCGATTTAAATTCTGCATAAAAAGTGCCTCAAGAAAGTGCAAATAAAAATTATGTGTCTACTAAAGAAATTTGACATTTTTCTTTTTCTCGCTTGAAGTCCTGAAATACATGGAAATTTAAAAAATGGGGAATATCGTATAATTTCATTAATTCTTATGAATAATTCATCTAACTTAACCAAACTTGTTTCGATCGTGATCCCCATGCTGGAAATGTTATTTGGGACACGTTGTATATAGTCGTTAGAGTTTCTGTTAGTAGTCGTAACACTTGTGAACGACTCGGCCGATTTAGGTCATATTCCCGCAATACATTTGTTTTGTCGAGAAACACCAGCAGGAGAGAGAGATCCTGGGAGACCGTTAAAAAGATGTCAAGATAGATGGGACAGAAACGCCATGATGTATGCGTGAAGAAGAAACAGGTTTCGAGCTCCGATAAAAGAAGTGGAAGAAGATAAATAAGATTATATGGGAGATAGACTTTTTGTTTGTGTGTATGAGAGAACAAAAGTTTTCAGCCTGACGAACAACATCTCGTCTAGACAGACGATCGCGCAAACAATGACGTTGGCATCGCTCACCGAAGAAATAGGGACACGCTTTTAACGTCTTTATCGCTTATTGTTGTACTCTGCATATATTTTAATAACTGAACTATTATAACAAAAGTAACTATGAATTCATTTAAACCATTAAAAAAGTCCACGTTCATATAATTGTATTAAGTTGTAGAGATTAGGAGTCTGCGAAAAGTTTGGAAATATATTGTTGCAAATAATTATTTGTACAATTTATTATATAAATAAATAACTGTATACATGATCTCAACAATATATTATAGATTTAAAACATATAAAATGACAAGATTTTGATAATTTTCATACGTTTGACATGATCATAAGTGTTGTTTAGGAAAGAAACTTGGTAAAAGTATTGTAATATACATTATTGCCTAAGAATTGATATGATTACTTATTTCCCCTTATACGAGAAAAGCAGAGATAAAGTACATATAATGGTAAATCTATAGCGATACATTAAATTTAAAAGAAACGCTCGAAAATATAGTACAGGCAGCCAAATAAAGTCGATTAAATTCGCAAAATAGCTCAGGATTTCCTTCCACGATTCAGATAAAATAGTCTTTATCATCTTAAAAACCCATCCACATACACCGACTTTATTCGGATTGATTTCAAATCTCCTAAAAGGTTTCGGCACTTAAACTGGCGCATTAAATCTCCTTTATTTTACTTTTGGAAACGGTCATCCTCCTCTCCGTCCAATAAGTGCAAGTTTCTTACTGTGCGGGTTATTTATCTCAAGAAAATTCCTTCCCCGGCGACGAGAAATTCAATTTCCCCAAAGAATTTCCCCAATTAAAAGACCGTACTGTACTTCGCTCGGGCGAATTAACGCGAAAGACGTATTATTGCAACAGCACGCCAGTTTAATAAGAATAATTACGGCAATTAAAGCGTAATATTGCGCACTGTGTACATGGAAGGAAAGGAGGTTGAAGGAGTCCCGGTCTCGTACTGTTTCTCGGCACTATACTGGACGAAATGAACGAAATTTCATGATAATACATATTTCACCGTGTCCATATTATAAACAGGCAATTAATAATAATTCCGCATCGAATGAGTCGGTGAGTATAGCTCGGGGCGTCGGAGGGCGGGGAGAGAGACATTCTCTGGAACTTAATTATTTCAAATTTCTTGATGTTGTTTTATGTTTAATTAAGTACCTACGGAAAGTGCTGAATGGTGAAGGAAATTTCATAATTTGCCGGAGCGTTTATATCAACTTTACGATTAACTGAGATCATTAATGCGAGATTATCCTTTGCCTGTTCGTAGTTTCTTACGGAAAATTGCGAAATGCTCGTACGCGAAAGTGTATATTGCTAGAATAATTGCTTTTAAAATAGGTACGTAACGGAAACCATCGGAATGTGCGGCAAAATAAATCGGTTTATGAAGTAGAATATCAAATGTGTACTTGTATACTTATGTATTACCTAAATAATTATGTGTGTGTTGTGTATTACCCAAGTAAATAAATACATTTGAAACTGATTTTTATCTGTCCCTTAGGAAATACTTAGAAACTACAGTCAATAAGCTCACATTTAAAGAAATATAAATTAAAAATTATTATATTATACAGGCTGACTCATCTTCGCGGAGAAGGTAGATTTTTCCTTCATGACTAAAGCTTTTTTGACGAGGTTTTTCCATAAGATAGTACAGTCCTAAAATATAAAGTTTTCCACTTATTACCGTTTTTCTGAAAAAATCAATATTTACTTTTATTATTACATTATTACTTTAAAAGTAATCATTTCTGAAATTAGCTATGAAATTGACAATTGAATGGATGACATTTAATAGGTTGCTTCTCAGTTGACAGGCGTAATTTGTTGATGCCAGTCAGCTTAAAATCATTGAAGTGATTTTATTTGAATTTTTCTAAAAAAACGCTTACACATATTATTTCTGTATTGGGTAGATAGAGAGTATACCGGCAGCCTTAGTCTGGATAAAATATCCTCACACATTTGAGTAATGAACACTTTCATTACTATTATTACTGTTGCTTATCCAAAACATATAAATATGTGAAAATGAAGAAAATGATGTTCCATTAAAGACATACAAGCGCTCTGGCACATTCTACGCTGCAGGTATGAAATATTTTAAATAAAATGCTTCCAGAAAAATGAATAAGTCGAGGCGGGCCTATTCACTGGCCTACTAGGTCTACGAACATCATACATTAAGAAATTTTTATTTTGATACTAAGAGATATGTGGCGACGGGTTAAGCTATGAATATGGAAACCTGGGCAACAGGATGACAGTTAGAGAAAGATTATTATTAGAGAAATCTGACTTTCAAATCGCTTTTTTATATTGCGATTATTTTCCTTCTGAAATTAAATATTTGTATTGTAAGTAGTGGTTTTACTACTACCTATGGACATAGTATAACCGTAAAAAAAGCTATGCGACAAATATATAGAAATATAAGTGCTCATCTCTTTATTAATTTCGATTTATCAATAATTTTTACGTATATTGATATTCTCAGTATAATTATTTTAGAGTTCCTGATCCACTAATTACTCAATCATTCACATAACATTATTGTATCGTATTCTATATATTTTATTAAATACATTGCTGTCATAGAGTTTTGTAAATAAATTATATCCATTTTGTATGAATAAAAGTAGGTGTAGGAATGACACACTTAACATTATATATAATCAAAAGACATGAAGAAGAGTAATGGTATCTTATATATTTTTGGGATGCAATTTTGTTTTTCTTAAGTTCGTTATTTGATTTGTAAGTAGAACATTTTAAATATCTGAATATCGGCGGTGTTGTATGTAATTTTGTTTAAAATTTAGACTGTTTAATGCAATAAATTATTTCAAATTATCAACAAGAAGGACGAAATAAATAATTGCACGTCCGCAGAGATTCGCAAAATAGCAGAAGACAATTTACAAGATCTTTTGACAACAAAGTCTCGACATATTTATTAAAATCAATACCAGTATTTTTAAGTTGGCGTAAAGAAAATAATATAGGGAATGTTACCGCACGTGTCAGTCAATACGAAGCGACAGGAATTCAGACAAAACTTGTGTGTACCCAAATTCTGACCGAAATATCCATTAATTCACAGTACTAGTAGTAAACTTTTATAACAGTTGTACTATTCAATATGGGAAGTAAATTTCAATAGTAGCATCAGAAAACTTATCATATACAACGCTGCTTAACAATTTATATTGTTAATTAGTAAATAAAATGTTAGCATGTGTGTTTTTTATTCCTTGTACAACTTCTGTTGGACATGTTTGTTACATTAAAGGCTTATATTTGACATTTAAATAAAATTTGGTTCCATTTTTTTTGTTACCAACCTCAAATAAATAAAATTAGCGTGCGATAAAGTTATACTTTATGCAACCAAAACAAATGTCGTTAAGTGAACTTTAAAGCACCGAAATAGAAAAAATTCATTATAAAATCGCGCCTACGAACTGAGAAGCAACGTATTTAATATTATCTATTCAATTGTCAATTTCGCAACTAATTTCAGGGTATACTATACAATATGTATATAAAAGCATAAAACTGACAAAATTACATAAAAAATGGTCACTTATAAACCAGGAACGTCTTGAATGTCTTTGGTGTGAAATTTCATAAGAAATTCAAACATAAAACGAAACACAGTTCCATTTAAAAAAATTGCCTTCCTTACGGAGAAGATTCACCCTGTATATACTAGATTCCAGACTTCAAAGTAGTAGTCACTCATTCTAGTGACCAGTTTAATATAGATGGTGAACCCATTTTTTTACATATCGTACTTATAACTTCACTTATAGTATTGTTTTGTTTCTTTGCAATCACTCTCTACTTTTGTCTAATCTATAATCTTCTCTCTACCTCTCAATGTTTAATGATCTAATACCTTCTATCAATTAGTTTTCCCAGTTTATATTGGCCTACTTCGTATGATTCTAATTTTATAATGCTTTTTACTAAAGCTGTATATTCTATTGACGTCACCAGAGCATCATAATATATTCGTTTCTATCATTCTGACTGTATATTTTCTAATGTAGCGGTAATATCAAAATTCCACATATCTTTTAATGTTTGTCTCCAGAATCCTTAAACTACTGGCTGGCATATTGCGCGTAGAATCGTGGCCAATTCCTTCCAAATAATATTGGTTTTCGACTTGGCAACCGTGTTCGAATTAATTACCTAGAGAAAGAAATCACAATAAGTCTGGTTTGAACGCATAATCCGTCATCGCCATGTATCAGATTTCGGTCACCATTTTGTTTACGACTGCCAATTCATTGTTAGACGTGTGGTAAAAATCGCCGTCTGTTGTTTTCTTGAAATAATAAAAGAAGGATGGAAAATATAGATATTTTCTAATTATTTTCTCTAATTATAATAACTTGTGAAAGATATCCTCATTAACATTAATAGGTGTAATGTAATAACACCTATTAATAAATAATTAAATGAAGTGATGGAAATCTCTTGGTGAAACATGTCGAAATATAACTAAGTAATAACAAATAAAACACTTGGTATTGTTTCACAAATATATATAATTAAATACTCGATGTGGATGATATTCTCTGTTTGTGGTCAGGTTTAGATAAACAGCTAGATTGAATTTTGCCGTTATTTCGTCAACTACTAAGTTTAAACAAATTTATAAAAAAATCATATGTACTTAGAATTAAAATTGAGAACAATTTTATTTAAAAAGTTTTTCGAAATTCCTACCGGAAGTAGGTTTTTTACTCTTATCTAAAGTCAGTTTTTTGCGAATATTTCGCAAGTCATACTTTTTTGACACATACATTACGGGTATAAAAGTATTTAAAACATAATTTTCAATATCTTTTGTATAAAAAAAATTTCAAAATTCAGGCCGGAAGTACCACTTTTACTCCTATCGAATAGCGATTTTTTGCAAATATGTCGTAAATTATGCATTCTATATATATTTATCAAAAGTATAAAAGTATTTAGTGCTAGATTTGCAATATTTTCTGTATAAATGAAATTTCAAAATTCGGACCGAAAGTAACACTTTTACTCTTAGGGAGCAGCACTTTTTCTGGAATATATTGCAAAGTATGCATTCTATAGGGATTAATTAAGAGAATAGAAGTACTGAGAATAGGGTTTTGAATAACTTTTGTGTAAAAAAGTTCTTAAAATAGTATAGTTTGAAACGCTCATACGTATAACAAAGTCGTGTGGTGGCCACACCTCATTTTTTAGATTATGTACTTGTGCTAAAACTATTCTCTTATCGTAAAATATATAAAACGTTGTTTATCTATATTATGTAAAGTAACATCAATAAATATACCTTAAATATCCATCGTGTAATTATCGCAGTTAACAAAGTCGAAGACAAACGGCAAATCAATCTCCTCTCATCAATAAATTCATTCTCATCTCTCATAATAAACCACTTCGATATTTTCGGCGGAATAAAGAACGGGTACTGTTGCAGGAAAACGTTCAAAAATTTATTGAACAGAATGACTATGTCAAAGCAACTTGTTAAGACTCCCGAAAAAAGAACTGCAAGAAGAGTTGATACAGATACAGATACACCACCAATCATCGATCCGCAAGCGATAACAAAAAGACAGAACGATCCGGACACACTTCATCCACTCAACTCATTCAATCTATTTCATTGCTGTACCACACGATTGATGGAGATAGTGCCTTCCCTTTTCTTACACATGTATATTCCATCATCTTTGCGGAAAATGTTTTATATTTAAAAGTAAACCCACACACTATTCATTTGAGATTTCAGTGTTTTGGAATAAAGCTTTGCTGGCCTCTATTTTTAAAAATGTCATTCCACGTTATAAAAGTAATTTGTGTTCAAAAATGACAGTTATATTTGAGGATTACATCAGAATCTTTCGCAAATTTTAAAAAGGTGTGTTTAATTTTAATTATATTGATAATGAGAAAGTTACCTCATTACAGGAGTCTATTCTAAAAATAAATATTAATTTTCAAAAATATCGCTCACTTCTACATTTACATAGGCTAATTAACAAATCTAATTTTGTGAGTATATTTTAATTAATAATTTATCACATTATTTTCTGATATGACGGGATATAGTATCTACCCAGCTATGACGAAAAGAACTGACCATTGTAAATTTATGCAGTCAAGTTGCTTTGACATTTTGACGTTTACTAACCAAATTTGTGTTTTGAAATACGTTTTTAATATTTCTTCTCTCAAATTTACTTGTGAGTACATTTGTATTCTTTAGAAATGTCTTTGGTTAGTAGTTGACGTAATATTGATGCAAATTGATTTTTTCACTGAAGTAAACTATTGCATTACAATACAACACTATACATTTATTTATTCAATGTATTGTATAAAGTTGTACAAGCATTTGAATGCGTCAATAAAAGAAAATGCACGCACATATTCAAAATATACACCCATACAGATACAGATACATATAATCATGTTCAAGTAATACATATTCTAACTTCAACCTACCAAAGGAAGTTCACATGACACGTAAAACAAATAGCAAATAACAGAATTGATAGTTATAATGCATCAAAGTTCTGCTTTTTTATGCAGAAAATCCTTAGTTGAAGTAAATACTTCTTTTCACTAAGTAATGGACCATCATTTTCTTAAATTTTGATATTCCTAGCCTGACTTGATAGTATATGATTACCAAGCAGTTGCAGACCCTTGTGTTGTGAGCTTAAATGTTGTTGTTTGTGGGATAGTCTGTGGATCCTTAGATATACAAACGAGAGGTAATCATATAGCAGGTCGTAGGAGTGAGTATATTTTGGTTTTGAATATTTCATAGCAGCCATTGCTCTTATGGCAGCCTTCTGTCGATGAAAATTATTCACGGCCCCACCGATTCATCCCAAAGAAGAATACCATGCGTCGCCCTATTGTGGAAGATGATGAACTAGACCAGTCAAGCTTCCCCATGTTCGGCTTTCTTATACTACGAATGGCATGAACTGAAGATACCAGTTGATTCTAGAGCTCCTTTGTATGTTCATGCCAGAGAAGGTTACTGTCCAAGAATATACTCAAAAGTTGCATTGATTATTTTTCCCTTGAGCAGGTGCTAAACGTAGGTGTTCTTATTTTCTGGTTATTCATCTTTAGTTTGTTCCTTTAAACCATTCGTTTCCCCGACCATGTTCCAGTCATTCAAACAGTAAGGAGGCGTCATGCGCTGTTGCTTAGTAAGAAACGACGCACCATCCACATATAAAGAAGCCCTACCACAGCTTATGGTTATGTAGATGACGAAAAGGATTGGTTCCAGAATGGATTCCTGTAGCACTCCATCAATATTAGATATTATATTTGTTTCTAAATGACTTGTTTTAATTTAATATATCACATGCCTGTGAGTGATAAACTACAATTCTTCAATGGAGAAGTGTTACGCTTGTTTGATTCACATGCGCCCATTGTAACTAAAAGAGTTACTAAACCTAAAATGCCTTGGATTACTGATAATGTAAAGCTTCTTCAAAAACTTCGTGATAAAGCCAAAAGTAAATTCAAAAAAAAAACAAGGCACTGGCTCTTTGGAATTATTACAAGGAGCTTCGCAATTTCACTACCTTGGCTGTCCGGAATGAAAAAAGACAGTATTTTCAATACCTTTCTTCTTCAGGGAGCGGGAGGCAGCTGTGGTTTCAGATACAGAGGATGAGTATTGGTAGGAGAAACAAATATGAGATTGCACCCGACATCACAGATGCTGAGGCTATTAACAACTCCTTTATCGCCAGTGTTCCGACTGTTTTGGGGGCATGTTGAGTCAACTATAAATCATTATCTGGATACTACTAAAAGTGATTTGCTAAATAGTTTTTCATTTATTCCTGTTGATGCAGCTACTGTTCACAGGACAATATGCGGTATCAAGAGCACAGCTGTAGGAGATGATGGAGTAAGTATTCAAATGTTAAGATTATTATTACCACATGCCCTTTCATATATAACTCACATAGTCAATTGTGCTATCGAGAGCGGTGTTATTCTTGGCCTTGGAAAAGATCTATCATCATACCCACACCTAAGAAAAACAACACTGCTGACCTTGCTGATTTACGACCTATTGTCTTATTGCCGGTGTTGAGCAAGATTTTCGAGAAAATTTTGCATATGCAAATAAGTAAGCACTTGGAGTCTCAGAGGTTGCCGACTCCGTGCCAGTCTGGCTTTAGACGTGGCCACTATTGTACCACTGCTTTGTTGAGAGTTACTGATTATGTCATCAGAGCGAGGGACAGTGGTGACCTTACCCTCCTGGTGCTCCTCAATTATAGCAAAGCTCCTGACACGATTGATTTTGCGGTTCTCCTGGCAATATTGCGGCATCTGGGCTTCTGTGAACGTGCTTCGTTGCTACTCCGGTACGTCAGTTTTAGAGGGGGAAATTCTCTCTCTGTCTCATGTTACTCGAGAGGTTCCACAGGGATCTGTCCTCAGTCCCTTACTCTTGAGCTTATACACTAGTCACTTGCACAAATAGATTACTTATTCTACTACACAGATGTATGCTGATGACACGCAAATTTATAATAGTTTCTGCCCCGGTGATGTGAATTCTGCTTTGGGCAAATTGAATGGTGATCTGGATAATATTAGTAATTTTTCTAAAAATCATGGGTTAAAAATCAACCCTGAAAAGTGCATAGCGGTAATGTTCGGAACACCGAAGGACGGGGAACGGCTTGCCTATGACATTAAAATGACAATCGATAATATTGATGTGCCGCTGTCAAGTTTTGCGAAAAAATTAGGCATAATATTTGACAATACATTTAGATATAGAGACTATGTCTCCAGACTCATTGGTTTGGCTTATGCTAGTCTCAAAGCTCTCTATCCACATAGATCTGTGTTTGATACTCGAAGTAAGGCTTTACATTGCGAGACCTTTGTTGTGTTCTGTCTTTATTTAATTATTGTGTGGGAGTCTATGGTCCTTGTCTGGATTATATCGATAAGGTGGCGCATTCAGAAAGTGCAGAACAGCTGCTTGAGATACGTGTTTGAAATTTGTAGGTTTGATAGGGTTAGTCATATGCTGCGCGATCTGGGTTGGCTGAATATGAACAATCGGAAAATTTACCATTCACTAAATTTGTACCATAAAATTATTGTATTCAACACCCCTTCTTACCTGGAAACGAGCGTCAGTTATAATATATACCAGTTATATAATTTCTTACCAGGTGATGTCAGGGACAGGGAATCTGGTGCATTCGGGCGTGCCCTTTCTGCTCTATAATAGGCAATAAAATGGGTATTTATACATTATTATTATTTTGTTAAATTGTGTATATACATATCTTGCTTATTTTGTTTTGTTGCTGTTTCCTTATGGAAGCGTATACATTACGGAATATAGATTAAGTTTATTTTAGGCATTTGCTAACTTATCAACTAATTATTTATTGATTAAATACTTACCTATAAATGTGGTAATCTTTATGTTATATTTATTAAAGATTGGGTGGAAGAGCAGAGGATGGAAGATTAATATTTTCTTCGCACCCAACTGAACCTCTCCTTAGGGTTTTGGCAGGGGTACTTACATGTTCATCTCTATTTTTCTTTTCTTTATTTTTTTATTATGTATATGTAACCTTGCTGAAATAAAGACATATTATTATTATTAGTATTAGTATTATGATTATTATTATTATTATTATTATTATTATTAATATTATTATTATCAGTAGTATTTCAGGTTTCTCAAAAATACGCCACGTCTACAGGAGAATTAGGACTTCACTCACTTTCTATACAATGTGAGAGAGTAACTCGACTGACATTTCGTAGATGTCCTGCGTTTTCTTTCTTCTGGATTTGCACCACTGCGATTATGCCTTCCTCAAGAAAAGCTATCCAGTCTTGTAACAATTTTTTTATCCCACGACTGATTCAGGTATGATAGTACTGATTTCAACTAGTATTGTAGCAAAAAAAAAATTAAACTCTCAACCCTGATTGGGATATTCTTTGGTAGTTCATATTCAGAAGCATTTTTCATTTCCTTTTTATAACTTTTCATGTTGCTTTTTTTTTTTTAAATTATCAGGTTCACTTATGAACTTTGCGATTACTTTCGGTCTACCGACTTTATTGAGAATCTATCATATCTTAAAGGGGAGTTTTTGTTCGTAAATAGTTTAGTATTGATAGCTCTCATTGCTATCGTGGTCACACTGAGAGAGAGAGTGAGGGGGGGGAGAGAGATTTTCTAAAAACAACTTTTTCGGTGTCAGGGTACTTGAAAAGTAGACATTTGCAAAAATCTCGAAGTAGAATATTTTCGTCATCACAATAGTTCCTTATACTATGTCTGTGTAATTAAAGAAATGAATTATTTTCAGCTAGAACATCAAATTCTTGAACAGAAAAGTAAACACCTTCAAGAATATTCACCAGAGGATGATTAATGATTAATGAGTATGAGGAATATTATATTTTAAATTATTTTAAAGAAAATGTTCCTTTATACATTCTATAGCATTTACTGATGAAGCAATAAATTAATTGCGAAATATTTGTAAATTAAAAGTGCAAGCACATAGCCACAATGTACACCTATTAGTGCTCATAATTATTATTGTGTAGTAATAATATCACGTGTTGTGTGTTCTTTGTTGCATATTGGGCAATGTTCAGTTACACGTAATATTTGTGTATATATAACACATACTACGTACATCCATTATTATTTAGAATGGGTTCGACTGACAACTTGACCTGTTATTATGTAACTCGCCGAGGTCACAGGAAGTCCATCATTTCGTCTCGCGCTTCTTCAATTGTTCTGCAGGTTCAAAAAACAGATTTGTTCTACATGCATACGTTTGGAGAATTCATGTTTGTTGCATTTGATTATCTGATCGTTCATGTAATACACTGCTTCAACAAAATTAGTGGTAGTAAATCTGGATATTTGGGCCTAAACAGAATATTTATTAATTTGAAGTAATAATATATATATATATATATATATATATATATATATATATATATAAATATGAACATCTACGTGAGAAATTTCTTGAATTAGCGGCATATTAAATTAATTGATGACAATTACTTGCATTATTTAAATGTTAAATGATTTTTAGGAAAAGAAACACACCACGGGAGGACTAACACATATGCATTAGTTTCGTTTAACCACTACAACGTGAACACTCGTCAGCTTGGCCTCTGTAATGTGTTCATTTTCCTATCTACCGAAATTTCTATATATAGTTTCGGGGACGATCTTTGCAAGCTTGAGAGATAATGTGCTTTAATATCGTAGAAGGAAAACATAGTAATTAATATGGTTCCTTCGTGAAATGAGAAAGATAGGAAATTATCTCTCAAGCTTGCAAAGATCGTCCCCGAAACTATATATACAAATTTCGGTAGATAGGAAAATGATCATATTACAGAGGCCGAGCTGACGAGTGTTCACGTTGTAGTGGTTAAACGAAACTAATGCATATGTGTTAGTCCTCGGGGTGGTGTGTTTCTTTTCCTAAAAATCATTTAACATTTAAATAATGCAAGTAATTGTCATCAATTAATTTAATATGCCGCTAATTCAAGAAATTTCTCACGTAGATGTTCATATTTAGATATATACGGCAAAGAAAACGGATTATATGTGTTTAATATATACATTAATCACATATAAAATATTAATTATATATATATATATATATATATATATATTCGTAGGATTCTTATTTGTTTATTATTGTAGCAGAAGGTTGTTAAATTAGAACATATTTATCGTTAAAATCTTGTTAACTAATGTTGAAAATATGATATTCCGAAGTAGATAATTATGTCTCTATTTTAATTAAAAAATGTTGCAATATATTTATGTTCCCCTAATTTCGTTAAGCAGTGTATTATAAACGGTTGTTTTTACCTACTCTATGCCCTCTCATTGAAATAAAGAGATATAATATTGTTATTATTATACAGTGAAGACTCCAAAGTGAACTTAAGACTACAAACATATAAATAATAAAATATGTATATTAGTTTTCAGCTTAGTAATTCTGACAAAAGACGCAATGTTATTTACTGCAAATTAGTAAGCTAAACATCGAAATTAGATTGTGTACAGACTAACTTCGTTTCAGGGAGCTTTGCTTCAAAAACGTTCACGCAAAGCTTCCAGTTTACCCACCTCGGCAGCTCCTGTTGGCTTCTGTTGTGGTGGAATCGACAATAACGTGAAACTCAAGTCGCGCCTTCTCGGCGCTAAAGTAACTGGAAGTTCATCCGATCCGGGCGCCTCATTACACCCGGATCAGAACTGGCTGGGAGAAGGTCTAACGTTTAATTACGTCCCCGGGGATGAGACACCGTGCAAACTCGTTTAACATGAACGCGACAAAATGATAAAAATGAGAAGGCACGACATGACATTGTGTTTGCGGTGTAGCGCCATTTTAAAGATATAAAGAAGGAAGAAACGAAAATATCTAAAAAGATAAAGAGGAAAAATATACATCTTCGAATTGTGTCACTTTATAAATGATTACCATGTGCATCACAGTACGAAAGTAGTTAAAGATATTTATCAAATTATTGCAAAATATAAAAGTTAGAAAAAGAATAGTAATTTTGAAAAATTCTATTACATTTTACATTCTAAAAATGTTATAAAAATATTGAAACTCGTGAAATAGTATGAACCGAATAAAACAATGGTTGCTCAATTATCGATTTATTTACGTTAACGTTATATATAATACGCAACAAACATTGACAATTAAATTATTTTTTTCCCAAAAAGTCGGACATTTTTGTTTGTTTCTGGGGACTTTTTATTTTTGCAGAGTGGCTTTTTCTCTTCTTCCCTTTATAACTATAAGGTACGTAATATTAATATTATTCTACTCTGTCCACTGAGCTAATACATTTAAAGCCTTTATATCGCTCTACGAAACTATATTCAAAGGGTCAGCAATTTTTCAATCGCCACCTCAAATTCCTCGACATCATTTGCGAATTCAATTATTTCATTCACTTCAGTGTCACATAGATTCAATTCCAAAATATCAGATTCTCCAAATACAGCCTATTGGACATATACAATTAGGACAAATTTGCATACGTATATGGAAAGTCTATTAACCTGAGG
This sequence comes from Amphimallon solstitiale, assembly GCA_963170755.1. Taxonomy (NCBI): domain Eukaryota; kingdom Metazoa; phylum Arthropoda; class Insecta; order Coleoptera; family Scarabaeidae; genus Amphimallon; species Amphimallon solstitiale. The sequence continues at coordinate 35,879,625 of OY720681.1, read as the reverse complement.
TACCAATGTACGCAGAAGTTGAAGATATTTGGGCATTGAATTCTCAATGTCCCATTGGCGTTTCAAAATAACGAGTAATACAGTTTCTTTTTCCAACACATTTTTTATAATTTCGGGATTAACGTGATACCAAGGCTGCCATTGAGTTGATTACCACGTCTCTGATATTCAACTTTTTGAATGTATCAAGAATACTATAGATTTTGATATAATGTTTGCGCTATTTCCATCGTTTGTTGGACGTTGAGGAACAGACTTTTCTACAGACATTATACTATCTTGTTCCGGGTATCCATGTGAGGCTCTGTTTCTTGCCAAACATGATTAAATGACCGCCTGCTAAACTTGTGGTGTATTAAAATGACTTTTCTAAAACACGCTACATTTCATTGTTTTTTAGAGCAAGTTTCAAAAAATTATTCCATTCTTTTAGAAACAATCACCAGTTTCAAAAATAGGAAGCTTTCGTAAAACGAAGCCCTGAAGGCTACGAATAACAGAGGAACTAAGACAACCAATAAATTGTGTATAGATTTAAATAAAATGCATATTTTGAAACTGTAGTGTCTACAGGAGAGTGTTCAAGGGAAAACCAGAAGTAATACCAAGAACTTTTTAATTTGAGAAAATTACTTCACTAGAGTTATTCCAGCACGTAGCATCTTTATTTGACGTCTGATCATCGACAAATCAAATTAAACGACTTAAGAAGTACTATCAGAGAAATATCAGACTTTATTTTTAGCTACTCGGTTCGTCCAGAGTCGGTAATTTTTTATGTTAAATGGCCACCTGATACATTTTCTCACATAATTTAATAAAGACTTTTTTAATTCAATGAATGTACTATCACTTTCCAATAATCATCTCACCCTTAACGACATCGCGACTGCAACCATAACAACCATTGTGTAATTATGTCAATCATATTATGTCTAAAATTAAAAAGCTTTGATGGCACATAATGCAATTACATATTTTTGAATTTTCAATAAAATGAACTTATTTTAACATAAAAGTAGTGAAAACGCTCAAACTAAGCACCAACCCTTTCAAGGCACTGTCGACACCTGGATATCGCACATAGCGTAGCATTCATCCGAACTTCTGGAGACATCTCCTGACATGCATCAATTTTTCGACTTCGCAAAATTGCGACTGTGTCAGGAGGTGTGGCATAAACAATATCTTGGATAGAGCCCCAGAAGAAAAACATCAGTCGGAGGTCAAATCACAAGAACGAGCTGGTCACAAAATAGACTCGTATTTTCCCATCCAACGACCTCCAAAGTCACTATTCAAAAACTTTCTATTGATTATAGCATTGTATGAAGTGGCTCCATCTTGTTGAAGAACTCCATTATTTCTTTCATTCAATGGTAAATTGTCAAGAATTTCTAGTAAGTGTTCACTTTAAATTTGCTAATATTTTTGGTGGGTAAGATTTCCATCGATAAAGATTGGACCTATTATTCGTCCATCTAATATTCCACACCACACATTTAGCAAAAATCTTCTTTATGGAGCTTGTTCCATGAAAACATGTGGATTTTCTACATTCCAGTAGCGATGATTATAATAGCAATAAAAAAAATATTAGTAAATTGATATGCATCAGACCATAGTACTCTTTCTTACAAAACAACGATTTACGTCTTAACTGATGTAAAAACGTGACCTTCTTCTAATGTGTGGATTTTGCGCGCCATAATTTGTTTGTATTTATGTTTTTTCAAAATTAAATATAAATTTACTCAGGAAACTTGTAGATTTAAAGCAATTTCTCTTACAGAAGCCCAATGATTCTCCTCAACACACAGTAATACGTTCATCTCTAAATTTTCATCTCGAAATTGCCAATTTTATTTTTTAGGTTTTTTCACGCATTCATACCTTTTGAAATTAAATCGCAATTGGTTAAACTGACGGCGATTCGGAACTCGCCTGTGCGGGAAACGCACTCTTTTTGTGACAGCCAAAGTAAACTTTAAACATCTCCACAAACTCGTTATTCATTATGAAATGATGACAACTGATACAATTAAAATTGATTTCATGACACCTACTAACATAAAATACACATAGTAACATGTCTAAGCACCCTATTACTAACAGAATACAAGTATTTTTTATTTTTTTTATTTTCTAACATCTTGAAATAAAATAAAAAACGGTATTGTGCTATATCATCGAATTCTGTGAAAAAAGTAACAGGTGGCCATTTAATATAAAAAAGTTTATTATCGACCCTTGACGAACCGAGTAGTTAAAAACAAAATATCTATAATAGTAGTAGTACATTTTAAGTCGTTTAAATCGATTGTTTCAATCAGACTTCAAATAAAGGTGCTACGAGCTGGGGCGTTTTTTTATGGACACCTGGTATTGTTGTTTCCTTATAATGTTAATTTGAATTAGAAACTCTAGCGTGATAGTAATTAACTTTACATTTTATCAAATACAAAATTGTATATATAATAACCATAAAAACTTGCATTAAATAATAAATAATATGTGAAAATAAAACAAACAAATGTTTAAGATTTACACTGTATTTAATAATCACGACAGCTGTTTCGCTACACTGTAGCTTCGTCAGGTTAACATATACAATAATAACTATATTTTATATATAGGTATTATTGTATACAATAATAACTATATTTTATATATAGTTATTATTGTATATGTTAACCTGACGAAGCTACAGTGTAGCGAAACAGCTGTCGTGATTATTAAATACAGTGTAAATCTTAAACATTTGTTTGTTTTATTTTCACATTGAAAATGGATTTACATCAAGTAAAGACCAACTCAATCCAAGATTTAATAAATAATATTTCATTATTATTAAAGTTATAGTATTTTTCGTGAAAAGCGATTTATAATATGTAAGAATCTAAGTCTTCGTTAAATTCAACTTGGGCTCATCTAGAAGAATTCCGAAGTAATAGAGTGAATGAAACCATCGATTTTTCCTGCCCTAATTTATTTCCAAAGGCATAAAGTAGCACCACTGACACCATACATATAATTCCAACGTGATGTTTAGTAATCACATTATGATTTATGGAAGTTCGCTTTGTGTTTTATGTATTATTTATGAGAGTTTTGTGGCGCAATTGGAGCGCGGGAATTCCTGTTATTTTCATTTTAGCACTAACAAATGCCTCTGATACGCATACATATGTATGTGTGTACATTTAGATGAATCCTTGAGATATAATATTAATAAATTACATGAGGATAAATCGCCTGTGTAAATATTAATAAAACATCTTAGGATTTATAACTAGTATTCACAATTTCATTAAGAATATATAAAGTATTAAGAACATAATATTCATATAAATACATACATAGGTAGTCTAATATGAAGAGTTTAATAAAAATGACAATAGAGAAGAATTGGTATGCTTCTTATAGTCGTCTTACTGATTTACATTTATGTAAATGTATGTACAGAAGAGCTCTTTAAATTGAAATCACGAATACTAATTGTTATTGTTAACACTTACGATAGTAACACACAGGCGTACACACCCATTTCAGACGTGAGTATAGTCTTGGTTTGAGTCTATCAGACATTATTATTTACAACACAATATGGATAATCGGTATTCAATTTACGTGTAATGGCATGACTTTGTTATGATGTAGTTAAGTCATTATGAAGGTAAGAATATAGCGTAATAAGGTACGCTATAAAATTTTAATTACATTCCCAAGTTTTATGATAAATTTTTAATTGGATCCGTTCGAAATTTATTTCTGAAAGTCCAATATTTCATCTCAAAATATTATAGTATATTATGTACCGGGTTTTATAAACCTTATTTTAGTCACTAGTGACTAACGACTTTATAAAACGAGCAACATACTATACGTTTTCTACGACAGCAAATACTTAAATTAATACCAAATTGCTTATCTATAGGAAGTGGGTATATATCGAAAACAAGCTAAAATGTATAAAAGGAAATACATGTATGTGTTAAATTGTTAAAATAATAATTTTACACTATCGTTGCTCTTCATTGAGTTACTAAAGCAAACAAAATATCTTGTTAAACATTTATTTATGCCGAAACAATAAACATAATGTAAAAAGAGAACACTTTTTGTAAAAGAAACGGAAATAAACACTGTTTTAAAGGAAAAAGAAAATTTATAATGAGTGCTTTAAAATAGCGACAGTCTTAAAAATCTATTGACTGAATATAAAATAGTATTTATATATGGTATTTTTCTTTGGTGTATAAAGTGAGGACGCGCGGGATGGAATAAATTCATTTAAAATTTTTGGTTTTGTTTTATGGAAAAACGCTCGGATAAGTCGATTTTTATTTTTAGCTGCGGTTTTTCTGATGGTAAATTGATGTACAAAAATAAGTTACGACCATCAAGTTTTTTTTTTCAAATGGAAACATATGTTTTTTATTTAATTTTTTAATTCGGAATCGATTTCTAAGTATGTTTCATGTACCATGTCCAATACCTAAACTCAACAGTTATCGAGAAATTTACACTTGAACATAATAACTGAGACCGTATCCTACAAAATTTATTTCACTCTCTTGCCTGAAAAGGACCGATTTATTAAAAAAACAGAAAAACAAGTCAAATTAAATGTTTAAACTGTTGACCACTAACTTCCTGACAATAGGCAAGCCGAAGATCAGTTTCTAGTAACACTGCAGTTAACGTTTGCGGCTTAATGTGTTGTATTTCGGTTATAATTTCTGGATAACTGTTGAGTTTGGGTATAAAACATGATACATGAAACATACTTAGAATTCGATGAGGAATTAATAAATTAAATAAAAACCATATGTTTCCATTTGAATATAAAGAATTATGGTCGTAACTTATTTTTGGACCATCCTTTACATCAATTTACCATAAAAAGAAACCGCAGCTAAAAATAAAAATCGACCTATACGAGCGTTCTTCCATAAAACAAAAACAATAATTTTAAATGAATTTATTCCAACCCGCGCGTCCTCACTGTATAATTAAATGCATTAGTTGGTGTAGTTTCATAACTCATACAATGTAGTTTTAAACTCAGTACCTATATACAAAAGAAACTTCTTGTAAAAAACATTTTTTTAAAACAGCAAGTACGCAACACTTGAGTTTTTTTTAAAAACTCTTCTAATACCTAACAAAAAATGCTTATTGAGCAGAAACTGTATGCATTTTCGCTAGGCACTTTTTAAAATATCTGAATATCCTAATATTTTAACTGCAAATGTATAAAGCTTTAGGACAATTAAAAGCATGGTTTTAGCAAAACTCTTTTTTGGTGGCGGGGTAATTAAAAAAAACGTCCCCATCAGTACCCTCAGAGAATGTTTCTTCACTTGTTCTAGATATGACTGGAACCGTAGTGCTCTTAGCTAGAACGCTGCTCCTGGTAGAACTATGTCTATAATTAACCAGATAATTTAGTAATTCTTAAAGTGAATATTACCGCCAGTAGGAAGCATATATTTACATTTTATAATGGTGATTTCATCTTTGACAAAAATGTCAGTTGTGGTCTCACTTTGGGAATCCGAAATTGTATCTGCAAATACACTGCTTCTCCGTCTATTTGATGTTTTAAAAATAATAAAATCTGTTTATATTATGTTTAACGACACAAAAGAGGTGGTACCATTTTAAGTCATACTAATAATTAGGATTCGGATTTTTTTTGTGAACAGTTACCTATATTTGATTTCTGACGCATTTGCAATGTAGATGATTAGTCTGGGGCGATGATCAATGGCCGTTACTAGTAAAAATGTACAGGAGAACCATGCGCCACCATACAATATACGATGTTTTAAACAGCTTATATAACGTAATAAAAATTACATTAGAAACGATGATTCTAAAGAAACAGTCAAATAATTATTTATAACACGATATATTATTTTATGTAAATAAAATTGCTTTTCTTTAAGTTGAACGTCTCGAAAACCATTCAGTTCAGTCTGTCGGATACGTGGATAAAGGTCGCGTTATTTTCAACAGCCAACTAAAATTTCACGAAATTAATATGTTCCACTTTGTAAAATGAAGTTATATATCGAATAAGCAAAACTCAACACCTGTTTTCATATCCAAATAATTTTAAGCTATAGACTGCTTGACTTTCAACAACAACAAAACATCTACATCTGCAGTGATTAGGGTTGCCACCTGGACGGTTTTCCACCGGCCTGGCCGGTTTTCTACTAACAAAGCCGCCGGGTGCCGGTTAGCCTCCAAAAAAGGCCGGTTTTCTTACAATCTCAATAGATACTTCACCGAATTTGGAAAAGCTGCTAGGAGCAATAATGAAATCGCTCAAGAAACCACAACACGGTCTGCCATCTGTTGATGGGTAGCCGCATTTATTGTTTATTTATTAATTTCTACATTACACTACAAGATGGCAGATTCGTTGCGAATTTTTGGCCTATTTTCCAGGGATTTACCGAGTTATATATCTTTGTGAACGGCGCGGTGTTGCTTTCTTATTTTTTAGTTTAGTTGATTTATACGTTCGTTGTGGTTGTGTGTTGTTAATTCAGTAATAAATCTAAATAACCGTAAAGTATGAGCGATGAGGGTGAAGCAGAAACACCAAATACACCACCAAAGAAAAAAGTTAAGACAAGAAACTGCCAATTTAATAAAGACTGGCTTGAAAATCCTAATTACCACAAGTGGCTAGCAAATGATAAGGATGTTAATATGGCCAGATGTACTACGTGTAAAATTACATTCAACGTTAAATAAGACGGCGTCAAAGCTGTAAAATCCCATAGTGGCACCGCAAGGCATTTAAATTTGGAAAAAGCTAGCAAGATGTGTGACGTTATGACAAAATTTTTTGCTCCCAAGGATTCGAAAGAATCCCATTTAGTCACCATGGCTGAAATATCAAAAACGTTTCATTGCGTAAAACATGGTCTTAGCTACCTTTCAACTGATTGTGGTAAGTAAAGACTAATTTGATCATTTAAATAATGCTCAATAAATATGATTCAATTTGATTAAAAGTTAATAAGCCTTATTTATGATGTACAATGAAACTTTTGCGACTGATATTTCTTTCAGGTAATAAGCTTGATGGACAGCTTTACCGAGATTCAGCTATAGCTACCAAAATTCATCTGGGACGAACCAAAATGGAAGCCATCGCGCGCAACGTGCTAGCACCCTATTCATTGGAATTAATAACTAGAAAGCTAAAAGAAAAAAACATTCCTTTTTCGATAGCTACCGACGCCTCCAACAAAGGTAGTAGAAAGTTTTTTCCTCTTGCTGTTCGTTTTTTTGACCCAAATGAAGGAATTCAGGATTGTTTGCTTGATTTTTACGAAGAGGCTGATGAAAGCTCTGAGTCAATTACAAATAGTATATTGAATGCTTTGCAACAACTGCAACTTGATATTGCCAATGTAACTGCATATGGAGGTAATAATGCATCCGTCAACTATGGAAAACATTGCTCTGTTTACCAAAAACTCACACAAATAAAACCAAAGATAATCAAAGCTAATTGTAACTGCCACATATTACACAATGCAGCCAAGCACTCTCTTAAATTATTGAGTTTTGATGTAGAGTCTTTGGTATTAAAGGTTTTCAATTCTTTTAATTGTAGCGCCAAAAACGTGGCAAATCTCAAGGAGTGCTTTCAGTTTGTTCAGCAGGAGTATCATCAAGTATTAAGACACATACCGGTGCGATGGTTAAGCCTTTTTCAAGCTCTCGATCGCTTGTTATTGAATTGGAATGCCATAAAAGCTTATTTCTTGCAACAAGGGGCAGAAAATTGTGATCGTATCATATGGAAATTTGTAGGAGACCAAGAAGACCAACTATCAGATCAACCAACTTTTGCTGAATGCTACATTTATTTTGTCCATCATGTTCTATTTATTTTCCAATCTTCAATTAAAACACTGGAGCAATCCCATTTGGTTATTACGGATGTATATGAAATTATGTCCGGTTTAAGAGACAAATTAAAGAGACGGAAAGAGGATTTATTTTTTGGCTTCAAAACAAATCAGGCTTTAGCGAACTTTACAAGCAACCTTAAATTAAAGTTTCAAGAGGAAGCAGTTCAAGTCTACAATCGAGCAATAGAATACTTAGAAAAATGGTTTGATTTTGAAAACAATGTGTTTCTGTTATTTAAATCATTAAATTTGAAAGGCCGCATTCCAGAACTGAATGAGGTAATCTTAATTGCATCGCACATTGGCATTGATCTTCAAGATGCCGATGGCGATAGTCTTTATGAAGAATTATCTTTGCTCCAAAATGCATCTCCTTCTTTCATTAATCAAGATATTTCTGTTGCGGAGAAATGGTGTATCTTTTTTAAGCGAGTGGAAGTTCCAATTTTAAGAAATGTAGTTCAGATGGTTTTATCTGTTCCTTGTAGCAATGCTTATGTGGAAAGGATTTTCAGCATCATGAATCAGCTATGGAATGATGACAGAAACAAATTGTCAGTTGAAATGGTAAAAGCAGAACTTTGCATTCGTTCTAACATCCAGCTCTCTTGTTCGGAATTTTATTCATCATTAAGTGACAAAGCAGAACTTACTAAATCAGAAAAATCAAACACCAAATACCATTTCAAATTTTAAACAGATGTAATGTTTACCTATTTGTATTTTTTAGAAATAAAGTTTTACTTTCATATTTTAAAATTTTAATTACCATTTACTTTTGAAAAATCGAATTTATTACTCGCATACTTTGGGTTCCCATAAAAAATATTTATTGATAAATTTTGACAAAATTGGGGCGTGGTCCCAAGAATTTTTCGTCTGTCTCGCGATAATTGCGGCGCTTTTCATTAAATCACCCCAAAAGCCGGTTTCCTGTAATCAGAAAGGTGGCAACCCTAGCAGTGATACAAAAGATGTTTGAAGGTTAGTTTTACATTTTCTGCTTCCATGTATTTTTTTCGTTATGCATCCATTACAAGTTATTAATAACTAATTACACTCACCTCTAAATAACTCCACTAATCCTCAAACCCCATTCCGGAGTTGTTGTTTAACTGGTTTCGAAAATAAAGCAAAAGTCAACACCAACATGCACTTCTCTTTAGTCGGGCGAGTTGATGATCACTCAAGAAGTGACCCATAATTTTGGAGCTTACTGTTACTGTTTGCGAGGATGTTACAGGTGTATTTTTCTGTATTTCTTTTAGTTGTATTAACAATTGTCTATTACAATATATTTTACAGCACTTTATTTTTTATAGAAGTCGGAACTTTCCTGTTTAATAAATGTTAAAGACATCATATCATGTTATCATATTTGTGTTATATAGGAAATTAAATGGATTTTAAAGCATCATTAAAACCCATTATAACCGATATTATATTTTTTCCATAATCTAGATTGTGTTAGATAGTTTTTTCTGTGCGAGTTTATTATTACAGGTAGAGATTTTACAAAAACGCCAAATATAAAGTCATGTATGTATATCTATGCTAATCTTTATGGAAATGAGATTGCGAGCTAAAAGATTTCTCTTCTATTCGAACAAATGCCGCAAACAATATTGATTTCAGCAGAAATATACAACAGGTACGGTTTCTCGAAACAAAATTGCGGCAGTAATTTCTAGTAGCAACTTTGAGCAATAATTTGGTGTAACAGCTTTAAATAACAATTTTGAACAAAAAAATGTAGAAATATTTGATATCGAAATTTCAATCAACAATTTTGCTAAAAATTTAAAGCAACAATTTATCATACAACATTTTAATAACAATTTGGTAGAACAACTTCGAGTAATAAAATAAGATAATTGATTAAAATTTTAATTTATTTGTATAGTTTCACTTTATTCTGTAAAATAAGAACTTTGTGGTCCCAGAATAATGTAGAGATATGTAAAAATGTAGCTGATTACTCATGAGTAAAGGGCGGAATATATGCAAAGTGCATATATTTGCATATTTTGCATATTTTAACAAATTTCACAAAAAATTGCATATTTCGGCAAAAATAAAATTTGTGTGCATATTTTTATGTTTTTCGCTTTATGAAAAGATTAAGTGCGACCCTGTTTAGGAATTTCCAAGTAATCAGCTTGCCTAATGGAGAGCAGATGTGGTCTATTCTTTTATATTTATATTGTATAGTTTTTATTATTATATGGTTTATTGCCGGCATTTATTGGGTGTTTAGGAATTTCCAAGTAATCAGCTTGCCTAATGGAGAGCAGATGTGGTCTATTCTTTTATATTTATATTGTATAGTTTTTATTATTATATGGTTTATTGCCGGCATTTATTGGGTGTTTAGGAATTTCCAAGTAATCAGCTTGCCTAATGGAGAGCAGATGTGGTCCATTCTTTTATATTTATATTGTATAGTTCAGTTTGTCGATAGATTCCAGTGTGAAAAGAGTGATTTCGAAAATATTTTATTTCAAACGCCTAAAATGCCGAAAGCCGCTTCGTGGATTAAAAATTTTCCTGAGTTGGAGTTTAGTGGGGATAAAGTGTTTTGCAAAGTTTGTGCCAAAATCATTGTTTGTGAAAAGAAGTTCCAAATTGATCAACACTTGAAAACAGCTATGCATAAAGCTAAGTTGCAGAAAAATAAATCAGTGCCTGTTCAGCAGTGTGTGCAAACCGCATTTCAAAATGTCAAACCAAAGAGTGAAAAGGAGGTGTTTCATCAAGACTTATGCAAAGCTTTAGTCGCAGCAAATATACCTTTGAAGAAACTGCAAAATACACAATTCAGAGATTTTTTGCAAAAATATTGTAATCAAAACATCCCTGACGAATCCACACTTAGAAAGAAGAATGTGCAAACAGTATACGAAACCGTAATGGGAGAAATTAAAGTTACACTGGGCGATGAACATTTTTATATTATTGTTGATGAAAGCACAGACTCATGTGGTCGATATATCGCACATCTTATGATTGGAGGGCTTCAAGAAAATGAGCCAGGGAAACCATATTTAATATCTTCTAAACAGTTAGACAAAACAAATAATGAGACCGTAGCTCGATTTATTCAGCAGTCTCTATCAAATTTTTTTTTACCAAATCCAGTTCCAGTAGAGAAGTTTTTAGTGTTTTTGTCTGACGCAGCGCCGTATATGGTTAAAGTAGGCCAAAACTTAAAAATATTTTATCCCAATATGGTACATGTCACTTGTCTTTTACACGGGATAAACAGAGTTGCAGAAATTATTAGAACAGCATATCCCTTGGTGAACAAATTAATTTCAAATGTAAAGAAAGTGTTTTTGAAAGCACCTCTAAGAGTGCAGATCTATAGAGAGAAATTGCCAGGAGTTTGTTTACCTCCAGAGCCCGTAATTACTCGATGGGGAACATGGATTAAGGCCGCGATATTCTACGCAGACCATTTTGAAGCCATTAAAGGCATAGTTTTAGATTTAGAAGACAATTCGCAGTGTGTAGTGCAAAGTCAAGCATTATTCAAAAATGTAAATTTAGCTAAGGAACTTGTTTTTATTAAGGTTAATTTTAGTTTTGTACCAGATATAATAACTTCGTTAGAAAGTAGGAATATAAGTTTAAGAGAATCAATTAATATTGTTGAAACTTTTTCCGACAAATGCAAAAAAGTTCCCGGTGATGTAGGAAATCAAGTAAGAAGGAAACTCGAAGTTATTGTGGGAAAGAATGAAGGCTTTAAGTATTTAATGGAAGTCAAAAATATTTTTGATAGTAAACCATCCAACGAAGTAATACCTTGGCCTTATAACTTACTACCCAAATTAAAATATTGCAAGATCACATCGGTAGATGTTGAAAGAACTTTTTCTTTGTACAAACATATTTTTATAGACAGAAGGCAAACATTTTTATTGGAAAATTTTGAAAAATATATCGTTATAAATGCATTTTATACTATTTCAGGTTGAAAATTGTACCTATTATGTTTTTCTTTTAATTTTACTTAAAATAAATAATTTTTGTAAGAGTCGGCGTTTCTTTATTTCCATTTTTCCATGTTATATTCAAGGCATATAATTGCATATTTTGACAAATAAATGCATATTGTTGCATATTTCAGTGAAAAACGATGCATATATATGCGCATATTTTAACTGAATTGACGTGCATATATTCCGCCCTTTACTCATGAGACAGTTGATCAGGTTTTGTATATAAAGAAGTACAAACGCATAAAACAAACTCGGTTCATTTTTATGGGTTTGGTGTGTTACTTTAGGTAATTTAACATATTATTATGATTTTAGCGAAGATTATTATTAGTTCTAAATCTCAGCAAAATTTGAACGTTTTTCATATTCACGCCTGAGTAAGAAATCTCAGTTTAGCTTTGTTTTCTAAACGAGAAGCATCTTATGTTAAAATCAAAGAAATTCGAACATTTACAAAACTAATCGATAAAATAAACATATAAAGACGAACTTGGTATTTACATGCTTGTTCTTGAGATTTTCTTTATGGGTAATTATCGATATCGATCGATAGTTTGAATTCTCACTAGTTTCAGATACTATTCGAAAAACCAATTAGACATCTGTAAATTCACTGTGATTTTTATGAGTATACATATATTAAAACATTTCTCCGGTATAATCATTATATCGAAAAAGCTTAACATATCTGAAAATAATTTCCGTATGTAATACATACTTATACAAACATAATCACAATGTAAGCATCTACAAAATTCGAGAGAAATCTTTATTTATGGCAGCTAGACATATAATATGTAAATGAACATACGGAAGGCTAAGATTTTACATTCTTTTCTTCTTCTTCTTGAAACTACGTGATGTCATTGCCCTATTATGTGTGTTGTGTATCTACGACAGTATATGTGTGCGTCAACTATTATCATTACAATTATTACTATTATATGAGCCAGGAACAGTCGTACATGGCATACTAGATACGCATACTTGCGCGCTGTCTCTTAACAAGTTTAAATAAACTCACTCGCGGCCTTATCTTACACTTAATATACACTGATAAATTCATTACCCTTTCTTCTGACAATGGACATTACGCGATTAGGGCTTAATGGAGGGAATTTTTTATTAGGAACCGCGGTGATAAAGAAAGGAACTGCGGTCGCCCTGTCGAGGTTATCCTAATTTGTAGGCGAACCACACGGAATAAGAATTAAATATACTCTTTCAAACTTCTAATTTAATTGTTTCTTCTTTATGATGTTATTTTCGTAAACATTACCAACGATTATGATAATGGTTAATTGATGATGTTAGCAGCACAAAGCAGACAAACTCAATATGAACTTGGGAACACCAGAAGAAAGTGTTTTTAGAACATTCATTTTTAAACATGGGCATCTGCAAAAATCTCGTGGTCAAAAATTTTTGTCATCACAATAATTTCATACTACTTGTAAGTAAGTATTGCATTCTATACAAATTTCAAAATTCGGACCAGAAGTAACACTTTACTCTAATCGCAATCCAAATATTTCTCAAATTTTGCATTCAGTAGAGATTTATTAAGAGAATAATAATACTTTGAGCTAGATTTGGGATAATTTCTATATAAAAAAAAATTCAAAGTTAGCACCGGAAGTAGCTCTTTTACACAAAGATTTATTTTATTACGAAGATACAGAATTTAAAACTTTATTTGGAACAACTTTTGTATATAGAGTTTGAAAAGCACATATGTTAAGAAAGTCGTGTGGTGTCAACACTTCATTTTCTTTACTTATACCAACGATTTACCAGAACATATATCCTATGGTAGAGTGTTAATGCACGCGGATGTTACTAGTATTGTTATACAAGATAGAGATATTAACATTTTAAAAATAAAAATTAAATTCACTTTTGATAATTTGTTGAATTTTGTTATGCTAGAGCGCTTATTCAACTAACCCGGCATGAAAAAATCAAACAATAATAATAATAATTTATCAGTTGTAACTAATATCACAAGAAAGTCAATAAATTAAGAATGCACACTTATATTTATGTGACAAACAAAACCAACAAACAAACAAAAAACATATGGCATACAGTGGATTTTTATACACAATATGTATTTCTTAACATTTAAAAAGTCTTTAATGTTTTAAATCATATTTAAAAAACTATTGAATAAAATCTGTGATGACTTAAAATATCCTCCACTTTTTTTATGAATAACTTATCACTCTCATGAAGATGGTTCCTGATTTTATTATATAGCTTTGGTCCCCAGTGATTTACATAGTGTTCACTTGTTTGCAGGCGGTGATATGGAATCTGCAAAAATTCGTCTCTGTGGCCCGTTTCATAATTATGATGCTCTCCATTCAATAGGTAATTTTCTGGTTTTTCACAATATATTTTATACAAGTAAGTATAAATAGCATATTTTGTTTAAAATGTTTTTTTACATTTATCTGCATATTTCAAATTTAATAGAGCTCTATTTTTTTTTTTGATTTGTATGTGGAAGATTCTTGCTGCTGCCGAAGGCGTTTCCCAAAACATAATTCTATAGCTGATTCTATACTATGGAAGTTCCCAAAATAGGAAGATTTTGAAGCGGCATGGGTAGCATTGTTCTTCAGTTTCTGTATGCTATGTACCTACAGCTGTTGTTGACGACATGTCAATTCCGATATATGCATGTTCCAGTTCAGTTTATTATCAATCGTGAGCTTCATAATATATATCGAATGGCATGCGACGACTGTTCATTTCATACAGAAAAGTTTATTGTTTTTTTTTTTTCAATAGAAACTTTTTATACATGGTGTGTCATATTACAGTGGCCAATATCACTTTTTTATTTATATACAACACCCTGTATATTATTTAATTTTTGGATTTTTCAGAAAATTCCAAAATATTTCATGCAAATTTTCCCATACGTATCTTCAACTATTTCGGAAATATTAAATGTTTTCAGATTTATTCCAAAAATTAACATTATATAAAGAAAATTATTTGATTAAAGAAATTCGCTACAACACGCTCAAAAACTAATAATTAATCTGTTTATTTCTTGATAATGTAAAAAAACAAAAAAAATATTCCTTTTTACCGATATGAAATAAACGAAAACTGTAAATACTTTTGTTTATTTTTCTTCAAAACGACAGTTTAGTTGTCAGTGTAATAGTCGTTTGAATTTCGTTAACTGCATATCAGCAAAATGGTTCATTTAACAGAAAAGCACAAAATAACAATTCTACAGATGATTGGTTATGGAGATAACACACGGACACAAATGACAAATGGACACGCTTATTTCATGAAAAATTTCCAAATTTGCCACCTATATCCCAAGGGACAATTAGAAAAATAGAAAAGCAGTTTCGCAAGCTTGGACATGTAAGGCAGATAAAAAAAGCAGCTGCCAATGCAATAAATGATGATTTTCTTTTATCTAGAAATCAAGAAATAAACAGATTACTAATTAGATTTTGAGTGTTTTGTAGCGAATTTCTGTAATTAAATAATTGTCTGTCTTTAATGTTAATTTTTGCAATAAATCTGAAAACACTTAATATTTCCGAAACAGTTGAAGATAGGTGTAGGAAATTGTACATGAAATATGTCTAGAATTTTCTGTATAATCCAAATTTTAATAATGCTTTTAAAATAAGAAAGTTGGTATTGACCAGTGTCACATGACACACCATGTATAACAAGTTTCTGTTGAAAAAAATGCACAACTAAAAATACCAATCGATTTTTTTTAATGACACATTCAAATAGTGGCACAACTTTAAACATTTTACCACGTTTTTTTTGAATAAATAAGCGATTTAGTTTATTGTAAGGCTTTGTATGAGTTGACTTCAGGTTCAAGAACAGCAATTTTTGATTTTGCGTCAGCATTTGGTGATGTTGTGTTCTGGGTATTGCAAATAAATAGGATATGAAATACTTGAATGTGTAACGTATATTAACGGATAATAACTATCACAACTATACATATATACATTTATACGTAAACGTGTATGCACATATGTACGTGTTGAGGTACACAGCATACACTTAGGTGTCATTACCAATAGCGAACGCACAGACACGTGTTTCGGCCTTTGAAGCCTTTTCAATGTACGTGGTGCTTTTGGCAATGATCCACAACTAAAATCGTGTCTTATGTCCGTTGAACCGCAAAGTGCCTATTTATTTGTGATATGGTGGTGCCACCTATTGGTCTTATATGCGGAGATACACATTTAGCATACAGGTTTTGTGTTTGGCACAGTGTGCAAGATGAAACTGTCGTGTTCGTTGTCGCGCTTGGATGGCAGATGTCGCTGAGATATACTCATGGGCACTTTGCGGCTCAACGGACATAAGACACGATTTTAGTTGTGGATCATTGCCAACAGCACCACGTACACTGAAGAGGCCTCAAAGGCCGAAACACGTGTCTGTGCGTTCGCTGTTGGTAATGACACCTCTGGGTATTGGTTCTTCTATGAGTTTCGCACTTGTTGAGAAATGGTATCTGAACAAACAATGTTATCTGGATTAAAGCCACGTTTTCGTCTGTCATGGTCGAAAGAGGAGGAGAGTTTAAATCGTGTATCCACTTGTACTTTTGAAACTACCATTTCTACCTGAAATTGTAAATTGGAGTGACTTTTCGCCCAAGTAACTTACAGTTGAATATTATCCTAAATTGATCTGTGACCTTCAAAATAATTATATTTCTTTTTACAAATTACAGCGATCCCTATATATCTGGTGATTTCTGGGCAAAACTGACGATGTCGATGTATTGACAAAAATATATTACTATTTACCTATCAATATTGTTGTTTTGTTTCCATAATAAAAAATATATTTCGTAAAATATTCTTTGGATGTTATTCCAATTATGCTGCTAATCTCAAATGCTAAAATATTGTTTGCGTCACTCTCAATACAAATCAATAAAATCGTAAATGCAAAGGAACAAATTTCTGAGATTTATTCAAGACAGTTCGTCTTATTCATTCATCTCGTTCATGGTGACAGGAGTATAAAAACGAAAAATTACTCTTGCAAACATTGGGATGACGATTACGTGTTATAATCATTCCCGGGACCCCTGGCACCCTGACAAAATTTTCTTCTTGTTTGGCAGATCCCGCCCGCCCATTACAAAGAAACCTTTCTTTGGCCTCGCACAATTATCTGATTGCAATCAAGGGAACATTGATTGCGTATTCAGAATGAGGAGCGTTTCTCGGTTGGAATGCCGCCGATGACGTGAAGGGAAACATCTTCTTCTTGTTATTATCACAGCCGCCGATGCCGCCACAGAATAATGTTTACAATCGGATTCCTAATGAGAATCCATTGAAAATTATTCCTATTTACCCGTTTACAAATTAGTCCCCGCGGATTGCACGAAATTACTTAATGCATGTATTTAAATTGGCAAAATTAATTCGAAAAATATCGCTTTATATTATTAAAATTTATTTTCGGTGTTAATTTAATGTATATTTATATGAAATGTATGGTATATTTTATTTGTTGATAATATTTCAAACATTATACAGAAGAAATCAATCCTTGTCGTGTACGAATGACGTTTCCTCAAGCCAATAGCAGAGAAAAAATGATTAAAGTTATAAGTTCCTTTTGAGGAAGTGATATATTTATAAGCATTATACATTTGTTTTTGTATTTGGAGCTGTCGGTTATTTTTGGCAAGCCGCTGTCGACGCCCGATTGTGCCTATATTCTCAGATAAAGTTTCTACGAGTTGGCGGTTAAATTTAATGGTACATCTTTGGAAGTTTCAACGTCAGTTAGCGGAAAACTTCCACCAATCTCATCAATATAATATGGCAACGGCATCTCTAAAGATATATATTGGACGTAATATCCGAATGTTGTTTATATATATTTATATATGTACTGGAGGGCACTAAGTAATGAATTTTAATGTACTTGTGAAACAGTGGTTTTAAGAAAATAAAATAATAATAGTAATCAGACAAATAAAATCTAGTGAAATATACAGAATTAATGTGGCACCTCTCTAATTTTGCATTAATGTATTACATGAAGAAATAGCCATAATAAAATAAGTAACTACAGGGTGAGTCATTAGTAGCTGCTTCTTCGAATGCTCTTTTGTGTTTTAAATAAAGGAAAAAACAATTAGTGGACGATCCATGGTTGCTTGTGGCGCATATTGTAAAGATACTTTAAGTTCTGGCGCACTTCCGGTTTCACCGGAAATGCACGGAACTTATTTTTTTTAAATGACTCACCCTATATATTTTTGGATTTTCTTGTACTGCTTTAAATTATCTGTTCGACTGTTTCTTCTTTTCCAAAATTGAGCCAATAGTTTTGAGTTATTAATTTTTTTTGAAAAAATTTGACCAAAACACGTGTTCAGAAAAAAATTATTTTCACATTGTTTTTAAAAGTAAAAACATTAACTTTGGTGGTGCTTGTAGCCAAGAAAATTCTGCATCATTTGGTAAGGCCGCACTCGACAATACCTCAATAAACTTTGTTTTTTCAAAGCCTACTTCCTGAAATTTTCACATACCAAAAACTTATTTTTTTTAAATAGAACACCCAGTATTTTATTGAGGTATTTTGTTCCCTTTTTTATTCTCTTTCATTTTTGTTAGCAATATTCTATACCTATCTTTTGTAATTTCTGAGATAATCACTATAGGAGCAATTAGCGGTCAATTAAAGAACTACGAGCGCTGTTGTTCTATGCACCAAAATATTCGTTCAACCAATGGAAGGCAGGGATGACTCCCGACTCCCTTAGTCAACAGTCAAACAAAGTAAATGTTATATCCAACTATCCCAAAAGTAATAATTTTATAGAATGAAGAGCATCGCATTTCAATTTTTTAATTCCGGCAATGTCCAGTTGCAGTATTTCATTTTTGAAACTGTTGGTTAACATCGAAATAAAATAGAGGTTATGTTTACTGACATATTTGAAGATGTCTTCAAAAAGTTTTGAAAATCCGTCCGTAGATAGCGAAGATACACTCCTCCATTAACATTTTCATCAAAGAAATAAGGTCCAATTGTATAACTACCCACTATTCCTCCCCACAGTTTTAATGACCAACGATTTCGAAAGTTTACAGGTGTGCTAAAGTGGGGGATTTTATGTGTTATAATAACGGAAATTGTGACGATGAACGTATTCACTTTAATAGAAGGTTTCGTTGGTAAACAACAAAAAATTGAGAAAGCCAGGATAAATTATCTGCTGCCAATTGACAAAAATGTAAGCGATTCTGAAAATTTCTTTCATCTAACCCTGTGTATGAATATGCTACGGGTGAATTTCATACTTCCTAATTATTCTGGATTCTCAAATTCGACTTACATCTAACTGACGACTAATTTTCGTAGTACTAGTATGGGGGTGTTCAGCTACACTCGCAAGTACCATAAACGTCTCATCCTCACCAGTTATTGCTTTTTCCGTTCTTTCTTTCATATTCAATGCTTTCTGTTCACTCAAAGCGTCCACTTTATATTTTCGAAGGTTTCTGCCTTCGCTTGACTTCTACCAGGGATCGTTGTGCATCATAAAGTCTGAAAGCTAGCAAAGAGTTTCTTTCAGATTCACCCAAAACGTCAATCATATCTATTAACTCTTCATAAGAATAATCATTTGGATGATAACTAATAGCGATGCTTTTATAAGTTTGACATAAATTTATACAGACTTTCTTTGACAATTGACTCAGGCTGTCTGCCACATTCCAGCTTTACTAGACGAATATTTGGGTGCATAGAACAACGCCCATAGTTCTTTAATTGACCGCTAATTGCTCCTATAGTGATTATCTCAAAAATTACAAAAGATAGGTATAGGACATTGTTAACAAAAATGAAAGAGAATAAAAAAAGGAACAAAATGACTCAATAAAATACTGGGTGTTCCATTTAAAAAAAAATATGTTTTTGGTATGTGAAAATTTCAGGAAATAGGCTTTGAAGCAACAAAGTTTTTTGAGGTATTGTCGATGCAACTTTACCAAATGATGCAGAATTTTCTTGGCTACAAGCACCACCAAAGCTAATGTTTTTACTTTTAAAAACAATGTGAAAATTATTTTTTTCTGAACACGTGTTTTGGTCAAATATTTTCAAAAAAAATTAATAACTCAAAAACTATTGGCTCAATTTTGAAAAATAAAAAACAGGTGAACAGGCAATTTAAAGCAGTACAGGAAAATCCCAAAGTATATAGGGTGAGTCATTTAAAAAAATTAAGTTCCGTGCAACCGGAAGTACGCCAAAGCTTAAAGTATTTTTACAATATGCGCCACAAGAAACCATGGATCTTCCACTAATTGCTTTTTCTTTTATTTAGAACACAAAAGAGCAATCGAAGAAGCGGCTACTAATGACTCACCCTGTATATTGAAGTATACTAAGGTAGTTTATTACAAATAAAGAACTGCAATTTGATCGTGCTTACTATCTAATTGCTACATATATTCAAATTTTAGGATATTCAGTATTCTTTTGTAATTTAAACAGTTTCTGTCAAACGCTGTGAGATTAATATCAAAATCTACTTTGATTTTATCGACCGCTCTTAACACAATTTATATACTTATACAAGAATAAGCTATCACATTTGTTTAATATATGATTACTAGCACAATTACCATAACTTTCAGCATTTTTAGTATTTTTACATTCTTTGGCAAAGTGATTATACTCAGCGCATTTATAACATCTAATTAGTTAAAGGTGTTCTTACTCCTTTCATTTTTTCCATTCTGTATTTAATTATGACCTGTCACAATATAATATTTTCAAACTGTTGTTATTGTTTTATTTGGGGCGTTTTATTTATTTATCTGTATATAAGTTGTCTGACGTTTATGTAGGGTTAATTTACACGAATAAACATTATCATTATTATTAAAGATAAAAATTAATAAATTTTAAATAATAATATAGCAATTAAGAAAATATTTATTTAATTTTGTTGTTCATCCTACATTATACATGATTTGGTGTGATGTTGGCTGCCTATGCTTCACACGGAGAGTTGATCTATCAAGACGAAAAAGAAATGGTATTCATTTCTTTTCAATTAAAGTTTACATACAAAAGCTATGTGGGTATCTACACGAGGAATGCTTCATTCTATGTATTATCATGATTCTCTAAAATATTTCATTATAGCTATATAGTGTATCTAAAAAAATATCCTATACATTTTCGCGGTAAAGTTTATATCATGATTTTTAAACATTATATTTGATTATTCATCAACTATGAATAGTTGTATTTCATGAATTAACTGCTAAACATGACGCAGTCGACAAACAATAACTTTGGTGGAGTCAGTGGACTTTTGCCAGTAAATGAATGGTACTGATTGGGAGGAATGCTTCTAGATTTCTTAAAAAGCAATAAAAGTAATAAAAGTAACAGAATTCTATTAAAATATAAATTCATATAAAACTATATTTTAATGGAATTCTATTACTTCTGTACTACAGGTCGGCAGGGAAACGAAGACAAATATTTGCAAGACACTATGTTACGGCAGCGAGTCATGGGTATTGATTAAGAGGCTGAACTCAACAGCAGCTGAAATGAGGATTTTAAAAAGAATAGATGGTGTTACCAGACTGGATAGAATTAAAAATGAGAAGATACAAAAAAAACTAGGTGTAATATCAGCAATAGAAAAAATCCAGAAAAAATAACTCACTTTTTTCGGACACATCATATGAATGAGCAACACGACCCCTGTAAAAGAAAGATGGGAGGCCGACTGGAACAAGAGGAGAAACAGAGGTAGACCAAGAAGAGAATGGAATCAGGAGAGAGCGCAGCTGCTGGCGGACCGGAGAAGTACCTGGAACGATGCTCGAAAAATATCCAAAGATAGGACAGGATATAGGAAAATCTGCAAAGCTGAACGCCTCGACACTTAACGGCTAGGGAGGATCCGGATACGTAAGTAAGGAAAAATTCTATTAAAATATAAATACCTACATAGATGCAGATGTAATATCTTTATTACAAACAATACATACTTTATATATTGATGAATCTATTTTGTAATGTTAAATAACATTTTAAAACAGCTCGCGATGTTAAAAACTTACATAAATATTTATTTATATCCTCAAACAAGTTCGCCATTTGTAAAAGTAGGTCAAAAAGGTTGCAATATTATAAAAAGCAGGCTAGACAACATAAACACAAAACATGTAGATGTTCATTTGTTTTAAATTTTGAATTTTTTCAAACAAACGAGTTAAAAGAACAAATTTGATGAAGGAAGAAAAGAATTGCGTGATTGTTGGAACATACAAGACGAATAATAAAAATTTAAAAATCCGGTTAACATCACGTGGAAGCATATCTGTTAATTTTTAGTTCCTATATCATTCCTTTACTGTTGACTTTTGCTTGTATATTTAATATAAAAGTTTTTTGTAAGATTAAAGCAAGATGGATAAACAATATCAACAAGGATTTAATAATTTATTTAATGAAAAAAATCAGTAAGTGACGTACAATGCTATTTATCAAAATAGGTACAATTTTGTTTTATTTAGTTAATTATGCATACACTTATAATTTCTATGCTGTAAACTCATTATGAATATTAACAAAATTTGGCATTGCATTATTAATAAGGTGAAATGATATATTGTGTTTTGGATGTGCAAATGTTAAGCAGTGTATGGTTAGGCATGTTAAATAATGTTTACGAATTTTAAGATTAATAGAATATTATACAATAATAGCTCATTCTGAAGTAAGTGAAATAGTGAATGTTGTTTTAGACGTGCAAATGCTTTGACAAGAATTTCGTTGATTCATTGTTAGTATTATCGCGTTAATTTCTATTTATGAAATAAACAAAAGTATTTTTGTAGGACATTACAATTGTTTCTAGAAGATATATTGAAGGTTTATATTTCACATTAAATAAAAAATAGCGTATTTATTTGATAATTTTTTCTATTTGTATAGCAAGAATAAAAAATACTCTTAGATTTGATAAAAAATAACATTATTATAAAATGTAACTAAGAAATAAATATTCATGTTAATTTTATTTTGATATTTAATTAAAACATCTATGCTACACAAAACATAAGAGATTGCAACTTTGCAAAGTTAATACAGAAAATACGTTATAAAACTCACACAAAATGTAATTTTTTAGATAAAAAAATTACATTACGGACCTGGCACAGAATGTATATTTATAAATACACGTAAGAATGCTCATTTATAAATATAAACGAACACGCATTCATAGAAAAATACGCTTTTATTTGTATAAAACGGGAAAAAAACGTTAAATCGTACTCATTCCTATAAAACATTTTTTGCCCGATGCGTCTAGATAACGCAGATATGTAGTCGGTTGTTGACCCAGATGGGCGACGCACTTTATTGCAGACAATAAAAGATTGTATTAATTTTTAAAATAGGAAGGTTGTTGCTCTTTAATGTGTTTGTAGTTGGAAACAGCTGATTATTATTTTAGAATATTCAATAAATCGTAATAAATATCAAGAATGTAATTATTTTTTTCTAGCAGGTGTAAAATTAAAGTAATTAATATTTCGATATTTATTATGAAATATCTATTCCTCCTCCTTGTTTTTTAACACGAGTAATATGGTGCTCCTGAAAAGAACCGATTGTGAAAGTAAAGCAGGTGGATATTTAGTCCAGGGTCGGCGTAAGGCCAATTGAATTCTTTATTATTTTTTTGTCGTCTGCGCACGAATAGAGACTTGATCTTTTGAGGGTACGTTTTCACACAATCTAGCTTCCGATTTCTGCAACTCCGTCTTTTTATTTCTGGGACAGCCTGTATATATTTATTTCTGTTCAGCTTTGTTCTTTTAGACAATAATGAAATTTACAATTAATTTAAAAACAACACAATTCTTAAGTATTTGACAATTATTTGTATAATTTATTTTTATACCTATAATTTTTTTAAATATAAATCGAATATAACCCACCCTTAAGAGCCGTTTCGCGTTTTTTGAATTTATTTTGTAATTTTTGAATCTCAAATTTGGGTTAGTGGTGCAAAAGGCATCAATTTATAATGTGAAGGTCCGTTTTTGTACTAATTTATTTTCTTAAGAAAATTATGTATTTTAGAAATAACCACAAAAATGCATGAATTTGATTAGTGTCTACTAACTAAGGTTGGTACACAAAAGAAAAAGAGTGACCTCTACGCGCCTAC
Organism: Amphimallon solstitiale; assembly: GCA_963170755.1. NCBI lineage: Eukaryota > Metazoa > Arthropoda > Insecta > Coleoptera > Scarabaeidae > Amphimallon > Amphimallon solstitiale. Next base: position 35,855,413 of record OY720681.1, on the reverse strand, counting down.
TGCACATTTGATGTACGATATAAAGAAAAAATCCAATTTATGTACTTATTTTTAAAGATAAAAAACATTAGCAAACCTTGTCACACACATTTCACAGAAGGTTTTACGCGTCGTCTATCCCTACATTACGGTATCTCTACCGGTCCCAGCGAAGACGAAAATCTATCGGAATCGGTCGACTATTGCAGATTTAAACGAGAGTGACAGTTTAATTACAAACTGTCACTGGCATTTAAATGTCATATACACCTATAATATTCGAGTGCATAATAATATAACAGTTATGGGCAAGCGAAAATGTCTGGTTGCAGAAAAGACAGAAATCGTTCTTGCATATTTCCGTTCAACTCGTATCGAACTATAAATGCCAACTGGGAAAATGTAGCCGAATCTGTCGTCTCGTCTGCTTGTATAGCGATATAGTGGGCTTTGTTAATTTCGTCTAGAATCAAAGTGCGAGAAACTTCGTAGATACTGTCTAGCAATTCATATTGAATGGTTTTTGACACACCCATAAAATAGTTATTTATGTACCAAGTCAGTAAATTGATACTTTATCGAACGAGTCTGATTTACGAGCCAAGCGAGTGAAGCGAGCGCGGCGAGTAAAAGACGAGTTCGATAAAGGTACTTTACTGACGTGGTGCATACAAAATTTTATCGCCAACCGTGAAAATTGTTAATTTTAAGAAGAAAGATATAATAACTTATGACAGTTTATGACAGTGACAAACGATTTATGTTTAAAGTCATCAGTCATGGCTACGTTGACAGATATTAGCGGCAGGTAAAGTACTTTATTGTACAGTACGATAAAGTGTTTGTTTACCTCCGTAAAACGCTATGGTAACGCATCACTTTACTGACGGTTGGCGACAAACTCTATTATTAGACTTGTTGATGTGGTCCTTGAGGGTGCTGTCAATTTCTGCCAATAAATTATCCAATCCACGAAAAATCCCCGGATTCGCACTGCCTTGTGTTTCGTCATGGCCCCTTAAAGCGATTTCAAACATGCCACAACTTAATGCAGTCTATGAATTTTCCAAGAGTATATCTGTTTTTACTGACGTTTTCGTTATGCTGAATTATATTTAATCTATATGTAGTGTTCAGCTGGCACATTAAATTTACCTTCCCCAAAACTGAATATTCTATCATGTTACTAAGATGTTTTTCACTTACTTTATGTCTTTTTCCTTTTTCACCAAAGTGTTTTAAATCACAGAAGTCCAGGCAGGGTCGCTTTGTGGAAATTCCTAATTAAGCACACATAACAAAAAAAAAAGTTATTTTGCACATTACACCCACACAACCAGTCTGATAAACTGTAAGAGCTTCTATTGAATTTTCCCGTCACGGTTTTATTAGTTTTCGAATTGTGATCTTCTAGTTTAATCAAGACCTAGAGTTTTTAATTCTATCTTAATGCCATTGCTCAGTGTGATATTTTCTATCATTTCGATTATGCTACTAACGCAATTTATAGTTATATTTGCACCGATAGAAATTACAACATAAACTCACCGCTGTATATTATATACTGGACTTGCGTCACCGGCACCGCAAAGAAGTGCCCTCTCGCTGACATATAGCCGCTCGCTACCGCCGCCACTTTCATCGCTCGATTCCTAATACAGTGCAGTGCAGTCAAGCGAGATGCCCAGGAGCCTACGTCAGACTGCGATTTCTAAACTCAGCGCCGAGGAGACGGACTGTTACTTCCGAAAACATATTATTTGTTATCAAACAAATCAGAAAAATTACATACAAATTAGGTATTTATAATTAATTTATCTGTTAAAAGAACTTTTTCAGGGAGGGGGGGGGGGCAGTGCCTCGTTGCCCTCCCTGCTGCAGCCGCCGCTGTTGCTAAAGGTATCGAGTGAAGTCTAACTAAATTTGTAATATTACAAAATATTGATAGAATATTATAAAGTTTTGAATTTAATTATTTTTCCAATAGTATGTGTAAATTTTACAGGTTTCACAAAACATAAAATAATTATAAATTAGTTTATCTCATTTAATATTTAAGTTAAGCTGTAAACATGAAATTTGTTTATAACTTTAACGAGATATATGATTACCATTGTCTTTATTTATAACATAATATAAAGAAATATATACCTGTGTTATAACATATATATTGCTGGGGGTACAAGTTACTGACATGTGTATGCGAACGTGAACGTCTGTAGTACATACATTTTAAATATTACTAACTTCACCCGCATACTTAATAATTTATTTCCCTATATATAGCATCGCGGGAACTCCATGCGTTATCACTTCTTTCGAGACATTTATTTTTTACCCACTGCAGCGTCCACATGTCTCTTGCACGGTAGACTCGCAAATCTCAAAAGTTACGGGTGGTTTGTCCCGAAGAAAGCCCCCGAAAACATAATCTGTCTTTCCTTCTTCACCTTCTGGAAGCGCGCATCATCATTCGAAATTCATCGCTCGGAAGTTATTAGCGAACCATAATTGTATCTATAAGCGCGAAACTTCCTCCGAAATCCAGATATCTGGGGCGTTTACACATTTATGGGTTTACTGTATCTCTGTATTATGTGTCCATAAAGGAAAATGTTACCGTTCTGATGTACGAACATCGATGAGATCTGCCCTTTTCCTACAAAAAGAATGCATCGTCAGAAGCTGTTTTTTACTTTGAAATATAGTGGTTCTCAAAGTGCGGGTAGCATTAAGTAACTGGGAGGTAAATAAAATATAACGTCTTAATATATTAAATTACTAAGTAAAAAATATTAATGCGAAGTATATACCTGTTCTTCCGGGACTAGCTTTTCGAATCTGGATTATGTACACTGTCACCAGCTTGAAAGTTAACGACTCTTAACATATAAATTTCTGTAAATCTCCTAGAATGAAATTACATTCCAAGGATTTAATACCCTGTACTTTTAAACTTCAAATTTTTACAGTAAGTTTATTGTGCTTCAAATGATGAATATTGAATTTTAATGTAACTAATACATACTAGTACAAATATAAAAAGAACTTTTAATTTGCATATCTTTATTGAATAACTTGGTTATTTTGATACTGAAACACAACGAGAATTTAGAATGAAAGTAGATCTGAATTATTTTAATATTTTGTCCATACGCCATTGGCGTCGATGACTTGCTGTAAACGATTTTTCATTGATATAATAAGTGTTGTTGTATACTAAGGAGTTAGTTCTTCCCATGCTTCCTCAATACTTTCCCAAAGTTCATCTCGATTTGGGGCTCTAAAATTATTTCTGTAGAAACATTTTGTTATTTGTTCCCAAACGATCTCAGTAGGTTTAAGACCAGGACTCTTTGATAGCCATGCAAGCACATTAATGTTGTTGGTTACAAGTCACTGACGCACAACGTTGGAGGTGTGAATTGCAGAGTTGTCTTGCTGCAAAATGAAAATATTTCCAAAAAGCTGAATAATTTTTCAGCCCAAAATCACGAAGGTGTTATAATAACGAAAATTGTGACGAAGAACGTATCCACTTTAATGAAGGTGGCTTTGTCGGTAAACAACAAAAAATTAAGACAGTCGGGATAATTTATCTGCTGCCCATTGACAAAAATCTAAGCGATTCTGAAAATTTATTTCATCTAACGCTGTGTATGAATATGCTACGGATGAATTACATATTTCCTAATTATTCTGGATTCTCAAATTTGACTTACATCTAACTGACGACTAATTTTCGTAGTACTAGTATGGGGATGTTCGACTACACCCGCAAGTATACCATAAACGTCTTACCCTCACCAGTTATTGATTTTTTCCGCTCTTTTTTCATATTGAATATTTTCTGTTCACTTGAACCGTTCCTTTATACTTTCAAAGGTTTCTGGCTTCGGTTGACTTCTACCAGGGATTACGGTGCATAAAGTCTGGAGGCTAGCAAAGAGTTTCTTTCAGATTTAGCCAAAACATCAATAATATCTATTAACTCTTCATAGGAATAATTCATTTGGATGATAACTAATAGCGATGCTTTTGTAAATTTGACATAAATGTTTATCGACTTTCTTTAGCAGTTGACTCAGGCAGTCGGCCGCATTCCAGCATTCATTGGACGAATATTTGGGTGCATAGAACAGCGCTCGTAGTACTTTATTTGACCGCTGATTGCTCCTATAGTGATTATCACAGAAATTACAAAAGATAGGTATAGGACATCGTTAACAAAAACGAAAGAGAATAAAAAGGGGAACAAGAACCCACAATAAAATACCGGGTGTTCCACTTAAAAAAATAAGTTTTTGGTATGTGAAAATTTCAGGAAGTAGGCTTTGAAAACACAAATTTTTTTGAGGTATTGTCGAGTGCAACTTATACCAAATGATGCAGAATTTTCTTGGCTACAAGCACCACCAAAGTTAATATTTTTACTTTTAAAAACAATGAAAAAATGTTTTTTTCTCTGAACACGTGTTTTCGTCAAAAATTTCCAAAAAAAATTAATAGCTCAAAAACTATTGGCTCAATTTTGAAGAAGAAAAAACAGTTAAATAGATAATTTAAAACAGTACTAGAAAATCCAAAGATATATAGGGTGAGTCGTTTAAAAAATTAATTTCCATGCATTTCCGGTGAAACCGGAAGTGCGTCAGAACTTAATGTATTTTTAGAATCAATCAATCTTGAATCTTCCACTAATTGTTTTTTCTTTTATTTAAAACACACAAGAGCAATCGAAGAAGCGGCTACTAATGACTCACCTTGTATACAGGGTGTAACAAAATAAGTGTAAAACATTTCAGGGGGTGATTCCTTAGCGAAAAAGAGATAGGGTCTTTCATATAAAAAAACTTCAATGGAGCATCCCTTGTTAAGATACAGCCCCATAAAAGGGGTACATAAAATTTGTTTTACAATTTTTCTCACAAACACTAAAGATGTAATTTATTTCCAATGTAACTTTTGTCTGATTATTTGTTTACCATTTAAAAATCTACACCCTGTATAACCAGCGATGAAATAAATCCGGAGTCGAAGTAGGTTGTGCACGAAAAACCGTATTTCCTAACTTACGCATTTGTAGTAATGTGAAATGTCAACGTTGACAACCAAATATCAAAGGTTAGCGTTGACAATTATGTATGTATGTTGATATTACAAAGGTATAAGTTAGGAAATACGTTTTTTCGTGCACAACCTACTTCGATTCCTGATTTATTTGATTACTCCTTATCTCTTCTAATGTACTTTACGAACATACCTATAAAGACATTGTTATAGTGAAATCAAATAATGTAAATTGATATCCTTTTCAACGCTTTATAGTATGTATGTTTATTTTTTTTATTTTGTGTTTATTAATGCTTTTGTTTTACTTTTTATTTATATTATGTACCTATTATCCTTTCTACCCTTGAAATTAATGACATCTGCAACCAGCATTGAATCTGTTTTTAATATTACCGCGTCCTTATTAATCTAGGTATCGGCCTATTTTTAATATGTTTATCGACGACTAAACAATAAAGTATGTATTATATTAATCAATATTGGCTAATAATAACACTCATAATACCCGTAGGGAATAATGAAATGCGACCAGTGAATAATGGGCCATAACGTTACCATTATTCACTGCATTCCGCCAATAAGAACATATAATGGGCCATAACGTTACCATTATTCACTGCATTCCGCCAATAAGAACATAACGTTCCTAACGTTGTCATAGTAACGATAGACAAGTCCGGCCATTTTACTGACTGCCTAACCATCAAACGTCATATTGATATAGTAATCTGACATTTTCGTTTACTTATTTTGATTTTTTTTAGTAATTTTCAGTTAGTCGTCGATAAAGTAGTGTATACTAACTCGCAATAATGACTATTATTCCCTCGAGCTGAGTTACTCCCTCGCCGCTTACGCGGCTCGGGAGTAAATTCAGCTCTCGGGAATAATAACTGTCATTATTGACTCGTTGTATAAACTACTATTTATTTACATTTTTAAGTCAATTCTTTTAACTAACTAAACATAAAATTATAAGTATAAGATAGGTAATTATATTATTAATGCAGTATGTAGGCATATTAACAAATTAAACTTTCTTATCATAAAAATTCATGTTCAACTTGACCTGTACTAATTTTTATTTAAAAACATTTTGTTTTGGAATTATCTATTTTTCTTATTTTCTAAAATTGTTGGGTTCATGGCAATATGCAGCACCGGAAATTGAAATATGCTGCAAAAATAAAATAATTAGTTTCAATGACTAGCAAGGTATAATCTAAACTAGAAATGTGTACAAGTAAAAATGTGAACAATTAGGCATAGAACTATCTCTATTATCCACGCAGTTTCATCATGGTTTTGATTTATCTAAGACATGCATTCAACTCCACCACACAAATAATATTGACGCAAATTGCATAATTAAAAGAGTAGGTAATGTAAAAATTGTGAGTAAAGTTCTCGTATACCATTCATATGGGTCAATTAAATGTATGTTTCTACCTTATTTGGTCTCTGCAGTATGATACAACTAAAAAGGTCAGGTAATTCAAATAATATGTGTAATTAAAACAATTTCTGCATTATTACTTTAAGAATGTAAAATGCATAGATGTCCAAAGTGTAAAACAGTGATTAATAAAACATTAAGTATTGTGTAATGCCAAGTCTCAGATAGGCAATTAATAAATATAATAAATTCTTTTCCGAAATATACAAGAAATATAATTAGTTATCTTGGCCTATGTATATTGTATATACATACATACAACCACTAGCATAAATACCAGTTCCTGTGTTGTGGTGAGGATGTTATTACATTCTTTGAATAAAATTTTTTTGGACAATGTTATATATTACACAGCTGGTCAAAATTCATGATAAAAATGTTTTGTAGCGTATTTCCTGTAAATTTAAATATCCGAAGTCAGATTATGTAATACAACTTACCGAAGGATTTAACATTCTAGGCGATATGATATTTATTTAGTACAAACAAGAAGTATTTTGGTAGTTGTAAAACTACGATTTTGTATAATTTCATATTGATTATTTTCGTTATTGTTAATATTAAATACATAGTTCTTGTAATAATCAATATGCAACAAAATCTGATTAATTAACGTTGCTGTACAAATTGTGTAAAATAAATCAGCTTATAATAAACTAACGAAAAAGAAAACAAATAATCCATAATTCGTTTAAAAAATATACCTGTTTTTTTAACATAAATAGCAATATTCTTTTTTGCAGTGCTATTTTGACACTCTAGGTTGAAATTCAAAAATAATAGTTTGCCTGATTTGCATTCGGCAGATGTTGAGTTCAGCCTTTATGGCTCGTGCGTAATTTCTCGAATGGCTAATGTTAACGCATTCGATTTGTATACGGTAATTAAATGCTTCATTTACTCAGAAAAAATTGAATGTTTGTCGTATGACCAAATTAGACTTTCAAGTAAACTTCTACTGTAAGCAAAACAATAAATCAAAACATCTCTACGGATTTCAAGCAATTGCAGTTCAGTAAACTAATGTCAATCGTAAAAGTTCACCAGAGTAAAAGTAATTTCAGTGGAAATGTTGAAACAATCTTTTTGTAGTTCGGTATTTTACATTTTATGGGCAATATAATCATACGCAATTATAAAGCAGACCATTGTATCAGACGTTAGCATCGTTGTCGTGGTAATGGAGAACACAACTGTTGTTTAAATAAATAGAGGAAAATACTATATTTTGCTGCCGTCAGAATTATATTGACTCTCAAAAGTATCGCATAAAATTTATGCTTTTGTTCGGAAGAATTTTTCATAAAAACGCAAAAATTGGACGTTTAGCGTTTTGAATTTGACATGTTTATTCAGTATTTTAATCAAGGCTAGCAGAGTCATGACATATTCTTTTTTAGAAGTAACTAAATTTATAGGCCTTTTAAAAACAAATTCAATGCTATAAATGTTAAAATTATGGGCATAAATTAGCTATTTAGGGCATTTGTATGAAAGCAACCTTTTAGTAATTAGTTAACCTAGTTACGTGGAGACAAGTAAAAAATCTCGAGGTCTACCACTTTTATGATGACCAGGGCGCGGACACCAGCGAGTCATGACTCATCGCCCATGGGCGCACTATTGAAATGTTGTATTTTTAAAGAGGTTTTCATTTTATTTATATAATTGGATAACAACTGGCTGGTGAACTATAAAATACAAAATACCTTATTATTTGTTCATTTTCTCTTCTGTAAGACTTGTTCTCTTTGAAATTCCTTGTAAATAGAAAACGTCCTTTCTACATCGCAACTGGTTATATGTGCGTACTGGAAATATTCTTTTATTTCAGCGTATTTAAAAGTTTGATTTTGCCGCAATGTTATTAAATCTGGATTTCTATTAGAAACTGCGTCTAACTTTTGCCGAAGGTCACATCCGAAGTCACTTGGACTTATTAATAGCCACATCTAATGTGGTTAATCCATCTTTTAATTTCAGATTCGATTTTCAAAATATGTGATTAGTTTAGGCAAATTTCGAAAGTGTTCCTGAAGGAATAACTGATTTTTTTAATTTGGGATTTGTGTTAGTTCCTTGAACTCAGAACTACTTCGAGCATCGTCATTTAAACATTTAACGAAATTTTGTAAACTATGGAAATTCTCTGCATAAAAAGTATTTCTGTGTATGTTTTAGCAAAGCTAAGTGACGAACGTGCGATATTTTGGCATTCTGTAACGATATTTTACAGACTTTGTAATAAATTTCGGAATTACTGACACTTCATTTTCATATCAGAAAAAGCAACATAAACAACGTTCTAGATCTAAATAAATGATAACTAAAAATGTACGAGTATGTTATTGAAACTAAATAACAGTAAGTATATATACATATTTACATTATTTCTCTTGCGAAATATAAGTTAAATATAATAAATTTTAAAAACCCCTCAGGCTATCTACGCCGATGTAGAAAGAATTTTACTCATAAATTCCTTATTTTATATCCATTTTTTGCTCTCATTCTCAGGCTCTTCTCGAGCGTAAACATTATATATTATTGTTTACATTATTTCTATGCTCCGTTGTACTTTCGTCGTAGTTTAACTCGGTCATGTCCGCGCCCTAATGATCACATTACTTCATTATAAATCCGTATAAGAAACTATAATTAAATGCGTATTTTTGAACACTATAAATTTCTTTAATCTTTTGAATCTAGTACAGGAAGTTTCTGTCGTGTTTCTTTAAATATGTTACACAAAACAACCTTTGTAATGACATATGAAGTATCTGTGACACAAGCGATTCTAGACATAGGCTGTCTTAGAGGGGGTGCCAATTTCATAATCATTTGCTCAATTACTTAATAGTTCTAGAAAAATCGTACTACTCAATAAAAGAAGCTTGGCTGACTGATATAATGTGTGTCTGTATATGACTTACACATTACGATTTAGATATCTTTAATGTTCTTAAACCGACAACTTGAAAACGTCTTCCTTCATTTCTTTTACTGTCAATGACGTGCCTAAATATTTAATTTACAAAATAAACATAATTTTATAATGAGATAATCATACTTACGTGGAACTATAAACATTGACAATATAATGAAATAACATTAATAACCTGTAATTTGAAATCATATCGTGTTAAAGTTAATTGGTTTATGTCGATAATTTTTAAAACCAGTCGAAAAGCTCTTTGAACTGCGCTTATGGGATTTTAACATCAAATTTGACAATTAATTTGAAATCAAGCGGTGGTTGAAACCCATAAACTTAAAAATCGCTGAAATAAAAATGGTGGCAGCGTGTGTCAATTACAGATAATTATATGTGAGCTTAAAGAGAAGTAACGCAGATTACATGAGAAAAAGGCAAAATATTATTATTATATTAATAAAAATAACTTTATTCTCATGTCAGACATATTACAGTGGATATGATTCGTGAATGAAAATATAAGACGTGCAATGTATATAGGTATAGCATAATAATTCGTCAACTAATAAGCTTAAACAGAATTCAAATGCACGCAAAAGTGAATTAGGATAAAATGTTTTTATGAAATATTTTCTAATCTAATTTAATCTTATTGAAAATCAGTTTTTTTTTTTGCAAATATCTTTTTAAGCAAATACATTATGCGGGTATAAAAGTATTTAAAGCTGGATTTTCAATAGTTTTTGTATAAAAAAAAATCAAAATTCGGACCGGAAGTAAAACTTTGATGGATTAGCGATTTTTCGCAAATATCTCGTAAGTTACGCATTCCATGTAGATTTATGAGTATAAAAGTATTTCGAGCTAAATTTGGAGTAATTTTTGTATAAAAGGAGTTTCAAAATTCGGCCGGAAGTAACACTTTTATCTTATCGAGTTGCACTTTTTTGCAAATATCTCGCAAGGTAAGCAATCTATAGAGATTTATTAAGAGAATAGAAGTACTTAATATAGAATTTTAAATAATTTTTGTATTACAAAATTCTCTAAATCCAGACCTGAAGTTAACACACAGGTTTATTTTTTAAGAAGATAAAAGTATTTAAAATTCACACCGACATAAGTTGCGATCCTAGTTTAAAAGTCATTACCGGCAGACGCACATACACTGACGAGGCCATAAAGACCAAAACACGGTGTCTGTGCGTTGACTGTCGGTAATGACACTAGATTGATAATTTCATTTAGAACAACTTTTGTATAAGACAGTCGTATGGTAGCCACACCTCATTTTTATGCTATGTCTTTTTTTAAGTATTTGATATCCCTCTAAAATCTGCTTAAATTGACGTGAATTTGTATTATTCGATTTTCAACTGTTTCGAAGATATGACAATTTTTTGCCAAATTATTGTAGAACTTGTTAATTGTTACGAAATAACTATTAGTGATGAAAGCCCTATTATGCGCACAGTTAGTAGAGATATCATTCTAGTGCGTAATTTAATGTGTATTTAACATTTCAAACCATGTTCTTTAGAATTACACACCATTCGCTAAAGTTAAAAATTATGATATTTACATACCACTGCAAAGTACTATAAATTTACTATTTACAAATACCTACTTTTTTTTGCCTGTGAGCTATATTGCAGCAGCTATAGTATGATAATCTGAATAAACCATATTAGGACTTATTAATTAAAAATATGAGTTAGAAGTTGTTTCAATTTTCAAACGTGAAAAGTATAAGTCTCATAAGTACAACCTGTACACCAATTATATGAAGAAATGTAAAATACTTGCAAAACTTACTAACTTTTTTATTATCTATATTTTTTTGTATTTAACATTTCAAACCATGTTCTTCAGAATTACACACCATTCGCTAAAGTTAAAAATTATGATATTTATATACCACTGCAAAGTACTATAAATTTACTATTTACAAATACCTACTTTCTTTTGCCTGTGAGCAATATTGCAGCAGCTATAGTATGAAAATCTGAATAAACCACATTAGGACTTATTAATTAAAAATATGAGTTTGAAGTTGTTTCAATTTTCAAACGTGAAAAGTATAAGTCTCATAAGTACAACCTGTACACCAATTTTATGAAGAAATGTAAAATACTTGCAAAGCTTATTAACTTTTTTATTATCTATATTCTTTTTTTCTGGCGAAGCTACTTTTTGCCTTATCTGTGAAGTAAACAGATATAACTGGAAGTACGGGCGTTTGGAGCACATCATTCAATTACCCAAAAAGGCTAATCTTTGGATTGCCATTCTAGGTCATATTATCGATCTTCTTTACACCCGCATTTTAACTTTGACTCAGTAATTGCAATTATATCAAATTCAGATTATATCTATCGCTCTATCTATATGTAAGGAAGAAAAACCTTTCTATAACCAGCATCTGATACCATCAAGATGGCATCCCATTGCAATATGGTTTAAGTATTCATCAATATCTACATAACGTCTTTGAAGTAAATGTATTGGCAGAAGACATTGAGACACTGTACGTCTAATGTAAGCCCTTAATATGTTTTTGAACGGGAGCGGCTGGGTGGGTGTAAAACTAAAGTTTACAAAGAAAGGCCCAATGAAATCAAACACATAAAAATTTACATAGACTTAAAAATTATATAATTATAATTAAATATTAAACAAACAAAAAATTAAATGAAAATTAGTGTTTCTTGCTAACTGTTCCGAAAAGTCGACTGTTTAAATAGAATTTATATCCTAAATGAATAATTCGTTAGCGAAATTGTTTTGGGTATAGAGAACCATCGCGATAACTGTACGGTAAACGTTCTGTATTATGATAGGATCGCGTCACACGCATCGGGTGTGAGACCGTTTCTCCCATACACGTACAAATTTACGCGTACACACACCAGCCAACATAGAATTGAACGCGGAAATGCAGCATTAGACGTAACAAAATAACAGAACGCTCTCATGAAACACCGCTCATTGTGAACTGAATAAAATATTCGTTATGATTTAGCATTACAAAGGAGAGAGGTCTTATCTCTGTTCTGCCATTGTTCGACGGACAAATGTAATCAAGGCTGCAGAGACAAAATGTGCGGCAGACAGAGAAAGGATTGAACTGGCGAACGTTTGAGGAGGACGGTAATTCGGCCTTTGAACTCTTCGCACCGTGTCGACACAATTTGTTAAAAACATTTGATAAAATTTTAGATGCTATTAACTTTTCACTCCTATCTCCTATGTATATACATACGTTGACATCGGTGTACTGGTGAATACTCTGTGGTATGAATTACATGTTGCAAGAAGATGGATCTTTAGCATTGCTTCACGTCAATTAAATTAATGTGTTTGCACGTTTGCTTAGTATATGTTTTCCTCGGGAAATATGATATTTTCTATGTGGTTCTTAAGTTAGATGACATGTAATTGTCAGCATCATTTCACGTAAAATCTAAAATAATATACATATTAGTATTTGAATGGGAGGTGGTGAAGGGGTATACATAGCTATATTTTATTGGTGTGATGAACTTGCCGTACGTGACGTTTCCGCTCTAGGTTATTATCATGAACTTTCAACTCAAACTTAGTTATCATGATAAACACATAGAACACGGGATCCAATTTTTGGTAGGTTTTCATATTATTTTGAATGGTCATGTTATATTTTCTTATAACTTGCGACGTGCATTTCGCGCCTGTCTTTAATTAAAGTATTGTCACGGATAAAACGTCAAAAGGCCTGTAGTTGAAATAATATGGTGCTGGGTTAATTTAAATTACAAATACAGGATATTTGCAAATAATATTTCCAAAAGAGTCGCAACCTCTATACCCACCTGCCTGCTATTCTTGTCACTTAGGCTGCCGCTTACTCAGTGAAGATGGTATGGGTCGAATCGACGTGAAGCTAAATTTAAAAGGGCGCCACTGGGAGATTAAAGCCTATCGAAGTTAACGAATGCAAAACAGGTAAAAGCAACTCAACAATAAAACAAAACAAATTCAGATCACAAGTACTAAATTTAATTCCGACCAGATGATGTAGAATATTTACATATAATTAAAAAAAAAAGTCAAATATGAAATGAATAAATAATAATCAAGTGAAATTCTTAAGGAAAAATAAAGTAAAATTTTAGTTAAAAGTTATGAAAATCAAAGTACTCTTAAGCGTAAAGTAAACACAATAGGTGAAATGTAACTGAAGGTTTCGACGAATTTGCAAATCTTTTGTTACAATAGGTTATGATATAGGTCAAAGCGACCACTTAAATAATTAAAATATTAATCTAGCACATAAAATCAAAATTACAATAAGCTACACTTGCTTATCTCTCTTACAAAATCTCACTAAATGTATGTCGTAGTGCAAAGATTATTTAAGTTCAGCCTGTATAATAGGCTTTTATGTAAGAAAATTATAAAATATATGTCGAAGTTACTGAAGTTAATCAACCACACCCTGTAGGATGGACTTTTACGTAAGAAATTAAAAAATATATGAAAAACTATTTCATTAGTTTACGATCTGAAGAATCGACAGATCTTGCATCTATGTATACTAATTGATTTGCAAATTTTTCGTTACAATAGGTTATGATATAAGTCAAAGCGACCACTTAAATAATTAAAATATAAATCTAGCACATAAAATCAAAATTACAATAAGCTACACTTGCTTATCTCTCTTACAAAATTTCACTAAGTGTATGTCGTAGTGCAAAGATTATTTAAGTTCACCCTGTATAATAGCATTAGCAATGTCCTCTCGTGTTGCAAATCGCTGATGGTATTCAGCGCCTCCCACATCGTTGGCAGCGTGTGGTGACAGTAGCAGAGGACTACATTGAGGGTCTTTAGGCCCAGGTTTGTCATGTCAACTGTATGTGTACGTTATCATTCTTTTGCACGGTGAAGGCCATATTGCCCTGTATACTACCGTAATAAATTAGTGTGTTACGATATTTCAGTGCTATTCATTGTCCACACATGTAGTTAAGATCTTCTCCTTTCGTCTGTATATGTCACATTTTCCAACCGGACTGGTATCTTCAAGAAAGAAAATAGTTGCCATGACTTTTGCCCCAACCCTCGTATAATCTATGTTTGACGAAAAGCAATTTAAAATTATTGACTGGCATAGAGAATACACCCGCCTATACATTTTCCGCAATTAATGAAGAAGAAATTATAGCAAATATAAATATATATTTGAAACTCGACCTCAAAAGTATTCAGAAGACTTTAAGCTAAGTATATTTGCTTTCATGTTCTATATGTTGTAAATACTAAATTATCTGATCATAGTAATAATTAAACATATATTATTAATGCTTTCCATCTTCAAAAGTATCCTGCTTATTTCTAAATTTTACAATCTGCAATTACTAGACACATCTAGCGATTTATATGCATTTTGTGTATCGAATTCCCTAGCCTTAATGCAACTATTATTTGACAACACATTTGCAATAGATCTTTACGTAAGTGAAGTAAGAGTTTGGTAAATTAATCATTTCTGAAGAATTGTTCTATCGAGATAACACCTCTGCATCTGTACAGGGTGTCCGGGAAAATGTGGGCAATCCCTTGGATGCAGATAGAACATGAACAAATAAGATGACAAGTTCCTATAAAAAATTTTCCTACAGGCCCCTCCTACGGGGATATGCGTCCTTGAAAGACGCCGCTGGAAATCGGTTTTTATTGAATTTCTTTTAAAATAATTAATATAATTTAATAAAAATTTAATGAGATGGACACTAGTAAGGACCTCTTAAAAAAGTGTCCTTGAAACATATTTAGCTTTTGTAGTTTACCAGGGGCGGGCTAATCTTTACAACTTAATTCCCTGTATGATAAAGACTAAAATATTAAACTGGATTGCTTGAACAATACATTTTAAAAAAAGGTACTCTTGCTTATTGTCGTTAAAATGAACCGTTTACGAGAAAAAGTTTACAAAAAATGTGGGTTTTAGTTTTTATCAGCACCAAAAAAACCTATTGCTGTTGCAAACGTTACTATGGTACGAAATAAATAAAATATCCGGTATTTTAGAACTTGTCATCAGATCGTTGACACATTGAATTTATTCGAAGTATGGAATACACGTTTATTGAGTATGCAGATATGCATCTGATGTATGGTCTTGCGTCTTGCAATGCTTTAGAAGCCAGAAGATTATATAACGAAAGATTTCATAATCGTGCTCTACCAAACCATAAGGCATTTCAACGTGTTGACCAACATCTAAGGGAGAATAGTGGGCGATTCCAGTTAGTAAGGCAATACAAATTATTGACTATCTTCATAATTTAGGAAAGTTTGGAAAAAGTAGTACTGATGCTTGGTGTGAGAAGAACTGTACGTATGCCGCGATTAGAGGAACGTATTTAAAATGATGTAGATGACAGTCCATCAACAAGCACTCGACAATTATCAGCACAGTTTAATACATCGAAAACAATAGTACATGAGATTCTTCATGAACAGTTGTTATATCCATATCATTTGCAAAAAAATACATGAACTCATTCCTAAAGATTTTCCTCGTAGAATTCAGTTTGCAAACTGGGTATTGGATCAGCAACGTAATAATGTAAACTTCATAAGCATTATCCTTTTCGCGGATGAAGCATGGTTTACCAAAAATGGTATCACCAATTTACATAATACGCATCTATAGGCTGATGAAAATCCTCATGCTACTATTGTTTCGCATTATCGACATCAGTTCCAATCGCTTAATATTTGGGCAGCAATCATCGACAATTTTTTGATTGGACTATTCGTTTTGCCAGAACGATTGCATGGACAACTGTATTTGGAGTTACTCAGAACGCTTTTCGAGATTTAATAGAGTACTTACCACTTGGAACCCGCCGAAACATGTACTTCATGCACGATAGGACACCACCTCATTTCAGCGTTCGTGTGCAGGACGGGAGCACCTAAATAACGTCCATCCAAACCCTTGGATAGGTAGAGGAGGACCAATTTAACTTCTACAAAGAATAACGTTTCATTATGATGAGATAAGGAACACGGCTGGGTTATTGTTGCGGGTTCAACAGGCCTTAATTCGTCGTTCCCGCGAGTGTATCGGACTTTACGGAGGCCATGTTGAACCCTCTTATAAAGTTTTTCAATAATTCCG
Source organism: Amphimallon solstitiale (assembly GCA_963170755.1). NCBI lineage: Eukaryota > Metazoa > Arthropoda > Insecta > Coleoptera > Scarabaeidae > Amphimallon > Amphimallon solstitiale. Next base: position 35,838,796 of record OY720681.1, on the reverse strand, counting down.
TTAAGGTGCCTCCGGATACCACCACTGCGTTTATATTTATATTAATTACTTTAAAAGAAATTCATTAAAAACCGATTTCCAGCGGCGTCCTGCAGGAACGCATATCTCCGTAGGAGGGGCCTGTCAGAAATTTTTTTATTGGAACTTGTCATCTTATTTGTTCATGTTCTATCTGCATCCAAGAGATTTTCCACATTTCCCGGACACCTGTGTATAATCACTATAATTTTAACTGCCGCGATTGTCTATATTCCATTACATTTCAAAACTTTATTATACTTACATTTGCCTTAACCCATAGGTGCTTACATGTTCTCAGCATAGAGATTTCTGTACATAATATTATAGCATAGACACGTATTTATTTTTGTGTTTACTTGAGCAATGCGAACATCATTATTCAATGTTCATCCTGCACGCGTGTATACGTTAGGTGTTGAAACATTAGTTTCAATTAGTGAAATACTATCGAAAGTCCCTATTGTCGGCATAAATTTTGTAGGAGCCGAACGGCAAATTGTTGTGGTAATTATTAGCCGCCGCGTAGCCGTAAATTCCTCTGATTCCGCTTGAGCTCTGTTCCGAATTTGATGGTGCCGGTGCTGACGACGATACCGGTACGTACCGGCCGTAATGAGATAGCAAAAGGGCAACGTAGGGATTAGTGGGCAAGTGCTGGGGATGATTAAACCCGGGCGATTTCGGCCAAATGTGTAAATTATAACTTAGAAGCAAAGCGGCCAGTAAGGGATTCGCCGATGCCAAATTATGGAGTTGGTCCGCATTTACAGCTGAGCAGGTCCTCGACGTTTTCGATGGTAAATCTGCAAAACGGAAAACAAACTAATGCAATAATCAGTTTATACATTCATGTTATGGAATACACAATAATATACCTAATGTGTTATTCGTAATAGATGTCAGATATTAACGAATGATAATACCATAACAACGTAAAGTTATTTTACTATTGTTTTTCCCTTGATGAACTGGGCGAACACGCATATTACGTAAACTATCTCGCGTTTACAATACACTTATTATTCATAGGAGAACAATGATATATTGAAACCCAATAATGCACAAGGTGACAACACTTACGAGTCAATGTTACGTTGACGTTGTAAAAAAAAAACATTTTAATTTCATTTGTTAACATATGCGTAGATGTAATAGTGTCACGTGCTCTTTTCCTTGTACTACTTAAACTATGAATATATGCGAGAGGTACTTACTTTTTACATGACTTATAACTGGGGGTAGCTCTCTGAAACTCACTTCTACTAATCACTCTTAAATATATATAATTAATAAGATTAGACTTGTTTATTACTAAATTACATCCGTTTGTACTCGTGCCTAAACTACTTCTATTGATTCCTCTAATCTCACTTCGCTCGATACCTTCCATTGCCTCATCAGCGCCTTTGCTGTATGTCTAACATCCGCGGCTAGCAAAGAAGCTGATTCGGTTCCGGTGTATCGAACGACGTTACACATATTTCTTACATTTATTTTATCTATGGAAATTTCCGTGGCATTACCCCCCTCTCCGAAAAAATATGCTCCGACATATTTGCTTAAATTTAAAGGTCGCCGCCACCAAATTTTCATAGATAACCTTACATCTCTAAACTTATCCTATTAACTACATATCTTATAAAATCACATCTCACATCTATAAATTTGAAAAATGTTAAACTATTTACATGTTACAAAGTTCTGAGTTCAATCGTCAATTACTTCATCTGGCCTCAGGCGATTTCCCATGCTTCATCAGATACCTTTCCCTTTTCATTTCCATATTGGGTGCCAGCCTTCTTTTCTTCTTTCCTGTTTTCTTTCTGCCCTACAAAATACAGACTCTCTCTTTTGGCCACCATCGCCTTCTTCTTTCTGTTTTACTCAATTCGGACAGATCATTTGCCGTTTTCGTCTTCGTCTTCTTTCTGCCTTACTAAATTCAGACAGATCGCTTGCTTTTGTCCTATTAACTTCAGACACGTAACAGACTTCTTTCGAAACTACCTCTTCTTTCTGCCTTACTTAATTCGGACAGATTGCTTGTTGTTACGTCTTCGTCTTCTTTCTACCTTACTAAATTCGGACAGATCGCTTGCTTTTGCCCTATTAGCTCCAAACATGTAATAGACTTCTTAACGAAACTACTTTTTTCTGCCTTGCTCAATTCCGACAGACGATCCCCTTTGACCCAGACAATTACTTCGGGATGGTGATCTTTTTCGCGCTCGGAACAAGAACACACATGTGCATTAGTACTATAAATTTAGAAAGCTTAACTAAGGGTACCTACTCTAAATTAGAAATTATTCACATACTTCAAAATTACAAATTATAATATTTGTTCACTTGTAGCTCGCTTTAGTTCCACTCTACTATTTCTCCCATGTGGAAGAACAAACGTCCCTTCGTCATACGTCTGCAAATCTACTTTGTCTTTCCTATAACGTACTTTTAATTCAGGACGCCTTCTTACTCTAACTTTCCTTATTACTACTACTATTAAGGAACAAATTATTATGATTTGTAATTTTGAAGTATGTGAATAATTTCTAATTTAGAATAGGTACCCTTAGTTAAGCTTTCTAAATTTCTAGTATTAATGCACATGTGTGTTCTTGTTCCAAGCGCATTTCCCGGAAAAAGATCACCTTACCGAAGTAATTGTCTCGGCCAAAGGGGATTGCCTGTCGGAATTGAGCAAGGCAGAAAAAAGTAGTTTCGTTAAGAAGTCTATTACATGTTTGGAGCTAATAGGGTAAAAGCAAGCGATCTGTCCGAATTTAGTAAGGTAGAAAGAAGACGAAGACGAAATAACAAGCAATCTGTCCGAATTTAGTAAGGCAGAAAGAAGAGGTAGTTTCGTTAAGAAGTCTGTTACATGTCTGAAGTTAATAGGACAAAAGCAAGCGATCTGTCCGAATTTAGTAAGGCCGAAAGAAGACGAAGACGAAAACGGCAAATGATCTATCCGAATTGAGTAAAACAGAAAGAAGAAGGCGATGGTGGAAATGAAAAGGGAAATGTATCTGATGAAGCATGGGAAATCGCCTGAGGCCAGATGAAGTATTTGATGATTGGACTCAGAACTTTGTAACATGTAAATAGTTTAAGATTTTTCAAATTTATAGATGTAAGATATGATTTTATAAGATATGTAGTTAATAGGATAAGTTTAGAGATGAAAGGTTATCTATGGAAATTTGGTGGCGGCGGCCTTTAAATTTAAGCAAATATGTCGGAGCATATTTTTTCGAAGAGGGGGCGGGTAAGAAATATGTGTAACGTCGTTCGATACACCGGAACCGAATCAGCGTCATTGCTAGCCGCGGATGTTAGACAGACAGCAAAGGCGCTGATGAGGCAATGGAAGGTATCGAGCGAGGTGAGATTGGAGGAATCAATAGAAGTAGTTTAGGCACTAGTACAAACGGATGTAATTTAGTAATAAACAAGTCTAATCTTACAAGTGTTTTAATTATATATATTTAAGGGTGATTAGTAGAAGTGAGTTTCAGAGAGCTACCCCCAGTTATAAGTCACGTAAAAAGTAAGTACCTCTCGCATATATTCATAGTTTAAGGAGCATAAGGAAAAGAGTACCTGACAAGAGGGACCTTAAAAATAATTATTAAAACAAATATCTGCCTAATTAACGCTGATAATAAAAATAATCAATATGTAATAATAAAAGTTTCGCCTCTAGTATGAATATAGAAATGTTAAACTAGTCTCCCGATAATACTTTCGTCCCATTCTAAAATTGAAAAAAATATGTAGCATTAATATCCTTGGACCAAATTTTGCAAATCATTATTATGTAACACTTATTCTGTATATGTAACACTGCATGATAAAATTATCTTTATTCGGACGATTGATAATGTAAAACTATTCTTGATATTGGTATCATAATCAATTTTTTTATGTTGCATTCTATATAAACTTATTTACATGCTATGCTATTTAAAGAGAATCTCCTATTACTTTTTACAGACATACAAACTGTCACAAATAAAGTGTTTACCATTGCTAACTTGCTTATTAGTGGAGCTATGAAGTTAGTTAAATTAACAAGTGGTATTTCTTTTTTGAACATTTCACTTCCGAGATATTCACCAAAACGTGTATTTTTCACTGGAATAGCTTATATATTTTTACATATTATGACAGAAAAGAAAATTCTAAACAAAAATTATTAATACACTTCTACTGTAAAATGATAAGCAAACTAGAAGCACTTGTACTCTCTGGCAATAGTAAAAATAACCTGCTAGTAGCACTGATTTATTGTGGAATAAATTGTGACATACATAGGTGCGTGAAGTTGGCACCACAACTTGCGGCGCAAATGTTCTTTTTAGTGCCAAAAGTTTGCGCCTAATATGCGCCGTCGATATCTGAAGAAAAAACACCGGCGCATTAATTTGTTGCAAAGTTATAAACAAAAACAGTTTTTTAGTGCCAACTTCACGCCAGCACCACAACTTGCGGCGCAAATGTTCTTTTTAGTGCAAAAATGTTGCGCCCAATATGCGCCGTCGATATCTGAAGAAAAAACACCGGCGCATTAATTTGTTACAAAGTTATAAACAAAAACATTTTTTGGTGCCAACTTCACGCGTGAAGTTAGCACCACAACTTGCGGCGCAAATGTTCTTTTTAGTGCCAAAAGTTTGCGCTTACTATGCGCCGTCGATATGTGAAGAAAAAACACTGGCGCATTAATTTGTTACAAAGTTATAAACAAAAGTAGTTATTTATTATCAACTTCTTACCAGACCAAAATTTCCGGCGCAAACTTTCAATTTAGTGCAAGTCGTTAGCTCACAACATGCGCCGTCGATATCTGAAGAAAAAACACCGAAACACTTAATTGTTATAAAGTTATAAACAAATACAATTATATAGGTGCGTGAAGTTAGCACCACAACTTGCGGCGCAAATGTTCCTTTTAGTGCCAAAAGTTTACGCTTAATATGCGCCGTCGATATGTGAAGAAAAAACACCGGCGCATTAATTTGTTACAAAGTTATAAACAAAAATAGTAGCATTAATTTGTTACAAAGTTATAAACAAAAATAGTTAATTAGTATCAACTTCTTACCAGACCAAAATTTCCGGCGCAAACTTTCAATTTAGTGCAAGTCGTTAGCTCACAACATGCGCCGTCGATATCTGAAGAAAAAACACCGAAACACTTAATTGTTATAAAGTTATAAACAAATACAATTATATAGGTGCGTGAAGTTAGCACCACAACTTGCGGCGCAAATGTTCCTTTTAGTGCCAAAAGTTTACGCTTAATATGCGCCGTCGATATGTGAAGAAAAAACACCGGCGCATTAATTTGTTACAAAGTTATAAACAAAAATAGTTAATTAGTATCAACTTCTTACCAGACCAAAATTTCCGGCGCAAACTTTCAATTTAGTGCAAGTCGTTAGCTCACAACATGCGCCGTCGATATCTGAAGAAAAAATACCGAAACACTTAATTGTTATAAAGTTATAAACAAATACAATTATATAGGTGCGTGAAGTTAGCACCACAACTTGCGGCGCAAATGTTCTTTTTAGTGCCAAAAGTTTGCGCTTAATATGCGCAGAAGAACTGAGAAGAAAGATACATACTACAAAAGGCCGTTCCCGGAGATAAATTTTTTAGAGGAAAACAGGCAAAAATGTAGAATTCCTCTTCTACAAAATGGCAATAAATTAAAGAGTGTAGTCATAAACAAGCAAGGCTATCTATTCTTTAATACTTGCGCTTTTGACTCTTTGATTCAAATTATTGTAAATGGACTTTGTGACAGCCAAGATTATAAAACCAATTTTTATAAGAATGACACTATACTGACTGAATTTCTTGAGGTAATGAATATAAAGCCAAATACCGCAACTTACGTTAAACGAGGAAAAATATTGTTACAAATATTTACCAACCAAAAAATCGCAAAAGAAAACATAATAACTACTTCTTGCGAGATAAATATTTCAAGTCTCGTTGAAAAGTTATTTGCAAATTAACCAAGCAAATATACAACAACATTTTGCGATAATACACTTTGTAAAAGAAAATGTTCAACTCGTACAACACCAATATTTCCCCTCAACGTTGACATAATAAAAAATCGGGGAATCCGGTACGCACAGGAGGCACTTGATTTAACATCATATAACAAATTATGTACTTTTCAAAGCTGTCGAGGATATATTAAGGAAACAATTAATCCTGGAGATCACTTATTCCTTGAAATTGATTTTGAAAATGCATATTTGTTAGGAGATATACCACTAACATTAAAGATATTTTCTACAACTTACGTTTTGCGCGGTATCGTTCATTTTATATCACCCAATACAAAAGCTTCAAAATTAGGAGCGGTTCTTGAGTTGAGACTCCTCGCGTCAAGACATAGACGCAGCTTGGTTTCTTTCTGATTATTTATATTTTTCTTTACCACTGCAACTATAGGGTTAATAAATGTTGGTTCTGTTCTCTCTATGACATTGTTTTTTAACATCTCTTTTATTTCTAATTTTACCTGTTCTCTGTATTTATTAGGAATGGGATAATTTTTTACTTTGAATGGTTGTGTCTCATCAACCTTGAGTTTATGTTGATATCCTTTGGCTAGGCTTGGACTATTATCAAATAATTTCTTATATTTACTAAGAAGATCGCTCACATGGCTTTTGTATTGTTTATCGCAATTTAATACTGTACCTTCCCTATTTATCGTGAAGTCCTCCCTTTGAGGATTCTTTACAGGATGTGCACTTTTATTGACGAATAAACTACTATCCATTTCTTTTGTGACGTCTTGTTCAGTAATTTTATTTATAAATAAATTATTAATTAAAATTTCATCGTCCTGTGCATCTTTGCTCCAGGAGATTACTGAATCCTTAATATGAAATGTCTTATCTTCCATATTAAGCTTTGTACTATATTGACTTAAAAAGTCCATTCCCAAAATAAAGTTACTATTTAAATTAGGTACTATAATAAATTCTGTTAACAATTCTAACTTATCTATCTTAACATTTGTGCAAAAAACTTTGTCTACTGTGATCATAGATTTTTTATTTGCAGTAATCAAATTTACCTTTCTGATGGGCATATAATTTCCCAAATTTTCTATATTTTTATCTATAATGCTACTGTCTAATAGTGATAATTGCGCTCCTGTGTCCAATAATGCCTCCACTTATTCATTTCATTTTTGTTTATAACTTTGTAACAAATTAATGCGCCGGTGTTTTTTCTTCACATATCGACGGCGCATATTAAGCGCAAACTTTTGGCACTAAAAACAACATTTGCGCCGCAAGTTGTGGTGCTAACTTCACGCGTGAAGTTGGCACCAAAAAATGTTTTTGTTTATAACTTTGTAACAAATTAATGCGCCGGTGTTTTTTCTTCAGATATCGACGGCGCTTATTGGGCGCAACATTTTTGCACTAAAAAGAACATTTGCGCCGCAAGTTGTGGTGCTGGCGTGAAGTTGGCACCAAAAAACTGTTTTTGTTTATAACTTTGCAACAAATTAATGCGCCGGTGTTTTTTCTTCAGATATCGACGGCGCATATTAGGCGCAAACTTTTGGCACTAAAAAGAACATTTGCGCCGCAAGTTCTGGTGCCAACTTCACGCACCTGACATACATGTTCTCCTGTTTTTTGTTTGTGATTAAAAAAGTGATTGATAATTGTTTATAAGCTTAATATAACTTATTAGTGTATTTAGTAGATTATTAGCATCGAAAATGTCATTTAAAATGTTGTATGTTAGAGATATATCTAATTCCTAGAAAAAATTTAATAGAACCCTTACAATATTACTAAAATAAATTTCCGGATCGTCCAGTACCAAATAAGCAATACTTCTTGCGTTTATAGAGAAAGTTGAAAAATAATAAATCCTCATTTAAACTTATAATGATGAGAATGTTTTCGTAAGAAACGAGAAAAGAAAGTAAGCGTTTAGCTTACTTTGCAAAATTTTTCAAGAAGTTTATCAGGGATATTACCCAAGCACTGAAATTAAATGGAAATATATTTCAAATTGTTATCATAAAACATAAATTCCATCCATACATACTGTACTATTAGAGGACGGTGAATAATGAATAAAGAATAACTTTCCGTAACTAGTTTCAAAAATTCTCTAAGTAAGAATTTTTTTTTTTTACTATTTATTACATTCTACTTACTCGTATTGTACTGTTTTAATATACATTAATAAATTTTTTTTCTCAATCTTATAGAGCGACACGTTCATAATCTTACTATGTATATTCATTTTCTACCATGGTACATATCACAAATTAAAGAATTTGTTTATGTTTTTAATATTTTATGTTTAAATTTTTAAATAGATAGTCGATAGTATAAACATGGCATAATGGAAACCCCTGTAACGGTACAGTCTAATTTAATATTTTTATAATGTTAAATAGGAATATTAATTATTTCCAAACCATATGTGTTAGAAATCTACGATAAACTTCTTTAAACTGTTTATTCTATATGTATATCTATGTATAAGTTAAGTACTATTAAGGTAAGAAATGTTTATAAGATTCATGTGACCAAGTGTTTGTGTTATCACCGAATTTGTGTTTATCACCGTCTGGTACGTGCTAAGAGGTATGTGAAACTATAACTATTATAAGTATGAAGGGTGAAGAGAGATTTGCATGTGGGTCCCGAGAGAGCGGAGCCCGATGGATGAAATAAGTCGACAACGATACCAAGGCAAGAAGTCGACCAAAAGCCGCCCAATAGGCAAGTCGACCCGGGGACTTCAAAGAAAGAAGTCGAAAAAAGAAACTTTAAACGTAACGGCACACACATAAGTCGACTCAAAATATATCGGTAGACCAAGTACTAAATTGTCGCTGTGAACCTCATAAGTAATACAATAGGTTCTTTATTTATATAAAGAGGTCTACCGACAAATAGTGTTAAATGTGTAAAGTGTGAATAGCAGTTAAAGAAGCTCCTGGTGTTTCTATCATCGGAGGAGGTGTACAACTAAATAAACCGACAACAGGTATTTAAAAGATACTATTGTGCGAGTGCCAGATAAACTAAAATGTTAAAATTGGTCTTAATGTAGACACGTAAATAAATATATACTAATCTAAGATTGAAAACATTTAATATTTTATCTTAGATACGACAATGTCTCGGCATTTGTAAATTGCTTGTCGATGACGTTCTAATAATATTATAATCGTCGTATGTATATATAAATCGAAGCTTAGTTTATTTTCTATCAAGGCCTACGTTGCAGTTGTTACTATTTATGTAAGTACTGAAGGGCACTGAAAAACAAATAATGTTTAATGTCAATGTTAAATTTTGTAGAGTCAATCACATGTTAAATAGTTGCAACTGATCTTTCAATATTAAATAACTGCTGAAATTATTTAATAGTGTGTTTATTTCAAATATATGTATATGTTATGTGTTTGTTCTATTTAATTGTACCAATTGATGCCCGAAGATTATATTTTGATATCTCTTGACATGGATCGTCCTGGGATAAAAATATGAGCTAACCAGGTAAAGCGATTCATTTTTTTTATCTTATTTAAAAACATTACAAATAAAGAGCTATAATTTGAGAGTTTCTATTCACCCCGCATCACATATTAATTACGCTAAGCCACTGCATACCATGGACAAACTATACCTTCGCACATGGAAACAAATTTTATTTCTAACATTCACATGCAGTTTTTTGTTGGGCTGTTACTCCGATATAAACACTTGCATTCAAATCAACAACATATGTAATTTTCTTTGCTTCACCAGCATCGTGACTTTTACTTCAACATAAACACGGCCTAAAGTGTAAATTTCAGATATATTCGTTTGTGAACCCCCGATATACAGACATATGAATTCGGTACTTTTCTGGTCATATAAGATTTACGTATTTCCTTTCCTACATTGACTCCAGTAGGCAGTTAGTGCTTGTGTTAAATAGTAATTTTGTAAATTTTGGTATTTATCAATAAACTGTAACTTAGAAAAGCAAAATGCATTACTGTTCATAAAAAGGTGCATGTTATTAAGAACTTAATACACAAAGTGTGGCGTAGTTAGCCAAAAATATGGTGTCGTAAAATCTACAATTAGTAATATAAAACAAAAAAGGAATGATTTCTAAACCTGTGAGAGATACTTATGTTGGACCAAGCAAGAGAGTGGTTTTAAAGAGTTTCAAGTTCCCCAAAATGGAAAAAATATTGTACAAATAGTTTCTTGACCAAAGAAAATTTTTTATTATAAGTGGTGAAATAATTAAGCAAAAATCAAAACTGTTACATTCACAAATCAGAAAAATGATAAATAATTTACAGCCAGTGAAGGATGGCTACATAGCTTTGGAATTCATTTTTTTAAAACTTCTGGTAAAAAATTTCTGCTGGTAGAAAAATAGAAAAGCAGAGAACAATGTTTTTGGCATGCACAATTGCTACTGGGTTTCATAAAGTAAAGCCATTTTTGATAGAGCTACCAAACAAAATTTCAAATTTCCTGTGGACTACAAACATTCAAAATCAGCTTGGATAACATCTAGCATTTTCAAACACTGGTTTCATTAGTACGAACACATAAGGAGAATAGATACAAACAGAATAGCCCGCAACGCGCTGAAAGAAAAAGCAAGAGGACAACGCCCCCAAAAAGGCCACCCAAGAGATGGAAGGACAGCTGAGACACGCTATCGCAGGAAAACAGGGGAAATTGGTTACAAAACAGATCTACGGATCTTCTGGAAGAATAATAATAAGAAGAAGATTGTTTCATTATTCTTTTTATCGCAAGTGAATTTCAACTTTCTACTTCCTAGATCTACAATATAAGTAAAGATTTTTACTTAAAAGTTAAAAGATTTCCCGGTAAAAGCTTTACTTTTACTAGATAAAGCGCTATCGCATCCATATCAAGACGAATTCAAAAGTGAGGAAGGGCAAATTATAACAGTCTTCTTCTCCCTAATGGGTCACCACTTATACAACCGATGGCCCAAAATGTAATTAGACTAACACAACTGTACTATAGAAACATGCTAGTATTTACTATAGCAGAAAAGGACAAGAATATTTCCTAGAAAAGGTTGAGTATTACAGACGCGTAATCAACTTATTGGAAGCGTGAAATCATCGTAATCTTGGAATTATAAACAATAAAATGGGTGTGCTTAAAACCACACGGCAGAAGTGAAAACCTCATCAAGGCGAGGTTAATAATACGAAGTCCAACTTTTTTTTTCATTCTATCTTACATTAGGGTCATCCTGCATCGACGAATTCAGTTGCTGAGATTTAGTGTGCTTCTTTTGACGATATTTGTTCACGCGCGCATTAGACAATTCCCTTTTTCGTTTTAATTTGTCATCGATTTGATTTTCTTCATCCATCCTGTGTAACAGAAAAGAATTAAATGCTTATAAATTCGTATATAATGAGCAATTAAAGCAATGCTCTATTCTCAACGTTTCTGTTTTGCATTGGTATACAAATTATAGTAAATGCGTGTGGACGTTATTTAACACACGGAATATACTGATCAGTTTCCGAGTCATCCATATCATTTTAATAGACATGCTAAAACTTACCTGAGCGCGAAATATTATATTATATTATTATAAAGATAATGTCTCATACACATACAACAAATTTTTAGGTTAACCGTCCGTGAAGTTACCAATTAGCGAACGCAACACAGTCCGCGAAATACAATTTCGAGGCCGTTGCTATGGCAGCGGCCGCGATATATAATCGCGTGGGTGTACGGACAACTTTAAAGGGTTCCTCGACGGAAAGATTTTCCGATACGCTTCTGGCTCGGTTCGGACGCATGTATATATATATATATAATAATTAAAAGAGAAGGTCTTTGCCGTTGAAAAACTCAATGCAAGGCTTAATTATTGGGGAATCCAGCATAAAAACAAAATTCAATTTAGTTCTTTATTTTTTTCTTCCAATATTTCGCACATTGTGTGTGTGCTTCCTCAGGGATTAACTTAAAGAAATTGAATATTCTAGTCAGTAATTATAAAAATGTATAAAAAGTCTATTATATAAATAAAGATAAAAAACTGTTTTGAACACTTACAAATGTGAACTATGATGTGGACAAAAATTACTTAAATACATCTACGCTAATATCGACAGGTACATCTCTTAAATGTATACTAAACAAAACTACGATATAAATTTTAAAATAAATATCTGATACACACGTTAAAAACAACTTTTTTTGGTAAAAAATCTACACATACAAAACAAACAAGCACAAAAGAAACATCAAACATAAGAACCGTTAAGTGGTAAGATTTGGAGGTAATAATTATGTGTCTAATGTACCTACACAGAGTTTGTACGTGTACAGTGCAAATTTGTACGACGAACATGTCATTAGGTTTCTGTTAGGAAGCGCAATAATATGTATTGTCTATCCCCGAGCTACACTCGTGCCTGATTTATCGTTCTCGTTGCGTTCGTTATCCAACAAAAAAGCATATATTGAGCTCAAACTGTTTGTATCAGCTTTGAAATTCATAGAATTTGGGTTATTATTAATTTCGACCATCTCCAAAAACTCTCTACATTTCTGACTTTTCACTGTCTGAAGGACTTTAACATTTTCGAAATTCGGCGTATGATCTTTATTGTTCATATGTATGGATAAAGCACATCTGTTCTTTCCAGTCCGAACATCACTCTTATGCGTAGCCAGTCTGGTTTTTAACCAAGTTGATGTGTGACCAATATATACTTGATTGCATTCATTGCAAGGTATGCGATAAATGATGTTGGACTGGAAGGACAGGGGTGTCACATCTTTTGTTCTGCTAAAAAAATTTTTTATTGGGTTATAATTATAGTAAGCTAATTTTATTTCATTTGTGGAGAGAACGTGGGAGAGTCTCTCAGATAAACCATTGATGTAAGGAAACCTGAAGTATTTCAGTTTTTCTCGTGTAACAGTAGTATTTTTGATAGTCAGATTGTCAGGGTGGGGGTTGGAAAAAATCAGTTTGTGTATTAAGCTGGAGGGATAACCATTATTAGTAAACAATCTGCTCAATATGTCGAGGTTTTTCTGTCTGAAAGAGGGGTGACTTATCCTAGACACTCTATGTTTCATGCCCAAAATCATATTTATTTTTTGGCTGATTGAATGATTTGAATGATAGTTTAACATTCTGTCTGAGTTGCTGGGTTTTCTATACCAATCTATCATTAGATGGTTATTATTTCTAATGATTCTAGTGTCAAGGAAAGGCACACCTCCCTCATTCTCGCGTTCAATGGTAAACTGAATGTTAGGGTGAAATGAATTGAAAATCTCCAAAGTGTCATCAATTTCAGACATAGGCAGAGCGCAAATCAGATCATCAACATACTTGTGAATAAAAGCAAACTCAAATGGTAAAACCTTCAGTATGTTATCCAAACAAAAGTCAATTACTAAGTTGGCAAGGATAGGGCTAAGCGGTTCAATTCAATCAGTCCTAAATTATATACCCTACCAAAAGTTCATAAAGTGGATGTTCCATTTAGACCTATTGTCTCTTACAGTAATTCCCCATGTTACAATATCTCAAAACATTTTGCAGATGTCCTCTCAAAACTTATTGAGGACAATGCTCGATATGATGTTGCCGATTCATTCACTTTTGCTGAAAAATACCAAGATTTTCAATTACCAGACAACTATCATATAATATCATTAGACGTAGTATCCTTGTTCACCAACATACCCAGGGACATGGTAGTACATATACTACATAGCAAATGGAATGAAATATCTGCTCTTACGGATTTTACATATGACTCTTTTTTCATGATGCTCAATTTTATATTTAATAATAGCTATTTCACATTTAACAAAAAATGCTACTCACAGATTTCAGGAATGCCCATGGGCTCACCGCTTAGCCCTATCCTTGCCAACTTAGTAATGGACTTTTGTTTGGATAACATACTGAAGGTTTTACCATTTGAGTTTGCTTTTATTCACAAGTATGTTGATGATCTGATTTGCGCTCTGCCTATGTCTGAAATTGATGACACTTTGGAGATTTTCAATTCATTTCACCCTAACATTCAGTTTACCATTGAACGCGAGAATGAGGGAGGTGTGCCTTTCCTTGACACTAGAATCATTAGAAATAATAACCATCTAATGATAGATTGGTATAGAAAACCCAGCAACTCAGACAGAATGTTAAACTATCATTCAAATCATTCAATCAGCCAAAAAATAAATATGATTTTGGGCATGAAACATAGAGTGTCTAGGATAAGTCACCCCTCTTTCAGACAGAAAAACCTCGACATATTGAGCAGATTGTTTACTAATAATGGTTATCCCTCCAGCTTAATACACAAACTGATTTTTTCCAACCCCCACCCTGACAATCTGACTATCAAAAATACTACTGTTACACGAGAAAAACTGAAATACTTCAGGTTTCCTTACATCAATGGTTTATCTGAGAGACTCTCCCACGTTCTCTCCACAAATGAAATAAAATTAGCTTACTATAATTATAACCCAATAAAAAAATTTTTTAGCAGAACAAAAGATGTGACACCCCTGTCCTTCCAGTCCAACATCATTTATCGCATACCTTGCAATGAATGCAATCAAGTATATATTGGTCACACATCAACTTGGTTAAAAACCAGACTGGCTACGCATAAGAGTGATGTTCGGACTGGAAAGAACAGATGTGCTTTATCCATACATATGAACAATAAAGATCATACGCCGAATTTCGAAAATGTTAAAGTCCTTCAGACAGTGAAAAGTCAGAAATGTAGAGAGTTTTTGGAGATGGTCGAAATTAATAATAACCCAAATTCTATGAATTTCAAAGCTGATACAAACAGTTTGAGCTCAATATATGCTTTTTTGTTGGATAACGAACGCAACGAGAACGATAAATCAGGCACGAGTGTAGCTCGGGGATAGACAATACATATTATTGCGCTTCCTAACAGAAACCTAATGACATTTTCGTCGTACAAATTTGCACTGTACACGTACAAACTCTGTGTACATTAGACACATAATTATTACCTCCAAATCTTACCACTTAACGGTTCTTATGTTTGATGTTTCTTTTGTGCTTGTTTGTTTTGTATGTGTAGATTTTTTACCAAAAAAAGTTGTTTTTAACGTGTGTATCAGATATTTATTTTAAAATTTATATCGTAGTTTTGTTTAGTATACATTTAAGAGATGTACCTGTCGATATTAGTGTAGATGTATTTAAGTAATTTTTGTCCACATCATAGTTCACATTTGTAAGTGTTCAAAACAGTTTTTTATCTTTATTTATATAATAGACTTTTTATACATTTTTATAATTACTGACTAGAATATTCAATTTCTTTAAGTTAATCCCTGAGGAAGCACACACACAATGTGCGAAATATTGGAAGAAAAAAATAAAGAACTAAATTGAATTTTGTTTTTATGCTGGATTCCCCAATAATTAAGCCTTGCATTATATATATATATATATATATATATATATATATATATATAAATAGACAATATGAATGCTCGCCTACGAGTCCCGCGCTGGTCTGATGCTAACGTGCCGGCTTCTCACCCGTGCGGCTCGGGGACATGAATTTATTTATTCATTTAAATTTCAATTCAATTGAAATTAAATACCTCTATATGATATATTTCTCTCGTTCCCTTAGTCGACTCGAGCCGACTTTATCCGAACGAGCGTTACATAGCCGAGCGTGACGGATCAGTCTTGTTCAGTGCCCACAATCAACGCAACGCGCCCAAAGAAGTTTCCACTTCAAAAAGGGTGGAATATTTTAGATGTAGTTTCAAATACGAATGATGTGTGCAACTCGTTATTTTGAAACGCCAGTGGGACATATCGAGAAATAAGTCTGAAGCCTTGAAAAAAGTGTGACTATATTGCGTAATAAACGCTTTAAATGTATTAACTCAGTGGGCAGAGCAGAATGATTTTGATATTACAAACATTATTGTTATAAAAAGAAGAAGAGAAAAGGCTATTTGCAAAAAATAAAAAATCCTCAGAACAAAAAAAAATCTGACTTTTTATTATTCAAAAAGAGTTTTTTTTATTGTTGTTTTTTTATTTGTTGCTATTAAATATAACCTTCGTTAACGCGAATAAATCAGTTATGTGAGAAACCATTGTTTTATTCGGTTCAAGCTATCGAGTGTCAATTATAAACAGAAAAATTTCATGTCTTTAAACCCAAACAGGAAAGAGCTAATTTGATCATCTAACTTTTATTGAAATAAATGTTTTTATGTTTCCTATAAAAATTATTGTACGACAATTTACGGCAAAACCAAAAATGAATTATAAAAAATGTGTGTTATAGGACTTACTTAATTGTTTATAATCTGGATGTAAGGATTCAATTGGAATGTTAACGAAAGTATCGTAATTTCCTTCAGTTACTCTTGCTTCATTTTCATCTGGGACAACACACCTTATCGAGACCATAACCAGTAGCGTAGATATCCTCTGAAATAATCGCTTAATAGAAATTGTGAAAACTTGTAATATATCGACAAATAGAGGAAAACATAAACGATTTCAATAATAAAATTATAAATAAAGTAAATGTTGAAATACACTCATGTCACACCAATAAAACTAATCCAAGATAATCCCATATACAGGCTAATTCCCTTCTTTTTTATTTTACTTTCCTCCGTCGATTAAATTTATCACCGTGTAATAAATTCCTTTTGTAAAACGTTCTCAAACTACCATATAAATCTTGTCAGATAATGTGCGGTACGCATTTTTATGCCTTTTATGCATTTAAATTTACATATGTAATAAAACTTACTGAAGCATACATATTAAGATAGCAACTGTATGCGTTATGCGATGTACATTAACAGTTCTTCTTTCATATACTACCGAGTTAGTACTCACGAACAAACGACTGAACGTCCAAAGTTTCATCCTAGAAAAAGGAAAGTTTACTGTAGGGCACTGCAGGTAAATGTGCGAATTTTCCTTAAAATAATGCAACAATCGATACGAGACATTAAATTTTATTCATTTCAAAGCGACTAATGGAAAAGTCTTGTACCTACCACTCCACTCCTCGAATACAATTACATTTATTTTTGAGAGTGTTGTAAGACATAATACTTTCACTTTAACTTGATAATTAAATGTAAAAGATCGGGACGTTTCTATTATGAATCGCGGGACTGTCTCTCTAAAGGCTTGCGTGTTATACCGTATATATAGGTACTTCAAACGGGGGATGAAGTTTCAAGAGGGTGTCGCTGATGCTGGTGCTGCTGCTACGGTAGGTGCTCGTGACTCTAATGGGTTAGAACTTGTACAAAATACAGAGTTAAACTTAATACATATTTATTAAGTCTGCAGAAATTTAGCCGAGAGCGAAATAGAGAAGCCATGCTCGAGTGTCGGTGAAAGAAAGAGAGAGAGAGAAGTGTATCTATTTAAGCTCAGTCGAAGTAATTGAAATTAAATTTAACTAATGATATTTGGAATTTGAAGGAGACTAATTTTCGGATGTGAAATTGCAGGAATCGTTTACATTTTCGTTAAAGTACCATAGTAAAGCAAATACACTCGTATGTAATGTGAAATCATTTCTTGTCCGTAGTAAAGTAAACGTCATCGAAACTTGAACTAAAACAGTCTTCATGAAAACTAATTCCGTTACTTTTAGAGCGCGCCAGAATTATGTTCCAAATTTATACACTGTGGAAATAAAGTAACGAAGTTAATGCCTTTATAACTTCGTTAATATTAATTTTTTGAAAAAAATCGCGAAGAGATTTTTCATTTTACCTAAGTGGGATATTTTCATCATATTTTCAGTTTCTTACGTCATTTTTTTTTTTGAAGTTATAACGTTAGAGACTTTTTTTTAATGACAACTTATAATTATTTTAATTCCTTATCCAACGGTATAAAACTTTTAATAAGTTACATTTGAAAAAAATTGAGAAGTCTTAGGTGACCGCACACTGAGGCGAAGCGAGGCGAGGCGAAGCGAAGCGTGGCGAAGCGCAGCGTCGCGAGGCCGGAGTCCGCCATTAGGGAGCAGCGAAGCGAGACGAAGTGAGGCGAAATAGTCGCCTGGCTTGGTGCGCATGTGCGTGATACAATATTTAATTATTTACAACAGTTATTAATCATTGTGTGTGTAGAAGTGTTCCGATCAACATGAGTAGTTCCTCATCTGACGAAAATTTATTTGTTCTTGGTTTAATTGCCACTATGCAAGAAGAGGAGAAACCAAACAAAAGAATTTGGGTACATGAAATTAATCAAAAGAGAGACAGTTTTGGTGAATTTCATCATTAATTCTCGGATTTACGAAAAGACAAAAAGAAATTTTTCAAATATTTTCACATGTCAGAAGAAAAATTAGCGCTTAATCATCCATTCGCGTAGCAATTTCTTTCTTACACTATACTAAACTTAAATATGCAAATAATACTAGTTTAAAAACTGTTCAAGCAAAGTACGAACTAAGCCTACCAGCTTCTCATCGGACAGCGGAAATATCCGATAACCAACGAAACCGCAAAAACTTGATCTTACGCGTCTTTACGTAACGCACACTGGAGTGAGGAGAAGCGAAGCGCAGCGAACTACTTCGCCTGCTTGCTCTGGAAACTTCTCTCGCGACCACGCTTCGCTTCGCTTCGGCACGCGACGCCCCAGTGTGGGAGCACCCATTTGATTACGTGCATTATTATTAGGCGTAATAAATGCGCTTCCCTTCGCCTCATTTTCATCGTATTTTGAGTTTCTTACGTCTTTTTTTTTGATGTTATGACGTTACGGACTTTTTTTTTTAATGACAACTTATAGTTATTATAATTATTCATTAAATGAATCTAGTCACCTAAATTTTAGGGGAAGATTGTTTTTTTTAGGTTTTTATTATGAAATTATAAAGAAGTTGAAAAATCGAACTATGAATTTATTATCTACTTCATTCAAAGTTAATACTTACATTAAAAGTGAATTGATTAACCAGAAAAAAAAACAATAACAACATCAAACACAAAAATAAGCACAGAAATAACACTTTTTAAATTATATTTACAAGTGTTGAAAATGACGACCCTGTACCATCTAACAATACCCAAGACGATTATAAAACTCATTTCTTATATTCTGAATAAGTTTCATTTCGAATTCTGTGCTTGAGATCTAAATTATTAGGTCGATTTTTACACGCTTTACTTTTTAAGTATCCCCACAGGCGTTAGATCTGGAGACCTGTATGGCCGTTACGTCGGACCTCTTCTTCATGTCCATTTTCCTGGGAGAATTTTGTCCAAGTAGCGTCGCATATTAATTGCGTAATGAGGCGGAGCACCATGATGTTGTAACCATATACAATTATTTGGTAGGTCAGGGCTGTTTGCATTAGGAAATAATTCGAATTGTAGAAACTGCATGTATCCGAGGGGGAAACCGCTGACTCCGAAGTGTACACCATAATCCCATCATATGTAAATAATCCCACATAATCCATTATAATTCCACATAATTCCAAATAATTCCAAATAATTCCAAATAATTCCAAATAATTCCAAATAATCCCATGTAATCCCACATAATCCCATATAATCCCGATAATCCCAAATAATCCCTAATTCTTTCTTTATATGTTGCACGAGTTCTGAGGATTTTGTTTACGTAAACACAGCAAAAGTAACATTTATAAACTTAAATATTCGTGAAAAATAAAAATAAAACGAGTTAAACAATAATAATTAGTCTTTAACACAGGATTTAATCTCAGATTTAATGTTATCATATTTCTTAGAAATCTCGACGTATGCGATTTTATCTAAATGAAAAGGTTCCATTTCGGTGGCAAAATTTAACAGGGCCATGAAAACTATATTTGCGATCAACCGTAGCAAGGTCTTGTTTAATTTTTGGCCAGGTGAACATTTTATTTTGCTTCCTCCCACGTGTTAAAAAATTAATTTTATAAATTGTATCACTGATAATTTCAATAATTTGGCCTATATACCACCGTTCATCATAAAATACAGCGTAAAATTTATTACACTCAATTACACTTAATAATGCCCACTGAGTGATGGGTCTGTGATAAGATTTATTTTCCCTGTCCCGATTTTCTCCACCATCAGAAGATGTATCCGCATCTGAAGTATCAGTATATAATACACTGTAATCATTCCGATCATCCTCCTCACTTCTACATGATTGCGAAAATGACGGCAATATCATTTCTGCTGCTTTACTGTTATTTACGTATATAAATCGACCAGAAGCCAACATAAGGACGACTTCTTTATGACTACAGGTTTTCCATTGGCCTATACTGTAATAAAGAGCCCAGTTTTATAAATTTTCTTCGAAGATTTCCCACCTTCTTTTTCGATTCTTGAAGAAAAATCTTTGAAATTGAGGTCATTGTGAAATTCAAGTGTAGTATTTCCATCTCCTCCACTCTGTTCCTGGTCGTGTTCCGAGTCATCCAGGTCGGAAACTAATTGAAAATCATTATTTTACTCTTCTGTGCAGGTAACTATATTTTCATCAATTGCCATCTCACAATCATCTGGAACGTTCTCGGGAATATTAGTTTCCATCTCGGACTTCTCCATAACAACTGACATTGACAGAAAATTTTTCAACATGTTCTATCGAAGTATTCACTTCAGAGCTAGAAATCTGATTAAAAAACCACGTAATATCTTAATTCTCACTTTTTTTTCTTTGGATCACATATCAAAGATGGATTTAACGCTGATTTTAGTGTTGGTGGTTTTAGATACGGAACAAGGTGCAGAATAAGCAGTTATATGTTAAGATAAATGCTTGATAAAAATCCATTTCTTAGAATGGCCTGGCTATTGCGCATATTTTTGAATTTTATAAGAACTTTTATAGTAGCATTTCATAACGCAATATAACTCATTTCGTATTCTATATTTGGTTTCGAAAAGATTTCAGAAAATTTTGTTTTAAAAAAGTACCATTGATCCTGGCTGATGCACTTATGTTTAATCCAGTTTCTTATAGTACGTGAAACATGAGAAGATTCTTCTGGAAGATTTGTAGCGATCTCGTCGGTAACTACCGGTTGTGATTCTGATGCACTCGCTAATGTAGTACCTCCCTGTCGACTTGTCCCTAAAAGTAAAGCAAAACTTTATTCTGAAATCCGTTCTTAATACTTCTTCATCTTCAAGAACGACAAGTAGAGTAGCACTTCTATTATCCGAGTTAATGCGGACCGAATCGTGGCTCCGATAATCAAAATTGGTATACCGTGGTCGTCAAGTTTTAATTTCGGTTTACACTTCTATCGCATGCATAAGATGGCCTTATAATATGCAGCGATGTCTGCTTGCTAACAGTGGTGGGAGAGCAACGTAGTGTCGATGTCGGGGGACTCTCACGCGAGTGTACTCTCGGCAGCCTCGCTTATGTTTATCTTTAGTTTAATTCGTCGCGCTCTTTTCCTCCTTCTACTTTCGTATCAGAAATTAAAATATGTCGATCCCGGTATATATATAAAATCATAAGTGAATGTTAGAGAAAGGTTTGGTCTCTTTTTCTAAATAATAATTATTCTACCGTTTTTTAATATTTGGCATTTTTACTAACCTCGTAGCCAACCACGTAACTGACTTATGAATGTGTAATACTCTCGATGCACTAGACGGAAATGGAGTAATAGAGAAATGAATAGACTAATTGAAAAGAAAAATAAGTTTCCACAATATTCACACCAATTTGTTACAAAATATGCATAAAATTATGAATCAGGGTCGCATAATATGGAGTACGATTAATATATAAGAAAATTGTTTGGATAATCTGGATTCTACTGTCCATATACTATAGTATAGATTAACTGAGGTTCCGGCCGACATCTTCGCTTACCTAAAGTTCCAGTCTCGGTTCCAATGCACCAGTTTGTTGCAAGGGATTTATCTTGCGTTTTCGATTGTTGTAGAACGTTTCTTTTGAAATGGGTAGAAATTTTGGTAATTAATTTTCTATGACCTTGTATAAGTTTGAAATTTGCCAGTTTTTTCGAAAATATTCCAAAATACGATTCGTATTCCTCCTTGGGAATTAATGTTGGCACTGTTTCGGCCATAAATTTCTCCACCTCCAAGATGTCATCATTTTGATTTGAGCAAGTAATTGTGCGTTAGTAAATCCATTGATCCTTAAAAGATTTTTTATGCAGATAAAGACGGAAATATTTAGCTTATTTTCAACTTCGGTGAAGCACTCAGCCCCGGTTTGTGAAACTTCCATCTAAAGAAAAACAACTGGCGGTTACAAATTACAATTACTCTCTTGATAAAGACTCGGTAATAGATTTCAAGTGAGAATCATACCTTGATTTCACCTGTAAAAATTATCCTCAAGGTTATTTGTGCAATAATTCAGTGGCAGCAAAAATAAACAGCACAACATCCTAGAATATCACATCATACCGCATTACACTGACCTGTATAAATAATATGCCGAGTGGAACGCGCATGCGTTCAAATCTCGGTTCAAATCAGTTCAAACTAGTGTACGATCAGCAATTTACCGCAAAATATCGTATGAATAAGTAATGAGTCGTAAGTGTCATTCGTGGAAGTGAAAAACTACCAAGGGCACTTTCTGTTAAAATTCAATTTGATCTTTACTACTGTGATTGAACTATGGACATGACGTTTAATTTGAAGGGATAATTCGATTACATAAAGTATTGTTGATTATACAGGACAATAGATACAAAAACATTCTTTCTGATGACCGTAGAATCCCTCATAATTCTACCAAATAATCCCGCATAATTCCACATAATTCCAAATAATCCCATATAATCCGATATAATTCCAAATAATCCCATGTAATCCGATATAATCCCAAATAATTCCACATAATTCCAATAATCCCAAATAATTCCTGGAATTCCTACGGGGTGTACACCATAATCCCTCAGCGGTTTCCCCCTCGCATGTATCTCTCTCCAGTCAAATTGATAGCAAAAAAAAATACCTAGAATTCTGTCACCAATAATCCCTGTCCATATTTTAACTTTCTGAGAATATTGTGTATGAATTTCCTGCATCTATTCAGAATTTTCCCTAGCCCAATATCTACAATTCTGTCTATTAACCGTTACATTTAAATAAAGTGTTGCCTCATCCGAAAATAAGATACGCTGGGAAAACAATGGATTGCGAAAACAATATCCATCATTTGTTCACAAAATTCTTGCCTATGATCATAGTCATCTTCTGCCAATTCATGAACCAATTGCAGCTTATAAGGATAACATTCTTGAACTTTCAAAAGTTTCAGAACTAAAGTATGGCTGACATTGTGCTCCAAAGCTATGCTTATACTAAATGAATTTGGACTGTTTTCTATTTCTAGTATAGCACATCAAGTTATGCGTCTTCATTTAACGTAGCTGGACGTCCAGTTTTTTGAGGATTCTTTACAATGCCATGTTCTTGAAATTTCTTATTAATCCTAGTAATTCCTAATTGACTTATGGGCTGATCCGGGTACTTTTCTCTAAAAAGTTAACACACTTATATATTAATAGTAAAATGGGGTGATTTTGTGCCTGCCGGGGCGTGATTGTGCCACTACGTGTTGATCGTGTATATTCGCACCATATCGGCAAATCGATTCGCCTACCGCCCCGAACTCTTGTTCAAGAATACATATATTAGAGGCGAATAGAATGAAATGTATGGTTTGTGTATGCAATACCCTCCATTTCTGTTCCGTCAAGTTATTAAGTAGGTGAGATTTTGCAAAATTTTCGTTTTATCGCATACTTTCTCCTGGATTGGCTAAAGTGTTTTAATAATGACCGTTTCAAAGTTCACATGTAATTAGGTGTTATATAGGTTATCTTTTAAAGAATACGGAGTGGTCGAGTAGTGCAAAATAACCTGGGTGTGTCACCTTGAATAAGATTCCGACAATATAAGGTGGGAATTTGTGCCACTACCTATTTTGAAATTCACTTTATTAAGCCTGTGCCATTCTTTTATTTTTCTACTCCCATACTTTAATTTTCGTCAGTGCCATGAGTAAATGCAGCAACAATTGGAAATGGCCTGAGAAAAAAGATGAGCTGTTTTACGATCACGCAGATATCGTCAAGAAAAAAATCAACTCTCCAATTCAGATCGGCAGAAGACAAATTTTTCGAGTTCCCGATATGGATTTATACGCTTAATTATCTTTATTAGTTATTATTCTATGTGAGAATTGGCTGTTTTTACTTTCTTATACGTAGTATAAGGAAGTATTTTCGACCTCGAGATTTTTGCAGATGTCCACGTTTTGAGGTCCCCTGATACCAAAAAAGTGGTTTTTAAAAAATGTCTCTCTCTCTCTCTCTCTCTCTCTCTCTCTCTCTCTCTCTCTCTGTGTGTGTGTGTGTGTGTGTGAATTGGCTGTTTTTACTTTCTTATACGTAGTATAAGGAAGTATTTTCGACCTCGAGATTTTTGCAGATGTCCACGTTTTGAGGTCCCCTGATACCAAAAAAGTGGTTTTTAAAAAATGTCTCTCTCTCTCTCTCTCTCTCTCTCTCTCTCTCTCTCTCTCTCTCTCTCTCTCTCTCTCTCTCTCTCTCTCTCTCTCTCTCTCTCTCTCTCTCTCTCTCTCTCTCTCTGTGTGTGTGTGTGTGTCTCTGTGTGTCTCTGTGTGTGTGACCACGATAGCGGTCAAACCGCTGTAGATATCAATTCCAAATTTTGTATTTACGAATATAATCTCCCTCTTGAGAACTGATTAGATTTTGAGCAAAATCGGCAGACCGGAAGTAGCAGGTACATTACGAGTATAAAAGTATTTAGAACATACTTTTAAATATCTTTTGTATAAAAAAAATTTCAAAATTCTGACCGGAAGTACCATAGCGATTTTTGGCAAATATGTCGTAAATTATGCATTCTATATATATTTATGAAGAGTACAAAAGTATTTAGAGTTGGATTTGGAATATTTTTTGTATAAATGAAATTTCAAAATTCGGACCGGAAGTAACACTTTCATACCTCATTTTTTTGTTTTATTTTGGTTTGTAAGAATATCTAGTTTTTGTTATATTTTATAAATAAAAATTTGTTTTCATGAAACCTTTTATTTGGGGCGAGCAAAAATAACAGAGATAAAACGAATTGGGGTAAAATTGGACCATGTCACTCATACCATACAGTTTCACTATAATATGAAGCTGGGCCTGGTACATTTTCAGCCTGTATATAGGCGGCATTGTGCTAAAACGGTAAACAAGTAGCTGGCACAAAGCCACCCCATCCTATGGGGGGAAATTGTGCCAATTGTTATAAATAATTTTAGAAAAACGAATGGAAATTTCTAAGTCTTTTTTACACAATTTAGTAACCAAAGGTTCAAAGTAAATCGTTAATTTTTACAAACATTTTTGGTGTCTATAATTGTCCGAAATTCTTTGAAAACCATAAAAAGTGGCATAAAACCACCCCATTTTACCGGTACGTAAAGAAAAAAAGGAGTATGAGATTTGGCATAGTCATAGTTCATATGGAGAAGGAGTGCAAAAAGATAAAATTCATGTATAAGATGTGTTACAAATACATTAAATTAAATAAAATAAATCATTCATTGTTTACGTTCATACACAGTAAAGAATTAGTTCCCCCGCAGTGAAGTCCACCCCAAGAGGAAGTTCATTTAGATTATTTATAAAAAAAAACTTATCGGAGGGAAATACAAAATTCTCTGTCTCTCGGTCAATAGTAAATTATTCTCATTTAGAAAAGAGAAATAACACTTATTTTATTGTGACACTGATAAATTATTTTATTCTGACAGCCATAATTAATGTTTTTTGTTTTATGCACCGGTAACTAAATTTCCAATACATAATATAATGGAGTCTTAATATTTGAATCTTAAGAAGCTTTTTTCAATTTTCTTCAAATGTACCATATTAAAAATTTTATACCGTTCGATAGGGAATTGAAAGTACTATCGAAATAAATTAAAAAATGAATAGGTCATTTAGAAAGAAAGTCTGTGACGTCGTTATATGAAAAAAAAAATGCCGTAAGACACTGAAAATGCCATGAAAATATTTCCCTTAGTTAAAATCGCTATACCACTTCGAGGTTTTTTTAAAAAATGAATATTAACGAAGTTCCGAATCCGTTACTTTATTTCCACGCTGTATAGTTACAACATTGTCCATCTTGTAATCGACCAATTAATTATAAAATTAATTATAAGTAAATAAACTAAAACTACCTGTTTAATATGATAGGAAGTAGTTTACAGTGATCTTTCACACTGACAGGCCGGGTTGAATGACGGCGGTATGCACTAGTTGACTATCGTAAGACGTGAATTAGATAGAAGATTTTCAACTTTGACAACGAATTAGAAACTTGAACGTGCAATTTGCCTTAATACTTGGTTTGGTTTACTTGATTAACCGTTGCATGTCTAAACAGTGGCGGTGCTAGGAAGGTAAGACAGGTAAGCGTCTTTCGCGGGTGCATTATGTAAAGGTCGCTGGAGTAGGGTCTCATTAACAGAAAATCATTAACGGGTGTTAAAATGTTTATGCAGCATTAACAACTTAATAACTAAATAAAATTATTTGTTAAAGAAATCACATTAAACGAATAACGATAGAATTATAAGCTATATGTCTTTCTTGTATTGTATTTCATTGATATTCCTCTGCGTAGTAATTTCCTTCAAAAAGCTTACACAAAATGTAAAAGCACTCACAGTGCTTGTTATTAAATGTAATATTTCTTGCTTTTCGTTTTAAATTTATGTAATACTAATCCAGTAATGTTTTCAAAAAAGTTATTCGGATCTCAAAATGGCAAACATAAAGAACATAGGAAACAATAACGCGAGAAGCAGAAGGATGACACTTCACGACATTTACAACAATCATCTCAAGTCGAGTACGCAAATGAAGATATTTAATCAACTCATATAGAGAACCAGATGGAGTTCATGTAGTCCGTTGTAACAGAATATGGTGACGTTTTTAATGTCCCTATACCACAACCTACACGAGCGGCTAAATCACAAGTTGCGTTCCGTATTCCATCTCTTTTTAATTATGTGTTTGTTCATTCTTTGAGGTTATGTTTATTCTAATTCCATAGTCTACGTTTGTTTGTGGTCAGGGTTCCTCTAATTTTTCAGAAGATCATTATTATTATTTGTTATAAATTGTATTCTCTTTTTGTTTTTTACCAGCGTTTTAAAGTTTATTACACGTATCTTAGTTTAGTTACTTAGGTATTGTAATATGATGAAATAAATTATGTATGTAATACATTCTCTATTTTTTTACTTCTAGAAATTTTTAAGAATAGCTAGAACAAATTTTTATTATTTTTAGCATGGTGACTGAATGTTGACTTTTTTTTAATGCTAATCGTCCAGAAAGTGATACTGTTTTAACGATTTAAACACTTTCGTTTCCATAGATTTTATAAGCTTATCAGCTTGCGATGTATCACAAGGTATTTGCCAAGTCGACATTTATACATAGGTACTAGTACTTTGCTTCAATCATTCTTAGTCTTGACGGTATCACTATGCAAAGAAACGTTGCGTACAACACGTTTTAAAAGTCTTTTTTTCACTCATTTGCTTGATTAACTTTGGATGGGACCTTGTTAATCAATCTGCAAATTCGTGAAAAAAAGTATGACTTTCAAAACTAGTTGTACAAACAACTATTACTTAACAAACACCCTAATTGAAAGAAAAGGTCATCAACACATTCTTTTTCAAAAACGAAATATTTGCGAATATAGTTTTTTCCTTATTTTTTAATGTAGAATTCGTTTTAGAATTCACGAAACAATATTTTGCTGCATATTATTTTAGATGTACCTACATACCTACCTACCACAATTTAAAAGACAAGGTTATTGAAAAAAAATATTAAAAATAAAAGATACAAAAATTATTTCCGATCAGTTACAAACATTAAAATACAGTATTTTAAAATACTGAATTAATTAAAAAAAACTTTCACTACGATGACGAGATCTGTGCCTAAAGCGAATATCGCCAATCAATCAACGAATAGAACGACCAATTGGAACATAGAACGCAACTTGTGATTTAGCCGCTCGTCAACCTACTACCACCTCATATGACACATCAACATCTACGCTTATAAGTAGGGAGCGGAATCGAGCGAGTCATGACTCATCGCCCATGGGCGCGCTATTGAAATGTTGTATTTTTAAAGAGGTTTTAATTTTATTTATATAATTGAATAACAAGTGGCTGGTGATTATAAAATACAAAATACCCTACTATTTGTTCATTTTCTCTTCTGTAAGACTTGTTCTCTTTGAATTAAGTACATCCTTGTAGATAGAAAACGTCCCTTCTACATTAGCATACACAATTGCCGCAATGTTATTAAACCTGGATTTCTATTAAAAACTGCGTCTAAGTCACTTGGAATTATTAATAGCCACATCTAATGTGGTTAATCCATTTTTACTTTCTTATACGTAGTATAAGGAAGTAATGTGAAATTTTCGACTTCGAGATTTTTGCAGATGTCCACGTTTTGAAGTCCCCTGATACCGAAAAAGATGTTTTTAAAAAATGTCTGTGTGTCTCTATGTGACCACGATAACCGCTGTAGATATCAATTCCAAATTTTATATTTACGTGTCTAATCTCCCTCTTGAGATCTGAGTAGTTTTTCAGTAAAATCGGTAGACCGGACGTAGCAGTTTATTTCAGTGAAAAAATTAAATTTTGCCAATATTTCGTCAACTACTAAATTTAAACAAATTTATAAAGAATTCATATGTACTTGAAATTAAAATTGAGAACAATTTTATTTAAAAAGTTTTTCGAAGCTGCTACCGGAAGTAGGTCTTTTACTCCTATCGAAAATCAGTTTTTTGCGAATATTTCGCATGTCATGCTTTTTAGACAGGTACGTTACGGGTATAAAAGTATTTAAAACGTAATTTTCAATATCTTTTGCATAAAAACAATTTCAAAATTCAGACCGGAATTACCACTTTTACTCTTATCGAATAGCGATTTTTGCGAATATGTCGTAAATTATGCATTCTATATGTATTTATCAAGAATATAAAAGTATTTAGTGCTAGATTTGCAATATTTTTTGAATATATGAAATTTCAAAATTCGGACCGGAAGTAACACTTTTACTCTAAGGGAGTAATCCTTTTTTCGAATATCTTGCTAAGTATGCATTCTATAGGGATTTATTAAGAGAACAGAAGTACTTAGAATAGGATTTTGAATAATTTTTGTGTAAAAAAAATATAGTATAGTTTGAAACGCTCATACGTATAAGAAAGTCGTGTGGTGGCCACACCTCATTTTTTAATTTGAGATTCGATTTTCAAAACATCTCATTAGTTTAGGCAAATTTCCAAAGTGTATAACAACTGATTTTTTAAATTTGGGATTTGTGTTAGTTCCTTGCACTCAGAAATACTTCGAGCATCGTCATTTAAACATGTAACGAAATTTTGTAAACTATCGAAATTCTCTGCATGAAAACTATTTCTGTGTATGTTTTAGCAAAGCTAAGTGACGATATTTTACAGACTTTGCAATAAATTTCGGAATCACTGACAATTAATTTTTATCTCAGAAAAAGTAACATAAACAACGTTCTAGATCTAAATAAATGATAACTAAAAATGTACGCGTATGTTATTGAAACATACATATTATATTGCGAAATATAAGGTAAATATAATAAATTTTAAAAACTCGTCACCCTTGTACCTACGCCGATGAAGAAAGGATTTTATTCATAAAATTCCTTATTTTATGGCAGTTTTTTCTCTGATTCAACGCGCAGTTGTTTTCATTATTTCTTTTCACGGTTGTGGCTCCGTGGTAGTTTAGCTCGCTCGATTCCGCTCCCTACTTATAAGTACACATCATGATTTGTCATCTTGGCTTGAAATAAACTATAAAATCAGAACACTAGATAATTAGACCGGTAAATAAAGCATATAATTTATTCACTATATGAAAAAGGTATAAAAATTTAGCAATACAAGATTATTATCGTCAAATGCCAAATTCAGAAACTGTGCTTAGACATTGGTTAGTTTATTCGCAAAAATCTAATATCCTACATTGTTTTTGTTGTAAATTCACGGTCACTCGAAAAATTAACATAATCAGCTTAAGCCATTTTATTACAACAGGTTCCTCAAACTGGCAAACCTATCAAAAACTTTAAATATCCATCGCATTTAAGTAACTTTCAATTAAATTACAATATTATATAAACACAAAAACCACACTATAATAGATAAAGAACATGAGGCGATTTGTTTTAGAGCGTATATTATTGATATAATAAAATACTTGGCAAAGCATTGTCTTCCATTAAGAGGATAATCCTGTAATTTGTGCTCTTGCAACTTTTTGCAAAATATTCGAACAAAGATACACAGAATGAAGTTATTGCTTTATCAGCAAGTAATATATAAAGCAAAATATTTTTCAGTTATATTGGACTGCATACCAGTTATTAGCAACATTATTATAATATAGTATATGTATGTATCGACTCTAAATAAAAAAGTGGAAATGTAGGAAAATGTTCTAAATTTTATTAACATTACATACTCTGCCGGTAGGGGTTTTAAAAACTACTTAATTAATAAAATTAAAGAATTTACTTTAGATATCAGAAATTTGTGTGGTGAAGTTTATGATAAGGTGAACAGAAAAAAGAAGTGGTTTACAACATATTCTGAACTTTAATCCTAGAGCATTCATTTTTCCATGTTCCGCACATTCTCTTAATTTAGTTTTTAAAATACTCTGTGAAAATTAATAGAGAACCAATAACGTTTTTTGTAATAATGTAATAATAATAACTAATTAAGAAATTAATGATGCTTTGTCAGAATCAAATAAACGGTAGGATGTTTTAAAAAATATATTAAAACTTTTACATTAAAACCGTTGTAGAAACACCGTACGAATCTCTCGTATTGATGCAATTGAACCATTGCCATATCAACTTGGTAAAACTTATGATTCCTTATTTTGAGTTGCAAGAAAATAGTCTGACAAACACAAGAGATATCAAGCCAGCTTGTTATGCAATAAAGTTAAACATTTTGATTTTGTCGAGTGTTCTTTTTTCTTTAGTACGTTGGTATGTTTACTCAATCGAATTAATATTCCAAAAACTGCAAAATACAAATACACACATTGTAATTGCTGTAGCAGCTATTAATAAACGGATTACGTACATACGTTAGAAATTATGGATGAGATGAACCTTCTTTTAAATTGATAGAAACTTTTACAGAATTAACAGGTATATTAGAAGTATAGTAGAATTTGCGAAATTAAACGAATTGACTGTGCGAAAAAGGCAACATCAACGACAATTAGATTATGAACATGAAGAAGAAACACCATAATCCAAAAGGTTTTGAAATAAATTTTTACAACGTCCTTTTAAATACAACAATTAACACATTAACAGAAAGGTATGAACAGCTCACGTCATAAGTATTTTACTCTTAATATAATTTAAACAAATTATAGGATTTAAATGTTTAACCACTCCAGAAAATGTGATAATTTAAAGATGTACTTAAAAGATGCAAAAGAGAAAGCATTTAATGTGTTTCTCAAACGAGAGATGGCGCTGATTTTAGTCTTCATTCTTTTCAAAAACTATACAAAATATTATGCATTTCTTTGATTGTAACTAGAGTCTATTTAGTTTCAAACTCGTGTAAGTACCTCTTCACACCTCAATCAATTAATTTAACCACGATTATTATTAATAATTATCACATAAACTACATAAGCAACACATTTTAATGTGGAATATATACGTATTACATACGTCAAGTGTTATAGTAAATCATAAGAAGTAATCATGAACAATTTAAGCACTACTTACCTTCCCTGAAGACATAAAAGTAGAACTGCAGAAGGTAAAATAATCAATGAGGCAGAGATTTAAGAAATTTTTGTTTAAACAAGAACAAAAAAACTAAAAGAAATCTCACGATTATTATTACCAGATGCAAAGGCAACTTCATATTACAAAAAAAAATCTTTCAGACATTTCAGTTTCCAAAACATTTATTTTCGAAGCAAATTCTATATAGATCAAGCTCCACAAAAGAATGTCACGCAAATTGTTCTTCTCTATCTTTATTAACATCACTGTCTTTAGACTTGATTTATCAAGTCATTTCGTAAAAAGTTTAAGAGAGAATGCGACATTTCAATATTCATCAATATTCAATATGGCCACCTCATATCAGACAGACATAAAGATTAATTAAATGTGACAGTTCTCTGCAATTTACTAGTAAGTAGTTAAAATTTGTACTTTTTTGAAAATATGAACGGTAAAAATGAGGGATAATGACAGTAAAATGTAAAATTTGACTCCAGCAGAAATTATGGAACAAGCCCTAGCAGCCACGAACAATTTATTACCAGCTAAATTCGCAAAAACATACGGAAAATTTAACGCTCAATTTATGAAATGGAATGTTCAAAAAATAATTATTATGGGGTCGCAGAAAAAATAGTGTATGCAACTCGCATTTAATGGCATTCGTATACATCACGATACTCGCCTTCGGCTCGTATCGCAATTTTCTTACTCGTGTTCTTAATAGCAATCATTAAATTCTCATTGCATAATATACTAATTCTTTCAATGGTTAGTCATGTCACTCGTTATAGCAATTACAATAAACCCAGCTTCATGCAATTTTGTTACAATTTCATCCATCATGCTTTTCGCTATATTGTGATAAAACTTATACTTAGTAAATTGTCTGCTTGCGATTTCTACCAACACCATAGCCATCACAGTTTAACAGGTCCTGTGGCGCCCTGTTAATTTCTTTTGTTAATGCAGAGTTTATTTGAAATGTGGTTTTCGTCAAAATATCTTCCGATGAGGATGGTAAACAAAGTGTTAATTGGCTTTGTTTTTTACTTTGTGAATATTTCCAGGTTATAGTTACTACTCCAGAAGAAATTCAAATTACTGACACTATATGAAAGTGAAGAGAAGCTTCATGTCCAATCTGGTTTGAAATTATTTGAAAGCACTGATCACTTACCATATTTTAAATTGAGCTTATCTTTTTGCTGACAGGCTCTTATCCATTTATTAGCCAATTCCACATCTTTCAGGAAACTAAAATAATGTATACCAGTTCCCTTAGTTTTCTGGTTGTAATTTGAGCACCTAAAAACTGCACAGCTTTGCATTTTTAGATGATAATAACCAATAAAAGTCGATTGCAATAACTGATAAATTAGCACTACAAACATACCTACAAGTAACACACGTGCAGAATTAAATTGCCAAACATTAAAACAAACTGCATTTACTGCTTCGAAGATGACGTGACAGACTAAACGATAATGAGTCACATTTCTGACACAGCATCATGCTAATACCACCGTGTTTTTGTCATTTAAAATAGTTATATTTTAAAAATTACCTACCTATGCAAAAAATGGTGTATATAAGACGTTTAGAAAATAAATTCTTATAAAACATAATTGTAAAAAGCCCATCCTTACAGCTCAAACTGACTGGATACTAGCTTTGAATAAAACTCGAGTACGAAACAAACGAGGGATTTTCAAAGTCGGTAATTATTTTGACTATAGACTTTTTGGGCTTCTATCATATAACCTATTTCCTTTCATTATTTAAATCATATTGTTCTGTTTTAGTCACTGAAAATAGTTGTCTCATATTTGCTTCTTTAGCTATTGTACAATAATTGTAAAAATTGTGAATCGATCAAACCACTAAACTAAACATATGTCGAGACATTTTCATACCTCCCCGTCTCATAATTACGCATAATCGAACGGAACCGACCGACGTTCCATGTAAAAAAAATACGTAAAAAAACAGCAAGAGAGAACATTAGTTTATTTGCGTTTCGAGCGGTAATTTTCATCAGATTTTTCTTTTTTGGATTGTATTCAAAAACACCTTCATCACATGCGCCCTTTCTCAGAATTTTAAGAAAACATTATATACTGAAAATATCTTAACTATTATCACAAAAATAAAAAAAGAGAGATGCATTTTAAGTCATATGCTACTTTAAACAAGGAAATAGATTTTGTAATTTGTCTGAAAAACGAGAGAAATTTTCCTTTACTTTTATCTCTCTTGCACATTTGGCGACCACGTTTTGCGTTAAGGATGTGTTTCAATCAAAGTTAAATATTTTTGAAAATCCCTTTAGCTCATTAAATAATATTTATGGAAATACTTTTTAATTACAATAATTAATTAGAAAAATAATATGCAAATATATGTGTAGCACAACGAATTTTATTAACACAACCAGTTACATGCAGTTGCCAGTGAGGAAAGAAAGACCTTTTTCGAAATTAAAACTTGTTAAAACATGTCTTCCATCCTATTTAATACAAGAATATCTAGTTGGCATATCATTAATTGCAATTGAAACTGATATTTGCGATCAAATGAACAGTGAAAAAATTATTAATCAATTTTTCAGCGGCAAATTAGGAAGAGTAACACTTAAAAATTCATATTTATTTTTAATTTTTTAATAAAGACCAAAATATGATAAATTTCCTGTTTTATGTCAATTTAGACCTTATAAATATTATATATTAATGTATGTATGTTTATTAAGAATAAAAATTACTTTAAAATTCCAACAATTTAGTTTTTGTTATTAATCTGTAGCCTTAACCGGAAGGGAGGGGGCGTCTAGGTGCTAGCGTCGCCCCTATGTCTAGAAGAATTTTTCCCGACAGTCTAAAACTAGAACAATCCATGTTCTTGATAGTCATGTACAATTTTATTGCACACCTTCGATGTGGAAAGTCATCACTGTTAATTTGCCCAGTTTCGTATTACATTAATTCATTTAAGTCCAGTCCTGCAATGTAGCCCTGACTGCCGATCCCTGGTTATATATTGCTTGGCATGTAAAATTTTTGTAATGTATAGTTTTTTAACGTTGTCAGTTGTGCTCTTCGTGCAAATAAGTTAATAAAAAGATATTTAAAACAAACTTTGGAATCAAAATAAAACGTTTAAAAAAATAAATTAAAAAATAACATTTTTGTTTATTCTAAATTGCAGTTTTTTCTGTTAACAGATATCTAAAAATAACGATTATTTTTAAAGACTGAAAGTCGGAACTTTGGGAACAACATTTTCATACTGAAAATTTCTACTCAAAATACAAGGAATTGTATTTAAAAGAAAATGTTTTAAAATATAAAAAACAAGTAGTCTTTCAATCAATTTTTTTCTTTTTTAGTTAACATTCCTATGCCTAAATTTTATTATGTTCCATATAACTCTGTTTTCTGATTAGAAACTAACAGGTTTTTGAACGAAAGTAAGCTTGTTTTTCCTTATAATTTAGTTAAAGTTAAAAACATATTTCCAATACATTTTTATCAATAAAAACTATAATTAAAAAAAACTGTAGTTATATAAAGTGAAGATGCACATGTTTACTATTCTAATACCTATTTTACGCAGAACTATAACCAAAATGTTTTGTTTAAAAACAATATTTCTAGTATTTGCAATATTCATGGAAAAAATCCATCAGTCTACTTATTTCTTCGTAATTATCAGTTATTTTCGATCTTCTTCTATGATTGCTTTCAAATGTCAAGCCCATTTTGTTCCTCTATTATTTATAAATAAAATTACTGATATTCCACGCCTAACATGCAGGCCACCCACTAATCACACCAGTATAGACCTACATATTTATCATATTTTTATTTGCAGGTGCTTTAATACTTTTATTTTAAACCCTAATACAATTTACAATTTTACAGTTTTAAAATTTATCAAACTCTTATATAAAGTTCGCTCGCTTTTTATCGCAATTCAATTAGTATAAAAAACGAAAAAGATTTTTCATAAATTACTTGACGTCAAACCTATCTGAACAAAGTTCTACTTTTCATTCTCATGTACAAGTGCTGCTTCTTATCAAGAGAGGGATACTGACATTCCACGCCTAATAAGCAGGCCACCCACTAATCACACCAGTCTAGACCTACATATTTATCATATTTTTATTTGTAGGTCTTTTAATACATCTATTTTAAACCCTAATACAATTTGCAATCTTACAGTTTTAAAATTTATAAAATTCTTATATAAATTTCGCTCCCTTTCTATCGCAATTAGTATAAAAAACGAAAAAGATTTTTCATAAATTAGTCAAACCTATCTGAACAAAGTTCTACTTTTCATTCTCATGTACAAGTGCTACTTCTTATCAAGAGAGGGAAGTACCTACTATTTAGAACATTATTGATTTTTAGTAAAAGATTTATAAAAAATAGAAGATTCAATTTCTTCTGCATATTAAAACATGTATCATTACGTTTATGTATTGATCACATGCATTAGTAATACCACGTGTTTATTGTATTTGTAATAAATATATCAAGCAATATTTTCTTCATTAAACAAGATTAAAATTTAAAGTTTTCCACTTATTAACATATTTCTGAAAAATTCAAAGTTTTTATAAAATTATATTTCTCGAAAATGATTTGATAGACACCATTTTTGATAGTGTTGTTTATAATAAAAGGTTCTAATACAAGCGTATTAAGTTCTTTCAATTGCTAATTGCATGCACAGAATCCTGGATTAAAATTACATCACACATTCTTGTCTAAAAGTCATTTTAAAAAAAAACTTAAATTGCATACTAAGTTTCGCATCAACAACATATAAGGCGTTACTATTTTCAAAGTGACCATTACTGAGCTATTGTCATGTTTTAATATAGTTTTGGCAACTTGTATTGTGATGATGAAAATTTTCGACCTCGAGATTTTTGCAGATGTCCACGTTTTGTTTGAGGTCCCCTGATACCAAAAAAGTGGTTTTTAAAAAATGTCTGTGTGTCTGTGTGTGTGTGTGTGTCCGTCTGTCTGTGTGTGACCACGATAGCGGCCAAACCGCTGTAGATATCAATTCCAAATTTTGTATTTGCAAATATAATCTCCCTCTTGAGAACTGATTAGATTTGCAACAAAATCGGCCGACCGGAAATAGTAATTTACTTCAGTGAAAAACTCGAATTTTGCCAATATTTCGTCTACTACTAAGTTTAGACAAATTTATAAAGGATTCATATGTACTTAAAATTAAGTTTGAGAAGAATTTTATTAAAAAACTTTTTGAAGTAGATTTTTTACTCTTATCGAAAATCGATTTTTTGCAAATATGTCCTAAATTATGCTTTGTATATATATTTATGAAGAATACAAAAGTATTTAAAGTTGGATTTGGAATATTTTTTATATAAATAAAATTTCAAAATTCGGACGGGAAGTAACACTTTCATACGTATAAGAAAGTCGTGTGGTGGCCATACCTCATTTTACATGATATTTGTTGCAAAATTGACAATCACATGGATGACATTTATTAAGTTGCTTCCCAGTTGACAAGCATGATTTTAGATTTTATAATGAATTTTTCTAAAAATGAGCTTAAAAATATGATTTTACTTTCTTATACGTAGTATAAGGAAGTATTGTGATGATGAAAATTTTCGACCTCAAGATTTTTGCAGATGTCCACGTTTTGAAGTCCCCTGATACCGAAAAAGTGGGTTTTCAAAAAGTCTGTGTGTGACCACGATAGCGGTCCAACCGCTGTAGATATCAATTCCAAATTTTGTATTTACGTGTATAATCTCCCTCTTGAGATCTGATTAGTTTTTCAGTAAAATCGGTAAACCTGAAGTAGCAGTTTACTTCAGTGAAAAAATCGAATTTTACCAATATTTCGTCAATTACTAAGTTTAAACAAATTTATGAAGAATTGAAATATACTCAATATTAAATTTGAGACAAATTATCTTAAAAAAGTTTTTCGAAATTCCAACCCGAAGTAGGTCTTT
This sequence comes from Amphimallon solstitiale, assembly GCA_963170755.1. NCBI lineage: Eukaryota > Metazoa > Arthropoda > Insecta > Coleoptera > Scarabaeidae > Amphimallon > Amphimallon solstitiale. The sequence goes on along the minus strand of OY720681.1, from coordinate 35,800,706 downwards.
TACTCTTATCGAAAATCAGTTTTTTGCGAATATCTCGCAAGTCATGCTTTCTAGGCAGGTACATTACGAGTATAAAAGTATTTAAATTATAATTTTAAATATCTTTTGAAAAAAAAAGTACCACTTTTACTCTAACCGAATAGCGATTTTTTTGCAGATATGTCGTAAATTATGCATTATATATATATTTATTAAGAGTACAGAAGTATTTAGAGTTGAATTTGCAATATTTTTTGTATACATGAAATCTCAAAATTCGGACCGGAAGTGGCACTTTTAATCTGAGCCTGTAGCACTTTTTTTCTTGCAAATTATGCATTCTATAGCGAATTATTAAGAGAATGAAAGTACTTAGAATAGGATTTTGAATAAGTTTTGTATAAAAAAATTCTAAAAATTGTATAGTTTGAAACGCTCATACGCATAAGAAAGTCGTGTGGTGGCCACACCTCATTTTTTATATCCTATATTGGGAAACGTCAAAAAAAACGTTTACTAGCTAGAGAGTTTGAATTGCCTTACAAAAGTATAAAATATATCATTACTATTCTTCTTTTCTTTTACTCTTAGAATTTTAGTAAGTCTCTCAAGTATTTATCCGAAAATTGATGGATATATTTTATTGACAATATAGTCGATAGACTATGCCATTATATTTAATAAAATATGTATGCAGAATTTGGTACAATAAACAAATTTTAAATTCAAACAAATTAATAAGTAGTACTTCTCCTTCTTGTATTTTATGAATATATATGAATATAGGTATATAAATGAAAGAATAAGAAATTATTGCGGATACATAAAATATCAGAAAAAGAAAAATATTGGGTATAATCCGCTGTAGAGCAACCGTAGACACGTGTTTCTGACTAATTGGTCGTCATCAGTACGGTGTAGCCAAGGAATTAGGTGGGATAACCTTGGAGATGTAAGCTAAACGGAAGACCATCAGGTGACAGACCACCATTTGCAGCTTCAGCTAGAAGATCCTCGGTTTTGAGGACAACAACTAACGTCGCCACGAGGAAGACAATGTCAACCTGCGTGCCATCCGAGACCCAGGAAATATAAATGAAAGAATAAGAAATTATTGCGGATACATAAAATATCAGAAAAAGAAAAATATTGGGTATAATCCGCTGCAATATTTTTCTTTTTCTGATATAGGTATATATATAGAATTATCGCGGATTCATAAAATACAAGATATATATGTATATATTATATATACAGGCTGTCCCAGAAATAAAAAGATGGAGTAGCAGAAATCGGAAGCTAGATTGTGTAAAAACGTACCCTCAAAATATCAAGTCTTTATTCGTGCGCAGACGGCAGAAAAAAAGAATTCAATTGGCCTTACGCCGACCCTGCACTAAATATCCACCTGCTTCACTTTCACAATCGGTGCTTTTCAGAACCACCATATTACTTGTGTTAAAAAAAGGAGGAGGAATAGATACTTCATAATAAATATCAAACCATTAATTACTTTAATTTTAAACCTGCTAGAAAAATACGATTTATTGAATATTCTAATAATCAGCTGTTTCCATCTACGAACACATTAAAGACCAACAATCTTCCTATTTTAAAAATAAAACCAACCTTTTATTGCCTGCAAGAAAGTAGGTCACCCATCTGGGTCAATAACCGACTACATAGCTGCGTTATTGAGACACATCCCGCAAAAAATATGTTTTTACGATTTAACGTTTTTTTCCCGTTTTATGCAAATAAAAGCGTATTTTTCTCTATGAATGCGTCTTCATTTCTATTTACAAATGAACATTCTTACGTTAATTATAAACATACATTCTGTGCCAGGTCCGTAATGTATTTTTTTTTATCTAAAAAACAACATAGAAAATTAAAATTTTAATTTCGTCGTTATTGCGGTATATTTGGGCCTGTTTCTGTTCGGACTTTACATATCTGCTACTCCGTCTTTTTATTTCTGGGACACCTGTATATACCGTGTGTCCCAGGTAAAGTCCATTATTGGTATCTAATAATGTAGATAGCGAATAATTTTTAATATAAATTTGTAGATAATCATGAGTTCTATAATTTAAAAATATTTTCATTTATACAAAGTGTTCGACAACGACAAACCAACACAAACTTATGTTTTTTTAAAGGAATACATTTTTTGACATTTTATGATAGCCCTTGAAGGGCTGATTAAACTGACATGAAATTGTATTTGTCGATTTTCAATTGTTTCTGAGATATGGCCATTTTTCGTTATAAATAGGACAACATTTGAAAAGTTGCTATGAAATAACAATTGATGATGAAATACCTAGTATGGGCTCAATTAGTAGAGATATATTTTCAGTACGTGAAATTAATGTTTATTTCGACATGTCTATACATGTTCTTTAGAATTACATACCATTCATTAAAGTTAAAATTTCTAAAAAAAATTAAATGGAACCTGTACATTTATATGTCATTGAATTAAAATGAATCGAAAAGAGTTACTTCTTATCTAATATTATATATCTAATATTTTCTTTTTACAAATAAGTAATTAATATTAAAATTTTAAAACTCATAAAATGAAAAGTTTGGAAGTTATAATTAACAATAGTTAAAATATCGCAGTCCCTCTGTGTCATAAGATTATTTATCGTCATATAGACTAACTTTTAAATTACTATAAAATTAAAGAACTCATACTTAGTATTTAAATGTACGTTATTTAAAACTACTATAACTTTCGCAATATCATGAACAATGTATAAGTTACTATCACAGTAATTATAAGTTATCATATATCAAATTAAAAAATCTTCTTTAAGGTTCTCTTAATAAAGTTTTTGCTAACATCAAGTTTACGCACACTTGTATGAGGATTTTCTTGAACGCATAACAAATGAACCTTTCGTGCATCTGCGTCTTCTACGGCAGCAGTAAGTTTTTCATACGGAGTACTGCCAGTTTCTTCAAATCGTTAAACATTTTTGAAAAGCACTCCTCGATGACAGTCGCATAGTTGGATATTTTTGGTTGTATATCTTTGTGCCAACAAACAATCACTTTCTTCAAAACTTAGATCATATCTATTAATTCCAATTTTAAATATTTCATTGTGCACTTAACGTAAATTCATGTACTTACATCCCTTTAAAATGGAGCTATAAATCTAAGTTTAACGTTTACACAATTTTTGACACATAGCGTCTGCGATATTTTTTATATTATTGCTAATTCATGAACTTCCAAATGTCTCATGAGTTTTAAAATTTTAATAAAAATTACTTATTTGTAAAAGGAAAATAGAAGTAACTCTTTTCAAGTAATTTTAGTTATAGTTGTAGTGCAAGTCATGGCAACTCATATTTTTAAGTCGTAATCGGTTTTATTCAGATATAATATCCTATAACTTTTTGCAATATCGCCCTCAGGTGGAGGAAAGTATGTATTTTAATTAGCAAATTTGATGTATTTTTCAATGACATATAAACATACATACAGGGTGTTTCATTGAATTTTTTTTTAGAATTTTTAACTTTAACGAATGATATCTAATTCTAAAGAATATGCGTAGATATGTCGAAATGAACATTAGTTTTACGTACTGAAAAGATATCTCTACTAATTGAGCCCATAATAGGTATTTCATCATCAATCGTTATTTCATAGCAACTTTTCAAATGTTGTAAAATTTTTAACGAAAAATCGCCATATCTCAGAAACAATTGAAAATCGGCAAATACAAGTTGACGTCAGTTTAATCAGCCCTTCAAGGGCTATCATAAAATGTAAAAAAAAATGCAAACGATAGGTGTGCAACTCTAACTAATACGATGATGACACTGGGCAATTACATGACATACAGTAACTTATATTTGAATATAAAGAAATCTATATTCCGTTCAAACTAGAAACTACTTGTCAGGACTCGTGTCATTACATAAAAAATTAATGATAATAGTCACAGATTCTACCAAGTTTTTTACTATCGATTCGTGATGATGAAACCTAAAAAACCACTAAACTAAAATTGAAAATTATGCGAATGCTTTACTACGCACATCTTAATTCCCTTATTTCGTATGTGTTGCTGGCTTGAGGACTTTCGGTGGATATATCAACTTAGGAGGGTGTTTAGATTGCAAAAACTGTTCGTTGTTCGTGTTGTGGAGGCGGTCCCTGGAGAAAGTTGTAGGGATTTATTCTCGGAGCTAAAACTAATGACGTTGCCGTGTATTTTTGTATATTATCTGTTGATATAATAATAATAATAATAATAATAATAATAATAATAATAATAATAATAATAATAATAATATAATAATAATAATAATAATAATAATAATTTTTTTTTTTTCATATTATACAATATATACATATATTATTGTTATAACAAATATAATTATATTTACTATTATACATTTATAATTATTAAACTTATTATTTTATAAATTTTTGCCTCCACACTCTCCACCTTAATCCAGGACATCTCCCAGCAGCGAGTGCCAAGAGATGCCCCGGGGGTTCCTCACGCGAGGCGCAGACAGCGGTCGCCCCACCAACACGCAAATGCTAATCGAACGACCACCGCCCGCACCCCCCACAGTAGTAATTTTTTTACAAACCATAATAATAACAACAAAAACAACAACAATACCAAATTCACCACCAAATTCCTAAATTAACACAATGTAAAAATTCAATTATATGCATTAAGCCACTAAGCTCCACGAGCTTGACAGTGGCGTGTGTATTCGATTATTTAAAAAAGTAAAACAGTCAGTAATGAAGGAGTCCACAATATATACCTATCCAATATTGACTATATGACTATTTCCTTGATCCAACAGCCATACCTTTAGACCATGCTTAAATAGACCCAAAGCATGTTGCCTCCTCAGGTCTTCCGGCAGCGCATTGAATAGCCGCGGCAGCATAACATCCCACTTCCTAGCTCCATACTTGTTGACTTGAATTTCACCTCTGGCAACACCTTCTCCTTCCCTGAACCTGGTAGCATGTTCGTGGTTCACCTTTGGCAGGCGCTTCATGACGGCAAAAGTGCGCGTTGCCAGTCTGTACAGGAAGAGTTTGTCCACCGGAAGGATAGACAGATGCTTGTACATTTCATTTATAGAGTCCACACCAACAAGGTCCCACGCAACATTCTTTATAACGCGGTCCTGAATGGATTGAATATTTTTAATATGCACTACTGACGCCTGTCCCCAAACCGATATACCGTATGAGAGAACCGATTCAAATAACGCACTGTAAATAATCTTTAAAATATGTCCCGGCAGAAACTCCCTCAGTCAGAAGAACCTTCCACTCAAATACCGCAATTTTTTGGACAAGTTGACAGTTTGAGTCTTCCACAAGAAATTGTTTTCAATCCAAACACCTAGGTACTTGTGCTGAGACACAACTTTAACATGTGTGCTGCAGGTGCAGGTGGAAGTGTCGTCAATCAAACATTCGTCGGAGTGAAAGGTCACCTGTGGCCGAAACCGCGCGGCAAGATGCGGGGAGCGTATGTGCATCAACACTGTCTTTTCTGAATTTATATGTAAGTTCCTGCCATACGCCCACTCCTGGAATCGCTTGAACTCACTTTGCATAATGTTGCTTGCTGTTTCCACCTGTCTGTGGCTAACGTAAATGATGGTATCATCCGCATACAAGAGGTATCGACATGCGTTGAAACATTGTCCAATATCATAAACATAAAGCAGATACAGTAGTGGACCTAAAATGCTTCCTTGCGGTACTCCTTGAGTTATAGTTTCCATCCTGCTGTTAGTGTTTTTTATTTTTACGGTAACCTTCCTGTCTGCAAGAAAATTTTCTAACCAACGCAGCAGATCACCCCTAATCCCCAGTCTGCTCAATATATCGAGTAAAATGTTGTGGTTTATGCTGTCAAAAGCTTTGCTAAAATCAACAAAAATACAAAGTACGTGCGTCATGTTGTCAAGCGCATTATTGACTTCATTTGTAAAATTCTCCAAAAGGGCGGTCGTACTTCGATCTTTCCTATAGCCAAATTGGAATTTGTCTAAAATGTCGTATTTGTTTAAGTAGTCGATTAGTTTGTCTGCTACATATCTTTCGAAGATCTTATCTATGCTTGACAGGATTGCAATAGGGCGGTAATTGCTGCAGTCCGACCTTGATTTATTTTTATGTATAGGTCTTATAATTGACGTCTTAAGACCTATCAATAATAATAATAATAATAATAATAATAATAATAATAATAATAATAAATCGTCTTTATTCGGCGGAGTCCAGCTAAAGCTGATCAACTCAACCGTAAATTATTATACAATTTTTAATTACATGTAGATATATTACTCCATACAAACAAAACTATAGAAGTAAAATGTATCTAATTACGTCATTGAACAAGTTAAAAAAAAAAGAAAAAAAAATAATACTTAACTATAAATGCGTCTCTATTTATTTGGCGGAATCCAGCCAACGCTGTCCAACCCAACCATCAATCACATTACAAACCATAAGAAATAACTTACTTGCTATCTAGAACTAGAACCCATTAACCACCCAGTAACCACCCATTAACTATTTATTAACCACTCACTAAGCAAACGCGGTACGCGCACCCTCAAATAGCATTATATGTCATGGGAGGCCCTCTGATTTTCAAGTAATTTGCATTTAAGATGCACCGCAAGATCATCTACGAATCTAAGATGCCTACTGTGAACCGCATCCCGCCTCGCCAACAAATCCGTTATATATGTTACTGTGAAAGACCGAAATCTGGTGAATGTCGAGATTCACCGGTGAATGTCAACATTCTCAACGTTGCTTGACGTATGTCCGAAATATTGGTGAAATTTCATTATTTCTAACTTACACCGGCGATTGTCGACATTCAGCATGCACTCATGGTGTATGTTAAAAACATTTTTTTTTTAAATAAAAAAAAAAACCCATAGGTCTTTATTTATTAAAATAATATGGGAAAAAGACTTTGTTGAACTCAAAACAAACAGTAGAACATAAAAATATAAAATGAAATATAAAAAATAATAACAATATCTTATTTATTGCAACAACATAAACTACCATGACACTTCGAATTGCACAAAAGTTCCTTGCTTTTACAGCTGCATTTAGTCGTGGAACACTTTCTTTTGCAGTTACAACGTGTGTAGCCTTGCCCTCCACTTTTTGAATTAGCAGAAGCTGCTTCTCTTAGCGAAATTTCTTTTGTTGAAACTTCGTCCATGGAAACTAACTTTTCTTTACAAATTACGAACTGATTACGGGTGAAAAGCTGCTTCAAGGTACCATTTTTGTTAGCTAGTCTATAAAAGGCTGAATCCTCTATTCCAACAACAACCGCTAACACATTTCGAGGGTCTGTACGACCACGGTCGACATCAGGGACTTGAATTCTTACGGTATCACCAATTTGGGCAGGAGGAAACTTTTTTTTTGAGGTTCGCAACATTTTTGTTGCTTGAAGTAGAAGACTCTCTTTTGCAGCTACTCTTTTTGAAGAAATTAGCTCGTGTTGTTCAGTCAGTACTTGAGATGAAGATGTGCTAGGTGGCGGATCAGTCAGTGCTTGAGATGAAGACGTGTTAGGTTGCGGGTCAGTCAGTGCTTGAGATGAAGACGTGTTAGGTTGCGAGTCAGTCAGTGCTTGAGATGAAGACGTGTTAGGTTGCGAGTCAGTCAGTGCTTGAGATGAAGACGTGCCAGGTTGCGGATCAGCTCCAATGGTATTTTCATTATCCATGCCTCTTTCAATATGGTCACTACCCAAATTTTCTTCAACATAAGCTTCTAGCTGTTCTTCGGTCTCAATGTTTGCAATTTGCCCGCGGGGGAGTGATGACGATGTTATACCCCTTTTTGGTTTAACGCCAAACAGGGCTTCATAAGGACTCTGGCGTATTCCTTCGTGATAAGTTGTGTTTTTGGCGAATTGGACAAACGGCAAACCTTCTGACCACTTGTTTGAATCATTGTCTTGCATCCATGCAGTTAACATATTTTGTATGTCCTGATTGGCTCTTTCAACTGAGCCTTGTGTTTGACTGTGACGAGGCTTTCCGTGCACTATTTTAACATCTTTCCACATAGCGCATAGTTCAGATATGACTCGATTACTGAACTCTCTACCATTATCCGAATGCAATATAGCGGGAGCACTAAATGTTAAAAAAATTTGGAGAAGGTGATAAGCTACTTCTTCCGCTCTCTTGCTTTTTAAAGGTCGTAACTGGACAAATTTGGTTAAATGATCTTGATATACCAATATAAACTTGTAATCGCCATCCCTGTGTGATTGCAAGTCTATCAAGTCGACTTGACATCTAGAGTTCAATTCGGAACTGACCATTGGTTTCACAACAATACCTTTTTTAGGCGCACTGTGTTTCATTTGACATTGTTTACACAAATTTAAATACAACATTACAACTTCATAAGTAATATTTTTGTATCTAACTTGCAATTCTTTAAGCATTCGTGTTCTTCCTCCATGGCCTGTTCTTATGTGAGTTTCAGAAAGTATTGTAAACAACTCATCATTAGTAACATAATACTGGATATTCGTTTCTCCTGGTTTTAATGGCACAATTAACTTTTCTTCATCACTAACTTTTAAAATGTCAAAACGTTTTAAACGTCTGTAGTCCAAAGGTGTACTACACTTACTTTTAGCAGAAATTACTTCAGAAACGATTTTAGAGTACTTTTCTTGTGAAAAATAAAAACAATTGTCTTCTCGTTTACTTCCAATTAAGGCATGTAACTTTTCAAAAAACTTATCACGATTCACTGTAGTAGCCATTGAATACAAATTATAATTTCTAATAAGAAAATTAAATTAGGTTAGGGAGCGTGCCCGCAGGCTGTCAAACGTTGCGTTAGACTGACGAAGGCAAAGCTAACTGAAACAAGATGCTGGAACCGTCTAAAAACTTGTTGCGACCTGCCGTTTCCGACATTCACCGGACCTCATTTGTGTTTGTCGACATATACCGGTAAAAGTCCGAATCTATAATACAATTAAGAAATGTTCGGACTTTCACCAAGGCATTTGGTATTTGTCGACATCCACCGGCGGATGTTGACATTCACTACTTTCGGTCTTTCACGGTAACATATACACCGGCGATTTCATCAACAGTGCCCTGTGGACGAAACAGCAAATGTGCAGATACCTTCTATTTGATATGTTCAGCCAATTCACCTCACTCACCAAGTGTGACAGGTGATCTCTCCTCCGTAGTCCGAAAATAAAACGTATACATGCGTTCTGTACTTTTTGGATTTTTGAAGTATATTCGGAATCCAAACAGTACACGACGTCGCAATAATTGAAGAATGAGTCTAGTATTCAAAGATCTTCGGTTACTGTAAAGGCATTTTAATGCCGAGAAGGACTTCTGAATAAGTTTATGTATATGAGCTTTAAACCTTAATTTATTATCAATCAGCAAGCCCAAGTTCTTTGCAACTTCTGAGACTCCAAGGGCGTGACCTTCGATACGTACCCCTAAGTCATGCACGGCCCCGTGTTTTCGTTTTGAAAATACTAATATTTGGGACTTAGAGTGATTCACGGTCAAGCAGTGATTGGCCGATACTCTGAACAATGTATCCAAGTCAGAATTTATTCTATTAATATACATTGGCATCTGATCAACGGTAAAGCGACAATACATCTGCGTGTCGTCCGCAATTGTAGGCGGGACACAATACTTTAGGTTGCTGGTAAAATCCGCGGTGTACAAAATGAAGAGCAGCAAATGTTATAGTTAGTTAGCTTTTATAAATTCCACTTCAAAGGCACCCATCGGTATGTAAGCAGAAAAGCATTCATGTCTATGTTATATGTATGTATGCTTGCTTTGATTATTTAGGAAATATTTTGACATTAGCACACATTAGTGACATTTGGTTGATTATTAATTATCTTTATAATTAGCTTCATTCAAACATTTACTCACTTTTCGTTAAGATTGTATTAAAAATATAGTTTTACACACAAATGAAGATAAACTGAATATGGTTTTAATTTTTGAAGCATCCCGTAGAAATGCTTCTGAAGCAATGCGATCTACGCTTTCCAAACAGGCCTTTACCAGATCACAAAATAATTATAAGTCTGTGTGCAAATCTCAGAAATTACGGTAGCTTCAAAAAAACAAAAACAAAAAAGGCAGAAAAGAGGAAGAGATGATGAAATTACGGCAACAGTACTACAAACAGTTAATAATAATCCACATACATCATTACGACAATTAAAAGAACAGCATGATCTATCTGTAACATCTTGCCGTAGGATTCTAAAAGAAAATAAATACTTTCCGTGTAAAGTTTATTTAGTGCACCATTTAAGAAAAGGAGATAATCAACGCAGACTCGATTTTCTGGCAGAATTTTCTGTAATGTTAGCGGAAAGCAAGTAGTTTATGAATGAGATCATGTGGAGTGACGAATGTCGTTTTCACAACAATGGTACTTTAATTAAGCATAATGCTCGATATTGGTCAAAAGATAATCCTAGGTGGATAAGGCAAACAAGAAATCAAACAGTTTTTGGCGTTAACGTTTGGTGTGGAATTCTAAACGGATATATCTTAGGCCCCCTCTTTTATCATGAAACATTAACTGGTGTACGCTACTTACATTTCCTGCACAATGAGTTACCACTACTTGTGGAAGGCGATATACGTTATGTAGCAATCAAAAAGGCAACAATTTTGAACATCCCTGTTAGTTATATTTGATCCTTTTAAGTATTGAGACAAAATAAAGACAAAACTTTAAAATTATTCTTACTTTCTTTAAACACGAATATCTATGAAATTGTTAAATTTTGGAAACTAACACAAATAATAAAATTTACGTTAATTTTAATATTATTTTAAATAAAAAACGAATGAAGGTTATGGCGATCAACAAAATTCTTTTCATCGCAGCGCCATCTATATCTTCACATAATAGAACGCAATTGTGAGAGCAAACTAGAGTCAATCACATTCTTTAGTAACTACTTTTACAAAATTCAAATATCTTTATCCGTTTCCGAGATATTTGACCTAGGAGTTTTAAGTGGTACAGCCTGTATATGAATGATTCTGAAACTTAAATTTATTATTATATAATTGTTACATACCGCATCTCTCAAATTTCATTAGCTATAGGGATTCAATGTTTGCGTGCGATTTATACGTATACAAATAATATGTGGCAACATGTGTCACCCCTACTCTCCGTCACCAATCCCGGCAACAATCGACATTAGAACGATTTTCTCCGATCTCCCCACCAGATTTTACATTCAATCTTTAGCTGCGAACACGTTGCGATCTAGTCTGCCATAAAAGCTGTCTTATTACTGGAACGGGAAACATCAAATGGCCGCCGCGATCTCCTGATCTACTAGTTTATTATTATTTTCAGAATTCTTTTTTATTTACCTTATTTTTAATTTTATTAGAATTACGCTTTTGTCTGTGTCATGCAGCGTAAACGCAGCTTAATAATTCTCTGCATTTACTGAAAGGAAAAAGAAAAACAAATCTTGCAACGCGTAAATATTATTTCTGAACGCATTACAAACACCCAAGTCAATGGTCCAACAGTTACTGCTATAACTTGAGCTTGTATTGGTCGCGCTCGCATTGGAGAGGAAAGTAGGGATGCCATGTTGTCACGTATTGCATGAATTAATCGCCTATGGCTAATGAAAATTGACACATGCTGTATATGTTAATGACTCTTATTGTAAAAAAAATGCTATTTACCACAATGTCAATGTCAGTCTAAGAAAATAAAGATTGTTATTAGTCAAAATAAATGACATCAACCACATATCATATCTTAGCGCGAATGTCCGAAATGAGTCATAATACCATTCTTTTAATTAAACTCAAAGAAACTGTTAAACGTCTTTTCGTCATCTTCAAATCCTCGTCCACGTATGTCATCTTTCATTAAATAAACTGCATCATAATTAGCTTTTGCGATGTCAAAACTATAAGTGGGATCTCTGAAAACTACCACTCATGTCGAATTGTTGATGTTTTGCTGGGTCAAACGTGACCTGCGTGCTTGTGTTGAGTTCTGTTTACCAGTGCGAGGTACATTTAAAGAGGCATACATCCAGTGTTGCTAACTTGGGGGTTTTCCCCCTAGATTTAGGGTTTTTTTTGAGCCAAGGGGGAAATTTGGGGGGTTTTATTTCTTAGAGGTATTTGTAGGACACATTGAAAACTGTTATACTTGAGTATTGCATATTGAGAAAGAAATATTTAAGTTTATTTTTATTATGGTATAATAATAGTCATGAGTAATAAGCAGCAAGCACCAGCAACTCTAAATTTTCCTATTTACAAATTAAGATATATGAATATGAATTTCCTGGAAACATGCATTTGTCTATACAAATAACTGTCACAATAATATAAAGGAGTTACTTTTTTTTATAACAATTGAATTACTGGTTTTTAGGGGTTTAGTAATGTAATTTAGGGGTTTTTCAAGCATTATTCAGATCATTCAGGGGGAATCGCTTGAGTGGGTTGGCAACAGTGCATACATCTTATTCAGTCTGTACATACATCTCAGCATTATCAGAAGTGCTCTCTCTATTTTAACAGATTTCACGAAAACCTCCCATAAACAAGTGGCAGGAACTTTCTATGCAACCCATTGCTACATACATATTGCAAAAATAATCTTTAAGATGAAGAATTATTGTCGTCCTTCCTTAATGTTATTTAACAAAGCATGTAATTTATTCTCTATCTAGTCGAATTTGTCGCAATATCTCAAAGGCGTAACCTCAGGAAGAGAATGTCCAGCTCTGATATACTTTTTTTCTCTGCAAATAATATTGTGATTGTACATCAATACAAAAACGGTCTAGAATTGCTTAATGTTAGATAGGAATTCCTATTTCGCTCTGTAAGCAAGTAGCGTTCTTACATAATCTCTGCGGGTAACAGGTGAATTGAAAAATAATAATTTACCATCGCTGGCGCGAAGTATTCATCTTTTTTTACGAAACAATTTAACCATCATATGATCGTATCGCACTTAATCCATCTACCATCAAAAGTATATTTATCTAATTGATCTTATTTGTGTTTCTCCTTTTTCTTCAAAGAAAAGCGGGTTACAGTAGAGGAGTGCTTCGTTTATTTCTCTCTTTTGTTGTGTCGGACAATCACTGCCGCAACTCAGCGCTTCTTATATGTCTCAAAACCTCACCGTTCCTTCACTGTTTCTAATCGTGCCTCGCGTAAAACTTCTCGTCTGCCGATGCCGGTGTCTTGTGCTAGCGGTACCGCCGCATTGCATTTACTGTTCAAATCACCAAAGGCGAAGACGTAGACCTAACGCGCGCGCGATCTTCTCCGTGCGAGTTCTTTTAAAGTCTATCGCGTCCGTTGAACCAGAGGATTTAACAGTAGTGGCGCTTTATGATTTTGCTATTTATGATTTTTCGTTGCGCGTAAGTAAATATTTACGGTTTTAATAATTATTACAAACCGTCTCGCAAGTGCACGCGAGAAATTAGTTCATCTTTGTATATATACTGCATCTGTGATTAATGTGGATGAACTTGGTTTATTAACATTTAAATATTAAATTTGTGTGCTTTTTTTGGTGGTAAATATAAGCAGAAGATACTATTACTTACGTTATGGGACATTTGTATTTCATTTAAGGGTAAGTCTATTGTTATAGTTTGTATTAAATATATAATGCGACAGTAAAATATAGATTCTTTTAACTTCCCTATGTGTAGTACTTTTTGATCTTCACATTTTTGCAGAAGTCCCCTGATAACAAAAAATAGGCTTTTGCAAATATATCTTATCTACCTGTCAGTATGTAACCACGTTAGCGGTCGAACGGTTTAAGCTAGCGCTGCCAAACCCTATATTTAAGAATATAGTATTTCTCTCCAAATCTGGTTAGACTTGCTGTGAAATCGGTATACCAGAAGTAGTAGTTCACTTCGATAAAAAAAATCAGATTTTTCCAATGTATCCTCAACTACTAAATTTAGACAAATTCTAAGGGATACAAAAGAACTCAAAAATGAATTTGAGAACAGCTTCATATAGTTTTTCAAAATTTTGACTTCAACTTAAGTCATTTACTCTCATCGAAAATGTTTTTTTTTTGGAAAACTTCTCACAAATGTATTATTTGTTATTTTACAGATTTACCAATATATAAAATAACTGTGGAAAATTTGGACGAGTAGTAACATTTTCACATAAAACGCGTTACTTAATTTACTGCACAGATTATTCACATGATCGCACCAGTTCAGATAATTATCAAAAAGTCTACACAAAAAATTTCATGCCATGATTTATGCTTGTATTCTAGGTATAATGACTTTTTGTATTGATTATAGACAAGAAAGCGTTTGCTTAAATTTAAGTGTATAGGTCATCAATAATTCCTGTATTTCCCACTGATAATCTCTCATATGCGTCGTATGTCAAAATAACAGATGTATGATCTGCATATTGAATTAATACACACTTTTGCAACGATTTATTTAGAACATTTCCAAAGACCAGAGTAGAACCCTGAATAATTCACTGTTGAGCTCTTTGAGATCACTACTAACAGTGTTTCGGCCAATATTTATTAAAGTATTGATGCGGACTACTTGTTTTCTATTTCTCGAATAAGAAGGGATGACGTTCAGTGCGTTTCCACGAATGCCTCATACTTCCAGCTTATGCAACGAAATGGCATGGTCAATTAGCTGAAAAGCCCTACTGAAATCAAAGTTGGTATCATAAATGTACTGTTTACCATATTGATCATTCGAAATTAAATTACTTTTTTTAAAAAATTTCATTCATGTTAACCAATATTATACAAAGACCTTAGACTGCTTAAATGTTTCGGTAAAGACACTGGTGGTTCATAATATCACACAGAAGGGTAGATATATCAGTACTCAGATTTAATTTTTTTGTTGGTATTCTATCTAATTCCGTAGAGATTTTTGAAGAATTTTTTTTTTGGCTGCTTCAACTCCATTATGATTAGTTAGAAACAAATCAAGGGTTTCTTTTTTTTGGAGAATTTCAACCCAATACCATTATGAAAGTTTAATGGATCACTAAAATATTCCGCAAACAATAAAGCCACAGAATTCGATTGGCTATGTCTTCACCGCCACTATTAAGTATTTAATTATCATTTTCCGACGTTTACTGTTGTTGATAAGTTTCCACATTTCTTGTTCTTAGATTTTAAAACAGTTTAACTCTCATCAAAAACCAAATATTTGGTAAATTATGTATTCTATAACAATTAGTCTAAAATTTTGACTAATCAAACTGTCACTGTCAAACCCTCATATCAAAATTCAAAGTCGACTTTAATTATTTCACAAGTTTTATTAGATTTCTCTAATACATGTTTCGGTAAGATCACTTATCATTATCAAAGAGATAAGAACTGTTAGAGTTTGATTTGACGGTTTGACAGCGATAGATACAGTGTGTAAATAAAGTAAGGAATAATATTCATATTTTGTTTATTATAGCTGTTTGGGAGAAAAGCTCGGGCAGGTCAATTTTATTTTGTTCCTCCGCATTTTATGGATGTCAATTTTTTTTCTTTGGTTTACTACTCTGGGACTATGACGTTATCGACTTCTTTTTCAAATGGAACCTCCTTATTTTTTTGCTAGAAATAATTTTTTTTCTGAATTCAGCAATACCCCATATGTGGTATTTAAAATTAATAGTTTTAGAGTATTAAGCGTGCTAATAATGACAATTGACATGACAGAGTGCAGAAATATCGACCAAGAAATGAGAGATAATGTTTTGGAAGAATTTCAACTCCAACTTTATCACAAGAAACAAATGGGTGGCAATTTGAACATTTATTAATGTAAAATTTTTTAATCTTCTCAAGAATAAATTAATACTATTTGCTCTTTTGATTTTCAAGTTTAATTATTGTTGTCATTTTAATACCTATGATCCTCCGTATCTCTAAAATTACTAATATTAAATACCACATTGCGGTATTGCTGAATTCAGAAAAAAAGTTACTTTTTATTTCTAGCAAAAAAATAAGGAGGTTCCATTTCAAAAAGAATTCGATGACGTCATAGGTCCCAGTAGTAAACCAAAGAAAAAAAATTGACATCTATAAAATCCGGAGGAAGAAAATAAAATTGACCTGTCCGAGCTTTTCTCCCAAACAGCGATAATAAACAAAATATGAATATTATTCCTTACTTTATTTACACACTGTATATGTTTTACCAAGGACCTACCGCAGAAACAAACGAAGTATTTGAACCTTAGTTTTTGTATAAAAAATTGAGCTCGCAGAAACGTGTAAGAAAGTCGAGTGGTACCTACACCTCATTTTTTAATACTAAAAACAAAATTAAAATCACTAATGCAATCAATATCTACCTTTATGAACATTGAAGTCTTAATAAAATTAAATCTGTATGTGTTAATCTATGCTATAGTCATCAGTATATTCCAAACTATTACTCTATGACAAGTTATTTCAGCTAATGTAATTATGAATTTTAAACATTTCTAAAGAAAAAAGAATAAAGCAAAAAAATCAGAATAAAATTAAAAATTAATGTATTCATAATTTCATGTTTCTCGAAGCATAAATAACTTCCTGATCTAGAGTTAATCAAGATGCGCTTATTGTATCACGCGTATGAAACAGCATGAAGCGAAATTGCTCACTCTAAATAATAATAATAAAAAAATCATTTCTTTCTTAATTACCAGCCAGGAAAGTTTCGTTACGTAATCACTAATTACTTTCATGTGTTACATGTTCTTTCATCGCTTGTAAATATCAGAGCAATAATGTCACAATTTCGAACTTGTTAAAAGTTCGACCTTAAAAATGTCAAAGTTGTTAGCATTTATATAATAATTAAATCGAATAAGCATAACTAAAAATAGTTAATGTATATAGGTATTATTGACAGTACATGTTTTTCCCAATCAAGTAGTTGTACATACTTGTTATATAAAGTACATACTAATTTTTAGAACTTTATTGCTTCCCGTTAGTATACTCACATTAGGAAACAATCAAATTTAAAATGCCTACAAAGAAGTTATGATTACATAACCAGTAGACTAAGCAATAAATGAATCTTCATACCTCGTAGAAGGTGTACCTTAATCCGCACTGGGTTATGCATGTAATAGAATAATAAGAAGACGCTTCAAAATTTCTTTATGAAATCTTCCCTTTCAAAGTGATCTTTGTACCTATATTAGTTTATAGGGTGGAAATAATTTTTATAATCTATAACTTTTAGTTACAGTATTACATACATACTTTCTAGAACGTTGATTCTGTTGCAAAAATATCTCTTAGATATTGAACCATGTTATTTATTTCACGGAAAGCATTTTTGTTAATTCTATTTGCAAAACTATTCTCATGTCATTTGGAAACCCTTTTCGCAATACACCTATGATATTTTACAGGGTTTATATTGAGCAATTATGGTACTATTTTAAACAAAACACGATCAAGAGGATGTAACAATTATGATAATAATACAAGCATTTGGGATCCTATGCTTGACTGAAATCATTATATTGATAAATTTTATTTTGAATTTATTTTCTAGCCTTAATTAAGTTTTTGAAGTAGGTAACTTAATTATCGTAATAAAATATAGTTGATCTAATATGCCTTTAGCAACAAATAATCTCTATTGAATAGTATTGTTGACTAATTCAACGAAATTCCAATGGACTGTATATTTTTCACATTACTACCTAGTTTTTTTGATGGTTCTGCATGGGTAAGTTTTTTTTAGGTGTTATAGGACAGTGAATAAAAAGGTATTTATTTAATGTAAAAGTGCAAATTCCAAAACATTGTGTAATCAGTATAAAATTTTTTACTTAGTGCGAAAATAACGTATTCTGAACTGCTATTTAGAAATCTGAATTAATCCTTCAAAAGCCTGGAAATAATTTACCTTAAGACCATAAATTTTTAAATTTTATAAAATAGGAGAGCACTAACGTGAGTTCTTATTTATTTGAAGAAGACATATAAAACCAATCAGTAGTATCATAAATTTGTTATTTAGTCTTTCAAAATATTTTAAAGATAGCTAAACTTTGTCCAATATACATGAAAAACAATACAAACGATGACCCAAGTAATAGACCTACTAGTTTGATATCATCTTTCTCCAAAGTTTTTGAATAGGGATGGGTGGTAGGTTGTTATATGTTTGACAACTAAATTTTTTCCTTCCAATTTATTAACTCAGGAAAAATCTAATTATATGGGCAAAAACAGTATACATTTTACTCAACGAATGAAGTTATTTATATTTACCTCTAATAATAAAGAAGAAAATTACGATTTTTTTATCTAAACAATACATAATGTTTTGCAACGGGGCAAGTTGTTACTATATGCGGGGTAAATTCTTATTCACATGAACAATTACAGACAAGGACCAGAACAACAATAAGATATAAAAGTCATCGTCGCTACCAAATGTCACTTGGGCCCATTTCTTGCACGCTGTACACGGGATCCAGTTTCTGTCTTTACTTTATGGTAATGGTATCAAGTAGATAAGGCAAATTTTTTATCTTCCGACTTATCAGACTCTTCAAAATCTGTTTTGTTTGTGTTTTTAATCATTTTCTTTTTGCCCTTGTTATTATATTTGCGCATAGATTTCTTCTTTATTTTGCTCCTTTGATTTTCGTTTTCGCGAACTTCTTCCAATGCATCCTTTAGAGGAGCGGCCTTTAAAATTGCAGATTTATATTTCCGACAGTTAACTGCTTGTTTCCAAGAAGAAGCCTTCGCGAGAGGTTTTAACTGTTGTGGCGTAATGCGAGTCGATACATATGTGAAACATATAGCAGTAGAAGTTGATGGTCTTGAGTGCCGAATTGTTAATAAACGATCAGGTCCTGGGTGCGATATTAGGCATCCATCGGCCTGAAGATTGAAATATCTCTTGAGTGGAGTCTGTCTAAGGGACGAAGACGATGGAAGATGTGAGAAGGAAAACTCAAAATTACAACGCCAATATTTTTAAAATAATTAAGCAGGTATCGGCAGATGTGATTCAAGGTTATCTAGGATATGTAAAACAGGATTTCCTCCCTTCAGTGTGTAAAGAGAACATAACTGGATTACTATCGAAGACGTAACCTTAGTTATAACGATCCAAGGCAATCAAATACATTACATCCACGTGCTGAACAATGATAGATAGATGCGAAATTTCATTACATAGAGAAAGAAAAACAATAACAACTGCTGTGGTGTATATTGTGTTGTGTATTCAACACAATTACGAAGATATTCATCAGTACTTTTTTACTTTTTTTTAAGTAAAAATGATAACGTGGGCGAAAAAATGTTGTACGCAACACGGGAGCAAAGTAATATTACAGTCCCGACATGGTTACGACTGTAAAATATTACTTTACTCCCTTGATACGTAAATAACTATTATATTTAATGCATCGTGTAAATTTATTTTTACAATAATGAAGCACTGGAATCGACATATATAAAATCTTGAATAAATAAATAAAAATTCTTTTGTCATCTATTAAAAAGGATAGGCTGTTCCAGTATGACCAGAACTTACATTAGCTGTCATGAATGTCTTGATTCTTTCGGGGAAGTGTTAACATTAGTGGCACGAAGATTGTCGAGAAACAAATTAATATTTGCATATAAATTTTAATCAATAAAAAATTTCTATATGAATTGAATTTGTATCTTTTCGTCACCTGAGTGTGGTAAAGCATATCGTCGATACGATGTCAAATCCTCGTTTTTCAAAATATTGCGATTTTGAGATACGATGTTTACAGCAACATAAATCATATCGCATAGGTTAAGAAAGCTCCTATCTTAATATCATATAAATTCGCAAGCCTTGTGTTATATTTCAATTCCTCGTAACATACTGTAACAGCCCCAAAGATTCAAAACCTTGTATCTTGCGCTGTTTTGATATGAACAAGTCGGGCCTTTATTTTAAGAAAAGTACGTCCAGTGTTTCGAAGTTTCAGTGACAAAACTGACCGTTTAAGTAAGGCAAGTAACTACATGGCAAAATTAGACTATTTATAACATATTTTAGGTTTTTTTTTAGTAATCACGAGAAAACTTACTTAGGTTATGTTGTCTAAAAATTTGTCTCAGTTATTTAATTCCAATTTTGTTTATACTGTTACTAAAAAACAATAACTATGTAAACAGCCTAACATAAATTTAACCAAATCTGACGAGGTTTACTCGCTTTTGAGCTGCAGAATGTGGTAATGTGTTGATATATATTAAATATTATTCAAATAATATAGCACAACTGGTACTAGAAGAAAAAAGCTTTATTTTTTTTACATTATAGATAATGTCTTCAAGGCGTGAGATAATAAACCAGTTGGCACTAGAAGGAAAAATTATGTACAAAAGTTGTTGATGTTGACCCAAGTGTAAAGTGTGTTCACCAGGAGCCTTCCCAAGATTTAGGGTCAAAGCAAATTCAAACGCGTCTCTGCGTGATCAGAGGATTAACCACTTTCAAAAAATAACATAGAATCTCATTCCCAAAAACTTGTTGCCCAACGTGCTAAAAAGGAATCTGCTGATCCTGCAAAATGGCAAGTAAATATGACTCAATTGCTAAAGATCAAAAGGACATTAACATTATAAAAGAGAAGCAGAGAGCAAAAACAGCTTAGTTGAAAGAAAGCCTCAACGAACGGGCTATAGAGGTAATTCTAGAAAGTGTGCACGGTGTAAAAGTAAGAGCCAGTGCTCGTTGATAACAGAAGAAGATAGGCATCTTATCTTCCAACAGTTCTGCGCTGAAATTAACTGAGGACCACGTAAAATGTGTGTTGTAGCGATGGTAAATAAATTTCAGAAAAGAGAAACTACTGAATTCAAGAAGGCAAACAATCTTCTCCTACTACTTGAAAGTTGGAGAAAAGTTATCATTAGCCCATGATAAGGGACTACTAATTTCTAGTGTAGTAAGCGAACGCAAAACATATCGAGGCACTTGAGACTCCCAAAAAGTGTCTAACATCCTGACTTATTTATAATAGGAAGATAATTTTCGAAACTTATGCAACTTGCATTACTAGCAGAACAGCAGAAGCAAGAGAGTGTGAGCAGGTGACGATTTTTCAGTTTTACCAGAGCGCTTCAGTTCTGTCCACAGTGTACTGGGTCATACGCAATCTAGTGGAGCGGAAATTGACAAATAGACGATCCGTTCTGTGGAAAAAATAATGGACGTAGAACCAGTTCAAAGTAATGTATTCTTGTTAAGTACATAATTCTCTACATGAAATGGCTATTTATGACTTTTTTGTGCCGGTAATGAACATTACTATAAAAAATTGACCAAAATCGTTAAATCTCAGAAGGTATTAATAAATAAGTATTTCATAAACATTAACTATCGGTAGAAACATTTTCAGAGTTATTACAGAATTTTTCTTGGCGACGGTTACAGATTTTTATACTTGCATAAATTGCTTATTACAACTAACAATACAAATATTCTTTACCGTTACTAATTTATTTCCCATTTCCTTCAACGTAGAAATTATGAGAGCAACACAAGATTGTATAACTATTTGTGAATAAACTGATATATTCATATTATACAACATGTCTTTATCTTTATGTGTTCCTTGACGCAAAATTACCTTAATTATTATGTATTAAAATTTGTTTAGATCAGTCTACTGTGTAAAATCTTACGCATTTTTACACAATTTCTTTCCTTATCGATAACTGGACAAATGATTAGGAAATGTAACGGTCCCGTAAACATTACATTAAATCTTACAACGAAGGCGAATACTCAGCAAAAAGGAAACGGAATATAAAAAAAAACAGTTACAAAACATGACAAGGAAATTTATTAAAAATAGTGTTTTGGGGGACAGGTTATTATTAATTTTTCATAATCGAATAAGTATAACTTGTTCGGTAATTACGTATAGCATATTCTTTTGTATTAATATTACTTTTTCATTACCTATATCTACATCTTACCGTTATGCTGGTAATAGATGTATATACTTGTAATCCGTTTGGAGTAATTACATTATCCATCTGAAATATGCAAAACATGGGTCATATGCCAAGAATGTATTTCTCAATTTAAGTTAAATCTAATGGATTCTACAGGTATTCGAAAGAAATGAATGAGCATTAGATTAATTACTTTCTTCACTAAACATACGACGTATAACTGGCTTAAAAATTAGTACAGAAAAAACAACTTTACAGAGTGTTGAGGATTACATACAGCTCATGATCTTCTTATATTGTTGTCCAAGATACTGTCTAATTGAAATCAAAACGTCCCCCTGTAACCATGCTCTAAAAAGTTTCAATATGCAATATATTTATTGATCCACTTTTAAATAATATTTCTTTTCTACAATAAAGTGAATATTAAATTAAATCGTTGTGGTTTACTTGGAAGTTGCAAGTAAACATGTTTTCACCTATTTTGTTTCTTTTATAAGTGGGTTTCTTAGGAAAGGAGATCTACAACGTGCTGTCTTGTAATCTCTGAATGTACGTACTAGTAATCTCGATGTCATTAAACTATTGCAAATATGTCGAGAGCTATGTTTTCCAAACAAAGTAGATATAAATGAAGCTTCAAAAGCAAAAAGGTCAAAACTGAGTACGGGTAATATTGAATGTATATTATCCTGACCCATAGTAGAAGCATTCTTTAACTTTTTTAAATAGCTAACAACTTCCGACTGATAGTAAAGACACACCAAGCATAGGAAAGCATATGGTAGATTATGAGGAAGTAGTATCCAAATTGTGCACCGAATCGATATAAACGGATTGGAAAAATTGTTTGAAATCATTCACTATAGATGTGGCGTTCTTTAGTTCACGTCCCTCAACACCCTTCATTGAACCAGGTATACCCGGGCCCCGTCGCTTACGTAGAAGCAACGAATGACCAAAACTGTTTCAGAATTTCCTTAAGTTACTGTTCAACATTAGTAATATAGTTACTGTACAGAACTTTTAAAATCGCTCTGACTAGTTTGCGTTGCTCTTTAAACTGACATATTCTTTCGTTAAATATAGATAATATGCTCTTTGGTCATCCAAATGGGATAAGAAGACCTCTGAGAACTCATCAACGGTACGTAATCATTAAAGATATCGTAAATTTGCTTATAAAATTCAGAATAAGCTTCATTAATATCAGTAAAAGGACTTAGACAAGTGGTAATATATAACATATAAAATGTCAGTTATTGGAATCATAACTACTTTATATTTTAATAAAATCCTTAAAGAAAATAAGGAAGTGACGGGTTATTATTTTTATTTCTCATTTCAAAATATTTGAGTGATCTAAAAAAACATTTCCTAAACTTAAATAATGAAATATTTTTTACTACCTATGTATGTATACGCTTTCTACTTCTGTTATGGATATGATGTATGAGAAATTAATGTACATGTTACTTACTTGATAGTTAAAGGATATGAAATATAACAAACAAAAAATAGACTTTATTCATATTTTTTATTCCTATCATCAATTTCCAATAGCCTTTTGAGGCACTTGCATCTACATTGCAACAAAATATGCCGATTTATTCAAATATACTAGATTGATGATATTCTATCAAAACTATTAATTTTTTACTATTTACATATACCGGTTGTGTCAAATATTATTAGGCATAGGGATCAATGTACACGTATACGTATACCTTGATTTCCTATGCCTAATAATATTTGACACATGCGGTATACATTTATACGCAAAACATATACATATGTATATAACAATAATAAATTATTATATTATATATTATATTATTATATAGAGAGAAGAATGAACGAATTGAGTTTCATTTAACCAGAATACACGGACCGATAACCCTAATAATTTATTATTGATATCTCGAAAATTGTGTATCGGTGGGTTCCAGCACTGCTTGTTGACGATCACAAGGCAAGAGCACTGACTTGGGAGTCTCACATGAATCATGAGTCCAAGCACCAGTCAATGGAATGGCGACACACATCGTGGCCAACCAAAATAAAAGCCAAACAGACACTCTCAACACGAAAGCACAATAATCGATTCTAATGCGTATTGTGAGGTCTTGAAAAAATTCCAGCGTGCCATACAAAACAAGCGGCGTTGCCTACTATCTTCCGATGTTATGTTGCGCCATGACAATGCAAGGCTAAGTGTTTCTGCACAAACACTAGGTCTAATCGGGTCCTTTGTATGAGAACAACTAGATCCTTACAGTCCAGACCAAGCGATTTTCACCTGTTTCGGTACTTAAAGGAGGTCATTAGTGGTCAAAGTCCGACGACGACAAAGTAGTTATAACTCCAGTCATGGATTAGGCTTCTTCACTGGCGGCAGATTTCTTTGATATTCGCATTCAAAATCTTGGTGAACGGTATGACAATTGTTTGAACAAAAATGGAAATTATGTAGACAAATATATAAAAGTATGTAGAATAAGAGAGTAAATATATTGTAATGATATTTACTGCTTTTCGCTTATTATTCAAAGACGGTTATTTTAAAAATATCCCTCACATATTGAATCTGACAAAGCTGGTGCAAGAAAAAGAACAACAGAAAAATACATGTCAATTCCTCAGAAATTAAAAGAAATGTCGCACATCGACATACATACCACAACATCTGTTATACATAAAACCGTCCGCTTTGATGGTCAGTTACCACCGAGTTTTCGTGTTACGGAATTTATTTCACGAAGTTTCTCATCAGATTTTTGAATTGTTTGTTGCAAATGATCATACCTTACAGCAAAATTTATAAATTCTATGGTCCAAGTTCTTCAATACATGACTGCAATAAGTATTATAATTCCTAAATTTCCAGTTATACCGTTATAAGTTCGGTAAACAAATACAATACACACAATGACAATGTACTTTATTTGTAACTAGCCAAAAAAATAATATTCTAAAGTGACTTTCTGGAGTACAAAAAAAATCAATCACATAGTACTTATCGGTATTGCTTACTGATTACATATACTTATATTTATTTGGTCTATTTTAAACCTAATAATTGTGAATTACGTGAAAATATTCGGAATATCCGTTTATAACGGTGTCAAATCTTCGGTATTATATATGTATACATGTGCCTAATTTTCAGAAGACTTCAAATAATTTTCACACTCCTAGAAAATCTGTCTAGCTCGCGGATAGGTACCGTTACATTAAGATCTTTTGCCGGGCCGAGGATTCATGAAATTTATTTCCATTCAAGTTATTCACGCAGTTTTTTTTTTATATAGTTGCGTCTCTTCCATTAACATATCCCAGGTGTATCTCTTGAGTAGGTATATACAATACATGACTACGATGACCTACTCATGAAATTTTGTACGCAAATATGTGTCATATTTCATAAATACGTCTGCCGATATAATCACATTTTCAGAATATGTAAAATCATTAAATAATTACTTGAATCTGTGTTGGCTAACTGCTTAATTTTTTACAGATATAACATTATCTGACACTTAAACATTTAATAATCAATTTTAATTTTCCGTGTTCATTACTTGTGCGGTTCCTTTTAATGGAACTGCATAAGTAATACCGACTGTCCTATGCTTATTTGTTTACATATTCATTCATACATCTTGATTTTACATTCAAAATGATAATTTATTTCTAAATGACAACCAGTTGTCATATTGTTATTACTTTTGCTCATCATATTTGCCACTACTACCAAGAAGATATTAATTTTTTCAATACATTTGTATATTAGGCAAATAATTTTAATATATTTTATTAACTGCCTGGTTGAAATTAGGCATTACACAATATTAAGTAAGTACACTGTTGTTTTCCACTTGGACATTTTGGATTAATAATACTATATTTTTAAATCAACACATATTAGTACTTTAACATACACATTCATCGTTATGCTGCACTGACGAAACCAAACAAGGTAGAAACATATATGTCTGTCGCTACAAACACATCTTAACATATATATAGTTGCGTCGTTTATTGTTTATGTATTTCCATCAAATGTACATGTCTTAGGTAAACCTAAACCTTTTGATGGGACTGCATAAGTAATACCGGTTGTCCTATGCTTATTTGCTTACATTTTCATTTTTACATAACTGATTTTACATTCTATATTCTCATAATAATATAATACCGACTATCCTATGCTTATTTGTTTACATATTCATTCATACATTTTGATTTTACATTCTATATTGTCAATCTATTTCTAAATGACAACCAGTTGTCATATTGTTATTACTTTTGCTTATCATATTTGCCACAACTTCCAAGAAGATATTCATGTTTTCAATTCATTTGTATATTTGGCAAAAAAAAATAATATAATATATATACCGGGTGTCCCTGCGAAGCGATAAAGTGAGTGTATTGGTATCTACTATGTAAATAACGAAAAATGTTTAATGTAATAATTGGTAATAATCATAAACTCCGCAATTTAAAAAAAAAAACCAAAGTGGCTTACTCTTCATGAAAAGTCGTTTGTGATTCGAGAATTGAGTATACAAAGTGCAACGTATTTACCCTAAAATATGGTGTCGCAAGGTCTATAGTTTGTAAAACAGAAGAATAAAGGGAAAATGATTTCTACAGCTGTGAGCGATACCTATGTTGGACCAGGCAAGACACAAACTTTAAACAGCACTGAGTCTTCCAAAAATGGAAAAAATATTGTATAGACGACATAGGAATTTTATTATAATAAATAAGTAAAAAACAGAAAATTCATTTACAAATCAGAAAAAAAATGATAATTTACAGCCAGTGAGGAATGGCTATAACGTTTTAAAAAGTGGTTTGGCATTCACTTTTCGAATCAGTTAAAAATAAAATAGAAGAATTTGGTATTACATTGGAGCAACTGTAAAATGCAGATGAGATATGAGTTTATTGGAATTTGTTACCAGACAAAACTCGGTGGAAGAAAAACTGTTGCTGGTAGAAAAACAAAAAAAAGAGAAGAATCCCTTTTTTGGTATATTAATACTACTGGGTCTCATAAAGTAAAGCCATTGGTTATTGATAAAGTTGCGAACCTAAGGTCATTTAAAATTTTCAAATACAGGGTGTAACAAAATAAGTGTAAAACATTTCAGGGGGTGATTCCTTAGCGAAAAAGAGATAGGGTATTTCATATAAAAAAACTTCAATGGAGCATCCCTTGTTAAGATACAGCATCATAAAGGGGGTACATAAAATTTGTTTTACAATTTTTCTGATAAACACTAAAAATGTAATTTATTTCGAATATAACTTTTTGTCTGATTATTTGTTTACCATTTAAAAATCTATTTCCAATACCTTGTTTCATTCGAAACAAAAAATGTCTCTTGAATTTTTTGCCCAAAAGTAATCAGTTCGCAGGAAAAAATTATTTTACGAACAACTACAGAGATACATCGTCATAAATGCGAACTGGATTAGTATTGTTATTTTGTAGTTACTACCTGCATCAAAATACATATGATTAAAGATGAATAAACAAAACTAATTTATTAATAACAAAACATAAAACATGTAGAAATCATAGTAAATGTTCAATATGTCCACCTTCAGTCATTACACATGCGTCTAGACGTTGGCGCATTGAGCCACGTATTCGCTCAAATATTCCTGGATTCTCTCTAATTACCCTGCACGCATCGATGATGCGGTTTCTTAGGTCCTCTACATCGCGAACAGGAGTAGGATAAACCAAAGTCTGTAAATGTCCCCAAGTAGAGAAATCGAGAGGATTGAGATCCGGGGATCGAGCGGGCCAATTCTGTGGTCCTCCTCGACCTATCCAATGATTTGGATATGGTTGGGTTAAATGCTGACGTGCTGCTTGACTAAAATGGTTGGGAGCCCCATCATGCATAAAAAAAACATATCCCTTCTGACGCCCAAAGGAACTTCCTCCAGCAGTACTAGATGCACTTCTTTTAAAAATTGAGTGTATGCCTCACCATTTAATCGAGGAGGTAGAAAATGAGGGCCAATTAAATAATCCCCAATAACTCCGAGCCACACGTTAAGAGAAAAGTGTTCTTGATGGTTAGCTTGTACAATAGCGTGAGGGTTTTCATCAGCCCATATGTGGTTATTATGAAAATTAATTATCTTGTCCCGGGAAAAAGTACATTCGTCTGTGAATTCGATCGTCTTCAGAAAGTCAGAATTTCTTCTAATCATTTCCAGCATCCAATTGGAAAATTCAAGACGGTTCGGAAAATCTCGCTGTAACAGTGCCTGTACTCGTTGCAGATGGTAAGGGTATAAGAGTTGTTCCTTTAAAATTCGAAATACCGTCATATGATCAACATTTAACTCGAAAGCAATCTTTCTAGTACTGCTAGTAGGTTGTTCTTCAACCAAACTAAGTACTGCTTCTTCAAGATGTGTTCTTCTAACTTCTCGATGGGGACCACAATCCTGCGTTCTTTTGTCGAATGAACCATATTCTCGTAATCGTTGATGAAGTCGGGCAAATATTCTATGCGAAGGAAGCTGCCGTTGAGGATACATTTCAGCATATCTTCTAGAAGCTTCTAACCCATTCCCCTGCGACAGACCGTAAACATAATGCATATCAGCCATATCCTCATTTATGTATGCCATTTTAATAACAAGTGAATTATTAAACTAACAAATTACGAACAAAACAACGACACACAATTAAGTATTAATTCAATTTCAAAAATTTACAAACTGACAGCGTGATGCCACTACTAGCGGCCTACTAAATAAATTAGTTTTACATTTTCGTTTTATGACGATGTATCTCTGTAGTTGTTCGTAAAATAATTTTTTGCTGCGAACTGATTACTTTTGGGCAAAAAATTCAAGAGACATTTTTTGTTTCGAATGAAACAAGCTATTCGAAATAGATTTTTAAATGGTAAACAAATAATCAGACAAAAAGTTACATTGGAAATAAATTACATTTTTAGTGTTTGTGAGAAAAATTGTAAAACAAATTTTATGTACCCCCTTTATGGGGCTGTATCTTAACAAGGGATGCTCCATTGAAGTTTTTTTATATGAAAGACCCTATCTCTTTTTCGCTAGGGAATCATCCCCTGAAATGTTTTACACTTATTTTGTTACACCCTGTATATTGTGAACTATGAACATTTAAAATCAGTTTAAATAACTTGTGCCATTTTCAAACGCCGGTTTCATTATTCATTTTCTTAGGTAAGTTTTCATTTTCTACCTCATAGATTTTAATGTTAAGTCAATTTTTTTATGTAAAGGTTAAAAGGTTTCTAAAAGATTAAGATGTTGCGATAATGGCTTTACTTTTACTAGATAACGCGCTAACGCATCCTGAAGAAAACGAATTAAAAAGTGAATATGGGAAAATTGTAACAATATGTCTCCCCCTAATGCCACGTCTCTTACGCAGCCGATGGACCAAAATGTAATTAAACGAACAAAATTGTACTACAGAGACAGTCTTCTATTTACAGTAGTAGAAAACGATATAAATATTTCCGATACCTTTTAACACTTGATTATTAAAAACACAGTAATGAACTTAATAGTGGCAGCTTGAAATCATCTTAAATCCAAATTTGTAAAATGGAGTTTCAAATGACGATGATGAAACTGTTACACACACTATTTTAAAACGCCAACAGGACACTGACAGCAGAATGTTCAAATCTCTTAATTCTATGTTGTACAGTAGGCTGCATTTAAAGAATATGATATTTTGTAGTGGAATTTAATAATTAACAGTGTTAAAACAAAAAAATAAAATTAGTATTATTAAGCCTATCACTTCAAAAGTTTTAAAAATTTAATGAAAATTACTTATTTGTAAAATGAAATATTACAAGAAACGCTTTTCCATCAATTCTAGTTATGCTATGTGTTGTCATGTCAATTTATATTTTTATATTAATAAGTCGTAATCGGGTTTATTCGTATACAACATTCTTTAACTTTAGCAATATCGCTCGCAGATTCAAGAAAGTGGTATTTTTAAAGAGCAAATATGTAATACTTTTCAGTGGCATCTTCTGTTTAATTTGTTTTTTTAATTGTATTCCCGTACTGAAATAATATCTCTACTAATCATAAAAGGTCTTTCATTATCATTCGTAATTTAATGGCAAGTTTTTCAAAAAACATAAGTTATAATATATATATTGTGTGTCCAAAAAGTCTGGAAACACCCAAATAAAATCGAAACGGATGATTTTTGAGAAAAATGCAAAAACAGGTCAATTAGTATTTTCAAAAAACTACTGGCTGATGGTATCTGTTTGGAATTTTTGATGACCTTGAAAAAGTTATGATGTCATCAAAAAAAATTTAAATGGCAACGTCGCATTTTTAATTTTATTTTTGATAGATCTTTTAATTGTCTAAATGACTGTAAAAAAATTTTTCATTTTACTTAAGAAAATGACCCAGAAAAATTTAATTACTTCTTCGAAAATGGAAAAGCTTGTCTTTAAAAGTTTGCGACTTATTTAATACAGAACATCCGGAGCGTGCCCCAATTAGTATTTCTGCAGTGAGTAAGATTCACAAAAAATTTCAAGAAGAAGGCCATGTTCAAGATCGCCCTAGAAGTGGTCGTCCAAAGATCGCAGAAGATACGCAACTCGACGTATTATTGTCAGTAGAAGAAACTCCAAATTCTAGTACACGGCAGCTTGCTCGGGAGTTTAACGTGTCGAAGAGTACAATTAGTAATATTTTCCGGAAAACTAAGTATCATCCCTACAAAATCTGTTTGGTTCATGGGCATAGACAAACCTGCAGGTACTGGGCACGCCAAAATCCACACTGGATGAGAGAGGGTACGAACTCAGTATCCTCAGGAATTAAATGTATGGGCTGGTTTAATTGGTAACAGAATTATAGGGCCTTTTTTCTTCAACGGTAACCTGACGGTGGAAATGTATTTGGATTTTTTACAAAATTATTTAATTCCGTCATTAGCAGACATATTTCCGAACCATGAAGATCCTAATTTGTGCAGCCAAACAATTTGGATTCAACAAGATGGGGCTCCGCCCCACTATGCGGGAAATGTTCGGCATTATCTCAAGAATACCTTCCCAAATAGATGGATTGGCAGGAGGGGGAGCTATCGGGTGGCCGGCTAGGTCGCCAGATCTAACGCCTATTGATTATTTTTTGTGGGGTTACCTAAAAAATAAGGTATACGCAACTAAACCTGAAAATTTGGAAGACTTGCGTCAACGGATTGAGATTGAAGTACGAAGGATCACTCCTGAAATGATAGAAAACGTTCAAAATGAATTTTATTATCGTTTAGGGTATTGCCAAGATTCTCAAGGACAACATTTTGAACATTTATTGTAAGAGTGTTTGCTGATTTCTACGATTAAAATTTTCTTTGTTTTCTATGATTTTTTTTTTCAAAATTTTTCTTAAGTAGAATGAAAAACTTTTTGACTGTCGTTTAGACAATTAAAAGATCTATCAAAAATAAAATTAAAAATGCGACGTTGCCATTTAAATTTTTTTGATGACATCATAACTTTTTCAAGGTCATCAAAAATTCCAAACAGATACCATCAGCCAGTAGTTTTTTGAAAATACTAATTGACCTGTTTTTGTATTTTTTCAAAAATCATCCGTTTCGATTTTATTTGGGTGTTTCCAGACTTTTTGGACACACAGTATAATACTCTGCATAAATGAAAACATTTTTTGAATTGTACACCTCATAATATTCTACAAGTTTTGTACTAAACAGTTTTCACTTATAATAACAATAATAATAATGGACTTTACCGCTTCGTCGGGACATACGATATATTAAACATTTTATCTAGTAAAAAATCGAGAAATATGTAATTTAAATGTAAAGGAATTTGCTTTTCTCTATCGGCTAAAACTCGCAAAACAACTGTTCCTACTCGGTCATTAAATAATTGATTTTTGTTATGAAATATTCCCGCATAGTTTGAATATTTGAGTATTCAATATAAACACAAGTGAAGGAAAAATACAATATACACGTTATAGTTTCTCTTTACGAGGTAGGTTAACAGGTTATAGGCATTGCATTTTACTTTTAACAGATCTAGTTTTGGAATATACAGTTTTAGTCACCGAACTTGTTATACCAGTAAATCAGGAAGACACATGTATAATAAATGTAGGTATTTTGATGGTATTAACAATATCCTCGAAAAAGGAACTTCCATCATTATGTGATCGTGATTCATGATACCGAGTTTTAAGTAATTGTAATGTAATTTACAGAGATAATTCTTGCAGCTAATAAGTGATATTATCTACTAGAAGCAAAAGATGAATGAATTTCACATATTATTATATGCGTTAAAAGTGTTTAAAGTGCACAGATTATATCAGTTTAATTATAATTTATTTATTTCGTATAGATGTTACAGCAATGTTACAGATTTAACTTAACACGTACGATTAAAACTATTTAGGACTCAAATATGAGGTGTATACCTGAACAAATATATATAAATACTCAAACTGAAGCCGAAATGTACAATTACTGCTAGATATTTTTGAACTAAATCGTCACTTTTCAATGAGTTCCTTCTTTTTCAAATCTTGATAATATCTGAAACATAAAGAATTAAGAATCAATTATTACATATTTATTATGTTAATGTTATATAGCACAAAGCATTTTAGCAACCGACACTGTCAAAGTACGAAATACAGACAACGAGTTATACCACTTTACCATTACACATTGAGAGCGCACCGAACAATTTTAGAACAATGAAATTAAATTAATTAATTAACATACTTTCATTACTAAAATACTAACTACAAAAGCCAATACACATATTGATTATAATAAATAAAGTTATTATATATTACTTTAATATACCTATGTTTTATTTAACATATTCTGGCTATTCTGTTTAGTAGGCAAGTATTATTGACACATTTATATTGTTTGGACGACCATTATAACAAACGCCAAAAGCTAATTATGATAAATGCCAAAAAGTTTATGAATTATTATGATAGTTCTAAAATAGCTTTTGGAGGCTATATTATGTACATGAAAAGTAAAATCTTGATAGCATTTTAATTTATTGCCGCGTGTCGATTGTCAAAACAATTGTGCTATATTTGATAGATTAGAGAGAATTAAAAAATAAGGAAAGCAAGGATGTATGTAAATTAAAATATTAACTTAATTTTATAATATACAATTACTTGAGCTAAGTATTTTATTATTTCAATAATACGCTATAAAATAGCTTGTCAGTGTTGTTTTTCTAACTCTAATAATAATCTATCTACTGTGTCTTGTGTGTCTAGAAAATGTTGTAATTCAATCGATGTGTCAAAGTTACTTAAATGCGTTAGAGAAATTTCATGTACAGTTTTTGACGGGTTTTTCCCGCTTGATTAAGCTCTTACAATTAGACTGCTTAGCCGATTAAATTAGTAGTTTCAACTGAGAACAAAAGTAAATAATTTACAACATACAATATAGGCTATTAGATTTTTGCGGATAAACTAAACTATTTCTGAGAACATGTTCTGAATTTATAATCTGACGATAATAATATATTTGCTAAAGTTTCGACCATTATCATCTAGTGGATAAACTATATCTGAATTCTTTACCGGTCCAATTTCTATTAAGTGTGTTGTGATTTTACTGTTGATTCCAAGTCAAGTTGACGGACCATCAAGTTTGCTTAAAAGGTTGATGTTAACATTAAAAACTTCGTCATATTCTGTTGTACGGACTCACTTTCTTGTACATCCAATTCTTCTGGACTTGCTGAAATATCTTCATTTATTCAATTTGGGATGACTGTTGTAAATGTTATTCTTCAGTTTTTCACATATGCTAAATCTCTTGATGTGGAAACATCACCGGATGATTTTAAGAAGTTCTTTATGTTATCCTCTTGCTTCTCACGTTCTTGTTCTCTGAGTGCTTTACGATTGCGATAATCTCGGCAAAGACGCGCGCGTGCGCAAAATTCTAGAATCCAAACGACCAAAACAATACTTAGAAATCGGTCTAGATGAAAGAATTATCTATTCTCGTAGACCGCACCTTTCATGAACTAAAGGGGCCAATGGGGTGAAATTGAATTATAAAACTATAAAAAGCAAGAAATACTATTTTAAATAAGAGTCACTATGAGTGCTTTTTTATTTTGTGTTCGCGTTTTGTTGAAGCTAACTAAAAAAATCTGGAGAAATATCTATTATATTTATATTCTATATGTAATATAGAATATAAATATGTGATATAGGTAAACATGCCTTTTATACAATTCAACCGCCCAACCGGATTCGTTTAATGTGAATTTGGTTTCTTAAGAAATGTATTTACTTTAGTTGTTAATGCTGCAAAACTTTTTAATTGATTTCCTGTTAATGGGATCCAGCTGCAGCGCCCTTTATATGAGGCGCCTCCCACCTGGGATGCTTACCTCGCTTACCGCCTAGCGTCACCACTGTATACAAGAACTTGTTCGCTCCATAAATAAAGTCCTTATATATTATGTACATTTCTTCATAATATTAAATACAAAATTTGTCAAAAAATAAACCGATGACAATTATGTGAAATTAAAAAAAAATTTTAGAACCCCACAATATACTACATTTATAAAAATATATCCATTATAAGACTAGACACGAACACCGTTTTTCATATGCTATTTTCGAGAGATACTGTCCATTAACTTTCGTTAATTAGAACCATCGGTAGTCATTATAGATAACATTCGATAACACTCAGAACTAGTTCAATTAGAATATATATATAATAGTTAAAAACATGACATAAAATCTTTAAAATTAAGCAGTCGACATTACAAATCTAGTTGTTAAATTTATTGTGGAATAAAAAAAACTACAACATCAAAATATGCTAATATACATATTCTAACGAAAATATTATACAGAGTGTATATAAATGATTGAAAGGCGTTTGAATTTCCCGCTTTCTATTACTTTCTTATACGTAGTATAAGGAAGTATTGTGATGACGAAAATTTTCGACCTCGAGATTTTTGCAGATGTCCACGTTTTGAAGTCCCCTGATACCAAAAAAGTGGTTTTTAAAAAATGTCTGTGTGTCTGTCTGTCTCTGTGTGTGTCTGTCTGTCTGTGTGTGTGTGACCACGATAGCGGTCAAACCGCTGTAGATATCAATTCCAAATTTTGTATTTACGTGTATAATCTGCCTCTTGAGATCTGATTACTTTTTCAGTAAAATCGGTAGACCGGAAGTAGTACTTTACTTCAGTGAAAAAATCGAATTTTGCAAATATTTCGTCAACTACTAAGTTTAAACAAATTTATAAAGAATTCATATGTACTTAAAATTAAAATTGAGAACCATTTTATTTAAAAAGTTTTTCGAAATTACTACCGGAAGTAGGTCTTTTACTCTTATCGAAAATCAGTTTTTTGCAAATATTTTGCAAGTCATGCTTTTTAGACAGGTACGCTACGAATATAAAAGTATTTATAACTTAATTTCCAATATTTTTTGTATACATGAAATTTCAAAATTCGGACCGGAAGTAGCACTTTTATTCTTAGCGAGTAGCACTTTTTTTCTAATTTCTTGCAAAGTATGCATTCTATAGCGATATATTAAGAGAATGAAAGTACTTAGAATAGGATTTTGAATAAGTTTTGTATACAAAAATTCTTAAAATTGTATAGTTTGAAACGCTCATACGTATAAGAAAGTCGTGTGGTTGCCACACCTCATTTTTTTTACTTTCTTATACGTAGTATAAGGAAGTATTGTGATGATGTAAATTTTCGACCTCGAGATTTCTGCATATGTCCACGTTTTGAAGTCCCCTGATACCGAAAAAGTGGTTTTTAAAAAATGTCTGTGTGTCTGTGTGTGTTTGTGTGTGACCACGATAGCAGTCAAACCGCTGTAAATATCAATTCCAAATTTTGTATTTACGTGTATAATCTCCCTCTTGAGATCCGATTAGTTTTTCAGTAAAATCGGTAGACCGGAAGTAGCAGTTTACTTCAGTGAAAAAATCGAATTTTGCCAATATTTCGTCAACTACTAAGTTTAAACAAATTTATAGATAATTCATATGTACTTAGAATTAAAATTGAGAACAATTTTATTTAAAAAGTTTTTCGAAATTCCTACTGGAAGTAGGTCTTTTACTCCTATCGAAAATAAGTTTTCTGCGAATATTTCGCAAATCATGCTTTTTGGACAGGTACGTTACGGGTATAAAAGTATCTAGAACATAATTTTCAATATCTTTTGTATAAAAAAAATTTCAAAATTCAGACCGGAAGTAGCACTTTTACTCTTATCGAATAGCGATTTTTTGCAAATATGTCATAAGTTATGCATTCTATATATATTTATCAAGAGTACAAAAGTATTTAGTGCTATATTTGCAATATTTTTTGTATATATGAAGTTTCAAAATTCGGACCGGAAGTAACACTTTTACTCTTAGGGAGTAGCACTTTTCTTCGAATATCTAGCAAAGGATGTATTCTATAGCGATTAATAAGAGAAGTACCTAGAATAGGATTATGAATAATTTTTGTGTAAAAAATTCTTAAAATTGTATTGTTTGAAACGCTCATACGTATAAGAAAGTCGTGTGGTAGCCACACCTCATTTTTTTGCTTTAAGTTGGTGCCAAGTACTAGTCAAATCTCTGAGGCTGTAAATAATGTATATCATACGTGTAACATATAATAATGAGAAAGGGAGCAATTTTAGTGAAATATACTAATTTATTAAAAGATACAATAGTACCTATTGTTTTCTAATGTTGATATTTTAAATCGTCCTCTATTTTCATTTCAGATTAGACTAGTCAATGAAAATTATTACAAAAGTACAACCCTTATACAAGATATTTATCATTTAAAATTTTGAAAATTACAACATTTGTTCAAAATGATGCCCATGTAAATTTAAACACAAATTACTCTTCTTTTCATATTGTCGAACATATTGTGTAATATTTCTGGTCTAATGTCATTTACAGCTTCCGAAATTGTATGTTGGCATTCCTCCAATGTATGGACACTGTTAGAATGAACTTTCTTCTTTAAATAACCAAACATGAATAATTCAAAGGGGTCAAATCTGGTGAACAAGGCGGTCTCTACTTATCAATATGTCTTCGAAAAACTGTTGCAGATAATCTAATGTTCTCTACGGAGTGTGGGCTGTACCACCATCCTGTTGGAAATAACCATGTTGCAACTCATCATTGTGAGTTGTTCAATAAAAGGATTTAAAATTAGATTTTGATAGTTATTCGCATGAATGATTTGATGAAAGAAGATAGGTCGATGATTCCTCTTCATAACATCGCCAACCATACACAGATCTTTTGAGGATGTAATGGAGCCTCTATAAAAATATGAGGATTTTCTGCAGACCATATTCTATTGTTCTGTGAATTTACATATCCATTGAGATGGAACCATGCTTCATCGCTGAAGAAACCATTGACAGTATTGGGCACGACGAGGAAAATCCAGAGGTAACAATTCATGAGTCACAGTTATTTTGTAGAATGTAAATGAAGAACTTTCTTGCAAGCCTCTTGACAGGTACCAAGTGATAAATTTGTTTGGGCTGATAAGCACCGTAAAGATTTTGTAGGACTCGCGTCCATTCTTTGACTACTATCTGCAACAACTTGTTCAGTTAGAATAGTAGAACGACCTGTAGATTTTCCTTTCACAAGATTCCCTGTTCTGCGAAATCTGTCTGTTACACGGCGAACATGCTGTACAAAACAACAAGAAAATGGGTGTGCTTAAAACCACACAGCAGAAGTGTAAACTTCATCAAGGTGAGGTTAATAATACGAAATACAACTTTTCTTTCGTTCTATATTACATTTAAATAATCGACCGCGAAGTTACCAATTCGCGAACGCAACACAGTTCGCGAAATACAATTTCGCGGCCGTTGCTATGGCAGCGGCCATTAAAGTAAATACGCATTTTGACACATGTTTAATCACACATTCTACGACTTATTTTGACAACTATCAAGTATTTGTAGTTTATTATATTCGTCTCATTTCTGGCACCTTTAGAACTAAATTAAATTAAATTGTGTCTCAATTAATGTATATCTAGTCCGCGAAAAACTTTAACGTACTCGAGATTGCCTTGCCTTGGCCGCAAGCATTATTAAGGAGATTTTGGGACGCATGTATATATATAAATAGACGATATGAATACTGGCTTTCGACTCCCGCCCTTGGTCTAATGGTTAAGTGCTGGGCTCTCACCCAGGCGGCTCCGGTTCACATCTGCTCTGGGACATGAATTTATTTATTCATTTAAATTTCAATTTAATTGAAATTAAATACCTTTATATGATATATATTTATTTATCTTGTTCCCTTAGCCGACTTTACCCGAAGAGCGTTACATATCCGAGCGTTGCAGGTCAGTCTTGTTCACTGCCTACAATCAGCGCAACGCGCCTAAAGAAGTTTACACTTCAATAATCTGTAAAATCTTCTTGAAATTGTTGGTGGCAATTTCGATAGGAATAATCACATATTCCTTGATGATTGCGTATTCCTGAACGAAAATATGCCTCAACAATAAATTTGATGTGCAGATCTATGAAATCCATCATTAATCTAAAAACAAATGTGAATGATTATACATATTTGTACGGATCTATTACGACTACTTGGTCGCTTACCGATACTAATATGCGAATGTAAAAAATGGCAATAAGAAAAGCCTTTCTAGTAATAAATAAGTAAAATAATAAAGTAAGTAGATGAAAACGAAAATCACAATAAAAACAATAGGATAGTAAAACGCTACTGATCATTACCGGTACGTATATCTTCTAGAAGCACCAACTTTTCGACATAAAAAAACAGCGAGCGATTCAAACGCCTTTCAATCATTTATGACCTATAGATCTAATAACCATAAATTATTGGTTAATAATAAAGTGCGTGTGTGTCCGTATGTATTGACATATTATTAATCCCTGCTCTAATGATTCTACAGGACAACAACAGACAGGAGACATTTTCAGCAATATAAAAAATATATAAAACACTCCACTGATATTTTATGTTACCCAAAACGCTAATCATTCTTACCTGGTAGCCCTATACAGTTGGTACAGTTGCGTAGCCGCCACGAACACGTTAACGCTGAACAAACTGTAGTTCTTGGGAATTATTACCAAAGAATATCGGGACCATATAACACCGGTCGCGGCTAGTGATGCTGATTGTGCTATACTTAATTGTTCGACTGGTCTTCTTAGATCACTGATCCCTGCTATCACCAGGCTCTGTCAGAACAGATTTATGGCAAAGAGACGATTATTATACATAATATATTTTAAACAAGGTATTAATGCAACGCAGACAAACGGTACTTTAACAAACAGTTAAGAAACAACCATTGTCGTTAACTAACGCTAACGCAGCAGTTGTTTTACGAGTTAATAACATTTTCTGTTTAAAAATCCACGCATTTACCACTATACATTTACACAACTTTATGGCTTTTGCTATGAAGCGACTTTGTGTTGCAAATAATCCACATCTATTCAATTTGCGATTGCTATTTCAATTATAATACATGCGTACACAAACAGACTTCTTGCAACAAAAGAATTCGTACGGAGTTCAGGAAATGCTTGTTTTAAATACTGACTTCTTTGATTAAACATTGTTTGCTTCATTCAAATGCGAATTTCTGCCAAGAAAATGTTCATTCTTTCGAAATACAAAATTAATTAATCAACTTATTGTAATTTTTGGACTTACCCACTTGAATGCCGGCGCCCAAAAGAATACTGTCTTAGGTCCTACAAAATCATAGATTATGTGAGTTATTCTGTTTTCAACATGTTCATAAAATTATTCTATACACGGTATAAGATGAGCATACCTCGTTTCGTGATATACGAGAGCAAATCTAAAGGTCGCAGCGGACACATTAACTTCTTTTTCAAGCCTATTGCTTTTTTAACAACGTAAAAAGGCAATGCTGCTTTCAACACCTGATCATGATCGAATTTCATTTCTTTGTTAGCTCTGACTAAATACTTGTGAAAAGGAATTTCTAGGTGTTGACCCATGAAAATTTTTTCAAGACACATGTCTTTATGCTTATTATCGACTGTATTTACCAGGGCTGATGTGCAAAAACTAAAATGCTAATTGCACTAACGGTTCGACACATATATCAAGTGAGTATGTTTTATAATCGATTTTTCGATAGCAAATTAGCTTTATGTGTTGTAACAAATGCGAAATTAATGTACAGATATGTTTATTTATTTACCTCAATGTTAAATATAAATATTTACATACATGAAAAAGAGGATTACGCATAGTTGACAATACAAAGTTAATTATAAGCAGTCGATTTAGTTCAAAATACTCTCTGTGAAATTCAAAACTAGACCTGCTGGTAAAGCACAAAGCACAATCCGTGCGTTCAGGGAGTTACGGCGCCGCTAGCGCTGAGCTGTGCTAGGTCGAGCGGTGTCCTGAACGCGACTGCTGAGTGCCGGCGTTGGAGCTAGCGGTCGCCATCTTGCCTAGCGAAAATAAATTTCGCTCGATGACTTAGCGGCGCTAGAAAGAAGTGGGGATAAGCGGTGAATATTCAAATATGAATTTAAAAATTCAAACCCGCGGATTAATAAATACATTAATTTATTAATTGTAGTAGTAAATATCATTTTTACGGTTGCTGTTGTACTTGTTGTTATATTTATCATATAAAATAGATATTGATAAGTACTACAATTATATTCGGTTTACATATAAAGTGAATATCTTTTTTCTACTTGAAATAGATTATTTATTTCTAATAAACAAACAACTGTTAGTGAATCCTAAGTAATATATGAAAATAAATTTGTCTCGATGACTTAGCAGCGGTAAAAGAAAGCGGTTAAAATTCAAATTTGAATCTTGTGAATAACACGATCAATAAACACTTCAATTATGTTGCACAATAGATCTTAAATAGTGCCTAATAAGTCTTTTTGATATGTTTATATAGGTATTGAAATGTATTTTGAAATAGATATAACTAACAAGTAATGTCAAACAGCATAATTCCTTCTAATTTGGCACTAAATTTAATCAAAAATATTAAGAGCTGCCACTGAAACTAATGAGCTAAATATATAATATTGTTTGTTTTTGGGCCTTATCTTCTTATTATATTTTCGTGTTCTAAAATACATTAGTATTGTATGCATAAGTATAGATAGCTACATAGTCTATTAGGTAACGTAACTTAAGACTTCTACACAAGATCTACCATCAGATTCCAGTACGATAAATGTTGGAATAATATTGCTTCTTCAACCACAACAATAAAACAAACACACAATGTTATCAGTTTATGTCATATTTATTTATCAATAGGATAGGCGATTTATTTATACACTTATTACAAAGTAGCATTCAAAAAATACATCAATTAATTAAAATTGAAATGAACAACTATTCACAGTGCCCATAAATATCTCAGCCAACACTGCTAATATAATAGTGTTAACCGTTACATCATCTTCAACTAAAACCTCAAAACATTCCAACTAATTTGCTAACATCAGATTTCAATAAGTTAAATATTGGAAGAATATTGTTTTTACAACTACAGTAATAAAATAAATACACAAAGTTATTTCTTTGTAATAAATTTATGTATCAGTTATAATTCTGTGGTTATACCTACTCTTACTGCAACATTAGCATTCAGAAGATTCATCAACTAATTAAAATTGAAATGAATACTGTTCACAGTGCCGATAAATATATCAACCAAAACTGCTGATATAATATTGATAATAGATTACGCCAACTTCATCGAAAACTTCCACATAATCCATATAATAATACACTGTAAAATGTAGTATTAAATATTTAGACACACTTTATATTATAGTAAATAATTTACCATCTCCTCGGTCAATTCTAAAATAAGGATTTTATATTGCTATCATATATTAATTACAAACCAAATACGTTAACTTTATTTTTAGTTTAGATTTTAAAAGTACGTATGTCACGTCTTCATACTTCAAACAATAATAATAATAATTAAATTAAATAATAATAAACTTTGCAACACCATATTGCCGCTGTCAGACTTCAGAAGTAGTAAAAGTACGCATGTCCAAGCAACAATTTTAAAATGTACTACTGTGACCCGTTCAATGACTTCAGGCGCTGGCCACAAGCTCTAGCGGTATACGCTTCAAGCGCCGTAACTCCCTGAACGCACGGAATGACTCACAAAAATAATGTGGAAGCATATATAATAGGATATTTATTTTATGAGATATATAGGCGTTATAGATATTTAACGACTTAGAATAATAACGAAATATTCAAATAATGCGCTAAAATGGTACATACTTTTAAGAAATTTCATTGGTTCTTGCGCACGCAAATTCAGAATGGAAAAATAAGTACGCTATATCTGCCATATTCATTGAACTATATACCAAAGTAACTGGAAACGAAAAGCATATAGCCGTAGCTGAAGCCGGAAGTATGCGACCCGCAATGGTTAGGTATTTCTATCCCGCTCTTGCACATACATGGCCGCTTAGTGATAGCAAGAGCCCAGGTAAAATAGCGCCAGTTATGAATTACGGTGGATAATTTTTTTTAAATTTCAAATTGCTAAAAACCAAGGAATCTCTCGCAATGAACAGCTTGCCTAAAAAGTAATTGGCTTAAAATTACATCTATATACGTATAAACTTCTAACATATTATTTTAAATAAAGAAAAACAAATGGCACCGCAGCTTCCTTCAATAACTTAAAATGCTCCCTG
Organism: Amphimallon solstitiale; assembly: GCA_963170755.1. Lineage (NCBI taxonomy): Eukaryota > Metazoa > Arthropoda > Insecta > Coleoptera > Scarabaeidae > Amphimallon > Amphimallon solstitiale. The sequence continues at coordinate 35,757,754 of OY720681.1, read as the reverse complement.
TTAGCATAGTATTTGTTTATAATCATCAGGCAAAAAATGATTACTGTATTATTTATTTGATTTTGACGATTTCCAATGTTTTTCTCTTCTTATAAGTAGTAGAGATCCACAGATTTAATATTTCAGGATTTTTGAATGGAACATTTAAAATAACGAAAAATGTAAGTACATTTCCCAGAAAAGCGGTCTACTTGACATGAATGCTACTGTATTGAATTTTATTTAGCGTTGTTGTTTTGTTTTGGAAAAGCTCTGAAAACTGTGTAGATTTTCATCTATTCTTTTCTGGTACGTTTTTTTTTTTAGATTTAAAATACAATGTATTTTTCAATTAGGTACCAAAGTAGTTCAATTGAAGGCTCAAACTTTAAAATTACCTTTTGCAAAACCTATCGGATTTCGGTGCATGTAAATTTGGCACACGGTCAGAAATCTATGCCCAGGTCACTCTTTTCTGGTAATTCGGAGGTAAATTCGGCACATGGTCAAAAAATAGTAGGCGAAGGTATTATCACCTACCTAATTATCCCTCGTCCTCATTAGCGTAAGTAAGATATACTTTTTCCATACAAACTATAATAAAATTAATGCTGAAATGAATACAAGTTAGTTTTATTTTGTACGTGAACGTCTCTAAATCGTCAAAATGGGAGTGCAAAGCATGGAAAGCGAAAACATTGTTGATAATAGAAGGTGTAAAGTTTTATAAAGGGAGGACTTTGCAGTCGGGAAAAATACACTGGCGATGTATTAACAAGATGTGTAAAGCTAAAATGCACACAACTAGTGACAATAAGGTAGTATAAAGTGATCTATTATTTCACAATTTTTTTTCACGATTGTGATATAGAATCATGAAAAAAAATCATCGAATCTTATGATCCAAACACTGAATAATAATAATAAAAGAAAAGTGAAGGAGGTTATATCTATGCGACCAAATAAAATGATACACTTGGAAATTAAAGATAATTTTTGTATTTCTATTATAAGTGATTCATTGCAGCAAGTGCTTCGTGGGTTTCACAAGTGTAACAACAGTAAAGCATGATCATTTTTTATTAATTAATGATCAAGATAGCAATATTATATTATTTTCATGTTTTATTAATTTAAATTTTCTTTGTACAGTAGACACTTTATATATGGATGGAACGTTTCAGTACTGCGCCAAACACTTTTATCAATTATTTACTGTTCACGGGTTTAAAAATAATCAATATGGTATTCGCGCTGTTACCTGACAAAAAAAGTGAAACTTACTCAAAATTTTTTGAGCATCTGCAAAACAAATGTTTAAAATTTAACTTAATTTTAAAACAAAGCAAATTTTTACTGATTTTGAGGCTGCAATTCATCAAGCTCTTCAAGGAGTTTTTAGTTCAAGTAAATAAGTGGATGTCTTTTTCCATTTAAGGCAATTATGCTATAGAAAAATTCTAGAAATAGGATTCTCAAACGAATATAAAAATCCTGTTTCGACCATAGAAAAATGGCTAGAACATTTATTGGGTTTACTATTTTTAAACCCAAAGATGTTAGTGACACATTTTGTTTTAATTTAATGGCAGTGACACCAGATAAAAATCAGTTGACAGAACTTTTGTATACGAAATTTCGGAGCGCACATATGTAAAAAAATGTCGTGTGGTGCCCACACCTCATTTTTTCATTTCTAGTTTATTAGTACTACTCGTATACTTGTGGTTAATTTGTGATATTTTATTTTTGGCAAGGAAAACTAACTTATATACTATTGACGATGGGACGTTATTACAAAATCTGAACAGGTTGTAAAACGTTTTCTTTTATCAAGTAAGTCACTACATTTGTATATAAAACAGTTCATCACCATTATTAAAACTGTAATACATACCAATACAGTACCTATTCGATTTAATAGGAAAAATGAATATTTTATTAATACACAACACAAATCTACAATGAAAAGCTGCGAGAGTGAAAGAGAGGGTGATACCTTAGTTCTTGCTTTCTTTGTTGCTTGGGCGACGGCTCTAGTGTTTGCAATGTTTAAAGCATAGCGGCCTCCGGTCCAGTCACTTTAGTATACAGTTCAATACGCATATTTTATAACATAACCAAAGATTATACAATAAAGATGCGACACTCGAAACTGTATTTTTAGAGTAGGCTAGAAAACATTCGAATTTAAATGGACTAAACATAAACATGTACACATAACCTAGTAAGCAGAATCCATGTTTTTCCTGCTTACACTACTTCTTTGATTGGGATAGTCAGGAATAATTCATCTACCTTCGTAGCTACCAGTATTAGACCTCAGAAAATGAAAGGGTTGTAAAAGTTACTTTTACGTATTCAATGATGAAAAATTACTTTTCCTTAGATTTACCAAATATGCATATATGTAAGTACAAAAATAAGTTACCCAGAGTCTTAAGTCTTCTGGTAATCAGTAATAATAATAATAGTTTTTATTGTCATTGCAAAAAATTGCATGTGGAAGAAGTGATTTATAAATAAAAGATATATTAGAATTCTATACAAGGGATATGTAGTAGAAATTCTGCAGCGGATATGATCACGAATGTGGAAAGGAAGTATATAAACTACACTGTTGTATTCCTTTTTCGTTTCAGTGTTGAACTCGCGCCATTGTCTTTGCTTCTACTGCCGACGTATCGTCCACTATCCTAAGTCCAGCCTATTTTAGGTTATCATAGTAGTAGAAGCCCTGAAGTTGTCCTTACGAATATCCCTTAGGATAGTGCACGAAACGTCGGCAGTAGAAACAGAGACGACGATGCAGTTTCAACTCTAAAACTAAGAAGGTATACCGAGAATCGTGACAGCTTACGACTTAGATACCTTTAGTTTACATATTATGGATGGTACGCTTTAAGGGGGCGTTTGAATCATAGAAAACATAAGTAATTTCCTTACTGTCAAAAAATAACATCATTTTAGTCCTAAAGATGTCGCGCTCTGTATCAGAACTCATCATCTCAAATATACAAATAATTGAATTGGCAGAATTTGTTTGAAATAACAAATAGGTATACGGTCACTATTAAATCATTTTAAATAACTTGGATATTTATGATTATCTGTTAATTTCCTGAGATAACCAGTCACAGTACAGTATTTTTGAATCCGCGCCCTCTCTTAGGGAATCCTGCAAGGTACAAAATACAAATATGGCCGTTCTTTACCAATTATTTAAAATATGCAAATAAACCAAACTAATACATCATTGTCAAAATTTCTGTTATATTTCTCTTCTACGAAACACGCGTCATAGGGTTAAGGGGTTCTTTTGATAAAATTGAAATATTTTTTTTTATAAAAAGAATTTGTGTAAATTAAACCCCTATACCATACGTAGGAGGATATTATGGCTTATTACATACAATAAAATAAGCAATTAATGATTTTATAACCGACATTTGCATAATTGTAAATTTATATTGTATTCTATGATTCAAACGCCCCCTTAACTGAAATAACTTAGAGGTAATAGAAATCTATAATGCTAGAATGTAACGAAATAATTGTAATTCATTCTGAATAATTCGTTTCATTTTGCATTATGTAAAAATAATAAAAATTATTTGACGTAATTACTGATGAGCCATCAATTGAATATGCATATTAGAACATTTAAATAACGAGGTGGGTAAATATCTTTAGAAGAACTGGTTGTTTTACGGATTGCACTTATTTAAAGTTGACAATATTTAAAACGCAATTTATATGTGTTAAATATATCTATTATATAGGTACAAACATCCAATCTAAAAATACACAATATAAAATTAATCCCTGCATTAGCCGTATTTTTTTAACGATTACATTAGCACACATCTTATCGTGCTTTAAAATAATGACAAATCATTCACGCAATTGTCTCCATTCAAAATTCCATGTGCTTCCTTTTACAACTTCTCCTACTATCACTTTTATATACCTATAGTAAACCGGGACAGTTTACTATACAAGGACTATAATATACAAATACAATTAAATCGAGCACATGTTTACAGTGTATCTCTTGCAAAGTGTACGCACGTGTATCGTTCTACACTCTCAGACTTCTACTACAAGTGGGCACTCTGTTATTTACAAATTACAAATTCACATATCTGCAACACGTGTAACAGGTGGTTATGAAACAACTTACCAGCGGGATGTTGCCACAACGGTTGAAGCCTAGCCGGAACGATCTTATCCAGCGCAGAAATCGTTTGTTTATATATAGCAGACATTTTTATTATTATAAATATTTATGCCTTTTTTTTAATTTGCTACCTACCCTGCATGCAATGATACAAACACTGAACGTCCACGAATAGATCGGTAAACTGAAATTCTTAAATGAATTCAGGGTCACTTTAGTAACGTAGCGGTGAATGTTGCGCTGTCGTTATCCAACGTGTGTATAAATCAGCTGTTTTGGCGCAGTCTCTTACGATGGACGAGTAAGTACGAGTGTTCTTGCTCTCCGTTAGATAATAACACAATCCTTTCTAATCCAATTAGAACTCGCAGACAGTCTGTTTCATATCGCACGTCTCTGATTACAAAACATATGTACACTATCAAATTAGTTATCTTCTAATGATCATGAAGAAATAGAGTAATACGCACATGCAACATTTAGTACCTGCAACCCAATGCACAACCCTGTAAATATGGTTGCTTTTGCATGAATTACAAACCCACTATCACCCCACTATCTTGGTAAAGTTTTTAATGTCCATGTACCACAACGCCTCAACCTAGTACCTCATATGAAACATAAATATATGCTCTTTTAAGTAACTTCATTATCCGTCAACTTGAACTAAAATAAACGATAAAAGCAGAACACTCTCAATAAAAATTGGACCCGTAAAGAAAAGTAATTTATCCGTTAGATCAGGGGTCTCCAAACTACGGCCCGAGGGCCACATCCGGCCCGCGGACAGATTTTGTCCGGCCCGCGGAGAGCTAGCATACTTGAAAACTCCTTTTAGAGAACATATTTTTTATAGCAAATTAAATTTAGTTTACTGAAGTATTCTAATTTTATGTTGAATAATTATTAATATGACATCTACATTGATATGGTCATGGGCTAACTACTCATAACATTGTTGTAGGCTTATTGTTATTGTTTTTGTGATAAGTTGGATAAAGAAACACAGAATTGTAATGAGTAAAGACATGTATAATATGCAGAAAATTTCACTTCAGTATATAATAACTAACAAATTATTGAAATGAATCCAACTAACATTTTATACATTTTAAATAAAAACATAACTTATAACAAGCATAATGACATATGAAATACTAATGAGATTTGTGTAATTGAGATTTTCCACTGACAATAGTTTGTAGTTGTGGACTAATTTTACTTGTACCAATTATTAAAAGAGATTTAAGATGCTCATCAGTTAATTTAGATCTGTAAACATTTTTTGTGTACTTCATTTTGGAGAAGGTCTTCTCACACAAATAAGTAGCACCAAAAACAGAAAACAGCCCACGAGCAAATTTATGCAAATTATCAAATTGTGTCAGTGGAAGACTCTTATAAAATTCCAACAAAGATGAGTTTTGATATTTGTTCTTAATTATATCACTGCACTGTAGATCAATTATTTCCATTTGAAGTTGCGGGGCTAGGGTTTCAATGTCAGTATCAAAAGGATTCTGAAAAATCTTAATTTGATTCGCAATGGCATCAAAGTCCGAGAAACGAGTATCAAAATTTATTTTCAAAGCACTCAAAGTTTCGATTGCAAAATCGATAGGAAACTCAGTCTCAGTAGTGTGGCTGAATATTTCACATGTTTTAAAATGTGAAAAACATTTACTTCGTAGTTGTGATTGAAACAGTATCAATTTCTTCCGGAATGATTTGATATTAGTGTATAAATCAGGAAGATGCTGGTTTTCTCCTTGCAATCTCAAATTCAGTTCGTTCACATGTTTTGTCAAATCAACATAGAATGCTAACTTCCACAGCCATGCGTTGTTTTGCAATTCAGTAAGAGGGCGATGCTTTTCATTCAAAAAAATTTCGATCACTGCTCGAAGTTCAAAAAAGCGCTGAAGGACTTTCCCACAACTAAGCCAACGTACGGCAGTATGATAAGGTAAGTCATTTTCTCCAATCTCTTCAATAAATTGTCGGAATTGTCGGTGATTCAGCCCAAAAGATCTGATAAAATTAACAGTTGATATGACTGGTTTCAGAACTTCAGACATATCCAAACATTTTCCGCACAAAGACTGTTGATGAATGATACAATGTAAGACTAATGGTTTTAAACCACCGTCATTTTCTACAGCCTTTGATACAAGAGCGACCACTCCTTTATCTTTCCCACTCATGTTTTTGCCTCCATCAGTTGTAATACATTTCAAGTTTTTCCATCGAAGGTTCTTTTGATTAATGGCCATTTCAACTCCTTTAAAAATATCTGTACCAGTAGTTGTGCCATGAATACTATTCATATCAAGAAGTTCTTCATGCACTTCATAGCTTTTATCTACTCCTCGAATATAAATCAACACCTGAGCAGTATCTGACACATCCGTTGACTCATCCAAGGCCAAAGAAAACCACTCAACATGTCCATTTTTGTCGAACAGTTGAGACGATATATTTTCAGCGATGTTTTCTACCCTTCGAGCCACAGTGTTTGCTGACATACTGACACTTTTTAATAAATTTACCTTTTCAGGGCACATTTCTTCGGCTACTGCAATTATGCATTCTTTGATCATTTCTCCATCGGTGAATGGTTTTCCACGTTTTGCAATTTCAAGAGCCACACGAAAGCTGGCACGCGTTGCAGCCTCTTGTTCAGTTTTGAGTTTTCTAAATGAAGATTGCTGCGATTTCAATCCGCGCTTCATAGCTTCGAATTTTTCTGTCCGCAAACTTCCTGTATATTTTGAGTAATTTTGAAAATGTTTTGTTTCATAATGACGTTTAATGTTATATTCTTTGAGAACGGCTATGCTTTCATTGCAAATCAAACATAGCGCCTTCTTACTGGACTCAATTACGAAATACTGAATGTTCCACTGATCTTTGAATTTTCTGCATTCACTATCAATTTTTCGCTCCTTTTCCATACTACTAAATCACACACAAAAGCAACAATTCAAATCAAAATACTGTTACAAAGATGTCTTAAACTTAAACACGCACAAACATGTTTTAAGGAGGTACGCACTATTTTATTTCACAACAGTGTCATAGGAACTGACTTGTGGTTGCGCCACTAGCCTTCTTATATATTCCAATTACTGCCATCTAGAAGCGAGTGGAAGACACCAGAACTTTCTCGAACCAACGAGATTATTCTGTACGTGCTATTAGCGCCATCTGTTAGCGATAGAAGGTACTACCTATTTCCGCTTGTGTCCACCAGATGTCGTGTCACGTTACTCCTCATGGCTCGTACTCTACGACTAATCTAGAAATTACAGATAATGACAGGAAAATTAATAATATGCAGTGTTGCCGTTTTGCAGCCTTTTTTAAACGTTGCGTACTTTTTCGGACTTTTTTTCATCAGTGGACTATTTCACTTTTTACCACCGGCAACAATGATAATATGGTTTTGGCCCTCGGAACTTACTGGAGTAATCAGTATGGCCCTAAGGCTGGAAAGTTTGGAGACCCCTGCGTTAGATGGTAAATGTAGAAAATTGGCAATATGTATTATTAACGCCAAATGCCAAATTCAGAAAATGTGCTTTGAAATAGCTTACTTTATCGGCATAAATCTAATATCGTATATTGTTTTTGTTGTAAAATATTTAGTGTTCTTTTACGGTCAGACTTAGGAACTTACTACCGCAATTGACTTAAACCATCTTATTACAGATTACTCAAACTGGCAAAACCTACCACAAACTCTAGATCTATCTACAACTAACGCATTTAAGTAACATGCACTGAATTTAAAAGCAAAAGGCACAATAGATAATAAATGAAACATTATTTGCGTTAGAAAAACAACACTGGCGTTTTAGAGCGCATTATTGACATTATAAATTACTTAACAAAGCAGTGTTTTCCATTAAAATGAAAATCCGATAATTTGTTTGTTGAAAATATTTAAGCAAATATACACAGAATGAAATTATTGCTTTATAGGTAGCTAATAATAGCAAAGAAGACATTTTATGTTCTATTCGAAAAGCAACATATTTTCCTGTTATATTGTTATATCAAAAATCATTAAAACTGAACAAATGAGCGGAATTATAAGTTATGTATAAATTGAAAATAAAAAAGTAGAGGAGCAAGAAATTTTTCTAGGTTTTATTAACATTACAGACCCAACCGGTGAGGGTTTAATCAAAATACTTAAGAGGAGCGTTTACCTATCGAAAACTAAGGCATCGCCGTTTCCCGTTTTTTGAATTTATTTTGTAATTTTAGGATCTCAAATTTGGGTTAGTGATGCAAAAGGCATCAATTTATAACGTCAAGGTCAGTTTTTGTACTAATTTATTTTCTAAAAAAAGTTAAGTGTCTTAGAAATAACGACAAAAATGCATGAATGTAATTAATATCTACTAACTAAGGCTGATACACGAAAGAAAAAAACAACCTCCACGCGCCAGCTGCACATTTGATGAAGGATAAAAAAAAATTCTGTATTTATTTTTGAAGATAAAAAACGTTAAATACTGAACATTGTCACACACATTTCACACGAGGTTTTTCCAAGCTATTGCGTCGTCTATCCCCACTTTACGGTATCTCTACCGGTCCTAGCGAAGACGAAAATCTATCGAAATCCGTCGGCTATTCCAGACTGAAGTCAGAGTGACAGTTTGTAATTAAAAAGAAATGTCATATATACCTATAATATTCGAGTGTTTAATAATATAAGTTATGGGCAAGCGAAAATTGGCTTATTATAAAACATTAACAATATCAACAGTTCCGTAAGTACCGTCAAACGGGGTGAATCGGGACGATTTTTAGCCATTTTTATTATTTTCTAGTAGTAGAATCGAAAAAAAAAATAAAAGTTAGGGGAAAGTGATCGCAGTTAATACAGCTACTGAAACACGTATTGGATGACCTTCTCATCCGCAGTGATTAATTAAAAAAAAATATGGGGTGTCCAGATTGACCCCGCTTTGGGGCGAATCGGAACATCCAACTTAAAACCGTGCAATGTTCATGACACCCCGCGTCTGGGGTCAGTTGAGACAAAAAATTGAAATAATGTATTTTTCATTGTTTTTTGAGCTAAAAACATCAAAATACAACATAAAAAATAGCATTTATTTCAAAGTTTTCACAGCATAGACATCTAAATAAAAAACATAGCTCTATAAAAATGAAGTATAACACAAATATTTTTCATTCCTCTGTAGGAGACTAGAAAAAAAAAGCATGTCTTGTAGCTTCGATTGTGGTATATTATACAAGTCTTTTGCTTTTCGAAGCGATATCTGGCCCCTTTTGAGCTGCCTCAAAGCCGTTTGAAGCTGTTCTGTGCTATAATTTTGATACACTTTACTCCTAAGCGTTTTCTTGTATTTTCGGACCATTGTCCCGATTCACCCCTGAAAAAGAATTTTTTTATATTTTTAGTCATGAAAAAAAAGATTCACGACATAATCGAATCAAAGTCTACTTAACATTCAGACAATACCCACAGGTACATTATATTAACGGGACAATACTTCAATCCTGTAATAAATACCTTTTCCAAACGAAGTTTTCCGCCGGTTATAAAAACGTATAATTATTGGGCAATATTTGGACACCTGTAGCAACGTGCACTTGCGCACTAGCTGACGGATACGCACTAAAATGGAACAGTTGATATGTCAGCAACGGAATCCTGTACTACCCACCCTAAAAACGTTGGCCACAGGCATCAAAATCGTGCATATGTAAATAAACGTCTAACTGTCCCGATTGACCCCTTAGTCCCGATTCATCCCGTTTGACGGTACTCATTCTTTATACTTTATGTTTTCCATCTATAGTATTCCTTTATCTATGACAGACTCTCGTCTACCTCCATCTACTCACACCCCCTTGCGTATACCCGTCCCGCGAGTAATACAGGGTTCGGCAATGAAACGGGAAGATTTGGGGTGGAGCTTGCAGCGCGCGGTGAAGTGGTAGGGAAGACAGTCACAAGCCTGTCGGGACCCGAGTGGCTTGCCATTTACTCTACAATGGAGCGTTGGACGGGTAAGCATCGCGGTTACGCAATTAAGGCTTATTATCAAAATGGCGAAAGTTTAGTGCAAACGCGTCGAGATTTTAGACGGCATTTTAACATACCGCGTAACCAACCTGTTCCGTCAGACAATGCGATTAAAATGTGGGTCAACAACCTCGAGCAAACTGGATCGACGCATAGGAAAAGAGGTGGTAGTGCCAGAACAATTCGAACCCCTGAAAATATCGAACGTGTTCGACAAGCAATGCTAAGAAGTCCACGTCGATCGGCCATCCGTCACGCCACACGCCTTCGAATAAGTGACAGATCCGTGAGGAGGATACTCCATCAAGATCTTCGATATCACCCGTATAAAATACAGGTTGTTCAATCTCTTAACCCGGGTGATTATCAACAGCGTCTCAGATTTTGTGAGGTTATGCTTGCCAGGTTGGAAGAAAATGATGACCAAGTTAACAACTTGTGGATGAGTGATGAGGCACACTTTCACCTCTCCGGTTTTGTTAATAAACAAAATTTCAGGTACTGTGCGGAGGAGAACCCTCGTTTGCTTCATGAAACGCCTCTTCATGCTCAGAAAGTGACAGTATGGTGTGCAATGCCGGCAAATGGAATCATCGGTCCATATTTTTTTGAGGATGAGGCTGAAAATGCCGTTACCGTTAATTCTGAGAGATACGTTGCAATGATTCGGAACTTCCTCACACCTCAACTTCACCGCTTTCCAGTTAATGAAAATACACTTTTTCAACAAGACGGTGCAACAAGCCACACTGCAAGAATTTCAATGAACGCGGTGGGTGCTTTGTTCCCAGGGCATGTCGTTTCTCGAAACGGGGATATCGCTTGGCCCCCTCGGTCTCCCGACCTAACTGTCTGCGACTTCTTTTTATGGGGTTATCTCAAAATGAAAGTGTTTGGAAATGATCCAGCCAGGACAATCCCGACCCTCAAACAACGAATTCGTGTCGAGATTGCAGCAATACCTCTTGATATGCTGCGAAGAATTATGCAGAACTTTCAGGCTCGACTCCATGAATGCATAGGTGTCAACGGAGGACATTTGGCAGTTGTAGTTTTCAAAAAATAACATTGTATATGAAATGGCTACTTCTTTATTTCCCATTAATGTATTAATAATTACAAAAAAAATATTTTTTCAACAATAAAATTATTTATGAAATCTTGTCGTATCATTGCCTAACCCTGTATAAGTTGCATAAGTTTCTATTTGTTGGTAAACGCCCCTCTTAATAAGATATTCTAATCTTTAAAAAAAAACGAATAGTGTATACAGCCCTGCTGTAGTTATGATTATATAAGTATATCAATCTTCAGAATGAAGAAATTTTAAAGTGTATCTCCTTTTCAAATTTTAAGTTTTAAGCGCGATGTAGGCCAATGTCGAACTCTCTTTCTTCGCTCTCGTTCCCGCATTTTATAATATTGAACAAATGAAGACCGGTACTTCAGCGCCCTCTGTTTTAAATTTAAGTTGGTCCTACTGCCACTTCTTTAGTTGAATATTCTTCTAACTTGATTTAAGTTGGTGCATTCACTCATTCACTTTGACAGTTATTAAATAATGTCCGTAAAGCAAATCTTCCTCGTCCGAATTTATAAATTTACCCTCGCTATTTCAGGTAAGTGTGTTATTCCTTTTTCTTTTCAAACTTAAACATCTGTTTTATTTATATATGAATTCATAACTCTTGTTATTGTTTGTTAAATATCTCCTTTCACCATTTATTAATCGTAATCTTATTTTCTGTTTATTTGTCTTTTCGATTGGAAATAGAGGAAAAACATCGCAGATGACTTCTATCTTCCGTTTTGATGTCTTACCATGAAGGCTCGTTGCTTTTTCCCTTTCTTTATTTTCAAACCAATTCCTCGTCTTAGGTGAGATTGCTAATTTTAATATGCTACAAATAAATTATTGATATTTCCTTTTGTTTTGTAGGTTTTGGACCATACATGACCATTGTTGACGTTTCAGAAGCACAAAATTACAAATATAGGAATTAAAGAATATATCTTAACATCTCATTATTGTATACAATATGTTTTATTTACGATTCAACATTTAATGTAAGGAATATCATAGTCACATCCTTTTTTTTTATCTAGAGTACGTATTTATAACATCTTTTTATTTTTTTATTAGAGCCATTTATGAATTTATCCTATTCACATCAAGGTTTACATTTTTATTTGAGATGATGTCATTTTTTTTGGCATATCTGATTTTATTCTCTTCTTATAGTTTGATGGCATTTAAATGTATCGTTTCTACACAATAAGATTTATTCATTTATTTAGCATTTATTGTATATCTTATGTTGAAACTTTTCTAAATAAAGTTTATGAATGATCAATTAAACATTGTTTCATTCACAATATCTTTAAAGAAGGAATTCATCCTTTATAGAATATTTATTGTATCTACAACCTATATTACTTAAATGATTCATTGTAGTCTATATATTACATGTTCAATATTTATTTGATAAATTGTTTTTAACCCTTTATATACTTATTAAATTAATGATTAGTAGAACTTTTACCATTTGAACTTGAATAAATATTTAATTCATGCAAGATCTTTTCATCCTATGACTCCCAAATTATCAGCTTATCAGTCTATGATTCACACATTAATTAACATTCCCATGAGTCAAGAAAGCTCTGAATTAGAAAAGAATAGAATATTCACGATAGCTGTCAATAATGGATATTCGATAGACACGCTTACACTATATCTAATCTAATTTTTATCACCGTTGATTGAAGGAATATACCGTATGTGTCAATTTTCATTAGGTATAGGGATTCAATTTTACATGCGATTTATACATATACAAGTAATATGTGGCAACGTGCCACCCCACAGCGTCCGTCACCAATCCCGGAAACAATCGACATCAAAACGACTTTCTCCGATCTTCCCACTTCTCCCGACCAGATTTTACATTCAATGTTAGCTGCGAATACGTTGCGATCTAATCTGCAATGCCGTCTTATTACTGGAACGGGAAACATCAAATGGCCGCCGCGATCTTCTGATCTAGTAATTTATTATTTTCAGAATCCATTTTTATTTACCTTATTTTCAATTTTATTAGAATTACGCTTTTGTTTGTGTCATGCAGCGTGAACGCAGCTTAATAATTCTCTGCATTTACTAAAAGGAAAAAGAAAAACAAATCCTTGTAACTCGTAAATATCTCTGAACGCATTACAAACATCCAACCCGCTGGTCGAAGAGATACTGCTATGCTGCTAACCACGCTAACTTGCATTTACTTACGAGCATGCATCGGTCGCGCTGACATTGGAAAGGAAAGAAGGGGTATACTATGTTGCCACATACTGTATGGATTAATCGCCTATGGCTAATGAAAATTGACACGTGCTGTATAAAGATGCGCAACTACATAGCACTGAGCGTAGCCAAAACTGGGTCCGAGATCTATAGCGATGCCGAGTCGTTTGGGTCCGAGATTCGAAACAACCCGAGACAGCGATGATGTTTCTCGGCAAGGGGTTTGCGGGACGACTTAACGGAAAGACACGCAATTTTACTATAGCGTTGCTCATCTTTATATATTCCCTCAATCAACGTTATCACTATATATTCTTGGTCTATTTTAATTTTCTCTTATATTAATTGATTTACCTAATTACTTCTACTTTCATTTACAAAATGTAAAGTTCACAGCAATATGTGCACTTAGTTGCAAAATAAATCCACTAAAATTTCGATATCACCGCTCCAATGTGGTTAGTGGAAACTATTTTTTTGCAACTAAGTTTACATGGAACATAGTATGTAGTATGTAGTATTTCGGATGCCCTGTACACATCTTGGAACTTAATATGCCTTTAGTTATTATTTTAGAGCGGACAGTTTTGTATAAGCCCGAGGCAAGTGTTTGCTGAGTCTGCGGGGCAACGAGCCACTGAAAATAATCGAAAACGTAAAAAATACTGTGTTACTTCTAAATTATCTAATTCTTGCTTGTTCCATTACTAGTAATATCAACGTCATAATAGTTAAGCACATAGATTATGCCAATACTGGCTATTATTCTTAAATAATAACAAAAAAAAACCTGTAATAAATTAAATTAAACTTTTTCCAAGTTTGTCACACAAAACAACTAATCCAAAAATCTTTCTCTTTGATGGGATTATTTTCCTATCGTTCGGTTTTTATATGCTTCTATTTATTATAATCAGACCGTAAACATACAGAAACATCTACTTAATAATAATCCATTATTGCCCAAAAATTGGATAAAAATTGCTGTAATTTTAGTGTACATAATTTCATTAATATACTTTTTTCGAAACTGTTACTAATAAGTAATAAATTTCCCCTTTGAGAGAAGGAAATCTGTCCAATTAAAAATTTCAGAGTGTATTGTCCCTTTCGCACAATGGCACAATATATTTACCTGTTGTATTGTTTTGAAATCACACGTAACGCTTTAAAAGATTAAATACCTACAATGTTTTAATAAATGTATACAACTTTTTTAAAGCAGTAAATATTTTCGACCTGTTACAAATCATTAATAGGGTAATATAAGATTACGCAACGGCCAAAAATTATTAATACTTTACTTTCACTTCACCTGTAATGTTTAAATTTATGCCAAATCGTAATTATTTGATTTATAATTATTACAGTCACAGTTATTTGGAATATTTAAGATAATTACAAATATACACGATATGCATTCATGATCATCTATTGTAATTAATGGTTTCTTTTTCTTTCATATTACTATTATAGATACTAAAAAAGAAACGAAATGGTGGAAATAGTTTTCCTGATACTAATAAAAAAAGAAATTTCTTTAATTACGCTCACTACTTCTCTTTTCAATGAATGTTGTTATGTACTTCATTAATAACACATTCTTCGCGCCCGAATTAATTATTGTTATTCACGGAATTAATAGATCTATAAAAAATTAATGTTTATAATCGTGGCATAAATATGTAGTTCCACATAGTAGATTATCTTCATTAAATTGTTTATTGCTATCCCATGAATACGCTTGTGTTTCATTATGTTTTAAAAATATGAAATTTAATCATTGATGAAATTTGCAAGTGCTTAATTTTTATATTTTTATACTTTGTAATACTTTGAAAACAGCGTAGTTTCCACTTTATGTAATAATTTTTTTAAGGTTTTGAATATTTTTACTTTACGGTCGTTCTTAAGAAGAATTTTGTTCAACTTTTTGTACATTTTTACAAATTGTTGTAAACAATGTTTAAATTTAGTGTTCTGTTTTCCTTCTTTTAGCTCAGTGAATTCGTGCATTTCTCGTTTTACCCCATTGAATTCCATGCATTGAAATACAATTAATTCACACAATAAAAAAACAAAATCATAATTATAAAAATTAAAAAAAAAATTAAGTGAACGTTACACTTACACCCACACTGCTCTACGCTAACGTTGTGCGTTAATTTTTATAATTAAGATTTTGTTTTTTTATTTTGTTAATTAATTGTATTTCAATGCATGGAATTCAATGGGGTAAAACGAGAAATGCACGAATTCACCAAGCTAAAAGAAGAAAAACAGAACACTTAATCTAAACATTATTATTATTATTTCCAGCATAAGCATAGGTATAGCTCTTGCTCAAACGGCACTTGACCCTTTTCTTTATTGTATGGTCATTAATTAGATGACATTAGCGCTTTCACCTTGATCACTAGGGGTGCATACTAGTTGGCTCCGGCGGTCAATTTTTAATCCTCTTGTGCAAAAAGGTTACAGGTAAATTGGCTCCGAAAATATTTGCTAATTAGGTCGCGTTAATCCTCCACCGCGGATTAACATGGAAACTTAAAATGTCATTTAGAAGCACCTAAACTGTGTTATTAAGAAAAGAAGTAAACAAATCCCACCCTCTCATTATAAATCCCACTTACAGTTTATGAAAAATTTGAGGTATATAAATTAAGAATTAGAACTATGAAAATTAGTTTACTTTTACCGTAAAATGGAGTGTGTCGAAAAAATGTTGAGTGAAAAAGGGAAACCTGTAATTGTTTTAAATAATTTTAAATATAATTTTCATAAAATATTGTGCGAGAATGTGCAAAGATGGCAATGTGCAAAACGTGGGTGTAAATCATTCATTAAAACTCAGGGTTCAAATGACTGCATAATGGAACATAACGACGTACATAACCATGATCCTGTAAGTGTACAAACTTTAAATCGTCAAAAAATAAGCAATTCCGTTAAGAGAAAAGCAGTTGACGACATTTGTGAAAGACCCATGAAGATCCTTCATCAAGAACTGAAAACGTGCGACGCTGATACAATAACTGTGACGGATGTAAACTTAATACGAAAGTGTATGTACAATGGTCGGAAAAGCGTGATTCCAAAAATTCCGAAAAATGTAAAGGATGTTCATGATGTTTTGAATAGTATAGACATAAAAACAAATAAGGGAGAATTATTTCTTCATCAAAACGATGTTAACAACAATTTTGTGGCTTTTTCGTGTGAAACAAACATAAAATTTTTAAGTAAAATGTCAACAATCTACGTTGATGGAACATTCAAATGTGCAACAAATTTTTTTTATCAACTTTTTACTGTTCATGGTCTAGAAAACGATCACTATATACCTCTCGCCTTTTTTTTGTTGTCGAACAAACAAATTCATTCTTATATTGCTGTTTTCGAGTTTCTAAAAAACGAGTGTGAAAAATTAAATTTGTATTTCAACCCTGTATCTGTTTATGCCGATTTTGAAATAAACATCCACAAAGCAGTCTACAGTGTTTTTCCATCTGCTGTAGTAAAAGGATGTAGATTTCATCTGGGTCAATCATGGTAAGTCAAAATTTTAAGTTAAAAAGTAGTAAAATACATTATTTCATGTTTTGTAGGTGGCGTAAAATACAAGAAGTAGGGCTACGCTCAGAATATTTGCAAGATTCTGAAATTGGAAAATATCTCCAATACATTCTCGGGCTTCCATTTCTGAAACCAACTGCTGTGGGGGATTGCTTCGCCTTGGACTTCGCCGAAATTCAGCCCGACAGCAAGAAAGTTAGGGATTTTGCAGATTATCTGGTCGACACGTACATTTCTGAGGAAGCACTGTTTCCACCACGTATGTGGGCAGAATGCAGTTCCTCGTTGGAACGGACCACGAACGCGTGTGAATCGTTTCATTCCAAGTTTAATTCCCTTTTTTACACAGCACATCCTAATATCTACCAGTTTGTTGAAGTTTTAAAAAATATTCAAATTGACACATACATTAAAATCTTCAGCTCATCAACTAAAAAAAAGTGTACAGGAGAAAAAAAATCACAGAAAGATTTTATTGACAGCAAAATAGAATTGTTAAATAAAAATATAATTACTAATTTTGAATTTGTAAAATGCGTATCGCAAAAGTTCAAACCATAAATTATTTTATAAAATGTCACTTAGCTACATTATATACATGCATTATACATTAAATACATTTATTTTCCGCGTAATGTTTTATTTAAGTTTATTTAATCCTATAAACACCTGGGAGCCAACTATTATATGAGCCGGGGGCCAACTAGTACAAAGTATGGGAGCCAACTTACCCACCATCCCTTCCTAAAAACTGACCGCGGGAGCCAACTAGTATGTTGGCATCACTAGGATGCCTGAAGTCCATTCACTGTGTCGTCCAAAGTACTTTTACCTAAACAAGCATTATCTGACAAGTGAATATTTTGCTTGAATTTTTAGAATCGATTTCTGCTTGTGCAGTTTTTAACTAATGGCAAACGTTATCCTTTGACCTATACATCCTGATAGCTGGAAGAGTGTGGTAATTTGATAATATTAAAATTTTAGATAATTTAAAAAGGTGGTAAAAGATTAAGAAAAGGTCATAGTTTCATGTTATAACAATAATTCGTAAATAAATTAAAAGATCATTTAGTTATTACACTTCAAAAACTAACCACACTAATTTTTTGTATAAAGAAAGATTTTAAAAAGGATTAAAAGATGAAGAAATATTAAATGTATTTAAAAGTTTAATTTGTAAAGGTAAAGTTCTACTAAAAAGGCATTTTAAGCCAAAATTCTGATATTTTAATTTATTTTATTAGCGTCCATGACGCCATCGAACATATGACAGTCGAAATGCTAAATTTGCCCTTTAATTTTTAAAAAATGTGTTTTTCTAAGAGAAAACGAATTAAAGTAATTTTATTGTACCGATTGAAAGACGATTTAATTTAACTAAGATAAAACATGATTCCACTAATATTCCAAAATAAACTTGTCCGTACTAAGACTTTGTAAAATGTTACTGTATAAATTGCCATGGTTACTACGTCCACAACAGAAGGTTGATATAAAAAGGCACATCCGACGAGAAGCAGGATCATTTCATCATAATTCTTCTTTTGATTCATTGTTTGAATCACATCGGTTATTGATTGATTGTTTTCAATTTTTCACACGTGAAGTCATACGTCCAAGTAGTGAAGATAGATTGTTTTCATTTTTTCATTCGTGAAGTTCTTCGTCAAAGTAGTGATACATTCAATCTAGACATTAATAGTCTGCTGAGTCATTCCCACGTGCGAGTTCAAGGTCACCAATTTGAAGACGTTCGAGCTAAGAACACCATTAAGGTTGAGACGAATAAATCGAAAGCTGAAATATAAAAAGAAACATTGGAGATATTACTACCCCGCCCTTACTAACCGAACGAGGTCAAGGACAAACCATACGCCCACTCACCTGGTAGTTGTTGAAGCCCACATTGGAGCGAGGATACTAGTTGAACAAGTTAGATTTTTTTTTAAATATCCCAAAGTGCCAGTGTTTTTTTCAATTTTTACAGTCGCCTCAACCGGGAAAACGTATTTCCCAGTCGAGCTACACATGCGCCAAATGTCACTTGAGCACAAAATAGCTATTTACCTAACAAGTGCGGAAAATAAATTTTTCCGCACGAGTCTGCCGTTCACCGTACGACGCGTAGCGGAGCTCGGTAAAACAGCCGAGTGCGGAAAAAACATTTTCCGCAAGTGTTAGGTACAATACTTTTTCTACGAGCGTGAAAAAAGTCAACAGAACTAATCAAAAGTTGAGATATTTGTAACTGTCTATACGTGCTTATATTTTATTTAGAAACATATTTTATTATTGATAAAGTAAACATAAGGTAAAATATTATTAACAATAATAGTTACATGTCAAAATCTAATACCTAATTATTTATATTATAATTTATTGTAAAAGTACAATTATTTGCATTACTTAAATTTATAGCACGTGTTAGTTGCTTGTTGAATGGCAAATATTCATTTTAATGAGGATTCACTTATTCACGAGCAAAATATTTTAGAAATGCACTGACAGTTTTCTGACAATAAACAAACAAAAATGAAAGTAAATAACTGGTTACTTACACATGGTAACTAAAGCATTTCGCAACCACCATAATATACCGGCTTATTATTAATTTGACATATTGAGGTGGAAAATTATTTCCACACGGTGCGGAAATTATTTCCGCACGGTGCGGGCAAATTAATTTTCCACACTAAAATGTGTGTGGAAAATTCAATTTTCCGTCCGCTCGTAGAGAAAGTATATTTTGTACTCACCGCCTGTAACGTGACATTTGGCGCATGTGTAGCTCGACTGAGAAATACGTTTTCTCGGTTGAGGCGACTGTAAAAATTGAAAAAAACACTGGCACTTTGGGACATTTAAAAAAAAATCTAACTTGATAGTAATAAAATTTAGTCTAGAAAATACTACTTCCCTCCACTATTCTTCACTAAAAGTTGGGGAAATAGGAGTAATAATTAAAAATTCTTCCAAAAAATTTTTGGCGCCATCTATTTGACGACCTTTTAAGCGAGATCTTAAGCAAGATTCAAGCGCCATCTATTTGAATCACATCGACATTGATATTGGCAGTTCGGAATTGTTTGTATTTAAACCAAAAAACGCAATAAATGTAATATAAATTTATAAATATAAGAATAAATACCTCATGTTTGCCATGTGTAAGAATATAATAACTTAATTTTAGGGAAAGGTGAGTAATAGTTACGTACATGAAATGCTTAAATTAATTAGGTAATCTATCTTAGGTTAGGTATGATACCAATGACATTAATCAATAATACTTTTTTAATTTAATGTTCGTACAAAAAATATTATACAAACCACTTGCGTGAAGACATTTTCCACGCATTCACGCAATTAAAAGCACTCGCATCCTGCGGTCGCTCGTGCTTACAATGTGCGCTAATGCGGGAAAATAGTCTTCCCGCACTTGGTTCGTAAATAACTATTTCGTTGGCAGAAAAAGAGAGATGTAATATGTTCTCACTTAATAGTTTACCAAAGAGTTCTAAAGAGATGCAGTAGGATAGTGCGAAGAGCAAGAACAAGGCGGATATCCAATAAAGTTGTGCCGTTGCCTAAACACAGGGTCATGTTTGAAAAACTATTTTTCTATATTAGGTGACAAATATTGCAACATGTATTAATTAAATGCAAATAAGTATGTTCCATATATGTTCTTTTGATTTAGATAATTTTATTCTAAAATATAATTATATAAATTTGACAACACCAGAGGTACCAAAACTCCTCGAAATTAGTGGTGGTGGTATTATAATAACCAGTAACTTATTAACATCACTGATGTTGTTCAGTAATTAGTATGACTGAAGTAAGAGTTTACATTAACATTTTATTTCTTTTTTACAGGAATGTTCTGGTACACTTCAATTCAGAAATCAATGGTACACAGATGATAAACGACCATGTTTTCAATTTGGAATTGTCTTGCCGTTACTTTCATTACCGTTTTAATATCGGCTTTCTTGCAGTACACTATCGGTAAGCGAATTCATACAATCAATCTGACGAAAATCATAATATGAAATGTGAACCAATTACTCCTATCTTTTCACTCTCCCTTAATTAATAAAATTACAAAGTGCACATTCCATCGGTGAAAATGAAATTATAAATACACCTGAATTAGTCGTATAATAAAAGCCGTACTGATAGTTTCGTATAGGTAGCGGCCTTTGAAATGGCCATTGCGTGCACTAGCTTTGTGGTGCAAATATGTGAATGTATTAATAATTAAATGCGAAATTGTATGTGCATATATCTGCACAAGTACATACATGAATAATACAACTTTGATTTCACTTTAATTATTTAATAGTTCAATGGTTGTGCAATGAAATGCACCGTAAGAAAATTATATAAATAATTTTGTACTGCTAGCTAGCTCGCGAGGTAAATACTTGCTTTTAAATCGCTTGCAACAAATCTGATTGGAGGATATAATATAATTTATGTTATAAATGAAAGTCCAAGTACTCTGTAAGAAATGGATTGCATTTTCCTAGCAAATAAATCTTCGTTTCTAGAAAGCTAATTATTCTATTATATAGCAGATATTTGAGAAGTTCCATTTGTGAAAATGAATAATATGTTAATGATGTAAATGAAGATTTAAATTCTTTTAATATAGAAAATGCATATTTTTATCTATATAAACAATTTTCTAAGTACCTACTATATGACACTATGTTAAATTTAACAAAATTAATTTTTGTAAAATTTCATATGAATATGTTTTAGGTTATTGACAATACAAGAAAAGCTATCGGAGAATAACAAATTGCTGTGACCTTCAAATTAAATAAAAATAAGAATGTAAAGAATTAGCTTAGTTGTTAAAAAAGAATATTAATTTTTATTTTAAAAGGTTTATTTTAAGTTTTAAGCATTAGACTAGACAGGTAACACAAATAATAAACAAATATAACAAATATAAACAAATATAATTTTACTAGTATATTCTTAAGTTAGATAAGTACTAAAAATTAATTACAAGACAAATACAAAACAAATCAATAGATTTTATGCTGTCTAAAAGACACATAAATGCCATACGAATGAAAACAAAAACAAGACGTGCTTGAAAAAAATGATGCAGTCTTGAAACACAATATTGAGTGACTAAATGTAAAATTCAGACATGCATAATGGTGACAACTTATAAGAAAGATTTTAATAATTATACTTAAAAATATAGTAAATAACTTGAACTTATATCTATGAATAGTAAATGGATATGAGTCAAAACATTTATAATATGATATATTCGATGGCAGTGTTCTGTATAAATAATAACTGTACGAATACAAAAATACATTTATAAGTTTTTATACGCATGTGTGGTTTAAAAAAACTACAAAAGAAAAATGCAGTGTCAATATTGTTTACAGCGTTCTGCAAATTAACATACTACCAGAAGAGAGGGCATGGATGGACTTTGTGACGGAGGCGAGTGGTCTTTGTAGTGCAGGCTCTGTGAAGAAAATTCCAGTTGTCTATAACGTGTTCCCAATACTACCTAATTGGGGTATTCCTAAAAGAAAATTAAGGATAATGTTAGCAAATGATACTATAGAAGAACTCCTGGAACTAGTCAAGAGACTAGACGACGTAGATGAGAAGGGTAACAATTACAATAGGAGTAATTTAAACCCAAACACAAGTTATCCACCTCGATACAACAATAATAATAACAATAATGGTAATAATCAGAATCAAGGGAAACAACTCGTATACAAAAAACAAAACAAGAAATTATGAACATATGAAGAAAAATGATCAGAGTAATAGAAAAGAAGAAAGAATTCCTGAAAGGTACAGAAAAGTAAATAATGTACAAGTGAAGGAGGAAAGAAAAGAAGTAAGTCCCAAGGAGAAGCAAGAATCAAAAGGAGCTATACCAAAAGATACAAGACAACTACCAATGAATAAAGAATGGGTAAATTCAACCTATTCGAATGCGACTTCGCTGGATTTTTAGAGAAACCAGTCAAAAAGAAAAGTCAAATACAAAACATCTACAACTTCGACAATCTAAAGAAAATCACAACGGAACTACCGCATATTACAATCAAAATTGGGAAGGAAGAAGTGGAAGCATTATTGGACACAATTATCATTATTAGATAGTAGCGTTATAGATAAAAACATAGAAAAACTGAGACACTATATGCCCATAAGAAAGATAAATTTGATTACTGCAAATAAGAAACCTATGATTACAATAGATAAAGTTTTTTGTATAAATGTTAAAATAGGCAATTTAAAATTATTAACAGAATTCATTGTACTGCCTAATTTGAATAGCAATTGTATGTTAGGGATAGACTTTTTAAGTCAATATAGTACAAAACTTAAAATGGAAAATAAAACATTCTATATTAAAGATGCAATAGTCTCCTGAAGCAAAGAAGCTCAGGAAGATGAAGTATTAATCAATAATTTATATATAAATAAAAATACTGAACAAGATCTCACAAAAAAAAAATGGATAGTAGTTTATTTGACAATAAATGTGCACATCCTGTGAAGCATCGTCAAAGTGAGGACTTCACGTTAAATAGGGATGGTACAAATTTAAATTGCGATAAACAATACATAAGCCATGTGAGCAATTTTCTAAGTAAATATAGTCCAGATTTAGCCAAAGGCTATGAGCATAAGCTCAAGGTTGATGAAACACAACCTTTTAAAGTAAAAAATTACCCTGTCCCTAATAAATACAGAGAACAAGTCAAATTAGAAATTAAAGAAATGTTAAAGAATAATAGTATAAAAGAAACAGAATCAATGTTTATCAATCCTGTAGTTGCAGTAAACAAAAGGAGTATAAGTGATCGAAAGGACACTATACTTTCTAAATATTTAAATTCAAGGAAGTTATTGAAGCTCAACGGAGCATTATATTTTCATTAACAATGTGTAAGAATACAAAACAGCTCAAAAAGACAGATCGGAGAAGTACTTTCTGGCTGGTATCAATACAAGATGATTGAACAACTGTTTATTTATATTGATGTTGTTTATAATTATTAAAAGAGGGGTAAAGTTTAAAGAAACTCCTGAAAGTATCAAAATACAAAAGGATGAAAGTAAATATTATTCCCCCATACTTATATTATTCATAATGATAAAGAAAGGGGTAAAATTTAAAGATACACCCACAAATATTGTTGAAAACTTATACATAGTAATATAGTAATAGAAGGCATAAAAGGGAAATACCAATGTTATATGATTATATAGAAATAGAAAATTAATTAATCGTTTATGTGAAGCCCACATTATGCTTGCAAAGGTGTCGTTTACGCATTTAGACAATCATCGTTTCCGATGGTCAACGACGGCCTTAGCAATCTAGGGATAATATGCTGTGACCTTCAAGTTAAATAAAAATAAGAATGTAAAGAAGTAGCTTAGTTTTTAAAAAAGAATATAATTTTTTTTTAAAACGTTTATTTTAAGTTTTAAGCATTAGACAAGACACAAGGGTATAATGGGTTACCTATATTTAAAGGTAAACTCATATCAAAACAAATATAATTTTATTAGTATATTCTTAAGTTGAATAAGTACTAAAAATTAAGTACAAGACAAATACAAAACAAATCAATAGATTTTATGCTGTCTAAAACACACATAAATGCCATATGAATGAAAACAAAAACAAGACATGCTTGAAAAAAATGATACAGTCTTGAAACACAATTTTGAGCAATATGACTATAATTTTAAGTGTGTGAATAATTATTTTCAAGTAATTAATATCGACAAAACCCCTGAAAATAATGTATATTTTTTTAAAATTATGTTGTTAATTAAAAAAACAAGGAATTTTATTATTTAGATGGAGATTGGCCCTTTTATATATTATTAAAATTACAAAACTGTCTCTATTAATAGGTAAACTTTTAAATTTATTTGAACTAATTATAAAATTTAGTAGAAAAAATAAACGAAACTTAATTCTATATTATTATAAACCTCAAAAAAAAGTTTCGGAACATTCCAGACATTTTTAGAATTAACAAAACTTTAAAATTCATTGTCTGAAGCAGTGAAATCTTCAGGATTCATAGTAGACGAACGTTGAAGGCTTTGATAAAATGGCTTATTGTAATCACTAACATAAGGCAAAAGGTTTCGTAAATTATTATACTTTTTAAATCAGCTATTGGTAATGGTTGATCGTGCAGAGGTTTCAATTCAAAATCACTGTGGTTTTGTCGAGTTCTTAACGATCCTCTTCTTAAATCAACTTTTTTAAATTCCCCGTCGATGAAGTCTGTTTTATAAGAAAACTGACGTTCTTGATCTTGCTGAAATTTCATCCACTTAATTTTAAACCATGGGATTGCCTTTCTTTCATCATCTTTTTTTTTTATGGACTAGAGAAGATTTAAGGAAAGTCGCATAATTTATAAACTCATTTTGAGACATCTAAATCACGCTCATAAGATTTTTTCTATACACAGATGTTTTAATAAAATTAATCCAATCATGTGGCACTTCTATATACATTGTTGTCTTCTTCTTGGCTCGTTCAATAACGACATGAATGGTGTCAACCTCCATGTGAGTGTGGCATGGTTCCATAAACTTATGGTTTATCTCAGCAAATGTACTGGTTGGTGGAAGTTCCTTTAAAATGTAACAAGACATTATGGCCATGTAAATATTTCTAGTTTGGCCTGAACAAGAACCGCTGTAAAAATTCAAAGCTTGAATTTTCTTTGAATACAAGGACAATATAAATTTTCTTATGCAGGAAGCAATTTCTTATCCGCCACGACCCCCTATCGTTTCGTTCCACAAAATGCAGGTTGCCTCATTGCCATCTGTATCTGTTTTGTATGCTGTTAGATTATAGGTCCATAGCTGTTTTTTGTAAAAAGATACGCCGTTTCTTAAATATGGTGTTGGGAGATATTACTAAACTAGGATCTACTTTGCTTTCCTGTTTGTCCTCAGCCTTACATTTATATACTTTTTCGGCCAAACCTAAGTGTTTTTTTTAATTGTATCCTCTCCTTTCCTTTATTTTATTCCTCTGTTGGATTAGTACAGCTGTCAATCGATTTAATTTTCAGATTACAGAGTACAAGATAATGAAATATTCATAACACCAGGTAATATACCAAAATATTATAGCTACTACTTCTTTTTATTATTGCAACTTACCTTGAGTTTTCGTCTCACCACAATTAAGTAATGATAGAAGTCTTTTTGTTCTTTCAGAATACATTTTAATAAAAAGTCAAAAACGGCACTGAACGTCGTGTGGTACACAAATTTAAAGTTAGGTTTAATCAAGGGGTCAAACTCCATTCATTATTTTGTTGCGGTTGTTGCTAATTATTGTGTGAGAAGGGCCAATCTCCATGTCAGTTGGACATTGGCCATTTTAGTTCTTAACGGTTTTGGATATAAGCCCTACACTTAAAATGGTATATCATGTACCCTTAGCAACAAGAGACTGGCCTTTTTTATATCGACAGAAATAAACTCGGGAATTTTAGTGTTGCAGATATCTCAAAATCGATGAAAGTGGAGATTGGCCTTTTTAAGACTCAGGTCCAGATTTATGATTGACGTTTTAATAAAAATATAAATATGATTAGTATGTAAAATCTAGACTTTTCTTTTAAATCGTAACCTTATCCAAAACAAAACTGAATAAGAGGTATACCAGAAAACAAAGAAGCTAAAATCACTGCAAGAACTCATAAGAAATTTTAAAATATTATGCTGATCAGGAACTAGCTTATGATTAAGACTATAATATTTTATCATAAAAACTATCATTTATTTAAATAATTCAAATTATTCAGGCTACAGCAATATGTATAGTTGTTGATGAAACGATAAACACTTCTGCGCGTTATATGGCAAATATTATAGTTAGTAAATTAACATGTCATGAAGCACGTACTCCATATTTGATAGCTTCAAAATCATTGGTAAAAACAAATCATGTAACTGTCCCCTGTTCATAAATGAGTCAATGGGTAACATTGACTCAACAGTTTTTCGATTTTTTTGTGTATTTTATGTTAATATAATTATTATAGGCATTTTGTAGCCTGATGCATTCAGTACAGTAAAGTAAAATTACTTTTAACTGACGGTTGCGCATATATGTATTTAGAAAACTGGGCTTAATTTAAAAATATTCTATGATTAATTAATTCATCTAACGTATATATATATATCTGCTTTGAACTTGGTCTGTGAGACTATTAGACTAAAATACAAAAATGTCAATATTCTGAAATCTAGTGTGAAAAAATATTTCTAAAAGCTCCTTTAAGGGTAAAAGTAAATATAGATCGATTGCCAAACCTTTCCTTACTCCAAAAACCCATTTTAACTCGATGGGGGCACTTGGATCGATGCTTTTATGAAAAATTACTGGCTACTATTTTAAAAAATCCTGGATATGAAAAACTTCAGAAATATATGATGTGCTAAACAGAGATGCTGTAGATACTGATGTAAATGTATCTGTTTTTATATATGCTCCCACCACCAACTGTTATATGGAGAGATTATTTTCGGTTTTGAAGAACGTATTAACTACGAAACATACTAATTTCACAGTGGAAAATTTAGAAAAATAGTTAGTTTGTTATGCAAATACAAAATATTCATAAATGTTTTGTTTACGTATATATTCTGTTCTTTTAATGTTTTAAATTTGTTTAACGAAAATTTCACCAAAATATCTATACTAACAAATACCTTTCAATACATATGTGGAATTTATTAATACTGCAATTTCCACGCTATGTTATCTATGCTTTATTCCTCTTTTTTTTACCAAAGTTTAACCAATTAATTGTGCAATTTTTGTAGAATTAGTTGTATTTACAAAAATAAAGTTTTATAAGGTATAGTTAGGTATTTTATTTATTATTTTACTTATGTTTCAGAATTTGTCCTATTTTGAGTTTTTTCGATCCTATTATAGGATCCTATTTTTCAACTTTTAAGTTCCTAGAAATCCGGACTCTAATGATAATGTCGTCTGGTATCATCTCAATATTACGATTATTATGTCGAAACATATAGTTTCATTTTTATATTTGAAGTCGAATTAGTTTAGACATTCATTTCTAGTAAAATTGGTAATTTCGCACCAAAGAAAGTTCTGAATTTCAAATTCTAGAATAACATAAATTTATTAATTAGTTGAAATTAGTTTTGCCATATTTGAAATATATTTTAGTACAACGCATATACTTAACGGAAACACTAAATTAATAGCACAATAAATCAAAAAACTAATTTGTTAGGACTAATATTTTGACTGCAATTATTTAGCCCGTGAGTGACCCACTTAGGCACATTATGTTTCGCCTCTGGAACAAATTTTAAACACATAATCTCACTCCTCTGAGTAATACACTGATATCTCTTATGGCAGAGATAAATATACGCACCTACAATTTGTATAATGATGCGCTTTGAACTTAACCTCCACGATGCTTCGATTCATTCATCGCGTACTTGAGAAAATTGTCAGGTAATTTCTCACGACCTACTATAACTTGCGCTAGCGAGTATCAAAAATTAGGATACTGAACCGAAATTTGCAATTTTAATATGGTACCTATTAAGTTGAGTGATTATATTATAGTATAACAGTCGCTCATTGAACATTGCTTTTTATATATAGAATTACAGTTATTCGTTAATTATAGTAAACAAAAAATTACGTAATTATATCTACACTTGGAACATTATCATTTATCGAAATTGATTTATGACATCGATCGGTTTGATTTATGAAAAATTACAGCGCATTAATTTAATTCTCCCGCTCCAAAACGAAATTATTTGCTGGATGACGTTTATTAAGAAGTATAATCTGCTAGAAATCAGCTATTACCTCATAATTTTTGCCTATCAATTTCTGCCAGTCAATCACTTTCGCGTCGCTTCGAAGTGCGAGAAAATGAGCTAACTATAAACTAATCGATTTATACGTGACCGAATATTGGCGGTTTTAGTTTCTCCATGAATGAAGTTAAACAACGTCTTGTAAACATGATATTTACGATTAGAGAATAACTAGTGAAAAAAAAAGAAAACCAGAACTAATATTATTGTCATTACTGTTTAGAACGATTATTTGTTATAACAAATAGTGTTCACGTATATAATCAGGAATAAAGTGGATTAGAGAGTGTCAAAAAAGCAACAAGAATGCACTTGTAATCTGATCGTTTCTTGGATGATGGTTGTTTATCTGCATAATGCGGACGACATAAATAGCTATGAATCTATAACAGTGGGTCACAAGATCATTAGAAATGAATACATTAATTTAGTATTGCTATTTATTACAGTTAATGAGTTTTACTGTTTAGATGAAATGCTCACCATATAATAAGGTGCTTAATTTTTTAAAAAGCATCAGCCACTTTTCAGATTCCTTCAATTGTAAATTTCTCGATAACTGTTGAGTTTGGGTATAGGACATGGTACATGAAACATACTTAGAATTCGATGTAGAATTAAAACATTAAATAAAAAACATATGTTTCTATTTGAGAAAAAAAAATTGATGGTCGTAACTTCTTATTTTTGGACAATCCTTTGTACATCAATTTACCATCAGAAAAACCGCAGCTAAAAATAAAAATCGACCTACCCGAGCGCTTTTCCATAAAACAAAACCAAAAATTATAATAATAATAATAATAGTAGACTATATATATATTTGTAAGACCTCCGTTACATAAAATTGTCAATATTCTCAAACTTGTAATGCATTACAATTGCCAGATCATGATAAGTATAAATAAATAGTGTAGTGTATACTAATACTAACAACACTCCTAACAAATAACAAAGAAGACAGAAAAAAACACAAAATAATAAAATCAAATAATAAATCAAATAAGATCATTTGTATATTGAAGAGGAATGACTAGTATCTAAGGAATTCTTCTATTGTGTAGTATTCTCCATTAATCAAGTGGTTCTTCACTTTTCTCTTAAACAAGCTGATTGGGAGGCCCTTAAAGCTCGGCGGCAGGTTATTGTATAATTTCGACCCCCAGTAGAAGATTGATTGCTGCGCGGAACACACCCTATGATGTGGGATCCTCAGCCAGTCCCTCTCACGCGTTAAATACCCATGATTGTACCCATTCGTGGTAAAGGCCTCCTTATTGTTGTGTACATACACCACTGCTGAAAGTATGTAGATAGATGTTAATGTCAATATTCCTTCCTCCCTAAATCGTGTTCTACATGTTTCATTCACCTTCAAGCCACACAGCATTCTGATGGCTTTTTTTTGGATCACAAAGATCCTCCGAGCCTCCGCAGATGTTCCCCAGAATAGTATCCCGTAGCACAAATGCGAATGAAAGTTCGCGAAGTAAGCCAGCCTTGCTGCCACATGAGTTGCAATATATTTAAATTTTTTGATGGCCGATAAATGAATTTATTCTAACCCGCGCGTCCTCACTGTATTTTCGAAATGCTTAATTTTTCATGAAAACATGTTATTTTAAATGAATATGTGCTGTAATCTTTCACCATTAACCAAGTTTAAAAATGGAACAAATTTTCCTAAAACGCTAACACAATAAAATGTGAAAATAAAACGCAGTTTGAAAGGTTTTCTACCGGCAATTTTACTGACAAACTTTAACGTAACATGAATTGGAAATTACAGTCATTAATGCTGTTTCATATTATTGGCAATGTTATAGTTGCATGTAAGAATAATCATATGTGTATAAAGTGATGTTTGTTTTGGAAATTGAATATTTAGGTAGGGGATAGAATAAATGAAGGAAGACCTTTCCAAGTTGCCAATTTAATAACATGTAAATTTTGAAATCGCAAGGCGTCAATCATTTACAGACATCCATTACTTGTGCAAATATATTGTATTGGTACCTATGTGTGGATAGATTTATTACCTATGATTATTTATTATACAACATAATGATGTCGAATGAGTAGGAAGGAAGATATTTCGTAAAAGAATAGGCATATATGTAAACACGTTCTCAGGGCTGAATTGCTTGCACATCACACTCTTAAAGCAGATGTATGTGATCACCCACATTTACTTTTGCATACATATGTAAATACTTTTTATTGTTAAATATACGCTAATCGGATGCCCAATAACAGAAACAAATGAATGTGCAAATGATAAAATGACATTCTGAATGCCGCTATAGTTATAACCTCAAAACTACTGTTACAATTAGTCTATTAAATGAGTACACTAAGAGAAATAAGTAACCGTCCACTTCGCGGAGATATAAAGTGGCATGGGCATGTTCGCCGTATACTAACGCATAATAAACACGCCCCATACCGCCAAGTGGACGGTTACTTATTTCTCCAAGCGTACGTCAATAGCATTAGGACAATCGCCTATTAATTATTTCCTACGAGGAAAGAATAGAACAGGAGAGATAATAAACTGGTGGGGGAATAGGTAGTATTTAGACGGAAGTTAGCACTTTAAGGTAGGTCAGTTATGGCAATATTGACCAATAATAATTTATAAAATGCATATTTTGAATAACTTGTCATATATCTGACATGTATGATTATGTGTTCAGTGGCGTAATATACATATTCTAGGCATGTTTTTTTTAATGTTTTCTTTAATACAGTTATAATAAATGTTACTATATTAAAAAGAATAATAGGATTGAAAAAATAATGCACTCACGATATTTATTATTGGACTAAGAATCTATTTTAAATGATTTTCGACAACATATTATACAAAATATTTATGCACCCCTGTCAATTGCGGCGGCCATATTGAGTTACCAGTTTGGACAAATATTCTGTTTAAGAGGTGCGTTTACCATCAAATAAAAACTTATGCAACTTATATTACTCGCGGGACGGGTAGACGCAAGGGGGTGTGAGTAGGTGGAGGTACACGATATTCGGTTTCGTCAGCGCGCTTCGGTTTTATTCACAGATTCTGTCATAGATAAAGGAATACTATAGATGGGAAACATAATGTATAAAGAATGAGTACTTACGGAACTGTTGATGTAGTTGATGTTTTATAATAAGCCAATTTTCGCTTGCACATAACTGTTATATTATTATACACTCGAATATTATAGGTATATATGACATTTAAATGCGAGTGATAGTTTGTAATTAAACTGTCATTCGCATTTAAATCTGCAATAGCCGACCGATTCCGATAGATTTTCGTCTTCGCTAGGACCGGTAGAGCCGTAAAGTGGGGTTATACACGACGCGAAAAACCTCGTGTAAAATGTGTGTGACAATATTTACTGTTTAATGTTTTTTATTTTTAAAAATAATTATATAAATTTAATTTTTTCTTTATATCGTACATCAAATGTGCAGCTGGCGCGTAGAGGTCGTTTTTTTTCCTTTTGTGTACCAGCCTTAGTTAGTAGACATTAATCAAATTCATGCATTTTTGTGGTAATTTCTAAAACACATAACTTTCTTAAGAAAATAAATTAGTACAAAAACTGACCTTGACATTATAAATTTATGCCTTTTGCCCTAATTTTCGATAGGTAAACGCCCCTCTTAAATACTCTAATTTAAAGTAAAATATGCGGCTAATTAGAGGTATTTGCAGTTTATAAAATGCTCGAGTATATTCGCCAGATTAACACTGTAGTGATAATGAATCATTAAATGTACAAATAGAACTAGGAAGCATAAGGTATCCACCAGAAGAAAGTAACAAATGCTCAATTACGACATACCAACAATGTTGCATATGATAAAACACTTCCTCTAATCTTTGAGATTAATTATACGTAACAATTACTAACTAGGAAGACATACAATAATAACATTATTGTATAAATAATTATTTTTTGTAGGTATATTGAGTACTCATACGTGTAATCTGTATTCGCATCTAAGTTTGATATGGCAGAACATTAAAAAATGTTAATACCAAGACAAAGTGAATGTACAGAAATTGATGTGGATGTGCGGACTATTATATGTTATTTAGTAATAATTATGAATGTGTAATAAATGGAAATGTAGCGTTTATGTTTTTACTAATTCTTAGATATGTAAGTATTTATTTTTCCCTAGCTTTACTGACAAAATTATTACTTAATTGGCAATTGGATGTAAATTCTTATCGGATGCATTGATTGATCGGTGTGTAATTTACCAATCTAAATGAATTTCACACCAAATAAATGACGCAAATATGTAAAATTTTGCGGACGCATGTGTTAGAAGTAAAAACAGGCAAATAAATACTTGGACAAACACGTAATTTTTATAACATACTTTTATACTCGTTTTCTGTCATTTTCAGATACATGGAAGTAAGGCAAAAAGTCATATTTCATTAAATAAAATGAGCTTTTAATAGAATTAGTTGTGTTTTTATTTAGTTCGATTTTAAGCTTTGCAATTCATGTTTTTTATTCTGAAACTTAATTTTTTTTTTATATTTGATCACCTCGTACAGGTAAATTATATTTACTTTTGTAATTTACTTTTATTTCATATAATAAAACATACATATTTTGCGTGTTCCACTTTTCTTCTTAGTATAGGTACCTAACTTTTTTAATAACGAAAAATGTATGGAACAAATCATTTTCTTTTATACCGGAAGCCTAAAATAGTATATTTTTACAACGATTGAATAGAATCTCTATAGTAAGCAAATTAATTTTCGCTTCACAGACTACCTCAAAATTTGCCTGTTTTATATAATAATTTGTTGTTATTCCTTTAAAAAAGCCAATTTATATTTCAATATTATACTACATGTGAAAAAATTATGCATTTCCAATTTCTCAGCAAAGATGATCCCTTAGTCATTTTTTAATATTGTATCTTTCAAATCAATACTTCCCCATGATGATAAGTACTGTAAACTATAAAATGAACATAGAAATTATAATGATGACAATCTACGTTTTCCGATCGATCTAATTTTAGGTTATTTATAATTAGATAATCAACTTTATCATTCATTAAAAATATGTAATATAAATTCAATAGTATTTTAATGTACTATATTTAACTTATGCCAAAATAAAAATGAAAATAGAACTTTATTGGGAAATAACATGGGTATAAAACAAACAATAAATACAATTTATTTGCACCAAATAAATGCGATCAAAATTGTTATATATGTATATATACATGTTTTACATTAAATGAAGTTACATCCTATAAATATAAGAGGTGAATTTTACTGGTTAGGTGTAAAGTATTTGGTCCAGCTTGAAACTTTCTTTCTCTACATCTCTACAACTTAATGGTGAAGAATTACATCACAGATTCTCCTAAAATAATAAAGTGTTCATGAAATATCCATTTTGAAAATATGAAGCAGAGAGTAAACACTTGTCGAGCTACAATTTTAAACAATAAACAAATAAAAAATTGTGAAAAGAAATCAAACTAATAGAAATGTCAAAGCGTTAATGTCAAAGACAAACGGTGACAAATTCAATAAACAGAAATGTTTGAAATAATTCAGCGCATGTAATCACTCCGTCTTTGTCTTGCTCAAATAAATTCTATATACTGGAAAAACGTGCCTTCGCTTATGGTATCCTCGGTATACAAGTAGATACTATTTCTTGTTTGCATGTAGACATAATTCTTTGATAGAATTATATATTAGTGACGCAGGGATGATCTTTCTTGAATACGAGTGCAGAATGCAGAATTTGTGAGATATTTGCAAAAAATTGTTTTTCGATAAGACAAAAAGACCTAGTTCCAGTAGGAATTTCTAAAAAATCTTTTTAAAATTAGCTTTTCATTCCAATTATATTCTTTAGAAGTTTGTTTAAACTTAGTAGTTGACGAGATATTGGTATATTTTGATTTTTTCACTGAAGTAAATGACTGCTCCCGGTCCACCGATATCACCGATAATCTATACGGATCTCAAGAGAAAAATTATACTCTTAAAAATGAAGTTTGTTGCCGATAGCTGTAACCGTTTAGCCGCTATCGTGTTCACACACAGAGAGAACGTGAGAGATGGAGAAAGAGAGATATGTTTGACAAAAACCACTTTATATTAACTTAGTCGAAAATTTTCGTCACAATACTACCTTATACTAGGTACAAGAAAGTAATAAAAATACTTTATAAAATAAATTTATTTCAAACAAAAATGAAATTTCAAAATTCGGACCGGAAGTAACACTTTCATACGTATAAGAAAGTCGTGTGGTGGCCACACCTCATTTTTTTATTTGAAAAGATAGACCTATGGTCCTGAATCAGAGTTTAAGGAATTAGTCCAAATAAGAAAAATGTGTGGAAAAAATAAACGCGTTGTTGCCAGATTGGGCGCTATTTCAGAGAAACATATTTTTTAAAATGGCAACACTGAATTTTCTTGACAATTTCTAATACAAGACAACACAAAAAGAGTACAAGTTTTTGATTAGAGTGGCGGTTTACGAGCTAATAGTGCCTAAACTTAATTTATTTTCCAACATTAAAAGTATAGCAATGTAACAAAAATTAATTACCTAACGTTTATTTTTAAAAAAATGTTCGAACTGATTTCTTTGTTGGATTCTGCAGCAACAAATACGTTCAAAAGAATTTCTATTAACATTATGTAACATCTGAGGGGCTATGGTTTGAATTACCCGTTGTATGGCTAGTTTTAATTCATCAATTGATACAGGAGCGTTAACATAAACTTTATTCTTCAGATGTCCACAGAAAAAAAAAGTTTAAAGGAGTGACATCGGGAGATCTGGGCGGTCACTCTACTGGTCCTCTTCTTCCAATCCAACGCTCAGGTAGCAGCTCATCAAGATAGGCTCTAACTTCTAAACTAAAATGGAGTGGTGCACAATCTTGCTGAAAATACATTATTCTTCTGTCGTTTAGAGGAAGCTCATCAATAAAGTTTTCTAATTGATTTCGTAACAATGTGAAGTACCTCGCACCCGTTAAATTCCCTACTATGAAAACAGGACCTATCACTCTGTTGTTAAATATGCCACACCAAACATTAACTTTAGGATTGATGTGTCCCGGTCTATTTTCAGCCCAACAAGGATTATTATCAGACCAATATCTGTAATTTTGCCGGCTTACCAAACCATTTAAATAAAAGGACGCCTCATCGCTAAATAAGATATTTTTGAAAATGTGGTTGTAATCGCTTTTTCTCCAAAAACCAATCGCAAAATTCCAGTCGCCGATCACAATCATCGTCATGAAGTTGCAGTACACTCATCATTTTATAGGGATGGAATTTATTTGAATTTAAGGTTGTCCAAACTGTAAGTACTGAGAGCAGCCCACTGCTTGCGCAATCTTATTTGTAGATCGATTTGGGTTTTCAACACTTTACAAAAGAATATTTTCTTATACCGCAGTATTTTTACTTCTTTGTCGAATCCTTGGATGCACACTACCTGTAGCTTTCAACTTAACCAAATTTTGCCTTAAAAATTCTGGACTAGGACGAGGTTTGTTGGGATGTCTAACATGGAATTCAGTGCATGCTTTTCGCAAACTTAAAGCACCAGCATGCAAAAAAATTAATTCAATTCTCTCTTGAGGTGTAATACGATCCATTTTAATTCAAGATTACACAGAACTTATTGTCATGTTATGACAGCAGGGACAAACATAGCCTCCTTGTTATTCCTTTAATATTGGAAAAGCATTAAAGTTTAGACACTATTAGCTCGTAAACCGCCACTCCAATCAAAAACTTGCATCCTCTTTGTTTTAGCTAGAATCTCAAGATGTATTAGAAATTGTTAAAAAATGCAGTGTTGCCATTTAAGAAAAAATATGTTTTTCTGAAATAGCGCCCAATCTGGCAACAACGCGTTTATTTTTTCCACACATTTTACATTCTTATCCGTAGTATAAGGAAGCATTGTAATGATGAAAATTTTCGACCTCGAGATTTTTGCAGATGTCCACGTTTTGAAATCCCCTGATACCGAAAAAGTGGTTTTAAAAAAATGTCTGTGTGTCTGTGACCACGATAGCGGTCAAATCGCTATAGCTATCAATTCCCAATTTTGTACTTTCGTGTGTAATCTTCCTCTTGAGATCTGATTCGTTTTCCAGTAAAATTCGTAATCCGGAAGTAGCAGTTTACTTCAGTGAAAAAATCGAATTTTGCCAATATTTCGTCAACTACTAAGTTTAAACAAATTTATAAAGAATTCATATGTCCTTAAAATTTAGTTTGAGACAAATTGTCTTAAAAAAGTTTTTCGAAATTCCAACCGGAAGTAGGTCTTTTACTCTTATCGAAAATCAGTTTCTTGCGAATATCTCGCAAGTCATGCTTTTTAGACAAGTACGTTACGAGTATAAAAGTATTTAAAACATAATTTTCAATACCTTTTGTATAAAAAAAAATTCAAAATTCAGACCGGAAGTACCACTTTTACTATTATCGAATAGCGATTTTTTGCAAATATGTCGTAAGTAATGTATTCTACAAATATTTATCAAGAGTACAAAAGTATTTAGAACTGGATTTGAAATATTTTTGTATATATGAAATTTCAGAATTCGGACTCTTAGCGAGTAGCACTTTTTTGATAATATCTTGTAAAGTATGCATTCTATAGAGATTTATTAAAAGAATAGAAGTATTTATTATAGCATTTTGAATAATTTTTATATACAAAAATTCTTAAAATTCTATAATTTGAAACTTTCATACTTATAAGAAAGTCGTGTGGTGGCCACACCTCATTTTTTCTTATTTGTACTAATTTATAAAACTTTGCTTCAGGAACCATAGGTCTTTCTTTTCAAATAAAAAAGTTAGCATATGTCAAGATTTAAAAAAATAACCCATATCCTAGCAATTTATTAAAGCATTCACAACCTCTACAAATGAAATCATTTGATGTCAATCTAACGCTGCATTGTATACCTTCTATAAATTTGTTCAGATTTCATTGTGTTTTTTGGAATGTATGTATATATTTTTCAATTTTACAGTATTTGAATTTATTTAATATTATTTACATAGATTTCTGCTTTATTATACTAAACAATATTTTGTCTATTCAGGTACTTATTTCTTTCATCAAATTAAATAGTTTAAGTTGACAGAAATTTGTCTTTTTCCTTAACGATTTCATTAGCTGAGCCGCGCTATTATTTGCTATTCATAAAATCTAAATAGTAGTAGTGAAATTATTTATTTTTTTTATCTTAAAACTAATATTGTTGTAATAGCAAAATCGTGCAATAATATATAATACTATAATAACGTTCTATTCGTCCAGCTCTATATATATGAGTTAGATGTAATCATTATTTTATTTAGTGGAAAGTGGTTTCTCATTGTTAGTTAAAATGCTGACACAATGAAGAAAATGGCACATAAAAAACAAAATATATTCAGTGAAATCAGACATTTCACTTTTGCTAGGTATATAAATTGTACACACTACCTACTATAGATCATACATATACACACATTTAATTACAACAAGTGTTTATTTTACCAGTTTTTATAAGTGCATATTATACGATTTAGTAACTATACACTAATACATATATCACGGTGATCTAGATTTTCGTACCTTTTACTTCCCCACAACTTCCTTTGCATCTGATAGGCAAGTTTCCACTGTCAGATCGTATGCAGCAACTGACGCTTTGCTATAACAACGTTAATATTGACTGTACACACATTTATTTGTACCTGGGCGTATTTATAATTATGAGAAACTGAATCTACAGTATTCGTGAATGTACCAATTTAAATTATATCGCACACTCAGCTTTCCGCCACATATCGTAAATTGCCATTAAACAGAAGAACACGTCATAATACATATAGATTAGATAGGTTATACAAGAAGTTACTACTATTGGCAATTAAAGTGTTTTACGTTTGCAGGAAAACGTTTTTTTTTGTATCCCATTGATATTCGCGTGTGAACCGTTTTCTGTAAACGACCATATGTCAGGAGGTAATTTTAGATTTCCTCTCAAACGGCGAATTTAACGACTATCAACATATCTGCATACCTATCTTTCGTGCGGTTCGAGAAATCCAAAACGGATTTGTCAGAGAGAAAGTGGCTAATTGTCTCGAAAAAAAGTCTTAGAATAGTAATTAGGATTATTTTATTTTCCTCCAGCTCTGGTATTATTGTCTTGGTCGCCTTGGATATATTACGTAGATACGTGTCGCCCTACATGCATAGAATAACTTGAGGAGTACTTGTTGATTTGTTTATAAGAGAACTGTATAATATAGATATGTTACGGGTAAAGTTAGATTAACAGTTAAACTTAGGTTTACCCGGGTAAACCGCGAAATACCTAAGAAACGTGGGTAAAGTACGAAATATAACTGAAATTGGACATGTTTCGCGTTTTACCCGGGTAAACCGCGTTCTACCCATTTTCATATGGTTATTTATTTTAAAACACTATTTATGAATAAAAGTAAAAACACTGAAACTGTGTCCTGTCAAAGAATGCCATAATCTATTTGTTCAAGCAAGACGTAAACTTTTCTTTTCGGTGATACATTTTCCAGATCTAAAAGTTTCTTACTACACACAGAAAATTGATTCCTGGAAAACATTTCCTCGATAGTGACTGTCTTGTTAGCTTGTTTATAAAAATTGTCGTCGGTTTTCTCGATAACTGTCATGAGAATGTTTCTAAAATCAGCCCTCCTTCGATCAACGTCTGGAACTTTCATTCTGACTATGTCTCCAACGAAACATGGAGTGAATTTTAAATTAGATATGGTTCTCATCTTCTTTGCTTGATTTTCTAAATTTCCTTTTGCGTCTAATCTGTTTGAAAGTATATTTTTTGGCACAAGCAAAGTTCACACCTCATATTGGCTGATGTACAGGCTCACCACATTCTGCAAATTTGGTTTGATTTTCTAAAGTCTCTATATTATTGGCGTTTTCTCTATAATTATTGTCCACATTTTTGCTTCTCTATTGCCACTTCAGTAATATCTTCATGCAGGTTGTCACTTTCAGTAATATCTTCTTCTTGCGGGATATCTATTTCTGAGTCATTATCCATAGGCTGGTTCTCGTTTTGTTCTTGTTGAGGCTGTTCACCCGCACCAAATTCCCTGATGATTCTCGCAAGCTCTTCTTTGGTTTGTAGATTTTCAATAGTTTCTTTTGGAAAAGCTGATGTCGATAGATCGACTTTAATATCGTGCCCAAACATGGCGACATAAGGAGCTCGTTTAATTCCATCATGGTATGCCCTGTTTTTCATTAACTGGACAAATCTCAGACCTTCTGACCATCGTTTGCAGTTTTCATCATCCATCCACGTCATAAGCATATTTTGTATATCTTGATTTGCTCTTTACACGCTGGCCTGTGACTGACTGTGGCGCGGTTTGTCATGTACTATTTTAAGGCCACTCCACATGGAACATAACTCTTCAATAACATGGTTTGCAAATTCCCGGCCGTTGTCCGATTATAGTATAGATGGGGCGCCAAAAATGCAAAATATGTCTATCAGGCTCTTACCAACTTCCTCACCCCTTTTCGATTTTAAGGCACGTATTTGAACAAATTTTGTTAAGTGGTCTTGATACACCATAATAAATTTATATTCTCCATCTACATGGGATTACGTGTCAATCAGGTCCACTTGACAATGGCCGTTCATCTCCGAAAACACCATTGGTTTAACCACAAGTCCTTTCTTGGCAGATTTTAGTTTCTTTTGGCAACCTTCACACAAACGGAAATATAATTTAATAA
Source organism: Amphimallon solstitiale (assembly GCA_963170755.1). Taxonomy (NCBI): domain Eukaryota; kingdom Metazoa; phylum Arthropoda; class Insecta; order Coleoptera; family Scarabaeidae; genus Amphimallon; species Amphimallon solstitiale. The sequence continues at coordinate 35,716,859 of OY720681.1, read as the reverse complement.
CATCTTGAGTTATATTCTTGTACTTTTTCTTGCATTCACTTTCCATACGATGTTTACCACCATGTCCAATTGCCAAATGTGCATCATGCAAAATATCAAACATTTTATCGTTTGTAACGTAATTCTTTATGCTAGATGCACCCGATGCTATACGAGAAATACGCTTTTCGGCACCTCCAACAGAACATATGTCAAACCGCTTCACACGTCGATATTGTAGAGTGGTTTTGGTTTTAGCATTTTTTGCCAACTTGACTAACTCTAACATTTCTTGGTATTGTTCATTACTAAAATAAAAACTGTTTGCACTTTTCGAAGACACCAACTCACTGAAAACTTCATTAAAATGCTGTCTTAAACACACACGTCCACTCTCTTCGGTTTCCATTTTCGAACTGACTGCACTTGTTGACAGAAGACGCAATAATAATTCCTACACCCAACTTTAACCACACTAAACTGGATAGAACGCGATTTACCCGGGTAAAGCCAGAAATAGCTATAATGTCGGTTATATTTCATACTTTACCTATGTTTCTTGGGTATTTCGCAGTTTACCCGGGTAAACCTAAGTTTAACCGTTAATCTAACTTTACCCGTAACAAATATACTAATTCAACAACAGAAACACAAAAAATGCGCATCTGATCTAATAAAAGAAAGTCCGTATGATTTTATCTAAACGCAAGAGAAATTGGTTTGCTATCTGTAAGAAAGGAATCATTGCTTTAATACTTTGACAATCCCATTAGTAAACTTTTACAGTGAATTCAGATTTAATAATCATGCATTATATCATTTATCCAGTCCTTGAAAAAGATAAATAATTCAATTCCCCATACAATAAAATGCAATAATTTTTCTGATAAAATAGTTCGCGAATTATTCCAGAAAAGATTATACTTAAAAAAACATATAGTCATTTCGTGTTTCACACACAACGCAATTTTATTATAGTTAGTATACTCACGACAGAAAGCTATGACGGGACCTAAGACCAGCGATAAGGAAGATATATAAGGTCAACTATAGTAAATCCTAGATTATTTTGGACTAAATTGTAACACGAAATAAAGTCTACCTCTGCATCTGCTGCTTGCTGGTTCCCATTCCATTATTATGCTTATTACATCTTCTTGGTTAGCTCTCCATACATGTCCTAGCCGTCTCAATTTTTGTTCTTTTATGATACCTATACTATTCACCCCTTTCAATTCCTGTTCTACTTCTACATTAGTTCTCATTTTGTATTCTCCATCTGCTTTTCGTGTTGAGCCTAGTATTATTGATCAGGTTGTAACCCAACATTCCATTTTATACATTGATACGTGTACTAAGTACTAAGTAGTTACCGCACTTATTACAGCTTCGCTATGTTACAAATTTAATCCCCTAAATACCCTATATTATCCAAACGGATTTCATCTAGAATTTTCTTCGAAAACTAGGGCCGCACACCACCAGGTGTTGCTATATCTACAACTGCCAGCAAGGCTTCTAAGATCCCTCGATAAAATTCTAAATGTGATATTACTTCGATGTTACGATAAGGCATTCACATGTTCATCATTGCTCCATTCTTACAAAATATAAATATTGGTCAATATAATTTTTTAGAACGAATTCTTATTTGACAAAGGCCTCTCAAATTATTAAATAGGTCTACTCCACCAATGACTTTATTATATAAGTGGACGAGGCTTGGCTGTGGTAACGGCACATTTTTTCTGCAATTTCTAGAAAACATAACGTGCATATTAACTCTTCCAGATCTTCATTAATAGTTTTTGGTAATGAAAAGTCCTTTGCATTTTCAAAAACTCTTAATTTTAGTGTTAATGACTTGTTGCTGAAACCTGTGAGCTTGTTATTTCTCGGAATGGTTTAAATTTACTTTAGTTGTTGAAGCATTTCATTGCACATCAGCATTATTTTATGGAAAACTAAAATATGATATGAGTGTTTTAAAGTTATTTCTCTTCGTTTTTCTTGAATAACTCGAAAACTCTGGCTTCCAGTGAAAAATTAATCTACTTAAAATGTGCTACAAAAAAAGGTCCCATACATTTTATCTCTATAATGAATTGTTTGTGAGATGCAGGATACGGAAATATTGCGGATTAATAAAAATAGTGTTGAATGGTATAAGAATAATGTTCAAAGTTAAATGGAGTGGATTCAGACCGAATATTAAATGTCTTTTCTCTGTTTCGGTGTTAGAAAAACATTATTCTAGCAGCCATTTTGGAGTTAGAATGGACTCCATTCTAACACCGATTTTTGGTAACTTTTTATTTTAGTAGAAATAGGTTGGTGGCATAAATTTTTCACAATCTTTTTCATACTTGCTTTTCGATTTACCTGGTATTAAATTATTTATGGCGTTGGAGGCCCCGTCCCGCAATTCTAGTGCCGCAGATTGACGTTCTTCGTCTGACATTCCGCCCACAGATAATATGAGATTTTTTTCTAATTTAAGCAAACATTTCAATTCAAATAATTCTTACAAAAGTCAACTGTCAAATATAAATGTAAATCATTGCTGCCAATCGACTACGTCACGTTATCAAAATTTCCCTTAATGAATATTTTTAACAATTTTTCTATAAATAAATAATATAAATACAATCCGAAACAGAGAAAATAGTGTAAAATACTCGTAACAGAAGGCCATTCCAGCATTCTTTCCTTCGGCCACTCGCGCTGCGCGCTCGTGTCCGAATTTGGAAATCATGCTGCAATGAAAGGCCTTCTGTTACTTGTATTTTAATATACTATACAATATCTAAGTGCAGTAGTTCTGCATTTAGGAAGAAATTGGAGGGCAGATAAATAGATGATGATCAAATGACTGGCTGGATTGTTTATATGGTTGAGTTAAATTCAGTTCACTATGCCAGTCCATATTTGCTGTTAAAGCTGAGGAAATAGAAGCAGTAGTCGCTACAGAGGATGGTGATGGCACTATAGTGAGATGTGGGTTAGAAAAAGCTACCGTACATTCCACTGTAACAATAACATGGGAATATATCGACTTGACTATTTTACTTATTGTTTTTGCACGACCAGGGAGTAACGTATACTTTATGGAACCTAGCAGAGTCAAGATGGAATTAAAATTTATTTTCAACAAACTAACTCTAACAATTCCCTTTTGCTGAAACCATCCTCCTTCTCCAAGATTTTAATGGGTGTGACACTACGTCCGCCATTTACAGCAAAAGCAAAGGACGATTGGTTAAGTTGTTCAGTATTATTAGTATGTTGTTCATGGCACTTGCCTCTACTACTGTACAAAAATTTGCGACTGCACGAATCATTTCCCCTATTTTTCCTTCGTTGACTGGATTATTATCCATATTATTATTATTAATATTTAAATTAGCTGATTCAGTTAATGGCATTGGATTTGCTATATTTTGAAATAGATTTATACATCAATTTTTTCAGTGGCGGCTGGTGCCCCAGATTTGGAGGTGCAGTTGCGTGGACGGGACTGGTTCGTTTGGTGTCGGTGTTATGCTCGACATCTGGGAGTACATCGCCGATAATGGGCGAGTCGGTCTTGTCTGTGTGGCTGCTCACGCCCCGAGCCGCCACTGAATTTTTTGTTTAAAAATATTTTGATAATGTATAAAAATTATATTTTGGGCACCGGTGAACTCGTCACTATTTTTAATCCCAACCCTTTTAAACTAGCCAACTGGTCACCAAAGAAAATCAGGTAACTTTGAAGGTACCCCTTTGAAACCGGTGATCTCGTCACTTTCACTTAAATAGCTATTAGCAACCACTAATAGGATTATCTTTATTATCATGAAACTTTGGGTAAAATATTTAGAAATTTGCTATAAATTGACTCTTGTAAAACGATTGCATTTGTTTACTACAACTTGTTACATTGGTGTCTCGTGTATAATGGAAGCTCTAGTTGTCGATTTTATATACAGCCAACGAGGTCAGAAAATGCTGGTGTGTAACGATTTCAAATTTAAAAAGAGGAAGGTTTTAAAAAACGCAAGAATTCTGTGGAGTTGTGCTACATCGGGTTGTGGAGCAAAATGTCATACCGATGGTAAGCACTGTTTTTTTTTCCATGTTTGTACATTTTTATTTTTAACGGCGAGATCTGTTAAAATCAAATGTTACACCGGGAGAAAAATTTATTTGTCAATAAGTAGGCTATTTCTTTTCTTGAACACTATTGTAGGATTCGAGGGAACATCACTTTTATACAACGTAAACATGTTTTTAATATACTAACAAAGAAAGAAACTATTTTATTAATCCATCAGAAATATATGTGTGTCAAACTTGAATAGTTTTATCATAAAGAAATTATATTTTTGTCTTTAAGGAACTCTTATAATCTCAAGTTCCTGATTTAGGTGGTGTAAATAAAGTCACTGTAATATAACAAATATTCTTGTGGGTGGTATTCACACACTACTTTGTCAAATCTGTTATGGTTATGAAGGTATATGTAAGTTGTAAATAAATTTCAGATCTAAATGTAGTTTATAAACATGTGATGTGTTGAAGAAAATAATAAAAGTATTTTTAATCTACTATGCCTTTTTATTTTTCTACACTACTTTGTCAGATCTGTTATGGTTATGAAGGTATATGTGTTCGCTAATCGCCTGGGTCTAAAAATTAAGCCGCGGATTAAAGGTGCCGAGATGGCTAGTCTCGGGTGACGAGATGACCGCTCGTGATTCTACCTCCGGTGACGAGTTCGCTAGTCGCCTCGGTCCAAAAATTAATCCGGGGATTAAAAGTGCTGAGATGGCCCGTGAACTATATTTTGCCATCTTATAAATCAGGGTAGAGGCATATTGAAATGAATAGGACGATTATAGTTAATTCTATTCTCGCCTTGCTGAATAAGCATTAAGGTTAAACCGGAGGACAACGATCAACGAGTAGCGACAAAGACGTTAAAAGCGGGTCCATATTTTGTCGGTGGGCAAGGCTAGCTTGGTTGTTTGTGCGATCGTCTGTCTAGACTGTTTTTCGTAAGAATTACATTTTTTACACAAACAGGGAGTTGAAATAAAAAAGAAAACAGGTGACAAAAGGGCTGAAAGGAAACTAAAAATTATTTCTCATATACTAATCGCTTATTTATAAAACATAATAGTAAGAAATGTAATAAAGGTCAGTTTTAATTATATAATTCACAAATATAAAAGTTTTGACGTAAATCAATTCTGTGTTTCTGTGCAAAAGGCTAGACTATATTGATAGAACTAATATAATTTTCTCTCTATAGTCCATGAATTTTAATCAAGTCCTTCCCCTCTTAAACTGACACGTACTCCGTAAATAATTCGCAAATCAAATATAATACGTTTTACTTGATTATTTATTGTTTTTCAGGGTGCCAGTTTTACCCACCAGGTGAATATCTGCGATTCGTAAGAGTACCCGAAGATCTCGGAGTTGGCGAAGAAGTTTTACTCATCGATGTGTTTCCCAGGAAGAAGTTAGCCTTAACATCACTAGACAAGGTAATTTAGAGAATATTTACTTGGCAATCTTAATACTTCCGTATTAATTCTTTAAGCGAAATACCTTTTATTTAGTATTTCTAATGTAAAAATATCTACAATAAATATGAATATAATATATATTAACGATGGACGATTGCATTTTATACAAAGAAAACTTATGAATAAATATAAAACAGAGGTGTTTTATCAACTTCCCGTAAAAACATTATAAATCAAATTTATCTATTAAGCAATATAACACCATCCTATAAATGTTGATTATACTGATTACTTCTCAGACCTATATGTAAGTATGTCAAACCAAACAATTCCGCAATGTTAACTGAATTTATTTTTACGTTTATACATAGGTAATTATGTTCATGCAATTCTTCCTCTATTAGAAATTCGTTTGTTAGAAACTTATAAGAACATTTCCTGCTTATGATCATCATATATTTAAATCCAAGTAAAATTTGCATTAAATAGATTTTTTCCTTTACGGATTGTTACAGGATGGAGATGCAGATTATTTCACCTATAGAGATCTAAATCGGACGACGGTTTCTTTACTGCTGGCCCGATCGCTAGAAGACCTTGTAGATCGCGATAAGCCGCAGAATGTGCTCAAATTCAAAGTTATGTGCGATTTCGACAACGAAGAAGACTCTGTGAGTATGCCATTTTCACCGTTCGTTTTTGCAACAACGTCACGGGTTTTCAATGCACTTGGTGTCTGTGGCGCCCGCGTTGTTTCTTGAACTGCGTCAAATATCGTAAATAACTGAAAGTATATCACATTTAATATTGGGATTTTAACTAAAAACGTATTTTTACTCTCTCTTTCTCTTAAAGGAATAATCGTGTCAAGAAATTAGTGTTGGTTAAGTTTGCGGACTTCCTCTCTATCCAAAAGAATTTGTTGTCTACACAATCGCTTGCCATTACACCATACGTTATCAGATATAGGGCGGTATTTATAATGTTCATGCTTATTACAAATACTAAAAGTAGCAGTTCGAATTCGCCCATTGAATTTTGCTACACAATAACTTGATGTGACACTATGTTGACAGATAGACGTGAAATGTCATTTCACAAATCAAGTAATATAAATACATAGATTGGCAACTAGAAACAAGCACGTCTTTACCTACGGCCGCCTTAGGCACTGTCGTAGTTAAGGCGGGAAAATTTGAATGCATTGTATCATTTTCTTTAATCATGTTATTAGAAAATTAAAATATACTGGCAAGTATAGTTTTACGGGTACTGTCAATACCTACGAGGAAAGAACAGAACAAGAGAGAGTCTCCTTAAAAATAATATTTGTCCAAAATGGTAACTCAATAGGGCCGCCTCAATGCATAGAATATGTATGTTACACCACTGAGCACATAATCAAACATGTCAGATAAATGACAAGTTATTCAAAATACTCATTTTATAAATTATGATTGGCCAATATTGCCATAACTGACCTGCCTTAAAGTGGTAACTCCGTCTAAATAATACCTATTCCCCCACCAGTTTATTGTCTCTTCTGTTCTATTCTTTCCTCGCAGGTCAATACATAGTTACTAATAATACAAGTGCGAAAACCTAAGCTTAAAGTACGAGGTTTTCGTTATTTTATGGGCTGCTTTGATTTTCGGCATTGCTGGAGCATGTTGGCGCAAGGAATTATGTGATCGCACTGAAAATGATATCCAAAATACCGGAGAAGCTTTCATTGTAACTGTTCGAGATACCAAAATGCATTTACAAAGAAAGTTCACCATTTTTGGAGAAGTCTCTGTGGTTAACCCTTTCACCATATACCGAAAATATGGATCTTTTCGTCCCGTGAACACATCTCATGTTTGATTCTTCTTGCTTTTAAAATAATGGGAAGTGTACTCGACAGCACGTGGGTATAAACATTTTTGGTGAACTTCCTTCTAAAATTGCCGCGTATCTTAAATTAGAGGATACTAAAAATTATACGGGGCACTTCTTTCGAAGAAACTCCGCAACTACGTTAGCTGCAGGAGGTGGAGATCTAGTTTCACTAAAACGACATGGCGGTTGGCGTTCTTCTACCGTCGCAGAAAGATATATCGACGATTGCATGGAGGAACGCATCAAAATTGCCAAAAAGTTTTTGAGGCTAACACAACTACAACCGAGTTATCTACAAGTGACACTTCATCATCATCATCAACAAATGGTGTTCAATATTTTCATAAATGTGAATTTCACTTTCACACAAACGAGAAGAAGAATGCGAATTGAATTTTTATTATTGACTTCTATTTTGAATATACTATTTTTGTTGCTCTTTGTTTCGTGGTTTAAAATTTTTTAAACACGCTGTTCTGGAAAACTTGTTTTAAATAACTGTTTTTAGTCTAGGATCCAGATATTAAAAAGGCTTACTTAAAATATGATCAACAGAAGATAGTATATTACATATTAAGGTTGAGAAAATGACTATTATTGCCCAAGTGGCAAGAGCAATAGTCTTCTCAACCATAGTGTGTATACTATTCTTTGTACAAGTAGACTAATTGGAAATTGAAACATTAATAATTATGCATAAATTTACTCATATATGTAAGAATGCCCTTGTAATAAAACTTCGTATTAATAAATAAGTAGGCTATATTTTGATGTTGACAAATAAATTTTGACATAAATGCTGAAACTAAAAGCCAAGTATTTATTAGATTATTTTTCATTCCATTTATAATGTCTGAAGAGTTTAGATGTACACCACAGGCAGTTGAGTACTTGCTTCCGCATAAATCTAAACACATATACATGAAAACATATACAGAATTTAAAAAATGGTGTAATTCCAAAAATACAGTAGGAATTTCTGAAAACGTACTTCTTGCTTATAATAAGCCTCGATTTTATGGGCGTATTATTCAATGTTGAAAGCTACACTTGACCTAAAAGAGGATATTAACTTATCAAAATATTTTAAATTAATTGCCTTTTTAAAAGGAAAAATGAAAATTATAAGCTCAAAAAATCATTAGTACTTACTCAAGAGCAAATTATAAAATTCCTTAGTGAGGCACCCGACGCATGTTACATTGCAACTAAGGAAGTACGTTTATATATTAATACTTTGAAATTATTGAGAATTTATAACCCTGTAGACTGCTTTTGTAATTTGGTATTGCTGGTGCATGCCGAAGTGATGAGCTGTGTAATTTATTAATTTCTGTTGTCATCATGAAAAATGATTTAATTATTATTCACATCCGCAAAAGCAAAAATAGTTCGTCTCGAAAATTTGTAATAATGCAACCACTTTGGATGAAAATAATTATAAACTATTTAAAAACTAGACCAATTCCAGATATAGCAGAATTCTTTATTAGTGTACGTAATGGTAAATGTACTAGACCAAACATTGGACATAACACAATAGGACAGATGCTAAACAAAAATTGCCGAAAATCCACAGTTATATAGTGGGCATAGTTTCCGTAGAACCTCGGCTACACTTTTAGCTGTCAATGGTGGTAATATCCTTCAATCAAAACAACATGGTGGTTGGAAATTTTCTAGTGTAGCTGAAGGTTACATAGAAGATTCCCTAGTATATAAAAATATATAGCATGTATGTTACAAGGTCTACCTAGATCTACTTACGCAACCACACCTGCAATAAAAACAGGAGTTTTCGATATGAATCAAATTTCATCAACATTAGCAGTACAATAAGGATCTATTTCGACTGAAGATATTGTAAATACTTATGGAATTAACTCAATTAATAATACTGTCATTAATGTGCCTACAGATTTGCACAATCCTGGGTTTTCAAAAGGAATTGAACCATCAATAAATTTGACATGCCGTAATTGCACTATCAATTTTTATAAATAAATTAAGTAATTCTTTACGTCTGTAATAGTTACGGGTTACATTGTTTCCAAATTATACTATCATACATATTTTGCTATTGTTAACCTAAAATACAGTTATTCATTTTACTTAGAATTTTAGATTTTAGGTATGATTTGTGGTATAAAACGATGATGATATGCGGATATACGAATATGAAACTGACCAAACGGGTAAAGCCATAGGTAAAACTACAATGAATTTTGACGGTTGACATATTACTGCGATTACATGGTTGCGGCATGCGGTTTATTTGTTTATTTTTTTCATGGCGTTTTATTATGTGCAAAAATGCTATGATATTTTACTACTGATACAAAAAATTATTTATTTGCCCAAACAGCATTAAGCACATGATAAACATTAGCAATTGTATTAATTAAATGTATTGTACAGCAGATTTCAATAAACTCGAGTACAACGAGTTTCCTTAATCGCTCTCGACAATGTCACTTTTTGATTATATTGTGACAAATGGAAAGTGGTATGTATCGTATGTAGTAATATTTCTTTCTCTAAAGCTAACCTATTGAAAAATAAACGTTGACAATGCAAAAAAGAACGATTTACTCCCGTAAAATAATACAAACTGTCAAGCGTATGATTTCGAAGATGCAGGAATCAACTTGGTATTTTGATTACCGTAAAACTGCCTTGCCAAAAATATTTTAAGTTTGCAACTACAAAGGATAAAACTTAATTTTAATGAAACTCATTTATTTGCTTTTAATTTAATTGATATAACATTTGCATTACAATAACATAACGTAAATGTTTCTTTAGACCGTTTATTAATTGTCAAAGTTTTAGTTCTATATGTTATATAATATTCGGAAACCTGTTTTTTCAATAGTTTATACAACATTATTATAAAGCAGAAGTATAAAACGCCAAACAATTAAAGAAATTTAAAACGTTATTGTAGTGAATGTTGGCAACTAATAGTGACAACCTGTCGTGCCATATGTGACAATTAAGTCGGAACGCCAACTATTTATATATGCAGAAAGCATTGATGTGCTACCCATATCTTATTTATTACTTTTTGACTTTGGAATTTCCAACACTTTAATGCGATGACATAGATCACCTCATACATATAACACCACTATTTTGCGTGTAGACAAGGAAAACTGCGCTGCAACATAGTGAAATAGAAGACATAGTGGTCATACGGTCAAAACTGCGCATGCGCTACAAATTTTCATTTTAAGTATTTTTGTTTATCACATAGATGTATTCTTACAAATATTTATTTAAAGTTTGTTAATCGTTAAACAAGCATAAATTATTTAAAGAACGTCAACTCCTTGACATTGTATAAATTTTGGTTATGCTATAGTAAATTAATTAGGTAAAACTTTTTTTTTGGCATTACAATTGTGCTACAGCAGGAAGAAAAATGTCTCTGTATAGGTCATGTAAATTTGCAATAACAAGACCAACATTAATCAACTCAACATGCAAAAATATAATTCACTTTTCAGTAAGATATCCAGTTATGTATATGAGTAGGTATACTATCATCACCTTCAGTAAATCATCAGTGACTTTTCAAGTGTTTTCAAGTGTTATAACCCACTTTTCGATATATGCGATAAGTACATGCCTAAGACATATAATAATAGTAAATTAGATAGTTTAATGTTTTTATATCCTAGAATTACTGTCGTCTACATCGAAGCAATGTACAGAAACGACACAGTAAATTTTATATAAATTAAGTAAATATTATTTCTGCCTTACATATTTATTTATTATGAGCAATATATTTAAATATATTGCTCATAATAAAAGGAACAAAACTGCCTAGAATGTGGGTATTTTTAGAGGCCAAACTATCTAATTATCAAGAAAATATACATTGGGTGTCTGTAATTGCGATTTAGAAAATTAGTTATTAAGTTGGCAACTTGTAAACGTCTACCTTCATATTTAATTTACAAAATTAATATACAGTCATTTTCTTTTGCTTTTTCGCTTTTGTCAATTGTGTTTCACTATTTGTCAAATGACTTTCCATGTTTTTAAATGTCAGCTGAATTTGTCAAATGGATTTCCCTTTTTATCAAATTAGTTTCCCTTTATATCAATTGCTGTTCTTGTTACCGCTACTATTTTATAAATAATATAGCAATTTACATATTAGAGTGAGAAATTTATTTTGTATTTAGATACAGAGATATCAACAATTCCTGTAGACCACGTGACTACCAAATTAGGCAACCCAATTAACAGCAGTTGGTAGTATTGAATGTTTTATGTAAAATATGGTTAAAAGTGTCAACAATGACAGCAGTATTTGTGAATAAAATGTACGCTACTGTCAAATACTAGCGATACGCGAATCTCATAAACGTATGAACACGAAAATCACCAGATTTTAGAAAATTACTGATCACGTGGTCTACAATCTTTCTCGATAGCACTGTACAAACACAGTGTATCATCTATGTAATATAAACACAACTTAATTCAAAATTTATTTTTAAACAGTTGTGTAAATACATGTCTCCATGTGTTGAACATAAGTGAAACAATTTTCTGGACTTATACGCTCAGATGCATTGTGTACTGCCTCATATAATTCATTTTCACTGGTTGACTGTGTTCTTTTTATTATTTGCTTTCACTGGTTAAATAACACTTCTATTGGATTTAGAGAAGGCCTGTATGTAAGTGGGAGGAAACATTGGAAAATAACCATGTATGACCTCTAATGAGGGCTAACTTCCTCGCCTCTATGAAATCTTACATTGTCCACAACAATATGAGCCCCTTCTACACTGTTATTATGTAAATGTTAAATTAACGTTGTGAGAAATTCAGAAAAGAAGAACATTTTTTCTCCTTCCAGGATCATTCTGTTATACTGCACTGCGTAAGCAAAGCGAGCTTAATGTCCGGTGTATTTCTTCTTTCAGGAACAAATGACACTTTTTTAACACAATAATAAAAGTTGCTCTATTAATCGTAGATATTTGTTGAAGAAGTGGACATTGGTTTAAGCACTTTTCTTGTAACTGGCTGAGGATTAAAGAACAACCCAGGTCAACCCAGTCACAAATCTGTTCTTGTTGAGCATTTAATAATTTTTGTTTCCGATGTACTGCACTTACATTTGCAGTATTATTAGTTCTCCTATATGTTGCATAATTTTTTTTATCGCCAACAGTCAGTAAAGTGATGCGTTACCATAGCGTTTTACGGAGGTAAAGAAACACTTTATCGTACTGTACAATAAAGTACTTTACCTGCCGCTAATATCTGTCAGCGTAGCCATGACTGATGACTTTAAAAATAAATCGTTTGTCACTGTCATAAACTGTCATATAAGTTATTATATCTTTATTTCTTAAATTAACAATTTTCGCGGTTGGCGATAAAATTTTGTATGCACCACGTCAGTAAAGTACCTTTACAGAACTCGTCTGTTACTCTCCGCGCTCGCTTCACTCGCTTGGCTCGTAAATCAGACTCGTTCGATAAAGTATCACTTTACTGACTTGTTACATAAATAACTATTATCGACGACTAAACAATAAAGTAGGTATTAATCACTATTGGTTAATAATAGGGCTCATAATACCCAGAGGGAATAATGAAATGCGGCCGGGGAATAATGAGCCATAACGTTACCATTATTCCCTGCATTCCGCCAATAGAACATAACGTTCCCAACGTTGTTGTAGTAACGATAGACAAGTCCGGCCATTTTACTAACTGTCACACGTCATATTGATAGTAATCTGACATTTTCGTTTAATTATTTTGATTTTTTTTTAGTAATCTTCAGTTAGTCGTAGATAAAGTAGTATATACTAACTCGCAATAATGACTATTATTCCCTCGAGCCGAGTTACTCCCTCGCCGGTATTATACATATTAATCACTATTGGCTAATAACTGTCATTATTGACTCGTTGTATAAACTACTGTTATCGACGACTAAACAATAAAGTAGGTATTATATTAATCACTATTGGCTAATAATAGGACTCATAATACCTGGAAGGAATAATGAAATGCGACCGGGGAATAATGAGCCATAACGTTACTATTATTCCCTGCATTCCGCCAATAAGAACATAACGTTACCAACGTTGTCGTAGTAACGATAGACAAGTCCGCCATTTTACTAACTGTCAAATTGTCAAACGTCATATCGATATAGTAATCTAACATTTTCGTTTAATTATTTTGATTTTTTTTAGTAATTTTCAGTTAGTCGTCGATAAAGTAGTGTATACTAACTCGCAATAATGACTATTATTCCCTCGAACTGAGTTACTCCCTCGCCGCTTCACGGCTCGGTTCGCAAATTCGGCTCTCGGGAGTAATAACTGTCATTATTGACTCGTTGTATAAACTACTATTAACTGTATCCGGCAAAACGAAATGAAATTTTGAATTAAGTTATGTTTATATTACATAGAGGTTACACCGTGTTTGTATCTAAATACAAAATAAATTTGTCACTTTAATGTGTAAATTGCTAAAAAAAAATTATAAAACGTAAGAAGTACGAGGTATGTCTCAGAAGTAATGAAAATGAATTGTTTACGCTAAATATGACAACTACTGCAGCCGACTGGAGTCGACTACATGTGAGTGGAATGTCTAAGAACTAAGTCTAGTGTTTGTGGCATGAGCCCCACGTATTTACCTTTAAGTTCCAATACCACGTTACATGTAAAATGCAGGCAAATATCGAGCAACGATATGGAATTAAATTTTGCGTTAAAAAAGGGAACTGCTTCAGAGACACTACAATGGTAAGAACAACATATGGAGATGTTACGTTGTCGTCAGCAGAAGCTTTCAGATGGTACAAGGCTTTCAAAGATTGCCGCGACACCACCGAAGATTACCATTGCTCCGGACTGCTGTCCACGTCAAAAACCGATGAAAGCGTGGCGAATGTGCGGTCTGCTTTAGCAGATGGTTGACACTCAGGTTTATGGCACATGAGGTCGGCATGAGTAAGGACACTGTTTATCGAATTGTGACAAAGGAATTAGGCATGCGGAAAATTTGTGCAACGCTGGTGCCCAAGAACTCGTCTGATGAACAAAAGGAAAATCGCTTCTCCATTAGTCAACACTTGCGGGATCGCTTAACAACCCAACCCAACTTCATGCACAGAGTGATAACACGTGATAACTCATGGGTATTTAAATATGATCCAGAAACAAAGCGACAAAGCGCTGAGTGGCACACACCTGCATCACCGCGGCCCAAGAAAGCTCGCATGAGCAAATTCTGAATCAAGTCGATGCTTATCATCAATTTTGATTCGCGTGTAATTGTCCACAAAGAATTCGTACCGCCGGGCCAGACAGTGAATCAAACTCTTTATCGCAACGTCCTTGAACGTTTTCGGCAAAGAGTTCTGCGTGTGCGGCCTGACATTGCCAGCTCATAGATCCTGCATCACGATAATGCCCCCAGTCACAGCTCATTGTCGGTTGGAGAATTTTTGGCAGAGAAAAGTATTCTAGCACTCCCACACCCGCCCTACATTCCAAACATGGCTCCATGTGATTTTTTTCTTGTTCCAACGCTTAAGCGGTAATTGAAATGTGCCCACTACGGAACAATAAACAACATCCAAACAGTCAGGACATAAACAACATCCAAACAGTCAGGACACAGGTTCTAAACAGCCTAACGAAACAAGACTTCCAGAACTGTTACCAAGCATGGAAAACTCACTAAAGACGCTGTGTGCATTCGCAAGGGACATACTTTGAAGGGAACAATATTAATTTGTAGATACATTCGATAAAACTCTTGAAAACTAATCATTCTCGTTAATTCTGAGACACACCTCGTATACATATCTTCATATAAACAAGAAAAGCAATTGATATAAAGGGAAAGTAATTTGACAAAAAGGGAATTTCATTTGACAAATTCAGCTGACGTTTAAGAACATTGAAAGTCATTTGATAAATAGTGAAACGCAATTGACAAAACCGGAAAAGCAAAAGAAAATGATTGTAACTTTAGAACTATCGTATCATGCCTATATGCAACTAAAACATTGCCAGTGTGTAGAAATAGCATTAATAACCTGTATTGTCGAATTCTTGTTTTAATTTTCAAAATAACTGCACATATGGGATTATAATGTAAAATTTGACAGTTAATTAAAATTTACGCAGGCGTGGCAATTGTAAAACCTAAAAATCGCAAAAATACAAATGGCGGCAGCGTGAATCTGTTACAGACACCTTATATCTCCATGTAATAAGGTATGTATTAAACCTCTTTAAAGGGCGTATACTATCTTGTTGCCATGATCTCCCAATTTTGCCGGTATGTATCTAATAGAAAGTTGAGGAATTTTGATGTGTTCACCTCAGACACCATATGATATGAAATAATATGCTCAGATGTGTTATTACGAGAAGAGATTAGCCGTTTATTGGAATTCATCATGTTACATCGATAATTGTCTACATAACTTGAAAGGATGAACTCTTTATTCATAACACCACCGATGTGTTTGTTTTTAATTCAAACTTTTGTCAAGCAAATATATAATTATGTACTGACATAATATTATTGTTTATTATGCGTTTATCTACATTTACAAATGATTATTAATAATTAAATAAATATTACAAAAAAAGTAACAATTTTGCTATATCACTTAGGATTTTGTAATATTCTGGCGAATTATTTCAATACAACATAAATAATGCACCTAAATATACGTGTAATCTAAAAATAAATAGAAATGTCAATCCATGATAAATAAAATACATATCCATTTGAATTACGCTTTAATGGTTTATATATTAGAATGTGCCTACATAAGCGGCTGATCTAATAGACAACAAGTTCACTCATATGTTCATTAGATACCTCTCTGAAAGATACTTTCAGGTTAAAATCAACAATACATTCTCAACATATCAACTTACACAATCAGGAGTATCACAGGGTAGTGTGCTGAGACCATACTTGTGTCTATTATACACAGCTGGTGTGCAAGTTACTGCTGAAACCCACATTGCAACCTTTGCTTACAACACAGCTATCCTAGCAGCAGATAAAAACCCTATAGAGGCTACAAATTACAACGTTATATAAACTAACTAGAGATTTAGATGAACAAATGGAGAATCAAAGTCAATAGTAACAAGTCAACCCAAATCACATTTGCTACCAGACGAACCTTATGCCAACAGATATCGTTATACAAAGAGCATTACCAATGAAAACTGACGTACTTGGCAGTTCATTTCGATCAGATATTTACCTGACAAGCTCACATCCAGAGAAAAAACAGCTACTTACATTCAAATCCACACAAATGAACTGGTTGTTGCGTAGAAGATAGTTAACCATTGAGAGCAAGATTTTTCTCTTCAAAAGTATACTGCTACCAATATGGAGCTATGGAATCGAACTCTGGAGTTGCGCAAAACCGTCAAACATCAAAATTCTGCGAGCATTTCAATCTAAAATGCTTGCATGATGGCTAACACACCTTTGTACGTGACAAACTTAACGTTATATGAGCCTACAAATACCATTTGTGAAGGCTCACGCTATACGCTATAAAGAAAAAACTTATTTAGGTAATCAACTTGAAAGAAATTGGCCAGTGAACAGTATAACAACTCCTGTCAAGCTTACTTACTTATTACACTAAAGCTTGTAGATTTGAGTGGATTGTGTTTGCGATTAAATTTATAACAAAAAAAATATGTTCATTACATTTATTAATTAAATTGCCTATACTTCAAAATTTTATTTTTTTTAAATATGTTGAACTATCATAAAATAGCGAAATTACAAATTATATTTTGAATATTTAATTGATATAATCGTTAATTATTGCGATTATTATTACAATTTTATATTGGTAATTGATGTATTTATTAAAAATGGTTAAATAATGTGCATGTAAATCCAAGTAGTACATATTTTCTTAAATATAATTTTTTCTGTACTTTGCCGACATTATTATTTTTGCATAAAGTTGATGAATTTAAAGGACCATAAAATCGAAATGTTTTTCCTTTAAAAAACAGCCTTTCCGTAAAAGTTGCCAACTCCAATGCTGTCTTTCTGGACAAGGTGAAAGTCGCCATTGCCAAACAAACAAGCATTGGTTGAAAAATTATTGGGAGATCTCTCCTTGGTTGATCTAGAAAACTTGACGATTTTGAAACCTGTGTTTCCGTAATTCACATGTTTTATTTCAACTGTCACTCCTTAAACCAAATCATCTTTTGCGCAACACTATGCTGTGAATAGTACTGATGGTGGGATTAACAAAGGAGAAGAGAGGATAGAAGGATACCATTATAATTAAGTTTCTTGATTTTTTTCGTTTCATTATCGTGTTTAATTAACAGAAATTCAACAATTAATAGTTTATTCTTTCGTTTGGTAGTATTTACATGCACTAAATTTGTATTTAGAAGGTAAAATAAATATATATATTTTATCGCTAACCGTCAATAAAGTGATGCATTACCATGGCGTTTTACGGAGGTAAACAAACACTTTATCATACTGTAAAATAAAATACTCTACCTGCCGCTAATATCTGTCAACGTAGCCATGACTAATGACTTTAAACATAAATCGTCTGTCGCTGTCATAAAATGTGATAAATCATTATATCTTTGGTTTTTAGATTACAAATTTTCACGGTTGCCGATAAAATTTTCTATGCACCACGTCAGTAAAGCGCCTTTATCGAACTCGCCTGTTAATCGCTCGTTTGGCTCATAAAGCAGACTCGTTCGATGAAGGATCACTTTACTGACATGGTGCATAAATAACTATTATGTCAAACTGCACCATAATGACTTACTGTATTATTTGGCGTCCATAAAGTGGCACTTTTCGGACTAGTTCATAATGATAAAGTAAAACGGTCGGATATCATAGCTGACAATTCCATCAACAAAAAGTCAAAATATTAATCATTTCGTTAAAGTTAGTAAGCACAACATTGAACACTAAATTACATTATTGACAACGAAGGGTTGTTGTTGTATTTTACATTGACAACACAATTAACATTACCATGTATTGACAATGGTACTGCCGATGAATTTTCTGCTTTTCACTTTCTACTGACAAAGTTTCTGTCTCTAAAATTTTTATGACAGTATTATAAACAAATACAATCCTTACGAAATATACAGAAATGTTAATGATAAAGTAGTTGAATCACGATCAAACGCGCCATCTATTGGATTTTTTTTGTGGAGAACTCTTCCGCGGTAATTTGGTATTATAAATTATATGATGCATATAGAAACGTCGAATACTAAAATGAGAAAATCTGTAATACATGTAGACTCTAAAAAGTTGACATTTAGAGTCTAGTAGCGTATCAGATTCTCTTAATTTTCGACGATGACACATCTTGTATAATACATTAACTTTGTTGTTAAACCTACCCCATAATTAAAACTGCTACCAGAATAGATTTCGCGAAGAAAATTAATAATGTCATTTCATGTGAGGTTAAGTCGATATCAACAGAAAATATGTCGAAAACCAATCACAACCATCTAGTGGCGCCCCCAGCCGGTATACAAAGGGTATGGAGAACTTGTCCGCCATAATTGTTTTACTATAGCCTATATTAGATTACACGGCATTGACATTATCAATCTTTTTGCTCTCCGATTGTTCCACATATCCCTCGGCAACATTAGTAGATCGCCAGCCTCTATGACGCATAATGTCTCGCATAGTGTCTCCAGAATTGGCTAGAAAACTTGCAGAAGTTCTTCGATAGCAATGGCCTGTATAAAATCTATAACCCGAAAAATTTGAAAAATTAGTTACAATACTGGGCACACTACCAACTTTGTGAATTCCCACAGACTGAACAGTGCGTGCATTCACCTTTGACATAATTTACAAAAAATCTCTTATGAAAGGTTACTTTTGGCCGAAGATCAATATATTTTCTAATTAATCCTAGCGAATTGAACTTTTATACCCGTCTCCTTTCCTATTCGTTCATTCAAATTAATTGTTATCCGTTGCATGGAATATTAAGTCCATATCTAGATATTTTGTAAGATGACAATTCAGTATTAAAGTATACCAGTATTACATCTTCAATAGTTTTCATTATTTTTCTTTTTAAGCACTAATTTTTTTAATGGTGTACGTCTTCGTATAAAGATCTCAACTTGACTGGAAGAAGATACTCTTTAGTTTTTGACGCAACAATCTCTTCCATATTGCAATAAAAAATTAAAATATCGAACAATTAAGAGATATTTCTGACAGTTACAGTATTCCATAGACAACACTATCTAGGTAACGAGAAAAGCAAACGCGAAAATATTAAATGCGTAAATAAGGTGCGTAAATTATTGGCCTCGCTCGCTTTGCGAGCTCTTCCTTTAAACTTTTGGTCGCGTTCATAAAGACCTAAACTGTGTATTCGTTAAATAAATAGCTATATAGCTATCATAGAAATAATGTACCGTAACTCGTGAACATACAAAATTCCGAAAAATTTTAATCTGTGATTAGTGGTAAAACTGTGCGTTATGGATCTTTTAAATTATTTTTCTACTAATCTGCATCTATAAAACTACCGCCTACTTTTACCGCCAAAGCCCTTTACTTATGAACAATATTACACAACCGGAATCGGGCATTCCAGTAATCTATTCTAGGTGCACTCATCCATAAGTATGTCTTTCCGACACACATAACTAATCAATTGCAAAATGGATGCTCAGCGCATATTACATAAAATGTCAAAACATAAACAGATGATAATAATTTTTCCCGCATATAAATGCAGGTTCATACGAATACGGCGTGACCTTTCATTTTCAGGGTCAACAATCCGTTTTTTCGCGCGATTGCGTAAATAGCACACATATATCAAGTAAATTACATACGTACTGTATTGTCTCGTATTCATTTTTTTTAAAATAGTACACAGTTCAAAGCTAATGAATTTTTAATTAATACAAGTTTTACCGACCTACTCCGTAATTAGAAAATCGTTTCAAGAATCACTAATAGTACGACATTCCCAATACTTTTAATTGATTTATGGATATTCGAAACTGTTATTAAAGCTAACATATCAAATAATTATTTCTTTTCAGTACACATTTTCAAAATTTAAGGCTTTCTTCCAGCTACCTGGTTTCAAAATCGACATTTTCTTTAAAACAAAATTTTAATTTTAGGACATACTTTTATTTGTGCAACATGCAGAAAATTTAATTAGCACTGCATGATAAATTATAAATTAGGATATTTTATTTTCATTTTCTCCTAAATTACATGCATAATTGAGCGATTCTAATATTAATTAGGGACCGGACACGAGCGGCCGATGACTAATCGCCCACGGGAGCACTATTAAAATTTTGTATTTTTAAAGAGTTTTTAATTTTATTTATATAATTGGATAACAAGTGGGTGGTGATCTATAAAATACAAAATACGTTATTATTTGTTTATTGTGTAGTTTGAGTGAGGTTCATCCTTGTAGATAGAAAACGTCTTTTCTACATCGCAACAGGTTATAGGTGCATACTGGAAATATTCTTTTATTTCAGATATTATTAAATCTGGATTTCTATTAAAACTTGCGTCTAACTTTTGCCGAAGGCCACATCAGAAGTCATTTGGAATACTTTTGAAATTATTAATAGCCACGTCTAATGTGGTTAATCCATACTTTAATTTGAGATTTCGATTTTCAAAATATATGATTAGTTTAGGCAAATTTCCAAAGTGTTCCTGAAGGAAATACAACCGCTTTTTTAAATTTGGGTTTTGTGTTTGTTCCTTGCACTCAGAAATACAAAATTGTGTACACTATCGAAATTCTCTGCATAAAAACTAGTAGCTTCCAGTCATGTTCCCCATTTAGTTATTACTGGCGAGGGAGGCAGTGAGAAAGATTGAATTTTTTCCCTGTAAAGACCTACTCTCAACGGTACTTTTCAGAATTTTTTTTAAAATAGAATACAAGTCTATCACCTTCCGCATAAGTGTCACTGATATATTCACAGATTCTGTGAAGAGCATGTGCTACACAAGTAATATGCAGCATATAAGGATATGTTTCTTTTTATAGTCTGCTTGTTTTTAACATATATGCGGCACTGTCACTAACAAATAAAAGCATTTTTTATTTGTTACTATTGTCCGAATGAAGCATTTTGTGCAAATTCTCGTCAATGGTTTTAGCAACTGTTTCCACATCAACTGTATCTATAACTTTAGATGCTATTACATATGCGTTATATGGAATAGTTGGATATAGTACACCAGCTACAACATTTACCACACAGCGTCCAAATATATCGACGGTTTCGTCGGCACTTATCCGTCGGTACTGATTTGAAAGATGTCTTCTAATGCATTCTACTGTTTTCGTGAAGCACTTAGGAGAATAATATTTCGTAAGGTGGATTCATCAGGAACATTTCGACCAGTATATTTTTGGAGAAATGTTTTGAAAGTGGGATTGTAAAGTTTATTTAATGGGATATTAGCCGCCTTTAAAGTTTCCCAGTGTTCTTCGTTAAAATTCTCAGCTTCCAACGGGTCCAATTTCTGTATACCGGGCTCTTTTTTTATCATTACACATAGCATTTTCCCTATGTGTAATGATAAAAAAAAAATTGTCAATGCATTAGCGATATAGTCACTGTATAGTAGACAACCAGTTATACACTCGTATTTTGACAAGCAGGAACAGTGAGCTGTCATAAGATTTTTATCAGTCAATTTTCGTTAAACTTTTTATTAAAATTTTAAAATAAAAATTGAGTTTGTAGCAGAAACACTGTACGATACACGTGTTAAAATGTTATTTTATTTTGCTTTTTTTAAATTGCTCCAGTTCCTAATCACCCTCCTGTCGCAAATCTTACTCGCAAAATAAAATAGTACTTTTAACAATTATATCGTAAATAACTAATTTTGTACAATTTTTCTTACAATTTTAAAATTCGAAATATATCACGTCGTCAACATCATAATCGCTACATTAAGGATTTCCCGCCATTTCCCACTGGCCGATACAAATAAAATAATATTCTGGAGATCCGTTTCTCTTCTACCATAAATTATTTGTACGGAAAAATTAAACTTTGCAGCGTACATAAAACCTTTTACATTTATTACGAAACTGTTAAAATTTAGCGCGAAAGTATTTGATTCGGCAATAATACTTGTACTGGTAACACTGGGCGATACAGAGCAAAATAAAGCTTAGAAGAATTAGGTTATGTTTTTAATAAAGAAAATGCAGAATATCACTTGGAACAAAATAATTAGTTTATTATAACAATTAAACGAACTTAAATGTGAAGTCTAATATCATAACAAGTTCTCGAAATGTCCACCTTGTCGTTCAAGGCAATAAGCAAGGCGATCTTGAAAGCAACGAAGTGTATTTCTAATAAATTCTGGCCTTATTCCATTACATGCAGTACGTATACGCTCTTTTAGTTCATTCAAGTTGCGTATTCGTACATTGTTGTAAATTTTACTTTTTAGGTAACCCCAAAGAAAATAGTCATTTGGAGATAAATCAGCGGATCTTGGAGGCCATAGTATGGGACCAAATCTACCAATCTACCGTCTTTGAAATAAGTTATTTAAAAAATTCCTGATAGCGTTAGTAGAATGTGGCGGGGCCCCATCCATTTGGAACCAGGGTTCATCAACATTCATCATCTCAATTGATGGAATGATATGGTCTCTCAACAAATTCAAATATTTCACTGCAGTGAGGTTACCGTCAATAAAAAAATGGGCCAATAAGTCTATCGCTTATTATTCCAATCCAGACATTAACTTTTTGAGGGTACTGTGTTCGGGTCAGGTTTTGAGCGTGAGGATTTGTACGGGACCAGTACCTAATGGATTAATGGATAGAAAATTTAATAATTTTTCATGGATAAATGTAGGGTACAAACCGAAAGTTCTGAGAGTTGACTTCACCGTTTACGGTAAATGTAGCCTCATCAGCAAAAATTATTTTATTTAAAATTTCTTGGTTTTCATTTAACATGTTAAACATTATTTCACAAAACTCATTTCGTTTTATCTTATCCTCTTCGAAAAGCTCTTGATGATTTGATATTTTGTATGGCCTATATTTAATTCTTTCAGAGTTTTGTATACCGAACTGTACGATACTCCAAAATGTTTAGCTACATCTAAAAGAGATCCTACAGACCGTTCCTCTACGTAACACAGGATATTTAATTTCATGTCTTCTGTTCGAACATGATTGGTTCTATTTCTTTTTTTGTGAGAATTTAGAACACAACCATCTTCTTGAAATTTTTTAAAAAAGTTCAGAATTGTTTTTGCACAAGGTATAGGCCTGTCTGGATAATTGACGGAAAACATGTCTCTAACTTGCCTTAAACTATTATTTTTCTGGTACCACATTACTATAGCCGCCTTTTCATTTCTGTTGTATTTATCCATGATTTATAAATAAATTATCTATTTTTTAATAAAATGTATTTAATTTATGACCTATGTTTGAATAAAAATTCAGAAATATTACACATAAAAAATGTTTTTCCCGTCATGGCAACCTGATTTAAAAATTAATTATACGTAAATTCTTCATTAGTGTATAACTGGTCGTCTACTATACAGTGACTATATCGCTAATGCATTGACAATTTTTTTTTTATCATTACACATAGGGAAAATGCTATGTGTAATGATAAAAAAAGAGCCCGGTATGTTTTAGCGATGCTAAATGATGTTGTACGTGCGATTTTTGGATATTCTGGAACGGTATTTTACAGACTGTGCAATAAATTTTGGAATCACTGACAAGAAATATACAATCTGTATGACCCTTAATCCAACTCGCCATTGTTTCACGCTGACATTCTCGGCGTTCTTCCATATCATATTAGAAAAAGTAACATAAACAATGTTCTAGATCTAAATAAATGACAACTAAAAAATGCATGCGTATGTTATTGAAACTTAACGAAATCCAATGCACAGTTGCGTGAAGATAATTCGGAGAAGTAGATTCAATGAAACGGTATTAAACAGGAACTATTACAAAAATTACGAAGTATGTATTTAACAGTCAAAACAATAAAGAAACCGAAACTAACTCTCCGTACTTTATTTATCTTACGAAATATAAAGTAAATAGAATAAATTTTAAAAACTCCTTACGCTTCTACCTACACCCATGAAGAAAGGAATTCAACAGTATCAGTAACAGATGTTGCAGTTCACCATATGAATAGTGCTATTCAGTAACTGCGTGATATTATACATTATTTCTTTTATCCGTCGTAATTTCGGCCTGATACATCCAGGCTATAATAATAATGCATTATTTCCCAAAGATCACTGAGTAACAGAAATGTGGTTAAATGATATATGTAATACTACTATATTGCATGTGCTGTATCTATATTATGTATAATTTTTCGTCCGAACTAAGAGAGTAAGGTACTAAATGCTAGGTAAATACAAAACATAAATACAAGCTCTGATTTAAATGGGGCAATCCAAACCAATGACGGTATACAACTAAGGGTGGTTCAGTTTCTATGTCCTATCGTTAGTCAGTTTACTGGCGACCGTGACGTCACGGGCCGACCTAATGGTGCACATCCTAACATGCTGCATTTGCTTACACGCTTTCTTTGCTGTTGCTTTATATTATGTTGGAATTTTGCTGTATTTAACGGGCATGAAAGGAGAATCTATTTGACTGGTGACTTCATAGACATAAATAAAAACAATAAAAAAAATAGATTTTATACATTTATTTGGCATGTTTGGTCTGGAATACATCTTTAAAGAAAACTCCAGAATATGAGCGAACCCTTCAATATGTACAGATAATATTTTTGTCAGCGAGAAAAATACATTTGCTAGTGCGGTACTGTAGAAACACATGTGTCGGATCATTAGAGCCGGTTAAGAGGGGCGTTTACTAACAAATAGAACCTTATGCAACTTATATTACTCGCGGGACGGGTAGACACAAGGGGATGTGAGTAGGCGGAGGTAGACGATATTCGGTTCTGTCACAGCGCTTCGGTTTTATTGACAGATTCTGTCATAGATAAAGGAATACTATAGATAGGAAACATAATGTATAAAGAATGAGTACTTATGGAATATTATAGGTATATATGACATTTATTTTTAATTACAAACTGGCACTCTGGCTTAAGTCTGGAATAGCCGACCGATTCCGATGGATTTTCGTCTTCACTAGGACCGGTAGAGATACCGTAAGTGGGGATAGACGACGGAATAGCTTGGAAAACCCTCGTGTGAAATGTGTGTGACAATGTTTACTATTTAGTGTTTTTTATCTTCAAAAATAATTACAGAAAATTCTTCTTTTTTATATCGTTCATCAAATGTGCAGCTGGTGCGCGGAGGTTGTCTTTTTCTTTTGTGTATCAGCCTTAGTTAGTAGACATTACTTAAATTCATGCATTTTTGTCGTTATTTCTAAGACACATAACTTTTTTAAGAAAATAAATTAGTACAAAAACTGACCTTGACATTATAAATTGATGCCTTTTGCATCACTAACCCAAATTTGAGATTCTAAAATTACAAAATAAATTCAAGAAACGCGAAGCGGTGATGCCTTAGTTTTCGATAGGTAAACGCTCCTCTTAATACGTACTTATGCACCAAATACTGCTCCTGAATATAAAACAGAGGCTGTAATTACAGTAAGAAACTTTAGTCAATATCAAACGTACTTATTCATAAATATGCTGTCTCATGTCTCCTGAATGGGGCTGCTGGCTGGAAATGATGTTAGAGAAGCTGGCAGTAGTTTTCAATAAGTGGCATACAGAAGAACTTAAGGAAATGAAAAATAAGCTGCGGGCGTTGATGATTATCTACCCGGCTAGTGATACAGCTGCTCTACGAATACACAGGGAATTCAAACTGACATATAATATATTGAATAGAACATCGAAAAGAAAATGTAATGAAAAATATATACAGATATCTGAGAATAAACAAAAACCAGTATGGAACATTTTTAACAATGAGAAGGAAAAGAACCGCCCATATCACGAGGTTTTGCGCTTGGAACCTAACAGCCGAACAGCTAAAATTCAAGGTATTTAAATCTGCAATAAACAAAAGACTGTTGAATTCTTTTTTAAAAACATGAAATCCTCACAAGTAGTCAGCATGGATACCGGGTCGAGAAGTCTACAGTAACGCCAGCCGTTACTGTTTAAATATATGTAATAGCAAAAAAAAAATTGATTGTTGAGAGTATCAATTATAAATAGTTTTTTTAATATCTTTGTTAACAAATATTGGTTCATTCAGAATTTTTTTTTAAAATTATATATACAGTTCTATTAACGAAGTTGGACATCTAAAGCTCTATACAATACACGTATTCCTACCTACACCATATGCACTATGTCCGGTAAGACTGAAAACACCCAAAAATAAACTTGATGTGTTGTACTTTTGAAAAAAAATTAAAACTGTTCCATTAAAGTTTCAAACAGCTTTGATCACGTAGTCTGTTTTACCCATGCATTAAATCAAAATGTCGATATAGATATATACCTAGATAAGAAATGACAGATAAATACAGAACTTAGGAATAACCTCTGATTTAAATTAACAATTATAATCATGATATTACCGAATCAGCATTTATGTAGGTATAGATATTTATAACAGAAAAACTTGTGAAACTATAACTACTGCATTTAGTTGAACGTCCTTATTGGAATTATCTGAAATTATATTATTGAATATAAATACCGATCGTTTTATTTCGACTTATAGAAAACATATAAATTGATGTTTTATAAACACAATCAAGTATATAGTTCATATTCGGGTTGTATTATATTTCGACATAGAATTTTATTGTGAATTTTTAAACTTAGAAACGCGAATATAATTAATGCGTGAAATATTTTAGGTATATGTAGGAATAAAACAGTATCTGTTTTATATCTGTATACACACATTATTTAATATACTAATTGTATATGCCTCGAAGCTTAAATTCGTATTCTTGTTTTCTTTCGATATGGTTAATCAATTCATGGAAATAAAAACTTGTTCAAACTTTATTTATGCGCATATGCTAGTAAAGAATGTATACAGAAAATTTCTCTAATACACTTGGATTTCTTTAGCGTATGTAAGAATACATATTAGTTCAATACTGAAATCAATGAGCAAAGTTAAATTTCTACTTTGCAGTGCAATTTTTTTTAATTTTATTTATGTTCACAATTCTGTATTCATTTTGTGCATGCCTCCAAGAAATTTAAACAAAAAATCTATTTCATTGCAAAATATATTTGTAGTGGTACTTAAGAATTGGATTTATAAAATCTAACAATATCATAAAAACAGGAATATTGTTTGAAGCTGTGCTTGAAGTCATCTTTCCATTCACATCATTGAATTATTTAGTTTGACAATGTAAATAATTCTATATGTACGTACTTGATTATAATTCAATTTAGTAACAAAAATGATTATACGTAATTAGCATATGACAAAAGTATAAATGAAAAACAAACACTTCAGTTATGTTGTTAATAATAAATTCATCTTGACACTCCCACCGCAACGAAGCGCTATCCTTGTAACCAGAGTCTCTCCAATTTTACTAAAATAAGAATTGAACTCAATCGCGATCGGTTAATTGGACAGTGTTTCCATCAGAAATTCATTTTCTTTCTTGCCTATTTCTCAGGCCATCAATGGCATCCGTCACCAGACCCCATGTCTTTTTTGGACCATTTAAACACTGCCCTATCTTTTTTGTATAGTAGTCATATTTTGACTTTTTGATCAACTTTGATACATTGTTCCTAAATATTTTATGAGTATTAAGTGATTCTAAGTTATTTTGACTGAGAATTCATTGTTTTTTTTTAGTTAATCCCTCGTTCGTATAGATCTCAGGAGTCCACTACTTATCCAGTGGTTTAAACATCCCTTATTATTTAGTCTGTGAACACTTACACATTTTTCTATGATCTTTTTTCTTTTATCAATAAAGTTATTAATACAAATGTTCAGATCATCACATTCCAGAACATCAGTCCACTTTGCTCCCGGCAGCAACTGGAGAAGTGCCCGATAAGTAAGTTTTCTAACACATTGACCTTTTAGAAAATTTTTATTATACTTGGGGTAATGATCGTCAGACAATGTTTCAAAGGAACTCCCTTAATACTGTCATAAATTTGGGTTTTACATTTAACAAAAAAATAATCAGTACAGCTTTCAGAGTCACCCCGACCACGCATTGCCGTATTAATTTTTTTTTGTATAAACAAAAGCCATAACTATTAAACTCATTCACATAGTCGTGAATTGGGGTGTATTCCTACCCCATGAGCAGTATATTAATGTCCCCAGCAACTCCACATATCCGATTCGGATCCGCAGCAGTTCTCCATGTTAGTTGAAGGGGATCTGTAAAATCGTAGTAAGTCCACCGCTACATTATTTTTGACCAATGAAACTTTAAGACATCTTTTATCTCCCACACTCACAACACTGAGCCATTAAACCCATTACATGTTCTATTATTCCAAATCAGCCTAAAATACGGTATATTGAATGCATCCATATTATACTGTAACGAAATAATTCCACAAAAAAGGAAAGTAAACATCGGCGCGGCGACGTTAAAAACCCACTGTAAATAAGTCATAAAACATCCACACACATGTACTGCCTAAGCGACAGAAAGTCTGGGTTTTCTCTCGGGCTATCGAAAATGAAGCGAGAGGTTTCTCGTATATTTCTAGAGTGTTTATATGCCGATATAAAAGCATCCGGTGCCCCGGAAAGAATTCATTCCTTCAATAGAAATTAACTCATTCAGTAATATTCGGGCAGTTCAAAATAAACATAAATATAGTGAATGGTGCAGTGTTATTATACTTCTAGAAATACATAAATATTACAAACATAAATAGTAGTGATAGAAATAATTACGTGTGTTAATTTAAATTGTAGTAGTTTTAAATGCGATACATTTATTTTATATTTTTATATTGTGATTAGTTTTAAGTGTGTAAATATACAGACTGTTTCAAAATATTTGCACGAATTGTTTATTTCGACCCCGAAAACGCAACAATACTTAATGTGCCTTCTCTACATTATCATAACATTAAATTCTTTAGCAGTTGATTCTAGAAAGCCTAAAAACTCATTAAAGTTCCTATGTATACTTCTGATATTAACATGAATTATACACTGCTCAAAAAAATTAGGGGAACAATTTTTTCAAAACCTGTAACTTTTTAAATAAGAGATCAAGGAAAATCAAATTTGGTATACTTCAACGGCATTATATTTAACTAAAGAAAATTACAAAAATAATTTGACAACTCTTAGTTACTTCAAAGTTACACTTAAAAATGAAAATTAATAACGCAAAAGAAAATGGAAACAACTGTCATAGTATCGATGAGAGTAGCGTTTTCTGTGTATGTCCTCCACGAGCACGAATTAATTCCTCATACCTGCGTGGAAAGCTTCGTACTAGTCTGCGAAGATATTCTTGGGATATGCTTTCCCATTCCTGAATCAGGGCTTGTGTTAGTTCCTGTATGGTTAGTGGTGGATTAGGGCGCTTGCGAGCACGTCGGTCAAGCAGATTCCACACGTGTTCAATAGGATTCAGGTCAGGACTTAACGCAGGCCATTCCATGACCTGAATTCCACGTTCTTGTAAAAAAAAATCTGGTGATGACTGTGGTATGTGGCTTTGCTTTTTCCTGCATTGGAATTAAATTGGGACCGACGCCATTTACAGCAGGCACCACATGGTCCTCCAAGACATTTTCGATGTAATTTATTGCATTTAGTCTATTAGGAACAACAACAAGATCAGTTCTGTTGTCTACACCGGTTCCAGCCGTAACCATCACAGATCCAAGACCAAATCTATCCACTTCCTATATAGTAGCGGCTGAGTACCTTCACCAGGACGTTTATATACACGTACTCGACCATCGCAATGAGTTAAACGAAATCTGGACTTGTCTGTAAACAGTACAGGCGTCCAGTGACGAAGTTGCCAATCTCTGCGATCCAGAGCAAACCTCATTTGCGCTGCTTTGTGATGCTGCGTATGGCGTGGTGCTCGGACAGGTCTTCTTGGTTTCAAATTCGCTTCTTTTAATCTACAGTTTGATTAGAAATTTCTATTCTATGTGCTCGTCTTAGGTCGTTTAGGAGGTTTCTTGCTGTGGCACTACGCTTACATAGAGAGGAAAGGACAAGAAATCGGTCTTAATTTTGATTATTTTTTCGTTTTCGACCTTGTCCAGCTCTTCTGAAATATAGGCCAGTCTCCCGAAACCGATTCCATAAACGCTGAATAACCAAGGTCACTGCTAACATATCGAATAGAGTGGCCGTGCTGAATAAGGACGACAGGACGAGCAACTTGCACATCACTGAGTTGCCTCATTTTACTTTTTGTCAACGAAGATTGACAACTGAATTCATCTGTCATCTTTAGTAGGCTTTCATACGTCAATTTAAAGCATACTTGGTTTTTTTCTATTATGTTTTGCGTTATTAATTTACATTTTTAAGTGTAACTTAGAAATAACTTAGAGTTGTAAAATTGTTTTAGTATTTTTTATTTATTATATATAAAAGCGAATTGTGTGTCCCCTTCAAATCGCCTCAGTTAAAATAGCTTAACCGAATCGCCTTGGTTACTAACCGAACCGATAAAATCGACAAAAATTGGCAAAACGGTAAGAAGAACTCGTCTCTGGATACGCGAAATTGAAAGCTGTCCTTTGGCGTAAGCGTACGGTCGACTTTAAAAGGTTCCTCGATGGAGAGATTTTCCTTCTCAGTGGAGCGTGTTCAGAGATACGGGCTTCTAAAGGGGAGCGTGTACTCGATGTTGTAATATAAAAATGGCTTGCGTTATGACCAATTCCCACGACAACCGATAAAAATCGTAAAAATGTCAGGTATGACAGGCTCACGAAAGAATTGTAAAAGTTTCACTTTGACGAAGAAATTTCAGGCCACCGAGGTTTAGAGTGCCGAAAGAGGGTTGGAAACCAAAAGAGTGGACTTTTCCGCGAGGATTGGGTGCACTGTCCACGTGCCAAGTCTTTCGTTGTTGAAGGTACGACTCATTTAAGGTTTTTCTGCATGGGAATGCGGTAAAAAAATCTCGCGATGACGAGTTTGCGTGTCATTAATTCAAATGAATGTATGATTTTGAGAGCTGTAGTTTAAATTTTGATGATGGAATTTAATGTTTCGAAGTTTCCTTATAAAGATGGACTGCTAATTTACAAAAAACCGCGCGCACGTATCAAGATTCATAATTGTCAGGACGATGAGCGCAAAGAATTGACATTTAGAAGACAGACGGGCAACACGAGCCCTTTAATGTAAGATGGAAGGAATTATAACTCCAAATGTGAAATATATTCTTGGTACATCATTTAAAAATTACAGTCTTAAACGTTTGCAGGTGTCGTTTATTAAAAACTGGAAATATCAGGCAAATATATAGATCGAGAAAATCAAATACGAACGCGTTAAAGGTTACTGAAAACGATTATAGTATTTATACGACAAAAGGTAAACTAAACATACAAAAATTATAGAGAAGATATGCACATTTTTAAATCTTCTGTATGCAAACTTTAGCCGAATAACATACACCCAAGAAAAGCAGTTAGTAAAGTTCTAATGTTATGTGTGTAATGCGGAATATTCTTTAAAGTAACAAGAAACTTCAAACACCCAACTGAAGAGTGATTTTCGACGACAGTCTTACGAAAATTGGATTTCAGCTATCACATGTATGTAAGTACAACAGAAACAATAACGAGTTTTTAATATTATAAAAAACGCTTCTTAATACAACAAAAAAAATAACACGCAATAGCCACATTTACTTATGTCAACAATGACGGTTAAACGTCAACTAATTTTAGACGCAACGACAGTTTGTGCAAAAACTTAAATTAGACGTATATACATACAGTGCCCGTCAAAGGTTTAGAAAACTGGACATTATAAAGAGCATCAAGGCGATGTTTGCGTTTTAAGCGATTCAAGCTCGAAGAGATTGAAAATTCAACTAGTTTAGTTAAATATATGCCGTTGAAATATACCAAATTTGATTTACCTAGAACAATTATTAAAAAAGTTACAGGTTTTGAAAAAAGTGTTCCCCTAATTTTTTGAGCAGTGTATTAATATCACGAAGCGAATTAGAAAAGTAATTGTCCATTACATTCTACTTGTAATTGTAATTATAATTAATTAGTATTTGAAAGTTCTGAATAGGATTATATTTTCTATTTTACTATGTTGGAGGGAAGTCTTCCTTGGCTACACGCGATATAGTAATATCATGCATACAGTTAAATCAAACAAATCTTTTCATAATTATGCAAAGCAAACAGTGATATGTCACATTTGATTGACCTAATTTACACTGATTGCTCTACGGGTCCTTATGCCACGATCTGGACAAGACGCCTTCGAAAATTATATTTATTTAAGAGCTTTTATCTCCATTAATTATCAGAAAAATATTTTTGATTTAAAACAGTACTGTTAACATAAGTATGTCTTGCATTTTAATATGAATTACAAAATTATTTTAATAAGACTGGATATATACTTCGCAGATAAAAGGCTCAGAATGAGGTGTTCTTTACTGTTGTTGGTTTAATAAATACGTATAACGCAATTACAACACAAGATTACACTTTATGAGTGAAAGCAAATCACTGCCCCATTACATAACGATAATAATTTTATAAAAGCTGTATTAAACTTATATACATATATACATATTTCCTGCATTTTCGCAACGCATTACAAATAAACAGCGAGACGTTAATGAATATTAAAATCTCTGCATGTTTACGCCTTCTATATATTTATACGAAATTATAAATTCAAATACGTGTAATACCGTTCAACAAGAGCAATTTTTTAAACAACAGCAAAATAGGTACGTTATAGGTACATAATTGATAATATAAAGTATGCCTGTCCATGCATGCAAGTAATAGATATATATTTACTAACAACAATATTTAACAATAAGCATATTATTAAATTGTGTTTGCGCAGGTAAACTATAGAGAAGTTGAATTGGTACCTATATAAGTAGTGCGATGCTTTTGCGTAATTCTCCGCTAATCAAGCACAACGAAAGTAAAAAGTATCGTAATAAATGGATTTAGTTTCGGAATGGTTGTACGAAGGCTTCCCTACTAATTTTTAACATTCCTCGGGGCACGGAAATTAATCATTGATCGTGTAAAAAGTGTATCTTGTGATGAAATAACAAACAAGATCTGTACAGCTTCAGTGATTTGCTGGGAAAATATCAAATGTGAAACCTTCGGTCGTGTACAATATCAATCGTAATTAAATCTGGAGCATGCACGTACGTATTTGCTAGTTAAGAATTGGTATTTTGAAATTAATATCTCCTATATTCTGAATTTCTATCGGATGCTTATGAAATCTCTAAACTTCGTTCATTACTCTTCTTCTCTCCGTTTATATAAAGACAAATCGATAAATGCATTAATTCAAATTATGTTTTTATATTCCCTGAAACAGTTATCTCCACCTCGATGATACTAATTTTGTGTTATTATTTCGCATTATTCAATGCAAAGAAAGATTCTATATTCATACTTGAAGAGCAAATACTGGGAGCGTTATAAAGTTCGACGAATAGGGAAAAAAGAGTAAAATTAAAAATACAAAATTATTTTTCTTTTTCGTTGTATTCACCAGCAACCCCAATACATTTTTGCAGATCTGTCAATTACCTTGTGTATGTCTTCATAAAAAAATGTTTTGTCTTAGGCTGAAATATACGCCGAAACTGCGTCTTTTACTTCTCCATTGCTCGTAAATTTCTTCCCACGCAACTTGTTTTTCATTTTAGCGAAAAGGTAAAAATCGCAAGGAGCCAGGTCTGAATTGTCGGGAGAATGATTCAACTTATCGAAGCCTACGTCATATAGGACAGCCAGTGCAACATGCTCTTGTGGATGGCAATATTGTCACTTTTCGTCAATTTTTCTCTTCTTCTTTCGTCAATTTTTCTCTTCTTCTTTCGTCAATGACTTTTTTAATAGCCCTAGGATTAAATCGTAGTATCCCCCAGTCATGGAAACGCCGTTATTCTTCTAATCAAGTAACATGATTCCTTCTGAGTCCTAAAAACAGTAGCCATAAATTTTCGATGGCGTGTGTTTTTATGCCACTGCATGGAGTCTTGGTTGGAGTCAGGTTCATAATGATGAACCTTAGTTTTATCTCCATAAGCAATGTGACTTAATACATTATCCCTGCATTCATTACAAAGGTTCGAAGACACACAGGAACATTTTACGAACTGACCTTAGTCATGCATTTCGAAAAAAGGGGAGCCAACTTCTTACTTTCGGATTTCGTTTTTACTTTCTTATACGTAGTATAAGGAAGTATTGTGATGATGAAAATTTTCGACCTCGAGATTTTTGCAGATGTCCACGTTTTGAGGTACCCTGATACCAAAAAAGTGGTTTTTAAAAAATGTCGCTCTCTCTGTGTGTCTGTCTCTCTGTGTGTGTGTGACCACGATAGCGGTCAAACCGCTGGAGATATAAATTCCAAATTTTGTATTTACGTGTATAATCTCCCTCTTGAGATCTGATTAGTTTTTCAGTAAAATCGGTAGACCGGAAGTAGCAGTTTACTTCAGTGAAAAAATCGAATTTTGCCAATATTTCGTCAAATACTAAGTTTATACAAATTTATAAAGAATTCATATGTACTTAAAATTAAAATTGAGAACAATTTTATTTAAAAAGTTTTTCTGTAGGTCTTTTACTCTTATCGAAAATCGGTTTTTTGCGAATATTTCGCAAGTCAAGCTTTTCAGACAGGTACGTTACGTGTATAAAAGTATTTAAAACATAGTTTTCAATATCTTTTGTATAAAAAAGATTTCAAAATTCGGACCGGAAGTAAGAGTTTTACTCTTACCGAATAGCGATTTTTGGCAAATATGTCGTAAATTATGCATTCTATATATATTTATTAAGAGTACAAAAGTATTTAGAGTTATATTTGCAATATTTTTTGTATACATGAAATTTCAAAATTCGGACCGGAAGTAGCACTTTTACTATTAGCGAGTAGCACTTTTTTTCGAATATCTTGCAAAGTATGCATTCTATAGCGATTTATTAAGAGAATAAAAGTACTTAGAATAGGATTTTGAATAAGTTTTGTATAAAAAAATTCTTAAGATTGTATAGTTTGAAACGCTCATACGTATAAGAAAGTCGTGTGGTGGCCACACCTCATTTTTTTAATCTACAATAGATGCCGTTTTAAAGTTTTAGAACAATGTTTAGAAGAAATCTGCGACAACCTGGAACAACCTTCAGATTTTCAATTATAGAAAAAAGGAGGCTAGTTGAAAAAGTATATCTTTTCAATCATCTTTCCAATATTTTTGGAAATACTTTGGAGCAATTTTGAACAAAGTTAGAACAACATGAAACATTCGAAATTTTTGGTTTTTGAAGTTAACACATTTTATTTTCAAAAAGAATTCTTACAGAATAATCCCCAATAACAGATACATTTTTGTCACTGTTAATTTGATATTATTAATAACTAACTATGACACGTTGTCCTGTCCAAATTTCTATAAATTTGTTTGTGATCATTTTGTGCATTTGTGAAAAGCTATTGGAAATGTGTAAACAAAGTAAAAATAAAGAAGAAATGCATTTCTGAGTGATTATTGTATCTATTATATTTTATTTCTACTCCAATGTACTATGATATCAAAAATTAAATTGGTCAATGTTGGTCATGGAATGTAAAACGCTTGTCTTAATTTAAATCATCCTTTTGAAATAATTCAATCATTGTCAAGCTACACTGACATTATCAATAAGCTACAAATGTGTGACCTACTTAGTTCAGCTGTAAAATAGTAATGAACTACAAGTTATAAAATAAATAACGTTTTTATTAACCAGAAAAACTAAATTACAATAATTGTTGGAAATGTCCCCCGTTTTGTTCAATGCACAAGTTTAAGCGCCTCCTCATGCTGTGAAAAGCGTTTTGCAACATTTCTGGCGTTATGATTGCACATTGCTGAACATTCTTTGTTGCAGTTCTTGCAAATTATGTATCGGATTTGCGAAAATCTTATTTTTTAAATAAGGAAAGATAAAATAGTCCATAATTGTCAAAGAAGGTGATCTTGGAGAAAACTCAACTTCCGTATGCAAACTTATCAGCAGGTCATCAAAAAACTCGCGGAGAAAAGCAAGATTTTCTCGTATAGTATGTGCTGTTGCACCGTCTTGCTGGAAATAACCGTATTGAAGTTCATCATCGTCTAACTGTTGCACAAATTCAGTCAAAAAAATATTTCTGTACATTTCTGCGTTGACGGTGAAATTGAGAAAAAATGGCCCAATTATTCTTCTGCGAGAAACTGCCATCCAAACACCAATTTTCTGAGCCTGTAGTGGCGTTTCAATAAAAATATGCTACCAGTGCTCCACATTCGCATATTCTGAGAATTGATGTATCCCGAAAGGTGGAACCAAGCTTCGTCAGAAAAAAAAAAGTTCAGCAGATCGTCATTCATTAAATTATTAACGAACCAATGGAAGTACGCATGTTATATGGATGCATGTTCAGCTCCTTCTTTACAATCGTTTGGCATGTTCCATAAGAAAGCCGAATTTCTTGAGAGAAGGTTTTGTAGGCTCTTCTTCCATACGTTGACGAACGTCATTAATAACTTCTTCTGTACGAACTCTTGGTCTACCAGCACCTTTTTTATGCGTCACAGAACCAGTTTCGCGAAACACTTCAACACAATTTGTAAGGCATGCATAAAAATTGTCCGGTAATACTGCTACGGCTGGGAAGTGCTCTCGAAAATTGTCGAAACACAAACGTTGACTGTATTCCCAAGTTCCATTAACTAGCACACCCGCTCGAAAATAGGCTTCAATCATGTCAATTTTGTGCTCTGGGGTGAGAGCCATGATTCAAAAACCGTGCAGGATTAGAAAACTTCAACACAATAACTTGACAGGTTTTGACATTCAAAAAATTATGACATACCTAAATGTACGATGCACGCTACGACAATAATTTTAAAATCCATGACCACCATTGACCAATTTAATTGTTGATATCCCGGTATTTTGCTACGTGCGCAGATGTCGTTTGACAGCTGATTGTCAAATTGTGAATCATGCCAATCGGTTACATAATAACTAAAAATTGATAGATAAATATAACAGATATACTAATTACATTTTTCGCATTTTGTACAGTGCTATATCACTACCCTCAAAATCGAATTGTAAGGTACCGCTTTACTGCATAAATACGTCACTTTACTGCATAGTCCTCTCACTGTTATTAAAACGCAATTTAACAGAACATTATTTATTGTTACACACATTTATAATACAATTATTCAAATTTGAAAATCTTGTAACAGATGATTTAGTTACTTCAATTTGTTTATCCTGAAAACTACTGTGAATTATCACCATTTCTGAACGACCTTCTTGGGGTTCTTCTAATTTTTGCTATAATGTCATTTTTGAAATTTTTATTTTTTTGTTAATGCTTTACTCGACATATCCCTCAGCCACACTGGTCTATTGCCATCCCCCAACTTTTAAGTGTTAAAATGTCACCCCCTCTGTTAGCGAGTAAGGTGACAGAAGTTCTCCACAAACAATGACCAGTGTAAATAGAAACATCTGGAAGCTTTAAGTATTCTGCAATTTTTTGCGGAATTTTTGCAGAAGTATTGATGCCAACTGGTTGTTTCGTATACATTTCGCGATGGTAGGTGTGAAAAAATCTTTTGTGTTTTAATGCTGTGGGTCTAACCCGTGAATATTTATGGTAAAATTCATACCTATTAAACTCTGCTCCTATGGTAAATACACGTTTCTTTTTAAATTTAGTATAATGTAAATATATAACCAAAGTATTCCCGGTGTCTTCTACATCTTCTATTGTTATACAACATAATTCTGTGCGCCTACATGCACCACTTAACCTAAAAATTAAAACCATTTTTATTAATAAAAACATATTTCTATTTATGTAGATTAAATAATTTTATGGTTTTATAGAATTTGCGTCATTTAGTTAAGCGGTAGGAACTAATTAATTACTAAGTTAATTAATTAGTAATTTCCGTATTTGAAATAGGCAAAATTTACTAAAGATCTGCACATAGAGAAAGAGAGGGGTTAATTTAACTAAAACTCGAACATTCAACACTCGCATTTGGGTTAAATACAGTGAAAGAACTCTA
The DNA here is from genome assembly GCA_963170755.1 of Amphimallon solstitiale. NCBI lineage: Eukaryota > Metazoa > Arthropoda > Insecta > Coleoptera > Scarabaeidae > Amphimallon > Amphimallon solstitiale. Next base: position 35,678,060 of record OY720681.1, on the reverse strand, counting down.
TTACTTAGCTTAACAAAATAGATTTTGTTACTTTAATTTTTGTTAATATAACAATTATGAAAGTGTTTAACTTAACAAAACATGTTTCTTGATGTCAACAAACTATGTTTTTGTTAAAGCAATCTTACCTTTACGTTATGTGAAATAGATAAGTTTGTTAAAATAACAATATAATAAAATGATTATAGTAACTTCAATTTGGCGTTGTATTAACATCTTAAATTTCTCAGAGTAACATCATCGATGTGTTACTGTGAGTTTAATATAAAGTTACACCAGTTAAATTATTTCGTCGGTTTAATAAATACAGAATGGTTTCTATAACTTATATATTTAGTCAATTTATCAAGTTGAATTAACAAAATGATTTTGTTAACTTAACAATTTTATTTGTTTAATTTGATGTAATATTTTAGTTGATACAAAATCAAACATTAGTTTTAATATGAAAGATACTGTACAAGTTCACAAGCGATAGTATTTTCTTATTTGCCGATTATATTTCATTTTTGGCCGGGTACCTACCTATTCACTTGATATTTTTAAGATTAATGCGTAAAGCCCTATAAAAAGGCGTTAAGATCAGCATATAAAGGAATAGGAACGTTTGCAGAATCGACAGTATTTTTTCCTTTAGGAAGCTAATGGCTAGCTTTAAATTACCTATACTATTCTACAAAGAATCGCAATTTCAGGCACTTGTCTGTAACAATCACAAAAAGATACACATAATGGTATAAAAATAAAACACAAAAGTAGATGAACAGGTGTAATATATTAAACGAAAATATAACAAAAGAAAATGTAGGTAATATTACAGTCAGTACAAACTCTATTAAAGCTAGGTATATACAGTGCTATCGAGAAAGATTGTAGACCACGTGATCAGTCATTTTCTAAAATCTGGTGATTTTCGTGTTCATACGTTTATGAGATTCACGTATCGCTAGTATTTGACAGTAGCGTACATTTTATTCACAAATACTGCTGTCAGTGTTGACACTTTTAACCATATTTTACATAAAACATTCAATACTACCAACTGCTGTTAATTGGGTTGCCTAATTTGGTAGTCACGTGGTCTACAGGAATTGTTGATATCTCTGTACATACAATATACATATAATAAAAATACTGAACATTTTTTTACAAATATATTTGGAAACATTTCCGACCATCTGATAGAATATATTGTGAAAATAAATTATGATAAATTAATTCTATCATATTAATACATCGTTTTTTATTTGTTTGTTACCATATATGATTGAAAATGTTCATCAAATTGAAATGTATCATAGATTTTTAAATAAAAGGAATATCTTTACCATTCGGTGTCAATATTTCTTGAATAGATTGAAGTACTGATATGTATATCAGAAGCTGACTGCAATGCAACTCCAAATATTGGAAACACAAACAACATCAAAAAAGTTTGTAAACTCATCTTGACCTTATCAATAAAACTCTCTTTGCTCTCCTTGTTAGAGGGATTCGAGTTATTTCCTTTATATTGTATACGGGCTCTTAGTGGCAAGAGATTACTCTTATATAACATTAGATTAACGTTCGTGAATCTGAAAAGAAATGACTCTTGATGGAGTAATAACCAACGCCTAATAGAATATATTAATAATACTTTTTTCTGTGACGGGAAAACACGTTGACATTTTATCCTTCTTGACAGGTAATAAAATGTCACTTTATCAACCCGGGCGTAAAGTGTTACTTTTTGCCCATGGGAAAAAAGTTCTACTTTTTGCTCGCTTAAATTGACAGGTTTCCATAGCAACGCAGGTGTAATGCCACTTGAAATGTCACATCGATTGATTCTCTGACTTTAATATAAAGTATTTACGTGTTTTTTCAATATTAAATCGTCGTTTTTCCCATCACAGAAAAAAATAGTGTATTATACACGGGAAAAAATTAGATTTTAGCTCTCGGTAATTTATCTCCCTCCGCTTCGCGTCGGGAGATAAACCTTACCGCGAGCTATAATCTAATACTTTCTTCCCTTGTATAATAAATAACTATTATTATCATCCTTTCGAACATGGACAATACGCCGCAATGTAAAACTTTAAATAACAAAACAGATATTTTCCACATAACAATTTAGGTGTGATAACTCGGAATTTAATAAATTTATCAAATCTGGTGATTTTTTTTGATTTCTTAAATTATAAAACTCATGAAACATTGGTACAGGCATATTGTGTACTGAAGCCGTCTTCAATCAGAAAAAAAAACAATAGCTACATAAGAATATATATGGAAATCTGCTCTTCATAGAACAATTTCTAATTTTAAAGTTAAAACTTACAAGAATTTGAGCATCATTAATTCTTATTATTGGCCAATCATTTATATATTCTGCAACTGTTTTTTGGATATTCTGCAATTGTATGATGCTTTCCAATGACGTAATGCTTGGGATCACGGTTCTGAATTTGTTTTCAACCAACTTTATCTAACCAACTTTATCTAAAAAATAAGTTAAGTAAAACTTAAACCGGATATTTCTGTTTCGTTGTTATCACAATCAGTATACTGTTAATGTAGTTATATATTAGAAAATAATATCGACATTGATATTTAGGCCGTTGCAGTGTACCTACATTGCTTAACGACTTTATAATACATTATCGGTAAATACAAACATACCTTCAAAAAGAGATACCCATTCTATAAGTAAAGTTTTAATAGTCTCATCACCTATGATGACTCACTACAAAAGCACTTAACATGAAAAAAAGCACACATACAAGTACTTACTGTGTTATTAAGATAGTATACAAAAATTGCGTGACTAGGCCAAGATGATGTTTCTAAATTAATTCTCGAAGGACATAATTCTTATACACATGCGCAATTTAAAAGTGCGTTGAATTTATACTCCCTTAGTTAATGTAACCCTTCCTGTTTGTCCCTTTAACACTATTTCTTATTCACTGTGCCAAATGTTCAAACATTTATTTTAATCAAATGGTTTTGATACATATAACTACTTGCTTTTATGTAAATTATACGGAAGATTTATTTGATTTATCAGGCAACTAATATTTATTGTCAGTTCAATCTAAAAATGTTAACCAAAAAGACATTGTTACTGGGACATTGCTGTTTATTTAAGTCAAACCAAAATATTCTTATATTAACGTTTCTATTCCTAACCGAACGATTTGGGTTAATTTAACGTATTTCTTTATCTATGTGTGTGTATATCCTATTTAGGCTTGATCTCTTTTTTAGGTGTCAGGTATAGCATAAATAATTTATCTTTTTTTGCAAATTACTTCTGTATTAAGAGTTCTAACATTATATAACTTATAATACAGCTAAACATGAAAAAATATCTAGATAGTCTTTTTAATACGACCTTTTTATAATGTATTTCCTACAATTTACTATGTAGTTATAGATATCCAATATATCAATGTAAATTTAGTGCTATCATCTGGAGATCTTTAAACCATTTTATAGACGATGCGAAGGCCATTCTCATATTATTAAAACTGTTATAATACAACACCACCATTACACAATGGATGTGCACCTGCACATATATTGTACATATACCTACATCCAATATAGTTATTCTCCGTAGAGAATGTATCGCTGTTGATGGAGAATAGTTAAAGAAAAATTCAAATAATAACACATACATTGAAGTATGTGTTTACTATAATATGCCTTGTAATAATCTCAGACGAACATACAAAAATTCACTGGTAATTAATAGGTAACCTTGTTTTAGATTTATATAATGAGTTCCTTCTACGAGATGCATATTTATGGGAGGTTAATAGAACATGTCAATCTTACCTTTATCAACGTATTATTACTGTTCTTGATCTACATATAGGAACTCATGTCTATATATTACAAAATACACTAACCATTAAAATTTTAAACCTTTTTCGCCTTGTATTTTCAATTAAGACCATTCATGTGGCATTCAATTCTATTATGACTCTTTAGAGAACACAAAATTTAACCAAATTTGTTTATGTCAATTTGCCTGTCGTGAAGAAATTGTGCGCAATATATAACTAACTAACCTATAATAATACATTTTTATTTCTCGCTAATAAATTTATTTTATGATAACAGGTATCTTCTTCGTTAGCGGTGACCGTGTACGTAGAAGACGTTAACGACCACGCTCCAGTGTTTCAAAATGCTCCGTATCACGTATCAATAAAAGAATCGACGCCAGTGGGTAAGTTTTACCTATCTTTTTAATTAGTCGATGCTCCATTCCTGTCATTTAGTATTACCCCATTTTGACTATTAAATATTACTAATTGTTAGATAAAAACTAATTAGTATAATCTACAATTTAGATAAAACGAATAGATATAAATATTCAAACAGCAATAAAAATAAAGTTTATAAATTTAATACCTATTGTTTTTATTTACTCGTCGGGTGTTGACGAATTGAGCCAGAATATATTGAAAACCCGACAGCCTGAATTGACACTCTCCACATTATTACACTGTAAATATGAGGAAATCAACCAAAGCTCCTATAGTATTCGATCATTATTAATAAAGGCGAAGTTTAGCCGAAGCTATTTACACTTAACCCTAACAGTAACATCAATAAGTACAAAAGAAACAAAAACATACACATATTTAAAACACATAATATTACATAACTATACAGTAACTGAGCTCTAGCTGAAAAACCAATGTCAGAAATCCGCAGCATCAGTTGCTAAGTAGAGATCGCTTATAAGCTGGTGCAAATGCTGTAGTATATAACTGTTTGAAATTATCACTGAATTTACTGAACGAGCATCGAAATATTTTTACCGTCCGGAGCGCTCTTAAGGGTGGGCTTTCCCTAAGAAAAATTCTCGAGCGGCGTATGTCGGGTTGCCTGAAATATATTGAATATATTTACGGAGTTTAATATGCCTGTTCCTTTTACACTATGCAGGTATACGACCAGCAACATGAAACGATGCCTGGTCAACTCGAAAGCAAATAAATTTGGGATATTTGTCTCCTGCATTTATTGCATGAAAATATTGGTGCATCTCTTGTGTTCGAAATTTGTTTTTGCTATTTCTGAATATTCTTTTGGCTTGTATTTATTTAGTTTTATTAAGACTCCCGTTTTATGTAATTTGTAATTATTTTAGTGATATTTGCCGGAATTAATTAGATATTAAATCTTATTCTGCAATAAATATATAGTTTTATTACTATTATTTATGATTATTAATTATTTAAGTTGTACTTCTTATTATTTCTCACCATGATTTGTATTTACTTTACATGTTGAGGCTTTGTAATAATATGAGTAATTAGAGAAAACAAAAATCTGATAAAAAGAAATCTATTGTAACAACAGTGCCGGTGTTTCTTATAAAATGTAAAAAATGTTTATATTCTTCACAATCGACACTGATATTGTTAGTTAGTGAAAAAAATTCTATTATAGCAACAGTGCCGCAGTTGTAAAATGTAAAAAGTATTTATATTCTCTAAGTAGCCCATGTTTTAAGTTATTGAAAATTATATTCTTCACAATCGACACTGATATTGTTAGTTAGCGAAATTAAATTATAAAAATTTCACAGCGGGTAAGATACGAACTGTGCGGACTCCGAAGTAATCATTGATTAGAAGCCAATGTTAATACCACAACTTGAAATCGAATGTTATTGATATTATAATTTTTTTTTATTTATATCTTGCACTGTTTAATTTTTTTTCAGTAAAACTTCGATATAATTTTAGATAACCGTTATGTGGCAGACAAAACGTCAAACGCAATCCTTTCCGCACCACCTTAGAGGTAGAGTGCAAGGAGCGTTTTTTTCTCATGGTATTCCCAGTAGGCCTAATTCATGTTTTTTACAACAATTTTTTTTTACAAAAGTATAGACAGTGTAGAAAATAAACAAGTATGGTCAAGTAGCCTTTTGTCTAAGTGTATCACAATCAGTAGGTACATACTAATTCTCCAATTTGACTTTTCTAATTTCTCGATTTCTCAAAATACGAGGATCCATAATTTGAGATAATAAAGCCAGAAAATAAAATTACTCTAACTTAATTACCATTTCTGTTCAGAGTTCTACATCTATGTGTATTGTCTCATACCAAGTATCCTTCTTTAGATCCTTGACAAGAAGCACAATCCGAGTGTTAACAAAAAATATATCTTGGTCCATTTATAATGTCACACTGCAATTTCACTATACCGGGTGTCCACACGAAAACTTTATATTGAATTATTTCTGGTGTTTTTGAAGACAAAAACTTGAAATTTTGGGTGGTTGTTCAGGATATAGGGGGACGATGAATAGTGTATTTCATACCGCCCCATCGGGTCACCCGCCGCCGCCGGCCACCCCCACTCCAATATTTTAAATGACACCCTGTATTTTTTTTTGGTGGTTTTGAAAGAACACAATTTTCTTGATATTCCTATGTGAAAAAACTAGTAACACACATTATGACATTTATGAGATATTTAAATTTAAAAGTTTCAGATATCAGAAATTATTAACTCCGAAAAATCATAAGTTAGTCATGGAAATAGTTTGCTTTAAATTAGAATTGTCAAAATTGTGACTTTTGTGTTTCATTAATATTAATACTTGTAAAATTGTTCTTAAAGTTTCGGCTTTTTCGCTGAAATGGTTTATACTCTTGAAGAGAGAACTGTTGCTTATGTCAGAACGCTAATAGAAAAATTTTTGCAAACTGGATCTGTAATAGTATATTAAAATACAAGTTTCATAAGACACGATTTTTGCGCACGCGTTCAAGTTTAGAAAACGAGCCGCTAGGCGAGTTTTCTAAAGAACAAGTGCGCAAAATGTCTTATGAAACGTGTATTTTATACTATTTTTTCTATTTCGGTTATTAAAAGTTCAAAAAAGCTTAAAATAAGAGACATGTTTTGTTTGAATATTTTAGAAATTTTGCTTTTTTGAAGTTGATTACTCTGATTTTTAAGTAGAACGTTTTAAATATTTGAATATAGGTGGTGCTATATGTAATTGTGTTTAAAATTCAGACTGATTTATACAATAAATTATTTCAAATTATCAACAAAAAGGACGAAATAAATAACTGTACGCCCCCAGAGATTCGCAAAATAGCAGAAGACCATTTACAAAATCTTTCGTCCACAAACTCTCTACATATTTATCAAAACAAACTTTTATAACACTTGTACTATTCAACATAGTAAGTAAATGTCAATAGTAGCATCCGAAAACTTATCATCCAACTCTGCTTAACAATTTATATTGCTAATTAGTAAGTGAAATGTTAGCATGTGTGCTTTTTATTCTTTGTACAATTTTATTGCACATTTTTGTTACTTTAAAGGCTTATATTTTGACATTTAAATACGATTTGGTTCCATTATCTTTTGTTACCAACTTCAAAAAAATAAAATTAGCGTGCGATAAAGTAATACTTTATGCAACCAAAACGGGTGTCGTAAAGTGAACTTTATAGCACCGGAATAGAAAAATAATAAAAAACGGAATACGAATAATTGTGGTGTACTAAATGAAGCTATGCAACTAGCAGTTCTTGGGCATATTAATTTAGACCCAGAGCTTTCGTTGAGAAAATTATCCGAAGTTTCGGGAGTGCCAAAATCAACCTGCCATAAGATATTAAAATTAAACAAAATGCACCCTTATAAAATTCAACTTCACCAAGAGTTGGGTGACGGTGATTTCGACAGAAGAGTCGAATTTTGTGAAATAATGACAGATATGATTCGGCAAAATGGAAATGTTTTGCGAAGTATTTGCTTTAGTGATGAAAGTTGCTTTTACTTAAATGGTCTTGTGAATAGACACAACTGTCGATATTGGAGAGACGTAAAACCCCATTTTTTCCGAGAAGGCAACACACAATATCCCCAAAAAATTAATGTATGGGCTGGAATTCTTAATAACCAAGTAATTGGCCCGATATTCTTCCAGGAAAATTTAAATGGACCTAAGTACTTACAATTTTTGGAAGAGCTAATACATCCTCTTATCATACAGTGTCTAGAAGAAAACTTGAATGAAATAGAGGAGGAGCAATTATATTTTCAACAAGATGGAGCTGGGCCACATTACTGTTTAGACGTTAGGAATTATTTGGATAATATTTTCCCAGGACATTGGATTGGACGTAGGGGCTCTATTGAATGGCCAGCTCGCTCCCCCGATTTAACTCCCCTAGATTTCTTTTTGTGGGGACATTTGAAGTCTGTTGTTTATAAGACACCGCCACAATCAATAGCTGATTTACGTAATAGAATAACAGAGGAATGTCGAAATTTAACGCCACAAGTGTTCGAAAATGTTAGAAATGCTTTTGAAAATAGACTTTATTTATGTTTAAATGTAAACGGTGAACAATTTGAGCATTTAATTTAACTAAAATGTTGTGAATAAATCTTGTTTTAAGCATTTCCATGACTAACTTATGATTTTTCGGAGTTAATAATTTCTGGTATCTGAAACTTTTAAATTTAAATATCTCATAAATGTCATAATGTGTGTTACTAGTTTTTTCACATAGGAATATCAAGAAAATTGTGTTCTTTCAAAACCACCAAAAAAAAATACAGGGTGTCATTTAAAATATTGGAGTGGGGGTGGCCGGCGGCGGCGGGTGACCCGATGGGGCGGTATGAAATACACTATTCATTGTCCCCCTATATCCTGAACAACCACCCAAAATTTCAAGTTTTTGTCTTCAAAAACACCAGAAATAATTCAATATAAAGTTTTCGTGTGGACACCCGGTATATAATTTGTTATTGTTAAGTTCGAACTTTTGTAATGTACGTATTGGTATGATAAAAAAATTTAATCTCAAGATTTTTGCAGATAGTGAGTGTTTTTTTGCAAACACTTCTCTTTCTGTGTGTTTCTGCGCCTGTATGTGTGTGACCACGATATTGGCCAACGGTTAAAGCTATCAAGCCTTATATTTAAAAATAAAACCTAGGCCACCCTATACAGACTTAATATGAATAGGTATAAACTTGGTCCTTAATTTATAAAATCTTTTGTATAAAAGATACGACTCTTAAACACATGTAAGAATGGCGTGTGGTGTCCACATCTCATTTTTTAAATATACGTATATGTATATATAAACATTAACAAAATATATTGCTATAATTGAAATTTTATGTATTCCGAAAATAATAGAGATCCAACAAGAAAATACTATTGAAATACATTTTAATATAAACGCGCTTGACTTGTACTAATTGCACGAGAGTAGTCTGCACTGTTTTGAGCTTCAACATGAAGATGGCGTTCCTCGTCAAAACCATCAAAGCTAATTGGATCTCGCTATCTCAGCGCAATATAAGGTCGTCACATAACGAGATTTTTCTGATTCCGATAACCTCAAAATATCGATCCTTAAGTAACGCCACCTATCCAAAGCATTATCAGCTACTTGGTAATTGCAGAGCATCTTTAAATTTTCGTGCTGAAAATATGCTTATATCAAGCCCAGTTAACCTTAGTTTATTACTGTTGTTGACATTTGACGGATTTCACATTTAGTCGATATCTTTCTACTTAGATTCTAATTATAGAAACATTCAGCCGTTTCGTTAAATGTGCGCTACATATCTTATACAGGATGTCCCAGAAATAAAAGGACGGAGTAGCAGGTACGTAAAGTCCGACCAGAAACAGGCCCAAATATACCGCAATAACGAAGAAATTATGTTCTATGTTGTTTTTTAGATAAAAAAATTACATTACGGACCTAGCACAGAATGTATGTTTATAAATACACGTAAGAATGCTCATTTGTAAATTGAAACGAACACGCATTCATAGAAAAATACGGTTTTATTTGTATAAAACGGGAAAAGAACGTTAAATGGTACACATTCATATAAAACATATTTTTTTTATAGGAAGGCTCTTTAATGTGTTTGTAGTCGGAAACAGCTGATTATTATTATTTTAGAATATTCAATAAATCGTAGTTTTTCTAGATTACAGTAAATATCAAGAATGTAATTATTTTTTTCTAGCAGGTGTAAAATTAAAGTAATTAATGGTTTGATATTTATTATGAAGTATCTATTCCTCCTCCTCTTTTTTTAACATAAGTAATATGGTGGTCCTGAAAAAGACCGATTTTGAAAGTGAAGCTGGTGGATATTTAGTCCAGGGTCGGCGTAAGGCCAATTGAATTCTTTATTATTTTTTTTCTGCCGTCTGCGCACGAATAAAGACTTGATATTTTGAGGGTACGTTCTTACACAATCTAGCTTCCGATTTCTGCTACTCCATCTTTTTATTGCTGGGACATCCTGTATATAAAATTGGATGTGTGTGTGTGGCGGTGTGTGTCTGTTCTCTATAGATACTGAAACCGCTGATCCGATTTTGATGAATTTTTTAGGAAAACTCTAGCATAATCTGTAGACTCTGTGAAGTTTGGTGCCGATCGGACTAAAAATAAAGACATTTTCCATAATTTAATCTTATTGATATCGGATCACCTGTGATTATTCAGTGGTTAGATTGCTAGTAACCCATGAAGTTGTACCAATGATCTTATTTACATTGGATCTCCTGTGAATATTCAATGGTGAGATTAGTACTAACCCATGAAGTTGCACTAATAATCGCAGGGAAAGTACAGACCACAACATTATCTAATACCTTTTCAGTAATAAATGAAAGAAAACATACTTTTAAATATTGCATTAGTGTAAGGTTACTTCCAATTTATATGTATAAAACATGATGTATATATGTAATTGGCTTCAATTTCAAAGCTCTAAATACACGTGTTTCTTTTAAGCATAGCAACGCGCGTCGGGTTTGCTAGTTAACTATAAATATATTCTAGAAATTATGAAGTGTACCAAAACAAATTGATCTAGTTTTTCCACGGGAAATCGTGGTTATTGTGATCATTTAGTTCTTACCAAAATAGTCACTGCTAAAAGGCAATCATTACTTTATAAACTGAGGCAGAAATTGGAAAGCATTTGTGGAAATTATATTCCACCAAGACAACGCACCTGCTCACATAGCCAAAATTTATGAATTAGCTATGGCGACCCCTATGGCCTAGCGACTTTTTCCTGTTTTGTAAGCTTAATGTTGCGCTTGGAGCTCGAACGAAGAGATTATCGCACACGTAAAGACCTTTTTTGCGAACCAAGACACCAACTACTATTTGGAAGGGTTAAAAAGGTTAGAGCATCACTGGGAAATGTGTATAGACTTAGAAAGAGACTATGTTGTAAAATAAAATTGCATTTGACTGAAAAATACTTGATTCCATATTGGCTCAAAACATTTCAAACTACCCGTATATGTACTCCAGGACTTTAAATTTGGATTTAAGTGTGTAATTTATATACATACCTACTTATTTTCGATAACAACATACACTATTACATGAAATATGTAATTGAAATATCTTTTTATTCATTAAATAGTGCCGTTAAAGCAATGTAAATAGATTAAATCGTCTTAATGTGCACATCGAAACATTTGTTACGTATAAGTAACAGAAATGCTTGTTTGATGTGTAATTATAAAATAAACCGAATGGAAGAATCAAAAGAAGCATTATCATTACCATTCACGCAACTGCTTCTGCTGTTGAGCTACCGTTAATTCACGTTATTAGATATTACGCGTGTTCTTTTCGTAGGCGTTTCATGAGATGATTATCCATAAATTGCATTTCATTACTTGTGGCCATAGATACACAGGAATAAATAAAGAAAAAGCCAGCGATTATTGCAATAACTGCCTGTAAAATTCGGGTCCACAGTAACACAAATCCTCACTATTTTGCACAGTAACAAAAAAAAAATTTTGCCCAAAATGTCAGAAATTTTTCTTGGGATTTTTTTGCATAATGGCTTTTTCTCTTATTTTCTTTATTACTATAAGCACCGTAATTTTAATATGATTCTGCTCTGCCCACTGAGTCACTATTATCCACTGAAACTTTATAAAAGGGTTTCGGAATATTTTTCTATCACCTTTACATATTCCATCATTTTTGTATTCAATTGTTTCATTTAATTTATCGTCACACTGATCCCATTCTTTAAATACAGAAACGCAAAAATTCAAGAGATCTAGATATTGGATTCTCTATGTCCCACTGGAGTTTCAAAATAGCCAGTGACAGACTTTCATCAACATTCTTGTTTGAATTTCCATATGAAATATTCCTCCCACACTTTTTTATAATTTCGGGATTCTGATACTGCCACTAAGTTATTTACTGCGCCTCTAATGCACCACTTTTTTAAGGTATTAGAAATATTTATGTCGTTTTGTACTACATAGATAAAGTCTGTAGTACAATTTTCGTAGTCTAATTACAATGTGGTCCATCAGCTGTATAAGTGGTGTAAAATTAGGGGAGCGGAGAAGCATTCTTGCAATTTGCCCATCCTCACTACTTATGTGATCCTCAATTGGATGCGATGGGGCGTTATATAGTAAAAATAAAGCTTATATCGGGAGACATTTATCCTTTAAAAAAATTATAGAAGTCACTCCAGCTTTGTTCGGATGTTCATAGACCACAGGACCTTATGTTCGTAGCTTACTAATAACCAATGGCTTTACTTTATGGGGCCCAGTAGCATTAGTGCGTACTAACAATAGGAAATCCAGCAGCATTTTTTTCTTCCGCCGAGACAATTTGTCTTCTGATAACAATTTCCCATAGTGTCCTCCCTTATCGGCATTGTACATTTGCTCCATTGTACTATCATGTCCATCTATATCATGTTTTAACTGAATCTTAAACAGATCCACGAGTTCTGGTCGAGAGGACAAGTTTTCCCTAGAAATTTTCAAAAAGCGAATTCCAAACAGCTTTTCAAAGCGTTGTAGCCATCCCTCACTGGTTATAAATTATTTATCATTTTCTCTGACTTGTGAATGAATTAGTTTAGCATTTTGCTTGATTATTTCACCAATTACAATAAAAAGCATATTTCTTTGGTTAAAAAATCATCTATACAATATTTTTCTCATTTTGGAGAATTTGGAACTCTTCGTCAATCTCTTGCCTGGTCCGACATAAAAAAAAAACATTTTGTTTTTCTGATTTATTTTACATCATATTTTTTGACTATATACTTTACACCCTATACGGTCCCGAGGAGTATACCGAATACATATACTCAAAAGCAAATATGCCGGGGATTCACACTTTAAGCCGCGGTTATGTTGAAGTAAGAGAGACGTTGCTAGCGAAGCGAAGGAAATTACATATGTTTTTGATTTGAATGCAAGTGTTTATATGGAAGTAACAGTGTAGCAGCCATATACATGTGGAGTTTGGTAATGAAATTCGCTTTTATAAATGAAGGTATACTTTGTTCGCTGTATACGGTGGCCTAACGTGATTAGTATGTTATTTACTTTATGCAGGTTTTCGTTACGTATATTCACACTATCGAGTATGTACTGTAATTGATGACTGATCATCTTTTTAGTTACACCTGTTTCAAATATTATTACGAATCCGTAAAAACTAAACAGCTTAAAGAAAACGTGTACCTATTACATGTGTCATCATATATTTTTAAAATAAATTACTGCAACTGGAAAAACAGAATTAACCGTTAATCCGGGCAAAGTCTGCTGCGAAATCTATTTAATTAATAGAATAGAACGCGCATCCACATAACAGAGTTAATTGCATCAAAATAAATACGCACGGATTTTCTGAGGCAACAACACTTGTTCTTATTTGAAATAAATAATGCCATTTTTCTTCGCTATAGCCTATCATCAAATAATTAATGCCAAGAATTGATGTTTAACAGCGTTGAATTGAATGCGGTTATAACGTTTCCTTTTTGCAAGAGCACACATCCATAATACTAATTTATACAAATATAAAGACCTAGTTTGAATATGTTAGGGAACGTAGTGTTCTTTTTAATACTTACATACATCTACTGTTATATCTGATTTATGAAAAATAAAAGCGGACTTGAGTCAGCGAATGCGGAAATTATAGGTGCATATTATATCGATATTTACGAGATAAATAAAGGAATGTAATTGCTAGAAAATCACAATTATTTATTTATTAATCTTTAAAGCCATAAAGGGTGTATGTGTGTAACAATTAAAATAATAGTATTTCGGTTGAGGAATAGAATTATTTTAAATTATGTAAATTACATGGATTATAAAGGACAGTATTCTTTAAAAAAGAAGCAGTGAAACATAAACAAGAAACATACTGATTTAAGCGAAATCATTTATGGAGTAAACACTGTAAACAAACTAAATCGATTAGTTGTAAAATAATTACTCTTTAACTGAGTTTTTGCAATATTAATTTACTACCCACTCGCTGTCAGTAGGGGCAAATATGGCGCTTTGCAAAATGATGAATTTATGTTACTGAAACTATTCTACCACGATCTGTATATGCCTTCCCTGTGTAATCTGTACATTTCTCACTCTAGTCAAAATATTTTTGTCAATCTAAAATACATGATAGTTCGCCGCCGCTATACTGGCTGCGGAGAAGGGATGGTTTGAAGATGTTCCTTAGAATGACGAGCTTCCTATGAGATTAATCAACAATAATTAATATTAACCTCTCGTTACTTATATTCAATATATATATATATATATATATATATATATATATATATATATATATATATATATATATATATTGTAATGGTTTGCCATTAACTATGACTAGGCAACAATATGGTTGATAAATAAATTAGAGGAATTTAATTTAAAGTGTTTTTTTTATATAGCAGAATTTTTATATTAATAAAATATTTAAAGTATACCAATTGTATAAAGAGGTTAATGTCATCAAATGTGTAGTTTATTCTGTTTTCTTCATGCAGTTGCATAGATAGTTGTGGCAGGATACTTTGATGTTTAGTTTTCTTCAGCCTGAAAGTAAAGATTTAAATATAACTTGATTTGTTTGTATATGTAATATAATGTTTGTGAAAACTTGTTTAATTAACAAAGTATATGAGAATAGTAATAAGTAATGAAATTTAAAAATATAAATGCAATAAAATAATGAATAGCTAACGCGCCAAAATTCAAATTTTGGAAATGTCAGATTTTGACATGTATAAAAACATACTACTAGAAATGGGTATTAATAGGTAGAAGTGGAGAAAACAAACTAAAATATTCAATTGAGATTTTATATAGTAAGGTATTGAAATTCTATATAGGTATTTAAAACATTCAAAAATAATATAGAAACTTTGTTGAATAAATAAACTGTGTGGAACAATATAATTGGTAAATGAAAATTAATTTATAATCGTCAAGGAAATGGGAAATGAAAAAAATAACAATTCTAATTTTTTCGGGAGAACGCGAATGTGTTTCTCGAGAAGAGAAAGAATTTCCTCATTAAATACAGTTATTGTTCTTAATTTTCGCATCAAAGAGTAATAGAAGTGCTTAATAATTAACGGAGAAGTTAGTGATATTTTATTTCAGGAAAATATATAATAATTTGAAATTTTCCATTGATATTTCTGGCGTTTAACATAAAAGAAGGAAGAAAGGATAAATATTTAGAACATATAGTAAAGAGGAGAGAGATTTATTTCGAACTTACCTTATAATCGGATATTTAAGAAGTATAATCCAATACAGCTACAACCATCCCGTCAGAATCGTTTATGAGTTCCTGCATATGTACCATTGAACCAGTTGAATTGAAGAATTAATATACGAGTGAGAATTTATGGTGCACAAGTTTGTCAATCCAGGAGTGTAATAATCCGAGGCAAATAGTATTATAAACCGTCCCAGTTCGAGCATTCCAGGAACGTGGAAGTCCAGAGAACATCAAGATAGTGTGTGTTTATTACAGGTGTACGAGAGTGCCGAGTTTTCATCCAGGTACGACAGGAAATCGTATTATAAACCGTCCTAGTTCGAGCATTCCCAGAACGTGTACGAGAGTGCAGAGATTTCATCCAGGTACGACAGGATAACAGTTCGAGGTCCGAGGGTTCCAGTTTGTTATACTAACATCATCACTAGAGTGAGAAGAAAGAACGCTAGAAGGAAAGACATTGAAGAATAAGAAAGAAATTCTATAATAATTATATCAGGTCGTATAAACATTGGAATTAATTTCGGAGTTAAAGTAATATTTATTGCATAATTTCTGTAGAGAAATTATAAATCGGTGTAATGATCGTGTGAATTATTGTATTTCATCTTTATTAACAGTAAATCTAAATCTTTACTTACGATATAAAATCATAATCTCAAATAAGAATTTGTGTGGAAAGCAAGAGGCTTTTTAAAATAAAAGTACATAATTGAATGACAAAATTTAGTTTTACCCGAAATATTAAGGTTCTGCTTATAAATACTTTATTAAAATTATGTAGAGAACAGAAACAAACAGGTTTCAGAAATTGAATTAAATAATAGTAAAGGTTCATACTTACATTATTGCATTTATAACCATTGTAGACAAGTGACAATCTCGTATTAAATTCTTCTCATATTGTTGATTAGACGTGTTGAGGAAAATTTCCATATATGTACTTTTGATCATTGTTTATAAATTTCTATGATCACTTTTATATAATTTCAACGAATTAAACAAATCTATACTGATATTTTCTTTTATTTGGCATAGTAAAAAAAAATGATTATTTTGAGTGGAGTAGGAAAATAAAAAGAGACGCTTATAACATTAACCTAAAAGGAGAAAATATATGTCAGTAAATGTAAATGGTATAAATGGCTATTGAAATACATACCTTGATATCGTTTTGCTAAAAATTGATGTAATTAATCCGAATAGGTACTTGAACAATTACACATAGTTTTGGTATTATTTAATTGATATAATTTATTAATTTTAAAAATCGGTAAAAAAGCTATCATATAAGTTTACTGAACATATTAAGATATAGGGAACTGCTTTAATTATACAAGCCACTGAAAGTCAGCAACCCATATAGCACATTTAGTAGTTGCTTAAACATACAGATTACTGATAGTCAGCAACCCAATTTAGTACAAGAATATTTGCTTATTAATTTGTAAATATTTTGAAAGTTATAATATCTGAGCTAGTTTTTGGGATAAAATTATATAAAAGATTTTAAAGTTAATTTATTTATCTGAATGTCATGATACTCTATATTAATTAAGAGTATTGTCACAATATTGATATAGTTTGCGTGTTCACACTAACAAGATATAATTATATGTCTCCTTCATTTATATGAATTTTTTCATTGGGTATTTAGTAATTGTAAAATTGTATATTTTTGAAAGAGACATATTGGATTATTAATTAAAGTATAAATTGATTAGTAATTAATGGAATAGTTTACATATATTTTATGAGCAACATGTAGAGTGAGTGGTTGTTCAATTTTCATTGTTCTTTGAATTTCACCAAAATCTGAAAAGAAGAGATTTGAATAATAATTGTTGTATTATGATGTGTATTATTATTTTCTACTTGTTTAATTGACGTTAATGATGTGAAAAGGTAATAAGAATTCAATTTTAAATAATGAATAGTAAAAAGTGGTTAAGACTCGTGATAATTTTCATAAAACGGATGTGACAGTTCATTGACATTTCGTTAGCAATTTGAGAAGAAATAGTTTTTAAAATACTAAATTACATAAAATCTTTACTAAAAACATGGAAAGAATTATAATAATAAGAATACTGAATTTTAGAATGTATTTAAAATAGCAAAACAGATCTAAAATATATGTTGAGTAAAATAATCTTGTGTAAAATTTTAATTGGACAATTTTAAAAATTGGAATATCGTCAAGGGGATGATAAATAAATATAGAAGAATGAACCGAATTTTAAAAAGAAGCAGTTGTGTATATCGGAAAATTAGAATAATTTCGCCGATATTTACACAATAATAATACTAAAAGAGTTCAAAAGGGTTAGAATAAAAATATTCTAACATATCTCTAGATAAATATTGAAAGATAAAGTGAAGTGTTATAAATTAAAGTTATATAAGTCACAGTTCTATATATTAATATAGAATACATACCATATTGGATTAAGAAGAATTTTATTAAGAATATTAAATTACCGAAACATCCAAAGGTACAGAGAGGAAGTTTCAGTTCATCGTAGAGGCATCATTTCTTCATAGGATCATACCGAGGAGCACATAGAGGAACACAGAGAGTTGAATTTCCTAGAAGTACAGAGGTAATACCAGTTCGTTGTTTGTGAGAAGACATCGGAGGATATTTCAAGAATCAGACTACCAATCCATAATATAGAAGGAAAGGCTACAAATAAATACAAATTAATTCCATGAAAAAGAACGAGTGATAAATTATTCTTGAAGATATTTATTTCTCAACCAGATTGCATCTTATTTAAATTAAGAAATCGTTAATATCCAAGTAATTTGACAACTAATGAATACTTACATGAATATAGGTATTCATAAATAGAATTTATTTAGAACACAAAATTTAGATCTCTATTTTAAAGTTTGTTATCGATATCATTTTTTTATTATTCATATACAATATTAGATACTGCATAAACGATTATCCAACATAAGTGTGTATGTATGTGAAAGATAATATTAAAGCATTTAGATATTCCAATGAATATAAATATACAATTTGCTAAATACCATAAATAAAAACGTACCTTATTTAGTTACAGATGTCATAAATTTATCACATCATTATAAAAGAAATTCTAACGTTGGTTGAACAAGTTTACTTTAAATATCTGTTACTTATTTCGAATTTTCTAATATTTCTTACTCAAGAATTGTGTTCTTTTACATACATTAAATCTATTGATTCATATATCGATTCTTTTATTTGTTTATACTAAACAGGATGGGAGATATAAGTTCTGACAAATATAGAAAGCTAACCTTAAAAAAAAATCAACATAATTAATATTGTCATTATTATAAAGTAAATTGTTTCTTACCCATTTGAAATAAGTCAGAGATTGTTTATAATATTCTCAAAACAATATTGAAGTTTAAACCGAACCAGTTTACACTCCCCAAAGAGATAATTTGAAATAAAACTGGAAGTTTTATTTTGAAACTAATACTAAGTTGGCACAGCAATACCAACCATACAACAAACATATTACTGAAATTATTATACTCTTGAATTAATATGAAGGTAACAGGATAGGATTAAGGACATTAAGGTCAACATAAAAAGGAATTTAAAACAAAGGATTTAAAAACTATTTATTGTGAATTTTGATAAGATAAAGTATTAATAAAAAGAGTCTCATGTTCATAGAGTAATAATATACATAATAAATATTATTTATAGATTGATTGAGCTAGTTGGAGGTATTATATTATACATATAAGCTTTTGAATTATCTGCATTTTAGTCATTGAATTTGTCGTGCATATACAGGGATCAGTTAAATAGTTTTCATAACTTTTATTTTTAGAACAAAAGAATATTATAGTATCATTTAGCACCTGAATGAAGGGTATTATCAATTAAATAAGAGGTTATTACACATGTTATTAGGTGAATACCATAACAATATATAAGGTATTGGCAACAGCCCAAGGACTATTATGCGAGTAGTCGTAGGATAAACGGCATTTGGAATCGGTATATTTGCGAATATAGCTTAAGATAAAACATCATGGCAAGGGAGATCTCTATTTAAGAGATATGTGTTGGATATCATTATTTTTGTTTGAAATTGTTTAAGGATGGTTCCTGTAGATCTGACTCTTCAAAAACCCACAAAAAAAACAGTCTACAGGGGTTAAGTCTCACAATCTTGCAGGCCAATTCTGAAAAATTATTCGGCCCAGATATCTGCTCTGCAATAATTATATAGTATTTCTCGCTATTTAGCAGGTCGTGTTGGTAGTAAACATCCTCCATATTTTCCAATTAGTACCAAAAAAGGTTCACGATAAGACGTTTATTTTATCGCAAATGTCATTTGGATCGCAGTTATTGATTTGACCTCTCAGTAATAATGCAAAATGTCTAGTACTGCGCCCATCTTGAGATTGAGTGCATTGTATGTTTTTAGAAGTTTCTATTTCGAAAAAGAACTTTCACTACTGGCAACTGTAACTGGCTGTTTTAATAGAATTCATATTGCTATAGATATATTTACATTATTATATTATGTCACTAAATATTATTTAATGAGCTAAAGGGATTTCAAAATTATTTATGTCTGATTGAAACACACCCCTAAGTAGTGGTGTTGCAAATATAACTATCCGTTACTAAAGTATTCGTTACTCGATAAGATCCGATGTAACGAATACTGGTTTCAAATAATCGTTACTTTTTCAAACAGTTACTCTCATAAGATATTGCTACCCCTTGTATATAAAATTTAACGATGTGCTCTAAATGGCCATAGCCCACTCAAAACCCGAATATACAAGTAAGTAGTAAGTATAGCGCCACCACGATAACTAACCTTCTAACTTATAAGCCAATTTAACAGTCCACTTAAAATTGTGAGAAACGCCTGTTCAAATAAAATACACCAACTTATAACCCAATTATGGTCTTACCTTCACACTTCCCAAAGGTTGTTGTAAAATCTGATGTACAGCACCGCCTCTAGCTCGCCGAGAAAATGGGCATGGTTCGAATTCAAGTAAATCGAAGGTGTTATAGAGCGCCAGTTCCGATATTGTATCTATGCCATACACCAAGCTGACCACCATAAACCCGGAACTAGTTTATTTTTGAACCCCAGGTAGAATGATAGGTAAAACCAACACACTCATTCAAAATTCAACAACAGGTTTATTCTAAATTTAAACACCCAAAATGTTTCAATACCCAAATAATCAGAACAAAACAGCTATTGCTAACTAATATCCTAAGTCAAACGTTGTACGTAGCTCGTTATAAATTGAGTTCAATAAAATATTTAAAAGGAAACAAAAAAAAAACATTGAAATATGAATTACATAAGCGCAACCCAGTTGCAAGTATTTAAATTTCTGAAGGAATGAATAAAAGTCTTAAATGGCCACCCAAGGTGATCCACAACTTCAAATTACCAATGACATAATTACAAAATTAAAGAAATTAAAAAAAAGGAAACACATGAGACAACCTTAAAGTTAAATTAATTACCTGGCAATATTCTTACAAAAGCATAAAATTATGAGGCAACTTGCCGAAAGTCTTTCCAAAGTCGAACAGTTTGACCGTAAATTGCAACACATCAACACTCCAAATGAAACACTCTGTATAACAGAGGCAACCGACAATCTGTTCGACAGAATAGTGCAGACTCTAGGTTATAAGGTATCTAATACTAAAAATATTAGCGCTAGTTAACTGTGCTTTACATAAGAGTACGTGATCAATATTAAATTCAATAATTCCTTACAAGATTCCACAATAATAAATTTGAAGGTGACTAATTGTATTAAATAACAAGCAATAGATTTACACCATACAGATGTGAGGCTGCAACGCCAATACACATCCAAAATTTGTTCAAAATTCTAAATCCAAAAAAAAAGGCTACGTAACGTCTCCAAAATTGACAAAGTAACCCCCAACTGGAGTCACTGTTATTAATAAAACTACGTTAATTGAATAAATTCAAATTATAAGGCACTCAGGCCACTATGCAGTTAAATAATGAAATTACGATGGCTTGAACGATTAGTTAAGCCAAGAAATTTACAATTAACAGTTCGATAGTACTCGGAATTGACTTGAAGTTACCAAATCTGATTGGCAAATAACTGATAATCAAACACAGACACAGTACCTTTGAAATTCCACATCCACAGCTACAATACACGATACCTTCTACAAATCACACTCGTTACAAAGGGAAACTGCTCCAGATACCCTCGGTTAACGACATCTTCGGGAGAACAGTGTAGGAAGGCTACAGCATTACATCAATCTGCACCTTAAATTATGTCTTCACCGCAAGGTACACAATCTATCCCCTTGGAATTATAAAATATATCAGACACGTGGTTCTTAAACTTTACTCAACGAAAAGTGCTCTAATGAAATTTTGCCATGCACTAGCAGCTATAATAGAATATAGAAACAGCACAATTAAGATCGGCCAGACACGTGAAAATTATACTTACAGCAGTTAAACAATTCTGAAGCCACGACAAAACAATATCCTCGGCAAGATTACAATCATAACGCCATATTCACATTAACACTTGAGAAATACCATAACATCCGCCTTTTGCTAGCGATTACATACGATATAATTCAACATTCTACTAATTTCTCAAGTAGTGACTAAAGAAAATGCATCTGCTCTTGTGATGTTTTAAGTGCTTCTTCTAAGACAGTGGAAGATCAAAGAGAAAGGCCCTAACTTGTCCATCACCGATCTAAAGCGTAACAACGAACATTTGAACTAATAACAGAACGACCTAACCTGATATTTTAACATATGACATAAATGTAGATTCAAATGACAATACAAAAGTGGAAAATAATTATCATTAAATTGTCACATAACTCTGGCCCACAAGAAACTCCCAAAACTAATTAGAAACTAATTAAAACTGCCGAAACCACTAAATAAAACAAGTGCGCCATCTACCTGTCAACACATATACATTACACACATGAGATAATGTAAAACGTACGGCGGTAGGACTCTTATGAAATCCTTCCCTAAATGGCAGAAGGAGTCAGAAGGATGATGTATTTAACCAAGATACTTTAAGTATTCAATCGATAAAACTAAAATTATCAATTAAGAGATAAAATACAGCAAAATAATTGTAACAATATAACTTTTTGAATACATTCTTGTCTGAAATATTTTAATAAAAAAAATAGTTTAGAGTAAATAACTTTGTACAAAATATTTGAATTTAACCAATTATTAGTATTACTTGTGTTTGTGTAGGTCGAGTTCATTATAAAATTTTGTTTTGAATGTGAAATAAATTTTGTGCCACATTCTACACTTATTTGTGCGATTAATATGGGAATCGGGGATTTTTATGATTTTATGATAGAATATTTCGCCTATCGTAAATAAAATGGGGACTCCTTAAAAATACTTCAGGCTTTGGCATTTTACTTTTAATTTTGTGTTGGAATGTTTTGTGTGATACTTTTAACGAATCTTATTTATTTAACGTAATGTACATTAAAATTAGTATATAAGTTAACATATTGTTTTGTACCATATATTAACTATAGATATTCCCGCACCGCACATTTGAACGATTACTCGGTAACGAATAAGAAATAACGGATATTGAATTCGAAAGTAAAGAATAGTTACAAGTACTGAAAAGTAACCGAATCCAACATTACTACCCTTAAGGAATATTAATTCGTTAAATAATTCCTTGGATATTACATATTTCTCTTCTGCATGTTTCATCATTTAAGTCTGATAATTTGTTTAAATTATAGAGAAATTCAAAATACTTATTATACGTTACTAGCTGTACATATCCTCCTTTCAATGCATTAATTCTTGTATATAAAAGTACGTTTTTTAATAATTCTTTTGGATTTTGTTGTGTATTTTTTCTTCATGTTTGTAATCGAATTGTCGGTTTCGTTGCTTTTTTTTCGCACAGTCGATTCATTTAATTTTATAAGACTTTCATCAGAATAAATTATATCTGTTTTCTTTACCGGTCCAATTTGTATTATATATAACATAACTTATTTTATAGTTTATTAAGGGCCAAGTTGACGGATCTAGTTTGCTTAAAAGGGTAGATGTGATGTTCATGCTTTATATGAGGCACTGGTACTAAGTTGTTATAGAAGGACATATGAACTTCACCATATTCTGTCGTAATGGACTAAGCTTTATGAGCTTCATCTATAATTATTCTTGACTTGCCGAAATATCTTCATTTACGTACTCCACTTGGGATGACTGTTGAATAGTTGTTATTCAGTTTCTTCGCATATGTAAGCGTCACCGTATGATTAAAAGCGTTTCTTTTTTATTCTTTTGCTTCTTGCGTTCTTGTCCTAAAAGTTCCTTATATTTACAATTTTTGAGCTTTTTTGAAAACATTACTAAATTACTGTATTATATAAATTTAAATCAAAAATGAAGTATAAAAGTTTGTAATTTATACATTTAAAGGGAGATAATAAATATTTTTAAGGTGCAGTCTTGTGAAACTATAAATTCTGATACGACGCTCAGATGGGATTAAACTAAACTATATACCGTATGTGTCAATTTTCATTAGGTATAGGGATTCAATGTTTATGTGCGATTTATACGTATACAAATAATACATGGCAACGTGTGTCACCCCTACCGTCCGTCACCAATCCCGGCAACAATCGACATTACAACGATTTTCTCCGATCTCCCCACTAGATTTTACGTTCAATCTTTAGCTGCGAACACGTTGCGATCTAGTCTGCAATAAAAGCCGTCTTATTACTGGAACGGGAAACATCAAATGGCCGCCGCGATCTCCGGATCTAGTAGTTTATTATTATTTTCAGAATCCTTTTTTATTTACCTTATTTTTAATTTTATTAGAATTACGCTTTTGTTTGTGTCATGCAGCGTGAACGCAGCTTAATAATTCTCTGCATTTACTGAAAGGAAAAATAAAAACAAATCCTTGCAACGCGTAAATATTATTTCTGAACGCATTACAAACACCCAAGTCAGTGGTCCAACGGTTACTGCTATAACTTGAGCTTGTATCGGTCGCGCTCGCATTGTATATATATAACCAAGAAATTATATTGTCAATAACAGTCACCGTGAGAGATCTTTTTTCTGTTGTGTACGCGTTTTGTCGAAGTTTACTAGAAAAACGTGGAGAAATATCAATGAAATAGGTACTCATTTGACATTTGATATACCATAAGACCGCGTGCGTCTGCATTATCGCGATACCTGTAGAGTAAGCGAAACAGATAGAGATGCCTGTGTATTAGAACGGTAAACAAGTAGACGCAGTGTTATACTGGATTACAACAGAGGTAGTATTTCGCATATGCCTATGATGCACTCGTATTTGTCCAAAAAATCGACATTTATACGGTGTAGTCGGTCGCCGTCGCTTCCACATATGGGCGTCAGTTCGAGTTTTATTATTGCTTAAGAATAACATTTTTTTAGCTAATTGCAGGTTAATTGCAATGTTGAATTACAATTCTGTTTTAAGAAGTAAATATTTTATGTTTCAGTATTTTATTATAGTTTCAGTATTTTATTATAGTTGAGTTTTTAGATTATAATATTTGTTGAAAAATATTATTTTAGTTAAGAAGTTTTTTTTATTTTAAAGTCTAGGAGTTATTTATTATTTATTTTTGCTCTTTTATGTTGTTTATGAAGCTGTGATGAGTTACTTCACTGACATATTATCAATGATTATCTGATGCTTCAAACAACTACAAATAATTACTTACAACGGGAACGCATTACCTATTACACTGCTCTTCACTTGATTTGCCTAGGAATACATTTATACGTATAACTTATACGCCCGCTGTCGGTGTGGCAATTCAAGTTGGCACGCCCATTTATAGTCGACCAGTAGTTACTAATACATGCATCGCGCTATGAACGGCGGCCACACGGTATATATTTGGATAATAGTAAGATTTCGGTATTGGGTAAAGATATACCCTTTACAGTTTAACCGCCTAAAATTATGAGTTTAATATGATATCTGATTCTTTAAGAAAAGAATTTAAATTAGTTGTTAATGATGAGAAACTTATTGCTTGCTATATAAGTGGCTGTGAATGCATACTCGTATATTATCCAATTTTATAAGACATTGTGTAGTGATTTAGAAGTGCTTATTTCAAAATTTGCGTAAAGGGCCTTTCAAGGTGTGCAGTGGCATAATTTTGAATATAATTTTACCCAATTCATAATTTTAATAAATGCACCTAGTGCAAGCTGCCGTTACAACGATTACAAAGAATAATAGACAACGTACTATGAGTCGTGATGTGTCGAAGGCAGAAGCACACAACTGAATAGTTATTAAAAATTTAAATTTTAATAACTTTGTTATTTGGATTTAAATGGATTGATAAAAAAAATAATTGCAAAATTTCTAGAATTCAGACAAATTTACGCGTAAATGAATATAGAGAGTAACAAGCGTAAATAATATAAATGTAGTATTGTCAATTAAAAAAGGAAAGTGTAATGGAGGAATTTTTTTTAATATATACAGATGTTCAGATCAAAATAAAATAAGTTAGAAATTAGTGTGTATTCTACTTAAGTAATTTTACGTAAGATGCCTTTCTATTTTAGAATACTTTATATTAATCGATGTGTATGTATATAATTCTTCTTGTTATGTTCGGATTATTAATTACTTTTCTTGTATATTTATAAAAGTGGACTAGTTCTGTCAAAAATTACATAAACCTAAACCGTAAAGGTAACGACGATTCAGTGGCGATAACAGTTACTATAGCAGAACATTCACCGCAAATTAATAATCAAGTATTCTATATTTTAAAATGATCCTTAAACGTTCAAAACGGAGATAAATTACACATTACAATCGAATATAATTTGTTTCCCTTTCACATTCACTGTTACTGTACTGTTCCTCCGTGTTTAGAGACGCAGATCTACATGTTTATTATTCCGTGTTTGTGCCGACAACAATATCACCTTCTGGTGTAATATAGACGAACTTGCGAAATTCGTCATTTTTTCCAATTAAACGCCGATCACCCATTTGAGGAAACCTGTTCTCCGCGAGTCATAAGAAATACAAGGCAAATGCGTTATGACCGTTTGAATGTCGTAAAAGCCATATTCTCTTTCTGCATTCACTTTTTACTAATGAAAAACTGCAGTAGTATTTCGCAAATTTGTATCTTCATAAAGAGGTGGCTTCTTTTAACCACTAGAAATAAATTGAGCTTAGAAAATGTACTTATTTATATTCAAAAAAATATGAGCAATTAAAAAAAGATATTGATTAGATATATCTCCTTGACTGTAGAAATAAGCTGACATCTTAAGTTCTTATAATATGAATAATCATTCATCATTCCAAAGAAATTTTATAGATGATATCGTCCACTAGCAAATACGTATTTCAATTTCTCCTCAAACTTTTTGATTAGTGACCTAGCATTTATTTGCAGGAAGATTGTTTCTTGGAAAGAAAGGGAAGTGTCCAAACAAAAATACTCGTTGTTTAATTCGTGCTTAATTTATCATATTGTCATATTGGGTGGTTTCCATGATATATTTGCAGGTACACATAAATATTTTGTATACAACACAAATTAATGAACTTACATCTATTCCATTTAGAAATGAAGTGACTTTTTTTTATTATTTTACTAAATGTTTTCCTATAAATAGGAGAGCATCATCAACTTGACGGAGTATAGTATTGGAATACATACTCCGCATTAAGACAAATATCTAACAATTTAGATGCTCTGGGAGCAATGGCCCAAGTAACTAAAAATGAAAATAAATACAGAGCATACAAAGAATAATAAAAACCTTTCCCAATTAAATAAGTAAACAAAGCAAAGTGCAAATGGAATATATAACAGCCAAGCATGTAACAAACAAACAGCTATATAAAAAGTCATCAGTATCACTCAGGAAACGAATAAAACTGCAAATAGAGGACAAAACAGATACAAAACCCTCTTCAAACTAGGCAAGTTAATAACTATTCACAAGTATTGGAAATTGAATCTTAACAATGAGGGAATCAGATATACAAATACAAAAGTACTTAAAAAATATAAGACTAGATAACAAAATTCTTTCTATTTTAAATCCATTACAGAAATAGAAATGTCAAATGTCATAAGAATGATGCAAAACAAACAAACCAAGGACTAACATGATGACTCAACAAATATTAAGGAGATAAAAATGATATAATACCTGCTCTGACAACAGTCTTCATTAAGTTTGGTCGCGAAGGTATTTTCCCAAAATAACGAAAATAGGAAGAGTTGTTGCAGTTAATAAAAACGAAGATCCGAATGATTGTAACAATTATATGCCCATCAACGTTCTGTCTGCATTTCCAAAATGTTTGAACAGCTGATAGAAGATGGACTACGACTTGCTTTGACAGAAACAAATATTGTGACAATACTCCTTATACATACAGAGTATTATTACATTCAAGTAAATTCAATCTTCGATATTAACATTTACACATTATATTATAAATGCCACACGTTGGGTCAGCCATAAAATGTACTAGAGTGGGGGAATTTTGCTTTCTTTACCTATTTTCAAATCTAAACTAAAATGTGTATATAAATTTACACTAAGATCCGCAAATATTCCAATACACTTCTAGACATTCAGATATATCAGAAATTAATGCTCAAAGTTTAATCTCTACATTTATTCGTTTACCCTCGTATATTGAATTCTATAAAATCTTTTATATAACTTATTTATTATGCCCAAACACTAACACAGATATTTGTTTTATATATTTTTTTATATTCTCAATATATAATTCAAACGATTTAATTTAAATAATATAATCTTTCTTTTTGTATTCATATCATGCCATCTATCTCTAATTTTTAGAACACTATACCCTTACTCATTCAAATATTACTATGTACTATGTTGGTACAATAGTTCTCTTCAAGCTATGGCAAATTATATCTTTCAAAATAGTATTTATTCCTTTTTATGATTTTTAATGTTAATATTATTGCCTATTATAATAATACAGCTAACATATCAATCAACTTATATAACTTTTGTCCAAGAATTCATCACGTAAGTATCAAATAAATTATCAATACCCAAGGTATGTATTTGACAGTTTTTTATATTTTTTTAGGTTAAATGTATCAATTCATATTTTTTCTACAATGAATCTACCACTTGTTGGACTCTAAACCTTCAAATTAAAAAGAAAATTCAAAATATAATACATTTATTAACAATTTACAATTATGAAAAGGAATATGAAATGAAACCACTCAATATATGGTAATACAGCGAATATTAAAATCGTAAACTTGTTTAAGTTCGAAATATACTGTTAAAATATTATATTCATATATAAGTCTTTTTATAAAGGTAAGAGTTTAATTGTAATTTATTTTAAACGAAATAGTATACCTATAAGTATATATACCCCAAACTATTAGATTTACGTAATTTTTCGTATGCATATAGCATGAAATATTTATTTTGTGCCACCTTAATATCTTGAAAATAGTGAATTTAAATTATTAGATTACATAATAAATTCATCACATTGAATCATATACTCAAAATTACATGGATCTTTGATTGTTTCTGTACAAATACACTTTAAATAGGAATCAAATAAAAAATATACTACCTCCTTATAAATTATTTCTTTATGTCCAATACTTCTTCCTTGGATTTATATAATTCTGTTTTCAGCACTGTAATTAAGTTAATGTAAACTACTTGCAAAGAGTCTCACGACAGAAGTATCTTCGTCCTCTTGCAGTTTCTGGTGATCCAATACTTATCCCCTTCGGTTGAAGTTATGGTAAGTATATTATTCGTTCCTCTTGTTTGTATGGTGTAATTAATTCCTTTCCTGTTCTTGTATGTACTAGTGTAGACTTTACGTGTTCAATACCCCTGGATGTATTCCAACTGTGTCTCTTCGCACTTGACGATACTAAATGGACCCTTTGTATTTACTGGTTGGAATAAAAAAACATCAATGGTAGGTTAATTTATGCCGCACTTCTTCTAATCCCAGATGGAAATTGATGAATCACCTCTTGGACTGGATTCTATTATTTTTTTATAACTTCTCACTGGATTTATTTGGTAAGTTTATACAATTTCTTCTATTATTTATTATTTTTCTTTACAAACCTCTTGTTTTCTTCACTTCTAATAATACCAAATGATTGTACGTAAATTATATATGAGATCTCCAATATACCCTAAAATTAAACACTCACTCCACTTTTATCGATCGCAAATAACTAATTGCACGCTATAAATTGCTTAATTGATTGTGAAAACTACTTTTTCAGCTTTAAAGAAAGATTTTTCCGCGAACGAAAAAACGATTAATCTTTTTTCTCCGAAAAAATTATAATAATCCTTTTGTTTTGTTTTCATTCCCCTGGAGATGTATCCTTTTATTTCTTTCAGCCAATTGCCTTATTCCAAATTTAAAACCTATTCAATTAAAGATCTCTTTTCCTCTTGACAACATTAAATACTCATACAAATTTATGCAATCTATTATTTAAAATACTTTACCGATTTATAACACTATTTCCACATATTTTAAATACCTCAATACCTATTTCTACTATTTCATTTTATAACTGTCAAAACTGACGGATCCCAAATTTGAATTATACCGCGTAAACTTCTTTACCTTTTTAACTTATACGTGTTACAATATTTACCATTTCTTAACTTTTCTTATACAAATATGTACATTAAACAAGTTTTTACAAATTCATATTAACATTTCAAATTATTTTCTTTAAATTTTCTACTTTCAGAATATGGTGGAAAATAAATCTACAATGGACCTGATCAACGTCCTCCCACACAAGATATAACTATTTTAGTATACTATTTCTCTATCAAAACCCAATAAATAATATAGTAAGAAATAAATACAAAAACTTCTCTATTTTATTATGTGGAATATTTTAATTTACAGTTTTATTAAAAGTGTACCTAAGGTAACTATATTAAATTTAATTATAAGCATTTATATATTAATTGAGTAGTTATCACACTTAAGATAACTATCTCAATATATATCTAATAAACAGCATGGATATAGGAAAAACAAATCCACAGTGACTGGAATTCTGGAAGTGACTGAGACTATAATAGACGCCTACTATAATGAAGAACAATGCAAACTGACAATTTGCGACCTCAAAAAGGCATATGTTATTGTAAATCATCAAATTTTACTAAAGAAACTATAACGTTACGATATTAGAGACATAGCATATGATCTACTTGCATCTTGTGTAAAAGAAAATGCCATAGAGTGGATTTAAATGGAAAAGTGTCTAATACAGAACCCACTTATAGTGACGTACCACAAGGATCAACACTGGGACCAATATTATTTGTGAGGTATATTAATGATTTCCCAAAAAATATAAGAGCTAATCAAAGTAGTGTCTATGATGATGTTATATCTTATTAGTAATGATGAAATTGAAAAAGAAATCAAATGGTTAAGTGAGGAAATAACATAAAAAATTAAATAAAATTAAATGAAGAGAAGACCCAACGAGGCTTTTTTTTCTGCAAGAAATGTACATAATAATAATAATTATAACAAACTTTACTGCCCAACAGTTTACAACCAATTATATACAGGACATTGTATTACAATAAGCGTGTAGCTAATCAAATAAATACATGAAAGAGACCTAATATAACTTAAACGCAAGAAAAGTCAATACTACAGATATAGTAATGCAAAAGGGAAAGAAAAAATCAGTAGGTAGAGCATGCAATAACAACGAAACATCAATAATATTTGTTGAAGTGTTCTGCGATTACTGCCCCAACGAAGTCCGTGCTGCAGCAGTTGACATCACAGTATAAGCTGATTTTGTTAAAATTGGAGTACATTGAATAAATAGATGATCTAATCTCGATATTGTTTGAATTTACTGGTATATCTCTAGACCTTTTGTCTACAGATATAAATGCCACCGGTGGGATAAGGAATTCATTCATTGAATAGTAGTCGTGCAGTTCAAATAAACATAAATAAGTGAGCGGTGCAGTTTTATTACATAAATATTACAGACATAAATAGAACTGATAGATATAAATACGTGTGTTAATTTATTCGTTGTAGTTTTAAGTGCGTTACATTTATTTTATATTTTTATATTGTGATTAGTTTTAAGTGTGTAAATATACAGACAGTTTTAAAACATTTGCACGAGTTGTTTATTTCGACCCCGAAAACGCAACAGTATCATAATTAAGAAACGCGCCACAGAGAAGAGTGGCGGACTCCGCATCACCGCATGCAAGCAACCCAACACTATGTAGCCACTGGCGCCAATGCTTTATAATAAAATCAAGATCTATCTTGAAAAGATATTTTAGGCCATCACAGTTTTTATTCAATAGACGAGTAAAATATTAAAAATCTTTTTAAATATTAAGAAATTCACGTTCTACCCAAGATGGCATTGTTTGTTGATATTTGGTCTCTTAATTTATTGATTTCTTGTAATAGGAACGAATAAATTATTATTAATAAATTTCTGCATTAAATTTATGTGACTTAATTCAATTTAAACGAATTATTTGGTAAATAAATTGAGTTGTGGATTTAGTGTCCTATTGATTAACTAAAACTTAAGTTTAATATTATTAGTTCTTAATTTTCGCAAAATTATGTTGAATTACAATGAGAAAAAAGTAGCAGTATGATAGTGGAATATTTCAAAAGGAAATTATAAATATCTTGTAGCATGTAAGTATGTGTTGGGTATGAAATATTTATGATAGTCAAAGTGTATATACTTTACCTTGCCTGTATTTATTATGCAATAATTACGCTCAAACATTCTACATTAAATCGTTAAAAACAGGGATCCAGCATATGTAATATTGAACTAGTTTCTTACGGCTCACGGAGTCCGCTAGTTCTTCATTTACAAGGTAACAGGAGTAGCGCAACCGTTTCTATATTGTCTGAAAAGATGAACGTAATGATGACACTACAGGCTTTAATACTGGAATGTGTACGGCAACGATTTATGGTTTTGAAAGTGCTGTGGAAGCTTATATAGGCCATTTTGTAAATCTTGTTCGCCTAACTGGATTTAAACATTATAACATCAAATAGCTAGATAAGACGACATAATGTATGATAATTGCTCAATATTTTACTTATAAATGTTTTAAATAGTTACATTTTAGTAATAAATTGCTGACAAATATTTGAATGTTTGTATTCTATAATAATTGCTTCGGATACAAGTTAACTGTATTTATCTTCGTTTTATATATGTGCATATTATATATTTATTTGATTAACAAATATATTGTTTTTCTGGTAGGTATGCAAAAAGTTTGTTAAATATTTTCAAACAAGTTTGTAAATTTCTGGATGTTTGAAGATGTGCGAAACAAAAATGCATTTGTTTAATTTGATATTCATAGAACTGTGTGTGGGTGTCTGTCTGTTTGTGACCACGATAGCGGTCAAACGGTTATAGATACCAATTCCAAATTTTGTATTTACGAGTATAATCTCCCTCTTGAGATCTGATTAGATTTTCAGTAAAATCGGTAGACCGGAAGTAGTAGTTTACTTCGAAAAAATCAACTTTTGCCAATATTTTGTCAATTATTGAGTTTAAACAAATTTATAAAGAATTCAAATATACTCCAAATTAAATTTGAGAAAAATTTATTAAAAAAGGTTTTCGAAATTCCTACCGGAAGTAAGTCTTTTACTCTTGTCAAAAATAATTTTTTTGCGAATATCTCGCAAGTCATGCTTTCTAGACAGGTACATTACGAGTATAAAAGTATTTACAACATAATTTTCTATACCTCTTGTATAAAAAAAAAAATCAACATTCGGACCTGAAGTAAAACTTTTACTTATATCGAATAGCGATTTTTTGCAAATATATCCTAAATTATGAATGCTACATATATTTATCAAGAGTACAAAAGTATTTAGAGCTGGATTTGCAAAGTTTTTGTATACATTAAATTTCAAAATTAGGACCGGAAGTAACACTTTTACTCTTAGTGGGTAGCACTGTTTTTCGAATATCTTCCAAAGTATGCATTCTATAGAGATTTATTAAGAGAATTGAAGTACTTAGAATAGGATTTTGAATAATTTTTGTATGAAAAATTCTTACGCTCATACGTTTAAGAAAGTCGTGTTGTGGCCACACCTCATTTTTTATTATAAGTTAAACTTTTACGTTACCGAGTTCCCTAGCCTTAAATACAAAATTGTTATATCCCTATTGAAGAATCCATTATTTGCTACCAAAAAACATTCCTTTTTACAAGAAATAATATAAATTAAAGTATTGGTTTCGAAGGTGCCATATACTGAAGAAATTCAGTCTATCAGAGAAATTTACAGTATATACTCTTTGCGAACATATCAGCATAAATAAAGATTGAACAAGTTTTTATTTCCATGAATGAATTATCTAAATCAAAAAGATGAAATTTGTAAGACAATTTTTAATTCAATCATAAAAATTAGGCTGTGATTAATTCTATCGCTTTTGTTAAAATATTCATTTTAATTAAATCTATATGTCATAGTGTATATCTTGACACAGAATGAACTTAAATAAGTTCTGCAAACTTACAGAAAAGAATCAACAAAAATTCTTGCTAGCTGCGCACATAGTGTAATTCTTGTGTGTTCAAGAACAGTAGTATCAAAATGTTCTACCAGAGTGATAGTTAGGAGAATATGAAGACATTGTAGAACATGTATTCGACAAAATGGACGATGCGAAATTAGTAAAAATTATTATCATTGAACACTATCTAGTTTTTAAAAAAAGTATGCACGTAAATATTAAAACGCATTTTACTCAATATATCTAATACATAATATACCGTTTATATCTATTCGTTTATCGGTGTAGTTGATTTTACTTACATTTCTTTTAAATTTTTTATAGTATACTTAATTTCTATCTTGTAGGCTTGACCATATTTAAAGGAATACGCGCTGCAGACCGTGACAAACCCAACACACCAAATTCCGATGTGCATTACAGCATCACAGCGGGAAACGAAAAAGGAAAATTTGGACTGGACAACAGTCACGAAGCCTACCTGTTGCTGAAAAAATCACTGGATTATGATAACGGCGATAGAGAATTTGTGCTAACTATCACAGCTGCTGTAAGTTCGCACTTCTTTTCGTCATTGAAATGTCTAATAATTTAATATATATGCATTATTCACATAGCGAAAATTAATATATTATACCAAAATTCCAATTGTTTGGCCACAAAATGATTAATTTTGAATTAAACTTACCAAGCGAACTAGAGTCATCTAGCATGTAATTTGAACAACAATACAATACAGTATGTCTCAAAAAAGTTATTACGTTTTAAATGGATACAATATGCCGCAGGTGGCGCCCTCTACATTTGCAATGAAAATGAGAGCAGATTTAAATTTTTTACCCCACGAAACCCACCCTACCCAAATATTGTGACAATATACCAATTATTACAGAAATTATTTATAAAAAACTAAAACCAAATTGAACTTTTGACACTCTGTATCTCCGAAAGCATCCACTTTTGGACTGAGGTAAGTTGGGTTAGATCGTCATATTTTGCCCTCAGAAATGTGTGGTAGCGTTTTTTCCGCACCTTTTAGAGACACCCCAGTATATAGGCTGTCCCAGAAATAAAAAGACGGAGTAGCAGAAATCGGAAGCTAGATTGTGTAAAAAGGTACCCTCAAAATATAAAGTCTTTATTCGTACGCAGACGGCAGAAAAATATAATAAAGAATTCAAATGGCCCTACGCCGACTCTGGACTAAATATCCACCTGCTTCACTTTCACAATCGGTCCTTTTCAGGACCACCATATTACTTGTGTTAAAAAAAAAGGAGGAGGAATATATACTTCATAATAAATATCAAACCATTAATTACTTTAATTTTACACCTGCTAGAAAAAAATAATTACATTCTTGATATTTACTGTAATCTAGAAAAACTACGATTTATTGAATATTCTAAAATAATAATAATCAGCCGTTTCCGACTACAAACACATTAAAGAGCCTTCCTATTTTAAAAATAAAAATAATCTTTTATTGTCTTCAATATAGTGGGTCGCCCATCTGGCAAAAAAATATGTTTTATATGAATGAGTACGATTTAACGTTTTTTTCCCGTTTTATACAAATGAAAGCGTATTTTTCTATGAATGCGTGTTCGTTTCTATTTACAAATGAGCATTCTTACGTGTATTTATAACATACTTTCTGTGCCAGGTCCGTAATGTATTTTTTTTATCTAAAAAACAACATAGAAAATTAAATTTTCAATTTCTTCGTTATTACGGTATATTTGGGCTTGTTTCTGTTCGGACTTTACATACCTCGTCTTTTTATTTCTGGCACCCTGTATATATATACATGTATGTATGTATGTATGTATAATAGATTGTTCTGAAATACCTAAACGACTATAATTGGCTAATAAAAAAAGGACTTACACCGTTAAATTGATGACAGTTGGCAAGCCTATATTTCTCTAAATAGCATTGCATTCTTGAGTTCGATGACTACAAAAAAAAACTATGTTTAACTGCGAAACACTGAAAGAGAAGAAAAAATAAGCTGAGGACGTTACTTTCCCTTGCTTTATCCTGATATTCTACATACATCTGTACGCATTCATCTTTACGAGATCACCTACACGCATACCTAGTCGCCGTATATACGTCGAATACAAAAACGTACTCTTACTGTTAAAAAAAAAGTGAAGGTACTATTGCAAAAATCAAACGTAACGTAACATTTGTGACATTTCACTCTGCCTTATAACCTTTTAAGAACTCATTCACAGGATTTAAAACGATACATGCACTTCACACGTTGAAAATCAAGCCGAATTATTTAATGTCCCAAATACGTGACCTTATAAATAATCAGTAATAATCGTCAAAATAATATCCTTTTCTAGAGCAATACTTTTTGAATTAGGGATAGAGTACGAGATAATTTCAAATATATTTTATGAATTTATAATTATTCCGAGAACGTTTTATAAATGTTTCAACCGATTCTGATTTTTTCTTTGAAATACTTAGAACAATCTAGCACAGGCGTCAGAATTTTGATTTTTGAAAAAAGGGGCCAACTTTACACTTTTGGATTTTGTTTTCTTTACAGTATCATTTGATGTATAAGAGATACGATTTCGAAGTTTTAAACAATGTTTAGAATAAATGTAGAATAACTTATGTAAAGCAATGTGCAATACTTTTTAAAATAAGGAATAGAGTTCGGAATAATTTCAAATATATTTAATGAAAATAACTTTACACTTTTGGATTTTTTCTTCGTAGTATCTTTTGATGTATAAGAGATGCAATTTCGATGTTTAAGCAATGTTCAGAATAAAACTAGAACAACTTGCAACGACCGTCAGAATTTCAATTTTATGGCGATATCTTAATATATAAGAGGTACAGTTTTGTCTTGAAATAACTTTAGAACAAATTTAGAACAACCGTCAAAATTTCGATTTTCAAAGAAAGGGGGCTAAGAAAAGCTTGTTTTTTTTCCGATTTTCTCCGGCGAATTCGTTTTCTTTTTTTAAGATTATTTGCACAGTATTTAAAACAACAAGAAAAACCTGGCACAACTTTCAGGATATCAGATTTCAAAAGAAAATGTGGACTGTGTGAAAGAGTCGTTTTTACTTTATTATCCGTAGTATAAGGCAGTATTGTGATAGCAACAATTTTTGATCTCGAGATTTTGGCAGATGTGCACGTTTTGAAGCCTCTTCATTTCCAATAAGTGGTTTTTGAAAAACTTTCTCTTCCTCTCTGTGCGTTTGACCACGATAGCTGCCAAAGGGTAAAACATATCAATACCAAACTCTATACTGAATAATATAATTTTCCTCGAGAGAGAGAGATCTGATTAGATTTTCAGTGAAATCAGTAGCCGGAAGTAGTCATTTATTTCAGAAAAATAAATCAAATTTTACTAATATCTCGTCCACTATAAGTTTAAACAAATTTTTACAGAAACACATGAGACAAAAGCAAATTTGAAATATTTTTTTATGAAAAAAAGTGTTTAAAACTTTTATCGGAAGTAGGTTCTTTACTATTATCTGAAAACTGTTTTTTGCGAATATCTTCCAAGTCATGTCTTTAGAGTAAAAAAGCTTATAACATATTAGTGCACAATTTATTTGAAACATTTGGTGTAATAGCAGAGTCCGAAAAGTATTCCAAATAAAATATCGCGTTGTTGCAAAATATGTGCATGCAGTAGTGTGCAAAAATCAATATATACAAAAGGTTAGAAAAATAAAATAAAGCAGTATGTAGAATCTAGGTGGATGTAAAAGGCTATTATGGCTTTGAAAAACCCCCAGGCTCGGTTACTCTATATTATGATTATATTCTATGTCTTGAATATTCTACGATTAATCTTTCGACTGCAATGGTCGCGTTGCCAAAAAGGTACCTTTATGGGGAGCTTCAAGAAGCGTAAGTGATGCAAAGCGACAAATCAATCTCCAAGAGATTGATGGACTAGTTTTTGTAAAAAACATATACAATTCAGACCGGAAGTAGTACCTGGAAAGATTGTTATTGAAGGCAAAGAGTGGGGGAGAGAGATGCGTTGCATTGACAAACCCGATTTCGAACAATTATTATTAGTCCAGGCAAAGACGTAAAAATGGGCTTTTATCACAAAAGGTCAAGGAGAGTTCTTGTTTGGTAGATTTTAACAATTCGGTGCCCTAATTAATATTCTGAGTTTGCGATCTTGACCGACCGCCGCTCGCGTCGCCATATTGGAAAAATTGTACCAAAAACCAGTTTTTCGAGAACACCTTCTCTCTAGCGCTACCTAGGTTAAAAATAGTCATTACAAAAATTATAGAGTATAAAATTTCCTGCAACTTCTGTAATGAACATTTTCCAATTAGATGAATAATTCACGAGTTACAAAAGAGTCAAGTTTAGCAAGTTTCTACAATTCGCAAAATGGCTACATTTTTTCTCGAAATTTCAGTAAATACCGATTACTTAATACGTATTACCCATTTCCTTTAGGTCTATTTAACGAAGAGGGAATGCGCAAGATGACAAAATCTTCATTCTACAAATCTTTTACGCCTGTGTCAGGTGATACTAAATCCGGAATTTGCAGTTATGTCATAGATAATGGATATCTGCTATACCGTAGCCGTAAAATTTTAATTTCGGTTTATACTTCTATACCATGCAGAAGATGACCTTATAATATGCAGCGATGCCTGCTTGCTAACAGTGGTGGGAGAGCAACGCAGTGTCGGGGGAACCTCACACCTTACATTTCATAGGAAACGTTTGTCGAGTGTACTGCCTTGGCAGCCTCGTTTATGTTTATCTTTAGTTTATTTTGTCGCGCTCTTTTCCTCTTTCTACTTTCGTATCAGAAATTAAAATATGTCGACTACGGTATACGTAGAGTCGGCATCGCAACAAATCGTTTGCATCGATCTGTACAAATTACGTACAGTATGTGCAAAGGCATTATGTTTCTAATACAGTCGTTGTTCTTGACGGGTATCCAATTAACGCAGCTACCAAATGTACAAAAAGTGCAGAAAGACTTCGCCATTCAAATAAACAAACCTGTTACTGTTTCACAAGGAAGATTTTTATCAAACGAAACAAATAAAATTTGCTTGATTTCGGTGCTGAAGAAGAACTTTGAGAATTCTAATTTCACAGAAAAACAGTCTATAGAAGATGCTGAATCACTGATCGCTAACATGCCGATCAGTATGTCCGCGTCGTTTAATTTCGTGTTCATAGCACAGCACTGGCGAGATCTCATCCAAACGTTTACCTTTGCAAACCAGGCAGAGGAAAAATTGTTGAAAGAATTTACTCTTCTCGAAGTCTACAGTATGGAGAAATAGTGGCGGACAACATATTGTTCTTGCACGTGTTCAGCGGTTGTGACACACTTCTGCTGTTTTCAACTTAGGAAAAATTAAGTTTATAAAAACACTGGAAAAGTACAAATATTTAAACCGAAATATGCTACCCTTCAAAAAGCAAAACGCAACAGATTCCGAAGTCATTGCTGCTGCGGGGGAAAGTTTTTCTTATCGCCTTTACGGTGTTACCAAAGAAAATACCATTATTTTGGGCTCCCTACGTTATCAAAAGATCCGTGACGAAGAGTAATTCCAGCTTGCTACATTACCCCCTACTAGAGAAGCTGCATGGCAACATTCCCTTGGGACCTACTACAAAGTTTAAGTTTGGTATGATATACTCGAGAGTCCGGAGCATTGGGGTTGGGAGAGAAGCTCCTGTAATAACAACAAAAGATCCGGTACCCGAAGCACTTCTGAACTTGACGAGAATGAAGACCTGATCGTTGCAAAATTATTGGGACACAAGGTTGAAGAAGATAACGAAGATGAAAACTTGGAAGAGGTTTGCAAGAAGATATTGATATCAGTGAACCTGGACCATCGAAACGGAAGAAAAGGCATCAGTAAATAACGAATCGTGGACTAGGCCTACTGGGGATACCACATGAAAAAAGGCACATCTCACTCTACCTCATGCTAGTGCGGAAATGAATAAAAAGCGCTAGTACGTATTCAGTAATTGGTATTTACTGAATTTCGAGAAAAAATGTAGCGATTTTGCGAATTATAGAAATTTGCTGAACTTGACTCTGCTGTAAGTCGTGAACTATTCGTATCGATTGAAAAATGTTTATTACAGAAGTTACAGGAAATTTTATGCTCTAATTTTTAAAATAACTATTTTTAACCTAGGTAGCGCTAGATACAAGATACTCTCGAAAAACTGGTTTTTGGTAATATTTTTTCAATATGGCGGCGCGAACGTCGGTCGATCAAAGTCTCAAACTTAGACTATTAATTTTGACACCGACAATCGTAAGGGTTTTTCATTATGAGTGCTTGAACTTAAAAATTGAATAAAAAGAGTTGTGTGTGAGATATGACGGTAACTTTTATTGCGGATTAATCAATACCATTATGTTTTTAAAATGATACCATTCAAATGGTCTCCACGGCTTCGTTTAGAGGACTTGATCAAAGAGGTCTAATTTTGTATGACTCTGTTGCACAAGTCAGGCCAGACTTCATCAATGATTTGAATGATGTTCTCCAGCTGATCAGTTGTTGTTAGTTTGTTGCCATAAACTAGCAACTGAACGTAGCTCTATAGAACAAAGTGTAAAGACGTTAAATCGCACGATCTTGTGGGCCATTCCACATCGCCTCTTTTGGAATAACGCGTTTTTGCAACAACTCTAATGTAACACCCGATGTGTGCCACGTTGCGCCAACCTGATGGAATCACATCTCGTCCAAGTTCTAGTCATCCAATTGAGGCCACAAAAAGTCAGTTATCATGACCCAATACCTTTCGCCACTGACAGTCACCGTCTCGTCATTCTCGTTTAGGAACATGATGGCCCAATGACGCTGCCTGATCAAAATCCACACCAAACAGTAAGTTTCTCCGGGTGCAATGAAGACTCTTGATACTGCCAAAGATTATCTCTCCGCAAATACGACAGCCGTTAAACCAGAAATGTTCTTCATCACTGAAGATGACTTTTTTTTTGCTAAAATTTGGATCAGTTTCTATCTGCTCCAGAGCCCAATCAACAAACGTACAACGAGCTTGGTGGTCTTGGGGCTTCAGTTCTTGTGTCACTTGGATGTTGTACGGGCGCATGTCCAAGTTTTTTCGCAAAATTCGTCAACTTGAGGTGGCGCAAAGGCAAACTCCTTGTGCATGACAAGAAATCGGCAGATTTGGGTTTTCAGCCACACTTTCTGCAAAGCAGCAATATTCCCGATTGAAGTCACGTTTCGGCGACGTATAAAGATTGCTCGATAAGCAACCGAACCACTTTGCTCAAAATTCACGAAAATTCGTTGAATTGTTCATTCGGTTGGACGATCATTTCGACCTTAAATATTTCGTAGCTCGCGAAAAGTTTGTCAAACGGAACACGCATTTTTATAATAAATTTTAACAATATTGACGAGATGTTAAATGGTGTAGCCCTCCATGGTAAAATGGTGACTATAGCAGAATACAAACGTCGAAGAATGACAGCGCTGCCACTTCAAACTTCAGAACGATAACCTGTCAAAGTTCGGGCATATCTTTTGAAATACCCTTTATACTGCTATTACTGTGTCCAACTTCAATGTATATTATTCATTTAAGTCAAGTCTTGCAATTCACCCCTGCCGATCTCTAGTTAGTCTGCTAATCATGTGTCTAAAGGAGGAAAATTCCAACTTGAATTGTTAAATACCGTCAAGTACTATCATCAATCTACACCTATTATTTTAAATAAATATATTTTGGTCATTGTAATTTAAATAAAACCGAAACAAAACGGAATTGCGACACCAGATGAATTTAAAAAAAACGAAGGTTGCGGTTACAGAGAGAGCCACGGCGTTGTTATTTTTAATTTAGATTGTCATTTAGAATGACTAACGCTAGCGATACGTATTTAGACAGAAAATTATGATAAAATTATGTGAGCGACAATAATTTCCTGCAATTAATTATGAAAAGGTTAAATACATTAATAGATTGAAACGCTGTGAAACCTAATGATCATGTTTAATATTCAAATGAAAAGTATAATTCTGCATTTGTATATAAGTACTTTATAATTAAAAGCTATAAATTAGTTTGGTAGAAAGCTTGATCTGAATTTGCATGTAGGAACAATTTTATTTGATATTATTTTTGTGTAAATCCAAAAGGGACCAGGTATGTTAGAATGTACAATGTCCCCTTGCTCCATAATAACCTTCTGCGTCCAATTATTGTTTTCAGTAAAGTCGTGATTTCGTCGCTGTAATTACGAATAGCTGGCTATTCTTATAATAGGTTGGAATATATACAAAACGGAATTTCGTATAATAATAGAACTTTCAGCTGCACAACACGATTTACGTAATAATTATGTAGATATATACCTGTTAATTGAATCGGAAATCTTTTAATATGAATGAAATACGTTTTTAAAATACAACGTATGTATACCTACGTAAATATCTTACTCAATATCCCATGCTTTTAGTTATTGTATATGGTTTACACGTATTTAATGCAACGTTAAACATTTTTACACTCATTTTAGAATTGTATAATAATCACTTGAAAACTGGGAGGCAATTTACTTGTGATCTACATCTTACATCACTTCCTGTTTTAGTGTTAGACAAATGCATTGCTCCAATAAGACAGAAAGTAGAATCTAGATGATATATTCTTTGTTAAGAGAAAAGTGTTTGTAGAAAATCAATCAATTGTAGTAATTTACAAATCAGGGAAATGACTAATCATAAGTTTGTAAATTGTTGCAAGCGAAAGTGGATTAATGTAGATTAACTCTCGATTTATTTACGTACACAGGAAAAGGACAATAATATTTTGTAAATGACCAGTTATATTTTTTCATTGATCTATGCAAACGCACTTGGAAAATTAATTACTTTATTAATTAAGATAAATATTTGGAGTAATTGTTTCCTATTGCCTTTTAATGAAGCTATTTTTGCAATTTCTCTATTAATTGATATGAAATATACAAAATAGTCCCAAATACATATATGTACAAGTTGAAGCAAATTCGATGTTTTTTCAAGGACGGCGCCCCTGCAAATGTTCAAAATTCGACTTTTCACACCAGACTTCGTAAAAGCTACATAGTCATAACAAATTAAGAAGTGGAATGTTGGAATTAAAAAAAATAGTTCTCTGTAAGCATACATAACGTTTAAATTACAATAAAATAGGAAATTTATAGTATATTAAAGATCGAGCGTCGTATGGACCGGACGTATCAGGCCGAAACTACGACGGACAAAATAAAAATAGTGTATAACATCACGCAGTTACTGAATAACACTATTCATATGCTGAACTGCAACATCTGTGACAGCTGCTAAAAACCAATGTCAGATATTCGCAGCATCAGTTGCTCAGTAGAGATCACATAATGCTGGTGCAAATGCAGTAGTAGGTAACTGCTTGAAATTATCACTGAATTTTTTGAAGGTAGTTGAAGCAGTGTAAGAGAATGAACGTTTGAACATTGTTGTGTGATGGCTCGAAGCAACAAAATAGTACCGGTACCTAGTATTAATCTTATGCAATTCAGAATGCTTCAACATCTTCAGAGAGAAGTAAGCCGGAGAGGATTTTGTAACCACTGAGAGCACAAGAATGGCATAATGCGACGGTTCTTCATATTCAGCCACCCAATCAGCTGTAGTTTGTTAGATACGTGGTCATGGAACTCCAAGTCAAACACCAACCTCAAACAACTGTTCTGAACTCTCTGAATACGATATCTGTCGATGGAATCAAGACAGGGACCATACACAGTATCACAGTAGTTGAAATGAGATAATACTAAACAATCAGATAGAAGTTTTCTTAAATTAAAATCAAGGCACTGCTTGTTGAAGTAAAGCATTTTTCAGGAAGACTATGCCTTTCTTAAAAGCTGATTAATATGGGGTTTAAATCTTAAAGAAGTATCAAAATAGAGTACCAAATTCTTTGCTCAGACTACAGGTTTCAGCAACAAACCATTAACACTAGCTTACACGAGACTCCTCCTTAGCATTAGCTGATGAAGAAGTTCTGTAAATATGAGTATCATGGCATAGAACATAAAATGATAGTTATGAAGTTGTTTTGCGAAGTCTGCCGTATACAATATATACCATAATGGTACCAAAACACTGCCCTGTGGGACTCCTGTACGCACAGCAAGATCTTCAGATTCTGAGAGACCAATTACAACTCTCTGCCTACAATCAGGCGGATATGGGGAAAAAAATTTATTGTAACTGCATCAAAACCATATCATTTAGATACCACAAGTTGGTGATTAATTGTATCAAATGCCTTCGTAAAATCCAACAGCACCAATGCAGTCCCAAAACTCCGATCCCATGATACAAGGACATCATCAGTCACCTTGATAAGAG
Source organism: Amphimallon solstitiale (assembly GCA_963170755.1). NCBI lineage: Eukaryota > Metazoa > Arthropoda > Insecta > Coleoptera > Scarabaeidae > Amphimallon > Amphimallon solstitiale. The sequence goes on along the minus strand of OY720681.1, from coordinate 35,633,268 downwards.
CCGATGCCATACCAAATCCTTCGCGAAATCCAGATTGGACATCATGGATAATACCACAAGTTACAGGATATTCCATCACCCGCTTGTAAACGATTTTTTCCAAAATCTTAGATAAAACCGGCAGTATACTAATTGGGCGAAGATCATTGTAATTAGTAGGATTGCTAACATGGCAAATTGGATGAATTATTGAATTTTTCCATATATGTTATATAAGTTACAGGATATTCCATCACCCGCTTGTAAACGATTTTTTCCAAAATCTTAGATAAAACCGGCAGTATACAAATTGGGCAAAGATATTGTAATTGGTAGGATTGCTAACATGGCAATTGGATGAGATTGAGAGTTTTTTGAAATTATCAAATCCAGAATTGTTTACAGGGCACTGTTTTAGAAGATCTAGTGCAACATATTTGCCAAATCATCCAAACAATACAAATTTGTCAAAAATGTTTGCCTACTAAACAAGATAGCTAAGTATTAAATAAAATATGGGTACAAAAAGTTAATATTTAATAAGTTCATTTATTATATTCAATATGTATATTCACTTAATACTATTTTAATATCGGAAGCTTTATATTGGTTTAATTTCTTTTTTCCAATGAATGTCAATTTGTAGTGGAAATGTCTTCTTTAGTTTGTTCTTTGGCCGCATTAGTCACTAAAATAGGTCTACTATAGAGTAATAGATTAAATAGCAATTTCTGACCAAATCACAATTTCTAGCAAAACTTTACAAAAAATATAAATAACTACGTGTCCATGTGATTGAAACTCACGCAAAATATCGATTAATGCCTGCAAACAAACAATCAGAAGAAAAAAGTAAATTACATTTATTAATATAACTAAATGTTTTAACGTTGAAATTGCACTTATTGGATAGATCTATAACTTCTGACAAAGGTCTGACTTTATACATTTTCAGAACGTGCAAGCGCTTTTAAGATTTTTTGAAGATGACCATTTGCGTGCCTTCTGAAACACGCTAGCAGCTCATACAAGTATTTCAATATACGCAGAATCAGAAGAAAGAAGTAAATTACATTCAATAATATAACTAAATGTTTCAACGTTGAAGTTGCACTTATTAGATAGATCTATAACTTCTGACAAATGTCTGACTTTATACATTTTCAGAACGTGCAAGCGCTTTTAAGATCTTTTGAAGATGACGGTTTGCGTGCCTTGTGAAACACGCTAGCAGCTCATACAAGTTTTTCAATATAAAACTTGCAGATGGTGTGTTTGGGACCTATAAGTTGATTATGCTGATCAAACCATTAAACTAAATCTGTTACATAATGCTATGTATTTTACCGTATGAGTTTTATATTTATAAATAGTAAAAGCACAAAACGAAAATGTCAATAATGAATTTTAATTGGACATAAAGCATCAAAGAAAAACAAAAATTCTTTCACCTAATTATTATTATTATGTTTAGGATCGAGGAACACCCCAAAGAAATACCAATGCTACCATAAGAATATCGATACAAGACAGTGATGATTTACCGCCTAAATTTACTAAAGGAGTTTATAGGACTAAAATATCGGAATCTTATCCAATTACGGTAAGATATTCCTGAGTTCACCAATATACGTACATTAAAACAAACGATAAATAATTTAGGGCGAAAAAATCCACGACATTCTCGTCTTCGATCCGCCCATATCCGCATTCGATCAGGATCGCGGGATTGACACCGCAATACGTTACGATATAATAGCTGGGAATGAACGCCACCTATTCTATTTGGATCACGTGAACGGATCGCTGTTTCTCGAAAGGGAAATCGATTTGGATTCCGAAAGGTCTTTGCCAGCAAACACCTTTGTGCTGCAAATTCAGGCTTCTCAGTTGGATAATCCCTTGAAAACAGGCGTGGCCAGAGTTGAGGTAGAGGTAGTCGACTTGAATGATAACCTGCCAGAATTTGAAGCAGACGTGTACAATATTAGCATCGTGGAGAATCTGCCGAACGGGTTTAGCGTCTTGCAGATTATCGCCACCGACCAAGATCAAGGTGATAATGGAGATTTCATTTACCAATTGGAGGATAGAACTAAGGCGTTTACTATGGATTCCAGAACCGGTTGGATTACGGTAAGATTTTTTTTTGTCTTTCTATGGTTTAATTTGTCTCTATGAAGTGTTTTATCAAAGAAAAAAAATTGTAATATAATATTATTTTAATTACTCGATATAAAGACTAGCAGGATGGATATTCGAACCTACTTTATCAAGAAATGTTCGAATTCAGTTTCCACTCAGTCATCCTGATTTGATTAGCTCATTCGTAACAATAACACACAATTATCAACAATAAACATAAGACAAGCTACAATTTTTATAAATAAATAAATAAGTTTATTTATCCAAAAACGAAATACAAGCATCGTCATAAATATAACGTATATAAATATATTAGTAATTTGATATACAAGATATCTGTGCAGGAACTATTGCGAAACTTTTAATTTTGTAAGTAAATGTTGACTAAACAAGATGAGTATCTCATACAAGTTTTTCAATATAAAATGATGCTTTTATTTCTGGTAAGTTTACTTGTTCTGAATTGGTATCTCAAAACATAGTTTTTGAAGAGTGCAACAGCTTCTTAAGGTCATGAAAATCGCTGTCAACGCATCTTTTGTTTGGTATTTGGGAATTTAAACGAACATTTTTTTCCTTCAAGTAGTGAATTGTTTCACGTGCTGTGTGAAAGTTGGATTTCTCATGGTAAAGAATGATGCTATGTTTTCGGTTGTTTTTCCGGATTAAGGCGATGGCTTCTGGTAAACAAATTAAACGTTCAGTGTTAGCACTAGAAGCGCCGGGCTTACCTTCATACCTATTAGCGCCGCAGGGGGTCATTTTGGCCCCACCATTTTCCTTCGTATAAACATTGCTGGCTAGGTAAAAATTTAAATACTGCACACTTTTTTGTCTATTTATTGAGAAAAAAACAGTTTAATACTTAGTGGCTTAAGGTCTATTTGTGGCAATTGACACAAGTTTTAGTTTTAACTATTTTCCCAGAACATTTTCCGCATGCAAACTAGAGACATTTTTGACATTTTTCCATTGGCTTGTTTCCTTTGCAGTGTTTTCCAACCTGACACTTATGTCTCATTTTTGATGGAACTTCTTCAGTTTTATGAGCAACATCGGGGGTATTGTTATTAAGATACGCTGTTCGAAGTTCTTCAGCAAGATTCCTCAACAATTGGTGCCTGCTTATGCTTTCCCCTGCACTTTCTTTATATAAGACCAAAGCATTTATTAGAGCTAAGTCAAGTATATTGTAAAAAATCTGAACGGGCCAACGACGCGAACCAGCTCTGGTGGTGTACTGCCTGGCCATTTGGTCAATAATGTCGACTCCATATTTGGTTTTATTATAAAAGCTAACATTTTCCGGTAGCTTTTTCTCAGTTGAGCCAATTTCTATATTAGCGTGCATGGTGCTCAGGACCAAAACGTTTTTCTGTTTCTTTCCCTGGTATATAGTCAATGTCAAGTCTTCATGCTGCAGAAGTTTTGTATCGTAAAGAGGTGCTTTGCGCGATTTTACCTCAACTGGAACCTCCTTTCGAATCCTATTTACTGTGCCTACAATGGTAGTTTTAGCTTCTTTTATGCGCTTAGCTAATTTTACAGATGTGAAAAAATTGTCTGTAGTGACGTTTCTGCCTTTGTTTAGAAGTGGTTCCATAAGACGCCATACGACATATTCAGGGAGGCTTTCACCTGCGCGAACATTCGTGAATACGGCCGAGGCAATCCGACTGCCGTTACACGTCCCCATCTGGACAAGTCTGAGTTCTGACTACGGAAACTTTCTCGATGTTTGTTCAGATATATTTATTTGTCAATTCAGACAAATAAATAATCGATTTATCATGGTTTTTCGCTTCCTAAAATGTAAAGGTCAAAATGACCCCTTCGTCGTTAATAGGTAGACGCTATAAAAAATTTGGAATGGTATGTCAAAGATCGCTTAGATGCCTTGTACATGTGTATAACATATAAAAAATAAAAGTCATAAATGCCCACCCCTATAGAGCCCTTGTATCAAAAGATCAAGACAAATTAATTTTGAAAAGAGTCAAAATGACCCCTTCGGCGCTTCTAGTGTTAAAGCAAATCGTTTTTTGAGTCGTCAAGCCTTTTACAGTTCTCCGATATTTGCTGATCTCAAAACCATATCTAGTTTACAGCCTTAATTCGTTTTTTTTTTGTACAATCCATTGTAGGAAGTCTAATTTTTAGAAGAGCCCACCCATTTTCGATATAATTTAGATCGCATGGGTTTTTTCAAAGCATGACGTTATTTTGTTCATGAAATACTTTATCATGACCGAATCTTGTTGGAAAATTGCTTTACCCTTATCATCAACGTTTCTTAGTTCAGCTTCCAGTGTTTGTTCCAGCAAGTGTCGGTGTTTTTCAGGATTCTTCATGCCTTCGACCGGCACATGAAATCCGGTACCTTTATACGAAAAGCAACCCCAAAACACGTTCCTTAACTGGCGTTTAACTCTTTGATCAATATGAGCTTCAGTAAGTTTTTCGTTGTCATTTTTTCTAGCTTCTCTTCCAGCTTCGATAAGTGTTTTTCGTAAGACGGAATTGTGAACATTAACTACAAAGTGTGCTAAGTCTTGCTAAAGAACTTGACTTCTTCGCCAAGGATTTAATTTACATCTTGGATTGAGTTGGTCTTTACACACTATATATAAGAGTCAAGTGTATCTAGATAGTTATTATTGTATATGTTAACCTGACGAAGCTACAGTGTAGCGAAACAGCTGTCGTTATTATTAAATACAGTGTAAATTTTAAACATTTGTTTGTTTTATTTTCACATTGATTTAATTTACGTCTCCTTATTAAAAAGCGTCATCTCTTCACGTTGTCTTGCTGTTCTTTCCACATTTCCCGCTTCTATTCATCTCAATCTTGTCCCCCTTTTGCTTTAAAATCTTGTTTACGGTTCCTAAACTCACACCACACTCTTCGGCAATATCTCTTTGAGCCATTGATATGTGTTCACGTGTAGTAACTATCTTAGTGCGCTTGTTGGGAGAAATATCCTTCTTCATAAATAAGAAAGAAATAGAGATGAGAACAGTCTGAATACTGGCTTAGTGAAACACTTAAACAATCACGATAATTCTTACCAAACCATAAAAAATTAGTAACAATTTTATTCTATATTAGAATAACTTTTTCATTTTCTTTCAGTTTTATTGCGATATCTTCGAAACTATATTTCGTTGGATATTTTGTTTTCTATAAATCTATTAAAGGAAATTAACTACACAAAATATTTTTTCAATATTATTTAACTATCAAGTCTGATTTCCATTATGTTATAAATGTTTTTAGTTTCACTTATTTTTCCGTGAATATAATTTTTTCTTATTTTAGTTTAGATTTAGTTATATGCATTACTTGAAGTGTGAATTGTAAACTTGTGTTAGGGCAGTGGAACAAAATGGCTGCTACCTTTGACATAAACGTCAGTAGTTATTTACATAAAAGTCAAGAAAGCGATACTTGTCTTGACGAGGCGAAATTTGAACTACGAAGCTGCGTAGCGGCTGAATCGGGTAAAAGCACTTTTCTGACGTTTATTGTTTACCATTTTTTCTTAAAACAAATAAATAAATTTTAGAAAATAAATTAATGGTGACAATAAAGATACATAGAAAACTCAAATCGGGTCTGTTTCTATTGTTTCCTTAGTGACTAGTCAACAATAAAACTTCGTAACTTTTCGCAATTTTCCATTTTGCTTTCTTCGAGTTAATAACGGTGATAAATATGAGTGTTTTTGAAGAAAATAGTGATGTAGAAGACTACATTCCATCGAACATAAGTGCAGCTGCCAATGCTGCAATGCTTACTGCCAATAAAATCTGAACATACATAACAGCGTACTCAGTATTTGAATATTGGTATAATCCTAAAAAGGTCACAGTAGTTACAGAAGAAACTCGTCTCGTTTATTTCGCAGAAAAGATGAATAATTATAAATCCTCTACTTTGTGGAGCATTTTCTGTTTCTTATCGGAGTGATAAACTAATGAAAATGTCTATTGATATCAAAATGGACCATTTTAGTTGTCAAAGGGAAATGCACTCTTCAATGTGTAGGTATTCATACAGATTACACTAGTCAACAACTGATTCTGCTAGTGCTACTTATTCAGGACATCAAATTAATTTTTTTATACTTTAATTATATTATTAGATATGCTAAACCTGTACTTTAATTATGTCCATTAAGATACAGATTTTCATTAAAATACAAGTTTCTATCCAATAGGAATGCGACATTCCAATATTCAGCATCATTCAATATGGCCACTTCATATCTGACAGATATAAAAATTAATTAACTTTGACAGTTCTCTGCAATTTACTAGTAAGTAGTTAAAATTTGTGCTTTTTTGAAAATATAAACGGTAAAAATGAGGGATAATGACAGTGGAATGTAAAATTTGACTCCTCCAGAAATTATGGAACAAGCCTTAGTAGCCACGAACAATTTATTACCAGCTAAATTCGCAAAAACGTACGGAAAATTTTACGCTCAATTTATGAAATAGAATGTTTTAATGTTTTATTATGGTGTCGTAGAAAAAATAGTGTATGCAACTCGCATTTAATGGCGATTAATACACTCGTATTCATTCATTTTCGTGTCTTCACAGCCACTATTATATGCTCATTGCATGATATACTATTCCGAAATGAATGTGGATTCCAGTGCATTTTCAAAATTATTACCTAATATAAATATTTCAAATGTTCAACATACAATTATTAATATTATTACGCACTAAAGTTCATAAAATTTCGCATATTTATATTTCTCTAAAAAATGACGTAAAGTGACGATGCAGTAAAATCATACTAAATCACACTTGTCTGATTTTTACTGTCGTGGATCAGAGAAATTCTACTTTCCTGATCCAAAGATGTTCGGTAAGTGACAAAATATTTGACAAGTTCAGAAAAAATATTTTACTTAAGGGTCCTCGCTAGTGAATGGGAAATGTAATATTGGTTGCATAGCACATAATTTAATAAGCCAAGGATATCCGAGTACTTTTACACATAGGGAACATATAATAAATATTTGAAATAATAACTCAATATCTAAGCGAATAAAAATTAATTTATGACCAACTATTTACACATTTGTAGCTGCGGGAAATATTTATAGCAGAATAAACATTCATTGTAATGTGGGTTGCCTGATTTTAATTTCTTTTATATTCATTTTAAACAAAGTAAAGAATAGTTGAACGAAAAATAAGTGCACAGCCGGGTAGCTTTCTATTCAATTTATAACGTGAAGCCAAGCAAACAAATCTCCTCCGAAGGATTTTTGAGAAAACTGGTTTTTAATTAATTTTCTGTAATCCGATAATTTTTTTCTAAATTTGATTCTTCAGCCGGATAGATTATATAATTCTTCATAAGTTGACGTTGAAAGGTTTTCTCCATCTTTAAAATCAACAAAAATATCTGGATTCTAAAATCTGCTATTTTGCCATTGTTGACAGATCCACTAGCGAGGACCCTTAAAGGCATTTCTGATGACGTCCGTCATTAAATTGACTAGGGCATGTTATACATCAAATAGTTGTATAATTAAATATAAAAATCGTTTTTTTCTATGATTTTTATTCAAAATCATTCTGATTGATAGGCAGTATGAGTTACCGTTTCTCTGTGTGACAATTACAGAACTTTCACAAAGCAAATATACAAAAATATTAATATCACAAATACTAGGTCAGTTAATAGGAAACATTACTGCGGGTTTCTAAAAAGAAAAGAACATCCAACGGTCCGGTATAAAAAGAATCTTAACAGTTTACACACATATTCTTTCCACACGTCGTACAAAAACATTTCCACCAATAAAACTCGTTCCTCATATTTTCATTTTGTTTACAAAACATTTTCGTTTAAATCTAGGTGAGAGATCAGACAATACTGGATCGTGAGAAGAGATCGACGATAAAAATGCGCGTTTACGCCAAGGAAAAAGTACCCAGCGTTGTCTCGGACACAATGGGTGCTTCGTCTGTGGCCGTTGAAATAACATTACTAGACGCTAACGATAACAATCCCACATTTATACCGAGCAACATCTACGAATTCAACGTGACGACAGACGCTAGAATATCGGATCCCGTCGGTCAAATTCACGCCATCGATCCGGATCTGGGCCGAAACGGGGTCGTCGTATATTCCATCAAAGCGGCCGGAAACGACTCTGAGCCGTTCAAGATAGATCCACGGACGGGAAGGATGTATCTGACTGAAGCACCGCTTCCGATAGGGCGACATCTGGTGTTCGTCGAGGCCACTGATCAACCGCTGAATCCTAGCGAGCGAAGAGTGTCCCTTGCTGTGGTTACCATTGATGTAAAAGCTCCAGGTACGATATTTATTCCAATTTATAAGAAATACTATATTTTTTCCGATTAGTTAGTAACATCTACTGGGAAATTTTCAGGGCACTCGAACGGTTTACCAGATTTCATAGGAGCACCATACGAATTTTGGGTCGGGGGCAACGTAGACGTTGGAACAAGCGTTGGTCAGATTCGTATCACTGATGATCATCAGCAAAAGAAAATACTATATGATTTACTTCACGGTTACGACGAAGGAGGTTGGTATAACTGTATTTTAATTTAGTCAGAAATAATTCAATTTTATTCGTTAAAATTGGCTTGATTATTATTTTATATTCTATAACTGTATAGATGAAGTTCTCGATTTATATATATATATACTGGCTCGTTATCAGTTACTCTTTTTTGTTGTTGTAATGAATTATGTACCTTATGACTTTCATTTCGTGTCGTCTGGTATTCCCCACTTTTGTAATCTAGGACCATTTCTGTTTAATGTTGTGTATATTACAGAGAATGACGTAGCAATTGAACAAAATCAAATCTCCTCTCTGAGTCCGTGTTTTCCGATATGTTCCCAACACAGTGGAATTTGAAAAATATATTTGTATAGTTAAAAGGACGTCCCTTCTTGATTATAAATCAAATGGAATAAAATATTTGCAAATGATTTTAAGTTTAAGGTTAAAGCTGCATACTTCTTCGAACTATTGAACAAATTATTCCTTTATATACCTTTTTTTATGTTTGTTCACGAATATTCGGCTACAATACTGATGGGTGCCTTTACTTGATTCATGTATGGCGGTTTAGAAATTTTGATGTTATTAAATCGACAGTTTGTAAACGTCTTCCTTCACTTGTTCTGCACTCTGTTTCAACCTTGGAAAAAGTACAGGCACATATGGGCCCTTGTTAAGCGTTGTAATGCTACACTAATATAGACAGTAAGAAGTTGGTAATAGTGGACAGAGTGAATAGAGAGTTGTGGTTAGACGCTATTATGTTAGTAGTTAGATGTTACACTTCAAAGTTTATGTTTGATATTATATATATTAAGGATGTTCAAATAAAGTCTTGAGACAAATATAGATTATACATCAATTCTTTATTTTTTCAAAAATTTGTATTATATTACAAACCTCCTTTTCTAGACGATTGAAGTTGTCAATAAAATTTAAGAGATTTTAGAATTTAGATTGGCAAAAATGTCTAATAATTTGCTATGAAATTTCATTTGTAATTAAAACGCCTCTTTCAGGTTTACCGATCATGACCGCAACTCTTTTATAACAAATTGAGTAATAAAATAGTCAAATCATATTATAGGACCATTCAATTCATCTCTGTCATTTGCCTTTCAAACATTACCTAACCTGATAGTTCTGATTTTGGTCCAGACACCACCACATGTGACAGTAGGAACTGTCATTACTACAGTTCAAGTCGAGAATCTGAGTGATCACAGTAGTGCGCAGTAGTATTAGTGATTCGAAGTAGAAGACAATGTTTATAATATAATTATTTTGAAATAACTTGCCGAAATTATTTTAGAATGAGAAGGGTGAAAGGGATGGCGGTATGGGAGAAGTTTTGGAATTTTTGGCAAGCCTAAGTATCCAATTAGAATTTGCAGCAGCAGCTGGTCATCACTTTTGTTTGAAAATAAAACAATTCAATCCTGTACATTCCAGTTTATTTTGTTGCACTTATTATAAATAGAAACTATTTTACTTTTCATTAGGAGGGCCCATAATATTTCCTTATTAATCTCAGAAAAAGATCATTCCGTTTTTTGCAGGACATTTCTTTCTTCCACGGCACCTTTACGGTCTCCTATATTAAGTATTCCTTTCAATACCTCATCCCACAATTGAGAATATGTTTCTGAGAAAATTTTTGTATTCCGATTTGCCCTTAAAAAAAAACTTAAACAGATGGGCCATTTGATTTTTTGGTTGAGTTCGATGGTTTAGATGAAATTGAAGCTTCAGGATGTTCACATGTAGGTATATGGCTTTCTTGTACCGTCATTGAAGCCATATCTGCCGCTGGATTTATGCAAGTTCTCAAATAATTGTTTCATGTAGTCACAGTATGATCATGATTTACTGCCTCTTCTGGTTTTAGTGTTGTTGTGTCTTATTTGAAGATATTTGTGTTTCATGATACAATATATTCTTTCCACCGCCTGTCCATCAATATTATAACTTAATTTTTGCAGTTCATTATCTAGCTTCCTCCATCAACGTTTCCTACTTATAATGCTTGTCTTTAAATATTTTTTCCTCTCTATTAATAGGTCCAGTAAATATTTTGTTTCATTTTCGTTGGATGAAACCATAGCAGTTTCAGCTCGAGCAAGAGCATTCCAGTACTAAAATTGAAGTTAGAAACATTGATTTAGGTATCATTTTTGAATACTCCATGTCTCCAGCTAGACATTTATTTATTTGATTCTTCTTTATATTTACCAAGTATTATACTTGCTGCTAGAATTATACAAGCATTCACCTTGTTTGTGTATTTATATTGGTTGTTTTAGATGGTTACAAAAACTCTTTTGTTGGTTTGTTCAGACATACTAGAAGAATCAGACACTTCGACGACAGTAAACGTTGAATTTGTGATTGCAGCACGAAATGCCATGAGCAGTAGAAACGATTAAGCCATTTTATTCGGGCAAATTGAAAGACGCAATAGATTACAATCGTATTCGTTGAGTTCACACTTGGTTATTTGTTTCACTAAAATTTTATTTACAAAATACGCTTTGACAATTGTTTCGAACTTCCGAGAAAGCGTATTTTGTAAATAAAATTTTAGTGAAAGAAATAACCAAGTGTGAACTTTCTTTTACCTTTATTATTTAATATGTTTCACCAAGTGCCTAGCGAGACCTCAATCAATTATATTGTAATTTTTATCTGGAAAAATCACTAATCTGCAAGTGTGCGTCAGTTTTTGCTACTTAGTAACAAATAAAATAAACATTTTGCTCTCCACTACAGTTTGAATGTATTTTACTCTCACTCCAAACAATCATTTTGATTTTGCCTGTATTCTGGCCAATGTATTAAAAAAAATTTACTTGATTATGGATCTACAAGTCATGCAGAGCTTTTTATAAAGAATTTTTTTATTGTGAAATGTAAGATAAACTTTTTCTCCATTTGTATAAAACTTTTTGGAACACACTGTAGATTTTTTTACATCTTTTTAATTTTTGTGGTAAGGGATTTTTCCTTTTGCGATTTGTTTTGAGATTTTGAACCACAGTCTCCACCAATTATTGGAAAATAAATTACAGATACCTGTTAGTAATACTACTCCATTATTTCAAACTGCATTGTTGTATTTTCTATCCATCGATATTACATCTATTACAAATGCCTATTCATTTAAAATGAATCTCTAATATTTCTATAGAATTGTTGCTACTCAATGGATGATTGATCAAATTTTCCTTGAGCTTGTTCAGATTTTCTGCTTACTATTCTACGTTCCTCTTTAGCCCTCGTTCTTTTACTTCCATCATCCTTCTTTTTCTTTTTCAAATTTTTCTTCAAATACGTATTTGAAAATTCTATCATCCGACATCCTTCTTACTATACCATGACTTTAATTGTTCTCAAATATTTGTATTTATAAACAGTCTTTCCTTGTATTCTTGACGATCTTTCGTGTAAACCTCAATTCTGTCACTGATGTTCTTTCTGTCTGTCCTTTGCAAATGTCCACATTTCCTATAAATATGTAATGACGTCTTTAAAAACTTGTATTCTTACTTATTTAGGTATTTTTTTCTTGCCCAAGAAGCTATTTTTTATTTTCCTGTACTACTTGCTTCCACATGTTTTCACTTTCGTTTTCTTATACATTCTTCCGCGCTTTGAAATAATTGAACACGAATATTCTTGTCTTTTCTGCACTTATATTAATAAACTTATTATTATGTATTAGTGCCATTTGCTGTCGAAGAGAGGTCTGGAACGATCACCGTCGTCGATGATTTATCTAAATACGAGAGAATTCTGTACGATTTCGAAGCTTTAGTTACAGATGACGATACAATTTCTTTAATAACTAACGTCACCGTTCATGTGGTCGATTTTGACGATAACATATTTAAAAGGTAGGTCTGAGATTTTGCATCAATTTGCAGATTCACTTTTTTATACCTTACAGTAATCCATCCGCATCTTTCACCGAATTTCACGTCAAGGAAAATCAAAATAGAACAATAATAGGCACTTTAATGCCGGAAAATACTACAATAAAAGATCTCACTTTCGTCATAGCCAACGAAGGAGATGTTAAAGAGCAGATCGGGATAACTTCGAATGGAACTTTATACACCTTGAAACCACTGGACCGCGAAGAGAAATCCACGTATCGTCTTACGATAATAGCCGAATACTCCAGAGGTGGAACCAGCAGCAAAACTGGTGTTTATCAAGCTTCGGTTCATGTGGATGACGAAAACGATAATCCTCCCAAATTCGAAAGGAATTTATACGAAGGCAGTATAAAAGAAAATAGTGTTTCTGGCACGGAAATCGAACTGAATTATCCCATCCATGTTAGTGATGCGGATGAAGGTGAAAACGCTCGGTTTACAATTGGAATATTTGGAGAAGGTAGTGAGATGTTCCGTTTGGATAAGATTAGCGGAAAGATGTACTTTAATGGAGGATCGACGCCTCTAGATAGGGAAGAAAAAGAGCTGTACGAGTTACGACTAGTAGCAACAGATACCGGTCAGCTATCATCAGAAGCGCAGCTAGTAGTTAAAATCGAAGACGAAAACGATAACCCTCCAAATTTCATCCAGATGAACGTAGCTTTAAACAGAGATATCCAAGTAGTTGAATATGACAAAGCTGGAGCTAAAATTACAAGTCCAGAAAACCAAACCAATGGTATGTACACTTTATTAAGTGGATTTAAGAAGCGCGGAAAACTATCGCCCGTCATATCGTTGCCTGAAGATGTACCTGTCGGCACCGTCATCTTACAATTAATAGCGGAGGACAAGGACTCGTTGGAGAATGCAGTTGTCAAATACGAACTCATATCGGAAACGTACATTCCCAACGAGCACAACATAGATCCTTTCCACGTCACTCAGTACTTCATGGTGAATACCGGAAGCGGAGAAATTGCGGTGGCGCGGACACTGCCTCCAGAATCTGAGTTCAGGTTGAATGTCACGGCGGCCGATAAGAAGGATCTGAAAGATTCCGTAGTAGTCAGAATATTCGTTAAGGACGTGAACGATCACCAGCCCGTTTTTAAAAAGTCCTGGTATAATTTTGACGCCGAAGAAGCCGACTTGTCGACGAAAATTTTGGGTAAAATCGAAGCTACCGACGCTGATTTTGGAATGAATGCAAACGTGTCTTACACTTTGAGGAATCTAGGTAAGGAGATATATGTAAAAGACACACATTTAGTAATTATAATCTATCCAAGTTACACTTATAATATTGCCATTCTCGATCTATGTAAATGATACTTTCATATTTATGGCGGACAATTTTATAACTACGTAGACTACAAATGATGACACTCCTATGATAATAGTTTATGAAACTTTAATATGCAAGCGTCGCTCACCCCATATAACTAAAATGCAAGACACAATGATAAGGACATATACGTGCAAATTAAAATCATCTGTCAATCTACCGCATGATATAAGTATCAAAGTGCGATCTACATATTTTACTGTAGTTAAAAAGAGATAGAAGATATTTAAACATTCGTAACTTGTTTTATTTAACTAGGTTCCGTCATACTGCGGAAATAATACGATAATGAAGAAATTTAACAACATTTTTAAGTTTTTCGCATGAAATGACAAAATTGATATTTGTAATTTGGAATTACATTAACTTTGTTAAGTAGTAAGTGATAACAAATCTACAAATGCTATGTAACGAGCAATCAAATAAATCCGGAGATATAGTAGGGTAAGCACGATAAAACGTATTTCCTAACTTACGCACTTTTAATATAACATATATACATCATACGTCAACGTATTACTGAGAAAAAACACTTAATGGAAATAAATTAATTGATCAGAGACTATGCTCGTCGCGGCGTCACTAATTAACGAGATCTACAAATTCAGGGTGCAAGATAATTGTGTAATTAACTTACCGTTAATAAATCATTATTAATCGCTTATGATTAATAATATTTCCAGATGTTGACTTCGAAGTAGAATTGTCGATGTTTTATATCTGTGACCCACCCTGTATATCTAGCTCAGATTATTAGTAAGAGCGTGAGATTACTCAAGAAGACGTTAACTAATGCCCGTTGCGCCACCCATTTTAAAATAATAAAGGTTGTCAAAGTATTGCACAATTAAAATGGGAAATTGCACTAACTAATACTAGGCCTACCTCAAAGGAAACAATATTGTTGCTAATTATTATCCATAACACATTGTTTAAGGTACTAAAGGGTCAACTGATTTGTTACATAAATATCTTTTAATCAGCAACGGTACTGGATGCGAGAACAGAGTGATTGGCCCAGTAGCACAGTCTGCATCCAGTATCTCAGGGTCGTTTAATATTTATGATTGTAATGAATCTATATAACTAATAATTGAACACGGAGTGAATGAATGCGTATATTTAATTGGATGACCAAAACTCACCTTAATCTTATGCCTCACAATTCCCAATCAAAAGTTCCTTGGGTCACCGGTGTTGATTCTTTTCGATAGCTAACTGCTTACTTGAATGATCTTGTGATTATTTATAAAGTTATTACTGGACGCCACTCACTTTGATTGATATGATCGTAATTTTATTATCACTAGAATTAGCATATCGTGGCTCGAGATATGTTAGTGAAAGAAAGTAAGAAACATTCACTGAGCTTTTTGCGTTACCTCAAAGAACGAAGGATAATCAATTCAGAACACAAGTGTCGTAAACTTAACAATATTTATTACAAGAAATAATTGAAAACAAGGTACAATATAACACTAATAAACAAAGGTTTCATTTCCACATTTTACATCAGATTACACAATTCTTAACTTGATAATCTGGCCAGACAGATAAATTATTGTTACACAAATATTAACACAAATAACACATTACAATATCATATAAATCATATAAAACAAATACAAATGGTGAATTAAAATCGGATATTAAATTTTGAACAAAATGCAATAACTAATGTATGTATTAATTTAACAAAGGGGATAATTTGTATTGGAACTTTCAAAAGATCAACTTAAAGTTACGATATTATAGGCAATAGTACAAAGCTTCTAACAATGAACTCGAAATTTCAGATCAATACCATTATTTACAGTAGCGTAATGATTCAAATAACAACGTGAACAGAAAGATATAGGTTAATCCTCAAAACTATTTTTAACGTTATCCGACGGACTATATAATACAGTTTTATTGTTACCAAACCCGAAGGAATGGCCTTAGATTTTATTCTAGCGACGGTACAATAATTTTCAAGCGCTCTGAGACATAATTAATGCTTTAATTACCCTGAAGTGTGCGTAGACGCTAATAATCGTGGTTAGTGGATGTGCGACGGGTCGATGACCTTCCCCGAGAACGTGATGGATTTCTTCGGTAGTTTGACAGGAAACAGAATCCGACGGCAACGGGTCAGTATCAAGATTGCTTTAAATTCCCCTAAGGTGAATTATCGGGATCTGCGGAATCGTCTTTCAGACTGGACTAATGATCGTTTGATAATTTTAAAATCACTAGGCACGTTAAATCGTCACTTGACTAGCTTTTGACACTGCTATAATACGTACACTGTGATAACAATCTTAACATTTAAGTTACTACTGGATTATGCGTCAAACATCTGATAGTCACCGACCGTCAATGGTCTATATTTAAAATTACTTCGATGTGTCGACTGTCACTTGGCGGATAACAATTATTAATTATTCTAATTTTTAAGCGATCTTGCCTTTTTATTCGTACCGTTGGAGAGGGGTGAAACACGCCTGTTTCCGGATTCTAGAAGGTTCTCGACTTCTCCAAGAAGGAATTTTTGCAGACGACGCATACGATGTAATAGATTTAATGGCTCGGTTCCCAGGGTACGGTTAAATAAAGGGCTATTGATAACACGAGCATACGTGCGACGCCAAAATCTAGTTTTCCATCGTGTCATACAAAGGGGTATTTGAGAAAAATTGTTATATGTGTCTGTAATACTTATTTTATAAAAGAATTTTATTTTAACTTATAATGGTGGTTATTCAAATGTTATTTTTAAGCAATCAGTATTTGAAAATAAAATATAACGAATGATCTCATCCCAAATTGAACAAGCTTGCTGTGGTATTTATGACATATGTATATTTTTTAAACTTTGAATACATTTTGCGTATTACGTTTAATAATAGTGTACAGTAGGAGCCAAAAGAATGATATTATAATTAATTTGGAATTCTTAAGTAATTTAATAATTGCTAGGTTAAGCAAACAGATATTATTTAATATTTTGAAATGAAATTAGTCAGAAGTGCCAAAAGCACGCAACAATATAAACAATTACAATTTATTAAATAAGGCAAGCGAAATTTGAAATATAAAATTTAGCTACATTACAATAATAATAGTATTAATTACACAAAATAAATATTGAGGCCAAAATTGATTGTTGAATAAACGAATATAACTTTAACTTCAGTTCTTAAAAATGACTCAATTTACACTAAATTTAAATTCATTACAAAAACAAAGAAATCTAAATTTTAGAGAGACGGTACATACAGAAAAGCAAAATAATAAGAACAGGTTCGATAAATAAACAATCTAATAAAATTAATTGGTCAAATTCGGTAAACTAATTGACCAAGTATGGTGCACCATTTATCTTAAAATTTCTACGACCTCAATATTACAAATATCAAAACTTTACTAATATTTAATACATTCAAAATAGTTTGACCATATGTATAACAAAAAAAAGAAGATAATAGTTACTATTACAACACACAAATTTGAAAGAACATATACAAATTTAGACAAACACAAAGATTTAATAAACATATACAAATTTAGACGATTACAAAAACTTTTGATGATCGTGCCTTGCGCACAATAATATTTACCTTTATTAAACAAATATCTAATTTTTAAAATTTCGCACAGCCTGGTAGTTGTACAGGTATCTTGCTACACGAATTACAAGAAATAAAAACTCAAATACCTGGAAATTTAGTGTTCCAGTACACCAACGAAGATTGTCCTGGACGCTCATTTCAGCCGCGCTACCGTTCGATGTTGTTAACGGGCCCTGACTTGATATTGTCGGCGAGATATCCTCTAAATCCGAACCAACGCTGTAAATTGAAGGACGATAGATATTCCAACAATTTATTATTTAGAAAACGAGATTTAAATCACCCCGACCGGTGTATCCATACTGTGGACATTAACATGGATTTTCATTTTCATGGACATCTTCACCAAAGGGCTGGTGGACTCTGGCCGACGCCGGGACCGGAATTAAGATTATTTCAACTACTCACTACTACTCAACTACTACTCACTGTTTAATTGTACTTACTGGCTGTAATAATGAATGTACTAATGATGTAATAGTGATGCTATGGTGCTGTAATAGTGAATGGTTTTAGACGAGCTTCGCCCTTTTAAAGACTCGGAGGTGTGAGAAGAACATTCTGGAGAATTTTAGGCGTCGGAAAGACGCTGTTGGGTCACGCCACCAACAAATGGGAAATACCTACGCAATTTCATGCAACAAGAAATTATTTAGATAACTTTTAACGTTGACATTTCACATTACTTTAAACGTATTTCAGAGATTGTAAATTAATTTTTACATATAGTTTTAATTAATTTTAAAATGGTGTTCACAATAAATCATTGATTTTTTATGATTGAAGCGTATTTGCGAAATAGGCGGAAAATTCAGTTACAACAAATTTCTAAATACTCTTCGACGCTGCAGTTATCTCTTTAGAGAGACAAGTAGTGTAGATCGTAAACAAGGAAGTGGTCGGCCCAAAAGAACTACATAAGAAGTCATTGAAAACGTAAGAGAAATAATGGATGAAACCTCAGGAACCTCAATTCGGGTACTGTCACAATAAACTAATCTTTCCTTTGGCACTTGCCAGAAAATATTGAAGAACGATTTACACATATTTCCTTACCGTGTGACTTGCTGTCAAATAATCTATCCAGTTGACTATATCGAAAACTAGAATTTTGTCAATGGTTTACAAATAATTTAGACGAAAACCTTCTTGACAAAACTTTCGTTTCAGATGAAGCATGGTTTCATATTAATAAATATATTAATTCGCAGAATATGAGAATGTGGAGTGCTGAAAAACCCAATAATTTTTTTGTTGAGACTGATGCTTATCGTCAGAAACTTGGTGTTTGGTGTGCTATAAGTAGGAGAAGAATTATTAGTCTAATTTTCTTTAATGCACAAAGATATCACCAAGATATTTTGATGCCGTTTGTTGTATAAACTTAATCTAATGAGTTAACACCAGGATATTTTCAGCAAGACGAAGCAAGAGGGCACACAGCACAAAATACAAATAACATGTTACGTCAATTTTTTGACAATCGCTTGATTAGCCTGAATCACGAATTTCCTCCAAGATCTAGTAATATAATTCCATGCGATTTCTTTTTATGTCCTTTTTTAAAAAGGCCTATTTTCAACATACACATTCCAGATCAGGCAAACCTTCAAGTCCAAATTATTCAAAAAATTAATGGTATGAATGAACATCATAAAATCTTAACCAGTGTGATTGAAACCGTAGAAAGTGGTGCACAATTTCAGCATGCTTTGTAAAATATATTTATTAATTCTTAAGAATGCATATCTAATTTTCTTGTTTATAAATAAATACCTATCATAAAACATAATCTTTTTTTTTTTTTCGTTAAATGATATTTAAGTTTTAAACGAACAAAATTTATAAAATTGAGTTTAAGAAGCTATCTCAATTTACATATGAGTAAGTTAGGAAAAACATGTTTCGTGCACAACCTACTTCGACTCCGGATTTATTTGATCGCTCGTTATATGACTCAATCTCATTACAAGGTTATAAACAGTTTCAACTATGAAAGTTTTAGCAGTCACTCTAGGCTTAAATCTGAATTTCAAAGAGAGTTGTGTCGGTTTAATTAAAAAACCTGATGTCTCAGTTTAAATGCTTTAATAAAACACTTGCTTTAATTTTTTGCAGATAACGATCAAGATCTTCCATTTGAAATATCTCGATATACTGGAATTCTACAAACAAACGGGAAATTAGACAGGGAAGAGAGAGATAAGTATTCTTTTTATGTCATAGCCCATGATAATCCAACTTCTGGTAAAGCTTTAAGTAGTACCGTGAACGTTGAAGTGAATATTTTGGACATAAACGACAACGCACCAGTTTTCTACGGCTACGATGACCTAATCACAACGGATTCCAATGTCACTCTTCCTGTCTACTATGCGACAGCAGCGGAAAATACGCCCCTTGGCACTCCTATATCCAAAGTGTTCGCCAACGATTCAGATTTTAGCGGAAACGGAAACGGGCTGCTCTTATTCGATATACCTTATCACAATAATGTCGAAAATCTATTCGCGATCGATTCTAAAGAAGGTATTGTCACCACTATCGGAAAACTAGATTTTGAGAGAGCAGACAGCCATAATTTGACCATAATCGCTTCGGATTTGGGCTCGCCTAGTTTAAGTTCAACGGCTATGATGATAATTCACGTTTTGGATGTGCCAGAAGATATGAGCAAGCCAGATCTACCGGTATTCACTCACAGGTATTATCCTCTTCAACGTTCGTCCATTCTATTAAGTTATTGACGCGGAATTTCTCATTTTCAGGTATTATGAGGTGGAAGTTGAAGAAAACGTTCCCGTACCTTTAAAATTGTTAACGTTAAACGTGACGGATGCTTATAGAAACCACAGGCTTCGCTACAGCATAATCGCTGATAAAGACAGTGAAATTAAAACGACTTTCAAAGTCGACTCTAGAAACGGAACGTTGTATATCATCCGAGCTCCTGACAGAGAGACCAAAGATAGATACGAAATACGTATCAGACTGGACCAGTACAAAGTTGGAAGGGACATGACGGTAATGGTATACCCGGTTACCAACGAAAAACTAACTGACATCGGTAATTATTAGTTTCGATTTTATCAATCAGATTTGAATTCTTCTTTTTTGCAGGAATGAACGAAGTTAAAGTGATTGTTAGAGTTACCGACTTAAACGATAACGCGCCCAAATTTACGATAAGTGGCAGACCGATTGTGGCAGCTGTACCGGCTAGTGCTAACTTTGGGTATCAAATAATAAGATTGCAGGTAAGTTTATAACACTAACAAAAACAGTATTCTTCCTTACAGATGACGTATTTATCCAGCGGCGTAGATAAAAAAAATTAGCCCCCCCCCCCATCAAATATTTTAGGGGGGGGGGCTTCCAAAATACTTGTTTAGAGATAGTAGCATAGAATGTGAATATCAGAGTAATTATAATAAATTTATTTTATAATAAAAAAATCTAAATTATATATAATTATTTATTTTATAATAATACATTTGAAAACACAAAAAAAGCTAATTAGCAGACAAAATGCCGAAACGTCTTTTTTTCAATAGTAGGAAATTTTCAACTAACTCTTCCAAATCAACGGATACTTTGTTCACGTTCAATACTTATAACAGCCAAGGCACTTAACTGAACTTGTTTAATGGTGCTGCTTAAATAGGTTTTAATTAATTTTAGTTTCGAAAACGATCTTTCTGCTGTTGCTGATGTTACCGGTAGGGTTAAATATAACTGAAATAGTGTACATAGATCTGGAGGACTAGTTGTTAAACATGCATTTTCCACTATTAATAAATTGGCTAAGTCCTTTAGAAGATTTTTGTTTAATTTCATAAACAAAACAGTCTTAAGATTAACTAATTGTATCGGCAAATCTTCTGAAAAATCAATTCCATATTTGCTCAGAATATGTCTTCCATATTCCACTATTTCTTCATTCGTTAACTTAACAAATTTTGAGGGATTAAGAAACGAGAAAAGGTTTACAACTTCATTTATGGAGAAAAATCTTCTAGATAATTGGTTGATAATAATATCAAGTGACGCATTAAAAACTTCTACTTGAAATTTTTTTATCGGGTTAGGAATTACACAGTCGTTTTCACATTCATGAAAAAACTTTTTAATTCTCTTCTGGCGTTTATATTTTATCATAGGCTGAATATCCTAAGATTCTGCTGGATTCTTAGCTTCTTCTTCTAATTTATCAAAACTTTGTCGCAGTTCTGTCAAGTTTTCCTGGCCATTATTGAGCAATTTGCACGTCTCTTCTAAATCACATGAAGGACTCTGAAGTTGCTTTGAAATTAAGTTAACAGTTTCTTGGATTTTACTCTGGAAAACTAGCAATAGAATAAACTCATAATCATCCATTTTATTCTGCAGAGACTTTGCTTCATTTGTAATTTTGCTTTTTGCACACCAGTATAAAATTTGATAAACATTGCATTACAGACTGATAATTATATTTTATTGACAGTAAGCATTCAAATCTAGAAGACCATTTTGTTACGCATAGCTTTTTCAGTGTGTACTTAATTTTACTTCCATGTTGTGCAGCTTGATGAAGAACTTGCCAGCGTGGCAAGCTTTCACTAAAAAACACATAAATACTTTGCAAAATATCATAAAAACTCTGTAGTTTAATGATGTTTCTGACAGAATCATTTAAGACTAGGTTCAAATTATGAGCTGAACCATGAATATAAGCAGCTGTAGGAACTCGATTCTTAATTCTGGCTTGTAAACCATTATATTTTCCAGACATATTAGCAGCCCCGTCGTATCCTTGCCCTCGACAATTTTCTATTTTAATTTGAAAATTTTCTAAAGTACTTAGAACAACAGCTTCTAAACTCTGTGAATCTTGTTCGGTTAGCTCTATAAATCCAATAAATGACTCCTTTATTTCTAGAGTGTTTTGTTTATTTGAATTTTTCTTCATACTTGTATACTTTATAACCAGACTTACTTGGTCCTTCCTGGATATGTCTTGCGTTGTATCAATTATAAGGGAAAAAAGGAGCTTTATTAATATTTTTCGTTAATTTTTTTAAAACGGTTTTAGCCAATTGTACAATGATTTCATTTTGAATATCGGGGCTTAAGTATTTGTTTCGAATATTAGTGCTTGACAATGAGCTTTTAGAACAGGGTCACAACGTGCTATCACGTCAATAATATTTAAAAAGTTACCACTTGTTGCTCCAATTTCTTTAACATTTTCTCGATGTCCTCATAATAGCATATTGCAAATTGATAATGTTCTTATCACATCACATATTCTTATTAAAACTTCTTTAATTTTTTCATGACCACTTATATGACTATCAATAGTTTTGTTTCTTCCCAAGTACTATAAGCTATGCATGCTTGCAAATGAGCATCACTTTCCTCGAGGATTTTAATTTTTTTACTTAAGTCCTTCCAGTCATTAATTGTGCTCTTACATCAATTTACTGATGCTTCATTACTAGAGAACATCCAACACGGTTGACAGTAAACACTATTCAACTTTTGGGAATAACATAACCAAATGCGATCGATTTTTTGATCAGTTTTAGTTTTAATGGTATAATAATCACTACTGAACGCTCTATTATCGTCTTTATTCATTGGAAACGGTCCCATAGGCTTATTTGGCCCTGTAGTAATAATTTTTCTTTTTAATTCGTCGGAAAGTGATTCCGAAAATAGGCTCTGTCGGTATTAAAATATGTTCAATCCCCCTGATTGCAATCGATTTCATTTTTTTCCAGAACTACATATATCTAATTTTTTATACATGAAGGATAAAACAGAAATAGTTTTGTAAATTTCATTACTAGTGCGGGGTCCTGAATCCCCCCCCCCGCATTTCGGGTTCTGCGGGCGACTTATCTAAGCCACTGTATTTATCCATTTGATGGAATATTATTTATTGGAAGCAAATGGAGGTCGCCAGCGCAAGATCGGCGTTCTGTAAATAAGTTCTTCTTATTTTGCCATTATTTATCTGACAATAATAGATGGCTGCAAAGTTTATTCAAAAAAATAATTTATATAGTATCTCATTATTTGTTGCAAAACACAGCCAAGTTAGCAAGACTTTAAATATTGTGTGCAAAAAGGTATAATAAATTTTGATGTAATATACGCATTTCAGTTCCCTCTATTTCGTGAAAGATAAACTATAGATATTATTAGCCAATGCAGGTTTCTGTAACTATCATTCTTATTTGGTTTCTTCATAAAAAATGTAAACATCTATTTATATTAAGTTCAATATTTGTATCTGTTATTATTTATTAAAATATTCACTTTAAGGTTGCGTTTGAAAATGTTTTGACGGGGGTGAAATATGCTAAAAAATAGCATTTTTATTTCAAGGTTTTCAAACGTTAGAGAGCAAAATATGCAAAACTTAAGTTTAATTATGCGTTTGAAAAGGCTTTCGTGGGAGAGAAATGTACCAAAAATAGTACTTTTACTGCAAGTTTATTGGGCGTTAGAAGGCAAAGCATGTAAAATTTATGCTTTGAGCATAAGGATAAAGGTTTAACTAAGAGAGGTTATATATTCTGACTTGATCCCTTTACTAGTGAAATGAAATAAGTTGAATTAAGATCTTTCTACCCAGAAAAAAACTTAATAGCTGTCTTACATTTATGAATTTCTTAACTTCTCCCGGATCACGAAAGATTTTTATTCGACAGAAAAAGAAACATTTTGTATGGGATTGTTCCCGAGTAGAATGACGAAACCATTAGTTTCGAAATATTCGATATCTAAAAAAGAATGACATATTTAGTTATTTATATATTTTATTTAGAAATCTATATGCTTTCAATACTTACTTATTGAAAATATTGAGGGGTAAGCCTTCTGTGATGCCATTCACTTATTACATTCGCTTGTTCTGCAACATTATTCTCATATTGAAATGATGAATTTGCGTAATTTCAATAGTCTTTTCGTATCAAATCGTAACTGATACTAAATTGTTATTGAGATTCGTAATCCCACTGCACACGAAGTCGATCGACCGATAATTGACAACTGCTATTAAGTGTAGTTGACTAATAAGTTGTTCGCTTAGAACATATTTTATACTTTTCAACTTTTTAGGGGTTGCTAATAAAATATTGTAGTTGTTATAAAGTTTCTGCCACTATTTACTTACAATATAAATAATTATTTCATTTTAGAATGTCTAATTGACATTTGGCTTTGCAAATACTTTAACTTTATCTGTGTTTTTTAGCGGGTGAAAAATATTTAATAGAAATCTGAAATAACGGAAACATATTAAAAAAAAATGAGGTGTGACCACCACACGACTTTCTTATACGTATGAAAGTGTTACTTCCGGTCCGAATTTTGAAATTTCATTTATACAAAAAATATTCCAAATCCAACTCTTAATACTTTTGTACTCTTCATAAATATGTATAGAATGCATAATTTACGACATATTTGCAAAAATCGCAAATCGATAAAAGTAAAAGTGGTACTTCCGGTCTGAATTTTGAAATTTTTTTTATACAAAAGATATTTAAAAGTATGTTCTAAATACTTTTATACTCATAATGTACCTGCCTAGAAAGCATGACTTGCGAGATATTCGCAAAAAACTGATTTTCGATAATAGTAAAAGACCTACTTCCGGTAGGAATTTCGAAAAACTTTATTAAAACAATTATTCTCAAATTTAATTTTGAGTACATTTGAATTCTTTATAAATTTGTTTAAACTTAGTAATTGACGAAATATTTGCAAAATTCGATTTTTTCACTGAAGTAAACTACTACTTCCGGTCTGCCGATTTTGCTCAAAATCTAATCAGTTCTCAAGAGGGAGATTATATTCGTAAATACAAAATTTTGAATTGATATCTACAGCGGTTTGACCGCTATCGTGGTCACACACAGGCAGACAGATACACAGACACACAGACATTTTTTTAAAACCACTTTTTTGGTATCAGGGGACCTCAAAACGTGGACATCTGCAAAAATCTCGAGGTCGAAAATTTTCATCATCACAATACTTCCTTATACTACGTATAAGAAAGTAAAAATGACAATATTTCTGTAATAAGTAATTGCATTGTTTGAAACTAATGTTGTAAGTAATAAAATACATGTAACTAATTGTAAATGTATAAAAGGTAATTTAATTTAAATAATGTATTTAGTATATTAGCATAATGCAGTCAACATTCTATTGAGGATATGTGAAACTATATTATATACAGTGTGTAAATAGAGTAAGGAATAATATTCATATTTTGTTTATTATCTCTGTTTGGGAGAAAAGCTCGGACAGGTCAATTTTATTTTGTTCCTCTGGATTTTATGGATGTCAATTTTTTTTCTTTGGTTTACTACTCTGGGACCTATGACGTCATCGACTTCTTTTCCAAATG
Organism: Amphimallon solstitiale; assembly: GCA_963170755.1. NCBI lineage: Eukaryota > Metazoa > Arthropoda > Insecta > Coleoptera > Scarabaeidae > Amphimallon > Amphimallon solstitiale. The sequence goes on along the minus strand of OY720681.1, from coordinate 35,607,257 downwards.
GAACCTCCTTATTTTTTTGCTAGAAATAAAAAGTATATTTTTTTTCTGAATTCAGCAATACCCCATATGTGGTATTTAAAATTAATAGTTTTAGAGTGTTAAGCGTGAATTAATAACAATTTACATGTCAGAGTGCAGAAATATCGACAAAGAAATGAGAGATAATGTTTTGGAAGTATTTCAACCCCGACTTTATCATTGCCAAGAAACAAATGGGTGTCAACTTGAACATTTATTAATTTAAAATTTTTTAATCTTCCCAAGAATAAATTATTACTATTTGCTCTTTTGATTTTCAAGTTTAATTATTGTTGTCATTTTAATACCTATGATCCCCCGTATCTCTAAAACTACTAATTTTAAATACCACATATGCGGTATTGCTGAATTCAGAAAAAAATTTGCTTTTTATTTCTAGCAAAAAAATAAGGAGGTTCCATTTGAAAAAGAAGTCGATGACGTCATAGGTCCCAGAGTAGTAAACCAAAGAAAAAAAATTGACATCCATAAAATCCGGAGGAAGAAAATAAAATTAACCTGTCCGAGCTTTTCTCCCAAACAGCGATAATAAACAAAATATGAATATTATTCCTTACTTTATTTACACACTGTATATTAAGTTTTTCAATTTACAAATAAATTCAAATGAATGCGCAACGTGTGCGCAACTTTCTCACTAATTCAGCATGCAAGCTGACTAGGAAGTATCCATATGAAGTATGGATAAGATTTCTACCTATAAAATCAAATTGCAAAGAAAGGCTGCACAACCAAAATTTACACATTTGCGTATGTATGGATACAAATTTCGAAAGCAGGTAAAATAACAATGACCTTGAAATATTTTAAAGTTATTGTTTTTTTTTTAGAATTGATATCGTAGCGCCATCCAATTATTACTATTAGCACTTAAGAAAAACGAAAAATAGATATAAAAAATAATAAATAGAAAAAATAGATTCGAAAAAAAAGAGTACTATTATTTTCTTTAGAATTCACTGCCTACTGGATATCGCTAACGCTGCCCGATATTAAAGCCGGACCAGAACACATTTACTTTACAATAATTAATATTAATAAATCTAACAGAATAAAATGCACAGAACAAAATAATATTATTGAGAACGGAATTTTTTTGCTAAATCAGCAATATCTCATTATGTTACGGCCTTGATATCTCGCAGCGGAAGCAAGATCCTGTTGGCCACATAGACATTAATATGGTAGCGCCCTCCAATTTTTATTAGTAGAAAAATGAAAATCTTAGGTTCGAACCTAACGTTGAAAGGCAACCCGCTAAAAAAGATTTCTTTTTCGCAATTCGTAATTTGTTAAGTAACCCTTATTTTCGATTGTTTTCCAGGCTAAAGATCCCGATTTGGGTCTCAACGGTGACATCCGCTACCAAATACTAGGGCGTGCTGACGAAGTAACCAGGCGATTCGCTATCGATCCGATCACGGGCCAAGTGCGGGCAGTTTCAAATTTTCTGAAAGATGCCGGGAAAATATACGGTTTCGATGTCAAAGCCACCGATCGCAAAGGTGGCGATGACGGAAAATCTTCCATAGCAAACGTCTTTGTAAGTATTTTAGTCGTCCCCGAACAAAAATACTTTAAAAAGAAATTTCAAATTTTATGATTTTTTCAATGCTATTTATTACGTTGATGATTCTACACAAGCAGCAATATTAGTATAAATTGTTTGCTATATTCAACAGGTATACGTCCTAGACGAACAAAAGCAGTTAATAATGGTTATGGGATCGAGGCCCACCGACGTGGAAAAGAACATGGAGAATATAACTTTGTAAGTAGAACGTTACAATGGGCGATTACGCCGGAAGGAACGACACCCATTCTTTTATTATTATCGTCTACTCGTAAAATTGAAATTACTTTTAACAGATTATCGAGCTGATTGTTGTCCTTTTCTTCCAACCAACAGATAAAATAAATTTTATTTCATTACTACACTAACAACGAAATAAAAAGTTATTTTATTGGTCGATTTTTCAAGAGAGAAAAAAATATTTACAGTTTTATTTTTCACTTTTAGAACAAATTAATGATTACAGTTTTGATCTACTCGGTAAATTTCCAAGGACGTTGAACTTAAGTTTGAAAAGAAACTGTTTATGACATATAGAGGGCAGACCAAATTGAACCTCAGCATTTGTTTATTGAAAAAAAAACATAATAGTTTTGTTCCAACATACGAGGGAGCTTTCATAAGTTTACGGAATGGAAGGGGTTGGATGGTAATATATGAACTCTTTCTTATAGTAACGTGTTCAATGACTCATTATTAGTATAAATATAAAGTTTTAACACAATCTCATCAGTTGTCTTTAAACTATCGTCGATCAAGCAACTGAATCGGGGGGAAATGTGAAATATGAAGAAAATCGAGTATATCGCGCCATTACCAAGTTTTTTTCAAAAGAGGATAAGTCAGTTCATACCATACAGGAATAGATGTCATCGGTTTAAAGGGCTTCTTCTTCAGGGAAACTACGGTTTTCAAGAGGGACACTCGCTTTAAGTAAGGTATGGAATCACTTAAAGGCACGTCACGGCTGGGGCGGTCTATCGAAGTGACCATTCTAGAACTTATTAAAAAAACTGAAAAATCAATAATGGAAAATGCTCGGCTAAAGAATACACAACTCGCAAGAATGGCTGGAGTATCATTTTTTAAACTCTTCGTGATTATCTTGCACGTAGAATGTTCCTGTGCGTTTTTGGATCTCTGTAATGACGGCTGGTATGGTGTTGTATTGAGTGGAATTGTTGCTGGAAATCAAAATTAAGTACAGCTTGATCAAACTGAGCTCAAGCAAGGCTCCATACAGTGGAACAAACACGGCACACCACCACCCAAGTAGTTTAAATTGCTATAGTAGGCCGGAAAACTCATGGCTACTGCTTATTGGGTCTCAGAAAGAATCCTATTAATTGATTACAAAGATGAAGGCATTTTACTTTCTTATACGTAGTATAAGGAAGTATTGTGATGACGAAAATTTTAAACCTCGAAATTTTGGCAAATGTCCGCGCTTTGAAGTCCCCTGATACCGCAAAAGTGGTTTTTAAAAAATGTCTCTCTCTCTGTGTGCGTGTGTCTACCTGTCTCTGTGTGTGTGACCACGATAGCGGTCAAACCGCTATGGGTATCAATTTCAAATTTTATAATTACGAATATAATCTCCCTCTTGAAATCTGCTTAGATTTTCAGTAAAATCGGCAGACCGGAAGTAGTAGTTTACTTAAGTGAAAAAATCGAATTTTACAAATTATTCGTCAACTACTAAGTTTAAACAAATTTTTAAGGAATTCACATATACTCAAAATTAAATTTGAGAAGAATTTTTTTAAAAAAGTTTTTCGAAATTCCTACCGGAAGTAGGTCTTTTACTCTTATCGAAAATCAGTTTTTTGCGAATATTTTGCAAGTCATGCCTTTTAGACAGGTAGGTTACGAGTATAAAAGTATTTAGAACTTAATTTTCAATACCTTTTGTACAAAAAAAATTTCAAAATTCGGACCGGAAGTAACACTTTTACTCTTATCGAATTACGTTTTTTTGAAAATATTTCGTAAGTTATGCATTATATATATATTTGTCAAGAGTACAAAAGCATTTAGACTTGGATTTGAAATATTTTTTGTATAAATAAAATTTCAAAATTCGGACCGTAAGTAACATTTTTACTCTTATCGAATAGCGATTTTTGGAAATATTTCGTAAATTATGCATTCTATACATATTTGTCAAAAGTATAAAAGTGTTTAGAGTTGGATTTGGAATATTTTTTTGTATAAATTAAAACACAAAATTCGGACCTGAAGTAATACGTTTACTCTTAGCGTGCAGCATTTTTTTGCAAATATCTCACAAAGTATATATCCTGTAGAGATTTATTAAGAAACTGGAAGTACTTAGAATAGGATTTTGAATAATTTTTATATAAAATAATTTTTAAAATTGTATGATTTGAAACGCTCATACGTATAAGAAAGTCGTGTGGTGGCCCCACCTCATTTTTTTTAATTGGATTTGTCAACGCCAAATTCAAAGTAATGCAAATCTTCATGTCCTTCGATGTATTGTATGGTCTGGAGAAGTCTTTCGTTAGTACGTCCTTTTTTGGAAAACCAAAAAATATAAAATTTAGAATTGATACCTATAGCGGTTTGACCGCTACGTGGTCACATACAGAGAGATAGACAGACATACACAGAGACAGACATTTTTTCAAAACCACTTCTTCGGTATCAGGGGACTTCAATACCTGGACATATGCAAAAGTCTCGAGGTCGAAAATTTTCATCATCACAATACTTCCTTATACCACGTATAAGAAAGTAAATGTAATCTCATCGTTCAATATGAATTTTTGTGTTTTCTAAACTCGAATTCACTAATGTATACGTTCCTTTAACATCTTGAGCCTCTTCAATTTCGTGCGCCCTTAAATGCACATTTCTTCTACTGTGTGAATGCTTTAATTGGTTTTTGGTATTGTTTGCATGTAGTACTTGTGCTGATTATTGTGTTTTACTTCCTGTATTTAACAACGCACTGTATAGGCTTCTCGTATGAATCAGTAAAACAATCGTAAGATGTTAAGAGGACTATTGTTCGATACAGTGGCATAGGCAATTTTTGATACAAAAGAGAAATGTACTTCGACAATTAAAACAATTCTTACTTATCAAATTACTTACAAACTCTTACAATATCTCGTCAACAACGAAGTGTAAACCAATTTTTAGAGAATACGAAAGTACTCTTCTTTATGAAAAAAGTTTTTCGAAATTCCTACCGAAAGTAGGACTCTTCTCGAAAACAATTTCTTGCGAATATCTGACAAGTCATACATTCTACACAGATACATTATGGGTATAGAAGTATCTAAAACTTGATTTTGAATATATTTTGTACAAAAAAAAAAATCTAATATCTGTCAAATTATGCATTCTATAGAGATTTATTAAGATTATGGAAGTGCTTAGAATAGGATTTCTAAAATTTTACATTTACTGATAGGTTTATTTTTTAAAAAATAAAAGTATTTAATAATTAATTTGGAACAACTTTTATATACGCACATACGTATAAGAAAGTCATGTGATTCCCACACCTGATTTTTTATTTATGTGATACCATAATCGTCAAATTGACAGTTTAGTATTGTATTATTGAAAATGAAGTTTTATGTGTGCATTCTATGTTTTGATGTACGGTTTTAGGCCGGTTTATATCGGCAATAACAATAAATTTAGTCTATAACCATAATTTATCAATAGTCCATTTCCTATACTCCTTTTTATAATGCCAATAACTCGTTAACTGTCATATATTTCCAATAAGCTGAGGAATCTTAAACTACTGCTCGTTACGCAATGCTTGGAAATGCTTCCAACCTATAAGATTAGTATTCTGATGTTAATTTATTGCACGCATAGATGGCGTCACTTTCGTAAATATGTTTCCATTAGATATACATATCATCACATCATAAACACATATTACAGAAAAAGTAGTAGTAGGTACTTGATAGGGATGCCATTGCTTCACAATTTAAAAATATATACACTTATACAAAGTCATCCATAAATCAATGGCATGTAGAAGATATATTTTTCTAAATTGAATACACCGTATACAAGTTCAAGTTTAGATTTCTTGTTAAAATAAGAATATTTTTAAATAAGTGTAATTAACCGCTAAAGTTGTTAATATTTTTCGAGTTATTAATGAAGAAAGTTTGAAAGTGACATTTACAGATGTCCTTTTATTGTCTGTAACTCAAAAGTGCCATGACAGAACACAAAATAGTTTGGTATGACATACACATTAGGTGTGCCAAGTGTTATTTATATGTACTCAAATATTGTTCTAATAGATACTGTGTGTCGCATAGGTGTGGCAAAATGAAGAAATTTTAAATAAGAAAATCTTATTTAATATAAATGGAGCACCCAATATTCTTTCTGCAGAAACATATTAAACCCTTCGATATCCCTTTTTTGTTAAGTATCTTTAATAGGTATAGGTATTTAATATTTTAGAAAATATTTAAACTTATTTTAAAATCTTATTCATAGCGCATTAAGAATTATGGTAGTCATGAAAAACATAGTCGTTGTTAAATAAAAATATTAATGATAATTTAATGCATGTGTAAAAAAACCATGTCGGAATTGTTTTGTCACTTTGATAGCGACAAAAGTTTACTTTAACTTTTATATCGGCAAAAAAGTTGTTTACCTTTTGTTGCCCCGACAACGCTTTGTGTTTTCTCGTTATGTCATAAAATCAACGAACTTATTGTCAAAATGAAATGTCAAAGTCGACGCAACCGTAAGCTTTGTGTACTGTCTTTGGTTGAGCCAACATCAATTTGTTTACTTTACCTTCATAGTATTCGTTGTGAAGTGTTGTTATGACATAAAATCTGCAAACTCATTGTAAGTATCTTCACGAAGTGTGTAAGAACTGTGATTTTAATAAACTGTATTTTTAAATAATATAGTTACTATACAATAAATGTTTCAACAATTGTTCACACATTTAGTAAATTATCTTACCGAATTACATTCGAGCTTCCTTTTTATTTCCGAATAAATCTTCCATTTTCAAACTCAAATTTAGTTGCTAAATGGTAACTGAACTCAACAAATTGCCTTGCCGATTAAACGACTCGTCCTTCGGACTTGTCGTTTTATCAGGCAATTTGTTTCGTACAGTTACCTAGCAACAAAAATTTTCGTTAAAAGCTGAAAATTTATACGGAAAAAAGAAAGCTCTCGTGTAATTATAAGTGAAAAAATTTTGAAATTCTGTCGACTTTTCGTAAAAGTATAAAAACAATCGTGTTGTTATTGACTTTTGCTCCAACATTCCTTGCTGTTCTAAGAAAAAATATTAATTTTTTTGCCCAATCATATTATGTTATGGCTATCTGAGGGACCTCATATGGAGGAACAAATACATGTCCACTGAAAGCAAAGTCCGCATATATAAAACCACCGTGAGACCTGTACTCATATATGCAGTGGAAACAAAGAGGATACAACAAAAGCGAAAAGCATGATGAGGCGAGCAGAGATGAAGGCATTGGGGGTTATTAAGGGAGTAAGCTTGAGAGACCAGGTAAGAAGCAGAGATATAAGAGCAGATCTCAAAATTAAAGATGTGGTGCAGTTTACGAGATCCATACGACGATATTGGAGAGACCACGTCGACAGAATGACAGAGGATCGGTGGGCAAAATGGGCAAAGGATGAAAAGCCGATTGAAGAAGACCCCCGGTCGACATAAAAGATGGTGCAAGAGCTGGACATCTGCTTCCCAAGAGGCTGAACGAGATCAAGAAGAGTAGAAGAAACAAAACTGAGTTTCAAGAAAAGAGAAATAACAAGAACAACAAGAAGAAGATATTATATTAATTTTAATTTACACTTTTTTCTAACGCTCAAGAAAATACTTAATCAACTTTTAAAATCACATTTAAGTAGAAAGTAATGAAAACGTTGTAAATACATATGAAATTACGTGGAAATGATATGTTTAATGTGTATCAAAGAAACAAAGTAAAAAATTACTTAATTTAACAAACATATTAAATCTTGGTATGTTGTGTGTATGAGATATTCCGTAAATTCGAAAAATCCTTAATTACATACATGCCCATCTATTTTTACTTCTCTTCTACAGACATGTATAAATCACAAATTCGACTACGACAACGACAAGGACTATTGTCGTTAAATTAATTTGAAAAATTAATTTAACGGCAATAGTCGTAATTAGAAAAAATCACATTATCTGCAGATAAATTAGTACTTTTTGAAGAGAAATGAAAATAGATCGACATATGTGTAATTAAGGATTCTTAGAATTTACGGAATATCTTAGACACACAAGCATGCCACTATTTTGTATATAAACGATAAGATATGAAATTGCAATTGCGAATTCTATGCAATATAATGAAACGCCGTTGCGAAAGCCCGGACTTTCATTGACCGATTTTACAGGACGACAATCACACTAGATCGCCCCTAAAATGCGCGAACTTCAAACACTTATATCTCGGTAACTAACCGCGCGATTTTCATGAGATTTGAACATGGAGTCCTTAGAAGACTACGAATTCTGAAGTCAGCAACCCCTAGTAAGACGCGCACCGCGGAGCCGTGACTCTAGCAGATCGGGCGCCAGAGAGGGCAGCAACCCACAACCATGCAATTGCAAACAGCGTATGGCACGGGCGTGCTGATGGGATTCTATGAAATGAATAGCGGCAATTAATTTTTCATATTAAATGTTCAAAAATACGGCCTTTCACTTCCGCAAATATCTCCATTATTTATAAAAGCTGTTCTTTGGATCTTTGGAAAGTTTCGGAGATATATCTCAGCAAACAGTTCTTGTTTTCATGTTCTGCCTTCTTCTTGGTTTTTCCTCACAAAGCGTATCTTCAATATATTCTCATTAAAAAAATCTAGCGTGCTAGGATCGCTGAGTGTTCTATGCAACCACCTCAGCCAATTCATCCCTTGATACAATTCTATGCGATATCAAGGCTGTTTATTTTGAACTGAGATGTTGCCACAACAACATCTATGTATGTAGATGTCTACTACTAACCTGCGGATTTTGTGTATTGTGAAGAGAAATCTCCGAAACTTTTTAACATACTGTAGTTTTCAGTTAGCATCATATTGTAACGAAACAAGCCCACAAAGAAGCAGACATCCGGGCGACGACAAAAAGAGAGTAAACATTGGCGCGAGGCATCATAAATCATCCACATGTGTATAATGTGTGGGCGACGGAGGGTCTGTCGTATATTCTACAAACATCGCGAGAAAGATGGAGTTTTCGCAAATGTTTCCAGATGTTTCGTATGCGTATATAAAAGCAGTTGAACCGATGGATGAGTCATTCCGGAATAAGAATTCCTTCAATGGTAGTCGCGCAGTAAACATAAATATAAGAAATGCATTCATTCATTCAGTAATATTCGGACAATACGAAATAAATATAGTGGTGCGGTGTTATATAAATAGAAGTGATATAAATACGGCACAGTGTACATAAATAATACCGACATAAATAACAGTAGTGAAATAAATGCATGTGTTAATCTATTTGTAATAATTTTAAGTGACTGTTTTAAATTAATAAATTGCACGAGTTGTTTATTGCGAACCCGAAAACGCTACAATATGTAGGTTTAATTTTTTTATTTCGTGTTTTGTCATGGCGCTTTTAAATTATAGGCAATTAAAAACACATTAGTAAATGAACTTTTCGACTTAAATAACTCGAAAAGTATTAAATTTAGCCATTATTTATGGCGAAATCGAAATTTTATCTTATATATGGGATATTCAATTTACAAAACTATATCTCTTCCGTGCCACTGATTTATGGATCAACATGTGTGAAGCAATAGCAACCCTTTCAAGTACTGTACGCAAATTATATATGAAACTATGAAAGAATAAATTTACTTTGTTAGGTTGTTGAATAACCCGGTCATAAAGCACGAATGATGCTTGTAAATTATAGAGACATACAAGAACAAACACTTCTTAAAATAAAAATCTCAATACTAGAACGAAATACATTCTTCCCAAAGAACTGTTAAATATAACAGACAAGATTTTGGAAATATGTATATTTTTTCTCTTTCTCCAGCATCTAGATACTTCAGGAATCACCTTTTGGAATTTGAAACTCAAGAGGGTGTAGGTAATATCGTATAAGAAGCCTCTCATAACTGCTTGCGTCAGATATAAGAATATAAAATATTCACGATTTCGGCTCCGTAATGGAAAATCGGTTGTTCTGAAAATTTCATTTCGTTTTTCAGGGCCCTATACAACGCTACCGGTTTCGACATACGCGTACGGAAATTAGAGCCGCACACCGACCGGAAACAAGTGGATAATAGCGCGTAAGTCCTCTTTTGTACAAGATAGTACCTATGCAATAAATTTTTATTTCGTGAACTTGTTTACTCAATTTTTTGATATTTTTCTTACAGAACGGATATGTATCTGTATGCCGTGGACCCTCACCTTAATGTTCTGGTCGACATGGATGTTTTGCAAAGGTATATATAAATATTTTTGTTGGATTTATTATGTACATATGGGTATTTCATAAGCTGAAAGAGAAAGGAGATGGAGCGAATGTGGAAGAATATTTCGCATTTATATGATAATTTAGGGATCCATTTAATTTTCGTATTTCCTTCTGGTCTAAAAAAATATTTTAAAAACTTGTAATTTCCTGAAAATATTATACATTAAAAATCGATATAAATGAATGGATGTGTAGATGAACTCTACTCGAAAATCGATCTAGGTGATTTTATCTTAGAAACTTTATTTCTACTTAACTTATCTATATAAGCATTTGACACCATTAATAATAAAATATCTACAATTTCGAGTTTATGAGGTATGAGGTAATTGCAAAAAATTATCTTACATGGATACCAGAAAAAAACTGGTAGTAACAAATACGAAACGCAAACACAAACAATCTCAAAATAATATTGGCATACCACAAGACTCGATACTGTAACATTATTTATACAAATTATATTTATATGAGCCTCTCAAACAAGTTCTTACATAAACAAGTTCCCACGATACAATGATATGGATAAAACTTTTCATTTATTTAAAGTACATTTAATAAAGTTTTATTTTGGTTAGATGTTAAAAATTATATCTTTCAAATCTTGGCCTTCAATGACGATGCACATTTGCAGCCGTTCCTTGAAGGTTTCATCAAATCTCTGCAGCATGTCTGGAGAAATTCCAGTGATTTCCTTATGAATGGTCTCCTTGAATTATTGTAGGAGGAGAAAAGGCCACAGGCGACCATATCAGGGGAGCGAGAGGGCGACTCACGGCTTCTTGTAAAGATATTTGTCGCTCGGGGGACATCTCTTTTGAAAAGGGGAGAGAACGACGTACCGTATTGGCTGTGGTTCCATCCTGTTGAAATCAAAAGCCACGTATATCGTAGTCTTCCATGTTGGGGCGCAAAAAATTCTCCAGCATGTCGCGGTATCGGTCAGAAGTCTCCACGATGTCTACAAAGGACAAGGCATACCAAAAGGTGACTTTCTGTGAAAAGGTCATTGGTGGAACTTTCGGGAGTTTACAGCAGCCCAATAATAAAAATGTTGCTTGTTCACCGTGACAGAAAGATGGAAATGCGCTTCGTCGCTATTCCGCACAATACTGCTAGGTGGCACAGTTGTAGGCAATTTATCCTCTTTCCCTTAAATTTTAGAAATTGTTTTTGAAAAAAGAAAACCTCAACGATAAAGGCGCAGTTGTAAGCATCGTATTATAACAATCTCTACGTCTTCCCAATCTGCTGGACTGAATTCTTGAGCAATCATAATCTTATATGGGTGTAGCTTAAGGTCAGTACAGAGGCATATTTCCGAGCAGATCGCTTTGGAGACCACTCTATTAGTGCCTTGAGTGCGACAATGTTTTCAGGTGTCCTCATGAATTTGTAAGGTTCATCTGTTTTTTGGATTTGCAGATGCTGTTGCCCTTAAATTTTGGACCCTTTTCTAAATCGTTTTGAAAAAAAATCCTCCACACGATGAAACCCCGTTATTCAATAGATCACGGCATGTAAACTACAGAAAGCCATATTATTTACGACCCCTAGCGGGACCGACTGCTTCCTTCTACCTAGTCAGGGGCCTTTCAGTAATATACTGAAATGTGGAACTTCATTATGCCCCAGCCTGTGTAATCTCACGCAAAGTAAATATACGCTTCAAAATTCTGATTATTTATTAATCGTTATTATATTATATAACAATTATACGTTAATAAGTTAATCTCAAATTATATATTTTTTCCAAATATGTAATAATCTGTTTTAGATTATTTTTTATCACAAATTGACATTTTCTTTTTGTCAGAATACGCATTTCTTGATAATTCGAGAAAGTCAAAATAAAGGACACGAAAATAATAAAGTCATAATAATAATATCACCAAGATATTATAGTTTTCCATAATGTTGGTTTTTGCAATTGTGCTATCAGATTTCTCTTTTACTTGAGTATAGCAACACAAAAACTATGCTATCCTAATTCAATTAGCAATCAGTGTGTCCGAAAACAAGGCAGATAAAAGAAAATTAAGTGAGAGAATCAATTTTTACTTAGCACTTTCACTGCTATCTAATAGGAGTTTTTTTTGCAGATATGTATCTAGCAAATTATTCAATCTGTATAGATTTATTAAGAGTGTAAAAGTATTTAAAATTGAATTTGCAGAAATTTTGTATCAAATGAGTTTCAAAATTCTGACCGCAATTGTATAAGAAAGTTGTTTGGTGCCCACACCTTTTTTTATTTTGTGTGGGTAAGGCTTAGTAAGTTTAACTTCGAATTGTCGACCAGGATTTTCTATGTGCGTTATCCGTCATTTCGAATAAGAGAAAATTTAATTTGCGATATAACTCGTTTCCCCATAATAATACGAAATTAATGTTTCTTTTTTTTTGATCTTTTTTTGATACTCTACAGTTTAGATATAATGAACTTGATAGATTTCGATTTGTCAATGTTGGAAAGAGAGTATGTAGGTTGCATGGCAATCAATAAAAGCATGACGAAAAAGTATGTTGTCAAGAATTGATTTATCATAGTTTATGCCAGCTAGAGTATTTCCTTTTTGTCGGTGTTCGGCAGAAGTATACATCTAGTTTTGTGTTGCGCGAATCCACTGAATGGAATCAGAAGATCGATGTCTTTGCCGACTATTTCAACGGAGTAATGAATTGATGCTTCTTCAAATACCGTGGTTGCGATTAGAGTATCCGCGTCCTCTAAGGCCTTTTTAAATTAGCTGTTGAACCAAAGAGAAATCTGAAAATTAAATGATGATCATCAATCTCGTAGCTCTTGGATCCAAAGCAACAAATTTTTGTCAACATTTTATATTTTGTCGCTTCAAACAGCTTTTTATAAATTAAGTATGGACGTTATGTGAAATCCCCATACTGAAAAAGAACCTTGTTCAATCAAAATAATTAAAATTTAAATTATTCAGTTGCTACCTAGAGTCTCACGACCATTGCTTTTATATCACACCACGAGTGTTTGTTTATTTTGCATATATAGTAGTTCTTAAACTATAATTTGACTAGTGTCTCTTTATTTATAACATACAGGCTGAGTCATTAGCAGCCTCTTCTTCGATTGCTCTTTTGTGTTTTAAATAAAAGAAGAAACAATTAGTGGAAAATTCATAGTTGCTTGTGGCGCATATTCTAAAAATACTTTAAGCTCTGACGCACTTCCGGTTTCACCGGAAATGTACGGACTTAATGTTTTAAATGAATATAAATATGTTTTTGGATTTTCTAGTACTGGTCTAAATTGTCTATTCAACTACTTTCTTTCCTAATTGAGCCAATAGTTTTTGAGTTATTAATTTTTTTTGAAAATATTTGACCAAAAAACGTGTTCAGAAAAAAATCATTTTCACATTGTTTTTAAAACTAAAAACATTGACGTTGGTGATGCTTGTGGCCAAAAAATTCTGCATCATTTGGTATAAGTCGCACTCGACAACACCTCAAAAAACTTTGTTTTTTCAAAGCCTACTTCCCGAAATGTTCATATACCAAAAACTTTCTTTTTAATGTAACACCCGGTATTTTATTGTGGCATTTTGTTCCCATTTTTATTCTCTTTCATTTTTGTTAACAAAGTCCTATACCTATATTTTGTAATTTCTGAGATAATCACTATAGGAGCAATTAGCAGTCAAATAAAGAACTACGAGCGCTGTTGTTCTATGCGCCCAAATATTCGTTCAACCAATGGGAAACTGGAATGGGTCACGACTTTCTTAGTCAACTGTCAAACAAAGTAAAAGTTAAATCCAACTATCCCAAAAGTAATAATTTTACAAAATTAAGGGCATTACAGTGTTTTATTTTTTACACTGTTGGTTAACAACGAAATAAATTATGTTTACTAACATACTTGAAGATGTCGCTCCACTAAAAGGTGCATGAACCAATGCTGCTATCTTCAATTGAATTTGACTAATTGCTCGTATTTTTTCATTGTTGAAGCTCTTCATAAGAGAGCTGTAGTTTTTCGAAATTATAAATTGATGTCCTAAAACTTTGATAGGAAAAAAAATAACAACAAAATAACACAATTTAAATAACCTAAAACTATTGAGCAGCGTAACAACAATCAAAAGTAAGAAGAAGAAATTTTATTACAGAACATGTTCACCATTACCACAACTTTGTGCAATGCACGTGAGTATTCTGTTTTCCAAAGAAGTGCTAACGTTGCGTAAAACGTTTCGACATATTCTTGTAAACGCTTTTTTAATTTTAATGTGCATGTCATCAAAAAGTTTTGAATAGTTTCTGTTCTCTCGAACCGTCCCTTTATACTTTCGAAGGTTTCTGGCTTCGGTTTACTTCTACCAAGGATCGCTGTGCATAAAGTCTAAATGCTAGCAAAAAGTTTCTTTCAGATTCACCCAAAACGTCAATCATATATTTGAACTCTTCATAAGAATAATTCATTTTAATGATTAATAGCGATGCTTTTATAAATTTGACATATATGTTTGCCGACTTTCTTTAACAGTTGACTCATGTAGTCGGCTCCATTCCAGCTTTTATAGGTCGAATATTTGAGTGCATAGACATCGCTCGTAGGCTGATTACTCCTATAGTGATTATCTCAGAAATTACAAAAGATAGGTATAGGACATTGTTAACAAAAATGAAAGAGAATAAAAAACGGAACAAAATGCCATATTAAAATACCGGATGTTCCATTTAAGAAAAATAAGTTTTTGGTATGTGAAAATTTCGGAAAGCAGGCTTTGAAAAAACAACATTTTTTGAGGTATTGTCGAGTGCAACTTATACCAAATGATGCAGAGTTTTCTTGGC
The DNA here is from genome assembly GCA_963170755.1 of Amphimallon solstitiale. NCBI lineage: Eukaryota > Metazoa > Arthropoda > Insecta > Coleoptera > Scarabaeidae > Amphimallon > Amphimallon solstitiale. The sequence continues at coordinate 35,592,255 of OY720681.1, read as the reverse complement.
TACAAGCGTCATCAAGGTTAATGTTTTTGCTTTTAAAAACAATGAAAAAATCTTTTTTTAACACGTGTTTTGGTCAAAAATTTCCAAAAAAAATTAATAACCCAAAACTACTAACTAAATTTTGAAAAATAAAAAACAGGTGAATAGACAATTTAAAGCAGCACTAGAAAATCCAAAAATATATAGAGTCAGTCATTCAAAAAATGAATCTTCCAGTAATTGTTTTTTCTTTTATATAGTTAATTGATGAGGCTGATACATGTTGAAACTCCATATTTACTGAATAAATAAAATACGTAAACTTGGTTTCAAAAATTATTTAATAATATCACTACAATATCGTTTCGCCAAACTTTGGCTTCATCAGGTGATGAGTAACTAACTTTTTTTTTCTTTTATTTAAATCACAAAAGAGCAATCGAAGATTACTCACTCTGTATATATCATTAGTTTGCTTTTCTTGTAATACACAAACTTCCTCTTTTCACATTTAGAGTACTACAAACGAAACAACCAGAAATCGAGCGAAATCTAGACAAGTACAAAGTGCTTGGTTTGGCGAGCGGAAATCCCGAAAAAAATCTAGCGAGGAACCAAAAGGTGCTACTTTCTACATTGGAAATAGGCATCATTATTCTTGGATGCTTCGTATTCTTGGGTGCTTTGGCGACTGCTATTTGCGTGTTGTGCTTTCGCAGTAGGAGAAAACGGTAAGTCTATTACCTTGACAAATTTAAATTTATTAATCTTATATCAGTCGCACTATTTGTTAAGGAATTCCTTCAGGCGTCTTTCGATGTGAAGGAGCATGCATTTAGGGGAATTTATTTCGTAACTATTAAATTTACGTGAAATCCAGTGAACATACACAGGGAAATGCCCTCAAACACATTTATTGATTTATAAATTTCCGTTATGAATGTCTGCAGCGAGAAATCTCTCACAACTATCTCGGAACAGTCCAAGTTTCGAAATTTCCCCCAACACTAACTTAATGGAGCATGCAATGTTTTATGTTTTTTCCCTTATCGACGACATACGCTGTGGGCAATCATAAATACGTCGGAATGCTGTACTAAGTCTGCAAACTTTGTTTTTCTGTTCATTCCTCAATGAAATAAACCATGTTAACTTTATCCTTAATCACAATGTTTTATTGATATTCTCCTTCTTTAATGTGAGTAAAGAAAATTAATTTTTCCGTATTTTATTTTAGATTTATATAGCGTATATATTTACTAGTTGGTTTAAGTTAATATTATTAGTATGTGGTTTGAGGCTTTTTATAAAGAATTAGCGTCTAAATAGTATATTAAAATTCTTTATGAAAGTTTACTGTAAAATTTAGCATCGTGTCATAAGAGTTTTACATAGCTACCTATATTTTTTTCCTAGAGACAGTATAATCAAGTATAACGTGTCTGTAATTGTGTTACGCCACTGCCATTTGCATTTAAGCGATTTTTACGTTTTACAATTTCCACCCCTGCGTGAATTCAAATTAATTGTCAAATTTTATATTATTAGAATATCATAAGCGCAATTTAAAGAGCTTCTAGGAGTGAGTTTGAACATTATCGATATAACTAATCAACTTTAATATATATGAACTCAAAATTCCAGGTTATTAATCGTATTTCATCATATTGGCAATGTTATAGTTGAAGTAAACATAATAATGAGATTGATTATAAGGTGATGTTTAATCTGTAAATTAATATTTAGGCACGATACAATATTTAGACGAGAAGAAAAACTGAAGGAAGACTTCCATGTTGCTCATTTAATAGCATAAAATTTTCTAAATCGCCATGCGTAAGTCAATTGGATCCTGTAACGCAATAGAGAATCAAACAACATCTTGCGACAAAAACATATAAGTTGTGCTTTCTACTTCGAGTAACTTTCTTAGTATTTTGCAATAAAAAACTAATTCCTTCTTATTTTTGCGAAAATGTATCTTAATTTGTCACATTCCTTTGACAAATAATTGTCGTTCGAATATTTACACAATACTTGACTAAATGTTTAGTATATATGTACTTATATTGCTCGTCAAACTTCGATCTTTTCAGTGCACAAAATGTTACTTATTTTGACCCTCATGCTGAAACATTTATGAAATTTAGACAATGACCGTTTGTACTCTTCCCTCGGTATCGGAATAGTTTCTGAACGCTGAACGAGAAATATAATGACCCCCTGCTTTGGGATGGTGGTGGCCAAGTGTTGTGTTGTGTTATCACTTAATATCGATGTGATATACATTGTTTATAATAAATTTTATTCTAAAAATAGGCTTAAATTTCTTATTAGTTGATGAGTGTAATCTATAGAAGTGGTGTTTATTTAGAAGATTTCGTGTATAGTCTTTTTAATTTATGGAAATAGGATTTTCGAAGAATTGATCAGAATCATTTATAAAAATATAAAAGTAATTGAATAAATGTAAGCAAAACTATAAAATTTAACAAACAAATTGCGTAAGCCAATTATTGATCCATCCAGTTTAATGGTGGTGGGTAATAAGTGCGAAACAATAGTAGATTTTCATTGAAGAAGTACTCCCTAAGAACAAAATTGATGGTAGATAAAAGAAAAAGAATTGCACCTTTGCCAGAGGCATAAGGTAAGTCTACTAAAATGATTGATTTCTTTTATATTTTATTTTGTATTATTCTAACCCCAAATATAAAAAAAATATAGAAGTAAGCCTTTTTTAAATTATTTGTTTTATTTATAAACAAAATTATTAAGACTTGCTCGCCAATGTACTAGTGTAGAAAATGAAAACATTTCGCAGAAAATTATTAGTTTTGCTACTTTAAGTAGAAATATTGCAGGTAATCATTACTAATCTTAAAAGATTCTGACGTTTCTTTGAAAAGAAGAGATTTTGAGCCCCATTCAAGTGTATATCCTCGGGAGAAGAAACGCATCACTATAACATACAATTATCGGTAAGGACAAAAACTGGCAGTGACGCGCGTCTCATGAAAGGAAAGAAAAGGAGGTATGAAAAACAAAACAAAGAAGAGAAAAAAGAATCCCAAGTGTAACCAGCAATATTATTCAGCTAAAACAAAAATAGTACAACCAAAAGAGTTTTTATGTTCGTCTGTCATGAAGTGCAATGAGAAAATATCTGTATACTAGAATTTATCCGACTATAATGCTCAAACTACTTTCTTATGAGCTTGCGTAAGAGAAGAAAAGGTAAAAGGAAGAAATGCAATTGCAATCCAATGAAGCGACAGTTTTCTAGATTTCTATTAATAAAACTGTGGTTTGTAGAGATCTTTTCAGTAAAATTCTAGGGATTTCTATTGAGCTTGTTAAAACTATATTATTAATACCTTGATCGCCGAGGTATAACTCGTGGTCACAACAAAATATCACTGAACCAAAAAGCAGCAGTTCTTACTCATATAAGTACATTTCCGAGGTATATATCTCATTATTGTAGGGCAAGAAAAAACAAACAAGAATATTTGGCGGTATGAACGACACTTGCACTAATGTATAAGCTTTAGAAACATCAAATGTGAATGCAGTGAGCTTTGCCTCGTATAAAAGATATTTATTTTAACTGAAATTAATTTATAATTTAACAAGCCAAAGAAGGATAGATGGAACAAAAAAGAAAAAGCTACTTTCGAACACAACATATCTGTAGAAGAAGCAAAGAATGATAAAAATAAGATGAATATAAATATTAAAGGGTCACGGCTAACTAAAAACATATTTTATAAAAGGCAGTTGTGGTTGTACGGTTGTGGGAGTTTTGCAGATAAAGAAATAAACTCCACTTGCAACTTGTGGTTTGAAGGTCGGAGATCACAAGAATTGGGTTCTTCATTGCGGCTTATTCTGCAAACAATATCGTGAGAACAGTTAAGAATCCTCAATTGTGAAGTGATTCATGCGGCGGCCATAAGAGAAATATTAAAATGGTTCGTATATTGAAACGCGTATACTTGAAAAGCCCATACACTGAGAAACAATTCGATTATGGTTTTTAGTTTTAGAGCACAGTTTTATGCCAAACGACAGCGATGTCGGCGATGTTGAATGTGCTTTCAAGAAATAATCAAGATTGTTTTCCCCTCAAGATTACATGGAGGTAATGGAAACCTGCCAAAGAACCCATCCCATTAAGATAGTTTCCATGAAAAGGAACAATTTTGTAAGCATTAGGAATCTTAAAAAATAAGAAAGAGAAAAAACTGTGAAAAGAAATTAAGATTTTGAAGGGGTATAATTCATCAACGTCTTCACAAAAACAAATTACGGGACACCGACGAGTATACAAATATTCATTTTAAGAAAGGAAGAAGTTGGTGACCCCAAAAATTAATATTTCCAAGATGTTTAACACCTCTTTGGCTAAACGGAAAGCCAGTAGCAGAAACTAAAACTACGGATATTAAGAGCTACTTTCATTTAATTCCTTTGGCAGATCAACCGTTCTATATAAACCTTATGCCTGATGATACAATCGAAGACGATTTAGACGGTTAAAAATACCAACTTAGAGTTTCAAGTGGAGGATGAGTGGTTATGTAAATAGATTTTTGCAAAAGAGAACCAAATTCTTTTTTATTTAGTTATGCTTAGTTGTTTTTGTTCATTTTATTACAATTGGTTTACTAAGGTTATAATTCAATAAAAATAATAAAAACAATATTTTTTCCTTAAATACCCTATCATTGTTATAGAGGTGTCAATCGCCAATGTCTTATTTTAGTCAGAACAATGTTTTATTGGTTAGTTTTTTTATTGCGTAACAGGGTCCAATTACAGGCATCCATTACATAGGCATGTATCGCCACTTATTATAGTGGTAGTTAATTAAGTATGCTTCCTTTTGCACATACTCGCAAATATCACTTATTATTACCATGTTCCTTCCTTTCTACTCAACTTTCACCCACTGCGATGAAATTATTTGTGTCAAGACTTGTCATATAGGTGGTGTTGCTTCAGATCTTATGCTACATACCTACTGTACTTCTTTGTGTATATTACTTTAAATTGTCTTTGCTCCAAATGACAGACGTCTTATCTTTTGCTTTTTTTTTTCAAAACTGTATATTCGTTACTATTGATACTAAATATATAACGCATGTCAAAAGTAACGTATAAATTCATTTATAGCTTGCATAGAGGATTTACAGAAAAATCCTTCAAGAGGTATTGCGATTTTGTAAAAAAGTCGCTATATGACGATAAAAACTTACTTTTGCGAACATACAACATTATTTATGGCATATTAGGGTGATCTAATAATTCTCTCAACATATCATGTTACGGGTTTTTTTATTTGCCATCATCGTGATCACTCATCACAGATTTCCTTTTCGGGACAAGGAAACTCATGTCATATAGACAGATTTACTTGGTATTAAATGTAAAGTTTAAATTTTGCATTAAATCATCATGCGTTTGAGTGAAACGGAACGTATCAAAATTTTGATGATGATTGGTTACGGGAATCGTGTAAGAATACAGCAACAAATTTTTGCTCTTTTCATTCAAGAGTATTCTGAACGGCCTCCGATAACAGAGTTCACTGTTATCAGAATTGAAAGAAAGTTTAGAGAAACGGGTTCTGTGAAACATGCACCAAAATTTGATCGAAGAAGCTACCGATAACGAAACAAGCTTGTCGGTCCTTTTTCAATTAGAACACAATCCTCATTTTTTTTAAGGAGCTTACTTCGAATTATGACATTAGTAAATGATCTGTTTTGAGACTTTTAAAAAGAAAAACGTGTCATCCCTACAAGATTCAATTAGTTCAAAAATTGCCTGAAAATTTGCCGATCATCCAAAATTTGTAGAAAAACTTTTATTCTCAGATGAGGCTATATTTTACCTCAATGGGGTGGTTGATAGACAAAACTGTCACTACTGGGTAACAAATAATTTACACTGTTTGCAAGAAAGTCATTCTCAACGCTCTCGAAAAGTTAATGTATGGGCAGGAATTATTGGTGATCACCTGTTTGGCCTTATTTTTTCGATGTCTTTATTCGAAACACTCTCATTCCTACTTTGGCCGAATTATTTCCTAATAATTTAGAACTAGGTTTATCCAATACTGTGATTTGGTTTTAACAAGACGGCGTTCCTCGCATTATGTCGTCAATGGACGTGAAATGTTTCCAAATAGATGGATTGGTAGACAGTGAGTTAAAAGGTGGCCCCGTAGATCACCAGATCTCACCTCGTTGGACTACTTTTAGAAGGCCTGAAACAGCGCATTAGAAGTGAAATTGGGCAAAGCAAAGCACCTGCTTCCGTGCATAATGTGTGACAAGAATTTGTTTATCGTCTTGCCTACTGCCAAGAGAGGAATGGTGGTCATTTCGAACACATTGAATTAGTATCTCATAAACACTTGTAAAAATACATACTTTACTTAATTCTTAATTTTGTTATACAATCAATAAAAAAACTCAATTGGCCATGAAAATGAAATCGCAAAAATAAATCGTTCCTCACATAATGACTTTCTTACAAAATTGCTACACCTCAGGAAGATTTTTCTATGAACCCTCTATGTTAGCCGAAAAAGAAATGTAATTGATCACGATGGCGACAAATAGTTGTCAAATTTTCTTACGAAACCCGCATAACATGATATGTTGTTAATAAAAGAATTTTTTGATATACCCGAATATGACAAAAAATTGTATATCATTAAAAAAAAATAAACCGAGTTGGCCATGAAAGTGAAATCACAAAAGTAAATCTTTATTATGTGACCAAAATGACTTTTTACAAAATCGCGATAGACCACTGAAGAATTTTTCTATAAGTCTTCTATGTAATGAATTTATGCGTTGCTTTTGACGGGCTGAGATTCTGTAGGTTTATTTGTTCTTTCACTCGCTTGTTTCTTAAGTAAAACTGTACTTTCTCCTTACTGTATGTTTCTAGAATGCTTGAGAAGAGGTACGCACACTCTCAACAAATGGGTTACACGTTAGCGAGCACGCTAGGAAAACCTGCACTATTTCCTTCTTCTTTCGCGGAGGGCATCCATTACGGGGACTCGGTCACTTCCGGTCCGTCGCACAGGGGCTATCGTCACCAGCACGACGTGAATTGTCCCCGTTTTGCAGGCAGCAGGAGGGCCAACATTCGCGACGGTTCCAGGAACATTGGAGGCGGCATGGAGACTTCTATCACATCTCTGCATTCTAGCGGGCACGATTCGGGCATTGTGGACACGGGTATGCACTGTCAGTGCGGCAATTCCAGCAGCCAATCTTCCGGTGAAGACAGTAGCAAGTAAGATTCTTATCAGCATTTGATGAGTTCTTCCCATATTTATAGACAGTATTGGTTTTAAATTACCTCTTCAAGAATTTCACATGAAAATATGTATCAAATGAGAATTTTTGAAAATTTGTAATTTTATCTCTATAATAGGTTTTAATTTTAAAATACTGACTACACTTTGTCTCAGAATAAGAAGGAGTGATTCAAATATCCAGCCAACATGATACGTATTTGTAAGACACTTCGTGGTTCTTGCGTAGACAAATTTAATATGGAAAAAGCAGTATCGAATATCCGCCATATTTTATAACATAACCAAGCTTCCGTTTATTATATTTTATTGTGTTATTAAATACAATCTGTAAGTTAACATACATACATCACGAACTTTAGTGATCGGACAGTTCTAAGCAAATCGTTAAATTCACCATTGAAAGTGTCGAACGATTGGTACAGTTTAGACGACGAAGAACAGTTTTAAATATGTATAAAATTTTAACTCTTCTAACACCATACGTGGATACAACAATAATTGTAATGAACATCTCCAAAACACGAAGTTAAAGGTATTTCAATGTCAGTATGTTTTAAAGAATGTATTTATTATATGGCTAGCAAAAGCATAATTAATGAATATAAAGAAACAAATGAACTCAGACCTCTTACCGAAAGAATTGGCAGACGTTTGAAATTACGAAAATTTGATGCATATGTCAAAAATACTATATACCTGAATCTTTCGTGTGTTTATTTTTAAAGAATGATTTAAACAAGTATTACAAAAATCACCAGATAATGTTGTAATAGTCATGAATAGTACGGCTGGATGTAAATTGGGCACTAACGTACCTGAAATTTTAACCTCAAAGCAAACAAAAACAATAATATAAAAATAGTGTATTTCAGGTTGAAGTACAGCAAAAAGATAGAAAAAAAAATATGTACTCATATGAAAACAATAATAAAAAAAAACATTTAATTCTACAAAAACATTAATATAAAAATAGTGTGTTTCAAGTTGAAGTACTTATTGTCAAACAGCAAAAAGATAGAAAATAAAAAATACTTAATTATATAAAACTATAATAAAAAAAATAGTGTATTTGAAGTCATACCGGTGACTTCACAAAGTGTAATCGTGATATTGTTCCATTATTTAGCTGTTCACACAGTTCATTTAGAGTTCTTAATTTTTATTTTGCGCGCGTGTCTTTAACTCTTGCTGGTGTGTGTACACTTTGAGTTTTCACATAAGTGTCTATTTGAAATTCCTTAAGCTTTTCGATAAAAATATAAATAGATGGATGTGTTGAATAAAATGACTCATTTAGTTTGAAATGAAACGCTTCGCATGCGTTTGTGGTGTTAGTGATCGATGGAGTTGCAGTAGCCCACATATGTGGAGGAAAAGGAGCATCGTCTTCTATGTATGTCTCCAATAAATAATCGGCGTATTCGCCAGCCTGTACGTGAGCAGGTTTTTCGGCAAACAAATCTAAGGCGAAACAATCGCCTACTTCGTCAGGATTCAAATACGTTAATCCAAATGTATATCGCAGCCATTTTCTTACTTCGGAATCTGTGTTCCTAAATTCTGCTGTTAAACCCAAACTTTGGATTTGAACCACGATTGGTGCAAATGGAAACGACAACCATAGATTTGTGCTGATGGCCATATAGCGCGAACCGCTGTGTGAATGCTTTTCTCAAAATCTACAAAAACTTCAGCTGGTCGTAATATTGTAGAGTGACGTCGAAAGATTTCTTTTGTTAGCATTTCAAATAATGTTGCATAGGTTTCACTGCGTTTATCAGGCAACAAACAAATCATCAATGGAATATAATGTCCATTATTAAGTCCGTGGATTGTAAATAATTGTAAAAAATATTTTGTACAATACGAAAATGTACCGTCCATGTACACTTTACGCATTCCACATAAACTTCTAACATTCGTTTCACAAGAAAACACTATGATATTGGTCACTGGACAGTTTATAAACGAAACTTTCATCCTTGCTTGTTTTAACATTAGCAGCTTCCACTATATCATGGACTTCTGTCTTATTTTGTGGTAACGGCCCAGGAAGAAATTTTCTCCTTGCATTGTACAAATTTCTTCGGATATAAGTGAAAACTGTTATCGTAATTGTTTCCGGCAGTTCCTTAGATAGTTCACAACGAATAATTTTCGGTGGTTTTTCGGAAATATCATCAACGGCTTTACGTTTACACGCATTTGAAATCACTTTTCGGTTTAATTTATTCTGATTCTGTTCATGATTGTTCTAGCTGGCTTCTGCTCACTAAATTTTCTGCACCAAGCGTAAACACTTTTGCGGGACAATTTAAGGATTTTTTTGTACAACGCCAAAACACTTCGCCACTCTTCAACACTTTCTGTTTTGAAAAGGTGCAACAAAACTCGAGACTGAGTAGCGGATCTAATTTCTTACTTTAAGCAAACGCCGCAAACAAGATAGAAATAACTAAATACACAAACTAAATGTTTCCTTATATATAGAATATATTATAGCATAATACAATAGAGGCCCGCTCACAATAGATGTACAAATAAAAATACGTTTGAAATAATCAATTTGGTCATTAGGAAATTCCTTAATTTATTACTTTAAGCTTTAAAGCGATCATTACCCGAACGGTGCCTAGATTACCTGTAGGATTAAGCAATCCTTTTTGCAGGGCAGATAAATCCATATACTTGGTGCCCAGTTTACATCCGCCCAATAGTACAGTGGAAAAAGGCTACCTGCATAAACAAAAGGACGTGGGTCAGGTTACTGGATAATATCCCAGAAGTATTTTTTATTTATGTTGGAAATATTAATACATAGCAAAATTACACAAGTTTCTGCAGCTTATTTTTGTACATTCATAATGGTTTTTAATGTATTTTGAGATACTTTTATAATAAATTTTAAAAGAACTTTACGTATTACATTTTACACTCCTGATATAAATATCAATAATATAATGTGTGTACACACATTGCTTTCATAATGAAAAAAGTTTTATGAAATGTTTATACGCTCCAGTGTTCGTAAACAGATTATGTCAAATATCGCATTAAACGCTAATTTTCAGTAAATTTTACATATCAATTCAGAAAGTCACATTTGTACAATAATTTTATCAATATAAATTCTTTACTCGTATTAGAATGGATACTAACACCTAACAATATTAAAAAACTTCTACGTTCTCAACTGTTTACATGTAATTACAAATTGTTTACTACATTTCTAAGCTGTTGTTTTCCAAGTTTTGGCGGGATATTTGAATGGCTCCTCATTATAAAACAAGTTGTAATAATCTTTAGATAGAAATTGTTTCTTTACATAACAAGTTGAAATTAAAATGTTCATAATTCATTATAAGTTCTACATTTAGCACCAAAATACGCAGTTCATAATACGTCATTTTAACAATATGTATTTATTTTTGATATAATCAGTAATTAAAAATATTAATGTATCACCTCACACTGCTCTATCTTGTCATGTACCTATTTTCTCAAAAGTTATAGAATATTTTGTCAACCACTAATCTAATTTACATTTTTATTAATAACATTTCAAATGTTTCAATCTTACTTAATTGAAAAATATATTATACACGTGTTTTCATTAACTGCTACGAAACCATGAACACACAGTGTCCAAAGTCAAATATTTATTCTTGCTAAAGTTTCCTGTTACTGAAGCTATGTGGTTGGCTAATTAGAAAGTTCTATTTCTAAAAAAAAACTTATTAATTTATACATAGATATTATTAATACAAGAGGTGCAGGGGTCAACTAATATACTTATAATGCCGGAACTATTCAAAATAAATAGATTTTTTCTCAAAATATAACTTCTAAATATTTAACCTAAATTTTGATCATCCTGTATAAATATAGTTTTTTAAATAACAAATTAGAAAATCTTTTTTTTAATTCCAAAATTATATACAAAAATCCATTTATTTAAAAAGCTTTAAACTACAATTAAAATAATTATGTCACACGAGGGGGCACTGCTTTATATTAGTAATTATTTTTTGAAAATTTTTGATAATTGCCTTTATTTTGTAATTATTTCAATATTACAAAATTATATACTTTAGAATAAGCATGTTTTCTAAAAAAATTGAAAAAAGAAAATTACGTACTTTCAAGAATACTCTAACCCTGTCTCAGAATAAGAAGGGGCGATTTAAATACTCCGCCAGAACTCGGAACACATAGTTTAAAATGTAGTAAACAATTTGATATTACATCTAAACAGTTAAGAATATAGTAATTTGTCAACAATTTTAAGTTTTATAATATTTGCAATAAGTGTAATGAATTTATATTAATAAAATTGTTGTACAAAATTGGCTTTTTGGATTAACATATTGCTGTGACTCTTGCAAATTTATATATAAATGAAATAAATTTAATTTATTTAATCAACGTGTAATTGAGAGTCGAGCACGCATCTCAGTGCTAGGCCTTATGCTAGACTAAGATACGATGAATTTTCTGCTGAAAAGTAGGTTAAGCAAAACTTTTACATACAACTAGCTCAGTTTAAAATAAATAATTCTCTCAGGGGCAGAAAATATAAGTAGATTCTCCAAAAGATTCTCCTGCTCTTTAACTATCTCCAGGTCAGGTAAAGAAAATAAAATGCCAAATAAATCTTAATATCTAATTTATTAAAAATAAATTTAAACGAATTCAGAAATTTTAATATACAAATATTTACATACAAAGAATCAATAATTCAATCTTTATTCAAATTGATACACCATAATCAATAAAATATTATAAGAAATAAAAATAAATGAAGTCATAATGTCGTGAAAAACCTATGTCTAAAGAAAAATGTGAACGTGACCATTATGAATTATATTTGTTATAGATATGTTACCGTGAAAGACCGAAAGTAGTGAATGTCAACATCCGCCGGTGGATGTCGACAAATACCAAATGCCTTGGTGAAAGTCCGAACATTTCTTAATTGTATTATAGATTCGGACTTTTACCGGTATATGTCGACAAACACAAATGAGGTCCGGTGAATGTCGGAAACGGCAGGTCGCAACAAGTTTGTAGACGGTTCCAGCATCTTGTTTCAGTTAGCTTTGCCTTCGTCAGTCTAACGCAACGTTTGACAGCCTGCGGGCACGCTCCCTAACCTAATTTAATTTTCTTATTAGAAATTATAATTTGTATTCAATGGCTACTACAGTGAATCGTGATAAGTTTTTTGAAAAGTTACACAACTTATCACGAAGGAATACGCCAGAGTCCTTATGAAGCCCTGTTTGGCGTTAAACCAAAAAGGGGTATAACATCGTCATCACTCCCCCGCGGGCAAATTGCAAACATTGAGACCGAAGAACAGCTAGAAGCTTATGTTGAAGAAAATTTGGGTAGTGACCATATTGAAAGAGGCATGGATAATGAAAATACCATTGGAGCTGATCCGCAACCTGGCACGTCTTCATCTCAAGCACTGACTGACTCGCAACCTAACACGTCTTCATCTCAAGCACTGACTGACTCGCAACCTAACACGTCTTCATCTCAAGCACTGACTGACCCGCAACCTAACACGTCTTCATCTCAAGCACTGACTGATCCGCCACCTAGCACATCTTCATCTCAAGTACTGACTGAACAACACGAGCTAATTTCTTCAAAAAGAGTAGCTGCAAAAGAGAGTCTTCTACTTCAAGCAACAAAAATGTTGCGAACCTCAAAAAAAAAGTTTCCTCCTGCCCAAATTGGTGATACCGTAAGAATTCAAGTCCCTGATGTCGACCGTGGTCGTACAGACCCTCGAAATGTGTTAGCGGTTGTTGTTGGAATAGAGGATTCAGCCTTTTATAGACTAGCTAACAAAAATGGTACCTTGAAGCAGCTTTTCACCCGTAATCAGTTCGTAATTTGTAAAGAAAAGTTAGTTTCCATGGACGAAGTTTCAACAAAAGAAATGTCGCGAAGAGAAGCAGCTTCTGCTAATTCAAAAAGTGGAGGGCAAGGCTACACACGTTGTAACTGCAAAAGAAAGTGTTCCACGACTAAATGCAGCTGTAAAAGCAAGGAACTTTTGTGCAATTCGAAGTGTCATGGTAGTTTATGTTGTTGCAATAAATAAGATATTGTTATTATTTTTTATATTTCATTTTATATTTTTATGTTCTACTGTTTGTTTTGAGTTCAACAAAGTCTTTTTCCCATATTATTTTAATAAATAAAGACCTATGGGTTTTTTTTTTATTTAAAAAAAAATGTTTTTAACATACACCATGAGTGCATGCTGAATGTCGACAATCGCCGGTGTAAGTTAGAAATAATGAAATTTCACCAATATTTCGGACATACGTCAAGCAACGTTGAGAATGTTGACATTCACCGGTGAATCTCGACATTCACCAGATTTCGGTCTTTCACAGTAACAGATACATGTAAACAATCAAAAATAAAATAAATTACACATGATGAATTGTACTGGAATACAAATAACCAAAAATTTTGCGCGATCTACTATTTGCTAACAAAATATAAACATTAAGGATATGGCTTTGCCCTAATTAGTCCTGTCCGGCGCCTTTTCTCGCTCCCAACACAGTACCACCAGATAGCAAATTCACACAGATGAGTATCCCAAAGTTCCACCCTACGAGTATGTCTTTTTCAACTCGTCGGACGCAACCCGAACATACATCACAATGTGCTCACTCCTTAAGAAATATATATATAAATGAAATTTATAGAAATAAAATAATGTTTTTGCATATTCAATAGACTAACTCGGCCCTGATTAGTTCTGCCTGGTGCCTTTTCTCGCTCCCAAACGCAGTACCACCAAGACCAATTCGTGTCTTTCCAATTCACCAGGACTCCATGCTATGAATTAGATAACGACATAATTCATTTCACACATTCCTGATATATTATTCAACACGTTAATATTGAACACCCAAATACAACAAAAAATATACTTGATACACATATAAAAGAAATAATATATACATTAAAAATAAACTTTACCTTTCTCGTGAAATTCCAATACAAAAACACCACTACAAACAAAGAATTTGATACGCCACTATACACACATTTATAACAAATACTATCTAATCACCTTAATTCTTCGTACATGGTTTCAAACTCATCCATAATGAAATTCAAAAAAAATTGTTCACTTATATAAATCCTATATACACATAAAACAAAATTATTAATTTCAAATCCCTTTTGAAGGATAAATAAATTTAAAAGAAAAGTGAATTATACGAAAATGAAATGATTATGCTATCCAAAGTTATCATTACAATTACTAGAAAAGTTTTGTCATAATGTATGGCATAGTACCCTACATGCAAAACAAAACACTCTACGAAAAAGAAAAATAAATGAAATTAAATAAATTCAAAATCCGAAGTCATAAATAAAATTATCTCATACATAAATAATTATTCAAGCATAACTAAAAATCTCAATGTAATACACGTTGCATGTTAAAATAAAAATATTACAAGTGTTGAATCTTGTTAAAAATTTTATAAGTGTCGAAAATCTCAAAAATTATTCTAAGTCCGGATTTAAGAGTAATCCTTTTTAAAAGAGGAGGAAGTGGTTTGTCACCTACTTTAGGACTATTTGAAGATAGCGGTTCGCACCAAGCTATTCCCGGAAATTTTATCCGTCCGCTCTTTTATGCCTAATTTTCTTTATAAAAACATACGGCAACTTTCGGCATACACGAATCCACCTCCAAAATTGTATATCGACGGTGCTGCTCTTATCGGTCACTTGGGGAAACAGCGTATTAATAATCCTTGAAAAAGGTAAACAAACATGTGAATATAAATTCGTCTATACGTTTATGACTCATACGTGCATCTGACGAATAATGTTGTTTTTCACCGGCCACACGGTCGATCTTCGCCGGTGTCAGTATTCCTCGGGAGAGAAACACCTTCTCATAATTGAAACGTAACATTCAATGCGTAACTTAATATTATGACTTTATAAAAATTTTACTAGGATTCTTTTATTGTTTTACTTAAATAAAAATAAAGTTTTCGCAAATTATTGATATAGTGAATATTTATATACACATTATGGTAAAAATGAATAAAATAAAATTAATTTAAATAAAATCTTGAAGTGATCTTGATTATACTTATTTATTTACATATTATTATTTATTCAAGATCACTGCAATATGAAATCTGCTTTAAATTAGGATTAAATGCGATGTTTGACATAACTTATTATGGTAAACTCTAAACTCAAGCACAAATATTCCCTAAAATTTTCTGTTAAATATGAAAGTAATATGTACATACATCGTCAATTATTGATATTTGATTGTAATATTTTAAGTAAAATGTAAGCTACTTTTAAAATTTGTTATGAAAGTATCCCAAAAATACAATATCAAAATTATAAATCTGCAAAAAATACCTGCAGAAATTAGTATAATTCACTGAACAAGAATAAGTCACTTTCACAATTACTATTTCCAACACGCAAAACAAATGGATTCACAGCTTATCTACTATGAATGATATGATGTATTGCCCATGACTAAAGCTTAATTGTCTGGCAATCTTTGTAACACTTGTTCAAAATATTTTTCAAAAATATTACGATTAATTTCATCACCTTTGAAGAGTTTTATTTTAAAAAAGAAACTGCACATCATCATTAAAATTACTATTGCTCCCATTTTCGAGTTTATAACGTTAATATTTTGTACAGGGTGTTTCATCGGTTGGGGTATCGCGAATTAAAGTGCCTAAATATAAAAATGTCGACTTCAAATTTTAACCACTTATAGAACTTTTAAACCGCTACCAGTAGGTTAGGTTGTTTTTGATAATATTATTTTATTTAATGCGTAAATAAAAAAAAACCTTCGTTCAAAAAATCAAAAGTACTCAGATTTTATTGAAATTCAGGTGTTAAAAAGATATGTCTATAAAATCAACTATGCAATTGAAAAAAAAATTAAAACTTAATCAATTATTGAATATTTTACAATAATTTCAAAATTAAAGGCAAGACGTTGAAGAATTTATGGGTTTTTTATTACAGTGTTGTGTGTTGAGTTTATAATAAATTTTTATTTATTATCCGTCATAAATTTAAAAGGACTACCTGTTTGCGGACGTTGAAGAATTTATGGGTTTTTTATTACAGTGTTGTGTGTTGAGTTTATAATAAATTTTTATTTATTATCCGTCATAAATTTAAAAGGGCTACCTGTTTGCGGACAGCACAATTAGAAAGTTAAGTACCATAAATCTGTCGTAAGAAAAACGACATTATTTAATATTGACTTTATTTGACAAACGGTTTCGTTTATAAAAATTCTGATTGTGAAGTTAATATGGGTGATATTTCCACGTATCACCATTCAAATTTGAACATTTTTTGAGCACTTTTAATTTTTGATAATACGTTTTTTTTTAATTTACGCATTAATTAAAATAATATTATCAAAAACAACCTAACCTGCTGCTAGCGGTTTAAAAGCTCTATAAGTGGTTAAAATTTGAAGTCGATATTTTTATATTTAGGCACTTTAATTCGCGATACCCCAACCGATGAAACACCCTGTACATATTTAAAACTGTTTTTTGTCGTTTTAAATAAACCAATCGTCGATGCTGTTTGGGTGGTGAATCTAACGGTATGCTTGGATCTGACTGATTGCAAATATTCTTGACATACTTAAAAAAATAGATTGTATTTAGTAGCACAGTAAAATATAATAAACCAATGATAATGTTCACTGGTTATGGTTGGTCATATTTCCATAATAAATTTCCCTGCGCAAGAGCCAATGAAATCTTTTAAAAATATGTACAATTTAGGCTCAATATTTGATTATTTTGAGACACGGTATAAGAGCAAAATCTTTTTCTAAATTTATTATCTAGCCTGAAAGTCCAACCGGACTATTTTCGGCGATCCACTTCACTTGTAAATTTTGCATGTTTCGATTCAATTTTGATATTATACCAGAAAAAGCATTTGGTTATTATTTCGATATCTTTTCTTTTTCAGAATGTTAACATCCGGTAAACTAAAGGAATCCAAATGGCTTTCCAAATTTCCGACTTTCGAAAAATTTCCAAAAGTAGAATTCAAGTTCAAATATTAATTCCGCCTCAAGCAATATTTATTATACAATAATGTTACCACTCATTATTTATTTTATTAATATAAGGTTCCGTACCAGAAAATAACTATCATGTATTTTTATTGTGTACCTATTTTTATCAATTCAGAAAATATTTTAAAAATTGTTTTCGATTCATAAATTGAATCATTATACTGTAGTTGTTAAATATAATCAGTATTGACACAATTAAAAAATGGACAATAGTAAATTGATGAAATAAAATTTCACAAAGAGCTCAAATAAATTTAATAACTTTAAAATATACACAACAGTCGCTTCGCTCTACGAGAGCTTCATCAGGTGATGAAAAATTATAATACAGAACTGTACAGAACATGATATTTATACCTAAACTGAAAACTAAGTGTGTGGGAAGGAGGGGGGCGGTTTGTGACTTAATATGATCTATTAAATTTATAGGTTGGGTCAATATGCTTATTAAAATAGAAAAGATAATGTACAACAAATGTGAAATTATATGTTTAAGTTTAACTATGTGACCTAATTATAATCTAATAAATTTATTAGTATTGTAAATCTGCTGCTAAGATAAAAATAAAGTCTTAATACTATACAACAGATTGAAACTAATACAATAACAAATCAAACAGTGGTAAATATAAAATTTATATGTTTAAGTTTAATAAAGGGGAATTATTGACGTCTAATTGGTCGTTTAAAATTAAATTTAGTCTATTTAATCTATTTATTTCTAAACTTTCTAACAAATTTAATTTCTTACTCTTATCCTCTATGTGTAATATGTCAAATTCATAGTTAAATTTATGTTTATATTCAAGACAATGGTTAGCATAAGTGGAGTCCTTTTTTTGTAGCTTAAAACTTCTCTCGTGATCTTTTATGCGTGTAGTGAATGATCTGCCAGTTTGTCCTATATATGATTTACCACATTCACAATTTAATTTATAAACTCCCGACTGTAAACTCTTATCCGTTTTTTCTATATTGTTGTTAATGTTATTATGAAGTTTGTTATTCGTTCGAAATGAAATAATGGTGTCGTTCTTTGTAAATGTTTTTGTATTTTTAAGGAGGTTGTACCTATATATGTCAAGGATGCGTAATTTGAAAATTTTTTAGGTACTAAAGGGTAGATTAATGAAATAATTTTAGTTTTTTGTTTTTTATAGAGGAGATTATTAATAACAGCTTGGGAGTAGCCGTTGTTTTGGGCTATTGTGTGGATTCTGTTTAATTCTATATCAAAATTATCCTTGCTCATGGGAACATTAATTAACCTATGTAACATAGAATTGTATGCGGCTAGCTTGTGAATGTTTGGGTGTATAGTAATGTCTGTGTGTGTGGGTTTATGAAAAATAGAGAATTCATGTGTATTGGAGATGTGAGAGATTTAAAGATCCAGGAAGTTAATAGCTTTATTT
Organism: Amphimallon solstitiale; assembly: GCA_963170755.1. Classification (NCBI taxonomy): domain Eukaryota; kingdom Metazoa; phylum Arthropoda; class Insecta; order Coleoptera; family Scarabaeidae; genus Amphimallon; species Amphimallon solstitiale. The sequence continues at coordinate 35,573,363 of OY720681.1, read as the reverse complement.
CCTTCTAATTTGATCGTGAATTTAATATTAGGGTGTACTGTATTAATATACTTATGAAATGAGTCAAGTTGCCTATCCGTCCCTTTGAAACAAATCAAAATATCATCTACATATCTCCACCAGTAAATGCAGTTTTTAAATAACGTATTTTTACAAATAATTTTTTCGATATTGTCCATAAATATTTCCGACAATAGCTTAAGGAGTTTCCCATTGCTAAACCTTCGGTTTGTCATTAAATACAAAGTAATTATGAAATATCTCTGTAGGATGAGTTATTAAACTTATTTGAGCTCTTTGTGACATTTTATTTCATCAATTTACTATTAATATGGAGCTTCAACATTTATCTCCGTCGTCAATAAATTATTTAAAAAATGGACAAGTTTATGAAAAGGTAAACACTTTAATTATTATTTGTATATATATATATATATGTATTTCAAGGAAATAGTTTAATCATTACTTCCTAAATGGCTGTATTTTTAAAATCTTTTGCGATAAAGGTACTATTCTATACTTCGTTAAATAATATTCTAACATAAATGTAGTTATGAATGACTGCTATTTCAATGGGAATGCAAACTGTTTTTAATTTGATTGAACTTACTAAAACAATATCTATAAAATATGTATATAAATGAAGGATTAACATTTTAATTTATATTTCATCATTAAATAATCATCAATCACCCTGTATACAAGTTTATCACAGTATGTGTCAGAGCTTTGTGCTAATCTGTCTGCATTTTCCTCTTCTAGTAGCTACGAGGATTCATTAAAATCGGTACACCATAAGCGTCGAGGAGCCACAATGAAGCACGAATCAAAATCGTTCCATCAACGGAAGAGATCTCTGTCGGACGACATGCTGCACCAAAGGGGTTCCTTCGTGCATCCCGCGTTGCCCAATCACAGTCACTTGTCTCACCACACGGCCACTCTACTAAGGCCAGTGACGAAACGTTCAAATGAAAGACTGATGATGCCCTAACCCAAAACAATTTAAAACCTGCCCTGTACACAAATGGATTAAAAAGTATTATTAATAAGTTTTATCGCGCAAATATTGTGTCAAAGTTACCGATAAATACGAATACAGTTAGATAAATGTTTAAATTAAAGATGTATAATAAATTTGTAAATACGAGTTTTTTTGTTATTCATTTCAATTTCCTTCCCTCAGAAATAGTTTTATGTTAGTAGGTTTTGCTGGGTCAATATATTTTAAAATCTTAAAATTATTACTACTATACCATATTGAAATAAAAACCATGACGACGACAAAATTATATCAAAAAGTCGTACATTTTTAATGTGAAATTTAATAAGCAATTCAAAAGTAAATCAATTGACAGGTTATTTTATTTGAAAAACATAATTTTTAAACAAAAATATGACTTGTAAGTTTAATCCAATTTTCTGCACTCCAATTAGTAATTTAAAAAATCAGGTCCTTTTATTATGAACAACACTACCTAAAATTGTGGCCCTTTAATAAATAGTTTTCGAGAAAGTGTTTTAAAAAGATTTTCAGAAATTTTTCAGAAACTTGGTAATAATTCCAAAACTATAGGTATTAGGACTTATTACTATGAGTCAGCAGTCAGCGGATTGCAGCACTCGACTTAAATAAATAATTTTGTAATTGGGCACAGTAACAGAAGTAATACAAAAATACGTAATAAGCTGTACACTATATCTGTAATGTACAGATGGCTTCTCATTTATTACCTTGAATAACGATGTTTACAAGTTATGATATGTATGTATACAAGCAGTTGCATTACGGAGAATGTAGGCGACGTCGAAGGGGGATTGGACTTTTACGCCGAAAGTATTTTAGTTAAATAGTACGCACTGTGTGTAGGGTCCGATCTATTGTTTACTTTATTAGTTACATCTGTTCTGTTGCGTAAATATCTCGCGTCCACATCTCCGTGAGATACTGAAGAAAGGTAGACAAGAAATTTGTCTATGCTAGAATTCGCCAGTGTAGCCACCTCCGATGCAAAATTCGCAATGAATGCTTTCGCGACAAGTGAAATCCCGCGTAATAGAACATGTGTCATTGTATACACATATAGCACGTATTCCTGACGCCAGGCGCGCACCCAGAAAAAAAAATCGGGGGGGGTTTTAAATGTTTTTTATAGATATATTTAATTTTTTTTAATACATTAACTAAAATTTAGAGAACAGACAGACACCGGTATCGTTGCACTAATCTGCAGGAATCGATTGATTGATTTAAATATCCCTGCATCGCAATAATTTATGCGTCCTATAAACGTACTAAGCAAATTTGCCTGATTTAAACATTGTCTGAAAATATGATTTTAAAAATTATAATAAGAAAATCAATATATTTTGATCAATACACAGGGTTATCCAGAAAGATGTTACCACTCATATGGAACTACCTAAATTTTAATTTAATTTTTTTTTTTTTTAGTTTGAAGACTAAATATGGCCACCCGACTTACTTTGGAAGAGAGAAGGGAGGTAGCGTCTTGGATGGAAGTGTTTGGGTCAACCTCAGTAGTAAGATAAAAATTTCAGCAATGGTTTCAGAAAGAACCTCCAAGCTGTTTAAATATACGTCGAGTGCATGAAAAATTTGTGCGCACAGGGTCTGTCACTAATGACTGTAAAGGAAACAGTAGACGTCCCAGAAGTATTCGAACGGAAAATAACATCATAAATGTACAAGGTCGAATAATTAACAGCCCAAGAAAATCAAGTAAGAGATTAGCATTGGAAAGCGGAATCTCGCGGACAAGTGTTCTGAGAATTCTTCACCTCGATCTGGGAATGAAGCCGTATCACATTCAAATGATTCAGGCCCTTTCTGATGCCGATAAAATTGCTCGTGTTCGAGCTGCAGAGGTGATACTAGAAATAACGAACATAGACCCTAATGTTCTGTTCTTCATGTCGGATGAAGCCACATTTCATATCAGTGGCAACGTCAATAAGCACAATTGCAGCATTTGGAATACAGAAAATCCTCATGAACTAAGAGAGCACACTCGCTCCACACCGAAAGTTAACGTATGGTGTGGCATATCGAAGTTTGGAGTGCTTGGTGCATGTTTTTTTAACGCCCAAACTGTAACGGGAGATGCTTACCTGGATATGCTCAGAATTTTGTTGTAGACAATCTTCCCCTCCGTATCTTAACATCTGGTTACTTTCAGCAAGACGGTGCACCACCACATTATTCCTTAGCGGTTCGACATTACCTAGATCAAACATTTGGTAGATGTTTTATTGGAAGAGGTGGACCTTTGTCTTGGCCAGCACGGTCGCCAGACTTGACCCCTTGTGATTTCTGGTTATGGGGAATGTTGAAAGATCGCGTGTATGCTACAAAGCCTACTGACATTAATGACCTGAAAGAGCGCATAATAACAGTAGTCCGCTCTATACCTATGGAAATGTCTGAACGAGCTATGACCTCTATGGTGCAAAGACTTCACTCATGCATTGAAAATCAAGGAGTACAGATCGAAGGAGTGCATTAGGTCTATTTTGACTTGTGTACATAATGTGTTACTTATTAAGTTACTAAAATAAAAGTTTTTCCCATATAAGTGGTAACATTTTTTTGGACAACCCTGTACAGTAAAAAACAAAGATTTATTTCACCTCCTCCACATTTTAACTTCAGCCACTAAATCTTCAGCGGAACCTTCTATATCATTAGGCCATTGCGATTCCAAAACACGAAGTCTCTAGCATCTGTATACTGTTGAGATTAATGCATTTATTTGACAAGATATTTTCAATTTTGGAGAGAAGCTCGCGATGCTTCAAAAATCGTTCTTGGAGTTGCTCCAGAAAATGATCCAAAAACGGTATATAAATTGAACGTCGGTAATATTCTTCGGGTTCGCCTTCGTAATTATCCCGATTGGTTTGTCGACTTACCATACGTGGAATTTTAATTTCTACATCCACTTCTGCGGCGATTGTTTCTACTGTTTCAAAAATGGGTCTAAACTATTGTTCGGCGTTCTCACGCATTTAATTTACTTCAGTAAACAAATCATTTGCAAAATCAACGCAACTGGTCAAATTACAGCCTATTTGCTGCAAAAATTGGCTTAGACTTTTAGATAAAGCGAAAATGGGCTTTAGTACCGTCATAGCAATAATGAATTGAGACGAATGGATTGCAGGCAACAAAGCATGCTACTTTGATACGTCATATCTCAAGTTGTCACTATCTAGCTCTTCTAACGCCCTACAGATCAATTGAAATATATAGCTCGGTTAAGACCTGGTGGCACTTGCCTGAATGACAATTTTAAGACAAAAAAGGAAAACGCAGCATGAAATGTGAGAGATAGACATAGATTTCGCTACATATAAAGGGGGAAAGATCGACTTGAAAACATTAATCAGTATTTAATTTAGTCGCACTTTGTATATCGTAGTGTATTGCTATCGATACCGATGTTTTTATCGCACATGATACATATTTTAGCCACACCTCGCGCATCCTGAGTGCCATCAGATATTAACCGAGCTATATCAAAGAATAAAGAAAGTGAATGCAAGTGTTCTACCCAACGCGTTTCGCAAAATTTAAGAGCCGAAATTGCTTTGAATTTGAGATCTTTGAGGACTGTGCCTGCTTTAGGGGACATTCAAAAAATATTTACGGTTTTATTCATTGAACCAATACAAATCTTAATAGCGGGTATTTTGCAAGAGTTTGCGATAGCTACATTCAAATGTGTTTAGCACAATGGACATAAACAGCCTCTGGATATAACTTTTGGATAACAGCCGCACAACCCTTGAAATGTCCATTGACAGAACACCCGTCATAACCTTTCAATGAAAATATCAAAATAAGATTATTCCGAAAACAACAAAGTACAAAAATCACGTTGGCCCCTTATGTAAACTAGACTGAGGTTAAGTTCTTTTAATTTGTCGATAAGTACTTTTGCTAGACCGCTTCCAGTGGTATCATCAACAGAAACAAAACATAAAAAATCCTCTCTCAGTTTCTTCTTATTTTCAAAATGATTGACATACCGAATACAAATTGAAAACTGCTCAATACCACCCACATCTATTGCTTCATCAGCAATTATTGAAAAGCATTTAGAATTATTGATTCGGCTAATGATTTTTTGTTGTATCATCTGGCCTGCTGTTTCAATAATTTCATTTTGGATACGTCAGTTGATATAGGTAGCATTTCCTGCTGTGGTTCCAATATGTCTTTTCAACGTGTTGTTTCCACTGTCAATAGCGAAACGCAGTAGAACCCTGAAGTTTCCATCCTTTTTAGCATGCATTTCTATTGAAAGCTTTCGATGATCCGGATGACCTCTTAATGCAAGCAAGTATTACATGTTTCGCATATACTCTTCATCGCGTATCAGACAAAGTCAGAAAATGCTACCTCAATGCAGATAAATTGATATCTTCTGTCATAAAGGTTTTTGTGAAGGCAGCTGCACGCAAGCATTTATTTCGTGAAAAGCTGCTGCATGTGCAACTACTACCATAACCTGTTCTCACGCGATGGAGCACATGGATAGACGATGTTAAACTATACCTACTATAGCTACTGTCTCCGAATGCTGTTTCTATTTTACAAGCTCAACGAGTATTTATGGATCCAACTATTCAGGTAGATTTACTTAATATTTATGTACAATATTCCAGAATATCTCTAGCCATCCACCATCTAGAACATACTCCGACCAGCCCACAATATTCTATAACTAACACTATGAATACTGTATATGACTTTCACCTTTTCCAATTATCTGGAACTGCTGCTATAATGTCAAACATAAATTTGTGAAACAGTCCTAAATAACAATCCAGGAACTCGTACTGTACGCGGAATTGTTGACTTATTTTACTGGCAAAGAAGCAAATTTTTCCGAACCAGGGATAAATGTGCCGGCACTAAGAAACTTTGTGTAATTTAAATACGCCCCTTTTACAACGATAGATGTAGATCGGTGACAGATAATTATTAACTCCTGAGCATATGGAAGAAATAATGGCGAATTACTTTCATTTGAACTCGTAAACGGTGAACAGTCAGCAAGGTACTAAAAATTGAGATTCTATGTTCGTATTAACACATACGGGTCTCCAAGAATTATGAACAAAACATTTCGCTCTAAAAATAAATGGTTCACCCTGAATAATTAATAATCATAATTATCAAAAATGATTAATGATGACTATAAGCTTAGATTATTCATCATATTAGGTCGCATCTTAACAAAATTGTTATAACGATAAATATTGTAATGAAATAAGCCCACAAAAGAAAAGTAAACATCGGCGCGACGCACCGAAATAAGTCATATATCATCTACACATATGTACTGCGAAGCGACGTAAAGTCTGGAATTTCTCTGGTATGCTCCCGGGCTATCGAGAATAAAACGAGAGGTTTCTGGTATATTTCTAGTGTCTTTATATACCGATATAAAAAGCGGCCGGTGCCCAGAAAGAATTCATTCATTGAATAGTATTCATACAGTGCAAATAAACATAAATAAGTGAGCGGTGCAGTTTTATTACATAAATATTACAGACATAAATAGTAGTGATAGATATAAATACGTGTGTTAATTTATTCGTAGTAGTTTTAAGTGCGTTACATTTATTTTATATTTTTATATTGTGATTAGTTTTAAGTATGAAAATATACAGACAGTTTTAAAACATTTGCAAGAGTTGTTTATTTCAACCCCGGAAACGCAACAATATTATTGCCAAATAGTTTCAATAAAAATAATCTAGAATAATTGTCGAATATTTATAAACTGCTTCATGCTTGACTTACTACTTGTTTGGTTATTTATTACTGTGTTGACAAGAAGATAGATAATTTGATGAAAATTCATAGCAATATTATTATACAAATTTAATCCTATTTCTTTTCAGCTGGTTTAAAAAGAAAACCTATTATTGAAATGTTCAGCAAAGTATCGTTAAGGCATGAAATCAATAAATGATTCTACGAAGATTTAGGAACTTTAGCATTTCTTTAGTACCGAATGGTCCATATTTTGTGGATAATGTGATCAAAAAGTTACATAAAGAGAAACTTCTTTAGTCTGCATATACAAATATTATTTTTTGTTTCTTTACAAAACTCTCTTACCTCTTTATACTGGTTTGTCGGAATCTAAACTTGTTATTGTTAATATATTTATATTTTTAATGGGCCTGTATTGTAATATTACATTACAAGAGATATAAATAAAGATCTACATACTTGTTTACATCTATTATTTATTATAATTCTCTAAAATATCTTTTTATGTACATGTCATCTCATTAGTGAGGCAAAGTTATTAATTAAAAAGAAAGGAAACTCGTTTCACAAAAATATTTGATTTATTTCATACACTATTCGTTTGACACGCAAACATCATCGGTAGTATAGTGTTTTTACATTATATAGATATTCAAACGTTTATTGTGGAACACCGTTACTGTAGTTGTTAAGACCTCATTCAATCTTACCGTTCTTTTATTACCGTATTATTATAAACTATAGTGGGTGTTTACTAAATCTCTATGGGTGGTATAAATCCCAAGAAACTATGACTAAGTGGAGATACATCTGTGTTTAGTAAATTTTTACATCAAGTACTCTTGATTACTTGTACGTTATCGATTGAAAATGTATGTCCCGTGTTAACAAAATGATTCGCTAAAGCTGATTTATTACTATTATGATTTTTCAAATGATATAAGTGTTCTGATGCTCTAATTTCTGCGTTTCTTTTTGTCTGCCCAATATACACTTTATTGCAATTATTACCTTCGACTTTGTATGTCCCTGAGTGTTTTAAAGGGTCTGATTTTACAATTTTAATATGTAATAGATTCTTAGTATTATGTTCATTGACAAATGAGGGTGTTATACTGTATCTTTTGCATTATTTGATTTTCCCACCTTTTAATTTAAACTAAATTTACAATTTTTTTTATTCTAATTTTATGGATTCTAGTGTAGTTCCAGTGGTATCTAATTTTTTCTTCTGTAATTTGTGTTTTATTCATTCTACTATATTTGTCTCGTAACCGTTCTCAGCGGCTGCTTTGTATATATATGATAACCTTTTGTTATAATTTATTTTTGAAAGTGGTGTATTCTGTAGCCTATTGAGAAGGAAAAAGAATGTAGTTTGTTTATGTCTAAAGGAAGTGTACGAAGTGCTATATAATTATCTGATGTGTGGTTTTATGGTATAATCTCTTTGAATAATTGCAAAAATGTCATCTCCGTATCTGACCCAAAATTTAGGAAATCTTGGTCCATTTTCTTTTATATCATTTTCAAAATAATTATGAAAAAGGTTCGCAAGAAACGGTGATAACAGGTTGCCCATGGCTGTTCCAAAAGTTTGCTTGTAGAACTGATTGTTGAAAATAAAAATGTTTTGGTCCATACAGATCTTTGTTAGTTTTACAAATTCAGTTACCTCTTCTTCTTTGACGTTGTTGAAAAATAGAACAGAATTCAGATTTTCTAAAGTTTTTACAATAGGAAAAAGGGAATGTTACAATTTTTTTTGTTGTATTTTATCCTTTAATGGATTATTTTAGTTTGTCGTGGAATACGTAATTTATTTTGGATTAAATTTATGTCATCTTCCTACTACTACTGCCATCTGGTGTAGATTTGCTTAAGATTCCTATTGCACGCGTTCTGCCTTATCGCAGGTGTGTGTGGCGTATACATGCATTGACGGGTAGATGGCGTACGTTGTTTTATTTAATAAATTTGTTTTCTTTATTTGTTGCTAATTTAGTTTTAGTGCTTCTTTTGGGCCTAGAGTTATGTAACAAATTATTTATAATTATTTTCCATTTTTCTATTGTCATTTGAACCTGCTTTTTGTCGTACGTTTAAAATATCAGATTGGGTCGTTCGGTCTTTTAGGGCAATTATCGTGTTCCGTTTGATGGTCGGGCTTTGACATGTTAGAGTCTTTCTCTTGCACGTTAACGGTCGTCGAGGAAGGGTTAAATACCACAAGAGCAGAAGCATTTTCCCTAGCCTACTTGAGAATGTTGTAGAGTTTTGAAGTTTTATCGTTTGTAATCGCTTACAAAAGCGGATGTTATAGTACTTCTCAAGTGTTATTATTGGATTTTGGCGTTTTTGATTGAATCTTGCGAGGATATTTTCTTCTTGGCTAGGAATTGTTTAATTGCTGTAAGTATTTTTCCCACGTGTCTAATCGATTTTAATTTGTGTTGTTTCTATCTTCAAATATAGCGGTTAGTGTGGTGCAAGGCCTAGACCTCATTTGAGTACTTTTGTTGTGGTTAAGATTTAAGAACCACGTGCTATGGTAATCTTACGGTGCCAGGAAATTTATTGCTGGATCTTGCGGTGAAGACATATTTAAGGTACAGATTATTGGAATTCTGTAGCCTTCATACGCTATTTTCTTGAGATGTCGTTAGCCGAAGATAGGCGAGCAGATTTCTTGTAACGTGTGGATCCGTAGAAGGTATTATGTTTGGTAGCTGTGGATGTGACTTTCTTTAAGGTACTGTGTCTGTGTAAATTTCTCTAATATTATCCAGAGTGTAGAGTTTATTGACTAAACAGTTTTGGTAAAATTTATGTCAATATCGTGTACTTTGAACAGTAAATTTCAATTTTCCGGCCTAGCTAATTAAATAAGTCATCGTAATTTCCTATTTTAACTTCTTGTGGCATGTGAGCCTTATGTTTTGAATTAATTAAATTAACGTAGTTTTATTAATTATAGTGACCTCAATCTGGAGGTTACTTTGACATTTTTGGAGACGTTACGTAGCCTTTTTATTTTTGGACTCAGAATTTGAACTAAATTTTGGATGTGTATGGGCAGTGTAGCCTCACATCTGTCTTGTGTAACTTCTTAGTTGTTATTTAGTGCATTTAGTCAACCATTGTAACTTATTTTTGTACAATCTCGTAAGAAATTTTTGAATTTAATCGAATCACATTTCCTTATGTAAAGCATAGTTAACTAGCGCTAATTTTTTTAAATAGAATTAGATACTTATAACTTAGAGTCTGCACTCTGATGTCGAATAGATTGTCGGTAGCCTCTGGTATACAGAGTGTTTTATTTTTGTGTTGACGTGTTGCAAATCACGATCAAACTGTTCGACTTTGGAGGGACTTCCGGCAAGTTGCCTTATAACTGTGTGCTTGTAAGAATATTGTTGGTTAATTAATTTTAATTTTAAGATTGTTTCTTGTGTTCACCATTTCGAATTTCTTAAATTAGGTAATTTGTACGTCATTAATAATTTTGAGTTGTGGATCACCTTGGGTGACCATTTATATTTTAAATAATCCTTCAGAATTTAATACTGGCAACTGAGTTGCGCTTGTGTTTTACTTTTCACTGTTTTTTTTCTTTGTTCTAAATATCTCTTGAAAATCAAAGATTATATAATATAGCCGGATATGTACAGTAATTGGAATGCGCTGTTGAGATCTGTGATTAAATTTCAATAAACTGTTTGTTAAGTTTGAATGAGCGTGTGTTGGTCTTATTTTCTTATCACCTGGGGAGTTTTACATTGGATCTGGTCCGGGGTCTGAATATCTGTTGGGCTTAGCATATTTTTACGGATAGGCGCCCTGACAACTTAACCTTCGACTTAGTACGGTGTTCGAACTCGCCCTTCTCTGACTGTAGCTGGAGGCAGTGCTGACTCCCATATTTAACATCGACCCTTGGGGAAGTAAGAGGTAAGACTGAGTGTTATAAGTTGGTGATTAATTAATAGACAAGCGTCCTCTTTAAATTTAAATAGAAGGTTAATTACCGTGGTGGTGTCTAACTTACTACCTTCTTGGAATTTGGGGTACCGAATTTTGGTTAGGGCCTTGGCCATTTATAATTTATATACAAGAGGGTAGCAGGAAGTTACATCAAATGAAATTAACTTATCATCAGGTGAAATCTTATATTTTTCTAGTTTCATCATGAGTTCTTTTGTGTTTTTAATCGAATTATCATTTTCAAACTTCAACCATTTTGACAACGCATAGGTTGGAGAATTAATATTGGATACTATCAGTCTACATGTATTTCACTGTATATGAATTTTAGGAAGACAGTACATGTACGGGATTTTAGGATTGCTCATGTTGAGTTTTGAATACATTTTTTGATCTATTAATTTAGTGCACGTTTTTAATGTTTTTGTAACCTCTCTTTTATATTTTTCATTTTAAGTGACTGTATAATGTGTTTTTGATGCATAACATTTGTGTTCTATACATTTTTGAAACTTGGTCTGTCGTTCTTTGGGATGTAATATGTGGCTGTCTCCAAGTTATTGATAAGTTCTTCTAGATGGAGGTTCTCAGGTTCCACCGAAAATTTCAGTCCTTTGTTTAAAAATTGAAGTTAATCTTGTGTGAAAACTGCAGAAGATTGATTTCTGACATTATTATACTCTTTTCGTAGCGTTTCTTCTTGCGGTAGAAGGGACTTAAGTTTCTTGATGTGTGTTGTTATTTTATTTTCCATTTTTGCGTTGACTGTTTTGTGTCTTTTTCTGTCAAATTCATCCCATTCAAAGGAGCTCAACTGTTTGCCTAGTTTCAAGTGTAGTTCGTATGTTGTCAACTTTGAGTTCTTTGTGTAATGTGTCTGTATTTCTCGATTTATCCAATATGATATCATCCTTTGAACGACTTTCGGAAGGAGTGCCCTGTTTATTTTCACATCCGTAAATTTCGGATACACTTTATGTTTATTGCACTTTCTTAGATATTTAATGTCCAAATGTATCGATCTTAGTTTTATAGAGGCACGAATAAATTTGTTTAACTCATTAAGTATACACCCACCATAGGTTGTAATATTACTGTAATAAAAGTACGATTACATTTAATGAAGTCTTAACAAATGTACATCTAGTGTATAAAATAAATCATATATTTTTTGTGTAACGCGTTTGATTTCTTTTTAATTAATTGTTTAAAATTCAAAAGTGCTCAATTTATCAAGATGGAAGGCACAAGTAAGTTTTAACCATTAAAATTTAATTATTTTTATTTTTTTTAGTTGAATGATATAGGCTTTTAATGCTGTTGCGGTAGAACTCCTTGTTTTCGATGTAATTGCATTAAGAGTACTATATCTACCACTTGCGGTTTATGAGATATTTAATATCTCTTCGCGAATTTGCCTTATTAAGGTTTCGCATAGAATTTAGATCTCCAATACTAGTAATTTAATAAAGAATTTCCTTATTAATAACTGTATATTTGGCGGTATCTGAAATTACATAAATAATTTTTATAATATATCTGTTCTAAAATCAGCACAAAACTAAAAATTCTTCTATTTGATATTTCTCCGCTATATGTACATTTAGACCCCTGACTATGAATAAATTGACAATATCAATTAAGTTATCGATAGTCATGGAATTACTTTTTAATTATACCCACGCAATTCACATTCATTAATACAAGAAGAAAGAACTAATTATTATTAAGATTTGGCTTGGCCTGAACATTATGAAAACTTATTAATAACTTCTATATTCATTTGGAAATATATTTCTTTTCCTTTATTTCTACATATATACATTTTAGACAAAGTTTCGTTAGCGGCAGTGTATGTATATGTATATAGATAAATTCCATAATTTAGAATTTTAAGGTTATAGTACTTAATTTCAGTGGATATTTATCGTTCCGGCTTGTCTACATCATCAACTTATCTACTTTCCAATTTGAACTAAAAAGCGATTGAACGATAATTTCTCCACATAGAAGGACATAACATATTTTCGAATGTGTAAGATTTCCCGATACACTCTAAATATCTTAAATAGGAAAACGATCATCGGATAAAAAGGTCGTCCTATATGCTTTTGCCGAATTCGGCATTGACATCATTGTTGAAATGGAGCAAGTGTTCTCGGGTAGATCACATAAATTGCCAGATAATCATCTCAAATCTAGGTATATAATATTTTTAAAACCGCTTTCTTAGTTGCATATACACGCGACTTGTCAGAATGAAATATCGTTCGAGATCTCCTTTTTACAGGCGACTGTGTCGATGCCGTCTGAATGAATCAATAGTTATTGAATAATACTTACATTATTATTATGTAAAATTGTTTTTAAGAAAATAGTCTTCCTGTAAAATATCTAAAAATTTTCATTGGAATCCCAACAACGATCTTTTGTTCTACGAATTATTGAATTACAATATTTATGACAGATCTGGTTATTGTTCATTATTTTACTTGAAAATCCCAATATTGACATCATTTTAGTTTATTGGCGCATTGCGTTTTCTAAAGCGATTCTACTATACAGTATGTGTCTAAAGTAAAGCACTACTACTCAACCTCTGTTGCAAAACGATGATGTAATTATCCTACCCGTGAAATTGGCTTTTTTTAACAAATGAAGGAAATGAACAAAATCATAAATTCTGTATAGATACTCCAAACATCTTTCAAATGAGCGGTCACTCGACCCCCTTTGCCATTTAATATTTTTAAGTTGATGCAAGGCCAACTGTATTTGATAGCGATATAAGGTCGTCACATAACTTCGATTTCAATTGATGATTTTGATTCGTGTAACCTCAAAATATTGATCCTCATGTGGCGCCATCTAGTAGTACCCACAAGAAATATTTTCTGCATTGTTCTTGAAATAAACCTTAAAATAACGCTTTAAACATTAGCTTGACAATAATTAATATTAATAATTTTAAAATAATGTAATAGAACAAAATAAAATGAAGTTGTTGGGTAGTGTCAAAAATAACAATTTTACTTACATATCGAAGTTTTTATCAAAATACAAAAGTAAACACTAATTAGGGTGCATTACGTTGTAAAGTGTTTGTTTGGATGTTGTATATGAATTCTTGGATTTTATAAAAATGCTGCGGTACTAACGTAATTAACGCTTTCAACTGTGTTGGAAGATTTTGAAGTTTTATTATTCCACATCCCAATATTTGCCTCATAAAATATTCAGCCAGTCTGGCGATGATAACAAGGTGCATTATTGATAATAATTAGATCATTTTAAAAATTACTAATTATACATAGCTAGCTATTTACCAAGAATTTTCCTTATACTACATTTCGAATAATCAATTTTCATTTTTCAAAGTACCTTGCGAATTACTTGCCTCTTAGCGCAGACTATTTTGTTAAGAACTAAATGACCTAGAACAGCCAGGTTTTTTCTGTTAGACAACTAGATATATAGCTTTCTATTGGTACTGGACGTAATTTCTAAAATATAGTAAATATGAAGCACACATCAAATTAAACGACTGAATATGTGTAGTATTAGAATAATTTAAGTAATAAAGAATATGGAATAGACGAAATAAATGTCAAATCAGTCAAATGTCATATTGCATATTTTTAGCACATGATTTTAAAAATGCCCAGCGATTATCAAGCAGTTTATTATGCTTTGGATAGATGGCGCTATATAAGTATCAATATTTTGAGCTTATTAGAATCAGAAAAATCGAGTTATGTGACGGCCTTATTTCGCGCAGCGATATCAGATACAGTTGGCATTGGTTAATGTAGCCTACAGCACCATCTGTCGAAATTTTAAAATAACACGTGGTCATCAAGTTAGTATTTTTATAGTTGTTTTGTATTATTTTTGTTTCAATATCACTTTGTATGAATGATAACTGATAACGAGAGGGGGGGGGGGGTTCACATACGGACTGTTTCTTTCATTTGATCGTAAAATTGACACAAGCCATCAATCCTAAGGCTGATCGATACTGGCAGTAACTATATATTCAAATCTCATCTTTGTAGTCTGTAAAATAATTGTCTGGGTTTACAATGACCGTAAAAATATAAAATATTGGATAAAGCACAAAACTCTTTTATCAAATCAAATGCCATAAACAACTTCAAATTGATCTTGTAGAAATTTGCATACGGGTTTTTTATTTTTATATGCTATTTAATGTGTATGTTGTAAATAGTACTTAATTCTATGTATTTCACAATATAAATCGTAAATGGCCAACAAACAACCGATGACGGATGTCATAAATTACATTCGATCTTCATTAATACTACAATTTTGCAACTGTTAATAAATACAATTCTTAGATGTCACTGTGAGCTGTGAGTCAATATCATGTTATACTTCATCTTGCTACCGCTGCTCCATGTCACTGCCGTTTAGAGAATGGAATTTTTAAGTTAGGAGAATCAGCATAATGGAATATTGCTGATTCTGCTAACCTAAAAATTCCGTCCTCAACATGGCGCCATCTGTTCAAAACATTATAATCTATTTGCACAATCACGGAGCGCCTTTAAAATCACGTGCTAAATTGATTGATTGAATTATACGGAGCACAGCTGACACTTAGTTTGTGACTCAGTTATTGACATGTGACTAACGTGACATTTCTTTTATATATTTTATAAGTTGTTTTTCTATTTAAATTCTTCTGATACAAAAGGATTGAACTTTATCATTTGATCTGTGCTAGATATTATGTATCTAGAAGATACCACGAGTACGAATAGAAATAAGATCTAGTTTATCCACTGAAAGAACGTAGATGTTGTCATTTAGTTCCTACAAAAATAGTATGTGCCAAAACGACAGTAATTCTCAAAACAATGAGAACTGATTATCCAAAATGTAGAATAAGGAATATTTTTGGTAAACAACAGTAATTTTGGATTTTTAGGTTAAAATTAGAAAGATTTTTTTTTAATTTTTCTTAAATTTCTGAATATGTAAACTTTAAGGTTTTTGAGGGTTGATTTAGTATATTTTTAAAGACGGTATCAGAAAAGAAGTAGGTTTATTATGAATATTTCAACATTGTCAACTTTTGTTCTATAATTAGACTTGTATCTGTTGCATAAATAAAGATGCTATACAATAATTATTAAAACGTTGTAATTATTATCGGTAATGCACCTTGTTATCAAGTTGAAACTGCAAACAAGAAAGTGATTAGTGTTGAAGCAAATACCGTTTTGTCTTAAAATGTGTGCATAGACAGCGCCACAGAGTCTGTCACTGTAAGTAATAAAATTAGAAATTGTAGTAGTGCAAAAGTAGAATAAAGTACATCAAATATGTACGAAAATACGAAGAAAGAATCAGTTTAGAAAATATTACATTTTTAACCGGTGTTATTTGGAAAAATTCTATATTTCTTTTAATATATGTATGAGTATGTATGACAGTTTATTGTAATATTTGATTATACTTCTTCTTGGTCGTTGGTTACGATTTAGGCCTATGGTCTCCTCCTGCTAACCTTGCTGTGGTTGTTTATAAATTTAGATTACGTGATAGCCTAATGAAACTTTATTCTTCTCGTAGGATAGGTAATATTTTTTTAAATTGTACAACTAAGGTAGGGTTTTATTATGTCTTAGTTTCAATGCTGTAGAAAACAAGTTAGGTTTAAAGGAGGTGCAAATGATACTAGTGGAATAGTAAAAGCCTCAAAACCTGCGAATACAGTTGAAAGCGTCGATTACTTTGTACCGCAACATTTTCAAAATCTACACAAACACTAAACACAATTGATTACCGCTTTATGATCCTTTTTAAATTATTAAAAAAATTAGAATTTTAGGTAAAATTGTTATTTGCTGATACGAGTACTATTCAACAACTTAATTTTCAGCAAGACTTTTTTAATTATATTTCGTTTTATTTATCACTTTCATATTAATTATTGTAATGTTATTTTGAACTTCATTTTAATCAAAATTGAGAAATATTTTTTTTTTGGTTTAATTTTTTACTACTAGATACCGTTACATAAGAGGCGAAATTTTGAGGTTAACAGACAAAATTTCCTCAATATACATAAATCGAAGTTGGCCTTGACAGCGCGCATCGATGCCGAGATCATGTTGGCAATGACGTACTTACTAAATGAAAATTATGCCCTCTATCAACCACTGTCCCCAATTAATTGACAGTGCTCAATTTTGGTATTAATACGCAAGGATTACTCAAAACTTTTCCGATCTTTTCCGTCTATGAGAAAACTGCTATTCAGCAATTTCTTTTTTCTTCCGATGTCGTGCTGAGTGCTCAGAATTTCACTGCTTTTTTCAGTAGAATGGCATCGCGATTAATGATAACCACTTAATAACCTATTACCGTGAAAAAAAATAGTAAGGGTAGATAACAATGATGGAATAAAATCGGTGTTTAAGTTGACTATTCTTCATTTATTTTTTAACATAGCATGTACTATTATTTATGAATAACTGTGTATTTGAGGATATGACAATTAAAAGACAAAAATTCCTTAAAATTTCTTTATTATTCATTATTATCATCTATTTCTTCGTTAACAATAATGCTACAGCGCTTATTAAAAAGTACTCATTAATATATTTCAAGTGAAACTGCCCACCATCAAAGAAAAGGCCACACAAAAACTTTTCTTTATCTGAGTTTTCGATTAAAAATGTTTTTTTCTGCCACGTTTACAATGTTATAGTGATAAAATACATTTAAAATATATTTATTCATGTATACTTCTAGTATCATCTCTTCTTAATTATAAATATTAATTCAGATAATACACCTACTATTTTCTAAATAGTCAAATCGAAACAATCCTTTCGCTATATATATTTAAAAAATATTCCATAAATATAAGTGGACCAGCTTGTTTAAAAGCCATTTATTTACCAAGCGTATCATTACCCTAACGTAGAGTACACAGAAAGAATAATAAAAGGACATATAAACAGCAACAGTAAAAAGCAAATATATAATAAAAAAAACATTATACAACATAAAAATAATTTATTACATTTACATATTTTTATCTTATCTATAGTGATACTCAAATGTTAGCACATCTATTTCCAAAAGCCACTTGAACATTTGAATTGCAATTAAACATTGAAACATTAAGCATCGAATTTGTCAAAGTTTGTGGTTAGCAAATGTAGGCGTACCAGCGTACAAATTTCAAACTATAAGAGAAATAAATATGTTTGCTTACAGCTTCTAATAACGGAATATAATATTATGTAGTACATATATTCTTATGATAATGCAAATCTATTTTTAGTGATTTTTACAATAAAAACGATAATTCTGCCAAGCTCTCTGTGTTTATTACGAGCAAAATAAAGGTTTATAAATCATCGATTTGCAGAAGGAAGTATTAACAGCCAGATCACATCCACAGAAGGCATATCCACGCCTGTTTACAATATCTTTCTAGTGTAATACGGTAAAAATATGAACTATAAATGTGTACAGAATAATTATATACATATTTGTATATAGAGTTATAATTTTATTGATAAATACGTACAGTACAATTTATGCCAAGGATATATAAAAATACATCTTTTTAAAACGTTAGAAGTATAGAATTAATAAAATAGTTATTCACATAACGTTTTATCACTCTGTTTTAGCTACAAATATGTGTACAGCGAAGAAAAATGCACATCTAACAGATCGGAGAGAACAATGCATAGGAACATTCTATCGATCTAATAAATAACAATAAAAGAAAAAACTCCTATTGTCATAGCAACATTTCTGGTAATTATTTCAAGAAAGTTGTCATCATTAGCGATAAAAACAGTGTGGCCAAAATACGAATGGCGAATATATTAAATTCTAATATAAAAAATTCAAATAATTCTTATAAAAAAAGCCATCTAACTTTCCAGGATTCTTAATTCCTTAATCCAATTTAATTAATTTAATGTTTCATTCTATTTCGTGTAAAAGAATTAGGTACAGATTAAAACGATTGCACAAAAGTATAGATTAGACTTACGCCAAGAAGATGCAACGTATAATAATATCGATAGAAGTGGGGTAAAAAGGTAGCTGCCGTTAAATATGCAAAGGCACTGTAACGAAACAAAATATGGTTAGATGTCAAGAAGAAGTAAATCGAACGAAAATAATAGGACAAAAAATGCTAAAAAGAATGACAAAGGGTGAAGGTAATAAAACATCCTAAGGAAAAAGAAACAATCGTAGAAAAACAAGTAAATAGGATGAATAATACCAAAAGAAGAAGAAATAAGAAATGTTAACAAATATGTGAAAAGTGAGAGAAAGATATATCTTCTTCTTCTTCTTCTTCTTTTAGCTAGGGTCATCCCCTGTTTGCCTGACCTGTTTCTATTCAGCGGATGAGGAAAACCAACTTTGTCCCCATCTCTTGGGAGGTCGTCCTTGTTGTCTCTTTCCTTTGGGTCTCTCATGTTTGCATATATATGCTAGTCTGTTGGTTTGCATTCTCTCGACATGGTCATTCCATTCCTTCCTTCTTCGCTTACTCCACTTCACCACATCCTGCACTCCGCATCCTTCTCTTATGGAACTACTCGTCTGTCTATCTCGTAACGTGACATTCGCTATTTTTCTGAGAATCTTCATTTCTATTGTTCTAATTTTTTGTTTAGTTTTCTTGGTATCTGCTCTTGTCTCCGTCGAGTATGTTAGTACTGGGCGAACCATAGCTTTGTATACTCGTACTTTACTTTCCTTAGTAAGGTATTTGTTCCGCCAGACCATTGTGTTTAGATACCCGGTTACTTGTGTCGCCTTCAATGCCTGTTGTTGAACCTCCGCCCGAAGATCTCTTTGACTCGTTACCTCGGCACCAAGATACCTGAAGCTCATTACCTGTTGAACAACGGATCCGTCTATTTCTAGTTTACAACGAAGTGGCTGCTTACATATTACCATGCACTTAGTTTTGTCTTTGGAGATGTTCATATTATATTTTTTGCTGGTAATGTTGAATTGATGCAAAAGTCTTTGTAAGTTATCTTCGCTGTCTGCTAGGAGCACTGCATCATCGGCGTAACATACTATGTTTACGTTGTGTGTTCCCATAGGGTAACCATCTTTTCCTCTTATTGATTCTATCATACGGTCCATTATTAAATTGAATAAGAAGGGGCTCAACGAATCCCCTTGTCGTATGCCAATGTTTATCTTGATTGGTTTTGTAATTCCATCAGATGTTTTGATTCTAGTCGACGTGTTAGTGTTGATATTATTGACCAATTCCACAAGGGTATGTGGTACGTCATATTCATGTAAAATTTTCAAGACGTCGTTTCTTCTCACACGGTCGAAAGCCTTGCTTAAATCCACGAAGCACATAAATATCGGGTTGTTATATTCGATTGATTTTTCTACCAATTGGCGTATGATGAAAATGGCATCTGTTGTACTACGATTCTTTCTGAACCCCTGTTGCTCCTCTGATATTTGTATTGTTTCTTGCAATAGATTTCTAATTATGGCTGTAAACAATTTAAGGATTGTATTCAACAGAGTAATTCCGCGGTAATTGTCCTGTGTCTTCTTCTCCCCTTTTTTGTGTAACGGAATCGTGTAACTGTTTTTCCAGTCCTCCGGTACCTTTTTAGTGGCCAGCACGTTCGACAGCAGCTCGTGCAGAGCCTCTTCCAAGCAATCGCCACCGTACTTAAGTAATTCATTATATATACCATCCGGACCCGGAGATTTTCGTGATTTTAGCTTTTTTATGGATTCTTGTATTATTTCTCTAGTAAGATATACCGGGGTCTTGTTATGATGTCTTTCTTCGATATTTTCCAAGCTATCCTCTTGAATTTTATATAGCTGACTGAAATATTCATGCCATTGGTCAGTTTTAATAGCTGGTATTTGTATATGTTCTGCTACTTCCTTTTTCTGGTTTCGCAACGTCTTCCAAATATTTCTTTGGGTTCCATATAAGTCATGCTCTAAGTCTTTAGTGTATTTTTCCCAATAACTTTCTTTTATTTTTCGGATTGCTTGGTTGTTGACGTTTCTTATCAATTTGTATTCTTCATATTTTTGCGCTGTTGGATTCTTTTTATGTTGTAGAAATGCGTGTTTCTTTTCTTGAGCCAGTGTTTTTATTCTTTCGTCAAACCAAGGAGTTCTGTTATTCCCAGTGCCGGAGGTGATTGTTCTTTTCCCCAATGCCTCTTCAGCTGTTTTTAAAATTATATTTTTAATTTCGTTCCACTCGTCGTCAACTGAGGTATTTTTATTGCCTTTTATATTTCTGAGACTCTGTGCTAGCCTCGTGGTATATAACTGTCTGGTGGTGGGATCTTCTATCTTTTCGATGCAGATTTTTTCATATTTCACTTGCCTGGTTTTCTTGATTATCATGTCTAGTTTCAATTTACACAGCAGCAGTCCATGATCAGAACCAACATTGGCAGACGTCAAAGTTCTCACGTCCAGAATTTGTTTTGGATGAAATTCTCTGTTCGTCAAAACAAAATCAATCATTGATGCTTGCCCTCTAGTGTTACTCCAGGTAAACTTTTGTTGAATTCGGTGATCGTAAAAGGTGTTGTTTATTCTTAATTGGTTAATACAGCAGAATTCTATTAATTCTTCTCCACTCTCATTTAGTGTTTCCTCGTTAAATCTTTGTTTGATTCCTGCTATAGGTTTGTTCCCAATTCTCGCATTCCAGTCTCCCATTAGTATTGTTTTTTCTTCCATAGGTATTCCATTAACAACTTGTTGAAGTTTTTCATAGAAGCATTCCCTTTCTAGTTTCGTTTTATTGATGTCTGGGGCGTATACCGATATTACGTGTAGCCTTGTTCTTACCAACCCTAGAGAAACCACTAGTATTCTTTCGTTCACGTATTTGATGTCGGTTATGGCGTTGGCGAACTTTTTGTGAATTACCATGCCAACACCCGCGTGGGCTCTTTCTGCTTTGTCTACTCCTTTATATATGAACGCGTAGTTCCCTTTCTGCGTTGTTCCAGCACCTTTTTTCTTCGTCTCGCAGACTGCGCATATGTCAATGTTTTGCTCTTCCAGCTCTGTTATTATTTCTTGTTCTCTATTCGTCCAGGATAGCTCCCCGATGCCACTGCCGGTCCCAAGCCCGGATAAAGGAGGAGGGTTGGCGAGCAAGGTTAGCAACCTACTCACCGGAAAATCAGGATTTGCTCAGAAGGATTTCGGTAGGCCTCGGAATGGGACGGATGAAATGGTAACGACACACGCGAGCAAAAGAAACAGAAAACGGAACATATTACGAATTCCCGAAAGATATATCAACGTCCAATATCTTTGTCAAAGATAAAGAAGATAACTTAATAGTAAATGAGAAAGATAATCTTGAAATATGAAAACAATACTTCGAGCAATGTTTGAACGAAGGCAGACTGATGGGTTGGAACTGGAGGTCATGTCGTATGACGGGCGAGCGATTGCAAGGTCGATGATGAACGAAGTACAAAAAACAATAGCCAAAATGAAAAATAATAAAAGCCCAGGACAAAACCGACTAATGGCAGAAAAATTAAATTATGGTGGCAACTTCCACCCCTATATGTATATGTATGTATATGTAAAAAAATTAAAATAGACTGCGCCAACTACAGTTGAAACGCATTGTTAGATGTCGCGTACATTAATAAAGGATTTACAAAAGACAGGTAAACGATGAATAAAATTTTTATGATGAAGCATATATTGATCGGATGCTGCATGCTGTTTGCCGATTTCAGTGGTGCTTACGACTTAAACAGAGGATTTTATATACGAAAAGGACTAAGAAAAAGAGATCCGCTGTCGACAATATTGTTTAGTCTGGCGCTAGAAAACGTAATACGTAAAAGCGGAATAAATAAAGAAGGAACGTTATTCTACAAAAAACATGTTGCCTACACTGGTGACATAGCGCTGTTGGCAAGAAACAAAGAGGAATTAGAATATATATATATAAAGTATAGAATTTCATGGGGTAACTCCGCTCAAAATGCAACTGCGGACACGTGTTTCGAACTACTTGGTTCTCGTCAGCGCAGTGTAGCCAAGGAATAGGGTGGGATAACCTTGGAGCTGACGAGAACCAAGTAGTTCGAAACACGTGTCCGCAGTTGCATTTTGAGCGGAGTTACCCCATGAAATTCTATACTTTATTATTCTATAATCCGCAATATTTCTTTTCTTTATATATATATATATATATATATATATATATATATATATATAATATATGGGCATGGAATTTAACATGACAAAAAGAAAATATATGGAACTTAAGAAGAAACATGCGAGTAACAGACGGCAAAATTTAAAGATATATATATGTATTTGGGTCCAATGACAACCAATGTATGCAGCGAAGACAAAGAAAGCGAGTTACGTATAACAAAAGGTAACAATTTTGCAGGAGGTTTAAACAGAATTATAAAATCCAGAGAAGTAGATCGAAATACATAGTTAAAGATATACAATACGATATTAAGGCCAACCTTTTTTTATGGATGTAAAACCTGGCTCATGAACCCTAGGAATAATGAAAGGGTAGAGACTTTAAAAAGAAAGATACTAAGGCGAATCTTTGGTGGCAAAAGAACGAAATATATGATTTAAAACTGGACCAACTTTTTGAAGAAAAGCGACGGACGAATTTGTTAAAACCAGAAGATTACAATGATTGGGACATCTGGAACGAATGGAAGAGGAAATAAATGTAAAGAATATTGTTTGGACAACCCATGTTGAATGCAGGAAGAGAGAACGATCGAGGAAGAGGTAGATAGAAACAGATGGAAATTGGAGGGCACTTGTCAAAGACAGAAAATAGTGCAAAGAAGTCACTCAACTCAACACCTACGCAAATGGTCTGCCTGAGCTACATATATAGATATATAGGGTGTTATAAATTAAGTCGGCACTATTGCTAACTTTGTTATTAATGAAGTTACAGTATCGGTTCAATTAGCAAAGTAGTAGTATTTTTATCGTGAACAATGATGGCAGAACCGAAAAGACAGTTGAACTTCTAATTTTCGCGGTATTTACAAAAGTTTTTTTTTTAAATGGAACACCCAGTATATTTTTTTAGGAATTATTTTAAAAAAGAAAGCTTTCATACATTATTGACAAAAAATTAAAGTTGCGGCAGTTATCCACTATTTTGTACAGCAATTCAAATCAATAAAATTAAGATGGCTATGATAAAAAAAACAGCAAATATTTAACAAGCATTGTGTATTATGTATATTTATTATAATACATGTTCGAAGACATCACCGTTTTGTTCAATACACTTCCGAATTCGTTTATGTACATTGCTTGTTACTTTTAAAATCGATTTTGCGTCTATGTTATTAGCAATAGTAATTATTTTATTTTGCAGCTCTACAGAATTTTCAAATTTCCCTTGGTAAATTTCATTTTTTAAATATCCCCAAAAATAAAAGTCTATAGGGTTTTGATCCCGGGACCGTGGTACCACTGAATTGGTCCATTCGTACCTATCCACTTATTCCAAAATATTTCGCTCAGAAAATGTTGTACTTCGCGATGATTATGCGCTGGTGCTCCATCTTGTTGAAAATGTATATGTTGCCGAGTAACCAAGTCCAGGTTATCCAAAAATATTCCTAAATGTCTTCGAACATCCATTATAATAAGCATATGCACAATGCTTGTTTAATATTTGCTGTTTTTTTTATCATAGCCATCTTGATTTTATTGATTTGAATTGCTGTACAAAATAGTGGATAACTGCCGCAACTTTAATTTTTTGTCAATAATGTGTGAAAGCTTTCTTTTTTAATTCCTTCTTTCAATATATGCAAAAATATACTGGATGTTCCATTTAAAAAAAAGTAACTTTTGTAAATAGCGCGAAAATTAGTATTTTCAACTGTCTTTACGGTTCTACCATTATTGTTCACGATAAAAATACTACTACTTTGCTAATTTAACCGATACTGTAGCTTCCATTAATAACAAAGTTAGCAATAGTGCCGACTTAATTTATAACACCTTGTATATTCTGATCTGTTGTCCTTTCTTTAGAACGTGCTAGAATTGAACGTTTTGCTTTCTTCTATATATCAGATTTCTGATTTACTTCGATTTTAACTTTTGTGTTTTTGGATAATGAAGTTTTGTGTGATTATCTGTAATGAAATGTTCAGGACGGCTTCTATCTATGGAAAAGTATATTTTGATATTTATAGACGAGATACGGTAAAAATCTAACACTGTTTTTATCGCTGACGATTTCATTGGCGAAATCGGTTTCCATAAAACAGTAGATGTTGTAGTATAGGTATCTTCTTTTATTTTTATTTATTTACTTAACAGCAGTCTCCGTATTATTTTTATTATAAACATGTAGATATATCTACACACCATGTTACAAGGGTAATATGTTAATTACAGAGATGGAATTAGGAGGAACTAAATTTTCAGACATTATAATTATAATGTTAATAATAATAATAATTTATATAGTTAATTGATGAGGCTGATACATGTTGAAACTCCATATTTAACTGAATAAATAAAATACGTAAACTTGGTTTCAAAAATTATTTAATAATATCACTACAATATCGTTTCGCCAAACTTTGGCTTCATCAGGTGATGAGTATTTTATTTATTCAGTTTAATAATATTAATGATAATGAAATGTTTAAAACTGACATTTAACAATTGGTAAATGTCAGTCTCAAACATTTCTATTTGAAACATTTGAACAAAACACATGTTCTTTTGCCGCGTTTATTTTTGATGTGTTTGTAATTAGTATTAACTCCGGTAAGTTATCTTCAAACGGTCATTTTAAAACAAAAGGGTTAACACTAGTCACGGACACCGCAATAATAAGATTGGTAAAAATCATAGTAAAAAAAGTATTGTATTCGTATTGTGAGTTAAGTTTAAATTATTTTCCCTTTAAAAATTTAGTTCCTGCTAATAACTAAGCAAGTTTATCAAATGGAAATTATTATAACTGTTGTTAATTCGCCTCATTCAAGTGTCATCCAACACTTACAATAAAATCTACACATTTTCCTGTAAAAAATTACAATCGATCCTATTCCAGTTAGCGCTTTTCTCTAAAGTAATCCACTTTCCGCTGGTCAATATATATCTAAAGAATAGAAGTATAAACAGGGAATAGTTTCGTTTCATTTTATTACATCATAAAAATCTATACATTCTCCCGAATAGGAAATATTACGGACGCTTTGTGTTTATGCACAATATATACTATGTATTATTAATATAATGTAAGTATATCTAATATATATTTTAATATGTACTTTTATTTCTGCCAAGATTGTACATCTGTAAAGTATCTCAATTTATTCACTAACTTCAACCGTGTTCATTCAATATCGCTTTGAAAATATTCTTTATTTCATTAAATATTTTTAATCTTTTAAGAAAAATAGATGATATTTTTCTTAATGTCTAATTTACGTAAAACGTCTATTGTAATATAATATGCACTTATCTAAATATAAACGTTCATGAATATATAGCGTTTTTCCATTCAGGGATATTTGAACCGTTTTTTTTTTATTGCCAACATACAATTGATAATTTTTATAGTATGTTTAAAAAGGCATGTATACCCCATAAATGTATTTATTTGTAATAATTATTATCTTTAATTAAACTTAAATTAATAATTATTGCAATTAAATATCCTGCGTGTTAAAAGCGAAGGATATAAAATTGTATTTTCCGAAAAAGATATTACTTATTTAATTAAAACATCATATGTATGTGGATTTAATATTATAATATATTGTTTTATTTATAGCAAAATGATATGTATTAAGTATTTCGAAAACCATTTGGAAATATAATTATTAATAGAGATAAAATGTAATTATAAAAATAATATTAATAATAATAATAGATTGTCTTTAAATCTATATTTGCGCATTGGAAATTTGAAATATAGTTACGGAACCTTTTAATAATTTCTATGCACGAACACACAATATAAACAAAATAAAATAAGAAAACACCTTCTGATTGCTAAGTGAAGTTAATTTTTAAGCTTAATTTAAAAATAATGATGATGTATTTATATAATAATTACACTGGACGACAAAAAAGAGAAAATACAAGTTGAAACTTCTTCGTTCACTAAAAGAGTGACAAGTCTGCATTATTGTTCTAATATGGTCACACCAAAGGTATGCAAACAGATTACACCAAATACTGTTACTTTCTATGTTTTCAAGACAGCCGCAGCAAAGAAGACCCCTTATACAGTCATTTTCTTTTACTTTTCTGCTTTTGTCAATTGCGTTTCACTATTTGCCAAATGACTTTCCATGTTTTTAAATGTCAGCTGAGTTTGTCAAATGGATTTCCCTTTTTATCAAATTCCTTTCCCTTTATATTAATTGCTTTTCTTGTTTGTAAATGTATACCGCTACTATTTTATAAAAAGTATAGCAATTTATACATTATATTGAGAAATTTATTTTGTATTTAGATACAAACACAGTGTATCATCTATATAATATAAACATAACTTAATTCAAAATTTATTTTTAAACAGTTGTGTAAATATATGTATCCATGTGTTGAACATAAGTGAAACAATTTTGTGGACTTATACGCTCAGATGCATTGTGTGCTGCCTCATATAATTCATTTTCACTCGTTGGCTGTGTTCTTTTTATTATTTGCTTTCACTGGTTAAATAACACTTCTATTGGATTTAGAGAAGGGCTCTATGTAAGTAGGGGCATTGGAAAATAACCAGGCATGACCTCTAATGAGGACCAACTTCCTCGCTTCTATGGAATCTTACATTGTCCACAACAATATGAGCCTCTTCTACACTGTCATTATGTAAATGTTAAATTAACGTTGTGAGAAATTAGAAAAAAAGAACATTTTTTCTCCTTCCAAGATCATTCTGTTATAGTGCACTGCGTAAGCAAGCCGAGCTTAATGTCCGGTGTATTTCTACTTTCAGGAACAAATCACACTTTTTTGACACAATATAAAAGATGCTCTATTAATCGTAGATAGTGATATTTGTTGAAGAAGTGGTCATTGGTTTAAGCACTTTTCTTGTAACTGGCTGAGGGTTAAAGAACAACCCAGGTCAACCCAGTCACAAATCTGTTCTTGTTGAGCATTTAATAATTTTTGTTGCCGATGTATTGCACCTACATTTGCAGTATTATTAGTTCTTCTATATGTTGCATTTTTTTTTTAACTGTATCTGGCAAAACGAAATGAAATTTTGAATTACGTTATGTTTATATTACATAGAGGTTACACCGTGTTTGTATCTAAATACAAAATAAATTTGTCACTTTAATGTGTAAATTGCTACATTGCTTTTATGAAATGTAAGAGGTATACATATCTACATATAAACAAGAAAAGCAAAAGAAAATGACTGTAATAAGCACAAGTGGGTACTACGACAAAATTTTATACCAGAGAAGGTTATGTACAACATTAGTCTTTAATAGGAAAACCAAAGATCATAAACCCACCATTGTTTGTAATAATTTCATGAAGAACTTTGTTAAGGCATTGGATCAAGAAGTTGATGGTTTCAAATACATTACAGAAAAGCTTCCAAAAATAACTGAGAGAAAACTGAAAGAAGTTACTATTGGTGGTAGGATTGCCAGACCTTTTAGATTTGATGAAAGTTTTCTACATTTAATAAAAATCTTCTCCCTTCGATGAACCTAACAGATAGAAGCAAAATCTTCTATATTTCGCGCCTATATGATAAACATAAAGAATTGATTCATGTCTTGTTTCGGGCAAGGCAATACTGTAACGTGTAAATTCAAAATTAAGGCGAGTTTTCAGTAGTCTATCAATGTAATTCGATGCATTGAGCATATACTACATATTTGTACATAACCTAAATTCGCACTGGTTTGTAATATTTATATTTTAACATTTATTATAACTATATTTCAGAAAAAGCTAATATGGATACGTCGTCGTAGTAGAAAAGAATGATACTACTCACACTAGTGACAACTCTAAAGCAAGGTGCATTCAATGCCACAAGGATTTTGTAATTAAAAATTAAGGAGTCTGGCAGGTAGGTTTATATTTTTAATATGAGAATGTATCACTGCTCGTCGAACCTACATCTAATTTCACTTAGATTTTGCGACATCAGAAAACGAAGGTTGATCAACGCTGTCTGACTTCTATGAAAAATAATAATGTTCTTCATAATTTCGAACTGAAATAAGAGAGCTCTGATTGATTAGTTAGTGCAGTAGAGTTAAGTATTATTTACCACAATCTCAAACAATAGTCTTGATTGTTCAACTAAACTGTTAAAACACATTTACAGTCGAAATGATCAATTTAAAAAATACATTTAGGGAGAATTAAAGCAGAAACTGCAGTTTACAATATATTGGTTCTGGTTGCTTTAAAATTGGCCACCAAAAATGTTATTCATGCAAATTCATTTTATGCGGGGCAAGTTGATGCATTCAATAGAAAAAATAGGACGTTTTCTCTTTACAAAACTTTAGAATCAAAATAAATTAGTAGATTTTGTTGAAAATTCTGATGAAACTGCCAATGGAATGTTTCACATTGTAATACACTTTTCGAAAAAGTTGATTACCTTACTTCTTTAAGCGCGGACAATTGCAACGCCAATTTTGGCCTAAATAATTCATTATATACTACACTTAAGGAGAGAAATAAGAATATTATTAAAGCTAACTGATTTTAATAATATGTTCTCATTTTTCTGTATCAGCGAAGCGCAGAAATGTCCTTGAGCGTTCCTTGAGCAGAATTTTAAAGATTTGTTACATCATGTTAAAACAAGGTGGCTGTCGCTAAATCCATGTAAAGGAAGACTGCTTCATCTATTTGATGAAATTTATTTACTTAATAATGCAATAAAACTTTTACGTCGGACTGAAGGCAACAAGTGAACAATGGGTAAATATATTTAGAAAAGCAGACCTGCCAAATATTTATCAAATATTAGGTATCATTCATATTAAACATGCCAGCAACTTCTGCTTTTGTAGAACGGATATTTTCCATAATGGGAATAAGTTGCAAACACAGAATTAATGACGTCGTAACTATTGGTTACACTTAATTTTAAGAAGAACTGTTCAGACTTTTTGACTCTATGAAAGGAAAATATACTGAATATGCAGAAAATAAAAAATAAAAGTTTCAATATTTTTATGTCTCAAAATAAGAATGCAATAACATAAATTTTAAAGTTGAACTTTTAATTGTTGAAGTTGCTATATGCATTAATTAGTTTCAAGCAATGTTTTAAGTACTTATTATTGACTTTTTGGGAAACAAAGACAGAAAATTACAAAACTTTTGACACAGATGTGATACAAGCATGTTGTTTATAAGAAGCAAAGCAATATTTCGTTACACTTCTAACTGTACGAGGCAGCGTTTTTAAGTTAGCAGAATGGAAGAACAGGAGAAAAAATTAAAAAATACAGAATCATTCTATTTCAATATATTCACCTGCAGCCTTACTACATTCTTCAAATCTTTCAATTAGTTTATATATGTCTGCTTAAAAAAATGTTTTATCTTTATATGAAAAATACGCCAAAACTGCGTCTTTTACTTCTTCAACTCTCGTAAATTTCTTCCCACGCTGCTCCTTCTTACATTTTAGGGAAGTGGTAAAAATCGCTTGAAGTCAGCTCAGAACTAAAGGATGATTGATTCAAAATATGGAAGTCTACTTTATGCAGGACAGCCAGCCCAAAACGACTCTTGTGGACGAAAGCAGTGTTGTGCAGGAGTAGGGCACCTTTCGTCAATTTTCCCCTTCTTTTTTCTTTAATGACTTCTTTCAACCTCATGACGCGTAATTGTTGATGATGGAGTATAATTTGAGTTGTTGTTTGGGCTATTTCCATCGTTCGATGGAAATAGCTCAAACAACAACTCAAATTCGTTCAACCTCTCCAGGATTGAAGAGTAGTCTTCATCAGTTATAGGAATACCTTCATCTTTGTAAGGAATTAACACGATTCCTTCTGAGTTCCAAAACTCAGTAGTCATGAGCTTTCGGCCGACTGTGACACAATAATTTTCTTGGTGGGGTGCCTTCTTATGCCACTGCATGAAGTCTTCCTTGGACACAGGTTCATAATGAAGAACTCAAGTTTCATCCCCAGTAACAATTCGACAACATCCCTGCATCATAAAGAGATTCAAAAACGCACGGAAACATTCCACGCGTTGATGTATTTACGACGTCGTGAGCATTCTCGACAACCACATTGCGTTAGCCTTAGTCGTGCCAAGATTATCATGAATAATTTTAAAAGTGGTTGTATCAATCTTTCCAGAGACTTGTGCCTTCTTTAGTCGAGCATCTTCTTTTATTAATTTTTCAACTTTTTTAAACACTCTGTAATGGTCACTTCGTTGGGACTTCCCGGCCGTGGTCGTCCTCAAGTGCTTCCTTACCTTGCTTAAATCGACTGTGTCACTTACAAATCATAGCTTTTTCCGGGCAAGAATCTCCGATGACATCTCTTCCAGTATGGTATGAACAGACTTTCTTTGTTAGTAAGGGCACGACACTCATTTTTCCCATCTTCTTCCAGATTAAATTGCATGGACAGCGTTTGTGTTAAAAATTTATATTTGTACTAATAATGAGTAGCTGAACGCGTTCCGACACGAAAGAACTCTCTCACTACCAATAAACTCCTCCATTCCACGAACTGGAAAATGCTCCCTCGTAAGAATTTGAAATATACATTAAAGAATGTTGTAAACAGAAAATTCTTTTCATTAATACATTATTAAAAAATACCTTTTATTAAAATAATTGTTTCTATATTTTCTATAAAAATGAAAAGGCCAATATAATTACATGGCAAAACCAAAAGTTGACATTTGTTGTTCAGTGTAATTAGTATAGTGAAGAGTATGGCAATTACTTAAATGGAAACGTGTATGCTTTAAATTTCAATTTCAGAGATATCCAATTCATAAATGATCACTTTGAAGTTAATAACACGGCAAGCATGTTTATGAATTATTTTGTTCGAAAAATCGTCCACACATGGCTGTTTCCACGAGAAGGAGAATTCTCAAGGATATCTATCTTTTCCAAATCGATTTCTTAAAAAGCATTTAAGTTATTTATCGTTCTATATACCTACATATATGTGCGAATGTGTAAGAACAAAATGTACAAATAATGTAACGCAGAACACACCTCATAAATAAATTTAATTCCTCCAAATAAGGTTTTTTCTATTTTTTCCAAACTAATTTAAATAGATTGTCTGATGAATACTGTTAGTCAATGCTTGTTGAATACATCGTAAATATAGTCGCTTTATCGTGTACCATATCAGAATCGGAAGCGCTATATCATGAGACCTCTCATCTTTTTTCTGTTTGTGAATAACTTGCCGAGTGTTACTTATAACATCAGGATATAGATACTACTATGTATGCCGATGATCTATTGTTATAATATCTGAGGAAAAGCCAAACGAATTAGAACCACAATACAGTAAAAAAACCGATTTTATGTCCTTTGTATCAATTACAGAGGAGTTAAGTATTATAGAGAATAGGCTGAGAAAAGTCGTGGAACCCAAGCTAGCTGACGAACAGAGTGAATTTACACCAGCCCGTTCAAATAATTGATGAAATAATTGCAAATGAAGAAGTACTTTGGGTTTTGTAAACACGGGGAAAACTTTTAATATGGTCAGTAATGAAGATATATATGGACAAAGAATTATTTACACCGCAAATAGATATTTTGATATCAATTGACGCGGCTTAAAATGAGAATTATTTATCATTGCGCCAAAATGATAACTTAACAAATAAAACGGTATTATTATAATTGAAAATTAAAATGTTCCGTTTACTTTAGATTAGTGAGAAAGAGTGCGGTAGATGCCATTTGTTGAGCAAGTCGGGCATCTACCGCGCTCTTTCTCACTAATATAAAGTAAAGGGAACATTTTAATTTTCAATTACAATTTACCGCTTTATATGTTAAGGTAGCGTTTTGGCGCACTGATATCAAATAACCCTCATTTTAAGACGCATCGATTGATGACAAAATATTCATTTGAGTGATCTTTGGAAACAGATAAGCGGTGTACGTAGTCCTATGCAAGCTGAAGATGTTGGATAAAGATACGATTAAAACAACAAAAGGCTTTCCAAACGCCCGTAAAACAAATTCAGAATATGTAACCTAAAAATAATTGAAGTAAAACGTATTGAGTTTTGTAGTAAAGTACATTAAGTCGCATTAGTCCCCGAATGCCAATTGCTTCAGGCTTTAGCTCGATAAATCAGAAAATGTTGCAATAAGTTATAGAGAATTATGACTTCAAGAATGCTTAGAAAAGCGTAGTTGTCATTTAAAAGACGTTATTTTCAAAAAATTATGTTTGTTCTAAAATTCCATTATACAGTATGTCCACGGATCGAGTTCCAAAGAGGAAAAACTTTTTTATTTTGCATTTTACAAGAAAAATGTATTCTTGATAAAAGTTTTTGCATGTCTCGAAACGGTCAAATCAGTTTTAACCTTTTCAAAATTTCTTTTAGTTTAAGATAAAAATCGAAAAATTGGTCGTTTTATTTGAAAATTTTTTAAAGTCCCAGAAATTAAGTTGCGTTGTCATGGTAATTATCCATATTTAATTATCTAATTAACTGTCAGTTAGAAAAATCAACCATAATAGTTGAAAATGTTGTCAAAAGACCAACGAATTTACCTAATTCAATGCTATGGCAAAGGTAATAAAGCGATCCGTCTAGTTGTCGAAGAATTTAATCAAAAGTTTCCGGATATTTACATCTCAAATAGAGGTGCACGAGCATTGGTCAAAAAATTCCTATCCACTGGTTCCATACTGGATGTAAAGAAAAAAAATATAGGACGCGATGATGACGACGCCGCCACTCTTCTTGTAATGGATTCAGTACGGAACTATCCCAAACTTTCTTTGCGGCGCAGATCAGTCCATCTGGGAATTAGTAAATCGCTCATTCAAAAGATTTTGAAACAAAGGAAGTTCCATCCCTACAAGCCCATTTTTAATCATGCATTAGAACCCGGAGATCCTGCGAAACGTTTGTATTTTTGTCTGTGGATGGGCGCTCAAATTATGGATAATCAATACTTTTACCGAAATATTATTTTTTCTGATGAGGCCACGTTTTCTACTAATGGTACTGTTGCATCTCAACATGTGAGATATTGGAGCGATTACAATCCGAATTTTCGCATGCCTCACAATCGACAATATTCGGCAAAAGTTAATGTGTGGTGTGCAATTTCTTACCATGGTATCATTGGACCATATTTTTTTGATAATACTGTCAATCAGCATACGTACTTGGATATGCTGCAAAATTTTGTTGATGAACGTTTGGACGATCTACCGATTAATTACCTCGCAAGGTGTTATTTCCAACAAGATGGTTGTCCGGCTCATTATGCTAGGATTGTTGTTGAATGGTTAAATCAGCAATTTGGACAGAATTGGATAGGTCGAAATGGTCCCGTGATATGGCCACCAAGGAGCCCTGATTTAACAATGGCTGATTTTTATCTTTGGGGTCGTTTGAAGCAAATAGTTTATGCAAATAATCTTCCTCCGAACGTAGAAGATTTAAAGGAGAGGATTAGAGACGCTGTGACGTCTTTAACTCTCGAAGAAATTCGAAGAAGTTATAGAGAATTGCGCTGACGGCTAGAATTGTGCGTTGAAAAGGGCGGTGAATGGATTGAGTAAAATAGTTATTAGTTATATCATTTTTGTTTTTGAGTTTATGAAAAAATGTTCAAATAAAACGACCAATTTTTCGATTTTTATCTTAAACTAAAAGAAATTTTGAAAAGGTTAAAACTGACTTGGCCGTTTCGAGACATGCAAAAACTTTTATCAAGAATACATTTTTCTTGTAGAATGCAAAATAAAAAAGTTTTTCCTCTTTGGAACTCGATCCGTGGACATACTGTATATGTAATAAAAATGTATTTCTTTAATGTCAATACCCTTTGCGCCATCATACTGATATCTATATAATAATGCATTGCAATAATTATTCTTCACGGAAGTATAAAGATAGTATAAAAGAATTTATCATTAGTATTGGCGATGTCAGTGCATAAAAATTATTAACAAAGGATCTGAACAACGTAACGTAATATTAACGAAATGACTGAAATTAAAATTTAGCATCTATTTATTACGTGTTCAACAATGACGACAATTAAAAATTTAAAATACCATCGATTAGTTAGTCAGCTATATTTCGAAATGCCTGTTGGGAAAAAGCCATTTTTCATTTATATTCTCATTTACCTGAATTATCACATTTATCCTATAAATTTATTTAATTAATACACCAACGTCATCGAGACAGAAAGAGAGAGAGAGATTAATGCCACCCGACGTGGGAGTTTCTATAAAAATGTTGTGTCCAACAGCAGCAATTACCATTAAACATTTATTCCCGTTTTTCAAAAGAACTTGTGTGTATTGTTTATTGCATCTTACGTACTAGTTGTATTTTATTTCGTTTGATCTTCCTCATATGGATTGATATACATATGAATACATATAATAATTAATAATATATTGTTCTAACAGGGCAGTAGTATATTTAAATCTATCCAATAACAACGTTTATTTTAAGCGTTTCTCCTTGAAGTTTTTTTCTCTTTTGTTTCAGTTTTGTAAAAATTTAGGAGCTAGACAAATTTGCAATTTCAATTTAATTTATTTTGTCATCTTACACAATATTATCAATAATATATCCAATATTAAATATATATATATATATATATATTTAATATATTAAATATATTAAATATATTAAATATATTAAATATATTCTTTTTAAATTTTAGTTTTTAAAACATTCACAAACAATTTATCTTTATTGGTATTTTTTTTGAACATGTACCCTAAACTCGCTTATATCTTATTTCTTATAATTTATCAATTCATAATGACTATCGTTGCAATCTTTGCAAACGAGATAAAAAAATATTCATATGATATACATCAATTTTACATTTCACTAATATGCAATTTATACACAATTTTCTTATTTATGCAATAGCTCCAGTTAATTTTAGTCCTAATACGAAGCCTTTCAGATTGAATAACATGCAACTAGAACACCCAACAGTCTTAAATAAATGTACTTGTAATAACATGCTACTACTACTCCTACCACATAAATGTATCGATTTTGTGAATAATGTGAACATTATTGATTATTAATGGATATACAGAGTGATTCATCACTGATGACGCGATCTGTGAATGAAAACAGGTGAAAGCTTTAATTATATTGTTACTGTGGAATATACAGAGGCATTATATGTATAATCTAAAATTAATTTCAATTAAATAAAGTTTTCAAGAAGGGGGTCAATTTTATTTAAAGGGTACCTTACATATAATTATAACTTCATTCAAATTTGTTTTTGGTAACTAAATCTAAACTAACTCGATAGATGAAAATTATACAAATATAAAACATCAAAAGTGTTGTGTCCAAAACCGCCTGATTTTAAACAACATTTTCTAAATATACAGTAAGCTTTCTCTTTATATAGCAGCCACCTCTAATAACAGCCAGTTTTCAACAAATTCTAAAAGTAGATATAAAAAAAACATGTCAAGACCACAACAGAATTTGTGCTTATTTAATTTTTATTATATCTTTTAGAATAGTTTTAGGTCGAAATAAAAGAATGTAAAATGTGTGTATGTGAATATTTAATGTTAAAAATACAGTAAATTTGTATTCAGTGGATAAGTTAACCAATAGATATTATCGTAAGCAAAACAATGATAATAACGTATCATATAATAATAATATCAGATGTGTATAAAATTATTTTCTGTACATAAGTAAAGTTTATGTAGTAAATCATACATTTTCACATTTTAATGTTAAGATTTTATTTACTCAGTATATTATATTTAATTAATATACTTATACCGATTTGACTTGAACATGATTGTTTATAATTTAAACGTCAAACGCATTCAAGTTATGACTGATAACATGTTGGCAATATGTATAAAAGAAGGAAGGGTACGATCTATGGAGCAAGTCTTGTTTTTGTTGAGAAATGTGGTTATAATTTATAACCAAATTTCTTAACAAAAACAAGACGTGCAACGCCTTTTATAACTTATAAAAGACATTGCACGTTAGATTTAGAGGAATCCTATTGCAGGTGCGAACCACTTAGAATACTAATAAACATACAGTGTCTGTATAGAAATTAAACAATTTTATTTGCTGGACTATGCGGGATATTTTTGATAATAATAATTAAAAGAGACTTATAAAAGTTTTAACAATTTAATTGTTTAGAATAATTTTGTGAACACATTTACTGGACTTACATTTTTAATAAATGAGAAGGAACTATTATTTTCCGACTTAGAATAATTTCGTTAAAGAATTTTTCAGAATTTGTACAATTTTTCTAACAATTATTTATTGAACTTGAATATTTTTTAAATGAAAATATTACATTTGAACAAAGTTTAGGTAATGCAATAATTTTGATAGAAGCTAAATGCTATAATAAATATTCCTGTGATTTATAATTAGTTTAATTAAGGAAAAATGTTTTTTTCAAGACAATTTCTTTTATATTAAGGATAAAGATACAGACACCTTATGTTTTTTTTGTGCGTTGAAATTAGAATGAAATTTTTATTATTTCTTTACAATTTGAGCAACTGCAGGAGGAGCTCAGATATTTCGCATAAATATTTTTTTTGTGTTAATAACGTTTTAGTGAACGTATAACTATACAGTGGTTTTGTTGTGTGTGTGTGTGCTGATTCATACAGGTAGATTTAAAGGTTAGTACATTTATTGAAATTTATGAAATTCTTTTTTGTGTTTGTGCATTGAGATTTTGACATGTTGAGCTTTGAATCAAGGATGTGTTCAATAAGTTCACAATAATGAACTTTTTGAATGGAGTCCTAATTGATTCTCTGGCATGCATCTGTGTTGAAAATGTCATTTAGAAGTGCGAAATTGCGTTTGAATGAGATTTGTGTCAACACACAGTCGACCTTTTAATTCACATTAAACATTTTCTAATTTTATGTTTATAATAATTTTTTTATTAATCTTGCGTATTAGAAGTTTAGACACGTAATGTTGTGAATTAAAGATGTGTTTGATGAGTTTTCAATAATGAACTCATAAGATGAAGCCTTGATTGACATATTAGCATGAATTCGTTTTGGAAATGTTATCCAGAAGTGAGAAAATGGATAGGATTAATATCAATGCGAAGTCTGAATTCTAATACGCATGTTATATCATTTTTAATTAATTATAACGGTACTTATGAGTCGTCACCAGAAATAAATTATTTTGTATATAAGGTTTTTAAATTCAACGCGTACAAGTGAATCATATTCATTTATATTTAATGTTATTATCTATACATAATTTTATTTGCATTTCGCTTTAAACAAATGTCGATACGTGTAGTAAAGTCGGGGATTATGAAATAGACCCGGTAATATGGAATACCATGTGTTTGTCAAAACTACCAGCGCTATCTATTCTCATTTGTTATAATAACACTCGATAAAGTTCAAAATTGCTCCACAAGAGTACCTTAGTCTATGAACATTCACCATTTAGTGGTTGTAAGAGTTCAACTGATTTCGACGTTCTTAATATTTTTTGGTAAGTACACTAAAATTTTATTTTAAACACTTTCGAAAGTAATTTTGTTTAATGTTATTGGTTCATTAAGTAGACGAATGATGTAGGAATGCTTTAGTACAGAGATATTGCTCATTTGAACTACCTTTTATTTTTTTATCCGTTTTAACCTCTAAACTTATATGGGCGGGAATTATGAAATAGTATTCCATATTACCTGACTCTATAAATTAAAATCTTAAAATTGGATTTCTTTTGTAGAAATGCCTAAAGCGGTCAAAAAGACCCAAGGAAAAGCTAAAACCAGTTCGCCACAACGTAAAATGTGGGATGAGGAAAACATGAAAAAGGCAATAATAGCAGTTAGAAGCAAAAGAATGGGTTATTTAAAAGCATGTAAAACATTCAATGTGCCTCGTGCCACCCTTTACAGACTTTGTAAGAAGGATGGAGCTGCTAGTGAGGTATGCCAAACGAAACTGGGGAGGAAACCAGTTTTGCCGGATCATTTGGAAAATGAATTAGTAAAGCATTGCTTAGCTATGGAGAAAACCTTTTATGGATTAACTAGGCGGGATGTCCGTAATCTTGCGTTCCAGTTAGCAAGAAGAAATAACGTTCCACATCCTTTCTCATTACTGAAAAAATCTGCTGGTAAGGACTGGCTAAATCGTTTCAGATTAAGGCATAAGGATGTGTTAAGCCTCAGAAATCCGACGGGAACGTCGTTTGCACGAGCAGTGGGCTTTAACAAGCAAAACGTTAACGAGTTTTTTGATCTGTTAGAGACAGAAATAGCAAAAAAAAACTTTTCAGCTAATCAGATTTTCAACGTCGATGAAAGTGGTCTTAGCATTGTACAATCAAAATGCCCTGAGGTTTTTTCACAAAGGGGAAAACGACAAATCGGTGCACTAACATCTGCAGAGCGGGGCTCTCTGGTGACTTGTGTTTTGTGTATGAGTGCGAGTGGCAATTTTGTGCCCCCTTTGCTCATATTTCCTCGTAAAAATTCAAGCGAATTAATAAAGAAGGGGGCTCCACCAGGAAGTGTTTTTGCCTTCCATCCATCTGGGTGGATTCAGACAGATATATTTACGCAGTGGTTCAACCTTTTTATAGAATATGTAAGACCAAGTACCGAAAACCCTGTGCTTTTGATTTTGGATGGCCATCATACCCACACTCGAAACTTGGATGTTATTGTCACTGCAAGGCAAAATCAGGTAACTTTGTTGTGCTTACCGCCTCACACAACACACAAGATGCAGCCAGTCGATAAATCTGTAATGGGGGCATTGAAAACCTATTACAATGAAGAAATTCGCCAATTTTTACGGCAAAATAATCGGCCAATATCTCATTTTGACATAAGTGAACTCTTTGGTGAAGCATATCTGAAAATACAAACTGGCGAAAGAGCAATCAATGGATTTCGACAAACAGGTCTGTTTCCAGTAAACAGAAATATTTTTACCGAAGAAGATTTCCTAGAGGAGGCACACAGAAATCCAGAAGTGCCTAGACCTCTAGAGGAACAACCAGTTTTACCGAAAGACATAGTTCCTATTCCTGTTCTTAAAAAACGACGAGGCACAAGAGGTCGAAAATCGGGGACCGCCAAACTTTTGACATCAACTCCAAACAAGGATGAACTGGAAGAGTGACTTACATCAAAAAATGAAAAAAACAAAGTTAAAAGAAACATTGGGTTTGAAGGAAATAGAAAACCAACCAATGACGCAAAACCTGGAACCAGCAAAATGGAAGATGACACCAAAGTAACTTTGAGTAGTGTGAGGAAAAAACGAGAAAGCAACTGGTAGAAAACGATGAATCGTCGGATGATTTAGATGAAGATATCCCAATCTTAGATGACTCTACTGATTATGAAGATTTCCCAAGCAACAACAATAACCCACAAGATGATGCAAAATGTCTTTTCTGTTCAGAACGTTTTACGACTGACTCGAGAGGAGAAATTTGGATACAGTGCCTAAGATGCGAACTTTGGGCTCATGAACTGTGCGCCGATTCCGAACAGGATTGTTATGTTTGCGATTTTTGTCGTTAGAATTTTTTATATCGAAAATAACAGTATTCCATATTCCCTCATACATCTATTCCATATTACCCGACCATTGTTCTCGGTGGAAAGAAATGCTTTTTTTCATTATTTGTAATATTTTTTGTTTATGTATATTATTTGTAACTTAGCCACAGTGGTCTCATATAATAAACCCTTTGGCGCTATCATTGATATTTTTTATTTATATTTTACTCAATACACTTCAAAATAATTAAATAAAATAAAAATGGTATTCCATAATCCCCTACTTTACTCTATACATTTAAGACAATTTTGTAAATTATTGGTATTATTAAATTGTGATATTGTATATAATTTTTATTGACCTGTGTTTTTCTCTGTAATTACGTTATTAAATAATTATAATAAATATTTGTGTGAAACCATTTCTTGTATTTTATTTGATGTATCTGACCTGTCTAAAAGCTAATAAGTGATTTCTTTGGAGAAAGAGTGTTTCTGCCCCTGAGGTGATATCTTATCAACGATCTAATTATCTGTGCTAATGAGATGCGACATTGCCTAACCCACATTTCTTGCAGAAATGATTAAATGTCAGATTAGCATAAGGCTAATTCTCTGAGACACATGCGTGAATCTTCATATTTATAAAAATAGATTTTTAGAGATGCACTGAAGTATATTTATGTGTAAGGGTCACAGCAATATGTATTAATTTACATGTTATAATATTTATATATTAATCAGAAAAAATACTGTAAATAAATAATTGCAATTCAATTCTAAATCATCCTAATTATTTTATTACAGCATTAAGGATATTAAGATTATTATGTTTCGCACATAATGTCAGGTAAAAGTTTTTCATTTTTGTTCTCAAGACATCATCACAGTTTATTGGATATAAATATGTTATAAATAAACATGCAGTACGTGCTAATATCCAGGAAATTAGCTATCTCCAGTGCAGCAATAGCTCACACCCGCACTCACTGTTAGGTGAGGCGTATAACATAAAGCCCAAAGGGGATTTCCTTATTTCTCTTTGTACACGCTGCATTTGATTCAGCTTGCGCTAGATGCATTAGATGAGTCATGAATATGTAAACAAGTTGATATTTACATATTTGTTTGCCTTTTTGAAAGATTAGTAATGCGCTGTTTTCCCGGGTGGTGCAGCACTGCAGCTATGTATTTCTGGAGGTGTAATCGTATCGTACCGAAGACAACCGGGCGTTTTTGTGAAGAAAAATATCCATATAAGTCCGGAACCGATGAGAAACCAGGAGTTGCTTGGTGTAAACCGCACTCAAAAGAAAAGTCTGAAGTAGGTGGAAACCTCTTCTTCCTCTTAAAATGTTATATTAACTTAGAAGTTTATTCATGAATCTGAACTTAGAATAATTTTTAAAGAGATTTTGTGACACATAAATTTTTCAACAAGAATTAGAACTTGTAATATCTTCGTAATAATTTTACTGTACTTATAGAATTTTCCAACCGAAGTGGAACTTAGAATAATTTTTATGAATTAGATATCGTTTTTAATTCGGAGTTTGGTTTACATTGAGACTTGTAATTATTTTTGGAAATAATTATTTATGTTCGGAACAGTTTTATTTAATTAGAACTTTGATTTTTTTTTATTTTTCTAGAATGTTTTGTTTTATATGTAGGGTTATTACACCATGCATTATGATAAAGCATTTCAGTGTCTGTAACGATCATATTAAATAGCATAATAATTTTGTTTTATTATTATATAAACACTTTGCGGTTTTAAAAAAGAAAAAAAAAATTTTTCTTTACTATTTTATTTACCAGATTAGAAGATTTGTAGTTAATAATTTTGTTTTATGTATATATAGAGTAATTGAACGGTGATCGAGATTTTTTTTGAGATATATATTTCAGATGGATGAGTTTGAAGCGCTATACGAAGAATTAAGGTGATTTAATAATGTTTGTTATAAATGTGTATATAGTGTTGTACAAAATTTTCTTGAGTGGTGTTTTGTATTGGAATCTCAGAGTGAGGTAAAGTTTTATCTTATTATATATTTTTTTTTATACGTATATCAAGTATATTTTATAGTGTTTGTGTATTTGATATTAACGTGTTGGGTAATAGATCAGGGATGTGTGCGATGAATTAAGTAGTTGTTTAATTCATAGCATGTAGTCCTGGTGAATCCTTAAAACACGAATTAGTCTTGGTGGTACTGTTTTGGGAGCGAGAAAAGGCGCCAGGCAGAACTAATCAGGGCTGAGTTAATTAATTAAATGCACAAAGACATTTTTTTATCATTAATTTTAAATTTATATATATACCTTAAGGGGTGAGCACATAGTGGTGTATGTTCGGGTTGTGTCCAACGAGTTAAAAAGCATACTCGTAGGGTGGAACTTTGGGGTACCTACCAGTGTGAATTTGCTTTCTGATTGTACTGTCTTGGGAGCGAGCAAAGGCGCCAGGCAGGACTAATTAGGGCAAAGCCATTTCCTTAATGTTTATATTTTTGTTAATAATAAATCGCGTAATTTTTGTTATTCATATTCCAGTACAATTCACAATATGCAATAAATTTTATTTTATTAAAGATGTTGATTGTTTACATGTATCTTTGACGAGTATAAATCATGATAATCACATTTATTTTAAAAATATAAATTTGTACTTGATGTTACTCTTTCATTAATGATAATTTGTTTATTGTTTTGACTATTTGATCATGACATGTATGATTTTATATGATGTTTTGAAATATTTAAATTTTTGTGAATATATTTGTGTAATTTAAAATCTTTCTTTCTTTAATATTTTCTTTTAATAAATTTGATGATAAGATTTATTTTGCATTTTATTTTCTTTACCTGACCTGAGAGCATTCAAATTGATTGGAGAGTTTATTTATATTTTCTGCCCCTGAGAGAACATTTTCTTTAGTCATTCTAAACTGAGCTAGTTAAATGTAAAATTGTCTAACCTACTATTTTGCAGAAAATTTGTTGAATCTTAGTCTAGCATAAGGCCTAGCACTAAGATGTATGCTTGATTCTGCTTTTATTTACAGATTCAACAATTTAAATTATTTTATATAAATCTCAAATTGCAAGAGTCACAGCAATATGTACAGTTATCATGTCTTTTAAAAGAAAATTTTTGTGTCTTAAGGAGAAAATTGATACTATTGCGGAAAGTAAAAGGTTTAGTACCAGTGAGAGAAAGTGACTGTTATTTAGAGGCTTTACTGTATATAAAAAATAAAATCCTAGTTATTTAAAAAAATATTAAAAAAAGCAAATTTTACATCCAATAACGCTCTCATATACAGAGTGGTCTGTTTGAAATAAGTTAACTATATCAGAACATTGCCAGTGATTAAAATTTTAAGTCATTTTATGGTGCAATCCCATCGTCGCATGTTATATACCTACCTTTGTGCGTTTTTGACGTTACCTTGTGAAACGTCAAATGTCTTAAAAATGGTAGATTTTAAATACAAGATATAAAATTGTTGAAATTTGATGTGTAAAATTTAAGTGCGTCATTATATTTTTAAAACATAACCATTCTTCTCGAACACTCTATATAATAAAAAATAATTTTAGGTTGTTCATACAATGCCTAACGAATTTTTAAAACATTTACCTTTTTCCATACACAAACCGATTCGTCTGTGGTGAGTCGCCTGTAGATATACCAAAGGTCCTCTTTTGGTTCATCTGTATGCACTATTTTTTAAGAAATAAAATATTAAAAAAATATATAATTATAAAAAAAATAAGAC
This sequence comes from Amphimallon solstitiale, assembly GCA_963170755.1. Classification (NCBI taxonomy): domain Eukaryota; kingdom Metazoa; phylum Arthropoda; class Insecta; order Coleoptera; family Scarabaeidae; genus Amphimallon; species Amphimallon solstitiale. The sequence goes on along the minus strand of OY720681.1, from coordinate 35,528,947 downwards.
ACGTCTAGGTGATGCTTCTATACATTTTTAAAAATATTTTAATGACTCTTATATTAAAAATTAAACAAAAAAAAAGCATATTATGCAAATATGTACATAAATTTATTATTTTATATTTGATTTTAAAACGTATAAAATTCCAAATATTTAATATCCTATCTACCTACTATAAAATACGAAATAAAAAATTATGTTTTATATAAATTATTTTAAATATTATTTTCTGCCTTTTTTACAATAGTACTTTTAGCGTACTTTAACGCATGCAATAACAAAACAGTGAATTTTCATTCTGTTGTCCTATCTTAATTTCGTTGCTTACAACGACAGAGACATATAATAAGAATTATTTCTTCCACAAATATCCTTATACGATTATGGTTATTAATATTTTTTCAACTAACAACAGGGCCTATACAATTATAACTCTTTTTCCCATGTTTATTGTGACTTTCGTCTCAGTACGTATATCTTTTCCAATATTTCTCAATTGTTGTCGTTCGTTTTGTTGTATCTCAAAACCTGACTCGCTTTATATTATAGAAAAAAAAGCGGTCGTCCAGTACCTAAATGACTTCCTTAAACTCCCGTGTTATTGTAAATGTAAGCGACCGCGTTGTCTTCGATGGCTGGTATGCGTTTTGTCGAAGAATTGTTATTATAAAAGTGAGACGATTTACGCATACTTGTGGAAGAGGACATCAGAGCGACCGTCTCGTAATATCTCAGCCGTCCGCAGCAGCTGCGACTTTTAATAATGCCCATGAATCCGCGTCGGAATTTTTTGTTGAAGAACGCGTAGAGAATCGGGTTTATGCACGAATTGGAGGCGCCCAACCACTGGGCGATCGGCGTGGCTATCGGAAGAATTTCCTCCTCCCATGTTTCTATTTCGCCGCCGAATTTTATGCGAGCGAAGATCACGTACAAAGGTAGCCAGGAGAGGACGAACAGGATGACGACGGCCACGAGCATTTTGACCACCTTCACTTTCGATTTCTGCTGCATTCGTTCCATTTGACCGTCTTTTGTGTCACTCGGAATGTGTCGCTTCCATACCTGCAAATTATTTAAAAATATTTATATTGGGATAGAATAAAATATATGTTAATGACTATTAAGAGAGGCGTATCGAAAATTAAGGCATCGCCGTTTCGCGTTTTTTAAACTCATTTTGTAATTGTAGAATCTCAAATTTGGGTTAGCGATGCAAAAGGCATAAATTTATAATGTCAAGGTCAGTTTTTGTACCAATTTATTTTCTTAAGAAAGTTATGTGTTTTAGAAATAACCACAAAAATGCATGTATTTGTTTAATGTCTACTAACTAAAGCTGGTACACAAAAGAAAAAAAACGATCTCTACGCGCCAACAGCACATTTGATGTACGTTATAAAGAAAAAATCAAATTTATGTAATTCTTTTTAAAGATAAAAAACATTAAACAGTAAACAATGTCACACACATTTTACACGAGGTGTTTCGCGTCGTCTATCCCCACTTTACAGTATCTTTACCGGGCCTAGCAAAGACGAAAATCTATCGGAATCGGTCGGCTATTGCAGACGTAAATGCCAATAAATGTCATATATACCTATAATATTCGAGTGTATAATAATATAACAGTTATGGGCAATCGAAAATTGGCTTATTATAAAACATCAACAACATCAACAGTTCCGTAAGTATTCATTCTTTATACATTATGTTTCCTATCTATAGTATTTTTTTTATCTATGACAGAATCTGTGAATAAAACCGAAGCGCTGTGACAGAAGCGAATATGGTCAACCTCCATCTACTCACACCCCCTTGCATCTATCCGTCCCGCGAGTAATATAAGTTGCATAAGTTTCTATTTGTTGGTAAAGGCCACTCTTAAAGAGACGTAGAAAAACGTTGAAATTATGATATTTATTCAAAGCGACAGAATTTTAGAAAACTAAATGTAACAAGTAAATAAATTTAATTGCGATAAGAATTAGGAAAAAACAATTCTCCAGGACCGGCTTCGTGGCCTTTTAATAAATGAAGGTAAGGATCCCGAAAAATATTTGTTTCAAATGCAGACTGATCCAAGCTTAACAATCTTTAAAAATGAGATATTAACTGAAATGGCAAAACAATTCAAGACTCTAAAAGAAATTAAAAATGAAATTGCAAAACAATTCAAGACTATAGGAGATGCAGTTGAAAAACAATTCAAGACTATAGGAGATGCAGTTGGAAAACAATTCGAGACTGATATGAAGACTATAAAAGAACATTTCAAGACTCTAAATGATGAAATTGCCAGGCTTCCGCTTGATATCTCAAGCGGAAGCCTGGAGATTGCCCGAACAGCGAAGGTAAAGGTAAAACCTCCCACCTTCGATGGAAAGACGTCATGGATGTCGTACCGGAATCAATTCGAAGCCGCTGCAGGAGCAAATGGGTGGACGTCCCCGAAGAAAGCTACTGGTCTGATTGTGTCATTAAGAGGACAGGCCAGTGATGTTCTGCAGACCGTACTTCCGGAAGAGTGTCAAGACTACCTTAAATTGATCAAGCGTCTTGAGATGAAGTATGGGCATGCGCACCTGGGACAGGTAGTCCGACGATTGGTGAATAAGGTGCAACCCAAGAGAAGAACGCTCCGATGCTGGAATTGGAAATGGAGATGGAAATGGAAATGGAGATGGAAATGGGCCATGCGCATAGTAAATGTGCGAAGAAGCCCAAGAAAACCATAGCGGAGCAGCGAAAAATGAAACGGGTCGATGAGAAGAGGCAATCGTCGACCCCAGTATCGTGGAGCCTTAAAATAAATAGCGCAAAGTGCATCTGTGCAACACCAAATTGCTGATGCTGTTGCAAGAAGACCACGTCTAGAAGACTGCAGGCATAGTAACAGACTAGAAGAAAAATCGGCCAAAACATTCAGAACTGCCGTGGTTGACGATCAGTGGCATCCTGACAATTTGCGGATTGGTCAAGAAGCTGATGAAGACCTTGGTTCATTGATGGTTTGGAAGGGAATTGGTCGCGGACCGGCTTGGCAAGAAGTGGCTCCTCGTTCACAGGAACTGGAATCCTACTGGGCTCAATGGGACTCTCTGAAAGTAGAGGATGGATCTACTCAAGTGTGTTGTGGAGAACCCAAATGGAGAAGACTGCGTCAGTGGATCCTGGCGAAGGTTGAAGGATCTCCACGAGCGAGTACGCCATCACACTCAGGATGTCAGCGACAGGACGAAGAATCGTTACCACGTGCAAGCAGAGAGAGATGGTTACGGAGAAGGAGACCTTGTTTGGTTGTATGATCCTCAACGTCGCCGATGCCTGTCCCCAAAGGTCCAAGAATACTGGGAGGGACCATACGAAATACTGGAGCAAATAGATGACGTCGTTTATCGCATGAGACTAACACCTCATAGTGAGCCAGGGATGGTGTGTTTCAACCAGTTGCCCCATACCATGGACGTGACGGCGGTGAAGTGGCGGATGTGCGACGAATTGCTGGAAAACCTAGAGAGCCAGCTTTATAATGAAAAGAGGAGAAACACTATGATAATTTGATATAAATTCAGACTTAAAATGAAACACTTGAATTGAAGCTACGATTTTTCAACATGTTCCCCATCAACAATAACAATTGCAGGGCTACGCGGCAAGTGTCGCAAGGGGGAGCATCATATAAAGGCGTTGCAGCAGGGTCTCATTAGCAGCAAATCAGGAAGGGGTGCTCAAAAAGTTTTGCAACATTAACAACTAAATTAAATTAATTTTTTAAAGAACCACTGTTGGACTGTTGAATTGTTGTTTCCCTAATAATTCCGTCTATTATTTAAATATTTATCAAATGACAAATGCGTATTTCGCTGATATTTCTCCAAGTTTTTTTAGTAAACTTCTCCAAAACTCTTACATAGTGACTATTATTTAAAATAGCATTTCTTGCTCTTTATACCTTTAGAGCTTAGCTTAACCCTATTGGAAGCCCCAGTTTACGCAGTTGCTTTGTATGAGAATTAAGAATTCTTATATCTAAACCGATTTCTAAGTATTGTTTTGATCGTTTGGGTACAGGCGATATATCTCCCATTCTTTCGCCTAGGTCTAGTGTGGGGTATCCATTATAGCATGATATTAATAGAAATACGGACAACTCTCTAATATTCTGAAGTATTTAGAGTTGCACAAGGCAGCATATTAAACGGATTTAATATATTTCTGTAAATATGTAAATTATAATTTTTTATAATTTATTTATGGTTTAAATTTATATACTACAGTAATTCAATAATGTTTTCAAACCAGTTATCCGAATCTCAAAATTGTAAATCTGAAGCCTTTAGAGAACAAGAACGCGAGAAGCAAAAGGATAACAAAAAGAAATTCTTTGTGATTCCACTACAATAGATTTTGACATATGTGAAAAAATTGAAGAACAACATTTAAAACAAACAACCCAACCTGAGTAAGAAATTGAATATATTTGAGCAAGCCAAGAAGAATTAGATTAAGTTTAAGAAGCTGCGTCCGTTACAACATGATTTGGTCTTTTTTTTTGGAGTTTCTAATGTCCATGTACTACAACCTATTGCCAATAGTACCTCAAATATGAAATATTAACATCTGTCCTTTTAAGTAAACTTAATGATTCGTCAACTTTGCTTGAAATACGCAATAAAATCCGAACATCCTTAATAGAAATTGGGCTAGTATAGAAAACAGATATATTTAATCCATTAGATAATAAAGGTAGAAAATTTATCAATACATATTATTATCGCCAAATGCCAATTCAGAAAATGTGCTTAGAAATTGGATAGTGTATTAACTTTTGTTTCACGGTCAATTGAAAATACTAACTTAATCGACTTAAACCGTTTTATTACAAGATGTTACTCAAAATGTTAACCTATAAGACTTTACATGTACGTACACGGAACGCTCAAACGCATGTCCATTCCGAAATGTGTAAACAAAAGTTGTTCCAAATTATGTTTTAAATTCTGTATTTTCTTAATAAAATAAAACTTTGAGCAGGTGTTACTTCCGATTCGAATATAGAATTTTTTTATACAGAAATTAATAATAATAAATTCATTTACCGATACACGCGGTTTATAACGAACGTACATACAGTGTGTTCATGATGAGTGGAACAAATTCGTTTAAAATTCAAGTAATTATTTTGCAGAAAAACGCTCGGACAGGTCGATTAGTATTTTTAGTTGTGAATTTTTTGACATTAGAAAATTATATACAGGGTTTCTAAAGAAGAACATATGCAGCAATCATTGTTTTTTTTTAAATCGAACATACTGTATATTATGCCATATTTGAATTGTACAGTAAATTCTCAACACTTTTTGTGTAACATACCATATCCCCAAAATCAACGGTTTTCGGAATAATGACGTTTGAAATGTGATAAATTAAAAAAAAATTCATGAAAATCGATTAATTTGAAGTAGAGTTTTTTGTTGAAGATAAAATTTGCAATACCAGGTTGTTTTTGTTGGCTTTTAAAAAAATGTTTAAGGTGTCCTTGTTCAAATTGAACATTTTATTTCATTACCTATGTGTATTTTAATTTATCACAAAACTTATTTTTCCGAAAACCGCTGATTTTGGGGATATGGTATGTTACACAAAAATGTGTTTAATGTGTTTAGAATTTATCCTACAATTCAAAAATGGCATAATATACAGGGTGTTCCGTTAAAAAAAACAATGATTGCTGCATATGTTCTTCTTTAGACACCCTGTATATTATTTTCTTATGTCAAAAAATTCAAAACTAAAAATACTAATCGACCTGTCCGAGCGTTTTTCTGCAAAATAATTACCTGAATTTTAAACGAATTTGTTCCTTTCATCATGAACGCACTGTATATGTCACGTAAAACATATGAAAAGGAGATACATCAAACTATGTCTGTTATCCCGAAAAGTCAAAAATTATTAGTCCTTGCACTGAAAAAACAAACTGATATTCATCGACTATATAGTAGTACTAGAACGAGTACGCAAACCTAGACTGGCCGAAATCTGTGACCACTGTGTTCAAACGGGCACCCTGCATTTGTATCATATAAGCGTTTAAGTGAAATAAAGATAGGCATCCCTTCTATGAGTAGCTGTACTCGTCTAACCGTTACGAATGCGCAAGATAGAGGAATAAAAGTACTTACATCGTTCTAATAACATCTCTAATCCATTATAAAGACATTCCTTTTGGTTTGGCTGCAAATGCCTTCCAGCAGCCGCTATAAGTTCGTCATCGTCCATAAATTTTGTTCCACTTAGACTTCTTTTCATAGTAGGAAACAAAAAATAGTCGCACGGAGCGAGATGTGGACTATAGTCCACATAATAAGGTGGATCGTCTGTGAAGCCACATTCGGTAACGGCAGCTTTTGCAAGTCTTGATTTGTGGACTGGTGCATTATCGTGAAGCAACAGAACACCTTGTCTTGCATCAGTTTTCCTCGCCTTTTCGCTTTAATAGAATCTCTTAGGCGATGTATTAATCTTGCATAAAGCTTTCCTGTTACCGTATTACTCTTACGTAGATAATCAATCATTAGTATTCCTTGACAATCCCAAAAAATCGTTACCATTCTTTTTCCTGCAGAAGGGGTAACTTTAAACTTCTTGAGAGGGTGAGAACCCTTAACATGCCGCTGCATTGATTCTTGTTTCGACTCAGGGTCAACATGATGGACCCAGATCTTATCTGTGACAAATCGACTGACAATTAAACCTGGTTTATCTCCATAAAACGCCAAAAATTGTTCACACGTCTCCATCCGCTCACGCATTTGGAATGGCGAAAGCATTCGCGGAATCCATCTGGCACTAACTTTTGGCATTCCAAGGTATTCGTGCAGAATTCTGAAATCCGTGCTTTCTGAAACTCCTATTGAAGCTGCTAATTGTCGCTTCTTTAATCTTGCATCTGCCAGTACCAAACACTATTGCTCCGGTACGAAATCAACCGACTGAATGGCGCGCATTTTAAAAAAGGAAGTTGTACTAGAGTATTGCTGTCTGAATGCTAGCAAAGAATTTCTTTTAGGTTCACCCAAAATGTATGTAAATTATATCTATTAACTCTTCATGAAAATAATTAATTTTGAAGATAACGAATAGAGATGCTTCGTAAACTTGACATAAACGTTTACCGACTTTGATAGTTAACTCGAGCAGTCGGGCCTTCCCATTAGTTGAACGAATATTGCACCCCAAATATTCGTTCAACCAACAACAGCGCTGGTTTGACCGCTGTTTGCTTCTATAGTGATTATCTCACAAATTACAAAAGATGGGTATAGGATATTGTTAACAAAAATGAAAGACAATAAAAAAGGAACAAAATGCTATAATAAAATACAGGGTATTCCTCTTAAAAAAAAGTTTTCGGTATGCGAAGATTTCGGAAAATAGCCTGTGAAAAAAAGTTTTTTAAGATATTGTTGCGTTTTCGGGGTCGAAATAAACAACTCGTGCAAATGTTTTGAAACAGTCTGTATATTTATACACTTAAAACTAATGACAATATAAAAATATAAAATAAATGTATCGCACTTAAAACTACTACAAACAAATTCACACGCGTATTTATTTCTATCACTACTATTTATGTCAGTAAATTTATGTATTTTGTGAACTATAATAAAACTGCACTACTCACATTATTTATGTCTATTTGAACTGTACGAATACTATTAAATGAATTAATTCCTTATCCCACCGGTGGTATTTATATCTGTAGATAAAAGGTCTAGAGATACACCAGCAAATTCTGGCTCTCTTCTACCATATTCCAGACTTTCTGTCGCTGACGCAGTACATGAGTGCAGTTGATTTATGACTTATTTACGGTGCGTCGCGCCGATATTTACTTTTCTTTTGTGGACTTATTTCATTACAATATTGTCGAGTGCAACTTACCAAATGATGCAGAATTTTCTTAGCTACACGTCCCACCGATATTAATGCTTGCGAACATGATTTTTTTTTTGAACTCGTGTTTTGGTCAAGAATTTCCAAATAAAATAATAACCCAAAGACTTTTGTCTCAATTTTGAATAAAACAAAACAGTTGAATGGGTAATTTAAGACAGTACTAGAAAATGCAAAAATATATAGGGTGTCATTTAAAAAAATAAGGTTAATGCATTTCCGATGAAACCTCAAGCGTGTCAGAGCTGAAAGTATTTTTAAAATATGCGTCCAAAAAACCATGAATCTTCCACTACATGTTTTATCATTTATTTAAAACACAAAGGAGCAATCAAAGAAGCGGCTACTCATGACTTACTTTGTACCGTTATGTATTTCGTTAGTTTTGTACTTTTCCTTATTTTGAAACGAGAAATAAATTTTCAAAGAAGTCTTTTTGATTTGTTGCCGGATGACAACATTAATATACTTTACGTTGTTGAGGTTAATATTTTATAAGAAAATAAACGTACGGCTCACCCTAGAAAAAAGAACGGAGAAATAAATTAAGTGAACTCCAGTTATTTATTATTTCGAGCTATAAATCCGAGACGATCTGGGGAGCAAGGTTTTCCCCTCACCTGACAGGTATTGTACCACGAGAGATAGATGCGTAACATAATGGAATCTGCCGGAATTGATATAGAGTCAATCAAACGGTAATCTTTAACCACATCGAAACAATCCCAATCTGATAAAAGCGGCCGGAGAAATTGGAATAAAAAGAGAAGATTTCTTTCCAATAGTTCATTCCTCCATTGGTCCTGTCCATTGAACTTCCGTACTATCTAATCGTTATCTTGGGATTTCCGGGGTTTAAGCAATCCTCTTTTTTTCAGACTAAACATTACTTCTTTAGCACGTATCGATTTTGCGAGTTAATTTCAAGAACAAGCGGACGCTAAAATCGGACAGAATTTAATTTGGTCCAATTTCGTTCTACATGCGGAAGAACTGAGTAATTTATTTTAAAAGTCAGGTATTCGGCACATACCGCTGACAGATTTGTGAGATTATCTTTACTCTGTAATTGTTACAACAGTGCAATAGAAAAGTTATCTTGAAAATGCGTATCACATTTAGATGATCTAAGCAAATTTTTATCCGCATATCTTTAGTTTTCACAGAGTTATCTTACAATGAATTTGTGTTTTATTTATTTCTACTATGACAAAATAAATTTACATTTTGTTGTATTTCAATGAAGTGATTGTCGTATGCGTTTAACGATGACTATCCTGCTTTAAAATAAAATAGAAGAATGCACAACAACTTTTAAAGTAATAAATTTAACATTGACTTTAAATCACATTCTGACAGACAGATCAGGAAAATGTATCTGTATAATTAAAATTAAATGTTGAAAACCACCATTTATTGGCGAATTAAGGAATTATTGGGTGTTAACGCATTAGCTTCATACACTTAGAAGTAGGGGAGTTTGGGGGGTTCATGTCCATCTAAGCCTTTCTTTGGCATAGAACATTATAGCAAGTCAAACAAAAATATATTCTTTTAAAAAAAACCGGTAATGGCCACTACTGCCTCAGATAAATGTGGTAATTGGGGCCGGTGGTCATTATTACTCTTAGAAACAAAAATCACATACATGTTTTTACTTTGAGCCTCCAGAACATGCGTAGTGTCCCCATCTGCCGCATAAGTTGCACGTCAACCACAGTTCATCGTTTTTTTCAAACTCGCCACATACGAAACAGATATCTTCATCTACAGATTCGTCCTGATAAGTGTCGTATTCGGGATTTTGTTTGTCATTATAATTTCCTGAAGAGTTCTCTTCTGCAAGATCCTCTTTTTTTACTGCTACAAGATTGGCCATCACTTGGACCATCACTTGAAACCTGTCTTTTACATTGTTGGCGCTTTGAAGTTGTCGACTTTCTCTTGTTTCCTTTTGCCTCCCTTTTTCTTCTAACTGTGTTTTATTTGGAATTAAAGTGATAATTTCGAATGTTGTCTCGATTTGCTTGGCCCGGTTTTCTTCTCAGAAGGCTTTGGTTTCGAAGGCAGTGGTAGAATATCTACAAAGGAAATGTTTTGTTGGTCGGGCTCCTCCAAAGAAGTTGTTGATCTAGATTCAGGAGTCGTTTGGACTTGTATTATCACAGTCTGTTCTCGTGTTCTGCTGGGGCGAAGTCTTCATCTGTCAACAAGTCTGGGTTGTAAGTCTAAATATCTGTTCCTTGAAATCCGTTTATTGCTTTTTCCGGTGTAGCGACTTTGATAAAGACATTGTTAAATAATTCGACAACTTCAAAAGGAGTAATTTTTTTATATGCATGAGAAGACCTCATATATTTATCGCATCCTACGTTATAAGCTGTCTTTAGTGAAACATAAAATGTCACAACCACAAGTTGGAGCCTGTAAGAGGTGTGGAGTGGAAACGACAGAAGCAAACCAAATAGGCGTTAAGACTGCAATGACTGGCATGATTACCTATAATCAGGAGGAATTTGTACTGAATATAAACATTTGACTAATTTCTAAAAAAATGCATCAGCTATTCCACAAATAAATCCTCAGTTATCCACCCTTTATCTGAAACTCCGTAGATACCCCCTAGAGCTCGGAGGAGCTCCAACTACAAAAAGGAATTTTTGTAGTTGGAGGTTCATACGTGTTTGACCCTTTGGACCTAGAATTATCCCTGGTGTTTACACCGTTGACAGAGCAGTTTCGTCTAAATTATAAATTTATGATGGTCCAATTGTAGGATTTTCTTCCAAAGTCTTGCATAAATTATCAAGAAATCGCATAACCTTTTCTCTATTAACAACTGTAATTCAAATTATACTTGTTTCCTTAAAGAAATTAATTGATTTCTTCTGAGAAAATTATAGTACTAATCATCACCTGCTGATTGCTTTCCCAAATTTTAAAGGACACATAATACTGTTTCTTAAGGCATAAGCGAAATCGGCTTTTTTCACACTTTAATGAAACCATAAAAAGTTGTGATAGATTAATGGTGTGTTGTGCCAGTTCTTCCTCTTCTTCTGGGGTAAATATAGAACACCGTCCTAAACATGGTCCTTCTTTATTTTTCGTTTGATATCTCAATTATAATGTACTGCGAAGAATTTCATCACATCTGGTGACGTCCCGTTTTAATCTCCCTCTTTAAATCTCTCTTTGGTCCATGAGGTTTTTTTTTTGGACGTCCGCTGGAATTTTCGGTGTATCTTTAAGTAGATATTAGGTAACCAGCAGACAAAAAATCAAAATATTACGTGCATAGTGGGGTAATGGTAACCGTGCTATTAATACTCGTTTTGTTCTGGTCACAATTCTCCCGAAAATTTGCGCTCAGCGATCACATGCATTAACAGCCCAATAAAGAAAAATTGTACTGTTACTACCACGGATATTGCGAATGAATTAGCGAAAGTCATCGAAAAGCAACATAAGACACACAAAACTGACTACATTACGGAACCTGATATGTAAACTATACCAAACTTCCTCACTCAGAATCCAGTCGATTCCTTTGACGCAACAGCCCCATTTGTTAAACCATCTCAAATACATACAATTATCTAGGATGCCGCCTTAACTAAAGCTCCTCCAGGTCCAGACAATGTCAAAAACTTTTCCCTTCAAAATGCTCCACGAAAAACAATCGTTCACGTCACCCAAATTATAAATGGCGTCTTAGCTAAGACATCAACACTTTCCTTCCAAATGGAGAAAGTCTATCACTATCCCCATACCCAAACCTGGAAAAAATCCTGCAGACGCCACTTCTTACCGCCCAGTACCACTATTGTCCACCCTCTCGAAAAGAGTTGAAAAAACTTTCACAGAATATCTACAAGACCGGCATTAGACCAGAGCACAGTACTATTCATCCAACGGCACGGATTATTTCGGAAGCAACAAATGTTTTTAATAGAAGAAATCACACGGCAATTGTACTAATGGATATGGATAAGGCCTTTGATAGAGTAAGGAGACAAGGATTCATCTATAAATTAATAAAAGGTAGTTTTCCGTGTCGCATCATAAAACACATAAAACAAAGAAAACGTAACAGGTAAGAGTGAACAATACTCTATCTGATCCCCTAGTAAACACAGCAGGTGTCCCACAAGGTTCTGTGCTGGGGCCTATATTACATAACATTTACAATAGAAGCTGTGAAAAAGGTACAAAATCAATTGAACTTTTTCGAAAATTACGTGAAAAAATGGAAACTGACAGTACACCGATCCAAATCTACCACCATTATCTTTACAAAGAGAACGTTACCACTTCGATTACGCAAACTATTGAACTTCTCAACACCCAAATTCCAATTCACAGCAACATCAAATATCTTGGCAAATATCTGAACCAAGAAAATTAACATTCAAAAATCACATAGAAAGAACGCCAATAGAACAAACGCTGGTACTCAGACAAATTTATACACTCATCAAAAACTTCAAAACTACTGTAAAAAACAAAATGCTGCTATATAAACATGGGCAACGGCCAGTATTAACATACGAATCATCCGCATTCACTAATGTAGCAAATACCAAACTCATCATACTGCAACCGCGGAAAATTTTTACAATAAAATCATCTGTCACGAAAAAACCCTATGATCAACTATATTGCGAGGGCACATCAAACCCAAAACAAACACCATCACCAATATCAGCATCCGCCACTATTTCAAGAGCTTATCCCGCCTTAGTCAGAAATATAGATTTATAACAATCAAAGCACAAGAGATGTGCCTTTACTGCAAACAATGAAGTCATTAGAAGTTTTTATGAAAAATCTTTCTCTATCCATCAAGTGAACTAGTGCTATCAATCGAAAATGACACAAACTGTTTCATCTGTGTGTATAAGAATTATTTGTTCGCGCAATTTTAACAGTGACCAAAACGCATACGAAATGTCCATAGTCATCTCCCAAACCAAAATTTTAGACGTTAAGAAATATGTAGGAAAATGTTGTAACCAAAGTGTAAGAGCCTAATGTAGATATATGTAAGCAATCCTGTAATTATGATAATAAATATTTTTTGAGTTTGGGTTTGAATTCTCGTCCGATCACTCAAGTCAAACAGTCGCTTAAAAACAACGCGTGTCGTTGGCACCTATTTTAAATTCTTCGCTTTTCTCTTAATTATTATCAATTTGTGTAACAACATGTTTTGGATATCCTTACCAGTTATGTATTATCAACCTGTTCAATAATCTGCATAATTTTTATAACTCCTACATACAAAGTATCACATGACTATTCAATTCATAACTACTATTTGTTACAACACAACAATCTTAGTTTTTTAAATTGTATTTTTTTAATGCTAATTTGTGTTCTTATTAGTAATTAACAAAAAAATTACTTTTTTGCATGCCTTTGGTTAAAATAAATTTTCCTCGAGTGTTCCATTTTACTTTCTTATACGTAGTATAAGGAAGTATTGTGATGATGAAAATTTTCGACCTCGAGATTTTTGCAGATATCCAGGTTTTGAAGTCGCCTGATACCGAAAAAGTGGTTTTTAAAAAATGTCTGTCTGTCTGTCTGTCTGCCTGTCTGTCTGCCTGTCTGTGTGTCTGTGTGTATGTGACCACGATAGCGGTCAAACCGCTATAGCTATCAATTCCAAATTTTGTATTTACGTGTATAATCTCCCTCTTGAGATCTGATTAGGTTTTCAGTAAAATCGGTAGGCCGGAAGTAGCAGTTTACTTCGGTGAAAAAGTCGAATTTTGCCAATATTTCGTCAACTACTAAGTTTAAACAAATTTCTAAAGAATTCATATATACTTAAAATTAAGTTTGAGACAAATTGTCTTAAAAAAGTTTTTAGAAATTCCAACTGGGAGTAGGTCTTTTACTCTTATTGAAAATCAGTTTTTTGCGAATATCTCGCAAGTCATGCTTTTTAGACAAGTACGTTACGAGTATAAAAGTATTTAATATATAATTTTCAATATCTTTTGTATAAAAAAATTTCAAAATTCAGACCGGAAGTACCACTTTTACTCTTATCGAATAGCTATTTTTTGCAAATATGTCGTAAGTTATACATTCTATATATATTTATCAAGAGTACAAAAGTATTTAGAACTTGATTTGCAATATTTTTTGTATATATGAAATTTCAAAATTCGGACTGGAAGTACTTTTACTCTTAGCGAGCAGCACTTTTTTGATAATATCTTGCAAAAGTATGCATTCTAAAGCGATTTATTAAGAGAATGAAAGTACTTAGAATAGGATTTTGAATAAGTTTTGTATAAAAAAATTCTTAAAATTGTATAGTTTGAAACGCTCATACGTATAAGAAAGTCGTGTGGTGGCCACACCTCATATTTTTTATATATAGCGAAACAATCCGTATATAAATAATAATAAACACGTACCTTAATCCAGATCAACACGTAACACATGGTGATAAGAATCATGGGTAAGATGTAACAAAAGACCATATTGGCTATTAAGAAGTAAAGGGCTCCGTTGAGTGCCTCAGGCCAGACCTCTATGCAGAGCTGGACGTCAGGAGCGTCGCTGAATATCACCACCAGATCGAAGAAAATGGCCCATGGGATGGTGGTAGTCAGTGCGATGAACCATATGAACATTATCATAATCCGAGCGCGTCTCTTTGTTATCTGACATTTCAAGGGCCACCAAATAGCAAGGAATCTAGAAAAAAAAAGAAACAAGTGTGAGGTACCGTCGTCATCATAATCATCGACGTACATCAATGCCTAATACAGGTTCATTTAATTTTCATGGCTGTCGTTTATTGTGGGCGTCTTGAATGGCCCGGTCTCGACACTATAGAATTTACTTGACAAGGTGTCGTCTTAGGAGGAATAGATTTACTTTTTAACGTCTATTCGACAAGTTGATTTATGTTTGCTCGTCCTTGTGCCTACAATTTATGTATTACAGACTTATTTTTAGAACACTTTCACTGAAAGGCGTATTGTCCTGAAGTATTTCCAAATGTTTGTATACAATATTGTTGTTTTAGTCGTTGATAATGATAAATATTGTCAAAATATAAATTCAAGTTTTTCGTCTTTAATATTTTAGTTTTATTTATGTATACCGGGTGAACAAGTAAATTTATTCTTTTTTGTTCAATATAGTAGTTGGTTGAGTTGCTATTGCTTTACAATTTAAAAATATATACACTTATACAGGATAATGCATGATGCAAATTGATATTTCACATTAAAGTAAGAATAATTTTCATTAAGAGTATTTAGTTGCTGAAGTTAATATTTTACAAGATGTTTACGATTATCGTCAAAAAGTGACACTTACAAATGTACTTTTAACATATTATGTTAGTGAACAAAGTATATAAATTCTTAACTTCGACAATTAAACTTCGTCTAAATGAACAAAAATGGTACAATATCAGCATGAGTTGAGAATGGAAAATTCAAAAATTGGAAAATACTTTTAATAGGATATAGATATCCACAAACTATTTAATGACTTTAAACACACGTTCGATAGTATAAATGAAAACCTACTTATAAAAAATGGAAGAGATTACAGTATCACCTACTAGAATCATTGCCAACAAGAACATAACATAGCTTTGATTTACATTGTTGAAATTGATTATGTTAACCTCAAAATCTCGTTCCTTATGTGACGCAATCTAGTAATAAAATAATAAAACCATAAAGAACGGTTTATCAAATTTTATTGAAGTAAACATTCAAATAACACTTTAAACATTTATTATTAGTAATCTTGAAATAATGAAATAGACGGAAATAAAATTAAAAAAGTA
The DNA here is from genome assembly GCA_963170755.1 of Amphimallon solstitiale. Lineage (NCBI taxonomy): Eukaryota > Metazoa > Arthropoda > Insecta > Coleoptera > Scarabaeidae > Amphimallon > Amphimallon solstitiale. The sequence goes on along the minus strand of OY720681.1, from coordinate 35,513,163 downwards.
TTGCTGACAATTAAGTTCTTGGGTAGTTTCGCAAATATCCACTTTAAAAACCTCTACTTTAAAAACCGTTTAAAACGAAAAATCCCAGAAAATAGGACTTAAAACGGCTATTACTGAAGACCGACGATAATATATAGTTTAACAAGTCTGATTTGCCTATAATAACAACAACGACATATACACAGTATACATTCATAATAGGGATATTGTATATACGATAGATGTATCTACGTATTAAGACACAAAAAAATCATGGACCAGCTATGAAAGAACAGTAATACAAAGTAACCTTTTCCTTATTTTTCATCGTAATCACGTTTGCTACATTCGTCAAGATGCATGTATAAAAGGGCACTTAGTAATGTCCATTCCGCTAATCTATCTAATGCTCACAATTAAGTGAATGGCAATCCCAGTTCCACAGTTTCTCTATTCGAAGCGGATATTAATGAAGATATGAGCTTTCAGCGCTAATGTTAACCCTAATTTTTTTGGGTGACCGTACTTTTTCGCTAGGTTGACAACCTTTAGTCGTCTGCGGTGATGATTAATTAAAGCCAGAAAAGTGGGATGCAACCGCACCAGCTTGAGGTCGCTTATCGTGTCTCTTTAGAGCGAACACACCACTTCCGCAAATGTCAGCTTTACATCATCATGCCGTATCGCATTTCTGGATCTTTATTTTATCCGAAATTTAATTAAGTATATAAATGGCAGCTTAGGCCGAAGAAGAGTCTTTCATTTTTTCTTCGTGTTATTATCCGGCACTTGCTTCTGTTTGTTTGCGCGACGACAAAAGTTGATTTGTGCGTTTTTAGATATAAACATTGTGTACAAAAATATTACAATTTCTTATGAAATTAGCTGTTTACCGACGTCAAATTGTTATTCTTATTATCCGACTAATACATTTTGAGATTACGCACTATGAATTAAAATATAATATATTCAGATAGCTGGAGAAAATTTACAATGAAATTATGTAGAATAGACACGGAAATCGAAGAAAGCATAGGAACAGTAAGGACAGTGATGTAGTGTAGTACTTGGTGTAATAAAAACTTACTAACAATTATTGAAGATGAAACGAAATACATCATGTTTACTAATAATATTTAATATTTTTGTATCAAAACCAAAAGAAATACTGAAATATATTATACATAATTTAAACAAACGCATATAACACGCCTTATTTAGAGCCAATAATAATTATTCTATACAGTGCATTCGCCTAATTTTGACATGATTTCATCAGTTTCACGTGTTGACTTTTTAAACCATGAAAACCTCTGTAATTTTACAACTTATCTATATAGCTCACATTATAAGATCTACCGCAATGTTTCTCTAAGAGAAACCGAACGTTTTAAGTGTTAGCATAATAATCATATTTTTGTAAAACTTTACCTTGTGTGACATTTACCCAACAATTTGGGTAAAAGTGACAAAATTGAGTTATAATTGTGTCACTATCTTAAAAGTGTATTTACATACTTATAGACATAATATTATAACTGTAATACATGAGGTTAATATAACAGTTGGTAATGGAAAAATAGATTTATTGACAAGATAAAAAAATAAAATTCTTAATTTTACCAAGCAATTGGCATCAAACAAACAAAAGTTAGTTCTTAAAATGGCTAAAATAAAACAAACATAAATTAAGACTTTTTCGAAACACTAGCGTCAAAATGAATACCAACAATTTATTGCTCTCTTCTAATTTCTTTTAAAGCTGGCAATGCACGGATCACATCATCTTTTCTAAGCAATATTCTGAAGCTGGAGGAACAAACAGTTTCCCTGTTCTTTACAAAAATTTGACAGTTCTTCGTCGTTTTCACAGATTTCGCTCGAAAGTTGTCCAAAATAATGTCGTTTTACCCTATTTGTTGAATAATTAACTCAAACCTACGATCTAATTGAAACGTATGTGAAAAAATCCTTCTTTTATCTTCTTGCACAAACGGCCGCTTTGAAGAATTGCTGTCATGGATAGACAAACTTACATTGTCTGAACTATACGAATCATGTTTTTTCCGATTAACCAAAACCTGAACTTTCCTCTTCTTGTTTAAATTCATCAACAGTAGTAGTCAATGCCGATTCTCTTCTACTGATTCTTCATTCAAAGCATTCCTGGTTGGTGTCGATGTTGCATTCCACTTGTTCCTTCCATATCTTTAGACTTAAAAATATAGTCTTTAATCTTGTTTCCGTTTGTTGGATATATTCCAGTTTTCAAATTCTTTTCTCGAAATATAACCTGGCATGTCACTCCAAACTTTGCACACCAGACGACTAAAATCGGCTTAGGCAAGGGAATTTTCTAAATGTTCTTGTTGCCATGTTGCTAACAATTCTCCCACCTTTTTCCTCAAAGACGTGGAAAGCAATGCTATGTAATGGTTCGAGAAGATCGGTTTTGTGTGGAGGTAACTTAATTATATTTTTACTTATAATCAATTCAATTAGATGTATTGATATACGTGATTTGTGCCCACTACAGATTAGCAGCAGTGGACTTTCTTCAGGGCAGTCCTTTAAAAGCATATTCTTGAACCAACAATTAAATGCATTTTCAGTCATCCATCTGCTTGGAATGGCTTTATATCTATTTCCAGGCTATGTATCCTTTAGCATCCATGAACCCAACATTTGCATGGACTTAAATAAAATATATGAGTCTATTTTGTGTCCTTCTGCAGATGTGCAAAACAAAACGGAAGTGTTTGATCGTCCTGTACCTTGAGTGATTCTAAAGATCACTATATTTTTGGTAGAAACTAACTTCGGTTGAATTTGAGTCATGGCAAATTGCAGTTTCTTCTAAGTTGAAAATACACGATAGTTTATTACCCAAAGAGAAATTATCTACCTTATCATCATGTAAGTCGAAAAAGCCATATATTATTTCTAGTGTTGTTTGTTCAGTTTATACATATTGTCTTCTTGTTGGCTACTTGCTAGAGAAGTTCCAACGCTTAGAAAAGGTAATAAACTCGTCTTTTTCAGGTTTATTATTCCGAAAGCGTGTTTTGATGTTATTTTATGTTAAATAAGTTTCCACTACTTTTAAAATCTTCTTTCGTGAAAGTCCAAAACCCCACTTGTTAATTGTTTGTAAGCATTCTGCAAGATGTCTCGTCATTAATCTCTCCCTAACCCCTTGTTTTCCATTTTCTTGCGATTTTGTCAACCTTTACTGTCGGAAGAACAAGGGTTATCCTAAGCAGCAGTAGCATGTTTGACAGCCCATTGATTATCAATCAAGTTATTTGCTGTCTCGATATCATATTGATTATAGGAATTTAACCGAACGGCCGTTTCATTACTTTTCCTAGGAACCATAGAGGAAAGCAAAACAAAGGTAAAATTAAAATAACGCAAACCTTAAGTTATATAACTCCTGATTGGTTGATTCTGAGACCTGTGTCACAATGATACTCCCATCAATGTCTCAATAAGCCACCTAATTTAAAATTGGTAGTTTGTGGCACCGGTTGTAATTTTCATCGGTCGTTCTTTGAGATCACATATATCAGCATTGGCAATGTTAGATATCGAGTAAGAAACAGGCTCCACAGCATTCCTTTTTGAAGAAAGCAGCCACAATTTGTTCTGTAGTTGGGCTGATGGCCATGGAGTGTCGCTACGGTTATTTATTAGCTATAATGGCGGTATTTTTCGAATGAAAAAGACTGTCACAGTACTAATAATTACACATCAAAAGATATATATCAAAGATATATATATATACAATGTGTCTTATTGATTTACGTCGCTGACATTGCATTTCAGAGATTTTGCCGTTTTACAAATTCCACCCTTGTGTGAATTCCAATTAATTGTCAAATTTGAGTTTAGAATCCCATAAGCGTAGATTAAAAAATTTTTAAGCAGTAATTTTGAAAATTATCGACATAAACTAATCAACTTTATTATAATAATATAACTTCGAAATTACGACGTATAAGCAATGTTATATTTACATATAAGCATGACCATATGGTTATAAAATGATATTTTTATTGTCAATTAAATATTCAGGCACGACACTGGCGACAGGAGAAATGAAGGTAGTTTCCATTTTGACAAATTAAGAACAAGAACATGAAAATTTCAAAAATGCGTAAGTAAATTACAGACACCCACCACATTAATACAGGAAATCAGAAAATTAAAATGGCGACTTTTCAAGAAGAGAATAAAATAATTTTGAAAACTTGCAAAATTTGAATATAAGGGGTGTAATTATTATGTAAATTATTGACAGACAACAATTGACATTTAATATTTAATACAAATCATAGGCATTAGACCATATGAGCAAAAATATTTAGATAAGGGATGGCAATGGTTAAAAAAATTACTGTCTTTGATAGGTTCAGCTTGTTGTTGGTTCTACATGTTAACTAAAAATTAGTTTTTATTTGAAGTTTTATTTAGCATGAATTAAATGTCAGTTTCGATTTGAAGTTTTATTCGACATAGTATTCTCGCAATTACATAAGAGAATGGATATACAGCATTGTAGCTTGGCTGGTTGAATTTAAAGGACAGTTTCCTGATCTTGCGTTCTTGGAAGCTGATTTTTTCAATGTGTTTCGGAATTGTATGCAATTTTTCAGAAAAACAAGAAGCGTAACATATAAGGACGTTGTTAGCAGGCCAACGCTCCGTACAGAGGAGATTATTGATAATGTTCGAGAGATTACTAATGAAGCACCAACAACATCTTTGCGAAGACCCACACAGCAAGTTCCCATATCTTATGGTTAATGCAGACATTTTTGAGGAGGGACATTGTTTTATTTCCTTACAAGATGCAGGCTTCTCATGAATTGTTACCGCCTGATCATAATAGGCGCGTGTTATATTGCCAATAGTTCACCCGACATTGCACATCATCACAGGATTGCACATCAATGACCTCTTGGATTTGTCTTTCTTAACAGATGAGACGTGGTTTCTTTAGCAAGGTATATCAACTCACAAACCATGAGGTTGTGGAGTGCTGAAAACCCTCACATATTTCGTGAGTCTTTGTTGCATCTCTAGAAAGTTTGGGTATGGATTGGTGCTTCTCGCAATCGATTGATACCCATATTCTTTAAAGGAACCATCAATGCCCAAAGGTACCGAGACAACATTTCAGAACCCTTCTTTAACCAATTTCACGACGACGAGCTACAACAGGGATATTTCCAACTTGGTGGTGCCAATTCTCACACGACTTCGAAACATGAAAATATGAAATTTATGTTTGCATGAGAATTGTGGCCATTTTCATCATCTAATGTAATAAATTAAAAATTGGCCAATACCTCAATAATTAAGTTTTATTTGACAAGCTGATTAGCTTACATAATCTATATGTAATTTCAAATATTGACGAGGAATCAAACATGCCAGGTACGTTCAGAATTCCAAAGCAACCCTTTATCTAAATAATTGATGCTCATATGGTATATATGAAGCAAAATAAAATTATTAATTAACATTTAAATACAAATAAGAAGCCAGAAATATCAATAGACGACAACGACCATACCATGCTGAATAGACCAGTTCTTGTTCGATCACTGAAGTCAAACAGCATCGGGCGCGGTTAGTAGTACTTGGTTGGGTGACCGCGTGTCGTTGGCACCCTTCCTTGAAAAGTCACGAATAATAAAATTATCCGGGTTTAGTCTTAATTATTATCAATTTGTGAACACACTTGTTACGTTATTCGTAACTTCAAAAGTTCTTGTTATGTGTTGCGATGATGTAAACGTTACTTTAATTTGAAGAAGTAACATTTTAGAGTCCTTAGCTTCTTTTTCTTAAACTGATATAGACTTAAGAAAATGCAAATATGTTATGAGCATCATCAATATTGATATTTGAAAATTATAAAAACTTGTTTGAGGCTAATGGATGGAAACTACTTCGTTTTCACTTTCTTCCTTATGTTTGAATTGTAAAAATTAAAAGTATATATAGAAATATTTGTTAATACGAGGGCTCTTCTGTTTCTCCTGAGCCTGGTAAAGTAAAACACAATTTATTTAGAAAAAAACATTTATGTACTATTTTTCAAAGTATTCTTCTCCACCAGTCAATGCATTTTTTCATCCGTAAAAACCAATATTGAAAACATTTTCTCTAATACTGTAGCCGTAGCTTGTTTTCCCGAACATTTTGGAGAACCTGAGGCAAACAAACTGTAGCGCGCGCTTCTGAATTAACAGGTCCATCCTCCAGTGCTATATTGGATACATGCCCAGTAATTCCAAAAAATAATGCGACCGTCTTCTTGTTTCGACTTTTTTCACGAAGAACTTTTGTTGGAGCCGACTCATTCTTAAAGACCCAAACTGTCGATTATTGCTTTTTTTCGGAATGTTTATAAAATAATGTTAACTGCTTTTACACCAATCTCTAAAGTTGCTTGAATGCTTCTGACAGTAGTATGTTGGTCTTCTACAATCGTGTTCCAAATAAGAGCAATATTTTTTCTGTAACTGCCGTTTTTGCCTTAGGATGCCAAAAACTGTCATTTAAGGAAAGTCCACCGCGTTGAAATTCATTCTACCACCGCAACACGACTTGTCACAAAACACTCGATTGATTTCCTCAAAACATTCTTTACGGCTTAAGCCACGCTTGGAATTGTAAAAAATCACCGCTCAATAATGCTCCTTGTTTGGTTCCATTATTTATTGGCGAAAAGAGTACTTTAAACTAATGTAACTTACAAACAATCAGGTATATTTAACTACTGTCACTATAACTAAACTTGTAAACAACTGATTGAAATTGTCATACAAAATTTTTCGCAAAATATCATCGCCTACTAGATAGGCTCAACGGAAAGAGAGCTAAAAAAGTCCGTTCACAAATTGATGAAATAATTTTGGCAACTACACTGCAAAAGATGGTAGCCTAGACTGTTCGTATTATGTATATATGTATAGTGAGCTGTGTAGGATGACTTACTTCAGCAACGATATAGGTATTTCAAATCGACTTTTGGCTAGCTTTTTACTAGAGGTGGGCAAAACGGTATTTCTTTGACTCGGCTCGAACCGGAATAATAATTTAGGCTGCGCGCACACCAATTATACAAACTGTGTGACAAACAATTTATTTGAAGCTGTAATGCACACAAATTTGACAAATTATCAGATTGTTGTACACAAATTAAACAAAATATATGTAAAACTAAATTATACATTCATTTGGTATTTATAATTATTGAAGAGTATGCCATTCGAACATAAAGTAATTAGAACTAGAGCATTTCATAATTTTCAAAGCACTATTAAATGGCAATTATGATTATTATACAGGTGTAATAAAAATATTTCTAAGAATTTTGTAACTCAGACAACTACTTTTTTTTTATTTTATTATCCAAAGGAATATTTTTGAGAACTATATAATTAACAAAAAAAAATAAGTACTGTTATGCATCTTTGACCGACATAGAACAGGCAAAATAATTGAATTTGATAAATACCTAAATGAACCGATAATCAATAGACATCAGGATCCACTAACATGGTGGCATCAAAGAAAAGATGTCTATCCCAGAATTTACGAAATAGTAAAAAAAATTTTATGTGTCTTGGCTACATCTGTTCCATGCGTGCGCATTTTTAGTAAATCTGGGATCATTATTACTGACAGGAGAAGTCGATTAACAACCGCGAAAACATCACAAATCAGTTTTTTAAATTATAATTTGTAAATTATCAATGTAGAATTTAGATTTATACGTAAGCTATTTAGTTATTTTTACATTTTGATATTCAGTTCAGTATATTCATTTCATATATTTATACAATATGCAGTTATGTTGTACAAAAATAAATATTTTAGTGCGTAGTGCGTACCCTACCTGGTATATAATATTAAATGATCCGAGATCCAGTTCATTCAAATTTACCGAACCGGCTCTCTCTGTTCCCTGCTGGGATTCGGTTCACTGAACCGGTTCGTTCGCGAACGATCCACCTCTACTTTTTTACATTACATAGGTAAATGCACCGATGCAGCAACGTTTTAATTAGCACCAAATAAAATGTAACAAAAAAGAGTCTGGTGTTTGAAGTTAGTTTACTAACGTTTCTTGCAAATATTTTTGTTATTTAATCTGGATGTTATATTTTTACATCAGTTTTGCTCTAAATCGAAACAAGAGCAAACAAAATCAATCACTTTTATGTATTCGATATTGAAATATGTATGTATTTTGCGCAATATCCTACATAACATATACCTACCTATGTGTACATACGAACATATTCGAACTTAATATATGTGCAGGATGTAACTTGAGGAACTTTGGAAAAAGTACGTATGCAGTCAGACGATAAAGTTTGCGCTGTGCGCTATATAATTTAGGTTTGATATTTGCTGGATTTTTTCCTTAAATGCGAATCTTATAGGGAATTGCTTTGAAAACTATTGAATTTCTACACTGTGCACTGTCTACAAATACTCATGCATATGTATACGATTCAAATCCTTGTCCGTTTATACAAAAGAAATGTGTTGTATAGGATTTCTCAAATAGAAATAGATCATTTTTTTTATATTTTTGAGTGTAAACTTCTTGGGGCGCGTTGCGCTGATTGTAGTGGCTTAACCATTAGAGCAAGCGCGGGGATCGTAAGAAAGTATTCATATCGTGTATTTATATATATTAATACGTCCAACCGACCGTTACATGGAAGAGCATGACGCATCAGTCGTTTAATACGTTACTGAATATTATACGCGTGTGTACATGTGTAAATGTAATAAATGTGCGAATACGTTTTATTTAATACGTTACTGAATATTATACGCGTGTATTTCGTATTATTAATATCGCCTTGATGAAGTTTACAGTTCTGCTGTGTGGTTTTAAGCACACCCATTTTCTTGTTTTGTAGTGTCATCGATGCAATTAAGGTAGAAAAGTAACATCATTTATATGACCGTTTCTGCTTCTTCCGTAAGACTGAATTCGAAACACCCAAGTTTCAAGAACTCTATTCAAAAAACTACGTCTTATGTCACAAATGGGCGTTTAATCAGTGGCGGCTGGTGAGTACATTTTGGTGGAGCACGCACAAAGGCAAGAATGATTCGTTTATTATCGGTGATATGCTCGGCATCTGGGAATATATCACCGATAATAAACGAATCAGTCTTGTCTATGTACGTGCACCACCAAAACGTACTCACCAGCCGCCACTGGCCTTGAGTATTCAATATCAATGCATCAATTGAGTCAATGTAGTCTATTCTCATAAACAATAGACTGTAAATAACCCCGTAAGAATAAACACAAAGGTTTTAAATAACAGCTTCTTGAAAGCCATTTAATAAAATTTTTGATGTATTACACCAATTATTGGAGCCAAATGTTAGTTAAATCAATATCATTCATTTCATACCATAACATTAATACTGAGCTATACCGCCCACCATCTTCATTCTCATTTTAGAAGAAATAAGAATAATAATGCGACCGTGCCACAAACCTCGCCAGAAAGTAGAATTGCAGAATGTAAAGGTTTCTGGTGAACTTGTGCTTATTTCTCCATTAACGATAATTTTGCTTGTTCACCGTGCCAGAGAAGTGAAAATGATCTTTATTTGGGAATATGATTTCCTTTCCAAAATCACCATAATTTTCAAGTTGTTCCAAGGCGCTATCAGCAAATATACAACGTTTGTGAAGGTCCAAACGCTTCAGTTCTTGCGGCAGAACAATTTTATAAGGATGAAATCCAAAGTCGTAACTTAAAAAGGTAGGCCAAGTAGGTGTTTTGGAGAGTCGCAATTATAGTAAATGCCTTAGGATGGATAAATTAGGATTCTGATCAATACTTGCTTTAACTCCAGCAATATTCTCAGCATTTCGAGCATGTCTTAGAAAAACGCGAGCATTATACAAAGAACAAAGTACGCTTGAAATGTTTGACATTTCGAGGAATGGAAAGCACAATAAGTAGATTATATTTTGGAAGAGTAAGTTGCAATAAAAAAATTTGATAATTTCCAAACGTTGCTCAAGCATACATCTGTCCATGATTAAATTGCAGACTTTATTAAATACGCTTGACAACGGCAAGCAATTTTGACAGTTTAAATAAGGCCACTATTTTAATTTAAAAACATTTCGCCTCCTTTGAAAAACAATTTATTTAGGAAACGGTTGGAGCTTGTGTAAATATAATAAAATTCATTAATTCGTCAGAATATAAAAAAAAAGATGTACTATTTTAATATATCTAGATGTGCTGAAAAATAAGTGTTCTATATATAATGCTAATCCAGATCCATTATGTACATTGTCAATTTGGTCCAATGTCAGCAGTTACATATGCCATCCATTTAATTTTCCACAGAATACTTACTATAACTATGCTGCAATGGTTTAGTCGTTTTGGCAACCGACACGGCCAAAGTACTAAAGACGACGATTCACTGCGATTGTATATTTCCATCAACCGGAATAGTTTCAGAATAATAAAATTAAACCAATTAATTAATATTTCAGGATATATAGCTTCCGCAAGTGAAATACTATGGCATGAAAGTCAGTTACAAATTGAATATTTTAAATAAAGTAATTAAATATTACTTTTCAATAACTATATTTTATTTAATAATTAGTATATTCTGTGTGGTACTTTTTACTAGACAACTTCATTAAAGTAGATATACTTTTGTAAATGGTGAATTATTAACATTTCGAAGAGCAAATTTAAACATTTCTGAAAGATTCATCTAATAACGTGGCGAATCGTCCCTTTTATTGCCATTTTCATTAAATCGCTCTAATGTAAATGTTGATATTTCTTACTGAAAACGAAAAATACCTCAGAATGAAAGAAACTCTTGTGATTTTACTATTCTGTGTAATAAAGTATCTTGAATCCATTTTAGTTTCTTTCTCGAGATTTTTGCAGATGTTCACGTTTTGCAGTCCCCTGATACCAAAAAAGTGTTTTTTAAAAAATCACTCTCTCTCCCCCCCCCCCCTCTCTCTCTCTCAGTGTGTGTGTGTGTGTGTGTGACCACGATAGCGGTCAAATAGCTATAGATATCAATTCCAAATTTTGTATTTACGTGTATAATCTGCCTCGTGAGATCTGATTAGTTTTTCAGTAAAATCGGTAGACCGGAAGTAGTACTTTACTTCCGTGAAAAAATCGAATTTTACAAATATTTCGTCAACTACTAAGTTTAAACAAATTTATAAAGAATCCATATGTACTTAAAATTAAAATTGCGAACCATCTTATTTAAAAAGTTTTTCGAAATTACTACCGGAAGTAGGTCTTTTACTCTTATCGAAAATCAGTTTTTTGCCAATATTTTGCAAGTCATGCTTTTTAGACAGGTACGCTACGAATATAAAAGTATTTAGAACTTAATTTCCAATATATTTTTTATAAAAAAAATTTAAAAATTCGGACCGGAAGTATCACTTGTACTCTTACCGAATAACGACTTTTTGCAAATATTTCGTAAATTATGCATTCTATATATATTTATTAAGAGTACAAAAGTATTTAGAATTGGATTTACAATATTTTTTATATACATGAAATTTCAAAATTCGGACCGGAAGTAGCACTTTTATTCTTAGCGAGTAGCACTTTTTTTCGAATATCTTGCAAACTATGCATTCTATAGCGATTTATTAAGAGAATGAAAGTACTTAGAATAGGATTTTGAATAAGTTTTATATAAAAAAATTCTTAAAATTGTATAGTTTGAAATGCTCATACGTATAAGAAAGTCGTGTGGTGGCCACACCTCATTTTTTACTAGTTTACCCACCTATGAGAGAAATCGTAGAAGGTAGTACATAGACAGCATCTACCAGAAAATTTTAAAATAAACTGTTTTTGACAACCTAGAAATTTGGGAATTAAGCAAAATACGAAACTACTGACCCAAGCTCATGAAGTGAATGCACTATTCTGTATCATCGAAAGACTGCAACACATTCCCAATTATAGTACAAAAAAAAGGACTAATGTCAAAGAAGATTGCTGGGTTACATGTTTAATTTTAATTTTAATTTTTTTTTGAAGCGAAATGCCTCGTTCTTCATTTTTCGAGGTACGTGTATGTTATTTTAAAATCAGAATTTAGTTTTTGTGTTCAGAGTTCGCATTATGTACAGGAATTACTATTACTTATTTATTCTTTTTGGGACTGTTCGCGCTGTGTCGTTCTTCTTCTTCTTCTTCGTACGACTAGGATTTATCCTGTTTGTCTACCTCTTATTCGGTTTCGGTTGTTGTTGATTGTATATTGTCTTACCATCTCTTTTTTGGTCTTCCTACTGGTCTTCTGCTGTATGGCTTATTGTTTTTAGAGATGTTTGCTAGTTGGTCTGGTCGCATCCTATCTACGTGTTCGTTCCATTTTTTCTTTCTCGTTTTCACCCATTTGTTGACGTCTTATATGTTACATTGCTCTCGTATGCTACTGTTTGTTTGTCTATCTCTTAGTGTCACTCCTGTTATCGATCTTAATACTTTCATTTCCACGTTGTTTATTTTATGTTTTGTTCCCTTTGTGTCTGCCCTTGTCTCTACTGCGTATGTTAAAATTGGTCTCACTGTTGTTTTGTATACTTTCAGTTTGCCTTCTGTAGTCATAAATTCGTTTCTCCAAATGGTTTGTCTCAAACAGCTACTCACTTTCATCGCTTTAGTCGCTTGCTTTGTTGCTTCTGTCTTTAAGTTTCTCTCACTGGTGATTTCAACTCCCAGGTAGTTGAACGTCATCACCTGTTCCATGCTTTTGCTCTCTAATTCTAGTATACATCTGCGTGGTTCTCTGCTAATTACCATGCATTTGTTTTTTTCCGCTGAAATCTGCATGTTGTATCCTTGTGCCCTAATATTAAATGAGTAGAGTTGTCTTTGCAGGTCATCTTCGTTACTAGCTACCAATACTGCGTCATCTGCGTAGCATACTATATTAATTTGATGGGGTCCCATTCTGTACCCCTCTCCCTTTTTCACTAGATTGATTATTTGGTCCATTATCATATTGAACAATGTCGGGCTAAGCGAATCCCCTTGTCGTATTCCTCCTTTTATGTTAATGTATCTCGTTTATTCTTTTGGCATTCTGACCCGGGTTTTGTTATGTATGTTTATTTCTATAATTAATTTTATTATCTTATCCTCTATTTTTATTTGTTTGTAATAGTTTATGATGTCCTTCCGTCTTACCTTATCGAAAGCACTTTTTAGGTCTACGAAACACATATATGCGGGCTTCTTATATTCAATTAACTTTTCAATTATTTGTCGGATGATGAAAGTCGCGTCTATAGTGCTACGGTTTTTTCTGAAGCCTTGTTGTTCCTCGGCTATATCTAATCTTTCTTCTATCTTGTCTTTCATTATTGCAGTTTGCAGTTTCAGCATGTTATTCAATAAGCTGATTCCTCGATAGTTTTCTGGTTTCCTCCTGTCTCCTTTTTTAGTATTGGTATCTTTCCATTCCACTGGTACTTTTCCACTATTAATAATGTCGTTGAATAGTTTCTGAATCCAAGTGCATAGCGTTTTCTCTCCATATTTTATGAGTTCAATGCACCTTTCATCTGGACCCGGTGCCTTTCTGTTCTTTAATCGTTTTATTCGCATGTTTATTTCTGCCTCTGATATCTGTACTCTATCATTGTTCGCCTCGTTGTTTTCATCATCCTCTTCTTCTGTTTCTCCATATAATTTTGTGAAGTGTTCGGTCCACTGTTCTTCTGTGATATCGTTTATTCTTATGAATTCATTCATATCATTTCGTTGGCTTCTTATCATTTTCCACACTTTTCTTTGTAATCCTTTAATTGTGTGTCGTTGTTATCCTTTAATTGTTCTTATCGGCATAGTGACGATTTATATGCTATTTTTGAATTGCCCTATATAGTTGATTTATTGTTCAGTTTTGTTTCTAAATTTCTTTTACTAATTTTTAATTATAATGCGTCTTTAAAGCTTTTTTGGTCATTGTCTGGGGATAGCTGCGTACGCATGTCGCGCTGAAGTAGACAGCACTTACGATACTTCATGTCAAGCTTCCGTTAAGTACGGTTTAAAGTCGTTGCTATGAATTGTATTCCACATTATACGTATTACCCTTTATTGGGTAAGAGGCGCAAATCATATATTTTAGTTGGATGATTAGGTTTGGATTGGAGAAAATTGTAAAAAAGCGAATCCAGATTCTTATTTAGAGTATCGATTAACTTTTTTTGGGCGAGTTTTGTTCTAATTATTATTTGCAGAATCTCCTATTGTATCTTAATCTCTGATTGTCGTTTCTTTCTAAGTGTTTTATTTGTACTACAGTTGCATAATTACTCTGGTGAGGCGAGATTATTGATGATAAATTTACTAGTTTAGCGACCTTGTGGCTTAAATGGTTCACCATTTTGTTGAGTTCATATTTGCGGACGGAATTAACCTGGAATTTTCAACTGGAACCTACAATGGGTTTAGGGCATAGAAAACCTTGTTTCAGTGTTGTCTTATTATGTAGATTCGCCTATTTACGCAACTACAACGTCAATTACTTGATTAATTGAATTTTCAATTCACATAAGTAAACGTAGATCATTATTGAGTGGTGGGAATCACCTAAATTTATTTTTTTGTAAAATTCATGTCGTGAATCGTGGGAAATCAAATATCTTATGTCAGTTTAACTCTTTTTTAATAAAATATGCTTGTGATATACAAGTCAAGTGTCCCTCTGAATTTTCAATTTTGTACATTTTAATTTTGCATTTACTTCATGTTAGAATTAAAATTTCTAATTCTTAGGTTTGTTCTTTTTAAATTATGCCCTAATTTAATTTGTATAAGTAACAAATAATAAGACTTTTCTTGTAAAAGCTTTTAATCTATAATCATTTTTAAAGCACTTGAAAAGTTTGTTGAACTTTTCAGCCGAAAGACATTACCTGTGCTACATTAACTCTCCACACGAAAGCTATCGTAGCTTTTTTGGGGGGTGCTACTTCTATCGAGCACCACTTATACTGTCTGTTTTTTTTAAATTTCTTATTTGTAATTATACTCAATATTTAAATTGGATTTTGCTATTTAATTTTTCAGATACTATACAGAGGCGACCATAAAACTCGGAGGCTTTTACTAGATTATAACTTGAACCTTCAGTTCTAAACAATATTTATAGGGCGTGACCTTCCTGTCCTACTTCTCGGGTGACAGCTGCTTCAGAAAGCTCGTCAAATAATTTAATGCAAGGTAGTACCATTTTTCGATCGTCATTTTTGGAGATAATTTCAACCCACCCCCTTCTCCGCATCGGGCGAGCTACCCTGTTCTTAAGAGTACTCCAACCAAGAGTTGAGTAGCTACGTAGTTCAAGTATTTAGATTTAGACTATGGTACCGAGATTTAGAATTGAAAGGCGACTATTTTGCGAAGCACCATACTTGCCCCAACTTACGGCCAGTGAGAAACATGGGGAAAATTTAATTAGGCTCCGCATCCAAAAAAAAGAAAATAAAAGTTAAATAGAAAGGAGCGTTTTCAAGTTGGCGAAATATGATATGACATCTCAGATCTTTCAATTAGCTTATGTATGCCTTCATAAAAAATGTTCTACCTTCGTCTGAAACATACGCTGAAACTGCATCTAATATTTTTTCATCCCTAGAAAATTTCTTCCGAGGCAGCTCTTTTTCATTTTAGGAAAAAAGTAAAAATCGCTAAGAACCAAGTTTGGACTATAGGGTGGGAGCATTGTCGTGCAGAAACAGAACACCTTTCGTCAATTTCCCCTGTCTTTTTCATTTAATAACTTATTTTAATTGCTCCAGGATTGAAGCGTAGTAATCTTCAGTTATGGAAACGCCTTTATTTTTGTAATCAATTAACAGGCTTCCTTTCTGGGACCAAAAAAAACAGAAACCATCATTTTTCGGGCCGCCTGTGACACTTTAAACTTCTTGGGTGTTGGTGTACCTCTTTTATGCACTGCATGGAGTCAGGTTCATAATGCTGAAACTAAGATTCATCCCCAGTCACAATTTGGCTTAATACACCATCCCTGGCTTCATTACGGAGATCCATAAATGCAAGGAAACATTCCACGCGAGCATTCTCGTCACCTAACTTTTGCTGATTTTAGTCATGCCATGATGATTATCACAAATGTTGCATCAGATACTCCAGTAATTTCTGTGAGTTGTGTGTTCTTAGCCTAGCACCTTCCATTATTTATTTGTCGGCTGTTTTAGCAAGTTCTGGAACGGTCACTTCGATAGACCGCCCTATTCGTGGATCGCCTTCTAGTGATTGCCTACCTTGCTTATAGCGGCTGTGCCACTTAAAAACCATAGTTTTTCCCTGACAAGAATCACCGTAAACCTATGACATTTTTTCCTCTATGGTGAAACTTTCCTTATTTAGTAATTTTGTTTGACTGGGAGGGAGGACGACTGTGCACGCGTTAAGCTTGGCGAATTAAGGATTATTGTAGTTTGTGCTTATCGATCAGAGACTTGGGGCGGGATATCACTGAGTCACACAGCCTGCTGAATTTGTTTTCTTCTTTTGGGCTGGGATTTCTTGTGGATTCCCCGACGCGGGTTACTGAGACCTCCAGTACAATTATTGATAACATGCTTTCCCTAATGTCACTCTCGGTTCTCTTTGTGTATGAATCGTGATTCCCTGATTTCTGATCACCATTTTCAGCTCTTCACTATAAAAACAAAAAGCTTCTCTCAACCAATTAAATACACCTTTAATATGGATAATATTGTAAGATTTCAGGTGATAATGAGTAGGGAAATCTGGGCCGATTTGGTTCTTTGTGCGGGGTCTAATAACAAGTATGAGATATTCCACAAAACTCTTTTGTTTAATTTTGATTAGTGCTTTCCTTTGAATAAAACTAGAATAAATAATAATAGTCGATTACCTTGGTACTTTGAAGATTTGAAAAAGCACGCACAGGATGTTTTGGGTTTGTATGATCTGTTTAGAATTAGTCAGCCAAAAAGCAATATTATGATAATTTAATAAACAGATTGAGTAATAAAACTAAAACCTCCTGAAAAGTTGTTAGAAGTATTACGGAAGATCAGTGTTCAGATGAGAATAAGTTTTATGATTCCGCGGGTAGAATCATTGATAATCCTAGAATGGTTGCTGATTTATTTAAGGAATATTTTTCTTCTGTTGAAAAGCCTAACGTAGCTCGAGCCACACTTAATCAGTTCGTTGGTACAGTTAATAAGAGTTTCTTATTAAGGCCCAGCTGAGCCTAATGCCATTCCTCGCTTTATATTAAACTATGCGTCTGATTTTATATCCACACCTCTTGCTGATATAGTGAATGAATGTTTTTGTGAAGGTGTATTTCCAGATTCCTTAAAGACATCAAAAATAATACCCGTGCATAAGAAGGGCCATCGTAAGAGTGTCGAAAACTACAGACCAAAACATCTGCTTTCTCAAATATTTTTGAAAAGACTATTAACTTAAGGTTAGTTCAGTACTCGACCAACAACAATTTTATTTCATCTTCAGAGTTTGGATTTGTTTATGGTAGGTCCACCCAAGATGCTTTACATCTGAGTTTAAACTATGTCTATGAACAACTTGACAAAAAACTGAAGGTTGGAGGTATTTTCCTTGACCTGAGTAAGGCTTTCGACATGCTGGATCACTCTATCTTATTGAATAAATTATATGCTTTGGGTATTTGGAGTGTTACATATGACATGTTTAAATCTTTTCTGACTGTGCGAACGTCTACTGTGCATGTGACCGGCCAGTAGATAATGTTGTGGAGTTATTCAGTTCATCGCCTATGAACTTGTTTTGTGGAGTACTTCAGGGTTCCGTCCTCGGACCAACTCTCTTCATAATATATAAATAAATAATTTGTGTGAAATAATGAAACATTGTACGATTTCCCAATATGCCGATGATACATGCTGCATTGTCTCTCACCGTATGTTTGATGACATGTCTCGGGCAATGATGGTTGCTATTGGTGGCATGGGTGAATGGTGCGACAGCAACGGTCTTCTTCTTAACGGTCAGAAGACTAGTATATTACAATTCAAGTTATTGCCTGGTGTACCTTGTAGCCTTTATATTCCATTTCGGGGGCGATCTATACCTGAGTGTAGTCAGGTGAGGTCCTTGGGACTAGTCATCGATTCTGCTTTCGGCTGGAGGCCACATTACCGGCAGGGTGAGTGTAAACTATTGTCGGCATTGTACTGAATTAGGAACTTGAAGAGTTTTGTACGTCTGAAATCGGTTAGATCATTTTATTATGCAAATGTTGAATCTAGATTGGGGTACGGGTTGGCCTTCTGGGGTTCCTCTTCCCTTTCTAGGGGGGTGTTCCTGATGCAGAAACGTGTTATTAGGTGCGTCATGGGTGTGTCATCAGCGACATCTTGTCTCCCGCTTTTCAGAAATTACGTGTGTTACCCTTCTAAATAAGTAAATATAATTGTTAATAAACATCGTCTCCGTAATGTAAAGTGTAATGTAATTCGATATGTCTTGGCTATGTGTTGTATGTATATAAATATATATGAATCGTGTAGCATACGTTGTTATTTCTTGCCGAGTTGTCCTTTTAATATAACAAATGATACATGAAAATATTATTTAAAGTATCCATTATAAAGGTATTTAACCATTTGTGTTTGTTTCTTTTTATGTTAAAGGCAGTATATTGTGTAGGATATTTCTTTGTTTGTAAAACATATAAAATCATTGATTTTGAATATAATTATTGTTTAAATTTTAAAATGGTATTTTTTTTTATATTAACATTTAATAAATGATTTAGGGACCTTTTCATTAATCATCTCTCTTAATCGCCCTCGAGAATCCGAACTGAGCTTAGCAGGCAAAACAATCAATTTTATTTTATTTTAGAATTCTATAATTTTATATTATTTTTTAAATTCAATTTTAAAGGTTCTATTTCAATATTGGCGCAGCAACGTGGCGCATAATCCTATCATTATTATTAATTCTATTAACATTTTGAGGTGTATCATTTACATTATGGTGCCCAACTTTGGGGCATTTTACGAGTATTTTTTTTAATATTCACTAGGTCAAATACTAGTACTATTGTAAAGCTTATGATAACAAAACAACAAACGCTGTAATAGCAAATCCACTATATATGTAATACATTTTACGACAAACATATAGAGGATATTATAGGAAATCAATTTCCCCAAAATTTGCATTTAATAAATCTCAAACAAATTTTGATATGTTTGGATCGAATATGTATATTAGACCGTGCTTGAAAACTTGAACTCGCGACCTTTCCACAAAATACACTTAAATGAACATCAGAAAGTCATCTGTCGACGTAACACCGTTTAATATTAAATGCATTAATGGTGTAGACGCCTTCATAAAGATACAAACGTATCTTGCGCGCAGTTTGTCATCGTAAAAAAACAAGGCCGGGATGTGGCATGTCAAGAAGAAACGTCCGTCTAAAAATAGTATAAATTAAATTGCGATGTGGTCTTTTGGGTACGTCATCGGCAGTCAGAAAAATAACAAATCAGCAAATACACCCCCGACAAGTTCCTTTTTTCGGCAATAAAACTCCGGGACTGGGTGCTACAAAAACAAAAAGCGAAAAGGACTGTTTTCGTGTTTACATAACTCATTCAAGTGAAGTAATATTCATAGGATTGAATACACTTTCTACATCAGTTTAAATGGAACTTGAGTCCCATTTCATTTTCCATTTCAGTTTGATGTTTGTTTATGGTAATTTTTTGTATTCTACTGCGTCACATACAAATGCTTTATATTTGGATCAACTGGAGATTACTTGTCGCCATCAAGTAGTTACAATCAATCAAATTAGATTATTGCTTCAGTAAACTCTCTGGATTGTTTATCTCGAATGAATTCTACTCTGTGAACCGACTTTTGTATAAATATTCATTCAACGAATAAATTGTACCATGATTAATAACAATTCATTATTCAATTATTTAAATAAATATCCAACTATTATTTCTCCATAATATATATTTTCCTTAGATTGTCAGCACAAACGCAAACCATTCAAGACCAGTGGCGTGTATCATAGTTACGCAAAAACAAAATTCAATAATCTTGTAAAAAATTCATTACACTCATATTGTTATTACCTTTCTAGTGTTAGGAATACTTGCAAAATCGGAATTTTATAATTAATCACTGCTAATAATAGTGAGATTGTAATATACAAAACTTAAGCCTGAAATAAGACTCGAACTCATAATTTCTGCTGCTTTAATCAATTAATCAACCAGAGCAAGTATTTTTTTATTAAGATTTCAACTTAATTAAATATAGTAGACTATCGATTGTGTCTACTGTACAGCACATCGCGTAACAGAAACCCGATATAACATGAACAACATATTAATTACGCTAGGCCACCGTATTACACATTCACTTATCTTATTCAGTACATACATTTTGAGCACAGTGCTCCGCCAGCGGCACTACATCGGGTGTAATATTTATGAAACATTTTCGTCATGTTCTTTGAAAATTGCAAATTTTGATAGCCTTCTCTATCCTTAAAAACTAAACTTAAAAAAAATTAAACCAATCAAGAAATAATTAAATAATTATGAGTGCAACATTAAACGTCTTCTCTCAAGTTAAACAACACACTTCAAAAATATTTACGTTCACAAGTCACGCGCTCGCCTTGATAGTTTCTTGGCAGCTAAACTAAAAAGAACCTCACCAATCTGTATCGTTATCCCTAATATCGTCTTCTTTTCTCGGCCTTTCAAAATCTGCCATTCCATCAAGGCCTCTCTATACATTTTATCTGCACATTTTAGCACCTGGGCAACCAAAAAGTATATGAGCTGGCTGTGTCTACTGCTCCGCATTGGCAGTCTGATGCCTCACGCTTACGAATACGATTCAAGTATGCAGCAAAATGACAGTGTCCAGTAATTAGTTGCACTGCTTATTGCGAGAGCTGTACATCTAGTGCATAGGTTCCCAAAGTGGGCGATAACGCCCCCTTGTGGGCGCTGCAGGTCAAAAGGGGGGCGGTAAGAGACCCAGAAAAAAAATGGGGGCGTTGTGTAAAGGCTTAGGGGGCGATTTGTAATTTCATCTAGAATCTAGGAGGACTCTTAGACACCGACTGAGCTCTCGACTCTCGACTAGGGATGGGCGATAAACATCGATGTTCATTGAACATCGATATTTTAGGATCGATGTTCGATGTTTTTGCATCGATGTTTGCAATTTAGATTTATCGATAAACTATCGATGTTAGAAGAAATATAGTGAACATCGAACTTTTAAGCTTGACAAAATGTATTTGCACTAATCACAAAATAAAACAGCGTCCTCTGTTGACAAATACAAAAATGTTTCCAAATTAACAGCTCACATACAGGCTACGAGGATGTAAAATTGTCTACGAATAAAAGAAGTATTTAAATTTCACAGTGCTATATCATATAAATTCGAATATTTCATTTTAGGCTCTTTTAAATATTACTCAGTATAAATATTTAAATAATATATAATTAAATACATAAATTTATAGTACTTTTAATGTGCAGAATAAAAGTTAAATTATGTATGCATGCAGAATAAGTGAAGGAGGTAAACGTATTTTCATAGAAAAAGAAGGGAGATAGACATTACCGATGTATACTTCTTCGGGAAATTCCCTAGTGCGTACAATCATACACGACGATACACGTATTAAATGCAAGATGACACATCAGAAATATAAAACCATATCCATATGTATCTCGGTATTTGCCAGCGTAGTCAAAAAAAAATGCAAGACTATAAAATCCCAAATAAAAATCGTTCTCTTAAAAAGCTTTGATACACGTAAATGTATATATTTTTTAAGTATCAGACGATTTAAGTCATGTGGTTGTTTCATGCGTAATTGCATAATATTGTTTTTTTATATAGTTTTTTTTGAGTAGTTTCTACAGTTAACTACATATTATAAATGTATATATTTCTTTTATTAATTTTTTTGAATAGTGATATCTTTTATATCATTTTGTTAAGGACGTAAATTAATTAAGTTATAATAAAGTTTTTGTTAAACTGCCAAAAAATAAATCTATAAATATAATTATCGATGTTTAAAAACATCGATGTTTGGTAGTCGATATTTTGCAACCATCGATGTTGATCAACGATGTTAACATCGATGTTTGATATCGATGTTTACCCACCGATGTCCCATCCCTACTCTCGACTACAGCTTGTGAACATCAACTAATATTAATTAAGAGATTGCTCAAACCAACTCGGTTCGATATTTCTCTCCGAGTAGTTCATATATCTGTCCTGTTTTATTGAATAAATAAAATAAAAAACATATCAATCGGTCGCTCCGTTTCGAAACGAAAAGAGACACAAACAAACAAATAAAAAGGCAACTGTATCAATCGGCTGGTTCATAGAATACTTGTTCTTACTTGTTGAGTACGATTGAGCGTCGAATGAGATAAACGAGTTTATGCATGTTTGTCTTATTCCTGTCGGTGCGTGCTGCTTATGCAATCCTATATAAACAACGTAATATTTATTTTATTTTCATTTGCGGTTTCGCGCGTAATAGATAAGCAGTACTTAAGTTCAACACTTATACTTACGTATTTCTCAAAACAAAACAATGTCGGAAGTAAAAAAGAAGAGACGGCAATACTGTGCGGAATATATTAAATTCGGATTCATTGAAAATCCTACAAACCCATCGTCGCCTTTGTGCCTTCTATGCCTAAAAACATTTTCGAATGAAGCAATGAAGCCTTCAAGACTTCAAGATCATTTGAATAAAATGCATCCAGATAAGAAAGACAAGAATGTAGCATATTTTCAAGACTTAGAGAAGAAGCATAATACTCGGCCAAGTGTAGCAAAACTCTTTTCGGCGGCTGCTAAGCAAGATGACGACGGACTTCGAGCTTCGTACAACATCTCTTTGTTAATTGCTCAAAAAGGCAAACCACACAACATCGGAGAAGTGTTAATAAGGAAGTAATAACTACTGTGCTTCATAAACCGGCCGCAGATATTATCGGAAAAATTCCTTTGAGTAATAATTCTGTGCAAAGACGAATTGATGAAATGGCCGGAAACATAGAAGAATCATTGTGCAATCATCTGAGGACTAGTCAATTCTCAATTCAGCTCGATGAGTTCACTTTACCAACTAATGAAGCATTGTTGCTGTCTTACGTGAGGTTTATTAAAGATGAGAAAATATGTGAAGAACTATTGTTTGCTAGAAATTTAGAGACCGATACAAAAGGCGAAACCATATTCAATACATTGGAAAAGTTTTGTGATGAGAAAGAGATTCCCTTGAAAAATATTATATCAGTTGCTACGGATGGCGCTCCGGCTATGACAGGGTGCCATAAAGGCTTCATAGCGTACGTAAAAAATAAAATTCCAGATGTCCTTGCTGTACATTGCGTTATTCATAGACAACATTTGGTTGCTAGAAATTTAAGTGAACGACTATTTCAATCACTGCAATATGTCATCAAAGCAGTCAATAAAATCCGTAACTGCTCTTTGAATGATAGATTATTTCATCAGCTTTGTGTTACTAATGACGAAGATTTCAACCGTTTGTTGTTTCATACCGAAGTTCGTTGGCTATCAAGAGGCAATTGTCTGACTCGATTTTACAACCTGTTTGACTCTGTGATAGAGTTTTTGGAAACTAAAGATACAGAATTGCGCAACAAGCTCATTACATCAAAAAATGATATAGCTTACATGACAGACCTGTATAAATTGTTCAACAACATGAATCTCCAACTGCAAGGCGATGAACTAAATTTAATTAAAACAAAAAATGTCGTTGCTGCTTTCGCAGCCAAACTGCTTCTACACAAAAAGAATATGGGCAGACGTGAGTTTCATAATTTTCCGAATTTATCAGTATCCTGCAGTAACGACGACTTGTTTGCCTACTGCCAACATTTGGAAAAGCTCCACATTGACTTCACCGAACGATACCAGGATATTTTGAACTTGGAAATACCAGACTGGGTGTTGGATCCGTTTTCAAATGTCAACACAGCAATATCACCACATCTGGAAGAAGAACTTATAGAATTGACAACGAACGAGGAAATAAAAATCAAGTTCAAAAATGGCTACCAAGAATTTTGGCTACAAAAACCGATCCCGCAATTGTACCCTGGATTGTGGTCAATCATTCAACGATTCTTGATAGCATTCCCATCGTCATATTTGTGTGAACGTGGATTTAGTGCTGTAGCAACGCTGCTTACTAAAAAGAGAAATCGTTTGCATGTTACCGAACGTGGTGACTTGCGGCTGTTCTTGAGTAAATTGGAACCTGATATCAACAAACTTATTAAACAGCATCAGATTCATCCTTCACATTAGTTTTTATATTAGAATCGATTATGTTTGTTTTATTTTGAATTTTGAATAAAAGATACTTTGTCTGAATACTATAAAGTTGCGTTTCAATAATCATTCTCATTGGCAGGTGTAGCCCGTAAAAGTTAACTTGAGACCTGAGCGCCGTTGTGTACTACCTACTACGCTCAGGTCTCAAGTTAACTCATTCATTCTAAACGAGACTTTTACTATAACCCATAGTAAAAGTCTCGTTTAGAATGAATGTTTAATCTCCGCTAATATAGCTCACAATAATTAATTTAATTTGAAGTTATAGTGGTTTTTGAGTAGGTGAAAAAATGGGGGCGCTAAAAAATAATTTATTCTCAAAGTGGGCAGTAGGCAAAATAAGTTTGGGAACCACTGATCTAGTGTCTTCAACTTTTCAAAATTACCTATGAAATTTTTAGTCCTTGGCAAAAAATTAGCACTCTCATTTCCATAAGTGCAGGCGTGCAGTTGAGCCTAATACTCACAAACTATACGCCATGTCTCAACGGCAAGTTCGCTAGACTTTCGCATATGACTCAAAGTCTGCGCACGGAGAGATTGTCTGTATATACTTTTACCTTACGCCACCCTACATCTCTATTTAACTTTTGCATTGATGACTATCAACTCAGCTTGGTAATTATCGCAAAAATAAGTATGCTTTATTGAAGTGAAAACTTCTATTTATTGAAGTGAAAACTTCTATGGGTGCGTTGATGCATTGATTGTTGGACACTGAACGAGACTGAGCCCTTATGCTTGGAATGTAACGCTCGTTCGGGTAAAGTCGGCTCGAGTAGAGTCGACTAAGGGAGCGAGAGAAATATAATTTTTGTACTCACCGCCTGTGAAGTCACATTTGGCGCATGTGTAGCTCGACTGGGAAATACGTTTTCCCGGTTGAGCCGACTGTAAAAATTGAAAAAAACACTGGCACTTTGGGACATTTAAAAAAAATCTAACTTGGTAGTAATAAAATTTAGTCTATAAAATACTACTTCCCTCCACTATTCTTCACTAACAGTTGGGGAAATAGGAGTAATAATTAAAAATTCTTCCAAAAAAATTCTGGCGCCATCTATTTGACGATATTTTAAGCGACATCTTAAGCAAGATTCAAGCGTCATCTATTTGAACCACATCGACATTCATATTGGCAGTTCGGAATTGTTTGTATTTAAACCAAAAAACGCAATAAATGTACTATAATTTATAAATATAAGAATAAATACCTCATGTTTACCATGTGTAAGAATATAGTAACTTAATTTTAGGGAAAGGTGAGTAATAGTTACGTACATTAAATGCTTAAATTAATTAGGTAATCTATTTTAGGTTAGGTATGATACTAATGACATTAATCAATAATATTTCTTTAATTTAATGTTCGTAAAAAAAATATTGTACAAACCACTTGCGTGAAGACATCTTCCACGCATTCGCGCAATTAAAAGCACTCGCTTCCTGCGGTCGCTCGTGCTTACAATGTGCGCTCATGCGGGAAAACAGTGTTCCCGCACTTGGTTCGTAAATAACTATAACGCGTCTCTGCCGGTCTCTGCTATACTCGCTCGGCAACCGTTTCACGCTCGGCTTTGTATTATAACACTAACTAGCGGTATTTAATTTCGATTAAAATGAAATTTAGAATAAATACGCGAAATATTGTATTTTTATTTTCTGAAAAATTCTTATCCGCGTGCAGATGCGATCCCGAGCCGCCCGGGTATGAGGCCGGCACGTTACCGTTAGACCAGCGCGGGTACTCGTATGAGAATTATCATATCCTCTATTTCCATATATACATGCGTACGTATGAATTTTTGAAGTAAAAACTTGATCAGACCGAGCGAAATGTACTAGAATAATGTATACACAATAATAATAAATATATATCTTTTAAATGTAGTATAAAACGAAAATGCAAAATGGAAATCTAAATGAATATAGAACGAAAAAAAAAGTTGTATTTTGTATTATTAACCTCGCCTTGATGAAGTTTTCACTTCTACCGTGTGGTCTTAAGCACAGCCATTTTTTTTAGAGTGAAGCTCTTCACCCCCTGCATATACTAAGAATGCTGCACCAGTACCCACATCCGTCTTAGAACCATCCGTAAAAACCGTGACCCCATCATTTAAATATGTTCACACTTAAAAAGACAACAGCACCTATATCAGCAGGATGAATCTTAGTAATCAATCGTTTACCATGTTGAACTACAGCCTGATCAATATCTAACCCAATCCGAGCCCCAAATGTTACCCTATCAGCTCTAAAACATTTCTACACGTGGCCAACCCGCGCGGCTTGATATTCGCCGGCAATAAACCACTTATTGTTGTTGCTGCCTTAGCCAATATAGTCTCATAAGCCCTAGCCTCCCTAACCGCTGAAATCCTGCACCCACAAACAAAGACAAAATTCGTCTGAAAAACGATATTGTTCCATTCCCATTCCAATTTGCTATACATTACATCAGCCTAATATACAGGGTTGCGATATGTATGCAACCGGGTTCGTTATGCTAAAACGGTTTGAGCTAGAAACCTGAAATTTTACATAGACGTAGGACTCCATTAAAACTACTTACTGATTTTTTTTAATTTTTTTTTGTTACATAAGTTTTTGAAATGCAAAGCCTACTTGTTTTTCTTCTTAATGGGAACATGAGTTAAATGAAGCATTGTTAAAAAGGTTATTTTTTCTCGAATTAAATGGTATAATAGGTTTGGCGATTCATTTGAGAGAATTTTTGAAAAAAAAATAAACTTAATTAAAATAAAATAATACACGCAAATCATGTAGCCTTGACAAATCCGTTATACATACAATTCTTGACATTTAATTGTCAGTTGACGTTGTATTAGCAAAAAACTAATAAATATGAATCATTTAACTGAAAAAGAGAGACTTGGAATTCTCATGATAATTGGGTATGGAGATAGGAAACGAAGTCACCAAGAAGCCTTTGCAGTGCTTAACGACACCCATCCAGAGAGGAATCCAATAAGCAAGGCAACAGTGACAAAAACAGTAAAAAGATTTAATGAAACCAGTAGTGTGAAAAACTAACCTAAATTAGGACGGCCAAGAACATGCACCAATGAAGAAAATTATTTTATTATGAGAACCCTAAAACTTGTCTCGAAGATCTGTTTAAAATATTTTAAAACGAGCAAAGTACCACCCATGAAAAATTCATCTAGTACACGAATTCAACGAGAATGGTTTTGACAGAAGATTAGACTTCTGTGAAAGAATGATGACGATGATCGGCGGCAAAGAAAATTTTGTAAAAAGGATTGTTTTCTCAGACGAAGCAACGTTCCAGTTAAATGGTATTATAAATATGCACAATTGTAGATATTGGTTGTTACGTTGTAAATTTACTTTGTCTATAGTTCGCAAAAGATTGTGTACCTATTGTCTAAATACGTGGAATTTCGTATAAAGTTCATGACTTTTTGAGCGTACCCTGTATATTGTCTATTTCACCGGTCACCAAGACTGCCTGCAGTATGCCTCCGTGGGTACTAAACCTACTATTGAGCCCTCACCGCTCTAAATCACATACCGCGAACATGACAGATACAATTTGTGTAAGATCGGGCATTTACACTCTATTTTTGGTGAAAGCCTCTTTATCTGAATAACTAACTTTAATTATCTTAGCTCTAGCTTAATCTAACCTACCTGTAGTTTCATATTTTACGCATTTGCAATTATTTCTACGCCTTGCTTAAGTATATAAAATATCTTCTTATATATATTACGACCGATCCCTACCTAATGCATTTATTGTAGCTTGTAAACGTTTTGAAACGATAATCAAGATATTGTGCTAACTGTGTCATATATTTTGCGTTTTGCCAAACACAGAATCTCGAGCAGGTCCCGAGTATTATTGTTATTTTCCTTTTCCTTCGCAGTCGTCTCTCTAAAAAAAAAAGGTAAGGAGAATTAATTAAAGAAATGCTGGATTGTAGGGCATACTATTAACTGTTGCCGATCCCCCTTGCTGCTCTATCTTCGATATTCTGGTATTAGGGACTTCTGTTAATTCGTTCCTCCTCAGGACCATTGTGGGGGTTAGGATCGTAATTTCGCTGTAACATAAGTTTTGATCGGTTTTTCCACCGTCTTTTGCAGCGTTTTGATATATATAAGCTTTAGTATTTCGTTATTTACCTGCAGAAATTCTGTCCTTTCGCCTAATAAAAATAGAAATTACAGGTGGAAGAATGTTTGTTGATGTCTGTCAAATCTATCGTCCATACTGCTTAGGTTGTCTGCACACGCAGTATTGCCAACGTCCGGCATAAAGTTCCCTCTCGTGCGGTCGACTTTAAATCTCCTATTTTACAATTGTTGAGTATTTCGCTCATGTTCTTCCGTCTAAATTATGTGTGGGGTCGCGATTAATTGTGTTTAAGTCTCGATGTCGTTTCCCATTATTTTCAATTTAGTTGCGAGCTTGTGATGTTTATTGGGAGATTCCCGCCTTTAGTTTGAGTCCTTTTTCCAGTACGGCGCTTTGAGCGTGCGCGATCTTGGATTGTAACGTATCTACCGTATAGGTCACGGTTAGGTCACTTTAGAAGTCGAACTTGTTACAAGTGCATGGGCACGATATGCTTATTGTCTTTTGGTGAATTTTATCACTTTGTCTAAAAGTTAGACTAACGCTTAGGCGGCTTTAATGAAATAAGTGTGAGTTATCGATACCTTTATTAGGTGATTTATCGTGAATTAATTTTTATCGCAATACCGTTATCTAATTTACGAATGCCACGAGGTGGATTTTGAATCGTTTTCGTGCTATGTGTGACTTCTGAGTCCTTACCGTGGGATCTCCATATTATTTCTTCATAATTGGGGTAAGTTTTCAGAGCTCTGTGTTAAATTTTCGGGATTTTATCTTTGGGTTTTTTTTAATTTTAATAGGATTCTTTTGTCGGGCACTAAAGCCCTCAAGGCTGTTAGGATGCCTCTGACGACCATTTAAGCCCTCCGAAGTCTTATTTTTGGGGTTATCGCCCACAACAGGGGTTTCATCCAACATCCAGCCCACCTGTTGAGTGGAATTTCTCCAACAAGGGAGACGACGCCATCTTGAACAACTGCAGCGTCCTTCCCGTCAGCCATCTTGCCAAATAAGGTTGTAATTTTCACCTTATATATTTTCGACCGATTTTCGACGACTTAACGTTTGTGTGCAAGACTTATTTCGCCTAGTTTTGAACCAAGAATTTTGAGTGGCTTATTACCTTACGCACCTCTTAGTCAACTGCGAGGTCACAAAATAATCTTGACTAATTTACCGTTATAATTTTATTAATTTTTGTAATAATCAGATTGATCTGAAATTTTGAATTTGTCACTACCGTAATTATTGTAGCCTTATTTTGAGGCAATTATTTAATTTAAACTTAATCTAGAAAATTCATAAATTTTATCTCATTATTTTCTTTTGGGTAGATGTTAGACGATCAGTAATATACCTAGTGATTACTCTGCCGTTACAATGACTGTAGGTTACTTGAAGTATTGCAATTTTGGAATTTATAATTTGTTTATAATTTAGTACGTTTAAATTTCGCTGAAATCTTGTAAGATTTTGCCTTTAACTCTTGTCTTATCAATTATTAACTTTCAAATTCATTTAACGTAGTTCATGTAGGCAAACCTGACGTTTTATTTGTTTTATAAGTTAGCGAATTTTACACACTTTAGGCTAAGACCTTATTTTAATACATTAAACTTTCTTGCGCTTATTAAATTTATAAATATTATTTCACCTTTGTATTGACATTGCCAAATGGCATGTAATTGATAACTTTTGTACACCTAATTGTGAGGTGAAAGAAACGTTTCGGCAACCGACCAACTCCCGCTGATGCGCAGAGTTTATGTCTAATCTTTAAGGTTTTTTTTTATCATTTATATTCTTACTAATTTTTGCAAATGTCACCTACGCTTGTTTTTTTTATTATTTACCATCTGTCTAACTTAACTACGATGTAACTTTCATTCAACGCATTGCTTAATTTCAGATTTCACAATTTAGTTTTTATATTATACTAATAACCGAATCACACGTCAAATTCAATTAAATTTTGTTATATTACGAATACCTTATCTATTATTTCTTTTACCTCTGCATATTTATTTATTATTGTGACAAGTACGCACATGAGTGTGGGTGCTTCATATATACAGGGTGTTCAATAGGTAACCCGCTGGAGGGACACAGCCAGTGGTAGATCGTAGGAGGCGCAGGTAGGTTATCTGTAGATAGCATAGTGTCCTGGTGCCCGGACAATCGTCGCAAGCGTCGTTGCCGACCGACGCTCTACTATAGGTGTTCTCTTTTACCTGAACCGTCACGCCGTCTGCGACAGAGTTAGCTCGGCCCTGCGTTATCCTGTTTAACAACCCCCTATTGCGACTCCCCGTTTCATATCTTAATCAGCCGTTATCTTATTGCGACGTAGATCCGGTAGCAAAAATTTGGCGCCCAACGTTTCGGCCGATTTTTGACCATCTTCCGGATTTTTTTTTTTATTAAATTTTCAAATTTATCGCCTTGTCCTTGGTGGACCACGTTTCGGGAAAATTTTGACCATCTTCCGGAACATTTTCTTGAATTTTGCAAATTATCTCCCTGTCTTTAACAGCCAACGTTTCGATAATCTTTTTCTGGGCCTTTCTTTCAGTAATAAGGAAAATTTGGTGCCCTAGCGTCTGGATTTTTTTTTTTTTTGGTGATAGGAACAAATTTGGCACCAACGTTTCGACCAACTTTCCGCCATCTTCAATTTTTCTTTATTATTATTTTTGTGTGTGTCAATCAAGTTTCGGCCTATTTTCCGCCATTTTCAGAATTTCAGTCAACTTTTCTTCCCCCTCCCGTACGAATTGACACACCAACGTTTCCGCCATCTTTTCTCCACCTTCCGGAACAAAATTTTGTTTTCCTTTGCTACCCAACGCTCCAACGAAGTTTTCGCTACCTTCATAACAATTTCATGCCTTCGTTGTGGGCCTAACGAACAACATTTCGCACCTACGTTTCGGTTAAGTTTTCGCCGCCCTCAAATTTTCTTTTTCTCTTGTGTGTCATCTATCCACTAACAAGTTGACATCTAACGTTTTGACCTAGTTCTCGCTACCTTCCGGAACAAATTTGACAACCGACGTTTCGGACAAGTTTTCTCCATCTTCCGGAATATTTTCCTTATCTTTGAGTATTTCAGCCACTAACATTTCGTCGTACCGCACAGTGGTGCTATACTTCGGAGAAGCTACTTGTTTCGCATCAACGTTTCGGTCCTGACCATCTTCCGGAATAAATTTTGAATTTTCTCGATTTAGGCTTTTTTTCTCGACTTGTGTGAGTGGCTACTGAGTGGAGCACTCTTATCGCCCAGTTTTCTTTGGTTTTGCCTATACCTATATATTTTTTTTTCCGATTACCTTCTAGGCAAGTCTTAGCGTGCGTTTTGACTTTACATAGTTTTGCAATCAATCAAGATTTCTTCTTTTGTTACCTGGTACGAACCATTTAAGTAATCGACAGGTACACATTTGTGTCTTGTGACCATTTCAAGACCTGGCTTATCTCTGTAATCTTCTCGAATAATTTTTTCTATACGATGGAGACTATGCGTTTTGACATTCTTATGGAACATCTTTCTTATGAGGATTTGGATTATTTACTCGCTACTTTTGGTGCCAAACGGTCACCAGGTATGGAGCGGGACGATGCGCAGGTGTATTACTATGACCTTCTAAGATTCGAGGAAGAGCACCCAGGCTTTAAGGAAGCTGTCTGCCCTCCTTCTGACTACCCTTTTCCTTATGCGGAGGACGCTGAGGCAATTTGGTCAAAGTTCTCTCTCTTGGAATATCTTATCGCTGAACTTGATAGTAGGACTACAGTTTCTGAATACCGGGGAATAACTTCCGATCTGGCTTTTGTCGCGGACCGCATTCAGAATGCGCAGCCGCAAACTGCCGAAGAGAAGGACGAACGTATCTGGTTTTCGGTACGTAGTTGTGAATTGGCAGCTAAGTTTCTCTCAAAAATGCGAACTATCGGAAACGTCTCGCCTCGTGACCTTACCGATACCACTTCTCGTGCCATAATGGAGAAATATAAGGCATGGAAGGCCGGAGAGTATGTGAGTGACTACGAGGATTATAGGAGTGACGACGAGGTTGACATGGGTGACGATGAAGATATTGGCCAACCTTCTCCGTCAGCTAGTGTCATGCCGGATCCGACTCTTTCTCCAACTGCTACCTCCCCACCTCCGATAGACTCAGTTGCCTTCGATGAGTTGAATTCTTCCGAAGACCAAATCAGTTCGGTGTCAGTTGTCTCTCCCGTATTAGAAGCTCCCGAGCTCACTGTTAATACAATTTCTGATATACCTCCTGTTGTAAAGCTTACACCTGATTCGATCTCTGATATATCTCCTGTCGTAGAGCGTTCCTATGACTCAGATTTTGATGTACCTTCTGACGTAAAGTTTACCTATAATACGATTTCTGACGTACCTCCCGACTTAGGGCTTATTCATAATTCAATTTCTGATGTCTCTTCCGACTTCGTACTTAGCTATAATACAGATTCTGTCTCCTCATCTGACTTGGAGCTTTTTGTAGGTCCTAATAACTCCGATTCTGTCACTCTTACCGATTTAGAGGTTCTTGTATGCGCCAATGATACCGCTTCTGAAGCTTCTTTCGATTTTAAGCTTCTTGTATGCGCAAATACCGCCGATTTCGAAGTCTCTCTGAACTTGGAGCTTTTCGAACCTACAGATGTCACAACTCCATGCGTATCTTTAAATCTGAATATATCTGATTTGTCTTATGATAAAAACGCTGTTGCTTCTTCAGCTTTGGATTTCTCTGTTCCGGCGAGTGAAGCGGATCCATTCATTTCGTTGGGCATGGGATCTCTTAAGGTTGTTGACGATAATTCTCTGAACATCTATCGAGAGCGTGTCTCTAAAATAAAAATTTCTCGGACTCCGTCTGTTTATCTTAGCCCGGCTATGGTCTTGTTTGTGGGTTACGTTTTGCAGTGGTACCTTGTTAATCTACCTTCTTCCGCCATTTGGTCAATGTTACCTGACGAATTGCGAAACAGACTTCAGACGGAAAACATCGACAATCGTCTGCTGAATAAATTAGTTTGTCTTTTATCTCGCTTACGTTTTCGCTATGTGCTGCTTCGTGCCTTATCTTATCGCTAACTCCTTCCATCATGGCCTGTAGAGAGTGCCTTGGCTTGCAGCCGTAACACCAGAATTTCTCTACCGTGTACCTCGCGTGATGTAGGAGGCATCTAAAGAGGCATTATGGCCTGTAGCGAGGGCTGGAAGAATTCTCCTACCGTGAACCTGCGTGAAGTAAAAGTCTTCTAAAGGGACCCTGACTTCTATTGTTCCTCTACCACCTTAGGACAAACATTTTCTTTATCGACCTATTAGTGTGATTACCGGCCCCATTGCACAGCTCGTATCTGCGACTCCGACTATGCATTTATCTTCCCGTGCCTTTATCGCTTCCGTATGTTTCGGATCTCCCGTGTCTTTGCATGTTTGGAGTGGCAGCCTTGCTAGGGGAGTCCACACTATATTTCGTTTACCCTCTCTGACATGACTACCTTTTAAGCTAACTAATGTTGCTTAACTACCGGATTTGACTTTCGTATCTGAGAAGGTATAAAGAGTGATGGTCCCTTCTGTGTGATAATCCTCAGCCTTCTAAAGGTCGTGTCCTGGCGACCTTCTTGCTTTTCTTACGTTCAAAATGTTACTACCAGGAATCGGAAATGACTTCAGCCTTTATGGTTTATCGTTGCCTTCAGCATTTTAGTCGGGACAACGCCGGTCCAGACTTTAAACTTTTGCTCTCTAATTTCTATTTTTGTTTGGCGATCTTTTCTCGTTTTGTTGTTACCGGATGTTATGGATGTCGAAACAGCATATCCGTACCTCTGAGCAGTTGCACCATTCTGAGCTCTACCCTACCTTTATTTACCTCTTCCCTATTCCGCTTTGTATCCCGTATCTGTAGTAATAAACCCGTTTTTAGTTGACCTTTTATTTTTGTCTGTTTTGAGATACCGAGGGCCTCTCCCAAGGGTCTCTTTTACCGTCGCGTGTCTGCAGAGTGTCGTCTCGGGGGTTGCCTTGCCCGCATCTTGGCCTATTGGTGGTGCCCACTCCTCATTCCTGTGCCTTCGACCGTCGTAAGGATCACCGCCGGCCGGGCACACCGATATCTAACCCGTCTACACCCTCTTCCCCCCGTGATGCTACCAATAGTGCTGGGCTGTCGGTTGGACAGGTCTCGGGGCGCGTCTGTGCAGAATCTCGACACCCTTGCTTTTTATTTTTTCGTTACTTTCCCCGTACCGGCCGAATGCCGAAGGGCCACGTGGTGGTTATGGCCAAGCTGTCTGGTGTTGCTGTGACTGAGTGTGGATGTGTGCGTTTGTTAGTAGACAACGTCCGTTTTAGAGCTCTCGCTTACCCTTTTCACTATCTTTATCCCGTCAGCCTATGTTCTCGGTGCAAGAAATTGCTCTGCGATCAATTTCTTTTCGCTGGAAAGGGGGGGAATTTGTTACGTTGTAAATTTACTTTGTCTATAGTTCGCAAAAGATTGTGTACCTATTGTCTAAATACGTGGAATTTCGTATAAAGTTCATGACTTTTTGAGCGTACCCTGTATATTGTCTATTTCACCGGTCACCAAGACTGCCTGCAGTATGCCTCCGTGGGTACTAAACCTACTATTGAGCCCTCACCGCTCTAAATCACATACCGCGAACATGACAGATACAATTTGTGTAAGATCGGGCATTTACACTCTATTTTTGGTGAAAGCCTCTTTATCTGAATAACTAACTTTAATTATCTTAGCTCTAGCTTAATCTAACCTACCTGTAGTTTCATATTTTACGCATTTGCAATTATTTCTACGCCTTGCTTAAGTATATAAAATATCTTCTTATATATATTACGACCGATCCCTACCTAATGCATTTATTGTAGCTTGTAAACGTTTTGAAACGATAATCAAGATATTGTGCTAACTGTGTCATATATTTTGCGTTTTGCCAAACACAGAATCTCGAGCAGGTCCCGAGTATTATTGTTATTTTCCTTTTCCTGCGCAGTCGTCTCTCTAAAAAAAAAAGGTAAGGAGAATTAATTAAAGAAATGCTGGATTGTAGGGCATACTATTAACTGTTGCCGATCCCCCTTGCTGCTCTATCTTCGATATTCTGGTATTAGGGACTTCTGTTAATTCGTTCCTCCTCAGGACCATTGTGGGGGTTAGGATCGTAATTTCGCTGTAACATAAGTTTTGATCGGTTTTTCCACCGTCTTTTGCAGCGTTTTGATATATATAAGCTTTAGTATTTCGTTATTTACCTGCAGAAATTCTGTCCTTTCGCCTAATAAAAATAGAAATTACAGGTGGAAGAATGTTTGTTGATGTCTGTCAAATCTATCGTCCATACTGCTTAGGTTGTCTGCACACGCAGTATTGCCAACGTCCGGCATAAAGTTCCCTCTCGTGCGGTCGACTTTAAATCTCCTATTTTACAATTGTTGAGTATTTCGCTCATGTTCTTCCGTCTAAATTATGTGTGGGGTCGCGATTAATTGTGTTTAAGTCTCGATGTCGTTTCCCATTATTTTCAATTTAGTTGCGAGCTTGTGATGTTTATTGGGAGATTCCCGCCTTTAGTTTGAGTCCTTTTTCCAGTACGGCGCTTTGAGCGTGCGCGATCTTGGATTGTAACGTATCTACCGTATAGGTCACGGTTAGGTCACTTTAGAAGTCGAACTTGTTACAAGTGCATGGGCACGATATGCTTATTGTCTTTTGGTGAATTTTATCACTTTGTCTAAAAGTTAGACTAACGCTTAGGCGGCTTTAATGAAATAAGTGTGAGTTATCGATACCTTTATTAGGTGATTTATCGTGAATTAATTTTTATCGCAATACCGTTATCTAATTTACGAATGCCACGAGGTGGATTTTGAATCGTTTTCGTGCTATGTGTGACTTCTGAGTCCTTACCGTGGGATCTCCATATTATTTCTTCATAATTGGGGTAAGTTTTCAGAGCTCTGTGTTAAATTTTCGGGATTTTATCTTTGGGTTTTTTTTAATTTTAATAGGATTCTTTTGTCGGGCACTAAAGCCCTCAAGGCTGTTAGGATGCCTCTGACGACCATTTAAGCCCTCCGAAGTCTTATTTTTGGGGTTATCGCCCACAACAGGGGTTTCATCCAACATCCAGCCCACCTGTTGAGTGGAATTTCTCCAACAAGGGAGACGACGCCATCTTGAACAACTGCAGCGTCCTTCCCGTCAGCCATCTTGCCAAATAAGGTTGTAATTTTCACCTTATATATTTTCGACCGATTTTCGACGACTTAACGTTTGTGTGCAAGACTTATTTCGCCTAGTTTTGAACCAAGAATTTTGAGTGGCTTATTACCTTACGCACCTCTTAGTCAACTGCGAGGTCACAAAATAATCTTGACTAATTTACCGTTATAATTTTATTAATTTTTGTAATAATCAGATTGATCTGAAATTTTGAATTTGTCACTACCGTAATTATTGTAGCCTTATTTTGAGGCAATTATTTAATTTAAACTTAATCTAGAAAATTCATAAATTTTATCTCATTATTTTCTTTTGGGTAGATGTTAGACGATCAGTAATATACCTAGTGATTACTCTGCCGTTACAATGACTGTAGGTTACTTGAAGTATTGCAATTTTGGAATTTATAATTTGTTTATAATTTAGTACGTTTAAATTTCGCTGAAATCTTGTAAGATTTTGCCTTTAACTCTTGTCTTATCAATTATTAACTTTCAAATTCATTTAACGTAGTTCATGTAGGCAAACCTGACGTTTTATTTGTTTTATAAGTTAGCGAATTTTACACACTTTAGGCTAAGACCTTATTTTAATACATTAAACTTTCTTGCGCTTATTAAATTTATAAATATTATTTCACCTTTGTATTGACATTGCCAAATGGCATGTAATTGATAACTTTTGTACACCTAATTGTGAGGTGAAAGAAACGTTTCGGCAACCGACCAACTCCCGCTGATGCGCAGAGTTTATGTCTAATCTTTAAGGTTTTTTTTTATCATTTATATTCTTACTAATTTTTGCAAATGTCACCTACGCTTGTTTTTTTTATTATTTACCATCTGTCTAACTTAACTACGATGTAACTTTCATTCAACGCATTGCTTAATTTCAGATTTCACAATTTAGTTTTTATATTATACTAATAACCGAATCACACGTCAAATTCAATTAAATTTTGTTATATTACGAATACCTTATCTATTATTTCTTTTACCTCTGCATATTTATTTATTATTGTGACAAGTACGCACATGAGTGTGGGTGCTTCATATATACAGGGTGTTCAATAGGTAACCCGCTGGAGGGACACAGCCAGTGGTAGATCGTAGGAGGCGCAGGTAGGTTATCTGTAGATAGCATAGTGTCCTGGTGCCCGGACAATCGTCGCAAGCGTCGTTGCCGACCGACGCTCTACTATAGGTGTTCTCTTTTACCTGAACCGTCACGCCGTCTGCGACAGAGTTAGCTCGGCCCTGCGTTATCCTGTTTAACAACCCCCTATTGCGACTCCCCGTTTCATATCTTAATCAGCCGTTATCTTATTGCGACGTAGATCCGGTAGCATGGTCTGATAGTAATCCTCATTGGATGGTGACGGTACATGCCCAATATCCACAAAAAGTCAATGTATGGGCCGTAATTATCGGCCATAATATCATAGGCCCGTTTTTCATGCGAATCTAACTGCTGAAAAAGTATTTACAATTATTGCGAGAAAATTGTGTTACTCAATTTACACATCTTTTTCCAAATCACAATAATCAAATTTGGTTTCAACACGACGACGCTCCACCACACTATGGACGTGAAGTATGTTATTACTTTAATAATACATTTCCTCAAAGGTGGATAGGGTGGCGAGGAACTATTGAATGGCCGGCTTGATACCCTGATCCCCTGATCTGAATCCCCTAGATTTTTTATGGGAATATCTAAAGTGCCCTGTGTACAACAACAAACCAAAATTTTTTGGCGAATTAAAATCACGTATTGAGACAGAAATAAGAAATATTCCTCAAAATTGGTTAAATAATACAATAGACGGATTTATTCACAGACTTTCTTTTTGTAGGCAAGTAAATTGAGAACACTTTGAACATCTTTTATAATTTAAATTCTGAAGTGAAGTTTTGTTTATAAATTATAAACATCTTGTCTAAATATTAATTGAAACGTGTTATTAAATTTTTGTTGCTTTGTTTAGTTTTCTTTATTTTAATTTCATTGCAAGCATTTGTTGGCGTTTCAATGGGAAATGATAGGTGCAATAACGGTAAAGAAAAATTCTCTACTGCCATTATTAAGTTCTTCCATTTTTCACGGGTGGGCAATGGCTGCTTGATTTGCCTGTTTTATTTTATTTAAACTAAGTTTATTTTTTTTTCTAAAATTCTTTCAAACGAATCACCAAACCTATTATACCGTTTAATTCGGGGAAAATAACCTTTTTAACGATGTTCCATTTAACCCATGTTCCCAATAAGAAAAAAACAAGTAGACAATGCAAGGTCTACTTGTTTTTTTTTCACAAACGTATGGATCAAAACAAAAATTAAAAAACTTAATAAGTAGTTTTAATTGAGACCTATGTCTATTTAAAATTTCAGGATTCTAGCTCAAACTGTCTTAGCATAACAAACCCGGTTCCATACACAATCGCAACCGTGTATATATTGAAATCCTTTGAGCGCCAACAACTTTTTGATTTTCCATTACCTTCATATATTCTGCCCAAATAGATGCAGCGTAAAGCATTACATGTTCTATTGCAGCTGAATATATAATCGCAGCAGTCCGCCCACCCAGCCCTCAAGTGAGTTTACCTGCCTCACCAATTTTATTAGTTAACACTCTAGTATACGGTATGTGCTCTCTTTAAAGTTTAGCCTATCATCTAGGATAACCTCCAAGTATTTAGGTTTATCTTTACAGTGAATAAATTCTTACCCATCTTAAGGACAAGGACCGCAGAAAATAGCCTCTGACTTAGGAATATTAAAGCTTAACTTATTAGCGTTGCTCCATGATAGCAACTTAGCAAGTACTTCATCTGTCTTTTAAGTCCCTTATTGAGTCTAGATCTTATCAAAAGCGTAGTGTCATCAGCAAAATCCATCACCATGCATCCCTCTGAAAGTTATATTTCAAATATCCCATTAAACATAATGTAACGAAACCAGTAGACGTCCGGGCGACAACAAAAGAAAGGCAGACTTCCGAGCGACAATAAAAAAAGGTTGTAAATCATCTCGACGCGACTGGTAAACATCATAAAGCAATAAATTATCCATTTGCGTTGTACTGCAAAGAGACAGAATATCTCTTGTATGTTCTACAAAAATCGAGAAGAACACTGGCGTTTATCTGGTGTGTTCCAGATGTTTCGAACGCGTGTATAAAAAGGCAGTTGCACCGATGGATGACTAATTCGGGAATAAGAAAGTCCTTAAGTAGTCTCGTGCCGAACAGTAGAAATAAATATAAGTTCTTTGAAGTGGTAGCCGAAGAATAAACATAAATATAAGTAGTATAAAATAAATATAGTGGTGCGTGTTATATAAATAGAAGTGATATAAATATACGGACAATAATATTAGTAATAGAAATAAATACCTGTGTTAATTTATTAATAGTAGTTTAAGTATGATACGTTAGTTTTATATTTTATATTGTAATTAATTTTAAGTGTACGAATATACAGACTGTTTTAAATAAATAAATTGCACGAGTTGTTTATTCGAACCCGAAAACGTTACAATTGGTGTCAGGTGTGGGGTAAACAAAAGAAGTGCAAAATAAATAAATAAATAAATGGCTACCAAACGTTTGGAAGAATTAAAGGTCTCCGAGTTAAGGACAGGATTGGAAGAAAGGGACGCAGATACGTCTGGAAAAAAAAACAATTCTCCAGGATCGGCTTCGTGACGTTTTAATAAATGAAGGTGAGGATCCCGAGAAATATTTGTTTCAAGTACAGCCTGATCTAAGCTTAATAATAGATAAAATTGAAAATTCTTCAAAACAATTCGAGGCTAGTATGAAGACTCTAAGAGATGAAGTTGCAAAACATTTCGAGAGTGTTATGAGGACTCTAAGAGATGAAGTTGCAAAACATTTCGAGAGTAATATGAAGACTTTAAAAGATGTTGTAAAACATTTCAAGACTCTAAATGATGAAGCTGCAAATAATTCAAAAGCTTTAAGAAATGAAATTGCAAGTAATTCAAAACAACTCGAGACTACTTTTAAGGAAGACATTCAAAAGAAATCATCGAATGGGAGACAGGAATTTTCTGAGGCCATCGAAGCCGTAGATCAGAAAGTTGAGGAGCGCATGTTCGGAATGAGGGACGAGTTTTGGGTTCAGCTTCAGTTGCCAGCGATGAACGACTGCGGTCCCCATGACACCTCGGGCGGAAGCCTGGAGATCTCCCGAACAGCGAAGGCAAAGGTGAAACCTCCCACCTTCGATGGAATGACGTCATGGATGACGTACCGGAAACAATTCGAAGCCGCTGCAGGAGCAAATGGGTGGACGTCCC
Source organism: Amphimallon solstitiale (assembly GCA_963170755.1). Lineage (NCBI taxonomy): Eukaryota > Metazoa > Arthropoda > Insecta > Coleoptera > Scarabaeidae > Amphimallon > Amphimallon solstitiale. The sequence continues at coordinate 35,471,915 of OY720681.1, read as the reverse complement.
CGAAGAAAGCTACTGCTTTGGTTGTGTCGTTAAGAGGATAGGCCAGTGACATTCTGCAGACCTTACTCCCAGAAGAATGTCAAGACTACCCTCAATTGATCAAGCGTCTTGAGATGAAGTATGGGCATGCACACCTGGGACAGGTAGTCCGACGATTAGTGAATAAGGGGCAACCTAAGAGAAGAACGCTCCGATGCTGGAATTGGGAATGGAAATGGAGATGGAAATGGGCCATGCGCATAGTGAATGCGGGAAGAAGTCCAAGAAAACCATAGCGGAGCAGCAAAAACTGAAACGGGTCGATGAGAAGAGGCAATCGTCGACCCAGTATCGTAGAGCCTCAAAATCAATAGCGCGAATTGCATCTCTGCATCACCAAAACGCTGATGCTGTTGCAAGGAGACCACGTCCAGAAGACTGCAGGCATAACAACCAACTGGAAGAAAAATGGGACACCACATTCAGAACTGCCGTAGTTGACGATCAGTGGCAACCTGACAATTTGCGGATCGGTCAAGAAGCTGATGAGGACCTTGGTTCATTCATGGTTTGGAAAGGTACTGGTCGCGGACTGGCTTGGCAAGAAGTGGTTCCTCGTTCACAGGAACTGGAATCCTACTGGGCTCAATGGGACTATCTAAACATGGAGGATGGCCTATGAGTGAGTACGCTATCACACTCAGGATGCCAGCGACAGGACGAAGGATCGTTACGACGTGCCAGTCGAGAGAGGTGGTTATCGAGAAGGGGACCTCGTCAAGTTATATAATCCTCAACGTCGCCGAGGCCTGTCCCCAAAGCTCCAACAATACTGGGAGGGACCATGCGAAATACCAGAGCGAATAGATGAGTTGGTTTATCGCATAAGACTAACACCCCATAGTGAGCCAGGGGTGGTGCGTTTCAATCAATGGGCCCCATACCATGAACGTGACAGCGGTGAAGTGGCGGATGTGCGATAAATTACCGGAAAACCTAGAGAGCCAATTTATGGAAATCCCTTGTCGATTCATGAGGACGAGCACTCGAGCAAAATATAAGGAGGCTGGCAATTCCGAAACTGGGCTGCGGATTAGACCGTTTGGAATGAAGAACCGTAAGAAACATGCTGGAGGCACTGTTTCGGTATACTGGTATGGAAATGGTCGTGTGCGGCTGTCGGCCCAATCAGCCCGTTGTGCAGCCTGGGACGGTCGATTGCCATTTCCACAAGACGGCTGGGTGCATCCGGTGTGGATTTTGTCATCCGCCAGCAACGAGAACATGGAATAGTGTGTTTCGGGACGAAACGCAGTTTTTAAGAAGGGGGCAATGTAACGAAACCAGTAGACGTCCGGGCAACAACAAAAGAAAGGCAGACTTCCGAGCGACAATAAAAAAAGTTGTAAATCATCTCGACGCGACTGGTAAACATCATAAAGCAATAAATTATCCATTTGCGTTGTACTGCAAAGAGACAGAATATCTCTTGTATGTTCTACAAAAATCGAGAAGAACACTGGCGTTTATCTGGTGTGTTCCAGATGTTTCGAACGCGTGTATAAAAAGGCAGTTGCACCGATGGATGACTAATTCGGGAATAAGAAAGTCCTTAAGTAGTCTCGTGCCGAACAGTAGAAATAAATATAAGCTCTTTGAAGTGGTAGCCGAAGAATAAACATAAATATAAGTAGTATAAAATAAATATAATGGTGCGTGTTAGAAGTGATATAAATATACGGACAATAATATTAGTAATAGAAATAAATTCCTGTGTTAATTTATTAATAGTAGTTTAAGTGTGATACGTTAGTTTTATATTTTATATTGTAATTAATTTTAAGTGTACGAATATACAGACTGTTTTAAATAAATAAATTGCACGAGTTGTTTATTCGAACCCGAAAACGTTACAATAATATTCCAGTAACCAAGGTCCAAGCACGATCCCTGTGTACAACTCATAGTAACTCTCACACCAGTTTCTTCAATTCTACCTTCACTATTTTTAAAATATGACTTCGTTAACATAATTAGATTCTTGCATTCTTCTGTCTTACCAAGCAGGATCAAAAGCTCGACTAATGTCAAGCATAATTACTGCAGAATAATTTCCATTATCGCTAGCCGCTCGCACATACTCAACCACAGCCTCTATAGAGTAAACACACTGTATCTTAGCTTGTAGAAACAAATTTAATATGCAAAACTTTAAAATCAACAACATGTGTAATTTTCTTTGCTTCGCCAGTAACGTCGCTCTTAATACAACATAAACCCCGCCTAAAGTGTAAATCCCCAATATACATATTGCTGTGACCTTCACATCACCGAAATAATAATATTAAGAATTAGTTTAGTTATTGAAAAAGAATACCAATTTTATTTCAAAAAATCGTTTATTTAAAACTAAGGCATTACTTAAAACACATACTTGTAAGAAGGATAGGTTGCTAAGATTTAAAGACCGATTTTATTGTCAAAATGTATAAGTTGTTGGTATGTAATAATTAAATAAGTATAAATATTAGGCATAATACAAACACAAAATAAATCAATGCACTTTATATTTTGTAGAAAAGACAAGCACGAAATATGGTTTGAGTACAAAAATACAGAGCCTAATTTCACACAAGGCGTTAGAACAGCCTTTAACATTTTAAGAAATGGTCCATTTTAACAAACACAAAGATATTGAGAGTGAATAACAGAGAGAGAGTTATATTAAAGGATGGGACAATAAAAAGAGTAAATCATTTAAATGCTATTAAAAAATATGAGCAAGGTAATGTCAGGTGTGCTCGAGAAGATAACACGATTTTGAATGAATAAATATAAATTTAAAATATAAATAATGGTACCAATTCATAAGAAAGATTTCAATAATGAAACTTAAAGTATAGCAAATATTATCTGTGGCTTATGTATATCAAAAAGAAGGATATAAATCAAAAACATTTCCAGTGGAAAATGGCAGATCGTAAATGAGAATATTTTGTGTAAATAATAACAATATGCATTAAAAATACACTTGTTAGTTCTTGTATGTATAACTCAAGGGCTTCAAAGACAATGGAGATGGTCATGTGTGGTTTAAAAGTCTGCAAAAGAAAAATACAATGTTAATGTTGTTTATAGCATTCTACAAATTGACGTGTTACCTGAGGAGAAAGCATGGTTAGAAATCAGGGAGAATGTGACGCAGGCGACCGTTCTTCGTAGTGCGAGCTCAGTAGGAAAAATTACCTTTTACCATTAGTACATGGTAAAAGGAAATATGTAACAAACGATGAAAAAGGTAATGCGTTTATATACAAATACAATGAAGGATTATACTGAAGAGGAAGAGAAGAAAGATATACTTACCATAGATGGGATGCAACCAATTTTATGAGAAACTATAATAACAAACAGCTTGAAGCTTCGCCATTAGTGTATAACTGTCAATATGATATACGTGTATTGGTTCGAGCATGACAAATTGAAGAAAACGAACAAGAAAATTTATCACGAACGTTTTTGAAATAGATGCCAAAAAAATTAATTACATGAGAATCATGAATGATGAAGTAAGTCATGAGATAAAATATTTCTATTTATTGAATATCAGATGAATATTATCTTGGTTTATAACAGTATTTTGTTTTTCAAAACAATAAAAAGGATAATTAATGGTGCTAAAAATGCTGAAGGTACTATGTGAGAATATTTGCGTTTAGTAGATCGTTGAGCATCATTAAGTATTAAATAGTCATTTAATTTAGAAATTCAAATAAAATTAATACGAATAAGCGGGGATGCTTTTGGTGGGCAGATGCTAAGCTGCTAGAGGTACAATGTGAGAATGTTTACAGCTAGCGATTAGTATAAGCCAGTTTCAGAGCATTCACGTTGCAAGATTCTAGATTACCAATGCACTATGTGAGAATGTATGTTTTGGTGAAATAGAGACGACATCGTATTTATAAGCAAATTATCCAGAATCAATATTTTTTTTTATTTAAAGGAACACGATGAATATTCATTCAGCTATCATTATAGATGTATAAGTATTTCACAAGCATTATAACTCTAAAGTGAGTATAAATGTTTTTTTGTAAAACAAAAATATATATATATAGTGACAATGTTATTAACAATCGTCATTTATAAATGTAAATATAATTTTTATATGAGATTTAGACGTTTTGTTTAATTTTTGACCTTATTCCAAGTAAAACTAAATAAGATGTGTACCAGAACCTAAGAAGTAAATCACTGCAAGAACTCATAAGAACATTTAAAAATTTTATGCTGTTAGGAACAAGTTAATAAATAAACTATTACAATTTTATCATTCATCAGCAGCGTAGCATCCGCAGCATATATTTTATGGCTGTACCCAACGTGTGGCAATGCTACATTTTCATCTTAAATAGGAAATTTACCATTTTGTAGCATTGTTGCAGCAATATGTATTCCGTACTTCCCCTGTCGTATAAGTTTCATGTTGTTACTGGTTGTTATTTGTGCTAACATAGATTTTCGATATTTATTAATTTAATATCGCTTAAAAAAACAGAATGTCTTACTCTTCATAAAAAGCCACTTGTGATTCTAGAACAGAATACACAAAGTGTAACGTATTTAGCCAAAGTATGGTGTGTCAGAATCTACAATTTGTAAAATAAAACAAAAAAAGAACATGATTTCTACAGCTGTGAGGGATACTTACGTCGTACCAGATAAGAATAAAGACTCTAAGAAGCTCCGAGTTCCCCAAAATAAAAAAAAAAACATTTATAAATTGTTTCCTAACAAAAGAAATTAAAAAACTAAATTGGTGAAACAACTAAGCAAAATACAAAATTAATTGATTCGCAACGCTTTAGAAAGTGCTTTGTAATTCACTTTTTGAACATGTCTGGGGAGAATTGTCCTCTTAACCAGAATTCGTGAATCCATTTAAAATTCAGTTAAAAATGAAATAAAAGAACTTTGTAATACATTTTCAACTGTACAATGCGGATGAGATAGGACTCTGTTGAAAATTCTTACCAGACAAAACAATTGTCCCGATGGAATAAAAAAAAAACATTTTTGACGTGCACTAATGCTACTTAGTCTTCATAATGTAAAGCCACGGCATTTAAAAATTTCAAATATCTTGTTTAAATACTGGGTTCATTATTTATTTGTATCTCAGGTAAGTTTTAATTTTCTAGTTCCTATATCTTAATCAATCAAGGCAATTTGTTTTAGTTGAAGGTTAAAAGGTTCTTAAAAGATAAGGTCTCCCATTAAAAGCTTTACTTCTACTAGATAAAGTGTCATCGCATTTTCTCCATAGCACATAATTTCTCCTTGAATAAAGTTTCACTAGATAGCGCTATAAACGCTTTAAATGTATTAACTCAGTGGGCAGAACAGAATGATATCGCTATTGAGGACCTTATAAAGAGAATTAAAAAAAACAGCCATTACGCAAAAGAATCCACAGAAACACACAACAGTTTGACTTTTAGGCAAAGAATTATTTTTTATTACCGTTTTCTATAGTTGTTACTTTTTAATTAGTATTACTATATTTTATATGTGTATTTTGTAAAGTATCAATGTTTATTACGTATTAGATATTACCTTCGTTGACGTGAATAAATCGATAATGAAGACAATCATTGATTTATTAGGTTTATACTATCGAATGCCTACTGTATTCTACAAATATTAATATATTTATTTTTATTATAAATAATGTAAACACTTTATTTATTACTTAATAAAAAGCAATCATAATGCAATTTCCAGTGTATCAGATTTGAAATATTTGAAAGGATTTGTCATTGGGGGTAATCACACAGTTAATATCATTATTACTATTATGCCCTAGCCAATCTCCGAATTGTGTAGCTATTTAAGAATCAATATCACCACTTGGTTCTTATAATACTTCTTTCGCAGAATATTACTACGCACTTTCATACATGATATATTATGTGCTTGCGTGGTGTCCAAATGTTGATATATGGTGTACTTAAATGTGTACATAAATATAATTTGTGCACCTTTCAAAGAACAAGATTCCTGCAAGCGAATCAGCAGAGACGAGACGAATGGAAAAAGCCTGTAAAAACAATATTATAGCCTTAACAAAATAAGATAAATGGAGACATAAATAAGATTTATTTGTTTCATTGGGCACTTGTAACGGATATCTCGCTCGACAAACAAGCGCTTTATTAAGAGCTTACATGAAAATTCTGCCTGTCACTCTCTTTTTTCCTCCTTGCGTGTTTTTGTTTTAACTGAACGATCTCGTTTAAATATGGATGAAGACAAGTTTCCTTGTTCAGGCGTGTGTTTAAATGACTGTAGTACATTCGAAAATGAATATATTACGCACGTTCAGAAGATCGGCATTAGCGGATGCACAAGTTTAGAAATTGTAGGAAATCCCTCTATTTCTATTATTCACACATATACGACAAATTGTATATTTTTAAATGACTTGAATACTTCGTTTTTTGTAAATACATATATACACAGATGTATATGGTATATACCTGCCATTGGTATTTAAAGGCATATTTTAGTCACTCTGATGTATTATCGATTTGCAATTTATTACGATCTCGAGTTCAATGCCCAGTCTGTAAAAGATTTACGACACCCTAAGTGTGGAAAAGAAAATTGTAGCATGTTTTTGAAGTTGGCAGTTCATTGAGTTTAGAATCTTCCATCATCCGAGGTACAGGAATGCGAATAGGTACTATTAAAAAGAAAAAAAACAAGAAGATATTTGTTGTTTTTTTCTTTTTCATATATACACTTCTTGTTTACCTATAGAGAAGCATTACTGTTAAAATTACAAGTTTAGGCGACATATTTTAGTTTGATTTTATACAAACAACCTAAGATTCATAATTTAACACCCACATTCGATCCTGATCCGTACAAAACAATTGAAGTACAAAAATAAAAACCAAAATAAAAAGTGAGATGTAGCCACCACACGACTTTCTTAGACGTATGAGCGTTTCAAACTATACAATTTTAAGAATTTTTTTATACAAAACTTATTCAAAATTCTATTCTAAGTACTTTCATTTTCTTAATAAATCGCTATAGAATGCATACTTTGCAAGATATTCGAAAAAAAGTGCTCCTCGCTAAGAGTAAAAGTGCTACTTCCGGTCGGAATTTTGAAATTTCATGTATACAAAAAATATTGCAAATCCAACTCTAAACACTTTTGTACTCTTAATAAATACAGGCTGTCCCAGAAATAAAAAGACGAAGTAGCAGAAATCGGAAGCTAGATTCTGTAAAAACGTACCCTCAAAATATCAAGTCTTTATTCCTGCGCAGACGACAGAAAAAAAATAATAAAAAATTCAATTCCTTACGCCGACCCTGGACTAAATATCCATCTACTTCACTTTCACAATCTCATAAAAAGGAGGAGGAATAGATACTTCATAATAAATATCAAAGCATTAATTACTTTAATTTTACACCTGCTAGAAAAAAATAATTACATTCTTGATATTTACTGTAATCTAGAAAAACATATATTTATTGAATATTCTAAAATAATAATAATCAGCTGTTTCCGACTACAAACACGTTAAAGAGCAACAACCTTCCTACTTTACAAATAAAAACAATCTTTTATTGTCTGCAATAAAGTGGGTCGCCCATCTGGCAAAAAATATATTTTATATGAATGAGTATGATTTAACGTTTTCTGTTTCCCGTTTTATACAAATAAAAGCGTATTTTTCTATGAATGCGGGTTCGTTTCTATTTACAAATGAGCATTCTTACGTATATTATAAACATACATTCTGTGCCTCGTCCGAAATGTAATTTTTTATCTAAAAAACAAAATAGAAAATTAAATTTTTAATTTCTTCGTTATTGCGGTATATTTGGGCCTGTTTCTGTTCGGACTTTATATACCTGCTACTCCGTATTTTTATTTCTGGGACAGCCTGTATATATAGAATGCATAACTTACGACATATTTGCAAAAAATGGTTATTCGGTAAGAGTAAAAGTGGTACTTCCAGTCCAAATTTTGAAATTTTTTTTATACAAAAGATATTTAAAATTATTATTTAAATAGTTTTATACTCTTAATGTGCCTGCCTAGAAAGCATGACATGCAAGATATTCGCAAAAAACTGATTTTCGATAAGAGTAAAAGACCTACTTCCGGTTGGAATTTCGAAAAACTTTTTTGAGACAATTTGTCTCAAATTTAATTTTGAGTACATTTGAATTCTTTATAAATTTGTTTAAACTTAGTAATTGACAAAATATTTGCTGTCACAGATAGACAGACATACAGACATTTTTTAAAAACCACTTTTTTGATATCAGGGGACTTCAAAACATGGACATCTGCAAAAATCTCGAGGTCGAAAATTTTCGTCATCACAATACTTCCTTATACTACGTATAAGAAAGTAAAAAGAATAACACATAGAAAATCATCATTCTTCAAATATTACTTATGTCATCAAAACTTTCATTCTAAACGTCATTTCATTTTAAAGCAACTTCTTTTCTACCCTCAAGAACTTCTCCACAAAACATAGCTTCCGGTTTTGTTAATCGTAACACACATGGTTTTCCTATCACACCTATCAGTGTCCAATGTGCTATAAATGACATACCAATACTTACGCCCCTCACAGAGCGTGCCGATCTGTCTAACAACTCTGTGGTATCTACACCCAAGTACAAATATATAGAAATTAAATAAGATAGGCCACTCTTAATACTTTCCATGGAACTCTCAACAGAGCTATGTTGTTGTAATACAAACTATGCTCCTACGTCACAAAACCGCGCCTAATACATATTTAAAATTGGCAAGTATACTATAATATACAGATTCATTGAACATTACGAAAGTTATACAATGATTAACATGAACAATGCATGTTCAAACTACAGCATGTTAATCATTGAATTAGCTTCGTAAATACAAATAAATCCATATACAAAATGAAGAATAAAAGTAATGAAAATCCAAAAAATTAGTAATTATTGTATATTACACAATGAATAACATAAAGGGTTTCCCAATAAAGACGACATGTTCATAAAACTAAATATAATACATAATAAAACTTTTTCTTTATTTTATAGTACAACTTGTGACAATTATGTTTTACATTACGTAACACTCAAGTGTCCACCTCAGCTCCGGTTGTAGGATCGAATTCGATAAACCCAATTTTCGGTGATTTTTTGCAATAAGTCAAGTGTAATATCAATAATACAGCGTTCGATGTTTACTTTCAAAGCGTCTATAGTTTGAGGTTTGTTGGCATAGATCAACGACTTCAAATATCTCCACAAAATATCACAACTTCTTGGAGGCCAGTTGACAGTTCCATTTCTGGAGATTACACTTACCAAACATTTCTTCCAATAACACCATAGTGGCATTGGCAAAATGTGGTGTTGCACTATCTTGTTGGAAAAACATGTCTTGCAAATCAATTTCATCTAATTTTGGCATCGTCTCACCATTCACTGTTACCACGCCTCCATTTGCATTTCCAAAAAAATAAGGTCCGATGATGCCACCATGCCATAAACCACACCAAATAGTTACTTTTTCTGATGTAAGGACTTCTCATAAATCTGGTGTGGATTATTTTCATACAAAAACGACAATTTTGTTTGTTAACAAACCCATTCAACCAGAAATCGGTTTCATCTGAAAACACAATTTTTTTGAAAAAATCATAATCAATTTCGAGTCGCTCTAGACCCCAACGAGCCCAATCAGCAAACACACGACCCTTATAATGGTAAATCTTTTCTCAAAATACGCCTAGTTGTCATTCTTAAAAAGGCAAATTCTTGAGAACGTTGATTAATCGGCCGATTTTCATCTTTTGTAACACTGGCACTTACAACGTCAATATTCTGTTGGTTTCGTGCGTTTCGTTGTCTTATTGGTGTTCTAGTATCGTGTAAAATGAATTTTTTTTCGAATTTTTCAACGATTCGACGAATAGCAAGCATAGAAGGACGATTATGAGGACCTAATCTTCAAGAAGATCACGTTGAATTTGAATGAAAGGACGATTATTTTTATGAATTTGTTGGATAATAACCAAATGCTGTTCAAGCGTGTATTTTGCTATGATGTATTATCAAATGATACTAAACTCAAATGACAGCTAGTGATATTTCTACCATTTTAAATATGGTTGCCAAACATATTGTCCCTGTTGGGAAACCCTTTACATTGAAGAAAATAAAAATAGAGATATTGTGTACAAAATATTACAAAGATATACCTTTTATTAATAGTTTGATAAAGGAGTAAGAGTGGACATATTTTATTTCTTATTAAATATCTTACAAGACTGCGCCATATCCTTAATATTATAATTAAAGAATGCTTATCTGTTGCTGTTAGTACTTCTAAATATATAATCACTATTTTACTTATAAATATGTATATAAACTGATATCAGTTTTTACCTATTTAGTTTATTGAGGACACAATCATACTAATAGCCCAGCGAAGTGTTCGCTTATAAATTACATACAAACAATATATAATATTGAGTTAATATAATGTCTTTCACAAATCCAATGATTTTTATACACTTTAACAAGATTGGTCTGTTTAAGGGATGGATTACCAATTCTTTCAACCCACTGATCATATATCTGGACAATGCTGATTTTGTAAAGACATGCAAAACAATAATTCTTTAAATTTGTGTAATATTTACACTTACGTATTAATTCATCCAAATAAGGAAACTTGGGTCTCGGAGGAATTCTATTAGTACACGTGATCACAGAATACTTTATTACGGCCATTCTTTCTCACATTTTACAATAAGCCTAAATAATTAATGAAAGACAATGCAAAACAACAGAACGTAACAACTTGATTATGAATCAATGGATGCATGTAATTTTAGGTTATAATTTTCACAAATAACCGCTTTTATGTTTCGTTATGAGAATTCATATTGGGTAAACTTCGTATATCTACTAGCGCTTAGTGTTAGTAATGGGAACTAAAATAAGAATTCAAAATTGATAAAGCCTGTGACATAGCCCTGCTCTAGAACTAGCAAACATCCGAAATTCGAGCAGCTAAATCGTTCGATAATCAATTGAAATGTTCGAATCCACATACTGAGTCTGACAGCCATCTATGTGAGGTACGTGAAAATAACATTTCATCCGAAATCAAAACAGAGAGCGAGCAGCCCAAAAAATACAATCTGCGTCCAGAGCACAAACTGAGCTGACCTCATCGCCTTAAGGACTACATCAGTGATTGTGATTTCAAATAACACAATTTTACAATTATCTTTACATATTGATGCTACAAATATATTGATACTATAAAGAAGTGACATTCTCATGTCACTTACTATAAAGAAGTGACATTCTGTTGTATTTTGTTAAAAAGAAAAGGCAGTTGGCAGCACCGAACCAGGTGATAGGTATGTAGAGATTACGAACAGAGGCTGTGTCGCAATGTTTACGATACTTGAAAACAGAAAAACCAAATATTTCGTTTGTTTGATTGGTGTAACAAACATTTGGTCTAAACATAAACACTACAGTTCGCCTCTCTATACTTTACTTATTCAGTCGCGTTGTAAATACCAAATCATCAAACAGTAATCGAAGTTTCTCTTTAAAACTCGGGATTTTTTTCTAACTAACACTTAAGAGGTATAGAAGTTATATATTCTACAAAAAAAGATAAGACACTGATTATAATATGGAATGGCAGCAAGACAAAAACTAAAATTGCGTATCAGGACATAAATAAACTGATAAAAATCTAATAGTATATGCATTACATATATTATGCGAATGTTAGTTATAAATGTGTGCATTAGCTTCATTTGAAACGCTATCGTATGGTCAAACACCACACATACAAGCTGGAAGCGATCCAAATCACGTTATATTCAACGAGACATGGGCATTTTTTCCCATTGCTCTCGAACTGAATAAGCCGAAATGAAATAATACCACCACCGCTACCGACAACGGCGTCGTCCCTTTTTCGTCTTCTCCTTCTTTTTTGCCCGATGGACCAGATCAATGAAAGCTCGCGAACGGAATCCTCTTTAGCGGAACACCGTGTAATTCCCCGGAATAAATCTTATTGGAATTATTCAGCGAACCTGAATGGAACGCCAAATGAAAAGATATAAAGCTATCGTTTCCTTTTACTGGCAGAAAAAGAGCAAGAGAGAAAAGGAGAAATGATTTTTTTTATTTTTTTACGATGAAACAGAAATTGATTTTTTATTATCATTGGGGACATCGAAATAAAGATTTTGGCGCTGCTCCTTATGTATGTAAATTAGTCGCAGAACAAATTTGCCTGCTTTTTCATTGCGTCTCCTACAGGAATTATCTTTCAATAACATATTTAAAACAATTTGATATTGACGTTGAATACATTTTATTTATTTACTTCCATGGTTATGGGAATTGTACTATATGTCCAACATTAATAAGGACTATATCTAATTTGTTTTATAGAAAAATATAGCTGACATTGTTGAAATAATTGGACTCCTTTAAAAATACACTCCTGCAAGTTTTCTAATGACGACATAGGGCAACAGAAAACTACTTTTATTCACTAGTTACTAATTACGGGTGGAATTCTGACGGGATCTCGGAACCCTTACGACTCTTGCAAGCAAAGAGAAATACTACACCAGCGTATCCTAGCAACTAAAAATCTGTAAATTAACAATTCGCAATATTTGTACGTAACCTTTACGTTTAACATGTAAACATACATAACATGTAAATACCAACATATTTTAATTTAGAATTTTAGCTAAAAAAATTGTTTGATATACATGTTATTGGTTGGGGACGTATTTTTTTTTTTGAATAAAATAAACGGAAAATGCAAAGAACATGTTGTAATTCCATGAAAGCAGAAAACACATTGAAAAATTCTATTAAGAACTATTACCAACCATTAAGAGTTCAAAAAGCATATATTACATAATTTAATATCAGATAAACGTCCATCTAATTTGAGTTTTCTATGAAACCAACAAGGATAGAATTATTATTACAGGAAAAAAGTGTAAATTATTCTTCTTACAAAAAAGAGTACCTAACCACAAACAAAATGTTCTAAAAAAGTATCTCGTGGTAGAGTATTAGCATTTGAAGTTGATTTCTTCAGATTATCTAACAATGAAACTATATAAAATTGTAACTTTATATTCACAACAATCTAACTATAATGCTATAAAGCCATATCCGTATTTGCAAACAAGAACAATAATGAATGTAAAATACAACCTACAAAATCTTTATTTACGTCCTTTATTACACTTCTGCGTCATTTACTATTAAAAGTTACGAAAATCGTCATTAAAAACGTAATCTAGTGATAGGTACTGTAGCTACCAAGAGTCGTAGCTTTCCGAGAATCACCCAGTATCCCATCCAAAATTTGTTTACAATGTAGTTTGGCTTTCAGGCAATTATGCAAGTTTCATCGGCCATAAGAAAGCGACGCTAAAATCTACTGGGTTGATGTTGAAGATCTTCAAAGTGTCGTTGAAAATTCGCGCTTTTCATGTTTGCGATACGCAAGTTCAGCTCGTACGTGGCTGGTTTCTTCAAGAATTATTAACGAAGAGACTAAAACGGATCGCACTTTTACTACCTCAGATTGAGTATTGGCACCCTTATCACAGAATCTTTGTTTAATGCTGGGTAAATGCTAATAAACTATTGTTTGGTGTTGAAGCCTTTGCTTTATATCTTTCTGAATCATGTAAACGTATAAAAATGTAAAACAAACCCTTCAATTTTCAATATTAATTTGGAATTATTAGGAACTAGCAGAAGGGTATAAATTAAATAAAGTATATACAGTTTAGTACAAAAGCTAACGTGCAATTTTTCCTTCAAGACGCGATTAAAAATCACACTGAATATATATGTAATTATTATATAAAAGAAAATCTATAATGAACAACAAAGAACGTTACATATTGCTATAAAAGAATCAAATTCTCTAATATAGTTTTTAAATAGAAATGTGTAACTACTACTTTATTATCTGAAAATAGGAGTTCTTATAAATAACAGCCGGAAGCTCAGAGAAAATATATGTATATGTTAAGCGGCATGTGGGGGTGTAGATATACTTCTGCTGTCATAAATTTCCCTTTTTGCGTGATCTAGTGCCTGGTAGATGACAATCTGGATAATGATGAATAGCAGCGATGACACACAATAAGGGGTTAAAAACGATTTATTTTCCACCGATTAATATTTTATACGTATGTCGTATTGGTCATGTCAGAATTCTTTTCTTTTTGCCGATGATTTAACGTTAACGCATGTTTGTTCCTCATGTGTCACTGAATTTTTTGGTTAACGAGCACACTTCCCCTTTGACTATGTTTAGATGTTTGAACTATACAGGGTCAGTAATATAAGCGGGTAATGCCGATTATGCCTTTATGAGTTAAGATATTTCGAAGCGGTTTTTTTTCCTTGTGATAGCTGTTCATTAGGAGCACATTATAAAATATTTTGTATTATACAGAGTGTTCCATAACTTGGTGGTTAACAATAGTTATAGTTTTTTAAATGGAACACCCTATATATTATTGCATTTTTGTATTCCCGTATAATTCTTAGTCAAAAAGTAATAAGATAGTATAGGCCTAAAATCTAAAGTTTTTGACTTATGCCCATGTATCTGAAAAATTCAATGTTTGTATAAAATTATATTTCTCGAAAACGACGTGTTAGATGGACACAATTCTTTGCAGTATTGTTTACAAATAACAGGTCCTAAGAGAAGCATGTTATATTTTTTTAGAGTTACTAACTGCATGTGCAGGAAACTGGATTAAACTTACATGACATGTTTTTGTATAAAAGTCAATTTTTTTTTAATGGAACACCCTATATAGCAGTTCATTTTTGAATTGTTTATTAAATTTCATATCAGAAACATGTAAGACGTTAATACTTTAAAAGTGACTATTACTGAGCTACTGTCGTTTTTTGATATGCTTTTGTTAGATTTTGCAAAAAAGTCAATTTTTTCAAACAGAACAGCCTGTATATTATTTCATTTTTGAATTTCTTATTAAATTTCATATCAAAAACATGTAAGACGTTAATACTTTAAAAGTGACTGAATTATTGTTTCTTTTTGATAAAATTTTGTCAGTTTTGTGGTTTTAATTAATATAGTATAGTACTGACAAAATTATATCAAAAAGAGACAATAGCTCAGTAATGGTCACTTTTAAAGTATTAACGTCATACATGTTTTTGATGTGAAATTTAATAAGAAATTCAAATATTAAATAATATACAGGCTGTTCCATTTGAAAAAATTGACGTTTTTGCAAATACTAACAAAAGCATATCAAAAAACGACAGTAGCTCAGTGATAGTCACATTTAAAGTATTAACGTCTTACATGTTTTTGACATGAAATTTAATAAATTAGTATGGTTTTAAAATTTCTAATAATACTTAGTTCTTATAAAATAATACTTTATAATAAACATTTACCTTTAGATAGTTCCTTAATGAGGTTTGAAATGGTTTCTTTTCATTATGATCATGGCTGTGAGAGATAACCGATGTTCTCTAAAATTCTTATTTTCGAAGTGGGTTCCTTCACTATATAAAAAGTTTCATTCAAAGTGTTTACTACAAAGATGAATTATTAGAAATTATCTGTTACTCAATAGCTAAAACTTACCGATTTTCTTCTTTAGGAAACGAAAAGAAATTGTAGAATATACTTTGTTGCTGAACATTTTTACAAGTAAAAATACATCTACGTACGCCGGCTTTCTTCTTTCGTACAGTTTCCATTATTTATATCAACAACAATTTAACTGGCACCTTTACTTATTATTTTTTAGTAAATTATAAGTTATACCTAAATTAAGACAGGTTATATTTATGCAAGTACACAACAAAAACAAAACACGCCATTTTGTTTGATTTTGCGCACAAATATTAAATATTGTGCAAGTGAGGCTTTTGCCACTTCTGTTATTCTGTGATATTACATACTGGATGTCATCCGGCATCACAGTGTAGTGCCCGCTCGCTGACATATACCGCTTCTCCCAATTATCTAGACGTAAGTGTGCACTGAATTTCTTTTAGTTTCAATAACATACGCGTACATTTTTAGTTATCATTTATTTAGATCTAGAACGTTGTTTATGTCACTTTTTCTGATATGAAAATGAATTGTCAGTGATTCCGCAATTTATTACAACTGTAAAATATCGTTACAGAATGCCAAAATATCGGACGTTCGTCACTTAACTTTGCTAAAACATACACAGAAATATGCAGAAAATTTTATGCAGAGTATTTCGATAGTTTACAAAATTTCGATACATGTTTAAATGACGATGCTCGAAGTATATCTGAGAACTAACACAAATCCAAAATTTAAAAAATCAGTTGTTATTCCTTCCGGAACACTTTGGAAATTTGCTTAAACTAATCACATATTTTGAAAATCGAAGTCTCAAATTAAAAGATGGATTAACCACATTAGACGTGGGCTATTAATAATTTCAAAAGTATTCCAAGTGACTTCGGATGTGGCCTTCGGCAAAAGTTAGACGCAGTTTTTAATATAAATCCAGATTTAATAACATTGCGGCAACTGTGTATGCTAAATACGCTGAAATAAAAGAATATTTCCAGTACGCACCTATAACCAGTTGCGATGAAGAAAGGACGTTTTCTATCTACAAGGATGTACTTAATTCAAAGACAACAAGTCTTACAGTAGAGAAAATGAACAAATAATAAGGTATTTTGTATTTTATAGATCACCAGCTACTTGTTATCCAATTATATAAATAAAATTAAAACCTCTTTAAAAATACAAAATTTCAATAGTGCGCCGTACGTGTCCGCGCCCTAATTATTAGCACAAGGAATAATTTCTTATCACAATTAGAATAGAAGTTGTAAAAAGTACATTGAACTACAAAAGTAATGTTCGGATATAAAAACAATTTTTTCGACTCGTCTTAAGAACAGGCATTTATCCCACAATTAATATTTCATGGTCAATATGAGAACAGCGCCTGACTATATTTCACCATTTTTTCTACCATCCTGCTGCCAGTATAATCTGTATAATTAATTGTTTTCATTTTAATAAGGTAGTTTAAAAGCATCATAATTATTTGTTTAAGTAAATTGCTTGTATTCCAGTTTTGCCCTATTAAACAATGTCTCCTGCTAAACGACACAAAAAGCAATTCTGTTGACAGGCTTTTAGAGTAGGTAAATCAAAGTTCAGAGTACAAGCGACTTGCACTGAAATAAAGCACAATTACGAGCATGTGAAGATGGTCAGAGCTCAAGAGAGTTTCACTTCGGCTGTTTCTACCTTTTATGACGGACTATATGAGTATGCTCTTCAGAATGATTGTTCGTATTTTAAAGATGAACTTTGTTAAACATACTTAGATACGTTGACATTGGCAACCCAACATGTCTTTTTAGACAATTTAATATAATATTAACAAAATTACAGGTATAACGTAAGTTTAAATTATAATTCAAACTGAATAAAAGTTATTATTAAAGGATACTGTATGAAAGTCCGTAAAACGTGGTTAAATTGTGTGACATATTCGAAACAAACTTAATTAAAATTCACATGTAACATTTATACAATTACTACAATGAAATACTGAATCCGAAAAGTTGTCATTTGCAGGGAACATGTTCCTAGGTTGCTACTTTCATGTTTTGGGCCGTAATTTATCATTTTTCACAGAGTAATTTCCACATAAAGTTCAGTAAATTATACATATACAGCTCAGATTTTAAATCTCATTAGTCCATGAATGCCCTATGATGTAGTTACCTTGTATACTATATATACCGTCAACATTTTGTTTTATGCGTTACATTTTGAAAATCGATATGTCTAGTACATATTCAGAAATTTATAAAAGATAATAATTATGTAATTTTGTTGTTCTCGGTTGACCAAATATTTTGCAAATTATGATTTTTATGAAAATTAATTTTTCTATTTCGGTGCTATAAAATTAACTTTACGACAACCGTATTGGTTGTATAAAGTCTTACTTATTGCACGTTAATTTAGTTTTATTTTTGCAAATGCCCACGTTTTAATGTCCCCTGATACCGAAAAAGCGGTTTTCGAAAAATCTCTCTCTCCATCTATCTCTCTTTATCACTTTCTCTCTCTTCCTCTCTCTTTCGTCAACTACTAAGTTTAGACAGATTTATAAAGAATACGAAAGTACTAAAAAATTAATTTCCGAAAGATTTTATAAAAAAAAGTTTTTCGAAATTGAAGTAGGTCCTTTTGTTTTACCAAAAAACTGTTTTTGGTAATATCTCACAAATTATGCATTCCACAGTATACAAAAATATTTCATAATTCAAACCGAAAGTGACACTTTACTTTTATCAAATAGCAGTGTTTTGCAAATACCTCGCAAATTGTGCATTCTATACAGATTTGTTGAGATTGCAAAAGTATTTAGAGCTGCATTTGGAATAATTTTTATATAAAAGAATTTCAAAATGCCGTCTCCTATTAAGCCTTTCTGAACTTTTACTTCCCGAAATAGAAAAATGAGGTGTGGCCACCAGACGACTTTCTTATACGTATGAGCGTTTCAAACTATACTTTTAAGAACTTTTTTTACACAAAAATTATTTAAAACCTTATTCTCAGTACTTCTATTCTCTTAATAAATACCTATAGAATGCATACTTTGCAAGATATTCCAGAAAAAGTGCTACTCCCTAAGACTCTAAGAGTAAAAGTGTTACTTCCGGTCCGAATTTTGAAATTTAATTTATACAACAAATATTGCAAATCTAGCACTAAATACTTTTGTACTCTTGATAAATAGAATGCATAATTTACGACATATTTGCAAAAAATCGCTATTCGATAGAAGTAAAAGTGGTACTTCCGGCCTGAATTTTGAAATTTTTTTTATACAAAAGATATTGAAAATTATGTTTTGAATACTTTCATACCCGTAATGTATCTGTCTAAAAAGCATGACTTGCGAAATATTCGCAAAAAACTGATTTTCGATAAGAGTAAAAAACCTACTTCCGCTAGGAATTTCGAAAAACTTTTTAAATAAAATTGTTCTCAATTTTAATTCTAAGTACATATGAATTCTTTATAAACTTGTTTAAACTTAGTAGTTGACGAAATAACGGCAAAATTCAATTTTGATTTTTGGTTTCGCCTAAAATAGTACCAAAAAAATCCATTAGATGGGTGTTTTAATTCGAATTTAGGAACACTTTCTGTATTAAATTTTGTTGTATTACTATCTTTATTATAAATATTTCTCTGTTTGTTTTTCTATTGATCAAGGGTTGTAATAAAAACTGCAAAAAATCCATATGTAATCACAGCTCCATCTAAGGACCCCCGTTAGTGTTAGGCATCGAAGACCGCACCATTAAACAAGCATCGAGCAATACATGTGTGCATATGTTATCAATTATTTGAATATTGTGATTGATTATATGTCATTCACGGACGATTTTAATATGCATGTGTGAATATAATGTTATTTACGGAAGATTTGACAAGCTGCTTCGCGCTTTTAATTCTTACGGGGTTACTTAATTCTATAATCTAACATAAGGAATTAAGGACAGGTATTTGGATTTTTAGTTAACCTTTCGATGACGTGCGCGTTTCGTAAGAATAACAACGGAGCTCAGTTACTTTTCCGTCGGCGTGCGCGTCTCGTTAAAGTATACAACGGATTTTGACGGGATTAATTATTTACAATCGTGAGTGCTGATAATACAATAAAGCTCTTCACGTCAGTAGTGAGGACGTGGAGGTTTCAACGGAAATTCGGGAACACCCCGTTTCCGATTTTATTTTTCTCGATAGTAAATATACACCGAGAGCGGATCATTCATCCTTATAGCGACAGAACCAATGTTCCATTTTACCTGCAAAATTGTGCTTTTATATAGGAGCCACTTTGCATAAATAATATTCGAAAATACTATTTTTTGTTGAAAACGCGCCATGATCACGAGCGAATGCCATATTGGACCTCTACGTCACAACAACAGATATATTATATTTATGTTCGCGTATACAATCATAAGGATATTATTTTCCAAATGCTAATTAAAACTGATACTTATGAGGAATTAATTATTAATTTACGGTATATGAAAATAGTGAACTTATTAAGCTATAAATCACCAATATTCTTTAATATACATTATTTCGTTATTTTTATACAGTGACGGTCGAAAGTTCGTCACAATATTACTCAACAAATTAGTAGTAGTTGTTGTTAATTTCGCACCTGATATTATGGCCCACTAGACCATATTCAAATAAAAAACTTAAAGTGGCAGAATTATAACCAGAAAACGATCGTTGAATGATGTTTTTTTCTGTAATTTCATAATCAATCAAAATATGAAGGGATATACTGCGTGTTCTGTTTGACAAAAAAAAAATTGCGATGAAAATATTTCTTGTAAGTTTAATCCAGTTTTCTGTACATCCTATTAGTGACTAGAAAACAATCAGATAATACATTTCTTTTAATACATAGTTTTCGAGAAATATAATTTTTTAAAACATTGAAGGTTTCAGACCAATGTTATCAAGTTAAAAATTTGATTTTAGGCGTATACTATCTTATTACTTTTGGACTAGGAATTGCATAGGAAATGCAATGTAATAATATAAGGGTGCTCCATTTGAAAAAACTGTAACTATGGTCAGTCACCAACTTATGAAACACACTGTGTAATTCAAAG
The DNA here is from genome assembly GCA_963170755.1 of Amphimallon solstitiale. NCBI lineage: Eukaryota > Metazoa > Arthropoda > Insecta > Coleoptera > Scarabaeidae > Amphimallon > Amphimallon solstitiale. The sequence goes on along the minus strand of OY720681.1, from coordinate 35,451,086 downwards.
TAAATGCATCTAACCTTTATTCATAAAGGCACTATCTGAATTTCTCTGAGGAGACGACTCATAGGTATTATATACCTACCTATTATTGACGCGAAGTTTGCTGATCCTGTTTAAGAAACCATAGGACAAATCAAATATGTCTAAAAAAACTTGCTCAGAATTTATCATATTGTACTTAGCTACCTCCACCTTCCATGAGTTTTTGAACGTACTAAAATTAATCAAAATTTGTTTCTTGATTGAAGTTTTTCATGAGTCAAGCTTTTTCATCTTTGTTTGTCCCTGACTGTTATTATATTAATATCGCAGACGTGCAAATAACTAGTCAAAATATTCAGATTATTATATGTTTAGCAAAGTTTTAGCAAGAAAAGCGTGTCTAAGAAGTCAAAGAGGATTAAGAACAAGAGTTCATATCCTTGTTATTACCTTGTAAATGCATCAAAAGTTCTGTTTTCAACTGAAAAGTTCTATTCAAAACGCTACCTTTCGAAAGCCATCTAACTTCTGTGTGGTAAAGATGATTCGAATATAAAACCTATGTCCTCACAATTTTGCTAAAAGTACCTACGAGTCTGTAATGCTTTTGCTTTAATACAATAGAACTAGAATGACACATTTTATAATACAAACCATTTGGGAAGATAAAGACTTTAAGGCAAAAGCTTATCGTGTACATAGCATACAACTATCAAATAATTTCTTTCCAGTAGTATTGGTCTAAACGTACACAAATAAACATCTTCTGTGATGTTAAGGCTTCTGTTACGTCTTACGAATGCTATTAACTGGACACAGTTAGACATATATGTCGATTCAGTCATCTGTATAGAAAAGAACGCACATTTCTCAATATTTTCAACAATTACTACTCAAATATCTTCTGTCATGTCATTTATTTTCCTGTTGATAGATTATCAGAGAGGTATCGTTTTAATTTTAGAGTTTCTTTTTAATTAATCAAGACTTCCACCATCTAACAGCTGTTGGTAAAATTAAATCTTCAACGATTGTATGTGGCTTAATGGTTTTTGCAATGCGATATGCAACTCGATAACTCATTAGATAGAGACTAACGGTACGAATGATCTTTTTTAAAAAATTGATCAGAGAAGGAAAAACACCTACATAAACCTTAAATATTTAATATTACACAAAAGCCGTACAATATACAACTTGCAAATGGCCAAAAGTCCAGGAAGATCTTGTACTGTAGTGTCCTTTCTTGACCATGCTCGAAGTTCCGAAAAATAAAGAACAAAGAAATAACGCTCCCTGATGATAAATGGCCCAAGAAAACAACACATTTCCGACTTTGAATTTAATTGCGTGGTGTTGTTTTATTTTCTACAAACAAACTGTTTATAGGGCGAATAAAAGTCTTACTAAAGGCAAAAATCATCAAATCGTGCTTATATAGATATTAAGGACCAGATTCAGAAAACTTACTTTGTGTTCACCACACGCTTATGTCGCACTTAACTAAATAAACTGGTAAATATTCATCAATACAAAACTGTTGAGGCTCTAAATGAGTCAAGTCAATTTTTCAAGTAAAATAGTATATTAAATTGTATTAATATCCTCTCATGGTTTATGCTTGAACCTCTATATTAAATATTCAGGCAAAAATGCATAAAACAAGCTTTTTTAAACAATCTTTAGAACACGAAGCCGTTTCGCAATCGCGAGTGGTATTAAGTTTCGATACTTGAATATTTATGAGATTCAGTAGTATATGTCTCGAGATTTTTTGTTTTCTGTTGTTTTTGTTAATCATTATGTATACAAAGTAGTAATAGAATCACCGCATGCAATCGTTGGATAGAGAGCGTAAAGCACTTAAAATAATTATAACGCTCGAATTATTCGTTTTCTCAGCGTTTTCGCTAACAGTAATTGTCGGCTATTCCGTACCTTGCTTCACCAGCGAGCGATAACGTTCAAGGACAAATAAATAGAACAAGCAACATTTGATAACCGTAACCACACCGTAACATTCCATTAAAGGAAACATGTTTTTCTCTTCTTAAATAATTAAAGAGTTAGTGTTTTAACTTTTAGATGTAATGCTTTTTACTTTCTTATACGTAGTATAAGGAAGTATTGTGATGATGAAAATTTTCGACCTCGAGATTTTTGCAGATGTCCATGTTTTGAACTCCCCTGATACCGAAAAAGTGGTTTTTAAAAAATGTCTCTCTCTCTGTGTGTGTGTCTGTGTGTCCGTGTGTGTGTGACCACGATAGCGGTCAAACCGCTTTAGCTATCAATTTCAAATTTTGTATTTACGAGTATAATCTCCCTGTTGAGAACTGATTAGATTTTCAGTAAAATCGGCAGACCGGAAGTAGTAGTTTACTTCAGTAAAAAAATCGAATTTTTCCAATATTTCGTCAACTACTAATTTTAACCAAATTTATAAAGAATTCATATGTACCCAAAATTAATTTTGAGAAGAATTTTATTATGAAAGTTTTTCAAAATTCCTACCGGAAGTAGGTCTTTTACTCTTATCGAAAATCAGTTTTTTGCCAATATTTTGCAAGTCATGCTTTTTAGACAGGTACGTTACGAGTATAAAAGTATTTAAATGATAATTCCAAATATCTTTTGCATAAAAAGAATTTCAAAATTCGGACCGGAAGTACCACTTTTACTCTTACCGAATAGGGATTTTTTGCAAATATGTCCTAAATTATGCATTCTATGTATATTTATGAAGAGTACAAAAGTATTTAGAGTTGGATTTGGAATATTTTTTGTACAAATGAAATTTCAAAATTCGGACCGGAAGTAGCACTTTCATACGTATAAGAAAGTCGTGTGGTGGCCACACCTCATTTTTTTACTGGTAATGTACCTGCCTAGTAAGCATGATTTGCGAGATATTCGCAAGAAACTGATTTTCAATAAGAGTAAGACACCTACTTCCGGTAGGAATTTCGAAAACCTTTTTTCATACAATTTTTCTCAAACTTAATTCTGAGTACATTTGAATTCTTTATAAATTTGTTTAAACTTAGTAATTGACGAAATATTGGCAAAATTCAATTTTTAACAGAAGTATACTACTACTTCCGGTCTACCGATTTTACTGAAAAACTAATCAGATCTCAAGAGGGAGACTATACACCTAAATACAAAATTTGGAATTGATATCTACAGCGATTTGACCGCTATCGTGGTCACACACATAGATAGAGAGAGGTTTTTTTAAAACCACTTTTTTTTTGGTATCAGGAGACTTCAAAACGTGGATATCTGCAAAAATCTCGAGGTCGAAAATTTTCATCACAATACTTCTTTATACTACGTGTAAGAAAGTAAAAGGATTTGTGACAAAGAAAAATATTGACACCAAGTGCAAGCTTGTTTTCAAGAATCAGTTGACTTCCTAAATTCAAAATGATTTGTGTACTTTAACCAATCAAATAGCTTACTGAAATGATATTAGAACAAAACACTACATTCTTTAAATTTCAGGGCCTCAAATATTAATCTTTTAATATTACACAACAAGAAACAGTTGTGGAAAAAATCTTTGTGGTTTGATTTACAAGTAAAGAAAGTCATCCGCTAAATGCTCAACAGCTAAATTTCTTCTTATGTCCTTTGACGCAATATAAAATTCAGCATCTTTACAATTTAATGCAGTTCATTGTACGATAGCCTGCTGCAAGAGAACTTAATATTAAATGGTAAACACGACAACACAGTAGACTCTTTTCGAAGATTTAATTTATGTAAATACATGTTTAACATAAAGGTTATGTATAAAAATCGTGAATTGTCTTATTATAGATCTTCATTTGCTAGGTTACGTTGCTGACGTATTTCTCATAGCTCACAGAGGCATAAGCTTTCCGGGAAATGCCCTGAAACCACCCTAAGTTTCAAAAAATTAGCCATATTATTACTCATCCTCTCCTCATTGAGTGGATATAATAATAATATAATAAAAATTATAATTTTCATGACTTGTTGACCAATACATGGTAGAAGTTTAGTCAAAAGAAAAATCACATATATCAATAAATAAGTTGTAATATAACGGGTGTCTGTAATTGATTTACGCATTGCGATTTAGACACTTTTACCTTTCATTTATTCTACCGCCAGAGTCGTGCCGAAATACTTAATTTGCCAGATCAACATTGTTTTATAATCACATGATCATGTTTACATGTAACTATAACATTGTCGATGTCATGAAATGTCATTAATAACCTTCGGTGAGAGATATGTATTCATACTAGGAAAAATAGCGGAATAGAGACATTGTTCAAAGAAAAGAAGTTAGACAAGATTGCCACTAGACGGTCCTGCAATTTTACATTAAATTTATTTATAAGCTTATGTAAACTGCGCTTATACAGGCTTATTTTTTTAAATCTTGACATAGGCTATCTTTTTTTTTGAAAAGATAGACCTATGGTTCCTCAAGCAAAGTTTTAGGAATTAGTCCAAATATGAAAAATGTGTGGAAAAAATAAACGCATTGTTGCCAGATTGGGCGCTATTTCAGAAAAACATATTTTCTTAAATGGCAACACCGCATTTTTTTAACAATTCCTAATACATCTTGAGATTCTAGACAAAACAAAAAGGATGCAAGTTTTTGATTAGAGTGGCAGTTTACGAGCTAATAGTGCCTAAACTTTAATACATTTTCCAACATTGAAGGAATAACAAGGAGGCTATATTTGTCGTCCTGTCATGACATGACAATAAGTTCTGTGTAATCTTGTATTAAGTAATTTTTTTGCATGTTGGTGGTTTAAGTTTGCGAAAAGCTTCCTCTAAACTACAGAAGAATAATGTATTTTCAGCAAGATGATACACCACCCCATTTTAGTTTAGAAGTTAGAGCCTATCTTGGTAAGCTGCTCCCTGAGTGTTGGATTGGAATAAGAGGACCAGTAGAGTGGCCGCCCAGATCTCTCGATCTCACTCCTTTAGACTTTTTTTCTGAGGACATCTGAAGAATAAAGTTTATGTTAACGCTCCTGTGTCAATTGATGAATTAAAACTAGCCATACAATGGGAAATTCAAAACATAACCCCTCAAATGTTACATAATGTTAATAGAAATTTTTATGAACGTATTTGTTGCTGCAGAACCCTTCAAGGAAATCAGTTCGAACATTTTTTTAAAAAATAAACGTTATATAATTAATTTTTTGTACCAGTAGTAAAAAATCATAGCATTTTTACACATAACACAGCGCCACGAAATGACATTTCACGACCTGGAACTAATAAGAGGTAAATAATGAGGCTATTATTGACCTAGGGAAATAATGAAAACAAATAAAGGGAATGCCGCAACCATGCAATCGCAGTAGCATGTATGTATGTCAAGTTGTCAACCGTCAAATTCATTGCAGTTTATTTTTATTTAGATTTATACCACAAATCATACTCTAAAACTTATAAATGCTCGACCTCTAAGGTAAAATAACTAACAGTATTTTAACAATAGCAAAATATGTATGACAGAAGTATAATTGGAAAAAATATCCTAACAGGTAACTATTATACATGTAAAGATATTTTACTTTCTTTACATAAAACTATTTTAAGGTTATGTAACAACATAATATGGAAACAATATAACACGTAACTATTACAGATGTAAAGAATTTTAATTTATTTATAAAAATTGATAGTGCAATTATGGCATGTCAAATTTATTGATGGTTCAATTCTGATTCAGACCTGTAGGCACATTAATGACAGTATTGTTAATTGTGTTAATTCCATAAGTATTTACGATATCTTCAGTTGAAATAGAGCCTGATTGTACTGCTGATGTTGATGGAATTTGGTTCATATCGTGTATAAGTAGATGTAGGTAGACCTTGTAACATATATTATGCTATATTTTTTTTTATTTCTAGGGAATCTTCGATATAACTTTCAGCTACACTAGATTTCCAACCACCATGTACCATGTTGTTTTAACTGAAGGATATTACCACCATTGACAGCTAAAAGTGTAGCCTAGGTTCTACGAAGGGCAATTTCTTTTGGCATCTGTCCTATTGTGTTATGTCCAATGTCTTATCTAGTACATTTACCATTACATACACTAATAAAGAATTTTGCTATATCTGGAATTGGTCTAATTTTTAAATAGTTTTTAATTATTTTGATCCAAAGTGGCTCCATTATTACAAACTTTAGAGACGAACCATTTTTGCTATTGCAGATGTGAATAATAATTAAATCGGCTTTCATGATGACATCAGAAATTAATAAATTACACAGCTCATCACTTCGGCATGCACCAGCAACACCAATTACAAGAGCAGTCTACAGGGTTATAAATTGTCAATAATTTTGAAGTATTAATATATAAACATACTACCTTAGTTGCAATGTAACATGTATCGGGTGCCTCAGTAAGGAATTTTATAATTTCCTCTAGTAAATACTAATGACTTTTTGGGCTTATAATTTTCATTTTATCTTTTTAAAAAGGCAACTAATTTAAAATATTTTGATATGTTAATATTCTCTGTTAAGCCAAGTGTAGCTTTCAATATTGAATAATGGGTCCATAAAGTCGAGGCTTTTTAATGTTGTGTGTTTAATGGAAGTACGTTTTGAGAAGTTATTACTGTATTTTTGGAATTACACGATTTTTTAAATTCTGTATGTTTTTATGTATAAGTGTTTAAATATATGCGGAAGCAATCTCGCGCATTGCAGGTGGTGTAATCTAAACTCTTCAGATATTATAAATGGAATGAAAAATAATCTAATAAATACCTACTTGACTTTTACTTTCAGCATTTATGTCAAAACTTATTTGTCAACATCAAAATATAGCCTACTTATTTGTTTATATGAAGTTTTATTACAAGGGAATTCTTACATGTATGAGTAAATTTATTCATAATTATTAAGGTTTCAAGATCCAATTAGACTACTGGTACAAAAAATAGTATACATACTGCGGTTGAGAAGACTATTATTGCCCTTGTGGCTTAAATTCCTCGGAATTTAATCTCGCCACTCGGGCAATAATAGTCATCTTCTCAACCTTGGTATGTAATATACTATTAGTTACTATTGCTATTCTTTTAATATTGGAAAATAAATTAAGTTTAGGCACTATTAGCTCGTAAACCGCCACTCTAATCAAAAACTTGCACTCTTTTTGTTTTGTCTAGAATCTCAAGATGTATTAGGAATTGTTAAAGAAATGCGGTGTTGCTATTTACGAAAATATGTTTTTCTGAAATAGCGCCCAATCTGGCAACAATGCGTTTATTTTTTCCACAAATTTTTCTTATTTGGACTAATTCCTAAAACTTTGCTTCAGGAACCATAGGTCTATCTTTTCAAATAAAAAAGTTAGCCTATGTCAAGATGTAAAAAAATAACCCTGTATGTAATATCATTTTTGACAGTTACACTGAATTGAAACAGGAGCAGAAATTGTTGAACTTAAAATCCGCTATAATGCAAATGGCCGATCATCATTCACATCACTTTCGATAATTAAACAAATGTACAGCACATGTACCGTACGTAAAGCCAAACGAAATCCTTAAATCATAAATTCACCAAATATCCCCGAATTTATCAGGACCTCCTGTTATTTCACCTACAAATTCTAATTTTAAGTCAGAGATTAAACTTCACGACGGCCAATACGAACTTTCCTCAGTAAATAAGTACATTTATTATTTCCAACTCTGTAATTTAAAGCATCCATTATATCGGAATGATAATGCGGACAATGGAACGGAATATTGTGGTTCGGGATTACTTTGCAGCGTGGCCCACGAGGTCACTGCATAAATTAAAATATTAAACAGTTTCAGGGACAGGGACCGCTCGCTTTAACTCACAAGCACATACACACACACACACACACATACACAATTGTTGATACTTCCTTAGAATGGATCGATGTCATGTACAATCTAAACATACATATTGATGAGTACACATTGAATCACATCATGTTTACCTTGCAAAAACACATCTTCATGTTCATAATTTGATATTGATTATATGTATATTATATATACGCGCACAAACGAGTCCGTAGAAGTTATATATTCAGTTTGAATCTGCTCCTGAAATTACGAGATTGTGACATGTGGAATTCGAATGCATTCCTTTTGATTGCCGGACCAATCGCTTTCCCATCAAACTAGTGTTAATCGCGGGATCCAAGCCACTGATATACTATGCTATATCTAATGGAAAAAATGTCAAATTTCCCGAGGCCATGAAAAAGACAGTAAATTTTAATAAATCCATAGGTACTAACTTCGGTATGTTGAAGTCCTATGATGGAATGTTTAAAATACATCACAATGAAGCTTATTATATCCATTCGAAGGTGGTCCTATATACATTTCCAATAGTATTTCTACAATGATAACGTATGACCCAAAAGTTTTCGGAAAAAATTCAATAGAATGAATTTATAGTGAACATGAACATGAGATGAGAAAATTTAGTTAATTAATTGATGCTTAATATGACATATCATTTTAGCAAATTAAGTCAAGTGCAAGCTTGATATTCGAAAAAGTATTTTCAGTTGTTTGGACAAGCACCTAGACGCGATATTGTTATGATCTGCAGAGAGCAAGATATTTCTGTTTTGACAATCTATCAGACAATAAAAGGTTGCCAGGAAGGTATTCCTTGTATCAATTTACCTAAAAGTGGACGACCCAAAGTTTTAAGCCGATTTAATGAGCGAAGATTAATTGAAAGATCAAGAAGCAAATTGCGAATGTCAGCACGTAAGTTATCTCGAAGATACCATATTTCAAGCTCGACTGTTACTCGAACATTAGCCACAAATAATCTAAATTATCGTAAAAAAAAAACAAAGGTTCCAAGATACACCTCCGCTCAAGTGAAAAGAATTAAAAGAATTCCCAGGTATTGCTATGCTTTGAGACGCATTCATGTTCGTGAAAACGTTGTCGTTATGGAAGATGAAAAATATTTCACGTTGTCCATCTCGGAGATCAAAGGTAATAACGGTTTCTATAGGACAATGTTCAAGAAGCTCCTGACAATGTTAATTTCAAAGGCAAAGTCAAGTTTGAAGATAAAAGTTTGGTGTGGTGTGCCATATTAGAGTGTTCGAAGTGAAGCCATCAATGCAAACATTTACATACAAAAATGCCTCACAAAAATTACACATCATCCCAACGACCAAATAATGTTCTGGCCTGACTAAGGCTCATACCATTACGTCAGAAGAACAAGAGACTGGCTAGCTACAAACGTCATCAGTTTTGTTCCGAAGAGAGGTAGATAACCCTCCAAATGTTCCTCAGACGATGTCACTTGAGGAATTTTGATCTAATTTGAGCAGAAAAGTATATGATGGGGATTAGGAAGCCCAAAATGAGGCATGAGCCTCTATACGTTATGTAAATGTTATGTTTAGATAAATTAAGACTAATAATATTGTTGTTAAAATGTAAAATAATAAAAAATAAAATAATAAAAAATAAAATAATAAAAATTGACTTTTGCTTTTTTCCGAAAACTTTTGAGACATACTGCCGTAGTCCCTTGCATATTTAAAAATAAGAATAGTATTAAGAACTAGTTTAAGTGTTAAAGAAAATATTATGTTTAAGTTTAAAGAATGTATACTAAAAATTTCGACATCATGCAATACTAATAACACAAGTGTATGATGGGTTGCGTATATTTAAATATGAAGAATTCAAATACAAAATGATTTTATTATTACATTATAGGTTAGATAAGTATTAAAATTAGGTATTACATAAGTACAAAATAAAGATAAAAAGGTACTTAAACCTAATAAAAGAGAGTGAGTCATTTAAACACTATAAAACTGTATGAATGAGTTCACATTCGTCCTACACGAGACGAAAATATTGCAGAATAAATAATGAATTTAAAACGTGCATAATGTAATAAATTTTATAGAGGGATTTTTATAAATCATGCTTAAAAATTGTAGAAGTTACCTCAAACTTATGACTATAAATAAAAAAGGATATAAGTTAAAATATTCTAACACGATATGGTTAGCAATAATGTTTTATATAAACAACAGCTGAATGAATAAAAATCTACATTCATGAACTTGTACGTGTAAACACAGAAGTTTCATAGACTGTGGAAGACTTGTATGGTTTGGATACAAAGAGAAATATAGTATAAAATTTGTTTATAGTTTCTTGGAAATAAATGTATTACTGTAGGAAAAGTCCTAGGTAGAAATGGAACTGACGTGGTGGAACTGACTAATCGTTGTAATATAAGTGATATGGGAAGAAGAATTCTTATCATCTGCAATGTGTTTTCGAGTTTGCCAGGTCCAGACATTTCTAAAAGAAAAACAAGGATTATGTTAGCGAATGGGAGAAGAAAGTGTCTAACAAATAATGAGAAAGGCAACAAGTTTATAAAAAAATACAAGGGGGGACTGTTTTAAGAAAAATATACCTACCGTTGGAGATACAGAAGAATTTAGGGAAAGACTTTTAAATAATAAAACGGCTTAAAGTGTTGACGTTTAGTGAATGAACTGTCAAAGACAATATGTGCGTGTGTGTTAGTGTAACAACGACAACTTGCAGAAAATGAAGAGCAGAGATGAACAAGGAGGAATTCTCATTTCGACTTCAAAGAAAAAAGACAATTTTTTGAAAGCTAATAAAGAATTATAACGTAGGGTTGAATACACTACGATTCAATGTATAAGCATTTAGTTTGTATTAGAATATAATTTCAATTTTCACCTTCATTTTTATTTAGAATAATTTTCTTTTTGATAATTTTATATTTAAATATGGAGATGCCTAAGGCAGAGTTTGAATCGATGTTTAATGAAACAAAGTAAGTCGTTCAATTTGTAAATAATTCTTAATGCTGCAATGTGTTTCTTAGAATACAACGTGAAAATGTTTATTCTAGTATAACGTTGAGCAATATGAATTAAATAGATATTATCCTGTTAAATAATAGTTCATTAGTTTTATTTATAATACAGAAAGGCTCATTAATGGTGTTGGGTGTTTGAATCAGAATACAACGTGCGAATGTTTATTCTCGAATTCATTATCAGGCATCATTAATTTTTCGCATTTTATCATTAATTTAAAATTTAAAAAAAATATATTTATATATATTTGAAAACAGAATGTTTCTGTGTGGCAGATATTGAAGCGCTAGCAAAGATACGTGCGAATGGTTGCGGCTAGTGATCAATTGATGCTAATCTTTGAAAATTAACCATTGCGAACTTCTAGATTATCAGGGCATTACTTGCAAATATAATGTTTCTGGTAAAATAGAATTAGCTCAATATTAATAGACTACCTATTGAGAATCGAGTTTTTCATCATTTATAACAGGATAATTTTCTTATGACTACAATTATAAATATATATTCTATAAAACATTATAACCGAAAGATGGTAGAAATGTTTTCTTTCTATTACGTGTATTGTTAATTTTAATGTGGATATAGTATAGCGATGCTATCTATAGTTGATATTTGAATAAAAATATACAGATATGATTTTTATATGAACTTAGACTTTTCTTTAACAACAAATTATAACCTTATCCCAGAATAATACTAAGCAAGAGATTTACCAGGAGAAGGAGGGGCTGAATACACTGCTAGAACTCACGCGTACTTATAAAGTACGTGCTGTTAAGAAATAAGTTAATACATCGAATATAATAAAAATTATCATTACTTTAATAAATTATGTTGCTGATACAGCACACAGCAATACGTTACTACTTTCTTATATTTTAAAGAAATCAAAGATTTATATAAACTCAAAATAATATTTCCTGAATGTCTTCTGAATGCATCGCTGTATATTTATTAATTCATTATTATTTGACTGAACTTGCCAAGAAATGACATCCAAATAGATACTATAATTAATTATAAGACTCTGGAGTTAAATTATGTAAATCTGTGTATCCAAATTCAAACTTAGCTAGAGGACATTCTTCAATATGTTTAAATGTTTCAATCTCAGCTCCGCAATCACAAGCTGAACTCGCAATCACATTCCACTTAAATAACATATTATTACACCTTCCATGACCCGTCCTAAGACGATTCAACTTACACCAAATTTTTCTTGATTGTGTAAAGCCAGGCACTTCAATCAAAGGATCATCTATTAATTGTTTATTAAACACTTCACATTCTAATCAAATAGATTTCCAAAGGTCATTAATCGAAAATTGTTGACTTAGGAAATCTTCCTTCCAAATTGGACTACGTGATTTCAATCTATAAAAAAAAAAAAGACACGCATGAACTTTTATAAAGCGCTTTATTGCTTCTCAAAATATTCCCCTTCCACATCTATACACTTTTGCATTCGATGGAACCAATCTTCAAAACACTTTTTCCAGTCAGAACGAGGTACCTCCAAAACAAGTGACTTAAATGTCTCAACGGCCTCTTCAGGCGATAAGAAACGCTCGCTACACATTTTATTTTGGATGTTTCGGAATAAGAAGAAGTCATTGGGCGATAAATCGGGAGAATATGGGCAATGAGTCATTAATTTGATGTTGTGACTGGTCAAAAACTCGACAGTTTGTCGGGCTGTGTGTGCGGGTCTTTGAGATTGTGTGGGATCCATCGACTACAAAGCTTCCTGACATGTAACTGATCGTGTAAAATCGTATGTATATGTTTCACCGCAATGCCTAAGGATACCTCTATCTCCCTATGTGTCACATGCCGATCTTTTAAAATCATTTCACGAACAGCATCGATGTTCTTCGCAACAACAGATGCGCATGGACGACCTTCACGAAGATCGTCATTCCACGCTTAAAATCTGCAAACCATTTGTAAACCATAGTTTTGGATGGTACTTCATCCCCAAATAACGAATTAAGTTTTTCCACACATTGCTGTGCTGTTAAACCGTATCGAAAATCATAAAAGATCATCACTCGAAAATCACGATTCGAAATTTCCATTTTTCACACAATTGTTAAATTTTATTGAAACGAAACTGCTAGGTTTGAAAGCGAACTGTCAACTGAATTAAAGGTGAAAATCGTCAAATTTAACGAATACAATAAAATTGTAGAACGCTGACAATGCAAGGAGTACTCGATTCCAAGTACTTTAGCAGTGTTCCTGGTATTTCGACGCGTTCCATTTGTAATCAGCTGAATGAGACAAAGTGAGATTTTTGCTTCCCCTCTTACCGATTCTGAGGTCGGTCAAAACTATCCTCACTACTGAGATTTAAATATCACTTGCTGGTGGTGGTAACATCATGCATTTAATATTTATATACTCTGAAATTTGGGTATGCTAGGCATTCTAATTGCTTTAATTGGGTGATTATGCCCCGATAATATCACTAACAGTTAATTTTACAGTAGGTTATTTTATTATAGCAATGATTTACAGTAAGTTCAGAGTTTGACAAACTATGATGTAATGGCAGGTAAGGTACAGACATAAAATCTCACTTGTCAAAATCTTTTAACCCAGTTTTTTAACTTCCGGTCCAATTTCTATTAAGAATGGTCTGATTTCATCGTTTATTTCAGGCCAAGTTGACGAACCATTAAGTTTGCTTAAAAGGGTATATGTTGATGTTTCATATGATTTACTCGGTTTTGAACTCAGCTTCATGAATTTCGTCATACAACGCATCTGCATGAACTGGAATCGTCGATAAAATTGAGCTTAACTATAAAACTATAAAAAGCAAGAAATAATGTCTTAAATAAGAGTCACTGTGAGTGCTTTGTTTCTTTTGTGTAACCATTTTGTAGAAGTTTACAAAGAAAAGTGGAGATATATCAATGAAATTCGTATTTGATACTTGATTTTTATTTTAATATAGTAAGATTTCGGTATTAGGATTTTTGTGACATTAATCATTCTTTTTACGTGATCATATTATCGTCACCTCTGCGTAAAGAACCACTACAAAGAGGTACAAAGAAATAGAAATAGAAATTGTAAATTTTGTAAAAATATTAAAATGTTCTGCATAGGAAAATAATCAACGTTTTATGCGAGGCTCTAGATTTGCTGGTTGTTCCATGAAGCTAAATAGGGTTTTTCAGTAAGCGTAACTGACATAAACGAATAATGTAACGGGACATCCATCTCAAATGACAGTTTGGCATGGAATGTTGTATGGGGGCGTACTGAGGATTTGTTATCAATGCTTTTACCATTATTATCAAGGCACAATACATAACGTTTCGATTCCTCAAGAGTAAGCATTGAACTGGGTCAACTTATCTTAAAGTTACAGAAAAAATAACTACCGTCACAGCGCTGTTTTGAGGATATCGCAGATGTCTCTGTAGAAATATTTAAATTCAGGATAACCAACCTAACATTCTTGAGAAGCCGTAGTAAAATATACAGATGATAAGCCCTTGAAAATTTTCAAAAAAGTACCGAATAATATTATCCTAAAAACTCGTTGTTCGTAGTCATTCACCTGATTTTATAATAAATTAACAATGTAGTTTTTTTCTCAATTACTACTTATGTCTTCAAAATCTACTTACAAAGGTGCGTTTTTATAATCGCGGAATTCGTGAAAAGAGAAAAAATATAATTATAAATTTCTTTTTCTTTTTCAATGTATTCACCTGCAAGCCTAATACATTTTTTAAAACTTTCAGTTAGTTTGTCTATGCCTCCTACAAAATCTTTAATCATTATCTGAAACTGCGTTCTTTACTTCATCATCAGCCTCATTGAAGCGTAGTATTCTCCAGTTGTATAAACGCCTTTATCTTTATTATCAATTAACAGAATTCCTTTTGAATTCCAAAGAACAGTAGGTATGAGTTTTCCAGCAGACTGCGACACCTGAAATTTCTTGGGTAATGGCCTTTTCTATGCCACGGCATGGAGTCTTGCTTGGATTGAGATTCATAATGATATACCCAAGTTTCATTCCCAGTAACAATTCGTCTCCATACACCATCCTTGCGTTCGTTACAGAGGTTCAAAGACGCACGCGAACATTCCACACGCTGTTGAATTTTAAAAATGGTTGTATCAGAGACTCCAGACATTCCTGCGAGTTGTATATCTTCTTTAGCCGAGTATATTCCATTATTAATTTTTCGACATTTTCAACAAGTTCTGGAATGTTCACTTCGATAAGCAGCCCCCCAGCCGTGGGTTTTCTTGAAGTGATTCCTTACAGACTTTCCTTGTTTTGTAGGGAACTTGATAACGGAGCGATACTCGATTTATTCCATATTTCCCGATTAAGTTGCTTCGTCGACGATAGCTTAAAGACTACTGACAGGATCGTGTTTAAACTTTATATTTATACTAATAATGAGTCATTAATTAGGGTAGGATACGACAGAGCTGTCCCAGTACCATCCAACCCCCCACTTTACTTCAAAAAGGCTCCCTCGTAACTATTGGACGATCAGAGCAGGCCGTTGTTTTTATTGTTGTATACACATACGTATTATCAAGTACTTTCGACAAGTCAAATTACAAGTTCGACATACCCAGAATTCCTCTAACCGTCGCTCCACCTAAATTCCTTCAAATCTAAATTCCAACTAAATTCAAACACGCCTATAAATGTAAGAAACATTAGCCGTGTGTGGTGTATGTGTATATACGCGGTAAAAAATAGAGCTTTGTGTGTGTGTTATGTGTGTGTGTGTGTGATTTGCTCCGTTCCAATGGCAAACAGAGCGGCTGGGCGGACTGACATCCAGAGTCTTTAGACTGACTCTATTGCTTGCGATACATCAGTTTGAAACTCTGCGGCAATATAAACCTTGGATGTGTGCAAGACGTGAAATGGGGGGTGAGGGGCCACAACGTGACAGTATCGAGAGAGAGCTTGAGACCCATCTGCGGTCTTATAAATTATCTGGCAATACGCGGTGACATTGAGTCATCGATTTCTTCGTGGGTAAACACGGATTCACTCGCACACAATGCGGAATCAATCGAGCCTCAGGAATGGTAATTGAATATTTTTAATCCTGTCGGAGTCCTTGCGAACTAATCCGTTAAAACAGACGTACACACGTACACACACTCACATACATACACACATACACATGCACGCAAAAAGAGAAAGAGAGGGAACAATTATCTTTTAAATTGAGAGGAAATCACTTCCTCTTTATTATCTACGCAGGCTGAGTGAAAGATCTTTAGTGCTATCGATTTTCTGTATAAGCTATGGAACAAATGCTTTGCTTTCCTAACTTTTTGACAAAAAAAACTGCCTTGTCATAGTATAATAATAGAAATTAAAACGTTTCAATAATATAAGTATTATCTTTGTCAATTAATTCAAACATTAACTAATTAAAACATTAGAGTATATTGTATACAATGGCAGAAAACCGTCTACTGATAACGACCCAGCAAACAGGGTGACGTGATAATCACGTTAATTTTAGGTGTCTTTTTGACTTGAAAGACATACGATTATGACATACAAAATACGACATAAATGACGGCATTATATCACAGCCCAAAGACGTCAGTTTGTGAGGTTTCTTTTTTTGAGTTAATGGGACCATCTAAGTCTTGGACTCGAGATGATGCTTGCAGTGTCGGGGATGTCTATGGGAATAATTGCTCTAATAATAATGTATATATGGCTTCTACGGATAATTTTGAACTGGTTACGGTCATTAAAGATGCGTTAGCTAAACACTCAGCCGATATTGATGACATTCCTTGTTTCATTTTAAAATATGTTATTGACGAAATCGATCCTTTGGTGTTCATTATTAGTAAGGGTGTTCCACTATATAAGAAAGATAATAAACAACTAGTGCAGAATTAGAGACATGTTGCTATGCCCTCGGTGATTGTGACGTTTTATATAACTTCTTTGACGATGTCGATTTATTGGTTACTGATTACTGATGATACATACTTTGGTAAGCTGGGAACTACATTTATATTTTCAGGAATATTTTCCGGTATACATTTACTTCTTGTTTCATTACGTTCTGAAGAAATTTCAGCGGATGAACTAGCTGCATTGCTACAGGTAATGATGGTTCTACTTCGGAAATGTGAATGCATATGATAACAAAAAATGCGTTTCTCCACAAAAATACAGAAATAATTGTTACTCCATTAAAAATACTTGTTCATTTTATATATCGAGTATCCATCAAATGATAAATAAACGAGATATAGTTTTTTTCTATAGAACCCTGTATATATGGGAAATACGATCTTCTTACCTTCTTCGAATTCGTTTCATGCGTTGTCTGATACTTAGACGTTTGTCTCCGAGACTCAGTTGATATTTAAAATCACCCATTGTCTAGAAAAATTACTTCAAAAAACGATAAACAAACCACAAAATAATTGTCACAAATTTCCTATAATATTCTATAATACTAGACAGAATATATAAAAAAAACTGCACTATTCACCACTCAAGCACAATTGTTTTCCAGGCGCGAAAGAAAGACGGAATTGGCCTAGTCCGATGAGGTCGACCTAAGTGGGAGCGTATTCTCCTCATAAGTCTAGGTGGCGATCCTTGCAAATTTATCGGTACAAGGTATTATTTAATTACAGATTTTTTTACAGCTATCGGAATTTTTTATAAAATAACTCAAAGTCAGCTCTAGAACTGAACAGAGATATTTAGTTTTATTTCTTACCACACACTGAGTTAGTATTCTAACATATTTGTTAAAATTGTCTAATTTCAACAATATTTGCGATTTTTTATAAGAATTCCCTAATGAAAAACATAGAAAAGGAGTCTGTACAGTTCAATAATAATTGTTTTTTTTTGTAACTAGAAAAAAAATCAGGGAGCAATTTGTCTAAGAAGCAACGTCGTTTAATGCTTGCATTTGCCAGCCGAAATCTCGCCTTTATTCAAAATCTCCAAATATTGTTTTCTTAAATATAAACACGACAGTGATGAACCTTTTAAAAAATTAATTTTATTCAAAAAAGGCAGATGGCAAATGCAGGCCATGAATAGGGTAAGTTCGCCTATAACCGGCCACCATCCAATAGTCGGCCACTGGTGACTTTTTTCAAGAATAACTTAAAATTAGGGCAAATATTATGCTACTTCTGTACACAGCTGAAATCTAACATCTTCATACAGTGCGAATATCAATTTCTCATTCCCGTATAATAATATTTTATTCCTGTAATTCGCGCGCAAAATATAAGTGTCGTGTGCTGATTGGAGAACCGAGATATTTAAAAAGTGGCAAACTTAGGTAGCCGGGAATATATAAGTAAGTCAAATTTTATTTTTTAATATTAAACCCGATTCGATGGGTTTTGGGGGATGAACAGAGTTTGAAATAACTTCTATTCGGCCAAAAAGGCCTGATTTATTAACTTTTAAGTTAAAAATGGCCCGGCCGGTCACTGGTACAAAGATTTACTCTTGTATTTAGTAGTCGGCCCCCCAGACCGACTATTAGCACATTATTCAAATTTTATTTTGATCTTTTTTTTTATACAGTGTCACAAGCTGATTCTCAACACCTATAATCGGCCGTGGGCAGTCAATAATAAAAATGTTTTGCAACATTGAAAGCAACGGTCGACCACTAGCATAGACGTCAAATGCTGATTTTTCCATTTGTCGACCATAAGATTATAAGTTGTTTTCAGTGCTATTTTCGGACCAACATTTTGAAATTACTCATCTTCAGAAGACGGTAAACCACCAAAAACGAAAATTCTTTCCATACTCTGAGGATAATATGCAAAAGGCGTTGGAAGCAGTACAAAATTATTCAAAAATCCGAGTATTTTCCAGACATTTCGATATTCCTCGAGGTACACTACAGGGCCGGTTCAAGGAACGGGCTGCCAACAAGCCACGAAGATCCATATTTGAGTGTGGAAAGGGGGAAAAAAAGTTGCCAAATGGATAATTAGACGAAGAAAACCTTAATAAAGAAGGATTGAAACTATAAAAAATAACTAAAAAAAATTGGAGGACGGAAATTTAGGAGAAGAAAATTTGGAAAACGAACAATTAGATGAAGAAAAACTGGATACAGAAAAAGTGGACAAGTAAAATTAGATGAGGGAAAACTTAGCAAAGGCCAAGCATCCGTACATATATTCATAAAGCATTTTAAATATCTTAAAATACTACAACAATCTAAGAGACCCAAGTCGGGACCATCCACGACCGCTATATCTGCCAAAGTATGGAGAGAAAGAAAAATTAAAAAACTGAAAGGAAATGAATTGCAAACCAAAAAGAAGACAACATCGAAGAAAAAAGTTCTTACCAAACTAAAAAGAAACCAAGAACCAAACGTGCAACTAGCAGAAGCGAAGCAGAAGTGCGTATTTGCGAAAAAGAATTGTACAGTGATGTCGAAGAAGAAGGTGACGAAAATGTTGGATGTGATACTTGCCCAAGGTAGTTTCATTTAAATTGTACTAAGCTTGTAGGAGCATATGATGATGTTAAAAATCAAGATTTCTCCAGCGATTTCTACTGATGATGAATAATTTAAAAAGCATTAAATATTGAATTTTTGTATTTACAATTACCGTGACAGATTTAGATATCTGCTTATTAATTTTTTTCCTCAAGAGTTCGTTTCTGTTTCTTGTGAATCAGAAAATAATGTTATTTTTTTTATTTATATGACTATTAGGGATTTAGTGTTTTTTGACACCTTATTTATAGAGAATTTGTGTTTGGTTTTGTACACTTATTTATTTAGCGAAATATATACATTTATGTTTTATTTACTGATTTCACCCTTTTAGGCCTGGCGCACACGTATCGATTTCGATCGTACAGAAAAATATCGTATGATCAAATTCTTTTAGTGGAACAAAGACGACCTTATGCTCTTCTTTGTTTAACTAAAAGAATTTGATAGTACGATATTTTTCCGTACGATCGAAATCGATGCGTGTGCGCTAGGTCTTACTCACTCACTTTCATTGATAAGACAAAAAGCATAACAAAACGGAACGATTAATATGAGGGCACAAAAGGTTTATACGGATCTGGTGTAAATTGACTAGGCCGACAACTGGTGTACCAGTGGCCGACTACTGACGTGTAAGCACAGTAGCTGTATAGACACAGTAGTTTCATTCGCCGTCGGCACCTTTGATGTTTGTGTCCCAAAATGGTACAGGCTACGAGTAAAGAATAGAACAGGAGAGAGTCTCCTTAATAATAATATTTGTCCAAATGTGGTAACTCAATATGGCCGCCGCAATGCCTAGGCATGCATAAATATTTTGTATAGGGTATATGTATGTACACTTCCTGTGTTCTCGATAATCATTTAAAATAGGTTGTTAGTCCAAAAATAATTAAAGAAATATCGTGAGTGTATTATGTTTTCAATTCTTTTCTTCTTTTTAATGTACAGGGTGACTTTTTTTTCATTATTTGTATGGGGATCTCGAAAACCATAAGAGATACGCATTAGGTTAAATGGAGAAAGATTTGCATCTTTATAAGCCTCATGCAGATACGTTTTTCTCCATTTAAGAAAATGCATGGTTTACTAGATATTTGCAAAAAATAGAAATTCTCCAAATCCTTGTCAGTGCTATAACACTTCTATTTTTAATTTTGCTTAGCATTTTTGAGTTAGCAAGCAAAGTCTATTTTTTTTAAATGGAAACTATAGTTGGCTATGGCACATTCTAGTAGTGCATTTTTTCCTGCTTGCAATGATGTAAGGTTGTAGCACTTATTTTAATAAATAACTGCACAATGCATTATTATTATGTTTAACAAAAATCATGTCTTGCCATGGAAAAGAAAAGAAACTTATAATATACAATTTAATACAAGAAACAATAAAAACGCTAAACGAATTAATTATTAACAACACGTAACACACTAAATTTACATTAAGTGTTCGAAATGCCCACCATTATTATCGACGCACATACGGCACCTTTTCAACACTGAGTTAATAGCTCTCCTAATTTTGCGCCCATCTAAGCTATCAAATAAATTAATAACAGCTTTCAATAGCTCCTCTTGGGTTGCATATAATCGCACATATACGAGATCTTTTATTGCTCCAAAGACGAAGAAATCTAACGGTGAAAGATCTGGGGAAAGTGCAGGCCATAAAACAGGACCATTTCTGCCGATCCACGAGTTTGAAAATAATTCATCTAAATATCGTTTGACCTGTGCCTGATAGTGAGGCGGGGCACCGTCGTGTTGAAACCACCGTGAATTTGTACGGGTCTGTAAATTTAATTCATCTAGGATATTGTCGAAATCTTCCCTAAGAAATTGCAAATATCGATTTCCGGTTAAAGTTTCATTAAAAATAAATGGCCCAACAAGTTGCGAACCAGTAACACCACATCATAAATTGAAACCAAACCTAATCTGGGGTCGCCTTTCTTCTAAATGCTGAGGATTTATTTGCGCCCACAGGTGTTCATTATGGCGACTGAACATGCCGCAGTTTGTAAAACGTGTTTCGTCGGTCCATAAGACCTGCATCGGAAAGTTATTATTTTCATGGCACATATTTACGAACCAAGCACATAAATGTAATCGTCTTTCATCGTATCCAGGGTGTAGAGTTTGACCAACTAATTTTTTATAAGGATGGTACTTATGTTTTGATAAAATTCCCACTATTGTGCGTTGTAAGGTGGCAGCGCTTTGTGCAATTTGCCGCGTTGATGTTGATGGATTTTGATTAACAGCAGCTATAACATTTATCTGCGTGTTTTCACCAATATTACCCTTATTTCTAGGTTTAACAAAACTTCCATACTCTTTTAAATTATTGTATAAATTCTTGAAGGTGTCTAGCGATGGTTGAGGGTGATCAAAGTACAATAAAAA
Source organism: Amphimallon solstitiale (assembly GCA_963170755.1). NCBI lineage: Eukaryota > Metazoa > Arthropoda > Insecta > Coleoptera > Scarabaeidae > Amphimallon > Amphimallon solstitiale. Next base: position 35,429,235 of record OY720681.1, on the reverse strand, counting down.
ATGGCGTTCGGCGGCTTCTTTACTATTTTTGTTACAAATAATGTAACATTCAATCATATCAAGTTTCTCAAGATTTGTGTACACCATAACTAACTCTTTAAAGCAACTAAATCACTAACAAAACCAACTATAGTCACCCTAATGAACGAACTGTCAATGATGAAGTAAACATAATGCTTCAATTATTAATATCGCGTTTTCCATGGCAAGACATGATTTTTGTTAAATATATTAATAGTGTATTGTGCTGTTATTTATTAAAATAAGTTCTACAACCCTTACATCATTGCAAGCAGAAAAAAATGCACTATGCAGAATATGTCATACCCAGCTATGGTTCCTATTTAAAAAAATTAGACTTTGCTTGCTAACTCAAAAATGCTAAGCAAAATTAAAATTTTAAAAAGATGTCGTTGTTTGAAATTGAATTTCTTAAAAACAATATTGAAAATCTTTTTTTCGAACTTTAAGAATAGAAGAGTTATAGCACTTAAAAGGTTTTGGAGAATTTCTATTTTTTGTAAATATCTAGTAATTCATGCATTTTCTTAAATTGACAAAAACGTATCTGGATGAGGCTTATAAAGATGCAAATCTTTTTCCATTTAACCTAATGCGTATCTCTTATGGTTTTCGAGATCCCCATACAAATAATGAAAAAAAACTTACCCTGTATTATAAACGGGTTTAAAGGAAATCTGCGTCAAAAATATAACGAATATTAAATGACTTGGATATATGTCTATGTTACGACACTGAACACATAATCAGACATGTCAGATATATGACAATTTATTTAAAATACCTCTTTTTAAATTATTATTGCCATGTTGAATGCCAATGAAATAACTTACCGATGAAGAGAAAAATTAATATCCTTTGTTCTTGCCGTTTTAGAACGACCACAAGCCACACAATTGACCATTATAGAAACACTAAAACGTCATTTTAGACATAACCGGACATAACTGACGTACCGAAAGTGGTAACTCCGTCTAAAAAATTTCCCCACCACGTTATTATCTCTCCTGTTCTATTCTTTACTCATAGGGTACAGGGTACTGCGCGTTCACGCACGCGCAACCAGAGGCGTAGTCAATTCCTCTATTCAGGAATAAACCAGTGGCGTCAGAACCAAACCGTTTATGAGAAAATTATGTTAATCTATTTTTAAAATTATGAAAAAGCTATATCAATAATACAAAAAAGAGGATAACACTTTCTTTTTATTAAGTACATATTACACACACATTTAAAATGTAATATATTATACGTACAATACAAAATAATCCCGTTACGACTCAACAGCTGATGGCTGACTACTGCGCAGTCACGCACGCGTCGGTTTTACGGAGGACAATTATTTCCCTCTACTGAAACTACTGTTTCTATTACATTACATAGCTATATACTGTGGTGTAAGTGGCCGACTTCTGCCAAATAGGTACTTTTTCAAATGAATCAAAAAAGAAAAAAGTATGCTTATTCCTAAACATTATCTGTCTTACTAATACCCTAATTAAATATATTTATTTCACTCTCAATAATAACTTTTCAATATAATATGGAATGCCTCAATATTATTAAAGCTGAAAGTTAACGTTCATCAAAAAAAGGCCGACTACTGGCGAAATCACCCTACTATCAATACCGACTGAATCCGAGTAAAAATAAATTTCCACCATTATCAGTATATTTTTTTCAATAGTATTATTAATATTAACTAAATAAACTAGCTTATACAAAACATTATTTATTTTATACGTTAAAACAAAAAAGCAAAAATTTTATTTAGGAATACCGTCTGCTATAAAATTTGCATATTGTGACTTAAGCTAGTTCTGTTCAAGGAGGATGATATGTTCAGGAGCACCTATTCCCTGGAAGTCACTGTGGTTTTGTTTACATTTCACGCTCAGTTTCCGCCATTCTAATAAGTATGACGTTCAGGTTGTTGTATCAACGTCGAATATTGTTTAGTGTTTTGTAGAGCGATTTTAGTGACTGACAAGTGACATGGACCTAAAGTTAATATTGAGTCTTCAAAAAGAAAACATCTAACTCATTGGCTCAAAAGCTGAAAATCATAAAGAAACTTGAAAATGGTGTAAGTAGGCACATTACTATGAAAAATTATTATTATATTATATTAACATAGGGTCGTCCACAATACACGACCGTAAACAAAACAAAAACTAGTTGAAATGGTTTTTGATCAAAACAGAAATTTTGAAAAATCTAATTGACAGACAAACTTTAAGAAAGACCCGAGTTAGACTAACTCGGTTTTGTACAATTGGTTTATAGCAAAAGGAGCAAAAGATAAACCGATAACTGGTTGTAGAAAAAGCTAAGCAGTTTCAACAAAATTTGAACATTGATGCCGACTGCAAATTTTCTGAAGGCTGGCTTAGGAGCATTAAGGCTCGTCATAGTGAAGAGTTTAACGTTAAAAAAATCAAGTCTATATTGACAGTAGATAGGATTCGCCGGTTCTAGATCCACACTCCACCCAAGTGCTTCGAACAGCTTTGAACTGCAACCCAAGTGCTTCGAAACAGGTAATATACAGCTCTGATAAGGTTCAAAACCTATATCAACCGTTTAAAGCCCATTGTAAGCTGTATATTACCTGTTTCAAAGCTCATCAGAGCTGTATATTACCTGTTTCGAAGTACGTGGGTTGCAGTTCGAAGCTGTTCGAAGCACTTGGGTGGAGTGTGGATCTAGAACCGGCGAATCCTATCTACTACTGATAGCTTGTCAAATTTATAACGTAGATGAGATCGGCCTTTAATGTCGTTGGCTACCAAATTCTACCCTTGCTAGTGAAGATGAGAAAAGAGTTGAAGATTTTAAGAAAACTAAAGATCGGTTAACACTTCTGCTGTGCTTCAATTCATCCGGTGATCGCGAACTAACACGTTTTATGATAGCAAGGTCAAAGTAGCCTAGGGGCTTAAGAGGCGTGGAACCTCGCCTGTGATTTATAAGACAATCAAGTGTTGTTTAGAAACTGGTCTTTCGAAGACTTTGTGCCAACTGTTAAAAACAATATTGAAAATTTTAAACTGCCCGAAGACAGTAAGGCTATTTTGTTTTTAGGAAACTATAGAGCTCATTTAATAAGGAGGAATTAGTGTTCACTAGCCAATCTGCCTTCCAGTATTCTGCCCTGTTAAAACCAAGAGTCGTATCCAACAAAATAGAAGTTTTGAGATAGTAACGGTTTTCCGTTTAATAATCTGCCATTCATAATTGTAGAGATATTCTTATGTAAAAACTACAGTCACTCAGTTCAAATCAACCACCTTCGCGCCACCTTTATCAAATATATCAATTTGGAGTTTCTAACAGATACGACATTCTTAACTAATCCAATAGTTGTTGTAGAACTTTAATAAATCTATCGTTTAATGTACTATTATTATAAACTTCAGTGTTTGATGAACATGGCTAGGAAGGGTTCTAAAAGATACTAGATGCATTAAATAAAATTGATGGAAATGACAACCAATAGTCATCGAACATAACCAAGATAGAGCAAACTAATTTATTCCGGTGAAAGATTAGTATCATAAAACATAGAACTAATAAAACAACATTTTAAGTTATCATTTAAAGGTATATCTGCATTAGAAATCGGCAAGTTTTCCCAAAATGCTTTTCTATTTTGAGGCATAATCTTTGTAAGGGGTTTCAATATATTGTTTTTCCTTTCAAGGGTTATACCTCGTGGTTTAATTTTATTGTTGAGTTTTGTAATGCCTTGTTTAAACGATTTAGCAGTTAAGAAATTGAGACTTATATCTGCCTGGTCAAAATGTTGTCTATGAAAAAGCATGTTATGGTTCCTTTCAAAACGAACATAAACCATTTTATTTAAATATGGTCTAAGTGTTGTTCTTGTTAGTTTATATTGTGATGTATGGTCATCCCAGTCAAAAAAACTACCAATATCCATTTCAATAACGTTAACTGTTTTAGAAGCATTTTTGACCGCCATTATCAAATCTTGAAAGTCATAGACTTTTCCCATTCTTTTCAATAAATTTTCCACCTGATGGTGGAAAGAATCGGCAGCCATGAATGAATGGCCCGATTGGAAATACTTTATCTCTAAAGTTTTTAAGGCTGTTTCATTACTATTAATAATATAAACAAAACAGGAAAGAAGGCGCCAGTTCTTGTTTTGAGAACTGCAGTTGTCTAACCATAGAATAACGTGCTCATAATCTCTAATAAATAATAGATAAGCATAAAAGATACTAAGAAGATCTTGTTTGGATCTACTCGATGTTGCTTCATGCCACAGAACTGCAGTTGGACTGTTCTTTTGATAAGCATTTTAGACAGGTACTAAACTTTCATTAAATACTATAAGTCGTGGGCAAAAAAACGCTTCTTTAAGCATCTCAATTCTGGGCAACATATACCTAAAAATGTGTTATTGAAATAAATGTAAAACATTACATTATTGCCATACTAACCTTTTGTAAATTCGCAGTGACTACAATCTTTTTCTCTTCCGATTTTTCGGCATCTAGCTGATATTCCTCACGAGCTCTTCTGTATTGTTCATGGTGTTCCTTCCAGTTGACGCAAGTTGCAGAATCATTTTTCAAGCCATCTTTCTTATGCCCTGTATTCTTCTCATGTATATTAAATTTCTCTCAGCACCAACATTCCTCGTTGCCAAGTTTTGCGAAAGAAATCTTTTGTTGAGCCACCACTTCGCTATACAAGGAAAAATGCATAGATGGGTTCTTTTCTAAGAAATCTTCATAGAGTAACTTGATTGTTATATCACTTGGCAAATATCTAGTATTTGGTGCATGTTCCCTTCTGTAGTGGGACACTGTTAGCTTGAAGGAATTTAGATGGTCAATGATTAACTGCCTGTCAATTTTTTTTGCATTCTGATTCCCACGGTTGTTGCAAGGTAATGGTTTAAGAGAATTCATTTTAAGCACTAACACTGCATTTCGAATAATCCTATCATTTGACGGAATGTAGCCTAATGTGCCCAAAAAAAGTATTTTACATACTTGCATCGTCCCTTTGTCATCTGGAAGGTAATAGTTTAAAGTGCTTGACCTACGGGAAGCAACGCCAGTCACGACAGTTTTTCTCTTTGTTGGTTCTTGGGATATGTTATTGTAAACAGAAATATTTTGTTCAGTTGTATTCATTTGCCAATACTCGTGATTAATAGTTTTTCGTCTTTCGGGGATTATTTTATTTGCGCAATTTTGTATACACATTTTATTGCATATATTTTTCAATTTATTATATTGTTTTTGTTTCTTCATCTTAAGTATCTTTTTGTCTTTTAGCGGCAAAACAAATTTTTCCCTCTTACGGATTTCTCCCTTTTTAGTATAAAGTAGCAATTGTCTGTTGAACAATTATTTATTACGACCTGCGCATAGCTTACTGATACCTACCGACTATCGCAGAATGTTAAATAATTTTGTAGTATCTGCAGGAAATGTTACAACAAATTATCATATCTGTTTTTACGCACTACAGTTCCCGAGAAATGTGCCTAACAACTTCAGATACGACAAACTTTTTACATGTAAGTATAGCCTAACCAGAGCTGTTTACGACAAACTAACTTAACACGTTGGTAGAATTCATCGTAAGAATGTTACAGGCACCCTTAACCAAAAAAAAAGGAAAAATTTCAGATACGACAATTGGAATTAACACGGCAGTATTACAGCCTTGCTTCAACCTATGGATAAAGAAGTAATACAGAACCTCAAGTCACACTACATACGCTACTTTTTACAAAATTTACTGGCATCGGATTGTAATGTGAAAGATTTTCTAGGACAGCTTTCCATTAAAGACGATATCTTTGCTACTGCTTTGGCTTGGGGTGAAGAAAACAGAAAACTTTGAAAAAGTTATGGCGTAGACTTTGGCCTGAAGAATGGACGAAAATATCGAAGTTACTGAAAGCGATATACTTGCTGATGCACTAGAAGTTGTTTCAGATGATTTGCCTTTAGAGAACCCTATGTCACAGCTGAATCGTGAACAAGTAAGAGAATGGGTTGAAGCAGGGTTTGGTGAACCGTCAGAAAAAATTCTGACAGATGATGCCATCATACAGAGTATTATTAATTCAACAACTCCCAAAGGCGTGGCCTCAGATCAAGATGATATAAACGAATCAAACAACATCATTTTCAATAAGGCAGCTGATGCCTTAAAAACATTCATCAAGTTATCTGAATGCAACAGTTCATTCAACGATGCTGAAATTATAAACTTGACATCATACGAAATTACTTCATAAAAAAGAAAAAGAGAACGCTAAAAACAAATCAATGTTCAACATTTTTCTAATATCGTTTCTTCCAAGAAGATCTATCCCATGGCCTTAGATCCACCGTTATGCTCAGCTACGAATAAAAATTTGTATTCTACTTAAGCTGTTAATGCAATAATGAACATATTTACTGTCACTTTGCGTTTAATTCACATCTTTCCAGGTATTCGTCCTGTAATCCGGCGTGCCTGTTAAGAACTTAACATCTTTTATTTTATTTTATATGATTGTTTCTTGCTTTATATATGAATGTTTTTCTTTATTTTCTGTGTTATTATATTTTTGTAATGTATGTTTTCTTTTTCAACTTTTAAAATATATTGTCACTTAATGTATTTTTTACATAAAAATATTAAGCATACTGATGCGGAGCCGGCTTCGGGCGTATACAGTCTCACCGGCTAAGTTTATTGTCTGTCGGCAGGGTTACACGACTGTACACCGAAGGCGATGCATGGCCTCCTATGTATACGTACGGACGGCAGTGTCTGGCATGTGCGTATATGTAGGGACCATTAGCTCCACGAGCGATGCACATGTATATATGCTGTAATCTTATGTTCGATGCAAGAGCGGCCCCGAAATCTCGGCGCACACCGAAAATAAATGTGTATTTGAAGTGAATTTGTGTTTTATTCATGGTACTTTCAAACTAGGAAGTTTCCTTAACAGTGCCTCAAATCCTAAACGTGTCGGATTAGAGGAAGTTTACCATATCTAAATTTAACTCGATCACTAATATACTAGGGAGAAATGCATTTTTAAATACATTTAAAAGTTCCCGTCTAAGCGCCTAGAAAACGTTCATATATTAACTCGGAATTATTCACATATATCTTTCTACCTACATTCGCACTCGCTTTAAAATCAAGATTACTGTTCTCTTATAAAAATACGTGTAACGTATAAAATTCCAACTAACAAAAAGGAGGAATCGTTATTCAAACAGGAATGCCTCCAATTTGTAATATCTTTTAAAGTTTTATGCGGGACTGCTCTCAGAGGAACTCCAGTGCACTCCCGGAACAGACTCGAATTCTAAACACTTACTCCGATCAAAAAGGATGTTTGGCAGAGAAGGAAAGAGAGAGAAATAGAGACGGAAGGCAATTAGATATCAAATGTTCTTATGTCAGTTTGCTTTTCGTGTAAAATTCGGGCCATGGGGCACTGATTTTCTCCTATCTGAGAGACACGATCAATTATAGGTATATAATGTGAAGTATGTACATTTTTTAACCACTTTTCTTTATTATTCACATTCAAGAAATATTTTATTACATACGATAAATTATAATAGATTCTAAAACATAAGAGATAAACATTATTTGCAGTTACTAATCATTAATATTTCTTGTATTATGGCTGTCTGTGTCATATACCGCATGTGTAAAATCATATTGGGAATAGGATATATGCATACTAGGCACACCGGCGACAACGCCCAATCGTGGCCGTAGTCATGGTATAAGGAAACAAGGTATGCTTTTGCGCATCTCTGGATGATGCCCATTCGACTTCTAGTACTACCAGTCCAATAATGTTGTGAATTCACAGGACACTAGTTCAATAAAGTCCTTTTTAACAGAAATACAATACAACACAGTAAGAAAATAAAAGCACAATTCTAATTAAACATTAATTCTTAGTAAATTATTATATAAATTTATTAAGAACGGAATTCTAATGAAAATAAAAAATACTTAAAAAATAAAATGTTATTGCATAGGTTCAAAAATGCCTCCTTCAGCAGCAAAGCATTGGCCAAGCCTATCATAAAAAATTTCTCGCACATTACGAATCACATCGACTGTTACGGATTCAAAAGCCTCCATGATTAGCCTTCTCAAAATATCTAAGTTTTTTAGCCTGCCAGCTTGTGCACTGTATATTTTATTTTTGATGTATCCCCACAAAAAGAAATCATTTGGCGATAGATCAGGAGATCGCGGAGGCCTACGAATGTTTCCTGTTCCACTAATGAGATGATCAGGAAAAGTATTCATTAAAAAATGCTTTACTCTGACCGCATTATGTGCAGGACAACCGTCCTGTTGGAACCAAATAATATCCCGATCTACTCCGGTATTATCAATAGCGGGAAGTATCTGATTCTGTAGCATATCGAGGTATTTGTCCGCATTTAACGTACCATCAATAAAAGATGGACCAAGCAAATGGTCACTCAAAATACCTGCCCAGACCATTCACTTTCTGGGGATATTGGGTGTGTCTAACAAAATATCTGTGCTGATTTTCCCGAGCCCAATATCGAACAACAGAAGGATTGTGCTTTCCATTTAATGGAAATGACGATTCATCTGTGAATACAATATTTGCGAATAAATTCTCATTTTCATTTGTCTTTTCCATTACGGTTTCACAAGACTCCATTCTTCTAAAATTGTCATCGAGAAATATTTCTTGCGTTTTAGAGTATTTGAAACATTTTAATTTATTTCGCTTCCATATGTTCGCGACGGTTTTATTACTCACACCCAATTCCTCAGCAACACTTCTGGTAGATAGCGTATCCTCTACTTCGAGAGTGTTACAAATCATTATATCCCGCTCTTCTCGTTCCTCAGCTTTTAGTGGATTTACCTCTCTAGGATTACACTTTGTGCAATTATTTAAACAAGGACATTTTTCAAAGTTATTCAAAATATGTAATATGCTTTGCTCACAGGGTACGGGTCTGTCTGCAAATATTTGCTGAAATAAATTTATGCAATCCTTTGCAGAATGATCACTATAGTACCATTTAATAATTTGGAGTTTTTCTTCTGGTGTGTACCGAGGCATTGTTACCATTGACCCCTCCTCTCACAAACACAGAACGACGCTGTTCGACACGATCTCCAAATACAATTTCAGTTGTTAAAGGGAGCCTTGGAAAATGGTTTCTGACAGTTACTTCTGTCAGTGAGTTCAGTCAGTGACTTCTGTCAGAGTTGTCAAGTGACATTTATTTCGACAATTTAATTCATCTGTCAAAAACATGACATTTTAATACACGCTGTGTTAGTTTGCCATCGGATAAACTGCATGTTTGCTAGCGGATAAACTGCATGTTGATTTTCCATGGCAACGAAAATTCAATTCTGACAGTATCGTTCAAATAAATTTCATACATAAACATTTATATTTTTCTCTTTCTTTTGTATATGTATTCAAAGGAATGTTAAATAAAAATATTTCGGTTTATTAATATTAATTAAATGATTCATTAAATTGTCTTACCAAATACCATTCGAGTTTGTGTTTATTTCCGGAACAAACTTTCATTTTGACAAAACTCAAACTTTGTTGCTTAAGGGTAACACGACTCGAACAAATAACAAAAGGTAAAACCGCTCCACCTTCGGTGTCGCGGTTTTACCATGTTATTTGTTCTCGTCAGTTACCAAGCAACAAAGCTTTCGTTCAAAATGAAAGTTTGTCCGGATAAACACAAACTCTTATGGTATTACCCCCGATAAATGCGCGTCATCCAGAGATGCGCAAAAGCATACCTTATTTCCTTGTACCATGACTACGGCCACGATTGGGCGTTGTTGCCGGTGTGCCTAGTATACATCGTCGCTTGAATGCAGAACTATATAGTCTAAGTCCAAAAGTTGCGATTTTGTGATTTTGATACCATATAATATCTTATAACATATTTTCTTACATGCAGAAGTATTCGAACTCTAAACATCTGGATAACCCCCACCAATGTATAATGACAAACTATTCTATCTTGACTTTGTGTGGTTCAGTTAATACAGAACTATCGTAAGTGTTACATGCATGGTAAGTCCACGTAGACAATGTGAGATAGAATAGCTCTGCTCTATACACACTGTCAGTTAGCATAATAACAACTGCACATAGACTACTTCTGCTCAACTTTAGTGAATAACTTTAGTTTATTATGACAACTAGCAGAACAGAAAAAATTCTGAATTTAGTTCGGAAAGAGAATAATCCAAAGCCACCTCTAAATTTATTATCATTGGATACATTTGCATGCGGTATGTATAATATTTATATAAATTATATCTTGTTTAAAGTGTATGTGTGAGTCACATAACCTATATTATATTTTTAGGTAATAAATTTTCTAAGAAAGAAACTCAGCTATCTACAAAAGCGACAAATTGTGAAGATCTCATGTTAAAATCGGTTAATTTAATGCCATCTGATAATCTGTTTCTGTCGGAGACGTCCACATATTTTTGTAATACAAAATACAGAAATTTTAGAACGCATTCGTCTTTGTAAAAATTTAGTTATGGAGAGCAGTCGACATGAAGGTGTTACACATGATACCATCAATAGTAGCGTTATCTTGTTAGGTAATAGTAACGTTTACACCAAAAACCACAAACATACAACACCTGAACTTGATACGTCTGCAAAAGCGTCGAATTATGTTGAAGAAAGTAGTCTGTACAAAGACTCTTATTCCTCTGATTTTGACCCTTTCGAAACAGATAATGAAAGTAATGATCCCAACTTTGAGCCTTCCGGTGAAGATATCAGTAGCGAAAATGGTGAGAATCATAATGATAACCTTAGAAGAGATGAGAAGGTTCGGCAAGTGAGTAGAAAAATGACAAGAAATCCTCAAACCTGGAGAAGAAATATAATCAAGAAATGTCGAAATAGTGGCGAGGCATATTCAAATTGGAATGGAAAATTACAAGCTAAGCGAACAGTAAAGGTGGCTTGTAAAAATTGTAGAAGGAAATGTGGAGAAAAAGTATCAGAAGAAGAACGACAAGGTATATTCAACGAATTTTGGTCTTTATCTTGATATTAATCGACGCAGGCATAGTATTAGAGGATAGAAGAGGAAAAGCATGCTTAAATTCTAAATTGGATGATTCAGTAAAAACTTCCGTTAGAAACCACATAAATTCTTTCCAGACTGTCGATAGTCATTATTGTAGGAAAAGCAAGGTTCGAAAGTATCTCCCTGAAACTTTAAACATTGCAAAAATGTACTGCCTGTACCTAGAATTTTGTGAGGACAATAATATATATCTAGTAGCGACAGAGAGCATGTATAGACGGATTTTTAATACAGAATTTAATCTGACATTCTTTAAACCAAAAATGGATTTGTGTGAAATATGCCACAAATATGATAATCTTTCAGAACAAAGTCGAAGTGGTATTGAAGAAATAGAATATACACAGCACATTAGAAATAAAGATTTGGCTCGCCAATTGAAGGATAATGATAAAGAATTAGCATCTCGAAATACACGATTGTGTGCCGCTGTATTTGATTTACAGCAGGTATTACCGGTGCCAGTTTATGAAAACTAATTAGAATATCTTCTTTTGGCAACTAATCTGACATTGACGCTTTGATTATTTAAAAGTCACTCGAACTGACAGTCTAGTCTTTTGGTACAGGAACTGGTTAAATGTTCTATTAAAAAGTAATCGTTTCTAAAAAACAAATAATCCAAAAAGTAGTTGAGTTAGATGTAGAACATGCTGATACGAGTCCACCTAAAATTTAATCCTACAACCATTGCTGAAATAAAACTTGACTTGTGCTATTTGAAGATCGAGTTTTTGATCTTTTTGTTGGGCATGTTCATAAAATCACAGCAAGACATGGAAACTTAATTCCCTATACTACAAGAAATCCACCAAAAAAGGTTTTCTTTTTATTTTAAATGGTTTGAGATTTAATAATTTTCTACTGAACCATTGCATTTCCAATTTCTCAAGAATTGTGTGAAATAGTTATTAATAATCTGAGTCTATTATATTCAAAAATAAAATAAAAATAGTAAGGTGCCATTTAAAATATCAAAGATTACTTCACCTTCCGGTATTTCTGTAAACGCCCTCATGTTGAAAATATTTTACTTAGAATTGCAATGGTGGATTAAATTCTATGACAGGTTTCAAACGTCTAGCTTGACGGCAAATCATTTCCTAACGACCATTTTAAAAGAATCAGCATGTATTTATAACGTATCGATATACAACCATATAATTAATTTGTATGATATTTACAAATCTTCATTCAATTTTTGCCTGACATCATTTAAGTCATGTCCACTAACATACAACAACAAATCATCAGCAAAGTACAGTACACAGAACGAGACTTGGTCGGTGGGGGAAATTGTTGCTGCGTCAGTGCCAGACAGACAAAGTATTCGGCAAAAAAATGATAACATTTGTTCATCATCGACATTAGCCGCACGAAGAAGTAAATGCAGATAAGAAATTGTAATATACTGAAAAGAGAAACATATATAGGAAACATATTGCACTTCGATGCGTAACTCTGGACAATTTTTCGAGAATGCTCGTGCTTATCGTAATATTATAAGAATCTACGCACCTTGTGGGAGGGGCATCTCATGGGCCAATTTGCGCTCTGTAAGCTGTAATTTACTATTTTTTGTCCTAACCATAATAACATTGTCAAATAAATGAAAAATGAACGGTCCTAAGATTGTTCCTTGTGGTACACCATAACGTGTACAGCATACACATAATAATATTATTATCCTTCACTCTCTTATTATTTTGAAAAAAATATATACGTTGTTTACATGTGATTCGTGTGGCATAGTATACATACGATGATTCAAAAATACAGGAGCATAATAACGAGATGATCCAGAAGATTTTATAGATCAAACATGTAATTGTCGAATTTACATGCACGGTATGAAATACGGACAATAAAATTGTAAAAGAGAAGGACAATTCAGCCATTTTTTTCTTTATGACTGTATGTATAGGAACGACAATTGCAATAACATACAAAACAAGTCGACCACGCTTATAAATCATCCAGCGATGTGTTTCACTGCATGCAGTATTTGTATACGCCAGGCGTTGAATGCATTCGCATCACAGTTTGTCATGGAATATGCAAAGTTATTAACATATACGTGTATATAGGCATGTGAGAATGAAAACAAATGAAACTGAATAAAATAGTTGCCGAACGCGTGACAACTTTATTTATCCAGTGAAGTCGTTACAATTTAATAGCATTGCTTTTATTAAACCTAAAGTTGCACTGAGAGTATATGAATAACTGATTATAATAAGTACGTACGACGATAATTTAACAGAAGGCGAAACTTAAAATTAAACATTTGAATACACCAGTTTTACTTTCCTTTACGTAGTATAAGGAAGTACTGTGGTGACCAGCATTTTTGACCACCAGATTTTTGTAGATGTCCACATTTTAAAATCCTCCGTTACCAAAGAAATAAAGTATGAGCAGCCCAAGATTTTCTTATACGTATCTTTACATTTACATTTGTTGGTCATGCATTTAGCTTTACAGTTGCAACGTTTATAACCTTGATCTCCTAAAAGTAACTGTTCATTTGCAAGTTGTCATAAACTTTTCTTTTCCGGTGATACATTTTCCAGATCTACAAGTTTCTCACTACAAACAGAAAATTGATTCCTGGAAAACATTTCCTCGATAGTTCCTGTCTTGTTAGCTAGTTTATAAAAATTCTCGTCGGTTTTCTCGATAACTGTCATGAGAATGTTTCTAAAATCGCCCCTCCCTCGATCACAGTCTGAAACTTTCACTCTGACTAGATCTCCAATGAAACATGGAGTGAATTTTAAATTAGGTAAGGTTTTCATCTTCTTTGTTTGATTTTGTAAATTTCTTTTTGGGTCTAGTCTGTTTGAAAGTATAATTTTTTGTCACAAGCAAAGTTCACACGTCATACTGGCTGATGTACATGGCTCACCACGTTCTGCACATTTCCTCTGATTTTCTATATTATTGGCGTTTTCTCTATAATTATTGTCCATATTCTCTTCTCTATTGCCACCTTCAGTAATATCTTTGTGCAGGTTGTCACTTTCAGTAATATCTTCTTCTTGCGGGATATCTATTTCTGGATCATTATCCATAGGCTGGTCTTCGTTTTGTTCTTATTGAGGCTGTTTACCCGCACTAAATTCCCTGACGACTCTCGCAAGCTCTTCTTCGGTTTGTAGATTTTCAATAGTTTCTTTTGGAAAAGCTGATGTCGATAGGCCGACTTTAATATCGTGCCCAAACATGGCGACTTAAGGAGCTCGTGTAATTCCACCATGGTATGCCCTGTTTTTCATTAACTGGACAAATCTCAGACCTTCTGACCATCGTTTGCAGTTTTCATCATCCATCCACGTCATGAGCATATTTTGTATATCTTGATTTGCTCGTTCCACGCTGCCTTGTGACTGATTGTGGCGCAGTTTGTCATGTACTATATTAAGGCCACTCCACATGAAAGATAACCCTTCAATAACACGGTTTGCAAATTCCCGGTCGTTGTCCGATTGTAATATAAATGGGGCGCCAAAAATGCAAAATATGTCTATCAGGCTCTTAGCAACTTCCTCAGCCCTTTTCGATTTGAATGCACGTATTTGAACAAATTTTGTTAAGTGGTCTTGATACACCATAATAAATTTGTATTCTCCATCTGCATGGAATTGCATGTCAATCAGGTCCACTTGACAACCGTTGTTCATCTCCGAAAACACCTTTGGTTTAACCACGTCCTTTCTTGGCAGATTTTTAGTTTCTTTTGGCAACCTTCACACAAACGGAGATATAATTTAATAACATCTTGAGTTATATTCTTGTACTCTTTCTTGCATTCAGTTTCCATGCGATGTTTACCTCCATGTCCAATGGCCAAATGTACATCATGCAAAATATCAAACATTTCATCGTTTGTAACATAATACTTTATGCTAGATTCACCCGATGCTACACGAGAATAAGCTTTTCAACACCTCTAACAGAACATATGTCAAACCGCTTCAAACGTCGATGTTGTAGAGTGGATAGAACACGATTTTCCCGGCGAAAGCCAGAAGTAGCTCTAATGTCAGTTATATTTCGTACTTTACCTATATTTCTTGGGTATTTCGCAGTTTACCCAGGTAAATTTAAGTTTAACCGTTAATCTAATTTTACCCGTAACATATATATTACAAAAATGAATCGATGTGCATACAGTGGAGCGGTCCTTCTGATAAACATGTTGTGAATAAGAAAGAATATTATACCTATTTGTTTAAATAACTTAGGATTCTGCTGCGAACTACAATCTCAAAAATTTTCGAAAATACACTTAATACAGATATGGGCCCATAATTGTTAGCCTACAGTTATTAATAATTTTTTTTATAGTTCTTATATATATGAGAGGCAGCTTGAGATCAAGTAAAACCAACATATTGCGAACCCCATCAAAAAGTACAGATACCAGATCTGTAACACGCTTAACCGCACACAACTGGGCATCATCAAAGCCTGTAGATATAGTACTTTTTGATTTATAGACACCGCAACACTTCCTCTGTACAAGAGAGAGACACATCAGAAGGCGCTAGTACAGTTTCACCCGATGCATTTACGAACTGATGCAAGAAGTAATTGCAAACATCGATGTAATCATTGACACTTTCGCCGTTTATATTCAAAGCAATAACACTGGCATTTACACTACGGTCCAATTCCTCATTAACGCATCGCTATTGGCATTTGCTCTACGGCTGAATTCCTCATTAACGCATCGCTATGCCTCTAAGGCGCTTGTAAAAGTAAAAAGACTTTGCTTGTCTCATTAATGATTGATATTCACGCTTCTTTCGAGCATAGACGGCGCGAAGATCAGGAAGATCGCAATTTCGCACAACTCAAAATAAATCCCTTAACTGATAACCCCTGAATACAATTTCCTATATTACCCATGTTTTATTTGATATCTTGTTTGTTCCATGCAATTCAAGTCGAGGGCAACAAAGATCATTATGATAATTAAATGTTGATACAAATTTTCCAAAACAGTTATTAATATTAAAAAAGACTACAATTTAAACGGGCATAATTAAAAATAAATGCAGCTTACAGTTGTGCATTATTTAAATGTTACTAATCCATTTTTAAATATCAGATCCTTAGAAAACTTGAACTTGCAGTAAAAAATATTTTTGCAATTCATTTTAAGTGAATACACCTCAGTGTATGTATTTTAACACTAAAAAATCTATGCGCACCAACAAAAACATCAGCGCCCATTATTTAAAAAAAAATTACCCCTCAGATAACAAAATGCACATTATTCCGAATAAATAAGCATCAAATTAAATAAATGTAAGTTATTAGGAAAACTTCTTTGCTTCGGCGGTCATCCGCAGTTTCCGTTGTTATGTTATTTGTTTGGTTAGATTCTTAGAATATGAATCTGTGACTCCTCGCGTATGTAAATGTGAAATAAAATAGCATCTGTACCCGAATTTAGTGATTCAGAAAATGATCAGTTTTCAGAGGCAGAAAAAAAACGTGCGAAGAAATGATCTATAATATGGAATTACGAAAGAACCTTCATTAACAGTAACGATGCAGAGGATTTTGTCAAATCTGAAACTTGTTGGAGCTTAAAAACACAAACAACACTGAGTCTGGTGTAGTTAAGTATTTTCGATGTAATAAAGTTAAATGTCGAGGACAACAATGTGCAACTGGTGTTAAATTAATTCTGGATTCATCCTGTGAAAATGTTCTCCTATTTCGATCGCAAGTAAGTCATTCTTGTGATTCTATTGCAACAAAGGCCGGTACCGAAATGAACGACAAACTAAAGAACGAAATCAAAGATTTGTTTACCAAAAAAATTAAACCGAAAGCAATTTCAAATGTTCTTGCCCAGAAATATAATCCACCACCAAATATAAACCAAATAAAAAAAATTATGGCTAAATTAAGAAAAACCATTTACGGTCCACCAACAATATCTCTTGGTGAACTGGAAAGTTGGCTTCTTAAGAATAGTGCTGTCCCCAATGAACGAAGCAAAGCTTTTATCGTAAAACATTTCACAACCGATGAGGACGACGGTGTTTTTAGATTCATGGCAACCAGTAAAATTCTATTAGAAAATGGAGTAAAAAAGAATATCATTATTCATGTAGATGCAACGTATAAATTGATTTGGCAGGGGTTCCCTGTTTTCTTAATAGAAACAACTGACCGCGATAAAAAAATTCATTTACTGAAAATAGCAATATGCACCAATGAGCGAATTGCCGAGTTTCAATTTATTTTTCAGAGTCTGAAGGAGGCAGTTTTTGATTTGTTTCATTTTGAAATGAAACCCAAAGTTTTGGTGGCCGATGCTGCCGTCAGTATACGCAATAGGTTTCAAAATGTGTACTGTGCCCAACACATACTGTGCGTTGGGCACATATGATAAGTAATGTGCAAAAGAAAATTCAAAGTCTAACTGAAAAATCAAACTGGAACAAAATTTTGGCTGACGTAGATCAGATTTAAGTTAGTGAAGATGAAGTAGCATTTGAAACTGCCTATAAACTTTTCTTAGAAAAATGGTTACATGAAGCGAGATTCATCGAGTACTTTCAAGAAGAATGGTACAATAAAAATAAAAATTGGTTTGAAGGAGCATGTTTAGGAACTCCTAGTACAAACAACGCTCTCGAGTCAACAAACCGTGTTCTTAAAGACGAGTACACTTTGCGGGAAAGACTTCCACTTTCCAGATTTTGCCACCTTGTACTGCAGGTAACAGAATCATTTTCAAGAAAATTTGTAAATTCTTTATATAATTTTTCGGATTCAGTTACGATAGATTTACATACTTGGATCACATCGTATCAATGGGCACGACTAAATAAAAAAGTTGTATGTATTGATGAAGATAATGGTGCTCTACGAACGTATCTTATTCCTGCTGCCGAAAAACTGGAATAAGCAAGGAGATTTTGAAGCCCGATTACTTGCCGTCTAAAGAATTGAATGAATATATTAGGAACAAAAATCTTCTTATTATAAGTTGTTCTTGCCTGTGAACGAGGTCAGGTGGAAATATGGACGGTGCACATGTCCATACTTTTAAAAGAATTACATTTGCAAACATATGCTAGGTAAGATAAAAAATAAAAAATTCAATATTTTAACTGGTATAAAATTTTAGGAATAGCTCTTCGTTTTAAGTATGTTGAAGCACCTCCTGAGGCTAGAAATGTGCCATTAAGCACCAAAAGAAAATGTGGTCGACCTACAAAAGCTAGAAAAGCGTTAATTGTGCAGTGAATGCATTATTAATAATTTATCAGTATGTATTTTCATTTATTTCAGTGCCTATTTAGTAACAAATAATGCCCAGAAGTTAAACAATAACATTTAGTTTTTTAATGCTCTAAAATAAATGTTTTTACGTTTAATATTTAATAATTTATTTCTGGAAATTAAAAAAAATGCTCAAACAGAAGTTTCTAAATGCTCAGTAGCGCTTTCTTTATAGAAAAAGATAGTTGGTTAATGCGCATATGTTCATTTAATAATGCACGCTTAATTCCTAACCATTAAAAAATATTTATTAAATACAAAGTTATCCTGCTCAATACCCAGGATGACAACCTTACTTACAGTATGCTTCTTGAAAACGATTAGTGATTGTGTATGGGTAAATATAAAGTTTTAAGGTATATTGTGCTCTATTTAATTACGGGGATATCTTAAATACAAATTCTTACGGAGTATTTGCATTCTGTTTGTTCAATTCAAAGGCCAAATAGGCTCTGCTTGACAGTAAAACGGTATTGTTAAACTAAATTTAAATCTTCTTCATCAATATTAAGCTCAATTATTAAAATATAAATGCATCTGAAGTTTGACAAATGCCTAATTACTTATAGCCACAATTACAACATATATTTATGTATTATTTCGCATGAATTTAAATTAATTGTCAAATTTGACATAAGAATCCCATAACCGCAGTTTCAAGCGGTTTAAGGTGTGATTTTGAAAACTATAGGCATAAAATAATCAATTTTAGCCCAATATGAATTCGAAATGACAGGTTATTAATGCTATTTCAGCATATTAACAATGTTGATTGTAAAACGATATTATATTGACCACTTATTATTTAGACACGACACTGGCGGTAGAAGAAATGAAAGAAGATGTTTCCATGTTGCCAATTTAACAAGATAAAAATGTCTAAATCGCGATGCATAGATTAATTACAGACACTTATTATATGGCAAATAATAAATACAGTAGAGAATGTCAATAACAGATTTGACTTACAATTGACAACAATTTAAGAAATTTCCCTAAGTTCACATTCAAAAGCGGAAGTAGACATTGATGTTCAGCCCGTAGAAAATAGAATAGTTCATGCCAATCAACTTCGATCGCATGTTAATTACTTTCTTATACGTAGTATAAGGAAGTATTGTGATGACGAAAAATTTCGACCTCGAGATTTTTGCAGATGTCCACGTTTTGAAGTCCCCTGATACCGAAAAAGTGGTTTTTAAAAAATGTCTGTGTGTCTCTGTGTGTGTGTGTGTGTGTGTGTGTGTGTGTGTGTCTGTGTGTCTGTGTGTGTGTGTGTGTGTGTGTGACCACGATAGCGGTCAAACCGCTGTAGATATCAATTCCAAATTTTGTATTTACGTGTATAATCTCCCTCCTGAGATCTGATTAGTTTTTCAGTAAAATCGGTAGACCGGAAGTAGCAGTTTACTTCAGTGAAAAAATCGAATTTTGCCAATATTTCGTCACATACTAAGTTTAAACAAATTTATAAAGAATTCATATGTACTTAAAATTAAAATTGAGAACAATTTTATTTAAAAAGTATTTCGAAATTCCTACCGGAAGTAGGTCTTTTACTCTTATCAAAAATCGGTTTTTTGCGAATATTTCGCAAGTCAAGCTTTTTAGACAGGTACTTTACAGGTATAAAAGTATTTAAAACATACTTTTCAATATCTTTTGTATAAAAAAAATTTCAAAATTCGGACCGGAAGTAACAGTTTTACTCTTACCGAATAGCGATTTTTTGCAAATATGTCGTAAATTATGCATTCTATATATATTTATCAAGAGTACAAAAGTATTTAAAACTATATTTGCAATATTTTTTCTCTATATGAAATTTCAAAATTCGGACCGGAAGTAGCACTTTTACTCTTAGCGAGGAGCACTTTTTTTCGAATATCTTGCAAAGTATGCATTCTATAGAGATTTATTAAGAGAATGAAAGTACTTAGAATAGGATTTTGAATAAGTTTTGTATAAAAAAATTCTTAAAATTGTATAGTTTGAAACGCTCATACGTATAAGAAAGTCGTGTGGTGGCCACACCTCATTTTTTTAAACTGTAAAGATAAAGAGGTTGCAAATACGAACCTGTTTTCTAACCCAAATTTATTCTTGCGATTCGAGTTTTATGTCCTAATAAAATGCTGTAAATCAAACTTCTGACTATTTGAGAGCTGTATGCAGTTAATGCTTACCTAAATGTGCATTACACATCCGAACACCACCCTGTCAGCGTTGAAGAATAGATGACTCAACATATCGACGTACATCCACTGCAGTTAAATAGACATTAATGCAGTTAGTGTAGGGAGTTCGTTTGTCTTTTATAGGTGCGATATGCTTCTTTGCGATTCCATTTCGATAATGGTATCATCTACGTCAAGTGTCTCTTCCTGCATTAGATTACCCATTCTAATCTATTTTAACACCGCTTGTATCCTGCATAAATTATTTATTTAACCTTAAAACTGCATTCTATGCAGAGTGTGCTATATACAAAAGAGTTTAATTACAGGGTGATAAAAGAGCATCTGGAGTCTATAAAACAGGCAGCACTCAGGTAATTTTGAAAGAAATTTTTTTTTTATCAAACTGTTGATGTCACCTTGATGGTGTTGTATGGTCTGCTAAAAGGATATTGTTTTAGAAACGTTGACTATTTTTGTATTTTAGGTAAATTCAAAGTTGTTAAGAAATGGAGTTTAAGCCCATTACAAAAATGCAATGTTGCTACTCCATCTGTTCGGTAACTTTACTATAGTTTAACTAGTGCTACTTTTTGTATGGAAGGGAGAAGTTTAGTAAAAGTTTAAATAGGTATATGAAGGATTCAAATTCGGAAATTTACCGGAAGTGTGGGTAGAGAAACAGTCAATCGAAGTGCGTGAGAAGAGTCGGAAGAAAAAGCAAGAGTAAGTCTGTCAGAAGAGTGAGCAATACGAAGGGAGTTATCCGGAACACAGATCAAATTAGATTGTCTCTATTTGCCAAACACATGAAATTATAGTGTTGTCTTAATTAAATTTAATAAAATATTAAACAGTTAAAAAAGAGTGATTTTTTACTGCTTTGCATGATCTAAATAGATGTTTTACCTAACTGTGGTAGACTGGGGTATCAATCAAGTTTATAAAAATTGTCGAGACAGAGGTAAGCGATTGAGCGCTTTTTATGCAGCAATTATGGCCATCTAGTGAAAGACTGTGACAAAGCAATAAAGAAACCGAAAAACCCAAAGGTACAGAACGATCCTACTTAATAAAAGAGAATGATGAATTGTCAGGTCACAAAAAGTTTATAGTAAATGGGCAGTCCATATTTGGTCTTAGGGATAAAGATAAGTGATTTAAACTTGATCATAACTACTAGCTTTCTAAAGAGAAGCACTTAAATTTTATGAAAGGATATTAACTCCGAAAGGAATTGCTACGAATAGAATCGAAATAATAGGGTCATTTGCAAATCGTTTAATGGTTGATGACTGTGATATAAGAACAGATTTCCATATACCACCTGACGAACACATGTCTGTAAATACGATTGCCTGAAAAGATTTTGCTTACAATTAATTCTAATGCAATTACTATGACAAATCCTGTGGAACTTATGATAAAAGAAGATAAGGATTTTTTCCTGAAGAGAAGTTAAAATGAGATACCACCTGATATAGTTATGGTTAATGTGAATGACGATTTGGATGTAAGGAAAGCTCAATATGTAAAAGCCACAACAAAAAGGATAAACGAATACACGCCGAAGAAAACGAAAGAAACAAAAATAACGACTAAGATAATACTAGAAGAAGAAACAAAGACGAAGAAAAGACGAAGAGAAGACGAAAAGAAAACAAAGAGAAAACCGAAGGAACTACAATAGAAGAAGAAGGATCCCAATATTCTACAAAATTGTTTCTTGATCCATATTATGTCCTAACAAGGAAAAGCTGAGCAAGCATATTGGTCCAAGAACTTGAAGCACGTAAATCTGTCAGGAGAATGAGAAATAAATACAACGTGCGTCATCCGGAACACAGATCATATTACATTGTCTTTAATTATCAAACATCATGAAATTGTTAAATATTAAACAGTTAAATAAGTGACTGTTTTCTGCTTTGCACATTCTAAACCTCTACATATAAGACGAGAAGTTGATCTCTTTACTGCATCAAATATATTTGTTTCATTCATTGGCGAAAGAAACAGAATGAAATAGGAGGCGCAAATTTTCATTTACTAGAACTAAACTTACCTATCCAATGAAACGGCGATCAAACTGTAAACTGAAGCTGCAACGGATACACCCTGTATGTAAGGAACGGTTTTGCACATCCACCATCCGAGTACCCAAGCTGCAACAGGCAGAAAACAAAAACCACAATCAATTATGCAATCGCAACAGCACAGACACATGTAGATTAGGCAATATTACGTCCCATTAATATGTATTTCTAGGGTAAAATATCGACGTAACAGAGTTTATATTATAGGTGGATCTGTTAAGGAAGGTCAGATCTATCTAAATCCCTGTGTCACGTGCAGCGGCCAGATGTGATAAATTGCAGAAATTTGCATTTAGCGTTCAATTAAATCGAGGCAGTCTTTCCAACAATACGCGAAACACTGCGGCACACCGCTATTGATAATTCAAACGATAATGCTGAATAAGTGTGTGTGTGTGTGTGTAGGTTTCCAACACTTGTTTCCTTAAATTGAACATATCTCAAACACGTGTATAATTCATAAAGGCAAATTTAAAGAAGAAAGCCTTGACAATAAACAAAATAATAATAATAATAATAATAATAATAAGAATAAGAATAATAATAATAATAAAACTTATTGCTGAAATATTAAAAGAAAGTAAATATATTAACGAGGGGTAATTCGCTCACAATATTTTGTACACCAATTCCTAAATGCGAGGTATTTCATACTAATACCCTTCAAATTCCATGCAATACCCCGTAATACCCTTTAAATTCCTTGCAATACCCAGTAATACTCATTAAATACCTTTCACTACCCTAGAATACCCATTAAATTCTTTGCAATACCCAGTAGTTACCATTAAATTCCTTGGAATACCCCGTAATTGCTTCATTATCTCGTCAATACCTTAATAATAAGAACGTTACAAGAGCTAGAAGCAGCGGTCACTGCAGAATGAAACCAAGTGGGTCAAGACTACATCAGTCGTCTTATTGAGTCTTTGCTTAGGAGGGTGGCTGCCGCAATACGGGCCCCTGACAAAAACACTCATTATTACTCACGTTTCCATTAATTAAATTTTTCACGTTGGTGTTCCTTTTTCAATTGTCATCAAGTTGCGCTCTTTGGTTTTTCTTTTGCATGTTTTATTTTCAATATGTTTGTGTACTCCTTAGTTATATAACATAAAATATTGAAGAAACAAAGAATATTTAAAAAAATAGCTGATTCCATACTTTTTGCGGAGATTATTTCGAAATTTGACAAACTCGTTTTATTTCAAACGGGTTATACAAACCTAAGGATTAACTGTTAAAACAACTTCAAATTGCAAAAAAAAAAAACAATACAAAAACTTTATTAACACAATTTTCACATTATTATATGAAATAGCAAAAACTTAAACACAACCCCATAATAAAATATTTGAAATAAAAAATAACAAATCTCTAATTTAATTGAGGTAATAAAAAGAAGGTTTCAGTTCTTAAAAGGTAAACAATAGTTCCTCGTTGTATATATACTTCATTTCGTACATCAGGCCACACAAACTTATTTTCAATTTTTCTGGAACGTCTTAAAAAGTTTACCTGTACGTTTTGGTCATCAATTACTGACGTAACTTTCCCAACGTAATAATAGTATATTACATACCAAGGTTGAGAAGATGACTATTATTACCCGAGTGGCGAGATTAAATTCTGAGGCGCAAAGCGCCGAGGAATTTAAGCCACAAGGGCAATAATAGTCTTCTCAACCGTAGTATGTATACTATTTTTTGTACCAGTAGTCTAATTGGACCTTAAAACCTTAATAATTATGAATAAATTTACTCATATATGTAAGAATGCCCTTGTAATAAAACTTCATGTAAACAAATAAGTAGGCTATATTTTGATGTTGACAAATAAGTTTTGACATAAATGCTGAAACTAAAAGTCAAGTATTTTTGAGATTATTTTTCATTCCATTTATAATGTCTGAAGAGTTTAGATGTACACCACCTGAAATGCGCGAGATTGCAGAACAGGCAGCTGAGAACTTGCTTTACAAATATACAGTAGTAACTTCTGAAAACGTACTTCTGGCTTATTTTCATGAGTATTCAAAAAATAAAAAAGCCTCGACTTTATGGGCGCAATATTCAATGTTGAAAGCTACACTTGGCCTAAAAGAGAATATTAACATATCAAAATATTTTAAATTAGTTGCCTTTTTAAAAAGAAAAACTTAAAATTATAAGCCCAAAAAATCATTAGTATTTACTCGAGGAAATTATAAAATTCTTTACTGAGGTACCCGACACATGTTACATTGCAACTAAGATAGTATGTTTATATATTAATACTTTGAAATTATTGATAATTTATATCTCTGTAGACTGGTCTTGTAATTGGTGTTGCTGGTGCATGCCGAAGGATGAGTTGTGTAATTTATTAATTTCTGATGTCATCATGAGAGATAATTTAATTGTTATTCACATCCACAATAGCAAAAATGGTACGTCTCAAAAGTTTGTAATAATGGAACCACTTTGTAGCTAAAGGTTATATCGAAGATTCCCTAGTAAATAAAAAAAATATAGAATGTATGTTACAAGATCTACCTACATCTACTTACGCAACCACACCTGCAATATATACAGGAATTTCAATATGAATTAAATAATTATTTGCATCTGTAATAGTTAGGTGATATATTGATTCCATATTATACTATCATACATATTTTATGTATTAATAGACAAATGCTTTTTTTTTTCATGTAAACAACAAAGTATTGTTAGAAAATATAAAATTAATAGCAATTGCTAAATAAACGTATACTATATTCTGGTATTGTTAACCTAAAATTGTGCCTAAAATTTTTTATTTTGCCGGTTCACAACTTGACATACTACTACTACTACAAGCATGAGTGCATGGTTGCGGCATTCGTTTTATTTGTTTTCATTATTTCCCTAGGTTAATAATAGCCTCATTATTTACCTCTTATTAGTTCCAGGTCGTGAAATGTCATTTCGTGGCGCTTTGTTACGTGTAAAAATGCTATGATTTTTTACTACTGGTACAAAAAATGTATTATTTCTTAACATAAATTTAGCTATATAGAAAGTATTAATAATACGTTCAAAGTGGGTCATTATGGTCAGTTTCAAAATTTTTTTTCAGATTTATTTTCTGAATTGGACTCCAATTCATTGTCGCGAAACTGCTAGATGGATTCGAATATTTTCTTCTTCAATACCACTACTTGATGGATTGCTGTTTTCAGTTGCATTAACAGTTTCCATATAGATGTCCCTTAAAGTTGTAGATCTCTATTGTCTGATGAAAATGAAGAAGATTGCTCTGTATCTGTACTGTCCTCGTATTCAATGGTTATATCTCTAGTTTATTCGGAACTACTATCGCGTTTAGGTCTCTTTGTTAGCAATTTTCTAATATATTTCCTAAATCTTTTCGGGGAATCTTTTGGCGTACCAATTTTTTTTTTTTTGGATAAATCTGTGCAACCTATCTGTGTTAACTTTTTCGTTGGATTCATCAAGAAGTCAGCAAACTGCAGATTTCCTAACGACGACGGTTTTACTATTTTCTAAATTAATTTTTATATATGGTGATTTCTCACAAATTTCGAATACTTTTTACTTTCTTATACGTAGTATAAGGAAGTATTGTGATGATGAAAATTTTCGACCTCGAGATTTTTGCAGATGTCCACGTTTTGATGTCCCCTGATACCAAAAAAGTGGTTTTTAAAAAATGTCTGTGTGTGTGTGTGTGTGTGTGTGTGTGTGTGTGTCTGTGTGTGTGTGTGACCACGATAGCGGTCAAACCGCTGTAGATATCAATTCCAAATTTTGTATTTACGTGTATAATCTCCCTCTTGAGATCTGATTAGTTTTTCAGTAAAATCGGTAGACCGGAAGTAGCAGTTTACTTCAGCGAAAAAATAGAATTTTGACAATATTTCGTCAACTACTAAGTTTAAACAAATTTATAAAGAATTCATATATACTTAAAATTGAAATTGAAAATAATTTTATTTAAAAAGTTTTTCGAAATTCCTACCGGAAGTAGGTCTTTTACTCTTATCGAAAATCAGTTTTTTGCGAATATTTCGCAAGTCATGCTTTTTAGACAAGTACGTTACGGGTATAAAAGTATTTAAAACATAATTTTCAATATCTTTTGTATAAAATAAATTTCAAAACTCAGACCGGAAGTACCACTTTTACTCTTATCGAATAACGATTTTTTGCAAATATGTCGTAAGTTATGCATTCTATATATATTTATCAAGAGTACAAAAGTATTTAGAACTAGATTTACAATATTTTTTGTATATATGAAATTTTAAAATTCGGACCGGAAGTAGCACTTTTACTCTTAGCGAATAGCACTTTTTTGATAATATCTTGCAAAGTATGCATTCTATAGAGATTTATTAAGAGAATAGAAGTACTTAGAATAGGATTTTGAATAGTTTTTGTATAAAAAAATTCTCAAAATTCTATAATTTGAAACGCTCATACGTATAAGAAAGTCGTGTGGTGGCCACACCTCATTATTTGATAATATCTTGCAAAGTATGCATTCTATAGCAATTTATTAAGCGAATGAAAGTACCTAGAATAGGATTTTGAATAAGTTTTGTATAAAAAATTTTTTAAAATTGTATAGTTTGAAACGCTCATACGTATAAGAAAGTCGTGTGGTGGCCACACCTCATTTTTTAGAATAATCTTGCAGTTCGACTGATCTTTGTACTGTATTGATTTGGTTTTCCTCCTCTGGGTCTTTCTGCAAAACAAAATCACTTACGGCACATTTGTGTGTGGGATTGACTAATAAGTTTACAGCCAGGTTTGAGTCAATAGGTTGATCTCTGTCACCATATTCTTCGTATGATTGCATCACGTACAATCAAGGGTATATCAATGCTTTGCCAAGTATTACGTTCTTTTGATATCATACCCAACTGTTGAGTAGACAGTATAGCATCCTTTAAGGCTGCATTTACAGTCAATGCAATGTCTAAACTCTATATTTTCTTCTTAGTTGGTATTGAGTTTCTAAAAGGAGTTTTTAGTACTCGTCTCTTTTCTATAGGGAAGGAAAACTCTTTTAGATCAGTCAGTACTGAAGGAGTACGCAAGCGTAAGGACTGGCCGAAAAGTGTGACCACTGGCTTAAAACGAGTACGCTGCATTTCTATCATATAAGTGTTTGAATGGAATAAAGATTAGGCACCCCCACCACGGCTGCTATAGTTCAATGACTCAGGGTAATAATTTGTAACAATGGCGCATGCGCAATAAAAAGAAATTTTCTAAATAATACCTCATATTTCCTCGCAATACCTAACAATTCTTTCATATTACCTTGCAATTCCTTCATAATACCCTCCAATTCCTTGTATTATAATACCCAACATTTCCTTCATAATTCCTAACAATTCCCTAATCTTTCCAGGTAATACCTTCTAATTCCTGAAATGTGTACACCACAATACCTCAGCGAATTACCCCTCGTATATTAATGACAAACTAAAGTGTATAGGTACATTGTGATGTTACATCATTATTGTTTTATTAATACTTCATTTTGTATTTATCCGTTCATAATTTAAGAATATTCCGCAATTATAATGTAACTCAACATAAAGTTGACCATCTTGTCGAAATTTTATTCTTAATTAGGCAGTGTTTGAAGTAGTACCTACCGCATACCAGCAACGTCCATTAATTATATGAGTAGGTATGTTTGAATGAGATGCCCACCAATCAAACGAAATGCTTGACAAATATTTTAAACACATGTTTGGAAATTTTTATAAGTATACCGTGCCTTCAAATACTTTCCTCATTAGAGAGGACCATGCTTTTTTTTAATGTTCGGTGAAAGTGCATAATTTTGATATAAATATTTGGTCATAAATGAATTTTTATTCGCTTAGATATTGAGTTATTATTTCAACTATTTATTACCTATATATTCCCTATCTGTAATAAGTACTCGGACATCCTTGGCTTATTAAATTATGTGCTATGCAACCAATATTACATTTCCCATTCACTAGCGAAGACCCTTAATGGTCTTCGGTAGTGAAGCATAGCACATAATTTAATAAGCCAAGGCCGAGTAGTACTTATTACACATAGGGAATATATAATAAATATTTGAAATAATAACTCAATATCTAAGCGAATAAAAACTCATTTATGACCAAATATTTACACATTTGTAACCGCGGGAAAGATTTATAGCAGAATAACAATTCATAGTAATGTGGGTTGCCTAATTTTAATTTATTTTATATTCATTTTAAACAAAGTAATGAATAGTTGAACGAAAAATAAGTGCACAGCCGGGTAGCTTTCTATTCAATTTATAACGTGAACCTGCAAACAAATCTCCTCGGAAGGATTTTTGTGAAAACCGGTTTTTAATATTTTGACATATTAATAAATTTTCTTTAATCCGTTAATTTTTTTCTAAATTTGATTCTTCAGCCGGGTAGATTACTAAATTCTTCATAAGTTCACGTTGAAAGGTTTTCTCCATCTTTAAATTCAACAAAAATATCTGGCATCTAAAATCTGCTATTTTTCCATTGTTGACAGATCCACTAGCGAGGACCCTTAAATTATATCATTAAGTGCCATACCATTGCCATACTGTCATTAATATTTGTCATTATATTTTCTCTCTGACATCTTGTAGTTTTTCAATTATGGTTTACACCACAGCACACAAAACTTACATGCATGACTGAAGTGAATTTTAGAACAGGTGTGCTAGTTAATAGCCGCGCGATCATTTAAATTCTAAATTAGAGCAGTTTGTGTAATTTAAATTAAGTTGGTATATAAGTACTAATTTACAATTTGAATTGTCAAAGTGACGTTTCAAAATGTTTGATTTAGAACATAAGATTTTTCTTACTGAAAGTTATTTTAAGAACGCCGAACGACAAGAGAATGGTGAATGGACATATTCAGTACCGCACTGCATCAATGATTTTCAAAATGCCTTCCCTAATTTTCCTGCGGATTATCAAAAATTAGTCCAAGAAATTTACACATGTGTGGCGAAATTTCGTAATGTTGGAATTGTAGGTAGGAAAGCTGGTAGTGGCGCGCCCAAAAAAAGGACTCCTGAGATTGTGGCAGATGTTGCAGAAAGAATGGAACACTCTCCCAAAAAATCTCTTCGCATATTAGCCCAATAAATAAACCTTTCATATAGAACTTGTCAAAAAATTTTAAAAGAAAATTTAAATTTTTATCCCTATAAGATTAACGTCGTTCAAGAGCTATTCCCTCGAGATTTTCCTGTACGAATAGAATACTGTCAGTGGTTTTTGAATAATTTAAATAACAACAACACTTTGGATTTAACATTTTTTTCTGACGAAGCATGGTTTCACCTATCCGGCTATATATATAAACAAACAAAATATGCGTATTTGGTCTTCGGAGAATCCTCATGAGTTTATTCAATCGCCTCTCCATCCGCAGAAAATTGGTGTTTGGCTAGCGGTTTCTACAAGGCGTATATTTGAACCTGTGTTTTTTGAAGGAACGATAAATGCTGAGAGATATCGAAATAATTTACTTGAACCGTTTTTACAAAATCTTCATGATGACGAACTTTTACATGGGTATTTCCAACAGGACAATGCAACAGCTCACAAAACATGGGAAAGTATGGCTCGAGTTCGCGAGTTTTATGATAATCGAGTCATTGAATTTCCGCCTCGCAGTCCGGACTTAACGATTCTTGATTATTTCATTTATCCGTATCTGAAAAACACAGTTTACAAAAATAACCCACAAAATCTTGAAGAAACGCGATCATTTAAATTCTAAATTATAGCAGGCGGGATTTTTTTTATTAGGTTGTCCAGAATGTCAATTATTGATTAATTAACATTTTGAAACGTCACTTTGACAATTCAAATTGTAAATTAGTACTTATATACCAACTTAATTTAAATTTCACAGCCTGCTCTAATTTAGAATTCAAATAATCGCGCGGTACAAGAGGCAATTTCTAATGCATGTAACGCTATAACCGTTCAGATGTTGGAAAATGCTTTTGAAAATATGAAACGGAGGGTTAACAGTTGCATTGCAACAGGGGGAGAACACTTTGAGCACCTTTTGTAATTCACAATAAAATTAATTTATCTTGTAATGCTTTCATTTCCATTAAATTTAAATCGATTACACATAAGATTCACAAATGTCACAAAGTATAACATAACCAGTGCTGCCAATTGCGGGTATTTTACCCGAAACGCGGGTATTTTAATCAGACTGTCGGGTAAAATTGTGGAAGGGGTAAAATCGGGTATTTTCACATAAAACAAAGTTTCCTTTTCAAGTCAGAAAAAAAAGATTTAGCTGTTGACCACACAAATAATCGCTCTCAGAATGATACTAAATGCTCCATGGTATATCAGAACTAATCAAATAATGAATGAAACAAATACTCCAATCATCATTGACTACATCAAGGAAAGAGCGCTCAGCTTCTATAACCAGATGGAAAACCACTCAAACCAAAATCTTAAAAGAGTATTCGCATGCGATAGAAATGAAAACTTCAAGCACAAAAGACCTAAAATAGTCCTACTTTAATACCCCTCCCCAAATCCTAATCAAAATAAAGATAAACAATAGCTAATCAAATTCCAATATTCCAAGATTCACCGCACTCAGATGAAGAGCAAAAGACTAAATAGTCTAACTCAAAGCCACAATCAAGAATAAGAGAGGAAATATTCGCTTGTTTGTGCCACTTTGCAAAGTTTATATATGTATATCTACCACTGAATGTTTGGGAATGTTGAAAAATTATGCATCCCAAACTGAAATTGACTAATTTCTCAAAAGTTGTTTAAATTTTTATGCAGAGCTTGTCTCTGACATTAAAACGCGATTTGATTTTCTGATCCAATTTTTAAAATTTTAAGAATTCTTGAACCAAAAAACGGCCTAAGCCTATGAAATAAAATCTCTGTAGAAAATTGTATAAAAATTTCCAATAAATAAAGGATTTACAAATTTTGGACAAGGAATGGAAACAGCATGCTCTTTTAAATCAGATGGAGTATGGTTTATTTTGTGAACTAAGTTGTGAAGTTTATTGGAAAATGGTATTTTAATTGAAAAATCAGATGTTCTTCTTTTCCCCAATATGAGAGTAGTATTTTTATTACTTTATATTCTATCTTTTTCAAACGCATTTGTTGAAAGAATTTTCAGTGATTTGAAAAGTATCAAGACAGACCACAGAAATGCTTTAGCAAAGCTTACATCTTTAATGGTGATAAAAAGAGGCATTAAATATATGGGAGGTTGTGTAAAATTTGAACCAAATCGGGAAATGATTAATGCCAAAATAGTTATTAAGGTACTAGGGGCTGGTATTTATAATAATATTTACTGTGTTCACTAGCCCTATATTGTAGATATTCTTAAAAAATATATATAAATAAAGAATTATTTTAGACCACTTTTAAATTTGGCGCTTGCTATTTGAAATGACGGGTAAAAGCGGGTATTTTTCATTCGCTTATGCGGGTAAAGCAGACGTATGGCTCCGGCAGCACTGAACATAACCGCAAATTTCAATCAATCAATAATTGACATTCTGGTCAACCTAATAAAAAAAATCCCGCCTGCTATAATTTAGAATTTAAATGATCGCGTGGTATTTGGGAATACAGGAAGCGTTTATGTTTGGATAATTTTCGCAATTGACTCTACTTCCACAAAACAACCAAAATACATAGTTTCAGCAAGACGGTTCTACTGCCATACCGCAAGGGTATCAATCAATGACTGTCGTGCGACGATTATTTCCAGATCGCGTTATTTGTAAACACAGGAACATAGAGTGGCCTCCAAAATCGTCAGACCTAACGACGTGCCATTACTTTTTGTGAGGTTATCTCAAAAGCAAGATTTTTATTGATAAACCACGAGCTGTTCAATGAAAAAATTATTCAAGAAATTGCCAATATTCCGTTAGATTATGTTGCGGCGTGTTGTGCAGAATTTCAAGGACCGACTTCAGGAAGTTATAGAAATAAGAGGAGGCGGCAATAATTGCCCGGCATATTTTAAGAAATAAAAATGGCCAATATTTGTCTTTTTACTCGTATACTTACTGTGTTTAAGTTCTGTTGCTTTTTTGAATAATAAAGTTCTCAAAATCTCATGGAGCAGCTTTTACCACGAGATCAAAAATTATATTGATAAAGGTTTGCCATGGAATGTAAAACGTCTGTCTTAGATATCATTCTTTTGAAGTAATTCTTATTAAAATACGCTTCAATCATGTAAGTTTTGCGTGCTGTGGTGTAAAGATGGCAAACATTTATCAATATAATTTTTGATCTCGCGGTATAGTAAATATATGTGCTTTCTATCTTTCATGCACTAGAGTGGAAGGAGTTGCATATATATCCATTTAAATGTCATGAGAAATGGGATAGGTATGTTTAGCCTTTACTCTAACTCTTTCTTTACCTAGTTTGCGCATGAACAAAAACGAACACATGATGGTATTGTATGTGTTTTAATATTTTCAATATGAAATGCTATAAAATATAACAGCTACAACAATGAACATAATCTTATATTAAAAAGCTTCATTCGTCTTACTGAAATATTACTGGAGTAAATGCTATCTTATCTTGATTGCACGTTGTGGAGTCTTTCTTCCCTAACCTCAAAAATTGAAGGATAATTTGTAAGTAATTACCTATAATAATAATACCTATATATTTATCATTTAGGTAGATTAACTAACAGTTTCTTTAAATTAAAATATATTTTTAGTGAAGTTAATGTATAAGTATTTATCATTTCCAATCATTACTAGAATATATTCAACAATCCTACTTATTTATGCTTTATGTTTACAGATAAATTGTATATGCTGATATGAAAAGATTATGTGAGAGCATGGAAGATGAACTCAGCCTGTGTAAAAAGGTAAATTTAGTGGAAACTAGTGAAACAGTAAACAATGTAGCACTAAACACAGTTAACTGCAATAAAACTTCACGAACAGATTTAGTTCAATTAGCAATAGAAATTCAAAAGGCAGATGGCTATGTGCATGCCAATGCATGTAATAAATTGTATGTTATTGCTGAGCAAATAAGATTTCTACAGGAACAAGCGGAGAATATTCTATTAGAATTAAAACGAAACAAGGATTTACATCATGTGGCCTGTAATTTTGTGAAAGTTCCTGGTAATGTGTATCATTTATACAGAAGGCCCAGCAGGCAAGAATACTTCAGTATGATATCACCTGCAGAATGGAATAATTCTCATGAGTTTTTAGGAAGCTACCGACTTGAACTGGATCAGTCCTGGACTGCTGTTGAACATATTAAAGAAAAAGATGAACGCCTTAAGTTATTGAATAGAATTGTTGATAATACGAACGAAATTTTTGATTGTAAAACCTTGCAAAATGTAGATATGGAAATTTAAATATTTTTAAAAAAAATTGTAATGAAATTGTTTACTTTTATTTATTTTTCAACAAATAACATATTAAGTACAAAAGAATTACAAGCAGGTACTAGTTAAATTATTACTAACTCATTAGTGAACTGTACAATATAAAGCACTATATAGTTAATTTTTTTTTTGTACTTACCGCCTGTAAAGTGACATTTGGCGCATGTGTGTCTCGACTAGGAAAGAGGTTTTCCCGGTCGAGGCGACTGTAAAAATTAAAAAAAATACTGGCCCTTTGGGACATTTAAAAAAAAAATTAACTTGATAGTAATAAAATTTAGTCTATAAAATACTACTTCCCTCGACTATTCTTTACTAAAAGTTGGGGAAATGGTAGTAATAATTAAAAACTCTTCCAATAAATTTGTGGCGCCATCTATTTGACGACTTTCAAGTGCCGTCTATTTGACCACATCAACATTCATATTGGAAGTTCAGAATTATTTGTATTTAAACCAAAAAACGCTATAAATTTATAAATATAAGAATAAATACCTCATGTTTGCCATGTGTAAGAATATAATAACTTAATTTTAGGGAAAGGTGGGTAATAGTTACTTACATAAAATGCTTAAATTAATTAGGTAATCTATCTTAGGTTAGGTATGATACTAATAACATTAATCAATAATATTTTTTCAATTTAATGTTCGTACATAAAATATTGTACAAACCACTTACGTGAAGACATCTTCCACGCATTCGCGCAATTAAAAGCACTCGCTTCCTGCTGTCGCTCGTGCTTGCAAAGTGCACTCATACGGAAAAATCGTCTTCCCGCACTTGGTTCGTAAATAACTATTAAATACATACAAATTATAATGTAAGAACCTACTTAATAGAATTCTATTTTTCCTTTTTTTTTTCTATTATAACAAAATCTAAACTAAAAAAAAGTACAAACGAAAAGAAAAACCATACAAAACAGCAATGAAGGCAAACTTTTAATACCTATATAAATAACAATTTAATTCTGCTGGTTTGTTAAAATTATCATATTAATTTAGTTTTCCATACCATTTGCTTCTTTTAAGTTGTTTATTTTACAACGGTGGAAAATCTCAATAATAAGAAGGTAGGTACAGTACACAGACTGAGGCTTGGCCGATGGAAGGAGCCTCGACCTGTAAGTCGCGCAGATTTATAGGTCATTGCGTGACAGGGAAAGGATTCGGAAAAAAGAAATGATAACATTTGTCCATCATCGCATACATTAGCCGGACGAACGAGTAAATGCAGATAAGAAATTGTAATACATATACTGAAAAGAGATTCATATGTGTGTAGTGCTTGACAATTTTTCCAGACTGTTCGTGCTTAGCCTAATATTATAAGGATTCACTGCGCACCTTGTGGGAGGGGCATCTCATCGGCCAGGTCTCAATCTGTGAGCTGTACTAATTTTGTATATAGGTATTATTTAGGCAGAAGTTACCACTTTAAGGCAGGTCAGTTATGGCAATATTGACCAATCATAATTTATAAAATGAGTATTTTGAATACCTAACTTGTCATTGTATATCCGGTAAGTTTGATTATGTGTGTGGCACAACATACATATTCCAGGCATGTTTTTTTAATGTTAATAAAAGGATTGAAAAAATAATGCACTCACGATATTACTTTAATTATTATTGGACTAAGAACCTATTTTAAATGATTTTCGGGAATATATGGTTCGCAAGCAACGGTCTGCCCATGAATAATAAGAAAACGCAACGGATACAATTTGCAAAGGGAACAGGCGAAGAGATGAAAACTGTGAAGTTCTTAGAACTCACAGTGGACGACAGGCTTAGCTGGTATTATTAGCTGATATTTGCTTCTCGAAATAACTGATTTACAGCCTCAATTAGTTTTGCTTTTGTTGTACAATCCACTTTTACAGTAGCCCACAGATTTTCGTTAGGATTTAGATTGAGCGAGGTTCCCGGCCATGCAATGCATGAAATCATTTTGTTCTTGAAATATTTCATCATGATCTTCGACTCGTGACATGAAGCCGAATCTTGTTGGAAAACTGCTTGACCATCGACATCAGCTTTTCCAGCTTCCAGGGTTTGTTCTAGCAAGTTTTTGCATTTTTTGAACCGACACAAGAGAGCTTCTGCCTTTATACAAAAAGCAGCCCAAAAACATCTTCTTTACCAGGTGTTTAACGCTTTGATCAGTATGAGCCGCCATAAGTTTTTTGTTATCACTTTTTCTAACAAAACGATATCTCTCTCCTTCTACCAAAAAATAACTTTTATTAAAGAACGACACGTTTCTCCAAACTTCAATAGTCTAGCTCACATATTCTTTTGCCCAAATATATCTTTTTCATCATGCCAGCTGTCAATAATGTTTTTTTCTGAGGTCTAATTTTTTTTTTCCACCTTCATGCTGTGGAGTCGTGAACAATAACTCCAGCTTGATTGTGCTAACTCTTGCTGGTGATTTTGAATGGTTTTTCTAGGATTTAATTTATTTCCTTATTAAACAGCTTCATCATCTCTTCTGATTGCCCTCCTCTTTCTTCCACGTTTTTCCCTTTTCTATTCATCTCAATCGTCGCAGCGTCCTTGTTTATAGCTCGTAAATGCACACTGCTCTCTTGGACATCTCTTTGAGTCATTGATGTGGGTTTACTTAAAGTAACAATCTTTGTGCGCTTATGGTGCACTTGTTGGGAGAAATATTCATCTTCAAAAATAAGAAAGGAAACAAAGATTAAAACAGTCTGGATACAGCCTTAGTTTTCATAAATATATTTTTCAAATGCATTTGTAGAAACTAGTACATTTAATTCTGTTGTTCGTGAAGATAAAACGTCAAATATATTCGTTTTATAAACACATAATTATGCTTTAAATTTTTATATTTACATAAATAATGTGATTTACAGTGATTACCTACAGTTGATGAATTTGTTGTAAAATTGTGTTTTTATGGAAATTTGAATAAAATGTGACTGTATTTAGTCTAACCCTAACCTACAAGGTATGTTCTAATTTCTTCAAATTGTGGCTTTCTCGGGGTTTTCCGGAAAAAGTGCAATAGAGAAATAGTCTTATTTTAGTGTCTTCTTTACGTTAGTTTTGGAAAACTTGCAAATTTCGTGTCGCACACGTCGTGCACATATTCAAAACATAATTCTTACCAAACTATCATAAGCAGCACGTCTGTAACTTGCAAAACGTTGTTACCACTAAATGTCATCACAGTAAAACAAAATAGCTGCTGCTTTTAAAATAAATGTATTGCCAACTGTTAAAACATGTGAGAGTGTAAAAATTATTGCGTCTTTACATTAATTCGTACAACACTATATGTATTTACTTTTGAAGTTGAAGCTATTTAATTGT
The DNA here is from genome assembly GCA_963170755.1 of Amphimallon solstitiale. Classification (NCBI taxonomy): domain Eukaryota; kingdom Metazoa; phylum Arthropoda; class Insecta; order Coleoptera; family Scarabaeidae; genus Amphimallon; species Amphimallon solstitiale. The sequence goes on along the minus strand of OY720681.1, from coordinate 35,391,638 downwards.
AATATGAATAAAGTTTTATAGAAAATAATAAGCAAGACGATCACTGCAAAAAAATGGCCTACTAAACACTTCACAGTATAGATACGCTTTTATGTTAGTTTCTTAGCTTAAAATATTCTCTTTTAAATATTATTCTCTTGCAAAGGTTCTTAAGAATCAGTTTAATGTGTGCTCAATCATAATATATATGTATATAAAAAGTTGACTGCATTCTGCGACAACCCCTCAAAACTTTATGCCGCAACTCTACCTACTTTAATACAGTACTTATAAAAAGTGATAAGATTAGAAAATAATAATCACTTAAGAGCCAACATAGACGAATTGTGTTCATTTTAACGAGTCCATAAACACGAATTATTCGCTTGACAGAATGTGCACTCAGAAACGTTAGCTTCCCTCCGCCTTCCTTGCGCTTGTGTGCTCCTGTAATTAAATTTTGAGATTGAAGTTTGCCGGCGTTTGACTACCAGATATAGGAGCCGCACCAGTTAGTAGTGTGGTGAAAATTCCTGTCATTTCCCAGTTTGACGTGCCCTTTAATTTTCGCCCCGAGAATTTTCCAAAGGTTAAGCAGCACTTTCCCATTAACCAAGGCGAACACTCCAGTCAAGTTCAAGAATCGATTCTTAATTGTCGTTCGCGCCAACTTGGTGTGTTGGTGTGCTGTGCTGTACCTCGGTGGTGCTGGTCAAATCACCCACATTCAACTCCGAACTGATTAATGAATGCTCTCTTCAGGATATTGAGGGCAAATCTAGAAGCCGGTTCTCGTTCCCCCTTTATTTCCACAAATTCAATCTCCGCGTTGAATCTGACGGACTGAATTCTTACAATTAAAAGGAGCTCGTAAAGGTGACGATGTTTATGACGATTATAGCTGGAATTATTAATTCATAAAATATAAAAATAAAACTGTAAGAATTTGATGTAAACTCTGAACTCCATCCAGTTCCCAAAAGACAGGACTTGAAATATCGTTTGAAGGCTGATTTAGTACAATTTTTGAAAAGGATAGAAGTGGGTATATTATTGTAGCGTTTTCGGGTTCAAAATAAACAACTCGTGCAAATGTTTTAAAACTGTCTGTATATTTACACACTTAAAACTAATCAAAATATAAAAATATGAAATAAATGTAACGCACTTAAAACGACTACGAATAATTTAACACACTTATTTATTTCTATCACTACTATTTATATCTGTAATATTTATGTATTTATTGCACTGTAATAAAAACTGCACCGCTCACTTATTTATGTTTATTTGAGCTGTACAAATACTACTGAATGAATGAATTATCCCAGCCCCAGCTGTTCTTATATCGGCATCGTAAAAGGCCTAGAAGTTTATGAGAAAATTCTGTCGATCATCTTGATGAGCCCGGAAATATACCAGAAAATATCTAGACTTTTTGCTTACGCCGTACTTGCGTGCAGATGATTTATTGCTTCTTTACAAGTACGTTTTTATATCGTCGTCGCGCCGATGTTTATTTATCTTTTTGTGAAGTTATTTTCGTTACATTATGAATATTTGAAAATTCACTTCTTGTTCTGTATTTAGACCTGTATCTGTTGGATAAATAAACATGCAATAGTAATTATTAAAATGCTGTAATTACTACCAATAATGCACCTTGTTATCATAGTAAAGTTGAAAAGTGCCAACAAGAAAGTAATTAGTGTTAAAGCAAATTTTGGTCTGTGGTTGAAATGTGTGCATAGAAATACAATAGAATTGGAATAGGCAGCACCAAAGAGTGCGTCACTGTAACTAACTAAATTAGCAAATTCTAACAGTGCCAAAGTCGAAAAGAGTAGGTACATCAAATATGTACCGAAATACAAAGAAAAAATGACTAGAAAATATTAGATTTTGTTATTTGAAAATATTCTATATTTTATATACCGTAGTCGACATAGTATTTTAATTTCTGATACGAAAGTAGAAAGAGGAAAAGAGCGCGACGAAATAAACTAAAGATAAACATAAGCGAGGCTGCCAAGACAGTACACTCGACAAACGTTTCGTATGAAATGTAAGGCGTGAGGGTCCCCCGACACTACGTTGCTCTCCCACCACTGTTAGCAAGCAGGCATCGCTGCATATGCACTGTCGGATCACTTGGGGCAACAGCTTACATTTAGTTCGAGGTTCAGGAGTGCTACACCACAGAAACCAATTAAAATTAAAATATTATATGAAGAAAATATTGTTGCTTTTAAACAATGGCTCATGGAACATAACTGGAATGTTTTGTGTGATGCGTTGGATGTTAATGTCTTGCATGAAACTTTTATTAATGACATTAAAACGAAATATAATGACTTATGTAAAAGTAAAACAATAAAACAAAAAACAATTAAAGAACGCTGGATCACTGATGAAATTAAGGTGAAAACAATTATTAAAAGACAAATGTACGAGGACATGCTAAACGAAAGAATAAGTATAGAAGATTATAACAATTATCGCAATAAATTAAACAAAGAGATAAAAATTGCGAAAGACAAAGCTAACAGTGATTTCATCAATGAATCACATAATAAGACTAAGGCAACTTGGCAGCTGGTAAGAAAAATCACGGGTTCTGTTAAAGCTGAGGAAATCTCTGTTGATGGCATTGAAGTGGCAGGAACAACAATTGAAGAAAGGCTGTCTACAATCAACAGACAACTGATAGAAATGTGTAACAATATAACCAAGATAAAAGATATAGATCTGGACAATATTCCTTATAATAACCACTCATTGATGCTGCATCCTACTGATGTAGGAGAAATATGTAGCATTATTGCACAATTAAGGGATAGCTCTTGCGTGGGTTGCGATGAAATACATGTAAAGATAATAAAGGAATGTGCGCCTAAACTTGCAGGTATACTAGAACCAATAGTCAATAAATGTATAGAATCGGGAATATTCCCAAATGAATTGAAGAAATCTATTATTAGATTAATATACAAGAAAGGTGAAATTACAAAACTAGAAAACTACAGACCGATATCTATATTGACACATTTCTCAAAAATATTCGAAAAAATTATTTTTAATCGTATAATGGATTTCCTTTTGGAACATGATATACTTAGTGAATACCAGAATGGCTACATCACAGGCAGATCTACGATCAGAGCTGCTTATCAAGCCATACATGAGATTATTGACAGTCTGAATCATGATGAGTGCACAATTGGTATCTTCATGGACCTTAGTAAGGCCTTCGACTGTGTTGAGTACCGTGTGTTATTTGAAAAATTGGAAAGAGTTGGAATAAGGGGACATAGTTTGCAGTTGATACGGTCCTATCTGGATAATAGAAAGCAGTGCGTGGTTGGTGGTGATGCGGGTGTTGCTTCTGATTGGGGGACGCTGAAAAGAGGAGTGCCCCAGGTCTCCGTCCTGGGTCCTTTATTGTTTTTAATATATGTCAATGATCTCCCTTGCAAGACTAAACATAAAACGATACTGTACGCTGATGATACTTCGGTAATTGTAAGAACCAAAAAAGATGCAGCAAACAATGAAATACTGTCTACTGTTGAGGATTGTGGTTCGTGGTTTGACAGAAACAGGCTCAAGCTGAATATTGAAAAAACCAATGTGTTGAACTTTGGCTATTTCAAGAGGGACCCAATAAAAGTTATTTATGGAGATCAACAGCTAAATATGGAACACATGGCAGTTAAGTTTCTGGGATTGTGGATGGATCCTCAATTGAACTGAAAGAAGCATATTGACCACTTGGCAACAAAGATATCATCATTCAGTTATGCATTGCGTATCATAGCGGGATCTGTAAATCAGTCAGCAGGTCTATCGGCATATTATGCTTATGTGCAGTCGAGACTTAGTTATGGCATCATGTTGTGGGGAACATCGGTTCATGCATCCAGAGTGTTTATCCTACAGAAGTCGTGCCTGCGTAGTGTCTTTGGTGTGAGAAAGACTCATTCATGCAAGGAAATTTTTAAGGGACAAAAAATACATACATTGACGGGCTTATATGTTCTTGAGTGTGTGAAGTTTGTAAGGGAGAATTATGAGTTTTTCAAAGAGCAAGAATTACAACATAATTACGAGACCAGAGGTATAGTCTGTTCACATTTGGTGCCTCTACAAACAACAAAAAGTATTGTGGAAAAGAGTTGTATCACCCAAATAATAAGAGTATATAATCATTTACCTTCACACATAAAATATTTACCTCAAAAAAGGCAAAAAACTGTATTGTTTGAAATACTCATCAAAGAAGCTTTCTATAGCATAGATGAGTATTTTAATTTTAAATTTTAACGCGTATAAATGTGAATTTGTGAATCTGTTTTATATATATATTTTGACATGTTCAACACTGTATGTATTACTGAATAAATAGCTTTATTATTATTATTATTATTATTATTATTCTTATAAGCTCATCTTCTGCATGGGATAAAAGTGTAAACCGAAATTAAAATTTGACGACTACGGTATTTATATCAGTTTATTGTAATATTTGAGTATACTTTCTGTACAACAAAGTAATGGTTTTATTGACTTAACAAGATCATTTAGTTCAGATGCTATAGAAGAAATATTTCCGCATGTTAGGCTTAAAGCAGGTGCAATTGATGCTATCGATGCCAGAGTGGCTGAACATTTTATGAGGCAAATATTGCGATGTGGAATAGTAAAAGCTTCAAAATCTTTCATTACATTGAAAGCTTCGATTACGTTAGTATCGCAACATTTTCAAAATCCAAGGAGTCATTTAAAAAACCCAAACAAACACTTTACAACATAATTCATTCCCAACTAGTTTTACCTTTTGAATTTTTAGAAAAAAATAGAAATGTAGGTAAATAAAATTGTTATCCTTGATACTACGCAAAAACGTAATTTTCAGCAACAGTTTTTTAATTTTATTTCGTTTTATTTTATTATTTTAAATTATTAATATTATTTTTTTTAAGTTAACCTATAATTGTTTATTTTTTTTAATAAAAATTGAGAGATTATTCCCTTTTGGGTTTATTATTCTATTGCTAGATGGCATTACTTAAGGATCGATATTTTGAAGTTATCAGAATAAATTTCATCAATGTAAATCGATTTTATGTGAGGGCCTTATATCTCGCAGCGATATCGACATCCAGTTGTCCATGAGGCAAAGATCAACGCTAGATATTAGAATCGAATTATTCCAAAAACCAGAGGATTTAGTATCGTCAGTGATATTTTCTATAAATATCAATGTAATCTTAAAATATAAAATTACAATACAATGAATTCTAAAAAATGCTGCGATGTTTAATTTTGTATCTCACATAAAAACCATCATTTTCGAAATACACTCGTTTAATTAAATAAGAGAGCTGGCGGAACTTTCTGAAGAATAGGCGTTTTTTTCTTCACTAACAAAGACACAAAAGAAACACAACTCTCTGGGATTTCTACACAAAAGACGTTTTATTTACTTGAAAATGTTCGCCGTCCAGAAACCTGGACAAACTACAAATTAATAAGAAATTTGTTAAGTGGAACACAGACGCGGACAGTCTGCTGTATGTTATAAAGACGTGTGAAATATATAGAATATGGGGAGAGATAAGAAGTAAACACATTGTATTTACGTAACATTTGTATTTTTTTTTAATTTTGAAGTATCTGCAATATACAAATTTTAAAGCTTTTTTAAAATGTTAAATGTTCGACAAATCACACAAAAGTTGCCTAAGCAAGAAAGAAAACGTTTAATTCGGGATAACTCTAGTTTTCACTTAAGAGGGGCATTTACCAACTGCATCTGGATAAATAGAAACTTATGCAACTTGTATTACTAGTGGGACGGTACGCGCAAGGGGGTGTGCGTAGGTGGAGCTAGACGATATTCGGGTCTCGATCAGAGCGCCTCGGTTTTATTCACAGATTCTGTCGCTATGTAGACCGGGAAAAGACGCTCCGTTCTGAAAGAAAAAAATTGGCGGTTCTAAACCGGTAATTTAATAGTAATAATAATTAAATACAGCTACCTTCAAGTAGGCTAACAGACAATTTTTATTTTTAAACGTTTTCAAAACAATTATTAAAAATTATGCGAAACAGTTACCGTCGGTTGAAAATTTTAATATACCTATAGGTACAACATAAAATGAATCGTCAAATATTTAAATTCTGAAATCTACTCGCATATTGGTATTATGTACTTAGTTAAACTAAATCTAATTAACAAATATCAAAATAAAATAAATGTGTAGTTTTCGATAGGTAAACGCTCCTCTTAACAGTGAATGCAATGCATGCTCAATAGATTTATTACTGATCAGATAATGTTGTGCCATTTGAAGAATATACAGAGAGAGTGCTTAAACTCACTTTGCCGCTCATCGATTTTTACTTTCTTATACGTAGTATAAGGAAGTATTGTGATGATGAAAATTTTCGACCTCGAGATTTTTTCAGATGTCAACGTTTTGAAGTCCCCTGACACCGAAAAAGTGGTTTTTAAAAATGTCTCTCTCTCTCTCTCTCTCTCTCTCTCTGTGTGTGTGTGTGTGTGTGTCTGTGTGTCTCTCTCTCTGTGTGTGTGTGACCACGATAGCGGTCAAGCCGCTGTAGATATCAATTCCAAATTTTGTATTTACGTGTATAATCTCCCTCTCGAGATCTGATTAGTTTTTCAGTAAAATCGGTAGACCGAAAGTAGCAGTTTACTTCGGCGAAAAAATCGAATTTTGCCAATATTTCATCAACTACTAAGTTTTAACAAATTTATAAAGAATTCATATATACTTAGAATTAAAATTGAGTACAATTTTATCTAAAAAGTTTTCCGAAATTCCTACTGGAAGTAGGTCTTTTACTCTTATCGAAAATCAGTTTTTTGCGAATATTTCGCAATTCATGCCTTTTTGGCTAGTACGTTACGGATATAAAAGTATTTAGAACATAATTTTCAATATCTTTTGTATAAAAAAAATTTCAAAATTCAGACCGCAAGTACCACTTTAATAGCGATTTCTTGCAAATATGTCGTAAGTTATGCATTCTATATAAATTTATCAAGAGTACAAAAGTATTTAAAAGTAGATTTGCAATTTTTTTTGTATATATGAAATTTCAAAATTCCGACCGTAAGTAGCACTTTTACTTTTAGCGAGTAGCACTTTTTTGATAATATCTTGCAAAGTATGCATTCTATAGAGATTTATTAAGAGAATAGAAGTACTTAGAATAGGATTTTGAATAATTTTTGTAAAAGAAATTCTTAAAATTCTATAATTTGAAACGCTCATACGTATAAGAAAGTCGTGTGGTGGCCACACCTCATTTTTTTACTATGTAAAGATTACAAACTAAAAATGAATATGTATTTGGAGCTGTGATTTTTATCGCAATAAGTCAAGCCAGTTAATTGATTGATTTCAGGAATTGGTTTTTGTCATGCCATATTAATGATCATAAACTAAAAATGTTTAGTACTCCTACTATTAAAGACTTTTCTGTATGATTTCAATAACGTAAACGACGTGCAACAAGTTCAGATTCTGCATGTTTTTGCACCACGTCCTGTATTTCATTTTATTATTTAATATTTTTCCTTTTGTATTTCGTTTTGAGAAGGACTATTATTATTAAAAATTGAAGAATGTTGGAAATTCTTTTTATTTCCCCATTTCCCTTATATTTAATTATTTTTATATTATAATTTACCATGCTTTTCTTTATGTTGTTTTTTAATTATTATACTTTTTTATTCTACATACTGCCCCTACCAAACGTTTTCGTGTTTGTGTTTACCTATAACCTATCCATATTTTGTATTTATAAAATATTTAAATCAACACAACCAATTTTACTAAATAAATTAGTAAGAATTTAAAAAAAAAAGTAAAATAGCATATATAATAGAACATTTTCTCATTAATTTAACTTTAAAATGAAATAATTAGCAAATGATCTATTCTAAATGTTTCAAATAATGTATAAATAGAAGAACTTGTCAATTAACAAAAGATACTGTTATTATATATATAATGTTACTCCATTTAAAAATAATCATATATATTTTCAAAATAGTGAACACTCTGTATAACTTTATAATAATGTACTATGCTCTCTATAACAAATCTTTTTGGTTATGACTACAACTCTACAGAGGATTCCATTAAGAAAAAACACAATTTCTGTCTGACGGCTTCTGAAAGAGCCTGTATAAAATAAAATATGTTAAAAATATGCTGTTGATGGTGTGGAGTAACATTCAGTTTGAAATATTTTATTAATATTCAAATAAGGGTGTAATACATATGCTACGTAAGACATGTAATATTATATATTTAGACATAAATAATATCTCATAAATATTATATAATAATAATAATAAAATACTTCGTATCTTTATTTACTGTTCTTGTCCGCAGGATATTAACGTTCCTACTCAAAGTGGAAATTAATAGCGCCTAATAGACTGAACGTCCTAAGTCGCCCGATATGGAAACCCCCACAAGAACGAAAATTACTGTTGGCGTTACCAAAATTAGATTCGTACGTGATACTAAAGCTATTTCACATCATCAAGACGATTATATGCCCTGAATAAAGGGTTTACAGATAATTAATACCTTTTAAACTTATGATACAGCGAACAATGCGTAGGTAGTAGCATGTCTCTCGCCTGTTAAACCACAACTCAGACCCTCCCTTTAACAATCTGTTAAAAGTGTCGTTAGCAATAACTCGGTTACCTTCCACTTCGTGTGCGCAGTAAAATCTAAACTTCCAGATTACATTTTCTGTGCGTATATTATATTCAAAGCACTTGGCAGAAGTCGTGAAATAATAATTATCTGAAATAAAAAATAAGGTGTGACCACCACACGACTTCCTTATACTTTTGTTTATTAATAGGTACTATAGTTATACAGGGATGTGGTCATACAATGGTGTACTCTGTACTCTGATAAAAGCCGATTGTATTCGGTATCTTCGTAGTAACTTTAACTTTTACTACAATATATTAGCGGCAAAAATTAATGAATGGGCATATCCTACTGCCGAGCCCCTCTGGTGGCTACTGTCCCGAACTAACCTTCAGTTGCATATCTATACTATACATAATCAAAGCTTATACGTATGTGTGTTTCAAGTTATACAAAAGTTGTGTTCTAAATGAGGTTTTAAATACTCTTACTTTAAAAAAATAAAGCTGTAAGTATGTTACATCAGGTCCGAATTTTGAGATTTTTTTATACAAGAATTATTCAAAATAGGTGCCAACGTTTTGTCCATTGTAGGAAAGGACATCAATTCGCAGTACCTTCAATGTACTGCGAATCGACGAACATCTACGTGCAACCCAGAAGATGTCTCTTGAAATACTTGCGATTTCAACGATTGACGTAGATGTTGCGTAGGGATTATCTAAAATATTTACTTTACTATTGAAACTTAAAACATCTGTTCTTTTTCAAGACTATACCTTACCTCAGATTACGAAGGAGTGATTCATAGTAAGCGATATCGTCATATTTCATAACATAACCAAGTCATAACCTATGAATGTTCTCTTACAACATTGCTTTGATTAATTAAAGTTTACTCGGTTTAAAGAAAATCTGTACTTTTAAGTACGACACACACACTTAAGAATACATACAACACCAAAAATTACTTTCAGATTTAAAACATAATTTCATGAAATCTTGATATTTTCAAATTCTGAAGCAGTGTGTAATAGACACGCGTGATACATAATTAAATGAAGTGATGGAAATCTCTTGGTGAAACATGTCGAAATATAAGCAAGTAATAACAAATAACACACATATGGTATTGTTTCACAAATAAATATAATTAAATACTCGATGTACTTTTCGTCTTGCGGCATCGTCAGGAGTTCTCGAGAAGCTAAAGTAAAATTTAATATACTGTAACTACCTACTTCAAACAAAAATGTAAATAGAAAAAATATACAAAAATAAAAAATTATGAAAAGGTCATGGCTTATCTGGAAAGACCGTTTTTACAATGCTAGGGTTTATTAGCGGTGAATTTATGAGTTCGGTTTGTTCATTACGAACATTGCCTGGTTGTAAAAGTAAACTTTCTTTTATAAAATAACCTTCTAGAACATTAATGTTTTTACTTTTATTTAAACTATACAGTACTTCTAAATTGTCTATTGAAAATTGATGTCCCGTGTCTAAAACATGGTTAGCTACACTTGAATTTTCATAATTTAATTTAACGGCTCGCATATGTTCTGAGAATCTTAATTTGAAATTTCGCCCCGTTTGACCTATATAAAATTTACTGCAATCACTACAATTAATTCAATAAATTCCTGATTTGTTTAGTTTAGGATTCGCTGTTTTATTATTAGTTAATTGACTAATAATAAAACAGCGACTTTTTTAAGTGTTATTATTATAGAAGGCTATTTTAAAATCTAGTTTCTTTAAAACATTACTAATTTTCATACTTATTCTACCTAAATATGGAATTTTAACCCATTGTTTTAATGTCAAGTCCTAGGACGGGGGAAATGCTGATTTTAATGTAATTGATTTATTCATTCTATTGACTAATTTATCTATTAGAGATGCGTTATAGCCATTATTTTGTGCAATTATTTAAATAGTTTTTAATTCTTTAGTAAAGTTAAATTTGTTCATCGGTACTTTCAATAGTCTATAAATCATTGAATTAAACGCAGCATGTTTGACGTTAGTGGGATTCATACCAAATACCTCCAATCATCCCACTAACCTCAAACATGCTGCGTTTAATTCAATGATTTATAGACTATTGAATAACTGTATAGTTTAAATAAAAGTAAAAAAATGAATGTTCTAGAAGGTTATTTTATAAAAGAAAGTTTACTTTTACAACCAGGCAATGTTCTTAATGAACAAACCGAACTCATAAATTCACCGCTAATAAACCCTAGCATTGTAAAAACGGTCTTTCCAGATAAGTCATGACCTTTTCATAATTTTCTATTTTTGTATATTTTTTCTATTTACATTTTTGTTTGAAGTAGGTAGTTACAGTATATTAAATTTTACTTTAGCTTCTCGAGAACTCCTGACGATGCCGCAAGGCGAAATGTACATCGAGTATTTAATTATATTTATTTGTGAAACAATACCATGTGTGTTATTTGTTATTACTTGCTTATAACACGTGATAAAGATTAACTCTTAATTATACAAGTAAAGAGCAAAAGAAACTAATTCTAAGACCGTACTAAACACTAAACTAAGTACACTAAAAACACCTTCATCACATTACCATGTCTTTAAAAAATAAACGTTTGTCTCTTAAAGAGAAAATTGATATTATAGTTTAAATTGAAAAGTTTGGTGTTGGAAGGACACAAGTTAATCCGACAAGAGGCTCTTTGAAGAAACGTTGGAAAAAAGGTGCAATTGTATTTATTATTCTTCTTTTGTCTGCTATATTTCAAAGAAAAATGTTTGAATTATATATGTATAAATATATGAAATAGGAGAACGAATATCGGGTTATTCCGCTGTAGTGCAACCGCAGATCCGTGTTTCAGACTCGTTTGTCATCGTCAATAAGGTGCAGCCAAGGAATAAGGTGGGATATCCTTGAAGATACAAAACAAAAGGAAGACTTTCGGGAAGACAGGCCACCATTTGCAGCCTATATGTAAGAAGATCCTCAGATTCTTTTTATTTGATAATTCAAATTTCATGTATTGTCATTATATATAAAAAAAAATTAAAATCACTTTTGCAAAAGTTGAATTTTACACCATCATTATTCATTTTTATAACAAAATTTCAAACAGAAGACTTTCGAAAAATTGAATTCTGTTTACGGAACGCCTAATTGATAGTAATTAGTACGAATTTTACTAAGTATAAGGAAGTATTGTGATGATGAAAATTTCGAACCTCGAGATTTTCGCAGATGTCCACGTTTTGAAGTCCCCCGATACCGATAAAGTGATTTTTAAAAAATGTCTCCCTCTCTCTCCCCCCTCCCTCCTTCTCTCTCTCTCCCTCTCTCTCTCTCCGTCTCCCTGTCTTTCTCTCTCTCTCTGTGTGTGTGTGGCAGTATCAATTTCAAATTTTGTATTTACGAGTATAATCTCCCTCTTAAGATCTGATTAGTTTTTCAGTGAAATCGGTAGACCGGAAGTAGTAGTTTACTTCAGGGAAAAACCCGATTTTTCCCAATATTTCGTCAATTACTAAGTTTAAACAAATTTATAAAGAATTCAAATGTAGTCAAAATTAAATGTGAGAAAAATTGTATTAAAAAGTAAAGTAAAGAAGTAACACTTTTACTCTTAGCGATGAGCAATTTTTTTCGAATATCTTGCAAAGTATGCATTCTATAAAGATTTATTAAGAGTATAGAAGTACTTAGAATGGGATTTTGATAATTTTTGTATATAAAATTCATAAAATACTATAATTTGGAGCGCCCATATCTATAAGAAAGTCATGTGGTGGCTATATATCATTTTTTCAGTATACATTGAAGAGTGGATAGAGAAGCAGCCTCCTCTATACTCAACTAAGTTATATGGTATGTGATTTTTGAGATTTTAGATATGAATAAGAAAGAATTTCACTGATTTCACGAAATGTCTGGTTGGCTTATGTATTAAACATATACACAAAATAATAAGGTGTGGCCACAACACGACTTTCTTATACATATGAGCGTTTTAAATTATACACAAGTTGTTCTAAATTGTTTTAAATATTTTTATCTTAGAAAATAAACGTGTGAGTAAGTGTACTACTTCAATCCAAATTTTAAGAATTTTTTATACAAAAATTATTCAGAATCTTATTCTCGTAATAAATCTCTATAGACTTTTCAAGATATTCGCAAAAAAGTGCTACTCGCTAAGAGTAAAAGTGTTACTTCCGGTCCGAACTTTGAAATTCTCTTTATACAAAAGGTATTGAAAATTAAGTTATAAATACTTTTATACTCGTAATATACCTGTCTAGAAGCATGACTTGCGAGATATTAGCAAAAAACTGATTTTCGTTAAGAGTAAAAGACGTACTTTCGGTAGGAATTTCGCAAAAACTTTTTAATAAAATTCTTCTCAAATTTAAATCTGAGTACATTTAAATTCTTTATAAATTTGTTTAAACTTAATAGTTGATGAAATATTGGCAAAGATTTTATTAAAAAAGTTTTGCGAAATTATTACCGAATCATGCTTTCTAGAATGTGGTACATTACGAGTATAAAAGTATTTAAAACAGTTTCAGTACCTTTTGTAAAAAAAAAATTCAAAATTCGGACTGCAAGTAACACTTTTACTCTTAGCGAGTTGCATTTTTTTTCGAATATCTTGCAAAGTATGCATTCTATAGAGATGTATTAAGAGAATAGAAGTACTTAGAATAGGATTTTGAATAATTTTTGTATAAAAAAATACTCATACGTATAAGAAAGTCGTGCAGTGGCCATACCTCATTATTTTTCTTGTGTCTATTTTCATTGTAAGGTAAAATTCTTCATACAGCCCGTCGCTAAATTCTAGTAATATTTTGTTCAGTAGTATGGCCGTCGCAATGAATCAATTACTTTGACATATCAGTACCATGATTATCTTTTTATATTGTTTTTGAGCAGATAGAAAAACAACGGAATAAACATATAAATTTTAAAAAGAAGTAACTACGTTGATAAATGATGTTCCTCAATGCTGCCTGTAGTTTCTCTCAGGCTTAGGCAAATTGGTTAAAAATTTACCCCGGAAGCAGGCGGCATATAAATTTCCTACGGTCGCGGTGAAAAATACGGGTCCGATTCTCTCACTAATTATTAAACCATAAAATACGTTCGGGCGATGTATTTAATTGCATCCGGAATTAGAGACACAGAATTGCAAATTCGAATCCTCCCCACATGCAACGCAGAGCGAGCACAGTACAAGGCGCAACGAATATTCGAAATCGTTCGCCACGTAATCGTAATTATTTCCCGCAGATAACGGGTTGATATCTACACACTGACACACCGTAATTACAAATACGAACACAATTTAACAGGGGAACGAGACCAACACCACTCGGGGTATGTATGCACGGCACAGATAGACTCTGCATTCATGTGGAAAGCGAACGATATTAAATCTGACCGAACAAAATGGCCATTAGCTTTCCGTTAAGTGCATAACATTGCGATTAAACGATTATGATTAGGTCGGTAATTCGCAAAAGAGCAGGTATTCGTGGGTTGTTCGATTGTGACAGTTCGTCTGTCAATCTGGTAAAATTACTTAATAGATAAGATATTTTTATGCTCTATGTGTCACTTTGTTTCTAGTCAAACATGTATAATAAACAAAAGACCAAACAGTCTCACAAATTGTATTTTAACCTTAGAGTAAGTAGAATATACAGCAAGAGCGCGCGAGGTATGATCACCCGATGGTATACGTAAACTCGCATCTAAACGTGGTCCGATAATACATATTAGAGTTACGGCACAACATACTAGCATTGCCTGCTCATATTCGAACTCATAGTGATCTGATTATTTTTTCGCAGATTGACAAAAAGAACAAATTAAATTTTCTCTTTAAGTGATGACGATTGCTTAGATAACTAAGTCGATAATAACGCGAAGATTGTAATACTTATAACGTAATTATGATTATCCTTATGAAATTAAATAATAATGTAGTTGTGTAAAAAGTTATAGCAGTACAACTGGGTTTTAGAATGAAATAAAAACAACCCGCCTGAAACATCTGCAGAATAAACTAAGATGTCTAGAGAAAAATAAATAAATAGAAATTTCGTGGTAAAAAAAAACTATAAATAAGTATAATAGAAATACCATAAAATAACACAAAAACCTACGTGCATTCCTCTTTGCAGCCAGTACGCAACTGATGTAAATATCTATATCTGGCGAACACAGCTGGCGGAGATCAATTTTCCGAATATACGTCCGAAGAATATCGACTGGCATCGGGTGATCATACCCCGCGCGCTCAAGCTGTATAGAGAGAGCATAATGTCAGTTTGTAGGCAAATAAAGTGAAGCCTAGTGGGGTACGGGCAGGGTAAAAATGTTGCAACCTTGGCGGGTTGCATGCCGTTAGGTATCATATTGCTGTGGTATCTACTTTTTAAATTATCATTAATAATGATGATACCTTAACGTATGATTTTAGTGTAACAGCATAAATTTAAAAATTTATACGTGAATTCTAACTCCGATTTACTCCTTGCTTTATCACCTTTCTCTTATCTGGTCTATTATGGGATAGGGTAAAGAAATTAAACACAATATCTATGTGTTAATAATAACAGTGAATATATTTCAAATATTTATAATAATTAACATTAAACTAATTCTGTCTAAATGATTCTTATATGAAATTGTTTTAAATGCGATATTGTTTATTTTAAATAAACAGATTGAAATCATATTAATTTAATGTATGTTCGCTATGCAAGCACTATTTCACCAAAGCAAGCATTTGCACGTACTACTCTGATAATCTAATGTCTTGCTACTTAAATATTTCGAAATTAGTTTCCATTAATTGCTAGGAGCAAACATTTTCACATACTACTCCAGCCGCTTAGTGTTCACACATCAAAATATTGTGATTATTTAAATATTTAATGATGCTTAACAATCCATTTGAGGCAAACATTTGCACATACTACCTCAATGATTGATTCTACATTATTAAACATATTTCTAATTAATAATGAAAGGCAAAATTTTAAACAAACTGAATGAACATTCATTCAATGAAAACAATTAAGATTAAACTTCTATGTTATAATTCGTAAAAATTTTGCATGACTCACTTAGTTTGACTATACAATCCTTCAAACTCCTTTTTGTATATGTCTTGCATTTTGTTTTATTTACATTTTCTAAAGAAATACAAATTATATTTTTAAATCCTATTTCTGAATAATATAGTCCAATCTTAACACAAAAAAAAAAAAGAAATAGTGCATATAGCCCTACTGTATATGTAACTATATAGATATATTTTAATCTTGCGTATGAAGAATATCGCCGAAGCTTCGTTTTAAAGTTTAAGTTTTTCGGCGATGTAAGCCAATGTCGAAGTCCCTTTGTTCGGTCTTGTTCTTGCATTATATATCTTCGAATAAATGAAGATCGGTACTTTCGCACACTCTGTCTTAAATTTTAAGTTGGTCATACTGCCACTCTCTTAGTTGAATTTCTTTCTTGCTTAATTTAAGTTGTTGTTTCTTGCTCATTCACTTTGACACTTCTCCAACAATGTACGCAAACCAAATCTTCCTCACTCAAGTTTATAAATTTACCTCACTTTATTCCAGATAAGTGTGTTATTCCTTTATCTTTTTTAACGTAAACATCTGTTGTATCTGTATATGAATTCATTACTCTTGTAATTATTTGACAAGTATTTTCTTTCGCCATTTATTAATCGTATTCTTATTTTCTGTTTACTAGTCTGTTCGATTGGGAAAACGAAAAATGTCGCAAATGACTTCTATCCCCTTTCCAACTTCTTACCATGAAGGCTCGTTGCTCTTTCCTTTAAACCAATTTCGCGTCTCAGGTGATACTGTTATTTCTAATATGCTTCAAGTAAATTATTGACGTTTTATTTTATTTTATAAGTGTTGTACCATATAGATAGATAGATATTTTATTTGTGCTAGACAGAATACATCAATGTATGCACACGTCAAGAAAAACAATATATGTATATAGATGTGTATATAACAAACTTATACATGTAAAACAGAAACAAAAAAAATTTGTCTGTAACATAGCAAAACAACCAAGTATACAAACTAAAACAATGCTTAAAAACGTATAATAAAGTAAGTTACTATTGAGGCAATATATGATACCCAAAGTGTTTAAAGATGAGTCAACGCCCCAATAAACTCCTGAATCTCGTAAAAAGGGTTATGTTTTAGAAAATTTTTAATAGTTTTTTTATAATTAAAATAATTTAGTTCTTTCCAATGGGTAGATAGCAAGTTATATAGTTTTACGGATAGATACCTGAAAGAGTTAATATTCCTAAAGTGTCGAAAATGAGGCTGTGCATATTGTTTATGTCTTGTGTCGTATACCGACTGCCGGTAGTGAGGCATTAAATTTTCTTTGCTGTAAACAAGACATTCATAAATAAACTGATTCGTGAAAGTTAATATTCTGAACCGTTTAAAGAAAGGTCTGCACGAATCATAACGTTTAGTGTTAGTAATTATTCTTATTGCTCTTTTATGTAAGATTAAAATATTCTTTCGGTGTGCGGACCCACCCCACAATAAAATTCCGTAACTCATAGCGCTGTGAAACAAGCCATGATAGGCCAACAACAATGCGTCAAAATCTACCACTTGTGTTAGATTTTTTAGCGCACGTGGGACGGTAGTCAAACGGTGTGCCAGTCGATCAACATGAGCACCCCACGTCAGTTTGCTGTCGAGTGTTACACCCAAATATTTTACCGGTTCGTTTTGACAAATTTCCAAGCGATTATTCAAAGTGAAAGTTAACGTTTGGGTTTTTTCATTATTCAAGCAAAGTTGAATGTTATTGAAATATACTTCAGCCTGTGCAGCGGATAATTCCCAATCTTTATATAAGCTGTTAACGTTATTGCTACTGACTAAGATTGTGGTATCATCCGCATATTCTACGTTTTTAGATTTGATATGGTCACACATATCGTTCACATAAATAATAAAGAGTATTGGTCCGAGAATGGAGCCTTGCGGAACCCCATGTAACACTCGACCCAAACATGATACATCACGGTCAACTTTCACACATTGATATCTATCAGATAAAAAAACCCTGAATAAATGACAATGCATGACCCCTAATACCATAATATGATAATTTAGCAAGAAGTATATCGTCCGTAATATAAGTGACGATATCAACCAATGCATCAATCGTAGACCTACGCTGCCGAAAACCGTACTGACTTAGGTTTAAGATGTTTTTGTTTTCTAAGTATCTCATGAGTTGATGCTTGAAAGCAGTTTCCAAGATTTTAGAAAAAATAGGAACTATGGACATGGGTCTATAATTCTCAGGTAGAGAACGATCACCCTTCTTGAATATAGGCGTTACTTTGCTTATTTTTAGACAGTCAGGAAATTCACCATGTTCAAAACAGTAATTTATAAAATAAGTCACAGTTCGGACCAGTTCGTCCCCACCCAGCTTTAGGGAGACACTATTCAACCTATAGTAATCAAAAGAGTTTCAGTTGGCTAAATTACTTATTGTTCGTACTTCCATTTCATGCACTGGCTCCAAGAAAAACGAATATGGAAGGCCACCCGATTTCAATCCTTCCATATAATCTGTGCTATCCCCGCTAAAGTTATTTATTATTTGTTCTGCTATACTGCAGAAGAAGGAGTTCAAAATTTCCGGCAAACTTGCATAAGCACTTTTGTCCGCTTTGGGATTGATAATAGACCAAGCTGTCTTCTGCCGATTTTTTGATGATAGTATTCTATCTGAATTACGTTTGATAACTTCAGATTTTAGGGATTCTTTATATCTTTTACGAAAGCTTTTATACATATCATCATAAGAACCATCCATTTTACTAAAATCGTACAACATATGCAAGTGATCTTTCATATTCTTAAGTGTAATTGAGTACTTGTCTTTATTCTCACCCCTAACCACACGTCTCAGCGGAAAAGAGCTACTCCGGCACTCTGTTGTATTAGACAACAAAGCTTTACTGACAGATATATTGCCCCTCGTCCAAGTTCACATAAGCTGCATCATCTCGGGTCCGATGAACTGTCCCTACTGTCGAAAAAATTTGAAACGTTTTACTACAATACCACTAGGCCATGTCTTCGGGTCATAGACACAATTTGCCAGGTCCATGTCCATTCCTATGCGGAAGGCGGAGTTTGTACCCTTTGTATTTAGTTTTGTTATTTCGCATTTCTTCTCAGGAAATTTCTTCGCCAAATAATGTTGTATGGTTTCCGTACTGGTGTCGAGCGTACATCTTCCTACATAAATCCGTAATTTCCGCTCGGGAGCAGCAAATATATTCCCCGTTAATATCGGTTCCGCAATTTCATTGGATCCAAGTATTGTGTTGTCATTTTTTGTTTTTGTTTTATTTTTAAACGTGGAGATTAAAGATTTCTTGTCGTCCGTGCATATTTCTTCTGCGTTTTTTTATCGGTCGCTGTAAATTGTGCAGCACTCGAGGTCGGATCGGATATATTATTTATATCGTGACTTGTACTGATATTTGATTTTTCATTAGTAATTGTTGTCTTTTTACCTCTTACACCACTGTCACGTTTGTATACAACTAATTGTTTCTGTAGCTCAAGATTATCTGCTTTTAATTCTTCTATTACATTTTTTAATGCTTTAATTTCGTCGATAATTTTCTTCATTTATTCACCAAGAACTTCCGTTAAAAGCTCTTTTAAGTCTTTTGTTTCGCAAACTGTTTTACTTGATTTATCTGACGAGATTCCATTTCTGAGATTAACCATTTTTTTATTAAATACGGTTACTCCGTGTATTGTGGAGAGAAAGGTAAATTCCGTTTTGGAGAAGCACATACACAAACACAGCACGACTTCCTCGCTCGGACGTATGGACTGATATGATCGTCATTGTTGTTTCAGAAACACAGAAACTACAAATATACAAACTAAAGAATATATTTTAAATCTTATTATCGTACATAATATTTTTTTATTTACGATTTATAATCTAATATAATAAATGTCGTAGTTATATCCTTTGTTATTAAGACTGTACGTTATTACATCTCTTTTATTTGTACTAGAGTCATTTATCAATTTATTTTATTTATATCAACATTTATATTTTTAATTTGAAATTATGTCATTTTCTTTGGCATATCTGATTTTATTTTGTTCGTACAGTACTCCTTGTTTATCGTTTCTAATCAATAAAATTTATTCATTCTCTTAGCATGTATATTATACTTCAGTGATCTTTGTATATCTAAGTTCATTTATGATCATTTGTATATTGTTTCATTTACAATATTTTTAACGAAGGAATTTATCCTTTATAGTATCTACAACCTATCTTACTTAAATGATACATTCTAGTTTTTATATATAATTTCCTCGATAAATTGTTTTTAACCCTTCAAAACTTAAATTAACATTCAATTGAATTATAACGCTTATACTATAACTAAATTAATCCTTATTACTATATTCACTATATTGGTCTGTTTGACAATGCAATAAAATTATTGAGCGGATTTTTGCGGAATAGATCACAGTCGGTGAGGTTAAATAATGACTTCTCTGATAACGTTAGTCTAACGTGTGGGGCGCCTCAGGGTTCGATTTTGGGTCCTCTGTTTTTCTCTATCTATAGGTGTGCAGTTTTTGATTGCATTAAACACTGCTCAATTCATATGTACGCTGATGACACTCAAGTTTACTTTTCACTACTAAAGTATCTTCCATACAAGCATTGGAGCACATCCAGCAAGACTTGGACAATATTTTGCTCACTTGCTCAAAACATTCACTCCATATAAATTCCTGTAAGTCTGCTGTCATGTTTCTGGGGAGTCAGTAAAGTCGAGATTATTTGAATTGCATCAGTGCATTGAACTTGGGTGGGGGTGTATTACCAGTGGTGACCGAATTCAAAAGCCTTGGTGTCACTATGGACAATACGTTTAGATATAGACGGTAGGTCTCCAAATATGTCAGTAATGCTTACAGTATACAGTACGTTGAGGGTCCTTTATCAGCATAGATCTTACTTGACTGTGAATACAAAACGTAGTCGCGTTATGTAACTCTCTGGTGCTGTCTGGCTTTTTATATTGCTCGTCTGTGTATGGTCCATGTATTGATATATGTGATCAAAAGAGAATACAGAGGGTGCAAAACTCCTGTCAAAGGTTTGTTTATGGCATCAGAAGGTATGAGCACATCTCACACGCCCTCTCCTACTGCAACTGGCTGAATATGCGGAATAGGCTCTATTTGAGGGCATCATGATTGTGTCACGCTATAGTCACCACCGGGGTTCCTGCATACCTCTATAGGAAAATTTCGTTTAGAACGGATGTTCACCACATTAATATTAGATCGCGATGATTAATTACACCGCCACTGCATCGAACATCAATGTTCGTATTTAATATAAAGAATATACAAAATAGTTCCTGTGGAAATTAAAGTACTATCCTCGGTCTTGTTTAGAAACAGAATGCACCACTATTTACTTAACAGGCAACAGCTAGGATTACCTTCCCTGTGATAGCCACTCAGCCATTTTACTAATTGCATCACAAATTTCTTTTTTCTATTATTATGTTTCCTTTTTTTAATTTGTCAGCCACAGAATAATAGGTTTAGGTTTTTTTTTTCTCAGGCCTGTCTGACTAACGTGTCCAGTTTGCACCGCTAGTCAGACAAGCCTGAGAAAAAAAAAACCTAAACCTATTAGTCTGTGGCTGACAAATTAAAAAAAAAAGGTTTAGGTTAGTATAGGCATTATACATCGGTTTTTTCTTTATTTCTTGTTAAAAACAAGGTAAAGTGTAAGAATGGCTGTGATACTATGTACCCAAAGCCAAACTCTGCCTTGCGGTTTCCTATTTCTCCTGTTTTTAGTCAGTATATATTTAATATCTATTACTTTGTAAGTTGTGGAGGAGAGAAATAAATATATTATTATTATTATTATTAATATTTTTATTATTATTTTATATTTTTTATCTGTTTTAATTTTCTCTTATTTTAATTAATTTATCTAATTACCCTCACCACCATTTACGAAATGTAAAGTTCACAACAATGTGTAATAAAATTTATTAAATTGTAAATTCGAACATTGTTATTTTTTAATTGTTTATAAAGAAAGCTACTTCTCTAATAATTATACTTTAAAGAAACAAATTATAGATTTTTCTAAAAATAAATTTTTGTTATTGCTTATGGATTACTCATTAACCTTCAATTCACAACTGAAATAAACATGTTATTCTAAAGATGCCTTTCAGAAGAATTAATAGTTCTGCAAGCATAGAAATGTGTATTATTCACTCAATATTTACTCTATGTAAAACTGAAATATAATAATTAAGAATGTGTGCACATACTTAGGTTAGTAATAGTATAAACAACTTACACAAGATTAATAGTATATTATTCAACGAGTTTGCGTGGATAATTTTATTACACGAGGATGAAGTTTGCAGTACGAGCGTAGCGAGTGCTGTAATCGTCCGAGTGTAATAAAATATCCACGCAATGAGTTGAATATAATACTTTATCTCCTAATGTCCAAATAATACATTGGGTTGTAATCAACAATATTTATTCAATAAATTACAATTAATTAAGATATTATATAAATACAA
Source organism: Amphimallon solstitiale (assembly GCA_963170755.1). Classification (NCBI taxonomy): domain Eukaryota; kingdom Metazoa; phylum Arthropoda; class Insecta; order Coleoptera; family Scarabaeidae; genus Amphimallon; species Amphimallon solstitiale. The sequence goes on along the minus strand of OY720681.1, from coordinate 35,369,236 downwards.
TTAAATATTAACGAATTATATTACTTTGTATTAAAATTGACAGTGATGTTGCTGCAGTTATTAAAATTAAGTGTTGCAGGTCCAGCTGCTATATCAAAGTTTATATTTTTATCTGAATGTGTAACAGCAGAAATATTTGTATTAGAAATAGTTGCAGTTGATGGATTATTATAATTATTATTATTAATAGTTGTATTTTTATTTATTTGGTTTAAAATTCTGGTTGAATTTTTTGTTTTATAAGTTAAGGAATCGATAACATAACCCTTGGCACAAGAACTGGACATCCAATCACCATGTCTCATCAAGTCATCCATATTGACATTATAGGATTCCAAAAAATACTAGCTGCTGACCTTCGCAAGCAATGGCCAGTGTAGGTGTTCCAGTTTGGTAGTTGCAAAAATTTTGCGATATCCTTTCCTGTTTTGGCAATCTTATTAATACCAACATTTTGAGTAACAAACTTTCCATTCCTGTATTGTAAGAAAAACTGTGAAGAGGTTACTTGTGGAGGGCGCAAATTAATATATTTTTTACATATGTTATAAAAATTCTCTCCTGTTACAATGAAAGTTCGTGGCCTGTTACTTTTTGTAGCTTTTTTTGAAATAGTAACCCTCATAGACCCTCCTAAATCTTCCACGTTACTTCTTTGTAGATAATGTAGTTCATTACCCCGTAAACAACCCATTACTCCCATAATCAAAATAACCTAAAATATCAAATAAATTTTACAAATTCTCAGTAAAAATATTTCTTACTTTTGACAATAAATATTCCTTGCCTGATGCATCCGATATAAATTTTTCCACTTGTTCAGAAGTAAATGTAGATGCTTTTGTAGGTGTATACCTAATCTTCATTTTGCCGTTTTAAAAACATATGAAGCTTTGAATATTTGTCGAGGTCAATATTCTCTTTTAATTTCAATGTTGCTTTTAACATTGAGTGAAAGGACCATAATGATGATGCCTTATACCTTTCAGCCAAGTTTGCGAAATAGGAAAGTAGTACATTATCGGAAAATGATGTGGCATTATATTTCCGCTTCCAATTTAAAAAATTTAGGTAAGTTAATTCGTATTTATCCTTCGATTTTTTGGGTAGCAGTTCTTCGGTTGCTTTCTTGGCTGCATTGACTAACTCCGGCGGAGTACACGAAATATTATACATTTTCAAGCAGACAGAAAAAGCTGTAGACGTGTTAAAATTATAATTTGATTAGAATAATAATAAGCACGCTACTTGACATTTAACGTTTGACGTTCGATGTTGTTCAGTGCCTATCGCAACTAAGATGAAATCGCTTTTTTTTCCAGTGTTTATTTGAATGTAATTGGTTATATTTGCCCGCCTCTTTTTTCATTGGTCCCTGGAAGTGTTGAATAATATTATTCAACAGTTTCTTATCCAATCAAAAACACTTTACAAACACAGTGTTTAATAATGAGGTCTAATATCGGTATAATTTTATCATGTATTATTTGACATTAGTAGATAATAAATATTATTCCATCGAAGTGTCATTATTATTCAACAGTATTTAGTAATGCATGGCATTACTTAATAGAAATCGCGTATTTAATACATACATTACTTAATAGTTGTGGATAAATTTATATACATATATATTTATTACTATTATATCTACATACTTCAACATAGGTAGTTGCTTGAATTTACTTATATGAGGTTTTATTTTATGATTTTATTTACAATATAATAATATCTAAAAGCTTTTCGTCAAGTTTTTATGGATTTCTTGATGGAAGGTTTGATTCACTCTCAGTCGTTGATACAAAAATTTAATAAACAATTCCACAGCAACCAAAGAAAATGATGGACTTGCTTCACAATTTATGTTTGTACAGCACTTCACTAAGGTATATAGTAGTTAGAGTAAATATATAATGACAATTCTTCTCAAAATGCTTAGACTAAAGTATACTATTTTCCTTTGGAACCCAATTTGGCTTATGTATTTTCTTTATCCACGGATTCCTTTTAATGGGCTCTTTTGGTATCCTATAATAAACAATTTTCAATGTTAAAAAAAAAACTCCAATTTGTGCAATGAAAAGCGGCACATCAAACCATATTAAATACTAAGTACTAGATCCGTAGTAAAAAATGAGGTGTGGCCACCACACGACTTTCTTATACGTGTTTCAGATGATACAACATTAAGAATTTTATAATTATACAAAAATTATTCAAAATCCTATTCTAGGTACTTCTATTCTCTTAATAAATCTCTGTAGAATGCATACTTGAACTCCTTCCTCTACTTAAGCTTTCAAATTTGTGCAATAGGTAAAATTTAGGAAATAAGTATAAATGAACATACCTCACAGTTGCAGCAAATGCGATTTTAAAGTGTAATTATTCTAGTTACTCTTTACTGTTTGTAACTTTAAAAATTTAAATATATCGACAAACATCCATCGTGATTTTATTCTTAGTAATATAATATATTCAAGAATAGGAATACGACTTACCGAACCCTTTCCTTCGACTTGAGACACCCGCAGGAGAACAATAAGAATCATCACCACTTTTCACTTGCACAACTAATAATTAAGATTAATTACTCCGCATTGAGGTTAGCTTATGTTCGCAAGATGTCAAATCTAAGCTTAAGTAGACGAAGGAGTTCAAGTGAGTGATATTTATATACATCAAAACGGACAAATAATTAATATACGAGGTTTTGTGTATAAAATTTGGTGAATGGTATAATTTATTAGCCTTCGAAGTAGTCGCCACCAGACACAACACACTTTTGTTTTCAGAAGTGTGATCTCTTCACAGTCCCTTTAAGACGAGGTAACAAAAAAAATCAGCAGGAGCAAGGTCTGTCGAATAGAGTGGGTGTTCTAAAATAGTCACGCCACAATGAATAAAAAATTGCCGTACAAGAATAATCGTATGCGACCGTAGATATAGTGCAGGAACACCCAATTTCCGGTCTCGATGACTTGTGCTCTAACGCGCCGGATGCGCTGCAACAAAACTTTGCGAACCTGTTGATAGAATGCGGCATTAACTATTTGCCCAATAGTGACAAATTCCTTATGGATGATTTCATCTTCGTCGTAAAATGCGACCAGCATGGTTTTCACCTTGAATTTTTGCACAAGGCCATTTTTTTGTCGCGATCGAAGAGATGACCTGTATTCCATTGATTGTCTTTTCGTTTCGGAGTCGTACTGGTATCACCTAGACTCGCTCCCTGTGACAATGGAAACCAAGAAGGACAGTTTTCTGCCGCACATATCGATGAAACACTGCATTTATTCAAATCTCCATGGATGATGGCTCCTACTGTGTCTTTGCCAATGCTCACTTATTCTGCTATTAATCGCAGAGTCAATCGCTGATCTTTTGCTAGCAACACTCGCACACGTATATCTTTTCGTGTGTCCTGCTTGTGAATGGCAGGCCCGAAGACGTTTCGTCCTCCACCGATTCCTTACCAGCGCGAAAGCATACAAACCAATGATACACACATTTCCTACTCACGGCATTCTACCCGTAAACTTGCACCATCATTTCATGAGTTTCCGAAGCCGTTTTATCCAATTTGAATCAGAACTTAATGTTGTGTCGTTGCTGCATGGCCCTTGGACGTACACTGCTCGGAGAACCCTGTTGAAATGAATGCAATAGTACTGTTTTAGCAACCTCGCGCAGTACTCGGCAAAGGACAGGTCCAGACATGTCCATGCATGCCTACGCATGCAAGAGACATTGTTTCAACCGTTGAATAAGTTAATTTAAGATGTAAAAGAAGGTCCATGTACAAACTTAATATATCAAAGTGAAGCATTTGATGTATTAAGTTTGTACAAGGACCTTCTTTCAATTACCAAGCAAATATAAATGTTCGAAGCTAATAATATGTAAATATGTGCACTTTCACACAGTGTAATAAAACCTAAAACTATCACAGAAGTGATGAGACACCTGAATAAACCATAAGATACAGATAAAAGAAGAAATCTGTTATATGTAGAACATATTATGAGAGGGTTCTTCTTCTTGAGCCGATACTATACAAATTCATATATGCTTGCTATCACAGAAGAATATCTTCTATACAGCATCGACAACGACAAGTAATCTGCTTTGTATCACCCAACATATATTAGTGCCGCTCAAATGGATTTTGCGCGCGCATTTGATACTATTAAACACGACATTCTGCTGAGGAAGCTTGATGCACTGAGATTTCATGGCAATCTGGTCAGTTTTCTGACGTCATATCTTCGGGAACGGATCAATTATGTGTACTACAATGGATTCAAATCTGCTGAATTTGCTGCCACGTCAGGTATTCCACAGGGTCTAATTTGGACCCTCTGCCTTTTATACTTTTTATAAATGACCTCTTGGCATCGCTTTCTTGTGATGAGTTGACTTACGCTGACGACTTGAAAATCTATAAATGTTATGTTATGTAGTATTCTAGATGGATGAAACTTATTGACTTCGATTATAGCATGGGGGGACAGGTATTGGCCTGCGTGCAGGAAGTAAAGGATTTGGGAATGCCATTTGATCGACATTTATCCTTCGCCAAACATATTACTAATGTATGCACTTCTGCCTCTGGAACACTTGGTTTTCTTGCTAGAAATAGTAGGCATTTTCCTAATGCAGCCACTATTGAAGTTCTTTATTTTTCGCTCGTGCGTAGTAAGCTACAATACGCTGCTGTTGTTTGGAATCCAATTTATATCTGGTGTAAATTGAAATTGGAGAGCATCAAGAGACAATGTTTAAAGTTCTTGAGCCAGTGGAGTGTATCCCTGTAGAAATACTGACCATGCATTTTGTTGAAGGAGCCTAATATCGTTCTACTGGACACACGTCGTGAGATTGCTAGTGCCAACTTTTTTCATGGTTTAATGCATAACAGGATTGACTGTTCCTATCTGTTGAGTTTGATTTATTTCGACGTGCCGTGGCTTTCTGTCAGAAGTCAAGTTACGTTTTTTACATCCACGTGCAGAACAAATGTCATGCTGAGGAGTCCACTACATCAAATGTGCCGTAATGGAAATATGTATTTTAATGATATTTTTTTGAGCTCAAACTTAAATGATTTATGTGCAATTTATTGTATTATATTGTTTGTAATCCGCACATCTATTGCAAATTACAGTGTTCTCCTTGCTGGTTTTTTTACTGTTGGGTACACAATGAAGTATTATTATTATAATTATTATTATTAATCAACTCAACAAGCTCAAAAATGGAAAATGCCAACCATCATCGTTTCATGGATTTTTAGTACGACATCGAGAGCATATTCTTTTTATTATTGGTGATATCAATGAATCCATCAAAAACCATACACAGAGAGTACTAATTATTCTAGATGTGTATAGAGTCTTGAGAAGTTTTATTGAGCTTGCGATGTAACAACTTGAAGTATAACGTTTCTATTAAATACTATTTTTATACTTTGATCTTTAAAATTGCCATGTATATATTGAGATAGAATAGGTAGGGATACGACGTCACGTGATCAAACGGGGTACAGGTCCGCCATATTGATACTACACTTACGTCAAACAGATAGTGTTGGTAAAAAGTGGAGTGTTTGTTAAGTGCATCCCGTATTAGAGTTATATAATAAGTTAAATATTAAAAGACATTATAGTTTCTTGTGCTCTACGTAGCTGCAACAGCAGAGACGGCGTTGATAAGTAGAATTCATATGGAATAACATTTCATAGGTTAGTGTAAGCCTGACAGGTGTGGGATGACAGATTATAATTTTGAGTAGTACGGACTAGGTGAGGCAGCCGTATTGGTCCCACACTTAGCCCTCCCCAATGCGCCCGTTTTGAGAGTACAGCAAAGATGCTTTTCAGCGTCTCCATAATATTTTTCCTCAATGCATTTATAGTATGTGTTTCCATGACGATAAGTGATCTTTTAAGTACACCCTGACAAGGTGTGACTTTGTGCGCTTTAGTCACGAGGTGAATTTAGTAACGGACTGTGTAGTAACGGCTAAAAAGTTAGCTCCAGGTTTCATAATTGCAAAAATCAATTGAAACTCAAGCAGCTGGTTGACATTTGACATCGATCTGTCAAAATAACCCATCGTGGCGCAACAACAGTCACGTAATTTTGTGTTATTTTGATTATTTACTTTTGTAGTAAAAGTCTAGTATGAAACTAGTTTTTTAAACTCGTTAGTCACTCGTTTTACTAGACAAGCGCTTCGCTTCGTTCGTTCGTTTGTGAGTAATAAAACTCGTCACTAAAATAAAGGAGGCCAACCAAACTTGATACATACTAAACTATTAACTAATTATATCAACATTATTTTTTTTATAACTTCTAACCTGAACTGGCAATACATTCTTGCGTACATCCTTCTTATCAATTTGTCTCTTTTTCATGTTGTCCTACTCGAATATTCATCAAATTATTCCGCATCGTTTGCGTTTTGAATTACTTATTAATGCGCTTTACTTTTAATACCTATTTTGCCAACAATAGAACAAATGTACTTAATCTTAAACGTCACCTCACAATTTTATATTATCCGAATTTCTATTGTGCATGGTTACCGTTCTTTTGGGCGGGCGCAACTAATTGAATTGTATGAAAAGGAGTGAGGAATGACGCGGTAGAAAACCGCAGAAACTCCCGAAAATGTAAACACATTTCAAATTTGTCAGATTCAAAATTGGCACGAACACAATAATTCCAAGTTATGAACAGAAACCGTCGTTTATTAAATATATACATACAAATCTATATATGTGTGAGTATATAAACGAAAACGTCGAAATATGGCTTATACTAAATGCCTACAAAATTCGACATCTTTGTGGGATGATTAATGCTCTTGCGTTTCAGAGAAAGTGGCAGAGAGAATATGAGGGGTACGTGTGCTCAACAGTCCAATAAAAGCATTAATCCCTGTCGTCGAGATAAAAGAAGTAATATGAAATAATGGAGTTTTCATTAATTGAGCAGTAAATAACGATAATAAAAACATATCGAAAAATAGTGTATCATGAAAATTAATTATTACCTAGATTAATCTAGAGTAATCTGTTTGCGTTTATAGTAAGCGAGTGTAACACGGATATAAGTTTTGGCAGGTTTTTAAACAAGGCTTGTAACAAAATTTCAAAATAATAATTCTGCCAATCTTGTAACACAAAATGTTACGTATCGTAATGATAGAGATCGGCAGGAATGGGCTTAAAATATTCTAATTTGAAATTGAGCACAGTAATAGCTGTAATATAATAATAATACACATTATGTATGTTATGTTTTAATGTACGGGTTCGTCATCGCGACGCATCTGATTTACCCTCCTTGCCTTCAATAACGATTTGTACATGTTGCGGCGCGCATGTATAAAATTAGTTACTTTTATCGCGGCGAATGTAGGTGACGTTGAATGGCGAGCTTTTGCGCCGAAAGAATTTTAGTTAAATCGTAAGCGCTGTGTATAGCGGGCCGATCTATTGTTTACTTTATTAGTTACATGTTTTCTATTACGTAAATATGGCCCCGTCCATACCCATTGCAAGGAAAGAATAAGAGATTTGCCTGCATTAGATTACGACGGTATTCAACTCAGATACAAAATTTGCAATTTATTACTGTCATGGCAAGTGAAAACCTTCCTATTAAAACACGTGTCGCATACACATAACGCACATATTGCCTGGCTCTTCTTATGAACGGCAAATATACTTAAAGCGCTACTAGCTTGTCACATTCCATGGGATACGGTACATCATCCTTAGTTTACTAATTTTTTGCAAAATTGTGTTAACTAAAATATGACTTGCGTATGCCCGCGGAATCCACCTTGAGAAGATATTATTCGTTTCCGATGTACGAGACTTCTATTGTCAATGACATAAACGATAAACATACTTGGGTGTCAGTAGATGAAACTACTGATGTTAAAGGACGCAATATGTAAATGTTTTGGTTGGGGTGATGGACAGTAACACGGTAGTCTTCTACAAACATGTAAAAGCCTCGAAAGAACTAATGCAGAATCTATATCACATAACGTAACTTCGTGTTTGAAATGGCTAAGAGGTGAAACGCATGATAAAAATAAAGAAAAAGCATTATTATTTCTAACATATGCAGCTGCATAATTATTAGCAATTATTTCGTAAAAAACAGGCGCTTTTGCTACTACCATCAGAACCTATTGTCTAGCGCTGGGGTACATGGATACAAGTAGCATCCTATTATCACATATATTTTGATTACGTTAAAACTATAATACAGTGTACAATACTGGATCCGAATGATACTGTATCAATTTTACAAGCTCAACAATCATTTATGGATTCAATTATTTAGGTAGATTTATCCAATATTTATGAGCACTATTCTAGAATACATGTAGCCATCTGGCATCTAGAACATACTCTGATCAACCCACAATATTCCTATAACTAACGCCATAAATATTGTATACGATCGTCGTCAATTCCTTTCCCAATTATCTGGTGCTGCTGCTGATAATGTCACAAAAAAATTTGAAGCACAGAATTGTTGATTTGTTCACTGGTAAAGAGGTAGATTTTTCCCAATCGGGGATAAATGTGCCGGCACTAAAAATATTTGTGTACTTCAAATATGCCCCTATTACAACGGTAGATGTTGAACGGTCGTTAGCTATGTATAAATGTCTTTAGGATAACTGGAAATTATTAACACTTGAGCATATGGAACAATTAATGATGATTTGCCCACATTTAAACTCTCAACGTTAACATTGAACAGTCAGGATGCGTGATATGTTTTATAAACCCTGCTTCCGAAGAAGATGTACTTACTGTTTCTTGGTACGTACGTACTTGTTTTTCTATACGTATTTTGATACGCGTGTGAAAAACATTAAATCGGGATTTATGGTGTTCTCGATGCGTTCCTGGTACTGACGTCATGTAATGAAATATTAGAAGCCCTAAATCACCGCGTACTAGCAAAAATTATAACATTACATGCTTATAGACTGAACATTTCACTTTCAAATATAATCCATAAAATGTGAGCGAATAGTCGATAACAAAACACGATTAAATTTCAATTTTTACGATTTTATCATCACTTATCCATTATCCTTTATCAGTTTAATATTCCAATTGTTTATTACATACATTCGACGTGCATGTTATTACCCATGTGTAAAGTTTGGAATGTGCTATGAAAGTGTTTATGTGTGTACTACAAAAGCGGCACTTAATTCCATCTCAATCACACTCATTTACATCGCTTTATTTTGGTTTTTATTCTCATTCATTTCCCAATTTTTAATTAAATAATTATAAATTAAGACGAAAAAGACGTATTCTAAATTCTTAAAGATGTAATGTATTTCAGTAGTTTAAAAACAATTTGGGAAACAAATTGGAATTTGCCTACTGTTAACAGTGGCGTTTGTTTCGTCTTGAATAAAATAATTTTAAATTGAAATGTACAATGATTAAAATACCTCATCAAGTGTAATTATTAACGACGAAGTATAATTTGATTTTATTGTTTGTGTGCTAGTTACAACGTTTGTTGGGTTTTGAAAAACTAACTCATCGGCAAACATTTTTCTGCCATCGCATCGTCGGGGTAGCCCTGTATGAATATACAGTGAGCTCAAAAAGGTTGGAATAAATTCATTTAAAATTCAACCTTTAATTTTTTTAAAAAACACTGGGACCCGTCAATTTTTATTTTTAGATGGGCATTTTTTAAACTAATTTTTGTTTATACAGGGTGACTCAAAAAACAGATTTCATGTGACACTTCAATTTTTTTTAATTGAAACACCCATTTTTTATTTTATTTTCGGATTCTACGTTAAATTTTGATCACATTTCATGTATTATAACCTAAGTCTAAGTTAAGTTCTTTTCTAAAATAATCAATGTAATTTAAAAAAAAAAAATTATTTAATTCTAAATAATAAATGTCTCAATGATTCGTAATTAAATTGTGAAATATTAATTTAATAAATGTTGAAATTGACCACCACCAACATCCTGGCAATATCCGAGGCGATCTTCGAATTCTTGCAAAACATTGTGCACTATTTGAGGTTCTATCAGTCTCATTTCTTGTCTTATTCGGGATTTAAGTTCGTCAATATTGTTCGGTCTGTTGATATACAGTTTAGATTTTAGGTAGCTCCACAGATAATAGTCTAGCGGGGTCGAATCAGGGGATCTGGCCGGCCATTCTATTGGGCCCCGTCGACCAATCCACCTTCCAGGAAAAACACTATCTAAATATTCACGCACCGGGCGAGTAAAATGGGCTGGTGCTCCATCCTGTTGATACCATAAGCTATCATTGGGAATGTCAGAATCTTCTGGATTTGGATACACTACAGCAAGCGCAGGTATCAAATCGAATTCTAGAAATTCTAGATATCTTTCTCCAGTCAAAGTGCCGTCAAAGAAGAAGCGACCCAAAATTCTGTTTCCAATAATCCCAGCCCAAATATTTACTTTTTGAGGGTATTGTGTGTGACACTCCATAATCCAATGCGGGTTTTCTGTAGCCCAATAACGGAAATTTTGCCTATTCACGGTTCCGTTTAGGCAAAACGTTGCTTCATCCGAGAACACAATTCTTCATGAAAATTGAGGATCATCAATACATCTCTCCATCATTATTTCACAAAATTGCATTCTTCTATCTGGATCGTCCTCATTTAGTTCATGAACTAACTGAACTTTATAAGGATGCCATTTATTTTTAATAGTTTAATACAGATCCTTGACTAATTTTGTTCTCGTCAGCAATAGCGCGACTAACTTTATGGTTGTTCTCTTTAACGGATAATAGCACATTCAACTGCACATCTTCTGAGATAGTGGGCCGGCCTTTTACATAATTATCTCTCACATGCCCCAAATACCTATATTTTTTTTCAATTTTACTAATAGTTGATTGAGATATAGGCGCTCTGTTTGGGCATTTATTGTTGAACAGTTCGGAAACTTCCAGTTGGGTACGCATCCTATCTCCATAGCCAATCATCATTAGTATTTCTATGCGCTCCCTTTCATTTACTCGTGCCATTTTACAGTTAAAAAAAACTACTTTTATTAGAACTTTTATACAAATGTTTAAATACTTTTGACAGGGAATGAACTTCAACGTCAATGTTAAATAACAGATAAAAATGGTATTAATGTTTAAATGTTTACAGTTTCAGTAAATTTGATTATGTTTAACTCCTATTATGTACAGTTTAAATGAAAAGAAATAAGCTAACTTAACTTAGACTTAGGTTATAATACATGAAATGTAATTGAAATTTTACGTATATTTCGAAAATAAAATAAGAAATGGGTGTTTCAATTAAAAAAGATTGAAGTGTCAAATGAAATCTTTGTTTTGAGTCACCCTGTATAAACAAAAATTAGTTTAAAAAATGCCCATCTAAAAATAAAAATTGACGGGTCCAAGTGTTTTTTAAAAAAATTAAAGGTTGAATTTTAAATGAATTTATTCCAACCTTTTTGAGCTCACTGTATATGATACTATAAAGAATTTCATGAGGTAACTCCGCTGAAAATGTAACTGACAAGTGTTTTGAAGTTATTGGTTCTCGTCAGTGCAGTGTAGCCAAGAAATAAGATCTGAACCCATAGAATAAAATAAGAGTTCAGATGGCACGCAGGCGGACAATGTCTACCTCGCGGCGACGTTTAGATGAATCCTCAATATCAAGAACATCCCAGCTGAAGCCTCAATAGGTAGTCTGTCTCCTGTATAGTGATTGATGCTTTTCATCAGCAAGGTTATTCCATCTTATTACACTGCACTGATGAGAATCAATGAGTTGGAACCAGTTGCATTTTCTGCGGAGTTACCCAACGAAATCTGTACTTTTATTATCTAAGATTCGTATTAACCTTTCCTCAGTTCAGATTCTTTCAGTCTTTATTGTCATTTAGTTCACTGATTATTTCTTGCACGCTTAAAGTGGGATTTTCGATCATTCATAAAAACTTTTTTGTTGGTGGATCTTTTCCAAGAATCCTGTTTTTGCAACACATTTTGAAATTGTAGATTGCAAAACTTTTTCCAGGCTGGTGATATTCAAATTAAAGCACAGGATGAATTAATGCTTTTTTCTATATCTTCAAAAAACCTTTCACTATTTGTGAATGTTAGAAATCTTTTGAAGAAAAATGTCCTGCATGTGTTCTTGAAGTTATGGATAATTCCCTGATCTATTGGCTGGCAATGACATGTGGTGTTTGGTGGCAGAAAAATAATTTTCACATTTTCAAATTCCAGTTCGGAACAAGCCTTTACTTTATGCCGAAACAATAAGGCTTTTCTATTTTGATTTCTTATTTTTTAATAATTTTGTTTAGCCACTAAGTTTGATCTCTGTCTTCATCCAGACCTTTTTATTAGACACCCATTCAAGCGGCAGTTTGTCGACATGTGATCGTTTAAAGCAATGAGGGTTCGTGCTTTCCCAATGTGAAACGAATTTTTCCTGTCACCTTCCATATTTGCGCGAAATGGTATTCTCTTTCTTTGTTTTACAGTTGTTTTACCAGTATCATTGAGCGCTTTTTAGAGCAAACGTTTTGTTCTCAGTTTAGTGAATACTCTTGTAATAATATTTGAAGCTTTGCCTTTCAATCTTCGAGAGTCTCCAGGGACGTATCAGCTGTCTCTACGTGAATTATTTTAAAGCTTACATTGGGCTATTTACAAAGCTATTTTTTTTATTAAAGGTCCAGATATGGAAATGTTCTTATTTCTAGCTTACCGAAACTAATTATAAAGTACTTATTCAATTGCAAACCTTCATTTCTTTGAACATTTTCTCTTTTGTTCAGTTTTCGAACCTTCTTCAGAGAGCCTCTTTATGTCGCATTTGTTTATTATAACAAACTTTTCAGTTAACTTTCTCACACTAATAGTAAACTTTTCACTTTTCACAATAATATCATAATTTTCTCTTTAAGCGACAAACATTTTCTTTTTAATGTCATGGTAATTGTACATATGTTCCAATACCGCAGTTGAATATTAACTAGCTCAAAATATCTGCACCGAAAGCTAAAATACATAATCCACCAAAGCAAATGCAGCATGTGCAACGAGTGAGCTACTGCTATACTGTCGAGAAAAGAAATTACCCGATAATTATCTGCTAATTACTGCATGTTCCTTTATAACATATTTATATGTAATAAACTGTAATAATGTGTTGAGAACAGAAACAAAAGAATTTTATGTCACTTTATATACGGAATATAATAACCGTAGTACCGTAATAAAATAATTACTATTATTTAGAATCGTGTTGCAGTATGTATTTATAATAGACACCCGACTAAAATAAGAAGATACAAGAATTGAAGGTTAAAGAACTTATAATATTAAAAATAAGTTAAAAACAAAAACCAAATAAAAATCAATAGCAGAGAAATCTACTATACTCCGATAAGAAAGAGCACAACTAAAGATATCCTCGGTAGATGGCGAGTTGTACTCCAAAAAGAAAAGAAATAAATATGTAGTTTATTAGATACACATTTGCAAAGGTTTTTATAACTCGCGACCGTACACCACTGGAATCGCAGCTTTATAATAAAGTTAGGGATGAGCTCAATGGGCGCAGGTCCAAGGGGGAAAGGGATATCAGAATTAAATATACTAATGGTATTCCTAGAATTGTTCCACATTTAAACTGATTCAACCCAACAGGACACCATTGCAGTTTTACTATCAGAACGTTCGTGGGCTCCGAGGGAAGACACATGCAATCCTGACTTCCACTTTCGATGCTATTTTTTTGACCGAAACATGGTTGTGTGCTTCCATTTCAAACAATGAGCTTTTTCCGCCTTCATACCATATTATAAGATGTGACAGAGACGCAGAGGCCACTGGTAGGTCTTTGGGCGGCGGTGTTTTGTTGGCATTACGTGATTATATTCATCATGAAGTCATTGACACTAGTACGATTAGGTTTGCTGTGCCTTCCATTGATTTTCTTGTTTGTAAAATTTATTATTGCGATATTTCTGTATTCTTCGTTGTTCTATACATTCCTCCAGATGCAAGATTGGATGACTTGGAGCAGTTTCTTGATATGCTTGAAATAGTCTTGTTGGATAAGCCTGTACTGATAGTTGGTGATTTCAATGTTCCGACTTTCTGTGACAGCTCCGTGCATAATGACAATAAATGCAATCTGCTTTTATCGTTTACTGAATCTCTTGGCTTAACGCAGTACAACGCTATCTTAAATGCGAATAATAGAATTTTGGGCTTGGTGCTATCTAATCTGAATTATGAGTTGAATGTATTACAGGATTCGGTGCCACTTGTTCCGGTTGATTTGTATCATCCTGCGCTCTCAGTGGATTTATTGTTGCATTACATAACTATTCCAACCACCTTTCCAATAAATAATAACAAGCGCTCTAACTTTAAATAAGCAAATTTTCACAAGCTTTACTCAGAATTACTTTCTGTTGATTGGACCTTCCTTGATGCCTTTTGTGACGATAATGAGGCAACTGATATGTTTTACTGTGTAGGCTACTCTATTATGGACACTTGCATTCCCTAAACCTGCCACAACAATAAGCAACATTTTCCCCCATGGTTTACACCATCTATGAGAAGATCGTTGGATTTGAAGCTTTATTATCATCGGAGATGGAAGCAGACTGGGAATCATTTCTTCAAACGTGAATTTCAGCAATTACGCGGATCTCTTATAGATGATATTGCCACGGCCTATCAAACTCATATTGATAGTATTCAGCATTCTCTCGTGGGTGACCCTAAATCTTTTTGGAAATTTGTACGAACCAGACGTGGGAGCTCCAGAATTCCTGGTAAACTTTTTAATGGAGACATCGAATTCGACGACCCTCGGCGAATTGTTGATGCTTTTGCGTCTGTTTTCTCTGGTGTATTCTTGCCAGATGCTGGAAGTTGTGACATTCTAGATATGCATTCAAACTTGCCGTCATTGAATATTGGGAGAATTGCATATGATGATGTACTGAAACAGCTGAAGAAATCAAAGAATAGCTTTACCTCCGGACATGATAATATTCCCAACTTCCTGCTTCGTGATTGTGCGTCTATTTTTGCTCAGCCTCTTTGCAGAATACTTAATTTATCTCTGCAGACATCTGTCTTTCCTCAGTCCTGGAAGGTAGCTTGTATATGTCCTATACACAAAAAGGGAGATAATACCAATATTAATAATTATAGACCAATATCAATCCCACGAAACTTTGCCAAGGTGTATGAGGCTATACTATATGAACATATATACAGCAATATCAAATCATTTTTGTCGCCGTGCCAACATGGTTTTATGTCCAAGAGGTCTACCAATTCGAATCTCGCCATATTATCTCAGGCTTTATGTGCAACACTGGACGATGGGGGGCAGATAGATGTTATTTACACTGACTTCTCTTGAGCTTTCGACACCATTGAGCATGTCGCTCTCCTGACTAAAATGAGTTTGTTCGGTTTCAGCAACTCACTGTTAACACTTCTTGGTTCTTACCTTGCTGAAAGAAGTAACTTCGTTTACTATAATGGCTACAAGTCAGGGATGCATGTTTCTACCTCCGGAGTTCCCCAGGGATCCAATATTGGACCCTTATTATTTAACATCTTTGTCGATAATTTGATAACTTCAATCGATTGTAATGTTTTGGCTTATGCGGATGATTTAAAAAAAATTCATCGTATTGATGAGGCTCAGGATGCTGCCTTTCTTCAAGAGAACTTGGACCGAGTCACACATTGGTGCTCTTTAAATAAATTGAAGTTGAACATCGACAAATGTTGTTTTGTTTCGTTTACCAGAAAACCCAGTAGATTTTGCAAGAATTATTGTATTGACAACATTGCAATTAACCGCAAAACGCATGTCAAAGATCTCGGAGTTACATTTGATGAAAGGCTTACCTTCGCCGATCATGTTTCCCTAGTCATTGCGTCAGAATTTCGAGCATTGGGTTTCATTATCCGCACCTGCAAAGATTTTGACAACACAGCTACACTCAAGTCACTTTATTATGCACTGGTTGTTAGCAAGTTGGAATATGCCGTTGTCGTGTGGTGTTCTATATATAATTGCTATATTAATGTAATTGAATCAGTACAGCGGAGGTTCCTAAAGTATTTATGTTATAAAGTAGATGGATCTTACCCTCCTCGTGGTTTTGACTATGAGTTGCTCCTGGATCGATATGAGGTTGGGTCGCTTGAAGCAAGGCGACACCAAATTAGTGCTGATTTTGTAAAAAATGTCATTCTGTTCAAGATAGACTCTCCGGATTTGTTAGCAGAAATTGGCTTTCGTCAATGCTCAAGGGTGAGTGAAACGCTTCTGCTTCCCACTGCCAGAATAAATATTATATATGAGGGCTCCTTTGGTGCATTCTGCCAGGAACTTCAATAGCCTTGCTGATGATATTTTTCATTAGTTTTATATATTGTAATGTTTGTTGTTGTCAATTTTCACATATTGCCGTGGTCTCTTGCATATTAAAAATAATAATAATAGCATTAAGAATTAATTTAAGTATAAAAAATATAAAAGAGACAGTAAGAATCAGTTTTTATTGTATTCAAAGTTTCGAACATAAGAGTATACTAAGTTGCATACATTTAAGTATAGAAAACACAGGCATAAAAATGAATTTATATTAACAATTTAGATATTAAACAGGTACAAAATAAAAGACGAGATAAATTTAAGCTATATATATTTCTTTTATAGAAAAGAGAAACAGGATGTATGGTTTGTGTATAATGCAAAACAACCTGACTTTAAAAAATGCGTGAAAATTGCACTGAACATTTTGAATAATGGACCGTTGTTTAAAAATAAAAGAGAAATGAAAGCAAATAACCGAGAAAGGGTTATGCTTAAGGATGGAAGTGTGAAAAGAATTAGTCATCTAAATGCAATAAAATTGTATGAAGAAGACAAGATCCGATATGCACGGGAGAAAAATATAATTGAATAAATTATGTAGACTTAAAAACGTGCATAAGGTAATAAAAACTTTATAAAAGAAATTAAAATAAGTCATGCTAAAAAAATAAAATTTACCTTCACATATAACTATATGTAAATAAAAAAAAAGGATATAAAGTTAAAATATTCCGAGACCATACAGTCAGTAGTAATGTTTTTATTAACAGCCGCTGAGCAAATAATAAAATACATTCATGAATTCGGGTGTGTAGCACTGTGTTTCATTGACTGTAGAGAGAGATTTGTACGGTTTTAAGACCTACAAAAAGAAAATATAGTGTAAACTTCGTTTGTAGTTTTTTACAGATAAATATATCACCATTAGAAAAATCTTGGATTGAAAGTAGCAATGAAATGGCAGGTCCGATGGGTCGTGATGTACGAGCAGCGAACGTTGGAAGAATACCTGTTATTTACAATATATTTCCAATTTTACCGAATACTGAAACAAATAAAAAAAATAAGGATTGTGTTAGCGAACGGAAAGAGGAAGTATGTGGCAAATAATAAAGAAGGTAACAAATTCATAAACAAATATAAGGAAGAATTATACTAATACGAATATACCTACATTGGAAGATACTGGATAATTTAAGTGAAAGACTCCTTTTTAAAATAAGCGACCAATTCTCAGTGTGTTGACGTTTAGGTGAAGGAACTGTCAAAGACAATAAGTGCGTGTGTGTGTTCGTATCATGATGGCAATTTGAGGGAAGAGATATCACTGAAGACGCAGGGTGACAACTTAAATATTAGTTCCAAGGATGAACAACATGATTAGTTGGTTATTTGGAGAGAGATTAAAAGCGACTTAAAAAAGACATTAAATCGTAGGGTCAGATACACCACGATTATATTCATTCATTATTTCTTCTATTAGCATATTAATTTTATTTGTATTTAAGTTTCATTCATTATAAGAATTTTCTTTTGTTAATAATTTTTTTGTATAAAAAAATGGAGTTTGAAGAGTTTTTCAATGATTCAAAGTTAGTTTTAGATACAAAGATTTATCAATGTTGCTATGCGTATATTGTAATATAACGTGCAAATGTATATTCAATATAACGTTGTGCAAAAGGGATAATAGATATTGTCCTGTAATACTATACATTCATTAGTTTTAACAACACAAATAGAATTATTAATGGTGTTGGGTGATTAAGAGGATATAACGTGCAAATGTATATTTTCTGGCACTTTATAGCCATTATTAATTCTCAAAATAATTTTTGATTATAAATTAATAATTTAAACTAGATTTTTTAAGAAGGGAAGTGTTTCTGGGTGGCGGACTTTGAGATGCTGGACACAATACGTGTGAATGGTTGTAGCCAGTAATCAAATTCAAGCTTTTTCTTCGAACATTGACCATTGCGAAGTTCTAAGTTTATCAGAACATTACGTGCGAATGTAATGTTTCTGATGGAATAGAATTAGCATAAAATATCAATAGAATACTAACATTAATTGAATTTTCTTTGTTTTGAAACAGGACAATATTTTAATTTTGTTTAAGCATTAAAAATATATTCGTTCTATAAAACATTACAACCTAGAACACGGTACAAATGTTTCCTTTCAATTATGTTCTTCTTTTATAATTAAATGGTGAATATAGTATAGCAATGCTATCTATTCTAAAAAAAAAAAATAATGTTGAATAAATTATACAATTATGTTTTATACGGTTTCTGATTCTTATTTAAAATAAGCTATAACCTTATCCCTATAAAAAGAAAAACAAGAGATTTGACGAGAGAAGAGAAATTTAGATACACTGATAGAATTCACGTATACTTATAAAGTACGTGCTGTTAAGAAAATAAATAAATATATTAAGGATAATAAAAATTATCATCATCTTTATTAGTTATGTTGCTGGAACAGCACACAGCATAATCTATTTGGCAATGCCTAACGTATGGCAATACTACAATTATTTTATTCCAAATAATTATGTTGCCACAGCAATATGTATTATCTCTTTGATTTGTTTATATTGTCTGTACTGGGGTGACCTGTTGGGCAATTTAATAAATATTATTATTGTTATTATTATTATTATTATTATTATTATTATTATTATTATTATTATTATTATTATTATTATTATTATTATTATTATTATTATATGTAAGGCGAAATTTAAAATTAAAAATTAAGATTCTAATTTCGAATTAACATACACGCGCCACCAAAAATAAAGAACAAGACAGTTTGCTATAGAAATAACAAATCAAAATTAAAAACGTAAAGTATGTAGGTCTATTTTGATTTTTATCTTTTAAAGCGGGGACCTTATTTATGGATTTAATGCCTAGAACATATTGCAAAATTATCACATTACTGCAGCAAAAAGAACTATTATCTCTCATTATCATCTGCTGTGACTTTAACAAGTTTTTATAAACAACCTCTTTATCCTGAATGTTATTTTCGCGGGCATACATTAGTTTTACCTCAAATATTGTAGCCAAATGTCTAGTTAAAGTATTTAATAATGTGTGCTGCAATTAACTTTACCAATTTCAAATACTTCCCCGTTGTGCTCATATTTTTGCCCATCACAATTTTGACAATTCTTCTGGCTATACAAACACAGATTTATGTTCATATACACGACTAGAAATTCGCTGGTATATTCAATTTTACTGTGTTACGTATTATAATCTCTTACAGCACTCACTATGGTACTGAAAACGTCTGCTAACGCTCCTCGAAAATAAAATTGCACTATTTAAATATTCTCAGGCGGATTGCTCAAAGCAAGCAAATCGTTTAAGAACTCGCCGTGGGATATCTCGTAAGAAACCGCAATTACACACAATTAAAATTCAACATTTCAACCTACCACTGCAATTTACTGTTTCTCCTCTAGTCGTTTCAAAGGAATTTATTCATCCAACATTGACCTATATTATTCTACATGCTTCCTTCGTGACCTTTCTTCTTTAGTGCGAGAGCAGACATCCTGAGAAATCCAAAATATATAGGCATAGCGCACCGCCGAAAACGGGGTCGCATGCATATCCGATCGCGGGCAAATCTCCCCGGCCCTCTTTCTTTCTTATCTATTTATTTATATGGGTGTAGTTCGTGGGAGGTGAGAATCTTCTAGGTTTCTAGATGTGTGGAACCCCTCCCGCTCACTTCTATCATGCAAAATATATATTTTATTAAGGCTACCGTGCATGGAATTACGACCACCGTTCATATATAGGAATGAAAACTGCAAAGTTGTAAAATATCATGGATATATTCAATGTCGAAGCGCATATAAATTTTGGTTAAAGTGCGAATTAATAAAAGTCCTCTTCATATCTCTATCCTTGGAAAACATTATTACAAATCAAAATGGGCTTTCGGGTTCCTATTATTATTTTCAATATACAGACAGGTGATGATATTTGTTATATCTGTATTGCATACAAATCAGCATGAATTGTTAGAGTCACATGCATCTAATAAGTTTATTTCAAATTATAAATCTACAAATTGCTGTGAACTCAAGGATGACAATTAAGGTATTAAGAAAGAGAAATATGAAGTAGGCGATGCTAGCACATTTGGCGCCCTGAAAATGTCAGGCATTGTGCTAGTACTATTGATTTAACAAAATTTTGTTAACTCCAGAAATTACATTAGCGCATATGGCGCCATCCCCTTACGTTTTACCTCACGGCAGTTAGTCGGCACCTCTGAGTAAGTTCCCTTAAGAAAGATATTTTTTTTATTTTTTTAAAAAAAATAAAAAATGGATAACTAAGTATAGATTTCAAACTTAAAAAGTAATTCTTCAGATACCTTATATCAATAGGTACAAAGAGTTACAATAACATACACATCAAACACAAAAAGCTGTATCATATAAGACAGTCCACACGTTTTAGAAAACGGACCAACTTCGACATTCGTCGTTTCTTTAAAATTGAATTGATTTTTGTCTGCAGAAAAACTTTTTCAGAAGGTTGATCGCTATATATTTTTAGTGAAAAATCATCTTTTATGCATATAGTGTAAATACTTGATTTATCAAAAAATATATTTCTTTTAAGTTTGGATATATAGACTCGTCATAAACAAAGTTTGATATCGATGTGTTCCTTAAAATATTGAAATTTTTCTGGTACTCCTCAAAATTTAATATCGTCTGGTAATATTTCATTTTAATAGTTTTTTCGGACATTTCTCAATTTCGTTTTGCCTATCCTCGCGGTCTTTACGTCTTGCTGGCAAACTTATTGACATATAGCTGGGCTGGTTGTAAAAAATTGATGGATACTCATCGTCAGTTAGTTCTAAAAATTTTCAAAGCTTCACCAAAACTGTACCATCAAACCCTGTCATTCGATCTTCTCCACAATAAAATTTTCTAAAAAGTGCTTAATGTAGACTCTCGAATTATTAGTAATAATATAATTTTCTCTGTGAATACTTCGTATCCACTTTTCTTTTAGTGTGAAGTTCTTGAAAAATCTAAACACTGTAATTTGTTGTCTTTTATAATAGTTACAACGGCATCCGGGCACACAGCAATTCGGCATTTTATGATAACTATAAAAATTGTTTGTCAAAATTGTGAAATGAAGTGTACAATTAGTACGGACACTAGGAAGAAGTAAATTACAGGGACATGCACCTGTAGTCCAAGTAAAACGACAACTGCTCGACCACAAGTATGATATCACAAGCCGCTCGAGCTTCTGTATTCCGGCTTGTATTGTCTTATGGTTTCGACTGGAACCGCCAATGGAATTAATCTAAACTAAAAAAACAATCAAAAGCCAGAAATATTCTTTTAAATAAGTAGCAGTCACTATAGTGCTTTTTTCTTTTATGTAAGCATTTTGTACTAAAAACCTGGAAAAAATCAATGGAACACTTATTTGGCATTTGATAAATATTTTGATATCCAATGATAAAAGAGTACGTGGAAAAATCTCCAACAGATAAGAAATTGAATACATACGTATTATTATATCAATTAAAATTCATATAGGCATGAATAAAATTGATGCACACTCTGCTCTGAAGTCCGACATTCCAGCTACCAACGCACAGACACGTGTTTCGATCTTCAAGATCTCTTCAGCGTGCGAACGTGGTTTGCTGGAATGCCAAATGATCTCCAAATCTCCCGCAATATCATCCCCTTGCATGACAAATGCCTGTGAGAAAATCTCGGCGACATCTGCCATGCAAAAGCAACGCGCCAGGGAGATGAGATCTATTTATATATGTATGTATTCAATTTCTTATCTGTTGGAGATTTTTCCACGTATTCTTTTATCATTGGATATCGGTACGCCACCTGTTGGCGAGAAACTTTGATGCACACATATATATCCAGTGATCTAAAATATGATAACTTAGTTATCGATAGATCACATCTCCCTGACGCGTTGCTTTTGCATGGCTGATGTCGCCGAGATTTTCTCACAGGCATTTGTCATGCAAGGGGATGATATTGCGGGAGATTTGGAGATCATTTGGCATACTAGCAAATCACGTTCGCACGCTGAAGAGATCTTGAAGATCCAAAACACGTGTCCGTTCGTTGGTAGCTGAAATGGACTCCAGAGCAGAGTGTGCATCAATTTTATGCATGCATATGAGTTTTGATTTATATGTGTACGTATTCAAATATTTTGATAATCGTAATATTTCGGTATTAACTAAAGACGTACCTTTCACATACCTTATTCATTTAATGCTTTCATATATGCTTTCTTAAGAAATTTAGTTTAACTGTTAATACTGCCAAACTTTTTAAACACCCATTACTATTTTGATAGATGTGATTGTGTCTAATACGCCTCTCGTTGCAGATGATTTCAAGCACCACAATCAAATCAGTCACATAATCTGTTGCTTTGAAGTCCAAAGTAACTTAACACATTCGAAATTACTACTTTAGTGTAACGATTTTAACACTAATTTTGTGCGAATAGAAATTCCTTAAGTTCGTTCCTCATTCGGCATAAAAAAAAACTGAGAAATTCAAAATTAAAGTGATTATTTTATATTTTTCCATCATTAAATCGTAGTAGAATTTAAAAATATCGAAATATGGAGAGTATTAGGGGATTAACGCTCATTACCATCACTTAATTGCAGTCATTAAAAACCAAAAAAGCTCAGTTATGGATTATTATACCTATATTTTACACAAGCATTTTTTTTAAAAACCTCGTGTTTTCATATTCTTCACGCTTCCAATATTGGTAGGATAAAATTCATAATATAAATATGCGAAGCACGCATCCACCTCGTGTATTATCTGCAAATATTCATTAACTGCTGTTTAATATACTTTTATCACATTGGTATAGGATCTGAAAACAAGCTTATTTACTAACTCCTACCGAATGTTCACGTGTATATAAATTGGCCCGTTTGCGGTATAAATGAAAATTGGAAGAACAGCAGCAGCAGCGGAATTAAAAGATCGATAATGAAGCTTTCTCTGTCTGAAATTTGTGGCGTTAAATACGCAATTTCAAAGTAGATTTGGTGTAGATATCTTTTAAGTAATCTAATTATTGTCGCTTGAAGTTTAATTTTAACATTGCTCGATTGATTTTTTTTTTTCGACGCAGCTTTTGTCTTGAATGTAAATATATGAATATAAGTTGTGAAAAAAAAAATTGAATCGATGTAAATATCGCAGGTAGTGTATATGTAAGTAATTAGCATTTGAATTTAAATGAACAACACAACAAATTTAAAATATACATCTAATACAGGGCATTTATGGTTCAAGTCTAGTAATATCAGACAAGGTCCAAACATACTAAAAAATAAAATTTTAAACTATAATCCACAAAATTTCATATATAATTTTCAAGGATCATAATTCTGAGTTATCAATATTTTATTTAATGTTTCCTCTTTTGTATTATTTCTTTTCAACAGAATAATTGCGTTAATTATTTTTAAGGTAGCTTTTAGTTGTGTGTGGAGAACTTAAGGTATTTTGACTTTGTTTATTGCTATTGTGCTTAATATTGCCAATGTATTGCACAGCCAATTAGTGCAATTAGACTTAATTAGTCTGGTATCAGTTTACATTAAGATTTCGAGTACTTTCGTACTGTTTAATATAACTTTTCGGCCTAACTGTTCAATAAGTCATCGTAATTACTGAATTTATGTCGTTGAGGCATGTGAGCCACTGAAATTTAACTTATACATTTATCGTTTAGCTTTAATAGTAATTTGTAGCCTGAAATTGGAGGTTACACGTCCAAAATCGGACTGTTATATAGTCATTTTTTTTGTATTAAATTTAGTTAATACTTTGGTTGCGTATTTGCATTGTAGCATTCCAACCTGTTTTGTGTAAATTTATGGTATGTTATTTTGTAATTTTATTTAACATTTTTAAATTTAATAGAGTGTAAACTGTACGATATTCAACCAAATTAATTTTATTCACGGTTATTTATTGTAAGGCAAAAGATATCTTGCGCTAATAGTATTAGTATTAGTTACCACCTAGTAAAACAAATCTAGTGTCGACAGGTGTGGCGTTGGCCCTCTCAGATACAGGCTGTTCTATTTTTATTTGGTACGTGATGCCGAGTGCGTCCCAACTGCTCGACATGGATTAGTTTTCTGGCATTTATTGCCTATGTACTCATTGCGTTTATTTGTAAATGTTAATCTTTTCAATTCAGCTAACTTGAGGTTAGACCTCGCATTAATTTAACTTATTTTGTCAAGTTGTCAGTTATAAATAGATTATTAGTTGTGTTTTCCAATCGGTGACACAACCTTATTGTGTTTTGTTGCTTGTAAACATTTGATATACCGGCTCGCTCGTAGCTTTTGTATTTTCTTTTTGTAATGAACGATTTATTCACGGATGCCAGACGTGCATAGATGTTTTTTTTATTATTAAGTGGCAATTGGCAATTGAATAAACCTGTTGTTAAATGTGGATGAGTGTGTTTGGCTTTGCTAATCATTATACCTGGGGTTCAATAGTAGACTTTTCCGGGTCTAGTTATCAGTTGCTGGTCAGTATAATTAATCGGAACTGGTGCCCTTATTACATAAGACATTCGCTTGTTGAGTGAACGAACCTACCCTGCTCGACTGGTTAGCGGCAGTACTGACCATCATCTTCGACATCAACCTTGGGGAGAGTGAAAGGTAAGGCTTTGTGAGGGATAAGCTGGCGATTAAGTAGTTAATTAGTAGACAAGCGTCACTGCATATTTTTGTTTATCAGTAGAAGATGAGTTATCGTGGTGACTTCCTTCCTTCTGTCCTCTTGCATATTTCATATTTTTAACGCAAGAGGGTAGCAACTTTCAAACGGCGATCTTCTAGCACTAAATGTTCAATAATTGAAATTTGTTGAGGCGTTATCACTTCAATTGGTCGACCCGACCGGTCAGGATCTTCCAGGGATTCTTGTCCCAAACGGAAACATTTTGCCCACTTTTTTACAGTTGAATACGAAAGAGATGAATCACCGTAAGCGCCGTCTAAACGTTGTTTAATGTGATAAGGTGTATGCCCTCCTTTTGTTAAAAATTTAATGACCGCGCGTTACTCAATTTTCGTTACTTCAGACATTTTCGTGCGCTAGTCACGTTGGTTGGCTGGTTACTAAAAACTACTAGGCTTCGAACCGTCATATTCATAGTGTACACCTCGCGCATGTGCATGCATGCTGTTATATTTGCATTGCATTACAGTGTAGCACGTATAGTATAGATGGCGCTATTATCTTGCCATTATTTAAACGTTAATTGTATGTTTAATTATTATAATTTAAAATTATAATAATTTGCGGTTCTAATTATAACATTTAGTATGTTACGAGTTATTTAAAATTACGTAATAGACAAACTTAACTTAGAGTAGTTGGCATCACAGGTTGGCGCCACAATACCATGGAAAGTAACTACATAGCTTAATTTGTACGTTTAATCAAAATGTAATATATTTAAAATATGAAGTTTTCTGTAATCTTTAATTAAAAGATGCTATCTTTTTACTAATGAAATGAATTATGCAAATCAATTAAACTGAATTTTTTTACTCCGACAAAAGCCTAATAGCTGTTTTACATTTACGAATTTCTTGATCAATAAGTTGATTAATCGAAAATTGATTTCAACTTTGCAATGTCGAGTTGGCAAAGAAATTGTGGACTAAGAACAGTTCTATATTTTTCTTGAACTATATAGTAAATTAGGTTGTTGCTAATTACTTAAAATGTAAATATAGGAACATTTCATTTGCTAGCAGCTTTTAAAACTTTGAAAACGTTTATTTTTTAAATAGAAACGGCACACTATGTCCCGTATAGTATTTTTGACATATTCATCAAATTATATAGTTCAAATGCCTGTACACTTTTCTTTTCGAGGTCTAAGTTCGCCGGTTTTTTAGTTTTTAATAATAACAATAATTTTATAATAGCCTCATTATTTATAATACATATTAAAGTAATACGTTTACCTTACTTAATTTTTGGAGATCTTTATTACAATTACTATTCTTTTCATTTTTGGTGTTTGTAGAGTTTAAATTTTGTACAATTTTTAAAACTGTTTCTGTCGTCTTCATTGTACCAATCGTTGACGTTGTTTGGGTGGTGAATGTCACAGTTTGGTTGGAAGTGCCTTATCGCTAATGTTCGTGACGTACTTAGAGTACAAACAGTATTTAATAATACAGTAAAATATAATAAAGTAAAACAAAAATGCAAGAGAATGGTCACAGGTTATGGCTTGGTTATGTTATAAAATATGCCAGATTGCGTAAACCTATATTTCTTTGTTAAATTTGCTTACGCAGGAACCAATACCATCTGTTAAAAATATGTATCGTTTTGGCGCGAAACTTGAATCTGAGACAAGTTATAGTTATAACATAAAGTAACAGTATGACTAAAAGACAAAATAATGACGGACATAGATAACCTTTACTAATTGGCTGTCATTGGTAATCTTGTTGCGCTTACAACATACCTATGACCAACATTTAACTTAAAATATGTAGAATTTTTCTTATTCAAAATTACACAAGAAATCCATTCTAAAAACTATGCAGGAGACAAAATACATAATAGAAATAAAACACAAACATGAAAAGATTGTAAATTCAGACTATATAATTCAAATGAACTGTCAAATTGATATTTGGCATTTGCAAATACTAACTTTACCCGTATTTTTAGTGGGTAAAACATATTTACCAGAATGTTGTATTAATGGGTACGTTATGAAGACAATATGACTATATTTCTGTTTTGCATATTATTATTATTAGACATGATCAAAGAAGATATGATACTGCACAGATGCAGTAGCCTGTAACATAATTACAAACGTATCAAATAACAGAAAATGTTTTTATTTTTCATCATGTTGAGTAGTATCACTTACCTTCGGGTTTTAAGAATATGTTAAAGGAAAACTAAATTTATAAATAAAATAAATGTAACTTGTTGTAGATGTATAAAAAGTAAGTTAATTTAAATTATTTATTTAGTGTATTAGCATAATGCAATCAATATTTTATTGAGGATATGTTAAACTATTTTATACATATACAAATATTAAGGTTTTCAATTAACAAATAAATTCAAATGAATACTTAAAGTTCGCCCGCTTTTCTCCCTAATTCAGTAAGAAAGTTGACTAGGAAATGTCGGTTAGATTCATACCTATAAAATCAAATTGTGAAGAAAGCCTGTACAGACCAAATTTTTTGCATATGTAGGAGTACAAATTTGGAAAGCAGGTAAAATAACGATAATCGTGTAATGTTTTAAAGTCATTAATATTTTCGTTAGAATTCATATCGTAGCGCCATCCTATTATTACTAGTAGTACCTACTTATCAAACACGAAAATCTTAGATTCGAACCGAAATGAATTTGCCAATATTGAAACTTGATTTAAAAATTCTATTTTTTTAAACACACGTCTTTTTTACCATCCACAAACTGAAGTAAATGATTTCGAATTTTTCATGTCTTGTCACTAATTTTTTGATTTAATTTAATTAATAGGGGGCGGACACGAAAGGTTGATGACTCATCGCCCATGGGCGCACTATTGAGATGTTGTATTTTTAAAGAGTTTTAATTTTATTTACATAATTGGATAACAAGTACCGGGTGATCTATAACATACAAAATACATTATTATTTGTTCATTTTCTTGTTCAAGTCGAGTAAAGGAATATTAAAGCAATACTTTCTCAAGGTTCTCTTCTGTAAGACTTGTTCTCTTTGAATGAAGTACATCCTTGTAGATAGAAAACGTCCTTTCTACATCTCAACTGGTTATAGGTGCGTACTGGAAATATTCTTTTATTTCAGCGTATTTAGCAGTTTGATTTTGTGTCATTGTCCCCATACACAATTGCCGCAATGTTATTAAATCTGGATTTCTATTAGAAACTGCGTCTAACTTTTGCCGAAGGCCACATCCAAAGTCACTTGGAATACTTTTGAAATTATTAATAGCCACATCTAATGTGGTTAATCCATCTTTTAGTTTGAGATTTCGATTTTCAAAATATGTGATTAGTTTAGGCAAATTTGCAAAGTGTTCCTGAAGCAATAACAACTGATTTTTTAAATTTGGGATTTGTGTTAGTTCCTTTCACTCAGAAATAGTTCCGAGCATATCCATTTAAACATGTAACGAAATTTTGTAAACCATCGAAAACCTCTGCATAAAAACTAGTAGCTTCCAGCCAAGTTCCCCATCTAGTTATTACTGGCGAGGGTGGCAGTGACAAAGATGGAAGTTTTTCCCTGTAAAGGGCCACTCTCGATGGTGCTTTTCTGAAAACTTTTTTAAAAGCGGATACAAGTCTATCAATTTTTGGATAGTTGTCTCTGATATATGCACAGATTCTGTGGAGACCATGTGCTACACAAGTAATATGCAGCATATAGGCATATGTTTCCTTTAATAGTCTGCCTGTTTTTAATATATATGCGGCACTGTCACTAACAAATAAAAGTATTTTTTCCCTGTACCTGTCGTCCGAATGAAGCATGTTGTTTCTCATCAGCTGTATTTATAACTTTAGATGCTATTACATATGCGTTATATGGAATAGTTGGATGCAGTACACCAGCTACAACATTTACCACACAGCGTCCTAATATATCGACAGTTTCGTCGGCACTTAGCCATAGGTACTGATTTGAAAGATGTCTTCTAATGCATTCTACTGTTTTCGTGAAGCACTAAGAAACATAATATTTGCGTAAGGTGGATTCATCAGGAACATTTCGACCAGTATATTTTTAAAGAAATGTTTTGAAAGTGGGATTGTCAAGTTTCTTTAATGGGATATTAGCCGCCATTAAACCTTCACAGAGTTCTTCGTTAAAATTGTCAGCTTTCGACGAGTCCAGTTTCCGTGTATGTTTTAACGATGGTAAGTGACGTTCTACGTGCCCTTTTTTGGCATTCTGTAGCTATATTTTACTGACATTGCAATAAATATCGGAATCACTGACAATGGACATACAATCAGTATGACCCTCAATCCAACTCGCCATTGTTTCACGATGTATTTCTCAACGTTCTTCCATATAATATCTTAAAAAGTAACATCAACAAAGTTCTAGATCTAATTAAATGATAACTAAAAATGTACGCGTATGTTATTGAAACTAAACTAAATCCAGTGCACACTTACGTCTAGATAATTGGGAGAAGTCGATTCAACGAAACGGGATTAAACAGGAACTATTAAATAAAGTACGTAATTAACAGTCAAAACAATGAAAAAACGAAACTAACGTAAGTATGAATAGGTATATACATATATGTAACTTTATTTCTCTTGGGAAAGATAACGTAAATATAGTAAATGTTAGGAACCCCTCGCGCTTCTATCTACGCCGATGAGGAAAGGATTTTACTCATAAATTCCGTTTTTGATGGGCATTTTTTGTTGTCGTTTTCTTTAACTTTTCAAGTAAACAACAGATGCTGCAGTTCACCATATGAATAATGCTATTCATTAAATGTATGTTGTTTACATTATTTATTTGCTCCATTGTAACTCCGTCGTAGTTTACATCTGGGACGTCCGCCCCCTATTAATTAATCTTCAACTGACTTTCCATTAAACAAAATCTACCTCTAGATAAAGGCTACTATGTCTACCGAAATGTATGCAAGGTGCTTAACTTAATGCTTTCACGTGGTGATACAGTGCTAAACAATTTGTCTTTATTAGAATACGAACTTTACGCTCAAGTTTTTACAATCAACAGTAAATTAGTTTTTTTTTGCTCGAAACTCTGGTTTTAGTTCTTGAATAGTTTAATTCAATTTATAAAATACGAATGCGAAATCTTCTTTATTTACTCGCTTGTACTGTATAATACCAACTACTTTTCGTCCGCCATAAAACAAAACAAAACGTAAAATGCATTTTTAATTTAATCAGGCTCAGAAATGAACCTCTCCAAGTTAATCTTCGCGTATGTAGACGACTGAAGACCTCTCCTACTCTTAACGTAGTTCATTACAGATATTGACCACCCACAGTAATTTAAATTGAAATTGAGGCGGAACGATAGTTTGGAATAGAGGCGAGTTTTAACTAACATCGATCCGAACGCACATTACGCAATTGAATTGAATCTCGAATCATTTAGCAAATCAATTAGATCGGACCCTGCAGATACAAACCCAGAATGATTGGAGACCATACATAAGTGTCGAAATGAATGCGCGAATGAGCCTTGGACTAGTTTCCTCCGCATCATATCGGCATCGTTTTCTCTGTACACTCGCCGCCTCTTCTCGGGAATTTTTATGTGGCGAGTTTTTATCAGTGAATGATGTACAACACACCCGTTATGCTATTGGACGATTTAACATTTTAGTGATGTTCAGTCCTCGGCCTGAACGTCCAAGCGGTCTCCTAATAAATATATCAGTTCAAGATGGTCCACATACTCGCCCTATTTTTTTGTGGGCGATATTTCCGCGTTATTTTTTTTATTTTCGGAGTGAATAAATAACATAACCACCCGCAGTTTCCCATTAATAATAACATGCGGAATCGAAAATGCTCTTCGGGTATTCTTCTAGAAAGCTCTCAAGGAATCTCAATATGAATAGGAGCGTGCAGTAATTGGAATGCCGCGTTCTATATACAAACTTTCGGATTTTGTGTGTTCATGAATATCGACGGTAAAAATCAATTCCAGCTGTGCGAAGCGCTTGGTAATTGAAAGAAAATATATGAGCTTTGCCGTGCAATTGCTTTACAGATAAAAATTCCGATAAACGCACGGGGAAAATTGAACTTGTTCATTTGTACAATCTTTATGCAATCTATTGATGTGACAGTAGAACTGTAGCGTGCAAATTCCGTTTTAGAACTTATATTTTTCTCGTCATAAACTAGTGTTTTAATAATACGAGCGTGGTCTAACAAGTTTCTGACCTAACAAAGACACAAGACATTTCTTCCGAAAATTTATTTTTATTTTTCTACATAGTCTCCTTTTTGATTGATTGATTGATTTATTTACTCAAAAAAAATGTACAGGGTATGTACATGTTTGAAAAATAATCATGAATATATTTATTTATTTATTTATTTATTTATTTATTTATTTATTTATTCATTTTAATACCCAACAGATAAATCTAATTACAGAGTAATATATAAAAAAATTAACAGTGGCTTAAAATAATTCACAATACGATGCACAGATAATAATAAAATACAGAATACAATACAGAATACAAAAATACAGAATACATTTAAAAGAAACATAAATATATCAATATATCATCACCTCCACAAGAATGGGTCAGCGCATAAAAAGTTGGCATTTGTGCACATGTGATAGAGCGGGGATTTCAGAAGAACATTTGTCCGAGCTGCCGGTACATAGAAAGTACCCGTCGACCTAACAGCGTACCTAGGCACTAAGAAGTTCACCTGAGAAAGAAGTGCAGGTGAGTCAATGCAATTGTTGACCAGTTTCACAATGAAGCTACAACTCGCCCTGTCCCGTCTTTCACTCAAAGAACTGAAACCGTGTCTGTTCAGTAGATAGTCATAATCAATGCCGCGTTGTGGGTAAGCACCATCGATTTTAAACGACATATATTTCAGAAAACGTTTCTGTATACGTTCAAGCATGAGACGGTGGTATACATAATGCGGAAACCAGACCAGGGATGCATACTCCAATTTGGAACGTACAAAGGAGTAAAATGAAATAGATAACGTTTCGAAGTTGTTAAACGCTCTGCATGAGCGAATAAGGAACCCCAGGGACTTGGAGGCGGAAGCACATAAGTAGCTGATATGCGGACCAAAGGACAGTTGGCTATCGAATAGCACACCAAGATCTCTGAACCGCAAAACTCGAGAAACACAGTTCCGAGAGACTTCATATGGGTACGACAGAACGTTTGAACATTTAGAGTAGGAGAGAGTTGCACATTTGTCCACATTTAAGCAAAGTCTATTATTGTTGCACCATTCATTAATTAATGTAAGATTTTTTTGCAGCACTAAACAATCCGAAGGAGTAGATATCACGTTAAAAAATTTTAAGTCATCCGCATATGCAAGAACCTTACAATCAAGCAGCATCAGGAGATCGTTAATGTATACATTAAACAATAGCGGGCCCAAATTAGATTCCTGCGGAACACCGTTGAAGGCTGTAAAAGTATTGGATATATATCCATTGTAAGCTACACAGAACAAGCGATTCCGCAGATATGAGTTTAAGAAAGCAAGAGTTCTTGTGGAAGCACCTAAAGATTATAGTTTAGCAGATAGCAGAGTGTGATCGATTGTGTCAAACGCTTTAGTAAAGTCAATATAAATGACGTCCACTTGCTGACGAGCATCTAAAGCCTCACTTATATATTAAGTGATTTCAACTAAGTTTGTCGTAGTTGACCTTTCAGCAATAAAACCATGTTGGTTGACTGAAATAAGTGGTTTAATGCAGCTATACAACTTCCCATATATGACGTATTCGAATACCTTAGCACAGTTTGATATAATGCTAATAGGTCTATAATTACGAATGTTACTACGATCACCCTTTTTAAACACCGGTGTAATTTTGCAGATCTTCCAGCGATCAGGGAAAGTAGCGGTGCGAAGCGATAAATTAAATAATATGGTGAGTGGAGAACATAACACTGAAGCACAATCCCGAAGGAGAAAACTGGGAAGACCATTATTGCCGGAGGTCATAGTTGACTTCAGTTTCCCAAAACAACAAAGCACCTCCTCAGCAGTGAAGTAGCCAATATCAAAGGAGCCAGTATTCACTTCAAAGTCAGACTGAGCCGTGAGGTCGGGCTTAGGAGAATTGAAGACTTCAGAAAAAATGTCAGAAAAAGCCTGAACAATATCCTGCGGTTGTTCAAGTATATCGTCATCAAATGTTAAAGATCCAGGTATTCTAGAAGTAGATCGTTTGCTGTTCACAAAACTCCAGAAAAGCTTCGGGTCACGGGCAATGTTAGTCTCAAGTCTAGTCTGGTACACCCTATATGCCGCTCCAACCTCTGTTTTAAGCAAGCACCGAAGTCTAGAAAATTCATTTCGGAAATAAATAGACCCCGTGCATTTCCATTTAGTGAAGTAGTATTTCTTGAGTTTCAAGTGCCTCCTAATGTCAGGAGTGAACCAAGGCGGAAACGCACGCTGTGAGGATCCAAACTTTGGGACATAGGAAGCAATTGTCGTATGCATCACATCATAAAACCTGTCAACAGCGTCGTTGATATCGGAGAGAGCATCAAGACATGTCCAGTCAATCGAGGCAATGGCATTGTATAGGGAAGGAAAATCTGCTCTGTTGAAGTTATAACGCAGATTATTATTTGAGGGAAAACTTTTGATGCAGTTTACAAAGGATGCATTCAGAGTTGTATCTCCTCACGAACAAGAGGAACAACATCGTGCTCAACCGTAACTTGACCGGAAATATTGGAAAAGATAAGGTCCAGTAACTTTCCATTCGAGTTGGTTATACCATTATACTGTACCAGATTTAAAGTATCCATAAAATGTCGAAGAGCGAACTGCTTGCGATCATCAAGAGGCGAAGCACCAAAGCTATAATATATGTATACTAAATAAAAAGAAACACAATATGTACAAAGTAAAACTATATCAAAATATAGACATGTCTACGTATGTGTAAAAGTACCAAAAAACAAAACAAAGAAACACAAGCACTAAAAACATTAAAAACTAACAGTACCTTTCCCAATTCAAGTTCATGAATTCTTGTATATCATAAATCACGTTTTCAAGCAGTATCCTTTTTATTCTATCCTTAAATCGCTTTGCATCAAGGCGTCTTATGATATCGTGTATCTTATTATACAAAATCAATGGCAACTAACCATCAGTTGCCATTTGCGTTTTTGCCAGTCGATGGTGAGGATAAGCTATATTATTTCGTCCCCTTGTGTTGTACTTGTGCACCTCACTGTGGGTTTTGTATTTGTTTGAGTATCTTGTGATGCCCACTATTGCTCTAATAGCCTGTTTTTGTTGCAGAAAATTCTCCTTGCTGCTCCACAACCACCCCACAGGATTATGCCATATGTTGCTCTACTGTGAAAGCAGCCATAATATGCTACTTTTGCAGCCTCTGCACCTGCTATTTGTTTAATTCGTCTCACGGCAAAAATGGATGTTGCTAGTTGGTGTTGCAAGCGATCCAGATGTTCATTCCACGAAAGATTACCCGACAAATACACACCTTTATTTATTACGTCTACATGCCCTTGGCATGAATAAGTTATTGATTTTCAATTACGCTTTTCTTTGTAAATAAAGTTATGTGTCAATGACCTCTCGCCTTTTAATATTTATTATGTTCCAAATAAGTAAGTTTAGATGTAATTGAAAGCTTCAGAACCTACCTTAAAAAATCCGATTAACCGAACCCGATGTATTTTGAGATGTCTACATCCTTTTTACCCCAAACACTGTCTAATATAATTAATTTTAAAAAACTACGTAACAAACACGACAACTGTTATTATCAGATAGAAAGACTAGTAGAAGTGGGGATGAGATGTTAATTTAGTAAAATCTGCGCTGCATATCCAGGACTGATCGACTTAGGTGAGCGGCGAATAAAGAGTGACATATCCGTATGGCGCAAAGGTGGTAGTCCCATCAAGAATAACGTGGTTGATGAGCAGTTGATACAATGTGATGGACAATGTATGGCTAGAAATTCCGGGAATAATTAACAAACCATAATTTTGCATAGTAGAATATGTTACTTCTCATAAATTTCTCTTTTTTCAGGTTATATTCTATCTAAAGGTTGCAATACACGATCATAAATTACATGTAATATACATGGATTTATTGACAAAGTGCAAATTTGAACAATTGTGACAAAAAGGATTTACATTAATTTTTACATGTAAGATTGGAGATATAGAACACGTCCTATTTCTCAAGGCCATTGACGTGAATTTAAAGGAATTTTTAGAACTTTAAGCATCTACTATTGGTACACTGTATAAACTATCGGTTAATGTGAGTAGAATAGAAACTAATTTCTTTATTATTTATACATTCGTGCACAAACTACCACGTGCGTTTTGTGTATTGTTATGTTCTGAGTTGTCATTCTTCATATCCTGGTATCGCATTAATATGTGGACTCACGACAACACGAAAGTCTTAATCCAGTTGTTGTTGTTGTTATGACAACTATGACAGATGACAACTCGTATCATCACTTGGAATTCAGCTACAATTGTTGAATAATTCTGGTCAAATTTACTTCCTGTAATTAGTACCAACATTCTCACTACAAGTATTGTACATTATATTGTGAATTTATTGAACCATGTTTACGGCGACTTTTACATAAATTTTTACATGCATTTTTGTCTCAATTTTACATGTAAAGATTTTATCGTGTATTGCCCACTTAATAAATGTACATGCGATCTCTATAGCAAAAAATATTGTTTATTTTAAATAAAACATTTTGCCTTTTTTTATGAAGTAGTTTTAAATTTATGATGTATAGTATACAGATGGAAAATTAATTTAACAATAAATAAAGTTGTTTTTAAAATAATTTTGCGTATATAAAAAGAACCATTTATTTTTGTATTTATTTAATATATAATCGTTATAAAGTAACATAGAAGTGAATAAACGAAAGGCAAATCTTTTTTTTCCAAAACATTGTTAATATATTATAAAGTATTTAATGAAAACGAAATAAAAGGTTATCGAAAAATGGGAAAACATATCCCATTATTAAGAAAAATATTAGAATCAACGTACGGCTAGACTAAAGCTATAAAACAGTTCCGAGACGAACTAATAAAGCACTAAAAATTAAGTTAGTAAAAGTGGGAATTAG
Source organism: Amphimallon solstitiale (assembly GCA_963170755.1). Taxonomy (NCBI): domain Eukaryota; kingdom Metazoa; phylum Arthropoda; class Insecta; order Coleoptera; family Scarabaeidae; genus Amphimallon; species Amphimallon solstitiale. Next base: position 35,332,763 of record OY720681.1, on the reverse strand, counting down.
TCTTGTCATCGTTAGTCTTACTATTTTAAAAAAGTAACTTTCTGTAACTGTGTAACTTTGTGTAAGATAAACTTTGTTACATCTACCTCCAGTCGTAAAATAACTAATACGTTTCAAGTTCAGAGAGCGTAACTTGGAGATTAAGAAATTATAAAATTCATTCGCGTTTAATTCGTTTACATTGAAATTAACCAATGCACAGTAGGACAAAACACAAAATTCCTGGCCAAAACTTCGAAAATCGAATGTTACCTTTTGAGGTTGTGCATATGAAAAGATGTTACCTATACAAGAAAGTAATGTATATGAGTATGAAATGGTAGACAGCTGGAATCATTGCTCGTCTCTCCACGACGGCCTAAAATCGCTATTGCCCGAGCGATCACAGGACAAGATTATTCATGGTGTTTTATACGTCGCGCGGGAAAAAATCGTGCCTGCATCGAGTATCCAAATGGAAAATGTCCCTCCAGGCACGAATAAAATATCTATATACATCACACTTATTTTATTATGAATATCTAAATATGAATTGTTATTGAATATGACATTTTCTAAATTCCTTTCATATTGATTCGTGAAATCGACATACAAAATAGTAGTGAACCAGCGAGATCCCGCGAGTCTCTAAAGTGTTTTGAGTGTAAAACTGCATAAATTTTAAGGATCAGAAGGCAAACCTTCCGCTTTTCCCCCTTTTTTTGCAAATTGATTTTTTTTGACGTGGCGCACGGGTGTGTGAGCGCTACCCTTCGCGTAAGAAGTCAGGCTGAAGTGAATGGGTGGTTAACTAAGAAAAAAGCTTATACTGTGTGATCGTGTTCAACGGATAAAAGTGTTTATACGTTGTAATGCTTTTTAACCTAAATTGTAACCCTAAAAAATAAATATATCAATATAAAAATCGTAAAGATGCAACCCAAAACGAAGCAAAGCATTGTCGCCAGATGCTCTTGCTGTGTTATTATCCGATGAAGCAGGGAGCCTTCATCGGTTAATCAAAATATTCAAACCTGAAGGAAGATTATACGTACGATACCGATGAAGAATAATTTGTAAAGCTGAATTATATTGCCAAGCTACTTTATGTGTACATTTTTAAACTGTTAGGTAATCCAACATTGTAAGAATAGAATATAAAATTAATGATACACTTCATGGGACTTTAAAATTTGAATATTTCATTAGTTATCAGGGAACCCAAAACCCTGGAAACACTGATTTTAAGTCTATTTAAAAAAGTTTGGTCTCTTCGGTCCACCATTTTTAATTTTGAAAAAAAAATATTTGTCATCAAGGACCCCAAAAACCCTGAATCACTGATTTACATTCCTAAATATATTTTTTTTTCGGAAAAAAGGTCACGCCCTTTTTAATTTCAAAATTTTAATATTTTATTCATCATCAGCGACCCCTAACAACTCTGAATCACTTATTTACAGCCTAAAATATATCTTTATCGGAAAAATGTAATTTTCGGTCAGATATTTTAAATTTAGAAATGAATAATATTTTATTTACGCCCAGCCACCCCAAAAATTCTCTTGTCCATAATTTTAATGTTAATATTTCAAACTTTTGGGTATTGGCCAGGAAACTGGGATTTTGTCCCACTGTGCAAACGTAAAAATATTTGAAAACGAATCGTGTGGTGTTAGGATGTGATGTACCAATTCTTCACAATTTTTTAACAATAACAAGATTATTGGCCTAAGTATTAAACATAATTTTTTAAATACCTACAGCAATCATAATATATCTTATAAACAAGAACTACTACTATAATAAAAGCATTTTTAATCACAATGAAGATCCTTGTGATAGGAGACGCCAAAGTGACACTTTGTCGTCCTAGTAAATATGCTAATTCGAAATTTATTCAAAAAAGCAATATATGTACAATAACAATTTAATATCTTTCCATAATGCAAAGAATGTAAAAAACGTATTCTTCAATTTTATAATCTTTATAAAATTTAAAATTAGCTTTTACAAAAAGGAAAGAATCAACTATAAAAATAGACGGTTTGTTATATACTTATGAATAAAATTAATAACATTATATACCGTTTTTTATTGAACCAGCATTTCTGCAAGATTAGGAATCACGAGTTCATGGATGGATTTATAGATTTAGACAAAAAATACGATGTAGAATAAAGAAAGTCCACGAAGACACAAAAAGGGATATGAATTCTGATTACAGTGGATTCTGAAGAGGAAAACCATTATTCAATATAAATAACGATCGTTTTATTTCGATTTATAGAAAACACATAAATTGATGTTTTATAAACACAATCAAATAAATAAATATCACATATTTCAGCTTATATTATATTTCTACGTATAATTGTTTATACTTAAACTTATATGTGCGAATATAATGTTTGTATTTAATATTTGTTCTCCCGGAAGAATAAAATAAATCTATTTTATATTTGTACACATATATTATTCACTATAATATTGTATAATATAAAATTGTATCTTTCATGTACCTGTGAAGCCACTGTGTAGTGAAACATTTGTTGTGTGTACAATATAATTTTTGAAACTTAACAATTGTATATTTTTTATTAGTTATAATGTTTCAACAAGTATCTCCTTCGTCGATTATTAATATTGTATATGCATAGAAGTAGAAAACTTAAGTTCCTCTTGTTTTCTTGTATTGAATTCAATGTCGAGATATAATCTGCGATATACAGATTTAATTAACATGAATATTTTTGAAAAATCGATAGAATTAATCATCAATGAAATATTGTGATTGATTTAAAAACGGTCTTATAAATTTTATTATTTTTATCTTTTTTAATTTTAAATAGTTAATCCATTCATGGAAATTAAACTATTTTTCAAACTTAATTTATGCAGATATGAAAGCAAAAAATGTATGCATAAAATTACTCTGACACATTCGAATGTCTTTAGTGTATGTAATTAGCACATTCGTAATTCGTCTCTTTTTGTAGATTTTTATATCGTATGTATCTTTGTCATAGGAAGCTATGCAGAGAATTTATATTATTTCTTGTAAAAAGGAATGTTTTAGTTGTATTTGATTCAATAAAATAATCAATGGGCAATATTCAATTTATAGTTATGCAGTAAAAAATTAAATTTATTTCATTTGTGTCCTAGAAATTTAAATAAAAAATCTATTTCATTGCAAAATATATTTGTATAAGTCAAAAGGTATTTAAGAGTAGTAATTTTTATAAAATGTGACAATATCATAAAAAAACTTGCCATTCACAACACTACTATTTAGTTTCACAACGTAACTAATTTTATACTGCCTGAGTATTATACTATATGGTGAACTGCTACATCTGTTGTTGTCGCGAAAACGAGAGCAAAAAAAGGAGATTTTACTCTTAAATTCCTTTCTTCATCGGTGTAGGTAGAAGGGTGATGAGTTTTTAAAATTTATTATATTTACCTTAAATTTTGTAAGGTAAATAAAGTTATATATGTATATATATTTTATTTATACTTATATTAGGTTCGTTTTTCATTGTTTTGACTGTTAATTACACACTTCGTAATGTTTGTAATAGTTCCTGTTTAATACCGTTTCATTGAATCTACTTCCCCCAATTATTTTGACGTATGTGTGCACTGGATTTCATTAAGTTTCAGTAACATACGCATACATTTTTAGTTATCATTTATTTAGATCTAGAACATTGTTTATGTTAATTTTTCAGATATGATATGGAATAATGTCGAGAATGGCATCGTGAAACAATGGCGAATTGGATTAAGGGTCACACTAATTGTATGTTCTATATTGTCAGTGATTCCGAAATTTATTGCAAAGTCTGTAAAATATCGTTACAGAATGCCAAAAAATCGCACGTACGTCACTTAGCTTCGCTAAAACATACACAGAAATTCGGCCCGCTGGAAGCTGAAATTTTAACGAACTCTGTGAAACTTTAATGGCGGTTAATACCCTATAAAATAAACTTAACAATCGCCCTTTGCAAACAATTCTCCAAAAATATACTGGTCAAAATATTCCTGATGAATCCACTTTACGCAAGTATCATGTTTTGAAGTGCTTCACGAGAGCAGTAGAATGCATTAGAAGACATCTTTCAAATCAGTACCTATGGATAGGTGCCAACGAAATTGTCAATATATTAGGACGCTGTGTAGTAAATATTGTAGCTAGTGTACTACATCCAACTATTCTATATAACAGTTGATGCGCAAACAGTTGCTAAAACCATTGGCGAAAATTTGCACAAAATGACTCATTCGGACGACATGTACAAGGAAAATGTTAATGTTAAATGTTAATATATGTTAAAAACAGACAGACTATTAAAGGAAATATATCCTTATATGCTGCATATTACTTGTGTAGCACATACTCTCCATAGAATCTGTCAATATATCAGAGGCACCTATCCGGAAGTTGATGGACTTGTATCCGCATTTAAAAAAGTTTTCAGAAAAGCACCATTGAGAGTAGCTCTTTACAGTGACAAATTTCGATCTTAGTCGCTGCCTACCTCGCCAATAGATGGGGAACATGGTTGGAAGCTACTAGTTTTTATGCAGAGAATTTGGATACTTTACAAAATTTTGTTACATGTTGAAATGGCGATGCTCGAAGTATTTCTGATTGCAAGGAACTAACACAAATTCCAAATTTAAAAAATCAGTTGTTATTCCTTCAGGAACACTTTGGAAATTTGCCGAAACTAATCACATATTTTGAAAATCGAAATCTAAAATTAAAAGATTGATTAACCACATTAGATGTGGCTATTAATAATTTCAAAAGTATTCCAAGTGACTTCGGATGTGGCAGATTTAACAACATTGGGGCAATTGTGTATGGGGACAATATCTGCTTCTAATACATACCATAATTCCTCAATCTTGTATATCAAAATTGGAAGGTCATGATAAAGAGATTGGTGTAAGCCTCTCCAAAGGAGTTTAAGATATGACTTATCACATGAAGATATCTATATATGTACTGTTTTAAACGTGAGGCAGTTTGGCCGCGAAAAATATTGGAACTCTAGGGACAATTGTTATTTTCGGCACGACCGATTCAAATATTTAATTATATAACGTAGTAATACAATTACCTAATTCATATAAAATTTATTGTGTTGCCTCCGAACATTGCTTCGTTGTAGATGGCAGTAATTCTGGGATATAAGAAAACTAGATTGTGATAGAGTTGGTTGTTACTTGTTAAAATCCCATTTGAATAAAATGCACAAAAACCCTTGAAATAAAACAATGTGTTTCAATTTCCAAAAATTTTATTACGACATGTTTCGCTCACTCAATGGCTTTATCAAGTATATAATACTAACTAATCTTAGGTGCTAGCTGAATTTACAATATTTGTTGACATTGGTGGGAGTGCTTTCTTGAATAAATTTGAAACTAGGGAGTTAGATATATCTAATTGGATATTTAATAATAAGTTTGTGTTTTTGAATTTGTTGATTTCCAAAACTTCTAAATTATTTAAAAGGACATTTTTATTTTGTGTATGCAATATTTTAAAATTGTGGTTGAAATCATGTTTACATTCTAACAAATGTTTTGCATAATGACAGTCTGTTTTGTTGTTCTGATAGGACCTCATGTGTTCTTTAATTCAAGTATTAAAAGACCGGCCTGTTTGGCCTATATAGAATTTTTGACAACTCCCAGAGTTCAACTCATAGACTCATGATTTTTCACCTTTTTCCGTTCTTCCTTGATTATTTTTGATGATCTTATATATACAGGGTTGCGATTATGTATGGAACCGGGTTCGTTATGCTAAAACGGTTTGAGCTAGAATCCTGAAATTCTAAATAGACGTAGGACTCAATTAAAACTACTTATTAATTTGTTTTATTTTTGTTTAGATCAAGAAGTTTTGGAAAAACAAAGCCTACTTGTTTTTTTTTAATGGGAACATGGATTATATGGAACATCGTTAAAAAGGTTATATTTTCCCGAATTCAATGATATAATAGGTTTGGTGATTCGTTTGACAGAATTTTAGAAAAAAATTAAACCATTATTAAAATCAAATAAAACACGCAAATCATGCAGCAGCCTTTGCAAATCCGTCAAAAATTAGAAAGAAATTTGAGGAAAAATATTTTCTCGCAATAATTGGAAATATTTTTCGGCAGTTAGATTTCCGTCTATGAAAAACTGGCTTACGATATTATGGCAGATAATTTCAGCCCATAGATAGACTTTTTGTGGATATTGGGTATGTACCGTCGCCATCCAATGAGGATTACTATCAGACCAATATTTACAATTGCGCCTATTTAAAATACCATTTAACTGGAACGTTGCTTCGTCTGAGAAAACAATCCTTTTAACAAAATTTTCATCGCCGCCGATCATCGTCATCATTCTTTCACAGACATATCATGATTTAAAGCCACTTGTAGTAGAGACATTTTAGGGTTCTCCGCGATGTCTAATAAAATATGAGAAGAATCTTCTTCGTTGGTGCATGTTCTTGGCCGTCCTAATTTAGGTTTGATTAAATCTTTTTAATGTTTTTATCACTGTTGACTTGCTTATTGGATACCTGTTTGGCTGGGTACCGTTAAACACTGCACAAGCTTCTTCGTGACTTCTTTTTCTATCTCCATACCCAATTATCATGAGAATTTCAATTCTTTCTCTTTCCGTTAAATGATTCATAATTATTAGTTTTTTGCTAATACAACGTCAACTGACAATTAACTGTCAAGAATTTTATGTTTGACGGATTTGCGGGTTTTATTTGATTTTAATAATGTTTCAATTTTTTTCTAAAATTCTGTCAAACCAATCACCAAATCTATTATATGAACGGAAAAAGGTGTAAAATCGAGAGTCTATAAGTTAAAATGTAGGAGTTGCCAAAAATCTATATAGGTCAGGTCTTTTAATACTTGAATAAAAGAACACATGAGGTCTATTTAGAATAACAAAACATACTCTCATTATGCAAAACATTTGTGAGAGTGTAAACGTGATTTCGACCAGAATTTTAAAATATTGCATACACAAAATAAAAGTGTCCCTTTAAATAATTTAGAAGTTTTAGAAACCAACAAATTCAAAAACACAAACTTATTATTAAATATCTAATTAGATATATCTAACTCCCCAGTTTTAAATTTATTCAAGAAACCACTCCCACCAATGTCAACAAATATTGTAAATTCAGCTAGCACCTAAGATTAGTTAGTATTATATATTTGATAAAGCCTGTTTAAGCGCAACATGTCGTATTTTTATTAATACAATTTTTGGAAAATGATAGTATTGATAGTAGAAGAGATTGGAGAGTTCTAGATCCCCCCCACCACTACTGCCTCCCCCCACTACTGCCATCCCCACCACTACTTCCCCCACCAATTTTTAGTTTCAAACGCCACCACCGAGATCACTCCTTCCTCCCGAAGTCACGACTGCAAAATCCTTGGTTTTTACCCCCCACCATTTTTTGAGTTTGTAAGATCAACAGCTCTGAACAGGCACACCTGTTTGAAAGCTGTTCAGACCAGTTTGATATCTGTTCAAAACTGTTGGTGTGAACAGGTACACCTGTTTGAAAGCAGTTCAGACCAGTTTGATATCTGTTCAAAGCTGTTGGTCTGAACAGGTACACCTGTTTGAAAGCTGTTCAGACCAGTTTGATATCTGTTCAAAGCTGTTGATCTGACAAACCCAAAAAATGGTGGGGGTAAAAACCAGCGATTTTGGAGTCGTGACCTCGGGAGGAAGGAGTGACCTCGGTGGTGGCGTTTGAAACTAAAAATTAGTGGAGGAAGTAGTGGTGGGGATAGCCGTGGTGGAGGAGGCAATAGTGGTGGGGGGATCTAGAACTCTCCAATAAACTCTACTGTTAATTTATTTCAAGTGTTTTTGTGCATTTTATTAAGAATACTAGACTATTTAATTCATTATTATTACATGTCTTACGCATGTATCACGTACATCGAGAAGCGGATTAACTCTTGAAAATTCACTGATCATTTACTGAAGATGATGTCAATACATATCTACATGTATATTCTACTAAAGAGTAAATTGTATTCCTACATGTTGAGTTGATTAATTTTATTGTTGTTTACTGTACATAAGCGATGTTTTTCTCGCTATTCTAACACAATAGCAATGTAATTGAACTGACTATGAGTTTTACTTATTTAATTTACTATAACCTAAACAAAATTCATACATCTTGTGAAAAATATATATCTTCAAGATGGTCGTTTGTTTGTATATGGTTTGCATATGACATTTCAGCATTCGTTTAAGTGAAGCTTAATTATTTTTCTACATTTAACAAGCCACAATTATTTATTGTTTGTTGATATTTAAATTATGTTGTTTGACAATTTACGGACTTTAATTATATATTTATAATAATACATCTATGAGATAAACAAACACATCTAAAATAGAAACATTATTCGTACGAATGCGGCATAGCACATGTCTTCTATTTCACCACATATGTGATGCAACTAGAGTAATGATACAGTCTGAACATGTTGAACAAAACAATCATATATGAAATCCGTACAAGAAAAGTGTTATTCAAATTGTTGTTGGCAATTCCTATTGAAATAATCTCATGTTCATTGTTCATTACGTATACCAGAACAAAAATACAGTTCTACAATAAATTAATTATATAAACTGTTAAAAGCCATCGCTAACCTAAAATTACATATCTGTCTACATTTTCGTGGGTAATAAGTTAATTTTCCATATTGTAGGTAAAAATATCGTTGTTGCTTATGACGCAAATCACGTTAATTCAAACACCTTTCAGTCTCTGCGCATCTCTAACTACTTCTTCTTCTTCCACAGATAGATCTAACAATAACAAATCATCATTTTTCCTTTGCATTACTTAATGAGAGGCATAAATGCAAAATACACTATGAAACAAGATCATTATATCTGTGAAGGCGAAGTAAATTGATAAATGCCGCTCATTGAGGGAATTCTTCGGATTTAATCAGCGGGCTCCAAAATTCGGCGAGCTTTTCAATGAGAAACAACGAGACAATGGTAACGGGACAGGGTAGCATTGTGCGAAAGGGGGTTCATCCCTTAAAATACAAAACGGGGAAACGTCAACCGTCATGTCGTATAATAATATAGGTCAACTGGGCTAAATTATGGCGGAGGCAGTAACACAGTGTTCGAGAAATATGCACGGAATGACGAAAAGCTACCCACTACCTCGGCGATAATGCGAAATTGGGTCATCACAAGCTGAAGGGGAGGTGCCCGGTTCCGACGCGAAATTGAATTTGAAAAGGGGGGACTCTGTTGTCCCAACACGCGGTACATTAGTCGTCCGTAATGATACTGCGCGACGTGTAAAAGAAATGCTCGGGCAGGGATGGAGATGCGAGAGAAAGAAAAAGTGGAAATTAATTCAATATGTTCGCTTTTTACCTTGCTTCTGAGTAAAAATATTAGGTCATCTTTCTAAAAATGTTTTTTTTTTTCTGAACAAACCACCCGAGGGGACTGTATTTCTGAATTTCATCCATATAAATTTGGAATTACCTCGGTTCATAGTATAAAGCAATGTTTTCCAAACTTTTGTAAAGGGCGACCCCCTTTTTATAAGATGCCCAATTTTATTTGTAAAAAATAAAACAATACCAACCAATTAAATTTAGAGTAGAATTTTCCCTCTAGTTTAACAGAAATTCCACTTAATGAAAAATTATTTTGTTAACAAGTTGGCCAATCTCTGCTAAAAACGCAGACCACATCAAACATTACTGTGAAAATTATCGTACTGACCTCAGCTTTCTTTTTAAGTCTGTGGATGCCACCCAAATTTACAGCTTTGTAAATTCAATAATATCTGAAATTCAATAATATCTGCATCGTACGGCACTGATGACATTAATATAACCATGTTGAAAATCTGTTGCCACTGTATATTGTCTTTGATCTCACACCTAATTAATACATGTATAGTTGATTCGGTGTTCCCGGATTACTGACGGCGGGGTTATAGTATGTCCAGTACGTATATGCACAGAACAAAAAAAAACTAAAGACCTCAGGCCACTTATACTGCTGTCTGTAATGTTTGAACAGGCCGGATTCAGGGCAGGTAGATCGACTGTAGATCATCTGTTCTGTCTAACTCAAGTTATCGAAAAGAAAATGGCATACGGACAAATGTTGCACTTGCTATACGTAGACTTACAAAAAGCATACGACAGCGTGCCACTTAATTTACTTTGGAAGGCCTTGGAATCTACAAACATAAGCGTTCAGTTAATTAAAGCAATTAAAGAGTTGTACAACAATAGCGAAGCTAAAGTCAAAATAAAACAAAGACTGACAAAAGGATTTAAAATGAATAAAGGTCTTAAACAAGGTTGTTGTATTTCGCCAACGCTCTTCAAGATATATTTAGAACAAGTCCTTAAAGTATGGAAAAGAAAATGCCAAAATATGGGAATTCCATTAAATGAAACCAATTTATACACCTTGTGTTTCGCCGACGATCAAATTGTAGTCGCCCAGGAGTATTACGACTTGGAATATATGACTCGAAAACTGATAGAAGAATACAAAAAGTGGGATTTGGAAGTCAATATAAAAAAGACAGAGTATATGTGCATTGGTGGAATAAAACAAGATCTAGTATTAAATACAGGACAACGAATTAAGTCTTGTGACGAGTATAAATACTTGGGGCTAAAAATAACAGCGGACGGAACACTAGACATATAAAAGCCAAAATGTACAAGGAAGAAAAGCGACAACTTTAATAAATGGAATACTCTGGGACTAGAGTATATCGAAACAGAACAAAAAGCTCATATATAACATCATAGTAAAGAGTATTGTTACGTACAGTTCAGAGGTTTGGCCAATCAAGGACAGAACAGAGAAAATGCTGACCGCTACATAAATGGATTATTGGAGAAGAGCAGCAGGGAGATCAAGAAGAGAACGAGTTACAAATCAACGAATAAGAGAAATTATGACAGTGGGTGAACGAACTATAGTGGACGAGATAAGAACAAAACAACTGGTACCATACCAGTTGTTGTTGGCATGTGCAGAGAATGGAGAACGAAAGACTACCTAAACAAATAATACAATGGAATCCAAATGGGCGAAGAAAATGAGGAAGACCACGGAGGGAGTTGTTTACTTCGGTGAAAAAATCAGAATTTACTAGTATTTCGTCAAGTCAGACAAATTTCTAAAGAATAGCAAAATAATAAATATTTTAAGAGTATGAAAATATTTAGAGCTACACTTTGAATAATTTTTGTATAGACAAAAATCAAAATTTCGAGCGGAAGCACTTTCACTTTTATCTAAAAACAGTTTTTCGCAATTAGTCCTATTCCGCAAATTAAACATTTTTTTATAAATCTATTAAGATTAATTGATTTTGAATAATGTTTATATAATTTTTTTTTAAATTCGATCCGGATGTAACACTTCTAATAGCTTTTTTTTGCAAATATGTAGCCAATTATGCATACTATACAGTATTAATAAGACTATAGAAGTATTTAGAGTTGAAATTTTATATAAACAAAATTTCAAAATTTAGAAGTTACACTACTACTCACTGGTTTATTAAGGAAATAAAAGTATTTGAAACATAATTAAGTGTATACTTATTATTTTCTAAATTTCTAAATTTGTACATAATAAAAACACTTATTATTATTATTATTATTGCAATGTGTTTGTCACTTGTGCTATCTATGATCAAAAGCTCTTTGTTTTGTATCTTTCGGAAATTTAAGCATAGTTAAGGATGAACAGTATAATACTAGATCTTTCTAAACTTTATAGAATTATCTTGCCTTTATGTAATCAACAAATCTGGTCGCGGAGGTACTGATGTACTGTGCAGTATTAAATATTTATGCGTGTTATATTAATTCTTAGGTATTTAACGTTTTGCTAAATATGGACAATTCTGTGAAAAATTCATTGAACCATCTGCATCTCAAAGTTGCAAGAATACAAAGAAGAACAAATTGTAAAGTGATAAATATGCCAAATATGGGTTTACTGTTATTTTGAATAAATACCAATGAGCAGTCTGTGGAGCAGTTTTATCAAATAGAAATATGTAGCCATCAAAACTACTTCGACAATTAAAGTAGAGGGTCTCAGCCGATTCTGGTACCTCCTCATTGACATTACTTGAACCTCGTTCTCTTTCATGAAACAACAACATGTTGCTTCTTCTTCCTTTGCGAGTGCACGTGGTGACGGATTAATACTAACATTAAACAACACTACTTTCAATGCATATATACGATAATCATTTCTACCCCACCCTTCTTGATGACCTTGACCCGTTACCTTGACCTCCACTTTAACTAGGTCTTTGACCTTGAACTTTTGACCTTGACGCTTAACATTACCTTGATCTGTAATGGACATTATAGAACCTCCTTATTGATCTTGTGCTTGACCTTGACATTGTTTGACCTTGAATTTATTTGACCTTGCTTGACCTTGACCTTGTTTGACCTTCACCGCACAGTCACAGCCGATTCTGGGACCTCCTCATTGACCTTGATCTATGCCTGTGCATGATCAAGGTCAATGAGGAGGTACCAGAATTGGCTGAGACCCTCTACTATTTAAATAGCAAACATCAACAAAAAAAGACAAACCTTTATAATTCTATGGACGATAAGTAAGCTCCTTCCACAGTTGCATATCGCATTGCAAAAACAAGTAAGCCACATACAATTGCTGAAGACTTAATTTTACCAGCACCAGTTGAGATAGTGGAAATATTAATTGGTGGAGAGGAAAATACGAATTTAAAAACAATATTTCTATCAACACCAATTCAATAATAATATCCCAAACATAATATATTCGACAAGTAATTATTGAAAATATCAAGAAATACGATATTGACTGGGTGAAATGCGTTGCTATATGCACTGTTGATGCCAAGGCTGTGACAGTCTTTTCATATTGTCAAATTACATAAGAAGTAATGCTACATGTTAAATATCTGCACTATTTTATACAATGAGAAGCTCTTGCTCCAAAGTCTTCACCTTCCGGAATGGACTTTGTTATGAAAAGTGTCATTATAGTTGTAAATTCTATCAAAGACATTACACTCGTAATTTTAGAAAGATTATTGAAGGCATACGTTCTTTATTACACAAAAGTGATGTGGCTTTTGAGAAGTAAGGTTCGAAGAGACTTTTTCAGTTAAAACAGACCTTTTGATGTACTTACAAGATGAGTAATCAGAATATCAAAGCCTATTTCTCAATCCTTTTGGCTGGCTTTTCTTGATGATATATTCCAACACCTAAATGTTTTAAATAATGACAACGGGGGAAAATTAATGGATTTATGAAAAAGCTCGGCTAATGGAAAATTTCATCCGAGAAAAAGAATTTTTATACAATTCAATGCTTTCAAGAACTCATAGAAGATCTTTTTAAGTATTATGTGGCAAAGTACGAGCAAGTTTTTTTTATACGGGCAAGTTACTTTGTCCAATTTAAAACAACAGTTTTGTGAATATTTTTCAAATATAGGTCAAACCATTTATGACAATTACAGATAAATACTGAATCCCTTTTTGGAGGTACATTTTCAGAGGGAACCAAAGGTGATTCCGCCGCCACTGCTTAATCTCAACCTCAAATATCATAAACAGGTATATTTCCCTTAAATTTTATATAATTTATTTAAATTAATATTTTACTAAATTGTGCACCTAAAAACTGGTAGAGCTGTAATCAATAAATAAAAGAAACCACGTACATTGAACTTGGAATCCGTGCTGACCTAAATTCGCCAAACAAAATAAAAAGAAGCTAGCGTACTACACGACAGAGCCTGTGCTTTACCGCTCACGAGATATACAACTCTTTGCCTTTCGAATGAAACAATTGAATACGACTAGTACGTCGACGGCAAACAAAAGAGAAGATATTTAAAAGGGACTGTGTGGATACGCACATTCGCCGAAAGTTTTAACTGCGATATCTGGCGAAGCTATTAGGTACCTACACAACAAATGTTTCCGCGTCCTACGTGTGTGTGCGTCTCTGTGTGTATGAATGATGTAGGTCTAGGTATTCAACATATTTCGTATTTATGTGAGCCTCTGTTTCGGCTTACCTGTGCGCTCTTGTAAAGCTAGGTAGGCGAATGGGAAGCCTCTGTTTTAAACCTCTCCTGGAGTTGTACATACATGCGGGAGAATTATTCGCGTGTTTATTCATCATCTCCGAGCACAAATGCAAATAAATATTATCGTTTTGGGGGAATAAAGTTCAGCATGTGTGTATGTGTGTGTATACATATTAACCGAAATACGTTAAGACTCAAAGTAAACTAAATGTTGGCTAATATAAACGATGAAACAACTTTGGAGTACATACGTTGTAGGCATAGGAAGATTTTTAACAAGCAAATGTCATTTGTAATAAAAAAAAAATAACACGGCGGATACCAAATGGGCACCACACCATCCCGAGAGTAATTAAAGAAATTATAATATTATAAAACAGATTTTCTAAAATTACTGGAGATGAGTACAGTCAATTGTTGCCTTCTTGATTGCTACATAACGTATATCGCCTTATTAGTTCTTTTCCGTCTGAAAAATATGGTTTTACACACAAATGACGACAAACTGAGTATGGCTTTAATTTATGGAGAATCCCGTAGAAATGCATCTGAAGCAGTACGATTATATGTTCGACGCTTTCCAAACAGGCCTTCACCAGATCACTAAACATTTATAAGTCTGTGTGCAAATCTCAGAAATTACTGTAACTTCAAAAAACAAAAACAATTAAGGCAGAAAAGAGTAAGAGATGATGAAATTACATCAGCGGCACTACAAACAGTTAATAATAATCAACATACGAGCCCCGTCCCGTTTCAATTGGCACACCTACTAAAATTTTAAATTTTTCTCAAAACATGTATGAAAAACGGTTACTATCAATTTTTTTAAATGTAAAATAAAAGGATAACACTCTTAAACGTTGAACAATATATGTTAAATATGTACGTCAAAAAAAATATATTAGATAAAAACAAAATTCACCAGTTAACCATTTGTGTCTGATTTGTTCATGTATTCTTAAGACATAAAAATTGGTAAAAATCGAGGTAGCTATGAAAGATATGTCAAAACTTCCATTAATTCATCGTTAGGTTATATTGTGGGCAGTAAATATTATTATTATACGCTGTAGTTATTGTAATTAAATAAACAATGGCAAGAGATAAAGCAATTGATGAAAAAATTAGGTCAATAATTGTAAAACTATCGAATGAAGGGAATTCATATTCTGAAATTGGAAAATTGTTGGATATATCAAGGTACAGTGTTAGAAATGTAATAAAATTTTACAAGAAAAACAGTTCAGTGACCCCAAAACCCCGTAATACAAAGAAAAGCAAACTCACTGATAACGACAGAAGAGCTTTGAAACGAATAATAAAACAAAATATGCGTGCCAATTATAGCCATGCAGTTGAGTGTACTATGGAGTGATGCTGTAGGAAGACGTGTATCAAGATCCACATGTCAGAGAGAAGCTCAGAAACTTGGATTTGGGTCGTACAAGGTGACACTTTTGAAATACTAATAATTTTGTTTTGTTAAATATCTTTTTCTCTAGGCCAAAGAAAAACCTTTATTGACCTCAACATAATAGAAAAATAGATTGAAATGGGCCAAAGACCATAGTAATTGGGACTTGAAACAGTGGAACAAAATACATTGGAGTGATGAGTCTCGATGTGAAGTCTGTATAGGTGACAGTCGGAGTCGAGTCCTCCGTGAAAAACATGAGACATTTCATCCAAATTGTCTGAAACGAAAAGTTAAATTTCCGGCATCCGTTATGGTGTGGGGGTCGATGTCGGCAAAAGGTGTCGGGCGGTTATATTTTATAGATGGTATTGTCAATACCGATAAATATTTAACCATTCTTAAGGAATATTTGTTACCCACGATGAAAGAAAGTTTGAATTCGGGGGATGACTTTATATTCCAGCAGGACGGGGCTGCTTGTCATACGTCAAAAACAGCATTAAAATGGTTTAAGGACAATAATATTCGATTGTTAAAATGGGTCTCAAGCAGCCCAGACCTATCGCCCATAGAGACTCTATGGCATAAAATGAAAAAGGCCTTGCGCGCAGCTCCTGCAAGATCAGTGGGAGAATTGAAAACCAGGCTTCGAGAAATATGGCACGGATTCACGGCACAAGATTGCCAAGAACTTGTAAATACAATGCCCAGGAGAATCCATGCCGTTATCAAAGCTAAAGGCGATGTAACGCAATGGTAAAGTTTCGTTAATGTTTGTCAATGGTTGTTCGTCTGAAGTTTCTTTATATATAATTATTATTATTATTGATTTTTTTTTCGAAATAAGTTAGTTTGTAATTGTTGGCAAAAAGGCTTGATGAAAAATAAAAAACTTTTAACATATTTATGAACAGGATTTCTTCTTCTAAATGTTACTTACTAAAAATTTTAGAGGTGTGCCAATTGAAACGGGACGGGGCTCGTACATCATTACAGCAATTAAAAGAACAGCATGATCTCAATGTAACCTTTTGCCGTAGGATTTTAAAAGAAAATAAATAATTTCCGTATAAAATTCCTTTAGTGCACCACATAACAATAGGAAATATCCACGCACATTCGATTTTCTGGCAGAATTTTCTGTAATGTTAACGGAAAGCAATAACTTTATAAATCAGATCATGTGGAGTGACGAATGTCGTTTCACAACAATGGTACCATAATTAAGCATAATGCTCGTTATGGGTCAGAAGATAATCCTAGGTGGATAAGGCAAAGAAGGAATCAAACTGTTTTTGGCGTTAACGTTTGGTGAGGAACTTTATATGGATATATCTTAAGCCCCAACTTCTATTATGAAACATTAACTCGTGTGCGCTATTTACAATTCCTGCTAAATGAGTTACCACTACTTTTGGAAGATGTATCAATAGAGTTGCGAAATAATATGTGGTTACATCAAGACGGAGCACCTGCTCATATTGGCAACATAGTTACTGACTACTTTAATCAAACGTTACGACGTCGTTAGATAGGTACCAATGGCGTCCTCAGGTTGCCGGCTCGTTCGCTGGATCTAACACTGCTAGATTTTTCTTGCGGGGTTACTTGAAAGCTGAAGTTTACAAAGAACCCATAACAGATATAATACCTTTATAATAAAATTATGCAAGTGTTTAAAAAATTAGTAGAAATACATTGTTAAATGTTTGCGGAAGAGAACTAATAAGGCGATATACGTTATGTAGCAATCAAGATGGCAACAATTTTGAACATCTTTGCTAGTTTATTTGATCCGTTTAAATATTTAATCGAAATAAAGACGAAAATTGAAATTACTCTTACTTTCTTTAAACACGAATATCTATCAAACCGTTAAATTTTGGAAACTAACACAAATAATAAAATTCACAATAATTTTAATGCTCTTTCAAATAAAAAACAAATGAAGATTATGGCGACCAAAAAATTCGTTTCATCGCAGCGCCATCTATATATTCACCTAATAAAACACAATTGTGAGAGCAAACTAGAGTCAATCACATTCTTTATTAATTGCTTTTTACAAAATTCAAATATTTTTATCTGTTTCCGAGATATTTGCCCTGGGAGTTTTTATTGGTACATCCTGTATATACAGGCTGAGTTATCTCCACGGCTAAATAGAACACCCTATATATTATTAAATTTTTATATTCCCTGTATAATTTTTAGTCTAAAAGTAATAAGATAATATAAGCCTAAAGTCTAAAGTTTTCAACTTATTCCAATTTTTCTGAAAAATTCAATGTTTGTATAAAATTATATTTCTCGAAAACGACGTAATAGACGGAATTTTTTTTTTGCAGTATTGTTCACTATAAGAGGTCATACAGAAGCATGTTTTATTTTTTTTACGGTTACTAACTGCATGTGCAGAAAACTGGCTTAAATTACATGATACGTTTTTGTATAAAACTCTTTTTTTTTCAAATGGAACACCCTATATATCAGTTGATTTTTGAATTGCTTATTATATTTCACATCAGAAACATGTAAGATGTTGATACTTCAAAAGTGACTATTACTAATCTGTTATCGCTTTTTGATATAATTTTGTCAGTTTTATGGTTTTATATTAATATAGCAAAGCATGCCGTGAAATTAGCTGTGATGTTGATGGATGACGTTTAATAAGTTACTTTTTAGTTGACAAGTATAATTTGTTGATGCTATTAATCTTAAAATAATTGAAGTGATTTTATAATGATGTGATGTTTGTACTGGGGGAAAGTCAAAGAAATTATTTATTAGTTCAGAAAGTTTAGCGGCAGAGTTACCTTCTAAGATGTCCCTGAACATATGTCTTAGGAAAAGTAATGGACTCTTTCATTACTACTGATAATTATTGGAAGACGTTCCACTAAATTTAAGAAGAGACATGTGGATGGAACAAGATGGAGCACCACCACATTCTTCATTACAGGCACGGAATATTTTAAACGAAAGGTATCCAAGTCGTGGAGGCCCTATTCACCGGGTGCTAGATCTCCGGATATTACAAAATTACAGTTTTTATGGGGACACGTAAAAGAGCAACTGTACAGAATACCTGTAATAAGAAAAGCAGCAATGCTGGAAGATACTCGAGAATTATTTAGAAATATAAGTCATCAAGTTCTTCTTAATGTCGATATATGGAATGGAAACTCATTTGAATACTTGTTGAAATAATTATTGCTTATTTTATTATACATATTTATTGTTATTTTGTAGTTTCTTTTTCACTAATTACAGATCCGTTGATACCTCCTAATTCCTGTTCCTGCACTTATATAGTTAAGGTATTAATTTGTTTTGTTTTAAAATTTGTTTATTGTACCATATTCTATATATTTTTTGGAATGCAGTTCTATAAACAACTCAAAATCTTAAGCAAGTAAACATTTTTTTTGTAATTCCTCCAATACTTATAAAAATCATATCTCTAGCTAATTTTTAGAAAATGTATTATAAAATAGTGGTTGTCAACTGAGTAACAACTTATTAAATGGCATCCATTCAATTATCAATGTTGCAACAAATATTATGGCTCACTATACCGTATTCAAGTAAAAAACACAAAGTTGTCAAAATTATATCAAGAAATGATAATAGCTCTGTAATAGTCACTTTTAAAGTATTAACGTCTAACATGTTTTTGATATGAAATTTAACGAGGAATTCAAAAATGAACTGATACACAGGGGGTAGTCCATTTGAAAAAATGAGGTGTGGCCACCACACGACTTTCATATACGTATGAGCGTTTCAAATTATAGAATTTTAAGAATTTCTTTTACAAAAATTATTCAAAATCCTATTCTAAGTACTTCTATTTTCTTAATAAATCTCTATAGAATGCATACTTTGCAAGATATTATCAAAAAAGTGCTACTCGCTAAGAGTAAAAGTGCTACTTCCGGTCCGAATTTTGAAATTTCATATATACAAAAAAAAATGCAAATCCAGTTTTAAATACTTTTATACTCTTGATAAATATATATAGAATGCATAACTAACGACATATTTGCAAGAAATCGCTCTTCGATAAGAGTAAAAGTGGCACTTCGGTCAGAATTTTGAAATTTTTTTTATACAAAAGATATTGAAAATTATGTTTTAAATACTTTTATACCCGTAACGTACTTGTCTAAAAAGCATGACTTGCGAAATATTCGCAAAAAACTGATTTTCGATAAGAGTAAAAGACCTACTTCCGGTAGGAATTTCGAAAAACTTTTTAAATAAAATTATTCTCAATTTTAATTTTAAGTACATATGAATTCTTTGTAAATTTGTATAAACTTAGTAGTTGACGAAATATTGGCAAAATTCGATTTTTTCGCTGAAGTAAACTGCTACTTCCGGTCCACCGATTTTACTGAAAAACTAGTCAGATCTCAAGAGGGAGATTATACACGTAAATACAAAATTTTGAATTGATATCTACAGCGGTTTGACCGCTATCGTGGTAACACACACACATACAGACACAGACATTTTTTCAAAACCACTTTTTCAGTATCAGGGGACTTCAAAACGTGGACATCTGCAAAAATCTCGAGGTCGAAAATTTTCATCATCACAATACTTCCTTATACTACGTATAAGAAAGTAAAAATTGACTTTTATACAAAAACTTGTCATGTAATTTTTCAGTTTCCATTTTTCTGCACATGCAATTAGTAACGGAAAAAAATAAAATATGCTTCTATTAAGACCCCTTATTTTGCACAATACTACAAAAAATTGTGCCCACCTAAAACAGCGTTTTCGAGAAATATAATTTTATAAAAACTTTGAATTTTTTCAGAAAAATGGGAATATGTCGAACAATTTAGATTTTAGGCCTTACTATCTTATTACTTTTTGCCTAAAAATTATACGGGGAATACAAAAATGTAATAATATATAGGTGTTCCATTTAAAAAACTATGATCAGCCACCAAGTTATGGAACACTCTGTATAATACAAAATATTTTTAAAATGTGCTTCTAATAGGCAGCTATCACAGGAAAAAGCCGATTCGAAATATTTTTACTCGTAAAGGCACAATCGGCCTAACCCGCGGAGATGACTCATCCTCTATATATATTAAAATTCTTTGCCGAATATACAAAGGTATTGAAAAAATGAACTAGCTAACTAACGACAAATTGGTTGTCATCTAAAAAACTTACAATAACAAATACAGAATGTAAAATCAAACATGTATACGGGAAAAGGTAGTCAATGAAACATACTATGTGTCTAAGATATAATATAGAATAATAATAAGTTTCTATAAGGAAACTATTTTAATATGAGCTTTAGGAGAAAAACTTATTCTGTACCAAAAATGGTGATTGTATCGAAACCCCTTTTGATAAATAAAAATAGACAATAATCATTTAAGATAAGATAAAAAAAACTTTAAAATTAATAGATAAGTTTAATGAAACGGAATCCCTTTCCGACAAAAAGAAGCCTCGCAAGGTGTACAATGATGATGATGCCGTGACCGTTATGGCTATCGAATTAGTTCCGGAACATCCTAGGAGTTCATTACGTCAGCGAGCAAGTGAACTCAATGTTAGTCATATATATAAAGCGAATAAAATTTATCCATATAAACCTAGATTTAGGCACATCTTAGAAAATGCAGGTGAGGCTTTCAGACTCGAGTTTTGTATATGTATTGGTGAGAACACTATGGAACATCGCCTTTTTAATGAGAATTTAGTATTTAGTGACGCTTTCGACAAATGGTATTGCCTCGTCAAAAATTGGAGATATTGGTCCAAGGATAATCCAAATTTTAGATTAATATCCAAAATCAGCGATATCAAAAAGTCAAATATTTGGTGCGGAATGTTAAATTAAATTAAACAGAATTATTGGATCCCATTTTTTAATGTAAATTCAATTCAACACAATTACTTGGAAATGCTCCAGAATTTTTTATTGACATCACTTGAGCAAGAGGAATTGCAACGCAGCCACTTCCAAGATGGGTGCCCAGTTCATGGCACCTTGATTGCAAGAGAATTCTTAAATTTACACTTTCCTAGTGGATTGGACGACATGGACCAACATTGGCCAGCTCGCTCACCGGAATTAAATCCCATTTTCCCAGATGAATGGCTAACTAACTAGCACATCGAAAATTCAGGTGCGACTTTCTGCGATTCTCCTCGCAATTGATTTATTTGTATTTGGTTGCGCGGCCCTATACATGTGACGCGTCACATGTATATGTCACATCATAATTACAAATTTTTAATTAATCTTGAAGAGATTTAATATGCGCACGATCCGAACCAAATAGTAACTTAGAAGAAGTCACTTTGAATTATTTAAAGTACAATTACCAAGAAAAAATCATAATTATTATCATTATTATCATTATTATTATTATTATTATTATTATTATTATTATTATCATTATTACTATTGTTATCATAATTGTTATTGTCTTTATCGTAAATATAATTATAAAAAGTATAATGAGAAACAACACAAAATTTATTAAGCCGAATTTTATATTATTTTATGGTATTTTTGAACATAAAACTCGCAATTTAAAACTCCCCATTTTGCAATTTACCATTTTTACCTCAAATCTACAATCAGAAAGTAAAAAAACTAAAGCATACTGATTTTCAGCCAAATCCGAACCTTTTTCGAGTTTTGACCAGCTTTTCGGGCGTTTCAGACCACTGTGCGCCCGATGGAATTAAGTTAAACTATCAAAAGCAAGAAATACTATTTCTTGTTCATAAAAGGTACAAAATCAGACACAGTCTAGTTTCGTATCTTTTTCATTAACAAAAGTAATTTTGAAATAATACATCCTCTTTAGTTCTAAATTTGTATAAATTGTATGTATATTTTTAACATATTTAAATTTTAAAGAAATAAATTAAGTTTATAAAAAATCAAATGGGTTTAGGCAAATATTCACTACCTTACGCATTCTGACATTTTTTACCGCTTAAATCGAATATTCCAAGCGTAAAAAAAGGAACAAATAATTCCTTTCCTTTTCGTTTCTTTCGAAAGGTTCTTTTTTAAAAAGATTATTAAATTTGATGTTAGACAATTTCATAAAGAAGAAAGTTTTATAATTGCTTTATATCGACGAAAAAAGGATCATCAAAGGATATTCCCGTTTAGAGGACAGTCTTCCATTTATATATATGTATACATTTTCAGACTGCTGTGAATTCTTGTAGAAAAGAGCTTTTCTTTCTCTCAAAAAGTAAATTTTATAAAATCATTTACTAACCCACCTACTTACTGAAACTGTTCTATTGAATTGAAGTAAATTTTCAGTTTTACAATTTTATAATTCTTTTTACTTTCTTATACGTAGTATAAGGAAGTATTGTGATGATGAAAATTTTCGACCTCGAGATTTTTGCAGATGTCCACGTTTTGAAGTCCCCTGATACCGAAAAAGTGGTTTTTAAAAAATTTCTGTGTCTGTCTGTCTGTCTGTGTGTGTGTGTGTGTGACCACGATAGCGGTCAAACCGCGATAGCTATCAATTCCAAATTTTGCATTTAGTAGTATAATCTCCCTTTTGAGAACTGATTAGATTTTCAGTATAATCGGCAGACCGGAAGTAGTAGTATACTTCAGTGAAAAAATCGAATTTACCAATATTTCGTCAACTACTAAGTTTAAGCAAATTTATAAAGAATTCATATGTACGTAAAATTGAAATTGTGAACAAATTTGTTAAAAAAGTTTTTCGAAATTCCTACCGGAAGTAGGTCTTTTACTCTTATCGAAAATCAGTTTTTTGCAAATATTTTGCAAGCCATGTTTCTTAGACAGATACGTTACGAGTATAAAAGTATTTAGAAATTCATTTTTAATACCTTTTGTATTTAAAAAAATCAAAATTCGGACCGGAACTAACATTTACTCTTACCGAATAACGATTTTTTTGCAAACATGTCGTAAATTATGCATTCTACATACATTTATCAAGAGTACAAAACTATTTAGAGTTGGATTTGGAATATTTTTTGTATAAATGAAATTTCAAAATTCGGACCGGAAGTAACACTTTTACTCTTAGCGAGTAATGCTTTCTTTCGAATATCTCGCAAAGTATGCATTCTATAGGGATTTATTAAGAGAATAAAAGTATTTATAATAGGATTTTGAATAATTTTTATATAAAAAAATTCTAAAAATTCTATAATTTGAAACTTTCATACGTATAAGAAAGTCGTGTGGTGGCCACACCGCATTTTTTCAATTCGCTTTTACTCACGTGGTGATGCTCCATATTTTAATTGTATATCGACCTAAGATCTAGTAGGCATAACAAATAAGGGATTGAGATGATTGGGGAGTTAAAAAAAATGATAAAGATACTGTGAATTGTTCAGTTTTTACGATAAACCGAGCATTATTGCTTTAATAGGTCCTATTAATGAATCCATAAACACGCGATAATATGTACATAAAATTACATTCCTGACAGTAAGACACTAACTCACTTTTATCGATGTAAACATAATAAAATTTTATTACTCAAATAGTTAAAACACTTTATTTAAACTATAATAAACTAGTCGCACGCGTTCATTAAATAACCTTTTCTCTTACACAATCTCTTTAAAATTCAAACTTGGTACTCTGTTTTTTACAATTTTCGTTAATGATATGTCGTTAATTTCCTTGTCTGACGATATTTGAATAGTTCTTCTTTTTTTTGTGAATGCACAATACATCAATTGTACAAGGGAAGATCGGAGAGTTTTTAGAATGAACTAGTAGATGGCGTTGTGCGTGCGTACCGGTCATGTGTTTTGAGCTACGAGGAAAGAATAGAACAAGAGAGATAATAAACTTGTGGTGGAATAGGTATTATTTAGACGGAGTTACCACTTTAAAGCAGGTCGCTATGGCAATATTGACCAATCATAGTTTATAAAATGAGTATTTTGAATAACTTGTCATATATCTGACACTACATCTGACATGTAACATACATATTCTATGCACTGAGGCGGCCATATTGAGTTACCACATTTGGACAAATATTATTATTAAGGAGACTCTCTCCTGTTCTATCCTTTACTCATAGGTTTTGAGTGTCCCATCTAATAAATAACTACTGTCAAATCTTTAGACAGATCTAGCGATGAAGAAACCATTAGAAAAGTTTATGAAATCGTGTTGAATGATCACTGATTAAAGTTGAAAGAGATAGCAGTAGCAGTAAGCATATCATCTAACGACGCACATTACATTTTACATCACCATTTGGACATGAGAAAGCTCAGTGCAAGATGGGTGCCGCGTTTGCTGTCAGTCGATCAAAAGCAAACTCGTGTGACCATTTCTCAGCGATGTCTGAACATGTTCAAGCGTAATCCGGTAGATTTTTTTAGACATTTAGTAACCGTATATGAAACGTGGATATACCACTTCACTCCACGAATACAAGACTAAAACACAATCAGAGCAGTGGACAGTACGTGGTGAATCAACTCCAAAGAAAGCCAAGACGATGCCGCCAGCTGAGCTGATGGCGACCGGCTTTCGGGACTTCCGAGGAATATTCCTTATCGACTACTTGCAACACTGGAGGACAATAACAAGCGTGTATTATGCGTCGTTATTAGATACACTGAACGAAGAAATCAAAGTCAAATGCCCTCATTTGGAAAAGAAAAAAGTCGTGTTCCACAAAGACAATGCCCCATCCCGCAAATCGGCAATTGCGCTGGCGAAACTGCATGAATTACGATTCCAATTAATTGAACATGCACCGTACTCGCCAGATTTGGCCCCTTCGGACATTTTTCTATTTCCGAACCTCAAGTAATGTTTGGCTGGAAAGAAAGTCTCATCGAATAATGAAATTATCGAAGCTGTAAGTGAACGTTTGGAAGGAACAAAAGCACTCGACTGGTTCATTGAAATATGTAAAAAACATCGCAATAACATATTTCGAGTGCATATTTATGATGATTTCTTCAACCTTGATAAAGTTGAGAAGCAAATATGTGGTAGATATGCAAATTTAAATATCAGAATAGATTTCGGCATTGTTTAGATCATAAATAAACACTTCCTTACGATTGATTACAGGTGCCCTTATTTAAAATTTGATCAAAACTCGACGTCAGGCAAACATTTTTGCAATAACAAAATGTACAAGAATGCATAAGTATTTTATTTAGAAAAATAATAGCGTTGGTTCATCGTTGTTAAGCACTCTGTATAATTAAAATAAAAATATTTTTATATTGCAGAGATTATGATTATCTAGCAGTTCATTAAAACAATATCGTTATCTATATTATTAGATATCATTAATGGACTTTATTCCTAGGACATAAAGAGTATTGTGTGAATTAAGGTGCACGGACACTGAGGCGAGACGAAGCCAAGAGAAGAGAACCGCATTTATTACGCCTGTTAAAAATGCACGTAATCAAATGGGTGCCCGCACACTGAAGCGTCGCGTGTCGAAGCAAAGCTTACGTACATTTCTATAGGCGTAATAAATGCGCTTTTCTTCGCTTCGGTTCGCCTCGCCTCAGTGTGCGTGCACCTTTAATATAAACACGCAATAACATTACACTTTTACATGTTTTCATAGTTAGCAGCACGTTTATGTCAAAAGTAGCGACTATATTGTTTTGCTGTACTAACAATTAGTGAGAAACAACGTATTGCAAGTTACAGCCATGTTGTTCTTGACAGTTTTCAAATGTTTTGATAGGGCTGTATCCAGATTATTCTACTCTTTTTCCGTTCTTATTTTTGGTATTTCTCTAAACACGCGCACAAAGATTATTACTTTAAGCTAACATACATCAATAACTTATGGGAATATTGCCAAAAAGTCTGGCGTGTGCTTAGGTGTTCTAAACAAGATTTTTAAACAAAAAAAAGACAATTGGAAGGTTGAGGTGAGTAGAAAAGGGAAGTATGGAAGGAAGAGGAATACAACCAAAGGAAATGCAGTTTTAAAACAAGTGAAGGTCTTCAGCTAGGCATAACACACGATGGAGGGATTATTCATGAATGCAAAGTACGTCAAAGACTTATTGGAGGCGGAGGAAACACGATTAGATCTCAGAAAAAACAATTATTGACCACTATGTGAGATGGACTACTGAATATTGGAGAAAGGTCATGTTTTCTGATGAAGGCCACATTTGGTACAAGATCAAATAACTCGTTTTGCTAGAAACACTGACAACGAAACACTTACAGCAGCTCATATTGGACAAGAAGCTAAACACCCGTTAAAGAAAATGTTTTAACACCGCTTTTTGTATAAGGATACCATATGCCGGTCGAAGACATTAATGAATATTAAAAATTACAGAGAAATTGGAAATTGAACTAAGAAAAGTTGATGTCAATCGCCGAGCAGTTTTCGAAGGTCATGTTGAGATATTTCAAAGACAACAAGATTGCATGCCTTGAATGGCCGTGAAACTCATCCTATCTAAATCCTATCGAAAATACGCGGGCTATTGTAAAATTTAAACTTAGTTATGGATTGTACAACATTAACAAAACTAGTTGGGGCTGTAAACGAGATATGGTTTCGAGACTGAAAAATGTCAGAAAATACTAAAATAAACTCGTTGAGTCAATGCCAATGTCTTGAAAATGTTATAAAACTCAAGGGAGGACATATTTTCAATAAAAAAAAAAAAAAACATGTAAATATCTACCTTTCCCTGTTTTCTTCGTTCTTTGTAACCAATAAATGATTTCTTTAAATTATCACTTGTGTCAATATAAATTCACTCAATACTGTATACAATGTTTTTAATGTTTATTTGCCTTTTTTAAAACCTTTTTTTTTATTTTTTGAAAGTATTTCTTTTTTACATTCATTCATAATAGCCTACCCTCACCCTGCCCCTGTTAATTTTGGCCCACCTTACCACATTTACCATCCGATCATCTTACTATTACCACGACCAAAAATAATTTATGTCCATAAGTTACATTCAATAGAATATTATAGATAAATAAATAAAACGTGTCCTCGCCGTGGTGTAATGCATCACGATTAAATGCACGACGTTCAATGGAGCAGAATTCAATCAAAATCTTATAGGCGATAGACAATTTCACGCCGAGATGGTCTTTTGGTCGCACGGCAGTGTGAAATTTGAAATTTCGTCATGCCGTCGCAATGCAACCGCCCGTCACCGCAACGACGCAACCCTTCATTTAACAAACCTTAACCTTGATTTTCCCCATCGACATCCGTAGGCGAACATCGAACGTTTCAGTACAATTTATTACGCAATCAGGATTCCGGATTGCCGTAGTGTAGGCTTAGGCTGACGTTTGGCCTTTGTATACATTTTATCCAGACTATGGTATACGTAGATGTGTAGGTCTACATATATGCATGTCGTCTCAGGCAGCTTCTAGAATAACATGTTCCGGGAGACTGCTCACGCGAATGACGAACTAATATGAGATATTGAAGTGTTTTGTTTACCTTTGAGAGAAATATGATTTCGGTGAGTGGCAATGACGGATGATGGAATATATCGAAAAAAACGGTAAATGCGTAGCTAACTAAATGTATGCATAAATTGAAATGATATGAGTATAAAAAAGCAATTATTTACTTTATAGCAATAGTAATAATAATAATAATAAATGTCTTTATTACCGTCTACATACGTAATAGTATATTATTCAACGAACATATAATGATGGCTAATTATTCAAAAGGGTGATGTTTGCATCACGAGCAAAGCGAGTGTCACAAAACACCCATGTGAATAATAGCCATTATATGCGAGTAGAATATTGTACTACAACGACTGTTAGGTATTTATGAAAATACTATTATTGAGGCAAATATTTATGGAATATTATTTTTATTATTTATAACATAAAAATAATAATATTAACATTAACTAATTACTAATACAATTCAACCTTTATTATTTATGTTAATAGTATCATTTGACTAATTTCTTAGGTTAATTGCAGGAGATAGAATTATCGTCTAAAATAATATTGTGGTTATAGAAATGTTTTGATTTCTGGCATTATTAGAAATATGTATTTGTATGGAGCTTGATATTTTTTAGGTTTCTTTTTATTTTTAGTTTTCTATTTTGTTTCTTAAAGAGTCATATATGCAGCCCTCAGATACTGCTGATGATTTTCATCCGCCATAGCGCTTCAAAGCTGTTATGTCACCAAATAGTGTTGCCGAAAATTTTCGAAAACTTTGCATAGAAAGTTTTTCTGGATTTGATATTTTTAAATATGCACAATTTCTTTGGTAAATTTAATAATTCAAATTCTTTAGGCAGTGCATTTACCGTCCTGATAGTTTAAAAACAGAAAATTACTTCTAATATAAGTTGAACTATTACTGATGTATTTTTTACATATTTCATAAAAATTATCGGTAATGGTAAATTTTCGAGTTATTTTTGTTTTGGTTTTGTACACATTTACTAAAAGAAACTGGTCCAAGCTCATGTAAATCACTAATGTTCATGTAATATATCTCATTAGCCCGACAAGCACACTGTTCCCATTATTAATCCAACCTTAAAAAAATAAACACCTAATTGTATATCAAGCAAACCTTTATCAATACCTTACCTTTGTTTCACAGCATTAGTAAGAAAATCGTTAATGTTTTCACAAGAGAAGGTACTAGCTTTTTTAGGTTGAAAACCTTCACTTTTACGCTTAAATAACGCTCGTAGTTTCGTATAATTTTCTAAATTTATTCCTTGACGTATGGTGGAAACGCGTTAAATTTAGTTGCACGTCATACTAGATCCATGACGGCTCGCCTTGTATATGTTGCCAGATCTATTTTTATTTCTGTCAGTGACATTTGATATAATGTCACGGTGAGGTAAGGATCACAAGTGATCCTCCTATCGGAAGATCACTCATGAATTATCTCATTCTGTTCGGATATGTTTCTTTCATTACCTCGGTAACGCCAAGTCCGTCATTACCCTGCTGAATCCGCACATTCCTTCCGTTCGATCAACTTCCGTTGAACTCATCCAACGGACAGGACTCAGCGCTAGGTAAATCAGGATTCAGGTTACGGCTGTAATAATTCTACTACTATACAGTGTTGATTCGCGACAATAACCAAAGAAAAAAATTATTCACAATACAATAAGTATAAGTAATTGAAATGCTCTAAGACTTCAGTCTTTCTCAACTTATTTATTATATTGATTTAGATTGTCGAAAAACCTTAAATGTTTCATTACGTATCCATAATATGTATAATCTAAAATAAGCAATACTTACGCTATTCACATTAAATTTAACACATGATTATAGAAGAGTTTGTAAACAGCCTCGGCTGTTTACAGAAACCTTTTGGCATTATATTCAATGGACGCAAATAAATAATAAATACATTCCTAAGAAACACTGTTTTTAAACAATTTATATCAAAGCAAAAATAAACATGAAAAAATTGACAGGAAGAATATACACAACGGACGTCTTTTTGACAGATATTATTTATATGTCAACACCGAATTGAACTATTAGTCTATTAAAAATATGTAATAAAGAAATTTAATATTGAAACGGAAATTATGTATTTGTTTGCCATGAATGCGTATATTATGATCAATTTATAAATCTTCTATTTAAGCTAATGAAATAAATGCCCCCAAGTATAATTTAACAAAGTAACTTTTTTAGTTTCTCTAATACAATTATGACAACATGTAAACGTCATCGATGACGTGCAACTGAACTTAACGCGTCTCCAGTATATGTGTGTGCGTTTGTGTGTTTACTTATAGTACTTCTAAGCATTGAATAATGAGTCCATATTGTCGATGATTTATATTTTGGGGATAGTGTTACACCAATATAATAGATTCTAAAAACGATTTCATTTTATTTATATATTTTTTTAGCTTTTAGTAAAATATCTCATAAATTATTGTGCATTCAAAATTTGACGTTTTAATTTGAATAATTAATTTGACTTTCATATGACAGCCGTGGCTTACTAACAAAATGGGTAAAAATTGCAATCATTATGTAAATGCTTAACGTAATGGATGAGTAGTGATAAAAAGTAGTGAATAATAATAATGCCATTGTGGATAGTGTACATTATTATAATTAAGAAACTAATCGTGGACAAAACAATATTAATAAAAGAACAATAATATATAACAGCATAAAAGAATTCAAAGGAATAATAATAAAGACACACGTTTCGAAAGTTGATGTTAAGAAAGTCGGTCGGTCCTCACGGTTCTATTGTATAAGTAAAGTGATGACTTAAAGCTGATGATTTTATGAAATATACCAGCAAACTGCAAGGGCCTTCTCTGTTCTTTATGTTTAGTCAACAAACATCTTTCAGTTTATTTATCTATTTATTTATTTATTTTATAAGTTTAGGTTAGGTCTTCTTATAATAATCCAATAATCCAATTCCGTTCCTCTAAATTTAGTCATTACTTTCTTTCTCAGTTTCTATAGAAATCGTTTACTATCCGTGGGCCAGGGTTGTTTAGGTCCTGTAATCCGAGCAGTTTTAACATATGATTAAAAGGTATGTTATGTAAATAAAAAAGAATCATTGTACTCAAAGGAAGAAAAAACCGATATGTCTACAACAAATGCTTTTTTTTCTAGAATACCAATTGGGAAGCTTAGTAAACACTACATCATGATCCGAAAATTGGAAAAATAAAACCCCAGATTGCAATATTACGACAGAGGTAGATATTACTGTAATGTCAACCATCGTAGCAGAAGCAGCATTAACTCGTATGGGCTTTTATATAATTTATTGTATATCAAAGGCATAAAAAAGATCTTGAATAGAAATATTAACATTATTTATGAAATTGATCATATTAATTCACCAAGACAGAAAGTAAGCTTTTAAAAAAGCGTGGAGGACTATAAACACATCCAAAATCAATCTGTTTTGATATGTAAACAATGGTGACCCAATTCTGTTCGACATTTGATCTGAAATCCATTAAATGACAAGACAAACAACCTCTAATGTTAATAGCAACACCACCGCTCTCTAGGAAAAATAATGAATAGAATAATAAAAACAAAGGAAAAAAACAGTAAAAAATAGAATTGTGACCAAAAATGAAAATAAATATGTAATACAAAAATTAAGCCGTAATTTTAAAGGCTCAAAAAATGTTATTTCTTAACAGTAGCAGTTACTAAAAACCTAGATAATATACTGTGAAATAATAAGAAATATCTCAGTCTATTAATAAACTCAAATAGTAACAAATGAAAATCTTTCAAGATAAGCAATCTATAGTTAAAACAAATAATTTTACTATGATATTTTCCATGACGGTAAGTGACCTTGTGACCTTTAAACACGCCTTGACAAGCTGTGGTTTCGTGCACTTTAGTCACGGGTTGAACTTAGCAACGGGATTTTAGTCACTGGCTGAAGTTATCTCGAGATTTTTAAATGTCAGTCAGTCAATTGAAACTCAAACAAGATGGTTGACGCTTGTCATCGATCTGTTAAACTATCCCGACGAGGCAAGACAACAGACAAGTAATTTTGTATTATTTTGATTATTTGCTGTCATGGAAAAAGTATAGTATAAAACTCAATTTATAAACACGTTATACACTCGTTTTATGAATCACGAGCATAGCGAGCGTGACTAAAATGAGATTTATAAAACTTGATACATAAAATAGTATATTATGCAGAAATCTTAAAATTAGGAAAATCTTGTAGATCAAAGAAGGATATTCACCCTGTCGTGCAACTAGTCACTATTTCTCAGAAATAAATTGTAATTATTTATTGCAATGCTGTATTGGCAATTGTCAATTATACAGGGTTCGGCAACTGGTATGACACATTTTGAATAGGATGCTATGAAAACCCAAATAATGTGATGTTAGTTACTTTGACATTAAACTTCATGTCAATACATGCCATTATGATTAGAATGGAGAAATGTCCACTAAATCAACGTATTTATGCAGTGAATAAGTTTTTTTAGAAATGGTTCCGTTATTTAAGCTCAAAGAAGTTTTCGACGGAAATTGAAATGTTGAAAGACATGGGAGAATTCCATCGCCGGAAGACAATTTTAAAGTAGGTAAACGATTTTAATGAAAGAGGCAGTCTTGCATCAAAATTTAAAGTTGGTGTTACAACTGTATGGACAGCAGAAAACATTGAAAGGGTTCGTGTCGCCGTTAATAGAAGTCCAATGAAATGTGCGAAGAAACATTAACTGGCCCTGCAAAACTATGAAAGAAGTCTTCGTTGGACTTTACGTTTTCACTCCTATAAAATTCAGATTGCGCAGTCTCTAAAGAAAGGCGATGAAGCACTTTGCATGATATTTTGCAGTGAATTCTTAGATATTTTGAATGAAGATCAAGATGTGCTGCGCTGTTTGTTATTGACGCATGAAGCTCAGCGGTTTCATAAATAAACAGAATTATCGGTACTGGTCATCGGAGGATCCTGAACATCATAAACCTCTACATGACCAGAAACCTAAACCTTTGAATTATTTGAACAAGCTATCAGTGGATTTAACCTGTGAATGTTCGGCGATAGGTTTCCGCATTGCCTTTTGTTTTTTGACAATATATAGATCACTTAGTAGCAAGTTGTGTGATTTTTAAGAACGGTTGACACTAATACTCGAAAGGCTTTCGAAAAGTATAGTACATAATTTTGATGGGGGACTTCAATGTTGACAATCTTGTAGAGAGTAATGATAAACGATTGCTGTATAATGTATTTGAATCATTTCAGCTGTCTTATATAGTGCATGGAGCGACTAAAATAGCTGCTTGTTTAGATAGAGTTACTTCCACTGCCAGTGACAAAGTGGTAACAAATATCAATGATTGTCAATGCCACATTATGGAACCACATTTGTCGGACCATACTGCACAGCGGTTATGTTTTGATTGCTCAGTAGAGAAAGTGGATAATATAGATTATTTTTTCACGCATAAATTTCACGATCATACGTTTTCTTCCTTTCGGCAGGGGCTGTCCACATTGAGGTTGAATGAGTATAGTTGCTTGAATTCTGAAAGCCTGTTTAATAAATTTTCGGATAGGTTTTGGCTT
Organism: Amphimallon solstitiale; assembly: GCA_963170755.1. NCBI lineage: Eukaryota > Metazoa > Arthropoda > Insecta > Coleoptera > Scarabaeidae > Amphimallon > Amphimallon solstitiale. The sequence continues at coordinate 35,299,028 of OY720681.1, read as the reverse complement.
CTCTTCGATATGTATTTTCCATTGACGCGGGTAATTGCAAAGAAACGAATGAAACCTATACCATGGCTCGATGTCGACTTGAGGGCTAAGAAGGAGACTCTACTAAACCTGGCTTGACTTAGAAAGGTAACAAAAGATGCAAATATATACGCATTATATAAACAATCAGAAAAGGAATATATATCTAAAATTAATATGAAAAAGAAAGCGTATTATAAAGAATAAATTAGTAGCGCATCCTGCAGACCAAAGACGTTATGGAATATTCTAAGCTGTCAATCCATTGATAGAAAAGAAGCATCACCTATTATTCTAAAGGATAACGATATAGTTATTACTGACTCGCGAACTGTCGCAAATACAATTTAGAGAAGTTTTTACGGGCCTAATAGTAAGAAATGTAAAACTTAAATTTAAAAATATCTGCATCTGAATTTGTTGACGGCGATCGGGCAATTTGACGAAAGTTGTAGTAACAACCAACTCGAAATTAATTTCAGGAAAACCAATTGCGTTGAATTCTGTCGAAAAAAACACTGCAACCACACTACAGGATGTAATTCATTTCAATAATATTGACGTGCAACTTAGTCAAAGTTCAAATTTCCTCGGTCTGGTTTTGGATATGCATCTTACGTGGCAGGACCATTTGGCTGTTCTAGCGTCGAAACTAAATAAGTGCCATTACTTGATAGGCAATCTGAAATCTATGGTGTACCCGAAATCTCTATTGAGTATTTATTATGGATTGGTGTACCCGTTATTGATTTATATGGTTGTAATTTGGGGACAAGCATGTTCAAATAATGGCTTCCAGAGGATTTTTATTATACAAAAACGTGTTATACGTTCAATTTTTAACCTACCTCCTTCTCTTTCTTGTCGGTAGACCTTTAGGGAGAGACAGATCCTAACGGTGGCTTCAATTTATATATAGGTATAAACTATTTAACATATATATACAGAGTAATTGTTGGGACATGTCGACCTCTGGAATGGTACATACCTATGTATCAGAAATAACATGCATCTTCGCACCAATTTTCCGTGCTCTGGGGCTTTCAAAAAATCGCCGTTGTATGTTGGCTCTAATTGCTTTAATATGTTACCCGGTGAAATTAAGCAATGTCAGTCACCAGCCTTGTTTAAGAAGAAACTGAAATTAAATTTAAGTGATATATGTATTTACAAACTTGCAGAATTTTAAAACGTTTTTTCTTTGTTACTAACTATTTATATTGTAACGAAATGAGTGTACGACGACAAAAAGCAGAGACCATAAATCATCTCGGCGCGGCGTATAAAAACGATATGTAATCAGCTCGTAAATATGTCATCTCACAGATGTACGACGTAAGCAAGGAAGAGTCCAGATTTCCACTGGTATATTACCGAACTTACTGGTACATTTCGAGAACATTTCATACAGGTGTATATAAGGCGACTGGGTCACCGATGGAGGATTCATTGCGGTATTGATTGCGGAGAAGTAATTACGGGATTCATTGCGGGGTTCAGTCTCGAGTGCGTGGTAGCCAAAGAAATAAATAAGTAGTGCCGTCTTATATAAATAGAAGGGTTACATAAATACGGACATATTAGTAGTAAATAAATACAAGTGTTAATTTTAATTTATTAATAGTAGTTTAAGTGTGATACGTTAGTTTATATATTTTTATATTGTTATATAATTTTAAGTACATAAATATACAGACTGTTTTAAATAAATAATTGCACGAGTTGTTTATTGGAACCCGAAAACGTTACAATATATATGTATATGTGTGTGTATTTTTTTATTTATGCATTAATTGTTATTGTATTTAATTAACTAATTGATTATCGATGTAATGTATATTGACAATGTCAATACCTACTTGTTGGGTCTATCTCAATAAAGAAATTCGAATTTGATTTTGAATTTGAAAGTGATAGTATGGTGTGGAATTGTTGAACCATACATTTCCGACGAAAATAGTCAAACAGTCACCATTAACTCCCATTGTTACATACACATGCTACAGAATTTTTTGGTATGAAAACTATGAAGATTGGGTCAAGACTAGGTATGGTTCCTGCAGGATGGTGCGACAGCCCATACAGCAAGATTCATGCTTTAACGGAAATATTTCCTAATAGAGTTATATCAAAATACGGTAACATAAATTGGCCGCCAAGTTCTTCGGATTTATGGGCTCCTAATTTCTTTTTATGGTGATTTTTAAAGAATAGGGGTATGTAAGAACCGATCACAGACTATTCAGGCATTGAAAGACATTTTTCATGAATGTCAGGATATTAATACTCAACTTCTGATCAGAGTTATGGAAGAGTTTCGAAATAAGTTAAGGTTTTGTTTTGAAGAAAATGGGGGATATTTAAAAGATATTATTTTCAAAAAAATTGCACATATTAAAGTTGTTATATATCACAAGTTGGTTCAATTTCGTCATTTTTCAATTATTTTACAGCTTCATATAGACGTGTCATACCAGTTACCGAACCCTGTATATTTCCTTAACCAAATTTTCCACAAATTTCTACTGTAATGAGAATGACGTATAATTACATTTTCATTGAAAAAATTGTATGTTGATAGAATACTCTTAAATAGTTAAGTTCAAAAAAGTTAATTTTCACTATCACATTACATTAAATTTCAAGCCATCCTGTTCCATATACAAACTTGTATATTCGGACTGGGCGTCGATGTGTTTAAAGTTATACAAGTTTGTGACTACTTCGAATTACGATGTTGCTTAACTGGCTTGAATAAACTGCCTACTGAGTATGTATGTATATTAGTAGCGACTCATCCTTTTAGCTGTGCCACTTACTTTCCCTTAAATAAAATTTAAAGGCGTGCATATCACCCGACTGAATTTTTAAAGCGAAATTTACATACACGTGTCAAACCTTAACTTTAAAAATATGTCAACCCAAACATGTAATTATTGGGATAAGATGTCATAGTTCTTATTATCATATATACAGTGTATTTTTACAGTATATAAGAAATAATCAGCATTTATAAAACAATATTATACACAAATAATTGAATTTATTCATTTGAAATGTTGCTGCGTTGGTTGTTATTATTTTGTCAAAGCAAGTTAAATTTTTTCATAATACTAGAAATTACGGTTATGTACCGGGTGACCCAACCTGGACCGATTAGACTAATTTTTTTTAATTGCTCGTAGTAGTTTGAATAAGGTTCTTAGGGAAATAAAAATTTGAAAAAAATTGGAAAATATGGGAGACACTGAAAACGCTTTTTTTCTATAGGATTATCGTATAAACTTAAGACCATAACTTACGATTTAAACCAAGAATATGCGTAATTCTTTTTTGTTTTATTTGTTATGGTCCTGGAAAAGCTTTCAGAGAGAAAAAACGGACAATTTCTAAGAGAAGTCAAAAATAATAGCAAACTACAAAAATTATCACTTTTGTATGCATTCTCGATTATATCTGTTTTGTTCGTTATGCTCTCGGAATGAAAATAAGTCAATTGAATGCGTTTAACTAAAAGAATTGCAAAATCTAGAGAAAAGCGCATTCCAACCTAAATTGGTGCGTCTGTTAGTTATCGTGTAACTTCTGAACGACTTGATCGATTGAGCGCATATTCACGCAATATATTTGTTTTGTCGAAACGATGGTCATAGCTATGCTAGGTTCAGATAGGGAGCGCTGTAGTCATGTTAAAATTTTATATCTACGAACCAAAAACTTATATTCACAATATGTAGTGGTTTAATGCCAAAAAATAATATCACAAAACCTGGACCTGATAGGTAGTGCTGTGGTCGAGTTATCATAAATTTTATATATTTACACAGTATGTTTCTGTGGTCAACAAAAACTTTTTGGTATATGCTGCCGTCCGATAGATGTCGCTATTTTTAGTAGAATACCTATCTCGCCACCTACCGGTAAAAGCAGAACATTGTTTGCCGGGCCAGCTAGTACTTAATAAAAAAAAACTCCGCAAAATTTTAAAATCTGTCAGTGGCAGCCAAAAAAACCAAACCTTAACAAAAATTTTCACATTCAGATTCGACTTTTTCTTAATTGTGATGCAGATATTTTTTTAAATATATTCATCTAAAGTAAAATCAATTTTTAGCTAAGTTTTCCTCAAATTTTAAGTGTAGTGGAAAGCATCTAAATTCCATTTATAATTTACATACTGCCTACAGTAATCAACACAGTAAAATTTGGTATTTATGGCCGTTTATAAACAAAAATTCTCGACGAAATGGTCAATACCTTTGGGGACACCCCCTGCCACTACTACTCCAGCGAGCTACGCTCTAGTAGACTAGCCGGCCTTCGGCTGCAACCCAAGGTTTACCGCCACTGGCAAAATAACCCTTATTTATAAAATTAATTTTTTATATTGATATATCAATAGGTACATAGCAGATATTGGCACTTACCTCAATCAAATTAAAGTTATATGACCACGCAGCAACATTTAAATTATTTAATTACTGGAAAACATTAACAATACGTCCTCGTATATCTTATCTTGTCGTAGGTACTTCTCTGTAGAACATTTGTTTAATAAATCTTCTACCAGGGTAATAAATATTCTTCTGTTGGGATGTGATCGATCTGAAAAACTTTCGATGAAAAGTTCCGCTGCCTGCATGGCATTCCTTCTGCATTCCCCAAACAAAAATTAGAAGCACTTCCACTCCACCTTCACTATTGAAATGGCATATTATCACAAAATAGCTACACGGATCACTAGAGAATTGTAATTCGAACGTTCATGTTTATTCGTGTTTGAGAAGGTCAGAATTTCGGTCGAATTCATTTCTCTAGTGATACTTGGCTCGCTGGAGTAGTAACGGGAGTGCCAGTATTTCCCCCAAAGATCTTGACCAGTTCGTCGAGAATTAAACTAAAAAAGAGAAAAACTAAACTAAACTAAACTTCCAATTTTAGGAAAACTAAGCTAAACTTTTGATTTTAATTTAGATGAATATGTTTCAAAAATATCTGCATAATAATAATGAACAAAAAATGAAAATGTTAGTTAATGTTTTGTTTTTTTGGCTACCACATTTTTTAAACATTTTGCAGAATTTTTTTATTAAGTATGTAATAAAGTTTATAAATAAGCTCCGTTTTTGGCCGTGGCGGTAAAACTTGGGTCAACAGGTAAACTTTGGCAATGATAATTTCGATAACTTGAAAATAGAATTTTTGAATATTATACAGCAGCATTTAGTTTAACACCGTTTGCGCATTTTTTCAGCGGCAGAAGACAATTCATAAACCAATTAAAAAGAATCAATTTTCTTTGGTACAAAAAGTTTAAATTAACTATACTTGATTCAACTAGCAGAATTTTGCAATGGTATGTGGTCGAACTGAATAAGTCAAGGATACTTATTGAATTGCTATTATGGGACTGCTGAAACCTGACAAAAATCTCAATTAGTCTCAAACATACTTGGAAGAGGATTTGATGTTAGGTTGACGCTTAGGTCGCTTTATATTACTCAATAATATAAAGTATAGGAATTAGAAAAATTACCATTGTTGTTTTTATAACTCAACCAATAGTTCGTTTTGTTAATCTATTGTGCTTTTTGCTTTTAGAAAATCTAATCCCTGTTTTACACAAATGCGTTAGTGAAATTTCATGTATATGTGAAGTTTTTGATAGGTTTTGCCAGTTTGAGTAACCTGTTGTAATAAGACGGCTTAAGACGATTAAGTTAATATTTTCTACTGACCGTAAAGCAAAAGTAAATAATTTACAACAAAAACAATATAACCTGACGAATAATTAAGCATATTTTCTAAATTTTACATTTGACGATAATAATATGTATTGCTAAATACTTTCTACCTTTACCATGGTTGGATAATGTATAAGTTTTCATTGCTGATCCAATTTCTATTAAGAGTGTTTTGATTTTATCATTTATTTCAGGTCAAGTTGACGGATCATCAAGTTTGTTTAAAAGGGTAGATGTTGATGCTTCGTATGGGGACTACTGGTACTAGTTTGTGGTACAGGGGCATTAGAAACATCATCATATTCTGTTGTAACGAACTCAGCTTCTTGACTTATTCGAATTCTTCTTGACTTTCTTAAATATCTTCATTTGCATACTCAACTTGAGATGCTTGTTGTAAACGTTGTTTTTCAGTTTTTTCAAATACGTCAAAATGTCTTGAAGCGGGGGTATCACTGTATAATATATAATTTATAGAATTTCCATAGGCTATTATTTTGCTTCTCACCTTCTTGTTCTCTAAGTGCTTAACGTTTGCAATTTCGAGATCCGGATAACTTTTTTGAAAGCATTACTGAATTACTATATTATACCGGGTGTCCACACGAAAACTTTATATTGAATTATTTCTGGTGTTTTTGAAGACAAAAACTTGAAATTTTGGGTGGTTGTTCAGGATATAGGGGGACAATGAATAGTGTATTTCATACCGCCCCATCGGGTCACCCGCCGCCGCCGGCCACCCCCACTCCAATATTTTAAATGACACCCTGTATTATTTTTTGGTGGTTTTGAAAGAACACAATTTTCTTGATATTCCTATGTGAAAAAACTAGTAACACACATTATGACATTTATGAGATATTTAAATTTAAGAGTTTCAGATATCAGAAATTATTAACTCCGAAAAATCATAAGTTAGTCATGGAAATAGTTTGCTTTAAATTAGAATTGTCAAAATTGTGACTTTTGTGTTTCATTAATATTAATACTTGTAAAATTGTTCTTAAAGTTTCGGCTTTTTCGCTGAAATGGTTTATACTCTTGAAGAGAGAACTGAAATAGTGATTTTGTATGGGATTGCAAACAAAAATTATTCCCAAGCGGCGACGTTATTCAATGAAAACCATCCAAACAGAAACGTATCTGTTATTTATGTCAGAACGCTAAAAGAAAAATTTTTGCAAACTGGATCTGTAAATAATAAAAAAACGGAATACGAATAATTGTGGTGTACTAAATGAAGCTATGCAACTAGCAGTTCTTGGGCATATTAATTTAGACCCAGAGCTTTCGTTGAGAAAATTATCCGAAGTTTCGGGAGTGCCAAAATCAACCTGCCATAAGATATTAAAATTAAACAAAATGCACCCTTATAAAATTCAACTTCACCAAGAGTTGGGTGACGGTGATTTCGACAGAAGAGTCGAATTTTGTGAAATAATGACAGATATGATTCGGCAAAATGGAAATGTTTTGCGAAGTATTTGCTTTAGTGATGAAAGTTGCTTTTACTTAAATGGTCTTGTGAATAGACACAACTGTCGATATTGGAGCGACGTAAAACCCCATTTTTTCCGAGAAGGCAACACACAATATCCCCAAAAAATTAATGTATGGGCTGGAATTCTTAATAACCAAGTAATTGGCCCGATATTCTTCCAGGAAAATTTAAATGGACCTAAGTACTTACAATTTTTGGAAGAGCTAATACATCCTCTTATCATACAGTGTCTAGAAGAAAACTTGAATGAAATAGAGGAGGAGCAATTATATTTTCAACAAGATGGAGCTGGGCCACATTACTGTTTAGACGTTAGGAATTATTTGGATAATATTTTCCCAGGACATTGGATTGGACGTAGGGGCTCTATTGAATGGCCAGCTCTCTCCCCCGATTTAACTCCCCTAGATAGATTTCTTTTTGTGGGGACATTTGAAGTCTGTTGTTTATAAGACACCGCCACAATCAATAGCTGATTTATGTAATAGAATAACAGAGGAATGTCGAAATTTAACGCCACAAGTGTTCGAAAATGTTAGAAATGCTTTTGAAAATAGACTTTATTTATGTTTAAATGTAAACGGTGAACAATTTGAGCATTTAATTTAACTAAAATGTTGTGAATAAATCTTGTTTTAAGTATTTCCATGACTAACTTATGATTTTTCGGAGTTAATAATTTCTGATATCTGAAACTTTTAAATTTAAATATCTCATAAATGTCATAATGTGTGTTACTAGTTTTTTCACATAGGAATATCAAGAAAATTGTGTTCTTTCAAAACCACCAAAAAAAAATACAGGGTGTCATTTAAAATATTGGAGTGGGGGTGGCCGGCGGCGGCGGGTGACCCGATGGGGCGGTATGAAATACACTATTCATTGTCCCCCTATACCCTGAACAACCACCCAAAATTTCAAGTTTTTGTCTTCAAAAACACCAGAAATAATTCAATATAAAGTTTTCGTGTGGACACCCGGTATAAATTAAAACAAAAGTAAATTTTATAATATAAGAAAGGATATTGAATATGTTTAAGATGCGGTCTTGCAATACTATCTCACAATATCAGAAGGCTGTAATTATTTTCTATTAATATTCGAAATGGCCAAAGACGCGTTTACCTCGCTTACCTCGCTTACCGTCTAGCTTGCTTCTAAAATCCATTGACCTTAAACCATTCTTGAGCTTTAGTCATCACTCTCACTGCATGACTCCCATCCTTTATATCATCGATACAAACTGGGAAGGATGCATCGTCCGCATATTGGACAACTTCGGAGACTAAACCCAATACCGTGTAGTACACCCTGTCCCATCTTAGCCACATTCTACACCTCACTTTCCCAGTCAACTATCTATTTTCTGTCCCACAAATAGATGCTCATTAGATCTTAGGTAATATTTGTAATGATGCCCCAATACAACTTTTGGAAATGGATGTTCTTAGTCTACTAAGTCAAAAGCCTATGAAAGATCCCTAAGAGATGCTGCATGTCCCGATCGGCATCGGGGACACACTTAATAACAATACAAGTGTTTAGAACTTAATTTAGCAAGTGAATGCAGAACATACATAGTCGTTTATTCAAATTGTTCTGGAATCATAAAAAGTACATTAATTTGTTAAATAATGCACTTTTTTTTGTAGAATCTTTTATAGAAGCTAGTACGAAACAAAAAAATGCGATAGAAAACAATAACAGACATAATAAGGATAACGCAGAAAGCTTTACGAGAACCAATGCTTATCTAATCCGATCCTCAAAGAAATGGTTAAGGGCACATAAAGGCGAAAGACGATCTTTCAACTGGAACAAACGAGGAAAAAGATGCGACCGTTCCATTCTAGATTCTAAACGGATAGTTACACAACGTACTCGTGTATATATTGTTTGACATTGAACTTAGACGTTAATATGGCGGACGTAATTCCTTCAGATTTAGAAGTAAAATGTTCACGTGAATTTACAGTGGACCGCATATATCTAGTTGATGTGACAGGCTACACCGATTGAACGAGCTCCTCCAACTATGAGCATCGAGACTGGGCGAACAATACGTGCACTGTTGTTGAAGTAGGGACTAGGGACAATTCATTGTCGCATATCTACATGTAAAACACTCCAGGACATGTTATACACGAACATTGTAAGGGTTATTCGTTGCTCTAGTAGTTTAGACTAGACGGATTATAAATGGCACTATTAAATAAAAATTGTCGTACATATACATATATGTAAATGCAAGTATCACTTATGAAAAAAATATTTTAAGCAGATTCAGAGACTCTAAAGAATTGAAAAATTCGAGATATTGAAAATTTGATCAACCAAGTAAATCGTAGAAGAAATTTTTGTGTGATACAACAGAAGATAAATGTAGACTATGACCATATGTCTTCAAATTTATGCGCCCCTCTTTTGGTATGCTTATATTTTTATTACTTGAGGGTGTTTTCATAAAATTGTAGCGTATATATTAGGCAACCTAACAATAATAATATGCGTTCCTTGACCTGCTGGTAAACTAACATGTTTAACAACTAGTTTTACTTAATTATTCTCACTTGTTATTTTTTTTTATTCAATTTGGTGAAGGCGCCGGTGTAAATTCTTTTTCTTTCTCGTAACATTAATTCTAATCATAATTATATCTTCTAACACAAAACATAACTTCATTTATATACAGTGCGTAGCATAACTGACGTACAAAATGAGAATAATTTTTATTATGGACAGTATTAAAAATTTTACTTTGTAAATCGTATGTGGTTACTGAAAGCTTGCAGAGGGTGTCCGAGAACCTATCATATTTATAGTTTAAAAATACATATTAAAAAAAACGTGCCTTACATATTTAATCTTCGGCATTTTTTGAACATTTTTGATTTATTATTTTTTAATAAATTGTGAAGATTATAAATCAGACTGGCCAACAAAATTTTTATCCTAAGTTAGTAATTGACAGACGTAAACAGCATATGCAAAGCAAAAGTTAGTCGAATTAATTCGGCGTTAATAAAACTGAAAACTTAAATGTTACTAAAGGGTGAATAATCCGCAAGACTCTTGCTAACCTACATACCTGTGACTTCACCTATCATTCAGACCGCCGTCGGCTCAGTTGAAAATCATCGGGGTTCCAAAACAAGTGGAATAACAGGGGATAATTATACTTTAAGTTCTGTCAAAGTCATGTTTGTGTGAGACCGCTATGTGGTTTAAAAGGTAGGGAAATAGAACCAGAAGCTCAAATGGTAATGATATCAACACACAAACAATACCAACAAAAGAGATTGAAAAAAAACATTTTTTATTTAATTACCGACAGAAATAACAGTTAAACTGTAATTCGTAAAAGAAATGTTCAAGATTACTGAATTTGATCAACACGTACATATAAAAAGAAGGTGATATCAAGTAGCTTCCAAGAACTAACGAAAGGAAACTCAAAAGCAAAGACTCACACTATTTCTTGCAAATTAATTGATTCACTACAGTTTGCTACAAGATTAATTATAGATAGAGAATATATGAAAGTAATTAATTGAGTGATGAAAGATTAAATGAACACTACAGCAAGTAAACAAGATTAATAAAAGTGTCGCAATATTGAAAAAAAGATCAATTAACATGAAAATTACTCTACTAAACTAAAATTATATCACAGGCCCTATTAAATGATATGGGCTAAGGCAAGAGTTTACGTGTAGCTCGACAAAAGTTAACCACCTAGGTGACACAGCCTGTATAACAGATTACAAGACGGTATGAACGTAAAATTTTATCTACAATAATTAAACATTAGAGACACTCCCTAAATATTAAGGTGTCACAGGAGTGAATAGACGAAAAATTCATTTTTAAATAAGAAAATAAATTTAATTAAAATTTACTCAAAATGACTTAAAAGTCGAGATCAATAGTCAAATACTTAACCAAAGAATTGTCGAAAACTTTGATAAAATCTCACGGTTTACAACGGTTAAATACGAATTCCATGAAATGATTTTGTCTACTTACATCTACACCATTGGTATGTATAGCTAAGTAAAAAGTTCTGTACACAAAACAGGTGCCAGAAGGCACTATATAATAAGATTTACATATGAACATATCTACGTGAGAAATTTCTTGAATTAGCGGCATTTTAAATTAATTGATGACAATTACTTGCATTGTTTAATTGTTAATGATTTTAAGGAAAAGAAACACACCACCCCGAGGACTAACACATATGCATCAGTTTCGTTTAACCACTACAACGTGAACACTCGTCAGCTCGGCCTCTGTAATGTGTTCATTTTCCTATCTAGATTATATGTGTTTAATATATACATTAACCACATATAAAATATTAATTATAAGATTTACATATACAAACAGACTAAAAGCCTGCCTAATCAATTCAAAAACCATATACAAGACCTGCTCATTAATTATTCAAAACAAAAATTAATATGAAAATAAAACTTCATTAGCACTTATCTTATGGAAGATAATCAGGCCACAGATCCCGAATTAAAGTTGATGCGATAGCTTAGTTTAGTAGTTAATAATCTGTAAATTGCGGTGAAGAAAAATAGCAACATATACTAGAACACCTAATCAGTCACAGCCCACTCATATTCCAGTTAAATAGTGTTTCTAGATGGTACTAGGTCTAATAAGAAAAAGAAACTATTATTCAACGGAAAGCTGATATAACTGATAAATGCACGTGGTGTCGAACATATTAAAGCTAATGAAAATTAAGGGTTAGAAAACAACAGAGCGGTTTTACAAAGAAAGAAATGATTGTATTTGGCTATTACAATTCTCTCTTTTAGTGCTAAATAACTCGGTATATATGTGCCAATTAAAATCCGACACAAAAAAAAAGTCGTAAGGGGAGATAATGGACGACAAACGAACATCGTCCTCATTCAATACAAAAGTCCAATTAATTCTCCACAAAATGATCCAATCCAACCTGAATCCGATAATCTATTGTTAGTACGACATATATAAAATCATTGGAATAAATCTTGACAGCGACAACGCAAGCATTTGCGCAATAAAATACTTTAATTGAAAATTAGAAATATGTAAACTATAAAATATCATAGAACATACATAGATATTCTGTGGTAAAATATTTAGAATTTTAACAACAAAAAATTCAATTGAAATGCACCAGATATCAGATTTTAATTAGTAAATTTCAAGCAGATAGACAAAATAACAAAACTAATTTTTGAAAGATGGCACCACAAGAACGTTATGCAAATTAAATCACAATTCATTAAAAATGAAATTAAATCATACATACAAAAGGGCATTACAAAAGTTCTAACTAAAATTATTTAATAATATTCTGCTAATAATAAGGGATCCAGTACATAGAATATTTAATAAAATGAAAAATCATATAAGCTGCATATACAACAACCAATTATGCATGCCGTATACATTGTATGCCCCAAAGAAATAAACAAAGTTGCTAATAAAAATTAAACTGGTAAATAAAATAAACTGTAAATCAAAAGCGTTACAGCGGTTACTATATCTTAATAAAAAAAAATACATATATACAGGAAGAACTTTTAGACCGTAACAAAACAAAAATTGTTTCATTAAAATCCAAACAAAATTAGCACTACTTTTTATTAAAATAAATGTTTCTATATTTTCTATACAAATTAGTATATATTGTATCATGGCAAAACTAAAAGCTCGCAGGTCAGTATTATTAGAACATTACAAGTTAGGTATTCTAATATTCTCAAGAAGCCACGTATGCATAGTTTGTTCGAAATCTTGCATTTTACTTTATATAACTTCAATTATCTTCTATTTCGTGGATGACTGACAATCAAAATAAGAGAGAACGTGGGATTAAAGATAATTTCACACAAAAACCGTCTCTGGTATAATCTCTAGCAGTTCACAAATCCCTCAGGTTTAGCATTGCGAATCTATAACCTACACCGACTCATTCCTACGCCAATTTTGAGAGCACCGTCGTACATAATTATGCAAACGAAACAGAAGCACTCCAACCACCGCCGCCATAACCGCATTTAATGTTTTAATAAGTGTTGCAGTTGATTTTTGCAGATGCCACATCCAGTCAGTCCGAAATATGTTACGTCCGGGTTTGGAAGCGGACGTCACATCTCGAGAACGAAATCGTCCCACCATTTCCCGCATTAATATACAAACTTGTCACGTTCAAATTCGGATGTGTGGAGGCGGTAAGCGGCAGAGGAGAGACAGGGGGTGGTTGTCGCGGTCGCGACGACTTCTTCATTAATATTGTAACACTCGCTTTGGTCGTATCTCATAAAGTACGACTTTCCAAAGATAATTAAACAGTTTGCGACAAGTTTTTGTCTTACGAGTCACCGTGGTGTTTCTACAATTTTGCATTTGCTTCGAAATAATAATATTTAGGTTATATATATCTTGTGAATTTTATTTATAATACATACACCAATTTATAAATAAATATGACAATGCGTTTGCACTTTCAATAAAATCGGATGACCGGAAGTAGTAGTTTACTTCAAAGAAACAATCAAATTTTGCCAATATCTCGTCAACTACTAAGTTTGTTCAAATTTTGAGGAAATAGAAAATTACTCAAAAGTAAATTTGACACATTTTTTAATAAAAAAAGAATTTTGAAATTCCTACCGAAAGTAGATATTTTATTCTTATCGAAAAATAGTATTCTGCGAATGTTTCCAAAATTATGTTTTATTAGCAGATACATTAAAAGCATGAAAGTATTTAAAGCTGGATTTTGAAAATTTTTGTATAAAAAAATTTTGTCGTCTAAAAGTCGAATTAATTACTCAAATTGAAACGTCACATTTAGAATGCAAAATAATTTACGAAATATTTTACGAAAAACTAAGAAAATATTAACTAATAAGAAAATTGTATAAGAAGGCGTTTGAATATCGTTTAAATTGGACAAGAGAAACATATAATCGTTTTCAAAATCTGTTATATTGGGGTATTTTATAGAGCTATACACAAAACATAAATCCTTGACACCATGGACTCATTATTCAATGCTTAACCTTCGGATGCACAAGCTGGGGTGATTTTTAACCCCAATATTATATTTTTTATCAAAATTGAATAAATTTTGATACGATAGTTTTCCTATTTTTACTATTTCACTTTTTTATTATTTAAGATATTTCTGTAATAATTGTATAAAAACAAAGAAAGCGAAAAATATTACGATTTTTTAGCGTAGGGTCACACTTGACCCATCTTGGACACGTTTGTTAAGATTTGATCTTGTGTTTGAATAATTATTTTCTGCTTCGCATATCCTTTCTAACCTCAAAATTTCAATAGTGTTGCAGTAATTGTGCCATCCCGTCATTGTCAGCTTGTCACGTAGATATTTGACGCAAGCTGGACTTGAAGAAGAAGCTGCAAATATTGACTTGGATGACTTCGACGGGGATGACATACCTAGCGAAGAGGAAGATGTTGTATTTCACGGCAGCAATGAAGAAGAAAACAATGACGAAGATGACGTTCGTTATCGTCATCTTCGTCATTGAAGCTGTAGAAGATAATAATGATGACTGTATTGAATCTTGTGATGGTACAAAATGGTTTACCCAGCCCAAACGTGCAAGTAAGCGACATTCTTCCAACGTGATGAAAACCAAGCTGGGCTTGACGAATGTATGTGAGAATATTGAAAGTTTTGTCAACGCTTCCGATTTGTTTATATCTCCAAATATTATTGACATATTGGTAAGAGAAACGAACAGAAAAGCTGTTTCATTCTATAAAAACAATAATAAAATTGGAAATACGTCGACATTGTTGAAATGCGAGCATTTATTGGTCTTCTGTTTCTGGCTGGATGTTGGCGAGGAAGAAGAGAGCCAATTCGAGAGATGTGTGAGTTTGACAATGCAGGTTTTCAATTTTTCCAGCAACAATGCCAAGAAATAGATTTGAAGAAGTAATAAGATTTAAGGTTCGACAATTTTGAAACCAGAGCAGTACGAAGGAAAGTGAAAATGTTAACTGCAATTCAAGAAATTTTCGATAATTTCGTAAGAAATTGTAAAGAAAGTTATAATCAAATTCCCAACTTGTGTATAGATGAATAATTAGAACCATTTAGAGGGCGGTGTCCTTTCAGAGTTTACATAAAGTCTAAACCAGACAAGTATGGGATAAAAGTGTGGGCTTCATGTGATGTTGAAAACTCGTTAATTTACAATTTTATACGGTAATGAACAATGGGACTCCTGAAAAAGAACAAGGGAAAAGAGTCATAAAAGACTTAGTCCACCATTTAGATCAAGGATATGAGATTACCATGGACAACTTCTTCACTTCCTTACAATTAGCCGGTGATTTATTGGAAGAAAAGAAAACTTTAGTAGGTACAATGCGACAAAATCGTCGTGAAGTTCCGAAAGAAATGTTACCAAATGGAAAGAAACAAAGAAGAACATTTCAGTATGTTTTGTTCACTGATAATGTAACCATGATATCCTACGTTCATAAGAAGAACCGCATTGTAGTACTTCTTTCCTCCCAGCATTATAACAACGAAATTTCAGATGAAAATAACCACAAACCATCCATAATATTGGGTTACAATTATGATAAAGGAGCTGTGGATACAATGGACAATATGGTGAAAAAATATGCTTGTAACAGATCCACTATGTATACGTTTTGTATAAACTCAAATTTCCACACTATGAAAACGGAAAAACCTGCACAAGAAGATTATTTCTAAAACAGCTTGGTCTTGAACTGGTACGTCCTCAAGTCCAAAGACGTGCCGAAAAAGGTTTTTCTGGAGTCTATAAAAGCGTACAACTGTCAATCAGCGCCGTAATTGACATAAAACATGAATCAAATATCAGGCAACCAGCAAATGATCAAAACCGAGAAAGATGCAGGTCTTGCCCCAGGATCAGTGACAAAAAGTACTCAGACAAATGCCAATACTGCAACCATTTTTTTGTAAAGAACATGTAGTTATAAAAATGGAAAAAACTTATAAAGAATGTTCAAATAACCTTTAAATAATTAGAAATTTGTTTGATAAAGTATAATTAAGTTATTCAAGTACATTTTTTCGACCTATATGAATAAATTTCACAAAATAAGTGGTTTAAAATTTGACCCCATCTTGGTAGTCAATGTAACAAAAAATCCGAAGCATCCGAAGGTCAAAAGTACTCTTAATTTACATCAAGGAATATATTTAGAAAATGATACAAAACTACGAGCGTGTTATTAAAGCGAAAAAGTTAAAGTTTTCGATCTAAAAAGCTAGTTTTGTGGAAAAATATTAATGATTTTCTTACTTAAACATCAGACGACAAAACCAAGACAAAAATAACTAGAGAATTTACCATTACCAATAATGTTTATGAAATATGTAACAAATACATCAAATCAATAATCTTTCAACTTATATTACACGTGACTTGTTATTTTCAAACTATCACAAAGGTAAATGCACTACCAAAGAATTGGTATTAATAAATTTGCCAAAAAGCGAAAAGAAATTGCCGCATTTTTTAAAATATCAAATTCAGAAAAAAATTCTGGGCGCAGTTTTCGCAGATTTTGTGCAACTCTACTTATTGATGCAGGCGGTGATATAACAGCTTTGAAACGCCATGGCGGATGGAAATCATCAGCAGTGGCTAAAGCCTACATAGACGACTCTTTAAGAAATAAAATTGATACCTCTAAAATGTATCAAGCTTCATATAAATAAATAATTCTAATAATGCCAGAAATCAAAGCAATTCCACAAATTTTCAGAATATTAATTTCGACGTTAATACGATTCCTGCAAGTAACCTAAGAAATTGTTCAAATATAACTATTAATATATAATAATAATTAATATTGAATTGTAATTAGTTATAAGTTAATGTTAATACTATTATTTTCATGTTACAAATAATAAAAATAACGTTCCATAAATATTTGCGTCAATAAAAGTATTGTCATAAAAACCTAACAGTCGTGGACAAAGTATATTCTTCTACTCGCATATAATGGCTATTATTCACACAGGTGATTAGCGTCACTCGCTTCGCCCCTGACGCAAACTTCACCCTTGTAAATAATAGCCATCATTATATGCTCGTTGAATAATATACTATTGTAACATAGCGTTCTAAAGAAAATATCGTATAGAATCTACTGATGTTTTAAAATTTTATGTTTGACAGTTCCAAATAGTTTCAATTAACTTTAATAAATTTATAATTTATACTCTCAAATTATAATAAAATATCTTACATTCAATCCTTTAATTACTTCATTTTCTATTATTTTTTTTTCACGACTTTTAACTATAATTATTACAAAACGTAATAAAAAAATATTATTTTTATCATTATACCATAAAATACAAATAGCCTATTTAATTAGACCTAGTTTTATTAAGATATTTCAACCATTGTTTGCACTAAATTCATGTAACTTGAAAAAGAAAACGGATAGATTTTTTTCGTCTAGTAAAAGTTAGTAACACCAATGGAGCAGAAGTAGATAACACGAACTTTCAGAAACTGACAATTGATTACAACTCTAATTGGGATGAACGTATAAATACTATAATGTAAGATGTTTAGAAGAATTTGTTTCTCGCTTACAATTAGTTTTCTGTAAAGATTAACTGAGACTTGCGTCGGTATTGAGAATATATAACTTTACTTACTTTCCGACTCTTATCTCTTAACGAGACAATTACCTAGGATGAAGTGTTTCATTTAGAAAAGAAGAAGCTATTCGTGTAATGGATTATGTTGGTCTCCAGCTTCATGTGAAGATTCATTTGGAGTTAATTTATGGCTTCTTTATATCGTAATATGAAAGACTCAAAAATATGTAATATAGGTAGTACCGTTTTATGTCATCACTGCATGATAAATGCGACTCTAATTACGATGATTAGAACAATAATTAGTTAAGCTTCAAACATAAACGAGAAAATATTTATCAGAACTAAAAGAATTATATAGACGAGAAAAATAGAAATAAATTTGTGTAGGTGCTGTCTGTCTTATTTGTGCGGTCCGAATTTTCTAAAAATGTTTATAAGAAAGGTGAGGATTTCTACTTTATCTATCTAGCTATCATTTTTTTCAAGATATAGTCCCACACATTCATCCGATCGTTTTCCCTCTCACTGTTAGTTGGCAAAGCAGTGGCCACTCGTGAGATATGAAAGAGGGTGGGCAGAAAAAAAACTTACCTATTTTTTGTACATAAAATCCATTCTCCTGGTTTTGATGCTGGAAAGGATGTCTATGACTTTGTTGTCAAATCCGGGATAGACTGTATGTACATACATCATTCACATTCTGCTGTCGACATGGGCGTTTGTAATGGTACAGACCATTACAGTATATTAATTTATAAATTTTTATATTTTTAGAATTTACTTAAGTATAATTTTTATTAGTATTTCAAATAAGAAATATTCAAAAAATCAATGAAAGGAGTATGATAATATTAAGTTGCTAGTAATAAGAAAAACGTCTAGTATGTATTAGTCAAAAGAACCGTGGAGCCGGGTGTTGATATGTGTGCAAGAAACGCGACAGGAGCAATAAACAATAAACATTCGCCCACTGAAAAGAGTGTGTGTGTGAAACTTTAGTGGAAATACCCGAATCCCATGTAAAACGGGGAACCACTGGCAATTCAATATAAAATGAAAATATGAATTAGGAACAAGAGAGTCGACAAGCAAACGGCTAAGAAAGTCGACGAGCGACTGACAGAGCGTCGACCAGCGGACTTCGAGTCAAGATAGCCGACAAACGAACGGCCGAGATAATTGAACAGCGAATTAGAAAAGTTGTATCAAAAGGCAAAATACTAGTATACATAAAGTGCCATAAGGAGTTAAATAACAATCCTAAGAATTGTCAGTACTGTTTAAGTAATAGTGAAAAGTATTTGAGGTTACAAATACACAGTAAGGTAAGATGGGGCAAGTGTGCCATAGATTTACAACTAAAATTTTTGATTGGATGTATCTCATTGTGACAAACTAGTATCAAGTTCAAATTTTAAACACAAATATCCAGGACCTTTGTCTATGTTATGTTAAAAGTACAAAGCCCTATATAACATACTTTTTATTTGGCACCAATTTTTTTTTGATACTGCAGAGGGCCCACTTACCCCAAATTTCGGGGCAAGTGGACCCGCCTCCCTGATTTTACAGCAGGAATTACATATAGAGTTATCTGGGGAAGTGGGCCGCCTATTGATACTTCACCTATTTTCCCTCCTAATTTCAAGATTTTATCTCAAACAGAAAGCGGCAATATTAAGGTTGTAATACAAACGTGTATTTAAAGAAAATTATATTCAGAATAATTCAATAGTAAACCTGCTTATTAAAGTAAGTAAGTACTATACTTAAACTTTAAAACAAAGAACTTAAACACAAAAACACAAAATACTGTAAGTTATAGCAACTTAAGTAAAAAACATTAAACGAAGTAATATTAACATATTAATATTATACTTAGTAGGAATGAAATAAGTAATACCATTACACAGTTTAGACAAACAAACCCTGGATGCCAGTGACTGTATACAGTCCTCGTCTGTTAGCAGGTTTCGGCGGAGGAATAATTTTAAGGATATATTCTGCAGCATACCATAAAACATCCTCTGTCTGTGGCCAACGCCAACCTTTGTAGCCGCTCCTCTCCATGTGTGTAACTTTTACCTGGTCATCGGTTACCTCAAGAACTTTTCCTGGGAATTGATTATTATCATAAGTAACTGCAACAAAATCTCCTGGGATAACAGTAATGACATCATTTTCATCATTTGACTCAGGCTCAACAACATCTTCTTCGTCATATTCGCTCTCCGAAGAGGATACAATAGGAAGAGTAGTCTTTTTCGAAATTTTGGTTTTCTTTTTTGCTGGAGGTTTTTGTTCTTTCGTGTTCTTGTTTGTAGATTCCCTTGCAAGATTTTCTTTTTCTTTTAAAAACTGATCGCTGGTAATAACAGCTGCTCCCAAACAGATACGTTTACGTTTTGGTGCAGTGTTCTTATTCTCCATTTTGTCGTGTTGTATGTACTCAATTATAATCTGTTCGAATGATTTCTCTTCCAGTGATGCAGTAGTTGAAGAGGTAGATGGTTCCTTAATATTCTTCTGTTCTGAAACCTCTTGAATTTCTGTAGTAACACGTTCAATATGGTCCTGAGGTGTATCGTTACTATGTGATTCAGTTTCATGACTATCATTTGAAATTTTGTCCTGTTGCTTTGCCTTTTGGGACCGTCTATATCTTGTCAGATCAGAAGGTTTGAAAATATCAGTAGGTACTGCAAGGGAATTAGCCCCTTTTACATTTGCATCGTAGATCCCTGTGCTTTTAAAACCGTTGATTATAACTTGTTCTGGTAATTCGTCATATATTTGATTAATTAATTTGGCAAATTCATTCTTTGGAAGGCGTTTTCGAGGGTTAGCTCGCTGCCATTTACAGAGTGACTTATCCCATCTTACCTTAAGACTTTTAAAAACTGATACGTCGAGAGGCTGTAATATGTGGGTAGTGTGGGGTGGTAGTTTCAGTATATGAATATTAGCGTCTCGAGCTGTTTTAATTACATCCAAGGACACATGGCTAACATGGCCATCGTATACAAGCAGAACAGGACGTTCATCAGGTAGGGATGGAATAAAGCACTTTGTAAACCAATTACAAAAGATCGTACTATCCATCCAGCCTCGCTTACTTGCTGCAAAAGATGTTTTATGAATATCGTCTGTGCTTAACCATGATTCTAGAATGTGTTTTCCTTTAAACACACATAAAGGTGGAACTTTCTGTCCTGCAGCGGATACACACATGAGTACTGTTGTGTTTTCGCGACCTGATGAGCTAATAATTCTTGTACTTTTTTGTCCAACAGCTCCTACCACCTTTGTTTTGCTGGGATCATTCGAAAACGACGTTTCATCACAGTTATAGATTAAATGTGGTTTATCTTGGAGTTGCAATTCATCAAGAGTTGCAGACTAAAGGTCGTAAAAGCCGTAGATGGTGAAGGGATTGTTTTGATTACAGCGAACATATTCAATGCCTTGGGGTTTTTTGACTGATAACTTATGCCTTTTGCGGAAACTCATCATCCAATCCGCACCAGGCCGACCTCCTGGAAATCTACTTTCAATGCCCTTACTTTTGACGTGCATTTGTACTACGTCACACACCTCTACTTGGCTTAAACCAAATCCCCATTTTTCAAGAGTTTTTAAAGCCGAAGCAAGCTGGTCTTCCTCGACTTTCCCTAAAGCAGTCGCTCTGCCACCACCCGCACCATTTCCTGCAGCCTTTGTCCCCGAGTACCATCGAGATGATGCCTTAAGGTAGACCTAGGGATTCCATAAAACTTGGCTGCACCTCTTGCTGTCTTATTTGCATTTTTAACATCTTCGATGGCTGCTTGCAAGTCTTCCTGTGAGTATGCTGCACCATCAGCACCCCGACCGGTTTTGCGTATATAATTACGAACCATCTAAAGACAACACAGATATAAGTAATTAATAATTAATGACTAGTATACATACTTAACTACGTTTAAGTAATTAACATAAGTATCAATTAAGTAAGTACATGATATAAAGCACACGGGGAAAGTGGACCATGCCATGGCCCACTTCCCCAAACCCCCTGGCCCACTTGCCCGTTTTCTATAATTCTTCGGGGCAAGTGGACCAGCCCCTACAAAAACAAGCCAACTGCCCAACCTAACCTAACTCTATCATTTTGCCTTAATATTACCCACCCTGACTTACTAAACCTGCTAAATCACAACAAACGTTCGGGCGGCACACGCGATAACCTTGAAAGTCACTTGTTGCTTGTCAAACAACAGCATAACAGTGTTGCCACTGTGATATCTTTTTCCTGATATCTAAGTATGGAAGAATTTTAGAAGGGGATGGCCCACTTACCCCGTGGACCCACTTGCCCCACCTTGCCTTATATGGCAAGTGTTGTGTCATCTTATAAAACATATTGGACTCCAAAATAAGCAAGTTAGTCAAACCGAGGTCACAACCACAAAGTAAACACCGTTGGATTTCCCGCGAAAAAGTTATTAAAAAGAAAAGACAAAGAATTGTTGTTATCGGGTATTTTTTTAATCTTTAATGATTGTAAATGACTGTATTTGTTCATGCTAACAAATTAAAAATTGTAATAGAAAGTTAAATAAAGACGAGCATATGTTGTCTGCGGTGAATTACACCGAATAATATATACCGCATGTGTCAAATATCATTAGGTATAGGGATTCAATGTTTACGTGCGATCTATACGTATGCATCTAATACGTCGCAACGTGGTACCCCTACTGTCCGTTACCAATGCCGGCAACAACCGACATCACAGCGATTTTCCCCGATCTTCCCACTACTCCCCATCAGATTTTACATTCAATGTTTAGCTGCGAACACTTTGCGGTCTGCAATAAAAGCCGTCTTATTACTGGAACGGGAAACATCAAATGGCCTCCGCGATCTCCTGATCTCTTTCCAAATATTTCTTTTTGTGGGGATATGTAAAAAATATTGTTTATACCCATGAAGCTAATAGAGCAGAAAACATAGTTGCCTTGAGAGAAAAAATAATGAGGCTGCTAATTCAGTAACTGCTCACATGTTAGAAAACGTAAGAGTAAATTTCTACGACCGCCTAGGGCAATGCCTTGCTGTGCAGGAAGGAATTCTTGAGCCCCTTGTGTAGTTTATTATTATTTTCAGAATCCTTTTTTATTTACTTTATTAGGGTTATTTTTTTATTTTATTATAGTTATTTTTTATTTTATTATGGTTATTTTTTAATTTTATTAGAATTACGCTTTTGTTTGTGTCATGCAGCGTGAACGCAGCTTAATAATTCTCTGCATTTACTGAAAGGAAAAAGAAAAACAAATGCTTGTATCTCGTAAATATTATTTCTGAACGCATTACAAACACCCAAGTCCGTGGTACAATAGTTACTGCTCTGCTAACTTGTATTTGCGAGCATGTATCGGTCGCGCTGGCATTGGAAAGGAAAGTCCCTACCCCCTGTACCACGTTGACACGTATTGTATGCATTGATCGCCTATGGCTAATGAAAATTGACACATGCCATATACAGATGTATTGCTACTCATACTGAGTAGCAATACATCTGTATACCGCAAAGGTGTTAAAATTGTCGTTGAAATGTGTGTTATTTCTTTTATTAATTATAAAAATACATATATATTTGTTTTTATATCTCTACTTCATTGATTTTGAATATACTAATTATTTAAAATTTACGATGACATTTTTTTTTATCTAATTAATGTTTAGGAACTCATTTTAACCAAAAATTTCTGATTAACCTAAAACGCCCTGAGAAGACCGGAGCTCTAGCTAATAAAATTAAACTTTACTTTAATTTTAGTTTAAAAGTTAAAATTTGCATTAACATATATTCTTTAAAATAAGTGTTCCTTTGCACGTTGTAATAATAATATCCAACAGTTTGTATGTTTCCATCAAAAGCCTTTTAAGTTGTCGTTCGTTATGAATACTAAAAGTGGCAAAACACCACCTACGTTACACATGTTATCGCGTCCATAAATTGCTAAAAGTTCCCTTTTCAATTTTACACAGTCCAATAAGGACAAGATTTCACAGATTCATCAAAATGTTTTTGTGGAAATAAAGACTATAGGTTTTAAAATTTTGAGAATCAAATAATTTTGCTGCACTTAAGTTATCCCTAAAATCAAATTGTTCGCTAATTTGGCTTAAAATAGTGTCACATACTTCCTTTGCTATAATAGCTCTTTTATCTCCAGTTTTCGTTGTTTGTCTTTTCCTTGCAGGTTATTGCGTTCTTGATAGTCATTGTCAGTAGAACTTCTTGAATTTCTAATGTGAATAATTTGCTGTTGGAATTGTTTAATTACCTTTTGCAGTTGAGCACTGTCAATCCCGCGCATTCGAGTCTGATTAAATAATATTTCAACATGTGGCATGATGACATGAAATTTTCAACGAGTAGAGAAATTTCGGCAAATTCAAATGTTTCAATAAACCACTTGCTTCACTAATAGTAACTGAATCCATCCCATCTTTGTCAATAATTTTGTCTAAACATTCTTCGAAAGAATCCTGGTGTTCAAATAATGTATTCACAGTTCGACTTTTAAAAATCCAGCGTGTAGGAGCAGCGCGAGGTAATCTACGTTTGACTATTTCATTAAGAATAGAGTTCGTTTTGGTGATCGAGAAAAATCGCTTGAAAATGACTGCAAATTTGCAAAGAAAATTGTTCCCCTTAACAGTGAATATAATGTGCATGTAGAAATGTTCTTTTGATAATAACATGGACACCATTTGTCTTACCACTCATCGCAAACGCACTGTCGTAACTTTGAGCGATTAGTTTCTTGTTATCAGACCCAGAAGGAGAATTTAAAATTATTTGCAATTCATTCAGCAATGTTTTAGTTAATACTTCAGCATTACGTCCACCCGGCTTAAAAAAGACCAAAGGCGTTCAAAAATTTGTCCATTAAACACGTATGGAATAATAACAACCATTTGCTGATTATTAGAGGTGTCTGTAGTTTCATCGGCCTCCAAAGCAATGAAATTTGCAGATTTAATTTCTTTTAATATTTCCTGCATATAAATTTGCAACATTGCATCTAGCAATTCGTTCTGAATAGTTTTTGAGGCGCCTCTAAACACTTGTGAACTTTCATATGTATTGCAAACACAGAGTCTAATTCAACTGCAAAGTTGATTAAGCCTACATAAATACCTGGATTTTCCGACGTCAACGTCTCATCATGGCCTCGTAACGACATTTCAAAAGCTCCGTAAAATTTTATACACATAATTAACCGGCGGAAAATATACTTGATATTATGTCGCAAATAATCACTGTCTATCTGTTCACGTATGTCCACTTTGCATAGAACACTAAAATCCACGCATGCATTCCTGTGAGAAACGAAATTTTCGTGTTTCTTTGCCTTCTCTGCGATATGCTTTAAACTAACCTCTTTCTTAAAAATTAAGCAGATGAAACAAAATAGTTTATTCGTTAGTAAACATCCGCACATCCACTCATATTTTTCATATATATTTATATTGAATACTCTATTGTAAGTTCGAGTTTTACTTGTAGAAGTGTAGTTTATTTGAAGTTCTGGAATAAACCTTCCTTTCTTCTTAATTAAAAGTTTTTCCTCAAATGATAGCGGATTTTTTAAAAGATCTTGCACACAATTAACTTCCATCATTAATAATAAACGTCACTTCAAGGCTTTGAAATCACACACGCAAGGTAACGCAACGAAAACATATACTCGTAATGAATGCAGACGGAGTCTGGCAAATTTGTGCCCCAAACCGAAGTTACATCCGCATATGGCGAAGATAAGTGGAGCGAGCCGATTCATACTCGAAAGAGGTACATCTGAAATCGTGCGCCGAAACATAGTTTTGGTGTGTAGTACGGGAGGAAACTTTGATACCATCGGTATAAAAATACGTAAAAATAATAAAATAAAATAATGCGCTGAATTACATGCGAATTTCTTTGTATGTTTATCTTGGTAGTTGGGTGGGCACGTGCCCTTGTGCCGTTTAGTACCAGCCACCACTGATACATTCCTTATTTTTTATATTTAAGCCATACTCAGGATATACCTTTTTTATTGAAATGTATTCAACCCACTATTTATCTTAAGCAGAATTAGTGGAAAAGCTAAAGATGATTGTGACAGCGAATGATAGTGATTCAAATCCATTTCAGGATATTGGCAGTGATTAGGAACAACATAATCTCGACGTGGAATAGAGATACATTCAATTTTATTTTAATGAGAATTTGCTTATAAATGAACAAGAATCACCTATTTTGTAAGAGGAAAATAATGGTGACAATGAAGTGAACACCGACAATGCCGTACATCAGCATTAACTTGAAACTTGTAAAAAAGAATTATTTTTCAGTTAAGCCTAATATCGTAAGTCTAAAAGAAAATAATGACCATACATAACAGAAACCTCATCGATTTTGTGTCGAGTCCAAAAAGTGTAGCAAAAAAATATGTGTCACTCTAGATTATCAGTTTCTCTCTGATCCTATTCTCGATATAATAATATTACTAAACAAACGCGGAAATTGTGCAGAAAAACCAAAATTACACCGGTAACATGTTTGTCTGACTTACCATAAGGGGATCTAGCAAAATTGCCCAAAAACAATTGCCCGAAAGGAAAATTACCCGAAAGGAACATTGTCTGAAAATCTATTAATATTTAACTTATAATTATGAAACGTAACGTGCAATTAAACTAGAATCAAAAGTTCATAAAAATACTTTTCAACTTTTCTTGTTCATTCAAATTATCAATTTCAATTTTTAATTCTTACTAGTTAACCACCTTTTGATGGCAAAACCAAAATAATTACATTTTGTAATGAAGTATCTTGCAGACAGAGCAATTAAGGAATCCAACGTGCTGAAACCTTATTCATTCCTAGATCTTTGTGTAACACTTTCAATACTGTTGATCCCGATATTAACCTCTTGCAAAATTGAGAAACTGCGATACCTGAAGATTTTCAAAAATCTCCCCGTTAAAATTTTCACTATAACCGCCAAAAGGAATTGGTATTAATAATAATAATAATAATAATAATAGATCTTTATTGTCCAACAGAATAAATTCCAATTACTGAACAAATATAGATAATATAAAAAGAAAAAAGAAGGTATATAAAATAAAATAAACATAAACATAAGATGCACAAAAGCTAAACAAAAACATCATCAAGCCTGCGATCAGCTAAACGGCACATTATTGACACTGGAGAACGTTGTAAGACATTAGTCCTTGAAGTCGCCGTGCTGAATGTAGACCCATGTCTCGACGATAGCCTTGGTACTCGAAATGCCACAGCAGATAGCAGAGCAGCACAATCGACCCCACCACGAACCAGTTTGCTAATAAACTGCAGGCAGTGAGCTTCCCTTCTCTCAGATAGTGATTGCAGTCCATGACGCCGTAGCAATTCATCCTGACATGTACCAACCGCAGGATAAACTCCATCCAGTTTGAAGGATAAATATTTCAGGAATCGTCGGTGGATGCGATCAAGAGCCATGCAGTGCCGCGCATAAATGGGGTACCATACAATGCAAGCATATTCCATTTTACTCAGAACATACGCAGAGTATAATATTTTCAACAGCTGAATATCCCGAAAGTATTTGGATGCACGCATAATAAATCCCAGCGCCCTGCTTGCAGTACCACATACTAACTCAATATGATCAACAAATGCTAATGTGGAGTCAAAAACAACACCTAGGTCTTTGATTTTTGACTTTTTTTCGAGTACATAATCCTTTATTGAGTATATTGTTTCCAACGGAAAGTTTTTCCTGGTGTAGGATACCGACGCACATTTAGAGGCATTCAAAGTTAACTTGTTAACATCGCACCACACAATTATTTTATTAAGATTGTTTTGTAAATGCATGGGATCATCGGGTGAAGAGATTTCCAGAAAGATCTTTATATCGTCAGCATATGCAAGAACTGGACAATTTAAACTGAGAAGTAAATCATTTATAAAAATTACAAATAACAACGGGCCAAGATTAGAACGCTGTGGGACACCTGTAGAAGCGATATATTCATTGGAGCAGTATCCATTATATGACACATAGAAGATTCTATCTTGCAGATAGGATTGAAGCAATTTCAATGCTGACGGAGAAAAGCCAAGTGATGCAAGTTTTTGTAAAAGAATGCTGTGATTAACCGTATCGAATGCACGAGAGAAATCTGTGTATATTACATCAACCTGACCGCGTTTATCCAAAGCCTCACTAACGTATTGTGAAAGAGTACACAAATTTGTAACAGTGGAACGTTGAGCAATAAATCCATGTTGATCAGGAGATATGAAGGAAATTACATGACTGTATATTTGTTTGTACAGCACACGCTCATACAATTTTGCAAAATTAGATAAGATGGAAATCGGTCTATAGTTAGATAGAGAAGAGGTATCGCCTTTCTTATGCACTGGACAGACTCTGGAGCGCTTCCAGCATCTCGGAAAGGCACCTGTTTTAATAGATAAATAATTGATGATTGTAGTTAAGGGAGATGCAAAAACATAGCGACAATCGCGTATGAGGAAGCTGGGTAGCGCGTCATCACCAGAAGTAAATTTTGAAGAGAAAGATGATAAAATAGCAATGAGATCATCTTCTGATATAGTAGAAAAAGAAAATGGCAATGAGTGATTATAATCATCGGAAACAGAAAACTCCCCACCACCTATATAAGCATCAGCAAACGTAGTAGCAAAAACATTAACAATCTCAGTTGGATCATTAAGTTCATAATTATCTGCAAACATCTTTCCAGGGATTCTTGTTGACTTACGTCTATCATTCAAGAATTTCCACAATTTACTTGGATCAACCTTAATATCATTTTCAACTTCTGAGATATAGTTTCTGTAAGCATCAGAAATTAGTGACTTACATATGGATCTACGTCGTTTAAATTCATTGTAAAATACTGAATCCTTTGTTTTAATCCATTTATGATGGTAATAATATTTATATTTAAGGTGAATCTTAATATTATTGCTATACCATAGTGGATAACGTGACTTGTCGTTTCTAGGTCTTGTGCGCGGAATAGATTTTTGCAAAATATTGTATAGAGTTTTGTAAAAGCAATTCACGGCCAAATCTACGTCATGAAACCGTTGGAGAAACGACCAGTCAACATTAAAAAGGTCATTATACAAGGTTGCAAAATTTGCCTTACGATAATTAAAACAAAGCTTACTGCAGGTTGAAAATCTTGGGAATCGGTCACTCGAAATATACTCAAACTTGATATTAAGAGCTGGATGGTAAAGGTCTTCAGGGACTAGTGGACAATCATCACGACTAACTGCAATAGAGCAGTCAAGATTCGATAGTACAAGATCCAATAACTTGCCATCTGCATTCATTACGCTGTTAAATTGCTTTATGTTCAGAATATTTGTAAAATACGCAAATGTTGATAATTTGGCATTGCATATATTAGAGGCAGATGCCAAGTGAGGCAAATTAAAATCGCCAATAACTAGGAAGCGTTGATCAATTAATTGGGCTTCAAGTGCACTAGAAAATATTTCATAGGCATCGCTTGTTATTGAAGGAGGTATATAGAGCAGAACAACCAAGAAGGAAAAGGAGTTGATAGCGCACCTACACATAATTATATCAACAAGTGGAACAAGATTAGCAATAGTTGAAGTATCAACAGTAGTAAACGAAATCTCATGGGAAAGTGCCATAAGTACACCCCCACCTCTGGAACAATCAACAACAGAAAATTTCCGGTCAGACCGGATAATATTGTAGTGGTTTGTAAAAAGTTCATTATTATAAACTGAGTCGGTTAACCAAGTTTCAGATATGAGTATAATATCAAAAAAATTATCGGATGTATTTGTAAAGAATGTGTGTGTCTTTGAATTCAGTCCTCTTACGTTTTGGTAATAGATGTTAATGGAATTCAATGGAACTGATAATCTGTTGGAGCAGTTTAGTTTCCCGAGTTGACAATAGTAGGCACACCACTACGATATTTGATTGAAATATCAGATTCACCTTGAAGAAGACGAGTATCTAAGTTCTGCTTGGTATTGAAGGAAAGCAAAAAAAAAAACGAAAAAGCCATTTGTAATATGCTTTCTCCGAGCCATAAAATGAACCTAGAGGAGATATTAGGAGGCCACATAATATCTAATGAAATATCAATAAGCTTATATCCGTCCAGAGACATAGAGGAACATTACATCAGTTTTTATCGCTTATGCGATTTGATAATTGTAATTTTTGTATTTGTGAAACCAGCATTTTGTTTAGCGTAATAGTAAGTAAAGTATTGTTTCACGGGTATATGCTTTAAAAATAAACAAATTTCAACTTCAATATGGTATCACTACATTTGATTAATTTAATAGTATTTTTTTTCAGTCCGTCATTCTATCAGCAGATTGTTGTTTCACACAATATTTTCTCGATTCTATATCTTCTCAGTCCGCATCAGAATCTGTCTCACGGACGATGTAATGCATAATTACGTTTTCTGCTTTAATTTTTGATACGTAAAGATATTACACAAACGTAAATGTGAATACACTTCAATTTTCCGTTTTATGTATTGACAAACAATTAAACCGGCGAAACTGGTGAATTAAGCAAATCTTTATTGACATTGATATATCTTTTTACTGCCCACTTAATCTGCGTTTTAGTGGAAGTCCAGCATTATACTACAGGTCCTTGTTGCGTCGGTATTCTTGTTTAGTCTATAAAAGTCATCTTCAAGAAAGTATCACGTAAAATCATGTAAAAAGACAAGAAATTACGACATTTAAACAAGAAAATAAATATGTGTACTTCACATTTTGTTGATTATATTGATAGACAGAATAAATAAATAAATGAATGAAATGGGGTGCAATTGCAGTGAATATAGATTATGAATCTCAGTAAATTTGATTTTCTTTTTTGCAGGATAATGCAAATCATCAAGAATATCCAAGCTAGCCTAGGAACAGTTTAAGGGGGCATAAGCAGTGGTGTCGACTAACTGCTGTGGGGTAAGACGTAAGGGAAAATTCCGCCGTTGTAAGATATTCGTTAGTGAAACAAAGCAGAAATTTTTGTTTGTCTTATTATTTTTGTGCATTAAATTGAATACAAAGAATTAATGAAGGTTTTGTTGGGAGTATTTTCTTATAATAAAAATTATTTATTCCTACATTTCAGTTGGCCAAGTTTACAACATCATAATATAGTTCCAGAAATTAATTCTAGTCAAACATGCATGGAATCTTTGGTGATTTATGTTGTGAAATTCATTTTTCTATTTCACAACTGAAAGCTGTATTATTGCTTGAACAAAACCGTTTAAAGTCTTTAGTTTTGTCGTTGTGTGTGACCCCTTAATAGTCAATAGAAACTTTGTGAAAACTTCGAGAAGAATTACAGAATTTTCAAGAAAATCATAGAAATATATGAAAGTTTCTAGAACTAGGTTCTAGAAGTTTATGAAAGATTCTTCAACTCACTAGAGGTTAAGACTCGCAAGCATTTCATAGTGGTATAGAAGTTTCTAGATCGCCAACCTACTTACCGGTACTCGGGTGAGTATATAGGCGGGCATGTT
The DNA here is from genome assembly GCA_963170755.1 of Amphimallon solstitiale. NCBI lineage: Eukaryota > Metazoa > Arthropoda > Insecta > Coleoptera > Scarabaeidae > Amphimallon > Amphimallon solstitiale. Next base: position 35,267,446 of record OY720681.1, on the reverse strand, counting down.
CGTGCGAGGCAGTGAGTCTTAGTTTAGCCAACGAAGAGTGAACAACTCACAGCTAGCCATAGTAAGTAGCTCCCAAGCAACTTTGAGGACATGCACTTGCAGAAGTACTTTCTGTTAAGTTTTTAGGATTACACTTTGAACAGCAGTCCCATTGTAGGGAACTTACAGCTAGCTTGTGCTCATTAATTTATTTGTTCCACAATTAAAAATGTATTCTATCCCGGGATTGGTTGATCAGATCATACTTTGCTATTGTTGAGTCCAGGATTAGATTTGGAATATCTAATCATAGGGGTTCGGTCTCTTCGTGTGTTACGTATTCAAGTGCCAGAAGCGAAGAAGATTTAAAAATAATTCATGGCAGAGTTGTCAAGAATTCTTCAAAGAATTTAAAATTTGTACACTCTAGCTTATATTTGAGTTATATATTTATGTTTTTAAGAACATGCATACTACAACCAACTAAAAGCAATTTAAAAGGCATTCAAAAGACTATTATATGGTCTAAACTGTTACTCCATTGGAGACCACTATTCTTCATTGAAATGAATATTTAATGTGGTCTATCTATATTATATATAAAGTGGCTAAATGTGTTTTATATATTGTAACATCTTATGATGTAACCTAGGTTGTAAACCAGGTTTGAATAAACTATATTACTCTATATTGTTGAGATATAAGAAAATTTATAAATAGTAATACGATTTACATAACAACGTGTTAGCTAACAAATATCAATAATTAAGTACTAATAGGATAATTGAATTTAGAGGGCAATTAAACGTTGGCGTAAAATCATTTAACAATGGTTGATATGTAACAAGTTAAAATGTATAATTACTTGTTTGGATCAAAGTTGAAATTTATATTTCTCGTAACCCAGGTGCGTGAAGAGATTATTAAATGATTTGTTCGAGGTATGTAATTCTAAAGAACATGCGTAGATATGTCGAAATAAACACGTACTGAAAAGATATCTTTACTAATTGAGCCCATAATAGGTATTTCATTATCAATCGTTATTTCATAGCAACTTTCCAAATGTTGTACAATTTTTAAAGAAAAATCGCCATATCTCAGAAACAGATGAAAATCGACAAATACAAGTTGATGTCAGCTTAATCAGTCCTTTAAGAGCCATCATAAAATGTAAAGAAATGCATAGCACTCCATTTTAAAAAAAACATAAGTTTGGGTTGGTTCGTCGTTGTCGAACACTATGTATAAAAGAAAATATTTTTGATTTGTTGAGCTTATGATTACCTACAATTTTTGTATTAAAAGTTATTCGCTATCTACATTATTAGATACAGTAGAACCCCGATTATTTTTGCTCCACGGGACCGGACGAGGCACGGAAAATTGAAAAAGATAACAGAAAAAAATTGATCTCTAAGTTCAAACTAACTTTTAAATTGCATAAAAATATAACAGAATTAGAAACAGAATTCTACATAAGCAAACTTTTACACTAAATAAGAAAAAATAAAAACTCTACATAGAGGTTAACTTGCATTTATGTACATAAAACGGATATGTATTTTAGGTAGCTATGCTTTTGAAAAAAAAAAGTCAGTCACTTCGGTCTGTGTTAAAATTCTTCGATCATTTTTAATCTTCTGACGTATTCTGCGTACAATTAAAAATGTCGAGAAGTTCCGAAGATTCTCGTTGCTCCAAATAGTCTAGTAGAACGTTGGCAGCTTCTTCAGCCTTTCGGTTAGTTACTCTTTTGACTGATACCGTCCCATCATTTTCTTCGTCTTGACTCTCATTTTCGAATGAATCAGGCTGTGACGTAACGGAATGATTTTATTTCAGCGTATTTAGCATACACAATTGCTGCAATGTTATTAAATCTGGATTTCTATTAAAAACTGCGTCTAACTTTTGCCGAAGGCCACATCCGAAGTCACTTGGAATACTTTTGAAATTATTAATAGCGCACGTCTAATGCTGTTAATCCATCTTTTAATTTGAGATTTCGATCTTCAAAATATCTGATTAGTTTAGGCAAATTTCCAAAGTGTTCCTGAAGGAATAACAACTGATTTTTTAAATTTGGGATTTGTGTTAGTTCGTTGCACTCAGAAATACTTCGAGCATCATCATTTAAACATGTAACGAAATTTTGTAAACTATCGAAATTCTCTGCATAAAAACTATTTCTGTTTTTGTTTTAGCAAAGCTAAGTGACGAACGTGCGATATTCTGGCATTCTGTAACGATATTTTACAGATTTTGTAATAAATTTCGGAATCACTGAGAATTCATTTTCATATCAGAAAAAGTAACATAAACAACGATCTAGTTCTAAGTAAATGATAACTGAAAATGTACGCGTATGTTATTGAAACTAACTGAAATCCAGTGCACACTTACGTCTAGATAATTTGGAGAAGTCGATTCAATAAACCGGTATTAAACAGACTATTAAAAAAATTACGAAGTACGTAATTAACAGTCAAAACAATGAAAAAACGAAACTAACGTAAGTATGAATGAAAATTTTATTTCTCTTGAGAAACATAAGGTAAATATGGTACATTTTAAAAACGCATCACGCTCCTATCTACGCCGATGAAAAAAGGATTTCACTCATAAATTTATGGGCATTTTTTGCTCTCATTCTCGGGCACTTCTCGGGCGTAAACAGATGTTGCAGTTCACTATATGAATTAGTGCTATTCAGTAAGCGTGTGTTGTTTACATTATTTCTTTGCTCCGTTGTAACTTCGTCGTAGTTTAAACCGGTCATGTCCGCGCCCTAGTCATATACTTTTTCTGTATAATAATTACGGAGAGCAACATTACCTTGCGTTCTCGCGCTTGGGTAACAGATGCCGCTGAGAATCTCTCATGGCGTTTGGTACGTAAGTTGACAATATCAAGTTTTCTAAGCTTTTGAGGCATTGTGAACAAACACGTTCGTGCACTGATGAGACCATTGTAAGGTCGAAACACCTGTCTGCACGTTGTTTGTTCGTAATGCCGGCTTAGGGTAGATGTGCATTCATACATTTATTCATATACGAAAAAATTTTTTTCGTATATGTATACTTGCGTGGGTAGACGTATTATTTCCGGCCCGAACTATAAAACTTCTTTTATACGAAGATTGTCCCAATTGTAGTTCCATATTTTCAATTTTTTTATATACAAGAATTGTACCAGTTTGTACTCTAGATACTATTATTTTAAATAAATACTATTATTTCAAATAAATCTGTATAGAATGCCTAATTTTTTGATAAGAGAAAAAGGCCGACTTCCGGTAGGGATTTCGAAAACTTTTTTCTATAAAATCTTTCTAATATTGACTTTTTAATACATTTCTATTCTCCAAAAAACTGTCTAAACTTAGTAGTTGGCAAGATATTAGTAAATTTAGATTTTTTTACTGAAGAAAACTACTGCATCCGGTCTTCCAATTTTACTGAAAATCTAATCAAATCTCGTGGGAAAAAATTACAATCATAAATATAAGGTTTGGTATCATACACCGATAAGGAAGAAAGTTATTTTTACTAAGTATTGTGATGGCGAAAACCTTCACGTTTTAAAGTCTCTCTCTCTCTCCCTCTCCCTCTCCCTCTCTCTCTCTCTCTCTCTCTCTCTCTCTCTCTCTCTCTCTCTCTCTCTCTCTCTCTTTGTGTGTGTCTTCCTGTCAGTGTGTGTGGCCACGAATGCGATCAAACGGCTATAGCCATCAATTCCAAATTTTCTACTTACAAGTATAATCTCCCTCCTGGGATCTGATTAGATCCCAGTTATTCAGTAAAATCGGTAGACAGGAAGTAGTTGTTTACTTCAGTGAAAAAATCGAATTTTGCCAATACTTCGTCGACTACTAAGTTTAAACAAATTTATAAAGAATTCAAATGCACGAAACATCAAATTTGAATAAATTTGTATTCAAACAGTTTTTCGAAATTCCTATCGAAAATAGGTCTTTTATCAAAAATCAGTTTTTTGCGAATATCTCGCAAGCCATACTTTACATACATTACGAGTATAAAAGTATTTAAAACATAAGCTTCAATACCTTTTGTATAAAAAGAATTTCTAAATTCGGATCGAAAGTTTCACTTTTATTCTTATCGAATAGCTATTTTTTTCAAATATGCTGTAAATTATGCATACTATATAGATTTATCAAGAGTACAAATGTATTTTGTGTTGGATTTTCAATATTTTTTCTATGCATGAAAAGTCAAAATTCGGATCTGGTAACACTTTTACTCTTAGCGTGTAGCACTTTTTTCGAATATCTTGCAAAGTATGCATTCTATAGGGATTTATAAAGAAAATAGAAGTACATAGAATAGGATTTTGAATAATTTTTGTATAAAAAAATTCTTAAAATTCTATAATTTGAAAGAGTCACACGAATAAAAAAAAGTCGTGTGGTAGCCACACCTCGTTTTTATAGGGTATTGAAAAGTTCATTCCAAGATCTAATAAATATATTGAGGTTATGGGAGAATACATTAAAAAATAACAGTTAATTAAATTTTACTCGTATTGTTTTTCATACTGATACCGAGAATACATTTTTCTTCTGCTTGTTCACCTTATTTCCCATTGCAAAGTATAAAATAATAGAGAAATGTATGCGTGACAAACTGTAACGAGAGACGTACGTACTACCTCCAACGTTTGAGCTCAACTGATATTCGGTTCTGAGAGGAGAGTAATGTGGCAACGCTTCTGCGCAGTAAATAGCCTAATAAGCATTTTTCGTAATTATTTATTTACCAACTAAATATTTGAATTTATGAAAAAATAAAACAACTATCATTTTCTTACTTATGAAACCATTGTACTCATATTTTTTTTTAACTACAATATTTACTATATTGCAAGTAGTAGTTGTTTTTCGAAAATTTAAGTGCATTATTATTATTTTTTTTTATCGAGTAAAATTACCGGAATCGTATTTTCGAAACAACAGTCGTTTAATTGAAATTCTGGCCTTCAACATAAATTATTTTTTTACTATAAATAAGGACATTTGTAGGAACTAGAGTTGTTTCAACACGCGCTTTTGAGGGAGTCCGGAGTATACAGCGTGGAAACTGTTTAGCTGTAAAGGAAAATTGGAAAAATTACATAATACATAGCACATTGGAGTTGTAATAAGATAAGCCTACTATTAAAATATCACACACATGTTTTTTTTTCTATCGTGTTGGAAACGGGCAGATTATGATTATTATTGATTAGAGAGAAAAAACAAAATTCATAACGTCGAATTAAAAACATTGTATTAAATAGATACAACTAAATATTACCATAAGGAATGTATTAAGAAAGGTGTACTATTATCATTCACAAGTATCCAAAGAACAGGACCACTGAATTAACAGTTTTATGGAAAAAAAATCACATCAGCAGTTGAAGAAGGATGGACGTGAAAAATTTTATATACAAAGTATACAAAATTATTACATAGTAAGGTTAGTTATTTGAATTATATAAATTGGGAAAATTGAATAATGTTATAAATTTCACTGTAAAATAATCATGAATATGAAAGTCTAAATTCATATATTATTCAATTAAGGTTTATGTATATACATATACATATTATATTCATACATATTGTCTTTTAAATTCCTTATGAAATAAAACGACACATGCTAACAATATGTATATTACTATACTACATCACCAGTATTATAATTAACATTTTAGTAGATATAAATATTATTTTTTCATATTCCTCTGATAAACATTGATGATACCAACATATCCGTTTCCGAAACGTCGGTCGTAATTTATACGCGATAAAGGATAGAAATGCTCCTAAATAAACTTATCAAATAAAATATTGTAAATATCGAGGACACTAAATAAAAGTATTTATATATTTATAAAGTATTTATAGAGTGCATATTACGGTAAAAGGTATAAGATTTCTCACTTCGAAAGCTAAAACAGGAAAAATCCAACAAATAGGAACTTCTGTACCGGTAGTAATCGTCATGTCTCAGAAGGATGTTATTAAAAGGCGAGGGTCGGAGGAAAAAGAGGAGATATACGTTCGGCGAGCGAAATGACAAGCTTTCCATTCGGGTGGCTTTTAGTGTGCACTCGTCGGGATTTTCTCTATCCACTCCGCTCTTTCGACAGGAAACTTTGCTCCGTCACGTTTAGCATCACCAACTACACACACATACATACACGCCATTGATATTTTTCGCCTTTCGAACTGGAGTAGAATACTTCCTCATATTAAATATGATGACGGAAGACAAAATATTGCTTTTTAATAAAAGTACAGAATGTTCAGAATAAAGTATGAGCTCCAGTATCTAAAGAGTATTTAATATTGTGAATTGTTTTCATTTAAATTCTAATTGCAACCTCTCAAGACAGTATTGTTTTTTTTAATTTTTGATTCATTAATCTCGTAGCATTCTGATGAAGCAATAAATTAATTGCGAAATATTAAGATTTATGTAAATGAACTTGACGGTCGTATAATTCCTATACATTTTAAAATTTTATTTTTATATACTTTCAAGTACTGTGATTTTTCATATATTTCAACAGTAACCGATATTCTGTGCCATGACTTTATCAGGACTATTAACTTAAAAAAGAGACTATTTTTTTAAAAAAGATTACATTTTAAATATCGCACCAGGTATGTATTTTTCATGTTAATCAAAATTTGGAAGTTATATCTATTTAGAATCGCTAAAAGACTTATCACTATATCATAATTTATAGTTACTGAATGGTGAAAAGAACGTAAAAACTGTAGAAACTGATAGAAAGTACCAATATAGGGAAAGCAAAAGATTCCAGAATAGAGACAAAAGAAGAAAAAAGTAATTTGGAAGCTTGCTTCTTGGAAAGGGTTTGTTGAAATTTTTTAAAATTAAATATGTATACACACAGACTGATTCACTTATACTGACACTAAAGTAACTGGAACAGAGGCGGCTATGCTTAAAGATTGCAAGCTCTGAAGCCAACAAATAAAGTACGAACTAAGATATCACCCTCTCTTTCGTTCTCGCAGTTGTTCCGTGTAGATTCGTGTTGTGACATATAAAATCTGTATTTTTGTTTTTAAATCGAGTAGTAACTATAATAGTATCACAATTTTAATAATGGTGATGAATTGTGTTGCATACAAATGTAAGAACTTATATGATAAAAAAAGAAACACAATAAGTTTCCACGGGCAAACTGGTGTGTTTTAAAATTTTATGATAAGATTCCATAGTTCATGTCATATAAGTTAGTTTTCCGGTGTTCAGTGTTACTTCCAGTCTGAATTTTATGGTTTTTAATACAAAAATTATTCGAAATCTAGTTATAAATATTTTTATACTTTTAATTAGTCTGTACAGACTTCATAATTTGCGACATATCTGCAATAAACGGCTAATAGATAATAGTCAAAGTGATAATTTCGGTCCAAATTTTTAATTTTTTTTACTTTCTTATACGTAGTATATGATGAAAATTTTCGACCTCGAGATTTTTGCAGATGTCCACGTTTTGAAGTCCCCTGATACCTAAAAAGTGGTTTTTAAAAAATGTCTGTGTATCAGTGTGTGTGTGTCAGTGTGTGTCCCTCTTGAGATCTGATTAGATTTTCAGTAAAATCGGCAGACCAGAAATAGAAGTTTACTTCAGTGAAAGAATCGAGTTTTGCCAATATTTTGGCAACTACTAGTTTAAACAAATTTATAAAGAATTCATATGTACTCAAAATTGAGTTTGAGAAGAATTTTATTATGAAAGTTTTTCGAAATTGATGCCGGAAGTAGGTCTTTTACTCTTATCAAAAATCAGTTTTTTGCAAATATTTCGCAAGTTATGCTTTTTCGACAGGTACGCTACGAATATAAAAGTATTCACAACTTAATTTTCAATATCTTTTGTATAAAAAAAAATTCAAAATTCGGACTGGAAGTATCACTTTTACTCTTCTCGAAAAACGATTTTTTCCCAATATGTCGTAAATTATGCATTCTATAAATATTTGTCAACAGTACAAAAGTATTTAGAGTTGATTTTGAAATATTTTTTGTATAAATGAAATATCAAAATTCGGACCGGAAGTAATACTTTTACCCTTAGCGAGTAGCACTTTCTTTGGAATATCTCGCAAAGTATGCATTCTATAGATATTTATTAAGAGAATAGAAGTACTTATAATAGGACTTAAATAATTTTTATATAAAAAAATTTTAAAACTATAGTTTGAAACGCTCATACGCGAAAGTCGTGTGGTGGCCACACCTCATTTTTATAATAATGATAGTATTCGATGAAAATTGTTCAATTTTAGTAACGATAAATCACGGAAAATAAACGCAATATTAGGTCAAGGGGCTCGAAGGATCATGGGAGTTCTTATTTAACAAACGAAGCGTGCGAACATAAAGGAAGGAGTAATATAACGAAAGAAACGATAACAGTGGTATCTTATATCCAGGAGAGTAGAGGCCCAAATCTTCGGATATTATTTCTTACATTAATACCGTTCGTTGGCTATTATATATTCTACATACAAAATGCTCATTGCGTGTGACACCTGGATATTTATTCGGGGACAAGAGTAAAATATGTCCCTCGATTTTGGGAAGATAAGATAGAAAAAAGATTGTAATTTTTTTTCGTGTCGCGTAATTCATTTTTATTACACAGATTGTTCGTATCATCTTTACAAATACCCGAAACTGTAGATGTAATAAATTAAGTCGCTCGTAAAGAGATAATTTTGCAGAGTAACAAGTACGTTTTACCGCTTGAAATGCCAATACCAACTTCACTTTGTCAGTTGTAGTGGTAGTCATCGAGACTATATTGAAAAAGAGTTTTAATATACTTTAACTTGTTCTTTTAATACTCAAGCCAAAGAACTGTTACATATACGTCAGACAAACCGTTTTAAATTTGTACGTAGAGACAATTTGTGATAATTATTCGACAATTTCCGACTTTTCCAATGGGCATGCGCCAGTCAAAGTTAGATTAGTATTATTACTGAACAGATGCAGTAGCAACACCGCACGAGAAAATGCGTCACTTGAACGTCATACGTAAAATAACGCTTACTATTGGTTCGTTTGCAAGGACGGCCACAAACGAACCAATAATAAGCGTTATTTTACGTATGACGTTCAAGTGAGGCATTTCTCGTGCGCTGTTGCTACTGCATCTGTTCGGTAATTCTACTATAATTTGAGATTTTGTCAGTACGAACGTTTACCAATGTTGACTAGGATTATTTTTCAATATATCTATATATACATAAAATATCTTTAATCTAGAATAATCTTCATTTAAAACAATCTAAATATGGAGTGATTTGTTGCAAATCATTTTTATAACACTTAAAACATTATAAAATCTGTTTTAAGGGATTTAATATAGGTTTTAATGTTTCCAAGTACTAGCAATAGCATTAAAACTAGGAGGTATCATCTGCAGAAGTTGAATATACATTACGAACCTATGAGAATACAAAATTAGCAATATTTATAGAATTTACATTTGTTTTTTACACTTCATTGTATATAATCGTTTCTGTTTTTAAAGATAACCTTTTATAGAATTCTTTTGTATATTTCCAATAATAAATCATCTAGTACATACAAATATGATTATATCTTACATACAAATATGAATATAATTGGAGGTTATATATGTCCACTATGTACAAAACAAATAATGCAATTGTGATTGGTAAAACCTAGACACAACTGACACTAGCAACCATAACGAAATTTAAGGAGTTCTACTTAAAACACGTAAATACGCATGTGCGAACGTTTAGTTTGGAACTCGTTTAGACTGCAAATTTATATTACTCCGAACACCAAATTAGTAATTGGAAACTAATCGAATTTGTGGTTCTACTTTCCGAACTTCCATCAAAAAGTACGCATGCATCGTACAGTTTCTGATAGTTACAAATTATGTACTCTGCGAACGAACCTTATACATCACAAGGCAGTTGTCAAAAAAATTGAAAAAGGGATTGAAACTATAGACCGTACCAAGGACAAACATTGGATATAGTCCGGTCGTTTTGGCAACCAACACGGCAAAATAAGAACTACAGACGACGATTCAATACCAATCGACCGGAACAATTTCAAAACAATAAAATTCAACTAACTAATTAATATTTCAGGATGAATAGCTTCTTCTAGTAAAATACTATTACATGAAAGCCAGTTACAAAGTGCATATTACAAATAAAGTTATTAAATATTACTTTTCTATATCTATATTTTATTTAATACATAGCTATTCTGTTTACTAGGCTAGCATTGTTGCCAGACTTTAATTTTCACTTAGCGGATGACACTTGACAAGCGTAGTGTATGACAAGCGCATGGCAAGTGTTTAGTATAGCGTTTTGAGAACTATTACCTACGCGTGAAACTTGGGGTAACACCATCACTCATATTCAACAAAGAATATAGACGTAGTGGGATAGGAATTGCTAAAGCAGATATTAATCCAGTAATATTTTGTATTAATAGTAGCGGTAGTAGCGACTGTGAAAGTGATTATTAATGTTAATGAATGACACATTATGGTCATCTTTATTATCATAGTCTTAAGTCTCCCATGAAAATTTCTAATATGAAATTGTACACGGTACCAAAGTCAGCGTAGTTATGACAGCCCGGAAGAACTAGTAATTTGTGAGGTAACAAGATGGCGATGCAAGTTTATCATTAATAGGTTTCGGCAGAAGATAACAATAGTTAAAATAATTTGTACTTACATTAATCAGTTGAAGAAATATCAAAAACATACCATCCTAACTATATAGTCACAAGTATTCAAAAAGTAACATGGAAAGCCTGTAACATGTTTGATGAATATAATATTAATGTAGTAAATTGGAAATAGTAAAAATACTTGTTCATTATTATAATTTATTGTTGCTTGATATGTCAAATTCTCATCAGATAGCAAAGATTCGCCTTAAGAGGACTCTAACATTTGAAATAGTTCATAATGTGTTTCAATTTGTTAATTTACGAGGGCGTATTTTTATGTTATCTACCTAGCCATGAAACAAAAGAGTGACGATGTCAAACAAATTATTGAAAAATTGCTGTCACTGTTAGAAGTACATGTGCTAAGTTGTGTTTAGTTTATGCTGTGTATAGAGACTTGAGACGGTCCATTTCTCGATAAAATCAGTGAAACTAAAGTTGAATATCGCAGCATAATAAAGTTCCTGACAAAGGAAGGTAATGGTCCAAAAGCAATTCATGCAAGAATGACTGCTGTATATGGGGAAGATACACCATCTTATTTCCAAGTAAAATATTTGTCTAAACTCTTTCGATGGAGCCGAGAGTCAATCAATGATGACCCAAAGTCCAGACGACCCGTTGAAGCTCGAACTGAAAACATTGTGCGAAAAGTCGAAAATTTGGTACTGAAAGATCGGCGTGTAAAGATCTCTGTCATTGCCAATGAAGTCTGTATATCCGAAACAAGTGTTCTCAAAATTTTGCATGATGATTTGGGTATGAAGAAGGTGTCTGCACGGTGGATACCCAGATTGCTTACACCTGAACAAACACTGTGCAGAAAAGAAGTTTCTCAAGAAAATTTGGTCAAGTTCGAGAGGAACAAAACATTTTTATCTCGAATTATTATTACCGGGTATGAGACTTGGGTATATTACTGGGACCCTCCTACTAAACAAGAATCTATGCAGTGGGTTCATAAGGGCTCTCTACCACCAAAAAAGGCCAAGACACAATTTTCTGGAAAAAAACTGATGGCAACTGTTTTCTGGGATGCTGAAGGAGTTTTGCTTATTGAATATATGCCGAGAGGGTCTACCATAAATGGAAAGGCCTACGGAAATACAATTAAAAATTTAAAAACTGCTCTGGAGGAAAAACGCCCGCATTCTTATCCACAAAAGAACTTGTTGCTGCACGACAATTCTCGGGTTCATAAGGCAAACAAAGTTCAGCAGATAATCAATGACTGTGGGTTTATAGAGTTAAGGCATCCACCTTATAGCCCCGACCTAGCTCCGTCGACTTCTTCTTATTCAAAAATTTAAAAAAGCATCTCAGAGGAAAGCGTTTTGCTTCTGATGAAGAACTCAAAGAAGCTGTTGAAGAATATTTTGCGGGGTTAGCGAAGCAATTTTTTTCTGAGGGTATGGGGCAACTGAAAAAAAGATGTATTAGTGTTGAAGGGAGTTATGTAGAAAAATAATTTTTTTTTCTCTTATGTGCTTTTTTTCATAGCTAGGTAGATAACATAAAAACACGCAATCGTAGCATTAACTATAATCTTTAACATCAACAAATTTATACTAGTTTAAAGCTTAAATAAATAATAATTATGACCGTGTTTAGTTTAATCAAAAATTGGTTAACGTGTAAAAAATAGAATTATTGTCGGTAGTGCTAAAACCACAAGTCTAATTGACTATTTAGAGTTATAGTGTCAAAATTAATATTACTTGACAGATCAAATTTTGCAACGTCTCAAATTTTACGCCATTTTAATTTGGTGGCGTATGTTGGTTGAGAGAGCGACTTGACATATATATAGTACTGTTGTGGCACTGCTTGAGAGGCTGTGGTGACCGATAGATGTCAGATCGTCTATTATTTATATTTACCAATTTTGTAAAACATAAATTTGAATATTCAATTTTTAGCACTCTTAAATATTTAAATAATGCTTAATTAATAAATATATAAATATTTTTAATCATCAGAATAAGAGTAAAATTATGTATGTATGTAAAGTGAGAGAATGAAGTAAACGTATTTTCATAGAGAAAGGAAAATAGACGTTAATGTTTTCTTCAACGGGGAAATTACCGACTGCGCATATACATTCACGTACGGCTGATACATAAAAAGTATAAAACCATAGCGTATTGCTATAAATTCTATCATACTGTCAACAAAATAAATAGTCTCTCAATATTTACTTTAATGTATTTTTTTCTTTAACAAATGTGAAAAATGTCAGTAAAATAGACTGTAAATAGTTATATAAAATAATACATTGTACTGGCTAAAATACTTGGCAGTATTACACATTTTAATTATTCTACTAGCTTGAATAAATCCAGAGTGTTAGAAGATCTTCAATGCTTATTTTTGAAGAGCTACCTACTTAGAGTAGGTGTCTTATCACGATTTTGAGATAATTATATTTATAATTCAACTACAAGAATAATAAAATTAGAATACTTAAGTTTGATTTATTTTACTTGCATTTCCTTTCAAGCTGTATATACAACGTGAGTCATTTACTAATGACTCACCTTGCTTCTTCGATTGCTGTTTTGTGTTTTAAATAAGGGAAAAAGCAATTCAGTGTTGCTTGGGGTGCGTATTCTAAAAATACATAAAGTTCTGACACACTTTTTCAAGGAAATGCATGAAACTTAATTTTGTTTTAACGAAACAACCTATATATATTTTTGGAGTTCCTAGTCATGCTTTAAATTGCTTATTTAACTGTTGTTTTCTTTTTCAAAATAATGCCAAAAGTGTATCAGTTATTAATTATTTTTTTCTAAATTTTTACCAAAACACGTCCTCAGAAAAACAAATTATATTCGCATTGTTTTTAAAAATAAAGACTATAATTCTGGTGGTGCGTGTAGCCAAGAAAATTACGCATCATTTGGTATAAGTTGTGCTCAAAAAACTTTGTTTTTCCAAAGCCTACTTCCCAAAAGCTTTACATACCAAAAACTTAACACCTGGTATTTTATTGTGACATTTTATTGCTTTTTTATTATCTGTCATTTTTGTTAACAATATCCTATACCGATCTTTAGTAATTTCTGAGATAATCGCTATCAAAGCAATCTCCGGTCAACTAAAGAACTACGAGCGCTGCTGTTTTGTGCACCCCAATATTCTTTCAACCAATGGGACAGCCGAATCGAGGCATGACTGCTTAAGGCTGCGTTTGATAAGGTTTTGGCGGGAGAGAAATGTACCCAAAAAATACCATTTTTATTTCCATTTTTACAGGCGTAAAATATCAAAACATGTAAATTTTATGCATTAAGCATGAAGATAAAGGTTAAACGAAGTGAACGCTCATATTCTTTTTTAAAATAAGTTAATATATAAGCCGTAAATAAAATGGGAAGTTAGTGGTTTTGCAAGTACTAGAAAAAATGGCTACATTTAAAAATGACACGGTAAATTTATATGTAATATAGCAAGTACACTCGGTATTTATATTTGGAAGGTAAAAATAGTAACAGTAGCTAAATACATGTGTAATTTTTTAAGTGATCCATGAAATAAAATTTGTTTACATTTTTGGTGGATCTTTACATACAATACAGATATCTGTTACATTTACGTCGCCTAACAGTGTAGCACATATAATATAGATGGCGATATTATCTTGCAATTATTTAGAGCCTAGTTGTGTGGTATGCGATACTTTAATTATTCATTATAATTTAAAATTATAATTAACAACAATTTTTGCGGTTACTAATTATAAAATTTAGTATGTTACGAGTTATTTGAAAGTACGTAATAGACAATCAACAGTTGGCATCAGTGGTTGGCACCACAAAACCAAAAAGTAACTACACAGTTTAATTTGCGAGTTTAATGAAATTGCAATATTTTAAAATATGGAGTTTTCTGTTATCCTTAATTGAAAGATGCCTATGCTTTTACTAATGAGATGAATTATGTAAATCAATTAAACTGGGACTGTTTACGCCGACAAAAGCCTAATAACTGTTTTATATTTACGAAGTTTGCAAAGAAATTGTCGGCTAAGAACGTTTTACATTTTTCTTCAAAATTTGTTAAGGTTGTTGCTAATTACTTAAAATGTAAATATAGGTACATTTTATTTGTTAGCAGTTTTCAGAACTTTGAAATCGTTTATTTTTTAAATAGAAACTGCACACCATGTCTATAGTATTTTTGACATATTCATCAAATTGTATAGTTCAAACTATATAAAAATTAGCAAATAAAAAAAATCCAATGCGCAACGTTTCAAAAATATCGATATTAGAATCGAATAATGTATCAAAAATTCAAAATCGATTTTAAACAAATATTGAATGAAGAATATCGATATACCTTGATATCGACATTTTTATCATGTTTATATTAAAAGTTCTTTGCTGTGGCTTTTCAAGCCATTTAGTAACAAATAATAAAATCTTTAACTCAAAATATATATTTACTCAAAAAATAAAAAAAATCCAATAAAAAGACAAACAAAATATAAATTTGTATCTATAACGTATAAGATAATCCAAAACTCAAATATATAATTCTAGTGGTATAAAACACATAAATAAATACAAATAAAAAATAAACATCTTAAAACATATCTTCTTTACAATTTTGAGGAAATAGTAATTGTGATAAAGATAACACCCCATGAAGGCGATTCGGCGAACTATACGAGATGTCAAGTCTATGAAATGCAATATTCCGCTGCCGCTTTCCGATTATAATTTCTACGAAACAGCAAACATCCCAGTAGGCATTTTTCAAATTTCCAACTTCTTTCTTAAAAATATATTCTATTGTATTCTGTATAATATGAACAGTTTCTTTTGTATATTAATGTGAAATAAATGTGTGAAATTTCAAAGATTGTTTACCAGGATATAAGTAAAATGGCATTATTGATTAAACGATATTATCGAATAAAAAAATCGATAACAGTCAATATTATTAAATAAAAAAATTTCGATTTCAATCACGATTATCGAAAAGAAAACATTGATACTTATTTACAAAACAATATATCGTGCGCATCCCTAGTTCAAATGACATATGCCTGCCCACTCTTTCTTCCGGAGGTCAGTTCGCTAATTTTCTAGTTTCGATTAATAACCATAATCTTTATAATAGCCTCATTATTTATAATATATTAACATTAAAATAATACCTTTACCTTACTTAGTTTTGAAGATTTTTATTACAGTTACTGTTCTTTTCATTTTTGGTGTTTGTAGAGTTAAATCTTTGTACATATTTAAAACTGTTTTTATCATCTTTATTGTAAAAATACCGCGCGATCATTTAAATTCTAAATTAGAGCAGGATGTGAAATTTAAATTAAGTTGGTATATAAGTACTACTTTACAATTTGGATTGTCAAAGTGACGTTTCAAAATGTTAATTAATCAATAATTGACATTCTGGCCAACCTAATAAAAAAAATCCGGCTTACTATAATTTAGAATTTAAATGATCGCGTGGTACTTGAAGCTGTTTGGGTGGCGATTTTCACGGTTTGGTTAGAAAGTGCCTTATCTAATATGTTCGTGACGTACTTAAACGTACAGATAGTGTATAATAACACAGTAAAATATAATAAGAGAATGTTCACAGCTTCACAAATTATGGCTAGGTTATGTTATAAAATATAAAGATATCGCATACTTATAATTCCTTGTTAAATTTACTTACATAGGAACCAATACATTTAGTTAAAAATGGTACCGTTTTGGCGCGATATTTGAATTGAAAAGTTATAATATAAAGTAACAACGTACCTATGACCAAATTTGCCTTAAAATATGTATATAGAATTTCTCTTATTCGAACTTAGTAATCTCACAAAAAAAATCCATTCTGCAAACTGTCCAGGAGCCAAATTACAAAATAGAAATAAAATAAAAACATGAAAAAAACTGATCAACTGTCAAACTGGCACTTAGGATTTGCAAATACTAACTTTACATGTATTTTTAGCATGTGAAACATATTTATTAGAAATGTTGAACTAATAGGTACGTTATGAAGACAATAATATGACTATATTTCAGTTTTGCATATTATTATTATCATTATTATTATTAGACATGATCAACAAAGATGCAGGCTACGTACTAAATGCATCAAGTAACAGAAAATGTTTTATTTTGCATAACACAAACACACTGCTGTTTATTTATTGTGTAGTTTTATATAATAATAATATTAGTTTATTTCCAAAATAAGAGAACAACATTGTATTAATATAAATTACAAAATATAAATATATATGAAATAAGAAAATAAGAAAGTCGAATGGATAAGTATCACCTACCTTTAGCGAATATGTTTAAGAATAACTTAATTTATAAATAAAAGAAACGTAATTTTAAATTTTTACAAATAAATTCAAATGAATGCTTAAAGTTCGCGCGTCTTTCTCCCTTCAGCATGAAAGTTGATAAGTATCGATTAGATTCATACGTATAAAATCAAATTGCAAAGAAAGTCTGCCAGACCAAATCTACGTTTGTAGGTAGAAATTCAATAAGCAGGTAAAATGACCTTGAAATGTTTTTAGATCTTCAGAATTAGTTTAGTTTGTTAGAATTAACATCGTGGCGCCATCCAATTATTACTAGTAGTACTTAAGAAACGCTAAAATCTTAGATACGAACCGAAATGGATTTGTCAACTTTGAAACGCACCCTTAAGGGTGCGTTTCAATCTTAGCAAATCCATTTCGGTTCGGAACTAACATTTTCCTGTATCTTAAGTACTACTAGTAATAATAGGATGTCGCCACGGTATGCATTCTAAAATTAAATAGCAATTACCTCCAAACATTTCAAGGTCATTTTACCTGTTAAATTTCTACCTCTACAATTCTACATACGATTTGTAAATTTGGTCTGTGCGACTTTCTTTGCAATTTTATTTTATGCGTATGAATCAAATCGACACTTGTCAACTTTCATGCAGAATTAGGGAGAAAGACGCGCGAACTTTAAGCATTCATTTGAATTTATTTGTAAATTGAAAAACTTAATACATATATATAATATAGTTTGACATATCCTCAATAAAATGTTGATTGCATTATTAAATACATAATTTAAATTAAATTACTTTTTCTATTCCGGTGCTATAAAGTTCACTTTACGACACCCGTTTTGGTTGCATAAAGTATTACTTTATCGCACGCTAATTTTATTTTTTTGAAGTTGGTAACAAAAAAAATGGAACCAAATCGTATTTAAATGTCAAAATATAAGCCTTTAAAGTAACAAAAATGTGCAATAAAATTGTTCAAAGAATAAAAAGCACACATGCTAATATTTCACTTACTAATTAGCAATATAAATTGTTAAGCAGAGTTGGATGATAATATTGACATTTACTTACCATGTTGAATATACAACTGTTATAAAAGTTTGTTTTGATAAATATGTAGAGAGTTTGTGGACGAAAGATTTTGTAAATTGTCTTCTGCTATTTTGCGAATCTCTGGGGGCGTACAATTATTTATTTCGTCCTTTTTGTTGATAATTTGAAATAATTTATTGTATAAATCAGTCTGAATTTTAATCACAATTACATATAGCACCACCCATATTCAAATATTTAAAACGTTCTACTTAAAAATCAGAGTAACCAACTTCAAAAAAGCAGAATTTCTAAAATATTCGAACAAAACATTCTCTTATTTTAAGCTTTTTCGAACTTTTAATAACCGAAATAGAAAAAATAGTATAAAATACACGTTTCATAAGACATTTTGCGCACTTGTTCTTTAGAAAACTCGCCTAGCGGCTCGTTTTCTAAACTTGAACGCGTGCGCAAAAATCGTGTCTTACGAAACTTGTATTTTAATATACTATTTTATACATTTACAGTCAGTTACATTTATTTTATTTATAGATTTAGTTAATTTTTAACAAATTCTTAAACGCTGAAGGTACGTGATACTCATACATTCGACTTTCTTATTTCATACAAAATTATACAATAAATAAACAGCATTGTGTTTGCGTGGTGCCAAATAAAACATTTTCTTTTACTTGATACATTTGTAATTATTACAGGCTACTGCATCTGTGCGGTATCATATCTTTGTTGATCATATAGAATAATAATATGCAAAACAGAAATATAGTCATATTGTCTTCACGTACTATCATTAGTTCAACATTCTATTAAATATGTCTTACCCGATAAAAATACGGGTAAAGTTAGTATTTGCAAATCCTAAATGTCAATTTGCCCGTTCGTTTGATTTATATAGTCTGAATTTTCAGTCTTTTTATTTAGTTCATATTTTAACTTTTCAATTCAAATATCGCGCCGAAACGCTACTATTTTTAACAGATTGTATTGGTTCCTGGGTAAGCAAATTTAACAAGGAGATATAAGAATATGGGATATCTGTTATATTTTATAACATAACCAAGCCGTAACCTGTGAACATTCTCTTGCATTTTTGTTTTGATTTATTATATTTTAGTGTGTTATTAAACACTATCTGTAAGTGTAAGTACGTCACGAACATTAGATAAGGCGCTTCCAACCACACCGTGAAATTCACCAACCAAACAGCGTCAAGTATTAGCACAATAAAAACGATAAAAACAGTTTTAAATATGTACAAAATTTTAACTCAAAAACAAGAACCAAAATTGAATAGCCTAGCAGCATTTTTCGAATTTCGCCAGTGTTTTATGTTTGCACTGGGCGCAATTGAATAACATATAGAGGGGTACTCGTTATATTTCACTACAAAATTAGTTAATAAAAATATAATTTTGTCATTAAATGTTTTTACATCTATTTTTTGACCAATCTTTTGTTTGAGTACACGGTGTGTCTAGTAATTTCGCACTAAAAAGTGAATTAGCCTACCTGCATTCTACTCGATTGTCTTCCTAGCCAACTTAAAACAACCGCGAAATTCGAAAAATGCTGCTAGGGGTACAGCAATTGTAGTAAAATCTTCAAAACAATAAGTAAGGTAAAGGTATTACTTTAATATTAATATATTATAAATAATGAGGCTATTATAATATTATTGTTATTATTAAAAACTAAAAACCCGGCGAACTGACCTCCGGCATTTCAAAGTTTTGAAAATTGCTATCAAATAAAATGTACCTATATTTACATTTTAAGTAATTAGCAACAACTTTAAAAAAATTTTGAAAAAAATATAGAAGGTTCTTGTCAACAATTTCTTCTCCACTTCGTAAATATAAAACGGCTACTAGGCTTTTATCGGCGTAAAAAAATCCGTAGGCATCTTTCAATTAAAGATAACAGAAAACTCCATATTTTAAAATGATACAATTTGATTAAATTGACAAATTAAATTATGTAGTTACTTTTTATGATTTGTGGTGCCAACCTGTGATGCCAACTGCTCATTGTATATTACGTACTTTCAAATAACTCGTAACATACTAAATTTTATAATTAGTAACCGCAAAAATTGCTGTTAATTATAATTTTAGATTATAATAAATAATTAAAGTATCGTATAACACATAACTAACCTCTAAATAATTGCAAGATAATAGCGCCATCTATACTATATGTGCTACACTATAAGGCGACGTAAATGTAACAGATATCTGTAATGTATGTAAAGACCCTCCAAAAATGTAAACAAATTTTATTTCATGGATCACTTAAAAAATTACACATATATTTAGCTACTGTTACCAATTTTACCTTCCAAATATAAATACCGAGTGTACTTGCTATATTACATATAAATTTACTGTGTAATTTTTAAATGTAGGCACTTTTTGTAGTACTTGCAAAACCACTATCTTCCCATTTTATTTACGGCTTATATATTAACTTAATTTGAAAAAGAATACGACTGTTCACTTCTTTTAACATTTATCTTCATGCTTAATGCATAAAATTTACATGCTTTGATTTCTTACGCCTGAAAAAATGGAAATAAAAATGGTATTTTTAGGGTACATTTCTCTCCCGCCAAAACCTTATCAAACGCAGCCTTAAGGGTGCGTTTCAATCCTGCCAAATCCATTTCGGTTCGAATCTAAGCTTTTCATGTTTCTTAAGTACTACTAGCAATAATTAGATGGCGACACTATAACAATTCTAAACATTCTAAAGAAACGATCGTAAAACATTTCATGGTCATTTTACCTGCTTATTGAATTTCTACCTACATACGAAAATTTTGTCTGTGCATGCTTTCTTTGCAATTTGATTGTATACGTATGAATCTAATGAATACTTATTACTTGTCAACTTTCATACTGAACGGAGAAAGACGCGCGAACTTTAACCATTCATTTGAATTTATTTGTAAAAATTTAAATTCAATTACTTTTTATATATTTATTTTATTTATAAATTTAGTTATCCTTAAACATATTTTTAAATGCTAAAGGTAAGTTATACTCATCCATTCGAGTTTCTTATTTCATACAAAACTATACAATAAATAAAGAGCAGTGTAATAAAATGCACAAAAACACTTCAAATAAAACAAGATGTTTCAAATTTCCAAAAATTGTATTAACAAAAATGCCCACAGTGTGTGCGAAACTAGTCGTATTTTTGTTAATACAATTTTTGGAAATTTGAAACACCTTGTTTTATTTCAAGTGTTTTTGTGCATTTTATTAAAATGGAATTCCAACAAGTAACAACCAACTCTATCACAATGTTAAAGAGCAGTGTGTTTGCGTTATGCAAAATAAAACTTTTTCTGTTACTTGATACGTTTCGTACACGCAACTGCATCTATGCAATATCATATCTTTGTTAATCATGTCTAATAATAATAATAATATGCAAAACAGAAATATAGTCATATTATTGTCTTCATAACATACCCATTAGTTCAGCATTCTAATAAATATGTTTTACCTGCTAAATATACGCTTGATTTGATATATAGTTTGAATTTAGAGTTTTTGTTTTATTTCTATTTTGTATTTTAGCTCCTGGGCAGTTTTTGGAATGGATTTTGTTTTGTAAGTTTGAATAAGAGAAAGTCTACATATTTTAAGGCATTATTTGGTCATATATAGGTACGTTGAAAGCGCAATTTTTAATTCAAATATCGCGCCAAAAGGGTACTATTTTTAACAGAGTGTATTGGTTCCTACCTAAGGAAATTTAACAAGGTAGTACCGCGAGTGTCCGCGAGATCAAAAATTTTATTGATAAAGCTTTGCCATGGAATGTAAAACGTTTGTCTGTTAATGTCTGTTATATCATTGTCACACTGTCATTAATATTTGTCATTATATTTTCTCTGACATCTTGTAGGTTTTCAATTATGGTGTGCACCACAGGACACAAAACTTACAAGATTGAAGCGTATTTTAGAACAGGTGTGCTGGTTAATGGTATCTGGGGGAATACAGTAAGCGTTTATGTTTGGATAATTTTCGTGTTATGTTATTCAAACGTGTAAATCATTTTAAATAAAGATATATTTACAAATTTTATGTCAGTCAAATGTCAGTATGACAGTTAACCTGATAATATATCAGAACTATCTCAAAAGAATATCTAAGACGGACGTTTTACATTCCATGGCAAACCTTTATCAACATAATTTTTGATCTTGCGGTATAACTATGCCATACCGCCATACCTGCCATATAAAACAGCTATTAGGCTTTTATCGGCATTAAAAGCAGCCAAGTATAATTGATTTGCATAATTCATCTCTCTAGTAAAAGGATAGGCATCTTTCAATTAAAGATAATAGAAAACTCCATATTTTAAAAGATTACAATTTGATTAAAATCACAAATTAAACTATGACAACTATGTAGTTACTTTTTATGGTTTATGGTGCCAACCTGTGATACCAACTGTTCATTGTCTATTAAGTATTTTTAAATAACTCGTAACATACTAAATTTTATAATTAGTAGCCCCACGAATTGCTGTTAATTATAATTTTAAATTATAATGATACTTAAATTATTATATAACATGCAATTAACATCTAAATAATTTCAAGATATTAACGCCATCTATTCCATAAGTGCTACACTGTAAAGCGATGCAAATGTAACAGATATCTGTAAATGTATGTAATTGCTTACAAAAATGTTACAAATTTTATTTCATGGATCACTTTAAAAATTACACATATATTTAGCTACTGTTACCAATTTTATCTACCAAATATAAATACCGAGTGTACTTGCTATATTACATATAAATTTACTGTGTATTTTTTAAATGTAGGCACTTTTTGTAGTACTTGCAAAACCACTGTTTTCCCATTTTATTTACGGCGTACATATTAACTTAATTTGAAAAAGAATACAACCGTTCACTTCGTTTAACCTTTATCTTCATGCTTAAGTCAACAATCAAACAAAGTAAAGATTAAACCCAACTATCCCGAAAGCAATAATTTTACCGACTGAAGCACCTCACATTATCAGTTAATTTTTTTAATTCCACCAATGACCGGCTGGAATATATAATTGTTTACAGTGCTGGTTAACAAAGAAAGATGTTTCATGTCGTATGTGCAGTTGCCGTACCACTTAAGTTTACTTTGCCTCATTGCCCCTCTTCTTTCATTTGTTTGATGTTCTTCATAAGTGACGGCTGTAGCTTTTCAAAACAAAACAAAATTGTTATTGGCTTAAACCCAGTTTTCGGTATCAGAGGAGGACAAAACATGGACATCTACAAAAATCTCGAAGTCGAAAATGTTCGTCATCACAATACTTCCTTATACTATGTATAAGAAATTAAAAATTCACATGATGACGTAACTCAAAAACAATCGGGGAAAAAATAAGTACTCTTAAATGGAGGAGAGAAATACATAATAAAACTTTTGTATTGATCATTATTTCCTAAAATTAATTATTAATTGATACAAAATGTTGTTTCATCGACAATCAAATTTCAAGTTATGAAACATTTTAATATCTGAGTGTTTCTTTTTTACCACAGCATACGTTTACTATTCATAACTACCCTGACACCGCAGTGGGAACATATAAATTGGCGTGAAATTAAGTTAGGAATACTCCTCCGCCACTTCGCACTGTTAAAAGCACGAAATTAGTTGTCAAAACAATACATTGTAGATTCTCATTCCGAACTCTCACACAATGACAATCTGTCACAGCTGGGAGTCATTTGTATCTTGGCTCAGTGTGTTCGCGTCATAAACAAAGTGCAATTACGTAATAGTACTAGGGTGTTCATCACTTTCTAAAATCAGATATTCTAGAAGATCGTCGCGAGTAATAAAGTGGATAAAAGTAGTTGGGTGTGCAGATGCGAGTAATTCTCTTAAAACGTACAAACAGCTGTTGTGAAAACTATACAGATATCGCCTCGTCGGCACTTGTAAGAATAAAACGGCGGAAAAAAGAGAAAATAAAAACATACAATGTCGAAATGGTCAAAACAGACTCTTGAGTGCGTATTATTCTGCATGTTTATGTCATTGACCCAGGAATTTTCATCCAGGACCAACGGCTATTCGGCGTTTTCCGACGCAACGTCAACGAACTTAATTTATCAACAAAATGCATCAAATTACCCGTTTTATGGACGACATTTTAGTATGTGCCTCAATCAAATTACTGTGTATTTATTAGTCGTCGAGAATGTTATTATTGTACAATGGGCACCAGTAAAGTGCAGCCGTCTATTAACATATTATTAAATTTCCTTGCCTTTATTCCCGATTACGAGCGCTCATATGAATGGCTTCTGCAACATCAGTGCCATTTCATGATTTAAAATATACGAAATTGCGTCTTTCCTTTGAATATAATTGCAAGGTGCCATATACGAACTTAATGGATACTCTGTCTAAGTTCAGAATATGCAAAAATGTGGGGTTTGGGGTTTAATATGCATGTATGCTTTTCCATTTCGGATCTCTAAAGTCTTACTTCATACATTTTTATTTTTTTAAAGTTGGTTACGTCTAAGATATGAAAGTAAATGATATTTAAACAACAAATATAAACTTTGTATCGTAACAAACATGTGAAGTAGAAATTGTACAAAGAACAAGAAGAATGAGTGTGCTTAAAACCACACGGCAGAAGTGAAAACTTCATCAAGGCGAGGTTAATAATACGAAATACACGCGTATAATATTCAGTAACGTATTAAATAAAACGTATTCGCACATTTATTACATTTACACATGTACACACGCGTATAATATTCAGTAACGTATTAAATAAAACGTAAACCTCAACCATCCCCGTATCTAAAATTTCACATTCATACTTCAATTTTCAAAAAATTCTTCCGCCATTTTGTTTTTTTGACATTTTGACTTTGGATTCGTGATCGGCGATCTAAGACACCCCCGTATCTAAAATTTCACATTCATACGTCAATTTTCAAAAAATTCTTCCGCCATTTTGTTTTTTTGACATTTTGACTTTGGACTTGTGATCGGCGACCCCCAAAACCCCCGTATCTAAAATTTCACATCCATACGTCAATTTTCAAAAAACTCGTCCGCCATTTTTTTTTGACATTTTGACTTTGAAATCGTGATCGGCGACCTAAGACACCCCCGTACCTAAAATTTCACATTCATACGTCAATTTTCAAAAAATCTTCCGCCATTTTGTTTTTTTTTTACATATTGACTTTGGAATCGTGATCGGCGACCCCCAAAACCCCCGTATCTAAAATTTCACATCCATACGTCAATTTCAAAATACTCGTCCGCCATTTTGTTTTTTGTTTTGACATTTTGACTTTGGATTTGTGATCGGCGACCTAAGACACCCCCGTATCTCAAATTTCACATTCATACGTCAATTTTCAATAATACGAAATACACGCGTATAATATTCAGTAACGTATTAAATAAAACATATTCGCACATTTATTACATTTACGCGAGCGGCCATTTCGTTTGGTCGGTTCGGACGTATGTGTATGTATAAATAGACGATATAAATACTCGCTTACGGTCCCGCGCTTGGTCTGATGGTAACGTGTCGACTTCATAGTACTTCATACCCGTGCGGCTCGGGATCGAATCTGTTGTGGAACATGAATTTAATTATTGATTTAAATTTCAATTTAATTGAAATTAAATACCTCTATATGATATATTTATTTATCTTGTTCCCTTAGCCGACTTTACCCGAACGAGCGTTACATATCCGAGCGTTGCAGTCAGTCCTGTTCAGTGCCTACAATCAGCGCAACGCGCCTAAAGAAGTTAGCACTTCAATAAAAAAGATATTCACAAGTGAACAATGTATACATCCAACTACAGACAAAATTGTGTCACTCTAGGTTAATGGCTTATAAATTATTATTTTTGGTATAGTTATGAACGAATAATATGCCTCACATTGGTATAAAGTTAATTCATGATTTGGAAATAAATAATTTTGTCTACGGTTGCAAATAAACGTAAAACTTCTATTTTCAGGAAAGCTTAATGTATTCACTCGTGCAATATGTATTTACATAAATATGAAGCCGTCAGTATAATCTTGAGTTTAAAAATGTCTCTACAACTGTAGGTGTCCAACTATTAATTACGACAAATCCACGAACGTACTTAATCGAAACCGCATGGTGGTCAGAGATAACAATAATACTCTGTGCTTTATAGAATGCTTTCTGAAGTGTATACTTATTGTTTGAAAGATTTACAAATTGAAAATTAGTAATTACAGTAAACCCTATACAATACATCTATCTATATATATATATATATTGTAACTTATACTTATAATTTCAGTTTTTCTGAAGAAGACATTAATATTAAAAAATGTCGAAACGTTAAAACCTAGTATTTATTGCATTTCGTTAAAAAGGCCTAATACCAAGAATTTACCTACACAAATATAATAAAGGCCAAGAAATAATAGTATTATTAATATAATACTTATTTAAATACTATATATATATATAATTATAATTAGATTTTTCTTTGCCGTATATTCAATAATATAATAGATGTTTTCCTTGGGAATAGCGGCATATGTGAATAAAACTATAATTGATTGTGACGTTTCAACATTTATTTATTTATGTTTTCTTCAGACCTCTGTAATTTTATAGAAAAAAGATAAGCTTTACATATAATTAAAATTAGATCTATAGAGTTATTATTAATTTAACTTTGTTTAAAATTGATTTGTATAAACACTCTGTACAAATAAGTTTATAAAGACAAACTATATATATAACATATAAAAACAAATTGTATGAACGATGAAAATATACATTAAATCTACTTACATTTACTTTTGTTTTTTTTTTTCTATTAAAGATCATCTTTTGCATTATTTCTTTTTTTACTTCTACATTATTACTTTCCGTTGTATTTTCTATTTTCTTGGTAGTAATGCATTTTATTTAAAATTAGTATATACTAAATTCTATTTTTATCAATTGGTCAATGTTATTTCTGTGTCAAACCTTGAAATGAGAAACTCTAACATCTGCATTTGTTGTTAAAAACATAATGAAAGAAAAACAGACACAAATAATGCACACACAGAGTATTTGTTCGTAAATACAAAGGTTATACTAAAAATAAGCTGTTCCCAATTTAGTACATTTACAATCTAATCAAATAATTCCAAAATAAATGTCAGAGAGTCCCTTGATCTCTGTTCGATCATTTACAGCATGTTCCTCTTTTTTTATGTGTATCATTTCTAACACGTTTCGCACTTTGGTATTTTGTGCTTTGCTTAAAATACTTGTTTTATCAAAATCAAAACCATGTCCCGTGGTGTTACAATGTTTTTTTAATGATGTAACATTGTTAGCGTATTTATGACCCTTTAGTCTTTCTGCTATATGTTGTTGTGTTTGGCCAATGTAAACACCATTACAATTAGCACAAGGAACCTTATATACAACGTGTGTTTCTTGCGTAATTGGTACTTTGTTTTTGGTTCTAGTAAACAAATGTTTTATATTATTATGGTTTCTGTGAGCTACTTTTACGTTGTATGGAGCTAAACTTTTATTTAATTTTTCAGTTAAACCTCGAATATAGGGTAGGCAGACATATTTGTTTATGTTAGATTGATTTTCATTTTTCTTTTTGTGTTTGCTTTGGTTATAGAATTTGTGTAGTCTGTGTTTTATTATCTTTTGAATAAAGTTTAGTGGATAGTCATTAGTTTGTAACACACTCTTGATGTTATTTAATATGTCTTTTCTGAATTTTACACTTGTTCATCTGATTGCTCTGTCAACTAAAGCTGTAACTACACGTAACGTACCTTCAATTCAAAAACAAATTTTTTAAACAAGTTTACGGTTGTGCGATGGGTGCACCAATATCGAGTGTCATCGCTCAGTTAGTAATGGAGGAATTAGAACAAACAGTGATTAATAATTTAAATTTTGAACCAACTTTGTATATGAGATATGTTGATGACTGCGTTATGGTTGCACCCCTTGACAAAATTAACTACATTTTGGAACAATTCAACAGTTTTCATAGTAAACTTCAATTCACCCTAGAAATCGAAAACGAAGGATCAATGAATTTTCTAGATATGACATTGATAAGACATAAAAATACTATTCTAACGAAATTTTTCCAAAAACCAACAGCGTCAGGCAGATACGTAAATTTCAATTCTTGCCAACCGGATATATATAAAAAAAATGTAGTTACAGCTTTAGTTGACAGAGCAATCAGATTAACAAGTGTAAAATTCAGAAAAGACATATTAAATAACATCAAGAGTGTGTTACAAACTAATGACTATCCACTAAACTTTATTCAAAAGATAATAAAACACAGACTACACAAATTCTATAACCAAAGCAAACACAAAAATAAAAATGAAAATCAATCTAACATAAACAAATATGACTGCCTACCCTATATTCGAGGTTTAACTGAAAAATTAAATAAAAGTTTAGCTCCATACAACGTAAAAGTAGCTCACAGAAACCATAATAATATAAAACATTTGTTTACTAGAACCAAAAACAAAGTACCAATTACGCAAGAAACACACGTTGTATATAAGGTTCCTTGTGCTAATTGTAATGGTGTTTACATTGGCCAAACACAACAACATATAGCAGAAAGACTAAAGGGTCATAAATACGCTAACAATGTTACATCATTAAAAAAACATTGTAACACCACGGGACATGGTTTTGATTTTGATAAAACAAGTATTTTAAGCAAAGCACAAAATACCAAAGTGCGAAACGTGTTAGAAATGATACACATAAAAAAAGAGGAACATGCTGTAAATGATCGAACAGAGATCAAGGGACTCTCTGACATTTATTTTGGAATTATTTGATTAGATTGTAAATGTACTAAATTGGGAACAGCTTATTTTTAGTATAACCTTTGTATTTACGAACAAATACTCTGTGTGTGCATTATTTGTGTCTGTTTTTCTTTCATTATGTTTTTAACAACAAATGCAGATGTTAGAGTTTCTCATTTCAAGGTTTGACACAGAAATAACATTGACCAATTGATAAAAATAGAATTTAGTATATACTAATTTTAAATAAAATGCATTACTACCAAGAAAATAGAAAATACAACGGAAAGTAATAATGTAGAAGTAAAAAAAGAAATAATGCAAAAGATGATCTTTAATAGAAAAAAAAAACAAAAGTAAATGTAAGTAGATTTAATGTATATTTTCATCGTTCATACAATTTGTTTTTATATGTTATATATATAGTTTGTCTTTATAAACTTATTTGTACAGAGTGTTTATACAAATCAATTTTAAACAAAGTTAAATTAATAATAACTCTATAGATCTAATTTTAATTATATGTAAAGCTTATCTTTTTTCTATAAAATTACAGAGGTCTGAAGAAAACATAAATAAATAAATGTTGAAACGTCACAATCAATTATAGTTTTATTCACATATGCCGCTATTCCCAAGGAAAACATCTATTATATTATATATATATATATAATATAATAGATGTTATATATAAATCAAAAAAAAAGGAAATAACGCGGATACATGAAATAACAAGAAGGAGAATAATAACGGGTAAATTCCGCTGTAGAGCAACCGTAGACACGTGTTTCTGACTATTGGTCGTCATCAGTACGGTGTAGCCAAGGAATAAGGTGGAATAACCTTGGAGATGTAAACTATACGGAAGACCATCAGGTGACAGACTCCCATTTGTAGCTTCAGTTAGAAGATCCTCAAATTTGAAGAAAACAACTAACGTCACCACGAGGAAGACTAATGGTCAACCTGCGTGCCATCCGAGACCCAGGAAAGATAAATCAATAAAAAAAAAAGGAAATAACGCGGATACATGAAATAACAAGAAAGAGAATAATAACGGGTAAATTCTATTATATTATTATTATTTCCTTTTTTTTTTGATTTATCTTTCCTGGGTCTCGGATGGCACGCAGGTTGGCGTTAGTCTTCCTCGTGGCGACGTTAGTTGTTGTCTTCAAATTTGAGGATCTTCTAACTGAAGCTACAAATGGGTGCCTGTCACCTGATGGTCTCCCATATAGCTTACATCTCCAAGGTTATCCCACCTTATTCCTTGACTACAAAGTACTGATGACGACCAAGAGTCAGAAACACGTGTCTACGGTTGCTCTACAGCGGAATTTACCCGTTATTATTCCCTTTCTTGTTATATATATACAGGGTAAGTCAACGATCTGACAAAGTAAATTTACTCTTTAATTTTCAATATAATTAAAAATTCGATATTTAAATCTTATCCATGACGAAAATTACGGTTACCATCGAAAAATATATCGCTCTTAAAAAATATTGATGGAAAAATGTCAAACTTAGGGTGATTAAGTATTTCCTTGACTATCACAGAGATATGATGTAAATTACAATTAATAATAAAAAATAATTACTCAGATGTACTAAATATGACTGAATCGAAAAAATATATTTTATAGGACATTATCAACAAAAAAAAGGGGCTATTAAAGGGCTTAATATGATTCTGTAAAAAAGAAATTCGGCGTTTCATTCAAAATAAATAGGTACTTTCTTGTGTTTAACGTTTTTCTATTATGAAACACCTTCGCGAACACCTAGTATAAATTAGAACAGATTCTGCATATAAGTATCACTTGGCATACCTTAAAGGGGCTTACGCAGAGGCGCCGAGTAACTGCCGTGAGGTAGGACGTAAGGGGGTGGCGCCGTATGCGCTAATTTAAATTCTGGACTTTACAAGGTTTCATTAAAGCAATAGTACCGCTTTTATTTATAAAATATCAAAACGAAATTTAAAACACAAATAAATAATGACTCAATGCATGCTTGAGTGGAATTAGTTTTTAAAATAAAATTTTTGAAACTGTGTTATGATGTTGTAAATTTTGCCAACTTTGAGAGTGAAATGTAGTTAGTTAGTCGGCACCTCTGCTTAAGCCCCCTTAATAGACAGCTGTAAATGTCACTTTTTAATTTTTATCATAAATAACTCGAAACTCTAACGAATTGCATTTAATAAAAAAATACTTCTATTTTAACGGGAAATCCAAATACATTTTCTTTGTGCTAATGATTTGTGGATCACTCTTTATACGTGTATATATTTTTTAATTGTGAAGCAAAGATAATTAATGCGTATTAAACTATTGTAAATACATACTTAACATTCAGTTCTAAATAATCGTCATTATTTTATTTCTGTATTACGGTATTACGCTTATTACGTTTCGCACATAAAGTGAGATAAAATTCTTTCATTTCTGTTCTCAACACATCATCCCAATTTATTACGTATATATTATAAAGGAACACTTAGTACGTGTTAAATATCGGGGAATTATCTTTCTTGACAGTACAGCAGTAGCTGATACACCCCACTCACTGTTAGCTGGGGCGTATATTATAACGTACTAAGGGAATTCTCCTATTTCCCTTTGCACGCGCCATTTGCTTCGGTAGATTACGTATTTTAGCTTTCGTTGCACATATTTTGAATTAGTTTATGTTCAACTGTGGTGTTGTAAAATATGCCAAATTACCATGTACGTTTGTATCTTAAAGAGATGATATGTAATTGTGGAAAGTGAGAAGTATAGTATCAGTGCGAGAAAGTTAGCTGCATAGTTTGCTTTGATATTCTTCCAATAAATCTAATATTCAATACATGTGTTATTAACTTTGTCGTTAATCATTCATCTCCTAACCCTCGTATTTACAGCAGATTTTAGTGGCAGCTATTTTTTGTAATTTCCAAATGGATTAAATTAATTTCTCTTAGAAATCATCTTAAATGGTTGGTATTCACGGGCAATGAGTCTATAAATACTAGTCGATTAATAATGAAAATATTATTGGATAAGAAAAAAGACCGAAAAGTATTTGCTACGGATCAGTTGCAAAATCGTGCGCGTATAAAAACGCAAACGAGCTGTTTCATAATAATATGCTATAAAGCCAAAATATCAAATTTAAATTCACATTTGGGCAAACATTTTCCATCTTTGTGTTTACTAACAGCACAATTAATTAGTTATGCGCTCGTTACATGCTTTCTCTAGTACATGTTTATCTAGCGAAGTGTACATAAAGTCAAAGGGAAAACAATCTTATTTGGACTGGATTACTGTTTTCATTATGGTCTTTTCCATCGCCGCTACTGCACTATCAAACGACATTACGTAACTATATAACGAACATCAAAAAGAATATCGCGTCGACAGGAGCTCATTTATTTTAATTAGTGTGTAGGCTAAATCGGGCTGCCACTGTCTATCTATGATGATTCTTTTTAGATACGAACATACGAACTGGTCGGTTTCACAATTTCGATAATTTGGTTATGAATTTATCTCAGACTTATAATTCATTTAATTTAGTTAGGATTTATTGAATACTTACGATTTTTGACGGATCCGGACGGATCATTAAGCGCTTTTATCCCGTCCATTTAAAAAAAGAGATCTGCTCGCCATGATTATACAGTGTGGCAATAAACTAATGGATAAATTTATTAACAGAGTATATCGATAAACACTCGTTTTCCTTGTGATCCTATTCTGGAAAGAAGCTAGAGTTACAGATTTTCAGTAAATGTATGGGAATGGATATCAAACCTTGGAACGGGAGACGTATGGAAAATCGATTAAATAAGAAAGAATATCGACATATACCGCCAGGTGTAATGTTATCGCCAATAAATATGCTGCACGAGAACAATTTTGTGTTCCCGTGGGATAATTACTTTGTTCATCGATCATAATTAGTTGGAGAATGGTTTGAAACACCAAATGTAGAAGTTTTGCCATGAACTTCAAATAGTTTACAAACTTCTAAAATGTTATGGTAGAACGTTGAGATCATATTTTAGGAAACTTATTGAATATATGCCCTGTATACTACAAGAAGTCATTGAAAATGATGAAGGCTAAATTAACTACTGAATAGATTATATTTTTTTATATTTTGCAAAACTATAATGGAAAAATAAAACATATTGTTAAATGACAACATATTTCCTTTCCTGTTGGAATTTGCTTTATTGATCTTCTAATAATATTTAGAAATTATACGTTGTTGCGAAATGCTCTACTTTTTGTTACATTTTTCAGTAAAAGCGTATTCATCTGAAAATAATAATATCATACGAGTTGCACTATAGAAATAAAACATTTATTCTTTTAAACAGTCCCTTCAAGGTACAAAAAAAATTCCGTATTAGACAACTTCAGTTTAATGAACATCTTACACTCCAAACTTGATTTATAAATATTTGATTATAAGCTATAATAAAATTATTTTCCTTACAAATCACTACCTTATGATTTTCATGCAAATTATACAAAAAATATTCTACACTATTCAGTTCTTGTGATTCTCTTGTTGTTTATTTTAAAGAATGAAATTGTAATGATGATAATTTAATGTATGTTCACTATGTATTTATTTCTCTTTAAAAGAAAATTTTAGTGAATATTGAACATAATGCAAGCATTATTTCACCAAAGCAAACATTTGCACATACTACTCTGACAATCTAGTGTCTGGCTACTTATATATTTCGAAAATAGTTTACACTAATTGTTAGGAGCAAACATTTTCACATACTACTCCAACAGCTTAGTGTTCACACATCAAAATATTCTCGTATGTTTGTGTTTGTTTATTTAATTTATTCTCTTGTGATTATTTAAACCTTTAATGACGCTTAACAATCCATTTGAGGCAAACATTTGCACATACTACCTCAATGGTTGATACCACATCATTAAACATATTTCTTATTAATAAAGACAACAACACAAGGTGAACATTCATTTAATTATATTAAAATTAATTAAAAACATGTATGTTTGTAGCTTTAATAAACAATATTGTTTCACTTACTTATTTTGATCATATAATTCTTCAAACTCTTTTTTGTACATGGCCGCCGTTTTCATTTAAAAAAAATTTTATACTATTACAAATAATATTTCAAAATTCTATTTATTAACAATATATTCCAAACTAAAAAAAACAAATAGTGCATATATCCCTACTGTATATATGACGATATAGATATATTTTAATCTTCCGTACAAAGAAGTTTGAGAATATATGGCCGGAACTTCGTCTTTAAATTTGAGTTTTTGCGCGATGTAAGCCAATGTCGAACTCTCCTCTTCGGTCTTGTTCCCGCCTTATATATCTTCGAACAAATGAAGATCGGTACTTTTGCGCCCTCTATCTTAAATTTAAGTTGGTCATACTGCCATTCTCTTGGTTGAATTTTCTTCTTGCTTAATTTAAGTTGGTGTATCTTGCTCATTCACTTTGATATTTATCAAACAATGTCCGCAAAGCAAATCTTCCTTATTCGAATCCACAGATTTACCTCTCTTTATTCCAGGTAAGTGTGTTATTCCTTTTTTCCTTTTTAACGTAAACATCAGTTGTATTTTATATAAATTCATTACTCTTGTAATTATTTGATAAGTATTTTCTTTCACCATTTATTAATCGTATTCTTATTTTCTGTTTACTAGTCTGTTCGATTAGCCGCAGATGACTTATATCTTCCTTTCCAATTTTTTACCATGAGGGCTCGTTGCTGCTTCCCTTTCTTTATTTTCATCTTAGGTGAAATTGTTATTTCTAATATGCTACAAATAAATTATTAATTTTTATTTTCTTTTGTAGGTATTGCCCCATACATGATTCTTAATGATGTTTCAAGAGCACAAAAACTACCAATATTTAGTTCATATATTTGTAGTTCTTTGTGCTCTTATATTTTAACATCTTATTATCGTACAGAATATATTTTACTTACGATTCAAAATCTTATATAATAAATGTCGTAGTTATATCCTTTTTTATTAAGACTGTACGTATTTACAACATCTCTTTTATTTGCTAGAGTAATTTATCAATTTATTTTTATTTATATCAACATTTATATTTTTAATTTGAAATGATGTCATTTCCTTTGGCATATCTGATTTTATTCTGTTATAGTTTGATTGTATTTAAATGATTCACCCTCTTTACTGTTCCGTCCATCATCATAACTCTTTGTCTATTGGAAAAACACAGTAATATTACTATCCTCTTTTATTCTTTACAAAGGGTATCAGTTTACTCCGTTGAACCTCCTATATATACTTTTGGAAACGTCTTTTGTCCTGTCATGTTTTTGTTTTTCAAAAAGTATTGAATTTTTAACTTGTAATGTAATATTTGTCTTTGTATTCGTTTTTCAAAGAAATTTTAACGTGTTAATTTTTAAGTAAAATGAGTATTTTATTCTTATAATATCATATGCATCCGCATTATATATGGAATTTTTTGATTTTCTTTGACTATTCTGAGATGATGATGGCCATGTGCTGAAACTAGTACTCGGAGTAAACTGATACCCTTTGTAAAGAATAAAAGAGGATAGTAATATTACTGTGTTTTTCCATTCTAACCCTTTACAAAATGGACATTTACTACATCTTTGTCTATTGTTTGTTTTCAACACCTTTTTGTTCTTAACTAATGGTCCATTTCTAAGTATATTTAATGCTACTTTTACTTTCGGTTTAAAGTTAGGTTCTGTATCTTTCTGTTCAGATTGTATTTCTTGTTTATCGTTTCTACAAAATAAAGCTTATATATGATCATTTGTATATTGTTTCATTTACAATATTTTTAACGAAGGAATTTATCCTTTATAGTATCTACAACGTATCTTACTTAAATGATTAGTAGAGCTTTTACTATTTAAACTTAAATAAATATTCAATTGAATTATAACGCTTATACTATAACTAAATCAATTCTTAATACAACGTATTTTTTGTCTATCTTAATTTTCTCTTATTTTAATTAATTTATCTTATCACCCTTACCACCATTTACAAAATGTAAAGTTCACAGCAATATGTGTATCGGGGATTTACATAAGAAATCTTGTTTGCAAATGAATATGTACTTTCCCTCATAGAAGTTCTTCGTCCAGCTAGTTATACTTTAATAAATTGATATTCTCTGTGGATATGTCATGTTTTAAGAATGTATCGGATAATAAATTCCGCTAATTAACATTATAAATGTTAATTTGAAGTATTATAATTTTCAAATAATACTGCAGGTGAGGAATAGTTCTGGCAATCACCTGCAGACATTGTATATAAACGTCTCATTGTACAACTATACCACGAATGCGCGCTCTAGACAGGTAGAGAAATATTGACATAAGTAATACTGCACGCACCTACAAAATCCATAATCTTAAAAGCTTTTCTAATATACGAAGACAATACCAAGATTGTACGAGCCTTCCGTCGCATCGGCACTGTTCCGTACGGAAAGCTTCGTACTACCTATAGGTGAGCTTTAGTTCAACGGCCTGACCTAAGTCACTGCTCGTTGACCTGCTTTTTCCGTGCGACCTAGGTCAAATAAAGTCTTCCATGTATGTTGTATGTACATACATATACCTACAATACGGGCATACGTATATACACACATATATATAACCAATACAAACATAGTAGATTCACAATAGTAACAGTCTCGAATAAGGAAGAGTATTTGTCATTATATATACCATATTATACGTGCTTTATATTCCTTCCCTTAACTGTAAATAAGTAAGGATACATAGTCTAAAACCTCGATGTCGAGCACCGCAACGTATGTACTAAGGCGTTCACATTCATTTATCCGACTATAGTGTTGACGTCGTTCTAATGCTATTAATATGCAACTGAATATAATCCAAAACACTATCGTAGACAGAAGATCCTATTAAATAGCGTTATTTGTTCAATAAAAATAAAAATAAAAACACTGGAACTTATTCAATTTAATAAACATGTATAGGTACAGCAAAAAGTTTTTTCGGGTACTAATCAATAATTCAAAACATCCCTATATTAGAGAATATAAATATTTTTCTATTTATAGATGTAGCTATCTGTTCTTGGTGAAACATAATTTATATATACTTTAAAGTAGATAAAATTAAAACAACACTTTATTTTGTTTCACTTAATTTATTAGAATATTTCTAACAATTGTTTCGGTATGTTTTACCATTCTCAAAGAATTTACTCAACTAAATTTGTGCGTGTATTTTTTAACTTATATATTACTTGAGGGTGTGTTTACTGTACCTACTTTGACCATTTTATTACTGACCAGATTTTTCTAAATTTGTAATGTAATCTTTGCTATTGCCTAACATGGTACCTAGATTGTTTTTGTTTACGTTAACTACTTTTAGTCCTTTCTTAGTTAGTATTTTATTAATTCGTTTATTTACTGAGGGGACGTAGTGTATTATATGCAATTTTTTCGTGTTTGTTTCTTTTATTGTGGGGTAAAAATATTTATGTAGGTTTTTTCTCTGTTTGTGTTTTATTATTTCATCTATTATTTTTGGATCGTATCCGTTATTCATTGCTATTATTTTAATTGTATTTAATTCTTTATTATAATCTATTTTGATTAATGGTATGTTTATTAATCTGTGAATGAAGTTATGGAACGGGGACATTTTAATTTTCCAGGATTGTTTTGAATATCTATGTATTATTGTGTCTGTGTATGTAGGTTTTCTATACAGGGTGTAACAAAATAAGTGTAAAACATTTCAGGGGGTGATTCCTTAGCGAAAAAGAGATAGGGTCTTCCATATAAAAAAACTTCAATGGAGCATCCCTTGTTAAGATACAGCCCCATAAATGGGGGACATAAAATTTGTTTTATAATTTTTCTCACAAACACTAAAAATGTAATTTATTTCCAATGTAACTTTTTGTCTGATTATTTGTTTACCATTTAAAAATCTATTTCCAATACCTTGTTTCATTCGAAACAAAAAATGTCTCTTGGATTTTTGTGCCCAAAAGTTATCAGTTCGCAGCAAAAATTATTTTACGAACAACTACAGAGATACATCGTCATAAATGCGAACTGGATTAGTATTGTTATTTTGTAGTTACTAGCTGCATCAAAATAAATATGATTAAAGATGAATAAACAAAACTAATTTATTAATAACAAAACATAAAACATGTAGAAATCATAGTAAATGTTCAATATGTACACCTTCAGTCATTACACATGCGTCTAGTCGTCGGCGCATTGAGCCACGTATTCGCTCCAATATTCCTGGATTCTCTCTAATTACCCTGCACGCATCGATGATGCGGTTTCTTAAGTCCTCTACATCGCGAACAGGAGTAGGATAAACCAAAGTCTGTAAATGGCCCCAAGTAGAGAAATCGAGAGGATTGAGATCCGGGGATCGAGCGGGCCAATTCTGTGGTCCTCCTCGACCTATCCAATGATTTGGATATGTTTGGGTTAAATGCTGACGTGCTGCTTGACTAAAATGGGCGGGAGCCCCATCATGCATAAAAAACATCCATTCTGACGCCCAAAGGAACTTCCTCCAGCAGTACTGGATGCACTTCTCTTAAAAATTGAGTGTATGCCTGACCATTTAATCGAGGAGGTAGAAAATGAGGGCCAATTAAATAATCCCCAATAACTCCGAGCCACACGTTAAGAGAAAAGTGTTCTTGATGGTTAGCTTGTACAATAGCGTGAGGGTTTTCATCAGCCCATATGTGGTTATTATGAAAATTAATTATCTTGTCCCGAGAAAAAGTACATTCGTCTGTGAATTCGATCGTCTTCAGAAAGTCAGGATTTCTTCTAATCATTTCCAGCATCCAATTGGAAAATTCAAGACGGTTCGGAAAATCTCGCTGTAACAGTGCCTGTACTCGTTGCAGATGGTAAGGGTATAAGAGTTGTTCCTTTAAAATTCCAAATACCGTCATATGATCAACATTTAACTCGAAATCAATCTTTCTAGTACTGCTAGTAGGTTGTTCTTCAACCAAATTAAGTACTGCTTCTTCAAGATGTGTTGCTCTAACTTCTCGATGGCGACCACAATCCTGCGTTCTTTTGTCGAATGAACCATATTCTCGTAATCGTTGATGAAGTCGGGCAAATATGCTATGCGAAGGAAGCTGCCGTTGAGGATACATTTCAGCATATCTTCTAGAAGCTTCTAACCCATTCCCCTGCGACAGACCGTAAACGTAATGCATATCAGCCATTTCCTCATTTGTGTATGCCATTTTAATAACAAGTGAATTATTAAACTAACAAATTACGAACAAAACAACGACACACAATTAAGTATTAATTCAATTTCAAAAAGTTACAAACTGACAGCGTGATACCACTACTAGCGGCCTACTAAATAAATTAGTTTTACATTTACGTTTTATGACGATGTATCTCTGTAGTTGTTCGTAAAATAATTTTTTGCTGCGAACTAATTACTTTTGGGCAAAAAATTCAAGAGACATTTTTTGTTTCGAATGAAACAAGCTATTGGGAATAAATTTTTAAATGGTAAACAAATAATCAGACAAAAAGTTACATTGGAAATAAATTACATTTTTAGTATTTGTGAGAAAAATTGTAAAACAAATTTTATGTACCCCCTTTATGGGGGTTTTTTTATATGAAAGACCCTATCTCTTTTTCGCTAAGGAATCACCCCCTGAAATGTTTTACACTTATTTTGTTAAATGGTAAACAAATAATCAGACAAAAAGTTACATTGGAAATAAATTACATTTTTAGTGTTTGTGAGAAAAATTGTAAAACAAATTTTATGTACCTCCTTTATGGGGCTGTATCTTAACAAGGGATGCTCCATTGAAGTTTTTTTATATGAAAGACCCTATCTCTTTTTCGCTAAGGAATCACCCCCTGAAATGTTTTACACTTATTTTGTTACACCCTGTATATGTTATAAGTTAATTTGTTATTCTCTTTTGTGTTTGTAATATCTAGGAAGTTTAGTTGATTGTTATTTTCCATTTCTATTGTGAATTGTATTTTGTTGTTAAATCTATTAAGCTAATTTAGTAATTCGCTTGTTTGTCTTATTTTTACATTTTATAAGAAAACAATACAAAATTGTTTTTGTCATATTTTAGTTGTCTATATAACGCTGCTCATATTATTACAATTAAAAACATCATAAAGTAAATTTATTCTCAAAGCTAGAAGAATATTGAAAAACAGCAAAAAGATTTTCTCTAATTAACCAATATCATAAATAAACTGAAATGTTTAAAATATTCATTTTATTTCATAAATCAGTTTTTATATAGTCACACATGTACATTTAAAAATGGAATACAAATCTCTCTTTATTTCATGTTAAAACTTATAACAGTTTACAAGCGTACTTTCCATATCGCTGGTCTTAGGACCCGACAAAATATATTACAGCCACTGTACATCGAAAATACTGATGAAGAGATAATTCCACCGTCATATTAGATACCTACTTGAAATTTAAAGAATTCGGGAAATATATAAATAAAATTAACAAAAATAAGATTTCTAATAGAATATGAAAAAATTTATCGGTGTACATATAACTTAAATTGTATTAGCTCTCAGTGCCTCTCAATTGCTATTTTGTTGAAGTGTGCTAATAATGTTAAATCAAATTAATGTTAAACATTTACAGAAGGTAAAAGATAGGGCAATGCGTGTTATTTTATGGTGCAATAAATACATATGGTGGATTTTCTAGCTGGCAAAGCAGTTCACTACTGGCTACAATACGCAAAATTGTTGCCATCCCCAAAATATTTTGCTTTATTCAAAACTGTGAAATATTATTAATTGTTGCATTATCTGCGATTATAATGATTCCTTTAACTATCATTTAATAAATTATATCTGCGTAATGGCTAAAACGTACTTGAATATGTTGCAATCAATACGGATATTTATATTTTCGAGCGATGACATACCAGAATATTTTACTGTGTTGTT
Source organism: Amphimallon solstitiale (assembly GCA_963170755.1). Taxonomy (NCBI): domain Eukaryota; kingdom Metazoa; phylum Arthropoda; class Insecta; order Coleoptera; family Scarabaeidae; genus Amphimallon; species Amphimallon solstitiale. The sequence continues at coordinate 35,226,378 of OY720681.1, read as the reverse complement.
TAATCCTCCAAGTCTGAAGGACCATGAAGCGTGCTTTCATATTACTGCTGCTCGAGTATGGGTGCCACTTGTGCAGGTTTGTAGGATCGTATACACTGCCAAACTTTAATTAGTATTTAAATAAAAGCCAATATTCACGAATTATCTTATTCGAACACTTTTTCGTAACTACAAAAATGATATTAGAAAGGAATATAAATGATGAAAACTATAATTAAATCAATCCTGTATAGGTACTCTGCCACATTGCGATGCGATAGTATTACGTCATCGTGACGTCACATTCTAGCATTTGGTACTCTACCGTCCGAAGCGATCGCAAAATGTAGCCGGTTACTGGCAATAAAAAGCGATCGCTTTCAAAGTATAGTAAACGTCTGTCCTTTTTATAGCAGTCCCTTTAATACTGTGAGTTAAAATGAGAAACATGAAAAATGTGCCCGCCATCTGTAGAAAGTTCAAACATGTAGTAGGTAGGTATAATATTATCCACAAATTTTAAAAATAAATTATGTAGTTTTATTTGTGTTTTTGCAAACCGTGTATCGCTGTGTCGACTTTTAAATACATATAAAAATATTATACCTTGCGTAGATATAATAATATAATTATTAATAATAATAATTTTGTTAGTAGTTTAAAGTAATTATTTGCTCATTATATGCATTTTTTTAGATGAGAAGAACAAAAGCCTTGCATTCCTTGATGCTAGGCTTTTTAGACAAGAATTCATCTCTAATCACTTGTGTAAATTAAAATAATAAAATGCAGGTATATAAAATCAACAGTAAGTATTTTTATTTATAGCAAAAGTAGAGAAGACATTCTACATATATAATTTTTATTAACTCAAATTGAGCACAGTAAATATTTTCATTTCCGGTGTTAGAGCATATAACACATTTATAAACAAATAAACGTTACATTCGATAAACGACAGATATTAATAAATTCTCTATCTTCTAAAGTAAAGGGATCGGAATCATTTCTCCATTCTACATTATTCTGCATTTGTTATCTACGTTTGGCTCACTTATATATTATTATTATGAATAGGAAACATCTATAAATCAAAGTAAAGGAATAACACCCCTGAATACTCAAATACTTGAATTGTTACCTTAAAATCTGATTTTATACTGATATCCTTATTTATTAAATGACACGTAATAAATACATAAAATACCAAATAAGGAACATGAAACAATAATATCTGACAATTTTATTGAGTTTATTGAGATTTGTGAGTACGCCAACATCAAATATTCCTAAATTTGTATTATATTTGTAGTTTGCTTAGTACACATATTCTGCCATTCTCGCTTTATCCCGAACAGCCACGAAACAAAAGCGATGTAGCGGCAGAGTACCAAAAGCGATGATTTTTGCTTTTCGATGGTATGACGTCAGGCGATCGCATCTCGTTTTGGCAGAGTAGCACCCCTGGGCAGCTTTGTAATGATCTTTCAGATGAAGATATGAATGCCGAAGAATGGGCCGAAAACGTTTTAGCAGACATCTACAGTGAAGTCGAATAGTAGTAGTAGGATGGTATGGGGACAAAGAAGTTGTTAGCTTTAAGCGAAATGATAAATTTTCCACTGCGTTTGTTGAAAAAGAACATGACGTTTCTACAATTGATTTCCAATGATCGAAGCAATGTTACGGAAACCTAAAACTATAATCCAGAAAAGCTATTTTTGTTTTTCCGGACTCTGTGAGTTTTTTCGAACAATAATTATAATGATTTTAAAAACAGCTGAAGAGGCATTGGGGGAAAAAGCAATCACCTCCGGCACTAGGAATAACAGAACTCCTTGGTTTGACGAAAGAATCAAAACACTGGCTCAAGAAAAGAAACACGCATTCCTATAATATTAAAAGAATCCAACAGCGCAAAAATATGAAGAATACAAATTGATAAGAAACGTCAACAACCAAGCTATCCGAAAAATAAAAGAAAGTTATTGGGAAAAATACACTAAAGACTTAGAGCATGACTTATATGGAACCCAAAGAAATATTTGAAAGACGTTGCGAAACCAGAAAAAAGAAGTAGCAAATACCATCTATTAAAAGTGAACAATGGCATGAATATTTCAGTCAGCTATATAAAACTCAAGAAGATAGCTTTGAAAATATCGAAAAAAGACATCATAAAAAGACCCCGGTATATCTTACTAGAGAAATTATACAGGAATCCATCCAAAAGCTAATATCACGATAATCTCCGGGTCCGTATGGTATATATAATGAATGCTGGCCACTAAAAGGGTACCGGAGGACTGCAAAAATAGTTACACGATTCCGTTACACAAAAAAGGGGAGAAGAAGACACACGACAACTTACCGCGGAATTACTCTGTTAAATACAATCCTTAAATTGTTTACATCCATAATTAGAAAGTTATTGCAAAAAACAATACAAATATCAGAGGAGCAACAGGGGTTCAGAAAGAATCGTAGTACAACAGATGCCATTTTCATCATACGCCAATTGGTAGAAAAATCAATCGAATATACCAACCCGCGCTATTCATGTGCTTCGTGGATTTCAGCAAGGTTTTCGACCGTGTGAGAAGAAACGACGTCTTGAAAATTTTAAATGAATATAACGTACCACAAACCCTTGTGGAATTCGTTAATAATATTAACACTAACACGTCGACTAGAATCAAAACATTTGATGAAATTACGGAACCAATCAAAATAAACATTGGCATACGGCAAGGGGATTCATTGAGCCCCTTCTTATTCAATTTAATAATGGACCGTATGATAGAATCAATAAAGGGAAAATATGGTTACCTTATGGGAAGACACAGCGTGAACATAGGCAAAAAATATAATATGAACATCTCCAAAGACAAAAGTGCCTGGTAATATGTAAGCAGCCAGTTCGTTGTAAACTAGAAATGGACGGTAGGTATATCAGGTATCTTGGTGTCGAGGTAACGAGTCAAAGAGACCTGCGTGCGGAGGTTCAACAACAGGCAATGAAGGCGACACAAGTATATCTAAATACAATGGTCTGGCGGAACAAATACCTGACTAAGGAAAGTAAAGTACAAGTATACAGAGCTATGGTTAGCCCAGTACTAACATACTCCACGAAGACAAGAGCAGATACCAAGAAAGCTAAACAAAAAATTCGAACGGTAGAAATGAAAATACTCAGGAAAATAGCGAATGTCACGTTACGAGATAGACAGACGAGTAGATCCATAAGAGAAGAATGCGGAGAGCAGGATGTGGTGAAGTGGAGTAAGCAAAGAAGGAAGGAATGGAGTGACCATGTCGAGAAAATGCAAACCAACAGACTAGCATATATATGCAAACATGAGAGACCAAAAGGAAAGAGACAACAAGGACGACCACCCAAGAGCTGGGGACAAAGTTGGTTTTCCTCATAGGCTGAATAGAAACACGCCAGGCAAACAGGGGATGACCCTAGCTAAAAGAAGAAGAAGAACTTTTTCTAGGATTTTTTCTCTTTTTGGTTTTTATTATTTTGTTCCTGCAGACCTGTATTTGGGGTAATTCTAAACACGCTTATAGGGGTAATAGTAAAGACGAAGGTACGGTGGTCTATGCCAGTACAAAATGTTCATTTGTAAATTTGCTCATATTTCTCCGAACAAAATTCACTAATGCACCAATTACCCCTGCATTTGCAGTCTACTTATTATGTTAGGGTAATTGTAAACAGATTTTACCATTCGGAAGAAAGGTTCTGTAAAGGTGAGATTTGGCGAAAACACTTTAGGCTGTGGTATCACATTCGTTTTTAAAAGCGATTCATCAAAATATATCATAATTTTCAAATGCAACTATGCGAATAGCGTTTACCATTACCCCACTTATCCCTATTTTATCTTATGTCAAATATGCATGAAGATACTTATATACATTACGTCATATACGTACTATTCTGCTTGAGGTAATACTTAAAGGACTGCATTATTACAAGAATAACCACTCTCGAGATCTGAACGTGGCTGATAGAGGGGAAAGGAAATTATTATTTTTTGCATGCAGTTATCGGATGCGAAATTTTCCAAAAGATTACGCCGAACAAGAAAATCCCTTTATTAACGGAGGCGTACAACTTTATCCGACAAAAAGCCTCGTAAGTGGTTATTTCATCAAGGTCCGCCCAGCAGACACTTATAAATTAAGGTCAACTTAAGATATACACTCGCGAAGTGTCGCTTAACTTTCGAGTGTTTATCCATTAATATGGCACCAGTGGTGGTGGTAGTCCTCCCTCTCGTGCCTTCGCCTCGTCCGCCCACGTTTATGAGTTCTTGCATTCGCCAGCTATTTGCAGTTAGGACACGTTCACAATACACCCCGACATCGTAAAGTGAAAAGTAACGTTTTCTGAAAGTGCGGAAGAGAAATGATTAGGAATAAAAGAATAATTGTGCTTTCGGTGAAAGCACATTGCTAGCGGAAGTTTGTTGGATACGCCCAAAAGATCGGGATTGTATGAATAATGATGCAATTCGAAATTTTGCTTGTTTTGTTAAACTTTTATCAGAGTTATCCTTTTACTTACCATCATTTTAGTAGAGGAATCATTGTTCTGTTTGGTTTCTATGGTTGACATTTCATATCTGGCAGAGCAAGCCATCGGTTTTAAATGTTTAGTAGTTGCCAAGTCAAAGAGTAATCATTTGTAAGGTCATGTTAGGATTATAGTTTTGCTATAAAGTTGTCCAGAATAAGTGACTTCTACATAAAAATATGGCGCCTGTAGCCATGAAGACATATGCACTATTTCCATATCCGTAGACTGTATTTGGTAATGAATTAATTGGCTCCACTATTATATGTTATGTGATGTGTTACCAAGTCATTTTAAAAGAAAAGTAAATATCAAGCACTGGCTGAGGAAAACGCTACTTTTGCACGATTCAGTCTTGTTTGTAAGACAGTTGAAATGGAAAAGAGATGTCAAAATTCAATTAACGAACTCGAAAGATTGCGACCAAGGCGACATCTAAGCGAACACGGAGGAAACAATTACAGCATTTAAATCAACTCTTTGCTTCAACGGCAACTTCAAAGCGGAAAAATTATACTATTAATTTAGACATCCACCAAAATGAAATTTAATATAAGAACCAAAAGAATTATCAATAAATATTTATTACCGAAATAAGTCACCAGAGTTTACACAACGCCATCTATACGTCAGCGAAGATGTGTTACCACCACAGGAGATAACACAGATCGCAAGCAGTACGGCAAGGAAGATCTTACGAAATTCCCCCCGAGATGGCAGGAAAAGGATCAATACGATTGATTGTCAGGAGAAACGATGACTTAACACATAATAAACGCAGGCGAACCTTCTATTCGGGGTAAATATTTATTCAAAGAAAAAAATTAATATTATCAATTAAGAATTAAAATTACAGCAACAATAACAAAAAAAAAGAAATTGTAACATGGGCTTCGTCGCTCATAATTAAATTATGAATAAAATCATGATTTTCTTCTGCTTTTTGCCAGAAATAAATTGCATAATCAAGTCGTTGCTGGTAATCTGTCGGTTTCAATTCTTGGACAAGCTGAATTTTGTATGGAAACATTCTTATTGTATGCAAAATTTTCTGCAGCGACCCTCGTGAGAGGCCAAGTTGTGTCGAACGGTTGATGTTTCTCCATCTTCCCGAATACTCTCCTGTACCCGTTCAATATTGTCATCCGTGTGCACCGTTCGTCGTATGCCATCACCAGGAAGGTTCCTTACTGCCCCTTGTTATCGAAAATTTGCAACTGGTTTCTATGGTTGACATTTCATATCTGGCAGAGCAAGCCATCGGTTTTAAATGTTTAGTAGTTGCCAAGTTGTGTTTATTTTGATACACGTCAAAGAGTAATCATTTGTAAGGTCATGTTTAGGTTATAGTTTTTCTATAAAGTTGTCCAGAATAAGTGACTTCTACATAAAAATATGGCACCTGTAGCCATGATGACATATGCACTATTTCCATATCCATAAACTGTATTTGGTAATGAATTAATTAGCTCAATTATTACTTGTTATGTTATGTGGTACCAAGTCATTTTAAAAGAAAAGTAAATATCTATTATGCCCAGACTGTGAAAATAGATACTTTGCAACACAATATCAAGATTATTAGTTACTGGATGTGTTGTTCGTCTCAAAAGAAGCACAACTTGCTTTTGTAAAGCATTTTCCCCAAGTCTTTGCAATAGCATCCAGGTCATTGCATCTGCATAGCACCTGTATCTATTTTTAAAGACCCACTTAAGTTTACTTTATATAGAAAATGGAGGTCGCCAAATATGTTCAGTAATTTAATAACATCGAATCTACACGGTGGCCAGAAAAATGCGGACAAACGCCAGGTAGAACGATTCTTTGTTCAATTCTGAGGCGATAATCTTAATCCAAAAAAGTTATACGGTCCTTCCTTACGGCATACGAGACCATCAAACATTAAGTTGTACGGCTAAAATTTAGCAAAATTCGTCAAATTTATCTATGTAAAATCATTGTGGTGAAATTTAGAAATGGAATTATCTCAAATGCATTGATGTAACTAATCGATTAATACCAATGGTTTACAAAAAAAAAAAAAAAAAAAAAGGCACTGTACTACTTTTTTCAATTAAGATTGTCAACTCAGAATTAAACAAAGATTTGGCCTGCGTGGCGTTTGTCCGCATTTTTCTGGCCACCGTGTATAAGGACTAACGAAACCCTAAAGCACGTTTATTTACTACGTCTAAATGAACCGCAATCAAGTGAATATCTACCAGTGGCGGCTCGTGATTTTTTGAGACGGTAGGGCACCGAGGGGTCTGATTTAGTATAAAAAATTTAGTACAGACAAAAAATAAACTCAATATGCTATTTAATTAACTTGTTTGAAAATAAAATCCATCCGCCGTTCCTTACGATCAGCAAAATGATTAATAACTAATTCACACATTGCTAAGAGACATAGTCTGCTTTCCCGCATGGTATTTCTAGAAAATGTTTTTATTCTCTTCAAAGTAGAAAAACACCGTTCACTTTCAGTAGTTGTCATCGGTATGGTGCAAATTATTTTCAATAGTTTCACAGATTCGGCAAATGCAGTTGTTAAATCATTTTCATAGAAACATTACAGTAATGTTAGAGCAAATGAAGCAGTTCCAAAATCTGGTCTATTATACAAAACTACCAATTCGTATCGAACTATAAAAGCTAACTGGGAAAATGTAGCCGAATCTGTCGTCTCGTCTGCTTGTATAGCGATATAATGGGCTTTGTTAATTTCGTCTAGAATCAAAGTGCGAAAATCTTTGTAGATACTGTCCAGCAATTCATTTTGAATGGTTTTTTACAAATCCATAAAAACTCTATTATTAGACTTGTGGGTGCTGTCAATTCCTACCAATATATTAACCAATCCACGAAAAATCCCTGGATTTGCACTGTGTTTCGTCATGGCCCATTAAAGCGATTTCAAACATGATACAAAACTTAATGCAGTCTATTAATTTTCCAAGAGTATGTCTGTTTATAGTGACGTTTTCATTGTGCTGAATTATATGAATTATATTTCGTCTAGAATCAAAGTGCGAGAATCTATGTAGATACCGTCCAACAATTCATTTTGAATGGTTTTTTACAAATCCATAAAAACTCTATTATAAGACTTGTGGGTGCTGTCAATTCCTACCAATATATTAACCAATCCACGAAAAATCCCTGGATTTGCACTGTGTTTCGTCATGGCCCATTAAAGCGATTTCAAACATGATACAAAACTTAATGCAGTCTATTAATTTTCCAAGAGTATGTCTGTTTATAGTGACGTTTTCATTGTGCTGAATTATATTTAATCTATCTATATGCAGTGTTTAGCTGGCACATTATAGGTATTTACCTTTCCCAAAACTGAATATTCTATCATGTTACTAAGATGTTTTTCACTTACTTTATGTCTTTTTACTTTCTCACCAAAGTGTTTTAAATCCCTACTACCATTAGAAGTCCAGACAGGGTCGCTTTGTGGAGAATTCCTAATTAAGCACACATAACAAAAAATAGTATATTAAACTACAAGTTTCATAACACACGATTTTTGCGAACGCATTTAAGTTAAGAACAAGAACAAGTGTGCAAAATGTGTTATGAAACGTGTATTTTATACTATTTTTTCTATTTTGGTTATTAAAAGTTCAAAAAAGCTTAAAATGAGAGACATGTTTCGTTCGAACATTTTAAATATTTGAATATAGGCGGTGTTATATGTAATTATGATTAAAATTCAGACTGATGTATGCAATAAATTATTTCAAATTATCAACAAAAAGGACGAAATAAATAATTGTACGCCCCTAGAGATTCGCAAAATAGCAGAAGACAATTTACAAAATCTTTCGCCAATATAGTCTCGACATATTATCAAAAACAAACTTTTATAACAGTTGTACTATTCAACATTGGAAGTAAATTTCAATAGTAGCATCAGGAAACTTATCATCAACTCTGCTTAACAATTTATATTGTTAATTAGTAAATAAAATGTGAGCATGTGTGTTTTTTATTTTTTGTACAACTTCTATTGCACAGATTTGTTACATTAAAGGCTTACATTTTGACATTTAAATATAATATGGTTCCATTTTTTTTTTTTGTTACCAACGTCAAAACAACAAAATTAGCGTGCGATAAAGTAATACTTTTGCAACCAAAACGGGTGTCGTAAAGTGAACTTTATTGCACCGAAATAGCAAAAAGCATTTTGCACATTATACCCACTGACAAACTCTAAGAGCTTCTGTTGAATTTTCTCGTCACGGTTTTATTAGTTTTCTATCTAATGTCATAGCTTAGTGTGTTATTTTCTATCATTTCAATTATGTTACTAACGTAATTCATAGTTGCATTTGCATCGATAGAAATTACAACATACACTAACCGCTATATATTACATACTGGACAGTCACGGGGCACCATAGAGAAGTGCCCCACCGCTGACGTATATCTGCGCGCTACCCGCGACAGTTCCATCGCTTGATTTCCAATACAGACGGGGCCTCACGGGGCAGTCGCGCGAGATGCCCCGGAGCCTACGTCAGACTGCGATTTTTAAACGCGCTGAAAAGACAAATTACATGACAATAATTGTGCTTTGTGAAATTTGGAAAAATAATTAAACTTCTCTTAAACGAATGAAGAAACATTATATGCAACCGCAGACAAACAAACGACCATAAAGAAGAAATAAATTTATCACAAGTGTATAAATTGTGGTTATGTTACATATACAGACTCGTCAATTATTTTGAAGGAAGTAAACTATCTGTCGGGTGCATTAGACAACCAAAGACTTCCAGAACTGATATGTCGCCATTTAACACGTGCCTTTGACATAGTAAACCCCAACATATTGTTGAGGAAGCTAAACTACTTCTATTCTCTTAATAAATCTCTATAGAATGCATACTTTGCAAGATATCAAAAAAGCGCTAGTCGCTAAGAGTAAGAATTTTGAAATTTCATATATACAAAAAATATTGCAAATCCAGTTCTAAATACTTTTGTACTCTTGATAAATATATATAGAATGCATAACTTACGACATATTTGCAAAAAATCGCTATTCGATAAGAGTAAAAGTGGTACTTCCGGTCTGAATTTTGAATTTTTTCTTATTCAAAAGATATTTAAAATTATAATTCAAATGCTTTTATACTCGTAATGTACCTGCCTAGAAAGTATGACTTACGAGATATTCGCAAAAAACTGATCTTCGATAAGAGTAAGAGACCTACTTCCGGTTGGAATTTCGAAAAACTTTTTTAAGACAATTTGCCTCAAATTTAATTTTGAGTACATATGAATTCTTTATAAATTTGTTTAAACTTAGTAATTGACAAAATATTTGCAAAGTTCGATTTTTTCACTGAAGTAAACTACTACTTCCGGTCTACCGATTTTACTGAAAAACTAATCAGATCTCAAGAGGGAGATTATACACGTAAATACAAAATTTTGAATAGATATCTACAGCGGTTTGACCGCTATCGTGGTCACAGACAAACAGACACACAGACATTTTTTAAAAACCACATTTTTGGTATCACAATACTTCCTTATACTACGTATAAGAAAGTAAAAAGATTGGATATACTTTCGGTAATACCTAGAGAATACAATCCTGAGCAAGTTTTTCAATCCCGGGATTACGGGATTTTTGATGAGTAATCCCGGGATCCCGGGATTAAACTCTGTGGTTTCTAATTGGGCTCAAATGGAAAAAAAATTAAGTAATTTCTTAAACATTATTTATCTATATTGTTGGACAACACAAAGACAATACAAAAAACTATTTAGAACTTCGAAAATACAATCGCAGAAATACCAATGCATCCAATGTTTGGCTTCCAAGCCTGCTTCGTAGTTTATTGCCAACATAAGTAGCAGCTGAAAACGCTCGCTCAGGTTCTACACTGGTTGGAGGAATAGACAATAGATATTTATTTGCTAATTCTAAGTGATATCCATGAACTCTTCCATTTTCGAGTAGGTTCATTTCGCGTCTAATACTATTTACCAACTCCGATTCATTTTGTACTTCAGTATCTGAGGATCCTATGCACTTATTAATTTCCAGCTGTAACTTTTCCTTTAGTGTCAATTGGGGTTGGAAGGTTTGTTGCCTTGGCTCATAATCTGTTTGTAATCTTGACATTTCTTCCTCTTCCGTGTCATATCGACTATTTATAATATAATAATAATAATAATTATTATTATTATTATTATTATTATTATTATTATTATTATTATTATTATTATTATTAAACCATCTAGATTTACCGTTGCCTCCATTGCAATTTAGGGCACTTATCCACAACCTAAGTATTTCTTACCAATCAGAACACAGATCAATAAGTCCATAGTACCTACTGTTACCTATAATTTGATCGGTTATAAATCAGGCCAGACATAAAAACCCTATTGACTGTATAAGTGGATTTATAGCATAAAAATGTATACCTACCCTTCCACCCACTTCATACATATCCTTCCGTATTCCTCATTCGAATAGCGAAAGTATTTGAATTGTACGTGTGTATTTGTACGGGATGGGAAACATAAAGAGTCGGGCGTGCAAACGCGGTGGTAAACAAATTTCAGATTAAGTGAATTCCAGGACACCAGGTCAAAGGTAGATTGTCTACCTTCTCGAGGCCGGAAAATCAATTGCGGCGGCCTATTTATTACAAAAAAGAGGTCAGTCAATATACGACCGACGATTATATATTAATAAATAATACCTGCGCCGCAACCACCTCTCCGTTTGTTCTTTGGCTCACGTACCATCAGGAACGATACGTGAGCGAGGTATACTGCATGAATAATATTTATGGTTGTAGTTTTATGAGTCAAAATAAACAAAAAGTCTGAACAAACATGTGTCCACAAAGTAACGGTTTTGAAAATATGGAATGTTATTTTTATTTTGCACAAATATGCAGTTTATTTTCATAGTTGGCTAATAGTTTGTGAAATAAAAATCAAGTACAGGGTGGACCAAAATTACCGAAGGGGCTTGAGTTCATTATAACATTTTATTTAAGACATAATTGTCTGTGTGTCTCTCTGTCTGTCTGTGTGTGTGTGTGTGTGTCTGTGTCAAACCGCTGGAGATATCAATTCCAAATTTTGTATTTACGTGTATAATCTCCCTCTTGAGATCTGATTAGTTTTTCAGTAAAATCGGTAGACCGGAAGTAGCAGTTTACTTCAGTGAAAAAATCGAATTTTGCCAATATTTCGTCAAATACTAAGTTTAAGCAAATTTATAAAGAATTCATATGTACTTAAAATTAAAATTGAGAATAATTTTATTTAAAAAGTTTTTCGAAATTCCTACCGGAAGTAGGTCTTTTACTCTTATCGAAAATCAGTTTTTTGCGAATATTTCGCGTCATGCTTTTTAGACAAGTACGTTACAAGTATAAAAGTATTTAAAACATAATTTTCAATATTTTTTGTATAGAAAAATTTCAAAATTCAGACTGGAAGTACCACTTTTACTCTTATCGAATAGCGATTTTTTACAAAGATGTAAGTTATGCATTCTACATATATTTATCAAGAGTACAAAAGTATTTAGAACTGGATTTGCAATATTTTTCGTATATCAAATTTCAAAATTCGGACCGGAAGTAGCACTTTTACTCTTAGCGGGTAGCACTTTTTTGATAATATCTTGCAAAGTATGCATTCTATAGAGATTTATTAAGAAAATAGAAGTACTTAGAATAGGATTTTGAATAATTTTTGTATAAAAAAAATTCTTAAAATTCTATAATTTGAAACGCTCATACGTATAAGAAAGTCATGTGGTGACCACACCTCATTTTTTTTTAAATACAGTATATTAATGAAGAATAGTTTTAAGTTAATTATGAAAAATTATATCTCGCAAGTGGTAGCCATTTTCTGCTTCGCATATTCGTGCTCTTTCCAAAACATTTTCCATAACCTTTCACAAAACTTCAGGTCAAATAACCCCAAAGGAAAAAGTCTGGAGCGGTTAAATCCGGCGAACGCGGGAGCCAATTTAAATCGCTTGTACGCGAAATAATTCGTTCACCAAAGATGTCGCGTAAAAGAGCCATTGTGTCCCTCGCAGTGTGTGCTGTGGCTCCATCCTGTTGGAACCATACTTGCGGATGATTTTCCACGGCTGGCCTTAAAAAATTTTCCAACATTGTCCGACATCGAACACCAGTGATGGAAACGGCGACACCGTGTGCATTTTTAAAAAAATATGGACCTATTATACTTTCCGACGAAACACCGCACCAAACAGTACACTTAAGTGGGTGTAATTGTCGCTGTTGAACTACTCTTGGATTTTCCGTAGCCCATATGCTGCAGTTTTGACTATTAACGAACCCATTTAATTGGAAACGTGCTTCGTCGCTCATAATTAAATTATGAAGAAAATCATGATTTTCTTCTGCTTTTTGCCGGAAATAAATTGCATAATCAAGTCGTTGCTGGTAATCTGTCGGTTTCAGTTCTTGGACATGCTGAATTTTGTATGGAAACATTCTTATTGTATGCAAAATTCTCTGCAGCGATCCTCGTGAGAGGCCAAGTTGTGTCAAACGTCTCTTGGTTGATGTTTTTCCATCTTCCCGAATACTCTCCTGTACCCGTTCAATATTGTCATCCGTGTGCACCATTCGTCGTCTGCCAGCACCAGGAAGGTTCCTTACTGCCCCTTGTTGTCGAAAATTTGCAACCAGACGGTTTATTGTTGACTCTGAGGGTCCAACCCGCACATTAGAATAACGACGATATGCACGCTGAGTCAAAACAATGGACCGTTGATTTGAGAAATAAAGTTCAACGGTTTGGGCACTTTGTTCAATTGTGTACTGTTCCATTTTAAATTCCCCAAGTCTTCTTTACAAAATACTGAAAAGAAATAAAAAAAATTATAATAAAAAAGTTATAAGAAATTCAAGCCCCTTCGGTAATTTTGGGCCACCCTGTATTTGACGTTTGTTGGTCAGTGCAAGTTTTCGTTTACTATGCTGTTTACAGTAACATAGAATTAGCCGACATGCATTTCATGTATGGCCGTGCTAATAGGATTGCCACCGAAGCGCTATGTCTTGATGTTGAAACTTATCGAAATCCCCAGATTCCTTCATATCGTATGTTTAGAAAAATTCATCAAAGATTATATGATACTGGATCATTGAGCAAACAGTGCCATTTATCCGGAAGACCAAGGTCGGTATCTACTCCAAGAGGAGAAGAAGAAATTCTAGCACGGATAGAGCATAATCCCAGTACGAGTGTGCGGAGAATATCAGCTTTGGAGATTGGAATTAGTGCTCCTTTTGTTTGGAGAACCGTACACGAGCCGCTGCTTAATCCGTATCATTTACAACGAATGCAGGCCTTAAATCCACATGACCATCAAAAACGTATGGATTTTTGCCGTTGGTTTATACGCAATAATGCTGAAGACCCCCATTTGCTTACCAATAATATTAGTTTTAGGATGAAGCCGGATTCACACGAATTGGAGTTGTTAATTTTTACAATACGCATGTTTAGGTCCACGAAACTCCTCATGCTGGAATGGATTGTGGACATCAGACACGTTTTTCATTAAACATTTGGATGAGTATTGTTGGTGACATGTTTCTAGGTCCTGTTGTTTAACAAAAACGATTAACAAGCGCTGCCTACCTACACTTTTTGCAGAACACAATGTGTAATATTTTGGACGACATTTATTTGGTACAAATGTGGTTGCAGCATGATGGTGGGCCAGCCCATTTTTCGATTACCGTTAGAAAGCATTTACATCAAACTTTTCCACGTAAATGCATAGGAAGAGACGTACATGTTTTATGGCCTGCAAGATCGCCACATTTAATTCTCTAAATTTTTTTCTTTGTGGATATTTAAAAACATAGTCTATGATACTTCTGCAAATAGCCTCGAGAAGCTGTAACTACGAATTAATCAAAAATGCCAACAAATTCAAGCAAAAGGTTTTAGAAAGAGATCGAATATCCTTCAGACTATGATGTCGTGCCTGTTTGGAAATAGAAAAATGAGGTATGGCCACCACACGACTTTCTTATACGTATGAGCGTTTCAAACTATACAATTTTAAGAATTTTTTATACAAAAATCATTCAAAATCCTATTCTAAGTACTTTCATTCTCTTAATAAATCGCTATAGAATGCATACTTTGCAAGATATTCGAAAAAAAGTGCTACTCGCTAAGAGTAAAAGTGCTACTTCCGGTCCGAATTTTGAAATTTCATGTATACCAAAAATATTGCAAATCCAACTCTAAATACTTTTGTACTCTTAATAAATATATATAGAATGCATAATTTACGACATATTTGCAAAAAATCGCTATTCGGTAAGAGTAAAAGTGGTACTTCCGGTCTGAATTTTGAAATTTTTTTTATACAAAAGATATTTAGAATTACCATTTAAATACTTTTATACTCGTAATGTACCTGCCTAGAAAGCATGACTTGCGAGATATTCGCAAAAAACTGATTTTCGATAAGAGTAAAAGACCTAATTCTGGTAGGAATTTCAAAAAACTTTTTTAAGACAATTTGTCTCAAATTTGAATTCTTTATAAATTTGTTTAAACTTAGTAATTGATGAAATATTTGTAAAATTCGATTTCTTCACTGAAGTAAACTACTACTTCCGGTCTGCCGATTTTTCTCAAAATCTAATCAGTTCTCAAGAGGGAGATTATACACGTAAATACAAAATGTGGAATTGATATCTACAGCGGTTTGACCGCTATCGTGTTCACACACAGACACACAGACACAGACACACACACAGACATTTTTTAAAAACCACTTTTTTGGTATCAGGGGACCTCAAAACGTGGACATCTGCAAAAATCTCGAGGTCGAAAATTTTCATCATCACAATACTTCCTTATACTACGTATAAGAAAGTAAAAAATGAGGTGTGGCCACCACACGACTTTCTTATACGTATGAAAGTGTTACTTCCGGTCCGAATTTTGAAATTTCATTTATACAAAAAATATTCCAAATCCAACTCTAAATACTTTTGTACTCTTCATAAATATACATAGAATGCATAATTTACGACATATTTGCAAAAAATCGTTATTCGGTAAGAGTAAAAGTGATACTTCCGGTCCGAATTTTGAAATTTTTTTTATACAAAAGATATTGGAAATTAAGTTCTAAATACTTTTATATTCGTAGCGTACCTGTCTAAAAAGCATGACTTGCAAAATATTTGCAAGAAACTGATTTTCGATAAGAGTAAAAGACCTACTTCCGGTAGGAATTTCGAAAAACCTTTTTAATAAAATTGTTCACAATTTCAATTTTAAGTTCATATGAATTCTTTATAAATTTGTTTAAACTTAGTAATTCACGAAATATTTGCAAAATTCGATTTTTTCACTGAAGTAAACTACTACTTCCGGTCTGCTGATTTTGCTCAAAATGTAATCAGTTCTCAAGAGGGAGATTATATTCGTAAATACAAAATTTGGAATTGATACCTGTAGCGGTTTAACCGCTATCATGGTCACACACACACACAGACACACACACACACACAGACACACAGACACACAGACACACAGACACACAGACACACAGACACACAGACACACAGACATTTTTTAAAAACCACTTTTTTGGTATCAGGGGACTTCAAAACGTGGGCATCTGCAAAAATCTCGAGGTCGAAACTTTTCATCATCACAATACTTCCTTATACTACGTATAAGAAAGTAAAAGGGCATTTCGAACATCACATGTAACTTTGTCCTATGTTTTTGCTATAAGCTTCTTTTGTTTGTTTGTACATAGCAAATAATAAATGTTTCAAAAAAAAAATAAACTCCGAAACCGTTACTTTGCGGGCACATGTTTATTAACACTCCTTTGTTTATTTTGATTCATACTACTAACTCCATAAATATTTTGCACTCTTTTTTTCACACCCGGTATGCATTCGTTTGGCTGTGTCTACGTATGTTGTTGTCTATCGATTTTCACTGTCCGATTTAAAATGTTATAATTAATAGAATGCCTGTCAGCAAGAAAACCGTACTTTAACAGGGCATTCTCGATTTATTAATCAATCGATAAATAATTACTTATTCTTTCGGATGATTTAATAAAAGATTCGGTCGTGACCCTAATATTTTTTTTAATTTCGAATATCATTATTCTTAACCAGCTATGGTTATTATGTAGATATATGAAAGCATATTTTGTTATCTTGATGTTGGTGGACGATATCGGCACTGGAAACAACGTAAAATAATCTAAAGTCAATGAAGAAAATTGAACAGTAGCTTGTAGCACACATTTTTTTTGTGGTGGAATAAAACGGCTATTAATTGAGCAGTAATAAAGTTATACGTGATAATTCGCTTCGGGTAATACCGAAAATTAACTTAAAGGTTCTAGACCTTATTCATATAACCACCCCCCACCAATATCAACAAATCTTGTAAATTGAACTAGCACCTAAATTTAGTTGGTATTATATACTTGATAAACCACTGTGTGAGCGAAACATGTCGTATTTTTATTAATACAATTTTTGGAATTAAAACACGTTGTTTTATTTTAAGTGTTTTTGTGCATTTTATTAAAATGGAATTCCAACAAGTAACAACCAACTCTACCACAATAACATATTCAACTAAACTGTACCGAGAGACTTCCAAATTGAAACAAAAACAATGTATTTAGAGTTTTAAATTACTTTAAAATTAGTTTTTCACAGTGTTGAAAATTCTAATTATAATTGTCTGCTTTTAGCACTAATAATTATTTAATTTGGTAAATTTTTAATTTTTTAAAAAAATTAAAGGTTTATTTTTATCTTTTGCATAGTAAATAAAACATAACCTCTTAATAAATTTAATTAATTCGAATTTTAGCCGAACTGATGTTAATTTTCATACAAAAGACACACATATTAACTTAGTAAAAAAACTTGTTCTTCACGCCGAATATAAACAAAAATGATACTGAAATTGCAATCGGTAAACGCTGCTTTCTCGGCGGGATACTATCATACGGTGGTAGTCTGTAATGTTTTGAGCCTCAACATGAAGATGGCGGTACACGTCAAAGCCATTAATTAATAATTAAAGTAATGTAATTGTGCATGCGTTGAAGTATGCGTGTGAAAATTTTGGCCGTTTTGGATGCGCAGTTGTTGTTTGACAGGCGTTTGTGACAATCGATGTCAGTGCTTTTGTAAAAATGGAAAAAAGCGAATATCGTGCCGTGATTAAATTCTTGCATTTGAAAGGCAGTACGCCTTCTCAAATGAAAACTGAAAAGAACGCTGTTTATGGGGGCTCAGATCCATCATTTGCCACTCTGAAAAGATAGGCAGCTGAATTTAAACATGGTCGTACCTGTTTGAGTGATGTTCAGCGTTTGGGACGGCCAAAAAGTGCGACCACCTCCGATAACATCGAAAATACTTACCAAATGGTAGATACTGGACGACCGTCAAATCAAGATTAGAGAGATAGCAAAGGCACATATCGAAAGTGCGCGTTTATCATATATTGAATAAAGAATTACGCATGCGTAAGCTATCCGCGCGTTGGGGTGCCGCGCTTGTTCACTTTGGACCAAAAACGAATTCGAATGAATGTTGAAGCAGTTTAAGCGAACTGTGTCAGATCTTTTGCGTCAATTCATAACTATAAATGAAATTTGAATCCATCACTACACTCCCGAGACGAAATAACAGTCAAAACAGTGGATGCAAAAGCTAAACCTGCTTCGAAAAAGGCGAAGACTGTTCCTTCAGCGAGGAAGGTAATGTTTTTTTTTTTTTGGGATAGTCACAGGATTATGTTCATCGACTATATCCAAAAAGGTAGAACAATAAAAGGAAGAACTTGCGCATCATTACTTAATAAGCTGAGGGCAGAAATTGCATAAAAAAGGCTGAGCTTGAAGAAGAAGCAAGTTCTGTTCCATAAAGACAAAGCAGTTGCTCAAACTTCGGCGGCCGCCATAGATAAAATTTACGAATTGCACTTCTAATTAGTTGAACACTCGCCGTATTCACCAGATCTGGCACTAAGCAACTTTTTCCTGTATCCTAAGATTAAAATTTCGCTCGGAGAACAGAAATTTTTATGCAAAGAAAAGATTCATCGCATACGTAAACGCCTATTTTGCGGAGTAATACTCCAACCACTATTTAGAAGGGATTTAGAAGGGTTAAAGAGGTTACAGCATCGCTGGTGTATAGACTTAAAAGGAGAATGAAACTACATTTTACTGAAAAAATATTTGTTTCTATGTTAGACTCAAAACATTTCAAACTACCCTCGTATTTCAACTTGTATAATTAAATACTGTTATTGGCTAATTCTTTAGCTTACCTTACTTATCTAATTTATTCAATAATAAAAACGCTAGGTACGAACGATGACTACAACGATTTCACTAATTATATACCTATAAATGTCATATCAGTTTTTTTCAAACATGCAAATAATTAAGCTCTAATGGAATAACCATAAATCATGTATGTATTATTATCATAGCAAATATTTCTTTAGATTATAGATTCTGCCCGTCCTTCATTTTATGATGAGCACAGAGGGGCGAGGTTATAGACAAAACATAGCTGCGATGTTTTGAATGCTGTGTGCCTATATGTCTTTTTATCGGTGTTCAATTTCTTTGGTTTCAATATTATTATTTTGAAGAGCAGGGTTACTTAAAAGTAAATACATGGTTGTATATAGAATGAAAATATCAAGGGCCTCATATCAGTTAAAAAAAGTGCTTTTTTTTTAAAGATTTGGTTGACAAATCAATCTGTGACTGTCAAACCGTCAAATCAAACACGACATTTATTATTTCACAAGTTTTTATTAGATTTCTCTAATGTTTCGGTATGATCACTTAAAGTTATCAAAGAGATAAGAATCAAAAATTAAAAGTGAATATTCATATATCCAGGGCAAAAAGTCAAGCTATCGTTAGCTTAGTGTATATGTCTATTATGGGTGTATTTATAATATCTGTGAGTGTGTTAGCTACAAATTTCTTTTTGTTTATGGCCCTCCTAATTTCTAAATTTTCAAGTAATGTAGGTTTTTTACTCTTGTTTAAATTGTGTAAAAGTTTACAGACATTCATATCAAAAGAATAGTTATTTAATATACAATGCTCTGCGAAGCCTGTATTCTTATTATTGTATAATATTGCTGTTTTATGTTCTTTTGACCACTTTGCCCGATATATATTCCTGCACAATCTTTACATTTAATTTGGTGTACCCCTGTTCAATCTTTCATTTATTGTTAATTATTATATATATGCCTTTTTTTAACTATTTTTTAATATATGTAGTTTCAAAATTTGAACCGTGAGTCGCTAGAAGAAATATTGGTTATTTCGTTCAAGTAGTGATAATTTTTTTAAATGCCTCAATTTTTGTGATATTTTTGCCCGGAAATTGACTATATTGTAGCATACGCCGACCAAGTGACCCCCCTTAAGATAAACCGATTGTATCCGATAGATAACACAAATGTTTTTTAAGTTAACAATAGACACCACTTGTTTTATTAACCATAAAGACTCCTCATAATACATAACTTATCTGCACATACAATATCCCCAATGTAATATTACTATAGGTAGTAATAAAATCAATTATATAATCAGCAAAGTCGTCCTCTCGCGTGTCTACAGATGATCTCCCATCCATTATAAATGCACCACCGATATGATGTTACCGTGCGCAATCATCTAATAATGCTTCTCGGAGACGATCTTTCCGTCCCGCTTAGCACAATTATCGCGTGTAATTTCATCGGGACACCCCCGGTTCCCAAGCCAGCCACATCCTCTGGATGAATGAACTACGTTTTACGAGTTCTCGGAATCTCAACAGTCCGTGCCGTGTATACCCCGGAAGTCGAAATGATACACGCGTTCTCATCTAGTCGACCACCTAAACGTTCAATCGATATATCAGAACGAGAAAGAGGGAGAGAGAACAAGATAGAATCAACCCCATGTACGCGGCGTATAGGTGTATATACATTTCCCACACCGCCACCATATCTGAAAACTTCACCTGGAAAAGCTAATCAGGGCAGTAATTTCTCTTTTCAAAACCCTCCGATCCACAACCTTTTCGTTGTAGTACTATAGATTTCTTGCCGTACTACATAGATGTGTATTATGTGTATATACAGAAGTTGGAGTGTACTTTCCCTAAAGTTCTATATAGCCGCTCTGGTTATAGTAGTAGTACGTGACCGAGGCCTCACTAGTGCGCAAGCGCCATGACCCAACAGGGGTAGTGACCTGGATACCACTGCAACTGGCTGACACACAGGTGCATTGATTTATCACAACTTTTTACTTACTATATCGCGCGAGTTTTCTAAATTTCCTGCTGTGTTTTCCGAAATCGTTATTAATTCGTTTTTCGCTTTCACAATTCCGATACATACCGAATTATATATTTGCATGCCGAACCGACATTTTCTTATAGGAAGAAATTCATGGATGCATTTGTAGGAAAAACAACCAACGAGTTATTTATTATGCGCTGTACCTATGTATATAATTTCTGCTCGACATGAATATAAATTTAATCATTACTTGGTCTCAGAAATGGATTAAAACTGTAAGGAACCATAGGCTATTGATCATTTTGGGTATTCTTTTGTACTCATACAATATTTTTAATAACCAATTTATCATTTGTAAAAATATAAAATTCAACTTATTATTTATTAAACACTCACAAATAAATTTTAACACGTTGACTGCCAATTACGACTTACCTCGTAGTTTAGCAGCTACGATTAAATTAGTAATATATCAGTGTAAATATTATAATGACGAAAATGTGAGATTAATATTACATTAATAATCTACACACATACACCAGTATGTAATACTGGTATCAAATTAATTTAAATATTGATCTTCGTTGTATTAGCGAATAATATGAAATGATATGACATGGGATGTTATTTCTAAACAATATTATGATTTTAAAATAATATCAATGTTATGAAATACCCAAAAACTAATTAAAATATAAATATTTTTCTATGTATTACAGTATTCTTCTGTAATAGATTTAGCTTTATCTCGTTAGAGATATCTAAAAATGTATTATTTAAAATATAATATGCCAGGTCAAGTATATTTTGATAAATAATTTCTTTTATCAAACTTTCATTTCTGTACACTGTTAGTTTTTCTATTTGTTTACGTTTTGCAATTTCTAGTTTCTAGTTTGCGGTGTTAGATTTGTAGCATTCAATACCAAACGCACGTTTTCTTGGAAAATAAATAGTTCAAGATTTCTTGAATTGATGTCCACAAATTATCGTTCGTATTTGACGTTGTTGCTTGGGGAGCATCGTAATTGCCTTTAGGCTGAGGAAAACTTCATCTTCAAGTTCGGGAACCTCACTTGAATACTTAGAAGATATATAACAGCTACTGTCATAACCATCCTCACCAGAAGTCTCGTCAAATTCTGGATCACTTGTAATTGAGAGTACGTATTTAAGTGGTCTATCACGAATCGCAGTCGGACGGATTAATAATACCCTCATTATAATCTAGGTGCTAGAACTGACTTCTCATTTAAAATATGTTATATAAAACGAAGAAAACCTAAATTAAAACAACGACAAGATTTATGTATGTATATCTCTTTATTGAAGGTATTTGAAATACAAAACGAAATTCTACATATGAAACAAAAATATGAAATTAGAAATAAAATAACTATAATAAAATAACGATTGCACAAAATATCATAAAAGAAATATTTGTTTTTTATTTTTCTGTTAACAACACGCTCTTCATACATTTCCGCGAAATTTCTTCTTGTGTAAGTATCTAATTGCAAGTTTTCTAAAGCTTTCACAAAAACGTGAATATTGGAATGTGGAGAACAACAGTACGAATTAAATTTGGAATGACGTGCTTCAAATACATTTGTTGTTCTTGTTAAAGAGTTTGTGTTTGCAGCCCAAATACAGGATGAAAAGCTGGAGTCTTCGTTAATATATGTATCGATAAAGTAATCAACAAAGTTTGTGACTCTTGGATCGCCTGATTGATCAGTTGCAAAATCGAACACAAAACAGGGTTTAAAAATATTAAACCAAATAAATATCTTATCCAATTTCCGATAGCTGATTCTTTATCTTTATAATCTAAAGTAAGACCAAGTGGCTGGATCTTTCGCCACCACGTCTGGGTCAAGCATAATCTGCATCCTATAATATTCACAGTTGGCAGTACCTTTAACACACCCACATGTATGGCTTTTTCAATGTCAATAACAATATTTTTTGGATTAAAAGTACATTCCATTTCATAGCACGTTTGTTTTATTTCTTCAAATAACTGGCGATATGTTGATTTTAATTTAGCAGTAAACAAACCGCTACGGGTATATAATAATTTCGAATAAACGCATGAACAACTGCAGACAAAATTTCGTGCAATAATCAAATATTTCATCAACATAAATAGTTTCACTATTACAGATAGCTTGAATGTTTTTCCCACATGAAAACACAACAGTATTGGAAGATTTGTTATTAATCCACAAAAAATTCTCATTCTTCGAGGTTGTTGTGGTAATTGAATTAGGAAGCCATGTACTTCTAAAATAGAACGCGGCACTGTTTTCAATTTCGCCCCATTCGCATTATTTCTTATATATATATATATTGAAAAATTCAAAAAATTCTTGATAGTAGTGGCATACAATGAAGTAAAAGTAATAACAATATGACAACTGGTTGTCAATTAGAAAACAATGACAAATATAAAATGCAAATCACAATGTATAATTGAAAATGTAATCAAATAAGCAATAGGACAGTCGGGATTACTTATATAGTCACATCAAAAGGCTTGGGATTTACCACAAACTGTTCAGTCAATGCAATTATACAAATAACAACGACGCAACTATGTAATGAAAAATTAAGAGTAGAACTGTTGATATTATAACAATATAGAATGTAAAATCAGTCATGTATAAATGTAAATGAAAGCAAATAAGCATAGGACAATCGCCATTACCCATGTAATCCTATCAAATCGGATTAGGTTCACCTAAACATGTACAATCTGATATTTTTCAATACATTTGTATATTTGGCAAAGAATTGTAATATATTTTATTAACTGCCTGGTTGAAATAAGGCATTACACAGTATTAAGTAAGTGCACAGTTGTTTTACACTTGGACATTTTGGATTGACATTTTAAGGTAATACTATATAATTTTTATTCAACACATATTAATGCTTTAACATACACCTTCTTTGTTATGCTGCACTGACGAAACCAAACTAGGTAGAAACATTATGTCTGTAGCTACAAATACATCTTAACACATACATAGTTGCATCGTTCATTGTCTATGTATTTCAATCAGATTGTACATGTTTAGGTGAACCTAATCCGATTTGATAGGATTACATGGGTAATGGCGATTGTCCTATGCTTATTTGCTTTCATTTACATTTATACATGACTGATTTTACATTCTATATTGTTATAATATCAACAGTTCTACTCTTAATTTTTCATTACATAGTTGCGTCGTTGTTATTTGTATAATTGCATTGACTGAACAGTTTGTGGTAAATCCCAAGCCTTTTGATGTGACTATATAAGTAATCCCGACTGTCCTATTGCTTATTTGATTACATTTTCAATTATACATTGTGATTTGCATTTTATATTTGTCATTGTTTTCTAATTGACAACCAGTTGTCATATTGTTATTACTTTTACTTCATTGTATGCCACTACTACCAAGAATCTTTTGAATTTTTCAATACATTTGTATATTTGGCAAAGAATTGTAATATATTTTATATATATATATATATATATATATATATAAAATATATTACAATTCTTTGCCAAATATACAAATGTATTGAAAAATTCAAAAGATTCTTGGTAGTAGTGGCAGAACTTTCTACGCAAACAAGTGTTTGAACCGCATTGACAACGAAGGATATTATATATATATATATATATATGAAATAATTCTTGGTTTTTGTGACCTATTTACTATATATTACTCAAATTGTATAGTGGGCGTTGTAAAGGTCTAAGTAAATATTCTATGTCATGTTTTCATATTTATTTTCCATACATGTTTCGGGTCGCACAACCCTTTTTCAATAGAATACTATAAATCTTTCTAAAACAATTAAGAATGACAAATTAATATTCTTTATATCACAGATATTTGTTGTTTTTTTTTTTATATATACCTTTAAATTAGTATGTATGAATATAAAAGTACAAAGCTGTCTATTAACATTGTCTTGTAAAATTTTAAAACTAACGATAAACATATAAATGTACATGGTACGAATACTGAACAGATAATAAACCATACAAGTGTATTTTACAGTTAAAAAAGTAGTTTTTATTTGTGTTGGTGTTTTTCTTTTTTGTTTTCTGTAAACACGTTGTCGATGTTTACTATTATTAGTAAGGTGCAGATCAATTACTTTTATTTTATTAAATTATAATATATTGAACTCAGATTTCTTATGTCGTTTCTGTTATTAATGCTGTTTTTGTTTTGTTTAATGAGGATCATTTCTTTTATTTCTCTTTTTTGCGTATTATACTCCGTGTCTATTATCTTAGTATTCTCGAAGTCGAATTGGTGATCCTCTGTTATCTTGTGGGTGACAAGGGCGGTTTTGTCAGTTTTCGAATATTTGTGCGCTTGCAGTCTTTTATAGAGATATTGCTTAGTCTGGCCAATATAGCACCCATCACATTCTTTGCATGGTATTTCATAGACAACATGTGTGCGTCTGTTTTGCTCTATGTTAGGTTTGAGCTTAGAAAAGAGGTAGTTGTTAGTATTGTTAAGTTTATTTGCCACTTGGATGTCATATGGTTTTAACGTATGCTTAATTTTTTCTGATAAATGGGGGGATATATTGGCCAGACTAAGCAATATCTCTATAAAAGACTGCAAGCGCACAAATATTCGAAAACTGACAAAACCGCCCTTGTCACCCACAAGATAACAGAGGATCACCAATTCGACTTCGAGAATACTAAGATAATAGACACGGAGTATAATACGCAAAAAAGAGAAATAAAAGAAATGATCCTCATTAAACAAAACAAAAACAGCATTAATAACAGAAACGACATAAGAAATCTGAGTTCAATATATTATAATTTAATAAAATAAAAGTAATTGATCTGCACCTTACTAATAATAGTAAACATCGACAACGTGTTTACAGAAAACAAAAAAGAAAAACACCAACACAAATAAAAACTACTTTTTTAACTGTAAAATACACTTGTATGGTTTATTATCTGTTCAGTATTCGTACCATGTACATTTATATGTTTATCGTTAGTTTTAAAATTTTACAAGACAATGTTAATAGACAGCTTTGTACTTTTATATTCATACATACTAATTTAAAGGTATATATAAAAAAAAAAACAACAAATATCTGTGATATAAAGAATATTAATTTGTCATTCTTAATTGTTTTAGAAAGATTTATAGTATTCTATTGAAAAAGGGTTGTGCGACCCGAAACATGTATGGAAAATAAATATGAAAACATGACATAAAATATTTACGTAGACCTTTACAACGCCCACTATACAATTTGAGTAATATATATATATATATATATATATATATATATATATAATATCCTTCGTTGTCAATGCGGTTCAAACACTTGTTTGCGTAGAAAGTTCTTTATGTATTAATTTCGCTGGTGTTCCTGAGATGTCATCTGCGGCTTTTTTTCCTACACTATTGCTTATTATCTGTCTATTAAATACCTTTTCACTGAAAAAATTGTGATTATGTGAGCCACTTTTCCGCGAAAACAAATAATTTGCACCACAAATATATAGTTTTGCAGAAAATTTACGTTTCGTACAGCATTAATATGTTTCACTGCTTTTAAGGTCGCGATACTTGTAAAATTTATAATTTTCATAAACGAGTAAAGTGTACCCCTCTCACTCAATATTTATTGGCATATCTCTGACTAAGCTATATAGCAGAGCGACAGATACAGGCGTATATGTGTTCGATTTAACTCGTAGTTGGCTTCTGTGAAGAGCTTACTGTTACATAATCCAACAACAAAATAATTTGTAATAGCTTGTTTTTTGAAACACATTCTCTATGCTTTTTGATGATTACTATGTAACGGGTGTATGTAATTGATTTAGAAATTTTCATGACATTAAGTCAGCTACTTGGAAACATCCTTCATTTATTTTCCTGTCAGTATTGTACTCAAATATTTAATTTTCAATACAAGCACCATAATAATATGATCATGCTTATATCAATTGCCTAGACGTAAAACCCGACTCCGAAATTGGACATTTCGGAGTGTTTTTAAAATTTCATATATTTTCCAAAATTGAACGCCAAAACATAGTGAAAATATAATTTATTCTTTATTAATAGAATTCAACTCTAAAATTTTCTAAACACTCAAATCTTCTCCTTTGTTTGTGCTACCTTCTTCTTCAGTTGCTTGGGTTCCTTCCATAAAAATTTTAAAAACTTCCTTGAAAGATATTAAGGTTTTATCTTTTTGCCACTCTTTTTTTGTTTTTCTAATAGGTTTACAATGCTATGTTGCTTATCCGCTTCAACTTCCAAATATTCTGGGTTCATTTGAGAAACATTTTTTCCCTTTTTCTATAAGCTTTTATGGATGCACAAGTCATTTCTATAAAAAGCTTCACCTCCTTTACCATTAAAAATGACTTGTCTTTTGGAAGGTTGGATCTTAAAATGTTAATTTCCAGATTGTTTTAAATTTTTATGTATTTCGCCTTTCCAATCTTTAATTACTACATATCTTCCAATTTTGAAAACGCTAGCAAACCTTTTTGTAAAATTTATGTACTCATCGGGATAAACAACCACAGTGTTCTTTTTATAGATAGTTCCAATTTTCCCAAAAAACACTATCTGGTGGAATTCAGCAGTGTCTCACAAGTAGAAAGGCGATTTCCATTGTGTCAATTCATAGTGGAGCTTTGTACTCGAATTATCTTCACTTGTTCCTCAAAATCAAAATTTGAAAGCAAATGGTAGAAGATGACGGTACAATTCTATCCAACCATACGATTCAACATTCGTTGTATTCAACTTACTATTGGAGGAACCATATACATAGCCAAGTGGTAAAAGTTACTTTGCATCCTGATGTACGCCGACTGCTTCGAGAGTTTAGGGAATGCCAACATTTATTTTACAATCGAAAGAAAACATAACATTGTCCTCTTTTTCTTCTTGAAGCAATTTATAGAAAGTATAACTCATAAGTTACGCAGGCGTTGTTGAGCTATTAAATTGTCCACTTGTGTATTATTCGTTTCTTTTTTTATGTTCAGTTTATATTGGAGGCATATGGAACACAAGTCTGTTTTTGGTGTACCAAAACCAACGTTGAAGTTTTTATTAAAATAATTTCATAGAAAATATTCTGTTACTTTTAATTTCTCGTTATTGACCACCTCCTCATTGTACATTATCCAGAGTTTTGAAATACTCAATTCAGCAGGCAAATACGTTCTGTTGAAAGTTTTTGACTGGCGGTAGTGAGATTTTATAAGATGTTTTACAGCTTGTCTTTTATTTTCGTTCTTATTTCCAACTCGATCTTTACCTCTCCTTTCAATGAATACTAGCGATTTGTTCTTATATTTTTTCAAAGTATATCTAGTTTTCCTAACTCCTAAAATTGCTTGAAAAACCCTTCTATATACCAGAACTACGTCTTTTAACCGAATAACGTAAGAGACAAGATTTTGGCAGAAGTGGTTCTAGAAATTTTATCAGTATAGTTCTGATACGGTTCCTATTTTTTATTGTATTTTTAAGCTATTTTGTCTAGCGTAAATTATATAATTTTCAGCTGAAAAATCATCAGTTACTTAATCCAAACATTCTTGATTGGATCTGCAATAAGACGTCTTTTACTTTCAATTCCTCAAAGCTTAGAAATCCTTCTCTGATTTTTTTCTTTACATTAATATACTATTAAGTTAAGTAGTAGTAGTTTATTTCGCCATCAAAAAAAACTTACATGGCATGTCAGGTACAAAATAGTGTAAAGATAAAATTCAGAAAAAAGAAAACTTCCGAACAACTAATTACAGTAACATGATTACACATATCATACTAATAGAATAAAAACTTTACACAATAATGAGTCAACACAAGTAATATGAATGCACAGAGTCGTCACCTGAAGTCGTGTGACAGATATTCCTCAACATCGTAGAAAACATTAGTCAATAAAAAACGCCTAATTGTTTTACTAAACTTGTTCACACTCAACTCCTTAACAAAGTCTGGTATTTTGTTGTAAAACGTCACACCCCAATAACTGAACGACTGCTGCGTCTGCTTCAATCGGTGGCGCGCTGTCACTAATTCATCCTTACTTCTAGTATGGTAACTGTGATTATCGGAATTTCTCATAAACTGGGTTTTATTTGTATGTATATACTTTACACAAGCCATTATATATACGTTAATAATAGTCATAACCCCCTCCTCAGCAAAAACACTCCTTCAGCTGTCACACGGTCGCAACCCGCACAGAGCCCGCATAGCACGCTTCTGCAGCAACAGGACACGCCCCAGCCCCGACGGTGTACGCCAATTTCGCCGCTTCGTGAGTTACCAGTTGTTTGATCCTCCTTATTGCATATACAGCAGTACTCAACCTCAAGAGAAGAGTTGTTACATGTTCAGACCACCTAAGTCTGCTATCCATTATGACCCCCAGAAGATTTAGCGTTTCATCCTGCGTGCCTGATGAAAAAGTAAGTGTTTGTGTTTTTTTTCCGTCTATAATAGTTTTAGCTTGTTTGCATCGCACCAAGTTTTTATTTGAAGTATTATGCGATCCCGCTCATACACCATATCACTACCCCCTTTCCTCAATACGAAGGAGGTATCATCAGCTTACAAGCATACTTTGACATCAACATTTTCCGGAATATCATTTATATATACTATAAACAGTATTGGGCCAAGAATAGAACCCCTGGGGAACTCCACTGTTGACTGATTCTCTCCTCGATATCTCATGGTTCCATTCTACTGCCTGCTGTCTATCTTCAAGATAAGACCTGAACAGTTTGAGTGCGATACCTCGCACCCCATAGTAAGCCAATTTCTGCAGCAGCAGTCCATGCGACATCGAGTCAAATGCCTTGCTAAGATCACAGGCTACTATTTTCGGGGTTTCATAATTATCTCTAGCATTCATTATATCACTCAAAGTTCCTAGCATCGCTGTTATTGTGGACCATCCAGATCTGTAGCCATGCTGTAATGGGGTAAAAATATTCTGTCTTTCGAGAAATGAAACCAATCTCGTGCGTATTACCATTTCCATAACTTTCGATATAGTTGGGAGAACAGATATGGGCCTATAATTTTCTTCATTATCTCTTTCTCCTTTTTTATATACAGGTGTAATTTTAGCAATCTTCAATTGCTTTGGAAAGATTCCTTTTTTCAAGCAGCAGTTTATTATATATGTTAGTGGTTCTGCAATTTCCCTTGTTATTTTCTTTAACAAGGATACACTCATACGAAATATATCTTTCGATTTTTTATTTTTTAAAGTTTTGATGATGTTGATCACTTCCTCAACATCAACATGTCCAATATAACACGAATCAACTGGCGATTTGTTAGTATTCTTGAGCATTTCATTCGAATCTTCCCGACTATCATCTATATGATTTCGTATATTATTTCCAACTTGAAGAAAGTAATTTGAAAAATCATCTGTAGTCAATTTTGATTGATTTTGCGGTAAAATCTTTCATTTTTCCTGCTCGTTGTTAATTATACTCTATATGGTTTGCTGTCTATTCTCCGAACTTCTAATTTGCTTTTCATACCTTCTTCTCTTTACACCCTTCACTTCCTCATAATACCTTTTTTTTTCATTTTTGTACATCTGCAGCACATTTACATCTTTCGTCACCCTGAATATCGTATGTAAAGCATCTAGATCGTTCTCTATGTTTTCACACTCTCGCGGTCTTCTATTGGTTTTTAAATTCCGTTCCCCAATCCTATATATTTCTGTTGAAGTTGAAGGTGGATAGACTAACTATCAAATGTGCACGACAATATCAAGATTATTAATAAGTATCGATTTTGATTTGATCAAACTTACCGAAAGAATGCGGTTATTATAAATGGCGTCCTGCATTCTCCCGATACTACCATCGCTTTTTAATTTTTATTTCATCCCTCGCCCACACAAGTATAAAGATTTTATTGCAGCGAGTAATTAAAAACAATTACCCTGATTTCCATCTCGATTACATACCTCCAGGTCATCGCAAACATTAAAAAAAAGGACCATAAGAAAAATTATTTTCTTCCCCGGCTCACCGTGATTTATAAAACGGGAATTGGTGATTCGCGCGCAGAAGACTTAAATTCGGAAAGTTATGAACTGTTGGGAGAGAAATCTATTACTCATTTATAAAAAATGACACTCGAAATGAAAATTCCCTCCGTTTATTATCGGCCAGAGTCAGGGCGTTCTCGAATTATGGCGTTTTTTCTTAATGATGACAGAATTTCATCAACGAATTTTCCAATATAAAATTAATTGCGAAAAATTATAGCAAGATTTTTAGCTAAGGTGCGTTTTGAAATTAACGAACTGAAATTACTTTTTTGTGTTAATATTTTATGTATATTAAAAGGAGCATAAAATAAAATCTCTTTTTAAGAAATAGTACAAGATTTGGAT
This sequence comes from Amphimallon solstitiale, assembly GCA_963170755.1. Classification (NCBI taxonomy): domain Eukaryota; kingdom Metazoa; phylum Arthropoda; class Insecta; order Coleoptera; family Scarabaeidae; genus Amphimallon; species Amphimallon solstitiale. Next base: position 35,194,946 of record OY720681.1, on the reverse strand, counting down.
TTTTAGAGCGTATTGGTGATATAATAAAATACTTAGGAAAGCAATGTCTTCTGTTAAAAGGAGGATCCGATAATTTATTTTTTTTTTAGTAATTGTAATTTTGTGCAGCTCTTGCAATTTTTTGCAAAATTTGATGCCACAAAATTCCGTCTCCCATACAAGGCACATTACAAAACGAACATGCACATTATTTGAGCAAAGATACACAGAATGAAATTATTACTATATTAACTAATAACATTATAGAAAACTTTTATGGTCTATTCGAAAGGCAAAATATCTTTCTGTTATACTGGACTACACACCAGGTACTGGCAAAATTGAGCAAATGAACGTTAATGAAAATAGAAAAGTAGAGTTGCAGAAAAGTTTTTTAGGTTTTATTAACCTTAAAGTATTAACCGATAAGAGCTTAACAAACTATTTTATATATACTAAAAGCCAATTGTCTCGGTCTTTTTAACACGAACGATTAGTACGCCACAGCTATACCCCAAAATTGACGAATTGGGGCGACACTTTTCTGAGAATCTGGCCCATCTACGGTGGGAACGAAAGTGTCACGTGACGGGGACTACGGTCCCATGTGCCTTAGGCTATTTTTCACATCTCCGAAGAGAGAACGAGGGCCCGAAAGGAATTTTTGAAAATTTTAGTACGTGCAGAAAAAGACTGTACATCATAGAATGTTGCCATAAGGCCTACGTGTAAAATATAAATTATGGACTAGGTTCGATTTTAAAATGGCGGTGGATCGGCACAGATGACCGTGACACCTCAAAGTTCGGATAAGGTTAAGTTAAACGCACGAAAAATTTAATTTCAGGTTACAAATTATCAAAACCGTCAATCAGTTTGAGTTCGCGATATGGCATTTGCCGGGACACGTCACAATTGGCGGAAAGCATATAGCACCGGTCGTGCAATACACCACATAATGACTATATATTCACGTTCATCGATCGGTTGTCAAGTTTAAATGTCAGAAGACCGACAAATAAAGAGATTACGAAGGAAAAGTGCATTTTTAATTGAAATGTGGCACCTTTCAGATACGTATTAGTGTTATTATTATCAATTGTTACTATTTCTTTTCTATTTGAATATATGAACAATGCCGACGGATATGATAAAATAAACTTAAAGTGTATTATCGCACGTAAGTACAGTAATAAATATAACGATTTTTCTATATTTTATTAAGATATATTAAATACAAATACACTCTATTCATTATATATCATCGAAATGATAGCTCGCGAGAGAAGTACGGGCTATTTTTTTGCTTAAAAGTGGACGCAAAAAAGTCAGGCCACTTTCAAACAACGAAGAACTTGAAGCAAGATTAAATAAAGAACCATCTGAGTTTTGCCTTTTGGGCCTGCCAAATTACGTTAGATGCACACGAATTATACAAAACCTAAATGTCAACGGAATGTTGGAAATATATCAGTGTTCAAGATGTAGTTATATAAATTTAAGCCATTTTACGAATGGGATCATTTAATAACATTTCTCATCGATCTTTCTACATACAAATAATAGGGTGAGTTTTCGTTATTTGTTAGATGTGTCCGAAACACTTCGAAATAAAATAAATACATCAAATAAAATTCCCATAAGCATTTATGTAATTTCGTTTACCAATTCAGTTATAAAAGCAAGCATTTAAAGTATGCTACTGCGGGTTGGCACCAACTAATTAGAAGGAATGCAAGAAACTTCAAGCATCCGACTGTAGTTTGATTTTCGACGATAGTCTTACGAAAATTGGATTTCAGCTATCACATGTAAGTACAATAAAAACAGTAACGAGTTTTTAATATTATGAAAACGCTTCTTAATACCAAAAAAAATAACACGCAATAGCCACATTTACTTATGTCAACAATGACGGTTAAACGTCAACTAATTTCAGACGCAATGACAATTTGAGCAAAAACTTAAATTAGACGTATATACAGGGTACGTCAAAAGTTTAGAAAACCTGGCATTATAAAGAGCATCAAGGCGATGCTCGCGTTTTAAGCGATTCAAGCTCGAATAGATTGAAAATTCAACTAGTTTTATTGATAAAATCAAAGAATTTAATTTAGATATTAGACATTTTTGCTGTCAAAGTTATGATAACGCTGCGAATATGAAAAGAAAATTAAATAATTTACAAACGACAAATCTTAAATATTAATCCTAGAGCATTATTTACTCCATGTTCCGCGGATTCTCTCAATTTAGTTGCTAACAATGCTGAGAAAATTCATAGCAAAACAACAAATATTTTGGAATAATTCAAAAAGTTTATAATTGTTTGAATATCTTAACGGTGGGATATTTTCTGAAAATATATTAAATCGCTTTCATTAAAACGTTTATCAAAAACACGGTGGGAATCTCGTATTGATACACTTAAACCATTGCGATATAAAATTGTTAGAGATTATGATGTCATGTTTGAGTTGCAGGAAAATAGTGAAATAGACAGTTACAATAGACTTAGACTTTTATGCAACAAATTAAAAATATTGGTACAATTACTCAATTGGATAAATATTGTTTGCAAAATGGTTAAAATATAAATGCTGACAACTATTAATAATGTAATTACGTGCATTAGGAATTATCCTTTAGATAAAAGTCTTGTAAAATTGTTGGAAACTTCTACAGAATTAGTACTGTAAGTATATTAGAAGTACACCCTGAATTTGCGTCATTAAATGTATTGATAGCGAAAACGCAATAAAAACGACAATTAAACAATTAACGCATTAAAAGATAGGTATGAACAGCTAGTAATACATAATAAGTATTTTGAATTTCTGTATAATATGTATAAACAAATTATCAGATTTAAATAGTGAAGCATTTGCAAAAACACGTCTTCGATCAAAATTATTACAAGAATAGCTAATTCGTCTATCAATAATTGCGATTAAAAATGATATTTGCCATCAAATAAACACTGAAAAATTAATAATCAATTTGCCAGCTTCTAAGCAAGGAGAGTAAAAATCTAATGTTTATATTTATTTTTATTTTTGAATAAAGATACAAAAATATGTAAAATTTCTTTTTTTATTTTAATTTAGATTTTATAAAATTATATATTAATATTTGTATTTTTATTGAGAAATTATTGAGTATGTAAATTCCTTCATATTTGTTTTTATATTGTTACGACTCTGTACCTTTAACGGAGGGCACAATTCTAGATAGTTGCAGGGGGCGCATCTGGGTATGTTTATAGGTTATACCAATAAAAAGAATATCATTGTTATTTTTACAGTGATTTAGTAACTACTAAACTATTAATTTTACCATAACTATAATCGAAAAGCTCTGTCGTGTCATATTTATGAGATAGGTATCAAGACTTCTTAATAAATCGTGCTCTAAAAGCAGCGATATCTGCGGATTTATTGTTTTTTTTTCTTATTAAATTCTGAACATATTTCAGGACAAGGACGATCCGTAGTCCGCTCAATTCATCATACACACATCATATTGTGCGGGTGCGCCCTTTCGGCCTTCCGAGGTCGAGTTCCAATTCCACGAACGTCAAATATGCATTCTACAAGTGCGAGACAGGTGCAGGCGAAAATGAATGGACAACCAGAAGCGACCAGCACACTAGAGAGTTTTAATATTTTCAGGGCGGCCTTTAATATGTGAAGAATGTGCGGCAGTTTCGACAGCACCAAAAGAAAATGCAGGACGACGACGGCGACCCGTTTGCAGGCCAGCGCGCGCTATGGACTTTCTTTTTTGAATTCGTCGTACGGACGGACGCCCACACAAAACTTACATAAGATGTGACAGCTCATTTCACTCCGTCAGTGAAAAGGTCACTTCCTTTCCGATCATCGGCTAATTGAAATTTGATTTGGAAAGGGCGAGTGACGTCAACGGCAGGGAAATTCATTATAGGGATACTTTTCTTTCAAGATCATCCTCTGTGATCGTTCATTCGGATATCCTTGATAAAATTAGTGGTTGAAGAAAGGTATAAAGAAGCTAGAAGAGGAGACGATGTTTAATACGGAATAACTTTTAAATAATATTACATAAATATTGAGTGACACGTAATAATGCCTACATATTGCTGTGATCTTTGCAAATTAATAATAGAATGAAATTATTAAAACTCTATATTCCTAGTACGAAGGTTCACGCATATATCTCAAGAAATTAGCCTTATGCTAATCTGAGATCTTACTACTTCTGCAAAAATGTGGGTTAGGCAATGTCGTACTTCACTAGCTCAGTTAATGGTATATCTAATTATCTTTTATCTCAGGGTCAGAAATATTCTTTCTCCAAAGGATTGTGCACTTAAGCTTTTAACAGGTCAGATAGATTAAATAAAAATAAAGAAATATCTTACAATATAATTTATTAAACATACTAAGAGAAATAATAATAATAATAAAATATTCACAAACGAAACGAACTATTCTAAATAATTTATTTACATGCCATAATGTAGGATATTAGCATCTAATAATATATATATAAACTAAGGTATAAATTAAAATCATGTATAACACACTGTTACGTGCTCAGTTTAAATTTTTTAGGCAATCAACAAAACAAAAGAAAATTTCTTATAATTAATCTATAATGTGTACCGACTTATATTCGTTATGATTATGATACTAAAGATTATTATTATTGTGCACACCCTAGAAAATAGACTTTGCTTTAATTCTAATCCTATCCAAATGCCTTTTCTCGCTCCTAGACGACATTCCCAAAGCAAATTCACGATAAACAGTCAGTCAAGGCCCCATCCTATGAGTTTATCCTTTAACTCATTAAATGTACCCTTATCTCACGTAATAACATGTCCACTCTCTAATGTTTACAAGAAGGAATGACAATCATTCACAATTTAATAAAAAAAACTTAATTACAAGTGCTTAGATATGCATTAAAATGCTGACTTTGTGCTGATATTAATTTTACTCAAATACCATGCTTCTGAATGATATTTTCATCACAAATTCATGTCAGAGAATCAATTAATGTTCTATTCTACAAGTTAATTAATTTCATAACTTGTTTAATACATCCCTAATTCATAGAGTCCCAACATGTCAAATTTCAATGCACAAACACAGAAATTAAAAAAAAAATCATAAACTCTAAACAATAAAATATAAATTTACGAATCTTATTAACTTTCAATATAAGTCACCAAACAAAAACAATAAAACACTTTATATACAAAAAGAAAACTCTATACAAACTACCTTAGTTCGTCATATAAAACATTAAATTCTTCCATATTCACTTTTAATGGACTTATTTTACAACAATTCTACAATAAATAACGAATGAGATATAATAAATATTATATAGAAAAGAAAATATAAAGTGTCTGTACTCTAATTCAAAGAAAAAAATGAGGTGTGGCAACCACACGACTTTCTTATACGTATGAGCGTTTCAAATTATAGAGTTTTAAGAATTTTTTTTACAAAAATTATTCAAAATCCTATTCTAAGTACTACTATTCTCTTAATAAATCTCTATAGAATACATACTTTGCAAGATATTATCAAAAAAGTGCTCCTCGCTAAGAGTAAAAGTGCTACTTCCGGTCCGAATTTTGAAATTTCATATATACAAAAAATATTGCAAATCCAGTTTTAAATACTTTTGTACGCTTGATAAATTTATATAGAATGCATAACTTACGACATATTTGCGAAAAATCGCTATTCGATAAGAGTAAAAGTGGTACTTCCGGTCTGAATCTTGAAATTTTTTTTATACAAAAGATTTTCGATAAGAGTAAAAGGCCTACTTCCGGTAGGAATTTCGGAAAACTTTTTAGATAAAATTATTCTCAATTTTAATTTTAAGTATATATGAATTCTTTATAAATTTGTTTAAACTTAGTAGTTGACGAAATATTGGCAAAATTTGATTTTTTCGCTGAAGTAAACTGCTACTTCCGGTCTATCGATTTTACTGAAAAACTAATCAGATCTCGAGAGGGAGATTATACACGTAAATACAAAATTTGGAATTGATATGTACAGCGGTTTGACCGCTATCGTGGTCACACACAGAGAGAGAGACACACACAGAGACACACACACAGACATTTTTTAGAAACCACTTTTTCGGTATCAGGGGACTTCAAAACGTGGACATCCGCAAAAATCTCGAGGTCGAAAATTTTCATCATCACAATACTTCCTTATACTACGTATAAGAAAGTAATAAAGTCTTTACAAAATACCCTTATTCAAAAAGAAAATATTATAATTTCCAGAATCTTTTATCGTGACGTAGTGTATGGCCATCATGTTTTAAAATAAAATATTCCGTTTCTTAACAAACATCTGAATATCTCCTAAATATAATCGAAATATATTTATTAAATTCGAAAAGTTATTCTAAGTTAAAATAAAAATGTTCAATTAGAAATTATTACAAGTCCATTAAATTATTTCTTGAAAAATTTTACAAGTTAAAATTTAAAATTATTAATACAGACACCGAATGCTTATTTGTATTTTACAGCGGTTTTCACCTGCGATTAAAAATTTTCGTCCGCCGTAATTTATAAAGAATATCTTCAACAACAAAATTCAGTCAAGCCCATTCAAGAGATTCTTCCCACTCTTAAAGATGTACCTTACTGGCATCGCCCCAGGGACGTATGTATATATTACTGCTTGAAAAATGTAAACAAACAAATGCATCTTTAATATTGATGTGATTATGTCAATATAGTATACGAGATTCAAAGAAAAACCAATATATAAGTATGAGAAAACGTGAATTATTCCTTTGTCAGGAACTTTATTACCCTGCGATGTTCAACTTTAGTTTCACTCTTTTTATCGAGAAATGGACCGTCTCAAATCTCTATACACAGCATAAACTAAACACAACTTAGCACATGTACTTCTAACAGTGACAGCAATTTTTCAATAATTTGTTTGACATCGTCACTCTTTTGTTTCATGGCTAGGTAGATAATATAAAAATACGCCCTCGTAATTGGCAGCGTGGTATTATGTTTTACTTTCGGGCTGTTTGCCAGGTTTGGGGATCATTATAACTTTAGTCATCTTTCATTGCATTGGCACGTGGTTGAGTCGTAGTAGAGCGTTGAAGAAATGCGTCTGCTTCATGATGGCTTTACACGGAAATTCACGGCTATTAATTTATAACCTAAGACTCTATTATGATCGAGATGTTCGTCTATGGTAGTCACAATCTTTGCTGGAGTGATTGGTTTGATTATAGTGTAAAAGTAAAGGGTCGTGTAAACTCAATTGGTGATTAGTGGAATTTTTTCCAAGATAATCGGTAAATGGAGCTAAAATATATATTCTTAGATACTCAGCGTATATTTTTGCTCCATCTTTGTCTCGTTGGACGCAGTTACCGTTGTTTTTGCTGTTTAGTAGGTCAGAATATTTGCTAACATATCACACATAAAAATTACACTTAATTTAGTTTAAAGAAAGCAGCACTCAGAAAGACATGGTTTGAAATATTAAACATCAAGTATACAATTGAGGACATTCTGGTAGAAACAACCATATTACAATAATGCAAAAACGTAATACATAAGGCGACACCTGTTCAGGGTCGCCCAACAGTTTCGTAATATTCGTACTGGCAAAAATAACTTTACTCTGAAGTTACGATAATGTGGAATTAGGGAAAGTAATAACTACGATTCAATCGAAGGTAATTTGCCAATAATGCACCTTGTTTTTCAACGCTGTAGCAAGTTCCAATCTTTTGGGACTTTTCTCTTGTGGCAATGAACATTTGAATGTGATAACAATGATTCAGAAGCACTCGAGATAAGTAAAGTTTGGGAAGTATATTCACGAGAAGCGGACACACACAGTTCAAAGAATTTCGATGGAACACCACGTTTTTACAAAACATGAAAAAACTTTATCGGAATCTATTCATGAAACAGCTTGGGATCCGGAAATAGTAGATCCTAATACACGAAGAAAAAACCAATTAAAGATTAAAGAATTGCTTAAAGTCTGCTAATTTTGTGAATGATTTTTTTTTTGGCTAGTTGTATAAATTAGGTATACATTTCGTTGTAATTATCTGTTTTGTTGAAGAAATACAAAAAAAAGTAATTTATTCTTATACCTTAGTACCAGTTAAATACATCTTTCACTTTTTACATTTTCTTTAATTCATATACTTTTTTTAACTAGCAAACTCTGTCAAGAAAGTGTCAATTGTCAATTGTCAATTGCCTTTAATTAGATTAAAAATTATTGATTAAATTTAAATTAATAAATGACACTCTCTACGGTTTGCTTTATCCTTCATCTATCGAGTTGTTCTCATTACCTAAATCATCAACCAATTTCGTTTAAAGAGTTTTTTGAATTTATATAACATCCCTTTCCCTAAAGCGGTTTTTCAATTTTGCAAGTGAATAGGCAAAAATTAATTAAAACAACCTATATTTTATATTAGAGTCGACAAAGTCATTGATTACTAGATCAGAAACAAACTCACACTGTATATATTATACATATGAGCATTACTTTTATTGAGACCTACTGTGGGACTGTTATAAAATATGCAGTCAAAACAATATTCGTACTATACTTCTATATACTCATAGTGTGATTGTAAGAAAATTAATAAATAAGTACATAAAGTAATTCCGGATGACGACTAGATCTGTAAAAGAATACCTATCTACTGCAATGCCTGAGAGGTTTGGCTGTATTTAGAAATAGGGCAAAACTTACGTTTCTAATTCAAGTTTTCCTCAATAACTGCTTTGTAAATGAAGTTCAATTAAGTTTGTAAGTTTACAGTAAGATCCATTGAAGGTACCTAAAGAATGTTTTTTTCCCTTTGTGGAAAAATAATATAGAAAACATGTGGTAAAGTTGAGTCACTTTCTAGGCTCCATCTATAAATATTTTAATAAATTTTATAAAATTTAATTCTTTGGGTACTTCGGAAAAACCTTATAATATTTGTTGCTTTTTGTCTAAATAAAGTCGCTGCAAAAATAACGGAGAAAAACTTTTCTAACCTCTTGAATTTCGGTAGTCGGCAGTCCCCCGCTAAGCACAGATTAAGGTTAGGTTTTCGGAAAATAAGCCACGCTCTTTAGCTATAAACATAATCAATAAGTAATCCGATAATAGTATATTATGCAATGAGCATTTAATGATAGATATTAAGACACGAGTAAGAAAATTACAATACGAGGCGAAGCCGAGTATTGTAATGAATACGAGTGTCTTAATAGCCATTAAATGCGAGTTGCATACACTATTTTTTCTACGACCCTATAATAAAACATTATTTTCTGAACATTACAATTCATAAATTGAGGCTAAAATTTTCCATACATCTTTACGAATTTAGCTGGTAATAAATTGTTCGTGGTTACTAAGGCTTGTTCCATAATTTCTGGTGGACTCAAATTTTACATTTCATTGTCATTATCCCTCATTTTTACCGTTTAGATTTTCAAAAAAGTTGAGTACTTACTTGTAAATTGCAGAGAACTGTCACAGTTATTTAATTTGTATATTTGTCAGATATACAGTCGCCATATTGAATATTGTTTGAATATTGGAATGTCGCATTCCTATTGGATATAACGTAATGAAAAATCTGTATTCCTATTGGAATAAACTTGTATCATAATGAAAATCTGTATCATAATGGACATCATTAAAGTTTCGGCATATCTAATAATACAATTAAAGTATGGGAGTAGAAAAATACTATTATATATTAAATCATATACCGTGCCTTCAAACGTTTTCCTCATTAGAGTACGTTGTTTTTTAAGTAATTAAGTAATCAATGTTGGTGCACATGTGAAGCTTCTAAAAACTCCAAATTGTGACAGTTGCCATACATAAATTCAAATTATAGTCGCTTATTATTATTTACATGACATAACCAGACTATCAAACTTATACTTTTGTGTCTTATTATCTGCACTGTCGCCAACCATTAAAAAAAAGCATGGCCGTCTCTAATGAGGAAAGTATTTGACGGCAAGGTATTATTATTATAATATACCTTAATATTACTAAATAATCATACTAGCAATTTCATGGATTATTAATAATAACAGTATTATTATTTAGTCATTTCAATATCAATATCCAGGGTCGGCAATGTATACATAGACGGCCTGATTATACAATACACCTGTTCGCTGCGAGAGACATGCACCTGGCACACATACCCGGTATATTGACCGGGTCACCGGCCTAACACAGGCGGTGCGGTGCTTGGCCTACTTTTTGTCAGCTAGATATATAAGTGAGTGTAAGGTGCCCGTCGATCCCTCGTTCGGCACACGTTTCCTGCACCCCAGCGTTACCCCATCGAACGCTCTCCATTCAATATTTATAGGAAGGCGTTTTGTTAGAGATTTAACTCAATGTATATACGAAAGCTTTGCGAATTATACAGGAGGGAGATCGACTTTTTCTCTATGCCGGTCGGTAATAAATAGCCCTGCCGATTGATTGATTATCATCCCGTTTCATTTTCCTAATACGTTCGCTCCTGCATTTTTTTTCCGGTCGGAGAATATATATTTTCGTAAATATCACATAAAACGTCAAGTCAGGGCAATTAATAATTTTAATTAATCTGTCGATAGATTGAATTAGATTTATTATACACATCTAACCAAGGTTGATAATAATAAATAATAATAGTAATTCATGTCATAACAGATTTCTGGCACTTATATATGGCGTTGGCAGCCATGAGTTATTATTTCCCGTGATGCAAAGAAAATAATTTTATTAATGACAATAATGTTGTGAGATAGTATTTCGAGAGTTTGCAAACAATTTCCTAGGGAATTAATCGTTTAGGAAATATTGTTAAAATAAGAGTGAGCTAATGTTTTCTATTTATTCTATTATAAATGCCCATTCTACAGTGACCGGCAGAAAGTGCGCAGCATATGGGAAAATGGTTTACCTTTGAATATAGCAAAATTATTTTATTGCATCATGTCTCGGCATGACTTGAGACCAAAATAGCACTCGCGATTTCTGCCGAAACTCTCATCGTATACGAGGGAGAGTCAAAAATACAAAATTACGCTAAGAGTAAAGTACCCCCATTTTTAACATTAGACTTTTCTTTATTAAGCAATAGTTCTTTGGTTTTAAAAATTAAAGTAAAATATCAAGTTTCATTCACTTTTGATAAAAAATTTCAGTTTACTGTTTATTCTGAATTACCCTGTATAAGAAATTGAGCGCGCTCATACAATACGCAAATCTTACTCTCTGTAGACATCGTAACAGAAAACCATAAATAATACGTCGCAAAAGTCAGCTACAAAAATAATATAGCTCTTGAAAGTAAAAATTCAAGAATGTGAAATAATTTTGCTGCACACCATATTTTACGTTTTCAGAAGTCAAAAAATTTTATTTAACTGAAATTGTGTGATTCATTTTAACTTAATCATCTTTAAAATTGTAATATTTTTTCATAAAATTAGCAACACTTCTTTTTATTAAGGTTTTAATAATAATAATAGTAAAGATACATAATAGTGGGAAATAAAACTCAAAATACATTAACAAAATCGTAAACAAAAATATTTATTTACAAGTACATTATTTTTCTACGTGAGCTCCCCCATTCTCAATACATTTCATTGTCCTGTTGTTAAATTCTTGTGCTACGTTTCTTAAAAAAACCGGATTAACTTGAACGACACACTGCCTAATCGTATTTTCTAAATGCTCCAGATTTCTAAATGGTCGATGTTTGTATACTTGGTTCTTTAAGTAACCCCAGAGAAAGAAATCCATTGGGGTAATGTCAGGCGATCTTGCAGGCCAATGATTTTCTGAAAACCGTCCGATCCATTTTTGAGGAAATTGTTGATTAAGCCATTCTCTTACTTGCAATGTAGAATGGATCGAAGCACCATCTTGTTGAAAATACCTATTCGCTCGTAGATTTAAAGGCATATCATCTAGGAACTCGCTAAAGTCATTCTGCAAGAATTGTAAATATCTACCTGCATTTAAATTTTTCCGGAAAAAATATGGTCCAACTATTTGAGTATTCAATATACCACACCAAACGTTTGTTTTAAATGAATATTGGCTTTTACATTCAATTGTAAAATTAAGATTTTGATTAGCCCACCACCTACAATTTGAGAACTTACTACGCCGTTGCTTGTGAAGGTTGGTTCGTCAGTAAATAATATTTGACTTCCAAAATGGGGATTATACACCTTCTTGCCTTGGAACCAAAAACAAAAGTCAATTCTAGCATCTAGATCTCTTTGTTGAAGAGTATGGGTGAATTTTGGTTTATATGGTAAGTACTTGTTTTTTTAAGAATTCTTCTAATCGATTTTTCGGAAATACCTAATACTTCTTGTCTTTCATACAATGGCATAGTAGGAACTTCATTTACTGACAATAACACATTTAAACTATTTTCTTCATTAGTTACACTTTTCTCATGGGGTTACTTGTATTTACTTTCCACCGAACCAGTTTGTTTAAATTTGTTCACAATTCGGCATACAGTAGAATCGTGAATATTTTTATTGTGTCTATTGTCAAAAATATTTGCTGTTTCGCGATAGCTATAGTAATTTTCACCACGAATTAGAACTATTTCTACCTTTTCTTGTACCGATAACCTTTCCGCTTCCATTTTTATAGCAAAACTAAATGTCTAAATGACATTTATTGAATTAAGTTCATGTTTTTTAAAATCAAACACATGCAGTACGAAAAAACATCTGTCGAGGATTATGCTGATACTAACTTTTTTATTTTTGTCGCTCTTTCTCGTCAAGCGTTTATTATTAAAACCTTAATAAAAAGAAGTGTTGCTAATTTTATGAAAAAATATTACAATTTTAAAGATGATTAAGTTAAAATGAATCACACAATTTGAGTTAAATAAAAAATTTTGACATCTGAAAACGTAAAATATGGTGTGCAGCAAAATTATTTCACATTCTTGAATTTTTATTTTCAAGAGCTATATTATTTTTGTAGCTGACTTTTGCGACGTATTATTTATGGTTTTCTGTTACGATGTCTACAGAGAGTAAGATTTACGTATTGTATGAGCGCGCTCAATTTCTTATACAGGGTAATTCAGAATAAACAGTAAACTGAAATTTTTTATCAAAGTGAATGAAACTCGATATTTTACTTTAATTTTTAAAACCAAAGAACTATTGCTTAATAAAGAAAAGTCTAATGTTAAAAATGGGGGTACTTTACTCTTAGCGTAATTTTGTATTTTTGACTCTCCCTCGTATACGATGAGAGTTTCGGCAGAAATCGCGAGTGCTATTTTGGTCTCAAGTCATGCCGAGACATGATGCAATAAAATAATTTTGCTATATTCAAAGGTAAACCATTTTCCCATATGCTGCGCACTTTCTGCCTGTCACTGTATATTATTTTAATAACACCACATTTACTATTTGAATACCCTATGTAACTCAATTAATAAATAATTAATATGCCTCGAACTCACTCAATTATATTTAATAGCAGTTATAACTTATCTCTTTGAATTATCATAAGTATAATTATTATTTATTTTATTATAATGTATTTCATTTTACACCCACTATTCTTTAAATACCTTATTTCAGCTAATTTTGTAATCAATCTTACCAATAATATATTTCTGATCACTCTATATATTTTTAAATTTGAAATTTATACACTTTCGGTGTTTCACTATTTTCAAGTTGTTATAAATGTCTAATACCTATATTAACCCAATTAATACTTACGTTATTACTTTTATATTTAATTTCGAGTCGTGTACTGGTTCATTATGATATTTGAATAGCACTATCACCAATCTATAAACATTATACCACAAGCAGAAAATTAGGTAAGTAATCAATCAGCTATACCTATTATTGAAACTAAATATTTTCTTTCCCTATATTTCAGGTTATGAAGCACTTTCATTTATCATCGTATGCAGTATGCTTATAATAATAAAATAAAGAACAACATTTATATACCACCAAATTTAATATATTGATTAATAAGAGTATAGAAATTTCATTTATGTCCAACAATAATATAAACTTGAACAGTAACAATTCAAACAGTAGTGGGATTCTGATTGCTATCGTTTCACTCGATAGTATCGTTTACGCCATTTTTCCGAGTTCGTGCGATTCTCATTGCTATCGTTTCGTCCCGATAGTCACGTGCTTTCGTCTAAAACTGTCATTTCTAGACGGTACCTACTGAGGTCCCGAGTTCTCAAAACGATATATGTTTCTCACTTTAAAAAGTATGACTTTCTTTGTTGGATACACACCGATTTGAATTTTGTATTTTGAAATATAGAACGACTGCAATGACTAATGCGGCAATAAAAATATGTTTACCAGATGTTTTACGCGTTTCTATAATTCGTTTATTTTTTTCTTACATAACTTTCTTGATCAGGCGAGTAAAACAAAAATGAAATATATTTTAAAGAAATCCTTTCCTACTAAACAAACATATAAGTTATTCAATTTATAACTAGTTTCTAATAGTAATTTGCTTATTTTTCCAGGGCTTCTTTCAAAGTTACAGATTCACTGGGGTGTTTTTATTGAATTTTTCAATAATCATCCAGATTTTGCAAGTGCACTGTAAGAAAATATTACATAACATAACGTTGGCAATTTTGTGACCAACGTTATGTTATGGAATTTTTAAATTTACCTGATATATTATGGAATTGCTTTCAATGATTGCTTACTGAAATTTACATTGTAAATTGAAACCGCTTTCAATGCCCGCTTATTGAAAATTACATTGTAAAATTGTATAATTTGTGAGGGTACACTTCTTTGTGAAATTACATAATTACGTATGCACATTCACACAGTGAAGATTCATAACGGAATATATACCACGCGATCATTTAAATTCTAAATTAGAGCAGGCGGGATTTTTTTTATTAGGTTGTCCAGAATGTCAATTATTGATTAATTAACATTACGAAAAGTCACTTTGACAATTCAAATTGTAACTTAGTACTTATATACCAACTTAATTTAAATTTCACAGTCTGCTCTAATTTAGAATTTAAATGATCGCGCGGTATTACGTAGTAAAATTTTTGCCTCAAATATGTACTTTTACATGATAAAATGATTGAATATTTAAAAACACATAAATTTCTTAATTATTTCAACTTATATATATTATATTTGATGCATCAGAATAATCAGAAAACAATAATTGTATCAACTGTATATAAATGCGTGATATTTTGCTTACCCTGAATATTTAAGACATCAGTTATAACATTTACAAAGTCATAGCAACTATGAAATTTATGTACATATTATGTATATGCAACATGCGATTTCAGTCCGAATGCTAAATAGTTATACTAATTTTAACTGGTAAATTATAGAAATAATGTAAGATGTTTTTCTGTAATTAGATTTAAGGATTGCTTGAATAATAAACTAAAAATAATTTTTAAAAAGTATTAATATATTTTATTTTTAATTTTGGTAAACATTGAACGACAAGAATAAATAATTTATTCTAAACAAAATCTAAACTAAGTTCCAGCAAGTACAATACATATAATGAAATGTAAAATAGTTTTAAAGTTAAAAATATGTATTCCACTAAAATTAAAAATCTCTTTATTTAATCATAACATTAAAAACTTTCTTTCAAATAGGATTAACTTTTTTTGATTTTGATCATCTGTCTCGATATATTTTGAGTACCAGTCTTTGAATTAGTTCTAGGGTTGCACTACATGATGTGGGGAGTTGTATAATATTATACTTTATATACAGTAGTCGTCAAATTTTAATTTCGGTTTACACTTCTATCCCATGCGGAAGATGACCTTATAATATGCAGCGATGCCTGCTTACTAACAGTGGTGGGAGACCAACGCAGTTTCGAGGGACCCTCACGACTTACATTTCATAGGAAACGTTTGTCGAGTGTACTGTCTTGGCAGCCTCGCTTATGTTTATCTTTAGTTTATTTCGTCGCGCTCGTTTCCTCTTTCTACTTTCGTATCAGAAATTAAAATATGTCGACTACGGTATAAATATAAAATATAACGAAAAACAGACCATGAACGCATCTTCGAAATTTTCGTAAGCATCCAAGTTAGTTGATAATCCGTATATACCTAAGCGGGATATCTTCTTGTTCTGCATAAAATATAAAACCATATTTAGAAAAATCTAAACCGAGAAAAAGGTTATAGTCAAACTGTAATTCTATAGTAATTACTTTGACAATAGCGAATTAAGGACATTTTACGTACAAAAATATATTATCTACAAATTTACCTTTTTGTATTATAATATATGGTGCAGTCAGATGATGTCAATGAGGCCAATCAGCCTCTCTCATCTGACAGATTCTACAAATAAATTTTATATTATTTTTATAAAATCATGTAAACCTAATAACTATTTTACCTCTGTAAATCTGTAAATAACACCAAAGTCCTCCTGAATATATTTTGTAATGGCTTGTAAAATTTCTTTTGTAGAATCGCTTCCATTTTCATCCAATATTTGTTTTGATTTATTATTCAAGAGCTTTTTAATTTTTTCACATGTTTTAAAAAACTGTTTTATTAGATAAATGTTGCTCAAATCGCATATATGTTATAAATATGACATTACAATTCTCACGTGTGCAATATAAAGAAAAAAATCCAATTTCTATGTAAATATTGATTAAAATCGTATTTTCTTTGTGTAGCAGAGTTAAATTTGCATATTCCGCATTGTTGTAGTATATAAGTCTAGCTATTTCAACAGCTACAACAACAAAAAACACAGACACCATTTCTTTGTCACCACAGTTATGTAGTAATGAACAAGACTAATGGCGACTAATTTTGATGCGCATGCTCTAACTTAAAAGACGCATAACATGTTACGTACTTTTACTATATTTTAAAGAACATGTCGTTGTAAAATTCATAATACACAATTAGTACTTGTTATTTACTATGTATTGGCCTATCGCATAGTATATTATGTGCTTTTCTTTAATCCCATTACAAATTAGGTAAGTATTAACGAATATATAATGAAATATTACAGGCATTTTTAACAGTGATGGCAAGCTTATTTAGGTAGTAATTTCAATGGTGCTGAATATGGAGTAAAAACTGTATATAATGGCAAAAAGTGAGTAAAGTACAGATTATTTTTATATATCATACTACTACAAATACCTACCTATATACATAAACCGTAACACATGTTTCATCATTATAGACATGGAGTGATTACAAGTGTAATTTAAAGAAAAATGCTGCTGAAATTAGACGAGCACAAATTGCTACAGGAGGTGGCCTCGAAATGGAAAATACCTAACCCAGCAGAAAATGAAGATTTTTGCTCTCTTGGGCAATACTTTCTTTGAAGGGTGTAATGTTGCAGAGCGTGGTGTAACTAATAATTTTTTAATTAAAATATGCAGAAATAAGCAATCTTATATTTTGTAGTTGGATGTAATAAATATGGGGAGAGCAGGATAGGGCAAGCAATATACGCAATATATCACAACCTTTTTGTTCATATAGTTCATCTCCCATCACTCAGAAAAGGAAGAATGAAATATGTCATAATTATGATTATTTATTTTTATCGAAACATAGTACTCCCAGTAAGAGAACACAACATAATGAAAAAGATGAATTAAAAGAATTGTATATAAAAACTTTAAGTGCAACTAAAGAAATTGGTGTTATATGAAGTAGTCACCTTAATGAAATAAAGCATAGACAATTTGAAATGCGATTATAAACATAAATAAAATATTGCAATATAAAACAGACTTTTATTCCAATACACTCTTATAAATAAATTGAATCTTTAAAAAAGGTTTATACTCTAGCTAAGCTTAAATGGTGCTGTAAATATTAAAGCTTTTTTTAAGTGAATTTGTATAATAATAGTGAAAAACATGTGTTAATAAAAACTATAATACATACTAGATTATTGAATAGTTTAGGAAATTTTCTTTTGTAAATGAAATTAATATTGAATTATTAATACCGTATTACTGCTATATTATTATGATTTTTAAGAAATGTGTAATATTTTACTGGTAATTCAAGGTCAATTGATATTTATCTCATCTGTCAAAATAAAATGTGTGAAATATTTATAATATCACTGAATATGTTCTAAGTTACAATTTAATAACCTTTGTTAGTCAATATCAACTTCAATTTTTGTGATTATTAGTTAATATCACTATTATAATAATTGTTTATACAACCTGTTATAAAATAACCAATTATAATCCGTAGATTTTCCAATAGTAATTATAATCCTTTCGTTTTTAGAGATTTTACGTACTGTCTGGAGTTCTTTTTCATAGTAGTCCTTCTTGAAGATATGATAGTGTTCAAACAACTTCCTCGGATTTCTAACAGCATCAATTCCGCTCAGGATCTCCACAACTACCTCACAATGGAATACTTGTTATTGAACAGGAACCTCTGGAACCTCGTGTATTCACAATACTCCTCGGACTTCTGGATCTTGTATTTTCGGATAGTTTTTTATAACTTCATACATCAACTCTGCAATTGGTACTTTACAACACTGGACTCTTGATTAAGATTTCCTTCAGGGATAATAAATACTGTAACTGCAACTGGCACTTTGAAATATTAGATTCGTAAATCTTGAATAGGATATCTGAAATAAACTATTCTCTCACTGGAAACTGGAATCTTACACACAACAATGGCTCTTCGATGAATTTTTCAACTAATATCACTTATGCTTTATTATGGTATGTAATTTTGATTTATTATTTTCTCTCCTTGTAGTATTATTAAAATACACCTTTTCCACTTATTTTCGGATAGTTTTAGATCCGATATTTGTGAATATTAACAATTCTTCATAAATACACCTTTTTCATTCAAGAAGAAAAATTGTTCTTCTTTATTTATTTTTCATCCCCTTGACGATCCCTTTAGATTTGTTTTAAATATAAACCAATGAACATATTATAACATAACATTCCTAATCAAAATAAAATTAAAATCTGTTTTGTTACTTTTTATACTTTCTAGGCTTAAAAAATTCCATCATTATTATTCTTTTTATATTATAATTAAGTTTTTATATGCTTTAAGTAATCCAAAAACTCACTCATCCTAATTTTTTAACCAGATGTCAAAAATGACATTAAATTTGACAATTCCGGTTTTACGAAATTTAAAATATGCTTTTCAACTAATTCTCATTTATTCAATTTCTGATATTCAATTCTTATTATTTTTCATCCCATAAACGTCATTTAAACGAGTTTTTTACAAAATAAAAATACAAATTATATTACAATAACTAACATTTACCTCTCTCCTTTACAGATTATGGTAAATTTCAATAGACAATGAAAACCATCCACATCTCCTATACAGGTTGTTCCTCAATACCTTAAGAACACTATATCCAACAAGTATCATTAGCAGAGAAATAAATATTAACACTTTCAAACGTCAATAAATCATGCTATAACATTGCTATTCAATTTTTTTAATACTATTATTTACTTTCTTGTACCTAATTTTATATACATCAATATTACAGACTATAAATAAATTTCAATAATATATGGTGCAAAGTTTTAAATCATATTTTAATACAATTTACATATTTGGAAACAAACGTCAGAAAATAGGAATAAACCCCCCTTCCCTCGCTCCTGAAAAAAGAAAACCGAACATGAGATATCATATTAAAAGTGAACTGTATTAGTCATAGTTAATTTACGACTATTCTGAATAATTATATATAAAAATATTTTTAAATACAGGTCGAGTATTTCGTCCTTCCTTCCAAAGGGTGAAGGAAGAAATTTACAAAGTCATAGCAAAATAAATTATTGTAATTTTCAAGTAATTTAAATTCTCAATAAACATACATACATTAATACATAATATTTATAACGACCAAATTAAAATAAAAGAGTGACATTTTTTCGAAAGAATTAGTTCAACGTTATTATTCTGAATGTGAAAAGGGCAAATGATATTGAAAATCAGGGTTACAATTCCAGGAAGAGTGAATAGAAAAAAGTCAAATTATTGATATACCTATTAAACAGTTTTTAAATTTTCACAAAAAAAAAATAAGCTTCATTTTCTCAATACAACTTTTTTGGACTTAATGAGTTCTCACCCGAAGCCGACGATACGATGTTTTTAAATTAATTCAATAAATATAATTTAATGTGCTAAACGGATGTTCAATATTATTTAACTCTGATTGAAGCACATCTTTAAGAAAAATTAATTCGTTAAATAATTAATTAAATATTATATCTTCCTTTTCTGCATCTTTTAAATAACTTTATAAATTATTAAATTTTTTCCGACGTGTTGTATCATTTAAATCTGATAATTCGTTTAAATTATATATAAATTAAAAATATTTATTTTGTATTACTAGTTGTTATATCTAACAGTAAGTTGTAAAAATGTGTCTTAAATAAATCTCTTGGATTTTGTGGTGCTTCGTCTACATGTTCATAATCGAATTGTCGTTTCTGTTGCTTTTTTTCGCACAGTCGTTTCATTTAATGACCCAAATTCAGTATGGGCAAATTGTAACACCAGTATACAGCTGGTGGACTTAACAGCCGATGGACCAAAACGTAATTTGACTAATAAAATTGTACTACAGAAGCAATCTTGTATCTACTCTATAGAAAACGTCATGAATAATATTTTCGATACCTTGAAAAAGTTAAATGTTAGAAACGCAGTAATGAACTTAGTGGTTGGAATTATCTTTGCCCATTAGCGACCGCTCTACTCATATGAGTATAGACGATATCGGGTGTTCAGAAAAATGAGTACGAAAAGGTCAAAAAATGAACAAAAAATCGTTTGTCCTAACTTAAGTCTATGATTTGTATTAAATATTAAATGTCAATTTTTGCCTGTCATTAATTGTCCGAATCTAATCTATCTCAGACATGACTTAAAATTTTCAAAGATTACTTTGACATGAAATTATTCTGAATGCCCCGTTACATTAGTCTGCTGTTAGACCACTATTTGCAGTAAACTAGCAAAAACTTAATTGCAAACCTTCAAAGCTCTTTGTTGTTGCAACGTTGGTGACAAGTTTATGCAGTTGTGACGTAGTGGGTTTCTTGTTTTTTTCGAAAACTGTGCAAAAACTTAAATAACCCGTTATCAGTTACTGTTGTTAAAACAATATAAAAGACATGTATACTCTTTTTTGGCACTTATCTTGTAGGCAAATGTTATACGTTACACAGGTGAAAACACTAGGCACAACTGTTTGCTATTTGTTTTTAGGTAATTATTTGAAATGGATTTTTTTGGTGAAATGGCCCTCGTATATTTTATGACAGAAGAAAAATTAATACTTTGCCTGAAGCAACCGATTTTGCTTTACTAGCCTGTCGTTATTAGATACACTCAAGGCTTAGGGATTTGGAGATACTGATATTTTGAGGCAAAACAGAACTGAAAAATGTCCGTTAATATCGGTGAAAGAAATAGAAAAGAGAGCGACGCATGAAAACGCATTTGGTAATAACAGTGAGTTATTAATAGTTCGTTAAAAAGATAATAGTGTATGTACCACGGCAACAAATTACGAGTCTGTTCAACCAACTTAAAAAGTCAAACGATGGCCTCCTACGGTAGAGGAGAAAATTGATATGAAATAACCACATGTATTCCACACCTAAAGAGATCTCCCATCCCTTACGCCATTCCCCCCAATTGGAGGCGTACCAAGATGTAAATTGTTTCCAAATCGCATTTGTGCTAAAAAATGGTACTGGGTACTTATAACTCATATGATGAATGTAGCTATGGTCCAATGCCTGGAACCTTCACATGCTTTGAGCAGATCAGAAAACGGATTTTCTTCTATTATCAAGAAATATCACAAGACGCCATTTTCGATACTCAGCCAAAGACAACAGAAAAACTTGAAACAGCGCTTTCGTGCTGCTAAGCATTTTACAACATAATATTCGTCACTTTTCCAAAAAAAATCTCTAACCACTGACATGCTGTGTATGTCATTCCAAGAAAAGATGACGGTGTAAAAAGTGTAAAGTAACTCTATGTGTTGAAGCTAATTGTTTTGAACAATACCATAGTAAATGATCACCATTGTCCCAATATACTCACATGAGTATAGTATTTTTTCTCTTTTCCTGAATATTTTTTTTAATTTGTTTTTTGTTTAGAGTGTTATAAATATATGGTTTGGCAAACAAATTTTACTTTGACTTTGTTTTGGGCGTTAATGGGTTAATCCCGACATTATAAAAAATGAGTTTCAATTCATACAATTTTAAGAATTTTTTTATACAAAAATTATTCAAAATCCTATTCTAGATACTTCTATTCTTTTAATAAACCTCTATAGAATGCATACTATGCAAGATATTCGAAAAAAAGAAGAGTAAAAGTGCTGCTTCCGGTCCGAATTTAGAAATTTCAATTATACAAAAAATATTGCAAATCTAACTTTATACAGGGTGTATTTGAAATAAGGGGACAGAGTATGATTAATGGAAAGATGTAATTTTATTAGACTCAAATCCAAAATATTTTGCGCAAATTCAATTTTAAAAATTACAAAGATATTTTTAAAATATTCGTCGCGCCACTGCACTTTAATACGACTGTAGGCTATGGAAGGGTGGGTTAGTAAGTAGGAGTGTGAAGGCGTGCGAGGTCAGTCTCGTTCGACTGTTACGTGTGGATGTTTCGACTATTGCTTACACACGAACTGAAATAAATTATGTTTTTTTTTAATTTACTTGCGTCCAATTAAAATAAAAGTTTCTCATAAGTAGAGTTGGGCAAATTTTACAACACAAATTTGTTTTTGTGAGAAATAAGAAGTAAAAAGGTGTTGAATTTAATCATAATAACAGTAATAGCGGAAGAAAACATAATATCTAAATAATCCATCTCAATAAAAAAAAATCTCGTTGTTGAAAAATAAGATATTTTAACAGCTGATATTTCATATTAAGGTTGTTGATCTCTTAGCATGAACACCTGTTTAAAAACACCTGTTTAAAAATAGTAAACAATGCATTGGGGTTTTTATAACGTCTGCAGCTGTTATTGCGTATATCTATGCGTGTTTATTTACTTCGATGGAAATTATTACGTATCCTCAACCTGTGTGGAACCGTCGACGTCTGGCGCGATACCTACGACATATAGACACATGCTAAATCCATAGGCGGCACATTAAACACTTTTCGGGGCTTGTAATTTTGGCGTTCGTGTCGTAATTGACTCACAATTTTGGGATTTATATTCTACATAATTGCACCTTTCCATTTATCATACTCTGTTCCCTTATTTCAAATACACCCTGTATAGTGTGTACTCTTGATAAATATATACAGAATCCATAATTTACGACATATTTGAAAAAAATCGCTATTCGGTAAGAGTAAAAGTGTTAATCCGGTCAAAACTTTGAAATTTTTTTTACACGAAAGCTATTGAAAATTATGTTTTAAATACTTTTATACTCGTAATGTACCTGCCTAGAAAGCATGACAGGCGAGATATTCGCAAAAAACTAATTTTCGGTAAGAGTAAAAGACCTACTTCCAGTAGGAATTTCGAAAAACTTTTTTAATAAAATTCTTCTCAAATTTAATTTTGAGTACATATGAATTCTTTATAAAATTGTATAAACGTAGTAGTTGACGAAATATTAGCTAAATTCGATTTTTTTACTGAAGTAAACTACTATTTCCAGTCTAACTGAATGAGTGACTAACTGACTGACTTACTAACTGACTGACTGACTGACTGACAGACAGATAGACAGACAGACAGACAAACAGACAGACAGACACAGAGAGAGAAAGAGAAATTTTTTAAAACCACTTTTTCGGTATTAGGGGACATCTGCAAAAATCTCGAGGTCGAAAATTTTTATCATCACAATACTTCCTTATACTACGTATAAGGAAGTAAAAGTGTTGGATTTAGTTTCAAATAAAAATAATGACGAAACTATACCACTCGCTATTTTGAAACGTCAATTTGGTCCGTTGAGAATTCAATTTCCAAATCTCTTGTTCTTCTGCTTACATTGGCACATCAGGTTAGTCCATTTCCATAATGCATTTCCAAATTTATCCTGGTTGTATGTGCAATAGACTGCATTTAAAAAATCCGATGTTTTGGAGTGGAATCAGTGTGTTGAATTCAAAAATGATGTTGAGGAATGTGAGGAAACGATGATAAAAATCTGATTCCTTGAATAAAATTTCACTAGGTAGCGTTATAAACCAAATGTATTAACTCAGGAGGCAGACCGTAATGATATTGATATTAAGGACCTTATAGTTATAAAGAGATTCAAAGAAAAAGCAACTATACAACAAATAAAGCATTTCCAGAAACAAACAAAAATATCTGACTCTTTGGGCAAAAAATAATTTTCTATTACTGTTTTTTTTATTTACTGATATTTGTAATTACCATTACTATATTGTATATGTTTATTTTGTTAATTATCAGCCTTCGTTAAAGTGAATAAATCGATAATCTGATCAATCATTGTTTTATTTGATTCACACTATCTAGTGTCTACTATATAATAATATGTGTACTGGCAATATTAGTCAAAGATAATCTAAGTCAAAACGTGAGGTATAAAGCATATATGTATAATATTCAGTTAAATATTTTTATTTGTTTACACTTAAAATTATTTCCTTTCTCATCCATCTTCGAAGGTTCCAGGGAATTCAGATGATAAATTTCTGTTTACCTATGTCGTCTACCTTCATATTTCTTCCCCGTGTCTATAAAAAAATACTTTATATTTTTCAATGTCGTCGCACTGGGGAAACTTCACATATCCTCACATCATCAAAGTTTGTCTTTCGTCTTATTTTCCGGTTTCTCAAAGTTTGTGTTTACTCTTATCTAGTCGAGGCAGTAGCGAAACCTTTCCACAAAAATTTTCCAGTAAAACAATAAACACCAAGGTCGCAACTGCTTGGTCCATAAACTTTATGTATGTTTATAAGAAGATGTTGATATAAAACTGGCAATTTCGAGCGGATACAAAAAAGAAAATAATCGTCGGACTTTAATTAAAACTTTGAAACCTAACTGGCACGGGGGTGATGCGCTACGGTCTTTTTCGGAGTATTTACTAGGTTGTACAGTAGAAGTTTCGTCTCTTTCGAAATATTAAATTCATTAATCTTTCCTTGATGCAGTGCACAAATTTACGTTTAATATAGACAGAAAATAGGATTATTACTGATGTGAATACGGAAGTTTTAATTTTCTTACTCGGTGTAGGATATAATTTTGACTTAAAGTAAATATATAGTGAAACCGTCTTTAGGAATTAGTCGTGCTATAAAAAATTAAATCTTTTATGGGGAAAATTTTAATGGAAGTTTTCTAATTACTTCCATCAAAATTTAAAAGCAGTTATACAGGGTGTATTTGAAATAAAGGGACAGAGTATGATTAATGGAAAGATGTAATTTTATTAGACTCAAATCCAAAATATTTTGTGCAAATTCAAATTTTAAAAATTACAAAAATATTTTTAAAATATTCGTCGCGCCACTGCACTTTAATACAACTGTAGGCTATGGAAGGGTGAGTTATTAAGTAGGAGTGTGAAGGCGTGCGAGGTCAGCCTCGTTCGATTGTTACGTGTGGATGTTTCGACTATTGCTTACACAACACACGAACTGAAATAAATTATGTTTTTTTTAATTTACTTGCGTCCAATTAAAATAAAAGTTTCTCATAAGTAGAGTTGGGCAAATTTTACAACACAAATTTGTTTTTGTGAGAAATAAGAAGTAAAAAGTCGTTGAATTTAATCATAATAACAGTAACAGCGGAAGAAAACGTAATATCTAAATAATCCATCTCAATAAAAAAAATTCTCGTTGTTGAAAAATAAGATATTTTAACAGCTGATATTTCATATTAAGGTTGTTGAACTCTTAGCATGAACACCTGTTTATAAATAGTAAACAATGCTATCATTGGAGTTTTTATAACATCTACAGCTGTTATTGCGAATATCTATACGTGTTTATTTACTTCGATGGAAATTATTACGTCTCCTCAACCTGTGTAGAACCGTCGACGTCTGGCGCGATACCTACGACATATAGACACATGCTAAATCCATAGGCGGCACATTAAGCACTTTTCGGGGGTTTTTAATTTTGGCGTTCGTGTCGTAATTGACTCACAATTTTTGGGATTTATATTCTACATAATTGCACCTTTCCATTTATCATACTCTGTCCCCTTATTTCAAATACACCCTGTATATTGAAGCAATTTTTATTGGTATTCTTCTTAGAAGTAACAGCAATATTTCCTGTTTCTACAACCACAAATTTTACGTGTATAAAATGTACCATTTAATCATATATCACATCAGACATTAGCGAAATTGAACAAATGACTGTAGTTATAAAACATGTATTAACTGAAAATAAAAAGTAGAGGTGCAAAAAAGTTTTCTAGGTTTTATTAACGTTACAAAACCAACCGGTGAAGGTATAAAAAAAACTACTTAATTCATAAAATCAAAGAATTTAATTAAGATATTATAAAGCTGCGTTTTCGAGGTTATGATAATGCTGCGAACATGAAAGGAAAAAGAAATGGCTAACAAAGGCATATTGTAAACCTCCTAGAGCATTATTTGGTCCACGTTCCGCGTGTTCTCAATTTAGTTATTAAAGACGCTGTGAAAATTAACAGGAAGAATTCAAGAAATTTATATTTTTTTTTAACATCAGTTAAAAGACGGGATATTTTTAAAAATATATACTAAAACGTTACATTAAAACCATTATTAACGTATTTTTTACTTTTTGCTACGTAGTACAGAAGGAGAGAAAAAATGTGTCGTATTGTTTGAAGAGCTCGCATTAAAGTAAATCGCTTAAATACAACCAATCTCAAGACATTGTTAAAGCTGCCAAGATCTAGCATTCTTGGGAAGAGAAGATAACCTTGCAAATACTGCTCTGGAGTTTCTAATTCGCGGACTACATCATAATTGGAGAATACCTTTTGGATATTTCGTGTCTGCTGGACCTATAAAGAGCAATTCTTTGCAAGAAATAATTTTAGATGTTATCACCGCGTTAAGAAAATTGTGTTTTGATCCGAGGGCAATAGTATGCGACCAGGGAGCAAATAATCGTAGGGCTTTTACTCTGTTAGGTGCTACGAAAGAAAAACATCATATCGAAATCGGAGGTGAAAAGGTATATACCATATTTGATGCGCCACATTTACTGAAAAGTTTCCGAAATAATTTTATGAACACTAAACACGAACATTCTGTTAACAGCCAATTGATTTCTTGGAATGATTTAACGAAGACGTATGAGATCGATCGGAGGAGTATGACGACTAGGGCAATGTTAAAAATTACACCTTGCCACATTTTACCAACGACTTTTCAAAAAATGCGTGTAAAAATTGACGCTCAAATATTTTCAAGGACTGTTTATTGCGCAATGCTATAGTAAAATTGCTTGTCTTTCCGTTAAGTCGTCCCGCAAACCCCTTGCCGAGAAACATCATCGCTGTCTCGGGCTGTTTCGAATCTCGGACCCAAACGACTGATGCAGTCGCTATAGATCTCGGATCCAGTTTTGGCTACGCTCAGTGCTATGTAGTGGCGCATCTTTATGTATTCCTTCAATCAACAGTAGAACGTTGGATGACCCAAACCCAAACAGGCGACCATTGTCTATATACAGGAAAGAATCTCTTGTAACATTGGAAAACGGCTTAAAATACTTTGAAAGTGTAGAAGTTAAGGAAAACAATAAAAAACGAAATAATATCTATTGCATAGATGGATTTCAGTGGACAATATTGACGTATTATTATGGAATGATCTTCAAGGCGAGGAGATTAAGTATCTAGTGAAATCCTTCCTTAATCAGGACCCACTTGAAAATTTCTTTTCTGTTGTTAGAAACAGGGGTGGCTAAAATCCCACTCCAACAGTTAGTCAGTGCCGTATTGGCATCCAACAAAATATGAACATACGTCCCGAAATGAACACGGATTCAAGAAATTGTGTGATATCTGACAATGGAGCTGTTGATATTGTCGGATTGAAGTAGATGATTGCTTTGAAACAGAACAACTTCAACGTCATCCTGTAATAGAACTAGATGAGGAATCTAGCATAGATCTTCAGGTACATCAACCCATCCCATCTGGGACCTTCCAGCAGCATATCACTCGCTGCAACCACTTTGGAAACGTGCTCAAATGTTTATGTAACTGTACAAACTGGAAACGAAATTCAACCGACTGTTCCAAAATATTTACGAAAAGCGACGACGACTGAACAAATTCGTTTGAATTCTTTTTGTTGTCAAAAGATTACTCTCGTGAAGGAAAGATAAGTTCTTTGAAAAGACCTTCAGATCTTTTTGTATCAATAATGTTGCATTTGCTGAATGGATTTTATAATGCAATTGAAAGGTACAAATGTCACTCTAATGATGCAAAAAATATTAAGGAATACCTCAAGACAACATTAGAAAACAGTTTTCATACCTCCCGCAAATTCGGAATGTGCAGCTCACAAAGAATTCATTCTGGATTTCTTTTTAAAAATGAAAATGTTTCGAATTCTTAGATGAGAAACTGCCAGGCACACCACACAATACTCAGGCAGCTAGTACATCTGCATCAGATGAAAATGTTGAACCATACGAAAATGTTATAATCGAACAAAAATTAGATATAGTTCTGGAAAAAAATGAAATCGACTTCAATCAGGAGGGTGTAAGAGCACAATTAATGACTGGAAGGGCTTAAGTAGAAAAATTAAAATCCACGAGGGAAGTGATGCTCATTAGCAAGCATACATAGTTTATAGTACTTGGGAAAAAACAAAACCATTGATAGTCAAATAAGTGGTCATGAAAAAATTAAAGAAGTTTTAATAAGAATATGTGATGTGATAAGAACATTATCAATTTGTAATATGCCATTACGAGGACATCGAGAAAATGTTAAAGAAATTGGAGCAACAAGTGGTAACTTTTTAAATATTATTGACTTGATAGCACGTTATGACCCTGTTCTAAAAGCTCATTTATCAAGCACTAATATTCGAAACAAATACTTAAGACCCCCGATATTCAAAATGAAATAAGTGTACATTTGGCTAAAACCGTTTTAAAAAATTAACGAAAAATATTAATAAAGCTCGTTTTTTCCCTTATAATTGATACAACGCAAGACATATCCAAGAAAGGCCAACTAAATCTCGCTATAAGGTATACAAGTATGAAAAAAAATTCAAATAAACAAAGCACTCTAGAAATAAAGGAATCATTTATTGGATTTATAGAGCTAACCGAACAAGATTCACAGAGTTTAGAAGCTGTTGTTCTAAGTACTTTAGAAAATTTTCAAATTAAAATAGAAAATTGTCGAGGGCAAGGATACGACGAGGCTGCTAATATGTCTGGAATATATAATGGTTTACAAGCCAGAATTAAGAATCGAGTTCCTACAGCTGATTATATTCATTGTTCAGCTCATAATTTGAACCTAGTCTCAAATTATTCTGTCAAACACATCATTAAACTACAGAGTTTTTATGATCTTTTGCAAAGCATTTATGTGTTTTTTAGTGAAAGCTTGCCATGCTGGCAAGTCCTTCATCAAGCTGCACCACATGGAAGTAAAATTAAGTACACATTGAAAAAGCTGTGCGTAACAAGATGGTCTTCTAGATTTGAATGCTTGCTGTCAATAAAATATAATTATCAGTCTGTAATGCAATGTTTGTCAAATTTTATCCTGGTGTGCAAAAAGCAAAATAACAGAAATGAAGGAAAGTCTCTGCAGAATAAAATGGATAATTATGAGTTTATTCTATTGCTAGTTTTCCAGAGTAAAATCCTCGAAACTGTTAATTTAATTTCAAAGCAACTTCAGAGCCCTTCATGTGATTTAGAAGAGACGTGCAAATTGCTCAATAATGGTCAAGTAAACTTGACAGAACTGCGACAAAGTTTTGATAAATTAGAAGAAGAAGCTAAAAATTTAGCAGAATCTTGGAATATTCAGTCTATGATAAAATATAAACGCCAGAAGGGAATTAAAAAGTTTTTTGATGAATGTGAAAATTTCAAGTAGAAGTTTTTAATGCGTCACTTGAAATTATTATCAACCAATTATGTAGAAGATTTTATTCCATAAATGAAGTTGTAAACCTTCTCTCGTTTCTTATCCCTCAAAATTTGTTGAGTTAACGAATGAAGAAATAGTGGAATACGGAAGATATATTCTGAGCAAATATAGAATTGATTTTTCAGAAGGTTTTTCGATTCAATTAATTAATCTTAAGACTGTTTTGTTTAATGAAATTAAACAAAAATCTTCTATTAAGGACTTAGCCAATTTGTTAATAGTGGAAAATGCATGTTTAGCAACTAGTCTTCCAGATCTATGTACACTATTTCAGTTATATTTAACATTACCGGTAACATCAGCAATAGCAGAAAGATCGTTTTCGAAATTAAAATTAATTAAAACCTATTTACGCAGCACCATCAAACAAGTTCGGTTAAGTGCCTTGGCTGTTATAAGTACTGAACATGAACAAAGTACGTTGATTTGGAAGAGTTAGTTGAAAATTTCCTACTATTGAAAAAAAGACGTTTCGGCATTTTGTCTTCTAATTACCTTTTTTTTTGTGTTTTCAAATGTATTATTATAAAATAATTAACTAAATATAATTTAGATTTTTTTATTATAAAATAAATTTATTATAATTACTCCGATATTCACATTCTATGCTACTATCTCTAAACAAGTATTTTGGAAGAGCCCCTAAAAATTTTGTGGGGGGCCTAAATTTTTTATCTACGCCACTGGTCATTTGTTAAAACGTGGGTCTACCTATACATACATATAGGCTACGCGACAGGTTAGAAGTTTACCTGTTTACCTAATATACACGTAAATAGGCGAACGAAGAAACATTAGTCTCAACTGGTAACACATAACATTTCATAAGTTTCAATTGCTTTGTACACCAAATATCCTATACGACCTTTCCTAGAAGTTACAACAGAAAAATTACGGTTTCAAAGAATAATTGTGTCGGTCCCTGCAATTAAACTCATTAAACGAAAACGGTCGCGCATAAAAATTCAACTTTACACCCGTTCCGCTTCTATTCCCGTCCTTTTAAGTGTGTTTTAATTTATTTTTGCGAAAGAAGGAACTGGGTTATGCAAGCGCAGTAAAAAAAATACACACAAAGCGATTTTCAATTCTCCAAAATCATCGGAAACATTAGTTGCGTTCCTTTTTCTCTGTCTGAACTTTTTACGTTTGGAAACATAAAAATTATATGGACACCAGTTTGAAATTTTCAAAGCCAAGCGGATAGTAAATTTTATTGTTTTATAAAACATTAAATTCAAAAATTGCAGTTGTCGCTGAAAACTATAAACCTTGACTGATACAAAAATCAAATACATATGTCTATAATAAAAAAAAAGTAATAATAGAGTTTAAAATATGTGTTTTATGTGTTTCATCCAATCAAAATTATTGGATAGTCCTTCCTGTAATATACGATAAATTACAAATATAGATGATAACTTGTAATGTATGCATAATTATTACGGATCGGAAGTCAGGGGTACATGATATCAGTGTCAGGGACGGATCAAGGACATCATGAATCCCGATTTGATATTTTTCACACGTAAATCAAAATACGAATAGAAAAACAAATACTTACCAAGTAACAATAAATACATCTTCTCCAGAAGCAATATTAGAGGATTTATAAAAATATCACACATACTGACTGTTCACTTTTCACGTTGAGAGTTCAAAGGAAAGTAATTCACCGTTACTTGTTCAGTATGCTCAGGCGTTAATAATTATCTGTAACCGTAAATACATTTACACATTGAAAGCGACTGTCCAACATCTATCGTTATAATAGGGGCATATTTAAAGCATATGAAGTTTTTTAGTGCCAGCCCATTTATCCCCGGTTCGGAAAAATCTACTAATTTATCAGTAAACAGAATTACTGGCTGGCAATAATTACCTGCCAGTAAACATGATTTATATGTTATAAATAGTTATATTTATCAACACTTTGCTTGAGTCCAGAACATTCACACCATGGAGACAATACATTTAAATTACTCTGAAGGCTGACAGCACTGGTAATCGCAGAATGGATATTAATATAATCAGCACATCTAAGTACAGGGCAATCTATCTGCAGGAGTAGGGCATTCATAAATAATATGAACAACAGGGGACCTAGATTTGAACCCTGTGGAACACCGGAAGTAAGTAATAACTAAGTGGAAGAAAATCCATTATAGCACACATAGCATCCTCTCTCACAGAGGTAAAATCTAATTAGGCCAATGGCCGAAGGAACAAAGCCAAACGAACTCAATCTACATAGAAGAAGATCATGGTCAATCATGACAAATGCCCTCGAAAGGTTAGTATATAATATATCACATCAACTTGTCCGCGCCAGTCCAAAACCTCAGAAATACACTGAGTAAGCACTGCTAAATTCGTTACTGTAGACCTCTCAGGAAGAAAACCGGGTTGATTAATTGAAATAAAGGAACGTATGCTAGTATATATAAAGGAATGTAGAACTCGCTCGAATAATTTGGAGAAGTTAGATATTGGTCTATAGCTCGATAGCAACTCACGATCACTGGCACAATCCTAGTTTTTTTTCAGCGCTTGGGAAATACTCCAGAAGATATCGATAAATTAATAATTAATTTAAGAGGGAATGCAAATATTTATCTGCAGTCATAAATCAAGAAGCTGGGTATAAGATCATCACCAGCTGTTTGTTTATTAGGGAAAGTAGCTATAAGTCCAATTAGATCCTCTTCAGTTAAGTGCGTGAAAGAATAAAGTAAGGGAGTATAAACTGATTCAGGATACGTTGTAGTCGAAGACATTATATATGTGGATGAGAAAGATTTAGCAAAAGCATTAACAGTGTCAATGGGATCAGAAAATTCCTCGCCTTCACTATCACGAAGATTACCTGGAATCCTTGTGGAGCATGTTTTTGTCCGAAGGAAGCTCCATAATCTGGAGGGGGCCACCTTCACTGATTCGTCAACTCCTGCGAAATAAGACATATAATTGTCATGTATTTGGCCTTTAACCAGACTTCAAAGGTGTTCGAATTCATTATAGAATCTTATGGCTTTAGTTTTGACCCACTTAGTGTGATGATAATTTTTATTTTTAAGGTTCTGTATAATTTCCGACGAAAACCAAGGTGGATAGGAAGAATGTGACGTGTTTTTATTAGGGACGTAGATGTTGAGTATAGAATATAAAGCAGAATAAAATACATCCAATGCCATATCTGCCTTTGTAAATTGCGTTAAGAAAGACCAATCATAATCCAAGAACTAACTATATAAAGACAAAATATCCGCCTTAAAAAAGTTGTATCGCAGGTAGTTAGAAGATGGAAAACGATGTCCGGAATTACAAAACAAATAATGGAATGATATATCGAGAGTTGGATGATCATCAGGAACAATAGGACTATCAGATTGCTCGATTTGAAAGTTAAGGTCAATGCTGGAAAAGATTAAATCCAACATCTTACCCTCATTATTTTTAACGTTATTGTACTGCTTGGTGTCCAGCACTTCCAAAAAAATTCTAAATACCGTCGCTTTGCTGCAATACTGATTAAGAGGTAGAAGCAAAGTAGGTAAATTAAAATCGCCAAGCAAAATGAATATGGTTTAATATAACTATTTATAATATATTTATTCTTTCTGTATTAGTTCTTTCGAGCCTCTTAGATGCAAGTAGATGTGTAGATATTGGCGTGTCGCTATCCATCACCCCAACCAAAATATTTACAATGTTGCATCCTGTAACTTCAGTAGTTTCGTCTACTGACACCTAATTATGTTTGTCGTTTATATCATTGACAATTGAAGTCTTAATTTCATCGTACGTCGGGGGCAAATAATATTTACGATATTTATCATTAACATAATTTCGAAAGAATGAGTATAGTCTGTCCATCGATGTAATGATTCGACCTTTTAGGATTTAAGAGGATTATAGGCTATCTCTTGCCGCAGGTATCGAGAAAACTTTGTAAATAAAGTAATACACCGTATTGGGAAAAATCAGATTTTCTTAATAAAACTTTAAAAGGAACAATTCTAATTTAACAGACAATATACATACCTGTCACTGTATTAAAGACCATTGTAATGGTATTTTTAATATTAACATCCCTGTAATTCAAGTAAGTAATTTATATAAATCAACATATATAAGAAGATAATAAATAAGAAGTTGTTGTTGAATGACAGTTGTCGCAAAGTGAAGACATTTAAATTTGTGAAACAAAAACATATGGAGACCGTGGAGTACCAATGAAGATTCAAGAAAGGATGCAGGCAATATTTCGCTAAGTGAAAGTAGTGATGCGATAAAAGACGATGTTGATAATGCAAGAAATCATTGGAGTACTGAAAAATTACGCGACTAAAAAAGAGACAATTGATTAACGAAAGTGTCTTACGGGACAGTCCAAAAAATCGTTCAGAATGGTTTATTTAAGAGAAAAACAAGGAAAGAAAAGGGACGATCCAATAAAATTAGTATGTGCGATTTTGATATTGTGACAAGAGAAATGTACCGGTTCTATAAGAGAATTGAAGTTCCTATTTTGCATTGTTTGTGCAACTCCTTGAAAAAAAACAATAGATGGCAGTGTTCTTTCACTGCTTTAAATTTAGTATAGTCAATAAGCTGCAAGCAATTACAGAATCGCAAAGATTGCAGCTACTGTGGGATAAATACCTGACGAAAGTGAAGGCATTTAGAGAGGAGAAAAGTTTTATTTACTACTTGGACAGCCATGATACTATAAAAGGTTGGGATGATGGCTTGGGAATGTGTTCCGTTAATGTTCCTGTTTCAAGATGGAAAGGAATAATTATTGCAGATGCGGGATCTGTAAATTGCTGGATTGGTGATGTATTACTCCCTGCAAAGAACATAAACCCGTCGTCATTGGATTATCATGAGGATATGACAAGTTCCTTGTTTGAAATACCTAATGGGTCAAGCACAAAACTTGAAATATCAAAGTTTTTAGAGAAGCATGGCCTTTATTTTGAAGCAGATTATTCGAAGTAACAACTCCTTGGAAGTCTTGCATACGAAAATATTTCAAAAGCAACATTTTATTGATAATGCTGCAGCTCACACAGTACTACGTCTACCTCAATATAACTGTATCTTCAATCCTATAGAGTTGATTTGGAGTTAAGTAAAGCAACACATTAGTTGCAAAAATATCGCACCCATAACAATAAATACGATCGAACAAGCTACATTTTTAATAACAGATACTTGGAAAAATTGTGTACAACATGTAATTGGTATAGAAAACGTGTATTTACAGAACGCAAACTCCCTACCGAAATTCAAAATACATGTAGATGACGAAACAGTATTTAAGTTATAAATCAACAATAGTATATATAAGATGAATACTTAGAGCCGCTAAGGTACAATTTCCTGCAGGAATGTAGTAATTATAGTATTTTATTTGATTTATGTGTTAAACATATATTTACCCTAAAAATGAAATAAAAAGTAAATATATTATACAATTGAATATTAATGTCCTTATAATAAACTTTTAATATAATAGTCTTTGTGAATACGTCCCTACGAACAACCCATGCTCGAAAGGGATTAGAATAGTTGGCTTAATGTCTTTTGTGAAGATCGAGTGCTATTAAAGAAGAGAAATCGGTACATCTATGAACAGACTATAAACTCAGGATGATTCACTTTATCCATGGAATGTTACACGCTACTAGCACTTTAAATAGATCCGAATTAAAAGCTTTCTGCCGTTCATGAGCAGTTGCAGAGCCATCAATACCTACTTTCTATGTATCCGACAACTCATAGTTTACTATGCACGTTTTCACTTGCCACGACAGTCATACATTGAAAATTTTGCATCGTAATTTAATACCGTCGAATTCTAGGGCAGAAAAATGACATATCTACTTTTGAACATTATCTTCCGACAGATGTGGATGGAACATATTTACTCAATAGAACACATGTAACTAATAAAAGTAAACAATAGATTGGCACGCTACACGTAGCGCTAACGATTTAACTCGAATATTTTTGGCGCAATAGCCCGCCCTTCAACGACGACTGCATTTGCTGGGATAGATACAACTACTTGTATATATACAGGCTGGTTCACCGGGAACTGAATCGATCGATTGTGGAAAAACTATAGCTAGGAATGATGTGAAATTTTGACTTTATACTAAAGTCGATGGGGTCCATTTGCCTAAAATATTTTCAAGATGGCGGCACTTCGGGCTATGCCAGAAGTAGGCACCAACTTCCTAATTTTAAATATAATACCCTGTATATTGTCAGGTTTTTAGATTCTACGTGAAATTCTAAATAAATTTCATGTATAATGTCATATATCTAAGTGTAACCCTTTTTGACTTACTGAAATTCTTATGTTAAATTTGACGTTTGCAGGCAGAAAATTAATAGCACTTTCTCAATATAAAGTTGAATTTATTATTTAATTTGAAGTAAATTCTCTCAAATAGATGGTCTAATTAAATACTATTTGTATAAAATCGTTACAATTATTAATACAGAGTGTACGAATTATAAGCCTGAAAACGAATTTGGAAAAATTGCCAAAAGGCAATTTTTTTAAATGGGAAGTGGCAACTTTTATAATTTTATCTTATTCTGCATTAAAAATAAGGATCACTTTGTATAAATATGTCTATTATAAAAATTGGTAGTTTTCGAAATATTGGCAAGTTAGTGTTTTTATCTTCTACAATACATACTCTTTGCATTAGTTCTTTTTTCAATAGTTAGCCATGACAGTGTTTACAAAATTATAAATTGTCATTCGTTGAAGAAAAG
Organism: Amphimallon solstitiale; assembly: GCA_963170755.1. NCBI lineage: Eukaryota > Metazoa > Arthropoda > Insecta > Coleoptera > Scarabaeidae > Amphimallon > Amphimallon solstitiale. The sequence goes on along the minus strand of OY720681.1, from coordinate 35,157,845 downwards.
TATGCCCGGGCGCTTCAATTATACAAACGATGATTATTTAAATTTAATTATTATTTATGCGAATGTAATAAAGTTATGTCAAGAACATGTGATACATTTGCAACTCGATATCTGCAAAAACGGAAACCATCTACCAATACCGTTAAACGTATTATAGGAAACTTCAGAAACTATGGATCCGTGAGGGCAAAGATTCAAGGAAATAAACCAGTTATTAATAACGATAATAATGTAATGTAAATGTATCACATGTGCTTGACATAACTTTATTACATTTCCCATAAATAATAAATAAATTTAAATAATCATCGTTTATATAATTTAAGCGCCCCGGCATGACTTATTGAAAAAGGTAAATGACTTTTCTTCAACAAATGACAATTTATAATTTTGTAAACACTGTCATGGCTAACTAATGAAAAAAGAACTAATGCAAACAGTATGTATTGTAGAAGATTAAAACACTAACTTGCCAATATTTCGAAAACTACCAATTTTTATAATAGACATATTTATACAAAGTGATCCTTATTTTTAATGCAGAATAAGATAAAATTATAAGAGTTGCCGCTTCCCATTTAAAAAAATTGTCTTTTGGCAATTTTATACAAATAGTATTCAATTAGACCATCTATTTGAGAGAATTTACTTCAAATTAAATAACAAAGTCATCTTTATATGGAAAAAGTGCTACTGATTTTCTGCTTGCAAACGTCTAATTTAACATAAGAATTTCAATAAGTCAAAAAGGGTTACACTTAGATATATGACATTATACATGAAATATATTTAGAATTTCACGTAGAATCTACAAACCTGACAACATATAAGGTATTCTATTTAAAATTAGGAAGTTGGTGCCTGCTTCCGGCATAGCCCGAAGTGCCGCCATCTTGAAAATATTTTAGGCGAATGGCCCCGACTTTAGCATAGTGTCAAAATTTCAGATCATTCCTAGCTACAGATTTTCCGCAATTGATCGATTCAGTTCCCGGTGAACCAGCCTGTATATATATTTGTAAAAATCTTTCGTATAATATATTCATTAGAACATTACATAATATAATACAGCTTGATACGTGTTATTCTATTACTGTTATTATTGTGTCGAATTTCGAATTACATTACTCATTTGACTTATAATTATAATATTGCACGTATTAAAATGTCATTTTTAAATTGAATTGAAATTAATATAACAACTGTATTCGTTTTATTTGGTATTACAAACATGACTACTTAAAAAAAGACTGCATACTATAATATTGAAAACATCGTGCGTTTAATTGGCCTGAATCTGTTGGAAAAATGCATATTGAACAACATGAACAGTTATTGAGACATATTTATGTGATGCCGTAATACACAAGACTATTCCATATTTGTTTAATATTCGTCTATCGTCTCCATATATTAAAACCGATTGAATTCCTCAAATTTTGAATGAAACTCTGGCTCGATATTCATCACCAAATCGAACGCGGATAATGGATTTGTTTTCGGTCTATTTCATTTTACATTTCGACCACTAACAAATGGAAATCCTTCAGGACACGAAGCGTAATGACGAACGCTAAAAATTATTTCTAAAATACAAGGAAAAAGTGAAGGCCAACAGGGATCTTTCGTGACATGTGCCATAAAAACGAGAAATGTTATCATCGCGATTTCTTCTAGACGTACGTTTCCCCAGAGATGTTAACCTTGCAGTTTTATTTTTATAAATGTCAGAATCCCCATGAATCAGAACGAATTGTCTGCCATCGTTAATATAGTTTTATTGAAGGAGCTTTTTCGTTTCTTGAACACTTAAATGTAGTGAATTAAATCATTGAACGTCTTGATTATTACAGTAGGACTTTTAATACATGTACGAAAATTCTTTAATAATAATGTCTTTATTTAGCAATTTGCTATTATGTATACATGATAAATATATGTTCAAATATAACATCTTAATTTGATATATGTGTTACAAACCAACTTCTAAAGTCAATAATTCAAGTGTATATGCTTATAAGCCAACGTCTTAAATAAACTTAGTCTATTACATTCTTTTATACTATTGGGTAATGTATTATAAAGTTTCAAACCATCAACGTATACACTTGTTGTTGTTTGACTTCGTTGATATCTACTTATATAAAAGTCTTTAACATTACGTGTGCTATAACTATGCGTATCTCCTACTTGTACTAGCTTATCCGTTAAATATGAAGGTGCCTGACCTAACTTAATTCTATGTATAAAAACGAGTACTCTATATGCTAGTCTCTGTCTAATGTTCATTAATTGTAGTGCACCCAACATTATCTGTATGGGTGTATATTTACTACATTTCAGTATTACTCTCATACATTTATTCTGTAGTTTTTGTAATTGTTGTATCTCATTTTGCTTTGCATTGAACAGAATTGTTGAAAAATATTCAAAGTGTGGTGCTATAAGCGATTTATATAACTTAAGTTTAACATAGTTTGACAAGTTTTTACCTATTCTATTTAAAAACCCTACTTTTTTAGATATCTTACTTATTACATAGCTTAAATGTTTTTTGAAATTTAAATTTTCATCAATTATTATGCCAAGGTATTTTATTTGTGTTACTGACTCTAATTCAACATTATTAATTAGTATTTTAATCTTATCTTTATCATTGTGTTGTAATTTATGTCTACTTCCAATACACATAAACTTGGACTTATCAATATTTATACTTAAATTATTTCTACATAGCCATATATATAACGCTTCCAGTTCTTCATTCATCACTTTAACCATATCTTCCATATCATCGCCCGATACGCAGAGCATTGTATCATCCGCGAACATACACATGTCACAGCGGCCGACACACGACGACATATCATTCACGTAAATATTGAATAGAACGGGGCCTAAAACAGTTCCCTGGGGCACTCCATACCTAGTTTCTATCGCACTTGATACACTATTATTATATTTTACTATTTGTGTCCTATTATTTAAATAGCTAGAAAACCAATTTCGAACTGTACCACCTACACCTATTGATTCCAGTTTTTTAATTAAAGTGTCTCTATTTATTGTTTCAAAGGCTCTACGAAAATCCAAAAAGACTGCTAAGATAATGTTACCTTTATCCAGTTCTTTTAACCACTTATCAATTAAATTCACTAATAATGTTTCACATGAATGATCTTCCTTAAAGCCCGACTGGTCTTTGCTTATTATATTATTGTCATTACAATACGAACTAAGTCTATTTTTTACTGCACGTTCTAAGACTTTCTCATACACCGGCACTGTATTTATTGGGCGAAACTCCACGCATTTTCGTGACCCATTCAGCTTTGGCACTGGTATAATGTATGATGTCTTCCATCCTTCAGGAAATACTCCACTCTTTAGTGATTGATTTAATACATCTAACAATCTATTCGCAGTTACTAGACATGCATCTTTCAACAAGAATGTGTTAATGCCATTTCCAGCTGCATCTCCTGTATTGTTGAGTTCCTTTAATATATTCTTTAATTCATACATTGTGATGTTTTCGAAATTACAGAACCCGTTATCATAACTACCCGTATTGTCGTTATGCACCAAACCTACTTTCTTTGGTATAGCAGCCACAATATCATCCACACTCGTCACAAAATATTTATTGAAATTTTCGCATATTTCGAAGCTATTACTGATTTCTTTGTCTTCAAAAATTATTGCTTTGTCACATAATTCATTATTCCCAGGAAGAAGGGTTTTTAGGTTCTTCCATAATGTTCTGTGATTATATTTATTATTGTCTAATACTCTTACAAAATATTTTTCTTTTTCTGATCTAATTAATCCCGTGACCTTGTTTCTACTGCGTTTATATTCTTCCCAATGTTGTTCATTTCATAAACATATTCCGATTCGACATAGGAGAAAACCATTATACGTTATTGATCCTGTTATCATAAAAATTATAGAGTTTATCTAAGAGGCGGAAGAACTTAATTGGAGACTGTGGCTTGATAGAAAACAAAATACACAACAAAATAGTATATTAAAATACAAGTAACAGATGGCCTTTTATTCCAGCATGATTTCCAAATTCGGACACGAGCGCGCAGCGCGAGTGGCCGAAGGAAAGAATGCTGGAATGGCCTTCTGTTACGAGTATTTTACACTATTTTCTCTGTTTCGAATTGTATTTATATTATTTATTTATAGAAAAATTGTTAAAAATATTCATTAAGGGAAATTTTGATAACGTGACGTAGTCGATTGGTAGCAATGATTTGCATTTATATTTGACAGTTGACTTTTGTAAGAATTATTTGAATTGAAAAGTTTGCTTAAATTAGAAAAAAATCTCATATTATCTGTGGGCGGAACGTCAGACGAAGAGCGTCAATCTGCGGCACAAGAATTGCGGGACGGGGCCTCCAACGCCATAAATAATTTACTACCAGGTAAATCGAAAAGCAAGTATGAAAAAGATTATGAAAAATGTATGCCACCAACCTATTTCTACTAAAATAAAAAGTTACCAAAAACCGGTGTTAGAATGGAGTCCATTCTAACACCAAAATGGCTGCTAGAATAATGTTGTTCTAACACCGAAACAGAGAATAGTATATTAAAATACAAGTAACAGAAGGCCTTTCATTCCAGCATGATTTCCAAATTCGGACACGAGCGCGCAGCGCGAGTGGCCGAAGGAAAGAATGCTGGAATGGCCTTCTGTTACGAGTATTTTACACTATTTTCTCTGTTTCGGATTGTATTTATATTATTTATTTATAGAAAAATTGTTAAAAATATTCATTAAGGGAAATTTTGATAACGTGACGTAGTCGATTGGTAGCAATGATTTACATTTATATTTGACAGTTGACTTTTGTAAGAATTATTTGAATTGAAAAGTTTGCTTAAATTAGAAAAAAATCTCATATTATCTGTGGGCGGAATGTCAGACGAAGAGCGTCAATCTGCGACACTAGAATTGCGGGACGGAGCCTCCAACGCCATAAATAATTTACTACCAGGTAAATCGAAAAGCAAGTATGAAAAATTTATGCCACCAACCTATTTCTACTAAAATAAAAAGTTACCAAAAATCGGTGTTAGAATGGAGGCCATTCTAACATCAAAATGGCTGCTAGAATAACCTTATTCTAACACCGAAACAGAGAAACATCTTTACCATACTAATGCACAGAAAGCTAGATACGCATTTCGACAAGTATGTTGTCATCAGTAGGTATACGGATATTTGGATCAAACAGCCACTTCTACCTTTTAAAACATTAGTGCTCTCTAACTCTAAAAAGAATCTAATGACACTTACTTTGAAGAGTTTCAGAAGCTGTTCAAAGCTGTTCAGAAGAAGTTGTGGTTAGATTATGGTTAGAGTTAAAGAGCACTAGTGTTTTAAAGGAGGAAGTGGCTGTCTGGCTGAATGTGCTCCTAAAAAGACCTCTTCGAAATATCTGTACTAATACAGACATAATCGGCCTCACTTGCGGAGATGACTCACCCTATATATTTATCAAGAGTACAAAAGTATTTAGAATTGGATTTGGAATGTTTTTTTATATAAATGAAATTTCAAAATTTGGATCGGAAGTAACACTTTTACTCTTACCAAATAGCACTTTCGAATATCTCGCAAAGTATGCATTCTATAGAGATTTATTAAGAGAATACAAAATTCTTAGAATTTGGCTTACTTTTCTAAGTAGATAAAACTATTTAAAACAATTTAGAACAATTTTGTATAATTTGAAAAGCTCATACACGTATAAGACAGTCGTGTGGTGGCCACACCTCACTATTTGTGACATATTTCTGACTTATACTTGTGTATTTTGACAATTCTCTATACAACTATTGAAATAAAGGTTATTATTATTATTACTGTTGCTTGCTTGTTTTTTATTCCATTAGTTCTAGATACATGCTTTTTATTTTGGTTATTAAATTTTTGATAAAATTTACTTACGAAATTTTGGAAATTTAAAAAGACATATACCTGAAGGTAAGGTATAGCCCTGACGGGACAGGTCTTATTGAAGTTTTCCATAATTATTTATATATGTGTTATGTTTAGTCAGAAATTTTCAATTTTAAATTGGGGGTTTAGTAGGAAAAATCAGGGCTAAACATTTCTTTATCAATTTGTTTATTATAAATTCCCTCTTACTGTACCTTACTATTTTTTTGCATTTTTTTTTATTTTCTCTATATAGTGGGTCTTAACTCTTTTCTGATTTTATTCTCAAACGTATTAGTCTTGGATCTCTTTCTATTCGTGCTTTTTCACATTCCTGATTATACCATTCTTTCCTATTTTTCTTTTTCTTTTTGCCTATACATTCTTCTATTGCTCTGTTAATTGTGCTCTTTATAGTTATTCATCTCTCCTGAACACTCTGTGAGTTTTGTACGTTTCTTTAATATATTGACCACTAATACTTTAATCTTTTAAATATATGAGAGAAATTGCTTTGTCTTTAGTAATTGATTACTGAGCCAAGTAATATTCAAGAGTTCATTGCGAAGTTTGTGTCTAAATACAACGAAAAAGGTAGTGCATTGGTTTTGTAACAAAGGATTCATTGTACATAGTTAAACACAATAGTTGTCGAATGTCTTAGGGCGCTTGTACATGTAACATAAGTTTACGAAACTGGGTTACAACGAATTAATAGTCCTTGAGATGTTTGCAAATTTATGAAGATCTCTAAACATGGATTTAAATATAAATTAAATGTAGGTTATATTAAACATCATTCAAACATAAAATTTAGAAAATACGAGTACATGTTCGCTATATTTTTGCAACTTTTACAGAAACGAAGTAACGTACGTAGAAAGTACATATTTCAAACTGAAATATTATACATTTAGCAGCAGCCGACGTTCTCCGATGATCACCAACATTCTAATTTAGTTCCTATGCACTCCATAGTAAAGAATATTATTGTGTTTTTCGCATTGTTTTCGGGTTCTTCATAATATTGGGTTATATTAAACTGTACAAGCTGGGGGGTATTTTCAGCAGCGTTTTTCGGTTTTTAAAAATTTAATAAGTTTTTGCGATGGTCCGCAGTGTTGTTACATAAATACATGTAATATTGGAAATTTGGTGCAAAGGTATAGCGCTATTTGGCGTCGTTCACTTCCACTATCAGCTACATAAAAAAGAACTCGTGTGTGCTTTGATGTGCCGGGCTTTGATATGAATCGAAATATAATGTACAATGGGAGAATTCCTAAACCGGACAGTTTACTAGAGAAAGACAATAAATGAGGTGCGGGCACCAGAGGACTTTCTTATACGTATGAGCGTTCTGATTTTTTTTATAAAAAATGTGTTCCAAATTAAATAATAATACTTTTATCATCTTAATAAACCTGGTCCGAATTTTGAAATTAAATTATTCCAAATCCAGCTCTAAATACTTTTATACTCTTAATAAATCTCAATATAACGCATAATTTGGAAGATAATTGCAAAAAAAACTGTCATTCTATAAAACTAAAAGTGTTACTTCTGATTCAAATTTTGAAAAAAATTTTATACCAAAATTATCCCAAATCGAGCTCTAAATGCTTTTATACTAAATATGATAAATCTGTAAAGAATACATAATTTGCGAGATATTTGTAAAGAACTGCTATTAGATAAGAGTGCATGTGCTGCTGCCGGTCTTAATTTTGAAATCTTCCTTACACAAAAATTAATATTAAGCTATAAATGCTTTCAAACTCCCAATATATCTGTCTAAAAAACATGACTTGCAAAATATACACAAAAAACTATTTTTTCTACTTCCGGCAAAAATTTCGAAAAACTATATGTGGTATTGTATAAATAAACTCGATGTTAATATGCGCCTAGAACGCAAAATGTGCAACTAACAGCAGTTGCTGATATAGCAACTTCTTGACATAAAAAGCAAGGCCTGGTTTATTTACATCATCGAATAAACATAATATACCTGACTGGGTCGACCTTGCTAAGTATATTAAATATTAGGAGGCTACCCTAATTAAGCAACATAAATTCTTAGTAAGATCATTACGTAAGTTAGTATGGGTATAGGTATAAATATAAGTATTTCGAGTATAAGAACTAACGTAGTAACAATGTTAGTTTTAAGGAAGTGTTACATCCACATCAAAATGTACTTGTATTTTACATAATAGTAATTGTATATACTACCATGTGCCAGTACGACTAAATACATACATCAGTTCAACAAAATATAGGTGTGAAACTTCTGCACACCCTGGATATCAAGTGGACTTAAGAGTTCCATCGGATGGCGATCCTGCATGTCGAACTTTGGACTTGCTGTCAGTAGATGGTGCAACCTTACCCCATATAGCGTACTTGCCCAGCCGAGCATAGGATAACCATATCTATTCCGACCCCAACAAGGGTTAGAACTTTCTGGTAGTCAATCCTGTAACTTGCCATTACTCGCGACTAAAATATATGTCTCACCGTACAGCTAAGTTAAAGAACGCAGTAGTATAGAGCGTAAAACTAAAGACATCAGAAATTAAGATCAGGTGGATCGAGAAAAGAAGACGGTGTAATAAAAAAAAGTTTAGTCTATTAAAAATTAGCACAGATGACCATTTAAAAAGTTGCATTAAGAAATACAACAATTTAAGTCGAATAGTGTAAGAGACAATAAAGAAGGAAGGAAAAATTTCGAGCATACGGATTACAAATGTAAAATTGAAAGTGTTTAACTTCTTCACACCCTACCTGTGTGGGGAGCTAAATTTCCACATTTGTAACTTCATACTCTTCGGATATGGCTTTTCTTCAGTGTTTTTATTTTTACTTCTCTAAACAGACAATATATATTAGAAGAAGGTCAAACAACAACTTTTAGCTGCAATTACAATGTGTTTATGTTGAGGAAAAAATGTTACATTAAAGTTTAGAAATTTAACAATTTAATATTTTATTATAAACAAACCTTACCATTTATTAATGTTTAGAACTCACAAACGCAAATATTAGTTGATATTTCAAAAATAGTCTGTCAATTGTAAAGTAGGCCAAAAGGGTGGAAATTATAAAATGCAGGCTTGGCAATATAAACATAAAAAACATGTTTTAAGTATGCCCGTTTTTCAATTGTTTAAAACTTTAATTTTTTTCCAAAAACGGGAGTATTCAAAGGGCGAATTTGAAGCAAGAAAAGAAGAACTGCACAACTTTTTGAACATACATAAGTTATAGAGGAATGTAAAAATTAGTATAAGCTCACGTGGTCACACACCCGTGTGCATGTAGTTTGCATATTATTTATTTATGGTTGAGTTCTCTAAAAGAAAGTTTTGTAAGGTATAAAAAATTATTCTAAAATTTCATTGCATTAATGTGATTTTAATATCTTTAATGCAAATCATTTTGGTATTTGATTTAAATTAATTAATACAAATATTTTTAATATTTTTTTTTCATTTGATATAAATGTACATAATGTGTTCAATTATTTTTTCAGTTTTGAGATTATTCCAATGTTACATGATACCAGCAGATTTTTAGACAAATAAATGTGTTGTAAAACAAAGTGTTCTTTCAAACGTGCAAATGCTGAAATAACAACTTCTTTAATTCATGTCGTTATGTCATGTTACTGTCCACATTTGTATTTATGGAATAAATAGGTATATGTTTATAAGCCACTATAATTGTATGTAAAAAATATATTGTAGGTTTATATTTTATGTTGAGTAAAGACAGAGTAAGTATACACGAAAATGAATTTCATCCATTTTTCTATTTGTACAGTAAGAATTAAGATTACTCAAGAATTGATGATTTATTTTACTGTATTTAACTAAATAACATCAAGATGACATTAATATAGCACAATAGTACATAATTAAGAAATATTTAATAATATAAATATTTATATACACTTTATTTTGATTCTTTATTAAAAGTAACTATCCTACACAAGACATGAAAGAATAAATTTTCAAGAAATAAATTCTCCCCTGAGCAGAAAGAGCTAAAGTTTTATACAGATTGCAACTTTGGAAAGTTAATAAGAAAAATACATTTCCAAATTCACACATATTGTAGAACATGCTAATGAATATTTGCATTAGCCTAGATACGTAGAGCATATATATATAAAGTTGATGTGACTGATGCTATTGGTCATTTCCAATATTCTTATCTTAAACCTAATATATAGGTTTCACAGCAACATGGATGAAGTTAAATGATATATACTATTGGGTTAGTAAAGAAATACTTATATAGCATATAGTTTTTCTTTCCCAGGCCTATCTGACTGACGTCTCCAGTTTGCATCGTAGCCAATAAGGCTTATTGTGCTCAACCTGTGTTATCTATGTTATCCACTCCTGCTGGAGTGGATAACATCGTACAGGACACAACATTGCTATGTTGTGTCCTGTACGAGTCTGTACAGGTCCTTTACTGGATCTCTGGATCCACATTCGGTTGCCCAAAGATGCGTTGCCTCTTGTGATCCAGTGCCTCACAGTTTACCAGGATATGCCCGACTGTTTCTGGTTCCTTATTGCAGAGTCTACAACTAAGGTCTCTATCATACAGGCATATCCTGTTGAGATGCACTTTAGCAGCTGCATGACCAGTCAAAAGACCCATTGTTGTTAGCAGCCGTTCCCTGCTCTTGTGTAGTAGTTCCGCGTCTCTTCTGTTGCATGGTTGGCCAATAAATTCCTTGCCATGATTTTGTCCTGGAATTGTTGCCCAATGATGCTTGTGTTTTTCATAAACTCAGTCTTTAACTTGGCTTCGGGGTCGCACTTTTGGGTACCCCCAGAGCCGGTTCTGGGTCTATGAATCTTGCTTCTAATCCTCTCCTAGCAAGTTCATCAGCTTTTTCATTGCCCTCAATTCCTTTATGCCCTGGCACCCAGATCAGTTTTACCTTATTCCGGATTGCCAGAAGTTTGAGTTCTTCGAGGCATTCCCAGACCAGTCTTGACGACACCTCTTGGCTTGATATCGCCTTTAGTGCCGCTTGACTATCAGATAATATAAGAATGCGCCGATGACTGACGTCATTCCTATGCATCTAGTACCTCGTTAATTAAGTATTAATTTTCTTTAATACATTGAAAAACCACACCTCTTTGTAACTAGCTTCAGCACAGTCTTACTTTATATACAATTTGTTAAACCTCTAGTTTCGTGAATGTTGTCATATGCATTTTGACAAATAATACACTTTCTAAGCGTAATTATGGCAGGTTTTTGTTGGAGAAAACTGTCTACCTCTCCAAGGCATTCCCCCATAACAACACTCTGCACCTAAATGCTGAGTATTACACACAGGCGCAGCTGGTGAGTACGTTTTTGTGGTGCACGTACATAGACAAGACTGATTCGTTTATTATCACCGATTATAAACGAATCACTCTTGTCTACGTACGTACTCCACCAAAACTTATTCATCAGCCGCCACTGATTACACATATGCATAATAAATACTCAATGATACCACTTCACTGACACTACAAACAATCATCCCCAGCACCGTAGTTAGACCAACACCAGAAGATCTCTCACGGGTTCTAGTAATCAGACCCGCATGGTTCATGCTAAATTCATTTCCATGATGAGCAAATAAAAGTAGTGTTGTCTTTTCCATATTTAATTCTAAATTGTGACTGTATAGCCACCAATCCAATTTTGGTAAATTTTCTTGGATTCTACAGGCAACAGATTCAATGTTCCTGTCCCCAACTACCGATGATATGTCATCCGCTTATAAGACTGTGAAAATGTTCATTTCTAAAAATCAGCAGTGATCAAAGAACATACTCCTGTAGCACATTCATAGTCACTCCCTTCCATTGTCACTTGATTTCCTTTCCACTGCCATCATGCAACAGAACGTACAGCTTTCTTCCAGTAATATATGATTCAACACAGGAACACGAAAACCCATTCTTTTCAGTTTTCTAAGCAATGGTGTATGATGCACTCTGTCAAAAGTCTTTGAGATATCAATAAAAATGGCATAAAAGGGCTTTCATACATTTAAATAAAATCGTTTTCAAAAGTTTAAATTTTGTACATTTTTGTTTCCTTCTAGTTTAAAGCTATCTACAGTTCGGTCAGTGAATAAATGTGAAATACTATTGCAATTGTCGACTTATAAGTTTGCTTTTAGTTTTCGCTAAGATTTATAAAAGCACTATTATTTTATGAAAATCAATATTGCTTTTGGGAAAATAAGAGCAACAGCTCATCGCTTTTTGATTCTTAAATGTCGGTCAATAGTGTTTTTATATCTTTATAGACTCGTCCAAGGCGTGAGATAGTTAACCACTGTGTTTTGCTTCACAAGCTAGAGCAATATGGTATCAAGGGCATTCCTAAAAAAATGCTTTAAGTTATACAATTCAAATCGTAAATAAAGCGTCAATTACCAGTCATGTTACTTTTATGTTGATGGTGGCCTACCTCATGGACAAATCCTATAGGCCCAACATTCTTTCTAATATACATAGCGACCTACTATATACCATTCAAAACGTACAGCAAATAGTACGTCGACAGTAGAATGGCGGGCACTTTCAATAACATTTATAGATGGATAAATTGTAAGAAACCCACTTTATCTGCAGATAAATTAGTACTACTAGTAGAAGTGAAAATAGATCGACATGAATATGTGTAATTAAGGTTTTCGAATTTACGAAATATCTCATACACACAAGTATACCACCACGTATATATACAATAAAATATTAAATTGTCATTGCGAACAGCGAACAGCGTGCTGATAAGATTCAAGTAAATCGAGTGCATGTTTCGCTAATTAGCAATGACAATATTGTTTTCAAAATAAGCTGTAAGTTAGTTAACATTGGCAAAACTTCGTATATTTTCATAATACAACCAAACTGTTCCGGATAATATTGAAATAAATGTTGATACTTTTAAGTTGAACTTATAATAATGATAATCTCAAATGACACTTATAAAATGATACGTCTGCAATATATATCAAGGGTATGTTTCACACTAAAGCAACTTACAAGAACATGCAATGTTAAAATTTTACTTATGTTGTACCATTTGAAGTTTATTTCTTGTTTGCGATATTGTATTGCATTGGGAATTATCTTCAGAATCTAATAAAATCTTTATCTTGCAAAATAGAGCCGTAAAAATCATGTTCGGTTTGGGTTACAGATTCAACATTTTATAGACTCACTTTCCAATATGATATTTATATAATGGACGTCCGTGCCGTTCTTCGTATTTAAGAAAAGAAATTTTTCAAGTGGGAACATAATTCCCAACCGCGCATTTAAAACATGTTTTTCAGAAAGAAGAAACTATTCTCTTGTATATATTTTTTTCCATTATCTTTGATATGTTGGATAGAAATGCTCTTGGTCTATAATTAGGAAATAGCTTCACATAATTAATACCTACACATAGTGAAAATTTGAATTTAATTCAATAATATCGCCCATTCGTTACCTTTATCCTAACTTTTCGAAAGGCGCGAACGGACTCGCATATTTTAAGTTTCCTTTCGCAGGTATAATTAATATTTATAGGGGCTTTCGCGCTCCATTCCTAAATCGAAAAGGCAAATAAGGTATATTAATAATAAGAGATGATTCGCGCGTTATTTCTCTACATACTGAAATAACAACTTCTGTGTAATCCCATCCATTCGGATTTGTAGTGGTAATTTCGTAGAGTATAATATATGACGCTGTGACGGCATCTGGATGAATTATTGTAGATTTTCCGGCCACCAATTGCACTTACACAGCTTACAGAACGCTCGTTTTACAACAAAGTCGTCGTTATAGTTAGTGTGTGAGTTGCCTAGCGATTGCAATTCTATTCTTATATTGCATAGGTATACGCCCGTGCATGGTAGAATAAACACATCAACAGTTATTTATGTAGTAAGTAGTAAATATATATACATTTTGGTAGTACAAGTACTGGGCTGATGCTTTTGTATGACTTCTGATGTCACGTTTGTTTATATAAATTTTGACAATTAGTTCATAAGATATGACAATTTTTTTTAAAACGAAACACACATAGACTAAAATTCTTCGATGATATACATCTTCCAAAAATATTTTCAGTTTATACAGGCTCTTGTAAATATAAGGTACCACCGCGTACTTTCCTTTTTTAAATTAACTTTTAATTGTTCCGATGTAGAACTCTTTGCCGTAAATTTAATTGCATTACTATTACACTTGAGGTTTATGAGATATTCCCAAAATTGCCGTGATAAAATGTTCTCAAAGTAATATAACTAAAAATGTGCGACTTGATTATTAATAACAATATATATGGTGGTATCAAAAACTACATACTTATATTGATAACCCCTAAAATTAGCACCAAACTAAAAAAAAAAATTTTTGATATGTCTCTGTTGTGAGATGTAGGGAAATAACATTAACCAATATAAAATTATAACTAGCTAGCTATGAAACACAATCCTTAAGGAAAATTAATTTGTTAAATAATTCATTATTAGATCGGTCTCTTCTGCATCCTCCAAATAAATGTCGAAATTATCGCATTTTTCCCTAAATGTTTGATCATTGAAAAATGATAATTTGTGTGAATTGTACACAAACTCAAAATACTTATTATATGTTGTTAGCTGCTCATATCCTTCCTCTAATGATTTAATTGTTGTATCTAAAAGTGTAATGCAAAAATTATTCTTGAATAAATCTCTTGGATTTTGCGGTATTTTGACTTCATATTCATAATTAAAATGTCGTATTTGCTTCCATTCATTTAACGACGCAAATTCAGGGTTTATATCTAATATATTCGCTAATTCTGTGAAAGTTTATAACAATTTTACAAAACTTTCATTTGTACGATAATTTCTAATGTACTTATGTAATTACATTATTAATAGCTATTACAGCAGATAGAATGTCTGTATTTCATTAACAATATTTATTGAATGGAGTAAATCATACTGTCACGGTGAGGATATTAACGCGCCTTCACCAGGAAGAACACTTATGAATTGTGATTTGTGTTAATAAATATAGTTATAATTGTTAACAAGTAGTATTATTGAAATAGTGCAATCTCCTCGCCTCCTTAAGAGAAGCCACGACAGCCGAGAATTAAGGTAGGTACCTTTTGCCTTTTGCTATTTTTATAATTATAAAGCGAGTGCTCTCCCCATAGCAAAACCCCCGTCACGGGTTTAGACCTGAGATATTAACGTTAAAGCCCACCGTGACATTGTGGTGAAGGCGCGTTAATATCCTCACCGTGACATAGTGGTGGAGGTGCCGGGCAACTCCACCACTTCATGCAAAATTCTCGAACAACTTTTCCTCCTAAATCAGTTTGTATCTTCTCACCATCCTTTCCAGTATATATTTCTAAATCTAAACAATATCCGGACTCAGCACACATCATCCAAACTTTATATCCTCGTTTGATTGGTTTCTTTGGCATATATTGTTTGAGGGAATTTCTAACCTTGAACTTTATCATGCTCTCATCTATAGCCACTTTTTCTGGTGCGTGATAATTTTTACTAAAATTTATTTTTAGTGCATCTAGCATAGGTCTTATCTTATAAAGTTTGTCGTAATTATCATCGCTTTTTATGGGCATTAGGACATTGTCATTCAAATGTAAATTATTCAGATGCCATCCAAAGCGGTTGAGTGGCATAAAGGAAGATATGTATACGTCCTTCATATCAGGGGCAGAAGACCAGTAATCTTTATAGCTGGGCGATTTTTTTATACCCATCACTAAATTCAAATCAAGAAATACTTCAATTTCTTCAGGTGTAGTTTGTGTAAAAGGTGCTCCTTTCTGCGTAGCATATAGATTTGTTTGAAAGCAGATTGTTTCAACTAAGTTTGCTGTCTAAAATAAACGGAATAATTTTGTTGGTGTTATATTCTCTACTTCTACTATATCATCTGGAGCACCTCCGCCTCCTCTATATTCACACGGCTCTTCCATTCTGAAATTTTTTTTCCACTTTCGTTGCACCACTGCGGAGCTCATAGTAGGTAACTGACTAGCAGAAGTAGTACACAAATTTGATAAAGGTATATCATCATCCGAGTCAAAATAATCATCAAGTTCTGGCTGCAGTCCTGAAGGTATATCACCGAGTACCATCAGATCGGTTTCTTGGTCATGATTTCTTTCTTCGTCTGATTCGAAACTACACTCACTTTCACCATCAGAAGGTTTATCTTCAAACAAAATATCTACGATGTCTTGTTCATCGAGTATGCGCGGCATTCTAATTATATACATAACACAAAATTATGTATGAAAACAGATTATTTAGAATGTACTATAGTCACAGTGGTTAGTAATCCAGCCACCATATTACTTACGTTATTTTTTGTATATTATGCTCTTGTTACATATATATATTATCACAAAACAAAAAAAATTACTAAATAACTAAATACCACTGATTTCGTTTAATAATAAACACTCTATGCTTCTTTATTTCAATCACAACCGACCTGTTAAAAAGGCAAGGGGCTGCCCCGAGTTTAAATAAAGATATATATGTAAATTTGAATTTTAATTATTTTTAAAATTCTGTTTTTCTCAGCGTATAAATATCTAAATTGATTTTTCTGCTTCGCGCTGAGTAAATTAATTAGGAAATTTTATGACAAAAATTTGCCCACGATGAGATTTGAACTCATGACCTTCTTAATGTCGATAAGATGCGCTACCAACTGCGCCACGAGGGCCTTGAGTTCATATCTATTTTAAACGTCTTGTTCTCTTCAAGTAACAGTTGGAATATACATCTTTATCCGGCAGTCCGGAACTGAATGTGTAAATTTGAATTTTAATTATTTTTAAAATTCTGTTTTTCTCAGCGTAGAAATATCTAAATTGATTTTTCTGCTTCGCGCTGAGTAAATTAATTAGGACGGCCGGATAGACTTGCTGCTACATCATGTAGACTTCAGGAATTACAAATTGCTATGTCAAACATTTTTAAATGTTCGTAGAAATGATACATATTATCAATCTCACAAAAAAACCTTTGTAAACTTGTAGGTTTCTAGATCTTTATTTTACACTAAAAATACAACATTTCACACTAATCCAATAACATTATATTAAAAATCGTACTAACATGCTAAAATGCAATAAAATATTTAGACACTTCTTTCTAAATATACTCTAAAACCAAAAAATTATGTTTGAACAAGTATTGTTAACCTTTTTTATCAATTTTATGAAATATCGGTTTGTTGATTGTTTTGATCAGTGAAGTAGAAAGATGGCGAGACAGCCAGTCTTGAAACTTCCACATGTCAATAGATACTTACGTTCATTATAATACAGCTCACAATAACTGACATAAGAAATAAGAAGAAAACAGTTTTGAAAGAACTTTTCTTTTATTAATTACATTTTTTCTTTTACTCACTCACAAAATTGGCATCGAGAAATGAAAATAATCATTCAATATACTTTGCCGCCTTCTAAATAAATTTACGAACTAAATCGTATTTATTCTCATCCAGAAATAAATCAATACCAACATGAAAACGCAATCGTATAATATAATTATATCATATTTCTTAAGGTACAGGCAATAAGATTTCTCTTATTTATGTGTTTTTCCCACTAAACGTAATGGTAAATTTCTTTTAAAGATACTGTCCGGATGGAATGAGCGTACGCGCGACTTGGCACAGACACAAGTAAAAAAGCTTGTTTGTCGTTCTCTCGGAATTCTAAATCCCGACAGAATCCTTAAGATCCAGTCGCGAAGGAATGCTGCAATTGACCGAGCACAGACGGCGCTTTAACTTATCTCGCAGTTACCCTTAATAAGCTATCAAAAGATTTGAGAGTAGTAAAGAAGAGCCGATAATGTTTTCACGGAACGCTTAATTTTACAATGCTGGTTTATATGAATTTTCGATATGAATTTTGATGCTTAATTGGAAATTCAAGACACATACGGCAATAGGTTTTGTCAGATAGACATCTGTTTTTTTTTTCCTTTTTAATTTGATCTTTAGTATAAATTTTCGTCTGCATCGTCTATTAATACAAAATCCCTTGAGCCTAATTGAATAGTTATCTCTGGATATTTATCACTGCAGACATTAGAAGAAAGCATATAATAATAATAATAATAATAATAATAACGGCTCGGTGGTCTCGTGGTAAGATGACTGATACTATCTGTGGGAGAGATAGTAGCGAGGGTTCGAGTCCCGCCTGGAACAATAAAATTTTTCTGGCGGGTCCGGTACACCTCTCGAGTCACCATTCTCTGTTGGGATATAATTAACAGTGCTTCACCCTTTACGGCGAGGGGGTGTAAGTAACAAAGCCATGAAACACTTTACACACATAAAATATACACCAAAAAGGCTCCTGGGGTTATGACAAGCTTAAAGCTTATAACCCCGGGGTAAGCCGCCCACCACAAGTTCAAAAAAAAAAAAAAAAAAAAAAAAACGTCTTTATGACAAGTATAAGCACAAATAAAATAGTAAGTCAAAATACAAAGTAAATATAAATATTTTCCAGTGACACGGAAAACGTAACCTCAAGACAAAATTCAGTATATCTGCTTGCTTAACCTGGATAACTAATGTTAAGTGACAATATATAAGGAAAATATAGCTTAAACTAACTTAACCTAGTATTTGGTAGTGGGCACTGCTGCGCAATCATAATTACCAGTAAGAACAGAACATTAGACTTGGATAAGGTAAGGGACTTAAGCTCAGATGGCAGAGGATTATAATTAAAGTACAACTGATATGTAAAAGGTCGTTCATATAATGAAGTCTTATGGGGGGCGTGGGAGCCAAATCTGGTGGTCAAATGGTGTACATCTGATGTAAATCTAATCTTATTATAAAGGTATGGCGTAAGTATGTGTAAAAGTACACTGTAAAAAAATTATGTAAAAATTACACATACTATAATAGGAAACTATTTCACATTGATTATCACGTAAAATTACATCATTGTGTAAAATTGCACACGAGTGTGTAATAGTATTTTATGAAAAAATACAACAAAAAATTTAAAAAAATACATGTTCAGGCCCGAATGTGAACCCGGGGGCAATCCGAGTATTTTTTTAAATTTTTTGTGTGTATTTTTTTATAAAATACTACTACACACTCGTGTGCAATTTTACATAGTGATGTAATTTTACGTGATAATCCATGCGAAATAGTTTCTTATTATAGTATGTGTAATATTACATAAAAAAAATTTACAGTGTACGCCATTGTAGGGACACATTACCTGCAACCCCCTACCACTCAGCCATGCCCAACCAGACCGCATCACGCGACTTATGAGGGATGTGATCAAATTTGCGTACATACATTGTAAATTTTATATTCTTTGAATTCTGCAGCTGGTAAAAAATTCCAATGTCGCATGATGCAGTGTTGTACAGTAAGAAAAATACGACAGAACTAAAACCTCACACAACATTTGCTTTACCGCTCCAGTAGGTCTGTAAGCGTATAGTTTCTTCAAATTAATACAAGCAGTGGTAATATATTTGGATATCTGATGCTTGTATCTGAATGAAATGTCAGTGTAGAAACCAAACTCCTCGCTCGCAAAAGTATAATGGGTAATTTTTGCTGTGATTAAAATTCTCTCTTGATATTTTGTGAAGTTCTAATTTTTCTTTATAAATGAAAACTAATATTTCCTTTTCAAACATTCATAGTGACTTTGTTTCTCCTTACAATCATGTAAGGGGTGGCCCATCTATCGGCTGCTTTTTGAACTATCGATTATTTCGGCTTTGACAGCTCGAATGATTTTGCCAATGTCTCAAATATTTAGTAAAAGGTTTGCGGTTTACGAAATGGTTAAGTTTACGCTGGAAGAAAATTGAGTAATATTGAAAACTTACTTCCAAAATGGTGAGTCTTCAACCGAAACTGAAAGAAAATGCGCACAAAATTCGGGAAAAATAAAGCGCCTTCCAGGCAGTTTGTGGATAAATTTGTGAAGCGTGTGCGTGAAAGTGGCTCGTTAATGGACAAAACAACGCGTTCCCGTTCTCGTCCAGTGCGCTCAATCGAAAATATTGCTGCTGTTGCCGAAAATGTGAGTGACAATCCATCAACATCAACTGGACACCGTTCGCAGGAATTGAACATTTCTCGCACGTCCCTTCAAAGAATTTTGACGAAAGACCTCGGTTTGAAGCCGTACAAAATTCAATTGGTGCAAGAGCAGAAGCCGCACGACCATCCGATGCGATTTCGGTTCGCCCAATGGGCCGAAGAACGCTTGATGGAAGATGATCATTTTTATCGAAAAATCATCTTTTCAGATGAAGCTCATTTCTACCTCGGTGGTTATGTCAATAAGGAAAACTGCCGCATTTGGGGCTCAGAAAATCCACACGTAATCATGAAAAAGCCAATGCACCCACAACGAGTGACTGTTTAGTGCGGTATGTGATCCGGCGGCATCACTGGTCCGTTTTTCTTCGAAAACGAAGCAGGAGCCGCCGTAACCGTCAATGGTGAGTGCTATCGCGACATGTTGGAAGATTTTTTCTTTCTCCGAATGGAAGAGGAAGACATCGGCGGCATTTGGTTCCAGCAGGAGGGCGCCACGTGCCACACAGCCAACGTTACAGTTGAACTTTTGCGCGGTACGTTCGAAAATCCCATAATTAGCAGAACGGCGATGTCAACTGGCCGCCTCGCAACTGCGATTTGACCCCGTTGGACTATTTTTTGTGGGGAGCCGTCAAGGATACGTGGTACGCCAACCATCCAGAGGCGATTGACGACCTAAAGCACGAGATTGAAGTCGCCATTGCAGCCATTGTGGGCCACACTATCGAAAATGTCATGAAAAATTGGGTCGACAGAACGGGCTACTGCAAAGCCAGCCGGGGCAGCCATATGAATAAAGTGGTCTTCCACTATTAAACCGCTATGTTGGGGCTATTCAATAAAAAAAAAATTGAAAAATATCCACCCGTCTTTTTTTTATAGCAATTTTAAAATGCAACTTTTTCTTGGGCCACCCTTTAAAAGTATTATAGGTTTACATCAACAAAATTTCAGGTAAAGCACGTTCAACGCTGGCACTTTCGTCAGTCTAGAAATCGAAAGTCAAAGGTATATGGCGTCAGTACCGAAAGAGCATCGAGGCCACCATAAATTCATATTTGATATTTTTCACACGTGAATCAAAATACATATAAAGAAACAAGTAGATACATCTTCTCCAAAAGCAATATTGCAGAGTTTATATCACATATCCTTAGTGTTTACTGTTCACGTTGAGAGTACAAATGAAAGTAAATCACATTAATTGTTCCGTATGTTCAGGTGTTAATAGTTGACTGTCGCAGAAAATACATTTACACATTGAAAACGGCCGTTCAATATCTACCGTTGTAATAGGAGCATACTTAAAGTACAATAAGATGTTTTAGTAGTGGCATATTTATCTCCCATTCGGAAAAAAATACTTCTTTACCAATAAACAAGTCAACAATTTGGCGTCTAGTATGAATTCCTGGATTGTTTGTAGTTTCACATTTTTCTTTGCAATTATCAGAAGCAGCTCCACATAATTGGGAAAGGAATTGACGAAAATCATATACAATTTCATGGCGTTAATGTTCATGAATATTGGCTAAACCTATCTGAATATGTGAGTCCATAAATGGTTGTTGAATGTAAAATAGAAACAGCATCATTCGGATCCATTAGCTGTATAAAGTTTTAATGTCGTCATAATGTATGTTATAATAGGATGCTTCTTGTACTCATGTGCCCCAAGGCGGGACAACAGGTTCTACTTTATGCGATATGGATTCTGCATGAGTTCTTTTGAGTCTCTTACATGTGTAGACATTGCCGTGTCGTTGTCTATGACCCCAACCAAAAACATTTGCAATAATAAATATATTTATGTTATTGACAAATGAAGTTATAATTTTAATCGTGTATAGGGAAAAAATAATACTTTAGGTGGATTCCGCAGACACCCGCAGGTCACTGTATTAACCGTGATAAAATTTTGTAAAAATGAGTAAACTAGCGATGATTCACTGTATTCCATGGAATGTTACACAGTGCTGGTTGTGTGTAACATCACAACCAGCACTTTAGGTAGATGCAAATTAAATGCTTTCTGGTGTTCATAAGCAGTTGCAAAGCCAGCAATACGTGCTTTATGTGTACCCGACGAAACATGTTTTACTACGCAGATTTTCACTTACTACGACAGCAATGTATTGCAAATTTTGTATCGGGGTTGAATACCTTCAAATTCTATGCAAAACTCTTTTCCACCTTAGAATAGTATTTCGCCGCGGATGCGGACATATTTACGCAATAGACAACATGTATCTAAAAGAGATAAACAATAAATCGACTTGTTACACACAGATCCTACGATTTAACTAAGATACTTTCGGCGCAAAAGCCGGACTTTCAACGTCACTTACATTCGACGTGATAGATGCAAGTACTTTCATACATATATATCGGAACTTGTAAACATCGTTATTGAGGGCGAAGAAGGAGAAGTCAACTGCGTCAAGTTGACGAACCCGAGTTGGAAAAATTCGTATAATATTCGAACATTACATACATAATGTACAGCGCACACGTATTATTTATTGTATTACTGCTATTACTGTGCCCAGTTTCGAATTACAGTATTCATTTAAATCCAGTCCTGCATTGTACTCCTTACTGCCGATTCCTAATTTATATTAACACAAATATAATGGGTAATTTTTGCTATAATTTAAGTGACTTCTAATATTTTTTTTAAACATTAATAATGTTTTTGTTTCTCTTTATGACTATGTAAGGGTATATAATAAGATTACATAAATAAATTTTTCAGATGCTGGTACTTTCTCTCAAAATAAAATAATATACCGGGTGTTCCGGGTAATAATGTAAATAGCGAAAAAAATTTTACAGTAGAACGTCGTTTATCCGCACGTCAATCATCCGCAACGTCAATTATCCGCACACCTCAAAACAAAAAACACTGCTCCCGCCACCAAGCGTCATCGTGCGTAGAGTGAGTTTCCTCGCTGCAAGTCATAAGTTGTTCAGTTGTTACGTCGAGATAGTAGCGTATACGTACAGTACCTACAGTACATATCTTTTTCACAGTAGAATAGTGAGTGAATGTGTATAAAGACTGCATGATATTAAATTTTATGATTGGTGTGTAGTTTTTCTGTACAGTCAAACTGTGATTTCGTACATTAGTAAGCATGGCTTCGACGAGTGGTGATCAAGGTAAACGAAATCGGAAAGTTGTATCGATCGAGAAAAAGGTAGAGATTATCAGAAGACTCGATAAAGGTGAGAGTGTCGACGCCTTAGTAGCATGTTATAAGATCGGAAAAAGAACGGTATATGATATTAAAGCCCGAAAAGAAGAAATTTTGAATTATGCATCGAAGTTAGATACCGAAGAAGGGTCTAAAAGAAGAAAAACTATGAGAACGGCACAGAATGAAAAGCTAGAGGAAGCTGTGTTTCTGTGGTTTGTGCAGAAAAGGAATAAGGGAGATCCTATTTCTGGACCTTTGCTATGCGAGCAAGCGTTGTTAATGAATGAAAAACTGGGTGGTTCTCGCGATTTTAAAGCAAGTACGGGATGGCTGAAGAATTTTAAAGCACGCCATGGTATTCGTGAGTTGGAGGTTCAAGGTGAACGTTTATCGAGTGATTCGGGAGCCGCTGAAAATTTCAAAATCAATTTTTTGGCTTATCTGGAAAAAGAAAATTTATCCCTTGATGACGTCTATAATGCGGACGAGACAGGTTTAAATTGGAGATCCTTACCTCGCAAGTCACTCGTATCACAGCGGGAAAAATCCGCTCCTGGTTTTAAAGTAAGTAAAGAACGTGTGACAGTTATGGTGTGTGCAAATGCGAGCGGTACTCATAGACTGCCTCTTTTAATGATTGGTAAATCTAAGAATCCACGATGTTTTAAAAATGTAAAGAACCTTCCTGTACGTTACAAGTCTCAAGCAAGTGCTTGGATGAACACTGATGTGTTTTATGACTGGTACAAAAATGATTTTATTCCAGAAGTGACGAAATTTAAAGCAAAGGAGGGAAAACCCGGAAAAGTAATCCTCTTACTTGATAACGCGCCGTCCCATCCAAATTTGGAGCTATTGAATGCCATTAACGAGAATTTTGAAGTGAGATACTTGCCTCCAAATGTTACAGCTCTGATTCAGCCAATGGATCAAGGAGTAATAGTGAAGGTCAAGAGAATTTACAGAAAAGACATGTTGCGTCGTTTACTACAGTCTGTAGATGATGAAGAAAGAGTGATTTCTTATGCAAAGAAACTCAACCTCAAGGACTGTTGCTATATGATAGCGGATGCTTGGACCTGTTTGACGAAGGAAAATCTGCGAAGCGCGTGGAATAAGTTGTTGGCAAGAAGAGAAGAAGGTTCTGAGAACGAACGCGATACTTTTGAGCAGGACTTGAACGAAGTGATGGATGAGTTATTCCCCGCAATTCCTGGATTTTCTGATTGTGATAGAGAAGACGCACGGATTTGGTTGGAGAGTGAGGATGATGCTGGTTTTCAAGTTTTGAGTGATGATGAAATGATAGCCGTAGTGCAAGAAGAGAATAAGGCTGAAGAAGATGAACACTCAGATCATGAAGAAGAAAGAGGACCAAGTCACCAAGAAGCCTTCACTGCATTAGAAACTGCACTATTGTGGTATGAAAAACAGGCGGAAAGTTGCCCGACACAACTTCTTTTATTAAGGAGGATGAGAGATTTGGCGGCAAAAAAAAGACGTGGTTATCTCGTCCAAAAACAAATTTCAGACTACTTTGTGACACTGTAATTGTCAAAAATAAAATACATACTGTTTGTACTGTACGTGTTTTTCTGCATTAAATTAAACGCATGTTCAATTATCCGCAAAAATCGTTATCCGCACAACCCTTGGTCCCAATTAATGCGGATAAACGACGTTCTACTGTATACCAAAATTGTAGATAAACATGAACACTACCATCTATTTTTTCCATTTATACAGAGTGTTTTATAACGTCGAATCAATAACATATTTTTATATAAAATGCTGTTTTTCTGTACATTTTATTACAGTCCTTTAAAAGCTGGTAAAACTGACAGCAGTTTGTATTAGTCAATTTTCAATTGCTTTTGAGATATACCAATTTTTCGTTACAAATTATAGTAGTTTGAAACATTTCTGTAAAATGACGGTTAAAGATAAAAGGGCTATTATAGACTCAATTAGTAGAAACATCATTTCAGTACGTGAATTTAATGTTTATTTCGACTTTTCCGCGCACGTCTTTACAATTACATACCATTCGGAATATTACAAAACCAGAAATATTCTGGAACTAATTCAAATAAAAAAGCTTACTAAATGACCGAACAGAATAAATTCACTCGGGTTTTCCAATTTAATTCATCGTCCTAAAATAATCCCTAATATGTTTTTATTTATTTCTTTTTTGTTTATATTTAATGTTAAATGACTAGTACTAAATCTTATAAATTTACACACTATACATCATCAAATTTTCATCTTCGTTTTTTGTTAGAAAGGTATTGGCACCGGCAAATAATATTTTTTTTGTTTAAAATAATAATAATAATAATAATAATAACATCTTTATTGATTCCATTACATTAACATATTAATTTTACATATTAATTTTACATATTAATTTTACATATTGATAATAATGAAATCAAATGGTAACACCTTCAGTTATGCCTGAGGCTTCCTGATCTACCAGGTGAACCAAATGAGTCAAAGAAGAAAAAGAAGGTGTGCGTGCACATATATACAAAAATAGCCATACACACATACATAACACCATTTTGAATACTATTCAAACGCGCAAGTGTAATTAAAAAAAGGGAAAAAAAATAGAAAAAACGAACTACAACTGAAAACTACTGCTATCCGAACAACTCGAGCAACTCAAAATACAAGATCACCTAGTAAACGCCCTCTCAAACATCGCTTGAAACCACGGAGGGACAAATCTTTGAAATACGGTGGCAAATCATTCATAATCATAGCACAATTGTATTGAAAACAACGCTTGAAGTGAGTGGTACGGTGACGAGCTATATCTATCAAATCCCTTCTCCGAACGTTAATGCTGTGGACATCAGTGCGATATCTAATTTTGTTTAGCAAATACGGTGGGGTGCGGGTAGTAATAATTTTAAAAGCGAAACAGGCCAAATGAAAAAGCCTGCGCTTTTCCATATTGAGCCAGCCAACCTCCGACAACCTAAAAGAAATTCTCTCTCTCCTACCAACACCGAAAATGAACCGCAAGCATGAGTTTTGGGTTACCTGTATTCTCCTCCTATCCAAACTGTCAAGACAGGGACCATAAATGGAATCGCAAAAGTTAAAATGGGACAACACCAATGTATCGGCCAACATAGTCTTAACATGAGCATTCAAGGAGGATCTGTAAGGATATAACATTTTCAAATTACAATAAGCCCGCCTAATAAGGTTGGTAGTGTTATCCTTGAACCTTAAGTTTTCGTCCATAAGCAGACCCAGATTTCTAACACAATTCTTTCGGACCAACCCAACTCCATTAATATGCAAATCCAACGTATCACACATCTGTGACCTGTTGGAAGCACTACCGAAAATAATGTAGCATGACTTTTGTCCTTTAATTTGCAAACCATGGCGACGAGTGGTTTTATCACTATTGATAGTCTGCGTTGCAACAGCAACATCCCCGGTGTTGAAAGAAGTGTACAGTTGCGTGTCGTCAGCATAGAAGTAAAATTTGCAATTAAAGTGACCAAACAGAAAAAGCTGCGACGTATAAACTGCAAATAACAATGGACCCAAGATAGATCCCTGAGGTATACCGGATTTCAAATATGTGTAGTCAGAAATGTCATTATTTAATACAGTTCTTTGTACTCTGTCGGACAAATAGCTGTGAAAGAACGAAACAACATTATCATGAAACCCCACATAATGCAAGACCGAGAGCAACAACTGATGATTGAGCCTATCTAAAGCCTTGGAGAAATCAAGCAGGACCAAAACAGTAACCATACCAGTATCCGTAGCTGAAATAACATCATCAGTAATTTTAGTCAACGCGGTGGCACAACTAAACCCCGGTCGGAAACCTGACTGAAACGATGGGAGAATATGAAACCTAGATATATGATGTCTCAATTGACGCTCCACCACCCTCTCCAAAATCTTCGACAGCGTCGGCAGAATACTTATTGGTCGCAAGTCCGCAAAATCACTGGGGGTGCTATACTTAGAAAGAGGCATGAGGTGAGCTACCTTCCATATTGAAGGAAAAACACCATTAAATAAACAGAAATTGATAATGTAAGTCAAATACGGTATGATGTAAGGACAAGATTATGAAATCATTTTAATATTAATCTTATCACTTCCCATTTACATAAATAATAAATGTCCTAACATAGAATCCTGGAGCACACCGTGTTAGCTGCATAGATTTGACTAGGTTTAGGGTGTACCTCAACCCACCACATCCTATTACTTGAAAGAGCTTCTAGAAGATTCGAGGAAATGTTTTGAGAGATCACAAAACATTGCTTTTGTAATATTGACCGATGTGTTCAATTCCAAATAGATGAAGGCCATGTACACTGTTATTTCGTACCAGATAATTTTTCAATGCATTGAGTTGTTTCTTTATTTATTTGCCTACTCATTGAAATAAATGAAATTCATATTTTTTTGCCTAAAATTGTTCTAATGTGATCTGGAGTTCTTTTTTAAAAGTACATAAATTGAGTGGGTAATTATCGTTAATAATTTACGGCATGTATTTAGAAACATTACCGACAGTCACCGCTTGACATGTCTTTACACGTTACCCGATCGATGCAATGCAAATAAAGCTGAACATGCAACGGTAAAAAATAATTTTCCGCGTCGTGATTCCAGGGGAAAAAAAGAAAAACATCAAAATCCATTAACGTGGAGAGCGTGGAAGAGAGTTTTTCCATTTGTACAGTAACATTTATTAAATCGAGTTGGACAATCGCCAAAACAGTTATATAAGTGCAGAAACGGATGGATAGCTATGGTGAGCTGAACCACCATCGTCTATTCTCTCTCTCCGTGCTTGATGCCATCCATCTCTCTACAAGCCGTTGTCAAGCTTCTGCACTCTTCCGTATGTGTGACCGTCGATGCTGTCGTGTCGCTTTCTGCTGCTCCTGGCTCGCCTGAAACACGGCTTGAAACACCGGCGGCACTGAGCACAGAGGATGCAGCGAAAAAGACCTTGGCCTCGACCATCAATCCCTGCGATTTAAATGTTTGTTTTAGGAGGTTGCGCCCTCGTTGATCCCACAGTATCATTTGAATCCGTCTCTGTTCTCTGCTCGACGGCGACGATTACGGAAATCATTAAATCGCGATAACAAACTGAAACTCGTAAGATTAATAGGAAATCAACGGATTTTAATTGTGCCCTATTATATGCCGAGATCGTGCTAGTATTAGTGAAAATCCGAGTTTCACGATCTCTACTGAACAACACGCAATAAATAATTTGTTGGTGAACGTGTAAACAGTATTGGTGATGCTAATGCGGAGATATAATTGCTTGTTGTTCATGAATAAACTTGTTGACTACGAAATATTATTAACTTTTACAAAATCTGCAATGCGACTTGCAAAATACTAATAGGAATCTTTTTAAGAAATATAATATAATTTCTCGAAGATGTTTTGTGACCAAGCAAATATACAACAACCTAGAAATTGAATGGTTATATAAACAACTATGCCGTTCATGTCCAAATTCTTGCACTTTTAGCCAATTTTTAAGTACTTTTAAAATAGAAAGATTTTTCGCCGATAATTGTACATCTTTTTAAAAATTTCTATGAAATAGCCAGTAACGATGAAATACCTGTTATGGGCATAATTATAGAAATGATTTCAATCAACTACATGAATGTAATGTCTGTTTCATTATTTCAACGCACGTTCTTTAGAATTAATTCGCTCAATTTAGAGAAGAAGAGAATCTCCGATTGCAAACCGAACACGATCGTCAAGAAGATGAATGCGATCTCATTGAAACGTCGACCAAGCAGGGAGAAAACAGTCCTTCTTGGAATTATAGAGCAGCAAATATAATGCGGTTCTAAACCCGAAAAACCACAACGTTATACTACGACCGCGGAAACATCCGAGAAAATTTATATATATGATGAGAATTTTCATAGGTGTAGCGGCCATTTTTTGGGAACATTCACAGTTTAAAAATGTAATTAAAAATGGTAATTTAAAAAGACATATCTACTTCTTTATATTCCTATATGTTACGTTTTGGTCAACATTCATGTTGCCTTTTTCAAACTTAATTTTCAAGTTTTATTATGGTGTATATATTAATATGACTTCTTTCTTTTTAAGTTTAGTAATTTGTTTCTTTCTTTATTTTCTTAATTTTTCAAACAATCTCATTTACATTTCATATAGTTTTATTGTTATCGTAACAAATTGTCCGGTTTATATGTGTACTTTTAAAATATCTGTATATATAGGTATATTTTAAAAGTACACATATAAACCTGACAATTTGTTAGGATTACAATAAAACTATATGAAATGTAAATGACATTGTTGAATATTATTTACATCTGCGTGGAAGTAGATAACTTGTTAAATTTCTCTTGTATTCTTGTATTTGGGACATGCAGACTGAATTAACATAAATATTTAACAAAAGCAATACAATTAATCATCATTTAAATTTTGCGATTTCTTATAAATTGCATTATCTTTATTCAGAAATAGTTAGTTAAATTAAAAACAAACACGTCAGATATATTATAAATATTGAGTTCATCCTTCCAAGTTATTCACATAATTCCAGTGAACCTCTTTTCTTAATACCATATTTCAGCATATTATTACCTCATAGGACCTGTTAAAATTCCTCAACTTTCTATGCTCCAAAAATGTTCTGTTAGACATACATCGGCAAAATTGGAAGCTCATGGTAAAAAGATTGATATAAGCCTCTTCAAAGAGATTTAACACATGCCCATCACGTAGAGATACATATTGTGTTTATAATAAGATAGTTCGGCCTCTAAAAAAATTCGAACACTAAGCATAGTTGTTCTTTTTGTTATGAGCAATTCAAATATTTAAATATGTAACGTAGTAATACAATTACAAAATTCATATAGATATAACTATGTTGTTTCTATACAATACCTCGATGTAGATGACAGTAATTCTGGGATATAAGATTACTAAACTATCTAATTCATTATTATTACATGTCTTATGCATGTATCAGGTAGTTCAAAAAGTGGGTTAACTCTTGAAACTCACTGATCATCTAGTGAAAATGATATTTTAATATGTACATATATTTATCTGTTAAGTTGATTTATTTTGGTGTTACGGTACAGAGCTGTTTTTCTTTCTACTCTAATACAATTGTAATGCAATTGAACTGACTATGGGCTTGACCTAATTAGTTTACTATAATATAACCCCAATTTGTACAACTTATATATATATTTGTTTAATATTGTCATTTCTTTGTCTATGATTTGCACATAATATCAAAATAATATTCCTTCATTCGTTTAAGAGAAGTTTAAGAGGGGCGTTTACCTATCGAAAATTAAGGCATCGCCGTTTCGCGTTTTTAAACTCATTTTGTAATTTTAGAATCTCAAATTTGGGTTAGTGATGCAAAAGACATAAATTTACAATGTCAAGGTCAGTTTTTGTACTAATTTATTTTCTTAAAAGAGTTATGTGTTTTAGAAATAACCACAAAAATGCATGAATTTGATTAATGTCTACTAACTAAGGCTGGTACACAACAGAAAAAAAACGCCTCTACGCGCCAGCTGCACATTTGATGAACGATATAAAGAAAAAATCAAATTTATGTAATTATTTTTAAAGATAAAAAACATTAAACAGTAAACATTGTCACACACATTTTACACGAGGTTTTTCCCATCGTCTATCCCCACTTTACGGTATCTCTACCGGTCCTAGCGAAGATGAAAATCTATCGGAATCGGTCGGCTATTGCAGACTTAAATGCGAGTAACAGTTTAATTACAAACTGTCACTCGCATATAAATGTCATATATACCTATAATATTCGAGTGTATAATAATATAACAGTTATGGGCAAGCGAAAATTGGCTTATTGTAAAACATCAACAACATCAACAGTTCCGTAAGTACTCATTCTTTATACATTATGTTTCCCATCTATAGTATTCCTTTATCTATGACAGAATCTGTGAATAAAACCGAAGCGCTGTGACAGAACCAAATATCGTCTACCTCCATCTACTCACACCCCCTTGCGTCTACCCGTCCCGCGAGTAATATAAGTTGCATAAATTTCTATTTGTTGGTAAACGCCACTCTTAATTAATAATTATTTATTGTTAAAGATTTTGTCGATCTTAAACTATTTACAAACTTTAATTAAATATTTTATGTTGGAGCAAAGTTTTCGTTGTCTACATACAATATACGACGGGAGTTCACCAATTATTGTCCCTAACATAGACGCAAACGAAAGTTTTAAACCCAGCATTATGAATGGCAAACACTGCAAATACAGCTTTTATGGGCCGGAGCGTTGTTTTGGTGAAACAGCACTTCTCGTCTCAATTTTCCCCTTTGTTTCTCTTTCATGGCCTCCCGAACCTTTGGAACTAAGTTTGCGTAATATTCACATATTAACAGTAAGCCCACGTGGTAAAAAAAGTGACAAAACAACCTCCTCAAAATTCCAAAAAACTGTGGACATGATATTTCCAGCAGCTGAACTGTCACAAAATTTTTGGGGGGAGGGGGCTTATGCCGCCATTCCATACGTCACCTTTTTGACTCTGGGTGAAAGTCATGAACTCAAGTTTCATCTACTTTAACGAATTTTTTATTACGGTCAAATTCGTCTCAGCGGTAGCTTGACAGCTTTGCTCTTGATCCGCCGTGAACAATTTTTGGTATCCACCGTGCAGACACTTTTTTGAAGCCCAATTCATCGTGCAATATTTTTTCAACACTTCCAACTAAAAAGCCATATGTCTCCGCTATAAATTTAACGGTAATTCTTCTATTGTTTAGTAGCATATCATGAATCAAATCCATATTGTCTTCGGTAACCATAGTTTTGGGGCGACCAGCATCTGGAGCATGTTTACAGGTCTCTCTCTCACTTTAACATCACATTTCCAATTTTTAATTACTTGATATGATGATGCAGACTCACCCAATACCGAGGTTATATCCGTATAAATTTCTTGTGGTGACAACTCTTTTCAAAGAGATATTTTACCACAGCTCTTGCTTCAATTTTATCCATTTTCGTTAAATTACGAACACGTCAAGAGAAATAAAGTAGTTATTTCGTATATGCAAAAATCAGAAGTGCGTAACTTAAATCAGAGCTTTGTAGCTATAGTTTCTGGTACCTGAAAACCTCACCAGATGACTCTCATTAGTACTGTCATGTAGATTACTAAATTATCTACCTATACTTTACCGCCTTTATTGTTTTAATTTTGGATGGAGTTGAATTTTAATTATTATTCATATTTTAATTATTATTCATATTTTAATAATTTGTTATGTTTATTTTGTTTGACTATTTTTAATAATGAGTGTTACTTTCATTCGTTTGTATAAATTTGTTTCTATTATAGCTGTAGTTTATTAGTGTCAATTTTAGGTACAAGTGTCATATAATTGTAAATTAAGTTATATACTTTTTTGTACTATATTATATGACTACATATTATACTTTTTTAATATGTTTTAATGTGTATTTTTGTAAAATATTCTGTAATATTATTTTCCTTTTTCCAACGTATATTGCAGATTTTTTTTTACTTTGACATGACATTTTATGTAACAAAATGTTCTTATAAAATAATTTGCAGCAAAGTATTTTGCGATAGTGTGGCGATACAGTCAATGCTAACGTAGTCTATTCGAACAAAATAATGCCAACCATTGTGCCAAGAACTTCGCCACAACTTATTTTCTTGGAAAGTGTCATCTCATATAAAAAATTAGTGTTATTTTTCCATAATTTTTGTAGTTCCATAATCCTAGCAATATCTAAAATAGGTTTGTTCCAACATACAGTTCTGAACGGTTCTAGAACTAGTGCGCATGTCATTTAAGAAAAAGACTGTTCGGACCATGCAGTTCTGGAACTACAAATTCTGAGAACTAGTAGTTCAATGTTCGGTCTTTCAGAACGCGTAATTCAAAAACCGTTCTGAATTACGAGTTCTTCTAGAACTGCATGGTCCAAACAGTCTTTTTTAAATGACATGCGCACTAGTTCTAGAACCGTTCAGAACTGTATGTTGGAACAAACCTAATGTTCTTCATATTCCTCCTTTTTATTTCCAGCTTGACCATTCTATTCCTTCTGAAATCATTATAGCATATCGCTCATGTTCTGTTCGGAATTGTATGGACAAGAAATCTCCCTGACACTCATTTTCTGATCCCTGTAGATTTATTTGTTAAATAGGTAAAAATTTGTAACAATAGAGATATATCACATTTGTAGAAATTTTAATTTAATGTATAGATACGGCCACCATGATTTCAGCCCAAGGCTTTTTGTAATTTATATGTTCTTCCATACAGACCTTAGCAACAGTTGAAAGTTCATGAATGAAACAATTTAGAAATGATATTGCGACAAAGAAATCATAAGGAGAATGGAGAAGTACCTACAAAGAGCAAAATGGTAACAGAAAAGTGCTTTGTGTATTTTATCTATATTTTTGTTTGTTTGAATAAAGACTATTAAATTTTTGTAAGTAATGTAGCTTTATGTTACTTTTCGATTACCTTTAAAACACATTGTTTGTTTATTGAATATCGTTTAATTATTTTACAGATTACGTAAGTACATAATTGCCAAAAAAAGTATAATCTCCAAACTGAAATAGAGATTTGTATAAGACGTATATGAACAAAACTCTAATATTTTAGTAACTTTTGCTTAAATATATTAAGTAATTTTTGATTAAAGAAGGTAATTACAAAAATATTAGGATTTTTTCACAAACAATAAAAATAAAACCATTAATTTTGGATAAGAATGTACTATGCTTAATTTCAAAATTTGCCGCCATTTAATTTAGTACCTGAAAATTTCAAGAGATGGGTCTGATAGGGTTACAATATTAATATTTAGTTACCCATCTACTATGTATAAGTTATTTATGGCAAAGATACAGAAAAACGATATTTTACATTCACTGACGCCAATAAATGACACTTCGAATGACAACAGGTTTTGATATGTCAGCAACGCCATCTATGGCTAGGGACAACTGGTGAACTACACTCATAGTATAGAATGAAATTGCATGAAGGAACAAGACATAGTTTTAGTATTAATAATGTAGAATTGTTAAGAAAAAACTACATATTATAGTACGTATATAACAACAGAATAAGAAGATATAAAAATTATTATTATTATAAAATTGTCGTGTTCGGTGTCGCGCTTGGATGGCAGATGTCGCTGAGATATTATCACCGGCACTTTGCGGTTCAACGGACATAAGACACGATTTTAGTTGTGGATCATTGCCAACAGTACCACTTACACTGAAGAGGCCTCAAAGGCCGAAACACGTGTCTGTGCGTTCACTGTTGGTAATGACACCTAAGTGTATGTTGTGTATCTTAACACGCACATATGTGCATATAGGTTCACGTATATATGTATATTTGTGATAGTTATATAAAAATTATCTTTTAAATACAGGCGTCATGACCCTCAAATCAAACGTGGATTGTCTTATGTTTATGAAATTTTATAAACACGACCTCATAATAGTCTTGTTTGCACCTATCAGCTTATTAATGTTAATGCTTTTACATAAAATTAATAAATGATTTTTAAAATGCTTTATTTTAAAATACGTTATTATGATTACTCTCTTCAATAACTTTCAGAAATAATGTAATCATTCCAGATTAACTATCCAGTAGTTACTCTTAATTGTTTAGACATTTTTGTAGGTAGTTTGTTCCCTTAACAATATACATATAAAAAGGTTTTCCAATTTTTAAGTGATATTCATATACATATCCATTAACAATGGGTGCTGTAATACGAAATGCAGATTTAGTAATATTAATTAAAAAATTGTAAAAGATATACTGCAGAAATAATTTAATTAAATAATAATATATTCTTCAATACGTTATTACCCCTAAAATAGAATTTTCCATATCTTACACCCAGAAAATTATAGACCATTTAGCCTGTTGTCGACTCTGTACCAAATAGTACAAAATGTTTACAAACGCAAACAAGTGAATACTTTATAATATTTAAAAGACGATATGCATTTCAGCAAAACTCGGGAACAACATCGGCTGTTACTGACTTACTAAACAATAGAAAAACCAAACCGGCAAGAAATATTGTCGCTGCTCTCTATAGATACGAATAAAGCGTTTAAATCAATATCTAACGCTAAATTGTTGAAAAAACTGAATATTTTAGGAATAAAGGAAAAGGGCTGCAAACTCTGACAACAAACCATAACAATAAACAACATATAAAACGGCAAGAACTACTCCAAGAGCACATGCAATTGGACATAACAAAAGTAGAAAATGGTGTGAAAACAACCCTCTAACTATAAACGAGAAAAAACAGAATATATGATCTCCTCCAAAAAAATTCGCCCGCAACAATATCCTAATCAACACAACCAAACCATACCGTAAATACAAAAAAGTGTCTAGGATTAATAATATCAAATAACTTAAAATAAGATCAATTTATAAATAATCTATTAAATAACAGGCGACACAACCAAAAAAAAAAAAAACTTATAACCATTAACACTTATCTAATTAAAATATGTGTGAAGTTAATTGTTTCTCGTAGAAAATAACATTTTGTCCGATTCAGGGTTTACTAGTTAAATGGAATAGAAATGAAAAATTATTCCCGGGGAGCTTACGAAAACTAAAACGACTATAATTTAATTATAAATGGTGCACATCAGTTTTTCATTGCGTTCTTTTGTACCAACTTCGAAAACTTTGTATCAAAGCACCTGCAACATAATATGGGAAGTTTAACCGCGTCAGGGAGTTAAGGCGATTGTTTGAACTCCAAATTGCAAGGGCAGTTCTTGCCCACACGAACTGTGGCTTTTCACGCGGACTCGTTGAAGTTGCAATTTTCTCTATGGAATGTATTCCTTTTGTGTTAGCCTTTGATGAGCGATAGTTTCCACGGACAATGTAATTTTTATGTACGTAGCTTCCAGCTGTTCTGACAGAAACGCCAGAAAGTTTCCGTATGCCATCGTTTCCCTTTTAATATCTATTCCGAGAGATATTATTACGATTCGAAAAGTCAATAGCACATACTAACTAATAACGTTTATATGAACATTTTGTTGGGTGATGAACCTCGTGTCGGTGAGTCAATGAATAAATCATAAATGTCAACTTGGTGTATTTATGGATAGTTTATATAAATATCCACATCTCCCTTTTCGATTAGCTTTATTCCTATGCACTTTAATAGAAAGTCGAACAAAGAAGTTTTTTAATCATTTGTTTTGTATACTCGTATTTAATTTATTATTAATAAATACTAAATAAATATGATAACAATAGTAATAAAAATAACCTTTATTTCAAAAGCAAAGGTATTGTCAAAATCCACAGGTATATGCCAGAAATGCGTCACAAACAATAATACAACCATACCAGAATTTTAAAAAGTCACCTAAACAATAGCAGAAGACCTGAAGGAGATGACATTTTAAAAACAACAAAATTAGAGATACCGCTAATACAATTCGGTTACATATTATTCACTATGACACTTTTCGGAAAACGTCAACAATTGACGGACAGAATAGCGTCTAAAGCCTACGCGAAATACCGGCATTGAATATGGAGGCCGGTCGGCACAGCTGATAATGACACCTGAAAGTCCACGTTAGATTGACTTTAATATTGAAGAAAACTTCAGAATTGAAGGAGGGAAGATCTATCTGGCGTTGGATTAACGTTCGCAGTCACCCGAAAATTCAATTGCAGGTTA
This sequence comes from Amphimallon solstitiale, assembly GCA_963170755.1. NCBI lineage: Eukaryota > Metazoa > Arthropoda > Insecta > Coleoptera > Scarabaeidae > Amphimallon > Amphimallon solstitiale. The sequence continues at coordinate 35,120,645 of OY720681.1, read as the reverse complement.
TGAACTGTCAAAACGATCGATCAATTTTAATTAGCGATGACACTTGCCGGTAAACGTCAGAATTTACAGACGGAATAGCATCAGTCGTGCAATACAACGTGTTTTATCAATTGATAAATGCTCCGGATTGACCGCATTAAATAATGAATAAATCAAAAATTGACATTTATAATAGATGTGTGTTATGGAAGACTATCTAGAAAGAATATTCACTTCCATCGACCAGTTGTCAAGTCTGAATATCAGAAAGCCGGCAAATCTTGAAGAGTTTACAAATGAAAAATGGATTTATCATTGAACTGTGATTATTGTTATTATAGATTATTACTATTGTATGGGTCATTTATTTATGTATATCTTCAATGCCTTCGGCACATAAATAAATATCTATCATCTTTCTGTCTATATTATTATAAATTGTTAGAAAAATTGAAATGTCTTATTATTGATATACAGTATACTCCGCGAATAACGTTCATAGAATATAACGTTCTTCCGGTTATTCCGTACACATGTCAATGGTCCCGGGCAAATTACTTTATATTTTTTATTGGATATTACGCCATATGTATATAATTTCTACTCGAGTTATAAAGTTCAATATCTTCAGGACTTCAGCTATTTAGTTGCCAAATTCCTGTTATAAAGTTCCTACTTTACAACAAAAGTGTACGTTACCATACCAGATTACCAGACGGTGGTTCCCCAAGACTGTCGGGGATTTTTAAGTGATTGTTTCTCGAACCGGTGTCGGTGGCGTGACAGACAGCAGATTTAATTTGACTGCTTTACGGAAGAGTGTGCTTAATACGATTGTTTGTGTATGGTTAAAATGGCGTAACCACGCATGACTATAACTGTGAAAGAAAATATAGAGATTATTAAAAGTATTGAGACTGGTATCGGCAAAGCGGAAATTGCCAAATGAAAAAACCTGGCACAAACAATAGTATCTCAAGAAAGTAAGTGAATGTAATTCACACAGGATTAAAGAAAAATAAAGATCTTGTACGTCGAGATGTAGATCAATCTCTTCTACGATAGTTTGAGGTTCAAAGATCGGAAATAGGTGGTTCAGCTCTGAAAACGAAAGCCGAAGATTTATCATGGTGATGATTTTAGCTGCTCTGTAGGTTGGCTCGAACGTTCGTCGAAACATAAAGGTAGGGAAGATTTCTAGTGAAGCAGGAGACGTTAACAAATAAGGTATGCTGAACTGGTTAGAGGATAAGTGACTCAATATTATGCAACATTACAGCTGCAAGAATATTTTCAATGGTGACGAAACTGGGTTATTTTACAAGATGACTCCAGATCGTACCCTTAAATTTATGAGAGAAAAGTGTGTGAGAGGGAAGCAGACGAAGTTGAGGTACACCGTTTGGCTTTGTGCAAATAGGACTGATAGTAAAAAATGTGAACTTCTTCATATTGGCAAATGTGAACGACCGAGATGTAAGAAAAATGTAAATCTGTCTGTCATTTATAACTCAAACAAGCGAGCATGAATCACTTCAGCAATTTTTGCAAATTGTGACGACTGGGATATTGCTTCTGGTTAACAATTGTGTTGCTCATCCAAAAAATCTGATTCTTAGAAATATTAGATTAGAGTCTTTGCCATCAAATTGCAACTAAGTTGTGCAACCAATGCATCAAGGCATAATTAAGTGCCTTAAGACATATTATCGTAGATATTTTATGTGCAGACTGATTCAATCATTGGAGAATAAGGACTTTTTAACATAACTATCCTATTACGCCAACCACTATTGCAAATTGCTTTCGACATGCAGGTCTGAAAAATTCAGTCGACGAGTTTGATATAGACGATGACTTCTGGCTCAATGGTTCGAGAAGTACAAAAATATTGGCAACAGGTGCTTTCTCATAGAGATTGGTTGCGCAATAGCTGTCAAGGTCTAACCAACGTCGAAATGTATCTTTCCAACAGTCGATAATAATTTAGTAAGAACGGAGTTATTAATGATATTATTACTGAAGTTTTACAGACACATGAGATATTAAATGATCCTCAAAGTTCTGGCAACGAAAACAACAAAGTTCAAGAGGACGAAATTATTCTGAGGCACTTTATGTAGTTAAAACTGTTAGATTTTTTTTATAATGTACTGATAATGTGTCTGATATTATGCAACCGTCCTTAAAGGTTGAGAAGCACATAGAGACTATGAAATTTGTATTGAAAAAAATCAACAAACCAAAATAAGTATGTATGTGTTTTTACATGTTTTACATACAAAAGTTTTAAAACACTGTTTTTAGTTTAGTGTCTATTTTTAGACCAAATAAAAATATGTATGTACTTTTTATTGTATTTTTCATACCATACCTCCGCTTATAAAGTACCCATTTTTTTGTTCCTTTATAACCGGAGTTCACTGTGTGTATAATAAGGCCGAGTTTTCTACATTCATTAGATGTGTCCGAAACAGTTCGAAATGACAATAAATATTAAATGGAATTGCACTGAACATTTACAGGGTACAACTGCTGGTTAGCACCAACCAATCAGAATCACATCTTTTGTTAAATGATACGGCATAGCGTTTAGCATCAACTACTTAAGAGCAGCAGGATTGTCAACTACGATTGGAAAATATATTATTAAAGCGTCCGAAAAAGTCCGAGAACTTACATAATAATAAACATGTCACAGAGAAAGCCGTGCGAGTACAGCTAGTTAATTATAAGTACTCTGGAAGTACAGTCTAGCTTAAAAGTATCACCATTTATTTCAATATTATCCACAACTTTAGTTGTACTATGAAAATATACTAACTTATTACAGCTCATCCATCCATTAATGTTATTGAAAGTATCCGCCATTGCACTGTTTAATTGTTTAAACGTATTGTTATTAAAAATTAATCAGCCTAAAATATTCTTTGCTGTACGTATGAAGGTTATTGGATAGGTCGTTGAAGTATATTAAAAAGAGTGTTGGACATAAGACTGGTAATTTCCTAATTTGACACTTTGTTTACGACTTGTAAGGTACGATTCAAACGATTTTTAGAAATGGCCCTAATACCATATTGGTCTAGCATGTAAAGCAAACGTTGTTGTTCAATGAATCAAACGCCTTGGACAAGTCAGTAAAATTAACAAGACAATGTTTCATGAATTGCATTTAAAAAATTAAAAATGTATGTTAGTGCTCCTACTTAATTCAAATATATTCAAATATTTTGTTAAATTCATAATGATTTTAATAAATCCTAGTAAAAACTGAAAGCAAACATATTGGTCGAACCGTGGATAGCTTTCAACTAGGAGGAAAGCTTCCTTTTTCACAAGAGATATTAATCATGTAAGTCAGAACCAAAACTATTAGAGGTAAAGCACCTTTACCACGAAGGATGAAACATTATCTTATCCTGTTGAAGACGAAGTGCTTAAATTCTTAACAGAATTCATCATCATCTACAAGTACCGACGGAATGTATAAAGAAGAAACTAAATTAGGTATTTGCATGTAGTCAATATTTTCAAAGTTATTGTTTCTTGCCATTAGGTAAATATGGGTCTGAATGCTGTTAGAGCTATTACGAATAACAGACCAAGCTGCCTCAGATGTATTACAAGATGAGTGAATAAAGGCTTCATTCATATCATATTGTTTGCTACTTTCAAAATATTTATATTTTATGTCTAGAGTGGTCCAAGATATATTCGAATTTTTATCTAGTTTGCACTTTATTAAGTGAAAGCAAATACTGATAATAAACAAACAAATCTAAAAATGCTAAAAAGCTTCATCAGGAGAGCTGCATTCGTAAACAGCCACAACTCACTATGCAACATACGAAAAAAAGTATTTCATGAATTACTGTTACAGAACCTATGCATGTAGATATATTCATCTTTGTTATTAGAAAAAAGTTGTTCAAAGTAGATGCAGAATTCTTAACGACGCGATGGCTGCTCCATAGACCTACAGGAGTTGTAAACACTACACAACTCATTAAATCGCTGACACATTGTCGAAGATACTGAGAAATTTATATTAAAATTCCACCAATAATAACTGGTCGAACATACCAGAAAAATTTTCCAAAAACATATCAAAGTCTTCTTTTGTGCGTCGATAAAGCACTACTACACAATGGGTTGAGGTAATTTGAGTTCAGTCGCACATATGTTTATTGTTTTGTTTGTGTTAAAAAGTCCTTTAGCGTAACGCATTTTCAATTTTTTTCTGTAAAGATGGCAACATCTCCATGCTTATTTGCTTCGCGGTAACTAAAAGATGACAATATGAAATTCTGTATTTTGAGCGACTAAATTTGGTCCCTGGATTGCCAATGTTCACCCAGAACTAATACAAAAAAAACTATTTACAAAGACATCTTGTGGCCAAAATCTGGTTTGTGACCTTATTCAAAGAATATTGTCGGAAACGAAACCTCAAAAGAGGAATCTCTATCCGACTAACTCCCTCGACGACTTTAGATTTCATGCATTCTCAACAGACAGTTTAGAATGCAAGTTATAAACTTGGTACACCTTTAATTTCTGCAGTGACATTTGTTCTGTGCATTACTTCCGGTACTCTAGATTTTCTGTTTTTATTTGATACGGTTTTCCACGCATCACTTTTGTCCTGGTCGATTATTATTCCAATGATCGCTGTACTAGACTAATGTAGTTGTCATAAAGTCTTCACAGATCTTAGTTGTCTTTGTGGTGTTGACTTCAAAGCTAGGCGATAAGGATTACGATTATAACTTGTTTACGATTACAGTAATCATTATATAAAAGAAAATGTTATTACGATTAATGTAATCGTTAATTGAAAGAACTTAGATTACGATTACAGTAATCGTAATTTTGAAAAAGTTTAATTTACGATTATTGTAGTCGCTTGCAAGGATTACTGTTATTAAATATTAGAAAAATCACTGTTATTTACTTCAGAAAGTGTATTTTATTGTTGTTGGGCACTAATAATTTCAACCTTGAGATATCTTCGTCATGAGGATCCAGTACGTGCAAAAGTTGATCTGTTTCACGCATTGAATAATACGTTGATGGAATACTGATGCGGAGCTTCATTGAATGGGCACTAATAATTTCGACCGCGAGATATCTTCGTCATGAGGGTCCAGTACGTGCAAAAGCCGGTCTGCGAGTAGCACTTTTTTGAAGTGAAAACTTCTACGGGCGCGTTGATGCGTTGATTGTTGGGCACTGAACGAGACTAAGCCGTCACGCTCGGCTATGTAACGCTCGTTCGGGTAAAGTCGGCTCGAGTCGAGTCGACTCAGGGAGCGAGAGAGATATAGTTAACGCGTCTCTGCCGGTCTCTGCTATACTCACTGGGCAACCGTTTCACGCTCGGGTTTGTATTATAACGCTAACTAGCGGTATTTAATTTCAATTAAATTGAAATTTAGAATAAATACGCGAAATATTGTATTTTTATTTTCTGAAAAACTCTTGTCCGCGTGCAGATGCGATCTCGAGCCGCCCGGGTGTGAGGCCGGCACATTACCGTTAGACCAGCGCGGGTACTCGTATGAGAATTATCATATCGTCTTTTTGTATATATACATACATGCGTACGTATGAATTTTTGAAGTGAAAACTTGATCAGACCGAGCGAAATGTTATATATTTTTTAAATATAATATAGCACAAAAATGGAAAATGGAAAATGTAAATGTAAATGAATATAGAACGAAAAAAAAAGTTGTATTTCGTATTATTAACCTCGCCTTGATGAAATTTTCACTTCTGCCGTGTGGTCTTAAGCACACCCATTTTTTTTTTTAATATCTTGCAAAGTATGTATTCTATAAAGATTTATTATGAGAATAGAAGTACTCAGAATAGGATTTCAAATAATTTTTCTATACGCTTATACATATAAAAAAAAGTCGTGTGATAGCAACACCTCACTATTTTTTTTAATTTCTGGTGTATTTTAAAAACTTTTTTGTTTTTGTTTTTTCTTATTCTATTCGGATAATTATTGTCTTCATATATAACGCGTACCAGTTTAGCGACATCTTTTGAACAACTTCGATTACGATTACTTAGAAAATCGTATTTCAAAAATTTTTGAAATTAGGATTACTGTAATCGTTAACCGAACGAACTTAGATTACGATTACAGTCATCGTAATTTTGAAAAAGTTTAAATTACGATTACTGCAATCGTAATCTAAGTTCCATTGATTAACGATTACAGTATTCCTAATTTCAAAAATTTTTGAATTACGATTAAAACAATCGTAATCCAAGCCGCAATCAATTACACCTGTAACCCTTATCGCCCAGCTCTGGTTGACTTTATGTCCGAATTTTTTGTGATGTAAAGTATATCACATTCGAAAACAAAAACGGTACATTTTTCTTTTTATAAGAAGAATCATTGTCCTCTGCTTTCATATTCTTGACACCACTATCACGTAAAGTTTAGAGCTAACTTGTTAGTTCCGCATTATTGGCTTCCAGTACAGAAGCTTCACGTTTCAAGCTGCAAATAATTTCTTGCAGTATATAAATTTCTTCCTTAATAACACTTTTAACAATGAAAGAAAATTCTGAACTTTTTAAAAGGATGAGTATTTCCTCAGAAGCAAATCTTAATCCCGGAGACATTTTGGTTAAAATCACTTAATTCGTAATATATTATCAATAAAATACTCGTGATTGAAAACACGTTGACTACAGAATATTTTCAGCTGACCGTTTATAAATATAACACAACTTTGATAAAAAGAAAATTTGTAATATGTCATCGAGCTAAGATAACCGAAATGTTGACATGACCTTCTATTATTGTGCCAATATTACAGAGAATTAGGCTTGTAGAAAAACACAAAAAATTAAATATCTCAAAAACCGTTGACTTTTGTATAATGTATATTTGTCTAAATCAGTTACAGTTAACCTTTACTAACACGTCCTCCAAGATGCACTTTTATGTACAAATCATCCTGTATACGCAACTATATTAAAGGCAATAAATACAAAGATAGAGAAAGAATTTAACCCATATATTCGTAACTTTTATTGACTTCTGTCTTATCTTATACTAGCAAACTCTCACGACAGAATCCAATGAATTTATTAACGACTCTTTATAAATAAAGTAGGTATAAAAATAGCGGAATAAATTTTATTACTCTCTATTGAATAACAACCGTAGGTGTTTTTCTTTACCGGGAAGAAAATCTTTCCAATAAGGATCAAAGGAAGATGTGGACAAACAGAAACAATAAAGGCGCACATCTTTTCTTTTTCGAGAAGCTTTAACGCCTTTTCTGGGCCACTGAACGATTGAACACACATCACAGGGTAATTGCTTTGGGTGTTCGTACTTCTCCTTACAAGAATAAATAAGCTATATATAGCTATAATACATATCACATCCTGAACGCTGGAGGCGTTGCTGTTTGATTAAATCTATATTAGAGTATGTTTTATGTGTTTTATCTTTTCGCTTGGATATTCCATTTGGAAAGCCGAATTTCCAGTGATAATTGCAAAATGTAGAAAGCCGAACGTTTTATTGCACTGAGGATTTATTGCATTCATCATTAAAAAGACTTTTATGGACTACTAAAAACGAAATTATTTTTGAAGTTCCGCATAATCTAATTTGAAATTATATTGAGCGTAAGTTATTTAAAAATTTTATATTGAAGTTTCATAGTGAAATTTGAGTAAGTACATAACATACTACACCTGTAAAAAGTTAAACAATAGACTTTCTAAAACAAGATGTATTTTAAACAGTCATTCTAATACTTGAAAGCAGTATTTGCATCTACTTTATTTTATATTTTATATTGGATACCAGCAATCTTCTGCAGCCGAGCTTTGGAAACCAACTCTTTTTTGGAAAATCATAAAGTTTTTTATAAAATGGACGTCTTAATAAAATATAGTCCATGGTCACATAAAATAAATGTACATCCTTAAATTACTTTTGTTATAGAATTGGAATTATATTCTTATTTATGAGATAATCTTACAATACTTTTACTACAGACGCTACATAAACTATCATTTAAAAACAATTATTCATTACACTAATTTGAAAGTTACGAGGGAAAGAAGATTCCATTTTCCCTAACTTGCATAGATCAGTGTACTTGCATATACTTCGTTTCTTTATGTTAATAGTAACATTTTACTCACATATTTATTAAAAACATAAAACTATAATTTTTATATAAAAATTTGTAAAGCACATACGTATAAGAAGGTCGTTTCAACAACACATTCTTTGTCCATGCTTTTGAAAAGGAATCGAATACTATAAAACACATGTTTGTAAACATTTTACTATATAATTATAGGCAACATACCTTTGTATTACTTATTTTTGTATTAAGAAATACTAGTGTTATTACTTCACGAATAATAAATACTACTTATAACTTACTAAGTATTGATTGTTTTCTTTCCACAAATTGCATAAAAATCATTAAACAAATAGATTTTAATAAATATATTTCCTATTAATTACAGCAACACTTAATTTAATCAAAAATATAATGAGTAGTGAAAATATAAATAAACATATTTCTCAGAAGTAAAAAGTATAATTTTTTAAGTGTATCGTAATAAATCCATTCCATTTATACTAAATAAGAACACTTATTTTGACAGTTGGAAAACATAAATAATACTTCAAATATAAAGAACTTGTTATTAATTATTCACAAAATAAAAAATAGAATATTTAGTCAGTGTTTATTTGCTTATTTTAATATATGCATTGCTTACTAATTATTACAAACCTTATTTTACCTACATTAAAAATATAACAATAATAATTCAAATACAATTAAAACATCAGGAATGAATTATTCATAATAATACAAAGTATAATTTATGTCATCTGTACTTGCCGATTATAATAAATAAGCAGATTCACACGCACAATAATAAATAAAACTAGGTTATGATCATGACCGTTACGACAACGGCGGAATTTTCATGTAATATACTAACATGCCGCCGACGGCGCAAATCGACAAAACAAATACACCTATTCTGCCGTGTCAGCACAACATACTGCCTTTGTCGGCGAACATGTTACTACAATCGTAAAGATTCCGCCGACCATAGCTCTCAGTTAAAACGGCGTTAAAAAGAAGATATTTGCTGTATGTTTTTGCTCAAGTTTGCATTTAAATGTTCGAAAATTATATACTGAATATTATCAAACAGAAAAATAAGAACTCATAAGCAGTTGAAAAATGAGAAATTCTCTCTAGATAAAGTAAGTTTCTCACAATCAGCATTGTTGTTTGTCCTTTTTTTTTTGCTTTTATTAAACTAAAGTGTTGCTGGTTAGGCAGATGAGAATGACCTCTAACAGGAAAGTAATAATTTTTTTTTGAACAATTTTCAACCATGTACAAGTAAATAAAGAAATCGGACCATTCCACAGTTTTTGTTCTGTTCTGGGCAACTACCACTAAGTAAAACTAAATCATATTTGCATTGTACTCCTCAAATATTGAAAGATTTTAGTAATAATAATATGATATCGCGCCAACGCCATAATCATACACACACATTGTGGCATAATTCGTGTCTACATCAACATCATGTATGCCAAACATATAATACTTCAACTGACTTTCAAAAAAGGCATAGGCAAGTTTTGTATGTAGTCAAGTTACAAATAAATCAATTCACCTTGCCTTGCACGTAAATAAAATTTTCTTTTGTTTTTTGATCCATTCCAGGATACATTTGCGGCATTAAATTGTCACAAACTGAAGAGATTAATAACCCGAAAGATATGTTAAATTTCTTTTTGAAAACAGTCCGATATGTCTTATAAGTGATATGAATCTTTAACTTCTCAAATAATGCACGCCTTCACACAAGTGTTTCGACGATTGCTACATTCAACGAATTAGAGTACGAATTGCTGGAGCATTTATCGTATTTACCAGCTATGGCTCCCTCAGCAATCATCTGTTTCCAAACCAAAAATGTCTTTCCTGAAAAGCGCTTTACATCAAAAGACGAAGCTATTGCAACCGTGGATGGATATTTTGCAAACTTCCGGAATCACACTTTAATTATGGTGTTGAATTATTGGGAAAAAGATCCGTAAATGTACTGATGTTTTAATGGATTATATTGTAAAAAAAGTTTCGTCAAATTTTATTTCCATTGTTAGGCCAAGAACGTTCAGACAGCCCTCATACATTGAAGTATGTTGTAAACATAAAATGTTTTTATTAAAAGCTTTGGCATCCACCTTTTATTAAAATAAACGTTTCTTGTTTACTATAAAAATTACATTATTCCATGGCAAAATCAAAAGGTAGAACAAGAAGTTACTCTACTTGCTGAATTGAACAGTAAACATCACACTTTCCAAAAGTTTAACAATTGTTCAAAAAATCGGAGCAATTCTAATGTAAGACTGTATTTCACTTTCCTGATCAAGTCAATGATGAAGAACTTGATGAAGTAAAAATACCCAACAAAACTTGTTTTAGAATTGTCAAGTCGACTGCTACCTTAGAGCATGTTCTATTCATTTTCATTAACTTGATCACGTCTTTAACAGTTTTTAGTCAAAGAGGCGCTATAAAGCTTTTTTCAAGTACATACAGTGTAAACAAAATTTTATTTTTCAACCCTTGCCTTGGTGAAATGGTTAAACGTGATTTAATTCACCTATTATTTTATATATATTGCAGCGTTTTCGGGGTCGAAATAAACAACTCGTGTAAATATACAGAACGTTTCAAAATATTTGCACGAGTTGTTTATTTCGACCCCGAAAACGCTGCAATATATATAAAACAATAGGTGAATTTGAATCACGTTTAACCATTTCACCAAGGCAAGGGTTGAAAAATAAAGTTTTATTTTATATTTTGAAACAGTCTGTATATTTACACACTTAGAACTAATCACAATATAAAAATATAAAATAAATGTATCGCACTTAAAACTACTACAAATAAGTTAACACACTACTATTTATGTCTGTAATATTTATGTATTTCTTGAACTGTAATAACGCTGCACCATTCACTATATTTATGTTTATTTGCACTGTACGAATACTACTGAATGAATTCATTCTTTCTGGGCACCGGCCGCTTTTATATCAGCATATAAGACTCTAGAAATATACGCGAAACCTCTCGCGCCATTCTCGATAGCCCGAGAGAAGAACCAGACTTTCTGTCGCTTACGCATTACATATGTGTGGATGATTTATGACTTATTTACGGTGCGTCGCGCTGATGTTTATTTTTCTTTTGTGGACTTATTTCATTACAATATTGTATTGAATTTTACAAAATGCGATGTAGTAAGGTAATTAACACCCTTTAGTTATTTAGCAACTACTACGTCTACGCTACTGGTACAACTAATTCACCAAAAATCTTGATGAGCATTTGATAAATGTAAAACAACCAAACTTGATGAAAAACTTGACAATTTCTTTGCAAAGAAATATGTTTAAGTATAACAACTTTAAAAGTAGTGCGTAACCAAAGTATAGCAATAAAAACATATATCAATAATTGGTTAGGAAATTTTACATTTTAAATCATCATATTATTTTAAAAAATAGAAATGCCCAGTGTTAAAATTGTGTCACTTTCATTAACCTATTTACCCCAAAAAGGCCTTCTAAACCGGCCAAATGTGCTTTCTTTTTTTCAATTTAATATCTATATTATTCAGAGAGCCGCTTCCATATGTTGATAAAGGCACACATGATATTTTTAAATTGCCCATTCAAATATGCATTAGACCTTGTCTATCACAAGTGAAATGATATGTACGTTACGTTCATCAGACCTTTTTTTTGTGACAAAAAAGTCCTCTGAATTTTTTAGGTAACGACGTGATTATGTATAAAATAAACATTATCTCTATGTTACGCAACCTTCGATTATGATGTATAAGTTTGCAAATATGTACTTTGCCGAGAGAAAGTAAATATCTTTAAATTCCTGTGCGTTATTGTTTTATTCATAAGTGTATGTATGTATTTGCTAACATTTTAAAGCAGCAAATCTTTCAGATAGGTTGCGAGACTAATTCTATTTGCAATGTGATCAGTGCAAAAACTATGATATAATGCATTCTTGGCTATTACTGTTGCTAATTACTTTTAAAACAACTACCTACCTTATTTTTCGTATGATATATTTGAAATGGTAGATACATATTAGTAACCCTATGGTCCATCGTAGCGAGATTTTGAGAACTTTATTATTCGAAAAGCAACAGAATTTAACTAAAACACAGTATACCAGTAAAAAGACATATATTGGCCGTTTTTATGTCTTAAAAATTATGCCGCGCAAATGACTTTCTCTTTTTTCTATAACTTCCTGAAATCGGAAGTTGAAATTCTGCATAACACGCCGCAACATATCTAACGGAATGTTGCCAAAAACGTTGCTTTAGAATAGCGCATAAAAGTAATCGCACGCCGTTAGGTCTGGCGATCTTGAAGGCCACTCAATGTCCTCGTGTCGTCGCACAGCAGTCATTGATACCCTTGTGGTATGTGCAGATTCAATTGCTGTGTCAGAAAGTAGTTTATCATGTCAGCATAGCGTGCAGAATTGATTGTTACAGCATTTTCATTGTAATCCTCAAAAAGTAGGGACCAATAATTCCCATAGAGAACATTACACACCATACCGTTACCTTAGGACTGTGTAATGGTTGTTGGTGAAGTTCCTTTGGATTTTCCAAAGACCATTAACGGCTGTTTCGCTTATTGGTGTAGCCTGATAAATTGAAATGGGCTTCAGCAGGCATCCATAAATTATTAACATCAATTTCTTGTATGCTCGCTGTACTGCTACCACAGAGTCATTATTTTTGTAATACGATTTGATTACAAAGAACGTTGCTCGCCGGACTACTGTTCCATGATTACTGAATGGCATAAAATGTCAAATCATTTGACAAATAAATCCATATGTAGCAACCTATGCAGAATTTCAAAATAAGGTTTTCAAAGTATCCCGTTATTATTGGACTGTAAAACGTCTGTCGTTTTACATTCCATGGCAAACTTTTATCAATATAATTTTTGATTTCGCGGTATAATACTACTATGTTGCGAGTGCTACATCTTGATATTGTGTAACTTTTCATCGAAACAAAGAGAGGTAGAATTGGTAACATAGTCTGTTCTCCGCATGCGTTAAATTAAAATGTCATTTTGAAAGATAAAAAGTGATAGATAAATACAAAACGTAAGTATAACCTCTGATTTAAATTAACAACTATAACCATAATATTACCGCAAGTATAGGCAAAACGGTTTTTTTTTATTGAATCAGCAAGTGTGCAAATTTAGTTAAAACGAGTTCATTGGTGGATTTATAGAAAATACGATGTAGAAGAATGAATGCCCATTAAGACATAAACAAACGATATGCAGTCTGATTCCAGTGGATTTTGAACAGAAAAACTTGTGAAATTATAACTGCTGCATAGATTTGTGTTTAATGAAATTTTGTAAAATTAAATTATTGAAAATAAATAGCGAACGCTGTATTTCGACTTATAGACAGCACATAAATTAATATTTTACAAACACAATTAAATATATAGTTTATATTTCAGGTTGTATTTTATTTCGACATACAATTATGTTATGAATTTTTAATCTTAGAAATACAAATATAATTATGAGCAAAGTTCATATTCTCCTTAAGTAGTAAAAAATTAAATTTTATTGTATTTATGTTCACAATTCTGTATCCATTTTGCGCATACCCCCTATAATTTAAAACAATAAATTTATTTCATTGCAAAATATAGTTTTATGAGTTAACAGATACAATTGTAAGATTCATAAAATGTAACAATATCATAAAAACAGAAATATTGTTTGAGGCTGTGCCTGCAGTCATCTTGCTATTCACAACACTGCGCTATTTAGTTTAACAATGTAAATAATTTTACTTTGCTTAAAATTTAGTGACAGAAATTACAATACTTAACTACCATATGCCAAAGTATAAACAAAAACTAACAACATTCAGTTGTTGTGTGATTTACACAATCATCGAAGCATCACGGCATGAATTCATCTAACCGGCCAATCTCTTCTTGTAATACTAGATATATTTCAGCATATTATTATCTCATACCATCTTGGGTCTGTGATGAACATGTCAAAATTCCTCAACCATTTATGTCCCATATATGTTCTATTAGCCATATACCGGCAAAGTTGGTAGATCATGTCAAAAGAGGTTTAATACATGCTTTATCCTATGGAGATATACGAGTATATTGTTTTTATAATAAGGCACTTCAGCCTGAAAAATACTCTATCGTATATATCGAAAATGAGTCAACACTTGAAAACTCCTTTACTGAAGGTGATGTTAATACATATCTACCTAGATGTTCTACTGAACAGTGAATTATATTCTTGCAAGTTGCCTTGATTCATTTTGGTGTTATTATTATATCACAAATTATGTACATGGCCTATACAGAGACGTTTTTCTTTCAACTCTAACGCAATTGCAATGTAAATGAACTGACTATAGGTTTTAATTAATTAATTTACTATAACATAACTACAATTTATACAACTTGTGACAAGTATATTTCATCAATACGATCGTTTGTTTGTCTTGCTTCGTCCATTTAAGTAAAATTAAATTATTTTTTCATGTTTAATAAGACCTAACAATTAATTATCAAGAAGGTTATCGATTTTTAACTCTTTATGCTTGTTTGACGATTTACAAGCTTTGATTAAATATTTATAACAATACATATATGTGATAAACAAACGCAGCTGATATAGAAAGATAATTTTTAGCGCATGCGCAGTTTTAACCGCGTCTCCAAGAACGATATATTATATTGTTTTCTATTTCACTATGTTGGAGCGAAGTTTTCCTTGTCTACATGCATTATAGTACTAAAAAGAGTTTCTTCATTATTAGAAATTCGTTCAAGTTACGTTTTCTTTTTCTCATGTTCTCATACAAATATATTACAAGTATTTCATTAATTCTTAAGATACAATTTAAACGTTTTTAAAAACGTCAAAATCATAACCAAAATGGCTATATAAGCTATATAAATTACTACACTTTGACGTCTAACAAAATGTTTACAGCATGATGAAAGCTAAATAATTGACTATTCATAACGGGAATTTACAGATACGAAATCCCAACTACACATTGCAATAATGATTTTGGTTTTTACCAAAAGTAGAGCTGTGGTTATTCCTTTGACGTTTCGTGATAAATATCGTTCTAATTTAACGGCTGTTCCGAACAAGCATAACATTAGTTTGTTGAAAAATAAATTGAAGTTGGGTGCAAGATTGGTAGAAGTATTGCACATTGGACAGGTTGCATGCCGTTTAATGTGTTCATATGCTAATAAAATTTATTAAATTATATAAATTCGTGTATTTATTTTTTTAAATTGGTTATAAATTGAACTTACGCCTTTATTAATTATGCTTTACAAAACAATATATATATATATATATATATATATATATATATATATATATATATATTATATATATATATATTGAATATATTGAAAAGATTTGCGTTACATTTATTAGTAATTTTTTTTATTAAGATATCCATTCTTTCTTAACTTAAGCCTATGATTTATTTTAAATGTCAAATGTAGTCTGTGTTACTTAGATATTACATCAAATTTTCATGGATTACAAAATCTGTTGCCACATAAAATGTCATTTGTCGATTTTCGTCATTTGTATTTGTCAATTTTAATGAGTTATATCTGGTTAAAATTAAACATTACTTTTAATAAGCCAATTCTTCCTCTTCTGTTTCATAACTTATTGTAATAAATAATTTTGACACGTAAACATTTGAAATGGAGGTAATGTTTCTAACCGGTACTTTTCTTCCCGGGTACGATTATATTTACAGTCATTTTCTTTTGCTTTTCCGCTTTTGTCAATTGCGTTTCACTATTTGTCAAATTACTTTCCCTTTATATCAATTGATTTTCTTGTTTATATGTAGGTATGTATACCTCTACCATTTTATAAAAAAAAAGTATAGCAATTTGCTCATAAAAGTGAGCATTTTTTTTATTTAGATACAAACACAATGTAACATCTATGTAATCTAAACATAACTCAATTCGAAATTTGATTTCTTTGTAAACAGATGTGTAAAAATGTCTCCATGTGTTGAACATAATTCAAACAATTTTGTGGACACTGGTGAAAATAAAATACGATAATTTTAAGTTTCAAAATAAATTTAATAGTAATTCCACTACAATATTGTTTCGTCACACAGTGACTTCATCAGGTGGATGAATGACTGATATTTTTACAAATGTACAAGATATATATACTAAGCCTAAGATTACAAATTTAAAGAAAGTAAGGGGGAGTTACATATATCTGTATGGTCATTTAATATGCTAATCCTAATTTATTATACCTAGCAATTTCTAGAGACTCAAGTAAATTTAGTTTTTTACTTTTTTCTTGTATATGCAAGATTTTATAATTATTATTAAAATTGTGATTATTTTCTATACAATGATTAGCAAATGTAGAATCTGATTTCTTATCTCTATAGCTTCTTTGATGTTCAGATATCCGTTGAGTAAAGCTTCGTCCTGTTTGGCCAATGTATGACATATTACACTCACATGTTAATTTATAGACACCTGAACTAAGTTTTTTGTCCGATTTGTCCTTATTGTTTTTTAAAAATCTTTCAACTGTATTATTAGTTCTATATGCTATGGCGGTGTTAGAGGATTTTTTGATTAGAGAACAAATTTTATCTGAAGTTTTACCGATGTAAGTTACGGGAGAATAATGTAATGGCCCTTTTATTACTTGTCTAGGATATATTAATGAACGTGTAATTATTTTTTGTTTGTGAAGGAGGATGCTGTTGATAGTATCATAAGAATATCCATTATTTCTAGCAATAGTGTGAATTCTGTCTAATTCTATATCAAAATTAGTTTTATTAAGGGGGGTATTTAAAAGTCTGTGTATCATAGATTCATATGCAGCTAATTTGTGTTTTATAGGATGAAAAGATGTGGCATGTATTGTTGTGTCTGTATGTGTGGGCTTGTGGTAAATGGCAAAATCATGTTTATTAGCGTTATGTGAGATCGTAAGATCTAGGAAATTAATCGAACCATTATTTTCTAATTCTAGAGTAAATTTAATATTAGGATGAACAGTATTTAAATAATCAAAAAACATTTTTAACTGTCTTTCCGTACCATTAAAGCAAACGAGTATGTCATCAACATATCTAAACCAGTAAATGCATTTCTTAAAAAGGGGGTGAGAGCTAATAGTTTCTTCGAAGCGATTCATGAAAAACTCTGTTAATAAGGGACTTAATGGGTTTCCCATGGCTAATCCTGTCGTTTGTGTATAGTATTCATGGTTAAATTGAAAATAATTTTGTTCAATACAAATGTTAAGTAGATCTAAGATTTCTTCGAATATAACGGGATTCGTGTGGTGTTGATGTAGTTTTAATTTGATGATGTCAATTACTTCATTAGTTGGGATGTTAGTGAATAGATTACAGACATCAAATGATACAAATTTAGCATTTTTAGGAATATCTAGATTAGAAATGTTATTCATGAGATCGAAAGAATTTTTTACGGAAAAGTAAGATTTAAATTTTGTATGTTCTAATCTACTTAACATTTGTATTGAACAAAATTATTTTCAATTTAACCATGAATACTATACACAAACGACAGGATTAGCCATGGGAAACCCATTAAGTCCCTTATTAACAGAGTTCCTCATGAATCGCTTCGAAGAAACTAATAGCTCTCACCCCCTTTTTAATAAATGCATTTACTGGTTTAGATATGTTGATGACATACTCGTTTGCTTTAATGGTACGGAAAGACAATTAAAAATGTTTTTTGATTATTTAAATACTGTTCATCCTAATATTAAATTTACTCTAGAATTAGAAAATAATGGTTCGATTAATTTCCTAGATCTTACGATCTCACATAACGCTAATAAACATGATTTTGCCATTTACCACAAGCCCACACATACAGACACAACAATACATGCCACATCTTTTCATCCTATAAAACACAAATTAGCTGCATATGAATCTATGATACACAGACTTTTAAATACCCCCCTTAATAAAACTAATTTTGATATAGAATTAGACAGAATTCACACTATTGCTAGAAATAATGGATATTCTTATGATACTATCAACAGCATCCTCCTTCACAAACAAAAAGTAATTACACGTTCATTAATATATCCTAGACAAGTAATAAAAGAGTCATTACATTATTCTCCCGTAACTTACATCGGTAAAACTTCAGATAAAATTTGTTCTCTAATCAAAAAATCCTCTAACACCGCCATAGCATATAGAACTAATAATACAGTTGAAAGATTTTTAAAAAACAATAAGGACAAATCGGACAAAAAACTTAGTTCAGGTGTCTATAAATTAACATGTGAGTGTAATATTTCATACATTGGCCAAACAGGACGAACCTTTACTCAACGGATATCTGAACATCAAAGAAGCTATAGAGATAAGAAATCAGATTCTACATTTGCTAATCATTGTATAGAAAATAATCACAATTTTAATAATAATTATAAAATCTTGCATATACAAGAAAAAAGTAAAAAACTAAATTTGCTGGAGTCTCTAGAAATTGCTAGGTATAATAAATTAGGATTAGCATTAAATGACCATACAGATATATGTAACTCCCCCTTACTTTCTTTAAATTTGTAATCTTAGGCTTAGTATATATATATATCTTGTACATTTGTAAAAATATCAGTCATTCATCCACCTGATGAAGTCACTGTGTGACGAAACAATATTGTAGTGGAATTACTATTAAATTTATTTTGAAACTTAAAATTATCGTATTTTATTTTCACCAGTGTTACAACAAGTGTCTCCCTTATCAATTAATTTTGTAGACGTATACGCTCAGATCCATTGTGTACCTCTGTTTTCACTGGCTGAGTAACTTTTCTAGTGGATTTAGAAAATGGCTATAAGCATGAACAAACACTGGAAAATGACCATGACCTCTAATGAGGGCCAAACCTTCCTCACTTCTATGGAATCTTACATTGTCCACAACAATATGAGCCCCTTCTACACCCTCATTATGTAAATGTTGAATAACGTTGTGAGAAATTCAGAAAACTGCAGTACATCAAAGGGCACATCTTGAATTTCAAACAAATACAAAGAATTTACGTTCATTACAGCGCAACAGAATAATTGCGCCCTCTGAACTGTACTTTTATTTTTGACGCTCTAGTATTTTTCACAAATCTTCCGTAGGAAACACAAAAATATATTTATATTCCGTATTCGTTAATGAAAAACATGTTTTCTCTTTCCAAGGTCATTCTGATTATACTGCACTGCGTAATCAAAACGAGCTTGAATAATGTCCAGTGTATTTATCCTTTCAGGAAGAAATGATACTTTTTTTAACAGAATAAGGAAAGTTGCTCTATTAATCGTAGATAGTGCTATTTGTTGAAGAAGTGGCCATTGGTTTAATTAAGTACTTTTATTGCAACTGGCGGAGGATTAAAGAACAACCTAGGTCAATCCAGTAACAAATCTGTTCTTTTTGAGCATTTAATAATTTTTGCTGCCGATATCCTGCACTTGATTTTGCAGTATTATTATTTTTCCTATATAGTATACAAACCTCCGTGAAAAGTTTCATTGCTGTCTCGAGATAAAGTTACCTGCTTTATCTCTCGAGTTTTCCTATATGTTGCATAATTTTTTCTAACCGTATCGGGCAAAACGAAATGAAATTTTGAATTAGGTTATGTTTATAACACTGTGTTTGTATCTAAATACCAAATAAATTTCTCACTTTAATGTATAAATTGCTATATTTTTTTATAAATTGTCAGAGGTATACATACCTACATATAAGTAAGAAGAGCATAGGATATAAAGGAAAAGTAAGTTGACAAGTTCAGCTGACGTTTAGTCATTTGACAAATAGTGAAATTCAATTGACAAAAGCGGAAAAGCAAAAGAAAATGACTGTAAGACACTGGTTATTACCGTAACCAACTTGTTCGAACCTATGACGTTTCTATGATGCCCTGATATATTCATTTTGGTAGAAACTAAAATGCTAACATAATTAATACCCCTATTTATTTTAACATTTTCTATTTGCAATTTGTACATTAACTAATCCAAACAAAACTGAATACGTATTTTTTGTTTTTCTTTGCTTATTTATTTATTCAAACTTATTGTGCATAATATTTGTTTTTCCGTATTATTTTGAATTTTTTTTCCCAATTCATTATTTTAGCAAAGCGACATTTATAATAAAATTAGACGAGTACTTACGAACAAAAATGTTGGACATCAGGGTGGCGGGCAGGCAGAATACGATAACCAAAATGTCAGCGACAGCCAGATTGACTATGAAAAAGTTCGTGACCGTCCTCATACGCGGCGACCTAAAGACCACCGCTATGACAAAGAAATTGCCCACGATTCCGATCGCGAAAACTAGCAGATAAGCCACGCAATAAACTATTGTCATCGTCATGGAATGTCTATAAAATAACTCCGGTATGAAGGCGGACTCTGTTGCATTCAAAGAAGCATTCATGACCAGCGTGGCGCCGTTCGTTTTGATTCCAATCTCGAAGATAGCAGCCCTGTGGATGTCACTGCTTTCCGTGTGCTGCGAGTTCGACATCTCCAGGAGTTTCCCGTGAAATTCCACCGCCAACATTTTAATATCCTCACTTGAAAATTTATGCGGAATTATGTCCGGACCACCGATGGCATCCGCCGCTGATTTAAGACCTTCCTGCAGAAATTTCTCCTCCTCGCGGTCCTCTTGTTGGTACAGCGATGACAATTCGTGCTTGACGTCTTGTGATTTAAATGGGGCCATTTAATTCGTTCCCCACCGGATTTACATCTGTTTGTGGTTCATGATGTCGCGTGCAAAAGATTCAATTTGATTATTTCAAATCGCGAATTATCTTTCGACGCGCAGCAATCAATTTGCGATTTGTTATGTTATCACCTGTGTATTTTGCAGAGATGTGTGAAAAATCCGTGTAACAATTATTCGTCTTGCTAGTAAATTGATATTCAAAAATTGTTATTTTTTTTATAAGCTAACGTCGAGAGCGTGTCGTCCGTTCATGTGATTTCGTGAAACTTCTGTGTCCGACGACGCGTCGGTCGTCCGTAACAGTTCGCGTTTCGTTGTCGAGTGCAGCGTCAGTGGAGCGTCGCGACGGCTTGTCTGCTATATTGCAGTTGCGTGTGGCGAATGGATTTTCGGAAGGTCGCTTTTACGCGGATCAAAACGAGCGGCTGCGCTCCTATCATCCTATCTTTTCCTTCCTACATTATGCTCATACATTATGTACACTGCCGCTGACAAAAAAAAAAGCAAAACAGAATTACACATATCACTTTGCACTACTTTATTACTTATATAATGTAATGTTCTAAAGTGGAATTACATGTATGCAAATAACTTCAAATTTCATGTACTTTATTACAAAAAGAATTATAATTAAGAGCCGGATTTTTCAAGGTCGATTAAAATGCTTGTAAGCTTAAAGGGGGGTTTTAGCTGATCGGCGTATGCCATAAAATATTCAGTTTCCATGCAAATAATCGCAAAAATTAAAGCATGTATTTGAAAAAATTGTCCCTACAAGAAGGAAATAACCAATATTTATTCTAATCACATAGGCTCAAATTTGTAATTATATTAAAAAATAGTTAAGATACAGCACTTTTTAAGTGATGTAAAGCTTACTGTGCTTATAAAGTATTGTTTTAAACCGCGACGACATGTAGGTTATTACTTTGTTTTCAGAAAAACACTACCTTCAAAAAAAATTATTTAAAACGAATGAGACTTATCATAAATTGAACACTGATAGAATAGCAGCACGCAATTCAAATCACATATCTGCATTTTTGTCGTGTCAAGGGATATGGAACGAATGGCCTGGTCAACTGCAGTAGGTTTGAACACCAAATAAAGATTATTCAATATTACTAATTGGTTGTGCTAGGTTCCTGGTGAAGCATTATTAAGGCTGTTCCAGCTAAGACTTTCGGGTCATATATCGCCATTATTATTGAACGAATTTTTTTGAAATTTAAAATGTAGATACTTTATTGAATGAGGATTGTGCTGTTACTTTTGAAATTAGTGAAAGTTAAAAAATGTAATTTTCACTCATCGTCTTTCTTTTTTCAAATTCCACGAAAATATCTTTGGATGGTTAAGTACCAAAAATCAAGCCTCTACAGAAAAAATGAAGTAAAACAAAACTTTGATTTCAGAGAAAAATAAAATTATGTTGCTAAAAATGTAATTTAATTATTAAGACAATTACTGCATAGAGAACTTTGAGAACAATTGTATAACGTTGCCAGGATTTAATTTGTACATCCCTCATAATTTTTGAAAAAGTCAAATTTCATTGTTGACAATTCAGTAAAAAGTGTTAATTTCGATTTTTTGTTTTCCCTTTCGAATAAAAATGGCTGAATTGTCTATGTAGGTATCTCAAAAAGGAGATCATTTTCGCTTATGGTGAATGTCACAAGGACGTAAACGAAACCGTAAGAGTTCTTGTCGAACGTCACCCGAACGAAGGCCTTTCAAAATTTAAAGTCAAACGAATAATAAATTTATTTGAAGACACAGGAAGTAATAATAATAATAATAATAATAATAATAATAATAATCTTTATTTCAAAGCTATATACAGTATTATAAATAACAAAGGTATATGCTAGAAACATGTCAAGGGTGAGTACATGATAAAATCATGCCAGAATTATACAGTATGTCCAAAGAGTCTGGAAACACCCAAATAAAATCGAAATGGATGATTTTTGAGAAAAATGCAAAAACAGGTCAATTAGTATTTTCAAAAAACTACTGGCTGATGGTATCTGTTTGGAATTTTTGATGACCTTGAAAAAGTTATGATGACATCAAAAAAAATTTAAATGTCAACGTCGCATTTTTAATTTTATTTTTGATAGATCTTTTAATTGTCTAAATGAAAAATGTAAAAAAATTTTTCATTTTACTTAAGAAAATGACCGAGAAAAATTTAATTACTTCTTCGAAAATGGAAAAGTTTGTCTTTAAAAAAAAAACATAGTTGGCTTAAAAGTCGATTATTTTTCAAACACATTTTGTTTTATTTGTGACATTCTGTCAAATACGAATTGTGCGTAAGTTAAAAAAATATGTTTAAAAATGGTTTTAAGTGAGAGGGAACGTATTCAAATATCGATGATGATTGGTTTTGGGGATAGGGCTCGTTCAGTTAGAGAAGTTTGCGACTTATTTAATACAGAACATCCGGAGCGTGCCCCAATTAGTATTTCTGCAGTGAGTAAGAATCACAAAAAATTTCAAGAAGAAGGCCATGTTCAAGATCGCCCTAGAAGTGGTCGTCCAAAACTCGCAGAAGATACGCAACTCGACTTATTATTGTCAGTAGAGGAAACTCCAAATTCTAGTACACGGCAGCTTGCTCGGGAGTTTAACGCGTCGAAGAGTACAATTGGTAATATTTTCCGGAAAACTAACTATCATCCCTACAAAATCTGTTTGGTTCATGAGCTGTCTGAAGACGACTTCGACAGGCGTTTACAGTTTTGCGAACAACTGATGCCTATGTGTGATAATGATCCGTTTTTTATCAGAAATATCTTATTCTCAGATGAAGCTACGTTCACATTACATGGGACTGTTAATAGACAAAACTTCAGGTACTGGGCATGCCAAAATCCGCTGGATGAGAGAGGTACGAACTCAGTATCCTCAGAAATTAAATGTATGTGCTGGTTTAATTGGTAACAGAATTATAGGGCCTTTTTTCTTCAACGGTAACCTGACGGCGGAAATGTATTTGGATTTTTTACAAAATTATTTAATTCCGTCATTAGCAGAAATATTTCGGAACCATGAAGATCCTAATTTGCCCAGCCAAAGAATTTGGTTACAACAAGATGGGGCTCCACCCCACTATGCCGGAAATGTTCGGCATTATCTCGTGAATACCTTCCCAAATAGATGGATTGGCAGGAGGGGGCTATCGAGTGGCCGGCTAGGTCGCCAGATCTAACGCCTATTGATTATTTTTTGTGGGGTTACCTAAAAAATAAGGTATACGCAACTAAACCTGAAAATTTGAAAGACTTGCGTCAACGGATTGACATTGAAGTACGAAGGATCACTCCTGAAATGATAGAAAACGTTCAAAATAAATTTTATTATCGTTTAGGGTATTGCCAAGATGCTCAAGGACAACATTTTGAACATTTATTGTAATTGTATTTTTGATTTCTACGATTAAAATTTTCTTTGTTTTCTATAATGATTTTTTTTTCAAAATTTTTCATAAGTAGAATGAAAATTTTTTTGACTGTCGTTTAGACAATTAAAAGATCTATCAAAAATAAAATTAAAAATGCGACGTTGCCATTTAAATTTTTTTTTGATGACATCATAACTTTTTCAAGGTCATCAAAAATTCCAAACAGATACCATCAGCCAGTAGTTTTCTGAAAATACTATTGACCTGTTTTTGCATTTTTCTCAAAAATCATCCGTTTCGATTTTAATTGGGTGTTTCCAGACTTTTTGGACACACTGTATAATAAAAGAAGTAATAACTAAGCAGTCCTTATCCACTAATTACATTGTAGGTTTGTTGAGCAAGCAAATTATGAATACCCTTTTAACATAACATAACCAAATCTACAGGATCAATAATTCAAATAGGCATCTATAAAGTAGCAGTTGATTGCCAGTAAGTGGCTTCTTACAGCACATCTGAAAAGCTTCAAATTCAATGACTGTTTAATTTGTGAGGGGAGCTTATTAAAAAGTTTGCATCCCATAAATAGTATATTTCTCTGAAAAAATGCTGTCCTGTGAGCATGTGGCAAAAGATAGTTTAGATTTCTCGTACTATATTGATGAGAGACACCAGCAGCAAACTCCGATCTAAATCTATAAACCAAGCATAGCAATTCTAAAATGTATGCGTCGTAAAACGTTAACAGTCTTTGATCAGCAAATAAGTTTCTACATGAATCACGGAAATTGAGGTCAAAAACAATGCGAAGTGCTCGTTTTTGCATTAAAAATACTCTATTACATCCTATACAGGATCCCCAGAAGCTAACACCATACGTCATTTTGGAAAAGAAATTTGAGAAGTAGTATACCTTCAACACACTTTGAGAGCAAGACCCCTTTAAGTTGCGAAGCGCATAACATACCCCAGATAATGCACTACAAACATCATCCAGTTGTGTGTCCCACTTGAGGCTCCGATCAACAGAAAGACCGAGGACCTTGGCGTGTAAGACCCTGTGTATATTGGGGAAGGAGGGGTCCAAAAAACCAGACGAAACACCGTCAGCAAACACAATACACTTCGTTTTTTCTTCATTAATTAACAATTTATTGACTTTCATCCAATTGTTTACTTGTGAAAGTGTAAGATTTAAGCTGTCAATCAAGTTCCTTAGAGTATCAGAGCAAAGAATAATATTAATATCATCAGCATAAAGTGATACAGTTGCCGACGAATGTAAAGTCCCGGGAAAATCATTTATGTACAACAGGAATAGGGTAAGCCCAAGAACTGAGCCCTGCGGAACCCCAATATCAGATTCAAGTGTTATTGACTCATGCTCCCCTACAGTCACTTTTTCTGTTCTACCATTAAGGTAGGATGTGAACCATTCAAGAGCAACATCGTTTATACCGTATCTCTCCAGTTTGTGTAATAGGATAGGATGGTTGACACAATCAAAAGCCCTGGTAAGGTCAATAAATAGAGCAATACTTAAGGTCTTTTGGTCAATACCACAGCAGATTTCTCTAATAAAGCGAAATAATGCTCTATTGGTAGAGTGACCAAGCAAGAAACCATGTTGACATTTGGTGAAAAGTTCAAACTTAAGCAAGTAATTAATTAATTGGTTCTTTACAAGATTGTTGCAAGAGCCTCTTTTATAAACCGGTTTAATAGAGGCTAATTTAAGTTTTGAGGGAAAGATACCCTTTTGAAATGAGAAATTTATTAGGTAAGTTAACGGACTGAGTATAGATCCATAACAGTTCTTTACAAGTGCAGATGAGACATCATCATTACCTGCACTAGCAGAACCAGTCAACCCAGAAATCACCGCCGAAACATCCGACTCTACCACAGATGACATAAAAAAAGAATGAGAAAAGGTCTTTATAAATTTATCCACCCCATTGAAATCAATGTTATTGGTATATGATGTACTAACTAGGTTATTAGGTAAGGAATCAAAATGCTGATTAAAGGCTTCACTTAAATCCGTATTAGTTAGATAATTGTCAGGAAGTACCTTACTATTTGTTGCTTTATTGCTGCGGTTCTTAATGACAGACCAGACAGCCCGAGACTTGTTGCTCGCTGTCAATATGTAAGAATAGTTCAGCTGTCTTTGCTTTTGTTTAAATAACTCTTTATAATGTCTTTCACATTGTAAGTATTCTTGTTTAAATTGCGGATACTTACTGCTCATATCTCTCATATATACCAATTTATTCCTGAGTTCAAGAATATCAGGCGATAACCATGAAATGCTTTGATTATTAATGTTGTTACGGCCTCTCAGCAGTGGAAAACATAAATCCATATAGTATTTAAAAATGTTAATAAACTTTGAGAAGGCATCATCAGGGCAGTTGCTCTCATAAACAGTTAACCAATATAGTCAATAAATAAACTATACCAATATTATTAGATATTTTCTTAAAAATCAATGTTGCCAAGAAAACAGCAAACGTGAGTCTAGCAAAAGTAGTTAAGAAATACGAAAAGATATAGATTAGAAAGAATTCTGCAATTTTATATCACTCGTAATCTCATGGATAGCTCATGTTTTACTACAGTAAATGTTTAGTAAAACATTAATTTTTATATATCTCGAGCAACGAATATTTCATAAAAAACAATTTATATATTCTTCTGAAGCCAATAAAATTCATTAAAACCAGAAAAACACAACAGTTCATCAGACCATCCTTTCCAGATACTTTCATTCTTACGTATGTACGTATGTATACGTATATGGCATATACGTATGCTACATGAATCTTCTTGATATCTATCTAAGGAGAGCACCGTATGTAAGTGTGTATTCAAGTAGAGCTGGTATTTCCACGTAGATACTCTTGAAAGGATATTATGCAAATTTCTATGTCATTTCCCTAGCAGTAGATTAGCAAGGTGGGCACGGAGCGATGTTAATTGAAATTATTCAAATTAACACAAATCCTGTATGTAATAGTATGTATTTTATTATGGCAGATTACTAGTTTATAAAAGATTACGCACAAAATTACAATTACTTTAATAATTGAAGGAATTTTTGTATTTCCGCGTTCTGCCTCTAGGTGCGTATAGAACTCCCATTTCCAAGTCAAGCGTCGTGGCTAAAGAATGTTCCTTTAGTGTGAATTTTTTAGTGACAGTTTTATGTGATCGTCGTTTGTCCAATTGTTAATCCATTTTCTTTCAAAGTTCATAATGATACACAAAATTTACCAAATTTGCCAAATTTTAATTGACCATCTATTCCCAACAATAAGTGAAATCTCCATAGTGTAACAGAACCAGCAGACATTCGTCCGACGACAAAAAGAACAGTCGCGCCGAATATTCGCCATTTTATATATGTACTGCAAAGAGACAGAATGTCTGTCGAATGTTCTACAAACATCGAGAGGAAGATGGAGTTTACGCGAATGCTTCCAGATGTTTCGTACGCGTATATAAAAGGCAGTTGAACGGATGGATGAGTAATTCCGGAATGAGACGTTCCTTAAGTAGTCATCCGCGGAACAGACCAAAGTAAAAATAAATATAAGAAATAAATAAATAGTTCCTTGAGTGGTAGCCCAAGAGTAAACATAAATATAAGGACAATACAAAATAAATATAGTGGTGCGTTGTTATATAAATAGAGGTGATATAAATACGGTAGCGTTACATAAATATTAGTAATATAAATAAATACAAGTGCTAATTTATATCGTAGTAGTTTAAGTGTGATACATTAGTTTTATATTTTTATATTGTAATTAATTTTAAGTGTATGAATATACAGACTGTTTTAAAAAAATAAATTGCACGAGTTGTTTTTTGCGAACCCGAAAACTTTACAATAGTTAGCGTAATAGTGAATCAGCCTATATACTTTTTTCAGAAATGTATTGATTATTATTTTTGAAAACAGAGTAGATATTTGTTCCCACATGTATTTTCCTTTTTACAATATGGGATAGTTTCAGTAGGTGTTGTGAATGAAAGGATTTAAAAATAGACATATTCTAATTCCCAAATTTGGACCAAGTGTCGAGTATTAATAAGACGTAAACTCGTGATTGAATAAAATAGAATAGAATAATTTATTGGTCCACAAATTATACATAAGTATGTTGGACAAGTCCTGTTACAAAAATATAAACAGAATAAAAAGTACAAATACAAATATAAAGAACACTCAATGTAAAGGTTAAATATTCTTGATGCTGTTAATATAGATTTAGAACTTACAAGTAGCTACGTGTATACATAATATGTGAAATTATAGTTTAAAATTACAATCTAAAAACTCCTGCAGGAAGTGATAGGCATTCACAGACAAAATTTGATGCAATTGATACTTAAAGAGTTTGGGCTGTAGATAACATTGTAAATGACAAAAGACACAAATAAATAAATACACACAATCAAATATATAAAAAGGTAAACAACATATCATATGACATATACACAGTTAGACATACTAACTATACTGGAGACGCGTTATATATATTCAATTGCACGTCACTTATGACGTTCACAAGCTGTCATACCTGTATTACAGAAACTAAAAAAGTTACTTCGTTAAATTATGCTTGGGGGCATTTATTTCATTAGCTTAAATACGAAATTTATAAATTGATCGTAATATACGCATTCATGGCAAAGAAAACACATAATTTCAGTTTCAATAATATTAAATTTCTTTCTTACATATTATCATAGTCTATTTTTTAAACTAGCGAGACGAATTTCTGAACATACGCCTATCCCAAATTACATGCACGAAAATCTTGAAAACAGTATATCGAGTATATCTGACTAATAGTTCAATTCGGTGTTGGCAGATAAATCATATCTGTCAAAAAGGCGTGTGTTGTATATATTTTTCCTGTCAAATTATTTATGTGTATTTTCACTTTGATATAAATAGTTTAAAAACAGTTCTTCTTAGAAGTGTACATCCTGTTTATTATTTAGTTGCGTCCTTTGAATATAATGCCGAAAGGTTTCTGTAAACAGTCGAAGCTTTTTACAAGCTTTTCTATAGTCATCTGTTAAATTTAATGCGAATTGATTAAATATTGGTTATTTTAAATTTTATTATGGATACGTTATGAAACATTTAAGATTTTTCGACAATCTAAATCAATATAATAAAAACTTGAGAAGCTCTTAGAGCATTTCAATTACTAAATATATTACGTTATAGGTATTGTATTGTGAATAATTTTTTTCTTTGGTTATATCAAATGTCACTGACAGAAATAAAAATAGATCCGGCAACATATACAATGCGAGTCGTCCTGGATCTATACTCCATTCAGTCTAAGAATAAAGTAGATGGCGCTACAATATGAGCACAGTTTACACACGATGAACTTTGTATTTTGAAAACAAGTAAAACATATGTTTACTGTCAGATGGATAGCAGGGATATACATATCTGATATCATTATATTTTGACATTTACGTACATTTTTATACAAGTTGGTAACTCATTCCTCAAGAAAAAGGAATGCACATGTCGTCTAATTGTACTTTTTTGTGCTTCATCCAATTTATTGTAAGTATGACGATAATTTCTTTTTCTTGGAGGAGAAATTGGAACTCCATATAATTCCATTTCTTTAATAATGCAGTACATTGTATTCCTATTAATACCCACTTCCTCTGCTGTTTGATTGACTGCAGCTGTTTTAGACATATTGTTTTTATCCTTAATGTACACATTATAAGCCATTTGCCTTTGTCCAGATCTTATGTGTTTCCCTTTACGATTTTTTGAAGGACCTGTTAAAACTGCTTCCGCCATACTATAGAATATTAGCGATTACGAAAAGAAAGTTAACGAAATTGATAAAATACCTTAACAAATGAATATTTCACTTGCGAGTTCTAAGAAGAACTATTTTTTAAGAATATTAACAACAAATAACTATGTAAAATACGGAAATCGACAAAATCTTTGAACAAAACTGTCAGTAAACAAATTTTTGACAGAACGAGCTAAATGCGATTATTTTGCCGGTGTAAATGCACACTCGATTTCAACCAATCACAAACGTTTATTTTAAGCCCTATCTTTCCCAATGCTTTATTCTTAGACTGAATGGAGTATAGTATGAGTTGAACCTAACGCATTTCCACCATACACAGTTATCATGTGTCAACATAGCCAAAAGTGTCACTGCTCAGTAACAGCGATAAATTCTTGCACCGAATAGACGCAATTAATTTGCAGAAGCTGGCGCAATTTCCGTTTAAACTCTTGGGCATTTTTCAAAACTTGCAATTCATCTGGTAACCTGTTAAAAAGTTGTAGCCCCATGGACACCGGTGACCTCTTTGCAATATTCAATCTATTATTCGGCAACCTGAAATCGTTCCTTTGCCTAGTATTGTATGCGTGTATTTCATAGAAGACACCGCCATAGATAAAGTCATGGCACTCAACTATCTGGGAGTTTCTTCAAGCCAGGATAGAAGCCAAACCTACAGGAGCGCAGAATATCCGCAGCCATGAATGACGTTATCTGAAGCAATAGGTACCTAAGCAAGCAAGCGAATGTCAAAATTTATAAAACATGTATTTAACCCATAATAATATACGTTATGGAGACTAGAGCCGTCAACATTGCAGGCTGACAAAAAATTCAATAAGAACTACAGAAATGAAAATCCTGAGAGAAGTATATCGGGATACACACTGAAAGATACAATCCGCAGCAAGGATATAAGAGACGAATGTCAGGTAATGGATGTAGTAAGATGGGGAAGACAGCGACGCGGACAGTGTAAGGTAGAATTCACACCAAAGCGATAAGCAACTAGCAACCAGCAACTAAAAACACGCAATGTGCGATGTAGTATCGGTTCTAGTTTCACACCAAAAGGATAAACGATTAGCTATCAGCAACTAGAATCACGCAAAATCTGTTCAGTTGTGACAAGATGTCCGACGATAAGGTTTTAGTTGCGTACTATATGCTTCGGCGGATGCGTAGACGAAAGTCTATCAACAAGAAACATAAACGGCAATATTGGATACGTCCATTTAATCTACAAAGTATACAATACAGTGTAAATATAGTTGCAAGAGAGTTAAATGTAGACAGGGAAAAATTTAAAGGATTCTATAGGATGAATCAAGAAAATTATTTGTCATTACTTGCACTAGTTTCCCAGTCAATTACGAAAAAAGATACACATTACCGAGAGGCAGTGAGTGCCGAAGAACGCCTTCTTATTACTCTAAGGTAAGGTAATACACAATTAATAATAATAATAATAATAATATTTATTGATCCGTAAAGTACTAAAAGTAATTATATATTATTTAGTTTATTATTTTATTTAAAAAAACGCGAAGGTACAACAATATGGAGTTATTCACTTATTTTCGTATGATGCAAAATATTGGGCTCTAGGTGAGGAAGGAGTACTTCCGGTATCGACAGAGTTAATGACCCAGGATGTAACCGTCGAAGAGGTAGTTGGGCGTTCCAAATCTTGTGGATCGTTACTATTCCAGGATGTCATTGTTGAGGGTGTACCAAGTGCTCCACGTTCTTGTTCATCCAAAATATTATCAATCATTTGAAGTACAGACGTTTTGAATTTTCGTTTTCGGCTACAGTTCATTTTTTTTACATCCGGTAAAAGACTCTGGAGAAACGTTAAATCGGCATCTGCTTTACTTTGTGTCTTTATATAATCTATAAAGCATTTATCAGCTTCATTCTCTAAAGCTGAAGTTGAAGGTGTTGCAGAAGCGGGACGAAACTTTTTCCGTGCAGTTTGATGATAAGCAAGTTCAGAGCGCCTAACACTGTCATCATTTGCGTTTTCTACCGTATGGTATTCACGGTGTTCAAAAACATTCGCTGGAGCTTCCGCTTCGTGTTGACTTTCAAGATGTTGATCATCAAGTTCCTGAGTGGCTGCATCCGTTTCATCCACAGGACCGTCGTCACTACTGGGGGATGGTAAATTTCCTGTCTGAGGTCGTGATTTTACATATGGTAGAATAAATTGCATCACATCTTGAAGATAGTATTTCTGCTTGATGCTTCCTGATCCCGATGGAGGCTTTCTTTGAGCTCGAGCAAAAGCAGTTCTAAGATTCTTCCATTTTTCCTTGCACTGTGTAACTGAAACAATGATAGTTATTGTATTATGTGTTAATATTATAGGTGCTTGTTAAGTGTATTGATATTATAATTGTTGCAGGTATTTAGCAACGGGAAGTAGCTTTGCGGCGCTATCTTTTCAATTCTTTCGAGGATGTAGTACAATAAGCTACATTCTTAGAGAAACAACAGCCGCAATATGGACATGTTTACAACCCCTCTACATGCCGGTACCGGACGCAGCAAAATGGAAAACTGTAGCTAATCGGTATTATGAGCTTTGGAATATACCAAACTGTTTAGGGGCAATCGACGGAAAGCATATTCGAATCAAAAAGTTCCGTAACACAGGATCACAAAATTTCAATTACAAAGGATACTTCTCTGTTGTTTTGATGGCAGTAGCTGACGCAGACGGAATGTTTGTAACAGTTGATGTTGGTGATTATGGTAGAAATAGTGACGGCGCAGTATTTAGAACAAGCAAGCTGGGACGACTGCTCAATCAAAACAATTTGAATATACCATCCCTACAACCTCTTCCACATGATGGACAGGATAATGCATTTCCCTTTTATTTTTGTGCTGATGAGGCGTTTCCTTTAAGGAAAAACATTATGCGTCCATATCCACAAAGAGTTTTAGATGATACAAAACGAATATTTAACTATCGATTATCCCGTGGTCGCAAAAGTGTTGAATGTTCTTTTGGTATGTTGGTCAGTAAATTTAGAGTCTTTGAAACTCCTATTGCCTGTGGGGAGGAATGCGTTGACAATATTATAAAAGCTGCTTGTGTTCTACACAATTTTATCCGCACAAAGGAAGGACGTTTAACAAGACCTGGTCTAGTGCATGATGAAGATAGATTGCAAGAAAATCAGATTACACATTTTCAAATCGTCTCTTCCGAAATTAATGAAAACAGTTCCGCAATCACACTACGGGATTATCTAGCTGATTATTTTTTAAACCCTGAAGCAGCAATCCCTTGGCAGTGGGCTTACTGTATTAATACATGATATGAATAATATAAGAACAAAGCACAATTGATTGCATTGTACCGTTTGATAACCATAATAAAAAACTAAAAAACATAACCTCTTTACTTACCTGATATCTTTGCTTCCTTTGCTACTAAATTCCATGTTTTTTCGGTGATTTGGCGTTTAGCATAGTCAGGGTTTGTATAGTCGTACAAACACGGGTATCTTTCCACAATTTGCACAAATATTATATTTTCTTTTTCTCCCATTTTGAACACAATCCAGCACAAAACTTCGACGATCACGCAACGCGTGTCTCTAGCAATTGGCACTCGATGTTGTTAGCGATATAAATCGTATGTTGTCGACAGATATTCTTCTGCGCGATATCACCGTCGTTCCGATGTGAATGGATACATAAAACATTGTGTACTTTTTGAAAACGATATATGTCGCGTATCGCGTGTTGCTGGTTGCTAGTTGCTTATCGCTTTGGTGTGAATTCTGCCTAACGAACATATCAACTGAAAGGATCGTACGAGACAGAATTTCCGATACACGGCGACCCTTGCACATCAAACAAAAACCAACTTGGAAGAACAGGCCAAAGGCCTACGCCAAGAGGAAGAAGAAGTCAGTATTAACCTATTGCCCAATATATTTATAATTCATTAATCTTTAAATCTTTGTTTACGACAAAGGTAATTAAATATTTGTGTTATGTAAGTGGTAATTTCGCAGAAGCATTTTTTTTCCTTTTGAATTTCCGCGCACAAGCATTTCTTTTTTAAATTCACATAAATTGTTAATAACATCAACTTGTTGAAGTTCGACTTCTTGAATTTGAATTTCTCTTTGTGATTTCCTTATTTCTTTCTTATGGGATTTTTCTTCTATTCTAAATCATAGGTCTATACGGCATTGATATAGCATCTGAATCGAAAGACCAGTTATATATTGGGAAAAGTATTTCCTGTAGAAAAAAAAACAAAAATTAAATGAGATACTAAAATTGGTGGAAAATCTGCAAAAATGAATTGCATAATATCCATGGCTGTAATTGCTAGCATGCAGATCTAATAGTTCATTAAATATCCCAGTAATCTTGTATAATTTACGATTTATAATTATTAAAATGTAACTGCAATTGCTTCTAATATATGACAATACCTTGTCTCAGAATAAGAAGAAGTGATTCAAATATCCCGCCAAAATGTACATATTTTTCAGTGATTTAATTAGTTCTTGGATAGACACGTTTGATATAGAAAAATAAATCCGCGTCATTCACCATTTTATGTACATAACCAACCATAACATGTTCTCTTACATTTTCTTAGTATATACAGAATACATAAACAGAAAATATAATAATTATTAATGTGTATATTTCGTTATCTTTGCAAGTAATGTAAGCAACTTCAGCCGATGTAAATATGTATGTTTATTACTGTTGTATGTAGATTCACATTTTTAAAAGTACGAGGTAGGCGCCATAAATTCTCGGCCTAACAGGCTTATACAGGTTCAAACGTATTCAAACTCCGTCACATCATGCATGCACATACGCGAGGTGTACACTATAAATATGACGGTTCGAAGCCTAGTAGTTTTTAACATAAAAACAACCTTTAGACGGCGTTTACGGTGATTCATCTCCTTCGTATTCAACTATAAAAAAGTGGGCAAAAAGTTTCCGTTTGGGACAAGAATCCCTGGAAGTTGCTGATCGGTCGGGTCGACCAATTGAAGTGATAACGCCTCAACAAATTTCAATTACTGAACATTTAGTGCTAGAAGATCGCCGTTTGAAAGTGACGGAATTAGTAGTGATAACAAACACTTCCGAAACAAGTGTTTGCAGAATTCTCCATGACCATTTGGTTATGAATAAAATTTGTGCTAGATGGGTACCGCGATTTCTTTCTGCTCTCCAACGTGAACATCGAATATGCGCAGTCGTTTTTAAACATGTGCGGAGACAACCCAAAACCGATTTTGAAGTCCATTGTCACAGGGAATGAAACAATGGTTCTGTTTTACGATGTGATGGCCACAATATTCTGGAATTGTGAGGGCATTTTGCTAATTAACTTCAAAGAGCGCAATACAAGTGTAAACGGCACATATTATGCGTCTTTATTGCATAAATTAAGAGACAGTATTCGTGCAAAACGTCGTGTAAGATTGACAAAAGTTGTGCTATTACTGCACGACAATGCTCCCGTCCATACTGCTGCCATTTCACAAACTGCCATCCGCGAATGCGGCTTTCAAGAATTTGAACATCCACCGTATTGTCCGGATATGGCTCCTTGTAATCTTTTTTTGTTTCCTAATTTAAAAAAAGACCTTATGGGACGTAGTTTTAAGGACGACAATGAGTTGCAAGCAGCTGCCATGAACATTTTGACAGAAAAATTTTAGATTATTTTTACAAGGGCATAAAATTATTAATTAATCGTTGTAATAAATGTATAGAAGTTAGGGGAGATTACATTGAAAAATAAAAATTCTTATATTTGTTTTTGTATATCAGGCCGAGAATTTATGGCGCCTACCTCGTAGTTGCGTGAATTTACCTACTTGAGGCTTGTCATAGTAACTTGTGTAACTTCTTTATTGATATTATTTACGATACAAAATATTATGCAAAAAATGGGCTGTTTTGAAATCCTACAATCAAAAAAATTTAATGTTAAGGTAAAGGAATTACATTCATCAGATTTGTAACGACTGCTACAGCTTCGCCTGACGTCGCAATGCTCTAGCACTGCGTCTCGAACTATCAATCAGCTCCCCCTCGAGGTGGATATCCAGATCACTCCTCACGAGTGTACCACTCTTTATACACACAGCAGGCAAGACTCAAACAAAGGCACGCATTACAAGGTCCTTATCCCACCCCTACTCTTACTCGTCCTTATATCTAATAATGACGCTTTTTTTGATGAGTAAAACTTCACTTATCAAAAACAACCAGGTGGAAGGCACGGCTGATTGGCGGCAGGTTTGCGGCGGAAATTCAGATACCAATCATCGGGTGTAAGGCATGGGTGATTAGCGGCGGATTGCAGCGAAAAAAGCAAATAAGTAGGACAGACTTCAAGCTCCGGTGTTAACAAAACAGCAGGTTGAAAAACGGCTCTCAAGTTAATTTACATTGAAAATGCATCGGCCTTTATAGGAAACCGAACGACAGTCCCCTTCGAATAAATCCTATTTTTGACTCGAAGACAAGGATTAAACACGTGAACATCTCGTGTTAACGTATGTCTCATATCTCCATACACCGCCGAACAAAAGTTTGTTACAAACTATACATATTATGGTTATTTATAACTTCAGTCTTATCTGTTTCCATTTGCCTTGCACTCTTAGTGCTGCTTCGATTGATACAATGAGGAGCGCCACATTCAACCATTTTAATCTAAAATAGTAAATGAAACCCAAAACAGCAAAAACTTTAGTTAAAAATGATAATAAAATAGTACATGACCTGAGAGATTATGAAAGCCACGTATTTAGCGACTCACTATAACAGTACAGTATGTATGTTATCTGTGATAAGTGTTACTATTAAAAAGTGCCAACCTCTAAACAATCTTAGACTCATGACAGTCGCCTTAAAAGGGCAATAAATTTGAATGCTAGTTGTTTGTATTTCATTACAAACTACACGTTCGAAGCACGATCGAACGGATAGCCTACAGACTTGCAGAAACAAATACAACGGCACATTCAAGTGCTTGCTACTTCCTAGTGTACACACATATTACCCCTAGTGTGCACATCTGTATGTGTATTGTGTGTATGTCGTTGTTGTAATGTCCTGTGCGAAGCGAAGATTCATCTTGAAATTCAATTAGTGTCTGTGATTTGTAGTTTTGTCGTATTATAGTGCATCCGCACAAATATATTTCGTCCCGAAATTCCATTCAAATTGAAATTTACATTGTACTTTCATAACTGGAACGGAAATATATTTTAAAATGCTGCACTCTGTGTTCGTGCCAGTGTGTGTACATGTATCTCTGTGCGCTGTTGAATTGATGCAGCTCCCAGCTCGATAAATAATTACAAAGTAAAGTTAAAGTTCGGAAAAGTTTGTGTCGGGTTTCCTTTAGAACGAGATCGGGTGTAGTTCCTTAAGAAGCCGGTAGGAGATACCAAGCCATGTTAGGACGATCCAAATTAAGTTGTTATCAGTCCTAGGAAATCCCTTAAACTAGCGTGGCGATTTTGGTTTCGATTAATTTGCAATTATCAAGAAGAAAATAGTTTCGGGAATTTTTTTTATGTGAATTCTTTATAAACGAAACAACCAATATATTTATTTAAGATTTTAATGAACCATGCAATTTTGAACATAAAATATCAAAGCCACTCGTTATAAAATTAATAAGAAAGCTATAGCCTATTTTAATTTATAATAAAGATCTGCTATTAGGTCCTTTTTAAAAGTTATATCCAATAGACCGTGTTCTATTGGTAGAAAAAACAACTACAATAAAAAACACTATTACCGTTTCGTCTTATCGGTGTTCAGCTTTATTTTTTTGCTTTTAAGTATTTTTCAAATTTAGGGGTTACCTATCTTTAGTGTAACAACCTATGCAGGAATCAGGGGGGCACTGCACCTTTGGCGTCCCCCTTCTTCTAACTAAACATACATACAGACATACAGCAGACCGATTTTCATGTGGCCGGTAGGAGAATTTGTACGTGCGTCAAGTAAGGGTCAGTATCGCTTAAAACGATGTAAAACACTGAATGCCAGAGGTTCCCCTACCTATGAGTTTCGTGCGCATCTCGAGGGCGGTACTTCTAACCGGCCACATGAAAATCGGTCTGCTGTACATTAATATGTAATATTTATAACGTCTAAATTAAAATCAAATAGGAACTTTAACATTTCTTTGTGACTTTATTAAAAGATAAAAATAATTATGAACATTAAAATGATACTTTTGCGCTGGCAAATAGGATAATAATTTTCTCATTGTTTATTTGATCGCAAATATTGATAAGCCAACTAGCTGTTTTTGTAATAGTTTTAATTGAAAATATGTCTCTACAAATTTTAATATCGAAAACAACTGTAACTGGTTGTGTTAGTAAAATTCGTAGTGCTGTATGTATACAGCATGTGTCAATTTTCATTAGCCATAGGCGATTAATCCATACAGTATGCGGCAACATAGTACCCCTTCTTTCCTTTCCAATGCCAGCACGACCGATGCATGCTCGTAAGTAAATACAAGTTAGCGTGGTTAGCAGTAACTCTTCGACCACCGGCTTGGGTGTTTGTAATGCGTTCAGAAATAATATTTACGAGTTGCAAGGATTTGTTTTTCTTTTTCTTTTGAGTAAATGCAGGGAATTATTAAGCTGCGTTCACGCTGCATGACACAAACAAAAGCGTAATTCTAATAAAATTAAAAATAAGGTAAATAAAAAAGGATTCTGAAAATAATAATAAATTACTAGATCAGGAGATCGCGGCGGCCATTTGATGTTTCCCGTTCCAGTAATAAGACGGCTTTTATTGCAGACTAGATCGTAACGTGTTCGCAGCTAAACATTCATTGAATGTAAAACCTGGTCGGAAGAAGTGGGAAGTCGTTGTGATGTCGATTGTTGCCGGGATTGGTGACGGACGGTGTGGGGTGGCACGTTGCCACATATTAATTGTATACGTATAAATCGCACGTAAACATTGAATCCCTATACCTAATGAAAATTGACACATACGGTATTTACAGATGATGTTTCTAAATTATTATTTCAATATGTATAATTTATAACAAGGTAAAGGGATTTTCAATATTATTTGACTCTTCTTGAAATATATCTTTAAAAGAAATTAATTCGTTAAATAATTTACTACATATCGATGGTATTTTGCCAAAATGTACCAAAATATACCTAAGTATCTACCGTAAGATGATGTTGGCAAAAGGATGAACGTATTTGGTGGAAAATAAGGTGTTGGTAATCAAAAATACATTTTTCCTTTGGGCGAATGTGTTCAGAACAATCCGTTCAAAAGGACGAATGTAACAAAGCTAAAACGTCTAAAGGGCGAACGTGCATTGCTTTACTATAGGCAACATAACCTAAAAATAGTTTTGTTCGTTGTTTGTATGGTGCGTATGCGATACGGTACGAAAAATTGTTAATTATGTCTAGTCGGACAGAGCGAATACTAAAATTGGCTCGTAATAGTAATAAGCGAACAAGTAGTGTTCCATCTGATGTCCCATTTTTGGCTAAATGTTATATGGCATTAGAGAATTTAGACGTTACTTACGGATCAAATTCCGACAGTAGGATTGAGAAATCAGATGTAACTGACATAAGCGTTGATTGAAGGAATACATACGGTACAAGTCCTTCTTGTCTCATGAATAACTGAAACAAACTATCAGATTATAGAACCAGTCGTCGTAAGTGTTTTTTTTAATATTATATCTTTTTTTTTTAGTAAATTAGACAGGGTACAAAGAATAAAATAACAAACTGCATCTCTATCTTATGTCATTTAGAACAAACGTGGAAGACCGATGAAGAGGACAAGACTGCACCTAATTATTGATTTTTTGTATATTATTGTAATTTTTTGTTACTTTAATTTCATTTGTATTTCCA
Organism: Amphimallon solstitiale; assembly: GCA_963170755.1. NCBI lineage: Eukaryota > Metazoa > Arthropoda > Insecta > Coleoptera > Scarabaeidae > Amphimallon > Amphimallon solstitiale. Next base: position 35,080,443 of record OY720681.1, on the reverse strand, counting down.
TATTTTTTTACAAACAATTATTTTTTTCTTATTTGACTTTTACTGAAATATTTTGGAACTAGTTAGTATGATTTTATTGTAATTAATCATCAAAAGTTCTCACCAACTCTTAATTAGAGGTTTGGGCGAATGAATATAACACTTAACCCAAGGGCGAACTCGAGGTCAATACACTACATCTACCAGAACTAATCTGGAAAAAGGGCGAATATCCACAAAAATTTAAATTTTAGACTAACAGTACATTTAATTTTGTTTTTTTTGATCCTACTTATTCATTTGATTATTAATGTGAAAGCTTTGAGTAAAATTTTTTTCAATTTGGTCGCCCATATATTTCCAGAACAGTTTTCTCCAATTTTCTCAAAACAACGAAATGGTGTAATCGCCCTTTTGGCAAAATACCATCGATATTATATCTTCGTTTTCTGCATCTTATCCTCTTGAAATGGGTCCAGATATGGATAGCACACAAATACCATTAATATTGCCAAACCAGCAACATCGCAATGTTGCTGATTTCTTAATTAGGAAGGTTCATGCTTTATAAAACACCAATTTATTTCAAAAGAACTTTGCGCAAAATTCAGATATTGCCCATTGTTGGCGGGATTGGGTAAATGTGTTGTGTAACATTTACCCAATCTCGCCACCATTTTTAGTAGCACTGACCCTGATCATCACTCGCCATATTTTACTTTCTAGTTAATTTCAATAGAACAAAATTAAAGAACACTCAAATTCACCACTCGAATTATTGCAAATACAGCAGCTCCGAAAACGATTATCTGTACGGCAGTATTTAAGCGAACCAATAACCCTTGCACAGAGATAAATAGACGTCAACTAACGTTATATTTATCAAACTTATAATACGCTCATTTAGTGCGCGTCATCAAATTCTGTTTGCATCCAGTTCAACAGACCTATCTATTGTGACGTATTTACTAAGTGAGGGTTTTTGCATCCACTTCACTGACTTATCTTATCACCGTGCTTAACAATTTGGCGTTGTGACGTATTTACTAAATGAGCGTATTGAAGATTATTCATTCAGACTTGCGTCATGGCAGTTGTTGTTACGATTCAGGCCTGGATAAAATAAAAATAACTAGAACCATAATAAAATAAGTAATGTGTAAGCTGAGTACATTTAAGCGTGTATCTAGTTACCTTTTACGAAGTGATATACTATATACAAAAGATATTATACTTCAATGAATATGAAGCCTAAAATTCTATATATACAACACAATAAAATCCATAAAGATTTCAAACAATTGCAATTAAACGTGGGTGAAAGAAAAATTATGTAGTAGAAAATACAAGTAAACTAGTTTTGTTTGATAACCCCAAGCAGTGGCGGCCCGTGATTTTGTGGGAAGCGTGGGCACTGGGGGGGGTTCTGAGTATTTAATATCAAAAATTAAGTACAGACAAAAAAATAAACTCAATATGTTATTTATTTAACTTGTTTGAAAATAAAATCCATCCGCCGTTCCTTACGATCAGCAAAATGATTAATAACTAATTCATTGATGTTTAGTGTTGATGTCAGTAATTGTTTTTCAATGGAACACATTGAAAAACAATTACTGTTACACATGTCCGTAGTATCAGGAAAGCAGAAAAGCGAGGAGGTATATCAAATGTATTAGGAGTAGATACTACTGTGAATATAGAAATATTCACGATATAGTGTGGCTACTACTTTGAAGATGGCGCTACATTTATTGTGTTTTACTCCTAATACATTTGATATACCTCCTCGCTTTTCTGCTACCCTGATACTACGGCCGAAGTTTCAAATGAATGTGCAGTGAGTGTTTCGGTTTCAGTTACTTGAAATATTCTTTCTTGACAGAGTAAAAAAGTCTGTCTAGACAGAATTTAAGACATTATCTGCCGACCCGATTCCGTTTATAATTTAAAATTACCTTAAATGCAGAGAATAATTTTTTTTAATTTAATTCTTTTAAATTTATCTTGGTAAGCCTACATTTGAAATTTCTTCCGTAGTATCAGGGAAGCAGAAAAGCGAGGAGGTATATCAAATGTACCAGGAGTAAAATAAAATATATTATCTGTTGGCTCCTCTGCTTTCCTTGATAATACGGGCGAAATTTCATATGTGCAGTTTTGCTAATTGGTCATGCTTAATGACCATTATTATAATAATAATACGTTTTATCAGTGCTTCATTTAATCCCAATACAATTATAAATTACTATGACTATTTTCATAAATTACGCTTTCTTAAAAAAATGTGAATTTGAAAAATAATTATGCTCGACATATAAAGTAATTTTAAATTATAAACTGAATCGCCAGTGATAATATGTCTTAATTCTGTGTAGACAGACATTTTTTAATCTGTCAAGATAAAAATGCAAGCGGACATCCTTTGTATTTGAAATTACGTCCGTAGTACCAGGGCAGCAGAAAAGCGAGGAGGTTTATCAAATATATCAGGAGTAAAATTAAATATATTGGAGCCATCTGCACAATAGTAGCTGGACTATATCCTAAATATAGCTACTATTGTGAATATAGAATTCTATATTGTTTTACCCCTAATACATGTGACTATAGAATTTTATATTCACGATGTAGTGTGGCTACTACTTTGAAAATGGCGCCACATTTATTTTGTTTTACTCCTAATACATTTGATATACCTCCTCGCTTTTCTGCTTCCCTGATACTACGGACGAAATTTCAAAAGTATAATTACCTACGGAGATAAATTTCGTAAATCAGTTTCGTAAAAGAATTTAAATTTGAAAAATAATTATTCTCTGCATTTAAGGTAATTTTTAATTATGAACGGAATCGCGGCTGATAATGCCTATCTTAATTAGGTTTAGACAGACGCTATTTAGCAAGAAAAAGAGCGAGGAGATAATATATTTTATTTTACCCCTGATACATTTGATATACCACCTCTTTTTCAGCTTACCTAATACTAGGGGCATAATTTCAACTGTTAAATGCTGATATCATACGTGTTTATAGTAACTTTAAAATATTTTTATTTTTATTACAATTATACATATATTCTTAAAGTATTAACCGAGAGTATTTTCGTAAATTCTCTCATAGAAGAATTAAATTTAAAAAAAAAATTCTCTGCATTTAAGGTAATTTTAATTATAAACGGAATCGGGGCGGCAGATAATGTCTAAATTTTGTCTAGACAGACTTTTTTTTAGTCTGTCAAGAAAGAATATTTCAAGTAACTGAAGCCCAAACACGCACATTCATTTGAAATTTCGTCCGTAGTATCAGGGTAGCAAAAAAGCGAGGAGGTATATCAAATGTATTAGAAGTAAAACAAAATAAATGTGGCGCCATCTTGAAAGTAGTAGCCACACTATATCGTGAATATAGAATTCTGTATTCACAATAGTAGCTATATTTAGGATATAGTCCAGCTACTATTGTGCAGATGGCGTCAATATATTTCATTTTACTCCTGATATATTTGATATACCTCCTCGCTTTTCTGCTTCCCTGATACTACAGACGAAATTTCAAATGTAGACTAATTACCGAGATAAATTTCGTAAATTACAAGTTTCATAAAAGAATTTAAATTTGAGAAATAATTATTCTCTGCACTTAAGGTAATTTTTAATTATGAACGGAATCGGGGCTTATAATACCTTCCTTAATTAGGTTTAGACAGACTTTATTTAGCAAGAAAAAGAGCGAGGAGATAATATATTTTATTTTACCCCTGATACATTTGATATATCACCTCGTTTTTCAGCTTACTAACTTGGGACGAAATTTCACCTCTTAAATGCTGAGATATCACACCAGGAGGTTAAAGTATAGTAACTTTAAAATATTTTTATTTTTATTACAATTATACATATATTGTTAAATTATTAACTGAGAGTATTTTCGTAAATTACACTCTCTTAAAAGAATTAAATTAAAAAAAAAATTAAATTTGATTCTTCAGCGGGGTAGATAACTAAATTCTTCATAAGTTGACGTTGAAAGGTTTTCTCCAAATTAAAGATCAACAAAAGTATCTTGCATCTAAAATCTGCTATTTTTCCATTGTTAACATATCCAGTATAAATCTAGTCAATTATTTAACTGATTCCTACTTATTGCATACGTATAAGTAAGACAGTCTTTTCGGTTTTATAAAATGTATATGATTTTTATATGGAAGTTTATAGTTATTTATTGTATAAGGGTTTTAGATAGCATATTATTCACGCAAGAATGTTTAAACGCGAGAGCTTGCTCGAGCGTTTAATTTTCTTAAGTGAATAAAATGCATCTAAAACCCGTATGCAATACAACGTTTTATCCACAATCACACTTATTTATAATCAGAATCGCCGAAATTTATGAAACAATGATCTGACATTTCGGTCTGACAGCGGCTGTCACCTCAAAAATCATTGAAATTTCGCATTAACTAAAAAAATATCGGGAGGTCTTGGATCGGTTACTATGTATTTTCGATTGTTTATCGACTCCATTTGTAAGCATTCATTATTGAAAAGTGGAAAAGATGGAAGAGATTTGTGAGAGCGAGTTTATTCCGGAACAAATACTTGAAGAAGCTCAGAAAGCAACTTTAGATTTATTGCCGTGGAAGTCAAAGGACGCCTACGAAAAAGTATTTGCCGACTTCAATAATTGGAAAGAAAAAGGTGGTGTAAAAGGAGCGATAAACGAAGAGGTACTCCTAGCATATTTCTACAATGTTAATAAGAAGTTTGCGGCATCATCATTATGGACAAAGTATTCTATGTTGAAGACAACATTAAAAGTGCACAGAAATATAGATATCTCAAAATACAGCAAGTTGATCGCCTTTTTGAAAAGCAAGTGTCGTACCTACAAACCTAAGAAGGCCAAAATTCTTGAAAACAAACACATCACACAATTTTTGAAGGAGGCTCCAGATGAAAAATATTTGATGATGAAGGTAACACTTAGTTGTGATTTTTGTTTGTTTGCATTCAAACTTAGAGTTTCTTCCTTAGGTGGGACTTATAATGGGTGTAGCTGGCGCTTGTAGATGTAATGAGTTGACGTACTTGAAAATTGAAAATGTCGAAGATAAAGGAAAATATTTGTTTATTACGATTGCTGATACAAAAACCTACGTTTCTCGAAGTTTTACAGTATTGGAAGAGGGTTTTTCTGTTAACGCTCTGGACATGTGTAGGAAGTATATGCAATTACGCCCAGCTTCTATCGCTTCCCAGGGCAGATTTTTTCTACGATATACAGATGGAAAATGTACAAGTCAATCTGTGGGTATCAACACTATGTCAAGAATACCTGCTGCAGTGGCTTCTTTTTTGCAATTACGGGATGCTAGTTCCTATACTGGTCATAGCATGAGACGCTCTTCAGCTACATTATTGGCCAATGCTGGTGGCGATCTTATGGCCATCAAACGTCACGGTGGATGGAAGTCGTCTAATGTCGCAGAAAGCTACGTGGAGAATTGTTTATCAAATAAATTGAAAACAGGGGAAATGATTCAGAAAGAGACTGCGAAACAAGTTGCAATGAATCATACCTGTGAAACTTCTTGTGAAAGTTCAATTCCATCTACGGTTGAAATTAATTTGTCTTCGCCAATAAAACAAAAGAAGAAGAATAACCTTTTCTCTATTAGCTTGAATATCAATGTAAATCTTAATAAATAAATTCATTTTGAGAGTTTTATGGCGTGTTTTATAGCGTGTTTTATGATTTATAAAACACTAGTGTTTTATAGACCCCATAAAAGGTTGCTAAGCAGTTGAATTATGACCGTATAATATAGTGATTGTGGATAAAAATATTAAATAATACACAAGTAACTCAAACTCGCAAACCGTTCGACGGGCTTTTTCGACAATCTGCGCCATCTATCATTAAACATATAAGAATAAAAAATGACATAACCTGAAAATAGCCAAATATTTATCATTTAAAAGAAAACTATGTAACTTAATCATTTCAGAAATGTAATCATGAGTGAATTTAAAATAGAATCAGGGATACAATTATTTTCAAGAATTAACGATTCACAACGCGTCGATACATTGAAGTTTACATTCTTGTCGGATGAGATTGCCTCGAAAGAATATATCGAAATCGTAGGAAATCCTGGTACAGGAAAATCGTTTTTGTTGTTGGATTTCATAATAGAATGCATTGTACCGAAAGTACATAAAGATGTTCAATTACCCGGCAACGATGTCAATGTAATTTTAATAAATACCGACCATCAGTTTCACGTAGGGCACGTAGCCAACTTAATTGAGCATAGATTAAAGCGATTTTTAAAAGGAGAATCTCTCAAAAACGTCATAGAACAAGCTCTAAAGAAATTAACGATATTGAAATGCTATGACAGCAATCAATTAAAATTTACTATCCTGAACTTGGAGTATATGTTGCAGGAGAATGAAAATATAAGGTTGATTGCTATAGATTCAATATGCTCATATTATTGGATGGATAGACCAGATTTAGGACTTGTTAGCTTCCATAATTATTGTTCCCGAGCAATAAATACAATTGCAAATGTTATAGATGGATTTAATGTCGTTACTGTTTATACAAAAGTAGAAATAATTCCAAATGCCATAGGATTTCATGCAAAGAGTAAAAGTGATTGTTACATTCGTCTACATAGCTTGGACGATAACGGGAATCATGAAGCTACAGTTTATAAAGATGAAGTAATAATTTTTAAAAAAAAGTATGTTTTAAATCCTTTTTTCACAATTTGTAGTTAATTTTTATAATAAATTATATTATAGAGCCTCTTTGTTTTACGTTTAAATATGACTTATTATAAATAAGAAAACCAATATATTTATTAGATAACTTTAAAATGTTATTGATTGAAGATAGGGATCTAGAATTTTGGAATTTCCCCATTTTACCTGTATATTTGTGTGTGTTGTATTCAGTTGTATATATAACAGTAACGGTAACAAACAAGAACATAACCTATTAGAAATGGGTATGCTTATGTTATTGTGTTTATTTTCTTAATTTATAATTTGAAAGCACGAAATATTAAATCAACGAATTGTATATTTCAGAAAACAAATCTAGTACTACGAGTCCGGATTCGAAACAGAAAAAAATTAAACTGAAGAAAATTAACAAAGAGGTTGAGGATGAAAATATTGGTGAAATGGTTACCAGTGATGATTCTGGACCTGTTACACCGAAAGCGAAGCAACAACCAATTAAACAATCAAGTAATAATTCTTTAAATAATAAGAAGCGTAAGAAAAGAGATAGTGCTTCAAGTGATGAAGAGCGTTGGCTAACAGCAATAGAGTCCGGCAAATTAGAAGATGTTGATGATGAATTGAAGAAAATTAAGCCTAAAGATCCAGCTCTAATGACAGCTAGGCAAAGAGCAATGTATGATAGAGGTGTTGATGGTAGTCCCGGTTCTGCTTCATTATTAATGTCTTTGCCAACAGGCTATAAGGTAATCTTGTTTATTAATATTTGAGTATATTTATTTAATTTTGTGTTACTATGCTTCAGGAAAAAGTAATGACAGCTGAAGCAATTCAGAAAGCAGCAATAAAATCACAAAAAAGGAAACAGCTAGCAGATGAAAAACGAGAAAAAGATAAGAAAAAAACAATGGAGCGTTTACTTAAAAAACAAGAATCTAAAATTGGAAAGCCTACGAAAGCAAAATCCACGAAAAATAACGCTCCTCTGATAATATATTGTCAAAATGTTAACGAAACTATCATGAAATATCCATCCAACATCGATTACCCATTAAAACCTGCAAGAATTTCACCACACTTTAAACTAGAACCAAAATACTGCGCCATGAATTGTGGCAATATAAAAAAGTATAATTGTTCCAAGACTGGTGTGCCGCTTTGTAGTTTAGAGTGTTACAAGAAGAACATTGCAAATAGAATATTGTAACGTATGAAATGAATATTCAAATATTTGAGGTTAAAAGCTAAGATAACGCTATCTGTTGCGTTTGTCTTTAAATACTGTTTGAGATATTTTTTGTGGGAGCAATTAGTAAAAGAATGTTTGAAAGCGAATTAAGAAGAAAATAAACTATGTGTTGCATTTTTATAATGCGAAACTTAATAGTGTTATGTTGTATATAATTTTCATAATGAATAAAATATATTTAATGTTTATTTGGCTGTTTTATTTTTATGAATAATTTGTGTTACGCGCGTATAGGTAAAACAACCGACGCGACACCTACGAATACGAAGAAGCACCTATATGTTCAATATGTCTAGGCATTTGTAGAGATGGAGCTATAATTTTAATTCGGAAAAAGGTCAGTAAATTTGAATTAAAAACAACTGCAATGAAACTGTATAATAGTAGTATGCAAAAGTAAACTTCTCAATACAAGTAAATTGCACGTCTCCTTTCCATATCCTGACCGATCCAACACTTTTATAAGACGCCAAACACCGTTCTATTACTAACGTCCATTGTGCATCCTTTTCTTACGTTCCAAACATTCCTATTTTATTGTTTTCAAACCCTGTTTTTCCTTAACACCTTCCCCAAATTATGTTTCATGCAGCCGTTGAAATTGTGAATGTGAATATCTTGGAGACAATGATTAGTTTTCTTAAGTATATGTTTAATTTTTCAACAGGGTAAAGCGAAAATAGGTTATCCGTCATATATGTATGTGTATATACCACAATGGGGGAGACAAATAAGCAAGTTAGAGTGGACAACTGGGGAGTATTCTTTCTTCAGAGATTACAGCTGTTCTTCAATAGGACGGACTATTGTGATCTAACACTACAATTTGAAGGAAATGCCCAATTAAAAGTACATAGATTAGTTATGAATGCCTGTACAGAATACTTTAATACACTGGAGCAAACTTGTGAGGTTGTTGATGGAAACACTATAATAATGCCAGATGATTTACAGGCTGATGTAATCTTACCAATTGTAAACTTTATGTATACAGGAATGTTGGAGTTTCAAATGAGTATATTTGACAAACTGTACAAAACTGCAGATATTATGAGTATCCCTATACTGACTAAGCTACTGGATGCCCAGAAGAAACCAATAGCACCAATACCTAGATTACAAAATAAAAGGGCACAGGCGACATCTACTATGCCCGAAAAGAAAAAATATTCTAAAGTTGAAAACGAGTTGCCTGCAACATTGCCTGGTCGTAAATTGCCAGTTTGGAAACGAAAGAGTATTCCAACACCACAACCTCCTGTAGTAACAAGTACTCAACAATTTACAGAACCCAGAAAACTACCACAAGATCCTTTAGCGATATTTGATAACACACCAAAGCCAACTCGGTTTGAATGGCCTGAAGATGAGATTAATACTACATTTAATTTAATGGAGAATTCTTTTGATGATATTTCTTATACAAGTAAACCTTTATTGACACAGGATGATGAACTAAGAGCAAGTACTTCTTTTGAAGAGACAAAATATTCTCCCAACCTAAATAAGAAATCTAGAGAATATGGTGAATCAATAGATATAGATGAGGTGAAAAATTATGTTAAGGAACAAAAAATTCGATCAGACATGGTGGAATATGAAGATGAAGATGATCCTGATAATTATTTGGAAAATATAAAGGAGGAAAAGGACAATAAAAGAAAAGGTGGCAAACTTGCACAGACAAATATGCCGAAACGTCTCAAGATCAGTGTTAGCGAAAAGGAAAATAAAGAAGCGAAAATAAACGTGTCAGGTACGAAAACTTCTGACATGGATCATACTAAAATCATATCAGAAGTTTTAAAAAAATACCCTCATTTAGTGAAGAAAAATAAGAACATCCGACTCAAGATATTGGCAAAATCACCTGTAAAACAGGAACTGTCGAAGAATCAAAATCAGAACATTAAAATGTGTACATCAAAAGTGAGGGTTCCAGTGGCCAGTCCAAAAGGTAGTCCTAAAGTTGGAAAAGTTAGTACCGGTGAACTTACCAAGAGTCAAGATGAAGGTCCCTGGGTATGTACCAAATGCAGTTCGAAAGATGAACAGGTTGAGTTTGTATTATATTATTTGTACCGTAAACACATGACAGACGCTCACAATGAGAAGTTTGATTCAAGAATGTGTAAGTTCTGTGGCCACCAGAGTAATAAACACAATATGCTGATGTATCATCAGTATACGAGACATGGGATAAAACCGCCGCCTGCTTATAATTTTCCAAAGTGCAACAGATGTCCATACATCGCTTTAACAGAAAATCTACTAATAAAACATAAATTGAACCACACGAAGTTTGACTTGCAATGTACAGAATGCAAAGTAGCATTCAATAATCAAAATTCCTTATCCACACACATGCAGATAACTGGACACACAGGAAAATCAGGTATGTTGACAATATTTTAATTTCTGATTTTCTACATGACCACTGTTTTTGTATATTGATAAAAATCAAAATACAGAATAGGTTAAAAACTAAATTATACTTATTCCTGCTGACAGAAAAATATTTTAATTTTTTATTATTACAAGAATTGTTATAACCCACTTTCAGTATTAAAATTCACGTGTTCCTTTCACATAAAGACAATGTAATAACATTTTTAAAGTTTCCATATGCAACACCCCTGACAAGGTCAGATATAGAAACATTATAGTTTTTTTTAAATTTAATTATAAATGTTAATAGTTTTTCAGGAAGAGTTAAGGCGGCTGCACAATTGAACGGGAACGGGAACGAGAACGAGAACGGGAACGGGAAAAAAGTTAAATCATACGATGTAAATGTAGGCATGCACAATGCAATTCCGAGAACGAGAACGACAAGCTACCCGGCATTGTGCATGCCTACATTTACATCGTATGATTTAACTTTTTTCCCGTTCCCGTTCTCGTTCTCGTTCCCGTTCCCGTTCAATTGTGCAGCCGCCTTAAATGTGATACTTTCTGTCAAAGTTCTGATAAAAAAGCTGTTATAAAAAAGGACTGGAGTGTATGTATAGAGATATTCGGAAAAAAAGCAGTGTTTTTTATTAATATAAACCAAGAAAAGTAGATAAATAAACAAGTGCAGGTTTTGCAGAGCATTTCTTATAATAACAGTGCCCACAAAACCATCACCAACTCCGATCATATGCTTGCTTTCGAATTGAAACTTCCGTTTAAGGAAGTCAAAGTTACATAGAAATCCCAACTTAAAATGCAGACATTTATAATCCAAATTATTAAGGGCTTAGTTTATTAGTATTTTAGTTAAACAACTGTCAATCTAGTTGTTGTCATTGATTGAGAGAGGGCATTGTCTCCATATAATTAGTGATGGTCAAAATAGGGGAATACCAGTACATTTTCAATGCGTTATGCGATTAGAGTTAGACAGACTCGTGTTTTGTCGGCTCTCGGGCAATACCGTGTGGCCTACCGCTGTCCCTGAGAGTTTACAAAACGCGAGTCTGTCTAGGCTCATTGAAAATTAGTCTGATGACAATAATGGTATTATTTCTGATTGATTGACTCTTGTGGTATCTTTATTGATCGCGTTTATTTTACATACCTTCCCATTTAATACGCCAATTTGTGCAATTTAGAGTTATCGCAGATATAGTAGATGCATTTTTGAATAAATTGCGCAATCAATTATTTATGGTTTCTAAGCAAAGTGGAATTTTTAAATGCTATCTGAATGGTGTTTTGATTGCTTTCTATACTCTTAGTTGATAATAATACACAGACGTTCTATGGAGATATATGCAGAGAAATTATTTACATTAAATCAAGAAAATAGCTGCCTCTTCGGAACAAGAAAAATATTGCTTTCTTTGTGTTTCTCTAAAATAAAACAAAATATAGTTATTGAGTTAACATTGTTGTATTCTTGGTTGAATTACTTTGGTATACAGTGGATGTACAGATGTGCAAATAAAATTTTCTTAAAATAAAAGTACATACTTACCATTTATTTATATCAAATCTGCTGATAGTTTTTCTTCAAACCATAAACTAACTAAATTTAAGTAGGTATTCAATTTGTTTAACCAAATTGAATTAACTAAAGTGAATAAATTTTAATCAAGTGAATATGTAGTTGGTCGTGATTTAAATATGTTGAATTGCATTGAAAATGGGTATTTTCTTATGAGTGTGGTTTCTCCTTGAATTTTTTTATGGATGATTAATGTCTTTGAATCAACTTATTTTTATTATAATTAAAATGGAACGTTACATTATTGTAGTTTAATATATCGATACAACTTTTAGGCATCTATTATTCTCTATTTACTAAAGGAGAACACATGTACATATTGTCTGCATTATTGTTCCACAAGAAAGAGAAAGAATCAAAACATCATATGACTTATTAAAAGTTTCTCCATTGCATTAAATTCCACATATTTATATAGAACATATGTGTACTATATCACTATATGTACATATAATTATTTTTTGTGATGTGTTGGTGTTGGATGTTTGTGTCTTACATTACCTTTTAACATTTTATCCACTCTTCGAAACACAAACTTCTATAAATAATGTGTTAATGTATTAATGTAAATTTTGGGGTTCTTTCACTTTGCCAAATAATTCTATTATTATGAATCAAGCACACTCATTCCAATTTCTGAGAGATATGACTTTTCCAATAACATCAATTGTAAATGAAAAATGTTGTCCAATGCTCCCACATTAATAATCCCAGTATTGCACTTATTTCATGTTCCTCATTTGCAATAAATATTTCATAATTATTGAAATTTTCATTTTAGTTCTTTATATTGTACTAGTATGAATAAACCAGTGTACTTACGTGAATATCTGATTTGCTTAGAATCATCACACTGCAATAATAAATAAGTTTTGATTTTTCTAGATTTCCACCTTATATTTTTGTTTTACGCATTCATGTATAGGATATGCTTTGGTATTCTACCAATAATAGTAGTTTATCAACGACTAAATAATAAAGCAGGTATTATATTAATCACTATTGGTTAATAATAGGACTCATTATATCCTGAGGGAATAATGAAATGCGACCGGAGAATATTGAGCCATAACGTTACCATTATTTCCTGCAGTCCGCCAATAAGGACATAAGTTTCCCAACGTTGTCGTAGTAACGATAGACAAGTCCGCCATTTTACTAACTGTCAAATCGTCAAACGTCATATCGATATAGTAATCTAACATTTTCGTTTAATTATTTTGATTTTTTTTAGTAATTTTTAGTTAGTCGTAGATAAAGTAGTGTATACTAACTCGCAATAATGACTATTATACCCTCGAACCGAGTTACTCCCTCGCCGCTACACGGCTCGGTTCGTAAACTCGGCTCTCGGGAAGTTATTATTTCCGAGAGTCGGAATTTACGAACCCAGCCGCGAAGCGGCGAGGAAGTAACTCGGCTCGAGGGTATAATAGTCATTATTGCGAGTTAATATACACTACTGTTGATGATTACAAAAAAATATCAAAATAATTAAACGAAAATGTCAGATTACTATATCGATATGACGTTTGACGGTTAGACAGTTAGTAAAATGGCCGAAATTGTCTATCGTTACTACGACAACGTTGGTAACGTTATGTAGGTATTGGCGGAATGCAAGGAATAATGGTAACGTTATGTCTCATTATTCCCCGGTCGCATTACATTATTCCCTCTGGGTATTATGAGTCCTATTAAAAACCAATAGTGATTAATATAATACCTACTTTATCGACGACTAAACAATAAAGTAGGTATTATATTAATCACTATTGGTTAGTAATAACACTCACAATACCCGGAGGGAATAATGAAATGCGACAGGGGAATAATGAGACATAACGTTACCATTATTCCCTGCATTCCGCCAATAAGAACATAACTTTTCCAACGGTGTCATAGTAACGATAGATAAGTCCGGCCATTTTACTAACCGTCAAACGTCATATTGATATAGTAATCTGACATTTTCGTTTAATTATTTTGATTTTTTTTAATCTTCAGTTAGTCGTAGTTAAAGCAATGTATACTAACACGCAATAATGACTATTATTCCCTCGAGCAGAGTTACTCCCTCGCCGCTTCGCGGCTCGGTTCGTAAATTCGGCTCTCGAGAATAATAACTGTCATTATTGACTCGTTGTATAAACTACTATTATTGTTTAGTCGTCGATAAAGCTAATAAACAAACTGTGTTATTAATTTTTACGTTAATTATACATGCGTTTATAATTTTTGTTTATTTATATACAAAATAATAGGTTATGCGATTTAACAGATACTCATATGGTACCCACATAATGGTCGAATTTGTTTCTATTGTATTTTGTAGAGCGCCTTTTTAATGAAAAGTGGTGACAAAAGATAGGAAATCAATAGAAACCAAATCGGCCATTATGTGGGTATCTGTCAAATTGTAAAAACTATATTAAACATGGATTAATATAGTAACCTACAATTTTCGTATTAAATGGATAAGCATTTAAAAAACGCGATAAAGAAAGATAAAAATGTAACTTAAAATAAATTTTTGTACAAGACACCATCATGTAGGTACAATTTGCACTCTGATTATAGAAGCACTCTAATATTTTCTATCTATTGTCGCAACCCTCATTATAAGACACTCTAAAGTAAATTCTACGAGGAAAGAATAGAACAGGAGAGAGTCTTGTTAAAAATAATATTTGTCCAAAGTGGTAACTCAATATGGCCGCCGCAATGAATAGGCGTGCATAAATATTTTGTATAGGGTATAAGTACACTTCGTATGTTCTCGATAATCATTCAAAATAGGTTCTTAGTCCAATAATAATTAAAGAAATATCATGAGTGCATTATTTTTTCAATCCTTCTATTCTTTTTAATATAGTAACATTTATTCTAACTATATTAAAGAAAACATTAAAAAAAGCATGCCTAGGATATGTATGTTGCGCCACTGAACACATAATCAAACATGTCAGATATATGACAAGTTATTCAAAATAAATACTTTTTAAATTATTATTGCCTATGTTGAATGCCAATTTGAAATTAACATTACCGATGAAGAAAAATAGTGAGATTCTTCTTTTTTGTCGTTTTAGAACGGCCACACGCCACACAATTCACCATTATAAAAACATTATATTGACATAACTGACCTGCCTTAAAGTGGTAACTTCCGTCTAAATAATACCTATTCCCCAACCACTTTATTATCTCTCTATTCTTTCCTCGTAGAGTAAATTGGAACACAGTGCCATCTAGCAATCACTGTCACCAATTAATTTGACAATTACATATTTTAGTAGTTATTAATAAACAAGTTCAAAGATCACGATTTTGGACATTTTAGTTTTATTTTTATCTACGAGAGCATAGCACTGCAGTATTTGAACAGAGTTCTGCAACTTATTATACATAAAAGCCGTGAATATTGGGAAAACAAAAGTATTACGTCGCCACAGTATTTTTGAAATTCCAAGAGCAAACATTAGATGGCACTGCTTAAGAGAATTATTATTACTTATTACTTTCTACCGATAGATGACAGTTTGTCTGGGAATAAAACAAATAATTTAATTTTCCCAGTTTTATAAAATAAAATTCAGACATTCCATTTTAGACACTTTTGAATATTATCCAGGATAAATACATAAATATACAGGATGGCGCATCACATTCCCGTCGGTTTTTATACGAAAAGTGGCAAAATATTTTGAAAATTCTTTTATCAAGAGTTGTGTAGGTTCATTAGGGACATGTTTAAAAGTTATTTTGAAATATACAGAGTGATTCAAATGTTGAATACCAAAGTTATGAAAATTTAAATGGAACACATTGTATATTATGGCATATTTTGATACTATAGGCTAAATGAAGGCCACTCACTGTTATATTCCCTATACCTAACTCACCCTTTTTTCGAAATATTTTACAATTTTTGAAAATGTGGATCAAAACTGATGTAATATAAAATATTGATAATATTTTATATTACATTCCATAAAAGTGAAGACATTTTCTCATATTGATAACTCTGATATAAGTATTATCAGAGCTGCGATAAGGATTGCGATTACCACATGATTACGATTGCAGTAAACCTTATATATAAAAAAAGTGATGTTAATCGAACGATCTTCGATTACGATTGAAGCAATCGCAATTTTAAAAAAGTTTAAATTATGATTACTGTAATCGTAATCTAAGTTCGTTCGATGAACGATTACATTAATTGAAATTCCGTTTCTTTTATATAAGGATTACTGTAATCGTTGGCGTGGATTACTGCCTTGGATGGGATGTTTTTTTTAAATTTCTGGCTTATTTTAAAAACGGCGTCTTTTTTTTCTTATTTTTTTTTTATTCGGATAATTATTGACTTCATAGATAACGCGTACCAGTTTAATTGAGTCGCGTTTAGCCCTCCGACATTTTTTTTCTTCGATTACGATTATTCAGAAAATCGTTGTTTACAAACTATCTATTTTTAGATTATTATAATCGTTCCTGGAAGACATTTCGATTACGATTACTGCAATCGTAATCTAAGTTCCATCGATGAACGATTACAGTAATCCTAATATCAAAAATTATTGAATTGCGATTAAAATAATCGTAATCCAAACCGCAATCAATTACAGTAGAACCCCAGTTATCGGAGGTAACGTGGGGTGCATCCTCCTCGGATAACTGAAAACTCGGGTAATCCGGATTAATTTTTTTATTCATGCAAAATATAAGCACCAATACTTTAAACGGTTTATTAACGCTTTAACATGTAAATAAGTACATATACCGTGTGGCCGCCGTTCATAGCGCGATGCATGTATTAGTAACTACTGGTCGACTATAAATGGGCGTGCCAACTTGAATTGCCACACCGACAGCGGGCGTATAAGTTATACGTATAAATGTATTCGTTGGCAAATCAAGTGAAGAGCAGTGTAATAGGTATTGCGTTCCCGTTGTAAGTAATTATTTGTAGTTGTTTGAAGCATCAGATAATCACTGATAATATGTCAGTGAATTAACTCATCACAGCTTCATAAACAACATAAAAGAGCAAAAATAAATAACAAATAACTCCTTGACTTTAAAATAAAAAAAACTTCTTAACTAAAATAATATTTTTCAACAAATATTATAATCTAAAAACTCAACTATAATAAATTACTGAAACATAAAATATTTACTTCTTAAAACAGAATTGTAATTCAACATTGCAATTAACCTGTAATTAGCTAAAAAAATGTTATTCTTAAGCAATAATAAAACTCGAACTGACGCCCATATGTGGAAGCGACTGCCCGACATGCCCGACTACACCGTATAAATCTGGATTTTTTGGACAAATACGAGTGCATCATAGGCATATGCGAATACTAGCTCTGTTGTAATCCAGTATAACACTGCGTCTACTTGTTTACCGTTCTAATACACAGACATCTCTATCTGTTTCGCTTACTCTACAGTTATCGCGATAATGCAGACGCACGCGGCCTTATGGTATACATCTTAGTGGAAGTCTGTTCATCCACAGTTTCGTCATCGTTATCGTCATCTGATTTTTGCGTTTCCTGAAAGGCATTTATTATTTCTTCCACACTTATTTCTTCTTCGAAATCATCTATTGTAATCCATTCAACAACGTCTATCTTGCCACATTGTCGTAACCTTTTAAGTTTTGCATTAATTCAAATAAACTTTGTTCTTCTTCTGCCTCGCTGTCAAAATTTGAACAGGACATTTCTCCACAGCTTCTCCATTTCAAAGCTAATTCATTTAATGGAATATCATCTTCACTGTCATTATAGTTCTCAGTATCAATAACTTTCGTCCAAGATTTTTGAATAGTGGAACCACGTACAGAATCCCAAGCTTGGTTTACCCTGTAAATAACATTTTTCAGTGTAGTATTTCTCATCCCACGAATAATATCTTCTCCTTTTTCTGTGTATTCTAACAGATATTCAAGATATAAACGCCTATAATTTTTTTTAATGTTTTCGAGAACATCTTAATCCATTGGTTGCATTATGCTGGATCCATTTGGAGGAAAAAATTTTACATGAATTTCGCCTATGTGAAGTCCTTCTCCAGGGTGAGAGGGAGCATTGTCCATTAACTAAATTGCTTTAATAGGGAGACCGTTTCTCTTCAAAAATTTAGTCACAGATGGCACGAACCATCCATGCGCTTTTCTGACTTTTGTAATAAACTGGTAGGTAGGGCTTTGGGTGAAATGTCTTTTAAAGCTCTTGGATGTGCAGACTTGCTAATCACAGTGGGAGTTTGTGCTTGCCAGATGCATTGGAACATGCCATTATGATTATTCTTTCCGTACTTCGTTTGTGCCCAAGAGCTAATTTTTCCTGTCGATCTGCCAATGATTTTGAAGGAAGCATTTTATAATTGAGACCAGTTTCGTCACAGTTGTAAATTTGATCGCATGTGTGCCCATAATATTTGATTTGCTTTTTAAAGTCCCGCTTAAATTTTTGAATTGATGACACATCAACAGAAAGTTTTTCTCCACATACAGTCAGTTGTACACCATACCGTTTCTTCCAGCGGTCAAGCCATCCAGAACTGCCTGTAAACTTATCTGTCTCTGGGAATTGCCTACTAATCATTATTGCTTTCTCTTGTAAAATTGGACCTGACCGAGGCACTCCTTTTGATCTTTGCTGGTTAAACCACATGAATAAAGCTTTGTTAACTTTTTCGTAGTCGCCTGTTTTCATTGATTTTCTTTTTGAGGGCGAAGAGGCTTGTTCTATACACCACTCTTCTATTTTAGTGCGGTTTCTTTTCCAATTTCCAACTGTTACCTCACCTACTCCATAATCACGTGCAAAAACGTTTATTGCCTCTCCTGCAGTTCATATTACACTTAACTAGAACTTCAACCAAATAAATTATGCGAGTATACTTCTCCTTATTGAACGCAGTAACGAACTGCATTCACGCAAATTAACATTCTAAAACAGTCCAAAAATATAAATAGGGAAACCCCTCACACGGGCCAAGGGGATTCCCCGATTTTAAATGGATATATGTAGGTTAATCAAGGTTCTACTGTATATCTGTAATCCTTATCGCCCAGCTCTGAGTATTATACATATTTTCTATCAATTTGGCATTGTTAAACAACGGCCTTTGCCAAATACGGTTGCTATTTGGCGCATATACTATCTTATATTTATCTAAACAGATAATAATGTACCTAATAAAGTAATTAGTAGTAAGTTTTTAAATGGTTTTAGTGAAAAACTAGACATACTATTCAACACGTTTACGTAAATGGGGCTGCTACAAAATATAAGCATAATCGGTAAAAAAATTTGAAAACGTGTTTGTATTCACGAAAAAGAAAACCATGAACACTAAACGTGGTTAGCATTATTCCTAAAATGAAATAACTAAGGGGGTCTGATATCAGACTTTTGGATTTTGTTTGTTTTTAGTTATTCGGAATGAGTATGAATTGTTTGAAATACTTTGGAACCGTCAGAATTTCGACTTTTAAAGGAAGGGGGAAATATCGCTTTTACTTTCTTATACGTAGTATAAGGAAGTATTGTGATGATGAAAATTTTCGACCTCGAGATTTTTGCAGATGTCCACGTTTTGAGGTCCCCTGATACCAAAAAAGTGGCTTTTAAAAAATGTCTGTGTGTCTGTGAGTGTGTGTGACCACGATAGCGGTCAAACCGCTGTAGATATCAATTCCAAATTTTGTATTTACGAATATAATCTCCCTCTTGAGAACTGATTAGATTTTGAGCAAAATCGGCAGACCGGAAGTAGTTTACTTCAGTGAAAAAATCGAATTTTGCAAATATTTCGTCAATTACTAAGTTTAAATAAATTTATAAAGAATTCAAATGTACTCAAAATTAAATTTGAGAAAAATTGTATTAAGAAAGTTTTTCGAAATTCCTACCGGAAGTAGGTCTTTTACTCTTATCGAAAATCAGTTTTTTGCGAATATCTCGCAAGTCATGCTTTCTAGGCAGGTACATTACGAGTATACAAGTATTTAGAACGTACTTTTAAATATATTTTGTATAAAAAAAATTTGAAAATTCAGACCGGAAGTACCGCTTTTACTTTTATCGAATAGCGATTTTTTGCAAATATGTCGTAAGTTATGCATTCTATATATATTTATCAAGAGTACAAAAGTATTTAAAACTCTATTTGCAATATTTTTTCTATATATGAAATTTCAAAATTCGGACCGGAAGTAGCACTTTTACTCTTAGCGAGGAGCACTTTTTTGATATCTTGCGAAGTATGCATTCTATAGCGATTTATTAAGAGAATGAAAGTTCTTAGAATAGGATTTTGAATAAGTTTTGTATTAAAAAAATTCTTAAAATTGTACAGTTTGAAACGCTCATACGTATAAGAAAGTCGTGTGGTGGCCACACCTCATTTTTTCCTATTATCTTAGTCGGTTTGGATTTTTTCTCTGAAATCCTTCATCAGTATTTGGTTACAATATCGTTTTGAATAAATTTTCTTATTGCATGACTGCATTAATTATATATAATTACAAACTTATAAAATAACACAAAATAGGATCACCATTTTCTTCTCAAAATGTGCTCAAAAATTCCACTCTATTCTTTAAAACATTTTGAGACTTGTTCTATGTTTTTAAATTTTTTTCTCTTTATCACTATAAGGTCAGTAATATCAATATAATTCTGTCCACTGAGTTAATACATTTAAAGCGTTCATTGCGCTATCTAGTGAAAGTTTTTACAAGATTTTAGAATTTTCTCGGTCGCCTCCCACATTCCTCAAAATTATTTTCGAAGTCAGTTGTTTCATTCATTTCAGTGTCACACTGATTCCACTTCAAAACATCAGATTCTTCAAATGCAGCCTACTGTACATAATATTAGGACAAATTTGCATATTTATTATGAAGATGGGACTAACCTGAAGTGCCGATGTACGCAGAAGTTCAAGAGATTTTGACATTGTCAATGTCCCATTGGCGATGGCGTTTCAAAATAGCGAATGGCACAGTTGCGCCATTATTATTATTTGAAACTTGATCTAACATATTTCTTTTTCACTTTTTTTTTATAATTCAGGGATTAAGATACTTCCTCTAGCTGCCACTAGGTTAATTAAACAGATCCATGAGTTCTGGTTGAGAGGACAATTTTTCCCCAAAAATTTTTGCCAATCCCTCATTGTCTCCAATTTGTTTATCATGTTCTCTGATTGGTGAAAGAATTAGTTTTGCTTTTTGCTTAATTACTTCACCAGTTACCAATACACCATACTTTTCGACTAAATACGTTACACTTTGTGTATTCAGTTCTTGAATCACAAGCGACATTGACGAAGAGTAAGGCACTTTTTTTAGCGACATTTTATTGATGAATACCGAAATTACTATGTAAATACAAATAACAACCGCTAACAACGAACTGCATACATACATACAGGAGATGAAATACGTAAGAATTTACATGACCGGTGAAGTACCAAATAAATATTTTTATGTATATCGGAGATTCACAAATATAAATAACTTTAGGCGGTATTCATGTTGAAGTCGAAGCGACGATACTAGCGAAGCGAAGAAAATTACACATGTTGTTGAATTGAATGCAAGTGCTTATATCTGACTAACAAAGGAACAGCGAAATGCATGTAGATTTTGCAAATGAAATTCGTTTCCATAAGCGAAGGTTATGCGGGGATTCCGTTACGCGATGTTAACACTATCGAGTGTCTATTGTATGTCATAATATTTGACTGACATAGTTATTATTATTTTCCGAAGTCTAGAAAAAATCAGAAGATCATGCATTGTTTTTACAGACATCTTAATATTTAATTATTTGTTTTAAATTTGAGAAAAAAATTAAATATATAGGGGTTTTCGTAAAATAAAATTTATAGGGGTTTCCATTTAAAAAGTATATTTAATTCAAAACTCGAAAACACGTTAGAGTTACTAATGGTGTAAATTTATTTTTTATTGCATTATATACAGTGCTATTATTTTACTATGCAACATATCCATATGTTGCATTTTAAAATAATCGAGTCAAAGCATTATACGATAGGCAACCTATTATACATACTACCCTAGCGTCAAGAATAATTATTGTTTTGTCAATTTATTGAAATACGTCAAATATTCTTTCGCGTTTCAAACTAATTTGCAGTACTTTTTTAATACTCTTCTGTGTTGTGTTCTAAGGGAAAAATGCAATGTGTTTAAACTCTAAAACCAGACAAAGAGTAGGTCATTTATTGATATACATAAGGAATTAAATGTTTAATTGTTTTTATTATAAGTATTTTTCAAAATGACCGCCTACTTGTTCTAAACAATAACCTAAACGATAATAAATATTTCGTATAGAATTGATTATTTTATTTGGTGATGCTCTGAGATTATTGCATTCTTCTGTGATCCTGATTTTCAAATCCTGTGTTGTTAATATTGGTATATGCGTATATACTTTTGATTTGAGGTAACCCCAAATGAAAAAATCATTTGGGGCTAAATCTGGGGATCTTGCTGGCCATCCTATCGGCCCGTATCTTCCAATCCAGCGATCAGGAAAATTTTCATTGAGGCAGTTCCTTACTTCAACTGTTGAATGTGGCGGAGCTCCGTCGTGTTGATACCAACAATTTTGTATTGCAAGTTGCCGAATTTCAGGAAGTATTGAGTTTCACAAAAGATTCAAATAAGCATTAGAATTTAAAATACCATTTATAAAAAAGGGACCAATCAATGTATTATTTATTATGCCCAACCAGACATTAACCTTTTCATTATATTGTAAGTGTGTACAATTTTGTATATGAAGATTCCTGTGCGCCCAATATCTGTAAGGATAATTTACAATGACTTTGTAAAAACATAAAATCAGCCATCATACCTATAATTTTGTGAATTAACTTTCCCGTTTAAATAAAAGGTAGCTTCATCGGTAAAACAAATTTTGTATAACAAATCTTCATTTTGGTTTAGTAAATCCAACATTTCTTCGCAAAACTCAGTTCGAGAGATTTTGTCAATTTCAAATAGCTGTTGATGGTTTTGCAATTTGTAACACCGAAATTTTTCAATTTTAAGTACATTGCGCACACTTGTGGGTGATATATTAAACTCTGACGCGATAAAATTTAACGATTTAAAATGATTCTCTTCTACGAGAAACAAAATGTTTAATTTCATTTCTTCCGTTAACACTGTTTTCGTTCTATTCTTTTTTTATGGTCAGCGACACATCCTTCTGTTTTAAATCTATTATACACTCTTAAAATTGTCGAACGTGTAGGTATTGGTCTATGGGGAAATTCTACAGAAAATAACTCGCTCACCATTTGTAAACTTTGATGGTTTTGATACCATAAGCACATTTGAATTTTTTCCTCCTTGGAATACATTTGTGAAAGTGTTGTAACTTAGATAATGTCACAATAGGGAAAATAATAATAATATTTGACGTATTTCAAGTGACACTAAACAATAATAATATTTGACGTATTTCAATAAATTGACAAAACAATAATTATTCTTGACGCTAGGGTAGTATGTATAATGGGTTGCCTATCGCATAATGCTTTGACTCGATTATTTTAAAATGCAACATATGGATATGTTGCATAGTAAAATAATAGCACTGTATGTGTTTTATAATAAATTATATTGTCGTCAAAAAGTTTACCGCCATGGTTTAAATCAAAGACATAAATTTGTTAGCAGCCTTGTGCATAGATTCAAATTAATATTTGGCGTTTAATTTCTTTTCAGGGCGGCACAATTATGACTGCCAGTATTGTACCAAGAGATATCATTCTGGCAGCAACCTGTTCTCCCACATAAAGATGATGCATCGCGACGAAGCGCGCAGAGACGGCATCGTTAGCATCGACGAGAAAGACGAAGTCGATGATGAACAACTGGAGGAGGAAATCGAAGAGTACATCGTCCCGTCTCACGAGGAGGACAATCAAGATAAAATAAAGATCCTCTCGGACATCAAAGTGCCTAATAATAATTCCGGTGGTAGCACAAGCGCGAACCGTAAAACCAAGAACGACCAAAATGAAACTGGACAGGGCTCGAGGGCGACACACGAACGGATCGTGACATCTGCTGGGAATATAGAGAATGTGACAAGCGGTATCGCTACCAGCCTGGGGTTGGTCGACATCGTTGTCCTGGACGAGAACCAACAATACATTCTGCATAATGATCAGCAATTGGTGACGCAACAGGATCTGGCCAACGACCAGCGTGAATATATCATACCGGACATGACAGAGCAGCATACGTTCACGCAAGCGCAAAATATCAACGAAGTCATTACATCCGAGCACAACGTCATAACCCAGTCGATACTGAACAATTCTGATATAGCTTCCACGGACGAATTGGTTATGGTCCTCACGGATCATGATTATAATGACGGGAACAATGAGATCTTATCGACGGAAAATTCCAACATCGTGGTCCTGTACAGTCACCCGGTGGACGGTCAACAGAACCAGTTCATAACCTCGCAGGGGAATCTCATGTTGAACTCGCAGACCGGCATATTGGAAATTCGAAACGAAACGCAGACAATTGAGAACAGCCAGGACGCCCAAATTGAATCGATCGAGATGATCCAGCGCGAGATCAACAGTCACAACATCGTCGGCGAATCGCATGAGGTGAGCGTGCCCGTTTCCGCCGACTCTACGCTCGAGGAATCCCTCGCGCAGAATCAAGTCGTGTTGGTGCGCGGGGAAGAACAAGGCGAGGCAGTACAGGAAAGTTCCGTTGTCGAGGTGACGAACTCCGAAGACATAGACCTCAATACGATGATCTCGTTGAGCGATAAATCCGCCGAGCAGGAAGTTTCGGATCACGTCCTGGTCCTGAACGATTGCCTGGAACCTGATTCTCAGGGAGAGCCGATGGAAATCGACGAAGAGTGTAACTTGCAAGAGAATGACAATCAGGTAAGAAATAATGTTTAGTAAAATACTTTTAGCAATAAGTAAAAAATGGCGTCGAATTTGAGAACTTATCAAAATACGAATGTATATGAAATTACAGTGACTTGATATTGAAATAGGTAACTAATATAAGCGAATAGCCCTGTATATTTAATCTTTTAGACGTATTTTAGCATGATTGTAAATTTAAAATTTATTTCAATTATAAAGAACAGTTGAATACATTTAAAGCATAATTTATTGCTGTTAAAATATTTGGTATTGATGTAGACATATCTTGAAGGAGTGGTAGTGGAACAGGTTCTGTGTCGTATAAATTTTCATCATATTCTGAAAATAGAGATGTAAAGGTTATTGCTTTTGTTAAAATGTAGATTATAATTGTGTAAAACTTGTCTAATTAACAATATTGTTAAGCATAGAAATTTAGTGTTGAATGTTGAAATATGAAAGGGATTAATTGATAAATTTGTTCGCGGGTAAAGTTTAAAAAGCGGAACTGTCAAAATTGACATTTACATAAAAAATGTTAGTAATGTATTTTTGAAATGTAAAGTATTAGAAATTCATTATAAAAAAATTAATAGAGATTTAAAATGAAAGTTTACTGAAATTTGATAAACACTGAAACATATCAATTAATTTGAAATAAGCTGTATTGAATATGGATTTTGAGGAAAGGAATTTTATTGGTTGTAATTTAAAAACTAAGGATTGTCTAGGAGATTATAAACAAACAATGGGGGGAATTAAATTTTTTTCAAAAGAAGCAGTTGTAATTTTCGGATAAACGAAGTTTTATTCCGAAAATTGTTGAAATAAAGCGCGAAAATCGCGAAAAGTAGTGAATTAAGTGTTTATTTCAGAGTGAAAAATATTTAGACAACAGAATATTTAATATTTAGTAAAAGAGTAGAAAATATTCAAGATATTTTCTGCTACTCAAAACTACCAAGAGTATAAACGCTATAAGAAGATATTTTTCAGAAAAGGAATTATATAAATTTGTTACTTACAATTTTGAAATCGATTACGAGGTCCAGAGCAAAGTATAAACTCTTAAATTGTACGTAGGACAAGCAGTATTCCATTTATTAACGGTCCAGTTAGGGTCATAAATCCGAGAAATATCATCAAGTAAAAATAACATATGGAAAGTCCAGGATTCATTTAAAATTTCCAAAAGGAGCAGTTGTTTCAAGAAATTCTTAAGAGTCCCAGTTCCAGAATCAATTGTAATATTCAAAGGTACAGCGGTTATAATTATTCCAGAAGAAAACCATTAATCTACGTGGACACAACGAGATAGTAACGGTACATCACCTTCGTGGAGTTCCAGAGTCGGGATATTGTTCGAGAATAGTAAGTTCAACCAGGATATTGTACGGAAGAAGATTCGGAGGTGTATTCTTGCTGCATAACGTTCCAAGGAATGCTGTATTTCGTATAAGGAAGCATTTACCTAATTATTTTCCCAGACAAATTAGTTGTAGCTGTAAAGAAAAATTGCTATAGTACGTGAAAAAGGACAGAGATAGAAGAACAAAGTTGTAAAGAGGTTGTATAATTTTATATAAAAGGAACAATTAGAAGTTTATATTTTCCATCGATAAAATGTCAATAATTTAAATAAGATTTACTGATACTCATAAAAAGTCACATATAAATATTCGTTGTAAAAGTTTTACATCTCTATCAATACCAGAAATATTAGAAATGAAATTTATATTCATATTTGCATAGCAGAATTTTACTGACACGTAAAATTAATATAGAAAATCATTGAGCGTTTTAAATTAAATTATTTTGGTTAGATACAGAACTGTATACATTAAGTATACTAAATTTATAAATTTACCGGTAATTGTTTTGAAATACATACCTTATCGAAGAGGTAAGAGTCATTACCTATCCTTCATATGTCAACAACAAACAAAGTTTGGTTAGGCAAGTGACCAAGTTGATGTAAATGTCGTAAAAGATTGTAAAATATTCTTCGTATGTTATTTGACGTAATTATTATTATTATTAAACGGATCATATATAAATTCTTCTTTTATTTGATAAAGTAGGGACATAGATTTAATAACTGCCATATAAAGTATAGAATTACGAAAAGTTTATAACCTACAAGTAACATAAGTATTAGAGTATTATTTGTTTAAATATTGAAGAAAGAGCATACATACCACATCATATTATCCCAAATTTATCAATAATCTATAAGTATAAAGCAATACAAGATCAGGAGAAATATATTAACAAAATACTTAAGTAATGTATAGGTTGTAAAATAGTTTTCGTATTATAATGGAGATATTCATTGCCAACAAGTTTGTAAAAATAAATGTACTGTAGGTACTGCGTTATCAAGATAAAAACCAGTTTCATTCTTGAAAATTCAATGCGGTGGCAAAGGTAATTATTTAAAACTTGGGATATAATAAGAAATGAAATATTTGATCTCTTTTACTAAAGTAAAAAAAGTTATATAAAATATTAGCTTAATAAATTGAATAACTGAGTTAGTTTTGGGCATAATAAAGAGAAATAATAAGATTTGAATTATTGAAAGATTATATTACAGGATACATTAACATATAAATTTGAATCTATATACGGAGGAGAGTTAAAAAGTTTTGTTAATATCTGTTTATGGTTTTTATAAATATTTGAATGTCTAGGTGAGTGAGGTGTTGCGTATACATTACAAATACTAAGATTTGAATTATTTTGGTTATAATATTAGTAATAGGTGTTTGTAATTTATATTTCCCCCTCCCTAGAGCAATATATAACAGTGGCGACACACAACATTTGGCCGCCATCTTGTGTCGAAAATTGCGTAGAGACAAATGTGAATTTGGGATAAAATGTTAATTTTAACATATATTCAGTTTATTATATTTAATAAGTATTTAGTTATTATTAGTACATTGAATACCTAAGCATTTGAAATAGTGTAGCCACTTATTTTAGAAAATTAGGGAAAAGGAAACACATTCAAAAATTCATTTCTTTTACTTGTAAATTTAAAGACATGTTATAAAAAATGAATTACATGTGTGTATATTCAGTTTATTATAATTAATAAGTATTTAGCTATTATTAGTACATGAAATACCTAAGCATTTGAAATAGTGTAGCTACTTATTTTAGAAAATTAGGGAAAAGGAAACGTTCAAAAATTCATTTCTTTTTCATGTAAATTTAAAAACTTGTTATAAAAAATGAATTACATGTGTACATACTTATCTACATTTTCTATAACTCACAAACTTCTATTTAACAATATATGTCTTAAGTTCTCATTTGAAAGCTTCAACTCATTACTACAATATCTGAACATTAAATTAACAAATATGCATACATTCTTGATTCAACTTGGGTAGAATTTACTAAAAAACATCAAATTATAATAGCGTACAGCTCAATGCGCAGCAGCTGACTTGCCAGCATATATATTTTTAACACTTAATTTTCTCCTTTCCTTTAATTTTTAACATAAAATTAATAAACCTTACAAATATTTTTTTACGCATATTGTGGCAATTTAAAATATGCTGCGTGTTAATCACTTGGAACTGACAAATGTAAAATTGCAAAAGATTTATATTTTGATTTATTACGGCATCATAATGTTTATGAAATATGTCTTGCATTTGTACAAATAAATCAAAAGTACTATTATTACAAAAAAATATAGATTTTTCTTTGAAGCAAAGGGCAAATTATTTTTGACCCTACTGATGTTAAACATTGACTACATGTCCTCGAAGTGCGCTTTATACTTGTTATCAAATAACCGCTAACATTATACAATGAGTTCATCTCACTATTACTTAGTTGTGCAACATTATGTGTAATGGTCGGTAACACTACTGGATCATAAATTTTCTCTTCTGCATTTTTGATTACATTAAGAAAATCTGAAAGAAATTCGCTGTCATCATTGTAGTAGCTTCCTTTCGTCACATTTTTTAAATACTTTGACACACAAATAAGTTTCAAATTATTTTTAAATTGCAATGCTATAATTGAATCCCCTGTACCGGGTGTTTCATCGGTTGGGGTATCGCGAATTAAAGTGCCTAAATATAAAAATATCGACTTCAAATTTTAACCACTTATAGAGCTTTTAAACCGCTACCAGCAGGTTAGGTTGTTTTTGATAATATTATTTTAATTAATGCGTAAATTAAAAAAAAACGTATTATCAAAAATTAAAAGTGCTCAAAAAATGTTCAAATTTGAATGGTGATCTGAATTAGTGGAATTTACAGCTAGCGCCAAAAAAAGCTGGGTAATACCTAATTTTTCCTAATTTATATTAACTTTCTTACCTTGAATCGCTTATAAACTCAACACACAACACTGTAATAAAAAACCCATAAATTCTTCAACGTCTTGCCTTTAATTTTGAAATTATTGTAAAATATTCAATAATTGATTAAGTTTTAATTTTTTTTTCAATTGCATAGTTGATTTTATAGACATATCTTTTTAACACCTGAATTTCAATAAAATCTGAGTACTTTTGATTTTTTGAACGAAGGTTTTTTTTTATTTACGCATTAAATAAAATAATATTATCAAAAACAACCTAACCTACTGGTAGCGGTTTAAAAGTTCTATAAGTGGTTAAAATTTGAAGTCGACATTTTTATATTTAGGCACTTTAATTCGCGATACCCCAACCGATGAAACACCCTGTACAATAATATGCTACAACTTGTTTCCAACGTAGACTGACTCCTCCTAGCATGATAACTAATGCATGTGTGGCACTTCCCGTATGGCCAGGCAAAGTTACATCTCCAATGTATTTACTACTACTTACATCATATAATTTAGATGTTGTTATTGCCATTTCATCTAGCACAATAACACAATCTTTACTATTCTGCTCTTTAAACAACTCTGCTTTAATTTTTAAAGAATTTAATACTTCATATAATATACCACTATCAAATTTCAAATTCTGCAAATGCCTATGACCACTTCCGGGATCTTTTACTGGCTTGTTTTAATGCAGATATCTGATCATCATTAAAGACTGATTTTAATAATTTAAGTTCCAACTTGTCGTCTTAAATTCTTGATAACATTTCTATATCGGTGGTGTTTTGCATGTAATTTTCTCACTTGTGTATTATAATTAAGAAGTAAGTCTTGTAATGGGCTGCTATCTCTTGTTGCATCTTCAACTGTTGATTCCGCTTCATCACCTAACCTAAAAATTGAAATATAAATGTAAAATATATGATCAATACTAGTTTACTATGTATTTATATATACCTAGTTTCTTCTTTTATAGATTCTACATCAAAGTTGGTTGAATTTGAGTCAGGTTCGCAAGTCATAACAACTGTTTTTTTCCAAAGTAAATGGGGCAGTTACTCTTTTTGCTGGTGGTTTCCTATGTATAACAGGTGTTTTGTGAGCAAATATTGTAGGAATTGCATTACACCTTAATTTTCTTCTCCCACACATCAGCTTCAAAATATGTTTCACATAACAGACTATAGTCAGTCGGTTTCCAATTACCACGATGCATGTTTGCAGCCCACTCTTTCCTTCTTTCCGGATCTTTTGGAAACCGTTTCATAATTAATCCTTTTTCTGAAGAATTAGAGCATCTAACTGCAGCACAACCTGGCATTGCAATATCTAAAATATAATGTTATATCACTAAATATTAAATTACTAATTCTAATGCCATTTAAAATTTTAAAACTCTACTGTATATGTATATTATATTTATAATTACCTTATTGTAATGTGATAAGTCAAGTAATATTTTATTTATCGTTAGGCACTAAACACTAAACTAGGTCAATAATGTCAATTAACTGTCAAATAACTGAAGATAATACGAATTCTAAGAAAAAAAAGTGGAAATAACTATAACCTGTGATTACACAAATAGTAAAACGAAACTTTTTAAACATATTTGAAGCGTACGAAAAAAATATACTTGATTATACTATATATACATAAAAACACGTTCAAAACGCCAGAAACTTTGACACTCGACTCATCATGGCGGATTTTTCATCAACCAATAGCAAATAGGCCCGGGCGCTGTCGCCACTATATATGAAATATGATTGTAGCGCCCTCTCTTGGTGATCAACGGTAAACACTGCCAAATTTATAAGTTTTTTGAGATTACGGTGTTTGAATTTTTAAATGAAAGTAATCAAAGTGAGATATTTATTAACTTAATTTAAAGGGATGTTAATTAAGAAGATTCCGCATTTCGGTTTTACAATGAAACAGATTCGTTAAAAATTTATAACCATGTTTGTTTTCAATAACTCGTAGGGCTATATTATCTACCATTGCGATTCTAAAGAAAATATGGTGACATTTCCGGAAATAACGGAAGCTGAAGTCATATTTTAAATTGCACCCTGCTATTTTTATTTCATTTTTTGAACTTACCTCTTAATTCTCAACATAACAGACCCAGATTGTCTATATCTCTCTGTCATAATTTTTGGCGTATAATAATTTATGTCCAAAAAAAAACTGGAAATGAAAGAGTTCAGTCGAAAATTAATAACACTCAAACTATTTAAGATAAAAAATAATCTCTTTTAGGTGGATTTTTTATACATCGTGGAGGCTTATAAATCTAACTTGATGTGTCAATTAAGTTTCCTTGCCCACGCCCAACATAAAATAGCAAAAACTCGACTTTTTCAAGAGGACGTGCCAAATTTTACATCAGCAATGGATGCGTATAACACTTAAAATCGAATATATGAAGAACAATGTGAATTACTTTAATCTTTTAACAAACACTTATACCTGAAATTAATAACATTTACATAAGGTGTTGATATGTGCACTGTTTTGATTTAAACATTCAATAATGAGGCGCTGGCCGGCTGAGGTAGCTCTTCTTATTTCATGTCAATCTATATCGTTCATGGCACGTTCTATTTTCGCTCTAAATCTTTCTTTGTATCAGGTAAAGTCTGATACATCCTGTTCTTCACTCATCTCCATAAATGTAAATCTTACGGTGTTAGATCCGGTGATCTTGGGGATCAAAGCCAAGAACCTTTATTACCCCACCACTTGTCTCCAAACAAATTGGTTAATCTCACATCTATATCTTTTGTAGTATGTGCAGAGCTCCATCGATCTGGTACCATAGATTAATTGAATACTGCAGCGGAAGATTATCAGTAACATTTTGTACCACATTATCAATAGTCTGTAAGTATTTTGCCACATTGAAATCTTCGTCATACATGTGCTGGTTATCCAACATCATCCAAAAACATTTATGGAAAACTGCAGTTGGTTTTCCAATTCATAGATAAGATATAAACTTTCCGCTGTCCAAAAATAACAATTTCTTCTGTTACACACACCCTGTTATGAAAATGTCACTTTATCTGTTCAGACAATTCGTTTTTTAAAAAATTTTCTTGTATTTTCACCAAAACTTCTTCACAAAAAGTTGCCCACCTAGAGTAATCTGTTGTGGTTTAATAAAAGAAATAGGATGTTGCGTATGCATTTGTAAAATATCTAGGATAGGCACCAAAATATTCAAGAACGTTAATTTGATTTACTTCATTGTCAATTTGATACTTTTTCCAAAATTAATAAAAAAAAAATAAGTCTTGTAAACTTATTTTTAGTCATCCTGGGCACATTTGGGTACTTGCATTAAACTCACTACAAGTTCTATCAATACCTTTCTGACAATTACCATGTACAAACAATAAATCTAATATTTTTTCATTAGAATAAGAAGCTAGTTTAAGAAAATTAATCAGAATAATATATTCTTTTGGAACTAGTCTGACCTACCACTTTGACTGTTTGAAAGTCACTCAAACTGCCAATCTAGTTACTCATTTTATATTTTTGTTTCAAAAACTGCATGAATTTTCTTTTGAAAAATAATATTTTCTAAAAGAAACCGTAAAGTACCTACTTCAGTTGAGTATAGAACATGCTGATACCAGTCCCCTAAAAATCTAGTCCTCCAACCATTGCTGAAATAAAATTTGACATGTGCCATTTGAAGATCGAGCTTTTGCTATTTTTAGTTAGACATGCTCATAAAATCGCAGGAAGCGATGAAAACTTAATTGACACATCAGGTTAACTTCATAAGCATCCCTGAACTATAAGAAATAAGGGAAAAAAGAATATATTTCTTTAACCTTAAACGGTTGAGAGTTATTAATTTTCTACCGAACTCTTGCATTTCCAATTTTCTTGACAAAAATTGTCATATGTGACAATTGATGACAGATAGATATTGACAGCCCTGGGTCCCATTATAATCCGAATTAAGAGGTAATTTCAAAAATAAAATAAAAATGGTGTGCTATTTAAAATACCAAAGATAACCTCAACTTCCGGTATTATCGGTAATGCCTACATGTTGAAAATATTTTGCTTAGAATCGCAATTGTTAATTATTGTCCTATGCCAAGTTTCAAATTTCTAGCTTGATGGCAAATGAAAAATGTTCTAACCCTCGTCTTAAAAGAATCACTTTGTATATTGACAACATTTAATCTTCTTTAGCTGGGAACGCATTTGAAGGATTAATCGAAGAATATATACTTGCGAAGTTACTTCTTCGCCTGTTTATTTTTTTTATTTAACCCTTCAAGTGCATTCCCAAGTAACGCTTGATTGTAAATAGCGCCAAATTCAAAATTTACACGAGAAGCTAAGTACATAATTTCCTTTCCACTATCATTCAAAGAGCAATAAAGAATTGTAATAATAATACAAACGCACAGTAAACAAATACTTTATTTATATTATTTTTTCTGAAAAAGATAAATAACAAATGAATGCACTTATATTTTAAATTTACATATATAAATAGTTAGTAGAGTGTACACTATTGCTATTCTACTTTCTTCTTTTTAATAATATCATCGAACAGTAGTGAGTCAAAGTTATTAATTGAATATTAATATAGATATAATTATATAACACACAAGAAAAAGGAGAATATTAGCTAAATTTCGCTGTAGAACGCCGGTTTCAAACTCGTTGGTCATCGTCAGTATCGGGTAACCCAGGAATAAGGTGGAATCCTTGGATAAATTAAATTAATTAATCCGAATTCACGACAAAAGAAAAGAGTTTGTGATAGTAACATTCACTTGTCGTAACTTTGGGCTGGCTAATAGCCTTCAAGTCTCTGCAACTTCTTTTTGTTTATTATAACTATAATAATGAAATTGACGAAATAGTAATAATAATAAGTTCATAAATAATAATCATCGATGACTGCAATAATAAATCTAATAAGTATTATAGTCGTAATTAAAACTGACAACAGATTAACTTGGGAAATTGGCAATTTAACATTATACAGAGTGAGTCATTAGCAGCCGCGTCTTCGATTGCTCTTTTGTGTTTTAAATAAAAGAAAAAACAATTAGTGGAAGATTCATGGTTGCTTGTGGCGCATATTGTAAAGATACTTTAAGCTCTAACGCACTTCCGGTTTCACCGGAAATGCACGGAACTTAAGTTTTTTAAATGACTCTCCCTATATATTTTTGGATTTTCTTGTACTGCTTTAAATTGTCTGTTCAACTGTTTTTTCTTTTTCAAAATTGTGCCAATAGTTTTTGAGTTATTAATTCTTCTTTGAAAATATTTGACCAAAACACGTGTTCAGAAAAAAATCATTTTCACATTGTTTTTAAAAGTAAAAACATTAACTTTGGTGGTGCTCGTAGCCAAGAAAATTCTGCATCATTTGGTAAAGTTGCACTCGACAATACCTCAAAAAACTTCGTTTTTTCAAAGCCTACTTCCTGAAATGTTCACATACCAAAAACTTATTTTTTTTAAATGGAACACCCAGTATTTTATTGAGGCATTTTGTTCCCTTTTTTATTCTCTTTCTTTTTTGTTAACAATGTCCTACACATATCTATTGTAATTTCGGAGATAATCACTATAGGAGCACAATTAGCGGTCAATTAAAGAACTACGAGCGCTGTTGTTTTATGCACCAAAATATTCGTTTAACCAATGGAAGGCAAAACTGGCGCTTAACTTTCTTAGTCAACTGTCAAACAAAGTAAATGTTAAATCCAACTATCCCAAAAGTAATAATTTTACAGAATGAAGAGCATCGCAATTCAATTTTTTAATTCCGGCAATGTCCAGTTGCAGTATTTAATTTTTGACCCTGTTGTCTAACATCGAAATAAAATAAAGGTTATGTTTACTGACATATTTGAAGATGTCTTCATGAAGTTTTGAAAATCCGTCCGTAGATAGCGAAGATACTCTCCTCCATTAAGGGGGAACTGCCGACTACCGAAATCAAGAGGTTAGAAGTTCAAGTTTTTCTCCGTTATTTTTGCAGCGATTTTATTTAAACAAAAACCAACAAATGTTTTAAGATTTTTCTGAGGTACCTAAAGAATTCAATTTTATAAAACTTATTAAAATATTTATAGATGGAGTCTAGAAAGTGACTCAAGTTTACCATATGTTTTCTATATTATTTTTCCACAAATGGAAAAAACGTCCTTTAGGTACCTTCAATAAATCTTACTGTAAACGTACAGCCTTAATTCAACTTAATTTACAAAATAGTTATTGAGAAAAACTTGAATTACAAACGTAAGTTTTGCCCTATTTCTGACTACAGATATCCTAAATTTTCGTGGTTCCTCTCATAATTAGTCAATCATAAGATATACTTAACTTAAAACATACGAATAAATTACTTTTTTTTTGTATTTGTTCCACAAAACAGAAAATTACAACTCTCGTCAAGAATCTTACTGACGGCGGCAGTTCACCCTTAACATTTTCATCAAAGAAATAAAGTCCAATTTTGTAACTACCCACTATTCTTCCCCACAGTTTTAATGAACAACGATTATGAAAGTTGACACGTGTGATAAAGTGGGGGATTTACGTGTTATAATAACGGAGATTGTGACGATGAACGTATTCACTAAATAGAAGGTGGCTTCG
Organism: Amphimallon solstitiale; assembly: GCA_963170755.1. Taxonomy (NCBI): domain Eukaryota; kingdom Metazoa; phylum Arthropoda; class Insecta; order Coleoptera; family Scarabaeidae; genus Amphimallon; species Amphimallon solstitiale. Next base: position 35,044,478 of record OY720681.1, on the reverse strand, counting down.
TTGGTAAACAACAAAAAGTTGAGAAAGCCAGCATAATTTATCTGCTGCCAATTGACAATAATGAAGCGATTCTGAAAATTCCTTTCATCTAATCCTGTATACGAATATGCTACGGGTGAATTTCATGTTTGCCAATTATTTTGGATTCTCAAATTTGATTTACATCTAACTGACGACTAATTTTCGTAGTACTAGTATGGGGGTGTTCGACTACACTCGCAAGTACCATAAACGCCTTATCCTCACCAGTTATTGCTTTTTCCGCTCTTTCTTTCATATTCAATACTTTCTGTTCGCTCAAACCGTCCACTTTATACTTTCGAAGGTTTCTGGCTTCGGCTGACTTCTACCAGGGATTGCTGTGCATAAAGTCTCGATGCTAGCAAAGAGTTTCTTTCAGATTCACCCAAAACGTCAATCATATCTATCAACTCTTCATAAGAATAATTCATTTGGATGATAACTAATATCGAAGTTTATAAGTTTGACATAAATGTATACCGACTTTCTTGACCAGTTGACTCAGGCAGTCAGCCGCATTCCAGCCTTTATTGGACGAATAGAACAGCACCCGTAGTTCCTTAATTGACCGCTAATTGCTCCTAGAGTGATTATCTCAGAAATAACAAAAGATAGGTATAGGACATTGTTAACAACAATAAAAGAGAATAAGAATAGGAATAAAATGCGTCAATAAAATACTGGGTGTTCCATTAAAGAAAAATAGGTTTTTGGTATGTGAAAATTTCAGGAAGTAGGCTTTGAAAAAACAAAGTTTTTTGAGGTATTGTCGAGTGCAACTTTACCAGATGATGCAGAATTTTCTGTGCTACAAGCACCAGGAAAGTTTATGTTTTTACTTTTAAAAACAATGTGAAAATGATTTTTTTCTGAACATGTGTTTTGGTCAATTTTCAAAAAAAAATTAATAACTCAAAAACTATTGGCTCAATTTTGAAAAAGAAAAAACAGCTGAACAGAGAATTTAAAGCAGTGCAAGAAAATCCAAAAATATATAGGGCGAGTCATTTAAAAAACTTAAGTTCCGTGCATTTCCGGTGAAACCGGAAGTGCGTCAAAGCTTAAAGTATTTTTACAATATGCGCCACAAGCAACCATGGATCTTTCACTAATTGTTTTTTCTTTTATTTAAAACGCAAAAGACCAATCGAAGAAGCGGCTGCTAATGACTCACCCTGTATAATCGCAAAGTTGAAAAACAGAATTATACATGAATTAACCAATGACTAAAATTACAAGTCTGGTTTTGTAAATATGAAATTACAGATTAACCTAAACACATCAGTACATCTTTGGTCAAGAGCGACGACAGTTTAACAGTTAACATTACATACATATGAAAGAAAGAAGAAGGCGACGTTGTGTGGCCGATTAAACGATGTTTGACAGGTGATAAAAAGATTGCACCTCTACCTTGCTGTATTTAATCCAATATTGAGAGTGTTACATTCGTCGATTAACACAATGGACCGAAATGAGGTACTTAGCCGGTTACCTCTTAAATTCGAGTGTTGTATACTCGTGCTCAATGCAGGATAGGCTTACATACACGATTTGAACCAAATAAACATAGAACGAAAATGACGTAGTCTCAGAAAGGAATGTGAATAGACACATGTGTACTCTGTTTTCATGGCAACCGAAACCTCTTATTTCTCAATTTCGGCGATGACCAAGATATGTCATGTTTAAAATTTCAGAATTTGAAAATGCCAAAATAAATTGAATATATTACGCAGTATGAATATTCAAATTTAAAAAGATAGCGACAGGAAATTAATATAATATAATGCAGATGAAATTATTATCACCAAAACAAAAAATTAAAAGTAGGGCGCAATTTCCACGCAACAAAGTTATCATCTTATTTTAGAACTCATTTTGTTGGCAACCTCTAGGACGGAACTTGGTTGGAAAAACAAATGAAACTAAGATTGTTCTAAGATCACGTGTAACATTGTTAACAATAAATTTTACCTTTATTATCTGCTAAAATTTTATTGTGCATTTTCCTTTCAGGACCAAAACATCGCTTCTGAAGAGACCGTAGTGCCTGCTGATCAAGACTGCACGCCTCCAAGTGAACAACCAGAACAGGTTTCGGCAAAGAGCATGCCTGAAATTGACGTGACTTCTGAAGACGTGGTTACATCCGAATCACCGGAAGAACCGAAGGACACTGAGATGGTGGAAGTTGACCAACAAGAACATTCTGATGAAACCTTGCCAGTCGATTCTAACGTTGAGTGCGCTACGAGTAACATTGAAAACGACAAAGAAGAAGTGCAGAAGGAAGAAGTAACAAACACGGTGGATACTAACACAACAGATACGAATGACAAGGAACAATCTCTTGAATCTGCAGAAGCCGAAGAAATAATTGGCGAAGTTATACCCATGGATTCTGAGACGCAAAATAATCCTGAAGTTGGGTTCCAGAAAGAAGGCGAAACACCCGAAGAAGAAACTGTCGCTGATGACACGACTATAGCAAAGGATCCTGTCGAACAGGACGTAGTAGAAGACGACGTTGCCGAAGACGAAACTGAAGAAGAAAACGCCGCATCATCCGAAATGCAAACCGATGAAATTTCAGAAAAAGAACTTTCGTCCGAAGATGGATCCAAATTAAATTCCACCATAACATCTTGTGATGTGGAAAATTCGCAAGAAACGGAGACGCAGTCCGAAGATATTGCAAATACTAATGAAGAAGGTCATCAAAGCGAAGAATTGATGAATGTTCAAAGTTGCGATGAATTGACTGAAGATATTAATTTACCACATAAAGACGCGAGTGACGCTTCTCAAACACGCGAGTGTGACCAAGAACACTCAAACGAAAACGTTGAAGGGGAGGAGGAAGTGATCGAACACGTGGAGGAGGAAATTGTAGAAACGACAGAAAACGAGGAGACGATCGTGGAAAATATGGACGTAACTGAAGAGGTGAGAGTGGAAGAGGAACAAACAAAGCAAGCCGACAAGGAAGATGACGCAGTCGAAACAGAAGAAAACGAATCGCAGATCGAAGAACAGTTCGTTCAGACACAGCACGAAGAAATAATTCATTCCCAGCACGAGGAGATCCCCTCTTCGCCCGTGGAAATCAACCTGCAAACCGAAGAAGTAAGCTCACAGATGGACGACGAGAATTCCACACAGAACGAATCGGCGGACGAGAAGATCCAAGAGGAGACCTCGCAGTCAGATGAGAAAATAAATTTGGAGGAGGAGCCGGCACTGGAAGAGACCGTCATGACCAGCGGCGACGAGAATTCGCAAAGTCAAGATTCCCAAGTGTCGCAGTATTCCTCGACGGGGCGAGAAGCCAGTATGATGAGCGATCTGAAAAAGGTTTCGAGTCAGGAAACGAAGATTTCGATACTGAACGATTGGGACGACACGGAAGACTCCCAACAATCGGATAATGTATCGAAGAAGGCGGAGATGACTGTTAATAAGTTAATACACGATTGGGACGACGATGAGGAAGAAGGTGAGTCCAGAAATACGTTACCGAATGTCTTGTGCTTCTAAATAAATGGCCTTCTAAGGACCCTACCGCAATTTGTACTCAATCATATTTATTAAATTTGAAAGAAATTATTCATCAACAAAAATTTATTTATTCGTTTCTACAATACCAATTAGAAAAACTACATTTGTCGTCCTATACCCAAAACGACATTAAAAAAGAATACTTATGTGTAAAAAAAAACAGCATAACCAGCTATCATTTGTTTATTATTACTGTGGCCTACTTCAGTCATGTATTATCCATCTGATATAAATTTTTAGTTAGTGGTGCCATCTACTGAAAACTGTCAGATTTGCTACAAGCGATTAAATTATCGACGTCACCAGCATTACCAAATATCCCACGTCGGTCATTTAACCGCTCGTGTATTGTATATCCGCTGCCATCTACTGGAAGATAGCTAGAAATTAATATTGGAAACTAAATTTGTTAGTTATTTCTAAAACAATTTTAGCGATCTTTAACTAATCAATTTTGATCGTTTTATTCTTATAATGTCGCTTCATACTGTTGTTTTATTAATCATGTTCACTTTGTAACTTAAAAATAGTATAAAACCTATTTGAAATTAAAATAAATGCATTTAAATTTTGTATGGGTCGTCAGCACGCTCCGTCTCTATCAAAATCTTTTGAAAATAGAAATTCAGTCGGCTTTGGCCATTTTCAAAACTGTTAGTTAATCATCCAAACTAATAGAGTCATGCACAGTGAGACAGTATATTTATAAAACTGTTGAATTCCCACATTTGACATATAAAACGGGTTAGAATAAGTTCATTTAAAATTTTTGGTTTTGTTTTATGGAAAAACGCTCGGATAGGTCGATTTTTATTTTTAGCTGCGGTTTTTCTGATGGTAAATTGATGTACAAAGGCTGGTCCAAAAATAAGTTACGCCCATCAATTTTTTTTTTTCAAATGGAAACATGTTTTTTATTTAATTTGTTAATTCTGCATCGAATTCTAAGTATGTACCATGTCCTATACCACAGCCGTCTTTACTTACAAGCCGTGAAGTTAAAATTGGGAACACCGCCTAGTTGCCTTCAAGTGGGTCTACTCGTGGACTTGAGCAGGCGCTGAAAGTGAGATAGATTAACCGTGTACCTAATCTAAAATAGGTTTTTTGGTAGTTATTCTGTCTTTAAATTTAGGTAGGTAGGTATAATGTGATGAAGAAAGGATGTATAAAAGGGAAACGTATAAAAAACATTATTAATATTTCAACATTTTTAATATTATTCAAAGTGGTAATTTTCTCGTTTGACCACTTTTTTCATGGTGACATACACTATTTTTATTTCTGCTATAATTACTTAACACTATATTGCTCATTGGTGTTCCACATTCACATACAACACTAAAATCAATATAAAAGTTATCAGACTTTATACTCTTTTAATTGCTAATGAGGTTAATATCTTTTGATGATTATTTTTGCTCGAGAATTGTTTTTCAATTTTTATATTTTTTGTTATAAAAGCAAATATTGCACATAAGTGAAAATACACATAACCTACTTCATCAGTTGCTGCACAAAGTCCGCCTCTCTGCAGATAACCAATAACCAAAATAAACATCACCAAACAAAGCACCATTACTTTTCACTGCCAAATTTGTACAATTCACACACTTAATTTTCATTTTAATTGAATGAACAGCATAACCACTATGTATGCTTGTAATATTCAATGTTTATACATAAATCACTGCAAAAACTACCTAGATATATCTTGCTAACAAATTTTGTAACTGAGACCAACGAGTCATTTCAGGTGACACCCACATAAGATTATTTGATGCTAATTCGGTATTATTAACGTAAACTGTAACTATACACTATTTATTAATAACGATACTTGAAACCATTTTCACACTTTCACCTTCCTTGTCTTTATATGACTCAAACCGTTGTATTTCACCTTCATCAAAATGTTTACAGCAAACCACTGAATTCCCTGTGGTGACGAAATTTTCTCTATTAATTGCTCGTAACCACTTTTTACGTAATTAATTTTCCTTTGAAAATGAAAAGGTTGTTTGTAGATCTTCCTGTTCAAGTGTATGTTGTAGTTCGATTTACACAATGAGAAACAGCACAATCATGGCATCTAAAACATCACACAGTTGTAAAAAAAAGGAACAAAACTAGTAATATTGTTCTTGCCTTCTCCAAATGTATTTGTTAATCAAACTTATAACAGCAAACAAATGATTACAAAGAACGTGTTGACACTTTGAGGTTATGTTTAATACTGTGATCGGCCACATTTATGAAAATATGAATTGTTTACCCATAGGTACTTCCCGAGATTGATTTTAACTTTGTAAATACCGCGCGATCATTTAAATTCTAAATTAGAGCAGGCTGTGAAATTTAAATTAAATTGGTATATAAGTACTAATTTACAATTTGAATTGTCAAAGTGACGTTTCAAAATGATAATTTTTCAATAATTGACATTCTGGACAACCTAATAAAAAAAATCCCGCCTGCTATAATTTAGAATTTAAATGATCGCGTGGTACTTCTTCTCAAATGTTTTTGATTCAAACTCACGTAAACTTTAGCTAATAAACGTGACATGCGTATCATATGCATGCACATGGTCTCGTGAAAATTACATAGAATGAGAACCACACGCGCAGTTGCCAGATCTCCAACTTCATGGCTTGTAAGTAGAGACGGCTGTGCCTATACCCAAACTCAACAGTTATCAAGAAATTTACAATTGAACATATCAATAACTGAGACCATATCCTACAAAATTTATTTCACTCTTGTCTGAAAATGACCGATTTATTAAAAAAAAACAGAAAAGCAAGTCAAATTAAATGTTCAGACTGTTGACCACTAACTTCCTGACAATAGGCAAGCCGAAGATCAATTTCTCGTAACACTGCCGTTAACGTTTGCGGCTTAATTTGTTATATTTCGGTTATAACTTCTCGATAACTGTTTGGATATAGGACATGGTACATAAAATACACTTAGAATTGGATGCAGAATTAATAAATTAAATAAAAAACGTGTTTCCATTTGAAAAAAAAAATTGATGGTCCTAACTTATTTTTGGACCACACTTTGTACATCAATTTACCATAAAAAAAACCGCAGCCAAAAATAAAAAATGAGGTGTGGCCACCACACGACTTTCTTATACGTATGAGCGTTTCAAATTAAAGAATTTTTTTATACAAAAATTATTCAAAATCCTATTCTAAGTACTTCTATTCTCTTAATAAATCACTATAGAATGCATACTTTGCAAGATATTATCAAAAAAGTGCTACTCGCTAAGAATAAAAAATATTACAAATCCAGTTCTAAATATTTTTGTACTCTTGATAAATATTTATAGAATGCATAACTTACGACATATTTGCAAAAAATCGCTATTCGATAAGAGTAAAAGTGGTACTTCCGGTCTGAATTCAAAAAATTTTTTTATACAAAAGATATTGAAAATTATGTTTCAAATACCTTTATACCCGTAACGTACTTGTCTAAACTGCATGACTTGCAAAATATTCGCAAAAAACTGATTTTCGATAAGAGTAAAAGACCTACTTCCGGTAGGAATTTTGAAAAACTTCTTAAATAAAATTATTCTCAATTTAAATTTTAAGTATATATGAATTCTTTATAAATTTGTTTAAACTTAGTAGTTGACGAAATATTGGCAAAATTCGATTTTTGCGCTGAAGTAAACTGCTACTTCCGGTATACCGATTTTATTGAAAAACTAATCAGATCTCAAGAGGGAGATTATACACGTAAATACAAAATTTGAAATTGATATCTACAGCGGTTTGACCACTATCGTGGTCACACACACACATACAGACACACAAACATTTTTTAAAAACCACTTTTTCGGTATCAGGGGACCCCAAAACGTGGACATCTGCAAAAATCTCGAGGTCAAAAATTTTCATCATCACAATACTTCCTTATACTACGTATAAGAAAGTAAAATCGACCTATCCGAGCGGTTTCCATAAAACAAAGCCAGAAATTTTAAATGAATTTATTCCAACCCGCGCGTCCTCACTGTATATGATGTAGGAAATACTTCTGTCAAACGTCATTAAACGTTCATTAAAAATTGTGCGCTTTTTGATGAACATTTAATGACGTTTGAAAAATTCCTTGATTTAATTATCCATCTTGTCACTCGTTGATTCGATGTGCCCTTGTTTATTAATATTATACCACGCGATCATTTAAATTCTAAATTAGAGCAGGCGGGATTTTTTTTATTAGGTTGTCCAGAATGTCAATTATTGATTAATTAACATTTTGAAACGTCACTTTGACAATTCAAATTGTAAATTAGTACTTATATACCAACTTAATTTAAATTTCACAGCCTGCTCTAATTTAGAATTTAAATGATCGCGCGGTAGTTGTGTAACTGTCAATTAATATGTAACAGTGGTTCCTAGATGTCACTATGATCTAATGTATTCATGACCCACTGGATTTTACTATCGCTGCGCGATATAAGGCCGTCACATTACTTCGATTTACATTATTGAAATTGATTCTGCTAACCTCAAAATATCGATTCTTAAGTAACGCCATTTAGTAATATAATAATAAACCCAAAAAGAATAATTAATTCATCAATATTTATTAAAATAACACTAAGTGTTAACTTAACTTAACAAGAACAATAACTAATATTAATAATTTAAAATAATGAAATAAAACTAAATAAACATAAAATTAAAAAAGTGTTGCTGAAAATTACGTTATTGAGTAGTTTCAAGAATAACAATTTTACTTACATTTCTATTTTTTTCTAACAATTCAAAAGGTAAAACTAATTGGGGATCAACTATGTTGTAAAGTATTTGTGTGGATTTTGTATATGACTTTTTGAATTTTAAAAAATGTTGCGGTTCAACTGTAATCGACGGTCTCAACGGTATTGGAAGATTTTGAAGCTTCACATCGCAATATTTGCCTCATAAAATATTCAGCCACTCTGGCATCAGTAGCATCATTTGCACGTCCTTTAAGCCCAATATTTCTTCTACAGAATCGGAACTAAATGATCTTGTTAAGACAAAATAACTTTGTTGTACAGTATACGCAAATATTACATAAACTGATATACATGCATGTGCACTTATTTAAAGAAATAACTACAGAATATTTCCCAATAACACTGGTTAAAAATGTAATATTCACCAAACTCATTTTTCTTTGTATTTCGGTATATATTTGATGTACTTTTTTCCACTTTGGAATAGTGCCAAATTGGACAATTTGCTAGTTTAGTTAGTTCAGTGATGCACTCTTTGGTGCTGCCTATACTAAATCTATTGTATTTCTATGCACACATTTCAACACAGAACATTTTTTCTTAATTTTGTTTTCCCCTCTATATTTATCCTACATTCCTAATTCCACTATTCATTTTGGAACCCTTTTTGGTTTGTCCTATTTGTGACTTAATTTTTTTCATTTTAATTTACATCTTCATCTCTTGCAAGAATTTTTTCTATTTCTATTTCTATATTTCATATTCATGCCTTGGCGTAATGCTTTTCAAATGTTCACTATTTCATTTCTGCCCTTTTCTTTGTTGTCCTTATATATATTAATTTCTGTTTTATTGTAGCTATAATCATAAAGTAATCAGAGTCAGCATGCGTACCTCTGTAGGTTATCACCTCTACAAAAGTTATCTCTCTCTTTTTTATCAATATGTGGCTACGATGTGTTTACTATATTTTCGTCCCGATGACATACATGTCATCTTGTGTTCCTTTTTGTATTCGAATTTTGTGCTCACTATTTTCATCCCAACTAATTTTGCTATATTGCTTAACCCGTGGCATTTGTCGTTTTTTCTTTTTGTGTGCAAAGTGTTCTTCCATACTACTGTTCCAATTATTTATAAAGAGTGCAGTAGATTAATACATATTGCTGTGGTTGTTAAATTTAATAAAAAAATATAAAACACATTGACAGTATAATAAATACAATAAACAACAGATATTTCCCAGCAAAACTCCTACTCTTATATGCAGTTATCGATGGATGAGGTAATGAATAATATAAACAAATGATTCATATAAACAATAACAAATTTATTACATTAAATTTCTCTTTTACAGTTTAACGTATTACAGAGAAAAATATTATTACTAGTATTCAAATGAACATCATACATATACAGAAAAATTATTTAATACATTTCTTTTTTAACATTACTGTATTTTCTTATACTGATAAAGTTGATCCCGTATATTGTATGTACAAGGTAATATAGTTTGATCAAAATGTCTACTTTAAGTGATTAAAATAATCCTGAATCAAAAATTATATTGCAAATTAGTCCAACTATCATTTTTTATACCGCGTTAAAATTATCGATAATACGCTTGAATAGCTATTAATAAATGAATTTACAGAATTTACAAAAATAAAATAATATTATCATCTTCTTATATTGTATTTTGATATAAATAAAAAAAATTCTTATTGCCAGGTGTTCTTATGCGAATTTGTCTTTTGTGTGATTTGACTGGTAAAATTGGGAAAAAATCAACAACAACTGATATTGTAGATGTACATTTGAAAAGGTTCCTTTATTCTACCTCATCTACAGAATTAAACTATTGTTCCGTGTTTGGACATAATAAACTGAAATGTTCATGATGATAGATCAACATGAACTTCCATTACTTATACAGGGTCGGGCAAAAAGAGCGGAACACCGAATTTATGGCTTAACTAGCACTTTTTCGAAAATAAAGTTTTTGTATACTTTATGTATTATTTATTGGTGTTTGCAGATTTTCCGTTTTTGTCACATTTTTGGAGATATGATGTCACCGGATAGTATTTTAAATGAATCATCCTGTATTTATTTTTTTTTTGAGTAGATATTTTTTTCCTGAATTCACTAATACCAGGTTTAGTGGGTCTCTGACTTATGGTTTCATAAGAAAAAAATAAAATGTAATGGCACCTAAATATTTATTTAATAAAAAACGAACGACAATAACTAAAGATTCTAAAAAAAGTTAATGCTGCATTAAAAGTTCATGTCACCTTTAAGCGAGAAATGAATTTCATAATCATTTGTTAAAGTTAATGGACGTTAATGAATAGAATCTTTAGTTATTGTCGTTCGTTTTTTATTAAATAAATATTTAGGTGCCATTACATTTTATTTTTTTCTTATGAAACCATAAGTCAGAGACCCACTAAACTTGGTATTAGTGAATTCAGGAAAAAAATATCTACTCAAAAAAAAATATAAATACAGGGTGATTCATTTAAAATACTATCCGGTGACATCATATCTTCAAAAATGTGACAAAAACGGAAAATCTGCAAACACCAATAAATAATACATAAAGTATACAAAAACTTTAATTTAGGTTAAATTTTCGAAAAAGTGCTAGTTAAGCCATAAATTCGGTGTTCCGCTCTTTTTGCCCGACCCTGTAGAGTACATGTAACATGAACAAATAAACATCTTGGCATGGACTAATTGAATTCCTTTTTTAATAATTACATATAAATGAAGTTTATGTATAAATATATAACAAAATAACAAATTAGATAGTTACTAGCAACCATCACGACACAAGTGTATACATCCAGATATCAAGTTTCAAAGATTTTAAATTATTGCATAATACAAAGTATTTATATGCATTGAATACTATTTATGAAGTATAAAGGGTGTTACCTATCAGCACCAACAAATATTTGATAATTAAACAACGTTTTCTATGTATAATATGAAAAATAAAAATCAAAGATTCTTAAGTATTATAAATATACATAAATTAACAAATTTTACCTATCTACTACATTTCTTCATAATATTGATAATGAAAAGTTTTTGAAAATTTAAATTTATATCAAAAATTCTAAAATATTGCGGACCACGGCAGCATGGCATTTTTTTTTTAATTTGAAAAAAGTACAACCGATAAACTAATCATTCAACTGATTATAGCGACGTCTCGTCTGGAGACACTGGAACTAAGTGCAATGTGTTATTATCCAATCATAATTAATTTAATGAGAAACTAGATTATCCCCAATTCACGACAAATGATTGTATAAAAAACTAAATATCAGTGTGCTCACAACTATATAATGCTTCGCTGAAGGTTATTAATGTACTTAACATGCAAGTAAAGATTTAATTTAACAAGAAATTGTCGGTTGTGATTGCGTAGATAACCACCACAGTAAATTCCGTCAGGTGGAGGTGGAGTGCATCAAAATAGCATCGCTACGAGGCAGCAAAATTCCGCATCAAAGTTAATTTACTTTGCCTCATCAAAGTCCTCAAGGAAGAGGAAGTATAAATAAAACACTTAGAAGGAAGCGACAACTAGAAAGTAGGATACAACCGGGGAACCCTAAAAGACTAATTACAAGAAAAGCTTATCCAACTCTAACTCTAACAGAATTCTACTAATCAATAATCCGGAATCACAAATCCGCAATTTTCGTTCAACGATAATCATCCAACATAAATAATAACTTCTTGTTACTTGTCCCATGTAACTAGTTTTCGACGACGGGCAAAAATAATTATGCGAGAGTCAAAGAATAACGTGTCAGCATGGAATTGAAGGCTTGTAAACTACATTACTAACAGAGACTTGATAACAAGTGAAATATAAGCGTTGACTACTCAGCTGCAAGGTTATGCATACGCACCGATCCTTAGAACAATGACCAAAAACACACAGGGAAGCGAATAAATGAAGAAGACAAAAAATTAGAATCAAATAAATTTAGTAACATAAACCGAACAGTAAATCAATTAAATATGGGGGTTCAAAATAGCACATAAATCTACTGTATTACTAAAGAAATCCCCGGTAGATGGCGCGTCATGTTCCAAAATGAAAATAAATAAATAGTTAATTAGATGAGGAAGGCAAAATTTAAAAATTAAAATTAAGATTCTAATTTTGAATTAACATACACGGGCCTCCAAAAATAAATAACAAGACATCATTTGGCTCTGAAAATAACAAATTAAAATTGAGTCAGTTGTGTTAACTTAGTTTCTACCCTTTCTGTTGAAGTGCTGATGTAAACGGATTGCTTTTCTGTTTTTTCAGGTCACGAATCCGATAATTAAGGTTTGGGATACTCATTGAATCATGAAAAGAACATTGTCTCATGCGCCGTGAAGAAAATAAAATTGTTAATTCAAATGTGTAGTTATTACATTACATGATTGATTTGTTGTTACTTATGTTCATTCTATAATTAAGGATTTCATTTGATTATTTTATGGTTCATAATTATGTACATATTTACAATATTTTATAGTTAGAAGAATAGTGTAATTTTTAATACGTTTGTTTTTTAAGTATAATATATAAATATATATATAGATATATTTGGTTTATCTTATTACATGCAGTACGTAAATGTTTTATTATTAACATGGATTAAGTATCTGTACATGGGAAACTTAAAATCCTATGTATAATATTTATGGAAGTATAAATGATTAATTGTACACAAGCTTGTGTTTTTAAATAAATCATATAATGTAATAATGAGTTTTATTTGAATTATTACAGAGAGATTCAAAAACATCTGTATGCTGTTTCAGCAATACACAATCTATAGACATCTGTCGCATTCCACATAGTGCTTGTTCTAATTGCTTGACGTTTTTTAAATTATAATCTGCTGACAACTTGAGGTGGATAGAATTTGTTACAGTAAATATTATATTTTTTATTGTATTGTAAGCAACATAGGTGCACCGTTGTTATCTGTTTATTCAAATATTTCAGTATCGTGTACATGTCGTCAAATAAATAACTGGAACTTCTTAAAGAAAAATAGGTTAGACTAATAAACCACACAATATTTTTGTTTTTGTTCAAGGGTGAGTTTGAAAAGATTTTGGTTGGAGAGAAATGTACCAAAAAAATTGCATTTCTACTTCAAGTTTTTAGGGCGTAAGAAAGCAAAATATGTAAAATTTATAATTTGAGCAAAAATATAAAGGTTTAACGAAGTAAACGGATATACTATCATGCAAATTGAGTTAATATATAAGCAGTAACTAAATTAGAAAGCCAGTGCTGGTGCAAACATTAGAGAAAATGGATAAATTTAAAAATTAATGGTTGAATTTATATGTAATATAGCTACTACAGTCGGTATTTATATTTGAAAGGTAAAATAGTAGCAATATATGTGTAATTTTTTAAAATAAGTATGAAATAATGATTATTATAATTAATATACGCTATTTACAGATATCTGTTATATTTATTTTGCATTACAGTGGAGTAGTGTAGTATATAGGACGCTAATGTCTTGACGTTCTATAGACATTGGTCGCATTCAACAGACGGATCGGTAACCGTTCCCGTTCCAACTGTTCACTTGATAACAGTTGAGTGTTGGCTGGACAGGGCCGTTCACCTTCCATTTGGTACTTCTGCCATATGTTAAAATTATACAAATTCAACTGAATAAACAATAATAATAAATTGTTCTGCATTAAGTGTTTAGTGTAAGGGTCGGTTTTTCCAACACCAATTAAAATACTTGGTTAACTCCAATTATACTACATTTATTTCTGGAAAATACCTTTAATTTGCTTATCTTACTTTTCTAGTAACTTTCTTCAAAATTGTGTCTTACGTTGGTGTTGGATTGCGTTAATGGCTCATGCGGACAGAATACGCTTACTAAGTGAGCGTAGAATTTTTCCGCTCGCAAAAATGGCAATCGCTCCATGTTCAGAGTGAGCGTACATCATCTGAATCCGATCACTGAACAGTTGCGCAACTGTTGTGTCTGCTGAATGCGACCATTAATATCACATGATAACTTTACTGTTTATTATAATTGAAAATTAAAATTCAGAATAGTTCGTGTGGTTACAATTTATTATATTTAATACATTATGAGACCGGATTTTAGGTAAAATGCCTTTTCTTTTAGGTTTAAGGCCCATGAACCGAGAGTCATCCCTAAATACATTTTGAACAAAATAAGACATTTTGATGAAAGTTTTTTAAATCCTAAAGTGCGCTGATATGTCCTAAAACTGAGGTAGCGTCCTAATTTATCCTATTTTCAAGATTTTATCTCCAGTTCAGATCAAATATTAATATCAAAATACAAAAAGTATTTTTCAATTTTTATGTAATTTCGCCACGATCCGAGCTGTATTGGTCACCGACGATTGCAGGTGGTTGCCCGTACAAAGTCGGTTTGATTTATGCCACCAGCCAATAACATTATACCTACTTCGCAGACTCCCAGCATAGAATTTCTAGCATTGTATTGTCGTTCCCATTTCCAAGTCTACACACGATAAGGTTGACATAACCTAAAAATGCGTAAAGAAAAAACTTGTCAGGGTTTGGCTCAATAGGATTGGCACCAGCTTTGAAACTGGATGCTAGGAAATATGTGATTCCAAAAAGGAAATGTTGCTTTGTAAATCTTGCGTAAAAAGTATAAAATAAATATGTACATATTAAATTAATCCTAGGGGTGCTTTTGATACCTATATTTCTTTTCTGTTTATTGTTTATTTAGTGCCTATTTATATTGTAGTTCCTCGTAAAAAATATCACACCTGGAACAGCATGAAAAATCGAGCGTTCACCAACGCTCTGTTAAGGTGCCTGAAAGACAAACCTTAATTATTAATACTCTTAATTCAAATAATGAGAGAAATCAGTTTAATGCTGATCTATGTAATGCTCTTATAGCTTCTAATATTTCATGGAACAAGTTGAACTGTCCAGCATTTAATAAATTTTTACCAAAGTATTGTGGTAGGCACATACCCAATGAAAGCACATTAGTAAAAATTATTTGCGCCCCTCTTACAATGAGGTACGGCCATGAAACACTTGGTAGTGCCAAATTCATGTTTTGTTAAAATTATTAACATATGAAAAGCTATAGGACAAAATGACAATAGTTCTTGATAAAACGACGAACACTACTGGACTATATATGGCATATATGATGTCAGTAAATTAACATGTCATGAAGCAGGTACTCCATATTTGTTAGCTTCAAAATCATTGGTAAAAACAAATCATTAAATGTCACCCGTTTCATAAATGAATCATGGGTAACATTAACTCAACAGTTTTACTATTTTTTGATGTATTTTATGTTAATATAATAATTACAGGTATTTTGTAGCCTGATGGCATTCAGTACAGTAAAGTAATATTACTTTTAACTGACGGTGCCGTGTGTATGATGAAAACTGGTCTGAATCTAAAAATATTCTTTGATCAATTAATTCATCTATATGACACATGCATTGAACTTGGTGTGTGAGTATAATTAATGTGAAATAAATATTTCAAAAAGCCCCTTTAAGGATAGAAGTATATAAAGATCGATTGCCAAATCTTCCCCGAACGAAGATGCAGCGATTTTTTACGCCGATAACTTTGCAAACATAAAAAAATGTAAGTCCTTATTGTGATATAACATATACTATAGACTGTAATGCATTTTACAATTTTTTTTTAATAATAATAATAATAATTCTTTATTTTCCCAACAGGCTATACCCAATAACAGAGTACATATAATACAGTAAATAAATACATATATTATAATACACATACATAACATACACATATATAAACCACCCAATATTTCATTTGAGAATGCCCACACCCTCACAAGAATAAAGCCAACTCCATCCCATTACCCACCCTGGCAAGAAGATATGCTGGAGTCAGTTTCATTACGTTAGACCTCGCAAATGGCATCAAAAACGTTGAGTTGTATCTCGATGTAACTCTTGGAACAACCAAAAAATATATAAAGACAAAATGTGGTTTTCATTTCTGTATTTATTTCAATTATCGTAATTAAAATTCACCATGAGATGTATCTATTATAGTCGCGGCTGGTGAAGTCGCTTAGGTGAAGCACTTACATTAAGGTGAGCAGACGTCCCGATTTTTAACAATTTGTCCCTCGTCCCGCGGTGTTTTAAAAAAGTCCCGATTTTTGGAAAGAATGCACGGCAAGCTAGCAAATATCAGAAAATACTTGTATACTGTAAAACGCGCTAGTCAGCTCTTTTGCCAGCTGTCAAAAGAATTTTGAAAATCTACGATCCTTTGAAATCCTTGTTTCTGTCTCAGGATATCAGTCCTAGAATTTTAGACGAGTTTTATGAAAAAGAAACTTCAAAAATTTGGCTGGAGTTTGTACACACTCAAGCAGCTCTTTTCCAAAATGCTATACAACTTATTGAAGGTGACAAAATTTCGGTAATCGAAGTACCACATAAAGTTAATAATTTAAAATTTCAGTCTCAAGAGCGGTTAGAAAATAATAATCGTGCATATATCCTGAATCACGTTAAAAAGTTATATAGTAACTGCATACATCATTTAGAAGAGTGGACGGTACATTACAATGGTATTGAACATTTTCATTGGGTTACATTAAAATAAGAACTTGGAATGACGTGCAAAACTCATTCAATCATATTATTTAAAATTTCCCATATAGTAATATTTCCGAAAATGATCTTTTTAATGAGTTATCATTATCAAAAGAATATATTGATGAGGAAAAGGTAAAATCTTGGGAATCAGCAAAAATCACCATAGAGAACAAACGATTAGAAATATTTCATCATTTTCAAACAAACCATGTTCCATACAATAATGCACCAAAAATTGTGGAATACGCGCTGTCCTTACCAGGAACTAATGCTGCAACTAAACGCGTTTCTTCTACGGTAAATAAAGTGTGGACATCAGAAAAATCACAATTAAGTGTTGAGACTTTGAAAGCCATTTTGTGTGTGAAATATAATTTACCAAATGCTTGTGAAAAATTTTATGACCTTTTAAACAGCAATCTACAAAAAAAATCACTCAAATGAGAAATATGCCAAAGAATAAAGTAATATTATAGGTACATAATTTTTTTAATGTATTATATTTGTAAATTTTACTTATGTTGAAATTAAAATAAATATATTACAATACTATTTTTGCGTTCTATGAAAATTTTTGTTGCTTCATATAGACCAAATTTTTAATCAAGACCCCCCCCCCCCTCGATCAATGGTGTCCGGCTTTACCAATGTAAAAATCTGGTCACCTTAACTTACATAGACAAGACTGATTCATTTATTATCGGTGATATACTCCCAGTTACAAAGCATATTACCGATAATAAACGAATCAGTCTTGTCTATGTAATTGCTCCACCAAAACATATTCAGCAGCCGCCACAGCATCACTTACAAAACCATACATACTTGTTCTACTTTTGCTTGCCGGAGACGCATCCCTTATCAAAAATTCCCAATAGTACGGTTTTAATACGCCTCGCATTTACATTATATAATTCCGGCTCTTAATTATGTTGTCACTGCTACTTTTGCACTATTAGTAATTAGTACTACTAATTCACCAAAAAACTTGGTGAAGAAATTGGTAAGTGTAAAACAGCCAAGGTCAACAACTTGACCAAGACTTGATGAAAATTTCTTGATCAATAAATTCGTCAAGAAATTGATAAGTGTAATACAGCCTTATTAATTACTTTTCTATATATGTATCAGTTTTAATTTTTCTGCTTTAATAAATTTTTAACATCGTAGGTATCGCCATATAAAAGCAATTTGTTAAAAACCGCCACCCACAGTCCTCATGGTAAACACTTTAATTTTCTGAATATAAATATAATGATTTTATTATTATAGTAAGACAACATTTTAATACATACATTTATAAGAATAGGTAGAAATTCATTAAGTAGGAAACCAAAAGTTAATTATAACATTATATGTATATATATATATATATATACCGGGTGTAGAATGGATTTTCGTACATAGGGATTTTACATGCAAAACTAATAATTTGCGAATATTCCCTCACCTAATTTTTTTATAGGAAAATGTTAAACACAAAAGTTGTAGACAAAAAAAATGTATCTAAATTCTTTGATATTTATTTTCTAACACCTTCTGGTCCTGCTAGACTTGAAGAAAAAGTATTAGGAATGAACCGATTAGTACTAGCCATGAATCCTGTCAGCAATAAATGTCACGTTTTGACAATCAAAATAAGTTTGCTGATTCTTAAAATGAATTGCTATAGCCAAGAAGAGAAAGTCAACTTTATTAAATGGTACTACTCTGGATTGTCTTTTAGGGACATACAAGCAACTTTTGCTGGATTCTACCCGGAGCGACTAATTCTAAATTTGAACACCCTGAATAGAATTGTCAGGCACTTTGAGACCAACGGCACTGTTAATAAGAAATGTAAGTGCCAGAATGTAACAGCTGGTGCAAGTAGAGAGAAGGTAGATGCCGTTCTCTTGAGCGTTGTAGAGAACAAAAATG
The DNA here is from genome assembly GCA_963170755.1 of Amphimallon solstitiale. Classification (NCBI taxonomy): domain Eukaryota; kingdom Metazoa; phylum Arthropoda; class Insecta; order Coleoptera; family Scarabaeidae; genus Amphimallon; species Amphimallon solstitiale. The sequence continues at coordinate 35,025,526 of OY720681.1, read as the reverse complement.
TCTCCTTAAGACAAATAGGTAATAATTTGGGGATTCATTTTACTACTGTTCAGAAAATTTTAAAGAGTCAAGATCCGCGGTTTCGGTCTTATAAATACGAAAAGCACCAAAAAATATTCGAGGAGGATAAAGAAAAAACAATGCAGTTTTGTGAAATAATGATGGAGATGGCCAATGATGACCGAAACTTTTTATCTAGGATTTTATTCAGCGATGAGTGTCGATTTCGGTTAACTGGTGAACCAAATCAACAAAATTATCGCTACTGGAGCACACAAAATGAACATTTAATGTTGCAGACTCATACGCAATACCGGGGTAGTGTCAATGTTTGGGCTGGCATACTAGGTCCTCACATAATTGGACCGTTCTTTATTGCAGACCGCTTAACTGGTGCTGCGTATTTAAATTTTTTGCAAGAAGAAGTCGGGCCAGCTATCGACGAATTGGGAATTAATTACGAATTTTGGTACCAACATGATGGATGTCCGGCGCATTACCAGCGCGATGTTTTAGAGTACTTAAATCATGTATTCCCAAATCGCTGGATAGGTCGAGGTGGAGAAATTAATTGGCCTTCAAGATCTCCGGATCTTTCGCCAAATGATTTTTTTCTGTGGGGCACATTGCATGATCGGCTATACAATGGAAGGACGTATCAAAATATCGACGCTTTAAGAGCTGCAATACTTGCAGAATGTCGTCAAATATCACACTATCAACTGGCCGCAACTAGAAGAAATTTTTACGACAGATTGGGGTGCTGCTCAGCTGTCAACGGAGATTTGTTTGAGCATTTAATTTAGTTATTATTACAACTACCTTTATTACCACGTTCAATAAAATTTTAAAATCTCTTCAGCACGTGTTTTATTTTCTGCAAACGACTTAAAACCTATGCTTAAAACAGATTTAAACGCCTCTACTAAAATTGTCACATTGTTGTGTTAAATGAATGAATTTTGTTACTTTTGTTGTCACATGTCACGGCTGTTGCTATTTTTGTATCATTTCTTCAATTCTTTTTCCTTTAATGACCCGGAGGGTGATAGTAAGCAAAGAAGAAAAAAAATGGGACCTATTTTTAAAGCTCTATAATTTTTGTGTTTAACATTTTCCTATAAAAAAATTAGGGGAGGGAATATTCGCAAATTATTAGTTTTGCATGTAAAATCCCTATGTACGAAAATCCATTCTGCACCCGGTATATACAGGGTATACCACGACGAGATTTCATTAGAACAATATAGAAAACTAATAAGTGTTGAGTTTTGAAATTTCGCAAATATTAGTTTCGCCTTAAGCTCTTTCGATTTAAAATAGTTTTGAATTTTTGCTTCTTCCGGTTACACCGGAAATGGATATCAACTTCCTTATTTTAAATAGAATACCCCATTTTTTATGATTGATTCGTATTTCCAACTTAATTTTAAGGATAGTTTGTCTAATAAGCTTTTCCTCTAAAGCTAGCCATTTTTGAAGTATTTCAATTTTTGTAAAAAAATTGACAGCTGCAGACCATTACTCATAACAACATTCCCAATAACTGAATGCATGCACATATTTAAAATTTTAGGTAATCATTTTGGAAAGTATACTGCTTCAAATGCGGTATTACAAACTTTTCAAAATAATACAGGGTGATCAGAAAACCATGTTAAACATTTCATCCAGAAAATATCAATATCTTGTTATTTTTAAATAGCAAGCTACATTTTTTTCAACTTCAATGGATTGCACGTTCAAAATTAGGGGCAGTATGTATTTACTTCCCTATAACTAAACGTCTTAGTTTCAGAGTTATTTTGGAAAATGTATCAATTCCTTTAAAGTTTTATTTTGTATAATCAGTTAGGCTATGGAAACTCATGTAAATAAATAAAAACAAAACAAGGCATCACTTAATGTCCTAAAACATTTAAATGAAAACTACACAATATCGAGAAGAAGTAGTCTTAATAATAGTTTCTAATAATCTTAAATAAAGTTTTCAAACACATCACCACCTCTTTCTAAACACTTTCTTATTCTTTTTAAAATAATTGTACGCGTGGCACGCTGAATCATTGTACCGTCTAGATTATTGAACCGCTCACTATTTAAATTTTCTTGATAAAAATGCAAAGCAAATATTTTGTCATGTTTAATAGCACAAAATACATTAAAACTCCAAGACTCTTGGAAACGTCGTTGCCTAACAACTCGAGGATTATCTTCGGACCAAAAATGACTATTGTGTCGATTAGATATTCCATTTCTACAAAACTTTGCTTCATCTGTTCATATAAGATTTTTTGTAAAATCGTCGTCTTCTTGTGATTCCATTAAAAACCACTCACAATACTGCGCTATTGTTACAAAATCAGCTTCATTAATATGTTGAACAGGTTGAAATTTGTAAGCACGCCACTTGTTCTATTTCAAAATTCGATGTATACTCATTCTGGATGCACCTACTTCAGCTTCTGCATCCATTAGAGAATTACTAGGTTGTGCTGTAAAGTAAGCAAGTGCTGTTACCTCCACATTTTCACTATCAACAACAGGTTTTCTTTTGGTTGTTTTGGGCAAGAATGATCCGAAGGAAATGCAATTTTTTAAAAGATTGCGTAAGATACTCTTTGTAGGTCTTGACCGATTTGGATATTTCTCTACATCAACATGACATGTCCTCTCGATTATTCTATTACATTCACCATATGTTATTATTAGATTTAAAAAATCTTCGTTATTAAATCCAGATCCTGACATTATTATTATTCAAGTATTCAGAAACGGAAGACAACTAAAACGCCTTACTGATGACAGGTAATATGATTGCAGCTTGTTTTTATTGATTCACATGAATTTCCATAGCCTAATTGATTATACAAAATAAAACTTTATAGGAATTGATACATTTTCCAAAATAACTCTGAAACTAAGACGTTTAGTTATAGGGAAGTAAATACATACTGACCCTAATTTTGAACGTGTAATCCAATGAAGTTAAAAAAAATGTAGGTTGCTATTTAAAAATTACAAGATATTGATATTTTCTTGATGAAATGTTTAACATGGTTTTCTGATCACCCTGTATTATTTTGAAAAGTTTATAATATCGCATTTGAAGCAGTATACTTTCCAAAATGACTACCTAAAATTTTAAATATGTGCATTCATTCAATTATTGGGAATGTTGTTATGAGTAATAGTCTGCTGCTGTCAATTTTTTTACAAAAATTGAAATACTTCAAAAATGGCTAACTTTAGAGGCTAAGTTTATTAGGCAAACTACCCTTAAAATTAAGTTAGAAATACGAATCAATCATAAAAAATGGGGTATTCCATTTAAAATAAGGAAGTTGATATCCATTTCCGGTGTAACCGGAAGAAGTAAAAATTCAAAACTATTTTAAATCGAGAGAGCTTAAGGCGAAACTAATATTTGCGAAATTTCAAAACTCAACTCTTATTAGTTTTCTATATTGTTCTAATGAAATCTCGTCGTGGTATACCCTGTATATATATATACTTAATACAAGCTATTAAATAAATTCATTAAATTACCCAATGAACCCTCTTCGTAAATTGAATAATTCAAATCCTTGTAAGTTCACACTACTTACTGTAGACCTGTGCTGTCACAGGTGCTGTAGACATAATTATGTGTAGACAGTTAGGTGTAACTGTAACAAAATCATGCTTTAATAAAGCAGCAGTGTGAACATGAGAGATTTAAGATCAATTGTACCTATCTCCTCTCCATAGGTACTTTTTTTTATAACAACGAAACTGTAGTTTCCATATGAATGCGTTTTCACTGCAAAATAACGAAGATTTTACGATGTTTTATTTGTAACCTCAATTTCTCCGACCTCGTTTAATAAAGAAATGTATAAGAACTTTTCAAGATAAGAACCGTGAAAGAAACATTGAAACTACTCTTGACATATAGGCATCCTAGAATGAATTATAAGCAAATCATTACTCCATTCATTTATGTTTTTTCTTATTCAGTGTAATTATACAACCCTACTTTGTGTAGCTGTTTTATCTGTATTGTATAGGTAGATGTATCAACATTACTTGAAGTTCAATGACTCCATTGCAGATTAAAAAGAACAATAAAACTATTATTCACCACTCACGATTTCTGGCAGCTAGCCAACTGTCTTTTAGGTACATACTGATGAACTTAGATTTACATTAACAAGATTTAATTTGCAATATAGGTACATCACTAAAAAAGTACTTTTAAATTATTTATGCCCAAAAAACAAAGCTGAGGGTGTCAGAAAGTATTTTAAAGTGCTTTATTGGGGGTTGCTCCGACAGATGTTTCCTTACGTGAAAGTAAACATGTGGGTTCGTTCGTACCTCATTAAAATATTGAAGCCTACATAATACATGTGGAACGAAAATCTGTCCATTTATTGCAAGGAGAACCGCTGATGACCTCACAAACGTGCAGTGTCCAAATACGGTTATGAACTCACCGCAGTAAAACGTAAGGGCGATCAATAATGTTCAAAATTTCTGAGTCATCCTTATTACTATCATTATCACGTAATCAATAGAGTAAATAATATTATACTATTTAACATTTTAATAACAGAAATCCAAATATGTTTTTAAATTTCTAAATATGTAATGTGTTAAATACATAGGTAGCTATCTAGAATATTAAAGTCTATACCTATATCTTATCTCAAAACTCTAAAATATAATTCTAAAAATGGATATACCTATCTACCAGACAGCAGACAGGAAATACTATTTATAAATATCGCCCTGCATTTTACTATTTTTATTTCCATTTCGAATAACTACCTACTTAAAGCAGACAATATATTATAGTCTTATTCTTTTGTAAGTAATATTTGTCAATTCCAAATTGTATTTTTGCATATGAATAATTAAAAGAGATAGATAATATACATCTAACACAATAAATTAATTTGTATCACATAAAATCCCTGCAAATATGCCATATGCCTTACAAAATGCACCCGGTATTTCTATAATTTATTCGAAATTCGAAATACATTACAAATCGGAGGACGCCAACATGATGCGGTTTCCGTTATGGAAATGGCGTGGGGGACCAATAGGATTTTAGGCGTTGTCGTGACGTCAGCAAGCTAATATATAGCAACCGACAGTTGAAAATCTATCAAGTTCGTTTGGACCGTTGCAACATTACTAGCACTTCCAAAGATCTGTATTTAAATCACTTTTTGTGATCTTTCATCTTGTTAATAGTACATTATAAACTTCTGCAAACAAAATGGTGAGTGTTCCTACTATTAATATCACTAAATTATAGTCATATCCATGTAATTATAATTTTTTACGTCAAATTAATGTTTGACAAAAAAGCATGTATTTTAGAAATGATTTTAGTTCTCACATTATTCAGTTGGAATTATTCATTATACCGTATAAATTCTTAGATGGAACAAAAAATTAATTGAAATTAACATGTTCACAAGCCGGTGCATTTAGCGCCATGTTGTCGACTGTTCCTTCTAGAACAATGTACTTTTCCATTCTCCATTCCTGTTATTTTGGTTTCGTTAACAAAATTTGATTATTTATGTAAAATTTGATGATTCATGTCCCTTTCAATTTAGTAGCATAAATCGTTAAAACCGTTAAGAAAAGCCACGCGTTGACGCCATTGTACCGATTAAGTGAACTTTTTTTGAATCGATAATTTAATTGGCTAGTTTAAAGTAGATGTGTCGTATTCTTGGAAGGAGGGAATATTTAATTAAAATATTGATTCTGGGAATATGATGGGTCATATTTTATAAAATTGATTATGTAGATGATGAAATAAATATTTAATAAAATAGTGTACATGGAATTTATAATGAATCAGATTTTTTTAATATACATTGTATTACAAAATGAGCCTTCCTTTCAATATATTATTTACTACACACTAGTATTACTATAATTAGGTTTGAAATAATTTTATGAATATGTCATACATTTTTTTTCCTAATTTTGTATCACTTCATTTTTCTTTCATTAAGTTTTAAAGTGACTTTGAAGTGTTTGTGCCCATTGCAAACGAAACTTTCTGCTTTGACCTAAAAATACAAGTATAAACTTTAGCTGTTCCAAAGAATGTTTGTCTACCTTACGCTGTATAAGAAAATTAAGTTCTAATTTGTGTCTATTTGTTAATATTGTAAGAAATTTTTGTTTCGCCTCATGAAAAATTCATGTTTTTTTATAGAATACCTAGTGTATCAAAATAAATGTCTCTTATTGTTTTCATTTATTTATAGATTCACTCTTTCATTGTATACCTACCTTTATATTGTTATTCAAAATATCGATAGTGTTTAACAATTTCAAATGGTGTCCATCGTTCAATACATTATTAGCTATAAACTTATAATAATCTAATCATTAAAATTCTCAAGATGATTTAATTTAAAGGAAGATATAACATGGTCTTTTTCAATTCTAAATAATATAATTAATTTTGTACTTTTTTGCTACATGGAAATATGTTAAAATCATTGGTCTTCTAATAATACTTGGTAAATGTGGCAAGTGTAAACAGAGATAGGTTTTTTAGCCTTTTAACCAGCTAATTGCAAAGTTTGATACATTTTTTGTGTTTTATTTTCATTGTTGCTAAATAAATAAAAAGGAAATATAATTTTATATTTACATTATCAATTTATCTTAAAGTAGATTCGTGGCACGATTAAAAAGCGTATTTACGGTAATATTGTTAAATATTTTTTGATTTAGGTAGTATACAGCCACTTTTTGTTAACATATTTTAAAAACATAAACCACCACTTTTATTTTCTTTAAGAATGTCTATAGAAATGTAAGGTAGTTTATGCCTTGCAAGTCATGATTGAAGGCAACAGCGTTTATTTTTCTAATAATCTATTAGACTTTTTCTTTCTAATTTGTCATCACTACTTCATGTTTATCTAGGGTGCAAAGTTCTTTCCATTAGTACTGTTTGATCAATTGTTGTAACACTGTCACATTACATAAGAACTCAGTATTATATTCTTTTTTTTATTTACAGCGTGAGTGTATCTCAGTCCACGTTGGCCAAGCCGGTGTGCAAATAGGTAATGCCTGTTGGGAATTGTACTGCCTTGAACATGGCATCCAACCTGATGGGCAAATGCCATCCGACAAGACTGTTGGTGGTGGAGATGACAGTTTTAACACCTTCTTCAGCGAAACGGGAGCTGGCAAACACGTACCACGAGCCGTATTTGTCGATTTAGAACCAACTGTAGTAGATGAAGTACGTACAGGGACATACAGACAATTGTTCCACCCCGAGCAACTCATCACAGGTAAAGAAGATGCAGCAAATAATTATGCTCGTGGTCATTACACTATTGGCAAAGAGATTGTCGACTTGGTATTGGACCGTATTCGTAAATTGGCGGACCAATGTACGGGTTTACAAGGTTTCCTGATATTCCATTCATTTGGAGGCGGTACTGGATCTGGTTTTACGTCACTGTTGATGGAACGTTTGTCTGTGGACTATGGTAAAAAATCGAAGTTGGAATTTGCCATATATCCAGCACCCCAAGTCTCAACAGCGGTAGTAGAACCATACAATTCCATCTTAACCACACACACGACTTTGGAACACTCTGACTGCGCTTTTATGGTAGACAACGAAGCCATCTACGACATTTGCAGACGCAATCTGGATATCGAGCGGCCGACATACACAAATTTGAACAGATTAATCGGTCAAATCGTTTCGTCAATTACGGCCTCTTTGAGGTTCGACGGTGCCCTCAACGTCGACTTGACCGAATTCCAAACTAACTTGGTCCCTTACCCACGCATCCATTTCCCTCTTGTTACCTACGCTCCAGTTATCTCCGCAGAAAAAGCTTACCATGAGCAACTCTCCGTAGCCGAAATCACTAACGCCTGTTTCGAACCGGCCAATCAGATGGTGAAATGCGATCCTCGTCACGGTAAATACATGGCATGTTGCATGTTGTACAGAGGGGATGTTGTACCGAAGGATGTCAACGCCGCCATCGCGACTATCAAGACCAAGAGGACCATACAATTCGTGGATTGGTGTCCAACTGGTTTCAAGGTTGGCATCAATTACCAACCACCAACCGTTGTACCAGGAGGTGATTTGGCTAAAGTGCAACGTGCCGTCTGCATGTTGTCCAACACCACCGCAATAGCTGAAGCTTGGGCTCGATTGGATCATAAGTTCGACCTCATGTACGCCAAGCGTGCTTTCGTCCACTGGTACGTTGGCGAGGGTATGGAAGAAGGTGAATTTTCCGAAGCTCGTGAAGATTTGGCTGCCCTCGAGAAGGATTATGAAGAGGTTGGCATGGACTCTGGAGAAGGCGAGGGTGAAGGCGCGGAAGAATATTAAATGAGGAGGACCGTAAAAAATTAAAAATTCCACTTTTCGTTTTGTTTTTGTATTTTTTTGATCTTTTGTCAAAAATACTTTGTTTGAAATATGTTAATTAAAGGTACATGATTTTTTTACGACTGCATACGATTGTTTTAATTTAAAGTCCCCAAACCCAAAAGTTTTTGTCACTTTACTATAACTTTTTAAAATTACTACCTAAAAATTAGATTGTTTTTTCTGTCATTATAAGCTTTGTACAACATAAATTAAAAGGAGGCAACTAATCAAATGTAAAATCAATTTGCATTGCAAGGTAAAGAAAATGTATTTGCAACTACTATATAAAAATGTGAAGATAAACTGAATTTATAATTAAAACTATCAGCCTGTTATAATACCGGAATTTTGTCATCGTTTAGTTCTGCGTCATAATCCTTACATTAGCAGAATTAAACCTTGCAAAATTAATGATAATAGGTGAACTATATACATACATTCATCTAATTAATTCCTTTGTATAGTTGATGTGCACCCAGCCTTAGATACGGCCAAAGTATTAATATGAAGTAGCGTAACTCGGCGACACCTTCAAATTGATTTTATTTTTGCAAGTAAATAGATTTATGCGGGAATTTAAGTATGAAACTAATCACATTTAATATAGAATATGAATTCGAAATTACAAATTAATAATAATGGTATTTCTTTTCATTGTTAGTGTATTTGATTATAAAGTGATGTTTTGAAAATTGAATATTTGGACACGACATTGGCGGTAGAACAAATGAATGAAGACGTTTCCAAGATGTCGATTTAATAACATGAAAATTTCTAATTTCCAAAATTATTAATTGTCAATTACTCGCACCAATTATATAAATTACGTACTGTCGATTTAGACATATTTAAAAGTACCCGTACCATAACTTTATGCATAGTAAGTCGGGGGATCCAATGTATGTGGAACGATAAATTGCTGATTTGTAACTTAACAGCGGACAAATAGTTCTAAAATAATTGAATCAATTTTAGATTTCGATTTTACTGTAAAGGAAAAGAAAAAAATGAGGTGTGGCCACCACACGACTTTCTTATACGTATGAGGCGTCAAATAATACACAATCTTTTCTGAATTCTTTTAAATACTTTTATCTTAGAAAAATAAACCTGTAATTATGTTACTGCAAGTCCAAATTTTAAGAATTTTTTATACAAAAAATATTGAAAATCCTATTCTAAATACTTTATTCTCTTAATAAATCATTATCGAATGCATACTTTGGCAGTTATTTTAAAAAAGGCTCCTCGCTAAGAGTAGAAGTGTTACCTCCGGTCCGCATTTTGAAATTTCATTTATACAAAAAATATTCCAAATCCAGTTCTAAATACTTCTGCACTTTTGACAAATATATATAGAATGCATAATTGACGACATTTGCAAAAAATCGCTATTCGATACGAGTAAAAATGTTACTTCCGGTCCGAATTTTGAATTTTTTTTTATACAAAAGGTATTGAACATTAAGTTCTTAATACTTTTATACTCGTAACGTATCGGTCTAAAAAGCATGGCTTGCGAAAATCCACAAAAAATTGATTTTCGATAAGAGTAAAAGACCTATTTCCGGTAGAATTTTTTTAATAAAATTCTTCTCAAATTTAATTCTGAGTACATATGAATTCTTTAAAAATTCGTTTAAACTTAGTAGTTGACGAAATATTGGCAAAATTCAATATTTTCACAGAAGTAAACTACTACTTCCGGTCAGCCGATTTTACTGAAAATCTAATCAGATCTCAAGAGGGAGATTATACCCGTAAATACAAAATTTTGAATTAATACCTATAGCGGTTTGACCGCTATCGTGCTCACAGACACAAACACAGAGAGAGACATTTTTTAAAAACCACTTTTTCGGTATCAGGGGACTTCAGAACGTAGACATATATATCTGCAAAAATCTCGAGGTCGAAAATTTTCATCATCTCAATACTTCCTTATACTACGTATAAGAAAGTAAAAAGTAAGTAAATATAAAATATCATCAAAGTGGAAGGTTTTTGTTCTTTTTCATGGAACCTCATTTTATTAAAGTAATAATATTCTTTGCGGAACCCACTTCTTGGGTGTTTATCGGCTACGATAGGCATTGAACACGTGCCATTCCTCTTTTAAATAAAATGTAATTTTCGAGCGTACTTCTTTGCGAATAAATCTAGAACCTCTTCAGGATCTACCTCCACCTCTTTGTTCATGTTCCTCATTCTTAACCCATTCAATCGCTCCTGGCCCATACTCGGATCTCAAGAACGTCTTAATTCTAGTTCGTACTGTGGCCGTGTCGGTTGCCAAAACGATTAAACTATAGCAATACCTCTATGGACAGAGATAATGGGTATCTCAAGGCATTAGTACAGTGAACTGTGAAAAGCAAGATAATTCTTTATCAAAATTATCACTGTAAACAGAATGTAACGTTTAGTAGAGGAAATTGCGAAAGTGTATTAAAAAAAAAATTCGCCATTTTTAGGGATAGTTCTCGATAAACAGGGGGCCATGACTATACACTTGGTTAATATATTTTACTTATATGTATACATATCCTTGCCCATAAAATAATAATAATAACTTCCCTTTATTAAGAAAGTAAACCGTCATGTTGTTCTGGGGAAGTCTAGCTATAGCTACTCATATTCATCCAGAGTCCATCAACAAATACAAGAAATAAAAACTCCATGAAAAAAAGGCACAAATATCACAATTTCATAACCTGTACATCAAAACGCAAGAACTGTGCTACTCCAATGGCATTAAGTAAGACGTAAGGGCACTACTGAACTCCGCGTGACCACTGATGCTCTTGATATTTTCTGGTATACTGTTATAAACTATTATCGCCGAATAACTAAAAGAGATGTGTAATGGCGAGGAACAGCTAAGTAAATACTTGTAGCGCGTGTTGAGAACATGGATGAAATACCGTGGAATCAGGAAGCCTTTGAGAAGGAGGGGCACAGATATCGACCGAAGCAACGTATGGGCAAAGTTAGCCACGTGCAATTTACGACGGTTTTCCATATCTAACCACCCAATAGATTTCATACCAGTTGAAATGTGATCATACTTTCTAAGATTGCAAATAAGTCTACAACAAGAATTATGAAGTTTTCGAATTCTCAACTTATCCTGCACAACAAACATGGACCATAAATGAAATGACAATACCAAAGATTCACAAAGTCGTGGCCTCAAAGAACTTAAAAGATACCTATTAGCATATAACACTCTTAAATCCCCGTAGGATTTCTTTAGTAAATAGGAAACATGCTCACTGAAGCGAAGTCGATTATCAACGAGTAGTTCAAGGTCTTTCACAACATCGACAAAAGTTAAACGATTATTTGAAATGTGCAAGTCTATGTAAAGATTTTAAAAAATCAGCACGATATTTAGAGCAAAAAATCAACACATTACTCTTCTGCGAATTAAGAGTTATGTTCAATAGACAATTTATTCACCCTAAACATGTCCTTATTAATATCATCAGCCGCCCTTTGGTAGTCATGAAAAGCAAATGAATGAAGTAACTGTGTCATCAGCATAAGCTTGAACGTGACATTTTTTAACAGATGATAAAATGTCATTAGTATAAATTTTAAAAAGTAGCGGACCGAGGATCGAACCTTGTGGAACTCCAGATAAAATAACGGAACTACTTGAAATATCACCACGATACGTTATTCGCTGTGTTCTTCCAGATAAGTATGATTGAAGTACAACCAACGAACTATCGCAAAATCCGTAATATTTGAGCTTAGAAATGAGCAGCTGATGACCAATCGTGTCAAATGCCTTCGAATAGTCCAAAAGAATAAGTACACAATTCAATCCATTATCAATAGATGTCATTATGTCATTCAACACATAAGCCAACGCAGTAGCTGTACTGAATCCCTTCCGAAAAGGAACTTGATAATGGGAAAGGCAATTATTGACAGTAAAGAAATTGTAAATCTGATTGTAAAGAACTCTCTCTAATATTTTAGAAAGAACCGGCAATATACTAATTATTCTTATATCAGAGAAATTGGTAGGATTAGTTTTTCTAGGCAAGGGAATGCCCAGGGCAGACTTCCACCATAGTAGGAAAATAAGACCGTTCTTGATTCACAAGATGTGTAACATAGGGATCAATGAAAGGACTGCAGTACTTCAGCATAGTTGAAGAAATATTGTCACACCCATATGCATTAGTCGTAATGCTATTAATAATTGTATGAATTTCCTCAAGTGATGCCAATGCAAACTCAAAGAAGGCTTCAGGGTTATGATGAGTAGAATTGTAATAAGCAATCAGATCGATGGAGTTATCATTAACAGACTGAAAAATGGTGCAAAATAATCATTCATTTTATGAACTTCAGCCAAATGGTCAGGCAGTATAATCTCAGACGAGGATTTGGCATTAAGAGACCGAAGCGAAGACCGTAATCTTTTCGGATTAGAAGAATTGTAAGCTGAATCCAAATATTTCTTTTTTTCAAGTCTAACCATGTTAAGTGTGAAATTACGAAGTTCTTTATATCTGTTCCAGTCATCAATGGAGGTGGTAATTTTGAAATCAGAAAGAGCTCTGTCCCTCAACTTCGTAAAAATGCTTAAATTTTCAATTATCCAGGGAGCTTTTAGCTTAGTTAATCTAACCGCCACAATAGGAGCATGAAAATTAAACAAAGAAGTAATAAAGTCATTGAAAATATCAAGTTTGTGATCTATGTCATTCATCTTCCCAAATCAAGGTAGTCCAAAAGAGGTTATGCAAATCATTTGAAAAAGATGTATAACAGAAGTGTCTGTATTGAATTAGCTTAGGAACTGATTTGACGATCTAATTGATAATTCACAAAAAGCCAATCTGCGATCTGATATCAGATCAGCCGAGATAATAACAGTCGATACAACTAGCTCAGAATTGGACACAAAAAGGGGATCCAAGAGTGTAGAGGACGTTGCAGTGTTGCTTCCTTTATCTGTTATCACTTGAACAAAGCCGTACGACTTAAAAGAGACACATAGAGGGTTATTTATATAAAATTGATTTACATTGAAATCACCTAAACATACATATAATGTGGTCAGCAATGAAATAAACGTAAGATATAATATGATCGAAATCATCAATAAGATTATTAATATTACTAAAATTTCCGATTGCAATTGTCATGGAACGCATTTTAGTGCCAAGGATAACATATTCAAGTGAACAATTACCTGAAAATCTAAATTAATAACTTCACAATTTAGGGAATCCCTACGGTAGGCTGCAACGCCCCCGCCCCTACCCCCCACTATCCCGGTGGTAGACACAATACCCCGGTATCGCAATCGTAGCAGGATTCCGTATTGGTTGAAAATTGTTTTCTAACAGAAGCGCACGAAACAGCAAATCCAGTAAACAGTGGACGTATATTCAAACTACCAATTCTCATAAGTGAAATGAAATAAGTTCTTTGCAAGATTAATTTTTCAAGTTTTTATCACACTGAGACAATTTTGTTTCTTAAGGCCGTTTGACACTTACGTAAATTTTAAATAAAATTCACAACTTAATTCACACGCAAATTTTATAATAAATAAATATCGTGGCATACATAAATTTTAGCTTGTAGATTTGGTTGTTAATTCACATGTAAATTATTTAGAACATGTTCTATTTTCTGAGTGGGTGTTTCTAGTAAATCTGCGCGCGCATCGACATGAGCAGGTAAATTGAATATCACTGCAATACACTGCGATATCACGTTTGTTAGAAGTTAGTTATTGCTGATTATTGTACTTATTGTCGGTATCTTGATTCTTGATCAACAGTATATAAAAAAGACATATTGGTCAAACGATCAAGTACGAGCATTAATTAATGAATATCAAAAGCATCCTGGTTTATATGCGGTGAAAACCAAAGACGATAAAAATTGACATGCACGATCCCACGCACTTTATTTATTTCCCTCATAAAGGTTTTTTGTTTTGTAATATTTTTTTCAATTAAATTAAGTAAATCGTTAAATTGTACACTTGTAAGTCTAAGAAAATTTTTGTATGCATTCGAATCTTCTATTTTCAACTGGTAATTTATCAGACTTAAGATGCCTTTTCTTTTTCGATTTAACCACGATCGAGCTCATGACTTTTACGTTTTTTACCACGGGCCGTTACAACTATGGTTGTTGCGATTATTATAATAGTAGTTAGAAGTAATAAACTGTCGTCTACTGCGTCCATAACAAATCCAATTGTCCAATATTGATTTAAAAAGCAAACAAACCAACATAACCATAACCTCAAATCATAATATTTAGTATCTAGTGCGCATGTTTAATTATAAATTTGTTAGCAAATTTTATGAAAAAAGTTGATGTGTGGCAAACAGGCATTTCTAGTGAATTCACATGTAAATTTGTAATTAAATTTGTTATCAAAAGTTTCTGTATGATACTGTGTTAAATTTACATGTAAATTATGATGTAAATTGAATTCCTAATTTTGTATGAAATTTACGTAAGTGTCAAACGGCCTTTATATTAATAAAAGTTATTCAAATGTACAAATGTTTTTACACAATCTACTTATTTTTACTTACAACTTGAGGTTAATTGAGTTGGAAAAAAATTACATGTTTTTAATAAAAACAATCTTTATTAAAATATCTAAAATACATGATTAAAATTAGCTTATGGTCTTGCACAATATCTCCTAACATTCCTTTATATCAGTAAGTATCTAATTAAATATT
Source organism: Amphimallon solstitiale (assembly GCA_963170755.1). NCBI lineage: Eukaryota > Metazoa > Arthropoda > Insecta > Coleoptera > Scarabaeidae > Amphimallon > Amphimallon solstitiale. Next base: position 35,010,349 of record OY720681.1, on the reverse strand, counting down.
TTATCACAAAGTCATTGAAAATTATCATTTGTGTTTTCCTTTTTCTTTTATTAATTTACAACATAAATTATTAAAGCTTTCCCATATCTGTCAATTCACAATCAAATTAAATTAATTTTATCCAGTCCTACATTTACCCTTATTTCACTTGTTACACTAATAACCCCATTCTCTGATGTCTGTAATGGTTGTCTTAAGATGAAATTTTTCGGATAACACGAATCAGTCATGCAAGTAATAAGATTAAAAATAATATCAATAGATACATTATTACTCACTGTTTTTGGTATACTTAAAACCAAGTCTATATTATCTGTAGATGTTCCACTTACTGGCACGCAAGACCATGCTGCATTTGGTAAATTAACGAACCATTTCTGTGGGGCTTCTACATTAATTTTAAGTTGGCTCAAAAACTCTAATTTTACTTGCACAATTAATTTCCCACCTTTATTGCTGAAAACTACAGGATTCACTTGAATCACTTCATATTTAGATTCGTTAAAAGAAGGACTATCTGTTATGTCTAATTTTAATTCAAACAATTTTGCATCTCTTATATTACTGTCTGAATCGACTTTTACTATTTTGATGCAATGATTATTAGTATCTGCTACAAGAATTGTATTGTCATCTCTAGTACACAAACCAGCAGGTTCATTAAATGATAATATACTTTTATCTGCTGTTGCAGTTACATTACCAGTGTTCAAGGTTGTGATACTATTTTTTGATATATCCACTTTTTTAATTTTATGATTATAGGTATCTGCTACATATAAATGATTTTCATCACGTGAGATAGCTAAACCTAAAACGTGTTGTAGTTTGGCATCATACAAATTCCCATCTCTATCACCAAAAGCAAATAGATTCTGAAAGAAAACACAAATTTACAAATATTTTCTCAAAATTATTTGAATACTTACACTTGGATTTCTGTCACCACCAACGACAGCTGTGACCTTTCCATCAACTAGAGACAATCTTCTTACACTCGAACTTTCACTATCAGCTATATATACTTCTTTATTCTTCTTACATAATGCTAAGCCAGATGGTTGTGCAAAAGCTGCATTGTGAGGATACTGATTATTTCTGTTTTCTTCACGGCCACTGCCAACAATTGCCACACAAGTTCCTGCTGATTGTTTTGTTTTCCACAATATTACATCATCAAAGAAATAAGCCCAAATTTGATGTGTTCCAGCCATAGCAATAATTAAAATTTCTTTTCTATCAGTCATCTTATATAAACACAAATCCCACGGTGAAGAAATTGACTGGAAATTGCCACTTTTGCCCCCTTTATGATCATGTCCTTGCACACCAGTTCCAACTATTGTACCTACAATGTCTTTCTTCAAATCAACTTTTCGAACTGCATGATTCTCAGTATCAGCTACAAAGAGAATATCCTTATTTTGAAACACCACACCCTGAGGTGAATTAAATTCTGCCTTCTTTATAGTTCCATCTTTAAAACCAGCTGAGCTACCACCAATCTGATGTATTATAGCCCCATCAGTATTAATTACCAAAATTCTATGATTTCCTGTATCTGATATTGCTATTAATTCATTACCATCATCATCTATGAAATTTGTAATCTTTCCAGGGAATAACAATGGTCCTTTCAATTCCGGTAAGAGATGATATGCTGATTTTGTTGGTAATGAATGATTTGATATTTCCTTTTTAGATTTATAATATTTTAGAGCATTTTTTACATATAATTTTAATTCATCCTTATGACCTTCTCCCATCAGCATTACTAAGGGGTTTGCATGGGGTCCTAATAACAACAGTGTAGGCCAGCAATGTACTTCACATTTATTCCACATATCTGAAGTTATATCATTAGCAACAGGATGAGATATGTTGTATCTTTGTACTGCAGCTAGAATATTTTTTGAGTCCCTTTCATTTACAAATTTTGCACTATGCACACCAACCTAAAATGAATAAGCGTATAGATATATAATGCAATTGCCACTATACTATAAGATTTACAACAACTAAACCATCTTCAACACTAAATTCATTCTCGATTTCTTTTAAATCGGGCAATATATGCATGCAATTTATGCAACAGTAAGTGAAGAAGTCTAAAATAACTATTTTGCCTTTGAGATGTTTAGAAAAGCTCAACGGTTCGGAGACATTAAACCATTCCAGACCTATATTAAAATAATAAGGGTTAGCTAGTAAAAGAAAATACAGTTGATTAACTTACCTTTTCTGAAATCGGCTACCGGCGCATATTTTACATTCTTGATATATTCAATAACAGCTAAATCAGTAGGTAATCCACTGTTAATAATAAAACTTGTTATATTATCGTGAGAGTATATTATATGATCTTCAGAATCCATAATTCTATGAAAGAAGCGGGTAACTGGTCTAGCAAAATTAAATATTCGTCTAAATCCAGATGTTATACAAAACATTCCATTAGACTACTAATGACGATATACCATTATTCACGAGCAAGTTGGTGTAAGTATATCATCTAAAATAACTCAGCAATAGTAGAACATTCCACGTTAAAAACAAAGTTTATTAAAATTCATTATTTGTAGTGAGAAGTAGCACACCAAGCCATTTCCTTATGCAATCCAAGTAACATGCATGTAACATGTGGTAACATATTATTATGACTAATCTTTTTAAAATATGATAGAGAAACAAAACATTTAAAAATAGCGTCAATAATTTAAATAACGGGAGTCATGTGCATGACAGGACATTTGATATGCGGGGACGGCAGGTGACTTTATTTTGTATTATACATAGTGTTCCGTAACTTGGTGGCTGACCACACTTATAGTGTTTTCAAATAGAATGTTGTATATATTATTACATTTTCATATATTCCCCGTCTAATTCCTAATCAAAAAGTTATAAGATAGTATAAGCCTAACAATTATGGTTTTCGACTTATTACCTACCATTTCCCTGAAAAATTCAATGTTTTTATAAAATTATATTTCTCGAAAACGACCTTTTATATGGACACAATTTTTGATAAGAGTTGCTCATAATAAAAGGTCCTAATAGAAATACATTTTATTTCTTTGAAATTAGGTAGGTACTAATTGAATTTGCAGAAAACTGGATTAAAGTTATGACATGTTTTTGTCTAAAAGTGTTTTTTTTTCCAAATAGAACAAGCTGTATATCGGTTCATTTTGGGATTGCTTACTAAATTTCACACCAAAAATATGTAAGACGTTATTATTTTAAGTGACCATTACTGACCTATATCGTTTCTTTATACTATAATTTTGTCAACTTTATGGTTTTTATTTTTTAAGAATTCTTATGGCAACAAGAGATAATCTACACGTCAGTACCTACCTATGAAATAAGTTGTTTGCTGGATATTATCTAAACTATCGTTGCAATGACCTTAAAATAAAATAAATATCATCCGTAATGAATACATTTTATTGAGTTACGCACTCACCATTCTAAAGCTATAGAAGAGTGTAGTGTATTTTTAAATTAGCGAGACGAATTTCTGAACATACCCCTGTCCCAAATTACATGCACGGAAATCTTGAAAACAAACTTAGGAGTATATCTGATAACTATTACTGTCGAGCTCTGAATAGAACTGGTAAAGTATATAATGAAATAACGGAGAAATAATAGAAACAACAATAAGGCTTAACGATAAACAATGTCAGTTGACAGAATGTAGAGCTGGGTCGTTCGCGAACGAATCGGTTCAGTAAACCGAATCCCAGCAGGGAAACGAGGGTGCCGGTTCACTAAATTTCAATGAACCGGATCTCGGCTCACTTGGGTCGTTGCTTAATTTGTATACAACAATCTGATAATTTGTCAAATTTGTGTGCATTATAGCTTCAAATAAATTGTGTGTCAAACATTTTGTATAATTGGTGTGCGCGCAGCCTAAATAATTCCGGTTTGTTTGAGCCGACGCGACGGCACCGAGTATTACATGTCCTACACGTTCCTGGAACGGTATGCTATTACCAGAGAAATAGAGTAGGGGAGAACGCGCTTAAAGATGCGCCAACTAAGTTAAATTGAATTCCGCCATTTTGAAGGTTGCTCACAAGCGGTTTGAGGATTCTTTTACCGGCGCTGACAATATAATCTTCCTTACAAAAATGTTTGGAACAAATAACTTTATTTTTGGACCAGGTCCACGTTTCAACATTTTTTCCTAGCACATCTAACCACATTTTCAATGAATCACCCCGTGGAAATCTACAAATAGTGCAGAATTAATCGCGCTCTTAAAGATGCAATTCTTTCATTCTATTACGGTAATATTTATACCTAGCTCAACAATTCGCATGTAAAGTTCATTGACTTAGAAAAATGTAAACAAACTTACGTGTGAAAAGAAATGCCTTCCGGCTTAAATCTTCGACTGTTACTGCAGCCCAACACAGAGCACGACATGTTAATAACACACACAAGTCCTTTTTAATACAATTAATTAAAAATAACCTCCAAGCTTGACAATTACAACAACACAAGTGCCAATTACCCTGCAAAATGGCGACCACAATAGCGTTTGCTTAAAACTGGATGCGCACTCGTCGGAGCGCGTTCTCCCCTACTCTATTTCTCTGGCTATTACGGATCCACACGGTTGAAATGAGCCGGTTCCGGGACCCGGCTCACAATGAGGAGCTGAACCGAGTGAGCCGGGTCAATGAAATGAAACGTTTTGCCCACCTCTAACAGAATGTGAGCAAGATTGCTTTCATTCAGCAGACACAACAGTTGCGCACTGTTCAGTGATAAGGGCCAGTAGACGAGCGCTCACTCTGAACATGTTCAGGAGCGGTCGCCATTTTTGTGAGCGGAAAAATTCTATGCTCACTTGGTGAGCGTACTCTGTACGCATGCGCCATTGATTCATTCCAAGACCAACCTAATACATACTTCTGAAGAAAGTTACTAGAAAAGTAAGATACAGCAAATTAAAGGTATTGTGCAGTAATAAATGTATTATAATATTGGAGTTCACTCAGTATTTTATTCGGGGTTGGAAAAATCAGCCCTTCCACTAAAAACTACGTCAAACCTTAATGCAGAAAAACAATTTATTATTATTGTTTATTCGGTTTAATCTCTATAATTTTAACATATGGCAGCAATGAAAAGTATCAGATGACAGACGATGACATAAAGGTGAGCGGTCCTGTCCAGCGAACACTCAATTGTTGTGAAGTGAACGGTTGGAGCGGGATCAGTTCCCGATCCGCCTGCTGAATGAAAGCATTGATAGGGTGTCATTTGGCCTTGCTTTCAACCAATGAGATTTCACTGTCAAAATGGTCTGTTCAGAAATTCGTCTCGCTATTTTAAAAATAGACTTTTTTTATAATGGGCTGCAATTAAAATGGACCGGGCAAATCTATTTGAGAGTGTGCTTTTGCGAATGAAGCTGGTTTCCATAGTAACGGAACAGATAATAATAGTTATTTATGTACCAAGTCAGTAAAGTGATACTTTATCGAACGAGTCTGATTTACGAGCCAAGCGAGTGAAGCGAGCGCGGCGAGTAAAGGCGAGTTCGATAAAGGTACTTTACTGACGTGGTGCATACAAAATTTTATCGCCAACCGTGAAAATTGTTAATTTTAAAAATAAAGATATAATAACTTATGACAGTTTATGACAGTGACAAACGATTTATGTTTAGTCATCAGTCATGGCTACGTTGACAGATATTAGCGGCAGGTAAAGTACTTTATTGTACAGTACGATAAAGTGTTTCTTTACCTCCGTAAAACGCTATGGTAACGCATCGCTTTACTGACGGTTGGCGATAATAGTTATTTATGTAACAAGTCAGTAAAGTGATACTTTACCGAACGAGTCTGGTTTACGAGCCAAGCGAGTGAAGCGAGCGCGGCGAGTAACAGACGAGTTCGGTAAAGGTACTTTACTGACGTGGTGCATACAAAATTTTATCGCCAACCGTTAAAATTGTTAATTTAAGAAATAAAGATATAATAACTTTTGACAGTTTATGACAGTGACAAACGATTTATTTTTAAAAGTCATCAGTCATGCTACGCTGACAGATATTAGCGGCAGGTAAAGTACTTTATTGTACAGTACGATAAAGTGTTTCTTTACCTCCGCAAAACGCTATGGTAACGCATCACTTTACTGACGGTTGGCGATAATAGTTATTTATGTAACAAGTCAGTAAAGTGATACTTTATCGAACGAGTCTGATTTACGAGCCAAGCGAGTGAAGCGAGCGCGGCGAGTAAAAGACGAGTTCGATAAAGGTACTTTACTGACGTGGTGCATACAAAATTTTATCGCCAACCATGAAAATTGTTAATTTAAGAAATAAAGATATAATAACTTATGACAGTTTATGACAGTGACAAACGATTTATTTTTAAAGTCATCAGTCATGGCTACGCTGACAGATATTAGCGGCAGGTAAAGTACTTTATTGTACAGTACGATAAAGTGTTTCTTTACCTCCGCAAAACGCTATGGTAACGCATCACTTTACTGACGGTTGGCGATAAAAAGATTTTTCGTTACTATTCAAATAAAAACCCTTACGACCCTTACTTCATCAATGTGGAACATAAATGTATGGTGCATTGGTGATTGGCTGGTAGACCCGTGAGTAATTTTTTTCAAGCATTTATAGTGAACTTATTGGAAGATGTTGCACTAAATTTACGAAAAGATGTAGATGCAACAAGACGGCGAATCCCTATATTCTATGCTACAGGCACGAAATATTTTAATGAAATGTTTCCAGCCAAGTAGCTACCCCATGGAGGAGGCCCTATTGACTATAAGCTGGGTCTTCGGACATACAAAATTAGTTTCTTTTTATAGGGATCCGTAAAAATACAGTATACCTGTACCTGTAACCACAAAAGAAGTTATGAGGGAACAGGAATATAAGTACTCAGCGCGTTATTAATGTCGATTTATCATTTCGGAAGCATGTTCAGAAACTTTTAAAAGTGAATTTGAACACTTAATTAATTTACCTATGTTATTGTTATTTATAATTTCTGTTCCATTAGTTACTAATCCATTCACGTAACGGTTCCTGTTTTTACACCTACTAAAATAAAGTTATTAATTTTTTTTTGTTTGGATTTAAAATTTGTTTATTTACATATATTTACAACCATAAGCGTAATGTTGGCATTTCTGACTTTTTAAAAGTTTGGAAGTGTGACTTTAGGTTTGTTCCAACATACGTTTGAACGGATCCGTGATTGTACGGAGCAAGCGCAGTGAATAATCACTGTTCCAACAACGCGAACTGACAAATCCGGGATCAATTGCAATCTGTTCCAACGTAACATGATCTAGTTTGAGGACTGTCAAAACATAGTCCGAGCAGTTTGCTGATCTTTTACAAACCGAAATGTATGGATACTTAGCGCATGCGCACCAATGCCAATTGTACTACGATATCTCTAACGCTAACCTAAGTTATTGTATTGGTAAAATAATTTATTACTTTAGGTATTTACTGCATTATTTGAATGTTTTGAATGAACGATAAACATGAGTGATAGTGACATTAGTTTAGATACAATGATTCTTCTTTACTTTCTCCACTTCTCTACGTATGTAATAGTAATTTTCACAAATATGATAACTAAAAAGCTAAAATAGTGATCCAACACACTTTAATTGCGGTTTGGTTGGATATTGGTTTCTGATAAAACATGCGCAGTTGCAACAATCATAGATCGATCCAAGACTGACAGTGATTTCTTTGTTGGAACAAACCATTTGTTCACTTTTACTTCCCGCCCATAGATAAAATATTTATACTCTTATGTTCCCGCCCTCTATTACTGCCCTTACTTTCCAACCTCGCATTATCAATCACAAAATTGTCAACTCGATATGTCAAAACCTTATCGGAATTTTTATCACAAATAATTATTAATTATGTGGTTGTAAATAAAATTAATTGTTACATTAGAAGTATTGGAAGCTTGAATCTATGTAGATAGGCTGCCCTGGTATTGCTGATATTATGAAATAGTGATTTCTTATTCTTCTCCATTCGAGCCAATAAGATATCTGGATTGCTACGGTAGGACAGTTTCCCTCAGTTCAAGTGGAGTGCAGTCCTTGAAGGCTTTACTACTTAACATTTCTTTTATAATCTATTCACCGAAAAAAACTGACGTATATTTATTTGACGTTTACGCTAGAACAACACAAATCTGACAACTCAATATGTCAAAACTTTTACCGGAATTTTTATCGGGGGTAATACCATAAGAGTTTGTGTTTATCCGGACAAACTTTCATTTTGAACGAAAGCTTTGTTGCTTGGTAACTGACGAGAACAAATAACATGGTAAAACCGCGACACCGAAGGTGGAGCGGTTTTACCTTTTGTTATTTGTTCGAGTCGTGTTACCCTTAAGCAACAAAGTTTGAGTTTTGTCAAAATGAAAGTTTGTTCCGGAAATAAACACAAACTCGAATGGTATTTGGTAAGACAATTTAATGAATCATTTAATTAATATTAATAAACCGAAATATTTTTATTTAACATTCCTTTGAATACATATACAAAAGAAAGAGAAAAATACATATGTTTATGTATGAAATTTATTTGAACGATACTGTCAGAATTGAATTTTCGTTGCCATGGAAAATCTACATGCAATTTATCCGCTAGCAAACATGCAGTTTATCCGATGGCAAACTAACACAGCGTGTATTAAAATGTCATGTTTTTGACAGATGAATTAAATTGTCGGGGGTAATACCATAAGAGTTTGTGTTTATCCGGACAAACTTTCATTTTGAACGAAAGCTTTGTTGCTTGGTAACTGACGAGAACAAATAACATGGTAAAACCGCGACACCGAAGGTGGAGCGGTTTTACCTTTTGTTATTTGTTCGAGTCGTGTTACCCTTAAGCAACAAAGTTTGAGTTTTGTCAAAATGAAAGTTTGTTCCGGAAATAAACACAAACTCGAATGGTATTTGGTAAGACAATTTAATGAATCATTTAATTAATATTAATAAACCGAAATATTTATATTTAACATTCCTTTGAATACATATACAAAAGAAAGAGAAAAATATAAATGTTTATGTATGAAATTTATTTGAACGATACTGTCAGAATTGAATTTTCGTTGCCATGGAAAATCAACATGCAGTTTATCCGCTAGCAAACATGCAGTTTATCCGATAGCAAACTAACACATCGTGTATTAAAATGTCATGTTTTTGACAGATGAATTAAATTGTCGGGGGTAATACCATAAGAGTTTGTGTTTATCCGGACAAACTTTCATTTTGAACGAAAGCTTTGTTGCTTGGTAACTGACGAGAACAAATAACATGGTAAAACCGCTCCACCTTCGGTGTCGCGGTTTTACCTTTTGTTATTTGTTCGAGTCGTGTTACCCTTAAGCAACAAAGTTTGAGTTTTGTCAAAATGAAAGTTTGTTCCGGAAATAAACACAAACTCGAATGGTATTTGGTAAGACAATTTAATGAATCATTTAATTAATATTAATAAACCGAAATATTTTTATTTAACATTCCTTTGAATACATATACAAAAGAAAGAGAATAATACATATGTTTATGTATGAAATTTATTTGAACGATACTGTCAGAATTGAATTTTCGTTGCCATGGAAAATCAACATGCAGTTTATCCGCTAGCAAACATGCAGTTTATCCGATGGCAAACTAACACAGCGTGTATTAAAATGTCATGTTTTTGACAGATGAATTAAATTGTCACAAATAAATACAATATGATCATATATTTCTACCCTCTAGAAGGCTATGAAATTATTTCTTGAAAATATTATGTTGGTATGTTCTGACAAATAAAATTCATCTGTCATTAATGTATTTATTAATTGACACTTAATCATCAGTATAATATAACCTATAAAATAAAAAAAAAAAAGTTAACTTACCTTATGGTACCAACCTAAGTTTAAAAAAGAAAAATGTCATAGCCTTCTAGAGGGTAGAAATATATGATCATATGGTATAATAATTATGGTTGTAAATAAAATAGTATACAAACCTCGGTGAAAAGTTTCATTCCTGTCTCGAGATAAAGTTAACCTCGACGCTTCGCGTCTCGGTTAACTACTTAATCTCTCGACAGTAATGAAGCACTTTCCACCTCGGTATGTAATATACTATTATTGTGCAATATTCTATATATTCTTTGTATTATATTACTGTTATTGTAAATAAAATATATCTATTTTTTTTGTTATTACCCCAATACATACAAAAATCATATCTCCGAGTTCATTTTTAGAGAAATGCATTATACATGTAAAATCAGGCTTGACAAATGAAAAGCAACTTATTAAATGTCATCCATTCAATTGTCAATTTTGCAGCAAATATATTATGATGGCTCACTATACCGTACTCATCTAAAAAACATAAAGTAAGTATTAAAATTATAGGTATTATAATAGAAAACAATAGCTCAGTAATGGTTACTTTTAAAATAATAACATCCTACATGTTTCTGGTGCGAAACTTAGTAAGCAATTAAAAAATGAACCCATATACAAGATGTATAAAAAAAATCACTTTTAGACAAAATATGTCATATAACTTTCATTCAGTTTTCTGCAAATTCAATTAGTGATTGCAAAAAAATAAAATATGTTTGTATTAGTACTTTTTATTATGAACAACCCTACCAAAAATTGTGTTCATCTAATACGTCGCTTTCGAGAAATATAATTTTATAAAAACATTGAATTTTTCAAAAAAATGGTAATAAGTCGAAAACCTTAAATTTTAAGTCCATACTCTCTCATAACTTTTTGACAAAGAATTATATGGGGAGATGACTCACTCTGTATATTGTATAAATTGAATTTCTTACATACCTAATTCTTCCAAAATTAAGAAATAACGTTATATTAAATGTACATTTTTTTAGGAATTGCATCATTAAGGAAATACCTATTTAAAAACAAATCATTTTTTATTAATGAGTGTCAAAGAGATCACAAAACAAAACAGACAAAATAAGTAATTGTTACTATTACCAAATATATATTCTAGACTAACATAAAATATATAATTATACACTTAACAGAATTATACACAAATAAATACATAATTAATTAAATTAAAAAAAGATCAGTTTAGCATCGGCAGGACTTTGTTCCATTGGGCAGTATGGGCACTTCATTCTGAAAAGTAGTTTTTATATAAGTAAAATTCATAATGGTCAACTTAAACAAAAACATACTTATTTCCACTGCACAATTTATTTAGTGCATCCCGAGATATTACATGACCACATGTAAGGCGCATTGGTGGATTGTTTTCAGTTGACTGTTGTCTCAAAATAGGACATGCAAACATTGAATGGTATCGGCTATCACTGCCTAAATCTATTTCAATCTTAAATTTAACAAAAATGAGTTTTTATATCACAAAAGACAAAACATGCTTACAGGTAATTCATCTTTTCCATTCCAAATTCCGGCAACTTGTCTATCTTTCATAATCTGTTTAATATTCAATAAAGCTGGTATCGCTGTACAACCAGCATTTATACAAATTGATAATGGACTATTTACACTGACACCTAATAGTAAACAAGCATCTCTAGTGAAGATATCATAAATCTCTAGCCACCTGTCTGCAGTCAAAAGACTTTGATATGGAGAATTATTTATACCATTTTGTACATATAAAACCATTCCCATTAAAGTTTGGATTTCTAAAAATAATTTAAAAGATCAGGAACCTAATTCAATAACAATAAAATCTACCTTTCTCATGTCTGTATGCAAACGGTCGAAAATGTGTTCTAGCATATGCAATAGCTTCAGTTTGGCTTGACGGACCTTTCTCTAAAATTTCTATGAATTTAAACTGATGTAATTTAAATTCTAAGGAAGAATGATTCATTTCTAAACTATCACGGTGTGCTGTTGCCCATGCTAAAGCTGGTTCAACATCTCTTTGTTTTAAACTTTCAAGTATGTGATTTAATTCTGTAAAAGGTTCATTGTCATTAAATTCTGGATCAATGTCAGACTCCTGAAACACAAAAATATCACATCATTCTGAGGTTTTAAGAAATTAAGAAAATAATTGAGGTTATATAACACCTTTGCTAATTCTCTAGCAACATCCCTATAACCATGTCTGTAATAATGCTGGCATATGATTTTGTTTAATATTTCAATTTTTTCTGAAGTGTTGAAGACATCATCTCTAGTGGTGGCTGCAAAATCGGCCACAAAATTTCTATCAATGGCCTTCCCAACTTTCGAAACTGTGCTGTGGGAATCTCTGTGTTCTGTTGCTAATCGAGTGACTGTCTCTTTAACTTTTGTCATTGCTTGTTTAAGCAAATCCACTTGTACATTGGATAATTCATGATTTTCAGGAGCTACAAACGAATATATAATGTTATTCATACACGCTTTCTTTGTTTGTATGTAAACGTGATGACAGAATATTTGTTTGTAAACTTACCAGCTTCCAGTTCTTTTTTCAAATTATCTATGTAATTGACCAGTCCGGAAAGTGTACGACTTGCATGTTCATTTATACCGCCGAATTTAGATAATACACGATCTACCTCTCTCTCAACTGCATTACTAGCATCCATGATTGTTGTTTTTCCCGATTTTTTTTTGATGTCAACACATTTGTTGACGCTTAAATTGAACACGTGAACGAATTGGAACTGGCCGAGAAATAAAGATAGAAAGTATTGTGCATTGTTCGCCGATTGTCAGCAACCCAAATAGCATTCTAATATATTGAATAAATTATGGGAACATTATTAATAATTTTTATAGTTACTGATACTGGTATTTACATTCCACATATAAATTATATTTATATTGAATTCTATGAAATTGTTTCATAATATTGGAAAAAATATTATAAGTAATATTTCATAAAAAGTAATCTCTTATTAATTAAAAATGCAAACAAATAACAAATTGCGTTTTATGTCTACGGACTACTTATGGACTACTCACGTAAAAACACAGATCGTAAAAATAAGCTTTTTATAAAGAAACGCATATATAATGTGCAGGGCCGGATGCTCCGTTGGACGAATTTGCGTTCGCTTTGCGCATGACGTCACTCTCAGAGTTATAACCATTAGCGTATGTATAACCATTAGTGTATGTATAAATGCCGGAAAATCAAAGATTATGACGGAACTTCTGGTCTTTTTACCTTAATATTTTAAATTAAGATAATTTAATGGCACAAAATATATTACTGCCACTTTGATTTACTTTTAAGACAACTTTCATTTAATAATATCAAATAAAGTTTGATAATTACCTGTTTGTATGCAGAAACATAAACATAATAATTTGCTTTTATTCAATAAAGTGTATACATAAAAAATAAAACCTGTATAGAAAAATAATAATGGTTAATTTTTATTCTTGTATCGACATTTTACACAGAAAATTATTATAAAAATAGAAGAGATTAGAAATTTATGATAAAATTTTTTTCCATTTATTTTTGCTGGCTGTTTTGGCTTTGAGTTCTCTGTTCAGTTCTCTTATACGAAAGAACATTCTCGATCTAAAAAATAACCGTTTTGCCTTTTCAGGACAATCAATATGGTTACTCTTCCCCAAAAGGTTATGAATAAATTTTTTTTCAACCTCTAATCCTTCTTTATTCATTGCAAGAAACACTTTGTTAAGTTCCTCAATATGAGACATGAAAATGGGGGATGGTTTTGATAAACCACCCTCACTGAGATGACCAATCCACGAATAACTTTCGCTTGAGGAACTTTGCAAAGTGGAATCTTTTAATTTATGGCAAACGAATCCTGCCAGATTTTCTAATCCGTCATACGCCAGTTCATTTATATCTTCTATTGTAATTATGTTTTCTATACTATTACAGTCTTCTACTGATGGATCAAGTGAAGGATTTAACTTGTTTATTAAAGATCCGCTCAGCGGTATGTCTGGGGTGTCATCTGTTTCTACATTGGAGAACTCAGAGTATACTCCATGATTTCTTCCCAAAATGTAAGATCTTAATCTATATTTAAATTCTAAAGGACTAGGGTGATCGTGGAGACCACCTTTTGCCCTGATAACTCCAAAAAAGTTTTCTATGACATCCTGATTTAAGCGCCTGCTTAATAAGTATTGGGCGCTGAAACGACGTTGCAGGTCTTCCCAGAGCATTTGTAAAGCGCAATTGGAGATCAGAATACCCTTTTGAAATGGTAATTGGTTTCGGCAGCCGATTACCTTCATCTGAGAAATTACTTCAGACATTTTATTTAAAATTGCATTCTGTTCTGGCAAGGCTAACCCATAGGCCTTATTTCTTGCTCGTGAGTCACTTACTGGGACGCTAACATTAAACACATCGAACCAGTCATTAACCAATTTGAAAAATTCTGCACACTCTACCCAATTTTCAGCCGATAAAAACCCAAGTGTCCCACATCTGGATATTGCATTTGATATAGTATGGGAAAAAAGTTTAGCGGCATATTTTACCCTTTGTCTTTGGGGTCCAGTAACATTTAGTTTGTCGATTGTGATTTTGTGTGTAATTTTTAAATCCGAGACGTTGGTAGCGTTTATTGCTTCCTCAACGATTTCCTTTTTTATTACTTTATCGCCAAGTGAAAAACCGTGGTCCACAAAATTGTTTCTAATTAATTTCAAAAGATGTGGGACATCAGCCAGTACAAACATTTTCTCATGATTAACAGGATTTTGAAAGTGTGGTTTCGACTCTAATATTTTTAATTCGCTGTGAAGCCCTCGATTTGCACCACCCAAATCAGAAACCATAGCAACAACATGAAAACCGGAATCTTCTACAAATTTAATGATTTCCATTAATATAGACGACGTCATTTTACAATCAAAATCGTAAAAAATTGGCTGCTTCCATGCCCTAAATACCCCCGAAATTATAACAACCTAAACGTAATCATAAGGTTGTATCACATGGTCTCTAGTTTGATCATATTGATATTCCTTTCTAATCTTCATTTCATCAAACATTACGATACATACACGATCCTTTTCGGTCATATCGGCAAGTACGGCAATCTTCAAAACATTTTTTAAAATCCCTTGATCTAACTTTATTTTTCTTAGCCATTGCTTCAATGTAGAGACTGCTGGATATGGAAGATCTCTTTTCAAAGCAAGCCTGTATACTCTAGGGCCAGCTGCATACATTGCTATGGCGCTTGAAATTTCGTTTACTGACCACTTTATTCTCTTTTGACTGTTGAGTTTGTTTATTTGGTTTTGGCCGAAAACTTTATTGACCCCAGCAAGCTGATTTTTCAATTTTTCAATTTCGTCAGTTGCACATAGCAATTTACTTCTCAGCTCTTCCATGCTTTCATATGTCTCGTCCGTTTGAACACTGAAAAATTAACAGATAAGCAAAAGAGATAAGCATACAAGAAATGAAGAATTATGTAGAAATTACTATGTATATTATACCCTGTATCAGAACTATGGCTCGCCACCACCAGATTATCGCTTCTACCAGTGTTACTACTACCCTCACCACCACCATTATCAACAATATCATGCATTTGTTCTTCCCTATCATAAACATTAATATAAGCAAAATTATTATACATTTATATAAAATAATAGTTTAGCGATTTCTCGAATCTCTTATATTCGATACAAAATTTACTTTGGGTTTGTTTGTTTGAGAAATTTCCAAACAATAATTATTAACAAACAAACCCAACATAAATTTTGTATCTATTATGAGATTCCAAAAAAAAATTTCCTGAAATTCGAGAGGTCGCTAAACTATAATTTCACCTACATTTAAATCAAAAACTACAATATAAATTAAATAAGTGAATTCATAAATACTTACGTTTCTCTTGTAATCAACAATTCACTAACAATTTCAGTCCTTTCCTTTTTCTCTACAAGGAGTTTTCGGTTTTGCCCAGATGGTGACGGGGGTGAAATAAAACCAACTTGCGATGCGAATAAATTTTTAGTAGGAACTGCATCGTCTTTCAGTCCGCGATAATTTTTAGGGGTATAATTTAAAAGTTTATGTTTTAAATTCACCGTATAATCGCTATCTCGGAAATGTTTAGAACAAATAACAGCGTTTTTCACATTAACCTTGTCTTTTCTCTTTGTAGCATGTAACCACTGTTTACTCAAATCAGAGTTTTGGGGAAAGCGAAAGAATTTAATGTTTTTCTTACATGGATTTTTTTTGGACTGATTGTCAGAATTATAACCAACAACAGCACATCGCATTTTGGCATTTATATTGCAACCACAAGCAGTATAAAACAAATTATATTGCTGAAAATAACTCGGCACGTAGCAGTCGCCACATAACCTTATTTAAAATAACTCTGAGAGTGACGTATTCGCGGCAAATTAAGGACCGCCCACCATGCGCAGTATCCTATCTTATTCTCATTGTATCGTGTATAATGTGTATGTAAATGATTTACACCACCGCCATTTGCAATTTAGCGTTTTTTACGTTTTACAATATCCACCTCCTCCATGAATTTAAATTGATTATCAAATTACATTAGTATCTCGCAGTTTGAAGGTTGATTTTGCAGTACCTACTTTGAAAATTATCGTCAATTTTTACATAATATGAATTCAGAATTACAAGTTATATTCATATTGGCAATGGTCGTATTCAGCAGACACAACAGTGGCGCAACTGTTCAGTGATTGGATTCAGATGATGTACGCTCATTCTGAACATGGTGTGGAGCGATCGCCATTTTTGCAAGCCAAAAAATTCTATGCTCACAAAATTTATTATTATTGTTTATTTAGTTTAAACTGTATAATATAACATATGGCAGCAGTGGAAAGTACCAAATGGAAGGTGATCACATAAAGATGAGCGGTCCTGCCCAGCGAACACTCAACTGTTGTCCAGTCAACGGTTCATATGTTAGAATTATACAGAGTAAACTCAATAAACAATAATAATAAATTGTTTTTCTGCTTTAAGTTTTGGCGTAGTTTTTAGTGTAAGGGCTGGTTCTTCCAACCCCAATTAAAATATTCGGTTAACTTCTATATTATAATACATTTATTTCTGCACAATACCTTTAATTTGTGTAGCTTACTTTTCTAGTAAATTGTGTGTTACGTTGGCGTTTGGAATGCGTTAATGGCACATGCGGACAGAACACGCTCACTAAGTTAGAATTTTTCCGCTCGCAAAAATAGCAACCGCTCCACCACATGTTCAGAGTGAGCGTACATGATCTGAATCTGATCACTGAACTGTTGTGTCTGCTGAATGTGACCATTGTTATTCTGCCGTTTTCCACCACAATTCTACAGAATAAATCAGAACTGTCAAGCTATTTATCTAAATTGTATAAATCATCTATACAGGGTGAGTCATTAGTAGCCGATTCTTAGATTGCTCTTTTGTGTTTTAAATAAAAAAAATACAATTAGTGGAACATTCATGGTTGCTTATGGCTCATATTCTAAAAATACTTTAAGCTCTGACGCACTCCCGGTTTCACCGGAAATTCACTGAACTTATTTTTTTTAAATGACTCACCATATATATTTTTGGATTTTCTTGTACTGCATTAAATTGCCTATTCAACTGCTTTTTCTTTTTCAAAATTGAAATAATAATTTTTGAGTTAATAATTTCTTTTAAAAATATTTGACCAAAACACGCGTTCAGAAAAAACTCATTTTCACATTGTTTTTAAGAGTAAAAACTTTATCTTTGGTGGTCCTTGTAGCCAAGAAAATTCTGCATCATTTGATATAAGTTGCACTCGAAAATACCTCAAAAAACTTTGTTTTTTGAAAGCCTACTTCACGAAATTTTCACATACCAAACACATTTTTTTTTAAATGGAGCACCCGGTACTTTATTGTGGTATTTTGTTCCTTTTTTTATTATCTTTGTTGTTAACAATGTACTATACCTATATTTTGTAATTTCTGGGATAATCACTATAGAAATAATTAGCGGTCAAATAAAGAACTACGAGCGCTGTTGCTCTATGCACCCAAATATTCGTTTAAGTAATGGAAGGCTGGAAACAATTCCAGCCTTGAACCATCACGATGTCCATACGATTTCTTTAGTCAACTGTCAAACAAAGTAAAGATTAAATCCAACTGTCCCAAAAGCACAGCCCAAAAGTAATAATTTTACAGAATAAAGGGTATCGCATTTCAGTTTTTTAATTCATATATGTCTGTAGCTACAAATACATCTTAACACATACATAGTTGCATCGTTAATTGTTTATGTATTTCAATCAAATTGTACATGTTTAGGTGAACCTAAGCCATTTTGATAGGATTACATAGATAATACCGATTGTCCTATGCTTATTTGCTTTCAATTACATTTATACATGACTGATTTTACATTCTATATTTGTTATAATATCAACAGTTCTACTCTTAATTTTCCATTACATAGTTACGTCGTAGTTATTTGTATAATTGCATTGACTGAACAGTTTGTGGTAGACCCCAAGCCTTTTGATGTGACTATATAAGTAATCCCGACTGTCCTATGCTTATTTCATTACATTTTCATTTATACATTTTGATTTACATTTTATATCTGTCATTGTTTTCTAATTGACAACCAGTTGTCATATTGTTATTACTTTTATTTCATTGTATGCCACTACTACCAAGAAGATTTTCAATTTTTCAATACATTTGCATATTTGGCAAAGAATTGTAAAATATTTTATATATATAGATATTAGGGTGGTCCTTAGGTGATACAAAAAATTAATTTTTTGAATTCTTACAGTCTCACCCCTCAAAAGTTTTCTAAACATGAATATAATAAGCTATGCAACATTTGAACCCATTCAATCAACTCTAAGGCGTGTCTCAAGGCCCTTGTTTTAGAGAAGGATATGTGTTATTGATATACTAAACCAATAACCAATACATACCATATTTATAAAGTTATTGAACTATACAGTTAAAATACCAAATATGGTAACACAAAACATGAAATTATAAAGAAAAAAGGCATATAAACAAACAAATTTTATCTAAGCTGTTGATAAAAGCGCTTCTTTGCTGCTGTTTGGAAACTTTTTACGGTAGTCTTTTACAACTTTTAAAAGAAACTGTTTCTGATCTTCATTTTTTGTTAAAATACTGTTAAATTCTTCCATAAGTTTGACACCTCTTTCAGCCGTATCATTGACAACTTTAAGCTCTTTAACGATTGCTAATCCCTTTTGAAAATCTTCTCGAGTGTTCCAAATAGACGGATGGTGCTTGAAAAACTCACACTCAATTTTAAATCGTTTAAAAAACGCGGCCGTATTTTTTGAAGCAAAATATTGTAGCGGCTGGTTGATAAATGTGGCAACATCTTCTTCTTGAAGTATAGGACGTTTTACATTTTGGAAATCGTCCTCATTGTCCTCATCTTCCAGGATTGCTTTTGCAAGTTCAATTTTTGTCTCTACGGTAACGCTTTCGTCAAAAAGAGCCAAAGCAATCGTCTCCGATGTCAAATACCAAAGATAACCGGAAATTTTTTTTATCGCTTTACTTGAAAGCTCTTCGTGATTGTTTTTATAAAAAAATAAATCTTTTAAAAAACTTAGGTCTTGCAGTGGTGCTTTCGCAGCTATGGGGCAACAAAACCACGCTTTAATGTAAATACTAGTAACAAAAATACAAATATCCCTAAGGCCCTCACTTTCATGCGACGTTAGTCTAAACTGGCTCCTGAAGAGAAATATTTTAAAACAATAAATGGCTTTCGCCATCCATCTGGCATGGTGGAAAGCACCGGGAATACGAAAACTTACACCTTTAGGAAGTTGGCCACCTAGAAATATTATTGCAAGTTCTAATAACTCCCTGTAGTCTTCTCTAGGATGATGTAGTTCTAACTGGGTGAGACAGAACTGTAAAATAGGATCACGGTAGTTTCTAATTCTAACGCTCACATAATCATCTTGAACTCCAGACTCATAACGTGTTAAGTCAATTTGGCTCCAGGCCTGTTGAAATCTCTTAAAGAGAGATATATCTGGTCCAGATGAGGTACTAATACAGACTTCAAAAGCACATTTTAAAATCAACTCATAAATGTGATGACGACACGGCAAGTATAACAAGTCTTTATCCAATTTTTGTTCAAGAAGAACGCAAGCGCCATTTATTCTACCAGTGTTTGATGCCGTAGTATCGCAACAAAGAGCTTCAACGCTTTTACTTAGTTGATATTCCTCAAGCAGTTGATATACAGCAGATGCCATCTCATCGCCTTTTCCAGATTCAAGTGGCGGAACACCAAGGAGATGCTCGTTACCATTACAGGTAACAATAATAGGCAAACGGTCCACTTTTTCTTTACCAGTTTATGCCGGAAGTAGTTTTCCGTCCCAATGAATTGTTAGACCTGTCTCGGACTCTTTTAAATTTATCAGATCACTCTTACGCTAGGAGCGTAAACGTTCTCGACAGCGATGAATTGAAGATCTATTTATTACCAACTCTTGAACGCAGTGCCCGAGAGCCTCGCAACTGCCACCAAAATATGAACTGAATTTCTATCACTTATTTTGCAACTGTCTAAAGCAGCTACAAGCCTAGGCGTAATAAAAGACTTATTGCCACGCTTCTGAACTTTGGAAGGCCCGGGTTTGTCACACTCTACTTCAGAAAATTCTGCATTGTCATCGGATGTTGCATCTGAATCGGTCATAATAACTGCAAGGAAATTTAAAACTACTAATTAAATTAATCTCTATCTAAATAATAATAGTACTTTACCTTCATTTTCATTATTTATGTCTTGATTAAGTCTTTCATGCCTTTCTTGTTCTTTCTTCAACCTTTTTTCCCTCCTCTCTTCTTTTTCTGCAAGTTTTCTGTCAATTCCAGCTAAATATCCCGGTCTCCCTTTTTGCCTTTGTGACAAAAGAAATTCTCGGTCTTCTGCTATTGCTATTGTTGAAAGAGCATCTGCGTGAGCAATATCAAAGAGTACCTCCAACTTTTCTGTGAACGCCGTTTCTTTAGTTCTCTGAGTTGTACTGTTTCTGCCACAATTTTTTTGTAAATTTCGCCATTCATTATACAAAGTTTCCAGCTTTGCAACACAGTGTTGAGGTTCTCGTACCGGAATTTTGGCTTTTTGCCAGAAAATAACAGTTTCGTCAATAGCTAAACGCGCACTTTCTCGAACTGTTAAATTCACGCATCTAATATTATAAAAAGAAACTTGTAGCACTTGTCTGTTCGACGGTAATTTACTACCACAAATTTGGGAAGTTTCACATCCTATTAAATACAAATTAGATCTTAGTTTACGTTTGGAAGTCATTTTTAAACACACGATACAAAAACTGATGCTTAATAGCTTATACCTTGAAATACACGTAAGAACTAAAGCGGAAAGCGAGAGCTAGCGATGCGCGCTCATACTTATATACTATATACTGTGCGTGCGCGCGCAGCGGTTGTTACACTAATGTTCCCACCACTTAGTAACAAGTTCGTACACGTCGATTATCATTATTTTACGTGATACACACCCAAGATTAGTTACCTAGTATTAGAGGCGACACAAAAACCATTGTTTGAATATTATTCACTATTGCCAATTTTTGACTTACGTGAGGCACGCCTTAATGACAAGTGATCAGGCTGAAATTTGGCAGGGCGTTATATATTTACAAAAGAAAAATAATGGGGGGGGGGGTGAGACGTTTGAAATTTAGAAGTTCAAAAATAAGGACCACCCTAATGTATATGTATGGGTGTGTATATAAATATTCCCTATAACTCCGAAACCGCTGAACCGATTTTTATGAAATTTGAAGGAAATCTCTAGCATATTCTGGAGAGTGTTTTATAGTAAATTTCACCATTTTTCAAAGTTGCTTTTTTTTTGGAGGGTATCGCTAGTATTAAGTAATATATAAATATCTTGTTTTTCATTGCCAATCGATAATGTGCTTATATACACATATCCAACTAAATATTTGCAAGTATTCAATACCCGCTGCACTCCTCTATGTAAACAGCATCTATTTATATAATGCATATCGTTAAAACACTAGTTAGCATATGATGGTCAAAGGGCAACATAAACAAATAGTCTAACAGTTTTTTTAATAGAAAGGCGGCTATAATTATATGAGTATTTATTTATAGTATAAACAGAGCTTAATATTCATGGCCAATATGAAGAACAGCCTGTTCAAAGACAGTCTAATTCTGTTTAATATCAATGGGGTTCCCCTAATTTACAGATACAGAATGGCGTCTTTTGCGAAATACTGATTCCAACTGATATTATTTAGTTATTTTCGAGTGATACTGAAAAATGTTGGCAACAAATCAAGGAAACAACCTAGGGTGATGGTACTCCGATCTTTAGTATATTAGTAGATTTTGGTCAAAATTTACTTTGCCTTCCATACACTCATCCGCAAATGTGAAAAGAGCCTTTTCAAGTATTAACTTAATGAAAACTAGACAGCGGAACAGATTAGCGACTGCAACAATATGTGGATTATTGATAATAGAAGTTGTTACGATTTTTCAATTGAAAATAAATTGCTTTTAAAAATGAATAATCATATAGAATAGGATATATATTATGTTTATATATACTTTATATGTATATTCTAGAAAATATTCTATTTTGTTAGTGTATCGTTTTATTTGTGTTTGTTTACTTTGAATAAAATTAATTTTGATTTTATCCACTGTAGTTTTGTTTTCTTGATACCTCTGAAATATTGTATGTTCTGCAGTGCTGCTTAGACTTACCTGTAATATCTGTAAGGAAAGGAAACTGAAAATAAAAGAAAAAAAGAAAGATATAATGAGAATTAAGAATATATATGTACAGAAACCTAAGTATGTAACTAATTATTATTATTTAATAAAGCTTATATAATACATCTACCAAATCTATATTACTTATTGGCAATAGTCAGTACCATGCATAGATAATAATATTATAAAAGCTTTAAATCTGCCAATTTTTTACGGAATCTACGGAATTTGTCGACAAATCTACGGATGCAACGTTAACGCTGGTTGGCAACATTGTTATAAAATGATATTCATATTGTAAATTAAATGTTTAAGCACGACACTGGCGACAGAAGAAATGAAAGAAAGCAGCCGATTTAAGAACATGAAAATTTTAAGCACTACACTGAACATTTCTTTAAATTCTTCAATTCTGATAATAATTTCGTGATATAAACATACATTGTGTTTAAAAAATAAAATGATGTAAAGGGCATGCATTACACTAAAATATCTGCAAAACTTATTTATATCGTACTTGCTTTTATAATTAGTGGAAAATAAATTTATTTACAAACAAGTGACAAAATGTTTGTCAATAATTTTGTTGGATTAGTGTGCATCGTTTTTGTACATTTCCATACAATTCTGACGCACTACAACCACTCTGTTTGACAAACAAGTCGTTGCTATTAATTGGTGTTACATTCAGCCTACGGTGCATACTTTCGCGTGGGAAAAATATTAATAATGTCACTTAGGGACCATTGTTCTAATATTAAGTAACTATAGTTACACCAATTTGCGACATAAAAAAAAGTTAAAAACTGTTTTCTCTAACAAAAAATTGAAGAAAGCTACTAAGTAATTTGTCTGGAATGTCACTATAGCCAATTTTTGAGAAAAAATTCCACGTATTTAAATCCGTCGTGTTTTTTGAACCTTTATTGTTTTAAAGAATTGCGATAACTCTGGTTTAATTCCATAGGTATGTACAAATAACAGCAGAACGGCGGTTGTTCGTTGTAGTTGCCTCCCAGATCTTATAATATAATTGAAAAATCCGAAAAATTCAAACGCCTCATTTTTAATTTTTTAATTATTAATTTAGAAAAGCACGTTATATGTATAAAGATCATTATTCATAAGTACCGTGCCTTCAAATACTTTCCTCATTAGAGATGCCATGCTGTTTTTTAATGGTTGGTGACAGTGCACGTAATCAGGCGCACACGCATAATTTTGATTGTTTGGTTATGTCATGTAAATAATAATAAGCGTCTATAATTTGACTAAAGGCGGCTGCACAATCGAACGGGAACGGGAACGGTAACGAGAAAGGGAACGGGAACGCAAACGGCAAATTTAAGCAGATGCACAATTGACGGTAATACTCCAAAAATACCTAGGAATATTTGTTGAGAGTAAGTGCTATTTCAATTTACCAAGTTGCCAACTTTGTTGATTTATGTATTTACTGACTGGTAGGGTAGTTGACAATCTTTATGGAATTTTTAAAGAAAATCGAAAATTATGGATTAATATAAATTTGGGTTATGTTTGTACTGTATGTCTTTTTATCATTTCATGTTTCATCCGCAATTGAAATCCACGTGTTTTGTTTTACTTTTTCGTCTTTGTAGTCTTTTAACAATTTATTGTAAATATGTGCATTTTGTTCAACAAAATAAATTAATAATTCGTCATCCATTTTTGAGACAATTACTGACATCTGTACTGACATACAAATTTGGGTTATATATGTAATTTTAAAGCCTTCTGATTGGTTCCGGTAATAAACGGGAACGAGAAAGTTAAAACTTGACCAACTTTCCCGTTTTCGTTACCGGGCAGCTTGTCGTTCTCGTTCTCGGAATTGCATTGTGCATGCCTACATTTACATCGTATGATTTAACTTTTTTCCCGTTCCCGTTCTCGTTACCGTTCCCGTTCCCGTTCCCGTTCGATTGAAGATGAATAATATGTCGCGCAGCCTGCTTTCAAATTCTCCACAAACTGCTTAAAGTGGTGTCTGCTGAATTACGTCTATTCGCCGCCGTATCACCATTTCAAGGTTATTTGTCGCAAGAATTTAGGTCAGGACTAGATGGTGGTGCTATCCATGCGCCTGTAAACTCTGGAGCGTCAAGAGCGATAATTCTGTTGGCGAAATTTTCTTCTAACATTTGGAAAACTGGTGCCGTACGAGGCGGACGAGCTCCATCTTGCATAAACCATGCATTCTCCACCATAACTAATTCATGAGCCACAGGAACAAAATACTCTTCAAGAATTTCACAATATTTTTGCGAAATAACGGTTCCATTGAAAACTACAAGAACAATAATTCCTGCCGACGAGATAGCACACCATGCAGTCAGCCGTTGGGGGTGAAGTAGACGAATAATTGATAGATGTGAATTTTCTGTTCCTCAATGTCTTCAATTTTGTTTGTTTACATAACCGGATAGATCAAAATGTGCCTCATTCGCCCAATTGACAAGTTGTCATCTTCAATGCGTTCGATCATAACATTTGCAAACTTGTACAGTCGCTCCATATCAAAAGGTTCTCAACGGCTGGTTAATCTGAATTTTATATAGTGTAGTACGGGGGATAGCAAGCTTTTGGGATGTTTTTGAGGTCGATGCTGAAGGTTGAGCTGTAAAGTGCTCCCGTACTCGTTTTATGGTTTCCGGTCCCAAGTTGGTCTATTTGACGTTATCGAACAGTTGATCTTTCGTCTGTCGTAGATGCCGTTGCTTCAAATTTCATTACAATCCTAGAAATTGTCGGGTTAGTAAAAATAATACGACGACGAATAACTATATACTTTGTTAGTTTACAAAATTAATTTCTTTTCTTCACCTTCTTATGGTGTTTTCCGTTGACGCGTTGTTTCTTCCAAATAGAGCACTCAAGTGTCTTGTCGTAGCTGCAAACGATTCCCCAATTTTATAATAACATTTAATGAAATCCACACGCTTTACCCTTGGATACGACGCCATCTTGAAAACTGATGTTTCTCATTTTCACACACTTATTGGGCAACCGCAGTGAGTCCGCTACTATACAGGACAAAAATTATACTGATTTCAAGTTATACAAGTGAATAGCGCGATTTTGAAGACCGCCGCATAAAATGGCCAACTCCGTATATGTATGTGCAGTTCTATTAACAGAACGGTTCATAAATTTTCATGTTTTAATCGGCCACTTGGAAACGTCTCCCTTCATTTGTTCTATCGTCAGTAACATTAATAACACCTAGTTTCATATTATTTATTAAGTTATGTTGTGTTCACTAAAATACAAATGGTCAAACTAATAACTCATTTAGATGCACTAGTTATTATACATACATACAGTACACAGACTGAGTCTTGGCCGATGGGAGGAGCCTCGACCTATAAGTCGCGCAGATTTATAGGTCAGTGTGTGACGGAGAAAGTATTGGGAAAAAAGAAATGATAACATTTGTTCATCATCGCATACATTAGCCGGACGAACGAGTAAATGCAGATAAGAAATTGTAATATACTGAAAAGACATACATATATGTGTAGCGCTTGACAATTTTTCCAGACTGCTCGTGCTTATCCTAATATTATAAGGATTCACTGCGCACCTTGTGGGAGGGGCATCTCATCGGCCAGGTCTCAGTCTATGAGCTGTACCTACTTTTTACCAGAGAATAAGGATCACCGAGAAGTGATAGTATAGTCGAATCCTTTGATGCTCTTCGCCTAGTCGTATTTCAGTGATGAACAACTATATACCAAGTACATACACTCAAAAAACGTATATATATGTACCACAGATAAGGGAGATTACAGATAGCCGGTGTTTATGGAGAAATTGGCAACACAAAAAATAACTTTAATTCAATCCAGAAGATGGTGTATGAATGTCGAATTATTGTATTTTCGTGTTATTTTCCCAAGGTATTTACTTTAGCGGCACTAGTAGATAATTTGCAGAATAAATTTATTGGATAAAAGATGGTACTACTATAGGCTTAACGTATGTCTTATCTTAGATTACAATTAAATTATTCAGAATTCAGACGGCGCCTTTTTTTTATGGCAAGATCGAACAACACCAAGTTTTTGTTGTAGTTCGGGAATATCAGATATTCGTTTTTACTTTCTTATACGTAGTATAAGGAAGTATTGTGATGATGAAAATTTTCGACCTCGAGATTTTTGCAGATGTCCACGTTTTGAGGTCCCCTGATACCAAAAAAGTGGTTTTTAAAAAATGTCTGTGTGTCTTCTCTCTCTCTCTCTGTCTCTCTCTCTGTGTGTGTGTCTGTCTGTGTGTGACCACGATAGCGGTCAAACCGCTGTAGATATCAATTCCAAATTTTGTATTTACGTGTGTAATCTGCCTCTTAAGAACTGATTAGATTTTGAGCAAAATCGGCAGACCGGAAGTAGTAGTTTACTTCAGTGAAAAAATCGAAATTTGCAAATATTTCGTCAATTACTAAGTTTAAAGAAATTTATAAAGAATTCATATGTACTTAGAATTAAGGTTGAAACAAATTGTCTTAAAAAAGTTTTTCGAAATTCCTACCGGAAGTAGGTCTTTTACTCTTATCGAAAATCAGTTTTTTGCGAATATCTCGCAAGTCATGCTTTTAAGACAAGTACGTTACGAGTATAAAACTATTTAAAATATAATTTTCAATATCTTTTATATAAAAAAAATTTCAAAATTCAGACCGGAGGTACCCCTTTTACTCCTATCGAATAGCGATTTTTTGCAAATATGTCCTAAGTTATGCATTCTATATATATTTATCAAGAGTACAAAAGTATTTAGAGTTGGATATGGAATATGTTTTGTATATATGAAATTTCAAAATTCGGACCGGAAGTAACACTTTCATACGTATAAGAAAGTCGTGTGGTGGCCACACCTCATTTTTATTTAAGTATTTATATTATAAAACGGAAATGCTGACTTGGAAAAATAATTTTGGGATTCTCCACAATTTAAGAAAATATGTCTATTTTTAATCATTTCATACAAAAGACCTTATCTTAACTTACCTAAATTAAATAATAACACTTTTTCTTTCTTTTTATCTTGCTTTTTACGCCATAGCGAATTCAAACACGAAGTTACGTAATGCGATGTGAATTTTGCATTAATTCCTTCGAGTCTCTTAGATGCAAGCTGTCCATCACCCCAACCAAACCATTTGCAATATTGCGCCCTTTAACGTCAGTAGTTTTATTTACTGACACCCAGATATGTTTATCGTTTATGTCATTGACAAATGAAGTCATAATTTCATCGTACATCGGAGACAAATAATATTTTTTCAAGATGGATTCCTCGCTCACACACAAGTTACTATATTTACCGTTAACACAATTTTATAAGAAATGAGTAAACTCAGAATAATCCACCGTATTCCACGTAAAGTTATACGCTATTATCAGGTTTAAGTAAATCCGAATTAAATGCTTCCTCTCCTAATGATCTTTCAACGGGACATATTTATGTAATAGATCCCATGTTACTTAATAAAAGTAAATGATAGATACGATTTAACTAAAATACTTTCGGCGCAAAAACTCGCACTACAACGTCGCGTCGCCTACATTCGCCATGATAGATGCAAGACAAACGCGAGTTGGTAAAATTCATATAATATGTATAATATACATTAGAACATTACATATTGTACAGCTTGTTACGTATATTATTGTATTACTGCTATTACTGTGCCCAGTTTCGAATTAAATTATTCATTTAAGTTCAGTCCTGGAATGTAAATTTGACTACCGATGCCTATTGGAAACTTATCAATAATAAATATTTTTCACATATAGTTAGTACTTTATGGTATATGCACTGTATAAACGATATGAAATATTCAATGGAAAAATTTTACTTGAAGTGAATATAATATTAATAAAATAATTTACCTATTATTACACCCGCCCTTAATTAAAAATTTTCAACTCTGAACTAGAAAAGTTTCATTTTTATCACCGATACGTGTACTTAGCTTGTCATCGGGACTTAAATTACATACATTATTTGGTATTTATATTGTAGTAGGGAGAATTAGACTAACATCCATCAACGTATGTACAGAGATGATTGTCAATCGCCAAATGTAAGCAAGTATTTAAACTGCGGACTGCACAAAAAGAAGGTTACTAATATAGTGTTCGCTATAGTGAAAAAAAAACACACTTGTTAATACATGATGGTATTTGAAGTGCCACAAATTACATTAAACAACGGACTTAAATGTCCAGCATTCGGTTTGGGAACATGGCAGGTACGAAATTTTGTTTTCTAATCAAATTAAAATAGTTTACATGCGTTACTCAGTATGTACTTACGAACATAATTTGACCGCTCGAAGTGAATTTGTGCTTTAAAATCCATCAGATAAGAATTTCTCTCTGTGTATAGTTCTTGAGAGGTCAATAATTGTATAAATTACATTTTTAATTTTAATTGGAAAAATGTCCGATTCCAATTATGTTTGAATTGAAATTGATAAGCAAATCAATTTCGGAGATATATTGTCTAGATGTTCCAATAAATTACGAGCATTTAAGATTATATATTTACTATACTGTAATCATTTATTTGAACTTTTGATTGAGTATAAAATATATTGCTGACATAACAAAATGAGTTATTATTATATTATTAAATTACTTCTTAAAATTAATATTTTTATTAGTATGGATATATAAAATATTGTTTTATTTATTTGTCCAATAGTATAAACCAATTTAAGGACAAATAATAAACATACTAACAATACACATATAACAATGGTTTAGAATAGAAATTTTACAATATTTTAATTTAAATTCTATTACTAGTATGTAATAATTGCTTCGAAGTTCAATGGAAAATTTCACAAATAGTAGGTACTTACAGTAGGTATTGTATGACTTTCACATGAACGTAATTGGCGATTTAAATAAGTAATCTGGGAATCGCAAAATTAATTTTTCCAAGACGTAAGAGTAATCATCCCTAACACGTATAATACCGAACAAAACAGTCAATCCAATATTTATTCGCCGCAATTCAATGAATGAAACTAAAACTGGCTATAAAGTATATATACCGTAGTCGACAAATTTTAATTTCTGATATGAAAGTAGAAAGAGGAAAAGAGCACGACGAAATAAGATAAAGATAAACATATAGCGAGGCTGCTAAGTAATCTCGGCAAACGCTTCTATGAAATGTGAGGATCCCCCGACACTGCGTCGGTTCTCCCACCACTGTTGGCAAGCAGGAATCGCTGCATATAATAAGGTCCTCTTCTGCATGGGATAGAAGTATAAACAGAAATTAAAACTTGTCGACTACGGTATACAACAATGAAAGAAAATTAAAACTGTTATTTATCCCAGGAATACTTCAGAGCTGATTTTAACATTTTATATAGTAATTTTAATAATATACCTAAACAAATTAGGACAAATTAAACAACTACTCCTATTGTGAAGTTATAGTCAAGTTCAGATATATTTGGCTGGCGGGATATACTTATAAATGTAACTGAAAAATGTATTTTAAAATGTAATAATAAATTATGAAAGAGCATAAAATATTGGCACCCAACGTGGGCAAAAAAATATTTGCCCCATGTTGGGCTCCAATATTTTATTTTCATATTAATAATGGGTTAAAAATAAGCATAAATTTTCTTTTTTGTTACATTACTTGTGGTTTAATATGTTATAGACAGAATTATCATCAAAAGAAGCGACATTCATAGAAAACGTAATGATAATCAATCACTTGAAAATTTAATCAATAGTTATATAAATTATGTTTATTATTATATTTATCTTGAGTAAATGCCATTAAATTCAACGTTCAGTTTAGAAATTATAAAAAACATTAATCTTCGTCCTTTCCTTATCTCCATCTTTACGGCATTAATCTTTTCTAATTATAAACAAGTTATGATAATACGGTAATACTTTATAATCCAATTCTATAAGAACAAGGACATATTGCCATGTGCAAGTAATTATTATTCACGTAGATATTACATATATAAATACAAAGTGGTAATTTACACTGTGATTGTGACAATTTTAATAATTACTTATTGTATAATTCAAACACGTAGATGATATACAGGGGCTCTTTTCCATAATTCCAAGCTGCTGACTTTAAATAAATATCCGCTGCTTCATTTTCGTTCTAACGTATTGAGCTGGTAATTCTAATTTGAATTAATTATAGGCACAGTTGCTAACACCAACATATTTGACATTGCGATTTTTCACTTACACAAAAATAAATGTGATATCAAAGGAAATTACATCGTACCTGCTTACAAATATGTACAAGTCAAGTGTTTTCTTCATCTGTGTTCGAATAGAATGCATCCGGTCCGAATTTTGAAATTTCTTTTATAGAGGGGATTATAATCGTAAATATAAAATGTGGAATTGATAGCTTTAGACGTTTGACCGCTATCGTGGTCACACACACACACATACACAAACTGACAGCCAGGCACAGAGAAAGAATTTTTTTTAAAAACACTTTTTCGGTATCAGGGGAATTCAAAACGTCCACATCTGCAAAAATCTCGAGGTGCAAGTGTATCTAGAGCTAGATTTGGAACAATTTTTGTTTAAAATTCAGAACGGAAATAATACTTCTAAATTTTGCATTCTATACAGATTTCTTAAGAATACAAAAGCATTTTGTGCTCAAGT
The DNA here is from genome assembly GCA_963170755.1 of Amphimallon solstitiale. Lineage (NCBI taxonomy): Eukaryota > Metazoa > Arthropoda > Insecta > Coleoptera > Scarabaeidae > Amphimallon > Amphimallon solstitiale. The sequence goes on along the minus strand of OY720681.1, from coordinate 34,978,800 downwards.
TAGATCAATTTTTCTATATAAAAGATAAAATAAAAATTAAGTTTTAAATATAATATAATATAACAGCATGATGTGAGATATTCGTAGAAAACTGATTCTCGTTAAGAGTAAAAGACCTTCCGGTAGGAATTTACAAAAACTTTTTTAATTATATTTTTCTAAAATTCACCTTTGGGTATATTTGTATTGTTTATAAATGTGTTTAAATTAGTATTAACGAAATATTGGTAAAATTTGATTTTTCAAATCAATAAGGAGATTATGCTTGTGAACATAAAGTTTGGTATAGAAAGCTTTAGCCGCTTGACCGCTATCGTGGTTACACGCGCTCGCACCCTCGCACACATACACACACACAGAGAGAGAGAGAGAGAGGGGGGGAGAGAAAGAGCCACTTTTAAATCCAATTTTTCGGTATCATGAAACTTCAAAACGGGGATATCAGCAAAAATTTCGAGGTCGAAAATTTTCATCAAAGTACTTCCTTATACTACGTATAAGAAAATAACAGAAAGTTCCGAATTCTGCATTTCAATAATAACACTGGTAAACACTGTTTTTGTCACATGAACTTTGTGATGAGTTTTCTTTGTGTTAGTGTACCCTCATTAAAAAAAATATATTATTTTGTTACAGTGACATCCAGTTTTTTCCTGACAGCTATTGTTCATTTCTGACCTCATTTACGTGTTTTTGTTTAAATAAGTTAATTTAGCCGACTTTATAACTATCTTATTCGACTAACTGTGGGCGACAAACTCTGAGAAGAAGGAAATAAAGACAAAAAAGGGAATGTCTGCCAAAATATTTCAACAAACTTCCTTCAGTGCCTGTAGCTCATGGTTCTGTTATGAAAGAGACTTACGAGAATATGAAATTTCTTCTCGAAAAAATTAAATACACTGAACACGCTTGGAAAATTTGTGGAGATTTTAAAGTCATTGCTCTTTTGCTTGGACTACAGCTTGGTTACACAAAGTATTGCTGTTTTATTTCTGAATGGGACAGTAGAGACAGAAAAAGTCACTATACAAGGAAAGCATGGCCTAAGCGTGAATCACTTACTCCAGGACATAAGAATGTTAAAAATGAACCTCTAGTGAACCCTGAAGACATACTTTTACCACAGGTGCATATAAAACTCGGCCTGATGAAAAATTTTGTAAAAGCTATGCATAAAGATGGTAGTGGATTTGCATACTTGAAAGAGAAATTCCCTAAACTTAGCGAGGCAAAAATTAAAGAGGGAATATTAGTTGGTCCACAAATACGGAAACTAATGAAGGATAAGAACTTTGAAGAAAAACTGAATGATCAAGAAAAATTGGCCTGGAAATGTTTTGTGAATGTCGTCCACAATTTTCTAGGAAACCATAGATTGGAAAATTACAAACATTTAATTAATGAACTTATAACCTCATACAAAGCTTTGGGTTGTATCATGTCCTTGAAAATACATATGCTGGATTCTCATGTGGATTTCTTTCCCGAAAACTTGGGTGCTGTGAGTGACGAACAAGGCGAGGGATTTCATCAGGACATATCATTAATAGAGAAGTGTTATCAAGGGAAATGGAGTCCAGGAATGCTAGCAGATTACTGTTGGAGGCTGAAAAGGGACCTACCAGAAGCTAAACACTCACGAAAATTATAACTATTTATTGTACATTAAGTAATAATTTGTTTAAGTGTAGGTGAGTTTTGTTCTTTTCATGAAAGTACATGTTTTGATGTCACAAAGAAACCTGATGTGTCAATTTTTTTTCATTGATATATTATTGTTTTGTGGCCAAAATAGATTCAAAATTTAATATAAGTTCTCGTGTGACAAAAAAAAAATTAAATTTTGTAGACCAGTGTAATTACATATTTCATTTGTGTTCTTCAAGTAGTTCAAGTAAAACTGATCTGTACACACATTTCAATACGGAACGATATTTGTTTCAACTTTAACCATTTCTTGCTGAGTCCTTCTTAACTTTATCTTATTAATCTAATTACAGGATAAAATTGACATATTCGTTATAAGTCTGCTTATTTTCTGTCAACCACTCTAAAATTATACCAAACCAATTTCAAACTTATCTTTAGTATTAGGGACCAGTGCTGCTTAGCTTCAGCTCAGGAATTTTTCCACTAGAATTTAAAAACGATTCTCTTTGCATCACGTACAATGATTAAGATTTTCCAATTTTAACTTAAAAATGCAAAATTGTGATTATGTGTTTCCGAAATAATTTTTTTTGTGATATCTTCTCTGTATCGAATAACATCTATACAAAGAAGATATCATGTACAATATTTTGTGACATAATAATAATAACATCACCAAAAATTAATCAACACAACATAAAAACATTCAAGAATATAATTTACTTTTCCGTAGAATATTCAGATGAATATGTATTAACATCACCTTCAGTAAATGGTCAGTGAGTTTTCAAGTGTTAACCCACATTTCGATATATGCGATGCATGCGTAGCACATATAATAATAATAAATTAGATAGTCTAGTGCTCTTACTTTTACATCGATGTAATGTACAGAAACAATACAATAAGTTTTATATGAATTAGGTGATTGTCATATTTAAATATTTGAATTGGTCATAACAAAAAGAACAATTATGGCTAGAGTTTGAGTATCTTATTATTTATCTCCATGTGATAAGGCATGTATTAAACCTCTTTGAAGAGGCGCACTCCAATATTTTTGCCATGACCTCCCAATTTTGCCGCATATGTCAAACAGAACATGTATGGGACATAGAAGATTGAGGAATTACGATATGTTCATCACAGGTCCCATATGATATGAGTAAATAATATGGTAATATGGTTCATCATGATGCATTCATTATTGTGTAAAAAACTTGGAAGGACGAACGCGTTATTCATAATTGAAACGTTTCTTTTTTACACTTCTTTGTTTAAACTTCAAGGCGGTATGCACAAAATGGATACAGAATTGTGAATAAAATTTTTTACTGCATAAGTAGAAATTGACCTTCATTCATTGATCAAATATAACAAAAACATTCCATTCTTGCAAGAAAAAAATTACCTTGTTTGCATAGTTTAATTTCTAATTCATCTTAGAATTTCGGATACAAGCATCAGCAAAATAGTATATTATGCAATGAGCATTTAATGATAGCTATTAAGACACGAGTAAGAAAATTACAATACGAGGCGAAGCCGAGTATTGTAATGAATACGAGTGTCTTAATAGCCATTAAATGCGAGTTGCATACACTATTTTTTCTACGATCCCGTAATAAAACATTTGAACATTATATATCATAAATTGAGGTTAAAATTTTACATGCACCTTTGCCAGTTTAGCTGGTAATAAATTGTTCGTGGCTACTAAGGCTTGTTCCATAATTTCTGGTGGACTCAAATTTTACATTTCACTGTCATTATCCCTCATTTTTACCGTTTATATTTTCAAAAAAGCACAAATTTTAAGTACTTACTTGTAAATTGCAGAGAACTGTCACATTTATTTAATTTGTATATCTGTCAGATATGCAGTCGCCATATTGAATATTGTTTGAATATTCGAATGTCGCATATTTATTGGATATAAACTTGTATCGTAATGAAAAATCTGTATTCCTATTGGATATAAACTTGTAACATAATGAAAATCTGTATCGTAATGGACATCGTTAAAGTACAGGTTCGGCATATCTAATAATACAATTAAAGTATTGGAGTAGAAAAAAGATTAATTATGAATGTACTCTTACGTACACTAGTGTATCAAAGTAATTCTCTGTACACATTCCTTGCAATATGAGCATAAATTTCGAACAAATTTATATGTCCGACGACTATTTCTGAATTTTTAATTTAATCACAAAATTTCAATGATGATTAATTCTATCACTTTTGTTAAAATATTCATATTAGTTAAGTCTGTATGTCACCGTGTATATCTCGACATCGAATTAAATACAAGAACACAAGAGTTTAATAAGTTTTCTACGATGCATACATAATATTATATAGTGAATAATGTCTATATACAAATATAAAATAGATACTGGTTTATTCTTACATAGAGCCAAATATTAAATACAATATTTGCATTTCTTAGTTCAAAAATGCATAACAAAATTATGTCGAAATATATTACAACCTGAAACATGAACTATATATTTGATTGTATTTATAAAACATAAATTTATGTATTTTCTATAAGTCGAAATAGAACGATCGATTTTTATATTCAGTAATATAATTTCATATAATTATAAAAAGCAATAAAAACCAAACTTTATATACAGGGTGTTCCAGAAATAAAAAGACGTGGTAGCAGAAATCGGAAGCTAGATTGTGTAAAAGCGTACCCTCAAAATATCAAGTCTTTCTTCGTGCGCAGACGGCAGAAAAAAAATAATAAAGAATTCAATTGGCCTTACGCCGACCCTGGACTAAATATCCACCTGCTTCGCTTTCACAATCGGTCCTTTTCAGGACCACCATATTACTTGTGTTAAAAAAAACGGAGAAGGAATAGATAGGTACTTCATAATAAATATCAAACCATTAATTACTTTAATTTTACACCTGCTAGAAAAAAATAATTACATTCTTGATATTTACTGTAATCTAGAAAAACTACGATTTATTGAATATTCTACAATAATAATAATCAGCTGTTTCCGACTACAAACACATTAAAGAGCAACAACCTTTCTATTTCAAAAATAAAAACAATCTTTTATTGTCTGCAATAAAGTGGGTTGCCCATCTGGCAAAAAATATGTTTTATATGAATGAGTACGATTTAACGTTTCCCCCCCCCCGTTTTATACAAATAAAAGCGTATTTTTCTATGAATGCGTGTTCGTTTCTATTTACAAATGAGCATTCTTACGTGTATTTATAAACATACATTCTGTGCCAGGTCCGTAATGTAATTTTTTTTATCGAAAAGCAACATAGAAAAAATTAAATTTTTAATTTCTTCGTTATTGCGGTATATTTGGGCCTATTTCTGTTCGGACTTTACATACCTGCTACTCCGTCTTTTTATTTCTGGGACACCCTGTATATCAGCATTGATTAGATTTTCAATGAAATCGGTAGACCAGAAGTAGTAGGTACCTACATAGGCGTAACCAAGGGGGGGGGGGGGTTAGAACCCCCCATCGTAAAAAAACAAAAAAAAATTGGGTCATTAAGTGCTTGTCAATTTTAAAGCATTGACAAATGTATTATTTTAACACACTCTGATGAAAAGAAATAGAACCACTACCAGTGCTGACAAATGTGAAAGAAAAATGGTTGAGGTCTAGTTACGCCTATCGGTACCTATAGTTTACTTAAGCAAAAAATAATAATTTTACCAATATTTCGTTAACTACAAAGCTCAGAAAGATGTTTGAAAAATATAAAAGTGACAAAAGTATTCAAACGTTAATTTGAGTACAATGATATAAAAAAGCTTTCACAGATTTAATACATGTAGTACCTACTTAATTTGGAACAAAGAATAAAATTTAAAATTCGATCCGGAAGTAATAATACTCTTTTTATTTTTAACAATTGTCAAAACTACTCATCAAAATATAAAAAAAATAATATATTCAAAATAAAAACCAAACTAACGTTTTCCTTAATATATCAGTTCATTTGCATTTTGTTTTTAAATATATACAATATAAAACCAAATATTGAGTTGTTGATATAAGAGTATATAGGACATACATCAGGGCCGGCCCTAGACATTTTGGCGCTCCGGACAAAACCTTAATTTTGCACCCCCCTCCCCCCCCGTTTTTTTTTTTTTAGTAAATCTCATGCGACCATATGAGAAAGTCAATAAAACATTGAAAAAAAAAATAAAAAAAAACGTTTTATTAAAAACTCAATCATCAGATAACAAGATAAGCAATTTAGCACTTAAGGCAAAATAACAAAAATTAAAATGTAGTAAGTCTAACTAAACTAATATCACATATAAATAAATTCTAACTAACCAGATCAGAAACTGACCGGTTTCGATCGCATAAAATACAGCGATCTTCTTCAGAGCAAAAAGACGTAGCCATTACAGACAAGAAATCTGAAACAACGGCTACGTCTTTTTGCTCTGAAGAAGATCGCTGTATTTTATGCGATCGAAACCGGTCAGTTTCTGATCTGCAATTTCTGACACCAATAACTACGTTTTTTTCCAGATATTGTGATTTTTGTGTCAGTTTTGTTCCCTTTTTTGTAGTAATCCAAAATTGGCCTTTTAATATTAGCGTCTTTAAATTTTAACATAAGAGATGGAATGCGTAACTTTTTCACCAATCCTCGAGCATTACAAATAAATTCATTGAAATGGGCGTTTTTTGACCAGCACTTGATTAGGGCAAAATTTTGCGACTGTGACGTTTACAGCGATGCCACGCGCTAGTACGGCGTTTACGCTGTTTCTGTGCAATTTTGGTATTTTTTGCGACATTTTCCTCGTGTGCAGCGTTTACTGATGCGGCCTTTCTTCCGAGAATTACGGTAATTTTGTTCTAAACATTTTATTGAAAAATGTGGGTGAACCCCACTGAAATTTATATAACTGATAGTGATAACATATATTTGAAGGAACAAATATAGAATAGTCCAGAAAAAAATTAGACCAAGTTCATTCAACTGAATTAAATCTGCCTTCTATAAGTAAAGTATGCGAAGCTGAAACAAAAAAGTACTAGTGAACATCAAAACAGGAAATCGAGAAGCAATGTACATATAGTGATCATAATTATAGGGTTGACGTTCAATTAGAAAATATTGATAAGTTGGTTACAGTAACAAAATGACTGAAGATATATTGAACTGAAATAAACCGATATTTTTTTTTCGGTTCAGTTCCGGTTTTCGTTCCGACCAAAATAACGGTTTTTTTCGGTTTTCGGTTCAGTTCCGGTTCGAAGCCCTGGTTTTAAGTCTACTTCCTTTTTATATGCAATTAAAAAGGGCTGTTAGATCTTGTTTCGCTTGGTTTCAAAATTGTTGTTTCCTGTACAGTCGTGTTGCCACGGGCCGAAAACACTTAGAAATATAAATGATAAATTCCGCCTGCCGCCTCTCAATCTTGTCAACTATCAGTCAAATCTTGCAACGCGTTTTTGAGAAAATTCCCGTGAACCGATTTCTATGAAATTTGGTATACTTACAAGGGTCCGATGACAATGCAATATTATGAAAAATAATTTATTGATATGATATCAGAATGATAAAAAAATATTCTTTACTTTTTAGTACATTTTATAAAAGCCTCTAACTTAATTTTTTTTATCAGTTTATTTTCATTTTCCATGATTTTGGCGCCCCTAGATCATTGCGCTCCGGGCGGCCGCCCGGATCGCCCTACCCTGGGGCCGGCCCTGCATACATCAGTTGCAACATGTATGAAGTCATCGCATAATTACAAATAGTATATTTACAGATAAGAATTATGATGATTCATTCAAACATGTTTAGATTGACTATTTTCCAAGGAAATACGTGCAAAGAAATGTGTATTTCTTCACGTTTAATAAAAGTACCTACCTAGATAAATGGACAATAATTTATACATTGCAGTCATTGCACTCACATGACAGAATGATTTATTTTACAATGTTGCCACCTCAAGTGCCACTATACACCTTTTTTTAAATTAAAGACACACGGAAAAAACTACTAGAGGAATAGGTTGGAGAATTATAAACAATTTTACCACAAATTGTTGTGACATAAAGTATTTGATTGTTACAACGTATGAAAATTCAGCACAAGTGAATCAGACTAATTTATGTATCTAGCTAATTTTGGTATATTTATAATCTCTGTTGTATTTTTTGAGTTAGGGGAGAGGTGCCATGAATGGGACAGTTTTATTTTTAAATTCATAATTTCTTTATGAGTGATAATTTTTTCATAAATTTTTACAAACACGTTCCTTGGGATTATGTTAACATATTTTTATTATCAACTACACCCAATTTTCTTTAACAAATCAATTAGTGACAATTTAAAAAAATCGTGATTTTGTCCCATTCAATACACTGTATGTATTGGATGGTACAGTAATCGGGGATGGATGGGACAACACCAAAATCAAAGCAAACATGAAAATATAAAATAATGAACAGTCTGCAGTTATAATACTTTATTGTTAAAAATATAAAAACATTTCAGAAACATTACAAAATTCTTCCAAATCTGCTTTCAGTTGATGAAAATTCAATGTTAAACTGCAAATTTGCTTGACTTCGTGACGATCCAAGAGTCCTGTAGGGTTGTGGTAATTTCATTACAATGCTGTCTCTGTCAACGTCGGAAATATCGTCTTCTTAAAAATTTAACTTCGAATTCCAAAGGTTTCAAAACTTTCTGAATACATCCATTTATTCTTTCTAGTTGAAAAATCTACCAGCACGTAGTCATTTTCTTTTATGACAAAAGACTCATCATTATCTGTGTGTTCTTCTGCTTCTGTAGTACCAGAGAGTATGTCGGCGAGGAATTCATCGCTCCCATCGGAATCTTGCAATACCATCTCTTCACTTTCTTCATCACTGTCACTGCTTACCTAAATTTCACGTTTGCATTTTTGTTTAGTCTTTTTCAGATTGAGTTTCCTCATTTTAGCATTCGTATCTTCTTTCAACTGGTTTAATTCCGGTGTATCAGTCAGTACCTTTGTAGTTCCTCTTTTTCTGCCTTCTCGCACTTCTTTCCTTTCCGGTGCTTTTGGAAAAGGTCGTATCACCTCGGGGCTCAAGACTTCGGGCGTAGCTGCTCTGGGAATAGTTTCGGTTGTAGTCGACGATGCAGGATGATTTGTGACATATGAGGAAAGGAAATCTGATTTTTGAAATATATTTCGATTGAGGGGATAAATTCCCGTGGCCGAAAACCTCGCAATGATGTTTTTTGGCGTAAATGCACTCAAATATGTGTTTTTGCAACTCCTGCAATTTTATAAATGTCGAATGTTTTGCCGGGGTTTGTCAGCATCCATTCATTTTGAGCAGCCTTAAAAAAAGTCTTGAAAGGGCCATACACCACCACATCAAGAGGCTGTAATTTATGGCTGCAGTGTGGGGGAAATGTGAGTAAAACCACATGGTGACTTTTGGCATAGTTCACTACATCAAGGCTAATATGTGACTCGTGGTTGTCGAGCACTAACAATACAGGTTCTTTTCAGTAGGCTTCGCATATTCAACGAAATGTTGAAAAGCTACAAAAAAGTTATTTTCAGTCATCCACCCCGATTTATTTGCTAATCCTAAACTTCCAATTGGAGCATCATGTAACATAAACTCTTTAAAGTTTACTCTCGGAAAAACGAATGCTGGTGGTAGAGTATTTCCACTAGCACTTATAAAAGTTAACATTGTAACCAAGCAACCTCTTTCTGCCGATGTTGCTTGCCCGACCTGCTTCAATCCTTTCTGACAAAATATTTTTGGTGGATCTGTGACCGTATTAAGACCTGTTTCCTCACAATTAAATATGGTATCTGTAGTGAACTTATATTTGGTCATAACCTCTTCCAAATTATTGAAAAATTTAGCCACAGTGGTAGGATTAAAAGCAGTGGCCCGACTCAAGCTTGTTTTCTCAGGTTTTCGCAATGATAGACTATCTTTGTGACTGGCTTTAAAACTTTTAAGCCAGTCTAATCCAGCTTTTAATTCTCTATCCCATTTTTCGGGATATGCGAGTTTTAAATTTTGGGCACATTTATTGGCAAGCTGACGAAGTCCTGTATGTCCCAATCCGTAGCACATTTTGGACGCAGTTATCAAATATTCTACCAAGGCTAGTTCTTGTTCTACAGTAAAAATACGTCTATTTCCAATATTACGCTTATGCACAAAATTAACGACTTCAGGAAGATTTTTAGCGCTTTGAACTGCACGATGGTCTTAATACGGTCATGATTTTGAAATTTTGTATTTCAAGCCTGCATCGCGAAGAGACAATTTGTTCTGAATTACATCTTTAACGGCGGCTTCCATAAGGTTAGAAGATAGTCGTTCCAGTTTTTTGCCTTTAGGAACCATTTTCACCTAACAACAAAAATTAAATAAAAATCTAACATTTGTTGCACTCCACAGATATAGTGCATTGAATGGGACACGTCCCATTCATGCCACATAGACTTTGTCCCATTCATCACTCACTGATTTTCCTACCAATGAATAAAAAAAAAATACCTTTCACAATGTAGCTACCTCAATTACTTCCACCAATCAGTAGATAACCAAGAAAGTTGTTGACCAAATTTAGCTCGGTTTTCTCAAAAACTCTTTAAATAAAGACAATTTTCTTGAGCGCTACAACCGTTTACTTTTCATGAGACAAAACATAATATAATAATACAGGGTGTAACAAAATAAGTGTAAAGCATTTCAGGGGGTGATTCCTTAGCGAAAAAGAGATAGTTTCTTTCATATAAAAAAACTTCAATGGAGCATCCCTTGTTAAGATACAGCCCCATAAAGGGGGTACATAAAATTTGTTTTACAATTTTTCTCACAAACACTAAAAATGTAATTTATTTCCAATGTAACTTTTTGTCTGATTATTTGTTTACCATTTAAAAATCTATTTCCAATACCTTGTTTCATTCGAAACAAAAAATGTCTCTTGAATTTTTTGCCCAAAAGTAATCAGTTCGCAGCAAAAAAATATTTTACGAACAACTACAGAGATACATCGTCATAAATGCGAACTGGATTAGTATTGTTATTTTGTAGTTACTACCTGCATCAAAATACATATGATTAAAGATGAATAAACAAAACTAATTTATTAATAACAAAACATAAAACATGTAGAAATCATAGTAAATGTTCAATATGTCCACCTTCAGTCATTACACATGCGTCTAGACGTCGGCGCATTGAGCCACGTATTCGCTTAAATATTCCTGGATTCTCTCTAATTACCCTGCACGCATCGATGATGCGGTTTCTTAAGTCCTCTACATCGCGAACAGGAGTAGGATAAACCAAAGTCTGTAAATGGCCCCAAGTAGAGAAATCGAGAGGATTGAGATCCGGGGATCGAGCGGGCCAATTCTGTGGTCCTCATCGACCTATCCAATGATTTGGATATGTTTGGGTTAAATGCTGACGTACTGCTTGACTAAAATGGGCGGGAGCCCCGTCATGCATAAAAAACATATCCCTTCTGACGCCCAAAGGAACTTCCTCCAGCAGTACTGGATGCACTTCTCTTAAAAATTGAGTGTATGCCTCACCATTTAATCGAGGAGGTAGAAAATGAGGGCCAATTAAATAATCCCCAATAACTCCGGGCCACACGTTAAGAGATAAGTGTTCTTGATGGTTAGCTTGTACAATAGCGTGAGGGTTTTCATCAGCCCATATGTGGTTAATATAAAACTTAATTATCTTGTCCCGAGAAAAAGTACATTCGTCTGTGAATTCGATCGTCTTCAGAAAGTCAGGATTTCTTCTAATCATTTCCAGCATCCAATTGGAAAATTCAAGACGGTTCGGAAAATCTCGCTGTAACAGTGCCTGTACTCGTTGCAGATGGTAAGGGTATAAGAGTTGTTCCTTTAAAATTCGAAATACCGTCATATGATCAACATTTAACTCGAAAGCAATCTTTCAAGTACTGCTAGTAGGTTGTTCCTCAACCAAATTAAGTACTGCTTCTTCAAGATGTGTTGTTCTAACTTCTCGATGGCGACCACAATCCTGCGTTCTTTTGTCGAATGAACCATATTTTCGTAATCGTTGATGAAGTCGGGCAAATATTCTATGCGAAGGAAGCTGCCGTTGAGGATACATTTCAGCATATCTTCTAGAAGCTTCTAACCCATTCCCCTGTGACAGACCGTAAACGTAATGCATATCAGCCATTTCGTCATTTGTGTATGCCATTTTAATAACAAGTGAATTATTAAACTAACAAATTACGAACAAAACAACGACACACAATTAAGTATTAATTCAATTTCAAAAATTTACAAACTGACAGCGTGATGCACTACTAGCGGCCTACTAAATAAATTAGTTTTACATTTTCGTTTTATGAAGATGTATCTCTGTAGTTGTTCGTAAAATAACTTTTTGCTGCGAACTGATTACTTTTGGGCAAAAAATTCAAGAGACATTTTTTGTTTCGAATGAAACAAGGTATTGGAAATAGATTTTTAAATGGTAAACAAATAATCAGACAAAAAGTTACATTGGAAATAAATAACATTTTTAGTGTTTGTGAGAAAAATTGTAAAACAAATTTTATGTACCCCCTTTATGGGGCTGTATCTTAACAAGGGATGCTCCATTGAAGTTTTTTTATATGAAAGACCCTATCTCTTTTTCGCTAAGGAATCACCCCCTGAAATGTTTTACACTTATTTTGTTACACCCTGTATAATAATTTTTTTTGACTACTGAGAGGCATTATAGTGACTTCAAATGATTTCTATATGAAAGAAGACTTGTGCTGCCAGCTATTAGTGGTAACCGATATTTTAGAATACCGATGGTTGTAAAGAAATTTGCATTGTCCCATTCAAGGCTTGTCCCATTCACGGCACCTTTCCCCTACCTACTTTAATAAGAAGTTCCGAAGATAGTTTACATGTTAGCTTATATTTTGACAATCAAACCTGATATAAATATCAATAATTTATGATGTATGGGAAAGACAATGTTATGAAATATTTATATGCTCGAGTTTACCAGAATTAGTTATGTCAAACATTTAATTTTGAGTAAATTTTACATATTAATCCAAAAAATCCTTTTATCTTATTAATATAAAATCTTTATACTGAATTTTTAAGAGGATATTTGAATCACTCTTTATTTTGAGGCAAAATATAGCATACTTATTTATATTATAGAAGAAGAAGAAGAGTATTGTGTTTATAATTGATTTACGCCGCCACCATTTGCATTTTAGGGATTTTTACGATTTACAATTTCGGCCCCTGCATTAATTCAAATTAATTGTCAAATTTGACATTAGAATCCCATAAACGCAGTTTAAAGGGTTTTCAAGAAGTGATTTTGAAAATTATCGACATAAACTAATCAACTTTAGCAAAATATGAATTCGATATAACAAGTTATTAGTATAGATAAAATATATATACTCTTATATAGATAGCTAAGTTCACTAATAACAGACGACTTGAAATAGTAATTGTTTTTGTCGCCAGCAGCACTATGTGCACGAGCGGCAATTTTGACATATATAGGTGCCTTTAAATTTTTCATCTTCGTTAGTTCGAACATTGCCACGCAAGTGCTGCTAAATCGAATCGTGAACATCACGTATTTACATTTCTATTATCATTTCAGGCGGCTCCAGGTGAAGTAGGTAATGCTGTGAAGCACGCCATAGACATAGGTTATCGCCATTTCGATTGCGCCTTGTTATATGGCAACGAAAAAGAAATCGGCGAGGCGATACGGGCGAAAATTAAAGAAGGCGCGGTCCGACGTGAAGAACTTTTCATCGTCACTAAATTATGGAATACGTTTCACGAAAGACACCAAGTAGTTCCGAGCTGTAAAGAGTCTTTGGCAAATTTCGGCCTGGATTACATCGATTTATACTTGGTACATTGGCCCGTTGCTCAGAAACTGAAAGGTGAACTGGACAAAGATTTTCCATTTAAAAATGCGTTCGGTTTTGATTATGATTACGTGAATACTTGGAAAGGTATGGAGGAATGCGTCGACTTGAAATTGGCCAGATCCATTGGAATATCCAATTTCAATAGCGTTCAGGTTCAACGAGTACTGGACAATGCCAGGATACGACCAGTAATTAACCAGGTTTGTATATACAAATCATATAGATGAATCCTTTTGGCAATCGACACGGCCAAAGTAATAACTGATATCAATAAGAAGTCCCTTAGACCAGAAAAACTTCAGAACAATAAAGTTGAACTAGTTAATTAATATCTAAGGGTATACCGGTAGTCTGTTTAAGCTTGGCCACCGGCAACCGGCAACCGTTCATCGTATAACTTCCTTTTTACCAGAACAACATTAACTGTAACAAAGTAAAGAATAGTTGAATGAAAAATAAGTGCAGAGTGGGGTAGCTTTTTATTCAATTTTTAAAGTGAACTAAAGCTAACAAATCTGCTGCTAAGGATTTTTGAGAAAACTTGTTTTAAAGATTTTGACATATTAATTAATTTTTTTTAATCAGATAATTTTTTTCTAAGTTTGATTATTCAGCGGGGTAGATTACTAAATTCTTCATAAGTTGACGATAAAAGGTTTTCTCCAAATTTAAAATCAACAGAAATATCTTGCATAAAAAATCTGCTATTGTTCAACTATTCACAGATCCACTATATCGAGGACCCTTTATAGATAAAAAACTCCGCAAAAATTATGGGATCACCCATTTATTTTTTATTTTTTTTTATTTTGCCAAAATTGTATGTTCTTTAACTAAGTAGTACATAAACATATTAAAAACAAAATGCAAAGGAAAAACCAAACACCGCAACTTGATAAACATAACCATTGAAAAAGTAACACCAACGTAAAGAATTTAATTAAAGGAAAGTTGAACTTAATACTCAGTACCTATTTCTGCCTCGGGTCCGTATTACGGCAGCCATCTGTCTAGGCAACGACTCAATAAGTCCACTGATGTAGTCTTGACCCACCTAGTTCCATTCTTGAGTGACCTCTGCTTCTAGCTCTTCTAGCGTTGTTGGTGAAACTTGTCTGTTTTGTAGTGACCGCCCAATGTGGTCCCAGACATGCTCTATTGAATTCATGTCCGGGCTTCTAGCTGGCCACTCCAAAACACAAGTGGCTCTAAGATAATCCTAGTGTACCCATCTGCGGCCATAGAGACATTATGAATAACCTCCAACTCTGTCTTAGCCTCGGAAGATACACCTCCCCACATCATAATCGAACCACCTCCGAAATTTGTTGCTTTCCTGAAGTTGTACTGACTGAAGCGATCACCATCTCGTCTATATACTGGCCGACAACGTCTATCTGATGAGAACAGAGAATACCTAGACTCGTCTGTGGACAGAATGTTAGCCCGAGAACAGAGAATACCTAGACTCGTCTGTGGACAGAATGTTAGCCCGAGAACAGAGAATAGCTAGACTCGTCTGTGGACAGAATGTTAGCCCAATCTTCATCGGTCCAATTTAGATGATCTCTCGCAAATTGTAGTCAGTGATCTCGGTGTTCTCCAGTGAGTATGGGGCCTTTGGCCGGCATTCTTGCACGTATGCTTTGTTCTTTAAGTCGGTCCTTACCGTCTGAGACGTAACATTTACATTTCGAACGGTAAACAGCTCGTTTTTTTATCTGTCTTGTACTGCAATGCCTTATTCGCAAGGCTGTAAGTCGTAAAAAGCGATCGTCTGTGGCCGTAGTTGACTGCTTTCTGCCTTGTCCTGGGCTCCTGTTATATCCTCCAGTGTCTCAACACCTGCGTACCAGTTTTAAAATTGTCGATTGTCAAACACCTAATGCCCTAGCAACGTATGTATCTATGACTCCCACCCTCGTTAATTAACGTATTGGCTTGCAGAAAATCTTGATGATTCAAATTACCTACATTACGCATTGGGGGACCGTCATTCATATTTACCAAACCAGGCAAGAAAGTTCTACATGAAAATACGTTATGAATGTTAAAAGAAAAAACTGTAGTTTAAAACTCACCAATTTTTGAAAGAAATGAGAAGATTTAAAGCACTTAAAGCTCACGAAATTGGAAAAAAATAAATAAATTAAACTCAGTGATTACAATGTCATAAAACCAAACAAACAAACACTACTGCAAGGATTTTCTTTTCATAGATAAGGTGATTCCATATTTCTTTTTAGCGGAGTATATTATATTATAATATGTATATCTATTAATATCATGAAAGAAAAATGCACATATAAATTAGGAAACGGAGTTATTCTATTTACTGCATTTAGAGATATACACAGTAATACAATATATTAAATTGAAAGGTTCAATGTAAATGAATACATATTTTATTTAAAAAAATATTTTTTAATTAATGTACAATTTTAGAATATCTTGCTTTTAATTTCCTTTTTTTACCCAACAGTCGACTTCATTGCTGTAAGATATCTGTATGAAGGAATATCCTGAATGCCTACAAATAGTACCTATCATCAGGTTTTAGCAAGGGTTTTTTTGTACTCCAATAAGATTTTTTCAATAAACTCTTCTTTTTTTCTCTGCCTATGTTGCTCAAGGCCCAACATCTTTTGATTGGTGTATAGAAAGACAAAGATGGTAAAAAATAAGATACTTTTAACACATTATAAAAAAATAATATGTAAAGATTACATAACATGGAAAATGGCTTTTCTTCAAAATAAATACCTAGGCAGGTATATAATTTATAAAATAAGAATTTCTCTTCATAATTTTGTTGAAAGCCGAATTACTCAAGACGTAATTTTTATTTTATTTTATAGCTTATTGTTTACCTGTAGGTTTTAGAACTCATAAGTTAAGTAGTTCAGCTCCTAAATTTCTTTGAAAACCATTTTCTTTAAAATGTTTTGAACATGTTTGACAACATACCATTATCCACTATTTTTTGTATATTTAATGTTGTGAACATAAATTAAAGGAAATATGCAACCCTAGCGTCTACTTTTCATAAAATTGATTCTTGCAAAATGTCTAACATACTGTAAGAAGTTTGCAACCTCTGTTATTACAAGTTACTGCGTTCTTAAAAGAATTATTTGAAAATGTTAATTTCAAAACAAGCCCGTAAAACAATCTACACACAAATATACAACACAAGAAATTCAACTACGTCATTTGTCCCGCAGCTCCCTTCATCCCCCTTTTCAACAGACTCATTTAATCAGGTAAGCTATACAATTAACGCACCTTGTATGAATATCATTATTTATGGAAATCCTGAAATGGTTTTTGGAGGTCATATTACTTGACAAACAGAATATTGCAACATCTCAAATTTGATGCCAATTTATTGGCACATGTCGCTTGCCAAAACGTTTCAACCATATCTTAATTATTTATCAATATTAAAAATAACATCTATAAATATTCGTTATAGATCGAAGTTAGCCCTAATCTAAACCAGAAAAAATTGATTAAGTTCTGTAAAGATCGAGATATCCAAATTACCGCCTACAGTCCCTTCGGATCACCCGGAAGACCGTGGGCTAAACCTGGAGATCCAGTGCTACACTTAACAGATCCGAAGTTAATAGGGATTGGCAGAAAATATAACAAATCAGCCGCACAAGTCATACTTAGGTACGTCTATCAGCTTGGAACAATACCAATCCCGAAATCTACCAATAAACAACGGTTAGCGGCGAATATCAACATTTTTGATTTCAAACTGTCAGATGACGAGGTCGCCCTGATCGATCAATTCAATTGCGATGGGAGAGTTGTGCCAGCATTGGATTTGAAAGACTGTCCACATTATCCATTTGTAGGTGTAGAGTTCTGAAGATAATCTATACGGTACATACTTGTTAAGAAATGTCATGCACATCTGAGGTGGAAGATTAATACACGTAATAAAAAGTGCACTTGCAATGACTTCACGTCTTTTATAACAATAAAAGTAACTTGTAGGTGTTGTATGTGTGTTTTATTTTATCTTCTATGAATTTTTTATGAAAATATTCAATTAAATTCTTCAGAATGACGACATCGAAAGTAGTATATAATAAAATCTATCTTTAGGCTCAACCTTTAATAGAGACCACCTCTAATAACGGCCACTTTTCAACAGATTCTAAAAGGAGATATGGAAAAACACGTACCAATGATCCTCCTAATAACGTCACCTCTCAAAAGCGGTAATGGTCAACTTCAGTGAAATTTTTCTTGGAAAAATGCTTGCAATTTTACTTCTCATTAGCGATCATAAATTGTTTTTAAAAGCAAACTTCCGCGGTAGTACCATCTACTATGTATTGATTAGTAAAAATATTATAAATAGGTACATACTTACAATTTGATTATAAATAATCGTAATTATTTTATTATGGTTGTTATGTTTCGCACATAAAGACAGGTAAGATTCTTTAATTTATGTTTTCAACAAATGATCGCAGTTTAATTCACATGAATATGTTATAAGAGAGCTTGCAGCGCGTGTTAAATATCGGGGAATTATTTTTAGGTGGGCGTGTAACATAACGCAATAAGAGCGTTTACTATTTCTCTTTGCACACGCTGCATTTGCTTCGGTAGATTAAGTATTTTAGCTTTCGCTGCACATATTTTGAAATAGTTCATGTTCGACTGTGGTAGGTAGGTATTCTTCCATATGTACAATTACCATGTCGTTAGAATAAAAATGTTTCTTACCTACAGAGAAATAGGAACTTATTGTGGAAAGTGAAGTTTAGCAACAGTGCGAGAAAGTTTATATACAGCACGTGTCAATTTTCATTAGCCATAGGCGACTAATTCATGCAATACGTAACAACATCGCACCCCACCTTTCCTCTTCAATGCGAGCGCGAGACCGATACAAGCTCAAGTTAGCAGTAGCTATTGGACTATTGACTAGGGTGTTTGTACTGCGCTCAGAAATAATATTTACGCATTGCAAGGATTTTTCTGTAAATGCAGAGAATTATTAATCTGCGTTCACGCTGCATGTCACAAACAAAAGCGTAATTCTAATAAAATTAAAAATAAGGTAAATAAAAAAGGATTCTGAAAATAATAATAAACTACTAGATCGCGGCGGCCACTTGATGATGACGGCTTTTATTGCAGACTAGATCGCAACGTCTTCACAACTAAACATTTAATGTAGAAGTGGGAAGATCGGCGAAAGTCGTTGTGATGTCGATTGTTGTCGGGATTGGTGACGGATTGTGAGTAGGGGTGACACACGTTGCCACATATTATTTGTATACGTATAAATCGCATGTAAACATTGAATCCATATACCTAATGAAAATTGACACATACGGTATGTCATAATTTATGTCGCATGTCTATATAGCTATCAGGTTTACAATTTAAATATCACTATCAAAATATTAAAGTCAACTCCTTAAATTATGTTGTTTGGTTATTATTTCTGTATCTTTATTTTCACTATATGATTATTGTTATTTAAAAAACTATTTTCATTATGGCTACTATTTTTTTATGTAGGTGTATTTTTCAAAAAGCTTAAATCAATACAATTTAAGTAATTGTTTTAAAAGTCTTTACGAAGGAGCAAGATGCTTTTATTCTAAAAGCACATTATCGCAGTGCTTTGTGGCTGCAGAATGGTGTATTGTCAAAATCCTTGCACTCCTTCATGGAGGATTTTCGTGATTTATCCTGAGCATGTCTTGTCGAACTGAATGTCTGTGCACCATTAAGACAGACCTGTTGTTGATTATCTTACTTAATTCTTTAATAAAATTTAATAGATACTGGGTACCAAATACAAGAATTAAAAACTCTTTTTTTCTTACTTAGAAAAATAATAGAATCAGATAGTCGGTATCATAAACCTCTTAAACATTTTCTAAATACGAAATTGAAAACTATGGTTTCATCAGTCATAGCTCAGGCACAGAGTAAGAAACAAAGAGCCCAAGAGATAGGTTTTAATGTAGCCCATCAGTTTTAGTTCATTTAAGGAAAATAGAGGACACTAGGATTTAGAATTTACCATTATTTTATATTTGAACCACACTGTCTGCTGGAAAAATGAAATTATGATTTGCAATAAATTACCTTTGATGTTTAACTAACCGACACCAGATGACGATATTGGGGAACTTGAATTAAGATCTATTTTCTATTTTTAATATTTAACAAGAATCTCCTTATTCATCTCATCCCAAACACATTTAGCCTTGAGTTGACGACAAAAAACCAATTCACTTTTCTTAGTGAACGACAAAAAAGCAAATATGTAAACACTTATCATACTTATGAATAGGGGGCGGACACGAGCGGCCGATGACTCATCGCCCATGGGCGCACTATTGAAATTTTCTAATTTTAAAGAGGTTTTAATTTTATTTATATAATTGGATAACAAGTGGTTGGTGATCTATAAAATACAAAATACATTATTATTTGTTCATTTTGTAGTTCAAGTCGAGTAAAGGAGTATTAATATTTACTAGCAATACTTTCTCAAGGTTCGCTTCTATAAGACTTGTTCTCTTTGAATTAAGTACATCCTTGTAGATAGAAAACGTCCTTTCTACATCGCAACTGGTATAGGTGCGTACTGGAAATATTCTTTTATTTTAGCGTATTTAAAAGCTTGATTTTGTGTCATTGTCCCCATACACAATTGCCGCAATGTTATTAAACCTAGATTTCTATTAAAAACTGCGTCTAACTTTTGTCGAAGGCCATATCCGAAGTCACTTGGAATAATTTTGAAATTATTAATAGCCACATCTAATGTGGTTAATACATCTTTTAGTTTGAGATTTCGATTTTCAAAATATGTGATTAGTTTAAGCAAATTTCAAAGTGTTCCTGAAGGAATAACAACTGATTTTTTAAATTTAGGATTTGTGTTAGTTCCTTGCACTCAGAAATACTTCTAGCATCGTCATGTAAACATGTAACGAAATTTTGTAAACTATCGAAATTCTCTGCATAAAAACTAGTAGCTTCCAGCCATGTTCCCCATCTAGTTATTACTGGCAAGGGTGGCAGTGACAAAGATGGAAGTTTTTCCCTGTAAAGGGCCACTCTCGATGGGTGCTTTTCTGAAAACTTTTTTTAAAAGCGGATACAAGTCTATCAACTTCCGGATAGTTGTCTCTGATATATTCACATATTCTGTGGAGAGCATGCGCTACACAAGTAATATGCAGCATATAAGGATATGTTTCCTTTAATAGTCTGCCTGTTTTTAACATATATGCGGCACGGTCACTAACAAATAATAGTTATTTACGAACCAAGTGCGTGAAATCATATTTCGCGAATGAGTGACCAGTTTAAAGCGCGAGCCGAAAGGCGAGCGCTTTATGGACACGAATTCGCAAAATGTTTCACGCACGAAGTTTGTACAATATTTTTTGTACGAGAACTATAATAATAATACATATTGTTAAATACGTTATCGTTTATGACACACTACTAATCTCTTGATATTAATTAAAAAAAATTGAATTGGCAGTATTGATTATTTGAAGTGACATTTAATTTAAAATTATCAAATTCAAAAAATTCTATTTCATTTCCTTTTATTTTCATAGAAAAACAACGAACTGGGTAGCATATTATTAAGGTTAGGAATTTATGATTTTAAAATGTCACTAAATTAATCAAGTTCTAGGAAGTACCAACTTTACTTTTACGCACTCGTGTTTAAAGTGACTTTTTACGCACGCAAATCGAATTGTGAAATGACAGGTTTTGATAAGCGAGTACAAAAAAGTATTTTTTCCTGTACCTGTCGTCCGAATGAAGCATGTTGTTTCTCGTCAATGGTTTTAGCTTTTGTTTCCCCATCAACTGTATTTATAACTTTAGATGCTATTACATATGCGTTACATGGAATAGTTGGATGTAGTACACCAGCTACAACATTTACCACACAGCGTCCTAATATATCGACAGTTTCGTCGGCACTTAATTATCCATAGGTACTGATTTGAAAGATGTCTTCTAATGCATTCTACTGTTTTCGTAAAGCACTTATGTTTCTAAGTGCTTCACAGAGTTCTTCGTTAAAATTGTCAGCTCTCAACGGGTCCAATTTCCGTTTATGTTTTAGCGATGCTAAGTGACGTTGTACGCAGACTTTTTGGGCATTCTCTAACGATATTTTACAGACTATGCAATAAATTTCGAAATCACTGACAATGGAGGACATACAATCAGTATGACCCTTAACCCAACTTGCCATTGTTTTACGATGCCATTCTCGACGTTCTTCCATATCATAGTAAGATAAAGAATGTTCTACATTTAAATAAATGACAACTAAAAATGTATGCGTATGTTATTGAAACTAATAAACGAAATCCAGTGCACACTTACGTCTAGATAATTGGGAAAAGTCGATTCAATGAAACGGGATTAAACAGGAACTACCTATTACATAAATTACGAAATAAGTAATTAACAGTCAAAACAATGAAAAAACGAATCTAACGTAAGTATGAATAGATATATACATATATGTAACTTTATTTCTCTTGGGAAAGATAAGGTAAATATAATAAATGTTAGAAACCCCTCGCGTTTCTACCTACGCCGATGAAGAAAGGATTTTACTCATAAATTCCTTTTTTGATGGTCATTTTTTGTTGTCGTTTTCAAGTAAACAACAGATGTTGCAGTTCACAATATGAATAATGCTATTCAGCTGTGTATTCAGTAACTGTGTGTGTTTACATTATTTCTTTGCTCCGTTGTAACTCCGTCGTAGTTTAAACCTGGGACGTCCGCACCCTAATTATTAGATAAAAATAATTATAATATTTTCAAATAATAGAAAAAAAATATATGTAAACTAACTTATTCAGTACCGACATAAATTACATAAAATAATTATTTTTTAGGTGCGTCATCTGTTGTAAATTAGAATACCAGTTGTAGGTTTCAATCTCTTGAATTACAACTAAACTCCAGATTATATAAATTTATCAAATATGGCAGTGGCGTAACCATTTTTTGGGCTACAAAAATTTGTTAATCATGGGCCATCTGGATATTTATCTGTGACTCAGGTATTGTGCAAAAATTATTGTATTATAATATTGGAGCCTCGCGCTGAAACTTATTGCAGAAAAACAATGTATGTTGTTTATTTGGTTTAGTCTATATAATTCTAACATATGGCAGCAGTGAAAAGTACCAAATGGATGGTGATAGTGATCACATAAAGGTGAACGGTGGATCCCGATCTGTCTGCTGAATGCGACCATTATTTGAATTTACAATGTATAAAGAAGAATTTAATATATTCTTCGATCTAAATGTACAGTACAACATAATCAAATACGTAAACTAGGCGATATAGCCATATGACTAAACAAATAAGACGCGTCAAAAGGATAGGAAGACAAGAATCGCGTATAAGTGGCGCCATCTCATGAAGCATATGTATAACACTGCTATTGATCGCGAAAATTATATATCGAAAACTGTAACACATAACTTAAGAGAAAAGCAATGTTAGTAAAAGAACCTATAGAGTTCACTAACGTTTAAAATAAGGTTTCAGGTTAGAATTTATTATTATTTTATTATTTATTTTAGTTGCAATGTGACGAAATAGGTAAGTTATCGCGCTAGTGCTTTCCAATAATTGTTTTCTGGTTTAGACTAAAATTTAATGTAACGCGAAAAGTTAATTATAATTATAGAATCAGTGATTTGAATTGTCTTACTGTTTTTGCTTGTTTTACTTTTCCATATAAAATGACTGGGAGGAATACACATCACTGTTGCGCACCAAATTGCAAGAATGTATATTATTTATATATTACAGATACTTCTTACAGAAATAAACACTTTTTTCAAGTTACTGCAAACAGGGAAATGATTTGGATAGAATCAGTTCGCAAATTTTGTAAAGCTGATTTTAACCTCCCGAGCAAAAATAGTTTCTTTTGCGAAGACCACTTTGAATTAAAATGTTTTAAAAATACTAAGAAGAATAGTCTCAACAAAAATGCAGTGCCAACAATATTTTGTGAATCAAACATTAGCTCAACATCCGTTAATTCTCTTAATGGTAACATTTGCTTGAAAAATACTGTAGAGTCAGTTAAACAGTTTGTTAGTGAAACATTAAAGAATGCTGAAATTAATAAATGCCAAACATCAGTTTCAGATGATTTTTCAGAACCACCATTTAAAAAGCCAAAATACACTTATTCCAAATTGCCATCTGTAAATACCACTGCGAGTACTAGTACTGTTATTGTTGACGACACCATGCCGGATGAAGCAGAATCAAATACTGGTTGTGTAAGTACTTCACCTAATACTTCATTTTGTCAAAACTCTACTTTTAAGTCGAATACAAGACAGCAACAAACACTTTTGCAATCTCTCAATGTAAAAAGAGGGTCTCACCTTTCAAAAGATCTTAAAAAGTTTTATTATTTAGACCGTAAACAAAAAAATCAGATTTTAAAATTAAAAACAAAATTATTAAAGTGTAGAAATAATTTGTTCAATGTTCGTAATATCGCTTATTCCAATTTATTCACAAATTTATCTCAACGTATCGATCCTATCGGAGTAAAATTTATTGAATCACAAATTAACAACTGTAAAAAGAGACGTCCTATATATAACTCAGAAAATAAAGCACTTGCTTTAGCCATTTATAAACGGGGTCCAAGGTGCTATCGATTTTTACAGAAATTTTTCATACTACCTTCTAAATCTTCCATTAGAAAATATTTAGGCCAAATACCTTTAGAAGTAGGAATCAATAAAAAATTTTTATCCAAATTATCAGAACGTGTAAAGAAAATGTATCCAAGGGACCGGGTTTGTTGTTTAGTATTTGATGAAATAGCTTTGTCTGCTGGTTTAAATTATAATATTTCTAAAGATCAAGTAATCGGATATGTAGATCTTGGATCTCTGGGTAGACAAAATGAAGTAGCAAATCACGCTTTGGTGTTTTTGGTGCAAGGTATTAGTAAACATTGGAAGCAACCTATTGCATACTATTTTACTAAAGATGTGGTAAAAACACATGATTTAAAAGTGTTATTGCCTGAAATAATTTCAGCTTTACAATCTTGTGGATTAACAGTAATTTGCACAGTTTGTGATCAGGGTTCCACTAATAGATCAGCCATCAGACAGTTACTTTTAGACTCGCAAAATAAATCTACTTTTAATGTTAATGGTCAAGAAATTATTCCTATTTTTGATGTTCCTCATTTATTAAAAAATACCAGAAATGCTTTATATAAATATAATATAAAATTTTCACAGAATAAGACGGCTAAATTTAATCATATTGTTCAATGTTATGAAATAGATAAATCGAAACGTTTCCAAGGTTTACGAAAGTTACATGACCATTATTTTGATCTCAGTCGTAGTAACATTAAAATGAAAGTTAAAATTGCAGCACAAACATTAAGTGCCTCTGTAGCTCATGAGATTGAGTCAATGGTTAGTAATCCCAGTACCGGTATACCTGCTGAGGCTATTCATACAGCAGAATTTGCTAATGATATCAACAATCTTTTTGATAGTTTAAATTCTCGGTTAATTCAATTAAATAAAAATAGTTCTTTAAAATCTTGCGTCACTAAAAACTCAGGACATATGAAATTTTGGAGTAGCATGTTAGAGAAAATTAATTCTTGGCAATTTGAATCAGTTGAAAATAATAAAATTAAAAACATTCTTCCTGTAAAATCTGGTTGGATTTTTACGATAAAGGGTATTCAGAAAATTTGGAAAGAATGTTCAGAGAAACATGGCTTCACCTATTTAAGAACGAGATATTTAAATCAAGACCCTGTAGAAAATTTATTTAGTTCTGTTCGGCAGTGCGGTGGATTCAATGATAACCCAACTCCTTCGCAGTTTATTTCAGCCTTAAAAACATGTATTGTTAATAATTTAGTAAGTAACCAAAATAGAGGTTCAAATTGTGAAGAAGACGGGGCAACCCTTTTGGAAAACCTTCAGAAGTTTTTTGTAAACGATCCTGAGAGTAGTAGTACTATAAATAATAATAATGAAAATGAAGAATTTAAAAATTTTGTTGTTCCAGTAGTTTTAGAATCAGACATTTCCGATGAAAAATTTGATACTCAAGCCGTTGCATATGTTTGTGGATTTTTAATAAAAAAAATTAGATTATCAGAATGTATTTATTGTAAAAAGTGTTTACTAACAGAAAATTTAGAACCACAACATATTTTAACCATGTTTAAGGAATTTGATGATTCCCGTCGTCTGAACTACGTTACTCGAAATTTGGTAATTTATGTTATTAACATACATGATGCAACAATAAATTTCTTAAACTCATTTGGTCATATCAGTTCATTACGAACAAAATTGTTATCCGTATTAAGTCAAATAGATTTTTCATGGTTTTCATGTTCAGAACATTTTCATCAGATTAAAAGTCAATTATTAGATACCTCTTCATTATTAATAATAAGAAAACATTTTGACGATATCAATAGTAATTTTAAAAGTCACACTCGCAGAAAGGCAATTCAAAGAAAAATGAAAATCCTTTGTCAATCTAAAGTTTGATTAAAGATTGAAAACAATTATTTAAGTATATGCAACCGTTGTTAATTGTTTTTAGAGTTTATATTTTGTTAATTTGTTTAAAGAATGTTAAATTTTATTTTAAAGTAATGACAGAATATGCATTACTTGGCATATTTATCGATTCCATTCGCTTTTATACCGGTTTTGTGCCAAATATATGTTTATTTCGGTGATTATTTACTGAAGAAATTGCGTACATTGTTTTTGATTTTTTAATGGATATAAATAGTTTTTTTAAGCAATGGTAGATACATATGTCTACGATTCTACTGATTTTTCTAACTCATACTGTTACTATGAGTACTTACTTAAACTTTCACTGAAAATAATAATCAGTAGTACATCGTACTGACGAGAACCAATATAGTTCGAAACAAATGTATCTAACAATAATATTTTTCATAAAGACAGATAAAGGTAAGTATGTTTGTCATATTAATCAATATTAATTACTAGTGATTATATTTTCCTATTTACAACAGAATAAAGCATTTAAAAAACAACTACTGCTTCTTACAATTTTTAGTCATTGCTTAAAATGTGAAACCAATTATAGCTAAATGGATATATTAAAAAATTCTATCTCTAATACCATTATTGTGTAACTTATATGAAATAAAATTCATTATTTATTGACTACGAAATTTTGTAAAAAATCAGGTCAATTTTTATATTAGAACTTGTATTTTTTTACGAAAATTTGTAGTCAATGATTATGAATTTTATCCCATATATATATGTTGTACTATAAAAATTGTGGCATATTTAAATTTACCGCCAACTGCTGGGTATTGAAGATTGTTTGGGAGTGACATCTATTGTACAGTTTTTGAGTTATATTTGTCTCAAACCAAAAACGCATAGGGCAATGTAGTTGCTATTTGTTTACATATGGAACGTTAGATGGCGCTAGTTGAGTCGTGCTTCCCATGAAAGACAGAGAAAAGAATCCTCTTATTTAGTTACTCATATGGATATAGCCAAATATGCAAGTCTGCCAAACATAAACACTATAAAATTCATCTTATCTACAAACGGCTGTAATAATTTTAATGAAAAGGAATGAATCCAATAAATTTGAAATCAAAGACAATCGTTTTTTGCAACGGCATTGCTTCAATCTTGCATGTAAACATCAAAACTTATGCAAAAGCATTTGGTATGAAGGTCGATAGGTGGTAAGTACTAAGTACACAAATGTACTGCCTTGCAGTTAATAAGAGGCGCGATTAATTAGCGTAAATATACAGTCATATCATATTTTCAATTAAGCTTATTTGATTTTTTACCTTAATTTTTTTTCTATAAATTAATTTAAGAAATCAACTTTGTAAGCAAGTTTTCTGTATTTTGCTCTATACTTGAGCGTGGATATTTTACGCAATTTCAATTCAAGTGACTGCATCATTATCATTAAACATGCCACGATAAATCTCATATCAACATTATCAAACACAACATCACAGACAACATTAACCAACCAGCAACTGAAGCACATAAATACCAATAAATACGCAAAATATTGAACAGGACTTCATCATTTACTAACGAAGCTTTGCGAGGATAATTTGAAGCAGTTCTAGCAGAGATGGCAAATGTACCTCTTATAACATTAAGTGATAGCAATAAAATACCCGTTTTCGGTTTAGGTACATGGAAGGTAAGTTTTCTCATTGATATTTTTAAATTGTTTTAATGTTTTCTTCTTCAGTCTAAACCAGGAGAAGTAGCTCAAGCTGTAAAAGATGCCATTGATATTGGATATCGTCATATAGATTGTGCTCATGTGTATGGTAATGAGAAAGAAGTTGGTGAAGCTCTTACAGCTAAACTGAAGGAAGGTGTTATTAAACGCGAAGATATCTTTGTTACTAGCAAATTATGGAATACATTCCACAGACATGATTTAGTCGAAGGAGCCCTGAAAGAAACATTGCAAAATTTGGGTTTAAAATACATAGATTTATATTTAATACATTGGCCACAAGCGTACAAGGTATACATTTGACCTTTTAATTAGTATTGTATTGTCCGTAATAAGCAATCTTAAGTACTTAAATTTAGATGTTATTTCTATTTAATGATAAGAAAATTTTGCATGTGCACTTAAGATAGACATATAATTTCACATCTTAAGTGTTTTATTTTTTAATATTATATAAGCAGAATTACAGTAATTTAAATAATAAATCTATGATAATTTGTTTTAGGAAGATGGAGCCCTGTTTCCTACAGATGAACAGGGTAAAATACAATTTAGTACTGTTGATTACGTTGAAACTTGGAAGGAAATGGAAAAATTAGTGAATAAAGGTTTAACAAAATCTATAGGTTTATCTAATTTTAATAAGAAGCAAATAGAAAGGATACTAAAAGTTGCAACTATTAAACCAGTCAGTTTACAGGTGCAATAATTTTAATATTTTATATATACAGAGTGATTCATTACAATTAAGTGTGTTGATATAGTATAAAATTACCTAATGTATTTTTGTATTCATTTATGTTATTTAGTGCATTGGTTTGTTGTAATTTTTATTTGATTTTTACTTATTTTACACCTATTTATATGCCACTTTTGAAGTCTGAGGTATGAGAAATATTGACATTATAATACTGTATATTCAGTAGGTCTTGTATGAATTTTAAGTTTTCTGTTACTAAGTAGCAGTGGCGGCTGGTGCGTACGTTTTGGTGGGGTACGTACATATACAAGACTGATTCGTTTATTATTTATCGGTGATAGGCTCGGCATCTGGAAGTATGTCACCGATAATAAACGAATCAGTCTTGGCTATGTACTCACCAGCCGCCACTGCTAAGTAGTCAGTGTCGCCGACTAAAATATTTAGGTTATGTAGTTTTCACTTTAAATGAATCAGCCTGTAAATACACTATATACTGCTGCAAAGAGCAAATTCTTAAATCACGGAAAATGTTGGAAAGGATATATTAAACAATTTAATATTACAGGTTGAATGTCATCCATATTTAAACCAAAAAAAACTAATTGATTTCGCGAGATCTGTCGGTATCACTGTGACAGCATACAGTCCCCTGGGATCCCCAGACAGACCTTGGGCCAAGCCCGGTGACCCCAACCTAATGGACGACGAGAAGTTGAAATCTTTGGCGGCAAAATACAAAAAGAGCCCAGCGCAAATTCTCCTGAGGTACCAAGTGCAAAGAGGTGTAGTTACTATTCCAAAATCCGTTACAAAATCGAGAATTCAGGAGAATTTCAATATATTCGATTTTGAATTGAAACAGGATGATGTTGATTACATCGATACTTTCGATTGTAATGGAAGATTTTGCCCGATGACTGCGTAAGTAGACTTTTGTATTTAATTATTTTATGTGAGTGATTTGTAAATTGTTTTTTGCAGTTCATTGGGACATCCCCACCATCCATTTGAAAATGATGAATATTAAAATTGATTAGAATATCTTGATATTATATACATCAAAAAATATTTGCATTTATTTTTGAAAAATAAAGAGAGACAATATTTATTGTTTATTTTGTTTTTA
Organism: Amphimallon solstitiale; assembly: GCA_963170755.1. Classification (NCBI taxonomy): domain Eukaryota; kingdom Metazoa; phylum Arthropoda; class Insecta; order Coleoptera; family Scarabaeidae; genus Amphimallon; species Amphimallon solstitiale. The sequence continues at coordinate 34,949,001 of OY720681.1, read as the reverse complement.
TCTTTTTTTGAAACAATTGATATATGTACACTTGAGCACACACGATAAATATAACCGTTTTTAATCGTCAACTTAATAGTATTACATAATTAAAAGAGACACACACAAAAAAGAAAGAGCTTAAATAATAATTGAAGAAAAATAATAAACTGCAGATTGTATATTTATTTATCAATATAATAGAATTTAATGCTAACAATATTATTATGGCGTAGATGGTATGAGCAGTAACAAAAGGTACTTCTGGATGTTTTATATTAATTCCAATCACTTGAAGTCTTGCAGATGCTCTGACGTTCATGCATAAAATATATGCGTAAATTCAAAATATTTTCAAAAATTTTTTACAATAACCAAGTTACGATACTGGTGATTTTCAATATCGAGATATGTTTGAATTTGCCGCATTAGAAGATTTTTCAAGAATTGGTAGCAATTAGGTACTATCTATTGGGCTACTGAGTATCTACTCTAGTTCGGCTCTATTCCTTTTCTTCAGTGATAACGAAATAATAACATTTTAAGATCACCTGTAAACTTCTGAGGTAGCCGCTAGTAATAAGACTTTTGTCAGCTTTATCTACTAGCGAGGCGACATACTAAGAATTGCCCCCACCACCCAACACTTCTCTTTTATTGGTGTCTTATACACATATAGTAGGTGCCTGTAATTGACTTACGCTTTGAGATTTATACCTTATTCCAAAAAGAGAGAGACGAAATTCTGAACAGATCCCCAGTCCAAATTACAACCTGTAACTGGTGAAATCAATTTTAGGCGGTTAAATTAAATTTAAATATCTGTCTGAAATATGATATCTCTGCCTAATTAAATTGTATATAGATTCTTCAGAGATAAATTCATAGTTAAGGCAACAGAATGGTAAATGTAGTAATCACAGCACATGAAAGAAGATAAATTTGTCTAGGAAAACAAATAATGTCAAAGATGTCAAAATATTTGATAATTTGACAATTGATAGCAAAAAGCGAATATAGTATAGTGTTATTTCGCCTTGCTGTCAACCAATAAGAAATAACTCTCACTTGGTTCTGTTCAGATTTCGTCTCTCTTTTTGGAATAAGGTATAGAAATTTTTATTTTATTATTATACTATTACAAAATGAACATGAATCATATGAGATTGTGTATTATTGTACACTTTGTACATTCTCCCATTTTAATGACTGATATTAACGTTAGCCCTACTGCAGGCGAGCTAGTTTACAGACTTAAGCCTGGCGTCCACTGCATACGAGGCTGTGCTGTGCTGTGCGGGTTTCTTTGAAGCCGTGGCGGGACCGTCCATTGCTACTGTGTATTTGCAAGCGAATTTACTCTGATATGCGATGCTTTCAAGTGCAGAAATAGAACATAATTTGATGGATTTGAGTGTAATTTTATTTTAAACAATATAGTTAATAAAAGTAAATACAGATTTTGGATGAAATATTTTAGAGTAACAAAGGAGCAATTTTTAGAAATTCATGAGTTGATACGCTTTGATATTGAAGCGTTCGAAGATCGTAATAAATTTGTGAATAACTTTATTTCTGATGTGGGGAGAGTTCCCTGGCAAAATAAAGCAATTGTGCATTATATAATGCAGTGAAACTGATGTATAGAATATGGTAACTACTCTAAATTTTGACTTTGGCAATATTAGTGGAAACTGGTGCAAAAACTAACAAAACGCTGAGTAGGTATATAATATATTGTCAATATTATCTTTATAATGTATATTTCGCAGATAAATAGTTGATTGAAAATGATCATGTAAATTATTTAATAATAAGTAATTGTAGCGATAACTTTTGGGCAAACAATGCAATGTTTAAAACCTGTCAAGTATAAAAATTTAATAATAGTGTATAACTTATCCCTTTCCGTTAAAACTTGAGCTAGCCACAAAGTATTTGACAGATTGATTTCGTATATTATGTTGCTAATTGATACATGGGACTTCAATACAATGCATATGAGTATATTGTGTTTTTTTTAACAACTAAAAGGAATTTCGTTAACAACTTAACTTTATTCTTATTCATAAAAATATAAATGTTGAACCTATAGTTGAGTCCCTCTCGCAACCGACATGCGCCACTAAATTAAAATGGCGTCAAATTTGAGATGTTGCAAAACTTTACCTGTCAAATAATATAACCTCCAAAAGCCATTTCAGGACTGTCATAAATAAGAATATTCATACACCTTTTGACATTTGTCATAATTATCTTTTGACGTTTGTTATAATTGTCATATAAACATTTTAAATTTGTCAATATATATCCCGAAATATTAATTAATTAGTTTAATTTTATTGTTTTTAAATTGTTCCGGCCGATCGAAATTTGTAGTGGTATTGAATAAGAAATTTTGGAAAAAACTATGTTTAGATCTAAACGAAGTAATATGGCTGATAAACTACAATATATAAAATATATCAGTGGCGGCTCTTTAATGAGAGCAAGTGAGCAATTGCACCCCCTGGAATTTTGAAACAAAACAAACCAAGCGGCGACTAACTGTGAAAGTATTTATTTATTACGTATTCATAGTTATTGAACAGGAACAGATATAATGACGACTAACAGCGCACGAATGTTAAGACGAGAAACTATTCGAATGTTTACCCCTTCCACCGAGAGAAACATACCAACAAACAAACAAAGCCCAACCGTTGCTCCGTTAAGCCATTAACATTACATTGAAGGTGGGAGAACTGTATTTTGTTCTACTTCCATATCGTATTATACATCGCGTGTGAGCAAGATCCCCAGTCTGCTCACCGCTGTTGTAAGATGAATTTTGTCTCTGCGTTACAGAATAACACGTTTTCGCGGTTACCGTATGATGAAAAAATCGCAATAAAAAAACTTAAACGGCCGATGCCTCAATTATGTTTAGAAAATAAACAATCTGTTAAAGGTAAAGACGTTATAAGAAAATTCAAAATGAATATTTATCAGAAAAATGACTGGATTTGTGAGTGTGAAATTAAAAATACTTTGTTTTGTTTTCCGTGTCTTTTGTTTGGTGGTGAACCGTCTTGGTCAAAGAACGGAATAAAAGACTAAGAATTCATCTTAGTGCTAAAATTACGAAACATGACAATTCCGAAGGGCATTTGAAAAATATATTTAGTCTAAGAATGTTAGGAAAAAATAACATTCAGAATGTTTTAGATTCATCATATAGAAAAGCAGTTGAACAACTCAATGAACAGGTAACAAAAATAGGCATGTGTTAAATTTAATAATAAATTATAATAATTATACTTTTTAATTTTGAAATTATGCACTCCCTATGTGGACCATCCTGAGTCGCCACTGAAATATATTGTTATTATGTATGTATTTGATATGAATCAAGAATAATAAATATGTATACCGCACCTAACTGTAATAGATTCATAGAACATGTAAATGTACTTAATATTTTGTGCGCCATTGTATGAAGAACATTATATATAGTATAAAAAATTGTATTTTTTTAACAACTGTAAATATATTTAACAACTATTGCGATATTTTGTATGTAAACAATGTAAATCATTTATCATTTATTTATAGCATACGCGCTTCACGCAAAATTGATTCCCAACCAAATATTCAATTTCAGAATAATTTAGACTCTTTGAAAGACACGTGTTAAAAGTTTTAAGAAGTTGCAATAAATCCGATAAGCGAAGCTTGTATAATAGACATTTGATATTTAAAGGAAAATGCTGTAAATTAAATTTGCGGAATCACTAGATACAAATGTAAGTTCACAAAATGAATTTTGTCCATCCTTTTCCAGCTTTTTTAAGTACCTCCCACTAGTAGCGATCTCTTACGTAATCAACTTAACCAGATGCAAAAGGCGATAAAGTGGTCTATATATGCGGATCTGTATTGAAAATAGTTTGTCTAGATTTGAAAAATTTCGCGACTCAGCTGATACAATGGCGGCTAACATAGTACCAAAAGTCAAGTTCAATAACGGATTACAAATCCCCATTTTCGGATTGGGCACGTGGAAAGTACGTACTTCTATCATTTAACAGGAAAGTGTGGAAATATTGAATATTAATTTTTTTTTGTACGCAGTCAAAACCTGGTGAAGTAACACAAGCGGTGAAAGACGCCATCGACATCGGCTATAGACACATCGATTGTGCACATCTCTACGGAAACGAGAAAGAGGTGGGAGCCGCGATTGCCGCCAAAATTAAAGAAAAAATCGTCACACGCGAAGATTTGTTCATCACCAGTAAATTATGGAATACGTATCACAGGCCAGATCTGGTCGAGGTGACCATGAAACAAACCTTGAGCGATTTAGGTCTGGATTACGTCGATTTGTATCTGATTCATTGGCCAACTGCATATAAAGTAAGCACAATAAATGCATTTTGAATAATTTTAAAACGTGAGACAAGTGGCGCCAACATTCGAATGTTCTACGTACGGGGCTTCAATTAAAGAAAACGGCATGTCTTATTTGATTTAATTTGGAGAGGTTTGTTTGCGTTTTTTATTATCAAAATCATGCGATTTCAATTCGGATAAATTCTATTTTTGATACGGTTTAATACAAAGTGCAAAAGATGCAATCTGATTATGTAAAAGTTATCGATTTCTTAAAGTATTTTATTATTAACTTTGCATTATTTTAATATATATTGTGTTATTAGTAAACGGAGCATTAACTAATAGTTATTTAAAATATTATATTATTTAATTAAAATGTCAATATGCAGTAAAGTAATCTGGGTTGCATAATTTTCGGCAATAAAAGCCTTGGTTATTTGCAAATTTCTTTTCTAATTCTTATTCATTGTTTTGAAATTTAACTTCAACCCTTTACAAGTTATTTTATTAATAATTTCCAATTTTGTAAAAATATTATATTTTCTGATACTCTAACTACAGATAACATTTATGGTTTTACTTCTTTATACGCAAATATAACGAAGTATTGTGATTAAAATTTTCGACTTCGAGATTTTTGCAGATGTCCATGTTTTGAAGTCCCCTGATACAAAAAAGTGGTTTTTTGAACGTGTCTGCCAGTGTGTATGTATGTGTGGTCACGATAACAGATGAACTGCTAAAGCTGTTAATACCAATTTAAACCTTCTATTTAAGAGTATATTTATCCTTTTAAGAGGTGATTAGATTTTCAGTAAAATCGATAGACCGCACGTAGTAGTTTACTTTAGTGAAAAAATTAAAATTTGCTAGCATCTCGTCAATTGCTAAGTTTATATATAGATAAAGTTTTAAAGAATACAAAAGTACTGAAAACAGAATTTTATAAATATTTTATAAAAAAAAGTTTTTGATATCCACCAGCAGTTCTTATGTCTAAGAAAAATTTAAGCCGGATGTCAAGAGAATAGCAAAACAGGAAGAATACCTAAATTGTTTATTTATCATTATGTTTCGACTTTCATATAAATTGACTGGCAATTGTAACGTCACAACTTTTGCTTTCATGTATATGATGCTGTCAATTTGACATCAATATGGCCGCCTATTACCATGCAAAAGTTCCTATATGCAATATACTTTTTGAGACACACTTAATTTCAAACGAATTGTTTGCCAAATATTTAATACGTTATGCGTCCAGCTTTCTAGTTTGTGATTTTAGGTTAGTTTGACATGCAAAATGCGCATGAATTGAAATAAACAAAGAAGAATAAATAATTTAATTTTTAGGAAGGAGACAATTTGTTCCCAGAAAAAGATGGCAAAATCATATTTAGCGACGTCGATTATGTCGATACATGGAAAGCCATGGAAGAACTAGTTAGAAAAGGCTACACCAAGTCCATTGGCATTTCAAATTTTAACAAAAGACAAACAGAACGTATTTTAGCGATGGCTACCATAAAACCAGTTAATAATCAGGTATTGTACGCTTGCTCTTTAATCGAAATCAAATCGAAGTCATCGAAATTTTCATTTAAGGTCGAATGCCATCCATATCTCAACCAAAGCAAACTGATCGATTATTGCACGTCCAAAGGCATTACTGTAACGGCATACAGTCCTTTGGGCTCACCAGATAGACCGTGGGCACAACCAGATCAACCGCAACTCATGGATGATCCAAAATTGAAAGAGCTCGCCAAAAAGTACAAAAAATCCGTAGCTCAGATTTTGATTAGATATCAAGTCCAAAGAGGAGTCATCACTGTACCAAAATCAGTCAATAGAAACAGAATCGCCGAAAATTTCAACATATTCGACTTTCAATTACAAATGAGCGATATGGAATACATAGATTCATTCAATGTCAACGGAAGATTTGTACCATTCGATGCGTAAGTTGAAATGCTTTACTTTGATTTTATAGATTTTATCCCTAAGACCGTATAGACAAATCGCTGCAACTGAATAATTTAATTGATAATAAATTTAATAATTTAGTGATAATACACGTATAAATCATCTAATTGCGATGAACAATAAGTTTATTTTAAAATATCGTACGAAGTTATCTTGAGTATTGCTTATCCATATCTTGACGATTTGTACCATTCGATGCGTAAGTTGAAATGCTTTACTTTAATTTTTAAGGTTTTTTCCCCAAGACCGTATAGACAAATCGCTGCAACTAAATAATTTAATTGTTAATAAATTTAATAATTTAGTGATAATAGACGAACAAATCATCGAATTGCGATGAACAATAAGTTTATTTTAAAATATCGTACAAAGTTATCTTGAGTATTGTTTATCCATATCTTGACGACGACTAATTTATTAGGTATTTATTATGCATTATTGTTTACTAAAATGGAGATAAAAACGAATCTTTACAAAATGTGATAAATATTAAGGTTTGTTTTGTATCTTAATTAGTAGTGAGTTTCGATACTTTGATAATATTATTTATTGCTGAATATTCAGAGTGTCTAGTAAACTTACATTTCAGAATACAGTATTTGGAGATTTATGTAAAAAATTCGTCAATTCTTAATTAATTTTTTGTAGTTTCTTGAATATACTTGACTGCGCAGTTCTATGTCTCATTGTAAAACCTACCGTGTGGATGCAAAGTCTTAAGACTTTTCTGTGGTGTACGGTTTAAAAACTGGCTCGACAGATTTCAAGTTCTGTCTGATATTTTGCACGCGAGCCTATATGCTCGCAGACAAGTTTGAACGTGTGTTGTAGCCACCAACTTCAGTTCAATCCAAGGCCATCAGTTTTGCGCTGAGTTTGATTGGGGGACTTGAGAAACTATCCGCACGAGTTTATAACCGAATTTATTGATTTTTTTAGGGATAATTCCTGTTTATGGAAAATTAAAACCAAAGATTGTTCTAATCGAATTAAGAAAAATGCGGCGTATGATGTGTTGTGTGAAAAATTAAAAGAGCTTGGGGAGAAATTGCTGTTGAAAACTTCAAATCTGCGTAGCTCCTGCCGGTAGCCAGGAACCGAAGCGTAGCGCTTAACCGTTCATGGGAACTTATAGCATCTCTCATTACAGTGCCATTACGCCTAATAACCGGCGACACCAAATGTAAACGTTAGCTTCATCCATTCTGAGGTAGCTGTGCCAATCTGTCGGCTCCGTTTTTAATTAATTTAGTAAATTTATGTGCGATAATTCGGCGGGGTTTACGAACCATAATTTTGCCCATTTAGATCTGACTTTTTAGAGTCAGAGCTAAACCTACTGCAATGACTAGATCATCCTTGGACAAGGTAGACATGATCACTATATGCGATAACGGTTCTCAAACTTATCTTGAGACTAGAACTGCGCAGTCAACTATCAAAGTAAGACGGATCGTGTGTAGGGGCCTTGAATATACAACACAAATAAATCAGCAATTGACCATAATATCGACAATAATTAGCTTTATGTTTGATTTAACTTTACATTGAAACGACGATCACCCACTATACAATTGCGTAATGTTGGTTGTCCAAGCAAAATCGTATAAATTGATATTTTTTACGATAGATAGCGCATTAGTTAGGCAAAGTAAAGTGGACATTGACTGTTGAAGGTAATACGGGTTTTATCCAAGAATGTTTACTGTAATATAATTCGAAAACAAAAACATAAAACTTAGTACCCACTGACTATCCAATTTTTCTTTACCAATCTTAGTTTGAATTTTATACGTAGGTATCAAATCGGTATTTCCTAGTCATGCATGCTGGATTCTGATGAAGACGCGCAAATTATAATATTAATTTGTAGATTTTTAAAATTAATAGTTTGACATAACTTCAATAAAATGTCGATTGCAAATTCCAATATACTAAATACATAATTTAAATTAAATTAAATTTTTCCATTTATAATAAGTTATTTATAAATTTAGTTATCCTTTAACATATTCACGGTTGTTTAAAGTAATTGATACTCGTCCTTTTTCACTTTATTATTTAAAACAAATTATACAAGGAATAGAAAACAGAAAAGTTTGCGAGATGTAAAATAAAATACTTTCTGCTACTTGCTACATTTGCTATGACATACAATTCTACATGTATCCGCCTTTTACAGCAACCCAATGATATACTCTATTTATCATTGCACTATGGAATGTACTTACATATTGCTGTTTTAATATTATTTTAAATAATTTACTGCCTTTATTTTTGAAGTGTTGCTTTAATATGTAGATTTCTAATCCCATATTTAAATACAGTTTCAAATTTTATGAATAAATGTTAAAGTTTGCAATTCAACAATTTTTCTGACACTTACCAACTTTGACATACCTACCTAACATTTGGTCTTTTCTTGTGTATCTATTACATCAGAATGTCTATTACATAAGAAAGTTAAATAATAGTTATTTTTGTAGTGTATTTAAATTAAATAAATATTTAAGAACAATCAACTTTACTTTTAATACTAGCAATATTTTAGTTACAAGTCATGTATACAAATATATAGAAACGTACATATAGAATCTTAAGATAATTCCCATCCCTCTGTTTTGCAAAATTTGCGTGTTACTCATTTTAGTTTCTCCAATTGTATACCGCATGCGTCAAATATCATTAGGTATAGGGATTCGATGTTTACGTGCGATTTATACGTATACAAGTAATACGTGGCAACGCTGTACCCCTACTGTCCGTCACCAATCCCGGCAACAATCGACATCACAACGATTTTCTCCGATCTTCCCACTTCTCCCCACCAAATTTTACATTCAATATTTAGCTGCGAAACGTTGCGATCTAGTCTGCAATAAAAGCCGTCTTATTACTGGAACGGGAAACATCAAATGGCCGCCGCAATCTCCTGATCTAGTAGTTTATTATTATTTTCAGAATCCTTTTTTATTTACCTTGTTAGGGTTATTTTTTAATTTTATTAGAATTACGCTTTTGTTTGTGTCATGCAGCGTGAACGCAGCTTAATAATTCTCTTCATTTACTGAAAGGAAAAAGAAAAACAAATCCTTGCAACTCGTAAATATTATTTCTGAACGCAGTACAAACACCCAAGTCAGTGGTCCAATAGTTACTGCTAACTTGTATTTTCGAGCATGTATCGGTCGCGCTGGCATTGGAGAGGAAAGTAGGAGTGCCACGTTGTCACGTATTGCATGAATTGATTGCCCATGGCTAATGAAAATTGACACATGCTGTATACTATTGTGCTACACTAAGTGAAGTGTGGTAAATTGTACATCACCTGTCTAGAGTACATGCTAAGGTTCTTGGCTACAAGATTCTCAAACCAAAACAAAAAGAAAGCGAATGATATAAAACCATTCTAGTACAGTTAGGGTCATTCTCTTAATGCATTTGATTTCTAAAGGAAAAAATGTTCTATATATTTATTCATATTTTACATTCTTTTAATACATTTGTGTTTAAAGAAATTGCGTTCACATTAAGTAGGTATTGGTGTTTTCAATTTTTTTTTTACAGAGCCTATGGACATCCACACCATCCTTTCGAAAACGACGAATTTTAAAAACATATTCTATATATCTTGCTGTAAATAATAAATACATATATTATGAAAACAAGCAATTTTTGTATCTTCTCGAATAACCAAAAAATAATCGATTACAATTTTAGTTATGTAAATGTTAATTTTCTTGACGTATATCTAAAAGTTGTTTAGATACCATATTAAATGATAACGTTATTATTTGTTTGTTATGTAAGTTTACAAAGTTTATCATATGGACTTTAGAGATTATAAAAATAGCATCTGCCTACTTGATAACACTTTCCACATTACGAATTTTATTAGATCTATTGGATTACGACCATTCAAGAATAAATAATTTAATTGATATCAAATATGTTCATATTGAAGGACTGTTTTTATATTTAATATACATAGTATTCCAACCTTATATCTTTTTTTATATATTTCTTCAAAAATACAAAATCAATTTACACCTATCAATAAAGATGGGTAGGATCAATGGGAAAAAATGAGAATCACATTAGCCATATTTTATTTGAATATTTTTCTACTAAAAGTTATTTTAAATTATTCACACCAAAGTTGTATGCACAGAGGCACATAAAATCATTCAAGGATTAATGCCTGTAAAATAGTTATCGCCGTAGTATTTGACATAAGAAATATTCAAATGAAAACTGAATAAATGCATCCAAAACAGATTTAACGGAAACAGAAACTTAAAAGTAAATAAACACATGCGATCTGTGATGCTATTACAGTTTACCTAATCGCCTAATGTAAACGATCTTTGCCGCCGACCGTTTTTATGCATAGGATGCCTTGATCACGCACTTTTATTACTGAATCTCTTCGGCGATTCTAGTATAGTAGAAATCTAAGGTATTTTAGAAGAGATAGTTTACCTCAAATCTGCTTGAAATATAAATATTTAAAAGTGGGTATATAAAAGGTAATTGGAATTTTTAATTGGTTAAATATTGTATTAAATAGCGAAATTCAGGCTGTTTATTACTATTTAAGAGCGCTGCTAATACGTAATTCTGCAATTAAGTTAATAGATTTTCTTTAAATCAATGGGTATTAATATATTATAAAAAAAAAATTATACACTAGAAAATCAATCAAGATTAAAAAAATAATGAAATGTTCCAGAACTTTTGTCCTACATTGTAGGTATTCTGTCAGTATTGATTTAATATTTCCTTAAGTTTTTTTTTTAATTGTATCTCCACTTCTAATTTACACAACTTAAACAATCCATATTTTACACTTTAAAAAATACGCTAACTTCATATCTTTGAGGTATTAATTCTTTTTGGTTTTCGTAGTAGACAATTTCTTAACCTCCAAATTTCGATTCGATTCGACTCACCTTAACGTTTTTGCTATTGATTAATTTGGGAGAAACACTGTTTACTAAATATAGACAAGAAAAATTGTAACAAACCCATAAATCATCAATTAATTACAAATGCACACATTGTTTTGTGGGTATATAATCTTAACATACCGCTTATATATTTAGGAAAAAGCTCGCATATTATTATACCATCCGTGTATTATACATAGTTGGCTGGCGTATGTCACGTGGTGTGAAATATTATAAAATACCTACGCGGTCACGTTTTTGCTTGCTTGCTTGAAGTGCTTTGGCAGTTGCATACCGGTTCTTTTACAGTTCCAATTGAGTGTTCGAAAAATTCGTTGCCATGGCCAAGGTTCCCGTAATTACTTTCAATAATGGAATTAAATTTCCCATGTTTGGTTTAGGCACGTGGAAGGTATATATAAATTAACCTAGCTTTATTTTGGATGTGTTTGCCTGATATGATTTTTGTGTTATGTTTGGTTTTGCAAAATAATAAAATTATGATCTTAATATCTCTCAATTTTTTTTGAAGACTTTAAATTTAGAAAGTTTTGAATGAATTTTACCTTTAAACATAATAAATTAAAACAAATGTACTTACCTACGTACCGAATATATCTAATCTTATTTACATTCGTGCACGCGTACTTATGTGATTTAAATTTATGCATATTTTGGCACATTTTAAGCTATTAATGTTTCTTATTAATACTAAAATAAGGAATTCTTACTTACTTATTCCTTATAATGTTTTTTTCCATTTCTTGCTCACATGTTTGTTTTGACAGTAGCATATTTTTGAATAGTTTGCGCCAATGACTTTTGACACGTTTTTAAAATTAGCAGTTTACTTATTATTTGCAAGATTCAGAAAAACAATATACTTACCTACCAAAAATCGAAGAATTTGTTTATTTAAATTATTTTTGTGCCAAACTAAATTAAATAATAAAATTATTATTCCTTATGGCGGAATATTAAGTAATTGTTCTATGTAATTTAAGAATAAATAGCGTATCATTATCAGAATTAGGTATATTACCTATAAATAACTGTTTATACACGAAAGTTCCAGATTTAGCTGCATTGGTAACCAATTTTTGTCATTGATGCTTTTTACGTGAAGTGGATTTGTTGAAAATAATTCCAAGAAATTTGTCGCCTGTTTTGTCATTGGGATGTGTTCTGTCAATTGCTGTCAATTATATAATAGATTTGACTGTCGTGCTGTATGTACAGTTGCGGCCCCTACAAACTCAGACATCGACTTTATACTTATTCTGCCAAATTCAAAAAAATTGTTTGTTGATTTGACTTTTATCCAGTATGGCAATGTAAGTGTCAGTTTATTGTAAGTCAGAAGCGTGCACAAATTTTAAAATGCCTCAATTAAACAAAGCCAACATTTTTTATTTGTCACACTGTCTGAGTTTGTAGGGGCCGCAAGTGTACATACCTGGCCCGGTTATAGTCTGTAAAAATTTCAATAGGTATGAAATTAGCTCGAGTTTGAAATCTAATGCTATATAGATGTCGCTAAATGTACGGATTACATAAAGTCACTATATCTAACAAAGTACCCATATATACAGGGCGAGTCATCAGTAGCCGCTTCTTCGACTGCTCTTTTGTGTTTTAAATAAAAGAAAAAACAATTAATGGCGGATCCATGGTTGCTTGTGGCTCATATTCTAAAAATACTTTAAGCTTAGGCGCACTTCCGGTTGAACCGGAAATGCACGGAACTTATTTTTTTTAAATGACTCACCCTATATATTTTTGGATTTTCTTGTACTGCTTTAAATTGTCTGTTGAAACTGTTTTTTTCTTTTTCAAAATTGAGCCAACAGTTTTCGAGTTATTAATTTTTTTTGAAAATATTTGACCAAAACACGTGTTCAGAAAAAAATCATTTTCACATTGTTTTTAAAAGTAAAAACATTAACTTTGATGGTGCTTGTAGTCAAGAAAATTCTGCATCATTTGGTAAAGTTGCACTCGACAATACCTCAAAAAACTTTGTTTTTTCAAAGCCTACTTCCTGAAATTTTTATATACCAAAAACTTATTTTTTTTAAATGGAACATCCAGTATTTTATTGAGGCATTTGTTCCTTTTTTATTCTCTTTCATTTTTGTTAACAATGTCCTATACCTATCTTTTGTAATTTTTGAGATAATCACTATAGGAGCAATTAGCGCTCGTAGTTCTTTAATTGACTGCTAATTGCTACTATAGTGATTATCTCAGAAATTACAAAGGATTGGTATAGAACATACTTAACAAAATTGAAAGAGAATAAAAAGAGGAACAAAGTGCCTCAATAAAATACTGTGTGTTCCATTTAAAAAAAATAAGTTTTTGGTATGTGAAAATTTCGGGAAGTAGGCTTTGAAAAAACAAAGTTTTTTGAGGTATTGTCGAGTTCAACTTTACCAAATGATGCAGAATTTTCTTGGCTACAAGCACCACCAAAGTTAATGTCTTTACTTTTAAAAACAATGTGAAAATGATTTTTTTCTGAACACGTGTTTTGGTCAAATATTTTCAAAAAAATTAATAACTCGAAAACTGTTGGCTCAATTTTGAAAAAGAAAAAACAGTTGAACAGACAATTTAAAGCAGTACAAGAAAATCCAAAAATATATAGGGTGTCATTTAAAAAAAATAAGTTCCGTGCATTTCCGGTGAAATGCACGGAACTTATGCGACTCAAAATGTCCATTTTGAAATTTACGGAATGACAGATAAACAGAAAACATAATTATAACTTCTGATTTAAATTGACATCTATAACTATAATATTACTGAAAGCATACGCAAAGTTGTGTTTTATTGAATTCAGTTTTGTGCAAGTTTATTTCATCGGTGAATTTGTAGAATTATTCAGAAAATACCAGATAGAATAAATAAACGATATGAAGGCTGATTCCAGTGAACTATTAAAAGAAAAACCATTCCATTTCGACTAACAGAAAAGATTTTGAACAGAAAAACTTGTGAACTTATAACTAATACATTGATTTGTACATGTTTATTGGTATATGTGAAATTATATTATTAAATGTAAATACCGATCGTTTCATTTCGTCTTATTGAAAAGATTTTGAACAGAAAATCTTGTGTACATTATGAGTGTGTGCTTATTGATGTGTGTGCAATTATTGAATATAAATACTGTTTGTTTCATTTTGACTTACAGAAAACATATAAATTAATACGAAAATGAAAAGTGTGAACACATGTATGTGTGTATCTCAAACACATGCGTTTTACGTATAAAGGTATATATGTAAGTCACAGTAATTATATAAATTAATGTTTTATATACACAATCGAATATATTCAGGTATGTTTTATATGTCAGATTGTATTATATTTCAACATATACTTTTGCTTGTATTTTTAAGCTTAAGAATGCAAATAAAATTACTAAAATTACTGTATTTAATATTTTGGCTATATGTAAGAATAAAACAACATCTATTTTATATTTGTCTACTTACATTATTCAATATAATGCCGCATAATCAACAATGTACAAAACTAATTAAATTCCTGTATTTAATTCTGTGTCGAGATATACACTGAAACATGAATGTTTTAGCAAAAGTCGTGGAATTAATCACCATTACATTTTTGTGATTGAATATAATTTTTATTATTGTTAACTTTTTTTTAAAATCTAGAATGATTAAGCCATTCATGAAAATAAAAACGTGATAGTGTTATTTACGCCCATATGGTAGCAAAGAATATAAACAAACAATTACCAACTCTGATACACTTGAATTTCTTTAGTGTCTGTAATAGCATATTCGTAATCAATACATTTTTCTTTATGTCTATGTCTCATAAACTGAGATGAGTAGAAATGAGACTTGCAAATAATTTATATTATTGCTTGTAAAAAAAGTACATTGATGTTGTATTTGATTCAATAATTACATCAATGAGCAAAGTTCAATTTGTACGTAGTTACGAAGTAAAAAATTAAATTTTATTTTATTTATGTTCGGAAATCTATTTTGTATATGCTTTCTTGGAATTAAAACAAAACAAAAATTATTATGAAATATAAATACTTGTATAAATTAATAGATACATACAAATTTATAAAATGATAAAAAAGATTTAGAGAATGTAACGATATCATAAAAACAGGAATACTGTTTGATGCCCTGCCTATCTTGCCGTTCATAACACTGCACTATTTACTTCCACAATGTTGGGAAAAGTTCAGAACGCATCACACATTGTTTTGGCAAAATCCAAAATGAATATTATCTTTATACTGTACCATCTACAAATTCTTGTAAGCTAAAACATATTTTATTGGAAATTTTAATATAAAATATATTTTATATGTGCTTGATTACAATTTAGTGACAGATATTACGATACATATTTAGCAAAGTACAAATTAGAAAAAAACGCTTCACTATCTTATAAATAATGTGTTCATCCTTCAAGTTATTTTCACAATCAGTGATGCATCATAGCATAAATTCCAATAACCGGCCCAATCTCTTCTTAAAATACCCAATCTCGGCATATTATTATCTCATATCATATGGGATCTGTGGATTCCGTGGTGGACATGTCAAAATTCTTCAACTTTCTATGAACACATGTAGGTATGTTCTATTAGATATACCGTTTGACTGAAATAAAAGTAGATATAGGGAAACACAAACACGCACACAAGTGCATGCAAACATGAATTGGAGGGGTACGATAGTAGGGAGTACAGATCAGTTCATATCGGGACACCGGGGCACAGTATAAACCTTCCCAGTAGTTGCACTCCCAAAATTTATTGAGACCAAGTTGTTTCTTGCGCATTGTAATGCGCAATGTCGCAGTGACGGTAAGAAACAGAATTAGACTTGTTTATAGTTTGTTTGTCAACAGATCTTAGTACGTGCTTTTGAAAATAACCAACCGTTTTTAAAGTGAATTAGGTTTTTGTGGATAATTGCAAAAGATTTATTTGATTTAGTGTGTTAAATTAATCGAGTACAATGAGTATAAAGTGTTGTGTACCGCAGTGTAAAAGTGTGTATTCAAAGGACATAAAAGACATTAGTTTTTTTAATATTCCATCTGAGGAAATAAGGTAAGCCTAAAATTCAAATAAATATTCAGATATACATGCACATAAGTACGACATAAAGGATTATAGAATTTATAAAAAGTTATTGTAAAATATAAAAAAATATTGACGTAAATTATTGATGGTTAAAATTGCTACATCATTCAAGCATTCTTGTACATAATAATAGTTGCATATGATTAATAATTTTTTCTGCACTAGGCGTAAGGAGTGGATTGCTGGAATTGGAGAAACAAGTTCTGTAAAGAAAAACGCCAAAGTGTGTAGCATTCATTTTGAAAACTCTTACTTCAAAAATGTAATGAAAAACAGGCTAGAAATTACTGCAGTGCCCACTTTATTTCTTACAGGTAAGCCCTAGGATAGATAAACTTATAAAATCAACTGTTTATTTTTTGAAATTAATCTTTTCTTAATAAAAAATTCTTTTAAATGTTGATTATATCAAATTAATCACAAATATATTGATTGCAACTAGCTTTGCTATATTTATTTGATTTTGATGCCTCTGTGATTTTTCTAACAACCAAGATTACATACACCTTTTTTTATATATGATAATTCTATTTTACAGAATGTACAGATGTTACACCTCTGTTAAAAGATGATCCACTACCAGGCACAAGTAAAGATGTTAATGTGATTACCGATCAACATACTGAAACTCATACAGGTAATAACAGTTTTTGTTGTTTTATGTGATATCATTAAATTATATTTCTTATGTTTAGCTAACATTTATGTGCAAACACCGCAAAGCCTGTCAGCTACAAGTCCCAGGAAGAGCAAATTAAAAACTGAGATTCGGTATTTGAAAGGTATTCTAAAGAGAGCCGAAGGGAAGGTTTCTACTCTAACAGAGAAAGAAAATCAGATTTCTGATGCTGATTTTATTACATTTTGTGAAAGCCATTTTAATGAGGCCACGGTTAATCTGTTTAAAATGCAACTGAAATTATCAAGTAAAAGGGCTCATGGTTTCAGATATACAAATGAATTTAAACAGTTTGCGTTAACTATATATTTTCTCAGCCCTAAAGTTTATAGATTTTTATCTGATATTCTCCATTTGCCATCAAAAGCAACTTTATGCAGATTAACCAGTAAATGGAACATAACAGTGGGGTTGAATGACTTTCTTTTTATGGTAAATGTAACTCATATATTCAAACTAGCATTAAAATATGTAATGTTATTCCATCTATGAGACGTTTTTCCAAGATGGTTTTTAATTTTAAGTTATTTTGCAACATCTATAAAATATGTCAAATATTGTAAAATTTAAATGTAAATCGTATATTAAAGCTAGCATTAAAATATATAATTTTATTCCATCTATGAGACTTTTTTCCAAGATGGTTTTTAATTTTAAGTTATTTTGCTACATTTATAAAATAGGTATGTCAAATATTGTAAAATTTAAATGTAACTCGTATATTAAAACTAGCATTAAATATATAATTTTATTCCATCTATGAGACTTTTTTCCAAGATGGTTTTTAATTTTAAGTTATTTTGCATCATTTATAAAATATGTCAAATATTGTAAAATTTAAATGTAACTCGTATATTAAAACTAGCATTAAAATATATAATTTTATTCCATCTATTAGGCTTTTTTTTCCAAGATAGTTTTTAATTTTGTTATTTTGCAACATTTACTAATTATATCAAATATAGTAATATTTAAATGTAACTCATATATTCAAACTAGCATTAAATGTATAATTTTCGTCCAAATCATTTTATTCCATCTAGTAGACTTTACCAAAATAGTTTTCAACATTTTGTAAAATTTGTTAAATTGGCCACAGGTTTCAAATCTAAGACAATGATATGCATAACGTACATAATTATTGTTTAAATATTTCTAATTCGAATACTTTCATTTATTAACAAATTTAGTTAATCCGGCCCCGATTATTTTAAAATAGGATTAGATCCGGACCTGCTTATTAAATAACTTTCCGATCTCTCCGCTATGCGACATTGCGCATTACAATGCGCGAACATACAACTTGGTTTCTAAAGATCAAAGGTGCCGACACTGACTGCAACTACTGGATATGTTTATACTGTGACCGGGGTACCGAGGCTTTAGTGCAAAACGTTGAAAGTTAGTGTGTAGACGTTTGCTTTAAGGAATTGCTACGCTCTTTACGGCTTTTGTATAATATTTTGGTAACTGATGTATTAACATTGAACTGAAACAAAACTCTATAAAATTTGTAACTAAAATAAAATTCTTATAAAAAAATTAAATAAAATTCTCACATTTAAAACGAAACAAAATATTAAATGAACTATACAAAATTTAATGTTGAAGATGTTCAATTGTCTGTCCCTCTTGCATCAAGCAGTACCCTAAACGATTATAAAACCCATTTCGTACATTCGATAGCATTTCAGGAGTAATCATTTGTATGGCGTTAAGAATTTGTTCTCTTAAGCCATCCAAATCAATCGCTCTATTTCCTTCAGCGGTATTAATATTTGCGAGATTGCTCAGATACTGTATGTACGTTCACGCTCTAAAGTTACGGAACGAATGTGTTGTCCCCGCTCTCGATCTCCCCACTATCTCCCCACACCACCGGTCTTATACATAGGTACATGTTTATGTGTGTGTATTTGAAGATGCATATTAACTTTTAACTACGACAATCTGTATATCAAAAAAATTAGAAGGTTGTGGCAAAAAGATTGGTATGTGTCTCTTCTAAGAGGTTTAATAGAAGCCTTTTTATTATGAGCAATTCAAATATTTTAATATGTAACAATAATATAATTACCTAATTCATGTAAAATTTACTGTGTTCTTTCTGTACATTGCTCCGATATAGATGAGAGTAATTCTAGAATACAAGAATACCACAATATCTAATTCATTATTATTCTTGTATGTTGAGTTGAATAATTTAGGTGTTGTTATTATATCACAATTTTTTGTAAATGACCTATAGAGGTGTTTTTCTTTCTGTTCACGATATCCCATCATAATATATTCAAAGAAACACAGTTGCAGTTGTAGGATTTTCTTGGCACCAGTACCTAGTGTTCTGTGCATTTGGTTCGTTGTTCAATGTGAACGTTGATTCGTTCGTAAAACAAATAGATGAGAGAAAGTTACTATCTTGATTTGCTCTTTCTTGCAAATCTTCGCAGAATGCTCGTCTACTTTCTTCATCCATTGGCAAAATTTTTTGATGGCATTGAGCCTTGTACGGATGGTAGTAAGTAGTAGTAGGCATCTTCAAAACTGTTCCGTGATTAGTATTGCACCCGCGAGCAATGAATCTTGCACTCGTATTCGCATTTGCAGGTATTAATGCCAAAATTCTTTTTTCTAATAGATTGTGTTTTCGGTTTGTTCGATTACCTAAAAGATACTCGCTTATAAGGAACTTCGATTAAATATAAAATTTTTTTTTTTCCTTTGCTATTTTCAGCTGCAACACTTGCTGTGGTTGTGAATTTATGCACATAATTTTGTATCGTAGCAATTGTTGGAATGGGTCTATCTTCAAATATGGAGAATAAGTCCCTAACTCTGCGTAAACTATTGCCGGCATAAAAACTTTTTATAATAAAAACCCTCTCTTCGATAGTATACACGGAAACCATTTCAACTGACGTATTGTATGTATCTATTATCCAGTTGTCAAAATCTGATAGATTGTAAATTGTGTCGAAGTAAGCACGGCTGTAGTAGCTGGACTTATAATATTAATTGCTTTATAAAGAAGTAATTAGAAGATATTGAGAGAAGATTTTAGTACCTACCAAAAGATGCGGTTTATTATTCTCTTTCACCTTATGTCATTACAATTTGTATCGGTGAAAATGGGGAGCAGGAATATGTATATACATGATTTCCCATGTAAAAGGGATATTTTCAGAGTTCAGACGTATGACCAACCACACGGTATATTAGCAAAATGCAGTTGGGTATATTTCGCATTATAGCCTCGATATATGTAGTACCTGCCTATTTGAGATATTGGTACTATAGGGCTAAAGTTTTTTTACTGTTTATATTACTTGTAAATAAAATATTTCTCTGATAGGTACATACGCAGTTGTATTTATTTCTATTTTCAACTACAAATATGTCCTCCGCATTACTTATACAAGTTTCTGTATTTGTTCAGTTATATTGCGCATGATAAAATTTTATTATTTACCATGTATTTATATTTTTTTACTTTACAGTATTTTTTGTTGTATTTCCTTCATCTAAAAAAATAAATAGTGCTACTTTTCAAATAAAGAATTAAAAAATTTGAAAATGTATGCTTTAGTGAAATAAAAAAAATATACGTATCTATTCTTTACCTCATAACATAATTTTGCGTTCCGCCATAACGATTGACCTATGATATATGTACTAATCTTTATCTGACTTCAAAGCACCAGTGTGACCATTCCCTAGCAGCATTTTTTGAATTTCGCGGCTGTTTTAAGTGGTTCGAAGCAGTGGCGGTTCT
Organism: Amphimallon solstitiale; assembly: GCA_963170755.1. NCBI lineage: Eukaryota > Metazoa > Arthropoda > Insecta > Coleoptera > Scarabaeidae > Amphimallon > Amphimallon solstitiale. The sequence goes on along the minus strand of OY720681.1, from coordinate 34,928,107 downwards.
TTAATGAGAGCAAGTGAGCAATTGCACCCTCTGGAATTTTGAAACAAAACAAACCAAGCGGCGACTAACTGTGAAAGTATTTATTTATTACGTATTCATAGTTATTGAACAGGAACGTGGCGTGTACGGCACGCGAAACAAGCTACATACACCGACCGTCGTCACAGATATAATGACGACTAACAGCGCACGGATGTAAAGACCCCTTCCACCGAGAGAAACATACCCATGAGCAAAGCGCTACTGTGGCTGTGTTAAGCCATTAAACATTATATTGCAGGTGGGGAGAACTGTATTTTGCTCTAGTTCCATATCGTATAATACATAGCATGTGAGCAAGATTCCCGTATGCTCAACGCTGTTGTAAGATGAATTTCGTGTCTGCGATACAGAATAACACGTTTTCGCGGTTAACGTATGATGAAAAAATCTCAATAAAAAAATCTTAAACGGCCGATGCCTCAATTATGTTTAGAAAATAAACAATCTGTTAAAGGTAAAGACGTTATAAGAAAATTCAAAATGTATATTTATCAGAAAAATGACTGGATTTGTGGGTGTGAAATTAAAAATACTTTGTTTTGTTTTCCGTGTCTTTTGTTTGGTGGTGAACCGTCTTGGTCAAAGAACGGAATAAAAGACTTAATTCATCTTAGTGCTAAAATTACGAAACATGAAAATTCCGAAGGGCATTTGAAAAATATATTTAGTCTAAGAATGTTAGGAAAAAATAACATTCAGAATGTTTTAGATCATCATATAGAAAAGCAGTTCAACAACACAATGAACAGGTAACAAAAAATAGGCATGTGTTAAATTTAATAATAAATTGCATTAGATTTTGTGTCGCGTTTGAACTGGCACTTCGGGGTCATGATGAACGGCAAACGTCGAATACCAAGGGCATTTTTCGGGAATTGATAAATTTTACGGCAGAATTAGATAAATCGCTCAGAGATCACATCGAAGCAGCATCGGTTTTTAATTGAATTTATAAATGATTTCCCAAATTTTAATGAAAAAGTGATAGAACTGTTCTGCAAGTCAAAGACACACAAAATGGACTTCGTTTATCGTCAGATGTAATCAAACTGTAGTGTTATATTTATTATTCCCTCAAAACAAACTGTACAATGAACAGTACCTGTCTGGAACAGTATGTCGGTGAAACTTATAAAGATTGGGTAAGCGTTCTTGTATTATACTTTTTAATTTTGAAATTATGCAGTCCCTATGTGAACCACCCCGAGCCGCCACTGGTTCGAAGACAATCGAATAGAATCAGGTAGGCTAATTCACATTTTATTGCGGAATTACTAAACAAACCTGGGTACACGGTTTGTTTAGTAAGCAGAAGATTGGTCAAAAAATAGATGTAGAAACATTTATTGATAAAATTACATTTCTATTCACAACTTTTGCAGTGAAATATTATCGAGTACACCTTTGTATATTATTCTATTGCGTCCAGTGTAATAAACTTAAAAGATCCGCGAAATTCGAAAAATGTTGTTAGGGATATAGTACCTATATTTTTTTAGTTTATAGTATTTTCTTGCTGTATTTCCTTCATATAAAAAATAAATTGTGCTACTCTTGAAATAAAGAATTTTAAAATTTGAAAATGTTGTATGCTTTAGTAAATAAGAAAAAAATGAGGTGTGGCCACCACACGACTTTCTTATACATATGAATTTCAAATTATAGAATGTTTAGAATTCTTTTATATAAAAATTATTCAAAATCTTATAAATACTTTTATTGTCTTAACAAGTCTCTATAGAATGCACACCTACTTTGCCAGATATTTAAATGAAAGCACTACTCGCTAAGAGTAAAGTGTTACTTCCGGTCCGAATTTTGATTTTTTTTATACAAAAGGTATTGAAAATTAAGTTCTAAATACTTTTATACTCCTAACGTATCTGTCTAAAAAGCATAACTCGCAAAATATTTGCAAAAAAACTGATTTTCGATAAGAGTAAAAGACCTACTTTCGGTAGGAATTTCGTAAAACTTTATTAATAAAATTGTTCACAATTTCAATTTTAAGTACATATGAATTCTTTTTAAATTTATTTAAACCTAGTAGTTGACGAAATATTGGCAAAATTCTATTTTTTCACTGAAGTAAACTACTACTTACATTTCTATTCACAACTTTTGCAGTGAAATATTATCGAGTACACATTTGTATATTATTCTATTGCGTCCAGTGTAAACTTAAAACACCCGCGAAATTCGAAAAATGTTGTTAGGGATATAGTACCTACCTACTTATATTTTTTTAGTTTATAGTATTTTCATGCTGTATTACCTTCATATAAAAAATAAATTGTGCTACTCTTGAAATAAAGAATTTTAAAATTTGAAAATGTTGTATGCTTTAGTAAATAAGAAGAAAATGAGGTGTGGCTACCGCACAACTTTCTTATACATATGAAAGTTTCAAATTATAGAATTTTTAGAATTCTTTTATATAAAAATTATTCAGAATCCTATTATAAATACTTTTATTGCCTTAACAAGTCTCTATAGAGTGCATACTTTGCGAGATATTTAATAGAAAGTACTACTCGCTAAGAGTAAAGTGTTACTTCCGGTCCGAATTTTGATTTTACTTTCTTATACGTAGTATAAGGAAGTATTGTGATGATGAAAATTTTCAACCTCGAGATTTTTGCAGATGTCCACGTTTTGAAGTCCCCTGATACCGAAAAAGTGGTTTTTTAAAAATGGCTCTCTCTCTGTGTGTGTCTGTGTCTGTCTGTGTGTGTGTGTGTGTGACCACGATAGCGGTCAAACCGCTATATGTATCAGTTCCAAATTTTATATTTGCGAATAGAATCTCCCTCTGGAGATCTGATTAGATTTTCAGTAAAATCGGCAGACCGGAAGTAGTAGTTTACTTCACTGAAAAAATAGAATTTTGCCAATATTTCGTCAACTACTAAGTTTAGACTAATTTATAAAGAATTCATATATACTAAAAATTAAAATTGAGAATAATTTCATCTAAAAAGTTTTCCGAAATTCCTACCGGAAGTAGGTCTTTTACTCTTATCGAAAATTAGTTTTTTGCGAATATTTCGCAAGTCATGCTTTTTAGACAAGTACGTTACGGGTATAAAAGTATTTAGAACATAATTTTCAATATCTTTTGTATAAAAAAAATTTCAAGATTCAGACCGGAAGTACCACTTTTACTCTTACCGAATAGCGATTTTTTGCAAATATGTCGTAAGTTATGCATTCTATATAAATTTATCAAGAGTACAAAAGTATTTAAAACTGGATTTGCAATATTTTTTGTATATATGAAATTTCAAAATTCGGACCGGAAGTAGCACTTTTACTCTTAGCGAGGAGCACTTTTTTGATATCTTGCAAAGTATGTATTCTATAGAGATTTATTAAGAGAATAAAAGTACTAGAATAAGATTTTAAATAATTTTTGTAAAAAAACTTCTTAAAATTCTATAATTTGAAACGCTCATACGTATAAGAAAGTCGTGTGGTGGCCACACCTCATTTTTTTTTATACAAAAGGTATTGAAAATTAAGTTCTAAATACTTTTATACTCGTAACGTACCTGTCTAAAAAGCATAACTTGCAAAATATTTGCAAAAAACTGACTTTCGATAAGAGTAAAAATAAAATTGTTTACAATTTCAATTTTAAGTACATATGAATTCTTTATAAATTTCTTTAAACTTAGTAGTTGAAATATTGGCAAAATTCGATTTTTTCACTGAAGTAAACTACTACTTCCGGTCTGTCGATTTTACTGCAAATCTAACCGGTTCTCAAGAGGAAGATTATACTACTAAATGCAAATTTGGAAATGATAGCTATAGCGGTTTGACCGCTATCGTGGTCAGACACAGACACACAGACATTTTTTAAAAACCACTTTTTCCACGTTTTGAAGACCCCTGATACCAAAAAAAGTGGTTTTTAAAAAATGTCTGTGTGTGACCACGATATCGGTCAAACAGCTGTAGTAATCAGTTCCAAATTTTATATTTACGTGTGTAATCTCCCTCTTGAGATCTGATTAGATTTTCAGTCAATTCGGCAGTAGATATTTACTTCAGTGAAAAAAATGAGGTGTGGCCACCACACGACTTTCTTATACGTATGAGCGTTTCAAACTGTACAATTTTAAGAATTTTTTTAATACAAAACTTATTCAAAATCCTATTCTAACTACTTTCATTGTCTTAATAAATCGCTATAGAATGGATACTTTGCAAGATATTATCAAAAAAGTGCTCCTCGCTAAGAGTAAAAGTGCTATTTCCGGTCCGAATTTTGAAATTTCGTATATACAAAAAATATTGCAAATCCAGTTTTAAATACTTTTGTACTCTTGATAAATATATATAGAATGCATATTTGCAGAAAATCGCTATTCGATAAGAGTAAAAGTGGTACTTCCGGTCTGAATTTTGAAATTCTTTTTATACAAAAGATATTGAAAATTATGTTTTAAATACTTTTACACCCATAACGTACATGTCTAAAAAGCATGACATGCGAAATATTCGCAAAAAACTGATTTTCGATAAGAGTAAAAGACCTACTTCCGGTAGGAATTTCGGAAAACTTTTTAAATAAAATTATTCTCAATTTTAATTTTAAGTATATATGATTTCTTTATAAATTTGTATAAACTTAGTAGTTGACGAAATATTGGCAAAATTCGATTTCGTCGCTGAAGTAAACTGCTACTTCCGGTCTACCGATTTTACTGAAAAACTATTCGGATCTCAAGAGGGAGGTTACACACGTAAATACTAAATTTGGAATTGATATCTACAGCGGTTTGGCCGCTATCGTGGTCACACACACACACACAGACACACACACAGACAGACACACAGACATTTTTTAAAAACCACTTTTTCGGTATCAGGGGACTTCAAAACGTGGACATCTGCAAAAATCTCGAGGTCGAAAATTTTCATCATCACAATACTTCCTTATACTACGTATAAGAAAGTAAAATCGAATTTCGTCAATATTTCGTCAACTACTAAGTTTAAACAAATTTATAAAGAATTCATATGTACTCAGAATTAAATTTGAGAAAAATCTTATTATGAAAGTTTTATGAAATTCAGTAGGTCTTTTACTCTTAATCGAAAAACAGTTTTTTTCAAATATTTCGCAAGTCATGCATTTGAGATGGGTACATTACGAGTATAAAAGTATTTAGAACTTAATTTTCAATATTTTTTGTATAAAAAAAAATTTCAAAATTCGAAGCGGAAGTAACACTCTTACTCTAAGCGAGTAGCACTTTCTTTCGAATATCTCGCAAAGTATCTATTCTATAGAGATTTATTAAGGCTGGACGCCCGCTTCAAATAAAATTTATGTATTGCTGTTGAGTGTTACATAATTTTAAATAAAGGCTTGTTTTTTGAAATTTCTTACATTTTTATTTTTATTTAGGGCCCTTTGGACAATTTCGAAGAAATTACGATTTATCCATTGAAAGGCATTTTTTTCTTAAATTAGCGTGTAAATTCGGTAAGGTTTTCATGAAAAATACGATTAGGAAATGGGAAAAACGATTTCGAGGCCGGGCGTATAGCCTTAAGAGAATAGAAGTATTTATAATAGGATTTCGAATAATTTTGTTGGCGCTTACGATATTCAACATAATTTATTACAAACATTTTAGCAATATAGTAACTAATGTTGTAAATTATTCATGACGCAACAAATGGTTACATAGGTATTCTAATTTATATACCTACATTTTTAGTGAGACGCGGTTCAAAAAACAAATTATTCGTACACAAACTAATAAATTGTGCTACTCCTCAAGTTTAGTATAAAAGTATCAAATGTATTTGTAATATTTTAATAAGGAAAAGGTATTCATTCATAGCTTTCTTTCTCTTTCCCACATTATTTTCTATTTCAAGGCCAACTGTATCTGCTACACAGTTGGCTATCTATGAAATAATGTACAAACTTTTAGCAATCAGCGTTTTACAGAACGCCTATGTTTTTTATCATACCTATGATTTTCATGCTTTTTAGGAAACTAAAAGCATATTTTTTATTTCCATTTGCACTATCTTTTCGCATAACATACATCCTAATAGCATTCTTATGCCTTTGGTTATATTTCTTTATTTTTAGAATTACTTAATTACGATTTATAACAATTAAGTGCTTTAGACTTATCACTACTTAATTATAAATCATTCCACTTTTTATATTTTATTATTCATATTCTTATTTTCACAAAAAGCATGAAATAGGATTTTGGTACAAAATAGGCGATTTAGACATTTTCTTGTTATTAAATCGGCAACCTGGTTGTAAATATTTAATTTACAAAATAAACATCATTTTATAATCAATTTATTCTTACATGCAAGTATACAGCAAGAGCGCGCGAGGTATGATCACCCGATGGTATACGTAAACTCGCATCTAAACGTGGTCCGATAATACATATTAGAGTAACGGCACAACATACTAGCATTGCCTGCTCATATTCGAACTCAGTGATCTGATTATCTTTTTGCAGATTGACAAAAGGAACAAATTAAATTTTCTCTTTAAGTGATGACGATTGCTTAGATAACTAAGTCGATAATAACGCGAAGATTGTAATACTTATAACGTAATTATGATTATCCTAATGAAATTAAATAATAATGTAGTTGTGTACAAAGTTATAGCAGTACAACTGGGTTTTAGAATGAAATAAAAACAACCCGCCTGAAACATCTGCAGAATAAACTAAGATGTCTAGAGAAAAATAAATAAATAGAAATTTCATGGTAAAAAAAAAACTATAAATAAGTATAACAGGAATACCATAAAATAACATAAAAACGACCCTTGAAATAGAAATTAAAATTAGAGATTCTCTCCAGTAAATATAACGAAATAACAACTCTGGAAAAATAAATCTATATATCTATATCTGGCGAACACAGCTAGCGGAGATCATTTGCCGAATATACGTCCGAAGAATATCGACTAGCATCGGGTGATCATACCCCGCGCGCTCAAGCTGTATATAACATTGCCAACATGTTAGAGTTGATTAGTTTATGCCGATAATTTTCAAAAAAAATTTGACAATAAATTGAATTCATGCAGGGGTGAAAATTGTAAACGTAAAAAGTGCTAAAATGTAGGGAAATGGCAGTGCAGTAGTTATATAAATAATTCTTAAACAGCTTTACGTCAATTACAGTATACTCTTCATCTATAGAAGCAAATAACTGTTTTACAAGCAAATATGTATAAAACGGTAAATACATATAGTGTGTCAGTAGTTGGTCTACGCCGCCGCCATTTGCATGTTAGCCATTTTTACGTTTAACAATTTCCATTCTTACGTGAATTTAAATTGTGAAATTTGACATTAGAATCCCATACGCGCAGTTTAAAGGGTTTTCTAGCAGTGATTTTTAAAATCATTGACATAAACTAATCAACTTTTGCATAATATTAATTGGAAATTATGGATTATTAATGCTATTTTGTAATATTGGCAATGTTCTAGTTGCATATATAAGTATGATCATATGGTTATAGTGTTTATTTTGTGAATTAAGTATGATCGAATAACGAATGAAGAAAAAAGTTTCCAAGTTGCCGACTTAATAAATGAAAACTTTTTAATCTCAAAGCGTAGATCAATAACAGACATTCGTTATTTGTATCTTTGCAAGTTTCGTTAAACGTTACGAAATGAAATAATTTTTGAATAATTTGTTCACAGTCCGAGCCAGGTAAAGTAGCCCAAGCTGTAAAAGATGCCATCGACCTTGGTTATCGTCACCTGGATTGCGCCCATGTTTACGAAAATGAAAAGGAGGTCGGTGAAGGTATTGCCGCCAAAATTAAGGAAGGAGTTGTCAAAAGAGAAGATCTCTTCATTACCAGCAAGCTTTGGAATACTTGTCATCGATTCGAAGCTGCAGAACCAGCTCTGAAAGTCACGTTGAAGAATTTGGGCTTGGATTATTTGGATTTGTATTTGATTCATTGGCCGTTCGCTTTTAAGGTACACAAACCCATTTTAAATTATTACATAAATAGATAATAATTAACAATTGGAATAACTTATCTATTAATAATTTGAATGTAAAACAATTTAGGAATTAACTACTAATTAAGTTATTTTTATCTTTATTTAAGGAACTCTTCAAATTAAAGTTCGCCAAAAAGTTATCTGTCACGTAATCGCGTTCCCATGTGGCCTGATACATTTATAAGATATTCTCTAAGTGCTTCATCAATTCTTTTTTTAATAAGTTTATTATTCTACAACTGATAACGTTAACTACAAATACATTTTTTATTCAAGTGTCTACACTTGACGAATTAGCGTTTTTATATGTTTACATCTGGCTTTGTGTATGATGCAATTACTTTTATTCTATTTTGAGATCAAATTGACAAGCCTTTAATGTGTAACTTACATATTTGAATTTCGTCGACGTGGATGATGATTTGCAGATAGTTCAAGAAATTTACTGCTAAGCCGGTAACATTTATTGATGTAAATATGGTTACATGGCAGAACAAATATAACTGCTAAATTACCCTGAATAAAGTAAATAAAAGATTAAAGAAGCTGCCTCTCTTTATGGTGAACATGTTCAAAATGTTCACGAATATATATTTAGATGAAGAAATAATTTTTTGTAAACTTCAAGAAACATATCATTTTTTAATTTTATTTTTAAATGATTTTGGTAGTTATTTCAGAAATTCCTAAAAGTGCTTTCTATATTTAATTATTATTTTTTACATCGATATACTCATCTAAGGATTGAATTTATTTAGCTGATGAGTTTGCTTTCTTCTTCAAATTTATTAGGAAGTTCAGAAATACTCTCTTTCTCTTTCTTGCTTCATTTAATTTCGATGCTTAGGTGATTTGTCCTATAGGTGTTTGAATTTAGTTACTGGACAGAGGAGGTCGTCATAGGATATTCATGGAGGTTTCGAGGTGATCCTTCCATATACTGCTGCCAACATTTCGGTCTAGCATCTCCATATAGTGCGTTTTTATATTAGTGTTTTTCATCATGCTATGCAATGATACAAGGGTTTTTATTTATCTAGCTTGGAAGGAAAAATTAATATTAATTTTTCATTATTATGATTCATGAATGGTCACAGATTTATTCCAACTTTTTCCAATAAGACTATACCACCCGCTTCTTTTTAATTTAGGCAAGAGATAATATTAAGTCTGTGCCAAATCTGAACTGTCGGGTGAATTTTCCATCTCCGCAAATCCGTACTCGTCGAATACTCTTCACGGAATTGGCGAGCTTTGTTAATGGACCTATTTTTCACGCCCACCTTGACGTCACTAGGGCGACCTTTCTACCAGGTGCACGCGCTGCCGGCCGATAACTACAACATTTTAAATATACTCTAAACATTGAAAATAACAAAAACTTAACTAATCTTTTAATAACAACAATGTGGATGTGTTACTTATGAAAAAAACTATTTTTATTCAATGTAAAAATGGTAGTAACAGCCACAAAATTTAAAATTTTTCTACCACTGACGCACGCACTGATCTTTTATCCTACTTTTGCTTATTCCCAAATATCATTGCTGTTCCTCTCACGCGAAAAATATAAAGGTCCATTCTGCAGCTGTCAGGATGCTGCATAATTTATTGATAAGAGTTGCGGGGCCTTTTCAAGATTCCTACCATATCTCGAAACCTACCAAAATTACTTCGCAAATGTTTGTCAGCAATTTTTTTTTGGGGGGAATCAATTTCGGAATCCAGTGTGTTCAAACCATATTTATTTTTAAATATTTGTGCAGAATGATTAATACTATAGCTTCCGATATCCCTATTTCATACGTAACCCTTCAAACTAGACATGGGCCAGAGAGGGGAAGTCGTTCCGATTTCACTCAGACTAGACCGACTCGTATTTTGTCGGCTCTCGGGTACCGTATTACCTACCGGTTTCACTCAGACTAGACCGACTCGCATTTTGTCGGCTCTCGAGTACCGTATTACCTACCGGTTTCCCCGAGAGCCGACAAAACACGAGTGGGTCTAGTCTGAGTGAAATCGGAACGACTTCCCCTCTCTGGCCCATCTCTACTTCAAACACTTATTCCTCGATCTGCTGATAAACCCTCAGTTTTCTTCGTGTTTTCGTTGGCTCCTACTTCAATAGACCCTTTTCATCTTGGATCATCTTCAGTTAATTCTCTGCCCCAATCAACATTATTTGGGCCATAATGTGTCGTAAAATATAACTACGCATCGTTCCCATTCACATTGATCATCCTTGGCGAATATTCTTGCGTCCGTCTTTTGGTGAGAAATTTTACTCATTTTTCGTTAGTTAAGGTCTGCACAAAATAAACAAAACTCTTTAGATGTAAACCAGATTTGGCCAGTAAGTATCAAAATGTCATAACATCCTGACAGCGAAAACTTTCACAAACTACGCAAAATAAGTACATATTTCTTGCCATGTACTTATCGCCAGATTCTTTTAATAATACCTTATACTTGATCACAAGACACATTGTCTTAGGACTTATAAATAACCAATTTTATTTGGTGGGGAGCCATCTTTGCAAAAAAATGTATGGAAATTTCTTATGTCTTCATACCTTTTCTTTTTAACTAAATAGCACGGCTGACCAATAGCAAATCTTTTATTCTAAAAATCTCTTTTTTATGGAATTCTATATGCCTGTCCATGTTCTTAAATTTAAATTTCGAATTCAATAAAATTTTTAGTATGGTGCAACCTCGATAATCAGGAAGTAAGCAATTCGGATTATCGAAGTGGAACAATTTTTTTTATTGAAAAGAGAAACATTTACTACAAAAGCACCAAAAACAAACATTATGTAAAAGTGAAGTATACTTATTAAATTTTATATTATTTTGTATAGTAGTTTGTAATTTCTCTTTGCTTGGTCCTTTTTTGGTTCATTTCAAAAACTGTTTATTTTAGTATTTCCACTACAAGGACATATGTTCGGGATATTATTTTCTCTTGCTCACCGTATGCACATAGAATTTTTTTTAAAAATTCTTCATGTTTCTAGTTTGCATTATTTAACTTTGTACCTTCATGGTCACTACAGACATGGACGATCTTCTGTAGCATCCATATCTTCCAGCGTTAACACATCTTCATTATTTTAAGTCAGTTACACATTTGTGAGATTTTGCTCAGTGAGGACATTGAACATATCTTAAACTTCTGTTACCTCTTCATCCAAGGAAAGCCGATTGCCCCGCAATTAACGCAGAGGAATTATATCTTTAGCTTCCTATTCAGTGTCTGGGTGGTTATTTGCCACATGAGCCATAATTTTGGGCGAGTATTTCTGCAAGACTTCGGAGAAGATTTTTTCAAATATTGCTGAGTAGACATACAGCTTCCTTCAATTTAATGGTTTTTAATAATTTAACAACTCCTTTCGTTATTAGATAGAATATGGGCTAAAAGACTTTTCCAATAGAATAATTTTGTCTGATGTAATTTTGATACATAAGTTGTATGCAAAAATGCTCTACAATTTGGTGGAAGAAATAATGTTATGAATTGTCCATTCCTACTAGTCAGTTCTTTTATAGTTCCATGGCTGTGGGCGTTACGACTTACCAGAGCGCTTAGAGACAAATTGAGACTTGTTCAATGGCGTAAATAACTTAATGAATAAATGAGCATAGAAACCAATTTAGAAAAAATGCTGCATTGGCAGATGATTTGCATTTAACATTTTTGTCCGTGGATTTTTGCCTATCTTGTCACTAATAACTTTAGTTTTTGTGAATTATCAGCATTTCAACATGCTAGAAATGTTAAGCGTTCTTTGTTGTTTCTCGACCCGCAGTTAGGAAAGGATTGACAGCGCTTTGATCGTTCGATAGTTTTTCGCCACACACCTTGAAAGCAGGCAGACCATGTCTCTTTATGAAGATAGAAATCCAGTCTCTGCTAGATTTAAAATTATCGTTTCCATAGGTTTCTCATACTATTCTGCTTTGGCAGATAAAATTTCATAGGAAATTCGGACGTTCTTTGATCGTTGTGTTCAAAACCATGCTACAAACGAGTTTCCATTTCTGGATATTCGATTTTTGTAAGTTTTTTTTCTGGCATCGTGACTGGAATCACATTTGTCAAGAAACATAAAAGAAGTGACAAACAAAACGTAGAAGTCCAAAATGGTCTTTCAAAATAAATCATACCTTTTGATTTGGTCTTTGTTCTGTTTTATATCGTAAATTGTTGAGACTCCTTGCCATTTCATTGAATGTATTTGAGTCAATAATAATGAAGAGTAATCCATCTGTCAACAGATTCCAACAGCTTGAAAGCAATTACAGATATTTGAATTATTATTATGTCCCTGGAGTGTACAAACAATGTACACTTCAAATATGTACATACGTTTTTACAGTCTGCTTTAATTGTTCTATTAATTAATAGCTCTTTTATTTTCAAGGCAACAGTTGAATTCGTATCCAAAATATTTACATTTTCATTATATGCACACATACATTAAATATTTATGTATCTAGATATAGTTTAATTAGATAATGTCAAAAATGTCATGTATTAATGAAAAATAAAAGGTTTTAAGCTTGGAATTAATAGTGTATGGAATATAGATTGATTAGATAAAGGCGTTATACAAATATGATTTGCATTATATTCAATCGGAATATGTCGATGTAAGTACATTTTGCCAAAAGTAAGCAGTTGTTTCTATTCGTTCCTCTTGTAATATATAGTACATATACTATTCGTGTTCTGTTGTAATATAACTTTGGAAAATCAAAATAACTTCTTAAATCAATTGAAAAAGATTCAGATAATCGATCCAAGTGTTATTTTCGGTATAAGGAATATTTTAGTTGATTTTTGAGTTTGGATAAATGAAAGAGATTCTTCGTTCATCAGATTGGACAAAATGATTGAACATGTACCTACGTTTTATTTTTAATCAATAATTGTATTACCATTAATACATTATTTTATATATGATTCACGTTCTCTGTCAAAGATGTGACTAGGCTTAACTCTTTATGAATATTTGCTTGAAGTAGCCTCAGAATACTTAATTCTTCGAACCCCGCACGTTTGGCGCCAAATTATTTATATAGATTATTTTTACAGCATTGATGTGTTTAATGAAATTATATTCTCTTTCGAATAGCAATTTTAGGTGTATCAAATTTACATGCTTTTAATTTTGAATTGTCTGTATGTTCTATTTTACCTCTTTAAAACAGAAAATTGTTTGAAAAGGGAGGCATTCCAAATTTCTGTTATACTTACTTATTAGGGACATGAGCTGGCAGCACAGCTTGCCAATATTTTTAATTTGAGTATAAACATATAGCTGTCTTTAATCGATTTACGTATAGCGATTTAGAAAATCTCAAGTTTTTGAATGGGCAGCTTGGAAACGTCATCCTTCGTTTGTTCATTCGATCACAACAAACACATAGTGGAAGCTCTAGATGCGAATAAAATGGATGTACTTTAAGCAGATTTTTTGGAGGCTATCCATCTAATCTGATAGGTCTTCGATTTATAAGGCAGTTAATAAATATCTATATTTCCTACTTAAGTGACAGATCGCGATAAGTCTTCTACAACGTCTTCAAATTGGCATCCTACATATTACCTCACCTGGGATACCGCGCCTTTGGTGTTGATTTTCTTGATCCTTATCTCTATGATTTATTTAAATGTGTTTCATCTAATGAGTCTTGAATTTGGAAAAAATGTATGGTGCTAAGTTAAACGTGTCCATTTTGTCAAAGATCCCGGTATCTACTTTGCCGCCTATTTAGTATTTGGATAAGATTTCTTATTTTGTTTCAAGTCCAATTTATTTTGCATTGGAGTAGTTGGTTTGTATTTTCTTAATATGATAATTGATAACGAATTTATTCTGATTTATTGACTTTAACTAGTGACTTTGTATGTGACTCTAAAATACATACTTTTTTTTTAAAAAAATTGTTGTATAATTGTAATTATATTTTTGATTGTTTTTTGTGTTTTAAATTTACGAAAAATCAAGATAGAATTGAGGTTGACTTTCTTCTTCTTTTTTACAGGAGGGCAATGAACTTTTCCCAACAGGACCTGACGGTAAAATGATATTCAGCGATGATGATTATGTAGATACATGGAGGGCTATGGAAGAACTATACAAAAAGGGGCTCGTAAAAGCCATCGGCATATCAAATTTTAACAAGGATCAGATCGAAAGATTACTAAAGACATCTGAAGTGACACCAGTTACGAATCAAGTAAGCTTAGCAATTTTTCGGCATTAAATGACGCTTAAATATTTTTTCTCTAGATCGAGTGTTCACCATTCTTAAATCAGAAGAAATTGGCCGATTATTGTGCATCCAAGAATATCACGATCACCGCTTATAGTCCTTTGGGATCCGGCGATCCAAAACTCCTGGACGATCCCAAGTTTAAGGAGATAGCAGCTAAACACAAGAAGAGCACTGCACAAATACTGATTAAATATCAGTTGCAACGCGGCCACATCGTCATTCCAAAATCCGTTACCAAATCCAGGATTGCAGAGAATATCGATATATTTGATTTTGAACTGTCAGCTGAAGATATGGACTATTTAAATAGCATTAATAAGAATCTTAGGACCTGCCCGTTCGATGGGTATGTTGGATTTTTTATGTAAGAAATGAGTGGATGTCCAATTTGAATGTTTTTTTTTTTAATTGCAGAACAGAGACGCACAAATTGTATCCATTCCATGTCGAATATTAAGAACTAAAGGAATTGGGATTGCATATATAAAATTTTGTGTATGATAAGCATGATAACACCTGCCATGTTGATCTTTGTTTTGTTTCTTTTGAGATATTTGTTGAAAGTATTTTACGTTTGAATAAAATTTGGTATAAATAAATGTTTTTTGTTTAATCTGTTTACCCTATAGTTTTATTTTTATTAGTTTTTTTTTATTAAACCATAATCTTAATTCCAATAAATCATAAATCAAGATGTACTAAGTAAGCTTACATACAGATTATCTTATTTACTCTTATATTATTGTTACTATTATTCTTCTGTATACCATATTGTTACGTTTTCGGGTTCCAATAAACAACTCGTGCAATTATTTATTTAAAACAGCCTGTATATTTATATACTTAAAATTATTTAACAATATAAAAATATAAACACTAACGTAACACACTTAAACTACTATAATTTAAATATCACAGGTATTTATTTACATAACTAATATCTCTGTCCGTATTTATGTAACAGTTCTATTTATATAAGACGGCACTACTATATTTATTTATTTGGCTACCACTATTTATTTCCACCACTCGAGACTACCGAATTACTCCGCGATTACTTTTCCGCAATCAATGAACCCCGTCATGAATGAATCCCGGTGACCCACTCGCCTTATGTACACTTGCATAAAATGTTCTCGAAGCATTCTCGTAAACTCTGTCTCCCTCTAGAATGTTTGTAGAATATTCCCAGACATTCTGTCTCCGCTGGACTATGCCGTTCGGCGTGGAGATTGATTTATGGTCTCTTTTTGTGCGTGTGACAATTTCGTTTTTGTCGCGCCGAGAGATCTGATTCTTTTATTTAATGTAACTCAATTCGTCTGCTGGTTTCGTTACATTGCCCCCTTCTTAAAAACTGCGTTTCGTCCAGAAACACACTATTCCATGTTCTTCTCGCTGGCGGATGACGAAATCCACACCGGAGCCCACGGGTGCACCCAGCCGTCTTGTAGAAATGGCAATCCACCGCCCCAGGCTGCACAACGGGCTGTTTGGGCCGACAGCCGCACACGACCATTTTCATACCAGCACGCCGAAACATCACCTCCAGCATGTTTCCTGCGATTTACCACTCCAAACGGTCTAATCCGCAGCCCAGTTTCGGAATTGCCAGCCTTCCCACACCCTGCTCGAGTGCACGTCCTCGTAAATCGACAATGGATTCCCAATAGCTGGCTCTCTAGGTTTTCCGGCAATTTGTCGCACATCCGCCACTTCACCGCCGTCACGTCCATGGTATGGGGCAACTGGTTGAAACACACCATCCCTGGCTCACTATGAGGTGTTAGTCTCATGCGATAAACGACGTCATCTATTTGCTCCAGTATTTCGTATGGTCCCTCCCAGTATTCTTGGAGCTTTGGGGGACAGGCATCGGCGACGTTGAGGATCATACAACCAAACAAGGTCTCCTTCTCCGTAACCATCTCTCTCGGCTTGCACGTGGTAACGATTCTTCGTCCTGTCGCTGACATCCTGAGTGTGATGGCGTACTCGCTCGTGGACATCCTTCAACCTTCGCCAGGATCCACTGGCGCAGTCTTCTCCATTTGGGTTCTCCACAACACACTTGAGTAGATCATCCTCTACCTTCAGAGGGTCCCATTGAGCCCAGTAGGATTCCAGTCCCTGTGAACGAGGAGCCACTTCTTGCCAAGCCGGTCCGCGACCAATTCCCTTCCAAACCATCAATGAACCAAGGTCTTCATCAGCTTCTTGATCAATCCGCAAATTGTCAGGATGCCACTGATCGTCAACCACGGCAGTTCTGAATGTTTTGGCCGATTTTTCTTCTAGTCTGTTACTATGCCTGCAGTCTTCTAGACGTGGTCTTCTTGCAACAGCATCAGCGATTTGGTGTTGCACAGATGCACTTCGCGCTATTTATTTTGAGGCTCTACGATACTGAGTCGACGATTGCCTCTTCTCATCGACCCGTTTCATTTTTCGCTGCTCCGCTATGGTTTTCTTGGGCTTCTTCGCGCATGGCCCATTTCCATCTCCATTTCCTTTTCCATTTCCATTTCCAATTCAAACATCGGAGCGTTCTCCTCTTAGGTTGCACCTTATTCACTAACCGTCGGACTACCTGTTCCAGGTGTGCATGCCCATACTTCATCTCAAGACGCTTGATTAATTGAGGGTAGTCTTGACACTCTTCTGGAAGTAAGGTCTGTAGAACATCACTGACCTGTCCTCTTAATGACACAATCAGGGCAGTAGCTTTCTTCGGGTACATCCACCCATTTGCTCCTGCAGCGGCTTCGAATTGATTCCGGCACGTCATCCATGACGTCCTTCCATCGAAGGTGGGAGGCTTTACTTTTGCCTTCGCTGTTCGGGCAATCTCCAGGCTTCCGCTTGAGATATCATGGGGACCGCAGTCGTTCATCGCTGGCAACTGAAGCTGAACCCCAAACTCGTCCCCCATTCCGAACACGCGCTCCTCAACTTTCTGTTCTACGGCATCGATGGCCTCAGAAAATTCCTGTCTCCCATTCGATGAATTCTTTTGAATGTCTTCCTCAAGAGTAGTCTCGAGTTGTTTTAGAATCTCGGATTGTTTTGCAACTGCATCTTTTAGAGTCTCGAATTGTTTTAAATTATTTTCAATTTTATCTTTTAGAGTCTCAAATTGTTTATCAATTTCTTCCGCTATTAAGCTTAGATCAGGCTGTACTTGAAACAAATATTTCTCGGGATCCTCACCTTCATTTATTAAAAGGTCATGAAGCCGGTCCTGGAGAATTGTTTTTTTTCCAGACGCATCTGCGTCCCTTTCTTCCAATTCTGCCCTCAACTCGGAGACCTTTAATTCTTCCAAACGTTTGGTAGCCATTTATTTATTTATTTATTTATTTATTTGCACTTCTGTTTATCCCACACTGACACCAATTGTTACGTTTTCGGGTTCCAATAAACAACTCGTGCAATTATTTATTTAAAACAGTCTGTATATTTATATACTTAAAATTATTTAACAATATAAAAATATAAACACTAACGTAACACACTTAAACTACTATAATTTAATTATCACAGGTATTTATTTACATAACTAATATCTCTGTCCGTATTTATGTAACAGTTCTATTTATATAAGACGGCACTACTATATTTATTTATTTGGCTACCACTATCTATTTCCACCACTCGAGACTACCCAATTACTCCGCGATTACTTTTCCGCAATCAATGAACCCCGTCATGAATGAATCCCGGTGACCCACTCGCCTTATATACACTTGCATAAAATGTTCTCGAAGCATTCTCGTAAACTCTGTCTCCCTCTAGAATGTTTGTAGAATATTCCCAGACATTCTGTCTCCTCTGAACTATGCCGTTCGGCGTGGAGATTGATTTATGGTCTCTTTTTGTGCGTGTGACAATTTCGTTTTTATCGCGCCGAGAGATCTGATTCTTTTATTTAATGTAACTCAATTCGTCTGCTGGTTTCGTTACAATATGTAGAAAATACACGGGCGGTGCGATTTCAATGGTGCACTCCAAACGGCGAGTTAATAAACTAAACTTTGAGACTGAAGCGCTCCCGTGACAATGTTCAAAGTTAGAGAGATGTGTAACTGTCATATTTGTATATTTTTTATCTTTTACAGTAAATAATTACTTTCATAAATACATTTATTTTTTCCTCGGTTTGCGAACATCTGTCATGATTCAACACAATGTAATAGTAATAAATTCTGCTTGTAAAATAGATATGCACATAATTTTGCATAATATCTGGAGTTGAAGGGTCCAGTCTACTTTTGTCAAACGCAACGGACTAGTCTGCCTATAGATGACCTGTAATCGAACAACTTTTACTTATAAAATTATGATGGAAAAGTACAGAAATAGAAATAATAAATTGGGTACTCATCGAGTAAATTTTGCCAGGCCACATTTTTAGTCATATCTATCACACATACCTTGAAGAAGAGAAAACTTCATCAAGGCAAGGTTAATAATACGAAATACAACTTTTTTTTTCGTTCTTATTCATTTACATTTACATTTTCCACTTTCGTTCTATATTACATTTAAAAAATATATATTTAATATTATTGTGTATACATTATTCTAGTACATTTCGCTCGATCTGATCATGATTTGTATCAAACTCTAAAATCGAACGAGTATAGCAGTGACTATATTTCTCTCGCTCCCTTAGTCGATTCGAGCCGACTTTACCCGAACGAGCGTTACATTGCCGAGCGTGACGGCTCAGTGTCCACAATCAATGCGCCCATAGAAGTTTTCACTTCAAAAATCGTAATAATTGACGTTTATTTTACTTTATCACATAACAATTAACTTTACTTTGTACGATTTATTATTACTTTTCTTCGATTTTAAAAGTACTAGTGTAGACAAAACTAGACCATAACAACTAAACTATGCGCCGGAATCAGCCCATTCTAAGTTACATTCTGTCAAACGTTCGCTTTCCATAGAATTATAATATTAAGCAGAGTGTCTAAATTGTATATTTTTGATACTTTAAACTCCATTTATTAGAAAATTATATGCAAAGCAGTAATAAAGTACATAATAAACTGTATATGTATATAGAATCGTGCAAATTGAAGTGAAATGTTGTGTTTTGAGCTAAAATAATCATCAATTATTGTGATTTTCATTATTTCTGTTATCTATAATATATGATTCAGAATGTAACCTGCAAAATCGACGCGGTAACTATATGTTTTATTAATTATTTTCTTTTCAGCACCTTCTAGACAATAGTTTACTTGAGTAAATTATTGTCTAGAAGTCTACAGAAAAGAGATAGTTGAGCTATAAGGGATATTACTCATTTTTTCGAAAAAACTTCATAATCGCCTGCACCCGTCAACTACAAATATTCCTCTTTTTTAAATACATACCCATTTAACACGCCAATATGTGATATTTGCAGTTATCCTAGTTATATAGTGAACGCATTGCATTGTTGGATAAATTGTACAATCGAATATTTGTGGTTTCAAAGTGGAATTTTTAAATACTACCTGAACAATTTAAAATGTCTTCATTTGTGGATTCTTATTTGCTTTCCATAGACTTTTTAAATACATACCCATTTAACACGCCAATATGTGATATTTGCAGTTATCCTAGTTATATAGTGAACGCATTGCATTGTTGGATAAATTGTACAATCGAATATTTGTGGTTTCAAAGTGGAATTTTTAAATACTATCTGAACAATTTAAAATGTCTTCATTTGTGGATTCTTATTTGCTTTCCATAGACTTATTTAAGGGTAAACAGGATTTGAAGCGTCCGCTTGATTTTTGCCAAAAACAATAGTGCACTTTATAGATGACCTGTAATTGAGCAACTTTTACTAGTAAAATTATCCGGGGGGGGGGGGGGGGAGTATAGAAATGAAAATTAATAAGTTAAAGAGTTTGCGTTTTTCAGAAAAATGGTAATAAATCAAAAACTTTATATTTTAAGGTATACCTATACTGTATTATTACTTTTTGACTAAGAATTATACGTGGAATACAAAAATGTAATAATATACAGGCTATTCCATTTAAAAAAGTATAACTACGGTCTGCCACCAAGTTATGTAACACTCTGTACAATACCAAATAAATTCAGGAGGTGCTCCTAATGAGTGGCTATCTTAGGAGGTAAAGCGCTTGGAAATATACTTTATAAGATCACAATCGACCTGCGCAGATGACTCACCCAGTATATTGCATATATAGCAGAAAAAGTTTTGCAAGAAGTTGAGGGAAGTCAAGTAAAACCCAAAATTTACTTAAAAAGGCAAGAAGTTGAAAACATCATAATCAATGGGTGAAAATGTGTTTTACATACTACCTGCACATTAAATTATATAGTTATACCACGCGATCATTTAAATTCTAAATTATAGCAGGCGGGATTTTTTTATTAGGTTGTCCAGAATGTCAATTATTGATTAATTAACATTTTGAAACGTCATTTTGACAATTCAAATTGTAAATTAGTACTTATATACCAACTTAATTTAAATTTCACAGCCTGCTCTAATTTAGAATTTAAATGATCGCGCGGTACATATAGAGTTTATTCTTTTTATTTTGAATTAAAACTAATCTACATAGGTATGCGAAAGTGAAAAGACAGCACCCATCACTTCGAGAATTTGTAACAAATGTATATTAAAAAGGAGATTTTAAGTAATACTAATGCTAAGAAATGAAACAACATTAGGTATTATTAGTATGATTTCAAAATGGAGATATAGAAGGCATGTTGATTGGTGATAATGGATATGCACGTTCAAGATATCTGTTAACTCCATTATGAACCCCAATGACAAATCCTGTGTGTCGTGTGTGTGCAATATTTTTAGGCATTAGATTAGCATATAATGAAATATTTTAATTAAAAGCATCTATTATCATAAGTATGTTTTATTTAAAGTAGTCCATAAGCTAAAATATAATAATATCACTTTATACACTCATTCATTCCGTTTTCTTTTTTAACAATTTTATTCTCACAACATGATACTGAATTTTGTGTGTCCATATCGTGCATCTCTCAACATTGAACGTTTCCATTTTAATGTATTTAAGTTATAATCCTTGGTCTAAAACAAAAGTCTGACAATCGCGTGTTTACTTGTTTTCGATACGCCTATACGCTATTAACAATTTAGTTGTCTAGTTCACTACTAAGCTTAGACCAGCTTAATACGCTATTAAACACCATTATGAATACACCTTTTTTTTTAGTAGAGTGTTAACTGGATCTTAGTAGCCACAAAATTTGTTTATAAATAAGGTTGGTAGGTACCTATTTATCATTATTTTCTGTCTGGAGGGACAAATAACAATATTTTCCAATAGTTATGTATTTGGTTTTAAATATTCAATATATATATATATATATTATCCCTTCACCTATTGATTAAATTAATGTAAACACATTTAAAAAAAACATGTTCTGAGATTAAATGCGGTATATGTTTATTTACATGTTTTGTTATTACAATAATAACCACAAACTATATTGTTTGTACGATTCAAAAGCTTTATAAGAAAATTGGTCTCATTGAACTGTACATTTGCAGTTTTGGTGCTTAGAATTGTGTTGCAACAAAAAAAAAACTTGTTATGGCTAACGTACCTACTGTTACGCTCAACAATGGATATAAATATCCAATGCTTGGATTGGGAACTTGGAAGGTAATTATAGAATTACAATAAATTCTGCACTTATTTTGATGATGTTTAAAATTTTGTGGTTATTATTACAATAAAACAAAAACATATACATAAACATAAGATTTAAGCGAGAAGCAGAAAAAATCGATTTCATTTTCGTTCTATATTACATTTAAAATATATATATTTATTATTATTGTGTATATATACATTATTCTAGTACATTTCGCTCGGTCTGATCATGATTTGTATCAAATTCTAAAAACGAAGGAGTGTAGCAGTGACGCGTTGACTATATTTCTCTCGCTTCCTTAGTCGACTCGAGCTGACTTTACCCGAACTAGCGTTACATAGCCGAGCGTGACGACTCAGTCTCGTTCAGTGCCCACAATCAACGCGCCCATAGAAGTTTTCACTTCAAAAATAAATTAAGACGGACAACAATACCACACTCTGATACATACTGCTGTGTGCTATACCAGCAACATAATTTATTATTAATATAATGACCACAGACACACGTTGGGCACTATATTACTTATGTTGTCGACTTAATAAATTTTTCACTATATGCTTATAATTGATTTTGTATGTACCAACTTATTTCTTCTCTATTGTTTGCTTTAAGTACCTTTTTGTCTTTGAAAAAGGGGCTATTATTTAGAATATCCAATGCAATTTTTACGCCTTGAGAAAAGTTAGGTTGCGTTTTGTTATGCACAAACCATATCTTCTGTTCATCTTTTCTACAAAATTAATATATTGCTTAGAGTTATTTTGTTTTTATTTTGTACCTACTTAATTTTAAATACTTATTTAACCTGTAATGTAATAATAAAAATCATATTTAAATTTTCTTCATATTTAAATATATGCAACCCATCATACACTTGTGTTATTAGTATTGCTTGGTGTCGAAATTTTTAAATATACATTCCTTTTTAAAATTTATATTTTATTTAACACTTAAACTAGTTCTTAATACTATTCTTGTTTTTAAATATGCAAGGGACCACGGCAATATGTACACAGAGAAACGCATGTTAGCCCTAGGGAACGGCCTTATATAATGTTTGACGAACGTTTAATTTAGATTCCGCTTTTTTATTAAAATGTAACAAAGCCTCATATTTGTTTAATAGGATTGTCAAAAATAATAAATGATAATTTTGCTAACCTTAAATATGTAGTCTGAACCAGATCAAGTGTCGCAAGCAGTGAAAGACGCCATAGATCTCGGTTATCGTCATCTGGATTGTGCACACATCTATAAAAATGAAAAGGAAATCGGAGAAGGTATATCCACTAAAATTACGGAAGGTGTCATAAAAAGGGAAGATCTGTTTATCACTAGTAAACTTTGGAATACGTATCATAGGCCAGATGCTGTAGAACCTGCCTTGAGGGTCACTTTACAGAATCTGAAAGTGACCTATTTGGATATGTATTTGATGCATTGGCCGATGGGTTTTAAAGTAAGTATATTGTTAAAATAATACTTAATTGAAATAGTGTTATATTTACTTCATGTATAACAAAACTTATTAGCAGGGTTTGTTTTTGAATTAGGCAGAACGATTTGAAAATTGCGCTCAAAATGTAACCCCAGTAGAATTAAAATTCAATATTGACAGGTACCTAGCAATCACCCTATATTTATATTCTATTCGATTTAATAAACATACTGACAGCCGTAGTCTCGATATAGTTTGTGATCGCAGCTTAGAAATTAATAGCACTTATGATATCACTTTTATGAATTAAAAAACTAGGTATTGTGTTATTGCAGTATTTATTTCAGTATATTTATATTATTTATTAGGTGATTGAATGTAAAAATATATTACTGACAAGGAACCACAATAAGCGTATCATAATTATAGATAAATCAAAATAAGTTATTAGGGGAAAGTGGGGTATAATGATCCCTCTAAGACAAAACACGTCGTAGAGGAAGTACGGTACGAGCAAAAAAAATTAATTTCTTCTAAGAAAGAGACCATACTTGTCTTAGCACTTTGGTATGGTCGTCAAGGTTGACTCATTAAAAAACTTTACTAGAAATGGATACAATGTATACTTCGCAAAAGGATCATTTTGCCTCAAGGGTAGGGGCAAAATGATCCCATGAGGCGGGTAAAACGATTACATTCCCACTAATAGCATTTTTGATTGACTTACTTAGTATAAGTATAGCAACACATTAGGTAGAGATTTTTAATAAAGTTGTCTTTACTGCAAATACAAAAATAATATATTTTCTCAAAAAAAAAAAAAAAAAAATCAACAAAATATTTTTTAGGAACTCAAAAACTGACATAAAATAATGATTAAACTAAAATTTAATTTGTAGTTTAGTAGGGCTACTTGAGTATGGAATACACATCTGGTACATGTATAATCCTCATCATCGTCGCTAGCTGCTGCACATTCATCATGTGCCCATCCGCGACACGTAGTGCATTGGATCCAACCTTCTCCACTAACAGACCTTTTAAAACTTCCACCGCACAATATGCATTCAGTATCATCTGAATCGTCACTAGTACTCCCACTACTCTCTCGGACCTGTTCTTTTTGTTTATCCTTCTTTGTTCTTTTTGAAGTCTTAACTGCTTTAGTTTTACCCAGTCTTGCTTGTTTTTTCTCCTTCTTCCTTTTTCAGCTTCATATTTTTCCCTCTTTTTTTTTCAAGGTTATCCTTGTATGGAGTGCTCTTGAGAATTACAGTACCAGTTGACTTGCGTTTATTCCTACTTCTTTTCTTGTCAATTTTTGGAAGAGGATGACAAACGGAGGGAATAGTAATAGTAAATGAAGAATTATTATTGTGGTGTTGCGATTCGGGTTCCAAAATGACGGCATCTGGGCGCAAATTTGAACCTGGAGTAGGACTTTTGTGATGTTTTTCTCCTACGACGTTATCTAGACGCGAACTTGGACCTCACAAATGTCTTAGAATTTTATCCAGGAACTGTGGAAATTGATGTCTCATCGACATTGAATATTCTGTGGGAAGGATAATCATATCGTTTTCTTAAGTCTTTCAAACGTCACCACTGGTTTAGTGAAAGCTCTATCGCGAACGGTAGAAGTAGACTCTGGACTTCGCAGACTAATATCTCGATGTCTTGTTTGAAAACCAGATAGCCAGTCTTTTCCGGCGGCCATTTTCATATGTGAAAATGGATGTGGTATATTGTTTTTTTCGGCCAGCTGAAAGGCCAAACGACGAAGATCTAGGGTTGTGATGCCATACATTCTTGTTTCCAGATCAAGAATATGTTGTACCAACTCGTCTTCTTGATCTGAACTAATGACCGTCGTCTTGTTGCCAAGATGTTTTATACTATATACTCGTGGCAATTTTGTTTTTATTTTTGGCTCGACGTTTTAATGACATAATACGAACATTGAAGGTTTTTGCTGCGTTTTTTATAGGCATTCCATTTTTAAACTCATCCAGAGCATTTTGCATACTCTCTGGATCCCAACTTTGTCTTTGCGTTTTTCGTTGGTAGTGACGTGGCATTTTGAAATAGTAAGAAATCTAAATAACAATAACTGAAATAAAACTAAAACAATAAATGGGGGTAAAATGATCCCGGGATCATTTTGTACAATACATTAGGGATCGTTTAACCCCAAACGCACATTCTGACTTTCACCTAATCTAACAAATTTCATTGAGAAAACAGGTCCTAACTACTTGAGGATTTTGAAGTCCAATTATACCATTACAAGTTGTGCACAAACTGGATTCGATAAAGAACAATGCATAGATTTAATACTGATACTACGAAGCACTTACCTTACATCGGAAAGTCACACAACACCGAAATGCAAATCACGAGCTTTTAAACAGGTTTCAACTGATCACGTGGCGTATCCGTGAGTATAGAACACTTTAATTTCAATATTCTCTCACTGTAAACCAGATGACATCATTAGTTTTTGCAAAATGAGGTGGGATCATTTCACCTCCAGGGATCATTATACCCCACTCTCCCCTAACATTATTTCATCGTGGTGCTTGCGGTTTCAAACAGTAACGCATAACAATTTATTGTCCATTGTCCCCTTATCTTAGTTATCTTATGAATTCGACTTTTACAGAAAACCTGTAGCAAACTAAAATTTTGGGTTTTGCATTTAGTTGCTATGATGAATTCTTTTAGTCACATTTATTACATCGTATCAGCGAAACAAAGGAGTCTTGCAATTTGAATATAAAAACTTCAACTAACCCCCTTTTGTTTCTTTTGTTAGTGTTGTTTTGATATTCCCTGCGCTACAGTACCCCCACCCTCTCAATTACCAACGTTGAAATTGACCTAAAACGACAGACGCATGCTGAGTTGTATTTTTTTTCCTGTGTGTGCAGCCTCTCGGGTCATAAGCGAACAAACTGAAAATTTTATGCTGAAAATAATGACTTACAATTTATTTTTGTTTTAATGAAAATTAACTTTTTTTATTATTTTCAATAAATTGATAGTGATTCATAAATATTTTATTATCTATTTTTACTGACATACATAATTTTCTCATTTTTCCTAAACCATGCTGCCATGCTACCGTGATTTTTACTTCGTCATGGAAAAGATTTAAATATCTTCTAAAATATCAAAGATTGGTATAGGACATACTTAACGAAAAAAGTGGCTATTGAAGACCTCAATATGTTCTGTAAAAAATACTGGGAGCTCCATTTAAAATAAATAAATCTTTTGTGTTTAAAGTTTCTTCATTATACAACACCTTCGCGAACACAAAGCATAAATTAAAACAAGTTCTGCCTATAAGTTTCACTTGGCACACCTTGTGTGTATGCTATATCAAATTATTTTGCGTATTGTCATGGCACTCTTGAATTATAGGCAATTAAAAAGACAGCTGTAAATGTCACTTTTTAAATTTAATGTTAAATAACTCGGAAACTATTAACTTTAGTGAATAATTACTCTTAATAAAAAATATTTCTATTTTAACGCGAAATCCGTATTTGAACTTATATATAGGCTGTTCAATTTAAAAAAATATATCTACTTTGCGCCAATGATTTATGGATCACTCTGTATACGTGTATCCATCAGTAGTAAAACAAATAAATATATTTATATTATCATACAATTTTACGTAAAGTCAAAATGACATTAAATACAGGGTTGGGTGATCAGAAAACTATGTTAAACATTTTATCCAGAAAATATCAGTATCTTGTTATTTTTAAATAGCAACCTACATTTTTTCCAACTTCATTGGATTGCACGTTCAAAATTAGGGGCAGTATGTATTTACTTCCCTATAACGAAACGTCTTAGTTTCAGAGTTATTTTGGAAAATGTATCAATTCCTATAAAGTTTTATTTTGTATAATCAGTTAGGCTATGGAAACTCATGTAAATAAATAAAAACCAAATAAATCATTGTTTAATAATGTCCTCAAACATTTAAATGAAAACTATACAATATATAGAAGAAGTAGTCTTAATAATTGTTTCTAATAATCTTAAATAAAGTTTTCAAACACATCACCACCTCTTTCTAAACACTTTCTTACTCTTTTTAAAATGTTCGTACGCGTGGCACGCTGAATCCTGGTACCGTCTAGATTATTGAACGCGCCTCGCACTCTAGCCATCATATCTTCTTTGGTGGTAGCCAGGTATACTGTAAACTTTATCTTTAACATAGCCCCAAATAAAATAATCTAGGGGCGTTAAATCGGGTAATCGCGGTGGAAACCTATAAGGTCCTTTATTTCTGAGCTTCTTCCGCGGACAGTGTATTTAAATTTAAATTTATGACGTTTCTTAACATGTGTATAAATCGCTCACTATTTAAATTTTCTTCATAAAAATGCAAAGCAAATATTTTGTCATGTTTAATAGCACAAAATAAATTAAAACTCCAAGACTCTTGGAAACGTCTTTGCCTAACAACTCGAGGATTATCTTCGGACCAAAAATGGCTATTGTGTCGATTAGATATTTCATTTCTACAAAACTTTGCTTCATCTGTGCATATAAGATTTTTTGTGAAATCGTCGTCTTTTTGTGATTTCATTAAAAACCACTGACAATACTGCGCTCTTGTTACAAAATCAGCTTCATTATGTTGAACAGGTTGAAATTTGTAACCATGCCACTTGTTCTTTTTCAAAATTCGATGTATACTCATTCTGGATGCACCTACTTCAGCTTCTGCATCCCTTAGAGAATTACTTGGATGTGCTCTAAAGTAAGCAAGTGTTGTTACCTCGACATTTTCACTATCAACGACAGGGTTTCTTTTGGTTCTTTTCGGCCAGAATGATCCGAAGAAAATGCAATTTTTTAAAAAATTGCTTTAGATACTCTTGGTAGGCCTTGACTGATTTGGATATTTCTCTACATAAACACGACAATGTCCTGTCGCCATATATTATTAGATTTAAAAAATCTTCGTTATTAAATCCAGATCGCGACATTATTATTATTATTATTATTATTATTCAAGTATTCAGAAACGGAAGACAAAGAAAACGCTGAACAGCACTAGTAAATACCTTACTGATGACAGGTAATAAGATTGCAACTTATTTTTATTTATTTACATGAGTTTCCATGATTTACAGGAATTGATACATTTTCCAAAATAACTCTGAAACTAAGACGTTTAGTTATAGGGAAGTAAATACATACTGGCTCTAATTTTGAACGTGCAATCCAATGAAGTTGAAAAATATGTGGGGTGCTATTTAAAAATAACAAGATATTGATATTTACTGGATGAAATGTTTAACATGGTTTTCTGATCAGTCTGTATTATTTTGAAAAGTTTATAATACCGCATTTGAAGCAGTATACTTTCCAAAATAATTACCTAAAATGTTAAATATGTGTATGCATTCAAATATTGGGAATGTTGTTATGAGTAATAGTCTGCAGCTGTCAATTTTTTTACAAAAATTAAAATACTTCAAAAATGACCAACTTTAGAGGCAAAGTTTATCAGACAAACTTTCCTTAAAATTAAGTTGGAAATACGAATCAATCATAAAAAATGGGGTATTCTATTTAGAATAAGGAAGTTGATATCCATTTCCGGTGTAACCGGAAGAAGCACAAATTCAAAACTATTTTAAATCGAAAGAGCTTAAGGCGAAACTAATATTTGCAAAATTTCAAAACTCAACTCTTATTAGTTTACTATATTGTTCTAACGAAATCTCGTCGTGATATACCCTGCATGTAAAATTCCTTTAAGAGTAAGGTTCTCTTCCCGTACTGTGACCACCGGGTGTTTGATAAAAATGAACCCCTAACATCTAAACTAAAAAAAGAAATGTTGTTTCAAACACTACAATAAAAGAGCGTGCAGTATATTATATTTAACTACATTTATATCTTTCCAGGAAGGGGATGATCTTTACGCTCGAGGAACCGACGGTAAAATCCAATTTAGCGATTACGATTATGTGGATACATGGAAAGCTTTGGAAGCGGTGTACAAGAAAGGTCTTGTGAAATCGATTGGTGTTTCGAATTTTAACAAAGAACAGATTGAAAGATTATTAAAATCTGCCGAAGTGGTTCCTGTCGTTAATCAAGTATGGTTCTATTTTGCTTTAATCGCCATTTCAAAATCATCACAAAACACTTGCTTCAGGTCGAATGTTCACCGTTCTTAAATCAGAAAAAGCTGTCTGAACTTTGTTCGTCCAAGAACATCAAGATCACTGCTTACAGCCCGCTAGCACGTGCAGATCCGCAATTATTAGAGGACACTAAATTGAAAGAGTTAGCTGCAAAATATAAGAAAACAGTCGCGCAATTGGTTCTACGCTACCAAAAACAACGCGGTCATCTCGTTATTCCAAAGTCCGTGACGAAGTCAAGAATTGCCGAAAATATAAGCATTTTTGATTTTGAATTATCCGCCGATGATATGACCTATTTGAATAGCATCGATCGTAATGCTAGGACTGTTAAATTTGAAGAGTAAGTTTGAAATATGTACGCGTTGCCAGGCAAAATTGATTTTCTGTAATAAGATTATCATGGCAGCCTCAATATATTACATGGAAAATATCAAAGAAGTAAAATCAGTTTTGTTTGTCAACATGTATCTATAGGATTAAAATGAAATACGTGTATCCTTTTTAGTAAGTATACACTTCTGTAGGTATCTAGTAGAATTATCGTACAGTTTTTATCAAGTATTATATTGCCGAAAAGACGATACCAGCAAGTATGTAAAAGAGAGTGTCGTATCTTGAAAATATAGTGTTCCCCGAAGCACCATATCCACAATTAGGGAAAATAAAGAAAAACTTATCAAGACTTAATAAATTCAGCGTACTCTGAAAATGTAAAAAGATTTCGTCGCTTTACCTATGAAAATATTGGCAAGTAAGTGGTGGAATGGTTTACTTCTCATAGATCACAAACTTTACCAATAAAGGTTGCCTGAGCAAATATAAAACAAGGCATAATATGGTTGTTAAAGTACGCAGTGGGGAATCTGCATCTATGTTCAAACTGAAAACTATATCCAACAGATCTTACGTGGTTTCATAGAATCCTACAGGCCCAGTGATGTATTCAATGCGGATGAGACGGACTTATTCTTCAAATGTTTTTCTAATGAGGTGTTACTGTGTGTGTCTGGGTACAGATAAACTAAAAGTCATTTTGATTGGTAACAAATCACGTTGTTTCAAAGGGGTAAAATCCCTTGGATTGGATTATTATAGCAACAAGAAAGCGTGCATGACGTGCGAAATTTTTGGGAAATGGCTGTTATGTCTTGATCAAAAGTTTGCTGCACAAAATAAAAAGAAATCCTATTGTTCTCAGATAACTATATTAGTCATTCCAAAGGTATCCAGACACGGTTGAATAATATAAACATTGAATATTGTCTTCCGAACACAATTTCCATACACTACAGCCTATGGAAAAAAGCATCATAAAACACCTGAAGGTTTACTATAGACCAAATAACTTGTTACGAACCATTTCTATGTTTGAAGAAAATAATGAAGTCCTTAAATTCACGTTGTTAGAAACAATAAAAGACTGCCGACTTTGGACGCTACCCAGGTTGAGATGATGAAGATTGGCAGAACTAAAAACTTGCAAATGACTCAGAAGAAACTGAATATTTATGGTGGTGAACTGCAGGGAGAAAGTATCCATGATTATATAGATGTTGGCAGTGTTGTGCTAGTTTGGGGCATACTTACTGATGCTGATATTTTGGATAGATCATCGAGCATTCTTATAAACGAAAAGGTAGATTCAAGTAGGTCAGAAGAAAAAATTGTATAAAAAAAGGTTCGTCCACTAGATATCGAGGGCGCGTTTTCAGTGTTTTACAGCATTGGAAATGAATGAAAATGTCCCTGAACAAATCTTCAAAAACTTCCACGAAACAGAAACATAATTTGAGAACAAGCTTACAGCAATTATTAAACAAACATGTCCATCTTTCTAAGCTTCTTTAATTATATGTATGTTGTACATACATATTATGATTTATGTATAGAATAGGTACGTATACTGTATGACATGGAAACTGCAACACCAAGAAGGGGTGCGGATTTTTTGACCAAACTTGGTAGAAACGTATAACTAGTCAAAGGCAATAATTGATTAAAATTTCAAAGAAAAAAAAACAAAAGACTAACACAATTTAACATAATTTTTATTAATAATGCGTTGAACCGCCCCTATTAGTGTCACACTCCCTCACTCTTCGTGGCATTGATTCGACTAGGTGGTCGATATCCTCTTGGGGTATGGTGTCCCAAGCAACCTGTAATTCATGCCGGAGAGCTATTAGTGTCTGCGGGGGATTGGTAAATTCATAAGTTTTCGTCCCATAATGTCCCACACATGTTCTATTGGCGAGAGGTCGGGGGATTTGGGTGGCCATGGCAGGATATTGACATGAGCCTCTTCCAAGCGATTTATAGAAATTCTCGCTACGTGGGGAGGGGCATTATCCTGCTGGAAAAGTGGGTCTTCGAGCGTTTGAAGATATGGTAGAATATGGGGTTCTACCACCTCATCAATGTAACGCTGGGCGTTCATGGTGGTTTGGATGAACACCAATTGAGACCTACTCCCATATGCTATAGCACCCCATACCATAACACCCACTGCTCGATGCACATGCCTTTCAACGGAAAACTGAATATCACGACGTTCCCCACGTCTTCGTCTGACCCTCATACGGCCATCATGCATCCCTAGACAAAATCGAGATTCATCACTGAATACCACCCTGTGCCACTCCACGTTCCAGTGCAGTCGCAATCTACACCACTCCAAACGCTGCTGTCGGTGTTGAGCCGTAAGTGGTAACACAAGATGTGGACGATAAGATTGTAAGCCGAAACCCCTAATTCGACGATAAACGGTTCGAAGGGTTACAGGACGACCAATATTACCTAACCACATGTCAGCAATTGATCTGGTACTGGAAAACCTGTCTCTTAGTGCCATTAAGCGAAGGCGGCGGTCCTGTATCTCATTAGTTCTTCTTCGGCCTCCGGTTCCTCTTTGGCGTCTTTCCTGACCTTCCCTAGTCCATGATTGATAACAGCGCATAATGGTGGATTGGTTCCGGTTAAGGCGATTTGCAATTTCCCTGTATGAAAAACCACCTTCTCGCAAACCAACAATTCGACCTCTGTCGAATTCGCTTAATTGGCGATAATTTCCACGTTGCCGCACTCTAGGCATAATAAAACTCTTTAAACACGTTAAACAAAGGTATAATAAGACAAAGTCGTTGACATTAATTTCAAACAAACAATTAATACACCACACATTAATGTCAGCGAAAACTGAATGAAGTGTCAGATGTGTCATGACCACTTGATCTAGGTATCGCAACAAAATTTTAATCAATTATTGCTTTTGACTAGTTATACGTTTCTACCAAGTTTGGTCAAAAAATTCGCACCCATTTTTGGTGTTGCACTTTCCATGTCATGCAGCATATTTTAAAAACGAATTTGTAGCCTACATGCATTGTTTTACTACATATAAATGTCTTAAAAGAGATAGTTATGTTTCTTATGTAAATGTTTCGAATGATTTTTTTTCATTACAGATTATGTCTATTATGCTTTACTATTTTCATCTTACTCACTTTAACGCTAGCTCTTTCTAAATCGAACAAATTAAAGTACCCCATGTGAATTTACTTTAGGGAAAGTCTACTGTGTTATGTATTTACAATTTTTATTAAAACTCTTCTTTGTAAGGATTTGATCATTCAATTTCTTTTCTTAGAGAAAATTTTGTGCATGAATCAATTGCTAAAACTAATTCGTTTTAAGAAAATAATACCTGTTATTCGTAAGTTTTCTTTTGTAGGACAAAGGATCACAAATACTATCCATTTAATGCTGAATACTGAAGAAATTATGTTCTTGGACTATCTTATCTACATCACGAATTATTGGAATATGTATAAACCTATTATTCTTAATAACATACTATGTAATGTTAAATTTTCATTGTAATTTGTTTTAAATTGAATACAGTTTTGAAATTTGTTTTCTTTATTTTTGTTAAAATGGAATATCTTTTACACATGTTAACACGATCGCTGCCAGTAACTTTTTGCAAAACTTCACCAGGAGCCAAATATGTTTTCTTGATTTATTGGCGTCAAAATTGCTGTAAATGTATATAAACTCTAATAAAAGTCTAATCACAACGTGTTTAGTCACCTAAAACGAATTTTGAATTTGTGTCGCCATATGGTGACAGTGGCACATCCGACTAACAGAATATGCCACTGTCGTCATATGGCGACACGAGTTACGTTCAGCATTGTGTATTTTTACAGTCATTTTTGCAAAATTAATTGAAAATGACGTACACGATTGCACTATTCTACTATGCCAGACAGACTTATTTGTATTGAAGTAATAACAAGGATAATTTGTCGCCATACATACAAACACTTTCCCACACGTGACACAAAGACCGTAAAAAAATGGAACCGGGGGTAAAATATTTGTAGAAATTTCTTTCTGAAGTAATGATTGCACTATCATACTATGCCAGATAGACTTATTTGTTTATTTGTATTGAAATAACAGGATAATTAGTCGCCAGACAATACCCCGCACGTCAAACAAAAACCGTAAAGAAAAAAAAGTTAACCAGTGGTGAAAATATTCGTAAATTTTTTTTCCCAAATGCCTCTGCATTCAACTTTTCAATCCTGTGAAATCTGGCAAATTGGTTTGCATTGACGTGAAATCGAAACGGTGTCGCCAAATGGCGACGGTGGCACACGCGGACGATCGAGTGCGTCGCCACATGGCGACAGTGGCAGCGAACGTGTTAAAGGGTTTATAGAAAGCTTGTAGTACCTATAGCGTCCTGATTAATATTTATTTGGGTCCTTCATTACTGCAAGATATCGAGAATTGTTGCTCTTTGCAGAATTTCGCTCCATTCGCAGTTGCTTCACTTTTCGTCTACAACTAACGTCCTTCCGTGTGTTCCTTTTTGATCCCATTTTGCTTTCAAAATACTATTACATGAAAGCCCGTTGCATTTTTAAAATTGTCAATAAAGTTATTATATGTTAATATTTGGCTATTCTGTGTAGTAGGCAAGCATTGCTAACGCATTTATATTGCGTAGATGACAATTATAACAAACTTCAAAAGATAATTATGACAAAAGACAAAAAGTGACGGTCCTGAAATGGCATTTTCCTGAAATCGTCCATATTTTGTCGCTTTACTAAACATTTTTGGATCAAGAAAGTAGAATTTGCCTGACCCACGACAGTCAAAACCAGACTAGTATGATTTTACTGAAACGTCATTTTATGTAATTTTTGAAAGAAATATTAAAATGTGCCTGTAGCTTACAAATAAGCAACGGTGTGTGGTTTGAGCTGATTGTAGCGCCAAGTATGTACTTTGTATATAGAGCAATATTAAGGTCCTCTTCTCCACTAACAACAATAAAACGTCAAGGTTTGTGTGTTTTTGAATCAGGAATTTTGACAACTAAAATGTCCTCTTTGTCTTCAGTGTCATCAATAGACATTTTCATTAGCTCATCACACCTCTGCTCGCCCAAATACTATGACAACCGTCAATAAAAACAGATAATTAAATTAAATTAACTCGTAGATATTTCATTTACCTTCATCGCAATCAGAAAGTGCCCAATTTCTGATCGCGAAAATCTCTTTGATTTTTTTGCTTGATATCTTTAGCTGCACAAAACAAAAATAAATAGAAACGTTCTTTTATTAATATTTTTTGTTATTTACATATTTTTTTATATATAACCAATATAATACAAATCATTTGTGTCATAAAAAATTGCGAAACATCGTACATACATAATAATAGGATAATAACAGGAAAGGAAATTTAAATCGAAACAAAATATAATAAAAACGGATCAATCATCAGAATCGTCACACTCGTGTATTGTGGGTGGTATCGACAGTGCGTTGTGCTGCTGGGATTGTTGATTTTGCGCTTGTGAAACACCGTTCGGCAGATTAGCAGCCGTGCAGCTATCGTTATTATTATAGGAGTGTCCGTCTTTATGTCTGTTTTCGTTGTCCACTATTTCGTAATCTTCAGTGTCGACGAAGTCCTCATCTTCCTCTTCCATGTTCCTCTGCAAGCTCATCAGTTTCATCTGATAGTAACGTTTCTCCTCGTTTATGCATGTCAAGTCTTTTTCTTGTTCCGCTATGACTTGCCTGAGGTCCGAGATAAGATTTATATCTTCCTGTCTCGATTCCCTCCTTTCGTATCTCGATCTGACTTCTTCAAATCTGAAACGTAGACAATCAGATTTGAACTTAAAATTATGTTCAAGTTAAGCTCGAAAAAGTTTGGTTTTTTTAAAAAGTTTTGGTGTTTCCAGCAACAGATAATTTTGTTGATAATAATCTCCCAGTTAAAGTTATCTGTGGATTAGAACTCGATTATAGTAGGGATAACTATCTGGCAGCTAAATATTAGTGATTAGATTATCTTATTGTACAAATAGATTGGGAAAGTTTCCATTCTAGATATCATGAACGTAAACCCTTTGGAAAACTCATAAATTACTAATTCGTGGTGCAATCATAATTTATCTTTTTAAAAGATTAAAATATCCGAAATTTTGGTGACAAATATCTTTCGAAAGTCACAATTTATCGTTGGATGTGAAATGTAATCGAATGCGCGACAATTCCTGACGTCATTATTGAGAGTGGTAAAGGTTTATAATCCAAACAAACCGTCAGTCATTTTTCTCCCGTGTAAATTAAATGGTGTGACCGTAAGAGAGTATTTCTAAGTATTTTAATAAAGAATGCCTACATAAATTGACTCTTTTCACATTTCTATTCTTCAAAAAAAAACATAAAATTATAATTTTCAAAGAATTTTACTGAATTTGTATATGCAAAACTTGTATTAAAATAACTTTCTATGCTGGATACAATTTATTAAATATTGTTTCTTTTCTTGAAATATCTTGCTTTGTATTATTGATATAGTTAAACTTGCAAGCTCATAAAGATTTTCAACAGAATAATAAAGAAAAAACAGTCACTGCTTGTAGTAAACACAAAGATATATTGTATATACATCTAAAAATACATGTTTTTTATGTGTTAAACTATAATGAACCGCTAGAATTCATTTCAAATATCATACCAACACATGGGATTGTGAACCTTGTCCTAGGATAATAGTAGCGTCAGCAGAAAATACCCGTATATATGATTCAAAAGCAATCTGTAATAAGGATCATAAAAAACGGAAGTAACTTAAAAAAATATCAAGAAAGTGGAGCATCGAGAGCATCTCGATTGAATACGCACATCCCATTTTAAGCTTAGAATTAAACATGTAAGTGTCGCGAATCTTGGACTGCGTTAGAAAATACTAAAGAATATATATCAAGCAATAATTTGGAGCGCTATGACTAGAGCCAAGTTAATATTTTGGGAAGATACGAGGAAGCGTTTTTAAATTCGCGGGTTGGATAGTAGTAGGAAGGAGCCTTCATGTCGTAACGTGTCAGTGATTCATTATTAGTATAAATATAAAGTTTTAACACAATCTCGGCAGAAATTTTTAAACTATCGTCGACCAAGTAACTTAATCGAGAAAAAAGTGATAAATATGGTGGTCAGCTAAAGAACACACAACTCACAGGAATGACTGAAGTATCTGATACAACCCTTTTTAAAATACTTTATGATCATCTTCAGGTAAGATTGGAGTCGAGAATGCTCACTTCGCCCAAAAACAACAGCGGGTGGAATGTGCCTGTGCATGTTTCGACCACTCTAATGTAGGCAGGGATGGTGTATTGAGTCGAATTGTTACTGGGAATGAATCTTGGGTTCATAAAAAAGGCACATCTCCACCCAATAAGTTTAAGGTGTCACAGTCGGCCGTTAAACTCATGGCTACTTTTTTTTGGAACTCAGAAGGAATCCTGTTAATTGATTACAAAGTTAAAGGCGTTTCCATAACTGGAGGATGCTACGCGTTAGTGGTTAAAAGGTGTCATTAAAGAAAAAAGAAGGGGAAATTTTATGAATGATGTTCAGCTCCTGCACGCAATGCTCCCGCCCACAAAATCGTGTTGCGCTGGCTGCCCTGCATAAAGGGGGCTTCCAAATTTTGAATTATCCACCCTATAGTTCAGACATGGCTCACAACGATATTTAGCTATGACCTAAAATAAAACAAGCTGCTTGAGAAGAAACTTACGAGCAAGAAAAAGTAAAAAACACACACAAAAATAAAACGTTTTTTTAAAATAAAATACATAAGCTAATTGTAAGATGTGATTGTGTGCTTGGGAATATATTGAAAAAGAAAATAATTTTGTATTTGTATTTTCTCTACTTTTCCCTCATTCCGCGAATTTAAAAACGTTTCCTCATACGTTGGCGTCACCACAATATTCTTGAAAGTAAATGCCAATCTCAATACTGTGTATATCATATGGCAAGACAAATTGATACAATCAATTTCTGAAAAATGATCTGAAATTGATCATAAACAGTTCTCTTTTATTACGACAACGTGTGTTCTCACACCAATCAAGTTCTTCGTTAAACATTAGCTCGGTTGCGATCACTCATACATTGGCAAAATCTTAAACATGGAAAATTAGAAATCTTGGTGAACATAAACATAAAATGGAAAATAGATGACAGATGGGCAAGCTTGAAATCTGAGTAAAAGGGTGAAATTTACAATGAACAAGATTGTCGTTAGCTGAGAGAAAGTATTTATCTCTTTCAGTCAGATAATTTCAGAAACAGATAAAGAGAAGAAATACCTGTAGGCCGATGAAGACAAAGATAGGTACCTATTTAATACGCAAGAGTTGCTCCAAATCAAGGAAGTAAATCATAAGTAATTCTGAAATAAACCTTAACGTAAATTAGATATTGAGATAAATTATCTAACACTTTAACAAAAATAATGTTAGAGATAGATAAAGAAAGGAAAAGAAAGTCATATAGACTGACAAAGAACTTAAGGAGAATAAAGATCTATATGAAGAAGATGAAGGAGAATTATGATAAATTTACTGATTTACTATACAGAAAATCTTCCTGATATAGGTTAATTTTATTGTCCACAAAAGCTTTAGACGAGCGACATGCAATACTTCTCAATTCACTACTTTAATTTTCTTTTGACTGAACCTATTTCTGTTATTTTTTTGCAATTAAAAAAATAACGTTTTATAAAACTTAATTGTGACACAAAGACTCATACATATTTTATTTCAATACATTTACTTACAGTTTTGTTAAACACTGGCATTTCCTCTGCAAATGATCTATGGTGGTTTGGGATTGTTTTTGGACGTGGTGTAATTGTGCATCGTATTGGTTGCGCTCTTTTTCATGAAGGGTCTGCATTTTCGCCATCTCTTCTTGAAGACCTCTACATTCAATACAATGAGACGAAATTTTGTGGTTTTAGAAAAAAATATCGAAAACAGTTTGCGTTATTTCTTTTTTGCGTTTAGTATCTTTTAGTTAGTTTATTTAGTACTGGGTTATTATCGGATTATGGATTAGGCATATAAAAATGCAATACCAACACAACAAAACACTCTTGTATAGCGGTTATCACATTAGAAAAAATAACGAAGAAAATATATAGATATAAGTGTAAATGAATATATAAAAAGAACGAAAATAATGCTGGTGAAAAAGGTGTCAAAATACATTAAAATAAACATCAAAATGCATGAAATAAATGCCACACGTTTCTTTTTAAATAATTTGCTGCTAATTTGGGATTATATAGCATTCTTTTTAGTCAAAGTTCCTTTTCTTTGTGAAAGGAGAAATGCTGGAAGAAGTATATCCACAAGATTATGTAGATGAGAAATCTGGAATGTGTAAGCATCCAGGCCAGTAGCGCGAATAGGACCACCGTTAAGGCTAAGCCTTTTGAGAATTCCTTGGATTGTCTATGGGGCAGTGAAAAAAACAAAAAAAATTATATTAGTATATGTATATGTGATTAATATTAGTATTATTAGAATTAATTATGAGTTATTAAGATAATCTTTTCAAGAATTAAGATTTTATGACCCTGTTAGATAGGTGTGACTCTTCAAAGAAATGTTAATGCTTCATTAACACGTAACACCACAAAAATTAAGCTTTAAATACAGCCTCAGTAATCTTTGATAATAGTTACACACGTGTTTAAAAGTAGCAGGTGATATACTGAGTGTTCAGTAAATGCGCTTCTTTTTAGACAACTGTCACGCGAATAAATTTTTCGTTACTGTTTATTATTGTTATTAGTTACTGTTAGTTTATGTTGAGTTCTTCTTCTCTGTCATTCTTCCTTTTCCTCGTAGATCAATACTATGCCATGTTATTACTATCTTTTAGCCCCCTCCTGATGTCTGATGTCTAATGTCCAGCTTTCCAACTATCTCTCTAGTGGTCTGCCTAGTAGCCTATAGCTTTGCGGTTTGGTTCTTTGCCCATTTTTCGATTCTGTTCTGGTTCATTCTAATAATTTGTTCCTTCTACTGTCGTCTCCGAGATCTAACCCATCTAGCTACGTCTTCAGTTTGCAATTCTTCTCTGATGGCGTTGATTCCGATTTAATCACGTAATGTTACTCTTTTTTATTGTTCTAAGAGATTTTATGTCCGTGCTTCTCATCAAGCTCTTGGTTTTTGATGTTTCTGCGCGAGTTTCAGCTGCGTATTTTAAGACAGACCTTAAGTTTTATAAATCCTTACTAAATTCTGTGTTGACATAAATTTGTCTAAACTTAGAAGTTGGTTTGATATTGGTAAAATTTAATTTTTTCAATGAATTACATTGCTAATTTCGATTTCACCAGAAATCTAAACAGATCTCGAGAGAAAAAATAAACCATTAATTATAAAGTTTGGTATAGAGAGATGTAACCGGTTGGTCATGCACAGTGACAGACGCACAGACATGTTTGTAAAAACCACTTTTTCATTATCAAGAGACTTCAAAACGTGGGCACCTGTAAAAGTCCCGAGATCGAATATGTTCCTCATCATAATATTTCAGAAAGTAGAATGTGGTTAATTTAGGTTAAGATAAAATCGCTCATTGTTTTTTTTGATTTCCTAAAAAACATTTGACATTTTTATAAGTACTCCGATTTAGAAATAGCCAGAACAGAGACTTAGTAATTGATTTATTTGATGGGTTAGTAAAACAAATCTTATTTCTTGAAAAGACTTTCTTTGTGTTTCATCAATATTTAGTGCATACATAAATGAATACAACACATCTGCCTAGTTCATGCCATGACACTTATGTTTATTATTAAAAGAAATTTTTGGCAAGAAGCATATGTGTTACGTAAGATCTAACAAACGAAGGGCATTCGCCTATTTTTATTCGTACAGAAGTAGAAAAAAAAATAAACGAAATGAAAATTACCTTATCGTACAGTTCAGCACTTGTATTCCTCCTTCTAACGTGTCCACATTATTCTGTAGATCGTCAACCGCTGAAGTTTTACTTGCTATTTCATTCTTTAAACTATCTATAGACTTAAGTAATTCTATTTCTCTAGCTTCGTGGGATTTTTGCTGTGTATGGAATTGCTCTTCTAAGGTCCCGTATTTCGTGACGTATTCGTCTTCAACTAATTTGATTGCATCGTTCTTTTGGTGTATTAAATTAGCCCACTGAGTATCTAGAATGTATTAAAGAGAATTAGAGTAACAAAGGAAATAGTGCAAGTCATATCTTGAGCATGAATCTTCATGATTACTTGAAGAAAGTCATGTCAATGATGTACAGAGTGATCGATAAATAAGAAAATGCTATTCTATGATTAAGTATATATAAAAGACTTCATATAGAGTCATGTTACTAATGCATATTTATCAATATATATATAAACTCTTAATATTTTACACTAGTTTTCAAGTTGAGGGATTGTAATATATACAGGTTCCAAAATAATAAAAACTTATATCATACAAATTTTTAATAGATACTGAAGAGTATGATTAGCATAAAAAATCACATACAGAGCATGAATCAGCAACATTTTTTAAAAAACTGACGTCAGTGATATACAGTATGATCGTTAGTTACGGAAATATACTTTATGGGTGTATTATATGGTCAAATATAATAAAAAATCATATCAACCTATGTCATTAAATACATATTTATCAAGATGTTAAGTATTAATTTTTTAATATTTTACAAGAGTTCTGAAGTCTTACAATATTTTGAAAGATAGAAATAAATAAATAAAATGTGGATTGATATAGAATTTCAAAATAATCTAGACGTATGTCATACAAAAGTTGAAATAGAGAATGATTAGCATAAAAATTCATAAACAGAGCATGAAGTGACGTCAGCGATATACAGTATGATTCTCTATTAAGGAAATATATTTTATGAATGTATACTATGATCAAATATAAGTAAAGACTTCACGTAAAGATATATGATTAAATGTATATTTACAAGATGTTGAGCATTAAATATTTAATATGTTATCCTTGGAGAGATAATAATAAATAAATATACTATATGTAGAAGTATACTAGGATCAAATATAAAAATCATATACGCAGCACGATTCTTCATAATTACTTTAAAAAAAAACGACGCCGGTGATATACAGTATGATCGTTAAATAAGAAAATATATTTTCTGGATATATTTTGTGGTTAAATTAAGTATAAAACTTGATTAAATTTTTAATATTTTACAAGAATTTTTAAGTTCTGCAATATTCTAAAAAGTAATCAGAAATAGAGATAAATACAAA
This sequence comes from Amphimallon solstitiale, assembly GCA_963170755.1. Classification (NCBI taxonomy): domain Eukaryota; kingdom Metazoa; phylum Arthropoda; class Insecta; order Coleoptera; family Scarabaeidae; genus Amphimallon; species Amphimallon solstitiale. The sequence goes on along the minus strand of OY720681.1, from coordinate 34,885,742 downwards.
TTTCCAAAATAATCAAAAGTCTCAGAGATACTGAAGATTATATTTAGCATAAATTAAGAGACCTAATGATTTATTAGTAATCATAGAATGGACAAGCAGTTTTGATTTAAAGGACGATATTATGGATTGGTCACAAAAAAACAAAAAAAAACAAAAGAAAAACAGAGAATTGTTAATTTAAAACTTATAAGAGGGTTACCTAGATTTGAATAAATATACTTTTTATTCAAAAAGTGATTATTTTCAATAGAGATAAATAACATATTTTTTTCAAAGAAAGGAATGTTTGTTTTCCTACTAGACTCAGGCTTATTTGATAAAGGTTAATTCCATGTTGTAAAGAAATATAGTTCAAGCAAAATTATTCTTTATTTATTTTAAAGGAAGGTAGAAGTATATGTTTCAATGCTACACCTGTTTTTGGGTTGATCAATTATTCTATTTACAAAAACAAAAATGTTATAGACTTAAAGAAATAACAATTAATAGTAAATTTTAATACTTTTTGGTGTAAGAAATATGATTAATAAGTATATTATTTTTATCTAACAAATCTGTTCCCTATGTGAAAAAGTATGATTTAGTAATAATTTGCAAAAGATTTCCTAAAAGTATGCCATTCTTGTAAGTGAAGAGTACAAATTGTTTTGCCTCTACAGTGGGAAAATTTTGAATGAGGTTTGTTTCGAACACTGCAAAATCTTATTAAGTCATATTATTCCCAGATCAGTTTGAAAAGAAGATTATTTTAATTAAAAAAAATTGACTTTTTAAGATTCATTATAATCAGATTAAATGTTCTAGCAAAACTTGTAGATTCAGCATATTTTAGAAAATGATGAAATATCAATAAACCAAAAAGAAATCCAGCTTTACACACGAACACGTATATACAGATGACAAATTCCAAGCATACCCACCTAATTCTGCCCTGTGCTGGTCTATCAACGTTTGAATTTTTTGCTGAGAGTCCTTGGCCATCTGTTCTTTCACCAATTCTACCGTTGTCCTCAAAGAGGACAATTGATTTTGACTCGAACTTTCGAGATCTTTAACTTTCTTCTCGTGCTCCATAGTGACCTTCTCTAAAATCATTGGATGCCTGTTAAGGATTAACAATAGTCTAATTTTTCGGCGGAATTACCTATTTCCTGTTCGTGTTCTCTCACTAATTTTTCGAAATTCTGATGATGAATCTTGTCGATTTTGTCCATCAGTCTTCTGAGTTCCATGATGTCGCGATCTGTTTTACTTTGTTGCGCGACTAGTTCATTACGATGTTCTATTTCCTGCGCCTGAATAGCTTCCTTAAGTGTTGAAATCTGGAAAGAAAGATGATTAGTTTATGTGGGTGAACCAGTTCAATTGTTGCGTGAATATCTACTGATTATCTCCATATATTAAAGTTTAATTTTTTTAATATTTTTTATATGCAGAGTTAATTTCAGAAAGTACATATTTATATAAGTAAATTCTTACTCCTTTGTAAGCCTCTTGCAATTTGTCCTCCCATTTTTTCTTGTGCTCTTCGAATTCGTCATCTTTCTGCTTTCTGACAAGTGACATGGCGAAGATTTTTTCCTCGTTATGCAACTGTTCCAGTTCAGATTTTAGCCTTCCGCATTCGTGCAAAAGCCTTTCCTCCCAATAAACGGCAATTTCAGTCTTCTTTTCCTCTAGCTTATTGTGCAGCATCCTCTCTTTGTTGGCGATGTCTTGATGATGAAGCCTCTGTATGTGCTGCAGATTCTCCTTCTCTAGGTCGATGAGTTTTCTCAGTCTTGTCGCCTCGTCTTTCAGACTCTGTTCGGCCTGCATCATCTGCGCCTGTTGCTCGGTCATGTGCTTGATGGAATTCTCTTGTTCTTGCGTTAGACCTCGGAGTTGTTCCACCTCGACCTCATATGATCTTAAGTGGTTTACCTATTGATACATACAATCCAGAAATGTTTAAAACTCATTTAATGTGGTTTCTAATTTTATATTTAAGATGTCCCATATAATAAAGTCACCACTAGCTGGATATATTCTGTAATGTTAATAAAACTTAGAAGATTGTTATGCTTATTTGCTCAATTTTGCTAATATTTGGTGTGCAGTCCAATATAACAGAAAATTTGCTTTTTGAATAGAACAATGTTTCCCTTAATATTATTAGTTAAAAGTCAAATATCATCTAATTAATTTGTGTTCTTTACGGTAACATACCGGATATTTTTGGAACAGACTAATTGAAGAGTTTTTATGGACGTTCGTTTTAGCGAGCACGAGATGGATGAAGTCTTTATCTCTGTATGATTTCCAATATCGGCTCAATTAGAAGCATATGTATTCGTCTGATTGATTGAGCACTCTGGGTTTATACAGGTGAGTTTTTTTTATCTTGAGACAACGGAATGTCTCTAAACCACTGCATCAAATCAAAAAAAGATCTTAATAAGATTTGTTATAATTGAGGGGGCTCACTGAATGGTGCTGAACTCGATCCCCCACCTCCCCCCCAAAGTGAGGGGGGGGGGAACTTTGAAATCTTAAATGGGAACCCCCATTTTGTATTGCAGATTCAGATTCTACGCCATCAAGTATGTAGTTTTTGTTTGAAACTTTTTTTTCGATTCGTAACAGATTGCGCTGTAATTCCAAAAAACATGGTTGTAAACGTCTAGAAAAAATACTCAAAAAAAAGAAAATATGATTTTGTGTTTTTTTTATTTTAACATTAAATAACGTTTCAAAAAGCCATTCAACATCGAAAAACTTTACTTTATCATACCCATTTCAGAAAATGTGCCCTTCCACTTCGATACATTTATTTATTCGCAATTGGAATTGTTGCACACAACTGAGAAGTGTTTCCGGCGTAATCCTTGAACAAGCGTTGGTGATTCGCTTAACCATGTTTTCCCTCGTGGTTGGCACTTCTGTATAAACTTCAGACTTTAAGTGGCCCCACAAAAAGAAGTCAGATGAAGTAAGATCTGGCGATCTTGCAGGCCAAGACACTGGACCACCTCGTCCGATCCATCGACTATTGTAGGCTCGATCTAATACTTCTCGTGCTATTCTTGAACAATGTGCTGGACATCCGTCATTTTGGAACCACATTGTTTGTCGTACGTTCAAAGGAAGGTCTTCAAGTAACACTTGAAGTTCGTTCTGCAAGATGTTTTGATATTTTTCACCATTTATGTTTCCATCGATAAAATATGGACCAATAAGCTTATTTCCAATTATTCCATACCAAACATTTACGTTCCTAGGATGTTCATGTTCAACGTGGCGCAACCAATGGGGATTTTGATACTCCAGTAATGCATGTTGTGCAGATTTACCGTACCGTGATTTGTGAATGTCGCCTCAACAGAAAATAATACTAGAGCAAAAAAAAATTGGGATTTCTTGTATCCGTTGAAGCGCCCATTGACAAAATCGCACTCTATTTTGAAAATCATCGCCATGAAGTTCTTGATGCAAGGAAACTCTAAATGGATGAGATTGCCTACGCTTCAATATTTGGCAGATAGTGGACTGAGAAGCGCGAGCTATTTCTCGAGTACTAATGTGCGGATTATTAGCTAGCTACTGCAGCTAATACCGCGATTTCATTATTTTCTCCAGCAATTGTTTTTCGCAGATTACGTTTTCTTGGCTGTACAGTTCCTTCGCGAGAGAACTGTTGAACGACTCGGTAAAAAGAAGCGCGCCATCGCACATTGTCGGGAAAACGTTGTGAATAGAGATTAACAGCTTCATTGATATTCCTACCACTTTCTCCATAGATGTAAATCATTTCAATTCTCCCTTGTAATGTTATAGCCTCCATTACTGTTCAAATATTCAACACTAACTAATTTGTATTGGATTAATAATTATTAATCTAAATGGGGATCGGACAATGTGTAAGTATTTACAGCTTGTCAAGTACTGAATAAAGTACAATTTTGTATCGTTGAATAGCATTCTAATTGCGAATAAATAAATGTATCGAAGTGGGGGGACACAGTTTCGAACACATGGTTTTTCAAATGTTAGTTTACGTTAAAATAAAAAAAACACAAAATCATGTTTGCTTGCTTCTCTTTTTTGTGTATTTTCTCTAGAAGTTCACAATCACGTTTCTTGCGATTACAGCGCAATCCGTAACGAATAGAAAAAAAAGTTTCAAACAAAACATACATACTTGATGGCGGAGAATCCGAATCTGCAATACAAAATGGGGGTTCCTACTTAAGATTTCAAAGTTGTCCCCCCCTTCCACTCTGGGGGGGTGAGGTGGGGGATCGAGTTCGGCACTATTCAGTGAGCCCCCTACATTATAACAAATCCTACTAAGATCTTTTTTTGATTTTATGTGGTGTTTTAGAGATATTCCGTTGTCTCAAGATAAAAAACTCACCCTGTATATGAAGTTATTCCTCGAGAAACAGGTACTTTCTTTTATTTTATTTTACGTAGTATGTGGAAGTATTGTGATGATGAAAATTTCAGACTTTGAGATTTTTGCAGATGTCCACGTTTTGAAGTCTTTTGATACCGAAAAACGGTTTTTTAAAAAAAAACTCTGTCTGTATGGGAGTGTGTCAGTGTGTGTGACCACGATTGCAGTCAAACAGCTTTATAGGCAGGTACATTACGAGAAAACATAAGTTTCAATAACTTTTATATAAAACAAATTCCAAATTGGGACCGGAAGTAACACTTTTAGTCTTATCGAATAGTGATTTTTTGCAAATATGTTAAATATGTTAAATTATGCATTCTGTATATATTAATCAAGACTACAAAAGTATTTAGAGCTAAATTTGCAATATTTTTTGTATACATGAAATCAAAATTCGGACCGGAAGTAGCACTTTTACTCTTAGCGAGTAGCACTTTTTACTTTCTTATACGTAGTATAAGGAAGTATTGTGATGTTGAAAATTTTCGACCTCGAGATTTTTGCAGATGTCCACGTTTTGAGGTCCCCTGATACCAAAAAAGTGGTTTTTAAAAAATGTCTGTGTGTCTGTGTGTCTGTGTGTGTGTGTGTGTGTGTGTGTGTGTGTGTGTGTGTGTGTGTGTCTGTGTGTGACCACGATAGCGGTCAAACCGCTGTAGATATCAATTCCAAATTTTGTATTTACGAATATAATCTCCCTCTTGAGAACTGATTAGATTTTGAGCAAAATCGGCAGACCGGAAGTAGTAGTTTACTTCAGTGAAAAAATCGAATTTTGCAAATATTTCGTCAATTACTAAGTTTAAACAAATTTATAAAGAATTCAAATGTACTCAAAATTAAATTTGAGAAAAATTGTTTTAATAAAGTTTTTCGAAATTCCTACCGGAAGTAGGTCTTTTACTCTTATCGAAAATCAGTTTTTTGCGAATATCTCGCAAGTCATGCTTTCTAGGCAAGTACATTAAGAGTATAAAAGTATTTAGAACACACTTTTAAATATCTTTTGTATAAAAAAAATTTCAAAATTCAGACCGGAAGTACCACTTTTACTCTAACCGAATAGCGATTTTTTGCAAATATGTCGTAAATTATGCATTCTATATATATTTATGAAGAGTACAAAAGTATTTAGAGTTGGATTTGGAATATTTTTTGTATAAATGAAATTTCAAAATTCGGACCGGAAGTAACACTTTCATACGTATAAGAAAGTCGTGTGGTGGCCACACCTCATTTTTTACTTTCTATACGCAGTATAAGGAAGTATTGTGATGATGAAAATTTTTGACCTCGAGATTTTTGCAGATGTCCACGTTTTCAAGTCCCCTGATACCAAAAAAGTGGTTTTTACAAAATGTCTGTGTGTGTGTCTGTGGGTCTGTGTGTCTGTCTGGCTGTGTGTGACCACGATAGCGGTCAAACCGCTGTAGATATCTACTTAAAATATCTACCTAAAATATTTCGTCAATTACTAAGTTTAAACAAATTTATAAAGAATTCAAATGTACTCAAAATTAAATTTGAGACAAATTCTCTTAAAAAAGTTTTTTGAAATTCTTACCGAAAGTAGGTCTTTTACTCTTATCGAAAATCAGTTTTTTGCGAATATCTCGCAAGTTATGCTTTCTAGACAGGTACATTACGAGTATAAAAGTATTTAAATGATAATTTTAAATATCTTTTGTACAAAAAAAATTTCAAAATTTGGACCTGAAGTACCACTTTTACTCTTACCGAATAGCGATTTTTTGCAAATATGTCGTAAATTATTCATTCTATATATATTTATTAAGCGTATTCGGACCGGAAGTAGCACTTTTACTCGCACTTTTTTCGAATATCTTGCAAAGTATGCATTCCATGGCGATTTATTAAGAGAATGAAAGTATACTTAGAATAGGATTTTATAATTTTTGTATAAAAAAAATCTTGAAATTGTATAGTTTGAAACGCTCATACGTATAAGAAAGTCGTGTGGTGGCCACACCTCATTTTTTTCGAATATCTTGCAAAGGATGCATTCTATAGCGATTTATTTAGAGAATGAAAGTACTTAGAATAGGATTTTGAATAATTTTTGTATAAAAAAATTCTAAAAATTGTATAGTTTGAAATGCTCATACGTATAAGAAAGTCGTGTGGTGGCCACACCTCATTTTTTACTTTCTTATACGTAGTATAAGGAAGTATTGTGATGATGAAAATTTTCGACCTCGAGATTTTTGCAGATGTCCACGTTTTGAGGTCCCCTGATACCAAAAAAGTGGTTTTTAAAAAATGTCTGTGTGTCTGTCTGTCTGTCTGTGACCACGATAGCGGTCAAACCGCTGGAGATATCAATTCCAAATTTTGTATTTACGTGTATAATCTCCCTCTTGGGAACTGATTAGATTTTCAGCAAATTAGGTCGACCGGAAGTAGTAGTTTACTTCAGTGAAAAACTCGAATTTTGCCAATATTTCGTCAACTACTAAGTTTAGACAAATTTATAAAGAATTCATATGTACTTAAAATTAAATTCAAGAAGAATTTTATTAAAAAATTTTTTCGAAATTCCTGCCGGAAGTAGGCTTTTTACTCTTATCGAAAATCGGTTTTTTGCAAATATGTCGTAAATTAGGCATTCTATATATATTTATGAAGAGTACAAAAGTACTTAAAGTTGGATTTGGAATATTTTTTATATAAATGAAATTTCAAAATTCGGACCGGAAGTAACACTTTCATACGTATAAGAAAGTCGTGTGGTGGCCACACCTCATTTTTTTTTTGTAGAACGTTCCTACTGCATCGAAGCACTTGAAGTGGAACGTCTGGAGTGGATATCTGTGTTTTCTTACCCAGATAAGTTTTAGAAAAGTGTTCTTAGATTTTGTTCCTTAAAAATTGACACTAAGAGTAACTATTCTTTACTAAAATAATCAGCGTAATTAAAAATAAGTATGCATTTATTTTTAATCACGTAAGCGGACTTTAAAAACTGTTCTGTATATAACTTAGTTTTGATGCTTTTCTGACTGTTAATCTTAACTTCATTAATTAAATTAAACAGTTTGTTTAACTTTACGGACGTAGTTTCCAAAATATTTTCTGAAGTGTTTTTAGATCGATATAAGTCGGTCGGTTTCATCAAACTTTTTGATAAAAATCCAGGCAAACCTAGTTTTTTTTATAAGTAAATATAGCTAGTATACAGGCTGATTCAATTTCCATCACTTTTATTATATTTTCTTTGTATTAATTATTAAATAATTTTTGAACCTAATTTGCGAAACTTGTTTTATTTTCACATTTAATATTTTCAGTTTTTATTTATATTAATTGGTTGTATACTAAGTATGGTCCGAAACATGTTATAACTTACTATCTTCACTATTTTACAAATTTCTAATTTCTACTTCATATTAGCACCTCTGTGGGTGTTTGCAATTAATCGTCATTAAATTTTTCACCGGACCGATCGAGTTTGTCTTTTATTTTGGCGCTTGTTGTATGTCAATTTTCTATATTTACTTGAACTACCAGCATTATACCTACGGCCTCACAACTGCTGTACATTGACGGGCATTAAACTTGTGATGGCGCCCTATTTTACTTAACATCTGTTTCGACCCCGACTATCTTTCTCTGAGGCGATAGCAGACCGAATGAGAAGGTTACTCACAGGCAGGTGGGTTTAGAGTTTTGTAAACATTTTTGAATTCATTCAGAATATAATATTGATCTCGCATCCCGGCGCCAATAGATATACTCTCATCTAGGTCCTTGCACAGTGTACATGGCATGACATCCATTATAAACATATGATTAAATGGTATGTTGCGCAAACCAAAAGAAAACTCATTGAAGTCAAAAGAAGAAAAATCACAATATGTCTAAAACAAAACCTGTTTTTTTTTTAGGGTGTCACTTGGGAAACATTGCAAAAGCTGTATCATGAGCCTATAATTCGGAAGATAAAACTCCAGGTTGCAATATTTCGAGAGCGGTGAAGATTTCTATAATATCAACCGTTGTAGCAGAAGTAGCACTTACACGTGAGGATCTTGTATAATTTGTTGCATGCCGTAAAAAAGATCTTGAATATATATACAGGTGTCCAGAAACTCTCCTGACAAACGAAGACCGGAGATTCCTCAGATAATTTTAAGACAATTTAACCCAAATCACCCTAGTCCGAAAATGCTTCCTAAGGGAGCTAGAGCTCTTTGGAAGATGGCGCCTTGTAATTAGTTTTTTTTTAATATCTCCCGAACGCTTCTATTTAGAAAAACAAAAACTGGTATGCTTATTTATCCTCTAGAGATGAATCGATTCCATCAATTGCGAATTTCTAGTATCGGTCATAGGCGTCCGTTTTGAATAGGTAAACGGTTATTTAAACGCATAACTTTTCTGTCTTTAACTTTTAAGCATTTGTGACACTAGATTATTAAATTTTCAGGTATTCTAGTACTAAAAGGTATTCTTATTTTAAGTCGGTAGGATACACCGTTTTCTAGAAAAATTGATTTGAAAATTTTTCGGACTAGGGTGAATTGGGTTAAATTGTCTTAAAATTATCTGAGGAATCTCCGGTCTTCGTTTGTCAGGAGAGTTTCTGGACACCCTGTATATATATATATATATAATCAAGTACAGAATTTAATGGGGTAACTCCGCTGAAAATGCAACTGCGGACACTGGTAGGCTGTACCCTGTGTATGTCTCTGATTGATGTTTTTCAGCTCCAAGTAGTTCGAAACACGTGTCCGCAGTTGCATTTTCAGCGGAGTTACCCCATTAAATTCTGTACTTGATTATTCTATGATCAACAATATTTCTTTTCTTTACTATATATATATATATATATATATATATATATATATATATATATATTTATTAGAATTATTTGTGATATCGAGCATATGAATGTTAATATGGCCAAGATAGTAAATAACTTCACTAGAAAGGCATTTAGTAGGTTGATGCTAAAATTATTTAAAAAAATCATCAGCATAAAACATAAACTATATTTTTAGTGTGAAATGTAAAGTATCATGTATTACTTCTTAAATTTTTTTACTAATTTTCATTACTAAACAAAATGGGATGTATGTAGTGATAATGATGGAGTGTCCATAAATCGAAAAAGCCATAACCTAGACTCAAATGCATATATTGAAATCAGCTTAATAACGTGTTAAAATCCAGAGCATGCATAAACTTTATAAACTCTCATATACATATAAGAAAAATAAACACGCAGCAGCAGTTATACAACATTGTAATTTAAATAACAGGGTAATATCAACACGCTTCGAAATCATGTTAACATTATTGGCACCATTGGCGTAAGAAATAATTTTAGATGCGCGAGTTAATTGTATTGTAAGAATAACTGGCTTAGAATAATTTAGTAGAGGCAAATTGGCCTCACTGCACACTGTTATTCCTTGGAACAATTCCTTCACCAACATATTTTACTACCGGCATGCAATGCAATGCAAAACAAGCAAAATTTAGAATAACGCTACTATTTATTATGCCTGGACGAGATAAATTCAAGTAAAGTTAGTATTTTAAGATCTTCTAGGGTATTATAAATAGGTACGTTTTCTTAGATACGTAGGTATGTTATTGAGGTTGAAAAATATTATTTTAAATAACCGTCAGGTTTAGAATACGTTCTGAAAAATATGTTTGTAAGTAATTAAAATTAATTATTGACGGAAAATAATATATTTAAACAATTTTTATACGTTGCAGTTTCATTGTTATACAGTTCTTCGGTCTCTATTGATAAAGCTAACTGGGTACTTTTATAACGTGTGGAATAGTAAAATCCCAAATGAAAAGGTTAAACATTTAATGAGACAGAGATTATAGCCTGTTAATTACAAGTATACTGCATTAATAAAATGTTTTGTGATCTGTGTGAATACCTTTATCTTCGGCTTTCAGAAGTTTATATAAACCTTAATCAATAACTGTTGGAACTTGGAACAAATTAAATTAAAAGAATTCCCGCAGATTTTTTCGTTTTATTTATAGAAGCAAGTCAAGTGCATGGAATCCTATTCAGAGTATATTTAACTCCACGCCTTTAATGTGGTGTTGTGAAAGAAGATTTTAGTAAACAATTACAAAAATTAGTCTTTGTTAAGTAGATTTTTGCTATTTGCAAATCTTATGCTATGTTCAACACTAATTCTTTCCTTCTGCTTCTTTATTTATTAGTTATAGTTTTTCATCTTCCTAAATTCTCACACTAGATGTCACCGTGACTACTCACTTGAAATACATGTATTTAAGTCAAAGTGAGTTTTACTTCATATTGAACGTTAGGAGACAAAGTTTTAAATAATAAGGTAAGTGTGTTATTTATGACTGGTGTATTTAAAATATAATGATAATTTGTTTATGTTTTAGAGATATAAAAGAGAAAAAGAAACGAAAAGGAACAATAGAGTCCCTGTGTTTATTATTTTACTATCTGCATCGATTGATATTTTTATTATAATACTAAACGACTCTTGATATGAATTTAAATTTACACTGCCTTTTAATGGATATATTCAAAGGTTCTTGTCATGAAGTATTATAATTTCACATAACACATGCAAATAAGTTTCATAATATTCGTCTATAAAGGTGCTTCAAATTAAGTTTTAAATATTTTCATAGCGGTTGACCACACAAACACAAAGAGAGAACTGATACTTTTTCGTTATCAAAGAAGTTCAAAACCTGAACATTTGCAAAGTCTCGAAGTCGAACATTTTTGTCATTGCAATACTGATGCTAGGTATAAGAAAGTAAAAGAACGTACTGGATCGCTAAATACAAAACGCAGCAAGAAGCCAAAATAGACAACAAAATAGAAAGATAAAATATGTGACAATATTTAGTTTAAGTATTACTATAGCTTGCCTCAGAACAGAAAGGAGTAATTGCAGTTTCACTTAAATTTTACAATCGAATCTGATACAAACATCAATCATTTCTGATGTATGTTGTTATTACGCTCATATTTAAAAGTAAATTTCATGAAATATTTATATGTTTGGGTTTAGAGTTTACCAGAAATTATTATGTCAACAAGGCATTCAATCCTAATTGTCAGTAGATTTTACATATTGTCACTTGCTCGGTTTAGTTAATAGAAACCCTCGTAATCTTTAGACGTATTTATTACTTATTTTTCCGACTATCTCTATTCGTACCTAAACTACATCTCTTGATTTTCTATAACCTCACGTTGTTCGATACCTTCCTTTGCCTCAGCAGTAGGACGCGGACATGGCCGGTTTAAACTACGACGAAGTTACAACGGAGCAAAGAAATAATGTAAACAACACACGCTTACTGAATAGCACTAATTCATATGGTGAACTGCAACATCTGTTAACGCCCGAGAAGTGCCCGAGAATGAGAGCAAAAACTGCCCAAAAAAATAAGGAATTTATGAGTAAAATCCTTTTTCCATCGGCGTAGATAGGAGCGTGAGGGGTTTTTAAAATTTATTATATTTACCTATATTTCGAAAGAGAAATAAAATTTTCATTCATACTTACGTTAGTTTCGTTTTCTCATTGTTTTGACTGTTAATTACGTACTTCGTAATTTTTGTAATAGTCTGTTTAATACCGGTTTATTGAATCGACTTTTACCAATTATCTTGACGTAAGTGTGCACTGGATTTCGTTTAGTTTCAAAAACATACGCGTACATTTTTAGTTATCATTTATTTAGATCTAGAACGTTGTCTATGTTATTTTTTCTGATATGAAAATAAATTGTCAGTGATTCCGAAATTTATTACAAAGTCTGTAAAATAGCGTTACAGAATGCCAAAATATCGCACGTTTGTCACTTAGCTTTGCTAAAAAATACACAGAAATAGTTTTTATGCAGAGAATTTCGATAGTTTACAAAATTTCGTTACATGTTTAAATGACGATGCTTGAAGTATTTCTAAGTGCAAGGAACTAACACAAATTCCAAATTTAAAAAATCAGTTTTTTATTCCTTCAGGAACACTTTGGAAATTTGCCTAAACTAATCACATATTTTGAAAATCGAAATCTCAAATTAAAAGATGGATTAACCACATTAAGCGTGGGCTGTTAATAATTTCAAATGTATTCCAAGTGACATCGGATGTGGCCTTCGGCAAAAGTTAGACGCAGTTTAATCCAGATTTAATAACATTGCGGCAATTGTGTATGCTAAATAAGCTGAAATAAAAGAATATTTCCAGTACGCACCTATAATCAGTTGTGATGTAGAAAGGACGTTTTCTATCTACAAGTATGTACTTAATTCTAAGAGAACAAGTCTTACAGAAGAGAAAATGAACAAATAATAAGGTAATTTGTATTTTATAGATCACCAGCCACTTGTTATCCAATTATATAAGTAAAATTAAAACATCTTTAAAAATACAACATTTCAATAGTGCGCCCATGGGCGATGAGTCATCAATCGAACGTGTCCGCGCCCTACTCATCAGCGTCTATGCAGTTTGTCTAACTTCCGTGACCGACAGTATCGCTAATTCAGGGCCGGTGCATAGAACGACGTGAGACATATTTGTTACTTTTACGTATCTATGGAAATCTCCGTGGCAATATTAATACAAAAAGTCGCTCTTGTACCATAAATTTATTTAGATAAATCTTTTGCACCTGACAAAATAATAAAATCTTAAATTCTTGACAAAGTACTACATTATCAACTGTTTAGCTGTAATATCAAATTGGTTACTACATTTTAGCTGTGTGTTCCGGGCTTTGGCAGGGTATTTGAATCATTCTTTCGTATTCTGAGACATGACTGAGACTGAGTATACTACAATTTCATATATCCCCATTAAATCTTTAAAATTATTTTGTAACCTAAAATAAATGATAATAAAAATAATATAAATTTGAGTAAAATTAGGTTTTCAACATAATTGAGTAATTTAAATAACTCTTGACGCCAGCAGTCAATATGTTTTAACTAAAAGTAAAAATAAACTATCCGGAAAAATTTTAATAACACAACTATTTAACGACTCCATTTTATATTTAGATATTCAAGGTTGGTGTGTTGGTATGTTTATTTTTGCATTTTTAAATTTCTTATCTATTAGAATTACATAGTAGGACAGCAGAAAATTTAAATAAAAAAGTCATCAAACCATCTCCAATTACATTTTAGATATTTATATATGTACATAATTTCCGAGTTTTAGTAGGTGATTTATCCCCTTCTTAATTTAGTCATTAGAGAAGAAAATAAACAATTATTATGGTCATGTTTATGTATATTTTGACAAGAAGTATTGACCGCACGTTGCAGTTTACGAATATTTGAGTGTTACTCCCAGTTCGTATTTTGAAAGTGACATTCCCGGTTCGAATTTTGAAATTCCTTTTACTTATACAAATAGTCTTACAAAAAATGTTCTTGCCTTAAATACTTTTACAATCTCAATAAGCCTGTGTAAAATGCATCTATTATGAGATACATGCAAAAGACAGTTACTTTCGATCCGAATTTTAAAATTGTTTTTATACAAAAATTTGTCCAGCTTTAATGCTTTTGTACTTGTAATAAATTGTATAGTTTGTGAGATATTTGCAAAAAACAGCTTTTGAAATTTGTTTATGTAAAAATTATTACAAGTTTTACACTCTTAATAAATCTGTATGGAATAAATAATTTGGGAAGTATTTTCAAAAAACAGCTAAGAGTGAAAGTGTTATTTCCTGTCCAAATTTTAAAATTCTTTTTATACAAAAATTGCTCAAAATCTAGCTCTAAATGCTTTTGCATTTGTGATAAATCTATATAAAAAGCTAATAGATAAGAGTAAAAGTCTGAATTTTGAAAGTTTTCTATATTTAATTTATAAATAATTCAAAATCAAGCTTCAGTACTCTCACACGCTTAATATATCTGCATGGAAAGTATGATTCACGAGATATTCGCAAAAAAATATTTTACAATAAGAGTACCTTTCAAAAAAATTTTTAAGACTCACTTTTGATTGTTTTTGTGTTTTTTTGGAGATTTGTGTAAACATAGTAGTAGCGTGATAGTTTTTCACAAAAGTATTTACTACCACCGGTCTACTGATTTCTCTAAAAATCTAATCAAATCTTAAGAAGATGATTATACTCTCAAATACAAAGTGTGGTATTGATAGTTTTAGCAGTTTGGCCAATATCCTGGTCACATACAGAGAGACACTTTTCATAAACCCCTTTTTCGTTATCATGGGACTTCAAATCGTAGACATCTCCAGGCTAAAAATCATCACAATACTTCTTTATAGTACGTATTAAGCAAGTAAATAGAGTCAATATTGATTTGCGTCAGTGGGTCAATTCTGCCCCAATGAGAGAAAATTAATAAGAAAAAGAGGAATAAAATTTCAGGTGGGCAGATTAACTATTAAAACATTTTAAGAATAAAAAGAAGAAACCGATAAACTTGAAGGCATTAGACCAGCGGAGGTATCGTGAATTTGTTGATTGTGTTTTCGTGCAATCCTGCTCCTAATTTTAGTAGAAATATGATGATTATCTGAAACTATTACAATTGTTTTAACGAGACATGAATGCATTTCGACTTATTTGAGTCTGCTCAGCATGCTGCAATGCCAATTTTATAACTTATGGTATATATGCGAAGTGGTGGTATATTTGTGTATAACAGTATCAAGTTTCACTTTTCAAATATTTTCGAATTATGGTATATCACACACACAAGTATAGCATGATGATTATCTTTCTAGATGCAGCTAATTTTTGGTGAAATTGCTATGGTATGAATGAAAATTGTAAAGCATTAAAATAACTCACAGTCGCGCGATTCATGGCAGGGAGAAATCTTCAGACTCCATTTTTTCAAAATGAAACAGAATATGCAATTACATTAACTAATGCACGTGGACAGTCTTTTGTATCTAGTGATTAGACTCAATTGATTTGGATGGCATGTGGGTCCAAGTTCCATCAACAGGATTTCACATGCCACATTAGCTAATGTCACTATCGACTTGAAGCAAGAAATGTTTGGTGCAAATGGTGGCCTACACAGCATTGAGGTTTAACTCAGTTGGATTACTATTTATAAAATGTGGTGTGCATGTCTGGATATAATGAATTATTTTGTGTGTATGATGCCGATGTAGCTAATTAAATGACGTCATATTTAGGATATAATACATATAATGTACGTGTAAAAGAAAATTTTCACATTTGTTGTGTGCAAAACAGTATTCCTAGATTATACGAGGGCGTATTTTTATGTTATCTACCTAGCCATAAGAGAACACAATTTTTTTATTTTTCTACATAACTCCCTTCAACACTAATACACTTATTCCATCTTTTTTCCAGTTGCCCCATACCCTCAAAAAAATTGCTTCGGTAACCCAGCAAAATATTCTTCAACAGCTTCTTTGAGTTCTTCATCAGAAGCAAAACGCTTTCCTTTGAGATGCTTTTTTAAATTTTTGAATAAGAAGAAGTCTGACGGAGCTAGGTCGGGGCTATAAGGTGGATGCCTTAACTCTATAAACCCACAGTCATTGATAATCTGCTGAACTTTGTTTGCCTTATGAACCCGACAATTGTCGTGCAGCAACAAGTTTTTTTGTGGTTAAGAATGCGGGCGTTTTTCCTCCAGAGCAGTTTTTAAATTTTTAGTTGTGTTTCCGTAGGCCTCTCCATTTACGGTATACCCTCTCGGCATATATTCAATAAGCAAAACTCCTTCAGCATCTCACAAAACAGTTGCCATCAGTTTTTTTTCCAGAAAATAGTGTCTTGGCCTTTTTTGGTGGTGGTGAGCCCTTATGAACCCACTGCATGGATTCTTGTTTAGTAGGAGGGCCCAGTAATATACCCAAGTCTCATCCCCGGTAATAATTCGAGATAAAAATGTTTTGTCCCTCTCCAACTTGACCAACTTTTCTTGAGAAACTTCTTTTCTGCACAGTTTTTGTTCAGGTGTAAGAAATCTGGGTATCCACCGTGCCCAAATCTTCATGCAAAATTTTGAGAACACTTGTTTCGGATATACAGACTTCATTGGCAATGACAGAGATCTTTACACGCCGATCTTTCAGTACAAAATTTTCGACTTTTCGCACAATGTTTTCAGTTCGAGCTTCAACGGGTCGTCCGGACTTTGGGTCATCATTGATTGACTCTCGGCCCCATCGAAAGAGTTTAGACCAATATTTTACTTGGAAATAAGATGGTGTATCTTCCCCATATACAGCAACCACTCTTTCATGAATTGCTTTTGGACCATTGCCTTCCTTTGTCAGGAACTTTATTACGCTGCGATGTTCAACTTTAGTTTCACTCATTTTATCGAGAAATGGACCGTCTCAAATCTCTATACACAGCATAAACTAAACACAACTTAGCACATGTACTTCTAACAGTGACAGCAATTTTTCAATAATTTGTTTGACATCGTCACTCTTTTGTTTTATGGCTAGGCAGATAACATAAAGATACGCCCTCGTATTTAAATAATTTAGTCATTCACAAATTTGCAGAAAATTTTATCACGTTAAAACTTATATATAAAGTTAAGAAACTATATCCACTCGTATTCATACATGAAAGATAAGACCAACGGAGACAAAAAGATATATCAATATCAATAACTGACTTGAATAAAATATTACAAAATACACTAACCTCTTCCATCATGTCCTCGGCTAATTTTAATTTTAATTCAGCATCCTTGCATGCTTCCTTGAGCCTTTCGTTTAAGTCTCTATCCTTCTCTTGCAGCTTCGCTTTACATGACTTCTCGACTTCTCTTAATTTCCACTCGAAGTCATCTAAAGTCTGCTGTTCCTTTACGATATTTACCGTTCTCAGTTTTTCAAATTCCTCCTGCCACTTCTTGTCCACTTCTACCTTTTGTTGAATCGCTTCTTCTAAAGCTATTTCGATCAACTTCTTCTGCTCTTCTTTCTCGTTCAGTATATCTGAGTGTTCCTTAGCTAACTTGTCTTTTTCCGCATGCAGAGCTACTATTTGCGCCTCTAATTCTACAATTTTTTTCTTCAGTTCTTTGATGACGTTCTCCAACTCTTCGATTTTCGCTTTGGTTTCGTTTTGATTAAGGATGTAATTTTCTGTAAACGAACGTATCGAGTTAGGATTTTATAAATTAAATATATCTTTTTTTAATATTACCTGATTTTGAGTTTATTTCGTCAACTAGTTCGGAGTTCCGATCTCGAACGCGACTCATTTCTTCTTCGAAATATCTGAGCTTCTGTCGTAACAGTTCCGATTCTTTGTGAGCTGCTTGTATTTCACTTTGTAATCCTATAAAACCAAGGATACAACCCATGATTATAACAGAAACTTTGTATCTATGTCAACGAAACGTAACAATATATGTTAAGAGAAACAATAACTTTACGTGTATCCATTACTGAAGAGTATAATAAATAATTTGCAAAATATCCTATATTATTGATTACCAGATAATATAATCACAATGGACTTGCGTCAAAGGAACATACAGTTGCGTACCTTCTGATTGGTATATCCATAAGCTGATAAGTTAAGTATATTTGAAAAGAATTACTCCAATAAAAGCAGTAGGTACAGGATGAATCAAAATATTGGTAATTGTTTGCAATATTGTTCGTTTAACTATTTAACCGGCAGGTATAAAACAGATTAGCAACATATTTACACAACGAAAACATTCTTAATATGGAGTTTTTTTGAAGAGTATTATACAGATAATGAATAGCTGATATTTCGAATTTAGATCTTCTTCAATACTCCTTACCTAAAGAGAAAGAATAATTAACACTGAAGTAAAAATAGTAATGGAATAATCTGCACAACTTAATCGAATCAGATTTTTGCGATGTTCATCAAAGTCAACACCATCAAAATTCATGCAACTATTGAGGCCACATAAAATACTATAAACGAGAAATGACAAAATGCAAATAATACAATTATTTATTTGATCACTAACATTTATTATATGAGACAACATCGCAGAATTTGAAAGTTAAAATGAATTCTGATGGCAGAGAAGGAAGAAATATCTACACTATCGCCAACGTGGTAGGAATATCGGGAAAGAATAGATAATATATCTAAGTGATTTGTGGAAGAAAACGTAACTTACAATGTGACACCCGCCAAATTATTTGGGAAAAATACTATGGATAGCTTTCTCTAATTAAAACAATAATTTTTTAGGGTAAAAAAAGACTAACTATCAATTCCTGCTGATTTTGTGAAGACATCCCTCTGCAATTCTTCCATTTGGAAACGTAATTTTCCAGCGTCTGCATCTCGCTGTGCCAGTTGCTGATTGAGTTCGTTCAGTTGTTTCTGGAATTTTGCTTCTTGATTTATGAGATTTTTCCTGCAAAGAAATGAAAATGCATGAAAATAAATATTAGTTTTTGCTCATTTAGATGTGGTGTGATTATATTTTTTTCCTGAAATTTATATAACAATGTATTAAAGAAGGTGTTTAATTTGCCGGGTTTTAGAGTACCAGTTTAAATTTAAAACAAGAGCTGCGTGGCGGCTATCATTCTGAAGGACGATTATTTTCTTTACTATTATTTCTGTTTCCTCAAAGTGCAAACATACAAGTTTCAAAGTAGAAGGAATTTTAACGTAGTTGGCGCCACTTATGTAATATTTGAAAATTCAAATCTATGTTATAAATGATCAAGATAATCTAATTTACCTACAATTGTTATGGTTTTATCGTTTATCGTCGTTTAACAATGCATATTTCAGTCAATTTAAGTGTATTTTGAGAGTTGATATAGTTTCATGTTACTAACATTAAAAATGTAAATAGCAGGTCATTACAACACACAAAGAGGCTTTTAAAATGTTTCTTTGGGTGTTCCAAAAGCTTTCTTATAGACACAAAATAATAAAAAAGACTTGCTTATTTTATGCTATTATAATTTGTCAAAGTAAAATGATCAAGTTGCATACTTTGTTCATACAAAGTTTATATTTATTTCAGGTTATTAGCTGTTGAATTTAATAATAATATTGTAACGAAACCAGTAGACATCCGGGCGACAATAAAAGAGGTTGTAAATCATCTGGACGCGACTGGTAAACATCATAAAGCAATAAATCATCCATTTGCGTTGTTCTTCGTAACGAGACAGAATGTCTATCGAATGTTCCACAAACATCGAGAGGAAGATGGAGTTTACGCGAATGCTTCCAGATGTTTCGTATGTGTATATAAGGCGGCTGGGTCACCGATGGACGAGTAATTCCGGAATAAGAAGTTCCTTAAGTAGTCGACGCGCGGAACAGATCAAAGTAGAAATAAATATAAGAAATAAATAAATAGTTCCTTGAGTGGTAGCCGAAGAAAAGACATAAATATTAGAGTGTTATATAAATAGAACTGATAAAATACGGTTCAGTTTTTATTATAGTGCAATAAAGATATAAATATTACAGACATATAAATAGTACTGGTAAATAAATACCTGTGTTAATTTAAATCGTAGTAGTTTAAGTGTGATACATAGTTTTACATTTTTATATTGTAATTAATTTTAAGTGTATGAATATACAGACTGTTTTAAATAAATAAATTGCACGAGTTGATACGAGTTGTAACCCGAAAAAGTTACAATATCATTTTACAAATTGGCAATATTCCACAATGTCCAACATAAAATGAATGACACATCATCGTTAGCAAATATTGAAATTGTGTATGAGCGTATAGATATGCAATATATGACCAAAGAAAACTATTTTTGCACGTCTAGCCTAAGAAAGAAACTTAAATTTTGACAATCTGAATCTTATAGTGTATTAAATTAAAGCTTTCCTGTAGTAAGTTAAATGATATGAATTTCTTAAGGTAAAAGCAATGATTCATACACATTCATACTTTATCGACGTGAAGACTATTTGTTATAATTGGTAGAGATAGGAAGGATATAAAGCCAATAGTTTTCAAGTTTAATTTGCTTCTAATTAAAAAATAAATTACAAGAACTTGTTACTACATTGGAGCAATTTTACAATGCCAATGAGATAGGATTCTATTGGAAATTGATACCAGATAAAATGTTTTTCTTGTAGGAAGAAGAAACTGCTGCTGGTAGAAACACAAAAAACAGAGAATAACATTTCTAGCATGCATTAATACTACTGGGTCTCATAAAATAAGGTGATTGGATATTGGCAAAACTGCGAATCTAAGGTCTGAAAAATTTCAATTGTGTTGTGGACTATGATCACTCAAAATCAACGTGGATGACTTCTAGCACTTTCGTACACTTTCGGTTGTACTTTAGGAAAGTTTGAAATTTTTAGATTTTGTAGACTAGCAAAATTATAGTACATAAACAGTCTTATATCTACTTTAGTAGAAAACGACATGAATATTTCCGATGCCTTGAAACAGTTGAGTATTAGAGACGCATCATCAACTTAGTGGCAGCTTGGACTTATCTTAATCCCGAATGTTGTAGGAACATTTTATATAGAGTTTCAAATAAGAATTATGTCGAAACTGTGCCACATGCTGTTTGGAAACGCTAATGGCACTGAGAATTCGAAGTCCAAAACTCTTGAACTGCTGCGTACATTTGTACCTCAGGTTAGCCCTATCTCCACAATACATACGCAAATTTATCCTAGGTGTATCTACAATACACTGCATGTGAAGACTGTGGTTTTTGGAATGGAATCAGTGTGACACTGAATTGAATGACACAATTGGATTTGAAAATGATGTTGAGGAATGGAGGCGAGCAAGAAAAATTCTGTACCCTTGAATAAAGTTATACCAGATAGTGCTATAAATGCTTTAAATGTATTAACTAAGTAGGTAGAGCAGAGTGATATTGATAATACGGATCCTATAGTCCGTGAATAAATTGATAATAAGAACAACCATTGTTTTATTTGGTTCACACCATCTAGTATCTATTCTATTACAAAATTACTTTTTTTCCAAAGTGAAACTAGATTTTAGAAGCAACCTTCAATACTTCTTTTATTTTACAAATTTGCTGGGGGCAATAAAATGAATATCTCAAAAACCGTTCTTAATATTACGAAATTATTTCCTTCAGTGACATTTTTGCTCTTTATGAAATAATAGTAACCCTCAAAATCTTAAATATTTTGAAATTTTTAGATTAAAGATAACGGTATTATTGTTAAAAGGTGACGTTTCATCAAAAAATGCAGTAATATGTTCACAGTATTATGAAGAATCTTTCTTTAAAATGAGTGAAAACGATATCTATAAATTTTTGACAAATCGTAAGTAGGTATGTGCTGTTTAATTATAAATAGATTCTGACAAATTATGTTTGCCTCAAGTAATATAGAATATTGATCGGGTATATTCCATCTATCATGTTTCATATTTTGGAATGTCCATAGATATGTTTGAAAGCCAAAATGTTCACTTTGAAGGCAAAAAAATGAAAAAAGAAGAAGATGAAAATTTACAGAGACATGCAAAGGTCTTACAAAATACTCTTTTGCAGTGTCAGTATATACAAGTTATTCGAGGACTTTGTTAAAGAATAAACGTTGCTTCAATATGTGCTTTCTGGCTCTTATTGTTTTTTATAACAGTTACTTTACGGACATCGAAATAAAATTTCTACCATTTTTTTATTATATTTATGAACAATTTTAGACATAGATTTTTTCATTCCGAACGAATTTCATGGTTATTAACTGTTTTTATGTATGCTGTTTCTTTTAACAGTTTCCGCGCTGTACTTTGTTATGACCATTCAATTTGCCAAACCCATTTAAAGGTTAGCAACCTCTGTGTAGGCAAATTGTTTACACGAAAACATTAACGATTTTTTCAGAATATGTACGCAAAAACTCTTTTCTATAATTTCGCTGAGACAAGCACTATACGGAGGTAATCGCTGAAGAACCAAGTGGGATTTGAAATAAAATAATAATTTTGCAAAAAAATACTCAAATAGGTCATTTTTTGTGTTTATGGGGAGAACTATTTCTATTCCGTGGAAAAGGAAAATTATTACTTCAAATATTTCACATAAGATGGTTTTTAATTTTTAATTTCTGACTAATAAAGTAGGGAATAGCACCTATAAAATATTTTGTTTTTAAAGTAAAGCACTTTACAGGTTCTTGAACTAGTTTGACCAAATTTCAAATGGATTTAGAAATGAAAGGTACTTTCTGATTATTAAAAATTATAAAAATCATTCAATTGTTATATTAGGATGACGAGGTTCGTTTTCTTTCCAATGTACTTTTGCTTTTCTTCAATTTTTAGGTAATGAGTAGGAATTTTTTTTAACATATTTTTGAACTATGTAAATAATTATTGATTTTAAAAGTGGGTACCTATAGGATATATGCTAAACTTCTGCGACTAGACAGTTCTTTACAAGTTCGTGAATTAAGAAGTACATTAAAGCATTTGTCAAAAAAAGTAGAAACGAAAGATTTCATTATTTAATTTAAAAAATAATTAAAGGAAGCAAAAATTATTCGGTTATTATGTCATGTGGCAAGAAAAAAGAAAAAAGTAAAAAGAAATAATAAATACCTACAAATTAGAGGGTACCCGACGTTATTTGTTTAAATAAATAAAAATCTATCACAATAAGGCTTTTTACAAATTCTTGAGATAAAATTGAATTCATTTTTATTACGTAGTTCATATGGACCACAATCTGGACGCAACCAGTTCGCCGCTTTCCGCATCAATTTATCCGCGTTTGTGTGATTCCCCTGACGTTATTTATTCACTCCTGTATATACATGGGCGAAATAGGGGAAGTGGAACCGATTTCACTCAGACTAGACCGACTCGTGTTTTGTCGCCTCTCGGGGAAACCGGTAGGCAATACGGTACCCGAGAGCCGACAAAACACAAGTCGGTCTGGTCTGAGTGAAATCGGATCCACTTCCCCTATCTCGCCCATGTATACTCCTGTACATATCTAGTAGAATTATCGCACATACCTCGCGATCATTTAAATTCTAAATTAGAGCAGTTTGTGAAATTTAAATTAAGTTGGTATATAAGTACTAATTTACAATTTGAATTGTCAAAGTGATGTTTCAAAATGTTTGATTTAGAACATAAGATTTTTCTTACTGAAAGTTATTTTAAAAACGCCGAACGACAAGAGAATGGTGAATGGACATATTCAGTACCGCACTGCATCAATGATTTTCAAAATGCCTTCCCTAATTTTCCTGCGGATTATCAAAAATTAGTCCAAGAAATTTACACATGTGTGGCGAAATTTCGTAATGTTGGAACTGTAGGTAGGAAAGCTGGTAGTGGCGCGCCCAAAAAAGGACTCCTGAGATTGTGGCAGATGTTGCAGAAAGAATGGAACTGTCTCCCAAAAAATCTCTTCGCAGATCAGCCCAAGAAATAAACCTTTCATATGGAACTTGTCAAAAAATTTTAAAAGAAAATTTAAATCTTTATCCCTATAAGATTAACGTCGTTCAAGAGCTATTCCCTCGAGATTTTCCTGTACGAATAGAATACTGTCAGTGGTTTTTGAATAATTTAAATAACAACAACACTTTGGATTTAACATTTTTTTCTGACGAAGCATGGTTTCACCTATCCGGCTATATAAACAAACAAAATATGCGTATTTGGTCTTCGGAGAATCCTCATGAGTTTATTCAATCGCCTCTCCATCCGCAGAAAATTGGTGTTTGGCTAGCGGTTTCTAGAAGGCGTATATTTGGACCTGTGTTTTTTGAAGGAACGATAAATGCTGAGAGATATCGAAATAATTTACTTGAACCGTTTTTACAAAATCTTCATGATGACGAACTTTTACATGGGTATTTCCAACAGGACTATGCAATAGCTCACAAAACATGGGAAAGTATGGCTCGAATTCGCGAGTTTTATGATGTTCGAGTCATTGAATTTCCGCCTCGCAGTCCGGACTTAACGATTCTTGACTATTTCATTTATCCGTATCTGAAAAACATAGTTTACAAAAATAACCCACAAAATCTTGAAGAACTACAAGAGGCAATTTCTAATGCATGTAACGCTATAACCGTTCAGATGTTGGCAAATGCTTTTGAAAATATGAAACGGAGGGTTAACAGTTGCATTGCAACAGGGGGAGAACACTTTGAACACCTTTTGTAATTCACAATAAAACTAATTTATCTTGTAATGCTTTCATTTCCATTAAATTTAAATCGATTACACATAAGATTCACAAATGTCACAAAGTATAACATAACCGCAAATTTCAATTAATCAATAATTGAAATTCTGGACAATCTAATAAAAAAAATCCCGCCTGCTATAATTTAGAATTTAAATGATCGCGTGGTGTATTTGTAAAGTTTTATAATACCGAAAAGAAACTTAGTACACTCAGTTTGTCAAAGAAACAAGAGCTAATAGACGACTTCAGCAAGGGTGTAAAATATGGTATTGCCCGAAGTACCATATCCACAATTAGGAAAAATAAAGAAGAAGTTTATCAAGGCTTTGTAGTGCTTGAATGGTTTACTTCTCATAGAGCGCAAAATTGGCCAATAACTAGTCCTTTGACGAAGGAAAAAGATACATATTACGCAGAGTGATTTTGATTTTTTGATTTAAAACAAGGTATAGTATTGGTGGCAAAACGCTCAGCGGGGAATCTACATCTATTAGCAATGTTCAAACTGAAGAGTATATTCGATAAACCTCATCTGGTCTCTTAGAATCCTACAGTCTCCATGATGTGCCCAATGCGGATGAGATGGAATTATTCTTTAAGTGTCTTCCTAATACGATATTTGCTTTCAAAAATTAAAAACTTTTTGGTGGAAAACACTTCAAAGAAAGTGTCATGGTATTTGTTGGGGCAAAATTTTTGGTACAGAGAAACTATAAGTCATTGTGATTGGAAAAAGTAGCAACCCACGTTCTTTCGAAGGGATAAAATCTCTTGGATTGGATTATTATAGCAACAAAAAGGCGTTGATGACAAGCGAATTTTTTACAAAATGGCTGTTAAGTCTTGACCAAAAGTTTGCTGCACGAAATAGATAAATGCTGGCGTTCTTAAATACCTATATTAGCCATCAAGATATCAAAGCACGCTTGACGTTTATAAAAATAAAATATTTTCTTCCGAACACAACATCCATACAATAGACATGGGGATCATCAAAAACTTGAAATTTTACTATAGAAAAAATGTCTTCTTACGTACCATTTCTATGAAGAAAGAAATTGATGGTGAATTACAGGAGGAAACTTTCCAAGATTATATAGATGTTGAGGATGCAGTTCTAGTTTGTGACATACCTACTGATGCCGATAATTGGAATAGAGCTACGAATTTTACAATTAAAAACGTAAATTCAAGTGGGTCAGAAGAAGAAACTGTACAAGATGTTCGTCCAGAAGATATTGAGAGAGCTTTAAGTGTTTTACAGTCAGCTTTGTAAATGACTGAAAATGTCTTTGAACAAGTCTTCAGAAATTCACATGAAATAGAATACTTTGAGAAACAAGCTTATAACAAAATAATAAAAGGCAAAAACATTTAAAATTATTTTAGGCCACGTTAATTTTATGTACGTACGTATTTGTAGCCTACATGCATTGTAACTACCACGCGATCATTTCAATTCTAAATTATAGCAGGCGGGATTTTTTTTATTAGGTTGTCCAGAATGTCAATTATTGATTAATTAACATTTTGAAACGTTACTTTGACAATTCAAATTGTAAATTAGTACTTATATACCAACTTAATTTAAATTTCACAGCCTGCTCTAATTTAGAATTTAAATGATCGCGCGGTACATATAAATGTCTTAAAAAGGATGGTTATAGTTTTTATCTGAATGTTTAGAATGTTATTTTTATTCTTACTCTCTCTTATTCGAACAAATTGAAATGTCTCATGAGAATTCAATTTAGGCAGAGTCGACCGTATTACCAAATTTGTGAAAGAAAAGAGAAACAAAAGATTATTGATGAGATTTTTAAAAAATAATTAGAAAGCAGAAAAAATGATCTGTTATTACGAAAACAAATAATCTCTAAAATTTAAAAAGTTTTTTATATATTTTGGGCACTGTTTAAATACCTAAGATTTCATTTCTGTGACAATATGGATTTTTATAAATTTTTGAATTAGCATGACAACTTTACGAAAACAAATGAAAACAAAAGATTATTACATAATGGTAATTATCTTTTTTTTTAAATATTCTAAAAATAATTATTCGGTTATTTTATAAGAAAAATCTAATATGACTCTAAAAAAAATATTTTTTAATTTCTTATTTTTTAAAATAATCACTGGGTATTTTTCCTAATTTGTAATATTCACTAATTGAAGAATCCCTTATCAGTCTTACTACGATGGGTTTTTTTTAACATTCAACCCACATCAAGCGGAACTACTATCAGAAATTAAATTTTGTTTGACTAGAAATTTCCATATTTTAAATTTGTTATAACGTCAAAGCTCAAAACTTTCAAAACTAAACAACTCGGCCATATTGTCATTTGAAATTTTTGCAGTGACAGTTGCTTTCTATCTTTGTAGGGCTTAATGACTGAAGTGAATATAGAAATAAACAGTGCTCCTCTCAACTAAAATCTGACATTCTGAAGTAAATGTGATATTTAGGCAAAATCTAGGTGAAATGATTTCGGCGGTATCTATCAAGTGAATGGAAACTATAGAGATTCTAGTTATTTAATAATACACACAACATTAATAAAGCCGGTTATTCGTATGACTAAATGTTTAAAAGACCATTAAATATATCGCGATTAGTAATCAAAATATAATGTTTTTTTAATAATAAAAATTGCGATGAATAAATACACGCTAATGCAATATTTAGTACATATTAAATGAATAAACTAAAAATAAAGTGCGTGGGCGTTGCCTTTGCATCAAAATCTACGTCAAAAACTAAGCCGAAAAACATAAACAACCAAGCAGGAAATGTAATTATTATCTTTCAAACCTACACGTCATCCACATCTACGTTTGCGTCGAAAAATTGCTCTTGTGGTGAGCAATCCCCATTTCTTCTTTTATCCAAGTTTTCTGGACTATTCGCTTTAGTATTTGGAATAGAGGTATCTTCTGGTAACGTCGGTTGAGGTTCGCCCTCCTTTACATCTTTTTTCTTCCGAGGAAATTGCAATTTTGGACTGTTCGGGGGTGTTTCGATGGCTTGCGCTGGTATCCTAGGTGATATAGCTACTAATCCGTGCCCGCATGGTTTAACATTTTGCTTCTGTGTTGTGTCCGGACTGCGTTTTGTATAGTAGCCAAACATCACTTCACTATTGTTACTTTTTGAACTTTCTTCTAGTTGACGTTTCGATTCCTCCAGATGATTTTCCGTTGGTTGCTTATCCTGAAGCTGGACAAGCTCGTTCGTTTTGGATTTGGTATCGTTATCGATGACCAGGTTATCACTGGTCAGTTGTGGAAGGAATGCAGCAATATCTTTTGGCCCGTTTTCTGCAACGGTGTGACCGCCACCTGACGGTACATTTTCGCAATTTTGTCCTACAGACTTATTTTTACACATATCTTTGGTGAGTCGTTGCGTTGCAACAGGTAATATCACAGCTTGTTGTTGTTGGTCCGGTTTTAGTTCGCGCTCCTTGGACTTTTTCTCTTTTTCTCTGTTCGATGCGGTCGAGGCATCCGCCTCTTTCTTAGACTTCTTAAAAAAACTGAACATTCTCTCTCCGACAAGGTCTTTCGATCGTCAAATATTGCACGGTGATACAAGCACAAACACACTCTATAATATATCACAAGAAAACAAGGAGCAGATTTTTTTTATTATGTTAGAGAGTACATTATTTTAGTTTTGTTGAGGAAAAAAATCGGCTAATGGAATTTAATTGCACCTAGAATTAAATAGAGGAAAAAATGACCGAAAATTCGCCCGTTTTCCGTCTCCTAAACTATCTCGGCCAGTCGTTTAGAGCAAACTAACGTCGCTAATGTTGAAGTTATTTCGAAAAGTTTCTTCTTTCTCACTTGTATGCGTTTATATTTAGCAATATATATGCATAGGTGTGTAAAAACACTCTTTTCTTAATCGTTTTCATTGTTTTTTTTTGAAACGCGTTGACTTCAAAAAAAAGCGGCCGTTATTTTTAGCTCGGCAATTATCGTAACATAACCTCAAAATAGTTTCTTATGTCAAGTTTATTTCCAATAAATAAAATCTAGTGCTTATTGCGTTACATACTGGCAAAATTAAAAAGATTGTAACTTCGTTTTTAGTTAAATTACTGTTATTCTGGCAAATGAAAATCTATTGAAGCGAATCAATGGAACAGTTTAAAATATTTGGTTTATGTTCGCGTTAGTGTGATAGTGTTGGAACGTGTCCAAAGCAAAAGAAAAAGTATGTAATAATGATTTTGTTTTGGCAGTGGTGAAATTTTAGAAAAATGATAAATCGTCATTTGAGAAGTTGCGTCACGAAAGAAATGATTCTGCTGTACCTATTTGTTTACTAAACTTTGTGAGTTCTAAAGTTGTATTTGGAAAGAAGACTTCTACGGAAATGTTTATGTAATTGGGAGGATGCTTTTGAAAGGAGATGGATACGTTTTCAAGGATTTCGACAACATTTTTATAATACGTTGTGAGAGTGAATGAAGGGTGTGTTGTTAACTGTATTTGGATGGATAATAATAGTGAATCTAAACAGTGGCCATATTGGACAATTTGTGTCATTATCCATACAAGTTGATTACACGGGGAGATGTTTAGGTGGCCAAACCATACATGAATTTTACAACATATTGTTTGTTCAAGCTTGGGATTATTAGAATGTAATGAAATGTTGATGTATATCTTGTGTATTTTTATGAACCCAGTGGCTAAATGTTCGCCGATAGTCTTGCTCGTATAAATTAAGACTTCCGTTTGTTTTGTCGGTCTCCGCAGGTTGGCGGCATGTTACTATACTATATGAAAATTGCGTCATTATTGTATCCGGTCATATGATCATAACCTAGTCTTATTTATTAATGTGAGTGTGAATCTGTTTATTTATTAAAATCGGCAAATACAGATGACAGAAATTGTATTTTGTATTATTATGAATAATTCACTCTAGTATATTCTAATTGTACATATTTGGAGTATTATTTATATTTCAAACTGTCAAAATTACTTGAAAATGGATTTATTAAGATACGCATACAAAAATTATACTTTTTCTTATTATGCCAGTAATTCACTTCTAAGAAATATATTTATTTATATTTTAATTTTTATATTTTTTATTATCAAATTAAGTGTTGCTGTAATTGATAGGAAGTATATTTATTAAAATCTATTCCTATAATGATTTTTATGTAATTTTGAGAAATAAAACAATCAATATTTAGTAAGTTATAAGTAGTATTTATTGTTTGTGAAGTAATAAAACGAGTATTTCTTAACACAAAACTAAGTATACAAAGTGTATATCATTATGCATTAATTATAGTGTACAATATATACACAGATTTTTATAATGTTGCATTTCTTTTTAAAATCTTGGACAAAGAATGAGGTGTTCAAACGACTTCTTATTCGTATATGCGTTTTGAATTTTTTATATAAAGATTGTCCTATATTATGTTTTTAATAGTTTTACTTTCGTAATAAATCTGTGAGTAATTCTTACTATTAATTTAGAGAAAATATGTACACTGATCTATGCAAATTAGGGAATATTGAAACAACTTTTACTTTACTTGCTATACGATCCTTGTAACTTTCAAATGAATATAACGAATAATAGTTTTTGAATAATAGGTTACGCTCACATTAATAAGTAAAACAACCTGGATTATAATCATTATCGTTACAACGGCGGAATTTTCATGTAGTATAGTAACATGCCGCCGACCGATGGAAATCGACATTACAAATACGCCCACCGTGTCTACACAAAACACTGACTTGTCAGCGGACACGTTACTACAATAGTAAAGATTCGGCCAATCGGCGGAACTCTCAGTTTAAACGGGCAACACCGCCGGCGGACATTTAGCCACAGCGTGTTATGAAACTTTCAAATATAACTTCGATTTAGAATTATTGGTAGGTTGGGAGCAGGAACTGATAAGCCTCGCAGTATCCAGAGAGTAACGAGGTTTAATCGTTTCAATATGGATTTGTTTTACGTCAGTATTGTGACTGAGGATATTTCTTCATTATTTACTGTACAGAGTGTTTATAAAAGATTTGCAGTTTTTATGAATATTTTGAATAATATTTTCCTGTAGTTGAAAAATCCTTTAATGATAGATTACTAATCTCATTAGCCAGGTTTATGAAGAAGTAGGGTAATCATGTTTAGATAAGTTGTTTTCGGTGAGAACATGAGGAAACACTCTTAAGTGAATCGAATCATATATTAGGGATAGAAGAGTAAGAATTGCCAGTAAAATATCTGAAGTTCACAAATTAGACTGTGGCGTTCGTTACTCGGTCAATTTTCCGGGGCATGTTGATGTAAATGTTAACTAAAATACAAATAGTGGTAAGGAGAGATGAGCACATGAAAAGGAAATATGTTCCATTATGTCTAGAAATGACTGATAAATTCAATCATCTTAATAAGATCAAATTAGGCACATAAACCAGCACGGGTTAATGCTATTCGATTGAAATGAAATATTTTATCTGAGTCAATTTGACCTAAAGTAACAGCTTTCTGCGGCATTACTATAATTTTGTTTTTTTGTTTTACAAACAATTTTTTTCGACCAATTAAGGTACCCATGTTTGTTAACTAAAACAAAAGCACTGGTCAATTTTGGAAGACTATAAGATACATAAGAATTTAATACACATTGTTAAACTACTGCATAAAGAATATGAAATGATAATGAAATGAATGAAAGAGTCTAAAAGGATAAATATAACATGTGTGTTATCACCTTTCCTTTTCCTGATAGCCTTATATTGGACAATGAAAAATCAGAATGGACTGACATACCGATTCGATCACAACTTTGAAGAATTAGAGATCGTTGATAAAGTTACTCTCAGTGTAGCAAACCTTAATCATAAGATAAATAATCTCAAGGAAATTGCTGGAACGTTAAGTTTTAAGACTAATATGCCTGTCAACAAAACAACACGATGCATATAAAATTAGATCAATCAGAAGTAGAAGTAGTTCAAGGTTTAACATGCCTTGGAAGTGAATTGGAAAAAATAGAAAATTGTCACCAAAAATTAACTAAAACACAGATTTTGTCAACAATACCAAATATCATAACTAACAGTGACTTGTGGAAACTTAGATGCCTAGAACCTATAGAAGCAACAATCAACTGGAAAAAGGTTATTTTGATATTACCAAAGAGAGTTTAGAATGTTCATAATAGGTCGTTCAAAACAAATGGAAGAGAACAACCTCAAATTCAGTTATTAGAATACAAATTGGAGAAAATTGAGAATAACGGTTCAAAAACAACAGGAATGGAAAAATCAGGTAGAGTTAAACTGAATTAAATTGCAAGAACAATAAAGACGAAAGGAAAACAATAATAAATACCCATGGACTAAAGCCCTGTCCTGTTCTCTCAAAAAAGGTTGAAGAAACATCTTCAGATGCTCTTATGCTATGTAGCTACTACTATCTGTGCTAAATCTCTATTTCTATGTTTCGACCACTATACTGTCATCTTCAGTAGAATTAAAAATTATGTAGTATAATCCAAAATATAAAATATTTCACCATATTATATTATTGTAACAAAACATAGTGTTTGAAGCAAGGCATATATTAGACTTGCATTTTGATAGGCTTGCAATTTATTTTTAAATATATACATCCAGTGGAATTAAGAGATTATATAGTTAAAAAATAAAGTTTTCCAAGTCAAGTTTCACATAAAATTTCTTTCATAACAAAATACTAATTTATATGGTACCTCTAACTTCTAATTTATTCTTATATTTAATTTGTTCCACAAAGTGATAAGGGAAATACTTAATTTAATAATATCGTATCGTTTCTTATCAATTTGGTTTACTAATGAATAGCAAATAAGAATTAAATAGAAATGATTGTTTGTCATAAATATTTATCTTCAATATTATTACTATGTGAGAGAGGTTTATATCGTAAAAGTATAGGATCATAGAAAGATAAAAATATAAACAAATATAAAATTATAGTTAAATTAACTACCTATAACATATTTATGTATTTTACATGCTCATATGTTCAAAACACTTTCAAAATTTTCAAAGTTTAATTATTATTAGATGTCCTATTTTGAGAAACGGAAAAATCATAATTCTAATTTTATACGTTTGACTAAGGTATAAACGTGTTTGGTGAAAGATGAGCGCACGCGTATTTTGTTTTAATAAAGCCTTTTGCGTTTGCGTAAGTTCGCCTGGGTTGCTTGCCAAATAATCGGATGTTTAATTTAGCGAAACGTATCGGTTTATGTGTAATAGAAATACGTATCATCACATGCGTGTCCTAAAAGTAAAATATTTTGATGACTGGAAATGCTGAAAATGATCTTTGAAAATAAATATATTGTAATTTTCAAATTGTGAGTCCCAGCGAAGCGGTAAGCCAATTATTGGCATCTAATAATATAGATAGCAAAGAAAATTTTAATACAAAAAATGTCGATAAATATGAGCTCTACAATTTAAAAATATGTTCATATATACAGGCTGTTCGACAACGATGAACCAAATTTGGTGTTCTAAGAGCTTGTTGATACACTATAACTGCGATATTTTCAAAGTAAGCATAATTCCTGTATTATCAAGCTTATCACTTCAAAAGTTTTAAAAATGTAGTGAAAATTACTTAGTTGTAAAAAAGAAATATTATAAATAACTTTTTTCCACTAATTGTTGCTATAATGCGTGTAGACAAGGAAAACTTCGCTCAAATATTGTGAAATAGAAAACAGTGCTATGCCGTTCTTGGTCACACGGTCAAAAGTAAGCATGCGCTTTAATAATTTTTCTATTTTAGATGTGTGTGTTTATCAGGTAGATGTATTTTTGTAAATATTTAATTAAGCTTTGTAACTCGTCAAACAAGCATAAATAGTTTTAAGATCGCCAAACTCCATGACAATTAATAAAAGAGACAATAGCACTTTTTTAGGAATTTTACGATAATAGGATTATTAGCCTATGGTCTATGACCTCCGTGATCTTACACCGCTTGATTTTTATTTGTTTGGTCGACTAAAAAATAATGTTTTTAAGAACAGGCTCAACAATCTGGAAGAGCTTCATGAAGCAATTAGACATGAAATCCAACAAATTACAAAAAAAGAGGAACGACACTTACATCATTTACTGTGAATGTTCTAATTATTAACTTTTCATGTAGTACGTACTTTTTAATCCAAACAAGTATTTTACAAAGTATGATCATATTTTGGATTTTTTTTTGCATGTACCAATCTGTATATTTGGTTGCTTATGGTTCTCATCTTAATCATTTGCCAACGCACTGTATATGGCTGTCTGTAATGCATGTCCTGGCAACATATACTTTGAAATCAATATCTTGTACTTTTACAACATTGCCTACAGATGCAAGAAAGTGATACTTTTAAATAGTAAAATTTTAGCACCTTTCACTACCATATACACCTTTTTTAATTTCTTTAGTATTTTAAAGTTCTGCGAATTAATTCTACGGAACGTGCGTTGAAATATCCAAACAAACATCAAATTCATGTACATAGCTGATTGATATCTTTGCTAGTTATTTTATTGTTACCCGCTATTTCATAGAAATTTTTGAAAAATTTTACAATTTTTGGTAAAAATTCATTATATCTCACAAGAATTTAAAATCGGTTAATATAAATTGATGTGAATTTAATCAACTCTTAAAGGTATATCACAAAATGTAAAAAATGAGGTGTGACCACCACACTACTTTCTTATACATATGAGCGTTTCAAATTATAGAATTTTAAGAATTTTTTTATACAGAAATTATTCAAAATCCTATTCTAAGTAGTTCTATTCTCTTAATAAATCTCTATGAGTAAAAGTGCTACTTCCGGTCCGAATTTAAAAAATTCATATATACAAAAGATATTGCAAATCCAGTTCTAAATACTTTCGTACTCTTGATAAATATACCGCGCGATCATTTAAATTCTAAATTAGAGCTGGCTGTGAAATTTAAATTAAGTTGGTATATAAGTACTAATTTACAATTTGAATTGTCAAAGTGACGTTTCAAAATGTTAATCAATCAATAATTGACATTCTGGACAACCTAATAAAAAAAATACCGCCTGCTATAATTTAGAATTTAAATGATCGCGTGGTATATAGAATGCATAATTTATGACATATTTGCAAAAGATCGCTATTCAATAAGAATAAAAGTGGTACTTCCGGTCTGCATTTTTAAATTTTTTTTATACAAAAGATATTGAAAATTACGTTTTAAATACTTTTATACTCGTAACGTACTTGTATAAAAAGCATGACTTGCGAAATATTCGCAAAAAACAATTTTCGATAAGAGTAAAAGACCTACTTCCGGCAGGAATTTCGAAAAACTTTTTAAATAAAATTATACTCAATTTCAGGGGACTTCAAAACCTGGACATCTGCAAAAATCACGAGGTCGAAAATTTTCGTCATCACAATACTTCCTTACACTACGTATAAGAAAGTAAAATGGGTTTGTATGGGTTGGTTGTTTTGGAATACTTTGCATAAATGAAAATTTTTAGCCCTTTTGGGTATCTTAAATGTTTGTATCATTTTTCGCTATTTAATTATTAGATTTCGATAATAGACTTTGTCGCTTCGCTGGGAACACGGTATATAATATTTCTTATTGAATTTTGGCACACAAATAATTTAACATTTGCAAATTATGCACGTCATTGTAGTTTTATTTTTTTATATTTGTTACAAACAATGTAAGAAATGACATACTAATAATACGAAAACTGTTATATGTAGGTGTACTATTTATAATTATATTTGTATTTTATCTGTATTTTGTACATAGTTGCGCACCAATAAAAAATATTCTATTAAATTTGAGTTTTGTGTTACTTCTGTATCCATAAAGACCCTTATTATGTTGTTGTAAACTTAATATAATGGAACAAAATATTAGAAAATCAAAATATAATGATTTTGGATAATTAATATATTTAAAAGTATTAACTTGATAAATAATTATTCTATTTCTCTTCACTATATTTACTAGACGAAATAATCTTCAATGAACACCACAATATGCACTATTTTATAAATTTTAATTTTTTCTCATATTCCAGAATGATTTATAAAACACTTCTTAAAAACATTTATTCTTCTAATAACAACACAAACACCTTTTTTACACAACCGATCAAATCAACTGTAAATAGATCTGAGCACAATGCTAATTGTATTATCGAAAGAGATACAGCGACACCGATTTAAATTTAATACGATTGGGGGCACATGAATAGAACAACTCTTATAAATGTTCTTTGTTTGACGACTGGCGTTTCACCGCAACATGCACGGTGGTTGCAAACGTGTGGCTAAATTTCTTCTTCCATCGTGTTTCATTCACGGAAAAAATGCCCATATTAATTTCAGGTCCACTTTTTCGTTGGTGCTAGTGGCGGTGGTGGTGGGGAGTTCCCGAAATAGACGAATATGAAGACGCATTCATTTTCTCAAGCTCTTCAGATTAATGCCGTTAAAACGTGGAGTGCACGGAGTTTTTCTATATTTAAATTTGATCTGGTTCAGTTCGAGGTAAATGTGAGATCAAGTGGGTTTCGGTTTGTTTACGATCTTTCAACTCGTCAAGTGCTTAATTAATATTAGTCAATGAGTTTGTGGTCTTAACATTGTTACGTATGCGTGCATCTTAGAGGGACGAGCTGTGGGAATATTTAGGAATTTTATGAATGCTTATATAGAGTTTGTGCTTGATAGTCCTGATTGTGTTTGGAGAGTAGAAATTGTATAGAGTTTCACACGTATCTTCAAAGTTTTTTGACTGGGTTTTAAATTTAACGACTTTATTCATTTTGGCACTGTGATGAAGTTTATTTTTCAGCTTTTGTCAATACGTGAAATCAATTGGTGCATTGCTGTAAATGGCTGGGTTACTACTACTTTTACTTTTTCTGCACAGAGTGTTTTATTTTATTATACATACTAGTTAACGTGAAATTTTGATTCAATAATTATCATTTTTCATAAATTTTGGTCGACAAGAAGAATACTCGACATTCAAAATTAAATTAAACTTTTTCCAGATATATGATGGCGCCATTGTTAGTAAATGCAGATACTGCAATGTCTCATGATAGTGAAAGACATTATGAAGATACCGAAAGGTATAATGAAGTGAAGAGACCGAAGAAAGATTACTTGTTTTTCTTACAGTTCTATTCTAACATGATCATTAATTGTTTGTATATCGGTTAGTTAATTTCTTTTTTATGTGAATTTTTTTGGCACGGGACCAAGTTGGCACGAATTGTATGTCTTTTATTGTTGGGTGTAAATATACTTTGTTATTATAATGCTTGATGAGCCTTTAATTCAATCATAAAAGAAAATCACGTGTAGTTTTTAAGATATTTCATTTAGTATCTGTTACGAACAACCTTGTCGTATAGATATTTCTAATAAAACTTACTATACCTTGTCTCAGAATAAGAAGGTGCTTTAAATATCGCGCCGAAATGGTACATATTTTTAAAAGATTTCATTGGTTCTTGCGTAGGCAAATTTAATATGAAAAAATAAGTACATGGTATCCGCCATATTTTATACATAACCAAGCCTTAACCTGTGAACATTCTCTTACATTTTTGCTTTGGTTTATTATATTTACTGTTATTAAATACTATCTGTGCATTTAAGTACACCACGAAGATTTGTAATCAGGAAGGTCAAGCAAACTGTTAAATTTATCAACCAAACAGCGTGTACGATTGGTACATTTAAAATGACGAGAAACAGTTTTCATTATGGGCAAATGTTAACACTACAAGCAAACATTGGAATAACAGTAACAGTAATTTTAATGAACATCTGCAAGACACTAAGTATGATATATGTATTAGGCCAGTTACAATACATATATTATAAAGACATATATATCTATATATATATATAATTATATATATATATTAAATAATTTTAAAACTCGCTAATTTGCAGTGTTTGAAAATTATAATTTTCTAATTTTACCACTGACTATTAACTAATTAGGTAATTTTTTTAAAAATTACCGACACGGCTGAGATTCGAACTCAGGACATACCGATTACTAGCCGGTTGCTCTACCAACTGAGCTACCGTCGGTGTCTGACTTCGAATTTCTAAATCGTACTGATATATGTATATCAAGTAACACATGGAAATGAGAATGTATATATTAAGCACTGAACGTCCATGTGCTGTATATATCTGATATTAAATTTTTTATTGACCTTTAATTCATATATGTAAATATATATTAATTTTATTGGACGATTTTTAGGTCGTTATACTAGTTTTAAATAATTTTAAAACTCGCTAATTTGCAGTGTTTGAAAATTATAATTTTCTAATTTTACCACTGACTATTAAAACGCGTCCAATAAAATTAATATATATTTACATATATGAATTAAAGGTCAATAAAAAATGTAATATCACATATATACAGCACATGGACGTTCAGTGCTTAATATATATATTCTCATTTCCATCTGTTACTTGATATACATATATCAGTACGATTTAGAAATTCGAAGTCAGACACCGACGGTAGCTCAGTTGGTAGAGCAACCGGCTAGTAATCGGTATGTCCTGAGTTCGAATCTCAGCCGTGTCGGTAATTTTTAAAAAAATTACCTAATTAATTAATAGTCAGTGGTAAAATTAGAAAATTATAATTTTCAAACACTGCAAATTAGCGAGTTTTAAAATTATTTAAAACTAGTATAACGTCCTAAAAATCGTCCAATAAAATTAATATATATTTACATATATGAATTAAAGGTCAATAAAAAATTTAATATCACATATATATACATACATATATATATATAGTCTTGGAAAATAGTGGGTAATTCCGCTGTAGAGCAACCGTAGACACGTGTTTCTGACTCCTTGGTCGTAATCAGTACGGTGTAGCCAAGGAATAAGGTAGGATAACCTTGGAGATGAAAGCAATATATATTGCTGTGTGCTGTACCAGCATTATTTATTAAATATAATGACCATAGACACACGTTGGGCACTATATTATTTATGCTGTAGATTCAATGATTTTAACTGAATGCTAATAGTTGATATAATTTATATTCTATGTATGAACTTATTTCTCAATAGCACCTACTTTGTAAGTACTTATGAGTTCTAGCAGTGTATTCAGCCTCTTTGTCTCCTGGTAAATTTTCAGGGATAAGGTTATAATTTTTTATTAAAGAAAAGTCTAAGTTTATATAAAAATCATATTTGTATATTTTTATTAGAACATCAATTATAGATAGCATTGCTATACTATATCCACATTAAATTTTATCATACACGTAATTGAAAGAAAACACATCTATCATCTTTCGGTTATAATGTTTTGTAAAATATATTTATATCGATAATGATAGTCATGAAATATTTATCCTGTTTTAAACAAACAAAAACTCGATTCCCGATAGGTAATCTGTTAATATTGAGCTGATTCTATTTTACCAGAAACATTATATTTGCACGTAATGCCCTGATAATCTAGAACCTTGCAATGGTTAATGTTCGGAGATTAGCCTGAATTGATCACTAGCCGCAACCATTCGCACGTATCACTGCTAGCGTCTCAATATCTGCCACACAAAAACATCCCTTTTTTTAAATATATTATTATGTTTTGAAATTTTAAATCAAAGATGAAATGCAACAATTAATGATGCTTGATAATGTGTTTGAGAATAAACATTCGCACGTTGTATTCTCCTCACACCCAACACCATTAATGATCCTTTCTTTGTTATAAAAAAAAACTAATGAATTATTATAAGTTAACGATAAGTATACGAGAAACAAAAGAACATCGGCTATTCATTGCGCCCTCCTTCTATCTAAACTTTAAGTTGGTATCGAAGCGTCCTCGGTGAAACCTCTGCTGTTAGCTTTAAGTATCTTTTTGTTGTTAAACAAAGGTCCATTATTTAAAATATTTAAAGCTATTTTCCCGCCTTGTGAAAAGTTAGGTTGCTTTTTAGTGTATACAAACCATACCTCCTGTTTATCTTTTATTTTGTTTTTTATTTTGTACCTATATAATACTTAATTTTAATACTTATCCAACCTATAATGTAACAATAAATCATATTTGATTTTTAAAATTTCTATATCTAAATATAGGCAACCCATTATACCTTTGTGTGACTTGTATTGTATAATGCTTGAAATCAAAAATAAACAAGTTAATATTACGATTTCTATCCTTTTTAACACTTAAACTAATTATCAATATTATTCTAATTTTTAAAAATATGCAAGTATCACGGCATATATGTATCTATTATAGGACTAGCAAAATCAACTCTATATCGCATAATTATATATAATACGAACAAGCGAACAAGATCTCCTAAAGAAATAGTAGGCAGGCATTTCAAACTTCTAGAATTTGATGAATGTGTCAAATATATTATACGGTAGATGGTGGGCAGTTTCTTTTTTTAAAAACGAACCTCTTCCAAGGTATAAAAACAGCTAACTACTATAACGAAATGTATTTATTTTTGAAGTAGGGCTTGAACAAGTATTACATAAATTGCCAGATAATTCCGTAATAGTCATGGATAATGCATCATCTCAATCACATAGAGTGATAAGGCTACCTACTTAGAAAAAGAATGTGGGATGGATTAATGATTAATGATGAGATCGTAGTACCATTTGCTATTTGTGTTGGAAATAGCGATAGTAAAAATGACTTATTAAGGTGTATAGTGAATCATACTAATTTCGGCAGCTAGTTTTTGTATATTTATAAAATTGATATTGTATTTTTAAGACACTTCCATAAAAGTTTTAAAAGTAATTTACATTTTACTTTATATTTTACAATCAAACCTCATAGAAATATCAACAGTTTATGATGTATGCACATATTTTTTTCATATTTAAAAATGCATTTCAGGAAATATTTGTATGATTGAGTTTTCGCATTCAATGCTAATTTTCATATTAATCCGAAAAGCCACTCTTGTACAACAACTTTATTAATATACATTTCAGGGGGTGATTCCTTAGCGAAAAAGAGATAGTTTCTTTCATATAAAAAAACTTCAATGGAGCATCCCTTGTTAAGATACAGCCCCATAAAGGGGGTACATAAAATTTGTTTTACAATTTTTCTCACAAACACTAAAAATGTAATTTATTTCCAATGTAACTTTTTGTCTGATTATTTGTTTACCATTTAAAAATCTATTTCCAATACCTTGTTTCATTCGAAACAAAAAATGTCTCTTGAATTTTTTGCCCAAAAGTAATCAGTTCGCAGCAAAAAATTATTTTACGAACAACTACAGAGATACATCGTCATAAATGCGAACTGGATTAGTATTGTTATTTTGTAGTTACTACCTGCATCAAAATACGTATGATTAAAGATGAATAAACAAAACTAATTTATTAATAACAAAACATAAAACATGTAGAAATCATAGTAAATGTTCAATATGTCCACCTTCAGTCGTTACACATGCGTCTAGACGTCGGCGCATTGAGCCACGTATTCGCTCAAATATTCCTGGATTCTCTCTAATAACCCTGCACGCATCGATGATGCGGTTTCTTAAGTCCTCTACATCGCGAGCAGGAGTAGGATAAACCAAAGTCTGTAAATGGCCCCAAGTAGAGAAATCGAGAGGATTGAGATCATCAGACAAAAAGTTACATTGGAAATAAATTACATTTTTAGCGTTTGTGAGAAAAATTGTAAAACAAAGTTTATGTACTCCCTTTTTGGGGCTGTATCTTAACAAGGGATGCTCCATTGAAGTTTTTTTATATGAAAGACCCTATCTCTTTTTCGCTAAGGAATCACCCCCTGAAATGTTTTACACTTATTTTGTTACACCCTGTATATACCGGGTGTCCACACAAAAACTTTATATTGAATTATTTCTGGTGTTTTTGAAGACAAAAACTTGAAATTTTGGGTGGTTGTTCAGGATATAGGGGGACAATGAATAGTGTATTTCATACCGCCCCATCGGGTCACCCGCCGCCGCCGGCCACCCCCACTCCAATATTTGAAATGACACCCTGTATTTTTTTGTGGTGGTTTTGAAAGAACACAATTTTCTTGATATTCCTATGTGAAAAAACTAGTAACACACATTATGACATTTATGAGATATTTAAATTTAAAAGTTTCAGATATCAGAAATTATTAACTCCGAAAAATCATAAGTTAGTCATGGAAATACTTAAAACAAGATTTATTCACAACATTTTAGTTAAATTAAATGCTCAAATTGTTCACCGTTTACATTTAAACATAAATAAAGTCTATTTTCAAAAGCATTTCTAACATTTTCGAACACTTGTGGCGTTAAATTTCGACATTCCTCTGTTATTCTATTACGTAAATCAGCTATTGATTGTGGCGGTGTCTTATAAACAACAGACTTCAAATGTCCCCACAAAAAGAAATCTAGGGGAGTTAAATCGGGGGAGCGAGCTAGCCATTCAATAGAGCCCCTACGTCCAATACAATGTCCTGGGAAATATTATCCAAATAATTCCTAACGTCTAAACAGTAATGTGGCCCAGCTCCATCTTGTTGAAAATATAATTGCTCCTCCTCTATTTCATTCAAGTTTTCTTCTAGACACTGTATGATAAGAGGATGTATTAGGTCTTCCAAAAATTGTAAGTACTTAGGTCCATTTAAATTTTCCTGGAAGAATATCGGGCCAATTACTTGGTTATTAAGAATTCCAGCCCATACATTAATTTTTTGGGGATATTGTGTGTTGCCTTCTCGGAAAAAATGGGGTTTTACGTCGCTCCAATATCGACAGTTGTGTCTATTCACAAGACCATTTAAGTAAAAGCAACTTTCATCACTAAAGCAAATACTTCGCAAAACATTTCCATTTTGCCGAATCATATCTGTCATTATTTCACAAAATTCGACTCTTCTGTCGAAATCACCGTCACCCAACTCTTGGTGAAGTTGAATTTTATAAGGGTGCATTTTGTTTAATTTTAATATCTTATGGCAGGTTGATTTTGGCACTCCCGAAACTTCGGATAATTTTCTCAACGAAAGCTCTGGGTCTAAATTAATATGCCCAAGAACTGCTAGTTGCATAGCTTCATTTAGTACACCACAATTATTCGTATTCCGTTTTTTATTATTTACAGATCCAGTTTGCAAAAATTTTTCTATTAGAGTTCTGACATAAGCAACAGATACGTTTCTGTTTGGATGGTTTTCATTGAATAACGTCACCGCTTGGGAATAATTTTTGTTTGCAATCCCATACAAAATCACTATTTCAGTTCTCTCTTCAAGAGTATAAACCATTTCAGCGAAAAAGCCGAAACTTTAAGAACAATTTTACAAGTATTAATATTAATGAAACACAAAAGTCACAATTTTGACAATTCTAATTTAAAGCAAACTATTTCCATGACTAACTTATGATTTCTCGGAGTTAATAATTTCTGATATCTGAAACTTTTAAATTT
Source organism: Amphimallon solstitiale (assembly GCA_963170755.1). Lineage (NCBI taxonomy): Eukaryota > Metazoa > Arthropoda > Insecta > Coleoptera > Scarabaeidae > Amphimallon > Amphimallon solstitiale. Next base: position 34,842,528 of record OY720681.1, on the reverse strand, counting down.
AAATATCTCATAAATGTCATAATGTGTGTTACTAGTTTTTTCACATAGGAATATCAAGAAAATTGTGTTCTTTCAAAACCACCAAAAAAAAATACAGGGTGTCATTTAAAATATTGGAGTGGGGGTGGCCGGCGGCGGCGGGTGACCCGATGGGGCGGTATGAAATACACTATTCATTGTCCCCCTATATCCTGAACAACCACCCAAAATTTCAAGTTTTTGTCTTCAAAAACACCAGAAATAATTCAATATAAAGTTTTCGTGTGGACACCCGGTATGCTAGGTAAGTATATTTACATAGTAGTGTTTAGAATTATTAACACATAGATTATGAACAACGGCATCTATTGAGGAAACTTACTATTCTGAAAATACCATCATGTGAAATAAAACATTTTGTTTCAAAACACTTTTATTCAAATAACCCGGTGTGCTCCGGTGGTAGACGCTCTTATAATGTTACATATAGTATACACATATAAACATACCAGCTATTCACACTTTTATGAGAGTCAATAAAATTGTTCGCCATCGGTCGCATTAAAACATCAACGATGACATATTTGGGAGTCAGTAGATGAAACTCCTTATGGTAAAGGATGCCATATTGCAAATGTTTTGGTTAGGGTGATGAGCAGCGACACGGTAATATCCACATATCCACTCGCATCTAAGAGACTCGAAAGAACTAGGTATAGCAGAATCCATATCACATAACGTTACTTCGTGTTTGAAAACTGTATATGGTGGAAAGCACGAACAAAATATTTTTTTGCAATAAGATTCAGCTATATGGTAAAAACCGCGGTCGTACGCATACATGTTTGGCACATACTCTACATCTAGTATCAGAGGAAGTCACAAAATGCTACCTGAATGCAGATAAATTGGTATCTTCTCTCAAGCAAGTTTCGGTGAAGGCACCCGCCTGCACGCAAGCATTTATTCTGTGAAAAATTGACACATGTGCCACTACCGCCAAAACTTGTCATTACTATTATACAGCTACTGACTTGTCATTACTATTATACAGCTACTGAATCCGAATGATGCTGTTTCTGTTTTACAATACAACAAACATTTATGGACACAAGTATTCGGGTAGATTAAATCAATATTCACGCACATTATTCCAAAGTACCTGATGCCATCAGACATCTAGAACTTACTCCGACCAACCCACAATATTCTACAACTAACGCCATGAATATTGTGTATGATCTTCGTCAATTCCTTTCCCAATTATTTGGATCTGCTACTAACGGCAAACAAAAATTTGTAGCAGTTCAAAATAACAATCCAGGAATTCGTACTGCACGCTGAATTATTGATTTGTTTACTGGTAAATAAGTAGATTTTACAGAGTCGGGGATAAATGTGCCGGCACTAAAAACTGTATGTACTTTAAATATTTCCCTATTACAACGATAGACAATTATTAACACCCGAGCATACGAAAAAATAAATGGTGATTTAATGATGAACTATCATCGTGATCAGTGAGCAATCTGCATGTTTGATACATTTTATAAACTCTTCATTGTTGCTTCTAGAAAAGATGTGTTTAACTGTTACTTGATAAGTATTTCATTGCGTATAGGTTTTTGATTAGCGTGTGAAAATATCAAATCAGGATTCATGATGTCCTTGCGGAGTCCCTGGCACTGACGACATGTATCCCTGATTTTCGATTCCTAGTCACAATATTACACTAAACATAGATATAATGAAAGCATGTTGCTTCTCTTTATGCAACCATTTTTTATTTTTATAATAAAATATAAATTATTTTTTATATTTATTTTCTAATTATGTATTTAATTTTTTATTTGTTATGGTAACTAACTATTTAAAGCGTTTCTAATTTTTTTTTGTACTACTCTATTTCTGTAAGTACTCATATTTTACTTTTATCATTCTATAGAATCGTCAATTAATGTTTCATAGCATGTTTATGTATTTTCCTCCATATACATAATTCATTTCGAAATTCTCAGGATATAACACGATTATTTTTCCGACGTTCCTCGCGCATGCCAACTGGATCTCGATATTGCAGAAGGATGTCAAGTCGGTAACACAATGAGATTTTGCTGATTCGGTTAAGAGGGGCGTTTACCTATCGAAAATTAAGGCATCGCCGTTTCTCGTTTTTTAAATTCATTTTGAAATTTTAGAATCTCAAATTTGGGTTAGTGATGCAAAAGGCATAAATTTATAATGTCAAGGTCAGTTTTGTACTAATTTATTTTCTTAAGAAAGTTATGTGTTTTAGAAATAACCACAAAAATGCATGAATTTGATGAATGTCTACTAACTAAGGCTGGTAAACAAAAGAAAAAAAAAGACCTCTACGCGCCAGCTGCATATTTGATGTACGATATAAAGAAAAAATCAAATCTATGTAATTATTTTTAAAGATAAAAAATATTAAACAGTAAACGTTGTCACGCACATTTTACACGCGGTTTTTCGCGTCGTCTATCCCCACTTTACGGTATCTCTACCAGTCCTAGCGAAGAAGAAAATCTATCGGAATCGGTCGGCTATTGCAGACTTAAATTCGAGTGACAGTTTAATTACAAATTGTCACTCGCATTTAAATGTCATATATACCTATAATATTCGAGTGTATAATAATATAACAGTTATGGGCAAGCGAAAATTGGTTTATTATAATACATCAACAACATCAACAGTTCCGTAAGTACTCATTCTTTTACATTATGTTTCCTATCTATAGTATTTCCCTATCTATGGCAGAATTTGTGAATAAAACTGAAGCGCTGTGACAGAACCGAATATCGTCAACCTCCACCTACTTACAGCCCCTTGCGTCTACACGTCCCCCGAGTAATATAAGTTGCATAAGTTTCTATTTGTTGGTAAACGTCACTCTTAACCTCAAAATTCCGGCCTCTGCCTGGCGCCATCTGTACAAAGCATTACAAACTACTTGGTAATCGGGGAGCATTTTTAAAATCGCTTCTTAAAAATAGAGCCCATTTAACACTTAATTTATTACTTTTATTCACGTTTGACGTTTGTCTATTTTACAACTTGTTTTTCTACTTAAATTCTTCTAATATTACAAACATTCAACCGTTTCATTTAATATGTAATACATATCCAAAACGTAGAATAATGAAAATTCTCGGTCAATAGCCATAATTTTTTGCATATTTATGTTATAATTAGAGATAATTTAGTATTTGTAGATATACAAAAAGAAATTGTTTTAAATGCTAATGGAGAAATTGTTGAGCTAAAATGAAGTAGCATTCGTCGACGTTATTTGATCACTAATATTAACGAGAAATCTGAATGTGTGAACTATATGGTATTTAAAGGCTGATTTAGTATAATTTTAAAGAGGATATCTGAAAAGAAGTGGTTTATTATAAATATTTTAACATTGTCAATTTTTTTTCTTTAATTAGACTTGAATCTGTTGGATAAATCAAGGTTGAAAAAAGTACATCAAATGAATGAGTACCAAAATACAAAGGAAGAATGAGTTTAGAGCATATTACATGTTTAACAAATGTTATTTGGAAATAGTCTATATTTCTTTTAATAAATGGAATGGAAGTATATCCGTTTATTGTAATATTTCAATACATGGTACAAGAAAGTTATGGTTGTCTTACCAAGATCAGTTAGTTCTCATGCTGTAGATGGGTGAATATTATACGAGACAAATAATAATATTGCGATGTGGAAAAGTAAAAGCTTCAAAATCTTCCAATACAGTTTAAAGCATCGATTAAGTTTGTACCTTTCAAAATCCAAGAAGTCATCTACAAATTCCAAACAAACTCTACAAAATAATTGATCCCCAATTAATTTTACCTTTTGGAACTATGAGAAAATCTTGAAATGAAATTGTTATTCCTGAAACCCTAAAACTTCATTTTCAGCAGCAACACTTTTTTTTAATTTTATTTCGTTCTATTTCATTATTTTAAGGTTATTAATAAAGGGCGGAATATATGCAAAGTGCATATATTTGCATATTTTGCATATTTTAACAAATTTCACAAAAAATTGCATATTTCGGCAAAAATAAAATTTGTGTGCATATTTTTATGTTTTTCGTTTTATGAAAAGATTAAGTGCGACCCTGTTTAGGAATTTCCAAGTAATCAGCTTGCCTAATGGAGAGCAGATGTGGTCTATTCTTTTATATTTATATTGTATAGTTTTTATTATTATATGGTTTATTGCCGGCATTTATTGGGTGTTTAGGAATTTCCAAGTAATCAGCTTGCCTAATGGAGAGCAGATGTGGTCTATTCTTTTATATTTATATTGTATAGTTTATCCCTGACGAATCCACACTTAGAAAGAAGAATGTGCAAACAGTATACGAAACCGTAATGGGAGAAATTAAAGTTACACTGGGCGATGAACATTTTTATATTATTGTTGATGAAAGCACAGACTCATGTGGTCGATATATCGCACATCTTATGATTGGAGGGCTTCAAGAAAATGAGCCAGGGAAACCATATTTAATATCTTCTAAACAGTTAGACAAAACAAATAATGTGACCGTAACTCGATTTATTCAGCAGTCTCTATCAAATTTTTTTTTACCAAATCCAGTTCCAGTAGAGAAGTTTTTAGTGTTTTTGTCTGACGCAGCGCCGTATATGGTTAAAGTAGGCTAAAACTTAAAAATATTTTATCCCAATATGGTACATGTCACTTGTCTTTTACACGGGATAAACAGAGTCGCAGAAATTATTAGAACAGCATATCCCTTGGTGAACAAATTAATTTCAAATGTAAAGAAAGTGTTTTTGAAAGCACCTCTAAGAGTGCAGATCTATAGAGAGAAATTTCCAGGAGTTTGTTTACCTCCAGAGCCCGTAATTACTCGATGGGGAACATGGATTAAGGCCGCGATATTCTACGCAGACCATTTTGAAGCCATTAAAGACATAGTTTTAGATTTAGAAGACAATTCGCAGTGTGTAGTGCAAAGTCAAGCATTATTCAAAAATGTAAATTTAGCTAAGGAACTTGTTTTTATTAAGGTTAATTTTAGTTTTGTACCAGATATAATAACTTCGTTAGAAAGTAGGAATATAAGTTTAAGGAATCAATTAATATTGTTGAAACTTTTTCCGATAAATGCAAAAAAGTTCCCGGTGATGTAGGAAATCAAGTAAGAAGGAAACTCGAAGTTATTGTGGGAAAGAATGAAGGCTTTAAGTATTTAATGGAAGTCAAAAATATTTTTGATAGTAAACCATCCAACGAAGTAATACCTTGGTCTTATAACTTACTACCCAAATTAAAATATTGCCAGATCACATCGGTAGATGTTGAAAGAACTTTTTCTTTGTACAAACATATTTTTACAGACAGAAGGCAAACATTTTTATTGGAAAATTTTGAAAAATATATCGTTATAAATGCATTTTATACTATTTCAGGTTGAAAATTGTACCTATTATGTTTTTCTTTTAATTTTACTTAAAATAAATAATTTTTGTAAGAGTCGGCGTTTCTTTATTTCCATTTTTCCATGTTATATTCAAGGCATATAATTGCATATTTTGACAAATAAATGCATATTGTTGCATATTTCAGAGAAAAACGATGCATATATATGCGCATATTTTAACTGAATTGACGTGCATATATTCCGCCCTTTAGTTATTAATATTAATTTAAAGCGTTAGTTTTAATTTTTTTTCAATAAAAATTGAGAAATGATCCTTTTTGGGTTAATTCTTTTACTACTAGATGGAGTTACATATTTTGCCGATAATTTGAGGATATCAGAATCAACATCGAGATCTAGTTGGCCATGGCTCACGGCACAACTAGCTACATCTATCTGTAAACCTGATATATATCCACTAACTGAGCGAGGCATGCTGGTGCTTTCAACAATTCACTGATTCTGAGAGCGTTTAATTGCGTCTAGACAACAAAAATATACTAAAAATAACATAATATGTAAGCGTATATACGAACTACAAAAGATATTTCTTCACTTTCAAATAAGTCCTAATGCATATTTTTTAAAACGAAATCTAACACCAAGTAACAGATATAGATATAGGCATATGCTTTATATGCCGCTTTCTTTTTCTTTATTGAACAACGCCTATAAATAGCAAAATACGTTTTTTAATGCTGATGCTGCAAATTACAACGGCAGTTTTATTTTTAACTGCATCTCCACATAGTCCGCAAGACGTCATCGCATATCCCGAACGTTCTGGTGCGAGCCGTGGTGGCGCGACGATCCGGGCATTGTTTGTATTTTTAAATTGACCTGTCAATGTATTGTCCCCATCGAAGGCTGAATATTTTCGGCGGAGTGCAATAGATGCGAGGACAGACGGACTCAAACTGAATTATTTTCTTAAATCTTAAAGAACCCGGAAAATATTTCATTAATCTTATCTGTCATAATTTAGTCCAGTAATTTTACGTTGAAATATTTATAGTTTTTCTTATGTTATACAGGTGTGCTAATGTGTGTCGATGATATTTCAGAAATTAGTAAATAATCATTGATTATCTCTAACCGGCGTTTTTAAATGCGAAAAAGTACACCGGTTATCTAAACATAAGGTGACCAACTATTTTTTGTTCAAAAAGAGTACACTTTGCAAGTATTTCATAGGCGAAAAAAAAAGAAGAAGAAACGATAAAAACTTTATTTTCTTTTAAAAACATATTTTTCTTTGGAGTGGATTTTTTTTGCTAAATGAGGACGTTCGTCTAATAATGTAGCCACATCCGAACAACTTTAATTTTGCGTATTAAATTTGACTGTTAAGACGGCAGATATTGTTTTTACAGAAAGTTGCGACTTCTCACTGCTCCAATAATCATTCCCTAGTGAAAATACCCTTTCAACAGCAGCATTAGTGCCTGGACAACATAAGGATATTTTTATTAAAACTTTTAAATTTTCATGTGGGATATGTTCTACTCTAAAATGCCGAAATATTTCTACCCATCTTTTGTCAAGTTCTATTTTCTCATCGTTCCATTTCTTCAATTTTTCTTCATTTAAATATAAATTTACTCTTCGAATTTCTTCAAAGAGGAAATTGTCATTAATAACAATATCTTTTACTTCCTTCATTACAAATTCGACTGCTGAAGAAACTTCTTTCCATTCAATTTTACTATTTAGAAGGGTCCATTTGAAACAATTTAATGCTCTAAAGTTCACTATCCATTCTTCGATATATTCATAGCAAATTTTAAAAAAATTTTTAACTTCTTTTAAAAATTCATTTTTTATTCCGGGATTGGAATCTTCCAAAACGGTCAGTTTATTCTTTAGAATTAGTGGTAAAAATCCATCGTTAAATATTGATTTACATTGCAGTATAAAATCGTTTAATATAATACAAACTTCTGCTGCTGAAATTTTATCTCCTTCAATTTGTAGAGTAATTTTATGAAACAACGACGCCTGACTGAATAAAATAAAGCATAGGTTCTGACATATGAAAGAATTTCTTCGAAATTGTAGGACATTTGTCAAGACTTAAAAAATATGAACGTAGTGGATCATATAACTGCAAAACGCGTTCTAATGCTGGAGTTAAAGCAAGCCATCTGATTTTGGAATAACCAAGCAGTTTTTTGTATTGAACACCAGCCTCTTCACAAAATTCTTTCAAACTTGCTACCCGTACTGTAAACCGATTGAAATATAAATATATATTTGTAATAATTACTTCCACACCTATTGACATTGAACTTGATGCATTTGATATAATGTGAGCATTACAACCAATTCCCAAAATATTTCGTTTCAGAAGATCTTGTAATTTTGTGTACATTATTGACACCTTTACGGGTGCGTCCTCCGAAATTAGTATTTGTGTTATCAGCCGAGAGCGCCAAAATTTTCTTATTGAAATTGTTGTCTGTTATAACTCGAAATAAGTGATTAGACAAAATGTCTGATGTTTCCCCTTCGATTGATTCCAAATTTAAAATCTTAATTTGAATACCGTTCTTAATATCGAAATACCTTACTAAAATTGGATAAAGTTTTATTTCATTGTGATTCGATGCGTCTGATAGAATAGATATACATATATGATACAGAATCCAGATTTTCTTATAGCATTTTCTTGCAGTATTCAGTAAATACGCTGGTTACGATTGACTCACATTTTGTTCGCGCACAAGAAAATTTTTCGTCACAAATTTTTTTTAATAATTTAGTAGTGCAGTCCATGCTGCGAAAACTTTGATTATGGATTATTGTGTGAAAAGCGAAAGTACCCTCCTTAAATGCCAATTTTTTTTCATTAGTTCCAAAAGTATTCCCTTTAAAAAATGTTGTCAGTTTGGATGTTGACGCTGCTGTGTCATGAGACGTTTTATGTACTTTAGTTTCAATGTGTGCCGTTATTGCACTACGTCCATGAATTGCAATTGAAAATTCCCTATTGCAGATTGTGCATTTAACCAAGGAGTCATCATTTCGATTTTTAACTACAATGAACGGAAACTCTTTTTTTAAATTTTCGTTTAAACGATTTTTCCTCCTTTTGTTATCGCTCATATTTGAATTAATAATCTAAAAATTATATTAGTAATATATTTTTTATTTTGATTTTAAATAAATATTATAATCTGATATTATTTAAGTAAAATGAAAATGAAACTATAATATTAATACTTACATGCAACTTCAACTTCACTAGATAAATAAAATTTAAAATTTTATTTTATTTTGTACACCTTAAATCTTGTTAACTTGAACAAAAAGTACGAATTTGTTGGTTTTCTCTAACCTCAAATTAATTAAACAGAAAGGGAATTCCCATAAAACTTACGCATGCGTCAAGACTGTCAAGCATGCCGTACATACTGCACATCAAAGATCAGCCTGGGGATTACGTACACAAATATTGGAGAGACAGATATATCCATCTCTTTTCACAAATGTAATTTTGACGTTGTTAGAAAAAGAGATCTGTAGTATCTATCTATCTCTCCAGGTACATAATACGGCCTCTCAATTGTGCCGGAAACGGCAGTCATATGTGCGTGCGAAATTCAAATCACTGTCAAACTCGTGTCTCGTGTTTGTCCTGTCCTCTGACGTGCCGGAAACGGTAAGCAATATGCGCGCGTGAAATTCAAATCACTGTCAAAATAATTTTAAATATTTAGTTAATAAAATTGAAATAAAATAATCTAAAAAAATGTTTTAGAAATACAAATGAGTATAAAATTATACAAATGAGTACTTTCAGAGTACAAAACTCAGTAAATGAGTATAGTTGGTCACCTTACTAAACAGCGTAATTTTCCACAACAAAGTACAAGTCATTGCATACGCAGATGATAACGAGATCAAAGAAGGCACTAGAGTAAGTATTCGAAGAATTTGTGGAAAGCCCAAGAAAATACGGATTACAGGTGAACGTGCAGAAGACAAAGTATATGGATATAAGACCGAAAGTGACAGAAGAAAATAGATTCAAATCAGTCAAAAAGGAATACAAAATTCGAAAAAGTGATTATTTGGGTGTGATAGTAGCCAGTAAAGGTCAAGAAGGGAAAGAGCAGTTGGTGGTTTTACAAGAATACTGAGGGGAAAACGTATCTAGAACAGCTAAGATACGGACATACAGCGTGTCCCAGAATTGATGTTACAAGAGGTATGCGGAAGTAAAAATCTTTGAATCTCAATTTGAGCTTTTGTAAACAAGACCTGCTTGGCCTGAAACTTATTTTTAGTATAGTTTCGAGTTTGTGAAATCACGTAGGCCTTGACATTTGCGCAAAATCTATTTCCGTTTCAGGTAAAGTACCTTTCTCGTTCACAGTATGTTAAAATATTACTAAAAAAGTTGTTGAAAATGACAAACTATGGCTTTATACAAAATTTGCTGACGATCTACTTACTTTGATTAAATCGTTATTTTTTAGATTCACCAAAATGAAGTTATATTTATTCACAAAAGTGAACAAAATGTAAAATAGTAATGCTCTACAATCGATCATTTATTCAACATAACTGCCACCTTTTTCTGCACACCGTTCTATACGACGCCTGAATTCTCTGAAACTGTTCCGAATTCCTCGATTTGTATATGGTATATGGCGTTTTGTGTTCTTTCTTTTAGTATTTCTCTACTGTTAGGTATCGGCTGGGAGTAAACCAGGTTTTAGGAGCGACCCCATAAATAAAAATCTAGTATAGGGAAATAGGGCGACCTTGGAGACCACGCAATCGAATCATTTCTAGCTATCGACCTTTCTCTAAACACCAAATTTATCCATTCAGCTACGCGTGATGTTGAATGTGCAGGGCATCCGTCTTGCTGGAGATAAATTGCTAGTCTTTCTGTCAGCGGCACATCATGTAAGTACTCTTCCCTGAATCTTTGAAGTAGCTGTAGATAAGTATCCTGATTTAACCGCTCCTCTATGAAGTAAGGTCCAATAATGCCAGAACGATATGAAATGGCACACCACACATTCACGTTTTGCTAATACTGTCTTCTACAATTGATCCGAAAGTTTGGATTTTTTGTAGACCAGTAGCGACAATTTTGAAAGGAAATAACGCCGTTTGTGCTAAAAGTTGCTTCGTCTTAAAATACTATGTTTTTATAAAAATTTCGTGCTTCAATACATTTCTCCCCGATGATAATGCATATAATTTTATTTTGTTGAATCTAAAAAATAACGATTTAATCAAAGTAGGGTGATCTTCCTGAAATTTTTTATAGGGCCATAGTTTATCATTCTGAACAACTTTACTTAGTAATATTTAAGCATACTATGAACGAGAAAGGTACTTTACCTGAAACGGAAATAGATCTTTCTCAACTGTCAAGGCCTACGTGATTTTACAAACTCGAAACTATACTAAAAATAAGTTTGAAACCAAGCAGGGCTTATTTACAAAAGATCAAATTCAGATTCAAAGATTTTTAGTTCCACACACCTCTTGTAACATCAATCCTGGGACACGCTGTATGAAACAATAATCCGGCCAACTGTACTATACGCAAGGAAACATAGACGATAACAAAACAAGACGACGAAAAACTGAAAATCTGGGAAATATTTAGAAAAAATGTTGTGTGGAGGAGTTCCTTAACTCGTCCACACAAAAATTTGTCTAAGTACTCCTCCTTAGGAGGATAACAGATGGCGACGAAGAAAAAATACATAGAGTTAGAAGCAATGTATAGAAAACCAAATATAACACAAATAATTCGATTACAGTTGGTTGGGTCATATCTCTCGTATGCCGGAATAAAAAATTGTGAGGAAAATGTTACACGGAGGAGAAGGTGGTAAACAACGAAGAGGTCGTCTAAAACAAGGTGGCTAGAGGAAGTTATAAACGATATAGAGGAGGATGGAATTGATGACTGGAGAGAGAGAGTGAAGGACCGGAAGGTTTACACGATTTTAACCTAGAAATGTTATATTCTCGAGGAATCAGAGTGACCCGACAGTGCCAGTAATACTTACTAGTGTGGAATTTAACTGAACGTAAACTGAATTTATTACAACTTAGTCTGTTATTGAAAGTACATTTATATCATTATACCGTATGTGTCAATTTTCATTAGGTATAGGGATTCAATGTTTACGTGCGATTTATACGTGTACAAGTAATACGTGGCAACGTGGCACCCCTACTGTCCGTCACCAATTCCGGCAACAATCGACATCACAACGATTTTCTCCGATCTTCCCACTTCTCTCCACCAGATTTTACATTCAATGTTTAGCTGCGAACACGTTGCGATCTAGTCTGCAATAAAAGCCGTCTTATTACTGGAACGGGAAACATCAAATGGCCATCGCGATCTCCTGATCTAGTAGTTTATTATTATTTTCAGAATCCTTTTTTATTTACCTTATTTTTAATTTTATTAGAATTACGCTTTTGTTTGTGTCATGCAGCGTGAACGGAGCTTAATAATTCTCTGCATTTACTGAAAGGAAAAAGAAAAACAAATCCTTGCAACTCGTAAATATTATTTCTGAACGCATTACAAACACCCAAGCCGGTGGTCGAATAGTTACTGTTAACCACGCTAACTTGTATTTACGAGCATGCATCGGTCGTGCTGGCATTGGTAAGGAAAGAAGGGGTACTATGTTGCCACGTACTGTATGGATTAATCGCCTATGGCTAATGAAAATTGACACATGCTGTATAAGAGTACAATGCATTAACAGATATTTAAAAGAATCATTTATTATAAATGCAAAAATGAACAATGTTTTATAATTCTTAACAAAAGAATTCTATTTTAGGAGATGCAACATTTTCGAATTTTTGCCACCAATCTTGATGTGCATTGCCAGCTCGGAAATCCCAACCATACAATTTTTTTGCGACATTTTTAGTGTTTATAAATATCATGCTGCCACCTAGCGTAGAAATTAAATATCTATACTAGAGAATTCTGTGTAAATGCCATAGCAACACATTGCAAATTTATAATGTCTTGTCGACAAACGAAAGCGAACATTTCCTGGCACCTAAAATTTAAAATATTTGCGAAGTGTGGCGGAACAGGTGTTGGATGCGTGGGTGGTTGACTTGTATTCGCGGGGTAATTAGACTCGTTCGGCCTAAATAAATTAAAATTAAATACACTATGCTTCTACTAGATATTATTCGCGCTTCCTAACGGACAAACGTGCTGTGTCAAATAGGAAAAGTAAAAATATATATCGCCTGCATGCGTAAGATCTTGTCGAGTGTACAGGTTCACTCAAATTTGTGCTCATATGGCAACACGAAATTTAGTTGGAGTAGCTTTTTATTTAGTAAGCAACTGTTCAATGAATATCTTACATGCAAATTTGAGTGAATTTTTTCTTTGTCGTTTTTTCTATGTAATAATTTTTTTTTATAATTACCACAGAATTTTAGGTTATAGATTTTGTTAACAAAACAAACGAGTTACGTCATAAATGTCATTATAATGTCATAATAGTGTTGTCAAATAACATTGCGTTGACAAAGCTGTAGTTTGTAAATAATCTGAGGTTAGGGTTAAATTATCATTTTAAAATATTAATATATTATAAAAAAAATACAAACAAAACCTAAATACGTGTGATTTTATTTATTTTAGACTACATATACTAAAATGATACACACAGATATATAATAAAGGTAAACAATAGATCGGCGCGCAACACACAGCGTTTACGATTTAACTAAAATGTTTTCGGCGTAAAAGTCCGTTCTTCCACTACCCCTAGAGTCGCCGCGAGAGATGAAACTAATTTTATATGTACATATCGTACGTTGTAAACATTTTTATTGAAGGCAAAGCTCAGGTTTGCTTTGCCTTGAATAAAAATGTTGAAAAGCTTCATATAATATGTAGATAATGTACAGCTTGTTAGGTATTATTGTATTACTGCTATTGCTGTGCCCAATTTCGAATTACATTATCCATTTAATTCCAGTCCTGGCCGGTAAAACTAATTTCATTAAGGCGGCCTATGCAGAGTGCCGATTAACTGGTGTAATGCCTGTCATACACGTTACGGTCCACCGGAGAGGTCTACCTGTGCAGGTACGCCCGCGCAGGTAGACCTGAGATGAACCTGAGCGTGTGTGGGACATTTTTTGAACCTGCGCAGGCGACCGGTGAAAGAATCGAAAATCAATTCTTTCACCGGTCGCCTGTGCAGGTTCAAAAAATGTCCCACACACGCTCAGGTTCATCTCAGGTCTACCTGCGCAGGCGTACCTGCACAGGTAGACCTCTCCGGTGGACCGTAACGTGTATGGCAGGCATAAGGTAGCACGTGCTGGGCGGTAGTTGGAAATTGCTAGACAGCGTCACGCTGCTAGTGCATATTCCGCCGTTGTAAGGTATTCATTCAAGTAAAATATGTAGCAGAAATGTTGGTTTTCTTATTATTTTTTTGCAATAAATTCAATACAAAGGATTATTGAAGGATTTGTGGGAGTTTTTCTTTATAATTAAAGTTATTTACTTCTTTATTTCGCCCTCGAAGTTGTATTTGTCAATCTCTTCGAGCTTGAATCGCCTTTTTCGCGTCCGCCAACAGCTTTTTTACAGTAACCTGCAAAGCGCGATCATTATCATGACGCTTTTTAAAATGTCCGGTTTTATAAACTTTTGAAGTACCCCTGTATAAATATATTTTTGTAAAGCCAATCGTATATTTTATTTAAAATTCTTCTCGAACTGTTTTTTTTTACACAAACTAGTAAACACTCAAGAACGAGAAAGGTAATTTAATGTTAAACATAAATCATGTTGAAACATCCATAGAAACAATGAGCTCAAAGAGCGCAACATTTTCAATGGTACAGTGTACAATACTACTTTGATGTGACAATGGAAAAGCTTGTCAACTTTTGCGAGGTCTACTATCATTAAGAAAAAGGCACAAAATAATAATAAAAATTAACCTAAAATTCAATTTGATCAAAGATCTAAAAAAAGCCCAAGTAATAAATTTAATCCCTATTCAATCACGTTTCGAAGAACCGCCAAATTTGATCCATCATTTTTTTGAAATTTCGACTTTGGATTTGTGATCAGCGACCCCAAAAACCCTCATAAACGAAATTTATAAACAATCAATCAAGTTTCGAAGAACCTTTCCGCCAAATTGAATCTGCCATTTTGTTTTTAAAAAATTTCAACTTCGGATTCGTGATCAGCGATCCCCAAAAAACCCCCATAAGTAAAATTTGACAAACATTCATCAATTTTCGAAAAACCTTTCCGCCATATTGGATCCGCCATTTTCAGAAACTTTATTTTAAAAACTAATTCCAGTGAAACATGCATTGAAACTTTGATTATTTGTGTTCTGAATTACATTTTGATATTTCATAACTGAGAGCTGCACTATTGCTTGAAGGAAACCTTTTAAGCCGTTAGTTTCGTCGTTGCGTAGGGAGCTTCGAGTCAACGTGCAACTCTCTTTCAGTGATGAGGCAGATCAAATTACAAACATTGATAAAATCAGTTTAGATACCTGTTATAGCTATTATTAATATTTTGATTTTTAACTAGAACAAAAATACATTCAACGTAAACGTATTGTCTTGCTAAATAAGACGTTGAATTCAATTCATAGTATTCTTGTTTCTTTTATTATACATACATGACTACATACATTACTTACAACACCTCTACAAATAGATGGTATGTTAATAAAAGCATACAATCAGCTTGAATGATGTAATAATTATAGCTTTCAACAAGATCAAATTATAGATCATCTTCATGCATAAACCGAATATTTATTTGCCTGTTATGAGTTATCTCCTTAATGTAAAAATTTGAACTGCGATTATGCCAAAACATACAAAACATTACACATTATTAGCAATTAAATTGTACAATATTGAACACGTGTATTCATTAAATAATTATTAAGAGGTAATTAGGCAATATGCATGTGCATCAATCTGTAAGTTGTTCATTTATATTTTAGGTACGATAAAAAGTGAAATTTGTACGAAATTTTGGATTCGCGTGTCCTATAGTGAGTTATTTTTGGTTTAGTTTCGATACACGTGGTGCATTCATACACAAATTAAGTTAAACATCTGTTCGCACTATGAGTATTTGAATAAATCAAGTAAAATGTAATGTAGGTGTTATAATTTTAGAGTAGATTTCTTTTAGTTAAACATATATTTATGTGGTATAAGATGAATATGGTGTATGTAACAGTATATTTGCATTAAAGAGTTTAATTAGAGCAGTGACTTGGTTGATTTAATGCATAGCATACTTCCTAACTACGAAAGAGTAAAAACTTGTTATTCTGAGTGTACCATCTAAAATCTAAGGTATACTGGAGGTGTAGCCGTTTTATGTTTTCGAACTCATGGAAGTTCATAGGGTGAAATAATATTAAAGAGTACATATATTGTTTGTTTCGGTGCTCCTTAAAATAGATGGTACATGATTGTTTTTCTATAAAAAAATGTTGTGCGATGCCTTGGTGTTGTGTCACTGTCATTATTCTGATAAATAAATGAATTCCTAGAGTCTCACATTTCTTCAAAGGGTTTCATCATTTAAATCTGGTCATTTGTTTATATTACACTGAAGTTCAAAATACTTATTATGTGTTACTAGCTGTTCATATCTTTCTTCTAATACGTTAATTGCTGTATCCAAAAGTATCTTTTTGTTGCCTTTTTCGCACATTCCATTTATTCAGGCTGTACTTCTAATATATTTGCTAATTCTGTAGAAGTTTCTAACAATTTTTCTAAATTTTGCAACAACTTTCATTCGAACAATAATTTCTAACGTATACATAATTACATTATTAATAGCTGTTACAGCTGTTGCAATGTTTGTATTTATATTTTAGAGCAGTGGTTCTTAACCGGGGGTGCGGGCACCCTCAGGGGTTAAGAAACACTGTTTTAGAGCATTTCGCTTACAATATTATTCGATTGGATACTAATAAACAAAATAGAAGTTTTTAATTTTGTTGCATAATAATCTGGCCTGATATATACTGTGATTGTCTTACTATTTAGTTGATGTTAAAAAATATAAATCTCTTGAATTGTTCCAAAAAATGTTATTGTTTCCCTATTAATTTTAACAGCGTCGTTAACAAGTAAATTGAAAGAATGTGGAACATGGGTGAATGTATTTGTAAGGTATTTCTTTTTCCTTTCATGTTCGCAGCACTATCATAACCTTGTGCACGCGAATTTATAATATCTAAAATACATTCGCGTTTTGAAGTCTCCTGATACCGAAAAAGAGGTTTAAAAAAAATTATCTCTGTGTGTGCGTCAGTCTCTCTCTCTCTCTCTCTCTCTCTCTCTCTCTCTCTCTCTCTCTCTCTCTCTCTCTCTCTCTCTGTGTGTGTGTGTGTGACCACCATAGCGGTCAAACGGCTATAGCTATCAGTCCCAAATATTGTATTTACGAGTACAATATTCCTCTTGGAATCTGACTAGATTTACAGTAAAATCGGTAGACCGGAAGTAGAAGTCTACTTCAGTTTAAAAATCGAATTTTGTTAATATTTCGTCAACTACTAAGTTTAAACAAATTTATAAAGAATTCACATTTACTCAAAATTAAATTTAGGAAGAATATTATTAAAAAAGTTTATCGAAATTCCTACCGGAAGTAGGGCGTTTACTCTGATCGAAAATCAGTTTTTTGGGAATATCTCGCAAGTTATGGGTTTTAGACAGGTACTATGAGTATACAAGTATTTAGAACTTAATTTTCGGTACTTTTTGAAAAAAAATTAAAAATTCCGGAAGTAACACTTTTACTTTTACCGAATAGCAATTTTTTGCAAATATGTTGTAAATTATGCATTATATATATATATTTATCAAGAGTACAAAAGTATCTAGAGCTGGATTTGCAATATTTTTTGTATACATGAAATGTCAAAATATGGACTGGAAGTAACATTTTCACTCTTAGCGAGTAGCACTTTTTTCGAATATCTTGAAAAGTATGCATTCTATAGTGACTTATTAAGAGAATAGAAGTACTTAAAATAGAATTTTGAATAATTTTTGTATAAAGAAATTCATAAATATTGTATTATTTGATCACTCATACGTATAAGAAAGTGGTGGCCACACCTCATTTTTTTATTTTCTGTTGATACATCTCTTGTAATTACCCTCATTTTCTCAGATGCAGTCCAATATAATAGAAAAGTATTTTGCTTTTTGAATGGAACATAGTTTTTCTGTTATGACAAGTTTACTTTCAAAAATTCAAAGTTACGAATATTTTGACTTCGTTTAATTCGTTACGCGTCTTGTCGATATACTTATACAGTTACTGCAAGATTATACGCCAAAACCGCATGATGGATTTTATGCGCAGAATTTTATTTTTTCAAATCAATTTTATTATTAGCCTGGCATTGACGGCATCGCAATAAAATTCTTATAAATTACAGCGAACGGTTGCCGTATCGGACATGGAAACTGCTAAAATTCACGATTTATAACGTTTCTTTAGAACCGTTAACATTGTCCGAGGGAGACGTTTAATTTCTTTGTCTAAATTCAGCTTGAAAAAAAGCTTATTTTAAAAAAAGACTTATTGGCTTCACGGAAAATAACGTAACGATAAGTTAAAATTACCCGTTTCTAAAATAAAATACATATATTTATATTGGCTCGCATTTACTTATTTCAAACTGGAATATGTATCGGATATTATTCCGATTCCGATGTCGTGTAAAAACCTCATATTTAAATTAGAACATATTAAGAAAAATATATATTATTCAATTTTGTATCCTATGATGTGGGTATTACTAATTGACAATAAAATGATAGGTTTACAAATTTCGTTTGGCACATAACAACTTCATGAAACGTTTGAATGTCCCCTGATACCGAAAAAGTGGTTTAAATAATTTTCGTATAAACGAAATTTCAAAATTTAAACCGAAAGTAACACTTTTACTCTTAGCGAGGAGCACTTTTTTCGAATATCTCGCAAAGTATGCAATGTATTTATTAGAACTATTTATATAAAAAAATTCTTAAAATTTGGACTTGAAGTAACACGCTTACTCACAAGCTTATTTTTCTGAGAAGATAAAAGTATTTAAAACAATTTAGAACAACTTTTGTACGTGGGGTATTTAAACGAGCTTATGGGTGTTGTATATTTTCAAATTTACACCTTTAAACTTTATGCAAAAATGATTTATATAAAAAATATGTTTGTAATTTTAATCTACATGTCCTTAAGGATTTTCTTTTTTCTATTTATTATTAATAAAAAAATATATTTTTAAAAAAGTAAAATATCGATATATAAAATTCGTAGGGACATATAAAATTTTATTGTAAATACTAACTTCTACTAAAAATTTTTTGTATTTGCAAAAAATAAATAGAACAGATTTCGAAAAACAAATTTCGATTTTTTGAAAAAGGAGGCTAACGTCATATTTTTCGATTTTTTTTTGGCGATATCATTTTATCTATATTTTATAACAATGTTTGGAACAAATCTAGAACAATCCGGAACAATCGTAAAAATGTCAATAATCGACAAAAGGTGGGCCATGTGAAAAGTTTTTTCAATTACTTCGTCCGTCTCATTGACTAGGTTTTACATTCACGTTGTCGCACAATTTAAAGCGATTACTAGGGACTACAACCTCCACGAACTTTAATGACTTCTGCCATACGGCGTGGTAAACTTTGAACCCAATTGGCGACCTCTTCTTGTGTAATGTTTTCCCATTCCTCACGACGAGCTATTCGAAGATCCTGAATGGTTACCTGTATGGATTGTCGGTGCCAAACAGGTCGCCCTAATGAATCCCAGAGGTTTCGATAGGATATAAGTCGGGGCTTCGAGTTGGCCATCGCAAACGATGAATGCTAACTTCATCCAAATATTGTTCAAAAATCCGTGCGGCGGTTGTGCGTTATCTTGCATTAGAGTAAAGTTCTCATCTACGAATGCAGAAAATGAGAAGATGTGTTTAGCTAGACACTCGTTGATTTACCTAGCAGCCATCATGGTACCATTTTCAATAAGAACAAGCTCAGTTTACACAACACGCTGAAAATCGTTCACCGTGCCTTCCCACACACATTCTCGTCTATCTGGTGAAAGCAGATAAAACCAGTCTTATTCATGAACAACACAAAGCTCCTTTGTTCCATTGTCCAATATCTGTGTCCACGAGCAAATCGTAATCGCTCAACACGATGGTACACCACGATCGCGTAGTGTAGATAATACCATAAAAAGGTCTTCTCGCCGGCTTTTCGTCTGGCCTTCTTGTGTATTCCCTAGTTTGAAGAAGTCACTGCATTGCGTCTTGGCTGGTAATCCTCGAAATGTTCAAGGTAGCAACGATGTATCGAATACTGTCCCCATCTTCGTTCAAAGCTACTGCTCGGGCAACATTTTCTGCTTGCATTTTGTCAATCAATAAGTGTCAGTACTGACAGTTTAAATGCTCTTTCGACACAGCTGATAAAACCTGAATAAACAGCACGCCAAGATTTTTTAGGTTTTGCATTATTTTTTTTTTGCTGTATTGATGTTTAGGCCCTTTTTTAAAAATCCAATACTTATTTTATAAATAAAGCTTTATGTCTTGTGAAGAAAAACGAGAAAAAAACATTTTTCCAATGATAAGTCATTTATTTCGGTCTCCGGAATTTTTTGTTCACGAGTGTATAAATAATTCAAATGTCAATTTACATGTTCAGTTAAGAATGCGATATAGGTAATCTCGCCCAAATTTCTAGTTAGAGCCATCTAGTCTATCTTTGTAAAGTCATTCATGGCTTTATTACTTCATCGTGACGTCGTTAGATATGCGATCGAAGAGATTGTTATTCAATTTGCCTGCTCGGCGATTTCGATCGACTAAACCAGGAAACCGTGTCACGTTAATTTTTGATCAGATCTGTATACTACGGAATTTTGTTTTCTTTATTTATATTCATACCACTTTTGTAATGTTCCTTGACGTTTTGGCGTTAGCAATTCTCGTTTGATTTATTTTTATCCATCGCGTTATCATATTTAGCAATATGCATTTCTGTATTTTAATTTAATTACGAATTAATTTAATTATTTATTAAACTGTCCCGCCATCAGTTGACGAAAAACAGTTCGTATCGTTTAGTATCTATCTACCGTTGCGACTTCTTGACCGACCGAATGATATGCAACTTATCTACGCTTGTTTGGATCTAACTGATGTGTATGCAACCTTGGACACGTCCGTTTTAATTTTCCATTTAACCTTTAATTAGGCACTTCTTATTGTTAATTTGAGAATTTTTCTTTTTATTTACCTTTTCTCGCTCAAGTAAATAGTAGACATATTGCCATTTGTTCCGCAGAATTTATACTATTTATCGACGACTAAACAATAACGTAGGTATTATATTAATCACTATTGGCTAATAATAACACTCATAATACCCGTAGGGAATAATGAAATGCGACCAGGGAATAATGGGCCATAACGTTACCATTATTCACTGCATTCCGCCAATAAGAACATATAATGGGCCATAACGTTACCATTATTCACTGCATTCCGCCAATAAGAACATAACGTTCCTAACGTTGTCATAGTAACGATAGACAAGTCCGGCCATTTTACTGACTGCCTAACCATCAAACGTCATATTGATATAGTAATCTGACATTTTCGTTTACTTATTTTGATTTTTTTTAGTAATTTTCAGTTAGTCGTCGATAAAGTAGTGTATACTAACTCGCAATAATGACTATTATTCCCTCGAGCTGAGTTACTCCCTCGCCGCTTACGCGGCTCGGGAGTAAATTCAGCTCTCGGGAATAATAACTGTCATTATTGACTCGTTGTATAATAGTAGTTTATACAACGAGTCAATAATGACAGTTATTATTCCCGAGAGCTGAATTTACTCCCGAGCCGCGTAAGCGGCGAGGGAGTAACTCAGCTCGAGGGAATAATAGTCATTATTGCGAGTTAGTATACACTACTTTATCGACGACTAACTGAAAATTACTAAAAAAAATCAAAATAAGTAAACGAAAATGTCAGATTACTATATCAATATGACGTTTGATGGTTAGGCAGTCAGTAAAATGGCCGGACTTGTCTATCGTTACTATGACAACGTTAGGAACGTTATGTTCTTATTGGCGGAATGCAGTGAATAATGGTAACGTTATGGCCCATTATATGTTCTTATTGGCGGAATGCAGTGAATAATGGTAACGTTATGGCCCATTATTCACTGGTCGCATTTCATTATTCCCTACGGGTATTATGAGTGTTATTATTAGCCAATATTGATTAATATAATACATACTTTATTGTTTAGTCGTCGATAAACTACTATTAAATGGATGAAATTGTAGTGGATATTAGTATATATTCCGTTTGAAATTCTTTGACGTACAGGTAGATTGTAATTGACGCGGTCGCTTGGATCATTTCTGGTAAGTTTTTCTTTTGGATTTCCGTTTAATAGGATTATTCCTAATGTATGTCGATCTTCCTTTGTCTTGTAGCTTTTAGTTCCATGCACAATTTCCCGCATATATATATATATCGACACTAAGGATTTGAAACGCTGATGCACGTGGCCCGGCCATTTTGTAACTTTACTTTTGCTGTGCGAGAATTCTTTAAAAATTTCTGAAGAGAATATTTTCTCCATCGAACCAGAGGGCATGGGTTCCATCTCACCGCACACGAGGTATCTTTGGTTTCTGGAGATCGTTTAGAAGCGAAAATTCCAGATTTTCCTTTTTTTGCTGACCACGCCCACCTGTTCGACAAGATAAGTCCATTTGTATTACGATATTTCTGTTATTATCTGTGTGTTAATCTGTAATTTACGATAGCTTCATTTTGGCCATATTTTTGACATTAATTTCTTAATTTCATTAAAGGCTTAGCTCTAATTTGATAGTTTTGTTCCCGACGCATTCTTCTATTCGGAAACCTGGGTTATATTATAGCCTTTTTGTCATGTTTTATGTCTTCAGAGCTAAAGAACGTTGTTTTAAATTCTTAACTTAAATTGACATTTAAGTATTTTTTAAAATCTTGCCGGTTATTAGCTAATTTGGCAGCAGTTTATGATCAGTTACGAGAGTTGTAGTTACGAGGGTTACGTGTACATTTCAAATTAATTGATATTTTAAATTTCGAGTTGAAGGCCATATGCCCGATTTACTCTAATCTGTACTTTTCAAACCCTCTTTTGCGAAGTTTCAATAACTCTTTTAGTGGTTTATATTCTTACTCTATATATATATATATACAGGCTGAACCTGTTTTAACATAATTGTGAAATCGATGTAAAGTCTATATCTCAGATATCATAGCATAAGTATATGTTAAACAATTAACCTGTTTGCGATATTTAAATGTTATACAGGGTGTTCGAGTAACTCTGTTGTTTTAATTGTACCGTGTATATGATTTATTTTTTTTAAAATTCAGCAACCACTCGTAACCTAGTATAAATTTTAATTAGTTTATAATTTATTTTGTTTTATTTTCTTAAATCGAAATTTGAAATAACTGTTTCTCAATAAAATTGTTTGTTAGTTGAATTCGTGGTTCTGTCTTATCTTTTGCTATCTTGGGTATTTTAACTGATTTTTCTCCTGGATCAAGGACCATTTTGGAATGGGGAATATTACATTAAGAAGATGGCGTCCGTAAATTCATCCATCTGAGATTCTATGTAAAAATCCACGCCCACCAAGACGACTGAGCTAGAGGCAGTTCCGTCTTCCATCTTTATCATGGGTACGCAAAGGTAATGACAGGTAAGGCATGCCTGAAGTTGTAAGCACAAAACTTTCCGAAACTTTAGTAGATTATTTTGCGGTGTTGTAATTATTTTGGCTTGGAGAAACCTTTTGCTATCAGTGCCGAACGGATGAATTAATTTACTCTCACGACAACGCCATTTGTTGCGCCCCTGTTTGAATTTGTCGATTTCAATTCATGGAAGGGTGCAATAACCGTCGTCTACCAACCTTTCAGTTTAATAATAATGATCCTACTTTACACTTCTTAATAGTAACACAATTTTTAATTATGTGAGTATTATATTTTAAATTTTTAAATACTCAATAGCTCTTAATACACCTCTGCATGAGAAGAGAACAAATCGCTTTTGCTAGCGTAGTTACTTCGTTATTCTTGCATCCAGTACGTATTTCGCTCGTTTTATTTCATGTAACATCAAAAGGCAATAAATAGCACGGGGCCCGTTCCTCCTGGTGACCAACAAGACAGATAGACTTGGTACTATTTCGAGAACGGGTCAACGGCAGACCGCCACTGGATGGATGAGGAAGGCTCTCGGTGCCGGAAAATGCGTTATCTATCAACGCGAAACTATAGAAATCATAAATAAACCATACGTTCAATAAGTAATTGTGTTTTGAAGAAATTTATATGTTTTTACAAGATAATTGGAGAAAAGAAGATCTTCTTTATTTACATTCGTTTTAGATAAGTGAAACATATAAAATGTATGTATATTGACCTGATGTAACACAGAAGTTGTCAGTCAAAACAAGGATATTCTTTAGGAGAACCTTAATTATAACATTCCTGAAATATATATCATTTACGGAAAGTAATAAGTTTGAATGTCGTCACTACTAAGGCCCGGAATCGAATACGAATAATTCAATTATTCGAGTATATATTATTAATATATTAATATTAATAATATTTCAAAACGAAATTATTCGTATATTTGAAATTGCGTTCGTATCCAATTCCCAAATGTAATTAATAGACATTACTTTAGACCAGTATTTTATGATGAAAATTTTCGACCACGAGATTCTGTAGGTTTCCAAATTTTTATAAAAAGCAATTTTCGAAATTTGTACCGGAAGTAGGTCTTTTACTCTCATCGAAAAATATTTTTTGGCAAATATCTCGCAACTCATACGTTCTATACAGAACATATTAAGAGTAATTTAGAGTATGAAAGTATTTAGAGATAGATTTTGAATAATTTTTGTATAAACGAATTTTCGAAATGTGTGCATGAAGTTAGAACTTTCAGTTTTATTTTATAACAGTTGTTTTTTTTTTTGCAAATATATTGGAAAGTCTGCATTCTCTACAGATTTATCAAGAGCGCAAAAGTATATACTGTATTTAGAGGCCGATTTTTTTTTAAGTTCATGCAGGCAGGCCGGCGTCGGAGAACTGATATCATAGGAATTGGAACAATTGGGTATTCTGATACTTTAGCACGATCAAGTAATAAAGTTTATAATTCATATTAATATAATAATAATAGTTTATTGGAGAGTAATTTGCAAAACAAATAATAATGATAAAAACAATAATATTATAAAACTGAGACAAAGGGAAACACCATCAGTTCTGCCGAAGCTCCTTGTTCTGCCTGATGTTCCCATTGGAGAAGATACCGTAAACAATACAAAATAATACAGTAATAAAAGAAGAAAGTAATACTATTTAAAAAAAGAGAAAAAAGTCAACAGTATAACAGGGTCTGATCAGTTTAACAAGGCCTGCTCATCTAGCAAGCGCCTCCTCACACTCGAGCTAAATGCACACAACGAAAAAGCTCTAATATCCAGGGGCAATCCGTTTATATATTTCGCACACAAGCCCTAAATGATCTTTTAAACTGTTGAGTAGTGTGTGCCGGAACGTCAATCAAATCCCTCCGCCTGACATTAATTGAGTGCACATCGGCCCGATACCTAATTCTACGTGCAAGGTCAGGAGGCATGCTATTATTAATTATTTGATGAACGAAACACACGAAATGTAGGAATCTACGACTGCTCATATCCAACCACAGAGTCTCATTAAGTTTGTGCGAAATGTTATGTCGTCTCCCAATGCCATAAATGAAGCGAAGGCACGAGTTTTGAACCTCCTGGATCCTCCTGACGTCACCACCGCGCAAGCATGGGTCATACACTGTGTCATAATAATTAAAGTGAGACGGTATCGCACAACATTTTTTTTACAGAAATATTCAGCGAATGACGATGAGGAAAAAGCATCTTTAAATTACAGTAAGATCGCCTAGTGTTATTATTAGTATTGTCATGAAAATCCAGACGCTCATCAATGTACAAACCAAGGTTTTGCACATCCGATTTACGATTTAAACGTCCACCACCAAGAAACAACTCTAACCGTCCTTCCAAACATGAAACTCTAGAATTGCCAAAAACAACAAAACAAGATTTCGTCTCATTAATCAATAAAGAATGCTTTTTGCCAATATCAAATATATTCAGCAACCTCCACATCATTTACATCAAATGATTTATACAACTGAGTGCCGTCCGCATATAAATGAAAAGAACTACTAAATGGATGTAAGAAAAGCAAATGTGAAGTATAGATTGAGAACAGCAAAGGACCCAATATAGAACCCTGTGGAACACCGCATTTCAGAAAAGTGACATTGGAGACATCACCATTGACAACCACCCGCTGACTTCTACCAGACAGGTAGCTCTGAAAGAGACATACAGCTCCCTCTATAAGATCCATATAGTGCAAAATGGAGATTAAAATTTTATGGTTAATGCTATCGAAGGCCTTAGAGAAATCCAGAAGGAGTAATAGAGTTTTAAGACCTCTATCTGTAGCAGAAATAACATCATCAGAAATAGCAGTAATCGCAGTAGCACAACTGTATCCTGCTCTAAAACCTAACTGAAAAGACGGTAATATATGTAAATTATTAATATGCCTATTCAACTGCCCCACCATAATTTTCTCCAAGACCTTCACATTACCGGCAAGATACTTATAGGCCTCAATTCAACCACAGCAGTGGGGTTATTATTCTTCGAAAGTGGAACCAGACGAGCCTCTTTCCAAATAATAACGCTATTATCGCATCGAAAATGATGCGTTGATAACTTACAAACCCACAGTGTGCATATAGATTATCTAGTTCAATTTAGCTACTTGTATTCGTAATTCTAATGTCAAAAAATCAAAATGAAATCTATATTTTCAATGTACGGTGTGTAAAATATGTATGAAAATGAAACGAAGAAAAATATTTTGCAACTATAATAATTTGTGCGGATGGTGTTCATCGAAGATTTTTCAAGTTTTAGAAATATATATCACTATTAGCAAAATAAATAAAATGAAGTTGCAACGAGCCATTCTTCAACAAGAATCTATTTAAATATTTAATTTTAAATTATGTTCTTGAACTGTATAGTTACTGTACACTTGGTAGATACATGAGATGTATCTTGGCCATTTAGTAGTAGTAGTAGTAGTTTATTTCGCCATCAAAAAAAACTTACATGGCATGTCAGGTACAAAATAGTGTAAAGATAAAATTCAGAAAAAAGAAAACTTCCGAATAACTAATTACAGTAACATGAATACACATATCATACTAATAGAATAAAAAAAAACTGTACATAATAATGAGTCAACACAAGTAACATGAATGCACAGAGGCATCACCTGAAGTCGTGTGACAGATATTCCTCAACATCGTAGAAAACATTAGTCAATAAAAAACGCCTAATTGTTTTACTAAACTTGTTCACACTTAACTCCTTAACAAAGTCTGGTATTTTGTTGTAAAGCTTCACACCCCAATAACTGAACGATTGCTGCGTCTGCTTCAATCGGTAGCGCGTTGTCACTAATTCATCCTTACTTCTAGTATGGCAGCTGTGGTTATCGGAATTTCTCATAAACTGGGTTTTATTTGTATGTATATACTTTACAGAAGCCATTATATATACGTTAATAATAGTCATAACCCCCTCTTCAGAAAAAACACTCCTGCAGCTGTCACACGGTCGCAACCCGCGCAGAGCCCGCATAGCACGCTTCTGCAGCAACAGGACACGCCCCAGCCCCGACGCTTCGCCGCTTCGTGAGTTACCAGTTGTTTGATCCTCCTTATTGCATATACAGCAGTACTCAACCTCAAGAGAAGAGTTGTTACATGTTCAGACCATGTAAGTCCGCTATCCATTATGACCCCCAGAAGATTTAGCGTTTCACCCTGCGTGGGTGATGAAAAAATAAGTGTTTGTGTTTTTTCCCGTTTAGTTTTAGCTTATTTGCATCACACCAGGTTTTTATTTGAAGTATTATGCGATCCCGCTCATACACCATATCACTACTCCCTTTCCTCAATACGAAGGAGGTATCATCTGCATACAAGCATACTTTGGCATCAACATTTTCCGGAATATCATTTATATATATTATAAACAGTATTGGGCCAAGAATAGACCCCTGGGGTACTCCACTGTTGACTGATTCTCTCCTCGATATCTCATGGTTCCATTCTACTGCCTGCTGTCTATCTTCAAGATAAGACCTAAACAGTTTGAGTGCGATACCTCGCACCCCATAGTAAGCCAATTTCTGCAGCAGCAGTCCATGCGACACCGAGTCAAATGCCTTGCTAAGATCACAGGCCACACATTTTTAGTAACACCAGGCAAGCTACTTGTACTTGCTTATATTTTGATGGAAACTGTTATTTACATCAATTGTAGTGGTTTTGTTTGAACATCCCGGAATGTTTATATTAGTTTGAGATTTGAGCATATGAGATATTTTGATCTTTATGCTTAAGGACGATTCAATATAACTCTCAGCCACAGCTAAGGACTTCCAACCCGCATGATATTTTAAGTCCACCATGATTTGCCAAATATGTTGCACTAGATCTTTCAAAACAGTGCCCTGTAAACAATTCTGGATTTGGCAATTTCAAAAAACTCGCAACCTCCTTTGGAATTTTACCTATATAATATAAATACTCACTGGACTATTAATACACTGACCATCCGATAAGTTAAGAAAAATTGCGTATGACTAGTATTAATAGGCCTTAAGTTATAATATTTCTTAATTAAATCGATCTACTCGTATATTGTATCTATAATTACAAGAAGAAGAAGAAGAATCTCGGAATATTATTTTTTGTTTTAGGCACAGAAATAATGATGGTGTCAGACTTGTAGTCAATGTCGTTTACAGACATATTGGTCTGCTCTTCTCGTCTATGAGTTCCGTTATCAAGACTACTTACAAATTAATATCATTATATGCAAAGCTGCGATAGATGTGAAAAATGTACTTATACTTTCATTGCCAAACATATTTTGTTATCTGTTTCTCGTATAAAGTTAATAATATCTATTTCTTCTAAGATTGTCCACATACACAATTGCCGCAATGGTATTAAATCTGGATTTCTATTAAAAACTGCGTCTAACTTTTGTCGAGGGCCACATCCGAAGTCACTTGAAATACTTTTGAAATTATTACTAGCCACATCTAATGTGGTTAATCCGTTTTTCAATTTGAAATTTCGATTTTCAAAGTAAGTGATTAGTTTAGGCAAATTTCCAAAGTGTTCCTGAAGGAATAACACCCGATTTTTTAAATTTGGGACTTGTGTAGTTTCTTGCACTCAGAAATACTTTGAGCATCGTCATTTAAACATGTAATGAAATTCTCTGCATAAAAACTAGTAGCTTCCAACCATGTTCCCCATCTAGTTATTACTGGCGAGGGAGGCAGTGAAAAGTAAAGAGCTACTCTCAGTGGTGCTTTTCTGAAAACTTCTTTTAAAGCGGATACAAGTCTATCAACTTCCGGATAGGTGTCTTTGATATATTCACAGATTCTGTGCAGTGTATGTGCTACACAAGGAATATGCAGCATACAAGGATATGTTTCCTTTAAAAGTCTTCTTATTTTTAACATATATGCGACACTGTCACTAACAATAGTATTTTTTCCTTGTACCAGGGGTCTGAATGAAGCATTTTGTGCAAATTCTCGTCAATGGTTTTAGCAACTGTTTCCACATCAACTGTTATATGGAATAGTTGAATGTAGCACATCAGCTATAACATTTACCACACCGCTTCCTAATATATCGACAGTTTCGTCGGCACTTATCCATAGGTATTGATTTGAAAGATGTCTTCTACTGTTTTCGTGAAGCACTTAGAAACATGATATTTGCGTAAGGTGGATTCATCAGGAATATTTCGACCAGTATATTTTTGAAGAAATGTTTTGAAAGTGGGATTGTCAAGTTTCTTTAATGGGATACTAGCCGCCATTAAAGCTTCACAGAGCTCTTCGTTAGAATTGTCAGCTTTCAACGGGTTCAAAGTCTGTGTATGTTTTAGCGACGCTAAGTGACGTACGTGCACTTTTTGGGCATTCTGTAACGATATTTTACAGACTATGCAATAAATTTCGGAATCGCTGACAATGGAGGACATACAATCAGTATGACCCTTAATCCAACATGCCATCCAATGTTTTACGACGCTATTCTACGAAACTCCAGAAAGCGGACAGGGATGTAACAGAACTTCGATTTACATTGTTCAAACTTATTCTGCTAACTTCAAAATATCGTCCCTTATGTAATGTCATAATAAACTCAAAAAAAGGCATTCCAATTTTTATTGAAATAAATTTTAAAATATCACTTTAAACATTAACTTTTCAATAATTAATATTAATAATGTTGAAATAATGAAATTGAACGAAACAAAATTAAAAAAATGAGGCGTGGCCACCACACGACTTTCTTATACATACGTATGAGCGTTTCAAACTATACAATTTTAAGAATTTCTTTATACAAAACTTATTCAAAATCCTATTCTAAGTACTTTCATTCTCTTAATAAATCGCTATAAAATGCATACTTTGCAAGATATTCGAAAAAAAGTGCTAGTCGCTAAGAGTAAAAGTGCTACTTCGGGTCCGAATTTTGAAATTTCAAATATACAAAAAATATTGCAAATCCAGTTCTAAATACTTTTGTACTCTTGATAAATATATATAGAATGCATAAATTACGACATATTTGCAAAAAATCGCTATTCGATAAGAGTAAAAGTGGTACTTCCGGTATGAATTTTGAAATTTTTTTATACAAAAGATATTGAAAATTATGTTTTAAATATTTTTATATTCCTAACGTACTTGTCTAAAAAGCATGACTTGCGAGATATTCGCAAAAAACTGATGTTCGATAAGAGTAAAAGGCCTACTTCCGGTTGGAATTTCGAAAAACTTTTTTAAGATAATTTGTCTCAAACTTAATATTAAGTACATATGCATTCTTTATAAATTTGTTTAAACTAAGTAGTTGACGAAATATTGGCAAAATTCAATTTTTTCAGTGAAGTAAACTGCTACTTCCGGTCTACCGATTTTACTGAAAAACTAATCAGATCTCAAGAGGGAGATTATAAACGTAAATACAAAATTTGGAATTGATAGCTATAGCGGTTTGACCGCTATCGAGGTCAAAGACAGACAGGCAGGCACACAGACACACAGACATTTTTTAAAAACCCCTTTTTCGGTATCAGGGGACTTCACAATACTTCCTTATACTACGTATAATAAAGTAAAAGTGTTGCTGAAAATTAAATTGCTGGGTAGTTTCAAGAATATCAATGTTTTAATTACTACATAACAACAACTGTTTTATTTTCACTTTTTTAATATTTAAAATTTAATATGACAATTGTTTGGCTAACATTCTTCAGAAATGAATTCAATAATACAAATACACTTATATATCTAAAACAAGGCACAAGTTATGAAGAGGGCACAGGGAGTTAATAATCTTCTGTTATACCAATACATTAAGTAAAGAGGAACTATTTATTTCTGATCATTAAGTAAATTATTTGAGGTTCTATTTTTATTAATGTCAAGATATTCTAATAAGTCTACTTTGATGCCTTTATTTTCTATGTGTAGAATATCAAAGTTATAACTAAAACTATAGTTTTCTTCTAGAAGGTGGTTTGCATATGAAGAATCGGTTTTACTCGTTTTAAAGGATCTAAAATGTTCTGACATCCTTTTCTGAAAGGGTACTTCCCTTATATAATAACAAAGTTACTTAGGTACATTTCTAATTGTTTCTAATATTTCAAAGGGTAAAATTATTTGGGGATAAATTATGTTGCAAAGTGTTTGTTTGGTTTTTGGATATGACAGCTTGGATTATGAAAATGTTGCGGTTTTAACGTAATTAATGCTTTCAACTGCATTGGAAATTTTTACTAATCCACACCGCAATATTTGCGTCCTACCATATTCAGCAGGTTTTGCATCGTTAACATTTTCACCTCCTTTAAGCCTAACATTGTGAACATATTTCTTCTACAGAATCGGAACTAAATGGTCTTTTACGACATAATAAAACTCTACCATTGTTGTACAACATAAATAAATGTATAAATATGATGTACATACACACATATTTATACATTTATTAAAAAAAATATAGAATCTTTCCAAATAACACCGGTAAAAAATATCCAAACTCATTCTTTCTTTGTGTTTTTGT
The DNA here is from genome assembly GCA_963170755.1 of Amphimallon solstitiale. Taxonomy (NCBI): domain Eukaryota; kingdom Metazoa; phylum Arthropoda; class Insecta; order Coleoptera; family Scarabaeidae; genus Amphimallon; species Amphimallon solstitiale. Next base: position 34,810,622 of record OY720681.1, on the reverse strand, counting down.
ACATATTTGATGGTTTTTTCCATTTTGGCAGTATTACAATTTGCTAATTTTGTTATAGTGTTGGTGCTGCCTATCTAAAATTTATTGAATTTCTATACACATTCCAAGGCAGACTAAAATTTGTTTCAACATTAATCAGCTTCTTGTTGGCACGTTTTAACTTTATGATGATAACAAGGTGCGTTATTGGTAATAATTACAGCATTTTAATAATAACCGTAGTATCTTTATTTATCCAGCAGATACAAGTCTAATTACAGAACAAAAATTGACAATGTTGAAACGTTCATAATTAACCTGCTTCTTTTCTATCCCTTTTAAAGTTGCACTAAACTAGCCCACAAATACTTTACGAGTTCACCATTCAGACTTTTTGTTAATATTAGAGACCAAATAACATCTACCAATGCTGCTTCACTTCAGACCAGCTATTTTTCCATTAGAATTAATTAAAAAATAATTTCATGCGTGCGTCTTAGCTCAGACTATTTTGTTAAGAATTAAATGACCATCCACGTCTTTTTTTCTGTGGAAAAACTAAATTGTTTCTATAGGTACACGCCTTAATTTCCAGAATATATTATAATAAAATTACACATTAAACGGTTGAATGTTTGAAGTATCAAAAAAATGTAAGAAGAATAAGTCCTAAAATATAAGTACAAAATAAATGTCAAGTGAGTAAAATGTCAATAACGGTAGTAAATTAAGTATTAACTGGGCTCGCTATAACAAAATCATCTTGCATATTTTTAGCACGTGATTTTAAAGGTGCTCCGCGATTACCAAGCAGTTGTTCATAATGCTTTGAACAGATGGCGCCAGGTAGAGTTCGGATTTTTTGTTGCGGAATCAGTAAAATCTGATGCTGCACAGTATATAGTTACGTAATAGAAACAGTAGTTTCTCTCGAGGGAAATAATTGTCCACCGGCAAAACGACGCGTGCGTGACTGCGCAGTAGTCAGCCATCAGCTATTGAGTTGGCGGGATTATTTGACGCGACTGCTCGGCATGCGGTTTATGAATGGCCGTTAATGTAAGTTATGCTGGGTGTACACCAATTATACAAAATGTTTGACAAACAATTTATTATGAACACTAATTTTACAAATTAATGGGTAGTTGTACACAAATTAAACAAGGCATATGTAAAACTAAATTATACATTCTTTTGGCATTTATAATTAACGTCAAATAAATTTATTAACACATTATTACTTTAGAATTTGTGTTTAAAATGTGTCAAAATTTTTTGTTTGATTATTGTGCATTTCCTTGAAACATTTCCATGTAATTTAATGGATGCTGACGCACTTCTAACATTTTTGACAAACAAATTGTTTTTTTATAATTAGTGTGCACGCGGCATAACGTTTTATCAATAATTGTAGTGTTTCGTTTCGCGAATACTTGGAACAAAAATGCCCCATTATTGTTGTGCACCTCGGTGCAAGAATAGTTCGAACAATTCTAAATTAAGCTTTTTCAGGTTTTCGAAAGAACCAATGCGGTAAGATCCCCACGTGGATTAAAATGTCCTCAATTGTTAAAATGTGCATATTGTTTATTGTAGTTGTGAATAATTACTCAAACTTCATGACAAATCCACCACCACCAACGCAAAATTTAATTTTCGAAGATTGATTACCGACAATGGGAAAATATAACTGAACAAAATGCCTCCACTTATTTTGTAGGTTATTTGGGACACAAATGTTTTGAAAAGCGTAGTTTTCCAACAATTATACGTTTAAAACACAAAAATGGATGAATTCAAAATTTACACTTATTTTAAGGCATGTCCTAACTTTGTGAAACAGTTTTACTAATTTGGCAACGCCCGACCATAATTTCAGTATAGGTATATATATAAATACCGCATTAGGAAAATGCCTTCTGTGAATTTTTTTCTTCATTTTCCTTCGAACCAAATGTTAGCTAAATTAAAACAGAAGTTGGAGAAAATATCATATAAACATCCCTGCGAAAATTTTCCTACTGAATTTTTGATAAAGCCATTTATTCGTGTAAGAATTTTTTATACTTTGAAATTTTGCAATAGAAATTTCAAAGTTAGTGGCAATTCAAATAAAATAACAATTTTACAACACGATTGATGAATTGTGTCAAGAAATTTAACTAATCTTTAGGTTAAAGTAGCTTTTTTTTTGTGTTGTACGTACCTATAATGTATTACATTTTAGATGCGTGTGTAATATGTACTTAATAAAAAGCAGTGTTTTATCCTCGATTTGGTTCTGCGGCACTGGTTTATTCCTGAATAGAAAAATTGACTACGCCTCTGGTTGCGCGTGCGTGAATGCGCAGTACCATTTTGGGACACAAACATCAAAGGTGCCGACGGCGAGAGAAACTACTGTGTCTATACAGCTCTATGCTGTGATATTAGTATATTATATCAACAGATCGACATCATATGGATGGAAGCGAGGACTGTTTAGTTTACGTATATCAGTGTTGAAGGTTTCGAGTTTTATTGTTGAATATTCCTAGTGTTAGTTTTTATTTAGTTTTGTTTATATTTCTTTTTTTTTAGTTCAGTTTTCGCTTAGCTTTTTATTTGAGCAGTCGTTAGGCTAAATTAGCATTTCAAATTTTATCGTCATTAATGACTATTCTTCGTAATCAATAGATACCGCAATTGGTGCTTTCGATACCTATATTGGAAGCTGGTGTTCTGCCTTGTTATGCTTATTTAAGATCAATTTGAGTATTTGCCACACGTTATTGGATCCATTTTTAGTATACACATATTAAGTATACAGTGTATACACATATACGAAACAAATATAACTTCCAACTATTACCTGCTAATAAATTAGAAGACAAGAGTACCTACAAATAAAATCTCATACTTCCATATAAAATACGGCCAAATATCTTTCGACAGTCTTGCATATATACTTTCTTTTATAAAATTTATCATGAAATATATGCTAACAAATGTACTAACTATAATTGCAAATAAACAATACCAATAATTTAAGCATTTGGATGTAATCTTCTTGTGTAATACAACAATAATAAATTTAAAAGTATAGAAAAAATAATAACTGCACAAATATAAATTTACTAATCCATTGACAACATTTAGGTTTTGTTATTTGTTATTCTGCTCAGCTGCCAAGACAATTCATTTTGGTGATCATTATGTCACCATAATGTGGCCTTTAGTTTTATAGCTACAATCTACACGAGTCACATGCTGTAAAAGTCAGACGTCTGCTTGAGATGGAAAATGAACCAAAATATCTCTTCGATGTCCACCTGTTTTGATAATGTACGAAACAATAATAAAATAAGAAATACGATTGATTTTTCACGGTAAATAGATGAATAAAATAAGTTAAATATTATTCAAAACCAAGTAATATGTATATGTATACACACACAAGTTATTTATTTATGTTAATGTTATATTTCGATGGACAAATTTTTAAAATAGCCAATATATTTCCTGTTCTTCATTTTTGATTAAAAATTAAATTCAAAAAGTATATATGTATGTATATATACGAAGGTAGTTTGATATAATTGGTTAATTTCTACGATATGGCATAACTATGCATTTAGAAACGTCATTACTGACAGCTGCCGTTCTCTAAACTAACCCTGTCTAAAATGTTAAAAAAGAAACGACGCGTTGTTGTTTTTCCGCGTATATTTAATAAAAACAATCCAGGAATTGTCATAAAAGTGACAAAGAGACAAACTGTGAGCGGCGATAAAACTTTATTATTTAAAGAAGTATGTGACAGGATGAAGTTTAACTTTACGCCATCTTTAATTAAGTTGTCAAGCAATTAAAAATGAAGGGCGCCCACTTAAGGTCACAAGAGTTGATGGAATATCAATCAGTAACAGTGTGTGAGAAAAACTGCTGGCATTTATACTGAGCAAATTCATAACGCATACGTAAGCAAAATACCAGTCAAATAATCGGTTTTATCGTCTGCGTGGGCCTAAATGCATTTTGGGACGTTGAGGGAGTTAACCAGGGGTACCACTTTAACCCATTATAGTACATTACTGTGTCGTTTGGAAGAATAATTAGAACTAAACTGACTTGGTTTCAAGTTTAATGAGACAAAACATCTGTAATCAAATAAGCGATTTCCTGATAGATAATTAGCAAAAATAGGAAAGCAATCTACAAATTTGTAGCTTCTGCCAGATAATTCACTATATAACAATACTAATCTATGTGTTAAACGACAAAGCACAGAAAGATGATAAAATCTGTAAATTACATATAAATTATGAAATTTCTAGGTGTATTACAATCGCAGACACGTATTTCTAACTTATTAGTGTTCATCAGTAAAATATAGCTAAAATAAGGTTTATGCGTATCTTTATTTGTTTATTATTGTTTTATTCCAAGGTTTGACGTCCTTGTTATCTATTCTTGGCCTAGTAAATTGTATAGAATTCAATCTTATATTTCTTGGTTTCTGTCGTCCATTTTACTATCAAGATTTTTTCCGCGAGGTTGTACGATAAAAGGTTGCCGAGATATGACCGGTGGCCGAGCTTAAACAGACACCCGGTATACTTTGTTACAACCATCAGATGGGACACTGTATACTACATTTGACTGTTTCATCAGTGGCATTGGATCCTTTTGTTTCGTGTGCAAGTGTTTTAGGTTATTAGTATTTTGGTAAGCTGATTTAAAATTTACGGTTTAACAATGTTATTTTTTCTTTCCGATAACCCTGTTGACATATAGTATTAGAAAATATATGGGATTGATTAATGGGTGGTTGAGTTTCTGTGTATACTTTATTAAACATTGTTTTATTATTTTCATTACAAAATATGAGAGTAATTGTTATTAGATACAGGGTGAGTTATCTCTCTGGGGAAGATTGTGGATCTATGAGAAAAGATTGTGGCTTTATGAGAAAAGATATTTCGCATTTGTTCTTTCCCAAATTTATTTTGTATTATACAGAGTGTTTCATAACTTGGTGGCTAACCGTAGTTATTTTTTTAAATGGAACACCCTGCATATTATTACATTTTTGTATTCCACGTATAATTCCTAGTCAAAAAGTAATAACATTGTGTAAGCCTAAAATTTTATAAAATTATATTTCTCGAAAACTACGTACTATTTGAATACGGTATTTTTGTATTGGAAGAATATCAAAGCAATTATTTATTAGCCCAGAAAGTTTACCAGCAGAAGATGTCCCAGAACAGATGCCTTTAGAACAGTAATGGATACTTTCCTTACTAGTGGTAGTGTAGTTTATATCTAATCACAGAAAATATGTGATAGATGATGAAAATCAATTACGAATTATTATTGCAATAAGTTGTTTGCTGGATATTAGCTAAACCATCTTTGCAAGGACCTTAAAATAAAACAAGTATAATTATAAGTTAGTTACGTACTCATCATTTTAAAGCTAGAAAAATGTTCTGCCAATTGGCAATAACTAAAATTAGCCTAGCCTACTAGATCTTCGGACATCACAAAATTAGTTTTTTTATAGGGATGGTAAAAGAGAAAATACACAGTATACCTGTAACCACAAAGAAAGCAATGCGGAAACATATTCGACAAAGATTTAGAAATATGTATAAGTACTAAACTCATTGTTAATGTCGATCTATCATGTCGGAAGCGTGTTCAAAAATGTTTAAAAGTGAATGAATATTTATTTGAACACTTGTTGAAATAATTTTTACCTATTTTAACTCATTAGCGCCGAATCATATTTATTGTTATTTTATAATTTCTGTTCCGTTATAATTACTCATCCATTCACATATAACAGTTCCTATTTCTACACCTACTAAAATCAAGATATTTGTTTGGTTTTAAAATGTATTTATTGTGCCATATTCCACATATTTTATGAAATGTGTTGCTGATGGTACAGAGTGTATATCATTTTTTTTTCCATTTCCCAACACTTACAAAAATCATATATCTAAGCTTATTTTTAGAAAAATTCATTATACAATCATGCTTGACAACTGTTTTTTTTGCTATTTCTAATGTGAATTTTGATATAGGATGAAATTTATTGCATTTATTTTGCATGTAATTTATGCCTTTTTACTCGAATCGAGATATATTTTCGTTCGTTGTATGTTCAGTCACCTACTACTTCTCCTAATCAGGTAAGTACAAAACAATAAAAAAAAATTAAATCGCTATCATAGGGAAATACATTGACAACTTCTCTGAGTTATTTATTCTCTGGCAAGGCTTTCGAGTATACCACTACCGATTGGCTAATCAAAAAATTGTATTTTATTCTCTATGTGGGTGTATTTGCCTTGGCCTTACTTAAGTCATGTAGAGGAGTAATTCAAGCATGACGATACGTACGGAGTTCCACAGGCCTCTATGCAAATTCCTGTACTATTTCTAATTTATGCAAATCACTTGATTTAATACATGTTTACCGTACTTTAGGTATTATGAAATTAAGAGATTGATGGATAAGTTGTGTGTAGGACACAGTTTTGGTATGATACAAATAAATTAAAAATCAAATTATTACAGAGATTTGGTTGTGATTGAACGTGAAGTGCATGTAATATTTCTTTTAAAAGAGTTTTTGAATAATATATGATGGTAATTAAGAGTAAATTTATGAAGAAAAATTCCTGTCAGTTTAATATGTTGACTCTTTAATTATTTGTAAACAGAACGGTAGACTGCTGTCTCTATGATTTTAGAATAATATTCAATGTCCAAATTTTATAAGTATTCAATTACTTATTGTTATTAAGAAATGTTGTCAATATCGTACTCTAGTGTTCTATTTCAAGCCTACATACATATTTGTCTTCCGCCTACGTATTTCAAGTACAAATGGATATTTCGAATATGAATTTAAAACAAAACACCGAAAACTATTATAAATCAACAGTTAAAATATATATGTATCTACCTATTAATAAAAGTATTTTAAAATACACGCATTTAGAATCATCACAATCTTGTAAATATATATGAATAAGAGGATTTCAGTACGTTTAACAAAATAAATAGTTTATAACTTACCAATATCCGAAGAAATTCGAGATCGTTGAACAATCTGCGTCCAGGACTTGCGAGGGGGGATGTATCTCGCCACTGGACGCAAAAAATCCCGTGTCTGAAGAACCCGTTGACGTTTCTTCGCTGATATCATCTTCGTCGTCGTCCAGGTCCTCGTCTTTAGTCTCACCACCGCTCATTTTACCGAAGAGACTCCTGACGAAACTCATGTTTGTCCGTTCGTCCGATTTAAAACGGCGCGCACACACACACAGATGCACACACAAAAAAGTATTTAACAGCGCTATCTGGGATCAACGTCTGGATACTCTGCCACAACCGACAGTAACACCAACAGTTTGATGGTTATTTGCAGCTTGATCCGTTCTAACGATCGTATGTGCCTCGAAAACTCTGATCACTTGCGATGTGAACTACGCAGACGATCTCGTAGGTGAAACAATTATAAATGATCTCTGTTCTGTTTATACTGTTCGGAGTTCGTATCTTACGCATATACATAACACACAACAAAGAGATTCAAAATTTATTCTCTTTTTTAAATTCAAAATATATCGCTTATATTTTGAAAATATACCAATTACATTATTAAAATTCGAGGTTAATTCGGTAATTGGGTCAATAAATTTTTTCTAACCTATAAATTTGAATATTTTTGGTTGTAATGAAGACAAAGAAAATTGACGACTGACATTTCGCGCGGCTGATTTTCTGTTTTTATTTGTATCTACTGATACTGCGACGTTTAACGATGTTTTTGTGTATGTGTGGTTTTTACAAAAATAACTTATTCCGCGTAAACAGTACAAAGCTAATCGTGTGATGTATGATACTGCTAAAGCTGTTGTTAGAATAATTTATTACTTGGAATATGTTTGAAATGGTCTGAATGTGTTGTCTGGTTAGTATAACTTTATGTGGCGTAGTTGTGTTCCGTCTTTTGTCAATATAATGCCAAATTGATTTAATTCGCTTATAACCAACGGAGCTCCAAGAAAAAATAATTTTTGAAAATTTTTTTTGAGTGTTGGTAACTGATTTTTGTATGATTTTTAGTGCTGGTTCCAAAACTGAAATCAATGTTTTTCTGCCACGAAAGGTATTTTCACAAAATGATTACATATTTTGAAGGAAATAATTCATAACATTCTTTTTTTTTAAATTTATTACTTCAGAAATATGTCGGTAATTTACATTTATATCATAGATGATAATGGCTTTGTGGAAAAAGATAAAATTTTTTACAGTATCATTGTTTTTTTTCCTTATTTGGCTTTTCCTCTTGTATAATTGTCAGGGCAAAGGATCGCTCTTTTTACAATCCAGTAGTAGTCAGTCGTAACTAGTTAGATATTAAATTTTCCTTTATAACTTTTTCAGGTCTTTCTAGGTGAAATCTTGCACATTGTTCTTCACCGAATATACACAAAAATCTTTGAGTTTTTTCTTCAACCAGATATTTGTATAAATGCATATCTTCTGTTGCATAATATATGTATCCATTTTGGTATTGGCGAGGAAGAAGTAAGAGGCTTAGAGAATGAGTTTGTTAGGTACTTGTGATTAATTATAAATATTCTTGTAACTTGATTTACATAACTTTCAAGGAAAAATTACGAAATATAGTAATATAAAATTGAATATTTTTAGATGATAATATAGAAAAGATCAACCAAGTTAATGTCAATAACAAAGCTGTTCAAAGAATAAATCTTGAACTAGTCGCAGGAAAGAGATTGTTAGAACGTACATTGTGAAAATAAATAGTGCAGTGTTGTGAATGGCAAGATGACTGCAGGCACAGCTTTAAACAATATTTGTTTTTATGGTACTGTTCATTCATTAACTTATCTGTATCCTCTTTTGTCTTAGGCGTCGAGGCGTTCAGCTTTGCAGAATTTTCTCCATCCTGTCCTATCTTTAGATATTCTTTGAGCATCTTTCCAGGCACTGTCCCGGTCCGCCAGCAGCTGCGGTATCTCCTGATTCCATACTCTTCTTGGTCTACCTCTGTTTCTCCTCTTGTTCCAGTGACATTCTCATACCATTATGAAACGCTTTTACTTTTTTAAGTCCACCTTGAAGTCAGCTTTAACTCAAAGTAGACATTGGTTAAAGGGACTTTGGCACAAGTATTATGAAACCGGGCGTAAGTTAATAACGTATGTCTTAAAAGTTTTCGGAAAAAAATCCAATAAAATTATTTATTATTTATAGTAAACATAATCCGATACAGCCGTTGGAATGAAAATTTAGTGCATTGATTGATGCTTAATATGACATATCATTTTTGTAAATAAAGTCAACAACAATGTCGTACAAGCTTGATATTCGTAGAAATATTTATCAATTGGTTGGACAAGCACCGAAACGTGATATTGTTAGGATCTACAGACAATCAAAGACAATAAAAGATTGCCAGGGGGTATCCCTTGTAACAATTTACATAAAAGTGAACAACCCAAAGTTTTAAGCCGACTTAATGAGCGAAAGTTGATTGAAAGAGCAAGAAACACATTGGGATGTCAGCGCGTAAGTTATCACTAGGACGCGGACACAACGTAGCAAACAAATAATGTAAACAACACACATTTACTGAATAGCACTAATTCATATGGTGAACTGCAACATCTGTTTACGCCCGAGAAGTGTCCGAGAATGAGAGCAAAAAATGCCCATAAATAAGGAATTTATGAGTAAAATCCTTTTTTCATCGGCGTAGATCGGAGTGTGAGGGTTTTTTAAAATTTATTATATTTACCTTATATTTCGCAAGAGAAATAAAATTTTCATTCATACTTACATTAGTTTCATTTTTTCATTGTTTTGACTGTTAATTACGTACATACTTCGTAATTTTTGTAATACATAGTCTGTTTAATACCGAATCGACTTTTACCAATTATCTAGACGTAAGTGTGCACTGGATTTCGTTTAGTTTCAATAACATACGCGTACATTTTTAGTTATCATTTATTTAGATCTAGAACGTAGTTTATGTTACTTTTTCTGATATGAAAATGAATTGTCAGTGATTCCGAAATTTATTACAAAGTCTGTAAAATATCGTTACAGAATGCCAAAATATCGCACGTTCGTCACTTAGCTTTGCTAAAACATACACAGAAATAGTTTTTATGCAGAGAAGTTCGATAGTCTACAAAATTTCGTTACATGTTTAGATGACGATGCACGAAGTATTTCTGAGTGCAAGAAACTAACACAAATCCCAAATTTAAAAAATCAGTTGTTATTCCTTCAGGGACACTTTGGAAATTTGCCTAAACTAATCACATATTTTGAAAATAGAAATCTCAAATTAAAAGATGGATTAACTACATTAGATGTGGGCTATTAATAATTTCAAAAGTATTCCAAGTGACTTTGGATGTGACCTTCGGCAAAAGTTAAACGCAGTTGCGATTTAGAAAGGACGTTTTCTATCTACAAGGTTGTACTTAATTCAAAGAGAAAAAGTCTTACAGAAGAGAAAATGAACCAATAATAAGGTATTTTGTATTTTATAGATCACCAGCCACTTGTTATCCAATTATATAAATAAAATTAAAACCTCTTTAAAAATACAACATTTCAATAGTGCGCCCATGGGCGATGAGTCATCAACCGTTCATGTCCTCGCTCTAGTTATCACAAAGATAGACCATATTTCACGCTCGACTGTTATTCCCAGAATTCCAGGTGTTGCCTCGCTTTGAGACGCAGTCATTTTTGTGAAAAAGTTATCGTTATTGACGATGAAAAATATTTCACTTTGTCCAACTCGGAGATCAAAGGTAATGACGCTTTTTATACGGACAATGTACAAGACGCTCCTGACAATATTAAATTCAATGGCAAAATCAAGGTTGAAGACAAAATTTTGGTGTGGTGTGCCATGTCAGAGGCAGGTGTTTTACGGCCGCATGTTGGACTTGTTCGAGGTAAAGCCATCAATGCAGACATTTATATACGAAAATGCCTCACAAAACCTCGAAATATAATAAATACACATCATCCCAACGACCAAATAATGTTCTGGCCTGACTTAGCCTCGTGCCATTACGTCAGTAGGACGAGAAACTGGTTAGCCAAAACGTTCCGAAGACATATAACCCTCCAAATATTCCTCTGGCGTGGCCCATTGAGGAATTTTGGTCTCATTTGAGCAGAAAGGTATATGATTGGGGATGTGAAGCCTAAAATAACTTTTTCTTTTTTCCGAAAACTTTTGAGACATACGTTATTATTACAGAAGGTTACTTTATAATCTGAATTCTTTAAAAATTACTGATTTTGCCTATATATATGGGATTTTGATCCATTTTTTGTCAAGTTCTCGCACAGTGGGAAAAGTTAATATTTTGCCTAGGAATCATTGCATTTTTTTTTAATAATTTATCTATTAGGAGATTATTTTTATTTGTTACGTGGAAATCCTTTATGGACACCATGTGCTTATGTCTATCACAACATGGTAGTGTGGAAGTCCAGTGTAAAAGGAACCGCCTACCCACAAAAACCACCCTATTCCCCTAGCGCATTTCGTGGAACCATCATATATTGATATCTACATCACGAAATCGCTGAGTAGTCAGTTAACCTAGGCTTGTGTCTCTATTGCTCGTTCTGCAGTTTTCTTTCTTCTTCTTCCTTTGCTTTCATAAGAGTCTATTAGGAGAGTATTAATACCATTATTAAGTGCTTTGACTTTGATAGTATTTAGTTCTATGTTGAAGTTATCTGATGTTATAGGGACATTCAGCAGTCTACACATCATGGAGTTTACACACGTTATATGCTGGGGCTAGGACATAACTGACTACTGGTCGTAGCGGACAATTTTCTTTGTGAAGTTTCGGTAACCCATATAGTTTAGGGGCCTCGGGGTTCATATTAATGTATCTGAATTTTTGTTCCTTAACTTATAAAACTAGTTTTTCAACTAAAGCTTTAATTTTTGTTTGAATAGAAAGTGTAGGACCTCTTTCTAAAGTTTCAATGCTGGGATCCGATAAAATATCTTTGATTTTATTTAAATACACTTCTCTGTCCATTATAACTTATAGGGTGTTGCATTTATCGGCAACACCCTAGAAAAAAATTAAATTGTTGTCTTCTATCTTACTCCTAATTGACTTGACATGTTTAATTGGCTTATTGTCTGCAATTCTCACCTTTTTTGTTTCATTAGATATAACACGTGCGCATACGGCTGTCATCTCTAAAGGTTGATTACTTGTCGCTATTACTACATCTGCTAGGAGATTTATTAAAGATTTTTCATTCATTGAATCACATGAAAACTTCAATCTTTTATTGAGCAGATCCATTTCTTCGGTTGAAAATTCCGTGTCCGTGAGATTTTCTCTTCTAAGGGTATATAGTATCATGTGTTTCCGGTCCGGGGTAGTTCCGTTCTACTGATTGTACCTTGTGACTTGTCATAAAGTAACGATAGTTATATATATTAAAATATTTTTTTTGTCCTGGCCTTAATAGTTAATAATTCAAAAATTTTCTTTCCTGGGATTAGCGGTCATAAAGGAAGTAAATGAATTACACCATTTTTTTTTTGTTTTTGGTTTTATTACACCAACGTTTCGGCAATTATCCTTGCCTTTTTCAAGGTTATTTATTAAACCTAATAACAACAACAAGAAGAAATCATTTATATGTTAGTTATTTACATTTGATGTGGTGTATGAATTTGATGATCAACACACGCAAGCTCTTAATAATCAATTTTTTTTTATATTCATTTTTTACTAATTTTACTTGCTTGTTATATATATTGTAACGGATTTCCTTCTTTAAAAGGCTGTATACATTTCTCACCTACTCTTAGGGGTTTATCGTAGGGTTCATTTTAATAAAAGGTATCTTTTATGCAATAGTGTAAGTTCGTTACATCTATTACTTTTACTTTCAACTAATTATGTGTTCTTTACATTCACTCAAATAGAAGTCTATTTTTACATACCACGTATTATACTGTAATAGTTGATTTAAGACTTGACTAAATTATTTTAATTGTAATAAATTTTTGTTCAAAAGATATTTGGTTACTTTGTTTTCCGAACCACAAATATCATTGGCTGGACTTATACGTGTTTCTTTATAAAACTAAGCCCTAGAGCACTTAATCTTTCAATATGATTATTCTATGATAATATCAATCAGTAGACATAAGATACTATAACTTTTCCCAACCAGATGTCATTAATACCGTGGATAATACAAGCCCACATCAAAACTTCCCTCTTCAGTCACAGATGCTACTAGTACTAATGCATCTTCACTTGTTACAGATACCTATTACTGGTGTAAAACCTATCCACTATGAAGGTTGCCTTCCTACTTACAAGAGTATTGTTTGTGTTGGTATAGCAGTCATTTTCATCTTAACAGATAAGTATTTTTATCGACAGTAACATTTGCCAGTTTTTAATGAGCCTTTTCTTTTAGGTTACCTGTTTATAATGACTAGGGCGCGGATACGAACGGTTGATGACTCATCGCCCATGGGCGCACTATTGATATGCTGTATTTTTAAAGAGGTTTTAATTTTATTTATATAATTGGATAACAAGTGGCTTTTGATCTATAAAATACAAAATACCTTATTATTTGTTCATTTTCTCTTCTGTAATTCTTGTTCTCTTTGAATTAAGTACATCCTTGTAGATAGAGAACGTCCTTTCTACATCGCTACTGGTTATAGGTGCGTACTGGAAATATTCTTTTATTTATTGTATTTAGCATACACAATTGCCGCAATGTTATTAAATCTGGATTTCTATTAAAAACTGCGTCTAACTTTTGCCGAAGGCCACATCCGAAGTCACTTGGAATACTTTTGAAATCATTAATAGTCCACATCTAATGTGGTTAATCCATCTTTTAATTTGAGATTTCGATTTTCAAAATATGTGATTAGTTTAAGCAAATTTCCAAAGAGTTCCTGAAGGAATAACAAACTGATTTTTTAAATTTGGGATTGTGTTAGTTCCTTGCACTCAGAAACTAAAAATGTACGCGTATGTGTTATTGATACTAAACGAAATCCAGTGCACACTTACGTCTAGATAATTGAGAGAAGTTGATTCAATAAACCGGTATTAAACAGACTATTACAAAAATTACGAAGTATGTAATTAACAGTCAAAACAATGAAAAAACGAAACTAAGTATGAATGAAAATTTTATTTCTCTTGCGAAATATAAGGTAAATATAATGAATTTTAAAAACCCCTCACGCTCCTATCTACGCCGATGAAAAAATGAGGTGTGGCCACCACACGACTTTCTTATACGTATGAAAGTGTTACTTCCGGTCCGAATTTTGAAATTTCATTTATACAAAAAATATTCCACATCCAACTCTAAATACTTTTGTACTCTTCATAAATATACAGGGTGTATATGAAATAAGGGGACACAGTATGATTAATGGAAGGATGTAATTTTATTAGACTCAAATCCAAAATATTTTGCGAAAATTCCCTCGCTGACGCGAGAAAAAAATTGCAAAGATATTTTTAAAATATTCGTCGCGCCACTGCACTTAAATACGACTGTAGGGTATGGAAGGGTGGGGCGGGGTACTAAGTAGGAGTGTGAAGGCGTGCGAGGTCAGTCTCGTTCGATTGTTACATGTGAATGTTTCGACTGTGGCTTACACAACACACGAACTGTTATCTGTTATGTTGTACATTTACGGTGAAACAGGTGGAGATGCATGTCGGACGTATAGGTTGCGTTTTCCTAATCGTCGAGCCCCATCTTACAAGTGCGTAATGGATGTCGTCTTCAGATCAATTCACAAATTTTACAACACAAATTTGTTTTTGTGAGAAATAAGAAGTAAAAAGTCGTTGAATTTAATCATAATAACAGTAATAGTACTTACTATACACTTATTGTGGAAGAAAACGTAATATCTAAATAATCCTGGCAAATATTAAAATAATTACAAAATTCATAGTCGGCGTCTCAATAAAAAAAAATCTCGTTGAAAAATTAGATATTTTAAAAGAGGGAAATTTTCCCAAATCTATTCACAACTTATTAACAGCTGATATTTCATATTAAGGTTGTTGAACTCTTAGCATGAACACCTGTTTAGAAATAGTAAAAAATGCTATCATTGAGGTTTTTATAACGTCTAGAGCTGTTATTGCGGTGTGTTTGTAAGCGTGTTTATCCCGCCGAATGGGCCAGACATGACGTCGGCTGTCTGGCCCAACTGGCGCGATACCTACGACTAGACACATGCTAAATCCATAGCCGGCACATTAAACACTTTTTGGGGGTCTTTTTAATATTGGCGTTCCTGTCGTAATTGACTCACAATTTTTGGGATTTATATTCTACAATAATTGCATCTTTCCATTTATCATACTATGTCCCCTTATTTCAAATACACCCTGTATATAGAATGTATAATTTACGACATATTTCCAAAAAATCCTTATTCGGTAAGAGTAAAAGTGTTACTTCCGGTGCGAATTTTGAAATTTTTTTTATACAAGAGATATTTAAAAGTATCAGATCAGATTTTTTGTACCAGGGACCTCAAAACGCGGACATCTGCAAAAATCTCCAGGTCGAAAATTTTCATCATCACAATACTTCCTTATACTACGTATAAGAAAGTAAAAAGGATTTTACTCATAAATTCCTTATTTTATGGGTATTTTTTGCTCTCATTCTCATTCATTAAACAGATGTTGCAGTTCACTATATGAATTAGTGCAATTCAGTAAGCGTTTGTTGTTTATATTATTTCTTTGCTCCGTTGTAACTTCGTCGTAGTTTAAATCGGTCATGTCCGCGCTCTAATGACCCAAAGAATGATATCAGGAACATTTTAATACATCTAACAAGATATTCTTTCAATATACGATCAAGATAACTTATTTACTTTGATGGAGGTTAGCCTTCAGTCGAAATTCACTTGGAATTATTTCAATACTTAGAATGGTTTATACCAATTAGGATACTGGATTGAATTGGAGTACAGTGCCCCTAAATATAGAAAGGAAGTATCTCTACTATGTGTTTAAATTTAATACTAACATTTAGTTTTTTTTTTGTTTTAGTTAAACGATGTACCTACTTGATATAAATACATAAGATGTGTGATCCAGTACAATACATATAGATAATATAATTTATTTTATTATCTTATACTCCTGATGATGCTGCAAGCCGAAATGTATACACAGAGTTAATTACAATAATTGTGAAATAATACCAAGTGTGTTTTATTTTCCTTAATGTACAATGCTTATAACCCCCGTTAATTTGTTGAAATAGATTTTTGTTTAAATTTCTAGGAGGTATATACCAAATTATTTTTTTACTGCATAAGAAGAAACTGAACTTTGGCCATTGATTTGATTATTGAATCCAATAAAACAGAAATTATAAGCAATAATATAAATTATTTGCATAGCTTCATTTCTACTCTTATACTTATATAGAGTTTGAGATATAAAATTCGAACAAACTAAAACATTTCTGTGAGTAACACAAAATCTAGGCAGATATTTATACGTTGACAAAACCAAGATCCTTTACATTATCTACTTTAGTATGAACGCAATTAGCATTGAAACGAGTAGATTTGATATAGTTAATGCTCCATATGTCTCACACGCAGCAACATTCATTTTTAATTTGTAAGCAGATTATATTTACATTAATAAGAATAATCATCCCGAGTTTTAATTGATAAATAGATTTTTATATCAGTCTCATAAAAAAATATTCTGTAAGTTAAATATATAATAACACAAAGAACAAATATGAGAAGTCCTAAATACGCCTTAAGAGACTTCGGATGAAGACATGAACTGAAGAAATTTATAAACAAAATCTTTACGCATGCTTTTGCAGTTAAAACTTACGGTTTTCATTGTGTTTAATGATACTAGAATTATTGCATTTTAATAAATAATTAAGTTTTGACACTTAATAATATTCTAGAAATACATTCTTTGCCGATTCAAAACATAAACACACAAAAATAGTTAGAACATATTATGTATATGACCTAAAAACTTAATTATCCTGGCCTGAAAAGAAAATATGTGTCTTCTATAATTATCACTCCGTAATATCAATACATTCTTTCTTTGAAGCATAATAGTCCAATGCATTCGGTATCTTAAAAGAAGCGAGATATTAGCCTCTTGATTTTAATAAATTACAATAATTTCTTATTCAAGTATATTATACAGGTTGAAACGCAAATATTTCTGTACATTTTATCTTATATCATTTATAAAAATATTTATTTTTGTGTATATCTCATTTTTTACACTTTCAATAAAATACTAATGTTCTAATAGTGTTTTTTCTTTTTCGTCTTGCTTATTTTTCTCGAAATGTTTTGTTCTTTCAAATCTTTTTCAGTTAAATCGTACACCAATTTATTATTCCTATAGGCTAGTGGATTTTCGGATTTTCTCTCTTCAATATCTGCTTTGAGCTCGTCGACTGTAGCTTCTGTCAAATCTTTTCCTTGTCCATAATAAATGTCTTCAGTGTAGATGCGATCTTTTCTTCTATATGTGCCATGCAACTGAAAACGGTATCACATAAAATATGTATTACACATTGTATAAATAAATCAATAATTATTGCGCAAAAGTCTGTAAAATAACATGAATTCTTGCTATATATATTCACGACGTGGTTACCACGTTTATTAGAAAATATTCGATTTCTCGAAATGTCATCAATGTGAAATCTGGTAACAATCTATTACCGACTGATACAAGTCTAAATAAAATAAATCCAAAATTCAAACTTCCGTAAATACCGGGAAAAGATAATTTCATATTTGAATTCTACAGCTAATTGTGAGTTCAAAAAACCTCCACTTGTCAACATATACTTGTGTCATAATGTTTATTATGGGTTACATTTCTCTCGAAAAATCATTAACAAATTTATAGCTCCTAAACCATTCAAAATAAATAAATATATTTTTTAAAAATTTAATTCCGAAACATCTAACCTACAGTCGAAAGCAAAAAAAAGTAGACAAGAGATCTCGTACTTTGTAAACCTGGTTTTATTTACTTGTCATTAGTGTCAAGTATACATCCATGGAATATCAAATAATATAATAATAATATTTAAATCAGGACTTCTTGGTGAAAAATCCAACACATTGATATTATTTTCTCTGAACCATGTTTTCGCTCTGTTCAATTACAAAAATGTGTCTTATAACTAACTTATAAGTCTAATGCAGTTCACTGCACATGAATAAAAATCAAATATCCCTGCCAATTAGATCCTTTTGTTATGAACAAAATTACAAAAAGTTGTGACCAACTAATACGACGTTTTTGAGAAATATAATTACTTTAAAACATTGAATTTTAAGAAATATTGTAATAAGTCAAAAACATTAGGTTTCAGGCCTCTAGTATTTTATTACATTTTGAGTAAGAATTGTACGCAGAACACAAAAATGTAATATGGTCAGCCATCATGGAACACTCTGTATATTACAAAACAAATTTAAAAGAGGCCCCTAATGAACGGTAAGCATAGGAAGAAAACTACTTTTAAATATTTTTATTCATAAAAGCACAATATACCTTCCCCACGAAGATGACGCGCCCTGTACTTGTGAGACACCTTTTTATATTTTTTTTGTTAATGTAAAGTGGTTTGAGGAGAATAAAATATAAAAATAAGTTACATCAGTTCCTCCGGTATTTTGCATTCTCACTCTGTATATATATATATATTTGTGAACAATAACTTATTTTAACATACTTTCACATAAATGATATTATACATATAAAGATTTACTTACAATATCCCAGAAATAAATATTAAAAGCGAAATTAACATGGAAATATTGATGATGGTTATCGTGAAATATGGCGTCCGGTTGCCAGGGCTGCCACCAAAACGCCTTGAAATTAATTCCTGAGTGATCGATAATGCCGTGATAGTAAGTATACAGAGCCACAATATAAAAGGGTCCTAAAATATTTACATCAAACTTTTTAAAAAGATTTCGCATTTTGAAGAAATTATATTTTATTACCCCAATGTACCGGGATCAGAAATATCGGTAGAGTCAATGTCAGTTGAATATGGGTGCTCTCTACTGGGTGAATGGCAGTTACAGAAAAAGCCGTTGGCTGCTTATATTTGTGATGCATCTTGTGGAAATGCTTGTAAAGGAAGGGAACGTGATACAGCCGGTGAAGGAGGTATGTTGCATAATCCTGTAAATAATTTCTTTTAATGTAGGATATCTTGTTTGTATTATCTATTTATAGCTTTACCTGATAGATGAAAATTACAGGAAACTGTAAGAATAACCACCATATTGGATAATCTGTTAAATTATAATAGATAGTACTGTAACCGCCATTGCTAATATAGCAGGCTAATAAAGCAGTTGTCGTGGAGTTCAGCAGTAGCGTTAGTGATCCGAAGATTATCTCGTGCCTTTCTAATTCTGGTGACATAAATTTCTTAGGTTGGCATTTCCATTCTTCCGCCTTATCTCGTTGTCGAATGTAGAAATACCACTAAAATTATAACATCAGGTTAGTAGGTATATTGCAGGTTATGATATGACTATTGACCGGATTTAAAGAAAATATGCTAATGCTTATAACTTAAGGCATAAAAAAAATCTGTACGAATCAGATGAAAAGAAGTAAGGTAATACTTGGGTTTTTACGCATTTTTTGAATCTTTATGCCTATTAATTTTTTAGGCCCATTTGGAGCCTTTTTCTGACTTTTTGACGAGTTTTTCCAAAATTGATTTAATTGCAAATTTTTTTTTTTGCTGCGCCACTGCACATTTGTTTCGTGAATAACCTTGTATGTACTTTGTAATTCCCCGTTGTGCTGTCTTTCATTGTGTTAAAGTTTTTTGTATGACAGTGTGAAGTGCGTTCGTAGTACAATGCCGAAACAAAATTCCACCCTTGAAGAATGGATTAAAAATTACAAGGGATTGATATAAACGCAATTATTTTGCCAAGCGTGATATAAAATGGTAAGTTTTATTTGCCCTTCATAAGTCAGTATTTAAAAAAGACATTCCACTAAGAATAACTAAAACTAGCTAATAGTCAATCTAGGAAACTATAGATACAGCTATGAAATCTGTAGCATCAACTTCCGGTTATACTGAACAATCAAAATTTAATCTTTGTCAAGCTTTGATAAAAGCAAATATACCCATTTATAAATTGAAAAAAAAATTCAAGACGTTTTAAGAAACATATTGTCCAATTCACATTTGTGACGAAAGCCATCATCTCCGAAAAAATTGTATTAGTTGAGTGTACATAGAAGTTATTCAGATAATAAAAAATATTATTTGAAATAAGTGTACCTACATAGATATGTGTAGACTAGGGCGCGGATATGACCGAGTTAAACTACGACGAAGTGACAACGTAGCAAAGAAATAATGCAAACAACACACATTTACTGAATAGCACTAATTCATATGGTGAACTGCAACATCTGTTTACGCCCGAGAAGTGCCCGAGAATCAGAGCAAAAAATGGCCATAAAGTAAGGAATTTATGAGTAAAATTTTTACTACATCGGCGTAGATAGCCTGAGGGGTTTTTAAAATTTATTATATTTACCTTATTTCGCAAGAGAAATAATGTAAATATGTATATACTTACTGTTATTTAGTTTCGATAACATACGCGTACATTTTTAGTTATCATTTATTTAGATCTAGAACGTTGTTTATGTTCCATTTTCTAATATGAAAATGAATTGTCAGTGATTCTGAAATTTTTTAGAAAGTCTGTAAAATATCGTTACAGAATGCCAAAATATCGTACGTTCGTCACTTAACTTTGCTAAAACATACACATAAATAGTTTCTATGCAGACAATTTCGATAGTTTACAAAATTTCGTTACATGTTTAAATGACGATGCTCGAAGTATTTCTGTGTACAAGGAACTAACACAAATCCCAAAGTTAAAAAATCAGTTGTTATTCATTCAGGAACACTTTGGAAATTTGCCTAAACTAATCACATATTTTGAAAATCGAATCTCAAATTAAAAAATGGATTAACCACATTAGATGTGGCTATTAATAATTTCAAAAGTATTCTAAGTGACTTCCGAAGTGGCCTTCGGCAAAAGTTAGACGCAGTTTTTAATAGAAATCCAGATTTAATAACATTGCGGAAATTGTGTATGCTAAATACGCTGAAATAAAAGATTATTTCCAGTACGCACATATAACCAGTTGCGATGTAGAAAGGACGTTTTCTATCTACAAGGATGTACTTAATTCAAAGAGAACAAGTCTTACAGAAGAGAAAATGAACAAATAATAAGGTATTTTGTATTTAATAGATCACCGGCCACTTATCCAATTATATAAATAAAATTAAAACCTCTTTAAAAATACAACATCTCAATAGTGCGCCCATGGGCGATGAGTCATGACTCGCTCGTGTCCGCGCCCTAGTGTAGACGAAACAACAGATGTATGGGTACGATACGTGACAAATTTAATACTCGGAGGAATAAATGATGAAAATTCGTCCAAAAGGATTCTAATACGTACGAAAGAATTAATTAAAAGAAATAATAATAATGCTATAACAACATTAACACATTTTTTCTTATCGGAGCTGGTACCAAGTTATAAATTTTACTCATGAAGTCAGACGCAGCAGGTAATAGCTGCATCTAATATGAAGATTTTTTATCCGAATTTAATTCATTGCACTTGCTTAGCACACGGACTTAATCGAGTAGCTGAAACTACAATATTGCAATTCCCGTTAATAAATTAATTAACAACATGTGGCAAACAAATATTTGTTAAAGGTCCTTTAAGGATAGAAATGTTTAGAGACAGATTACCAAATACCCCATACCCCCACACAACCAGTTCTAATAAGATGGAAAACATGGTTAGATGCCGCTATATATTACACAAATACCTTAGACTTTAGACAGTGTCAAAAAATTAATAAAGGAATTTCCAGCTACAGCTAGTAATGCAATACAAGATTGTCAGGGTACTAAAAAAAGTAGAATTACAAAATAATTTGGCATTTATAAAAACCAATTATAGTTATGTAAGTGACTCTATAAAATCAATTGAGAAGCAGGATTTGCCTTTAGTTAGTCCAGTACAGATGATTAAAAAGTTTCAAGACAGCACGTACCTATATTGATTGTACAAGGACATATTGGTCAAATAATTATAAATAAATTATTGGAATATTAGGCTTTCTCTATACATATAATCAGGTAGGTTAGTCGACAAAAGGAGAAAAAGATATACAAAATACAATCAAATCTTTTTCTCCTTATAATAGAGAGAGACATACATGTAGATAGTTATTGTTTTATTATCATTCATGATAATAAAAACATTGAGATTTATTGCAAAACAATAAACGTGACAGTTCTATTTTAATTGTAACTGCCAATATATTTTTCAAGAAATAATTTAATGTACTTAGAGTATAAACATGTCGATCAAATGCTACATTAATATATCTAGAATTGATTTATAAAAAATTCTTTAAATTAATATTACAAAAAACATTAGTTAACAGATATTTTTTATTGAGTAATCCAATTTATAATGCCAGCTGGTGATGTGTTGCAAATCCGAGACATATTAACAATTCTTTAAGCCACGGTGTTTGCCAAATTGCAGGCATCGTCACCTGTAGTAAATTAAAACTAGCGATGTGTTTACCATTTGGAAGTTGTTAAGTATGTTACAAAGGCGTCGTATAATGTTGTTATAGATTTATTACGAATGAATCTTCAGAATGAAAAATATGGCTTTATTTATATTTTTGGTGTGTAGCATATTCAAGAAGAACTCGTATGAAACGGGTTGTGATTAAAGAAGGCACATTTATACAAAAACAAAAATTAATTAATTCACAAATTTTACTTATAAATTTTGTCCAAAACCGTACGAAATAATCTGTAATATTTAAACTGACAACTGAGGTTTTACTTATAGTCAATTTTTGTCGAATAATGACACCTGGTATAATACTTGTATAATTAATATATTCACATTCAGTTTTGTTCTTCCTAGTTACTAATTCAAGTACTTACATGAAGAAAACCCCCGATACCATAATAAATACTATAACTAATGACGGTTGCTCCCAGCCAAAAGGACCCTAAGTTATTTAATTTGAGAGATTCTAGTATTCCATCTACACTGTTTATTTCTACATTTTCGCCTAAATCACCTCTGTACTGTTTCATTAAGTGTACCAAGATCAGGAGCCAATCACCTAGAACAAGCAAATAATAAATAAAATTATGGTAAATTTTTGTTTCGAAATAGTTCTTAACAAATTAAACTAAAAACACTGTTACCTCTTTTCAAATTTAAATTTTCTAAACTAAAACTTTTTTTAAAACTTAATTTGAACTCTGTCTATCAATTTACTATCTATTTTCATTAAAGGAACTCGGCTTGGCAAAGCAAAATCCAATTTTGCACGAACAAAACAATTGTGTATCATCAAAATCAACACAATTACGTTTTATGAATCCCAAATTACAATCCGCGTTATTAGCAGTATTCTTTTGAATATAATGTGTTAATCGCAAATACAAGTCAAACCAAACACCAAGATCTCTGACGGAAAATTTCCAATTCAGAGGCATACCCAATAGTTAGTAATCTAGTACGTTTGATTTTTTCATTATACTAATTGCCATGACTGCACACTTATTTACATTAAGTTGTGATTTGTTCTTAAGTCACCATAAAGAAATATTATCCAGATTTTACTATAATTTCCCCATGTGTCCCTATATAATATAAATTCGTAGAACAAACAGACCGAACCATTAATTGTGGTAGAGAAATCGTTTGTAGATAATAGAAATAAGAGTGATCCCAAGCACCTACCCTGCGGTACACCTGACGATTTCATATATAGCTGCGAGAAGGCTTCCCATACGACACTATCTGCCTCCTATTACACAAATAGGAGGAAAATAAACGCACTATTTTTGTTGAAAATCCGAATAAATGTAATTTAAATAATAACATATCATGATCGACTAGGTATGGTAATTTTTGTTATTAATGTAATATTTAATCAATATAACCACTACGTCATGATGACAGAGTATATATGCTTCTTAATTGAAGAATTCACTAGTTATATCGTTGACAATTACGCAAATGTTAAAGACCTCATCTTCAAAATTTACGTTATATACTGGCTGATCCTCGTATGTAGTTCGAAAAATGTTGCAGAGGTCCTAACTGTATTTGCATTATTTGAATATTGAACGTTATTATGTATGAAAGTATGGGAATGCGCTAAAGTCTGTTGGTATGCTAGCCCTAATGTTGTGCAAATATCACTTCAAATCGCAGGCCGGACTTATAATTCAAATTTAGAAGGTACAAGTTTAAAGGGAAACTCACAGTTTTATTTCAAGGATTGTTCTAATAATAAATAACCCTAAATATGTTTGTATATAGTTATATTAGACACTAAATTCTTTCCATTATAGATTTTAATTCCTTAGCAAATATTTTGAAGGACACTATGATTTTTGTGATTTGCAAAAGTAGGAAAAATGAATTTCATGAACTAGTTGTTCTTGGGCTTGTAATATAGAACTCAATGTGTTTTAATAACAATAAATGCAAGATCAGAGAGCCAGTTTGTGTTTTTTAGCTCGCGTACAGGTTTTCTGTTCATATCCATAAAATCATATACTTCGACTTTCAAAACATAAAATCGTTTCAGCATATTTCCTTTACTCAACCAACGCACTTCACAATAAAATGTAAGATCTTCATAATCGGATTGAATATCTTCCAGAAATTCATAAAGTTGGTGGTGGTTTAGAGCTCTTAATTTATACAAGAAACTACGGTATTCATTATTATATGCGTAAATTTGATTGATTTTGCGCACCAAGTTTGTTGATGTTGAATATAGTGCAATACACCTAAGTCTTCTGTGTCTATGTTCTTACTGCATAGTTCCAATTTGATTCTAGTAACAACAGCTAAATTGTGTTAGTGAGAAAGGAAAAAGGAAATATAGAAATTGAAGGGAGACTGACTTACTTGATATCATCGGCGTTGTAAAAACCATATTTCATATTAGGGGAACTCCCATTTCAGGTATTTAAAAAATTATTCCGTTTATATATTTAGTAAAAAATATAAAATAATAATCAATGTAGAATTAAATATCTTTTTAATTTTCTTAGGGCCAGGTTTCATAAGATTAAAAACCTTTACACGGGCCGGATTAAATCAAGCTGAAGACCGTCCGTTGCATATGCCTGCCCTAAAAGTTGCTTGAAATGAGATTTCACAGGATTGTATAAATCATCTTAGCATGCTTGCTTATTGAGTGAATGTTTTATTTTGTCCAACTCATATGTTTTATTTGAATTATTTAATTTGTATCCGTGTATTTCATATTTTATTTCACTTCATTATACTGCTGCTTTATAATAATAATAAAGTTTAGGTACCCGAAAAAGAGAGACACATTGAATAAGATTATTGGAATGGTTATTTCGAAAAACTACGACAGAAGAATTTCGATTAACCTGAAGCATCATAAAAGCTTTGCAACTTTCATTCAAATAATCAACCCCTCTTTAGAAAGAAGAAAATTGTCCCTAAAAATTCATAGGGGTCAACTCGGCATCAAACGTGATTTTCAAGTCTTTTGACACTTCAACCCAAGCAGACACGCAGAACTTAGCTTGTAATATAAATAAATTGCACATTTCTGCGTAAAAAGATGTGTCTTTGGATTTTCCAACATTTAGTGGTAAATTACTGCTAGTATACAAAAAGAAGCTTAATGTGGAAACTTTTTGCAATCATCGATATCGGAAATCATATAACACACTTTTAAATCATTTTTTCCCGAAAATAGCATTGATGAAGAAACTAAGAGGTTTTAAAACTGTTCCTTGCGGAACTCCAGATGTGACAACAAAACTACAATAGTATCTACGCATGTGAAAAAAATTGAGTAATAGAACGTAAATTAAATTAATCCATAAAAGGTTTAGGTAGTAATCATTCCGCTTTAGAAATAATGTTTGTAATATGTAACAATATATTTTAGCCGATTGTGAATAATAAATTTTATTGTCATTCCTTCAATAATTCTTTTTTATTATTCAATTGATTCATTATTTTCATTCTAAAATAAATTATTACTTCACGGGGCAGTAATCAATTAATATTCTTTTTAGTGAATTATCGTTGCATTAATTTTTTAATTTGTTGTTGCACTTTCATTTTCTATTTTTAATTCGAAGCGAGGCACATTGTAACAGAACTAGTAATGAAAAAGTATCTTATCAGATCTTTTGTGCTTACGTTTCAAGCAAAAAATAATTTAAATGAACATGCGAATATATAGAGATAAATCTAATCTGGAAAATAAGCAATTTATATAATAATATTGTAATTGCAAACATCGCAGGTGTTTCTAAAATCTGAATCATTATAATACATTTTTTTTCAATAATTATTGTTTTGTTCGAAAGATTTGCCATGTGCTGCTGATAATAAATAAAATTTTTAGTTGGGAGAATTTTAAAACCCAGAGAGGACTCTGTTTAAGAGAAAAGCTATTTATATTATTTTTGATCAAAATTTCAATAAATCATAGTGAAAGTACTAAATTTATTTTGATTTTATATATTCTGTCAATGAAGAATTGTCATTCTATATTACATTATTTAATTATCAAATTTGACACATATTTTAATAATCTGCCATTTGTATAAATGTTATTTTTTTTATTTAGAAAAGTAAGAGATTATAGTTCAATAAATCTCATATAGTAAACGAGTGCGATATCATTCTAGACTAGGAAGTTTTTAGCATTCCAGTCTTATCTTTGCGATTCTTTAATGTATTATTTTAAAAATAAATAAAAAAACGAACGTCATTAAAAGATAACTTCAAGTGATGAGAATTAATTACTTATTCTTTCATTGATCTTTGTGTATATATTTATGATTTATTATAAATACAATTATAATTAAATTATAAAAGAAATTTAAATAAACAGATTTAATATTTCTAGACCTGAAGAAAAGAACAAAAACCACAACAAAAATTTACATTGCACTATAGTCCTCCTCCCTCTGAATACAATTATTACCACCTGTAAATTGAAAACTAGTGTAATTAGAATATTTCTTTAAAAAATTTAACCTCAAGCACTCTTCTTGGAAATTATGAATTCTGATGAAGTTAGAAAATATAATGAAAAAGTTATGTTATTGCTCACTTAAATTTGTGTTTTCAATTGCAAAACATTCGTGTTCATTCTTTATATAAAATATACAATTATGCAATGAGATAAAAAAAATAGATAGGGTGAATAATTAAAATAGAAACTAAATCTAAGGAAAATAATTTAGCTTATAAGTAAAGAATTATCGTAGAGTATTAGTGGTTATCAGAGAGCGCAATCGGCTACAAAAGGCAGAAAAAACGATTACAGCCTTGTCAAGCCTATTCCCCAATATAGGAGGGCAGTCTCTAGGAGAAGACCCCTGGTAAGTGTCGTGTACTCACAGATACTATATACAGTACCAATCCAGTCACAAAAAACAAGAAACTCCTCAGAAAGCTGACAAGTCTGCAACGGCAGATATCAATCAGAATATGCAGCGCATACAGGACACTCTCTGCGGAGGGGGTGAGCGTCATAGCAGAAGTGCCTCCGATAGAGCTTCTGATGGAGGAAAGGAAGAAGAAATATGGAGTCCCCAGGGACATAGTCATATCAGCGCTTATGGCGAAATGGCAAGACAAGTGGCGGACCGGAACGTATGGCCGATGGAAATACAAAATAATACTGGACGTTGTGACTTGGGTAAAAAGACAGTATGGAGAAGTAGATTACTACCTAACACAAGCACTCTCCGGACATGGGTGCTTTAGAAAGTATCTGTACAATAGAGCAAGGGTTAACTCAGATGCATGTACTTACTGCGGATAACTGGATGATGCAGAACATACCCTTTTCGCATGCTCTAGATGGGAGAAGGTTAGAAGGGAGTTCGCCACGGAAACAGATCTAACCTTCGAGGTTAAAAGCATGTCATTGGTTGGAAGCGAGGGTTATTGGACTACGACGTACAACACCATACGTCGCATTATAGAAACAAAAGAGTCAGAAGAGTCAGTAAGAATCTGACACACCCCACAACATTGACATCTGGTTGTGGAAGTCTTATGTAAGATTTTTCTCTCCTCCAGCAAAAAGAAAATAAATAAGGCGCTTGCGAATGGCGAAATAGCTATCCAAATAACCGGCATCTCTTGTTTCCGTCGCGTGAAATCGACTACCCTCTGAAACACGGTAGTTAATAGAAATTTTTTAAATAAGAATTTCGTAAGCAGCAATCGAATTCCGGATCATCATTCTAGCCACAACAAGCCATTTTCGAGCAACTAGACCAAAACAGTTATTAATAAATAAAGTATATCACTTATGTGTATGGAATTTATCTCTAATTAATTATTAGTATTTATTTTATTATTTTAAAATGAATGATTTAAACTTTAAATGTGTTTAAACTAATTTTCAAATCTAATTCTGAGTTTGTTCAAAATCTATTTTAACAAACTATATCTCAAACTATCTGGGCTATGATTCTAACTAATTTCATGGTATTTCAACACAGAATTACGTGGGAAAATTTATGCATGTAAACATCTAAAGTTGGGTTATGTATATTTTACCGGCAAAGTTTTATTATAAGTTATGTGCTCATTCTACTATTCTTAATAAGACTCTTATAAAACATCTCAGGGTGTTATGATTCTTATATTGAAGGAAATTACCTTCGTATAAAGAAACATCAGTGAACAATCATAAATAAATATATATTGAAAGTAAAATACATGAACATTACAAAAAATTAGGTTATAATCAAATATTGTTATGCAACCAAAAATTGTTAGTGAAATGTTACCATTGACATTGTTTAAACAGCAACAACAGGATCAAATAAATATAAACGGTATGTATATAAATTTTTTTAAGTAAATAAACTTTAGTTTAGAAAATTAACATTAATCGGAAAATACTTTATAATATATGTGTGAAAAAACTTTTATATGCAACTTCAATTATATTAACTTGTGATGAAAATTAAAATCGGATAATTCTTACAATAATGTATATCCTTAATACTAAATTAACTATATTAATTGTATTGCAATTATATTTTTTTCTAATTCTGATTCTTAAAATCCCAATTTGAATAAATATTTAAGTACTTAACTCGAGTCTGATACTTTTGTTGGGTTGTTTTAGTCGCCATAATTATCTCCAAATTGTGTATCTAGAATCTTTCTATACTCTGGTGATCTTCTTCGTCTTGGATACTGTGTCTTGGTGTGTAATTCCAAAAATTGGGCTGCTTATCCCTCGAGCATTACGTTGTAATTCTTCTTTATTCAGGTAATAATTAATTTAACACTTTGATTCAAAAATACTTAGTTTGAATTGTTTACTTGTAGATATGGGAATACAGTTTAATCGATGAAAACTTTCTAATGTACACCCTTTCACTATTTTGGTATATTATTATCGTAGAAATCGTAATAAATTGGTATACTCTCACAGGTATTTAATAAACTTCTATAATAATAGGATTTTAATGGAATTTATAAGAGCGTCCTTTTCGGCGTCTCTTACCTGTGTAAAAATCATTTAGTCTCCCATTTGTTTTTTCTTTCCTTGCTCACTAAGTTGATTTTTCTTTAAAATTTGACTTGTATATTAAGTTGCCTAATTTTGAGTAACTAATGAAAAAAATGTTTTTCTAATATTGTTTAAATGTTGTTATTATTCAATTTTCCCTTAATTCTTGGGAATTTATTAACTTCTGAAGTTTTTTTATAATTTCTTAGACATTCAAATATCTTTACTAAGATTGAATTATGTTATAGTAATTTGTGTAACTTAAGTTGCATAGTTTTGAGTTTACTATAAAATTAGATTTTATAAATATTGATACTATCTTCCTTATACACATGACTTTAGTATATAAATATCGCCATAAAAGACATAAATAGCAAGTATAAGTTATGGAAAACCAAATTAAACAACTCCATATTAATTATGAAATATTAGAAAAATGTCATGACCTTTAGCAAAAATGAAACATGTAATGAAATAATTCGAAATGGAACCAACAAATACTAAATTTAAATAAAAGTTTAAGCATTTAATGATAACGAAAATAGGTGATATGAATAAGATAACTAATTATCTGGATAATACAACACCTGTATAATATTATCTAGTTTCTTATATTTACAAGAAATCTTTATAGATACGCAGATTCAAATACAAATACCTCCAAAAGGCTTAAAGGTGTTTTTGAGTAGATCATGATGACTAATGAGAAAGTTTAGATGAAGATAACAGAAAAGAAGAGAAGTAATTATAAGTAATAGGCAATCAGGGGTACATTGCAGGACTTAACTGAAAAATGTTATTTGAAATTGGGTAAAGTAATAGTGATGATATCACTATTACTGTGCTCAATTTCGAATGATGATATCACTCACTATACGAGTGATGATATGGATTGGCAGTCAATGGTATATTGCAGGACCAGATTTAAATAAATAATCGGACACAGTAATAGTGCTATAATCACTATTACATATCTATTTGAATGGGATATAGAAGTAGAAAAATACCATAGATCAGTGGAAGTAGATGAAGGTAAAGAACCGGGTAGCAGTTAGCTAGAATGTTTGAACCTATTTTCGTGTTATAACCATATTATCGACATTTTTATTTTTACATACTAAGTGAGAGAAATTTTGCACTAATATTTATTGTGTTGAAAATAATAATTATTATTATAATATATAAAAAAAAGCCGAGTCGCTAATGAAGAACTCTATGGATACGCGAAATTGAAAGCTGCCCTTTGGCATGGGTATACGGGCGACATTGAATTTCCGGTCGACGGAGAGATTTTCTTCCTATGTGGATCGGTTGTAAAGATATGGGCTTTTAAAGAGGAGCGTGCATTCGATGTTTTAACAGAAAAATGGCTTACGTTATGACCGATTCCCACGACAACCGATAAAAATCGTAAAAATGTCAGGTATGACAGGCACGCGCGAAAAAATTGTAAAAGTTTCACTTTGACGAAGAAATTTCAAGCCGTCGAGGTTTAGATTGCGGAAGCAGGGTTGGAAACCAAAGG
The DNA here is from genome assembly GCA_963170755.1 of Amphimallon solstitiale. Taxonomy (NCBI): domain Eukaryota; kingdom Metazoa; phylum Arthropoda; class Insecta; order Coleoptera; family Scarabaeidae; genus Amphimallon; species Amphimallon solstitiale. Next base: position 34,779,295 of record OY720681.1, on the reverse strand, counting down.
AGTGGACTTTTCCGCGACGATTGAGTGCACTGTCCACGTGCCAAGTCTGTCGCTGTCGAAGGTGCGACTCATTTAAGGCTTCTCTGCAGGGGAATGCGGTAAAAAAATCTCGCGATGACGAGTTTGCGTGTCATTAATTCACAAACAGACGTACGATTTTGACAGCTGTAGGTTAAATTTTTGTGATGGAATTTGATGTTTCGAAATTTTCTTATAACGACGGACAGTGCTAATTTACAGAATAACGCGCCCACGTATCAAGATTCATAATTATCAGGACGATGAGCGCAAAGAATTGACATTTAGAAGACAGTAATGTAACATAAGATAAGAAGGAATTATAACGCCATAAGGTGAAATATATTGTTGGAATATCATTTAAAAATTACAGTCTTAAACGCTTGCAGGTGTCGTTTATTAAAAACTGGAACTATCAAAGACAGGCTAGTATATAGATCGAGAAAATCAAATACGAACCCGTTAAAGGGCATTAACTTTACTGAAAACGATTATAGTATTTATACGACAAAACGTAAACTAAACATACAAATTATTATAGAGAAGAAAAGCAGTTAGTAAAGTGCCAATGTAATGTATGTATGTAATGCGGAATATTCTTTAAGGTAACAAGAAGCTTCAAACATCCAACTGAAGTTTGATTTTAGACGACAGTCTTACGAAAATTGGATTTCAGCTATCACATGTAAGTACAACAAAAACAATAACGAATTTTTAATATTATAAAATGCTTCTTAATACAAAAAAATACGTACATTAGCCACATTTACTTATGTCAACAATGACGGTTAAACGTCAACTAATTTTAGATGACAGTTTGTGCAAAAACTTAAATTAGACGTATATACAGTGTACGTCAAAAGTCTAGAAAATCGGACATTATAAAGAGCATCAAGGCGATGCTCGCGCTTTAAGAGATTCAAGCTCGAAGAGATTGAAAATTCAACTTGTTGATTAAATAATCACTGAAAAATTTGTAACGTTTGTGATGTATTAGTGAAGTTATTAGTGTAAAATGCAATTCACCTGATCACGCTTTTAAAAAAATGATCTGTCAACTCCTGTGAAAGCTGACACCAAGTAATTTCTAGGGCATATTGGACCTGTTGTAATTTCATTAAAGAGTTAGGAAGCATATTAACTCTTCCATTCCATCCAAACGTGGCGCCTGCGAAAACCACTTAAGAATATCAATGTCGTCCTGTTGCACTAATCGACATATGACAGATACAAGAAGACGATGAGAACTCCCTAGTTGTTAGTCTTTGGATGTGGTTTTAGAACTTCATAAATATATATTAGAGCAGTTCTAATTCCTATACTAATTCTGCCGAAAACTATCAATAGTAAATACAGTCTCACGTTTGTTGTGTTCTGGTTGTTATTGACGCAAATTCAATTTTCTTAATGTCGGTTTATTCATTTTATACAACATTCCACGATGTAGCATTATTCAGTACTACTTAGTTCATGACCAACTGAATCTCGCTATCGTTGCACCCTATCATGGCTATAAGATAACATTGATTTACATTACTGAAATTGATTCTGCTAACCTCAAAATATCATCCCTTATGCAACGCTATCTAGTAGTTAGAATAATAAACCCAAAATAATTTTTATTGGAAAAACATTAAAATAACACTTAAGTTAATATTAATAATATTAAAATAATGACGTAGAACGATATAAAATTAAAAAAGTATTGCTGAGAGTTAAGTCGTTGGGTAGCTTCAGGAATAACAAAATTACTTACATTTATAAATTTTTCTAATAGTTCAAAAGGCAAAATTAATTGGGGGATCAATTATGTTGTAAAATGTTTGTTTGGATTTTGTAGATGACTTCTTGGATTTCGAAAATGCTGGGCTACTAACGTAATCGACGCTTTCAGTTGTATTGTAACTTTTACTATTCCACACCGTAATATTTGCCTCAGAGCATATTCAGCTGTTTTGGCATTGGTAGCATCATTTGCACCTCTTTTAAGCCTAACATGTGAAAACATGTCTCCTACAGCATCGCAACTAAATGATCTTGTTAAGACATAACAAAACATTAAATTTGTTCTATATTATACCGAATAAGTGCTGTAATTATTACCAATAATGCACCCTGTTATCATCGTGATATTGAAAAGTACCAACAAGAATATGATTAGTGTTGAAGCTAATTTTGGTCTGCTTTGAAATGTGTATATTGTAACGAAACCAGCAGACGAATTGAGTTACATTAAATAAAAGAAGCAGACCTCTCGGCGCGATAAAAACGAAATTGTCACACGCACAAAAAAAGACCATAAATCTCTCTCGGCTGGTAAATATCGTAAAGCGGTGAGTCATACACTTACGCATGGTACTGTATCGAAAGCGGAGACAAATGTCTGGAATATTCTTCAACACATCGAGAGAAGTATGGAATTTACAGGAATGCTCTAGTAATCGTCACATACGTATATAAGGCGGCTGAATTCATTACGGGATTCATTCATTGCGGGCGGAGTAGTTCGGGATAAAGAAAGTCCTTACGTAGTGGTAGCGTAGAAATAAATATAGTAGTGCCGTTTTATATAAATAGTGTGATATAAATAAATACGGACAGAGATATAAATAATAGTAGTAGTAAATAAATACCTGTGATAATTAAATTGTAGTAGTTTAAGTGTGTTAAGTTAGTTTTATGTTTTTATATTGTTAAATAATTTTGAGTATATAAATATACAGACTGTTTTAACTAAATAATTGCACGAGTTGTTTATTGGAACCCGAAAACGTTACAATTGGTGTCAGTGTGGGATAAACAATATAGAAGTGCAAATAAATAAATAAATAAATAAATAAATGGCTACCAAACGTTTGGAAGAATTAAAGGTCTCCGAGTTAAGGGCAGAATTGGAAGAAAGGGACGCAGATGCGTCTGGAAAAAAAACAATTCTCCAAGACCGGCTTCGTGACCTTTTAATAAATGAAGGTGAGGATCCCGAGAAATATTTGTTTCAAGTACAGCCTGATCGAAGCTTAATAATAGATGAAATTACAAAACAATTCAAGACTATAAAAGATGAAATTGATAAACAATTCGAGACTCTAAGAGATGCAGTTGCAAAACAATTCGAGACTGATAGGAAGACTCTAGGAGATGCAGTTGCAAAACAATCCGAGATTCTAAAACAACTCGAGACTACTCTTGAGGAAGACATTCAAAAGAATTCATTGAATGGGAGGCAGGAATTTTCTGAGGCCATCGAAGCCATGGAACAGAAAGTTGAGGAGCGCGTGTTCGGAATGGGGGACGAGTTTGGGGTTCAGCTTCAGTTGCCAGCGATGAACGACTGCGGTCCCCATGATATCTCACGCGGAAGCCTGGAGATTGCCCGAACAGCGAAGGTAAAGGTAAAACCTCCCACCTTCGATGGAAAGACGTCATGGATGTCGTACCGGAATCAATTCGAAGCCGCTGCAGGAGCAAATGGGTGGACGTCCCCGAAGAAAGCTACTGGTCTGATTGTGTCATTAAGAGGACAGGCCAGTGATGTTCTGCAGACCGTACTTCCGGAAGAGTGTCAAGACTACCTTAAATTGATCAAGCGTCTTGAGATGAAGTATGGGCATGCGCACCTGGGACAGGTAGTCCGACGATTGGTGAATAAGGTGCAACCTAAGAGAAGAACGCTCCGATGTTGGAATTGGAAATGGAGATGGAAATGGAAATGGAGATGGAAATGGGCCATGCGCATAGTAAATGCGCGAAGAAGCCCAAGAAAACCATAGCGGAGCAGCGAAAAATGAAACGGGTCGATGAGAAGAGGCAATCGTCGACCCAGTATCGTAGAGCCTCAAAATAAATAGCGCGAAGTGCATCTGTGCAGCACCAAAACGCTGATGCTGTTGGAAGCAGACAACGTCCAGAAGACTGCAGGCATGGTAACCGCCTAGAAGAAAAATCGGCCAACACATTCGGAACAACCGTGGTTGACGATCAGTGGCATCCTGACAATTTGCGGATTGGTCAAGAAGCTGATGAAGACCTTGGTTCATTGATGGTTTGGAAGGTACTGGTCGCGGACCGGCTTGTCAAGAAGTGGCTCCTCGCTCACAGGGACTGGAATCCTACTGGGCTCAATGGGACTCTCTGAAGGTAGAGGATGATCTACTCAATTGTGTTGTGGAGAACCCAAACGGAGAAGACTGCGTCAGTGGATCCAGACGAAGGCTGGAGAATGCCCACTAGCGAGTACGCCATCACACTCAGGATGCCAGCGACAGGACGAAGAATAGTTACCACGTGCAAGCCGAGAGAGATGGTTACCAAGAAGAGGACCTTGTTCGGTTGTATGATCCTCAACGTCGCCGATGCCTGTCCCCAAAGCTCCAAGAATACTGGGAGGGACTATACGAAATACTGGAGCAAATAGATGACGTCGTTTATCGCATGAGACTAACACCTCATAGTGAGCCAGGGATGGTGTGTTTCAACCAGTTGCCCCATACCATGGACGTGACGGCGGTGAAGTGGCGGATGTGCGACAAATTGCTGGAAAACCTAGAGAGCCAGCTTATGGGAATCCCTTGTCGATTTACGAGGACGTGCACTCGAGCAGGATGTGGGGAGGCTGGCAATTCCGAGGCTGGGCTGCGGATTAGACCGTTTGGTATGGAAAATCGCAGGAAACATACTGGAGGTGGTGTTTCGGCGTGCTGGTATGGAAATGGTCGTGTGCGGCTGTCGGACCGATCAGCCCGTTGTGCAGCCTGGGACGGTGGATTGCCATTGCCACAAGACGGCTGGGTGCACCCGTGGGTCCCGGTATGGATTTCGTCATCCGCCAGCGACAAGTACATGGAATAGTGTGTTTCGCGACGAAACGCAGTTTTTAAGAAGGGGGCAATGTAACGAAACCAGCAGACGAATTGAGTTACATTAAATAAAAGAAGCAGACCTCTCGGCGCGATAAAAACGAAATTGTCACACGCACAAAAAAAGACCATAAATCTCTCTCGGCTGGTAAATATCGTAAAGCGGTGAGTCATACACTTACGCATGGTACTGTATCGAAAGCGGAGACAAATGTCTGGAATATTCTTCAACACATCGAGAGAAGTATGGAATTTACAGGAATGCTCTAGTAATCGTCACATACGTATATAAGGCGGCTGAATTCATTACGGGATTCATTCATTGCGGGCGGAGTAGTTCGGGATAAAGAAAGTCCTTACGTAGTGGTAGCGTAGAAATAAATATAGTAGTGCCGTTTTATATAAATAGTGTGATATAAATAAATACGGACAGAGATATAAATAATAGTAGTAGTAAATAAATACCTGTGATAATTAAATTGTAGTAGTTTAAGTGTGTTAAGTTAGTTTTATGTTTTTATATTGTTAAATAATTTTGAGTATATAAATATACAGACTGTTTTAACTAAATAATTGCACGAGTTGTTTATTGGAACCCGAAAACGTTACAATATAGAAATACAATAAATAATTTATATTATAATTGAAAAAAATATATATAAAAGTACAAAAATATGAAGATAAAATGAGTTTAGCGAATATTACATGTTATTTGGAAATATTTTATATTTATTTTAATAAATGTACGAGATATGTATGTATGCATATCAGTTTATTGTAATATTTGAGTATACTGTACAACAAAGTTAAGTTTCATTAATTAAATTATTCTACTACTAGATGGCATAAGGGAATTATTACATTTTGAGGTTAGCACAATCAATTTGAACAATGTAATCGAAGTTCTGGTACTGCCTTACAATCGCACAGCAGTAGCTAGATCTAGTTGGCTACGGACTGAAATGTTAAGGTCGTGATATCGCGCAGCCTAGTTAAGTAGGCGCTCCCCTCTGTTGAGATTAATATCTGACATTCCCTTTGTTTATTTAGGATTTACTCATTTTGTTCCCACTCTTACTCTTCTTATTACTTCATCTTTTCCATCTCGCTTATCCACTATTCGGGATTTTTTAAATTTTCTTTTAATTTAATATCATTTATAGTACGTATGTCATTTACTTAGTCGCCGGAATAAAAGTAATAACTTACTGAAGTTATGTTGTAACTATGGTTCATTTTTTAAATAATGTCCCCATATAGGGTAACAATACAGAATGCATACCTAAATATCTATAACTTTTAAAATTCAAATCACAAATTTTCTGTTTATGGCTACATTTAAGTGTTGTTGTATTCTTTAAGTTGGATTTTGATAATTTTGCATTAGCTGAAACTTTCAGAGCAATATCTTTATTTATTATATTTGCCTATGCACTAGTACCTATCTACAACGTAATCTTCATAACGTTCTTTAACTAAATCCACTACATGTATCGGTGATTCGGTTTCTTTTTCTTCTACTAAATCATTACAATCTTCTTTATGTAAATTATTCATTTTCCTGACTTTACGCACCTTCTAAAAATGCTTATATTTCTTAAAATTATTGCATTGTTTGTTGTATATTGGACATCTTCGTGGACGATGTACCACACTACAATATCAACATTTTTAATATCTTCTTTCACCCCTCTGCGTTAATGGACAATCTTTTTTCTTATTTATTTTTATTTTTCAGCAATTTCTGTAGCTTTACATATATTAATACACTTATCCAAATCTAAATTTATTCTTCTCAAAAGTCTGTCTTCAATTTTTGTAATACTATCTCGTTTACATCGATTTTTTTAAGCCAGTCACATATGAATCACTAGCTTTACCTTTGTTTTGTGAACGAGTATTGAATAGATGTCTATTAACAGTCTCATTTGGTTTTGGAATACAATATAATTGTGACTTTCTAACACTTTAACATACTCTTAAGAGGGATTCACACTGATGCAATTAGTTGCAGCGATTTATCGCATGTGAAAAGTTGCATGAACGGTGCAATTCTTAAGAGTTGCACGGTTGGTTCACACTGATCAAGAAGTACAAGCATTTTTTCACAAATGCAATTTTTTTTGTGGTACTACCAACATGAAATAATTATATGTGATCATTACTTTCAATGTATAGTGATGAAAAATAATACACTTTGGTACATTTCATAAGACAGGTTGGCAGCGTAAAACTTACTAAAAAATCGCATGCAACTTTTTCCGAAAATAGAACAAGCTCTAATACGTGCAACTTTTCACATGCGATAAATTGCTCCAACTAATTGCATAGTGTAAACGCGAATTTTCGCGCAACTTTTCATAAAACTGGAATCGCTGCAACTAATTGCATCAGTGTGAACCCCCCTATTATCTTTCTTTACCGCGTCCTTTAGATCTAAAGTGTTATAAATATGTAATATATTTACCTATTGTGTGTGCAACAAAATAGCACCTTTTCTTACATCTGTTTTTCCTATGATATTTCCTATCCCAAATGCTTCTACGAAAATTTAAAATTTTAGACGCCATCTTTGAAAATTCTCCGCTGTTTCACTACTTAAATTGCTTTAAGTTTGTATTTTGTTTTTATATGTACTATATGTACTTTTGTTAAAAGTATTATCGATTACAATACAAAACATCACTCTGCTTCTTATTGAAGCTATTACGTTTTGCAGTATAATGGCCAATAAAAATGTTCTTTGCCATTGCTAATATAATCTTTTTAAAGGAATTTCGTGCATCAAGACCTGAACATAGTTAGGTTGCTAGCACTTGATTGTAAACTCGAAACTGGGGGCTTACTTGATGTGCCGACTAACTGCCGTGAGGTAGAACGTAAGGGGTTGGTGCCATATGCGCTAATGTAAATTCTGGATTTTAGAAGGTTTCGCTCAAACAATAGTACCGCTTTCATTTACGAAATATAAAACACAAATAAACAAAGGCTCAATGCATGTTCGACTGGGATTATTCTTTAAAATAAAGTTTCTGAAACTGTGTTATGATATTGTAAATTTTGCTAGCTTTGAAAGTGAAATGTAGGAGTACATAATTTTAATTATAAGAAAGTACTCCCAAGGAAACCTTAATTAACACTTTGTATTCAATTTAATGCAAAAACATAATAAGAAAAACAAAAATTTCTGCTGTTTGTTTTATTTGAACGAATACCTTACAACGGCGGAATTTACGTCTTACCTCACGGCAGTTAGTCGGCACCTCTGCGTAACCCCCTTAATAAGCAATAGAAAATAAATTAACAGAAATAACAACCAATACTTTCTTCGATTTTTCCCAAAATAACAGAAGCATTTTTATGACTCACCACTAATCCCTAGTCCCATGGTACATATAGAGGTGGTCACCAAAAACGTAGCCAAAAACTTTGGTATTTTTGACCATACATTCTCGATACTTTTTGCATATTTCTCCGTCCAAGTTACAGCAAGAGGATCAGGAAATCCTTTCTTGGTATCATACGTTTTTGCACTGCCATTTTGCATTGACACAACTTCACTTTTCTTTTTCTTAGCACCCATATTTAACTTCCAGGGGAAAAATCACAAACTCCAAAAACTAGTCCTCACAAGATCTGTTCCATAATTGACATCAATTCGATGTTATATATAAATCTCTCCTATTCTTGATAAGATTTTGAAAGAAAGTAATGTGTGTACATCTATTGTATTATATATATAAGATTCGTGTGAACCGAAGTACTTAATTTCGCGATTAATTGAGCACTTGTAACATGCATACTTTTGAATTCGAGAGTTCACCTTGATAAATGACGTGCGATAGTTAATAACGTCAAAAAATAGATTATTCTTAACTTATATATATGTACATATATAATCTACAATGTTATTGATCTGATTCATATGTTTATAGGTACATACATAAGGATATTTATATATATTAGTAATTTTTAGATCTATTTATATGATAATAATCGCAAAAACTCTTTTATCAGTCGGTAGGTACTTTCATATATCTATGTAATTTATTTGGGTATGCGTACGAAAAAATTAGAATTGCGACAAAGTATCCCACTGACGGCATTTATTCCAAATATTTAAATAAAATTTGTTTTGTTAGTAGTCGAAAATGAATATATGGAACTTGAAACGTATCAGGAAAACTTGACACAAATAATAATGCTAGATAGATCGATATGATGGCTTTAATCAAGTATAAATTTTTACATTGTCATCTGCCTAACTTTTCCTATAAATAAGTAAAATAAACTACATTACACTAGCTTCTAGAATTGTGTCGGGGTTACGCTTCCGGAAAATACGACACACAAGGAAACAACGCAAGTCCTATCACATTATTCCTTAAGACACCATAGAAATTTACGAGATTCTTTCCGCAGACGTCGTGAAATGCTTATAATGTCTTATTCAGAGGCTACATCAGTCCCACTATGCGGTCCGTTCTTGCTGAATAATTTCTTACAGTTATTATTAATTTAAATTAAAAATGGTTTTTATAAAAAAGAATGGAAAAGCAATAAAGAATGTGGGAATGTTGTTCTCGAAAATTGTAGTTAAAAAAACATTTTTACTTTTAAAGAAAATAGTTGCGGCAATGTAATTTACATTGCCAAAAAGTGCATTTTTTTTCTAGGATTTATCGCATGTTCTAATTTTTTTTTATTGTAACATTTCTTTATAAAATGCTTCTAAAGCTTTTATTAAAAAATACACCGTGCGATGGCGCCCCATGCGGTGAGTCGATGCACTAGAATGGATTAAGGGGAATTTCTCAGTTAAGGGGAGGTGCTATTTGATAAAAATTACCGAATGCCGTATGTACGGTTATATTACGGGTATATTTGCCGAGTTTAGAATGCTTGTGCCTTTTACAGGAGACACGTACACCATCGATTGAACCGATGCCTGGTCAACTGCAAAGCAAATAAACTTCAGATATTTGTCTCCCACATTTAAATTTACGCTGTGGCTAGGGGCAATTTGGAATTATAGGCACGTGGCTGACGTCACTGCTGTTATGACATTATCATTTAACGTGCACCTAAATTTGAAATTAGAGGTACGTCAAATCATTAGTTTATTCTGCGCCAATCTATAAGTTATGAGAATAATTAATAATCGTTTTCATTATTAATTTTTTTTAAGGAATAAATAACAATTAGAGTCAAAATAAGTCTTTTTATTACAAAATTCAAAACATCAAATTAACAAAACTCTTACAAAGGATAAGTAAAATATTATTGGAAAGTTTTAGTAGAACATTCTGTATCAAAGGATGCTTTGCTTATAGCGTCTAGTTGATTATTTAAAATAAATGTGAGAATGTCTTGCTTTTACTATTTTTATTGCGTTTATTAAGATTTATTACTGTCGTGGAATCATGCCCCTCGGGTCGCCCCTTTTCTTAATTTTTGAGGGCAACACTAATGATTTTAATAAATCAGTTTCAATATTTTCATTATTATTATTGTTATTACTGTTATCTTCATTATCACCAAAGGGTTCATCAACAAATGTAATGTGTGGCATGTTGCTAAATTACTTGTATTATCTGTCAATTCACTAATATTTCCATCAGACAATACTATTCTAACACTATTTTGTTGTGAGATCGTTTCTTAATTATTATCGTATGCCTCAGTACTTGTTTTTGTATCGATCAGATCACAATTTGCCTCACCTGTTGTAATATAATTCCCACTTAATAATTGCCACTTCGTTTCTAGTTCTCCAGTAGTGTTCCATTTTCTTCAATAAATCTAATCTATAGTTGAATTCACTATTGCTGGAAATGCTAGTTAAGTTGATTAAAGAATTCGTAATTAAAGTGGCTGATTTTCGTTTTTCGGTTAACGTCATCACGTTAGGCTTTTCGCTTACTACATGTTTTGCTTTTGCCACAATATCTGACTTGGTTGTTGCAATTCTATGTTTTGATAAATAATAATTTTTTGTCCATCGTATGTGACACAAGTAGTTTGAAACATACCGTCATTATATTCCTTTAATATTTTTACTTTAGTGATTAAATCTATCCGTTTCTGGATATATGTACTTGAAATTGTAACCTGTTAAAATATTCACACACTGCAATAAATCTTTTTCATGGTTTTGAAATCGGTGCAGTGGTCGCTTCAAAATGTGTTTAGCTGCTTGATTGTCGATTATAATTATCGATTGATTATGGCTATCTAAAACAATGAAAAAATATTTAACAAAGTCGGTTAAAGTTGAATTGTTAGGTACTACTTGTTTGATTTTATGGTTAATTGAGTCCATACGGTTATTTGTTGTATTATTTAAATTGCCTTTTGTTATGTTACATACAAGCCATTCATTCCGAATAGTATGCCAATTTTTATCAAAATAATCACATACGCTTTGAGGAACGCATTCCTTAAATTGAGTATATATGATATCATATTCAGCCTCATTCTTACAAAAGACTAATTTTTGAAGGTATTCTAAAGATAAATCTCGATCCTCTTTAGAAATATTCAACTTCTCGCAGCCTATTAGGATCTGTTTCATTTAATATACGATTTTGAGGGAAATGATCAAAAACTTTCTAGAAAATAAAACCATTTGCTTACAATCGAAAGTTCATGTTTTGTATGTTCTATTACAACTATATACTTTTAAATATTGGCCTGCTGGACAAATACGTAGTTTGAAATTCGCAATACATCCTAAGCGTAGCGTGCTGAAAATTATTACAGAAGTCAAAACAATTTTATCGGTTATTTAAAAGCTATTGTAACCTGGTCTGTCGTAACCCATTTCCTCTTTTAGGACGTTCTTTACCATGGATACATGCATATTCAAGTTTATAAAATTCAAGAGAGGACTTCAACGGTCTTTGTATGTATTTAAGAGAGGAGTTTATTGTACGACTTTTTTTTTTATAAATTTTTTGTTTTTGTCTTGTTCATAGATTTCTAAATATTTCTTTAGTTAGGTTTCCCCGAGAGCTGACAAAACACGAGTCGGTCTAGTCTGAGTGAAACTGAACCGTAGTATTTCCCTATCTCACCCATGTAAATAAGATACCTTATGAAGTATTGTTTATGACGTAAATCTAGTCAGGATAAATTATTTCCTAACCCCAATTCCTCAAGCATTAATTTTGTATTAGCATTATGTGTGCATAATACAAAATCAGAGTACGCTCTGTTTAGTGATTTAACTATTATTAAATAGAATTTATTAAATACAGCGTTTACCTGTTAGACCGTCCATATTTAATAGTTTATGTCGTTATCAACTGCAGTAATCCACTAAAACTAACAGAAATCCGCACCACAAACTAGAAAATGCATATTTTCCCCGTTTTTTATCCACGTGCTTTTAATTTCAGATTTCAGGGCACGTTAAATGATATCGTCATAACAGCAGTGACGTCAGCTACGTGCCTATAATTCCAAACTAAGCGGCACGCTCGCGTGCCTCTAGCCATAGCGTTAAATTTATTGTATGAAAATATTCATGGGTCTACATTATTCCAAATTTTCTTTACTTTTTCTCAGTAATCTACTGGCTTGTATTTATTTAGTTTTATTAACACTCTCGTTTTATGTAATTTGTGATTATTTTAATGATATTTGCCAGAATTAATTAGATATTGCGTTTTATTCTGCAATAAATATATAGATTTATTATTACTATGATTATTAATTATTTAAGTTGTACTTCTTATTATTTCTTACCAGGATTTGTATTTACTTTACATGTTGAGGTTTTTTAATAATTTGAGCAATGTGTTAAAGAAAACTAAAGTCTGACATAAACAACTTTTTATTGCAACAACAGGGCCGGTGTTTCTTCCAATATGTAAAAATATTTATATTCTCTAAGTAGCGCATGTTTTAAATTATTAAAAATTATATTTTTCACAATCGACACTGATATTGTTAATTAGCAAAATTAAATTATAACATTTGACCGTCGCGTCGGTAAGATTGGAACATAGAGTTTTGCCGGATTCTTGGAAGTCATCATTGACTTGAAGCAAATTTTAATACTACAATTTACAACCGATTGTTATTGATATTGTTCTTTTTATTAATATCTTATACTTTTTATTTTTAGAAAAGCGTCTAGGAACTTTTTATTAATAAATAACCGCTATGTAGCATACAAAACGTCAACGCACTACTTTCCGCACTACCTTGGAGATAGAATGCAAAGCGCGTTTTTGTTCCCATGATATCCCCAGTAGGCCTAAAACATGTTTTTTTTTTTAGAAAAAAGATGTTCACAAAAACATAGAAAACGTAAAGGAATAAGCAAGTAGCCAAGTAGTCCCCTGCAAACTATTCAAGGCCATTATTTAAAATATGATGTTCCGTTTGCAGGTGCATTAAAAAGAATGATTAATTTCTCGACATCCGCGTTTTTGCCTAAACGTGTGAAATCAATAGTAATTATCCAATTTAACGCCCCTACCTAATTTGTCGATTTCTCCAAATGCGGGGATCAATAATTTCAGGTAGTAAATCATTAAAATAACATTTCTCTAAATTAGTTACCATTTCTGTCCAGAGTTCTTCATCTCTGTGTATTACCTCATGCCAAACACCTCTCGGAGTTCAGACTATGAAATAACATAAATCTTTCTTATATCTTCTGTCTAAGAAAGACTTATGTTATTTCATAGTATGGACTCCGAAGGACGTTTGGCATTAGATAATACAGAGAGATAAAGAACTCTGGACAGAAATGGTAATTAAGTTCTTCATCCCTGTGAATTATCTCATGTCAAACACCCTTCGGGGTTCGAACTATGAAATAACATAAATCTCTCTTAGATATAACATAATAATATAAGAAAGGTTTATGTTATAAGACATAGTATTAGGTAAATGGAAGATGAGAGATGTAACACTACAAGAACTCTTATTCGCAGATGCAATGATTGTATGTTCATTGTCAGTGATTCCGAAATTTATTGCAAACACTGTCTGTAAAATATCGTTACAGAATGCCCAAAAATCGCACGTACAACGTCACTTAGTATCACTAAAACATACACAGAAATTGGACCCGTTTGAAGCTGGCAATTTTAACGAAGAACTCTGTGAAGCTTTAATGGTGGCTAATATCCCATCAAATAAACTTGACAATCCCACTTTCAAAACATTTCTCCAAAAATATGCTGGTCGAAATGTTCCTGCTGAATCCACCTTACGCCAATATTATGTTTTTAAGTGGTTCACGAAAACAGTAGAATGCATTAGAAGACATCTTTCAAATCAGTACCTATGGACAAGTGCCGACGAAACTGTCGATATATTAGGGCGCTGTGTGGTAAATATTGTAGCTGGTATACTATATCCAACTATTCCATATAACGCATATGTAATAGCATCTACAGTTATAAATACAGTTTATGTTGAAACAGTTGCAAAACCATTGACTAGAATTTGCACAAAATGCTTCATTCGGACGACAGGTACAGGGAAAAAATACTTTTATTTGATAGCGACAGTGCCGCATATATGATAAAAACAGGCAGACTATTACAGGAAAGATATCCTTATATTCTGCATATTACTTGTGTAGCACATGCCCTCCACAGAATCTGTGAATAAATCAGAGACACCCATCCGGAAGTTGATAGACTTGTATCCGTTTTTAAAAAAAGTTTTCAGAAAAGCACCATTTAGAGTAGCTCTTTACAAGAAAAAACTTCCATCTTTGTCACTGTCTCCCTCGCCAGTAAAAACTAGATGGGGAACATGGTTGGAAGCTACTATTTTTTGTGCAGAGAATTTACATGTTTAAATGACGATGCTCGAAATATTTCTGAGTGCAAGGAACTAACACAAATCCCAAATTTAAAAAATCAGTTATTCCTTCAGAAACACTTTGGAAATTTGCCTAAACTAATCAAATTTTTGAAAATCGAAATCTCAAATTAAAAGATGGATTAACCACATTAGATGTGGCTATTAATAATTTCAAAAGTATTCCAAGTGACTTCGGATGTGGCTTTCTACAAAAGTTAGACGCAGTTTTGAATAGAAATCCAGATTTAATAACATTGCGGCAATTGTGTATGGGGACAATGACCCATAATCCAACTGCTAAATACGCTGAAATAAAATAATATTCCCAGTACGCACATATAACCAGTTGCGATATAGAAAGGACGTTTTCTATCTACAAGGATTTACTTCATTCAAAGAGAACAAACCTTACAGAAGAGAAGAGAACCTTGAGAAAGTATTGCTAGTAAATATCAATTCTCCTTTACTCGACTTGAACTACAAAATTAACAAATAATAACGTATTTTGTATTTTATAGATCACAACCCACTTGTTATCCAACTATATAAATAAAATAAAAACTCTTTAAAAATAGAAAATTTCAATAGTGCAGCCATGGGCGATGAGTTATCAATCTCTAGCGTCCGGTCTATAGTTATAATTATATTAGATTAAAAGAAGAAAAAACAAGGCTGCAGGACAAAAAAAAATTAATAAAAATCCTATTCTTACAAATGTTAAAAATTAATTTCAATTAGGCACTCAGTCGATTTCATTTTTAAAACAAGCTATAATTAAATATTCTTGTATGTTTTGTACTGAGAAACTTCTTCTGCGATGGTGAAGATATTTTCTAAATATGAAAAGCTTCTTTCTACATCTACACTTGTAATTGATGCATATTTAAATTTTGGAACCAAAGATGCTTCCACGTCCAAGTTTTCCACAACTTCACCGCATAAGATTTTGGAGATTTGCTCTAATGCTTTAAAGCCTGTGTTTTTCATCAGTATATTCTCTAATTTATTTAGAACATTTTCTCCTTTAGTTTCCTGTACAACAGATATTGCAGTCTGGAAATTGTGTACTACTCTAACACTTCCGCTAAAGTTAGTCCTGCAGTTTCCATTTTTTTTTTATTGCACCACTTATAGAATTGTAATTTGCTCTTAAGAAAGCTAAATTCTGTTCAGTTTCTGGGTTTTTAAGAAGAGTCTGACAATCTTAACCTGAGATGCAGATTCGGGAAATAAACGATTGAAATTGTCGGTATGTACTATACCAACAATTTCAATCCGCCTCCATCCAGATTCCCCATATCATTATTACTGGCTGAAAAGAAAAATAATTGTAATAAGCCAGAAATAAGCGCAAAAATAAACAGATTTGAAATAATCATAAACTGAAAAAAAAGCACATTTAACTTTTGTTTAAATAAATAGTTTTGTCATGATTGATTTTTATTTGTAAACATTTTTAATCTGTCACTAATGTTTACATACAAAAGAATAGCTATAAATTCGAGCTTTAAGTGATCAGTTGTTTGTGATTTTGTACTTCATTCTCGACTGAGGAAGATGGTAAAAATATTTTGAAGCCAGGATAAGTATATTTGTGCATCAATTGCTGTACTCTTAAAGCTCTTCTCTGTAAAATAAACATCCTAGTTGTTCCACTAGATGTTCCCATAGCAGGATGCCATAACTTAAAAGGTAATGAATGAAAGAAAAGTAATTGCTTTTTATAGCCTCAAGGATGGCAACTGCTTTTATTCTTTTCGTTGCAGAATTTACGTGTTCTAGGTGGTTGTCCCATTTAAGTGGAACATTTTAAGACATATGGTGTTTTATCTAGGTCGTAAAATATGTTGTTTTCTCTTATTTGTATTTAGTTTTAATTTGTGGGCGTTTAACCATTTTTCAGCTTCAGTGTTTGCATTTGATGAAAAAATTACTAATGTCGTTTTTATACAAATATATTTCTACTTTGACTAAATAATTTGTGGTATCATTTAAATGTATTATCAAAAATAGTGGACCTAGAAGGAAACGTTTTGCCGCGCCCAGTGGTGCTGCTAGGCGATAAGCGAAGAAAGCGTCGCAGGCTGATGCACCACGTAAAGGGCGCTGCAGCAGGGTCTCATTAACCGCAAATCAGTAACGGATGTTTTGCAGCATAAGACCTAAATTAAATTATCACATTAAGCAAATAATGTTGGGCGCTTAAATTGTAAAAGATATGCCTTTACTTAATACCGAAATCTTAAAATTATTCGGTGATACGTCCACATCATGCGATTTTGACATATCTGAAAATACTGAAGAACAACATTTACAACAATCATTCCAAGTTGAATAAGCAGCAAGCAAAGAAGAATTAGATGGAGTTCAAGAAGCTGAGTCCGTTACAACAGAATATGGTGAAGTTTTTAATGTCCATATACCCCAACCTAGATACGAAGCACATAACACGAAGCATCAGCATCTACCCTTTTAAGCAAACTTGTTTATCCCTCAACTTGCCTTGAAATAAACGATGAAATCTAAGCACTGTTAATAGAGTTTGGTTTCGTAAAGAAAACAGATATAATTTATCCACAAGATGATAAAGATAGAAAACTTAGTAATACATATCGTTATCTTCAAATGCCAAAATGTGTTTAGAAATTGGGTTGTTTATTCGCAAAATCTAGCAGCTAATATATTGTTTTTTTTTGTAAATTAGTTACATTTTGTTTCATGGTCAGTCGAAAATACTAACTTAATCGGCATGGGCCATGTTATTACAATAGGTTACTAAAACTGGCAATACCTACCAAAAACTTTAAATGCACATGAAATTCTTTATCGCATTTAAGTAACTTACAATTTTCTCTGAAAACAGAAGGCACAATAGATAAACAACATAAACAATTATTTGAGTTAGAAAAACTTATATTATCAGAAACACTGTGGTGCATCTCATCATGATGCATTTAAACCATTGCGATATAAAATTGGCCTTATTTGAATTTCAGGAAGATAGTGAGGTAGACAATACAGTTTACATCGGGCCAGATTATTATGAAACAAAATTAAAAATTTCTATTTTGTATTGTTGTTCTGTAGTACTTTGGTATGATTTAGTTAATCGACTAAATATTTTTACTAAAATGTTCCAAATATAAATACAGACATTGCAACCGCTGTTACAGTTATTAATAATGTAATTACTTTCGTTAGAAGTTCTAGTTCAGATGAAAGTTTTGTAAAATTGTTAGAAACTTCTACAGAATTAGCACCCTGAATTTGCGTCATTAAATGAATTGACTGCACGAAAGAAGCAACAAAAATTACAATTCGATTATGAACATGAAAATCAAACACTACAAAATCCAAAAGATGTATTTAAGATAAATTTTTACATCGTACTTTTAGATACAACAATTAACACACTACAGAGAAACGTATGAGAACATAATTAACATTATAAATGATGTAATATTATATATATAATTTAAACACGTTTTCAGATTTAAATAATAAATCACTTAGAAGAAAATGTGATAATTTAGACATTTATTTAAAAAGAAAGATGTAATGTGCAGAGAATTATTTACCGAATTAATTTTTCCTAAAGATATACAGCATGTGTCAATTTTCATTAGCCATAGGCGATTAATTCATGCAATACGTGACAACATGGCACCCCTACTTTCCTTTCCAATGCGAGCGCGACCGACACAAGCTCAAGTTATAGCCTACTTATAGCAGTAACTGTTGGACCATTGACTTGGGTGTTTGTAATGCGTTCAGAAATAATATTTACGCGTTGGAAGGATTTGTTTTTCTTTTTCCTTTCAGTAAATGCAGAGAATTATTAAGCTGCGTTCACGCTGCATGACACACACAAAAGCGTAATTCTAGTAAAATTAAAAATAAGGTAAATAAAAAGGGATTCCGAAAATAATAATAAACTAGTACATCAGAAGATCGCGACGGCCATTCGATGTTTCCCGTTCCAGTAATAAGACGGCTTTTATGGCAGACTAGATCGCAACGTGTTCGCAGCTAAATATTGAATGTAAAATCTGGTGGGGAGATCGGAGAAAGTCGTTGTAATGTCGATTGTTGCCGGAATTGGTGACGGAGAGTAGGGTGACACACGTTGCCACATATTATTTGTATACGTATAAATCGCACGTAAAATTGAATCCCTATACCTAATGAAAATTGACACATACGGTATTGCACTACTACTAAAAATTTTTTTTAGCCCATTAAATTATATTTATGGAAATAATTGAGAATCATTATGCGTATGTATGATTAAATTAAATATATGTATAGCACTACGAATTTTATTAATACCTGTTAAAACATATCTTCGATCAAAATTATTACAAGAACAGCTGGATTGTGGCCTATCACTAGAAAATGATATTTGCGATCAAATAAACACTGACAAAATTGTTAATCAATTTGCCAGCGCCAAAACTATTTTTTTTTTATTGAAATGTAAACTTCTTTGGGCGCGTTGCGTTGATTGTGGGCACTAACAAGACTGAGCCCGTCACGCTCGGCTATGTAACGCTCGTTCGGGTAAAGTCGGCTCGAGTCGACTAAGGGAACGAGAGAAATATATCATATTGAGGTATTTAATTTCAATTGAATTAAAATTTAAATGAATAAATAAATTCATGTCAGAAGAAAATCAAATCGATGACAAATTAAAACGAAAAAGTGAATTGTCTAATGCGCGCGTGAAGAAATATCGTCAAAAGAAGCACACTAAATCTCAGCAACTGAATTCGTCGATGCAGGATGACACACCCATTTTCTTTTTTTTTAATAAAGGCACTTACATATGATAAATTTCCTGTTTTATTTTACCATCTACTTAAGATTTGTCATAGCAAACATGAATGATTCACCAGTTGACATAGTAGAAAGTTTAAACCAGAGAACAAGCTAAAGATTATACTGAAATTAATATCATCATGAAAGAGCAACTTCTTGTTGCACGTCTCAAAACTACCGCTAAATAAATGGAAAGTTGTAATAAGAAATTTACTAACTCCTTTTCTTTGAATTTCTCTAGATACATTTTTCGGATTTTTTATATTTCACAAAAGAGAATTTTCTGGAAATGTTAAAAGTTTGCTAGTATAGAGTTTACGGAAGGAAAAGAAATTAAAAATCAGTCATCATAACATTGTAAAAGCGGCTTCCATATGCTGGCACACACCAGCTTATAGAAATAAAAGTGTATTGAACGCAATTTGTGTTTTATTTCACAAGACGGTACTTTCAAAATACAGTAGCCGCTCGGTAGAGTGAATACTCTATTCACACACATTCAATTAAGTGAACTGGGTAAATTTCCGGCTTATTAATTATTTTGCCGACTAGCCTGCATAATTTAATTTTATTTTAGTCATTTTTAGTTCTGTTGATGTTGTAGGCGTAGTATGCTTGAGTATTTTTGTGTTTACAATACAAATGAAGCGGAAAGTGCTAAGTTTACTCGAAAAATGTGAAATTTTAAAAAGTCTGTAACATATTTGTCTAAAAAATACGGAATTGCCAAATCCACAGATTTTAAAAGTCACATCAATGCGAAGTGAAATACAGAAAAGAAAAACTTTAAAATCCTGTAAGATGCCACCAATGGAAAGAAAATATATTCATAGTTTTGTACATAAAGACTTAAAAATGTACCGGTTTCGATTGAACTTTTAAAAACAAAAGCAAAAGCTATCAATGAAACTATCGCTGAAAACCCTCATTTTAATGCTAGTGACGGATGGAGCCAAAGATTTGAACGAAGATTTGGAATAAGACATTTTAAAATTTTGGGAGAAAAGTTATCAGCTGCTCCGGAACATATGGATCCATTCAAGATTTATCTTCGAAAGAAAATACAGGAACTACAAATAACACATGATCAATTATACAATGCCGACGAAATAGGCTTGTTTTGGAAATTACTCCCAGAAAGGACCTTGGTTACGTCTGAAGAAAGATCGGCCCCTGGTCGAAAAACGGATAAAAGTAGAGTTACTTTTCATGCGTGCACCAATGCAACCGGTGAACATAAAATCAAACCGTTAATGATTGGACGTGCCAAAAATCCAAGATGCTTTAAGAACTTTTCACTTCCAGTGGAATATTAGAGTACGAAAAATGCTTGGATGACGTCGGGATTATTTGAAAATTGCTTTCATCATTCATTTGTCCCGCAGGTTCGAAGACTTTTTAAATAAAAGGGATTACCACATTTTACTTTTGGATAACGCTCCAAGTTATCCGCCAGCAGAAAACTTGGTTTCTGTTGATGGAAAAATTCTTACTGTCTACATTCCCCCGAATGTAATACCTAGCTCTTATACAGCCCATGGACCAGAATCTCATTAGGTTAACAAAATCGTTTTAATAGTTGCTTCTGAAAGTAATGGCATTTCAGCTGTCATTAAAAATTTGAGTCTAGAAGATGCTGTTACACATCTTGCATTAGCATGGAAGAATGTGAAAGAAGAAATAATTGCTAAGTGTTGGAAAAATATTTTATCAGATTCTTTCAATAGCGACTCTGATTTAGAAGAAGATGTTCCACTGGCTATTCTACAAGAACACTTTACGAGGCAGTGACAATTCAAGATACTGTAGCATTACCACAGGAAGTGAACAGAAACATAACATACACCCGTGAAGTAGAAAACTGGAATAAGGATGTCATAGAAGAACTTGAAGAAGATGTAATTCAAATTGAAGGTGTGGAAAAAATAATTGATGATGAGCCAATGCCAACTAACATCCCACCAACGAAGCTTGACAAGGATTTAATATAGTGATTTCTTGGGCAGAACAAAATATGCTAAATTCTGAAGATCTACTAACTTTGGGAAGAATCAAAGAAATCGCAGTTCACAGGTGTTTAAGTCAAAAGAAGGTTCAAATAAAATTAACCGGTTTTTTAACAAACAAAACTGATTTCTTTAAATCATTATGAATTCATGTATGTACCTATGTAGTACATGTATATTCTTCATTTGTAAGTTCTTTTTGATGTTACTGAATATATAAATAAAGGATTTAAAGTGCACATTTGATTGACTGAACATTTCGTTTCTGTGAACAGGTTAGGTTTTAATTAGTTCACATAATCGAGCTGCTACTGTAAGAAATTTCCTTAACAGATACAGTATACCGTGCATTTTTTTTAACGCGGAACACAGGGATTTGCGTGCTAAACATTCTTCCCCATGTTAACTTTTGTGCGAATCCAATTTGAAAGAAATTAGTTCATTTAAGAAATTAAATTTTCTATCAATTGGACATTGTTCTAATGACATGAAGATGTCCTTTTTAATTATTTCTGCGTTTTCAGTTGAAATTGTTCGCACAAAATTGAGTGACGAAATTATGGTAGCTTAAACATTTTATGCTAGATGACAAGCGAAGTGACAAGTAAATTTACAAAGGAAACGTCTATGTACGCAGTTGCAGAACGAGTGGAAATTGTTACGGCATGTATCCAAGGAATGTCCTACCGAGAGATTATTGACAACTTCGCTAGAGCATATCCTGTTCGGCCAGTTTTAAGTATTTCGGCATTGTCTCGAATTTACAATGAATTCCGGAGCACAGGCTGCGTAAATTGTGACCAAAGGAAACGTATTAGAAATCAATCGGCCGTCACTGAAGAAACCAAAATAAACATTTGTTTGATGGTTGGAAACGAGGGCTTCATAAGCTTAAATATGTTTGCCGACCAGTTCCAAATTTGAAGAAGCAGTTGCCATAAAGCGTTGAAGACCGAAAAGTACTAATCTTATAAGATTAAAAATGTTCACAAATTGTTACCAACCGATTTCTTTCCAAGAATGGAATACTGCCAATTTTGGACCGAAAGAGTAAATAATGATTCAAATTGTGTTAACAAGAATACTGTTTTCTGACGAGTGTACATATGCTCTGGATGGGACGGTACACAAGCAAAACCAAAGAATTTGGGCACGACAAAATCCTTACAAGATTCGAGAGGCTGACACGCTGCGGCCTCACAAAATTAATATTTGGGTGGGAATAGTGGAGAATAACATGTTGGGATCATTTTTTATCGACGAGAATTTAAATCAATTGAAAAATTTAGATCTGCATCAGATGGAAATACCCCCCCCCCCTGTCTGGATGAGTTGCGAGCTAGTAGAGAAAAATATTCCAGCAAGACGGAACAACAGCTCATGTTCTGCCACAAACCTGAAAACTTGGAAGAGCTGAGTGTTAGAATCACAGATGCTTGCAATTCCATTACAGTGTGACAAGTGCAAAACACGTTGAAATTTCTTCGATCGGTTAGAATTTCTTTAAATTATTTTTATGTTTACTAATTCAATAAATTATTTCACATTGTGTAAAATTACATTTATTTTATCGCAACAAATGTTAACATAGGGTAAAACTTTTAGCACATAAATCCCTATGTTCCGCGTTAAAAAAGAATCACTGTATACATTTTATGAAGCGAATCGCATTCAAACAATATTTGAAGAACTCCACGGCACTAGGCTCAGATGAAACGCGAACTATTGAAACATAGATAAAATGCCATTTCACAAAATGTCTGCAAGTCTATAAGTATCTAAATTTTTAACAACAAAATTAAAGAAAATGTTATAAATTCGGAGAATTTGCAAAATATCTTGCTGTTTACTTTATCAATATATTGTTTTGTTTTTTAAGAATATCTTATTTCTGGTAATAGTATATATTTGGGAACTAAGCACTATAATGAATAAATTTTCTCAAAATACACTCTTGTAATAAATCTTCAATCTCGCTTCTTTAGTGTATTATTTCTGCAGACGTGGATGCATATAAACTTATGATGATTTTGCTGTGCTTTCCTGAAGGGTACTTTTAGTATTCCTGTTCCTATTTGTGGAATTCACATTGGGTTGCCTGATCTTTATGTGGTATTAATAGGTGTTTTCACAAATACCTACCTCGGCTTAAAATGGTTTCTATTACCAACCTTTTAAATAATCGTGCTATCTGGGGTAAATATGGCACCTGGCTGTATATCATTTATATAGAATTCACAATAGACTCATTTGGAAATTCATGGCCACTCAAAGATATAGAAAAATCTATGTTATCAAGGAATCCAAGCTGTATGTCACGTAATATCATTTAGGTGCTTCTGTACTCGCCAATTAGGTATACACACATCGATTGTCAACTACAATATTTGATTGACTTTGCCATATGGATATCTAAGAATTAACAATCACTACTATCTGTAATTAATTAAACTTGATGGATATCTATTGTTCAGATATGAGTCGCAGGTGTTTTATAACTACTTATATTTTGACAGCACGTTTTATCTCTCTTCAATAATTGCTAGTATTTGTATCGATTGTTTGTTGAAATATAAATTTATATATTTTTGAATATATAAAAGAAAGAGGAAACGGATAATTCAAATCCAATATTATATTATACAGGATAAAATGTTAATAATTAGTTAATTTGTAAAATTCTGAACTATAGATACATTTAGTATTATTTAAAAATCAGTTCATAAACAGAGTAAATTATTAATTAGAATTATTTGAATTAAATTTATTTAAATTATCTAATACGTTGTCGAAAACGGCATCTATAACCAGCAATAGAAATTATTTACGTAGATAGTTTTAATAGTGGTTGCTAGATGTCGCTTATGACAAAACCCTGAGTAATAATACTAATAATGTAATAAATCTACAATTCTACCTGTTTACATAAAAACAAAGGTATGATGAATATATCTCGTACTCGTTGACAATTAAATAGTGAATAAGATTATTTCAACATTTTTTTAATCCGATAATTGGCCGGTTTTATCGAGTATGATATTTATAACTTCGAACAAAATTTATTTATGGAATTAGTTCTGTTGGTGGTTGCTAGATATAACTTCAAGCCAAATGTGTAATATATTACTGTAATCATGTGTGTAATAATAATAATAATGTCAAGTGTTTTTCCCAAGCAACCACCACTAAAATTAATTCCGTAAATCATTTTTCTTTTTAATGATAGATGCCGCACCGGGCAAAAATTTATGGCCAACTAAATCTCTCTATCGTTGCGTAGCGATAGCGAGATGCAGTTGGCCTTAAACACCTATTATGGGTATATTTCGTACTCTTATACAATTAAGTAGGGTACTATAAGATTATTTATAAAATGTAAATCTTTTCAATTCACCCATGTTTTTGTCGCGTGCGACATCTATCATGATGAATCAAACTTATTTATACAATAAATCTGGATGGTGGTTGTTAGATGTCGTTCTCGAAATACTAACATTTATCATAACATTTATCCTCTGAATTATGGCAAATAATCCGATATTGAACGTTTATTTGTGAAATTAGTGGTTGGTTATATCGCGTCTTTTGTACAATGTTTATTTTTGCCTTGAAAATCACTCTTCTATATGTCTGAAAGGGTGAGATATATAAGAAAGTGTCAACAATTTGTTGCAGTAGTAAGTAAAGTAGGAACCTAAAATTTTGCTACATTCAACTATAATGCTACAGAGGGCGCATCCAATATTTTTAGAAATTTATACTAGCGCTCCCTTATCTTGGCGCTTTGTCTTCAGACTAACGTTCGGTTGTCTCCAAAATATTTTGACAATAATAGCCAATCACATCAGCTATCTATATAATCTACCTTATCTGTGTTATTTGTAGTTTTATAGAAAACGTTAACATTAGTTTTCTGCATATTATAATACATAAATGACGCTTCTACCATTCCAAATTTTCAATATATCCTATTAGATGGCGCTATGTACACAGATATCCCTAAATAATATCAATAATTTTGATTACATTTTTAGTTTATTGCTATATTCTGATATAAAATAATTAAAGTATTGCCTTTTTCTTCCTCTATTTTTAATTTAATTCAACAACAAAATTGCTAACCACTACAGGCATAAGTGGTTACTAAATCAGAGATGTTCACGTAAGTCATTTCTGAGATAGAACAATTAATTATTGAGAGAAAACAATTGAAATTTAATATTTAATACAAATCATAGACTTAAGTTAAGACGTAAGATTTTTGTTTAACACTTACTTTACTTCGAACACCCGATACAATTCAAATTGATATTTTTGTCTGAAGGAAAAGCGTATGGTATATGTAAAATAATAAAATACAGGATCGGCTAAATTAGCAAAGTTGTTCAGAAATGTGAGTATATGATAGCATTTTCAGATTTGACATTTATTATTAATTTTTGATGGTATTAAAAAAAATTGAAAATAGCCGAAATCTTCAGTAACCATTAAAAGTAGAACAAAACTGAAAATGGCACCTGATAATAATTTTTACGCAGAATTTAATAATCTTAA
Source organism: Amphimallon solstitiale (assembly GCA_963170755.1). Taxonomy (NCBI): domain Eukaryota; kingdom Metazoa; phylum Arthropoda; class Insecta; order Coleoptera; family Scarabaeidae; genus Amphimallon; species Amphimallon solstitiale. The sequence continues at coordinate 34,753,212 of OY720681.1, read as the reverse complement.
TCAAAAATTCATGGCCAACTTAATTATCAAGATATGACATAAAGTTATGTTTTTTTGAATAGTAGTACAGTTGGCAATGACTTCATTAAAATGCTTATTTTTTCTGATTTCATAGATTTGGTATGGTTATCTTTTTAAAATTTAAGAGTATGTTATATCTTGATAATTAATAAGTGTGTCATGAAGTAAGATTCACAACTTCACTTGAATATATTCTACCAATAAATTACTACCACATACATTTTTAGGTTTGTTATATCTTTAATGGCTACGAAGATATGGATAACTGAAAATTTCGGCCATTTTCAATTTTTTTTTAAAATATCTTCAAAAGTTTACAATAGATGTCAAATCTAAAAGTACTATCAAATACTCCTTAAATTTCTTACAACTTCGCTAATTTGACCGATCCTGTATCCTCAACATTAAGAAAGTTACCCATATAAGGAGATAGAAAATGGACACCTGTTTATATATATGATATCTGGTAATGCACGTCATAATTGTCACCAGTGGCGGGAAAATTTTAAAAGAGGTGCCACCTATTAAATCAAAATATTTTATTGAAAACTACTAAACATTTGTCGTATTCACAAGACGCACATTTTGTGGAACTGTTGAGTAATCGTCTGCTGGAAGCTTACGCTACATCTAATTACGTCATGACTACGTCGACTGTTTTGCAGAGCGGACGGCCATCTTTTGTAGCACATTCTATTATTGCTATATATTAGTATATACCTATTGATGTTGAGTAACATTGAGGACAAGGGCGACCGATTAGGAATTTGTTTGCTAAATTGTCGATGATTCTATTATTTTGATTACTTACCAGATATTGGATTCGGACAATTATATTATATTGCTCTTCCCCGTCATTTCCTACAAATATTGTAAACATATCAGATTCATCAGTTGATTAGCATTTGACAGTTTTGTTGTTACGTCAACATGTTTTACAATTTATGATACACATATGTATAATGATTATAGACCGGACGTACCAGGCGGAAATTAAGACGGACAAAAAACATCACGCAGTTACTGAATAGCACTATTCATATGGTGAACTGCAACATCTGTTGTCGCGAAGACCTTATATTTCGTACGATAAATAAAGTACGGGGAGTTAGTTTCGTTTTTTCATTGTTTTGACTGTTCATTACATACTTCGTAATTTTTGTAATAGTTCCTGTTTAATACAATTTCATTAAATCTACTTCTCCCAATTATCTTGACGTAAGTGTGCACTGGATTTCGTTAAGTTTTAATAACATACGCATACATTTTTAGTTATCATTTATTTAGATCTAGAAAATTGTTTAAGTTACTTTTTCAGATATGATATAATGGAAGAACGTCGAGAATGGCATCGTGAACCAATGGTGAATTGGATTAAGGGTCATACTGATTGTATGTTCTCCATTGTCAGTGATTCGGAAATTTATTGCAAAGTCTGTGAAATACCGTTACAGAATGCCAAAAACTCGCAAGTATAACGTCACTTAGTATCGCTAAAATATAAACAGAATTTGGACCTGTTGGAAGTAGACAATTTTAACGAAGAACTCTGTGAAACTTTAATGGTGGCTAATATCCCATTAAATAAACTTGACAATCACAATTTGAAAACATTTCTCCAAAAGTATACTGGTCGAAATGTTCCTGATGAATCCTCCTTACTCAAATATCATGTTTCTAAGTGCTTCACGAACGCAGTGGAATGCATTAGAAGACATCTTTCAAATCAGTACCTATGGATAGGTGCCGACGGTATATTAGAACGTTGCGTGGTAAATGTTGTAGCTGGTGTACTACATCGTACTATTCCATATAACGCATATGTAATATAGCATTTAAAGTTATAAATACAAGGAAAAAATACTTTTATTAGTTAGTGACAGTGCCGCATATATGTTAAAAACAGACAGACTATTAAAGGGAACATATCTTTTTATATTCTGCATATTACTTGTGCAGCATATGTTCTTCACAGAATCTGTGAATAAGTCTGAGACACATACCCGGAAGTTGATAGACTTGTATCCGCTTTTAAAAAAGTTTTCAGAAAAGCACTTCCGTCTTTGTCACTGCCTCCCTCGCCAGTAATAACTAGATGGGGAACATGATTGGAAGCTACTAGTTTTTATGCAGAGAATTTCGGTTGTTTACAAAATTTCGTTACATGTTTCAATGACGATGCTCGAAGTATTTCTGAGTGCAAGGAACTAACACAAATCCCAAATTTAAAAAATTAGTTGTCATTGCTTCCACTTTGGAAAATTGCCTAAACTAACCACATATTTTGAAAATCAAAATATCAAATTAAAAGATGAATTAATTAAATGCATTACATGTGGCCATTAATAATTTCAAAAGTATTCCAAGTGACTTCGGATGTGGCCTTCGGCAAAAGTTACACATTTTTTAATGGAAATCCAGATTTAATAACATTGCAGCGGTATGGAGACAATGACACAATATCGAACTGCCAAGTACGCTATAATAAAAGAATATTTCCAGTATGCACCTATACATTTATGTACTTCGTTCAAAGAGAACAAATATTATAGAGGAGCACATTGAGAAAGTATTGCTAGTAAATAGTAATACTCCTTTACTCGACTTGAACTACAAAATGAACAAATAATAAGGTATTTTGTATTTTATAGATCACCACCCATTTGTTATCCAATTATATAAATAAAATTAAAACCTCTTTTAAATTACAACACTTCAATAGTGCGATGAGTCATCGGCCTCTTGTGCCCGGTCTGTAATAATGACATAACCTTTAAATATTATTAGGAGTAACATTTGGCAAAAAGTGGAAACATGGCAATGCCTACAAAATTGACAACGTGCACTGCCATATAAAAAATACCGAATTTATAAATGATTGTATACATTTCTTGACATTCTTGTCAAAATACTAAACAACAAGGACAACAGATATACGAAAGAATACGCATGAGTTATTGCATAGGCAGCACTTATGGCTACAACTAATTTCGTTTAAAATACATGCAAACTCGACCTCATTAGCCCGCTGTTTGGGGCGGTCTTGCCTTTCGAGTGTGTATGTGTGTCTGTGTGCGCATTGCGATCGTGGTAGATGAGAGAACGTGTGACGGGAAGTCGGACATAAATCAAAAAGCAACTGTATATTACCAGCTGATAACGTGCATGTTTATTACTTGCCGGGCCATTACCGTGGGGAGAAAGGTATTAATTAAAACATAACAAGCCCACTACGTTAATTACTGTGCGTTACATGTACGTATAGGGGTATGAATACGAACGGATAAATAGTAAAAAACACAGTGGCGTAGAGATTAGAAAATAATTGCGGACACGGTTGTTAAAGCCGTTTGAAGCTTATATATGTACATTTTAAATAAAATGTATAATTGATAAGCTGATTTTATCTAAAATAAATTTGAAGACAAATATTTAGTTAAAACACAATTATCTGTAAATATATTTATTATTAACTAAATGAGTAATCAGTAATCACCATACTTAAAGCACATATCCCATTGTTTTACCAGTGGCGGCTGCTGCAGGGAGGGCAACGGGGCACTGCCCCCCCCTCCCCCCCGTGACAAATTTCTTTTAACAGATAAATTAATTATAAATACCTAATTTGTATGTAATTTTTCTGATTTGTTTGATGACAAATAATATGTTTTCGGAAGTAACAGTCCGTCTTTTCAGCGCGTTTAAAAATCGCAGTCTGACGTCGGCTCCGGGGCATCACGCGCGACTGCGATGAAACTGGCGCGCGTAGCGCGCGTATATATGTAGGCGGCGGGGCACTACTCTATGGTGCCGGGTCCGGGTTGCGGTCCAGTATGTAATATACAGCGGTGAGTGTATGTTGTAATTTCTATAGGTGCAAATGCAACTATGAATTGCGTTAGTAACATTAAGACAGAATTAAAAATCTAGGTTTCCCTAGACCAGATTTATTGATTAAACTAGATCACAATTTGAAAACTAATAAAACCGTGACGAGAAGATTCAACAGAAGCTCTTACAGTTTACCAGACTGGTTGTGTGGGTGTAATGTGCAAAATGCTTTTTTCTATTTCGGTGCTATAAAGTTCACTTTACGACATCCCTTTTGGTTGGAAAAGTATTTCTTTATCGCACGCTAAAATGGAACCAAATTATATTTAAATGTCAAAATGTAAGCCTTTAATGTAACAAACATGTGCAATAGAAGGTGTACAAAGAATAAAAAGCACACATGCTAACATTTTATTTACTAATTAACAATATAAATTGTTAAGCAGAGTTGATGATAAGTTTTCTGATGCTACTATTGAAATTTACTTCCAATGTTGAATAGTACAACTGTTATAAAAGTTTGTTATTGATAATATGTCGAGACTATGTTGGCGAAAGATTTTGTAAATTGTCTTCTGAAATCTCTGGGGGCGTGCAAAATAGAAAAAATCAAGTGAACGGTGTTTTTCTACTTTGAAGAGAATAAAAACATTTTCTAGAAATACCATGCGGGAAAGCAGACTATGTGCCTTGGCAATGTGTTCCATTAAAAAACAGTTACTGACATCAACACCTTCAATGAATGAGTTCATCATTTTGCTGATCGTAAGCCGAAACGTTTTTTTTTTTTAGAGGGGAAAATCTTGCATAAGACACCTGCTCAGTTGTTGGACGCAGATTCCTACTGACTAAAAACCCCCCTGTAATCGTCTCGTATCTTTACACCGGAACCGCTTACGCATTACTTCGGTGTAGAGATGGTCCAAATTATACCCGGCTTTCCTTCTCTTTGGTTTCTATTATCTGTCTGATCGCTTTGTAAGCATAGTTCCAAACTGTATCGCTCTCTAAGAGGGCATTCATCATGTTCTCTGCACTGAACATTCTCCCAACTGTTCGCCGAAAAGTAGCTCTTGCCTCCTCCCACCTATTACATACGAAGAGGGTGTGTTCCACATCATCTATTCCTTCACAGTAGATACCACTGCTTGAGTCCGATCTTTCTCGTTGAAAGAGATACTTCCTGAAGCAGCCATGCCCGGACAGAGCCTGGGTTAGGAAATAATCGACTTCTCCATGCTTTCTATCTATCCATCTCTGTATATTGGGGATCAGATGCCACGTCCAACGTCCGTGCGCTCCAGAGTCCCACTTTTGTTGCCACTTCCCCATCAGGTTTGTTCTTGCATTGTCCCTCAATTCTCCATTATATACCTGCACCCTTTCCATGACTTGCAGTTCGATGGGCGGTATTCCAGTTATAACTGCCACCCCGTCTGTCGATACAGTTCTGTAAGCACTGCAAACACGGATGTTGATTTTGCGTTGCAGCCCTGACAGCTTTTGTACCAGCTTTTTGTTTTCTACTGCAGGATGCCAAGCAGGTGCCCCATACAGCAACTGTGAATGTACCACGCTGGCCAAGATCCGCCTCTTGGATGCTCTTGCTCCCCCCACATTTGGCATTATACTCGATATCACAGTTGCTGTTCTTTCTGCCTTCTGGATTACTCTATCCACACGTGCGGCAAAGGTCAACCTGGTGTCGAGCCACACCCCCAAATACCTAATGGCGCTGCTCGGTGTGATTAAGGTTCCCTGCACATTAAAGACTATTGGAGATATTTTTCTTTTCTTCACCAACAATGCCACTTCTGTCTTCCATGGTGCCAGCTTGAGCTGCTTGTTTTCCATCCACTTAGCCACGCGTAGCAGTCCTGCATTTGCCATGTTCATTAACTCTTCCTCATTTTTGGCCATTACCACCATAGCCACGTCATCCGCAAAGCCTATGAGCGTGACCTCTCCCATGAGCTCCATTCGGAGCAACCCGTCATAAAGGACGTTTCACAGCGTTGGTCCCAGAACCGATCCCTGCGGAACGCCGCTCGTTATTTCCACAGTTGCTCTACCTCCCTCTGCCTCGAGTATTATCTTTCTTTCCGATAAGTACGATGCTATAATACAAAGCAGGTTGTTATCTATTTTCCTCCTTCTGAGTTCTTCCAATATTAGTTTCCATGACGCGCTGTTAAAGGCATTTTGAACGTCTAAAGTTATTACTGCACATAGTCTCCTATGTTTAGCTGTGTAGTTTGCTGCTTCACTAGCAATTCTCATGACCTCTCTGATGGCATCCACTGTTTGGTGGCCTTCTCTGAAACCGAATTGCCTTTCAGATAGGCCCCCTGTTCGCTCTAATTCTTGCTTGAGCTTAATGAGGATTAATTTCTCGTATAGTTTTCCCTCTCCATCTAAGAGGCAAACACAATAAATGTGGCGCCATCTTCAAAGTAGTAGCCACACTATATCGTGAATATAGAATTCTATATTCACAGTAGTATCTTCTCCTAATACATTTGATATACCTCCTCGCTTTTCTGCTTCCCTGATACTATGGAAGAAATTTCAAATGTAGACTTACCCAGATAAATTTAAAATAATTAAATTAAAAAAAAAAATTCTCTGCATTTAAGGTAATTTTGAATTATAAACGGAATCGGGGTGGCAGATAATGTCTTAAATTATGTCTAGACAGACTTTTTTACTCTGTCAAGAAAGAATATTTCAAGTAACTGAAACCGAAACACTCACTGCACATTCATTTGAAATTTCATCCGTAGTATCAGGGTAGCAGAAAAGCGAGGAGGTATATCAAATGTATTAGGAGTAAAACACAATAAATGTGGCGCCATCTTCAAAGTAGTAGCCACACTATATCGTGAATATAGAATTCTATATTCGCAGTAGTATCTACTCCTAATACATTTGATATACCTCCTCGCTTTTCTGCTTTTCTGATACTACGGACATGTGTAACAGTAATTGTTTTTCAATGTGTTCCATTGAAAAACAATTACTGACATCAATGAATTATGAATCATTTTGCTGATCGTAAGGAACGGCGGATGGAAATTATTTTCAAACAAGTTAAATAAATAACATATTGAGTTTATTTTTTTGTCTGTACTGTAATTTTTGATATGAAATACTCAGACCCCCCCCCCCCCAGTGCCCTCCCTTCCCACAAAATCACGGGCCGCCACTGTGTTTTACCCACCGATGTAGGTATACCTTACTCATAGAGTCCTGTGACTAATAATTGAAAATTACTTCACAGCATCTTTTGCTTTTGAGTCACTAAAACTTTTGTCGAATTTTTCAGTGGCTCTAAGAATTGAAAATCGCAAGGCGCTATGGGGTGGATGTTTCAAAATTCTCCGTTTTTGTTATATGAGGCTGGATATTGTACAGAATGACGTCACGTGAAAGTTAGCGTGGACGTTTTTGTCTTATGGCGTGATAAAACTTGTTCAACATTTCGAAGTATGTGACCATAATCATGTCTGCAGACGGTTGGTCTTTAAACATCTTTGGTGATGGCAAATTGCATTGTTTTCATTGCATTGATGACAACTTACTGGATGCTTCAAAATAATGTGGTTGAGAAGTCAAGTTATTGCCATTTTGACTATACACCGTGACGTGCTGTGATGGCAAGGTCATTCTCAAGCATTTTTGGACCTCAGACAAAAAAGAAAGAACCCACTGTTCACAAATTTTGCTGTAACCAAGTTTGTATATGTTACTATTGAGTGAATAACTTTGGGACCGACATGCGCCAATAAATTAAAATAACGTAAAATTTGAGACGTTGCAAAATTGTATCTATCAAGTAATATAACCTATACAAGCCATTTCATGCGTGTCATAAATAATAATATTCATACAACTTTTGGCATTCTTCTAAATGTCATCAAAATAATATAAATTTGTCAACAATGCTTCCCTACTAAACTACGTATAGCCAAATATTAAATAAAATAAAGGTATAGAAAAGTGGTATTTTATTTAGTCTGATCAACCAACTGCAAACGTTATTAATTATATGTTGGCTATATAAGAGAACAACGATCATAGAGAAGCGACAGTATTGTCGGATCCTTTGACGTTACCTCCCACACTTTCGTTTTGTCTTATTCGAGTCATAAACAACCACTAAGTATACTCAGAAAACGTATTTCTTTTTATACTGAAATAAATGTTGCTCCTATAATATGAGGGTAACTGTTAAAATACACAAAACAAATTGTTGTAATAATTTTATATTTTAATAAGAATTATAAAATGTGTATCTGTTATATACTTTTTAGTGTATACGAAGTACAGAGGAAGCATTGTAATCGTTTTTTAAACGCCTAAAAGTAGAGTTGCTTCTGCCAAAGGAGTGAACATCATCAGAAATTAATATACTTGATGTTAGGTACTTTTCAAATCATGTGCTATTCTTCTGTTCTTCATCAATAACTTGGTCACGTGATTGGTAAGTATAAAATAGCCTTAACGATTAATTTCAGAAAAAAAATTGATAATATACCTAACTAACTATTGTTACTAAATTTCATAAAGCTGAATTTGTATACCAAATATTACGAAATTTCAGTGAACAAACATTAAAGCTGATGAATAGTTTTTAAATTTGTTCACTCGAATTTCGAATAACAATAATTAATTTCCTTTGTTTTTTTAACTTTATTAATTCATTTATAATACACAGAGCATGAAGAATTTGAATTAAGAAATGCTTCACGGCTCTGTGCACAAAGGAAAACGTATAAAACGACCCCAAGGTAGCTGTAGGTTATATTTCCTGGCGTATATTATTTACTTATGTTTAAATCAACGTAAGACGATTATTTCCACATCAGTTGATGACCCGAGTGAAAAGATTTTCACTGTGTGTATTCGCTGGGGAGGTCTGTTGTCGACAGGGTGCAATAATTTTGATTACAGCGACGCCTCCAGGTATAAATCCTTGTGAGATTGTTTCCTTTCACTAATTTTACAGGTAATTTACTTACGTTTGTGTGATTTCGAGCGTTCACATTTGTTCTTTACAGTGATAATGATGGTGAAGTTAGACATGTCAGTAGAGTACGTTTGTATTATAAAGTGAACAATTTCAAAAACACATTATGCGTTAAACAGAGAATGAAGTTATTTACTAGTATTCAAATGGCGTTCATGCTAAGGAATAATAATAATATATTCATTTACTTTCTTTGGAGATGAACTGTAGTAACAGTCGTAATTAAAAGTTAATCAATTCTATAAAGAATTGTAGGCCTATTTCGTAGCTGAAAATTCTAATGGCAATTTTTCATAGATTCAATTAAATTTTTTTCTATTTTTCGCTTCACTCTCTCAGTTTTCTGAATACCGTAAAATTGGGTGCATAGAAATAGTCTTATCCACACAGTACTATTATAAGCAATGGAGGATACTAAACATGATTCTTAAATGTTTTAAAATACAGTTCTATTCCATTCAATTTGTCACAGCAAGTGAAATCATGATATCTAATTTTTTTATAGCTGCATGGTTTTATTCACTTTGAGGTGAACAAACAATAAATTTTTGTTCTAAATTTATAAAAAATGTTTACATTTTTTAAACTGCGAAATATGTTTACATATTTATACATGAAAATCAACCTTCTTAAGCCTGTTCTGTAATTTTCTTGATGGATTAAATTTAACAACATTTTGATTATATTTAAATTCGTAAATATCACGAACATCTGGTAATCCATAAACTAATCCCGGAAAATCTCTTAAAGCTTTCGATAAAATTCGCCTTCAAAATGACCGTTTGTTAAAGCAGCTCTCATTTGCCCATATATATGACTTGCTTTATGTAGTAGTCGAACCTTTAGCCCTTTTTGTTTGGCTGGCCAAATGAAGATGTTATAGTTAGCTCACTAGTGATTTCTTCTGACAGTTCTTTGGCGATCGAACCTTGGTTTCGTTACTGGCTTCAGAAGCAACGTCTATAGTGGATTCATCTGATTATTTTTCCAGAAAAAACTTAAATTTGGTTCTCTTTCTTCGCGTGGCTCTCCTTTCTCCTCTATTTCTCATATTTTTCAGGATATTAACAAAACTCGTGTCAATTGATAATGCATTGTTCTTGTCGCTGGTAATATCGTCAGTGGACGAGATTATTTTCAACACCGGTTCTCTATTCACTGGAACAGTAGTATCACATTTTTTTAAGTCGGCTTGAATGTTGCTTGGTCTCATTGATTGTATTTTCGAAGATCGTGTAAATAGACCGTCTATATATTTGAAATTGCCATAGTTTGGTACACTTTATACTGACTTGCGATTGTGATCTTTTAATAATTAATATAACTTATATGTGATAGAATAACACTTATTATATCTAGCAAATAACGTAACTTTAATATACCTTCTATTTCAATTTAAGCAACGTATATGTTAGGTAGTTAAATACTCTTACTTTTTGTCAAAAATAAATTAATGCTATTACAAAAAAATAGTGCAGACGTTCTCCTTAGATTGAAAACAATTAATATTAAATAGTTGAATGTTTACATGAATTAAACTAATTGAATGTTTTTATATCATTTAAAATTGATTAAACAAAAGATTTAATAGATTCTATTCCAATTTCGGTGCAAAAATTATCTTCTCGTCAAATAATATATTTGAAATGTCAGTAAAAGAAGAAATCTACCTGGCTGTATATTGACGCTATGATGTGGATTCCCCTATTGTTCATATACCACTGCGCTTCGTTCAGATGACTTCGTTGATATTCGAGCATCTTCCTTCGAAAGGAACGCCTGGAAACTTGGTTGTAGGATATTTGAAGATTTGCATATTAACGTAGATGGATTTCTATAACTCTTTCATTAAGTATATCTTCTGTGCTGATCACTGGATTGACGTCTGCTTCTTAACGGATAATATATTCTACTCGACACTGGTTAATAGATGAAATTTTTTAATTGGGATATATCTTCGTTATAATTGCTCATTTAAAACTGTCGTATTATAGTAATACTCAACTGAAACAGTTAAACGCTAAACACAACTACCCACGCGAAATATCTCAAAGTTGTGCGTCTGTTCGGTCTTCTATCTTTTTTTCGTCGTACAAATATTCAATCCACGGTTTCTCTTCAATCGCGTTATTTCTATCTATCGCTTAATTGACGTGCAGGGTGAGTCATTAGTAGTCGCTTCTTTGATTGCTCTTTTGTGTTTTAAATAAAAGAAAAAGCAATTAGTGGAAGATTGGTTGCTTGGGGCACACATTCTAAAAATACTTTAAGCTCTGATACACTTCCGGTTTAAACGGAAATGCATGAATTTAATTTTTAAATGACCTACTCTATATATATATTTCGATTTTCTAGTACTGTTTTAAATTGTCTATTTAACTCTTTTCTTTTTTCAAAATTGAGCCATTAGTCTTTGAGTTATTAATTTTTTTGGACATTTTTAACGAAAACACGTGTTCAGAAAAAAAACATTTTTTCATTGCTTTTAAAAGTAAAAACATTAACTTTGGTGGTGCTTGTAACAAAGAAAATTCTGCATCATTTGATATAAGTTGCACTCGACAATATCTCGAAAAACTTTGTTTTTTCAAAGCTGAAATTTTTACATTCCAAAAACTTATTTTTTTTTAATAGAATACCCGGCATTTTATTATGGCGTTTTGTTCCCTCTTTTATTCTCTTTCGTTTTTGTTAACAATGTCCTATACCTATCTTTTGTAATTTCTGAGATAATCACTACAGAACCGAAACGTTACGAAGCTAGAATAAAGTTTTTTATTTGACGAACCCTAATTCTGACATCTAGGTCAGTAATTACTTATTTCTTGTAAATCAAGATTTTCGAAATAGTGTCATACATAGCTGTCAGTTAAAAACTGAAATCCTTCTAAATTTATATATATGTATATGAAAACACCGAAATCATATTCAAAGTACCCAACTACACACGTAGAATGTTCCTGGAAACATTAACCATTAGAACTTCTTCTTCTTCTTCTTCTTTTCGGACTCTCGAGTCAAGCTGTATAGCTTTTTACTCATAATCTGTAAACGATTGATCTGTATATGTCATTGGTTTGCACTTTTGTGCTTTTGTCTGCGTATGGGGTGCCGTGAGCACTTTTGATTAACAGAGCAATGATAATATTGTCTGAGTATTCTGTATAATAGCGTTTGTAATTTCTTGCGGCGGGTTTAGTTTAGCTATTGTTTCAAGCATAGATCCGATGGCCGAAGCTGCGAGGGAGAGTTTGTTCTGGTTGTTGGAGGATTGATTTTGACTGTTGTTATTCGTGACGTTGGCATATGAACGTTGCGGTGTTACTGGGGTAAAGTTTCTTGTCTCAGGTACTGTAGGGATTCTACTAATTTCATTTATGCGTCGTTTAGGGGCACGAGGGCATCCCCTGTAGGAGGCTGGGTGCTCGCCGCCACAATTCGCACATGTGGCCGGTGTGTCCTTAGTTTTTGTGCATTCGCTTGTTCGGTGGCTGTTTCCGCATTTTACACACTTGTAGATCGCTCTGCAAGTGGCCTGAGAGTGGCCGTACAGTTCCATTAGAACAGTATCCCAAAACCTCAACCGTAAAACAAATTCGCAACGCTTCAGTGGTTTCTATGAGACTTTCATACCGCATTTTAAAAAAAGGATACAACAAAAACTAATCTAAAGAACAATCCACTAATTAATAACAAACCCAGGTACATAAAATCTAATAAAATAACACACATCAACGATACGTTCATGTAAACACATACAAAGAACGAAATATTTTATTATTCCGGAAAAAAGTAAAGTAGAAAAACAGTGTTTCTTTCTTTTTGTGTTTGATGTGGAGTGTTGACGATAGATAAACACACAAATTTATACAGTCAGAATAACATAAGAGATATGAGATTTAAAACCTTATATGAAATTAATGTAATTTAAAGACTAAATATTTTAAATGTATAGTAATATTTTTAATGTGTTTTTTTGTGTTAACCATGATAGATAGTATACAGTGTGAGCAAATGTAAGTATCTCACTTTATAGATTAGATTATAGCTCACTGTTTTGTTTGTATAAAATGTAATATGTTTCTCTTTTATATTTTCAAAAAAGGTCTGAAGAAGGTTGTAATAAAATAACCGAAACGTCATAAGCTAAAAACGCTGTTTAATTAAATTCCAATAACCCGAATTCTACCATCCGGTAGTAAAACACATTACATAGTGAAATGCACCATCAGTCACAACTGAACTCCGACAAATATATATGTACTTATTGTTGTATATAATTTAAAGTAATATACCGGGTGTCCACACTTAAGTGCGCACTATTGATAACTCTGTTATCTTTGGAGGTGCAGAATCGGTCAAATGGGCAAAGTAGTACCATTTTTTATGGCGGTTACAATTGTGAAAATAGAAAAACAATTGAACGTCGGGTTCTCTAGATATTCGACCAAACAAATTTTTTTTAAATGGAACATCCTGTATATTTTTTGGCGATTGGAAAGAGAATCGCAAACTGAACAAAAGAGTCTTAGTACACTAGTATAAAAAAATGTCAAATAAAGTAGTTACTGAGAAATCTGTATCTTTGCTTTGTTTGCATGAAATCGATATATCTACGGACAATTAAACATTCATTAAAGCCCTTAATTTAATAAACAAATAAAAATAAATACAAAAATAGTAAAGAAAATTATTCAAATTAAATGTTCAAAGACATCTCCTTCCATTTCAATACATTTTCTCAATCTTGTGTGAACATTACGAGTAGCTCCTAAAATGGTCCTACCATCGATGGCGTTAATGATGTTGGAAATTCTTTCCTGAAGCTCATCCACTATTGCATATCTATGTTTGTACACTTGATTTTTTACTGCTCCCCACAAGAAAAAATCTAATGGCGTCATGTCAGGCGAACGTGCGGGCCACTGAATAGGACCATTTGTGCCAATCCATCTATTGCCAAATAATCTTTCTAATAACTCCCTTGTCTCGCGGTGATTATGGGCAGGCGCTCCATCTTGTTGAAAGTAAATAATCTGTCTGTCTACCAAATTTAATTCATCCAGAAAATTTTCTAAAATTTCTGTCAATAATGCCACATATCTTTCTCCTGTTAAAGAACCCCGATAGAAAAATGGCCGAACAATTCGGGATCCGATTATACCACACCAAACATTTAAACTGAATCGGTGTTGTGGATTACAAGGATAAACAACAAATGGGTTTTCACGACTCCAGTAATGATTATTTCTTTTATTGATCATCCCGCGATTAGAAAAGTTGGATTCATCACTCCATAAAATGTGTCTGAAGAAATTGTGATTTTCTTCAAAAGCATTGATAAACCATTGAGCAAAAGTTAATCGTCTTTGATAGTCACCCAAAAGTAGAGTTTGAACAGGCTGATATTTAAAGGGAACATATTTATTTTTTTTCAAAATTTTATGGATCGTACTACGAGAAACACCTGATTCTCTGGACAAATCCCTTACAGAATTATTTGGATGTACCTGAAAATATGCCAATACATTTATTTCTGTCTCTTGTGATAATATAAAATCATTTTTGATCCTCTTCTTTATAAAAACTGTTTCGTTGCTTCTTAATCTTCGATAAAGTTTTAAAAAATAGCGACGATCTGGTACATCACGATCAGGAAATTGCTGAATGTAACATTCGAGCGCTTTATCTGAATTTTTGTTAAACTTCAAGTACAACTCCAACATATTACACTTTTCCAAATGAGTAAATGCCATTGTTAAGGTTGAAAAAATTGTAAAACCAGTACTTTTTCCACACAGTAACTTTAACAACAGCAAATACAAATAATTTGACAGCTACTAGACAATGTGACGCTTTAATTTTCCATAGGTATATCGATTTCATGCAAACAAAGCAAAGATACAGATTTCTCAGTAACTACTTTATTTGACATTTTTTTATACTAGTGTACTAAGACTCTTTTGTTCAGTTTGCGATTCTCTTTCCAATCGCCAAAAAATATACAGGGTGTTCCATTTAAAAAAAAATTGTTTGGTCGAATATCTAGAGAACCCGACGTTCAATTGTTTTTCTATTTTCACAATTGTAACCGCCATAAAAAATGGTACTACTTTGCCCATTTGACCGATTCTGCACCTCCAAAGATAACAGAGTTATCAATAGTGCGCACTTAAGTGTGGACACCCGGTATATTGTCTCACTTAGCAATATATTTTTGGGATTCACGTTTATTCCTTTTCAAATCATAATCACCACCATGTCTGTTCCTCTTAACATGTAAATTAGCAGCTTTATTGTTTCTGGTTGCGCCCTCTTTGCGTTCCTCCCTTCGCTATCAAGTACCTAATGCAAACATTCATCAATGTGTGCAGTCGAATTCGATGCATTTATTATTAACGCACGACGGCTTGATGCGCATCCCCGGAGATATACGCCGCGGGAGTACGTTCGGTTTTGTTGTTTAGGCTGATGTCATGGTATAAATTATGTGGATATATGAATATGGATCCGTCCGTCTGAATGATATCGTGCATCATTTGGGGATCGGTGCATGATTACAGGCGCAATGTGCAATACTGGATTTTAACGTCAAGCATTCGTATTCTAAAATAAAAAATGAGGTGTGGCCACCACACGACTTTCTTATACGTATGAGCGTTTGAAACTATACAATTTTAAGATTTTTTTTATACAAAACTTATTCAAAATCCTATTCTAAGTACTTTCATTCTCTTAATAAATCGCTATAGAATGCATACTTTGCAAGATATTATCAAGAAAGTGCTACTCGCTAAGAGTAAAAGTGCTACTTCCGGTCCGAATTTTGAAATATCACATATACAAAAAATATTGAAAATCCAGTTCTAAATACTTTTGTACTCTTGATAAATATATATAGAATGCATAATTTACGACATATTTGCAAAAAATCGCTATTCGATAAGAGTAAAAGTGGTACTTCCGGTCTGAATTTTGAAATTTTTTTTATACAAAAGATATTGAAAATTATGTTCTAAATACTTTTATACTCGGAACATACTTCTCTAAAAAGCATGACTTGCGAGATATTCGCAAAAAACTGATTTTCGATAAGAGTAAAAGACCTACTTCCGGTTGGAATTTCGAAAAACTTTTTTAAGACAATTTGTCTCAAACTTAATTTTAAGTACATATGAATTCTTTATTAATTTGTTTAAACTTAGTAGTTGACGAATAATTGGCGAAATTCGATTTCTTCACTGAAGTAAACTACTACTTCCGGTCTGCCGATTTTACTGAAAATCTAATCAGATCTCAAGAGGGAGATTATATTTGTAAATATAAAATTTGGAATTGATACCTATAGCGGTTTGACCGCTATCGTGGTCACACACACACACACACACACACACACACACACAGAGACATACACACACACAGACATTTTTTAAAAACCACTTTTTCGGTATCAGGGGACATCAAAACGTGGACATCTGCAAAAATCTCGAGGTCGAAAATTTTCATCATCACAATACTTCCTTATACTACGTATAAGAAAGTAAAAGAAATATGCAAAATTTCAAGAGAATAAATTGATTTGTCTCTATTAAAATTAACATCTATATTCAGAAATATTGGAATTAATAAAACAAGAAGAATGAGTGTGCTTAAAACCAAACGGCAGAAGTGAAAACTTCATCAAGGCGAGGGGTTAATAATACGAAATACACGCGTATAATATTCAGTAACGTATTAAATAAAACGTAAACCTCAACCATCCCCGTATCTAAAATTTCACATTCATACGTCAATTTTCAAAAAATTCTTCGCCTTTTTTTTTTGACATTTTGACTTTGGATTCGTTATCGGCGATCTAAAACACCCCCGTATCTAAAATTTCACACTCATACGTCAATTTTCAAAAAACTCGTCCGCCATTTTGTTTTTTTGACATTTTGACTTTAGATTCGTGTTCGGCGACCTAAGACACACCCTATCTAAAATTTCACATGCATACGTCAATTTTTAAAAAAATCTTCCGCCATTTTGTTTTTTTGACATTTTGACTTTGGAATTGTGATCGGCGACCTAAAATTTCACATCCATACGTCAATTTTCAAAAAACTCGTCAGCCAACTTGTTTTTTTTGACATTTTGAATTTGGAATCGTGATCGGCGACCTAAGACACCCCCGTATCTAAAATTTCACATTCATACGTCAATTTTCAAAAAACTCGACTTCTGATACAATTGGCAGCAATGTGTCAGTCAATATGAATCAACAGGAATGTACACAGAATATATGATGTTTGCTTGGCAAACGAAATGTACATATAGTTTATGAAATAAATCATATATATTTTTGTGAAACGAGTTTTTCTTTCTAATTAATTATCAAGATTAATATTACAAAATATAGTGTCTTCGCAAAATCTGCCTGAAATCTCTATTAATGCACACGAATCTTCTAGTGTTACAGTAAACGTTTATAACAGTTATACTATTCAACATGGGAAGTAAATTTCAATAGAAGCATCAAAAAACTTATCATCCCATTTATATTCTTAATTAACGTAAATAAAATGTTCGTAAGTGTGTTTTTTATTCTCCGTACAACTTCGTACACATGTTTGTTAGATTAAAGACTTATATTTTGACATTTAAATATGATTTGGTTCCATTTTTTGTTTGTTACCAACTTCAAAAAAATAAAATTGGCGTGCGATAAAGTAATACTTTATGCAACCAAAACGGGTGTCGTAAAGTGAACTTTATAGCACCGGAATAGAAATAGTTATTTACGAACCAAGTGCGGGAAGACTGTTTTCCCGCATGAGCACACATTGTAAGCACGAGCGACCGCAGGAAGCGAGTGCTTTTAATTGCGCGAATGCGTGGAAAATGTCTTCACGCAAGTGGTTTGTACAATATTTTTTGTACGAACATTAAATTAAAGAAATATTATTGATTAATGTCATTAGTATCATACCTAACCTAAATAAAATAAATTACCTAATTAATTTAAGCATTTAATGTACGTAACTATTACTCACCTTTCCCTAAAATTAAGTTATTATATTCTTACACATGGCAAACATGAGGAATTTATTCTTGAATTCTGAATGAATGTCGATGTGGTTCAAATAGATGGCGCTTGAATCTTGCTTAAGATGTCGCTTAAAATATCGTCAAATAGATGGCGCCACAATTTTTTTGGAAGAATTTTTAATTATTACTCCTATTTCCCCAACTTTTAGTGAAGAATAGTGGAGGGAAGTAGTATTTTATAGACTAAATTTTATTACTACCAAGTTAGATTTTTTTTTAAATGTCCCAAAGTGCCCAGTGTTTTTTTTTTAATTTTTACAGTCGCCTCAACCGAGAAAACGTATTTCCCAGTCGAGCTACACATGCGCCAAATGTGACTTTACAGGCGGTGAGTACAAAAAATGATTTAAATCATTTCAATTCTAATGCTAACGCATCCCTAAGTTGGAAACATATTGAACACTTACGACTTTTAAATAAAAGTTAATATTAACTATTTTCTATGCTAGTATTTGAGTAAATATATTTTTTACTGAAAAATACAGATAAAATAGGATATTACAAATCACCACATCGAATCACTTAACATGCAAATGGATATATGTATATACATACATGCATTGATACATAGCAGGGTAGTATATTACTCTTATAATTTATTGCTAGTCGAAAGTAACGGCGCAGGAAATCATTTGCAACTTTTGACGTGCCGCTATTAATAACATATACAATTACGGACCTGATAAATGGCGGTCTTTATCATTTGAAAGGAAATTATGACTGTATTTTCGGGGAAGATGATGAATGTGTTCGATCTCGCGTTCCTCAATCCTCTTTCTTTACGGCAGCGAGCGAGTCTTTCTAAATCGAGTCTGAACCGAGCGAGCGTAAAGCAGAATTTGATGGTGCAAGGGGCTTTAATAATTTCTGTGTCACGTCGTCATAGCAGCTTCGTCTCGAAATTCGAACAGTTCGTCTATGAAATATGGCGGTGACGTCTTTACTGATTCTAAAGGAATAAGTCGATGTTTAGCGGAGGTTAACGTCAGGAATCTATCGAAAGTTTGTCCAGCCGCTTAATGTGATTGATATAAACGAAAGATTGTGTGTAAGCGATAAGTTATTAGTTCAGAAGTAAATAGGTATATTTACTGATTACAATCCATTTAGATAATGAAAAAAAATTAAGGATTCGGTATTTGATTGAAAAAAAGTTAACGGAAGAAGGACATGTTGAATTTTAACAAGGAGTAATTAAAATTAAGTGACAGTTCTTTTATTTTAAAGTTATATTCAAAAGATACCTCTAAAAATTAATAAATCAGTCCACTGACATTGTTCTGTGTTCGTATTTTATACATTTACATGTTAATTCTTGATTTTAAATTTTAAACTATGACAACT
The DNA here is from genome assembly GCA_963170755.1 of Amphimallon solstitiale. Taxonomy (NCBI): domain Eukaryota; kingdom Metazoa; phylum Arthropoda; class Insecta; order Coleoptera; family Scarabaeidae; genus Amphimallon; species Amphimallon solstitiale. The sequence goes on along the minus strand of OY720681.1, from coordinate 34,733,897 downwards.
GTTATTATCTACGCTTTTATGTAATATACAAGCCAGGATTACGAACATAAATTGTATTAAATAATCCATTGAAAAAGCGCTAAAATGCCCGAGACATGCACAGAAAAACAGTAAATTAAATATGAATTTTTAAACAAAGAATTTCTTTCCTATTCAGTCCTGTAAATCGCCCAATAAGAAAAAGACTACGAACAATATACAGGGCGAGTCATCTCCGCGGGTAAGGCAGATTACGCCTTTATGAGTAAAGATATTTCGAAGCGGTTTTTTTCTTGTGATAAATGATCATTAGGTGCACAAAAAGTAATAAGATAGTATAGGCCTAAAATCTAAAGTTTTTGACTTATTCCCATTTTTCTGAAAAATTCAATATTTGTATAAAATTATATTTCTCGAAAACGACGTATTAGACTGGCATAATTTTTTGTAGTATTGTTCATAATAAGAGGTACTAATAGCAGCTTGTTTTATTTTTTTTACATTTGCTAACTGCATGTGCAGAAAACTGGATTAAAATTACATGACACGTTTTTGTATAAATGTCAATTTTTGTCAGAAACATGAAAGACGTTAATACTTTAAAAGTGACTATTACTGAGCTATTGTCGTTTTTTGATATAATTTTGTCAGTTTTATGGTTTTAATTAATATATAGTACTGACAAAATTATATCAAAAAACGACAATAGCTCAGTCTATTATTGAACCCTAGATGGAATGAAAAGGAAAGCCAAACACACTCATAAAAATTCAACACCATGTTTATTCAGTTGTTAATTGCTCAGTCAGACAAAAGTAAAAAAAAAACTAAGCACATCTGTTACTTGTAGACAACAACACGAAGAAAAGTATTGACCAGTTACTATGTAGCCATTACATTCACATAAATATTTAAAATAAATAAATAAATATGTGCAAACCAGTTGCAACACTGCAACACTGGTAGTATTTATATAATTCAATAAGTTGTATCACCAATGTAATCTCACAAATAAAATGTACAACTGTCAAACTTGACAAAATTATGCAAAGTCAAAATATGATTTATCTTATTCGAGGCATAACTTAGAGCTTATTCCAATACAAAGAGAACTGTTTAAAACCAAAGCAATGAACACAAAGCAATATTTGCCAGAAAGTCTCTCAAATGTCGAATAGTTTGTTCGTAATCGGCAACACATCCAAAAATGAAACACTCTGTATATATATTAGAGGCCAATGACAAACTGGTCGACATCAGATTATATATTCTAGTTGGTAACTAATTCTATTAGCGCCAGATATCTATTGCCTTACAATAATCTTACGTGAAGTAAATTCACTTAGTTAAATGTCGTACAAAAAATCACACTTCTTCAGTCAAAATGTTGAGTAAATTTACTAAAAATCAAGCGGTAATTTGACACAATACTATTAAGATGCTACAATGCAAGTACGCATCCGAAATATCCACAAAGTTAACTTTAAAAAAAATTGGCTACGTAACAGGTTAAATTGACTTGAAACCTCACAAGAAGGGGTTATTATACTAATAAATTTAAACCTTAAGTAAATGATACCAAAACACAATGGCTTACATGCCACTAAAACATAAATTCAGCAGTTACGTTGACTTGAAACTTGAAAGATAGACGAGACACCCAATTATATAGCTCGGAGGTGCTCCAAATTTGACACAAAATAGCATATGTCGGTTTTTACCTAATTGCATAAAAATGGTGCAACGGTCCGACGATAATTAACTAACGTTAAGACAAAATACCTGGTTTTGGTTCACATACAACACTCGGTCCACAAAAGACATGCAATTTCCAGTTCAGCGAGCTCCATATGTTTTTCCCCAAAATACTGCTACTGCTTACAGGTACGATGACTGCAACAGTGGGCTGCGACACTGGATTATAGTATCAACATCCACATCAATTCTTCACAGGACAATAAGGCTCTCAAAGTCGTAAAAGAAAATGGCGTCTTCTGTGCACCATGTGCAAGTTTTACGCCAGGCGATAAAAGCAAACTAAATTACGCGAAAAAAAAGAGAAGGAACGACATAGCATGTAGTAACAACAACAAAATATCTTTTCAGTCAGGAACAAAACACATCCCCTTACGGGTTAAAATGTACGACAAAATTTCCAATAAAAATTTGGCAGATTATAAACTTCATCCACGATACGTGATTCTACAACGATAATACCGAGAAATTCAATTAAACTGCACAAATTCTGACCGAATTCTGTTGCTTTTGCAATGTAGATCTTTTCTTAACAAATGTTGGAACGTAAAAGAAGGACGCAACCGTGAAAATGTGACTCCACAAAGATGACAAAAGCGCCAAAACCAATTGAATGTATGAACACATATTCAGCTTGTAAACGGTAATTCAAAAGCAAAACATATAAAATTATTAATTATGATTCACCAAACAAAGCTTAAAAAGGAGCTTCCAACAATAATTACCAGAAAATAAATAAACAAATGCCCTAATCGTCAATAAATACATACCGCGCCATCTTTACGACCGCGAAATGCGTTACTTCAGCGGAAGACACAGATCGCATACCAGCAGAATCGATGGACATACCGGTAAGATCGATTGACTACGAGAGGGCGGTAAAAGGTTCAATCGATAATAAAATCACTAAAAGAAACCAATTAATACATTCTACCTAATGTAATTAAATATTCAAAAGGTAAAAATTAAGATCCTCAACCAAGAATTAAAATACGGCAAAAGAATGTAACAAAATTTAATAAGAAATTCAAAAATGAACTGATATATAGGCTGTTCCATTTGAAAAAATTGACTTTTATACAAAAACTAACAACATTATATCAAAAAAACGACAGTAGTTCAGTAATAGTCACTTTTAAAGTATTAACGTCTTTCAAGTTTCTGACAAAAATTGACATTTATACAAAAACGTGTCATGTAAATTTTAATCCAGTTTTCTGCACATGCAGTTAGCAAATGTAAAAAATATAAAACAAGCTTCTATTAGTACCTCTTATTATGAACAATACTACAAAAAATTATGCCAGTCTAATACGTCGTTTTCGAGAAATATAATTTTATACAAACATTGAATTTTTTAAAAAAATGGGAATAAATCAAAAACTTTAGATTTTAGTCCTATACTATCTTCTTACTTTTTGACCAAAAATTATACGGGAAATACAAAAATGCAATAATATATAGGCTGTCCCGTTTAAAAAACTATAACTATGGTTAGCCACCAAGTTATGGAGCACTCAGTATAATACAAAATATTTTTAAAATGTGCACCTAATGATCATTTATCACAAGAAAAAAACCGCTTCGAAATATCTTTACTCATAAAGCCGTAATCTGCCTTACCCGCGGAGATGACTCACCCTGAATATTGTTCGTAGTTTTTTTCTTATTGGGCAATTTACAGGTCTGAATAGGAAAGAAATTCTTTGTTTAAAAATTCATATTTATTTTACTGTTTTTCCGTGCATGTCACAGGCATTTTAGCACTTTTTCAATGGATTATTTAATACAATTTAAATTCGTAATCCTCGCCTATACTATCTTATTACTTTTTGACTAAAAATTATACGGGAAATACAAAAATGCAATAATATATAGGTGTCCCGTTTTAAAAACTATAACTATGGTTAGCCACCAAGTTATGGAACACTCTGTATAATACAAAATATTTTTAAATGTGCATTACTTTAATAAAAAAAAGAAAACCAAATTCAAACTACATGATACAGGAAACCAATTGCATCAAATAGATGTTTAAATTACAATTCTATACAATCAATGTCACATAAAAGAAATATATTTAACCCGTTAGCTGACAGAGCCAGTTACCGCACGAGTCTTGAATACCGGCCAATGATAACACTGGGTAACAGCCAAAAAATCGTCCGGGGTTTCTCGGCTGAATTAGACTAATTTTGATGCCCTAATTCCGAAAATGACCTTGGTTTTGCTCAATCAGGTCAACTTTTTGAGATACAGCCATAAACCTGCCTGACCAGCTATACATACATATGCTAATATCACGGGTTTTGAGTTCAGTCATTTCTCTAAATTCGCTGCATAAAAATTAGCAGGAAAATAAATCACAATTATTATTAATATTATTATTATTTTATAATATTATAATATAATATAATAATATTATTATTACTTTCAGATGGCTTCGGCGCGACGTTCATGCAGGAATAATCCTGACGTTTTCTGCTACATCTGCGGAGAATACACGCTGTCAGTGGACAGGAAGAATATCACAAGATTTGTGAAGCACGCATACCAGGCTTACTTTAAAATCAAGCTAGGTGACCAAGATAAGTCGTGGGCACCGCACACGGTGTGCAAGACGTGCGTGGAATACCTCAGGCGGTGGACTAAGGGCGCCAAAACTTCACTGAAGTTTGGGATTCCGATGGTTTGGAGGGAGCCGTTTGACCATGCATCGGATTGTTACTTCTGCACCATCAATACTACTGGCATCAACCGGAAAAATCGGCACAGCCTCCAGTACCCCGACCTTCCATCTGCCCGCCGTCCAGTTGCTCACTGCGAAGAAATACCTGTACCAGCGTTCACACAGCTTCCTCACATCGACGACGAGGCCACCACTTCAGACGACGTAGGAGATACAGAACAGGTGTATGAAACACAAGATGGCCCGCAGCCCTTTTCACAATGTGAGCTTAATGATCTGGTTCGGGATCTCAGCTTGTCGAAGACTTCCTCCGAGCTGTTGGCCTCCAGACTCAAAGAGAAAAATTTACTTGGCGAGGACGCGCGTATCACTTTCTTCCGTAGAAGGCATGAGGAGTACATGGGCTACTTCTGCCAGGAGGAAGACCTCGTGTACTGCCGAGATGTCGCCGGTCTTCTTCATAAACTCGGCGCTCCTACATACGATCCGACAATTGGCGACTCTTCATTGACAGCTGCAAGCGCCTTTTGAAGTGTGTGCTCCTCCACAACGGGAACCAGTTCGCCTCAATCCCTCTTGCGCACTCCACAACTCTCAAAGAGACATATGAAGCAGTGAAGTATGTGCTTGACAAAATCCAATATAAGCAGCACCAATGGATGATCTGCGTCGACTTCAAGATGGTGAACTTTCTACTAGGTCAGCAGTCCGGGTTCACGAAGTACCCATGCTTTATATGGATATGGGACAGTCGAGACAGAGTCCAGCACTAGGTAAAGAAAGAGTGGCCGGCGCGAGAGCAGTTAGTACCTGGGGCGAGAAACATCATAAACGAACCTCTTGTTGACCGGGAGAAGATATTGATCCCACCGCTACACATGAAGCTTGGGTTAATGAAACAGTTCACGCGCGCTCTGGACAAGGATGGGAGGTGCTTCAACTACATGTGCCGAGCATTTTCTCGACTGACCATTGAGAAGCTCAAGGCCGGCATTTTTGACGGCCCACAGATACGGCAGCTCATAAAGGACACTGAGTTCCAAAACTCCATGAACACGCTTGAGTGCGCCGCTTGGAAATCGTTTGTGCAGGTGGTGAACAACTTCCTGGGGAACACGAAGGCAGCAAACCACGCCACACTCATCAGCAGCATGATAGAGGCCTTCCAAAAACTCGGGTGTTTGATGAGTCTAAAGATGCACTTCCTGTTCTCACACATGGACAAGTTTCCTGAAAACCTTGGGGCGATGAGCGACGAGCAGGGAGAAAGGTTCCATCAGGACATGCGCCAAATGGAGGAGAGGTACCAGGGGAGGTGGGACGCAGTCATGCTGGCGGACTACTGCTGGTCGCTGAAGAGAGACAACCCAGCAGCTGCTCACACACGGAAATCGAAGAAACGCCGATATCTGCCTTGAACTCTGAACTTTTGTGTCATGTAACGCTCATTCTTATTATATTATGATATAATTATGCTTATCAAATTTCATGTAGTATATAAATAATGAATTAATTTGGATACGTTGACTTTTATTTCTTGAGGGAACCGGAAAAAATCGTCAGGGGTTTATCAGCAGAAATTAGTTTTTCTTACGAAAAACAGATTTTTTTGAAATTTCTGTAGAAAAACATCCTGACCTGATTGAGCAAAACCAAGGTCATTTTCGGACTCAAGGCATCAAAATTAGTCTAATTCAACTGAAAAACCCTGGACGATTTTCCAAAAATTTTTTTTTGTTGCCCAGTGTAATAGATAAAATTATAAAGCAGAGTCTACATAAATTCTACAATAAAGAAAAGGAATTAAAAAAGAAAAACGCCAGACAGATAAACCCACTTACATCCCAATACCCCAGATAAAAGGGTTATCTGAAAAGATTGGCCAAATCTTAACACCATATAATTTTAAAATAGGTCATCAAAATAACAACAATTTAAAGTTTTTATATACCAAACTCAAGGACTCAACTCCAGCCATCAAACAATCACATCATTTCAAAACTTCCCACCTTACATTTCTGGAAATCTAGAAATCTATGAAAAAATCCAGGAAACAGGTAAGAAGTATTATGGGGGGGGGGCATTTCTTTTGCAAAAAATGACTCGCCCACTTCAACCCCCTACCTCCGGGTCTTTTCAAACAATACATTTTGGCTTTTAGTTTATTGAAATTGATCGATTCGTATTGAAGATTTTTAAAAAATCTTTTGGTTTGTTTTGTTTTGTATTTCTAGTTAGTGTATCTATTTTAGGAGCATCGAAACAAAAGCCTATATTAAAAACTTTTTTAAACATCTCAAAATCATAAAAAGTAAATAATCTTATGGTTCTTTAACTTTTTAGTTTTGTTTAATGCAGAATACTTTTTCTTCATTTTGTAGTGTTAACAACCTCATGTACGAAAGAAGCGCGTAATTTCTTTAATTTAATTTTTTTCTATTATTATTAATTTATCTATTTTAGTCATGTAATACGTTTTCGCGCCTAAAGAATTACTTATCGCTTTCTTTCCTACATCAACAACTTTGGCTTTACGATAGGAGAAATTTCAAAATAGAAATTGCTTTGTTAAAATCACGTTCCGATGGTCATTTCCCAGAAGGTCAACCCTGATCCCTTTACCATCTACCTACAAGTGAAGCCTCCGCGTCTATTTTGAACACAAAACACTTAACATTGCGATTTCTTAATTATTAATTTACTCGCGACCTAATTATCAGACAACAACAGATATCACGTTATAATGTTTCCTAATCGCTCTTTTATTTCCTATTCGAAGCTCATAAATCTCAGGGCAAAGATTTACGAGTTATTCAGTATTTTGTTCTTATTTACCCCTTTTCCGATCACATTAAATACCCATAATACTATAGGAAGAACCCTATTGTGACTCACCTTCGTAATGTCTTCTATTTTACCTGTTATGTAGATGCCGTACAAACGTACCAGCCGTAATTCTTAGACAAACTACCTCGTGTCAGGTGTCATTCTTTTCTATATTTAATAACGAATCTCATTATAATGTTTGTTTCGCTGAATCATGATTTATTGTCCCGCGAATTACGTTCTCTTTATTCTCTTAAAACAGTTCGCGCCCTAACCATCCCCCACTCTGCCGTTTCCGATGCTGTTTCTCCCGCTTTTTACCACGGCTCTATATAAATCACGATCGAAAGGAAATCACTCTCATATCTCTCTTACTTTTTACTCTTACGCCCTTACAGTTTTACATCGCTTCAAGTCCGCGCAGTTCTAAGTCACGTTTGTTTTAGTGCCCCATTGTGCTTCAACATAACAAAGTCAAGTTATAGTGCCGCGATTTCTTCGCCGGTTCGATTAACTAGTTCGCGTACTTGTCAGACCCCTATTCTGGTTCGCCGGTTAATCCAGCTTCGACTAGACGAACGTAACCCGAGGACAACGAAGACCTCATAAAGTATTCCTCATCCTTATTTATTACTTTAATTATTAATTTTTCTTACAAACTGCTACATTAAAAATTTACTTTTATTCACTCTTAAAATATCCTAAATAATTTACGGCTTTGAGATTATCGACTCCCTTAACTTCGTACCGATAATACTTGCCTTAACCAACGATCATTCGAACGAACCACTCGTTCCCTCTCACTCTCTTTCTTCTTTCACTCACTCCCATACGTGAGTTAAATATACTTCTTTTTTGTTTGTAATAGTTTATTAAAGACCTTAAGGACACTCATGTTGTTTTATTTTCCTTAATTTTTTTTCTTTATGTACTAATTACAATTCTTTTACAGGAAAATAAACTAAATAAATTTACACTTGCATTTGTTTTATTTTCTAACATATATATTTTGTGTTTCTTTCTTTTGTGTAATTCACCATTAGAGCTAGCTAATATGGCCCTTTTAAAAGATAATAGTAGTTACTTATTAAACAAAAATGCATCTTTTAGGAACGTTTTACACCGATTTAGCATTCATTGCTTCAATTTTTGAAACAGCACAATAAATTAATGTTTAACGAAAAACAGGCAATAGCATAAAAAGCGGATATATATTTTTTTTGTCCCGGCGCTCCTGGTTTGGAAATACATTGTTATATTATACTTATGTTGCTTTAGTATAAATTGTTATTTAGTGTTATCAACCCAAAGTATCCTTGAAATGTATGGGCAGGCACCTTTGGGGACCAAGTGATTGGTACGTTCTTTCATTGAAAATCTAAATGGCGAAGCAGGATATTTGGATATGTACGAGTAGGAAAATACTATCAATCCGCTAATTATTGATGCTCTTGAAAATCAATTGGATAGAGATGAAAATACCCTACCTGATGAAGACGAGTTACATTTTCAACAAGATGGAGCTCCTGCTCACTAAGTTCTACCTAGTGGTGGTTAGACAGTGTATTTCCAAGTAGGACGTATTTTTCAAATAGGACGTATAGAATGACCAGCCAGATCGCTGATTTGACACAACTACACTTTCTTCTATGGAGTTATTTAAAGTCTGTGGTATTTTCCCCTCAACCTCAAATTTTAGAAAAACTTTGTGACAGGATTAATGCAACCCGCCGCTCACCGTGGAATTTAATGATATGTTTTTGAAAATGTACGCCGCAGTTTTGAAGAATGGCTATACCATTGTTTAGCGATCAATGGACAACATTCTTAGCAATTATTGGATTGAATTTTTTGCAAAAAAATATTTGAATTCTTAAATAACTGTAAAAGCAAAAATAAAATATTTTAAACTTAAACTGTGTTTGAGCAATACATATTTGAGGCTAAAACAAAAAACAAAAAATTAAACAAACCAAAAGATTTTTTTTTAAATTTTCAAAACGAATCGATCAATTTTAGAAAACTAAACGTCGCAATGTACTGTTTCAAAAGACCTTTAATAAAATGACGTATTACTCGATACCCCTTTCCATTTAATATTTTTAAGGGGGCAGCTCCCGGGGGCAGGGGGTTAAAGTGAGTGACTCAATTTTTGCATCAGGAATGTTCTTTTCTTGTATTTATTTAATTTTTTTAACTTTGTATACCACTTCAGATAAGTAAGTGAGATTAGATATTATTTTATAGTGCGCGCTAAATAAAGATTATTATTATTAATAATTACTATTTCAATACGCAAGTGGACTAGGAAGTACAGATTTGATTCGCACGTATAAAATTTAAGTTGAGAATGGTAAAGGAAAATTGGACGGGAACGTATTAAAGTTTTTTTTAATGCCTTTTATATTATACACATTGTATGGATAATTCGTACATTCATCTAAAGCAGATAACGGTAATTGATGAGTAACAAATTATTTCTCTTCGTAAAACGACTATACAGAAACACACGCTGTATACATTTTTATTTGGCGTAAATCAACCTTTACAGGTGTTTCACCATATTTAATGCCGAGCATACATCGATATATCTGTTCCATCAGGCTATCAGATGCATTACTGGACATAATAGGCTTGTTCGGGTTTAATTTTGAACGGTTCTAGAACGGTTCTAGTCATGCGCGTTTATGTTCCCGTCATGCGCATTTACGAAATCTAAAACGATTTTGCAAACGCGCCTGACGGGAACTGTTCTGGAACCGTTCAAAATTAAACCCGAACAAACCTAATTACAATAATTTTGCCGTAACGTGCATACGTTTTTATGACAGCAATATATCTGGTGTTTTTATTCTCTCGTTCCCTGTCTTCATTCTCTCCGTATACGTATCTGCATTTTAATCTTTGTGCGGGTAATTTATGTTCGCCGCGTTCCTGATTTTTTTTTTTGTCGAAATATTTACAAATAGACATATGCGTCTCGTCGTCTGAAACAACCGACGGATGGGCCCGAGCTATTAGCATACCTTTAACGTTTCGCCGGCTGAAATTTTACTGACTTGTAAAAACGCATTTATTTTCTCAAAGCGACGATAAATTTAACGGCGAAAATGGCTGAAAAAATACTGACTGTTTGTGTGTATATAGCAGAGTTGGATTCAGTATTCTGTACAAAGGGGAAAACAGGAATTAGTTTACTCTAATTTTTCCATTTAAAAAAATGAGGTGTGGCCACTACCCGACTTTCTAATATTTATGCGCGTTGCAAATTATACAAAAGATGTTTCGAATTAACTTATAAATACTTTGGTCTTCTTAAAAAAATAAACCTGTAGGTGTGTTACTTCAGGTCCGAATTTGGTAAACTTTTTTATAAAAAAATGTTTAAAATTCTATTCTAAGTAATTCTATTCTTTTAATAAATTTCTATGGAATGCTTACATTGCGAGATATTCGCAAAAAAGTGCTACTCGATAAGAGTAAAAGCTTTACTTCAGGTCAGAATTTTGAAATTTTTTTTTTACAAAAATTATGCCAAATCTCGCTCTAAATACTATTGTATTCATGATAAATCTATAAAGAATGCATAATTTACGAGATATTTGCAAAAATTCGCTATTCGATAGAGTAAAAGTGTTACTTCCAGTCGGAATTTTGAAAAAAAATTTATACAAAAAGTAACTAAAGTTAAGTTTTAAATGCTTTTATACTAATAATGTATTTGTGCAGAGAGCATGACTTGTGAGATATTCACGAAAACGGATTTTCGTGTAAAAGACCTACTTTCGGTTGATAAAAGTTTTCACAAATTCACTTTTGAGTACAATTGAATTCCTTATAAATTAGTAGTTGACAAAATATTGGACAAATTCGATTTTTACACTGATATAAACTACTACTTCCGGTCTACCGGAATTACTGAAAATCTAATCAAATCTCAAGAGGAAAACTATACTCGCAAATATAAAATATGGAATTGATAGATTCAGTCGTTTGACCTCTTTCGTGGTCTCACACACATACAGAGGGAGACAGAGATCACTTTTCCTGTATCAGAGGACTTCAAAAGGTGGACGTCTGCAAAAATCTCAAGGTCCAACATTTTCATCATCTTTCTTATAGTACGTATAAGAAAGTCAAACTGGTCTGCGGAGTAAAAAAAAATCATAAACATTATAATTTTAGATATTACGCGTGCATTTAGAGACAAAATAAGGAACCAAATAAATCAATTTTAAATGCATCATCATCATCATGACACTTAAATTTAAAAATTTATTTATTACTACAAAAGCCACACATAAGATATTTTATAATGACAAGTAAATAATACTACGTACGTAACTCCTGTCGCTCTAGATGAAATATTACTGTGAATAAAGATGCGTAAGTAATTTTTGTTGTTGATCATGCTGCTTACTCCGAACGCCCGAATAGTCTAATTATTGTTTTCTTCAGAATAATGACTAATGCGATTGTAATTAAATATAAAATGGAATACATGACGTAATTAATTGTTTGATCTTGTTTCTGATATTCAATTTCATTTGAAAAAATCTAGATGCTACGTTCTGAAATATTTAGCGTAATTTGATTCTGCTGTATGTTGTATTCTATGTATTTTATTTCTGAATTTATTTTATTATTTAATTTAACTTATTTTCCTTAGGAATGAGTAGCAATTATATTTTTAACACTGGCGACTCATGAGTTATGAAAGAGGGTGGGCACAAAAAAAACTTACCTATTTTTTGTACATAAAATCCATTCTCTTATTTTTGATGCTTGAATTTAGTTTATTGTTATCAGACCCAGAAGGAGAATTTAAAATTATTTGCAATTCATTCTGCAATGTTTTTGTTAATATTTCAGCATTATGTCCACCCGGCTTTAAAAAAGACCAAAAGTGTTCAAATTGTTTTCCATTTGCTGATTATTATAGGTGTCTGTAGTTTCATCGGCTTCTAAAGCAATAAAATTTGCGAATATTTCCTGCTTGTAAATTTGCAACATTGCATCTAGCAATTCGTTCTGAATAGCTTTTGAGGCGCCTTTAAACACTTTTCATCTGTATTGCAACACAGCGTCTAATTCAGCTGCAAAGTTGATTAAGCCTACATAAATACCTGGATTTTCCGACGTCAATGTCTCATCATGGTCTCGTAACAATTCAAAAGCTTCGCAAAAGTTTATACACATAATTAACCGGCGCAAAATATGACGATTTTTTCCCCCATCTTCGTTATACTTAATTTTATGTCGCAAATAAGCACTGTCTATCTGTCACGTACACTTATGTCCACTTTGCCTAGGACACTAAACCCCACGTATGCATTCTCTTTCTTAAAAAATAAGTAGATAAAACAAAATAGTTCATTTGTTAGTGAACATCCGCACATCCACTCATATTTTTCGTATATATTTTTATTTAATACTCTATTGTAAGTTCGAGTGTTACTTGTAGAAGTGTAGTTTATTTGAAGTTCTGGAATAGGCCTTCCTTTTTTCTTAATTAAAAGTTTTTCCTCAAAAGATAGCGAGTTTTAAAAAAAATCTTGCACAAAATTAACTTCCATCATTAATAACAAACGTCACTTCAACGCTTTGAAATCATACACGCAAGGTAACGCAACAAAAACATGCACTCGCAATGAGTGCAAGACGTTAACTGGAGTCTGGCAAATTTGTGCCCCAAACCGAAGTTATAAGCGCATATGACAAAGATAAGTGGAGCGAGCCGATTCATACTCGAAAAAGGTACATCTGAAATCGTGCCCCGGAACATAGTTTTGAGCGTTGGCATACGCTAGTGTGTGTCGTGTGGAAGTAAACTTTGATAACATCGTTATAAAAACATGTAAAAATAATAAAATAATGCACTGAATTATATGCGAATTTCTTTCTGTGTTTATCTTGGTGGTTGGGTGGGCAAGTGCCCTTGTGCCCTTTAGTACTAGCCGCCACTGAAATTTAATGCTGGATTTCTAATTTTAACATAGAAAATGATTGGTAATAACAATTTTGAATTGTAATTGTTCTTGAATAGTTCAACAAGAATGTTATCTGATAACCTATGTATGTATTTTATTTTGGAAGTGATTTGCAAGTAAGTGCTATTTCCTAAAAGTATTGGTAAGGCTCTTAGGTTATAGTATTGATATGATTCTCTACTGACTACAGGTATTGTTAATACAGTATGGCCCGAAATAAACGGTACTGATCTTAAAATTCTTTTATTTTTTAAATAAATGCATATTATTTAGACTTTATTTCATGTTCTAAGTGTTCACCTCCTCGTTCAAGACATACTTCGTAACGAAGTTCCACGTTGGTCGTTATGTTATCGGATAAGGGTTGTCTCAGTTGTGCGAAGAAGGCTCGAATGGCATCCTTTAATTCATCGATGGTTTGTGGTGACCTTTTGAATATAGCATCTTTGGTCATGTCTCAAATGTATGCGTCTGGAGAAGTAAGGTCTGGCGAATGTAAAGGGTAATGGAAGTTAGTAAATCGTAAAATAATGTTGGTTTGAAAATGTCCCTGAAGAAATTGACGAACGCGGCAGCAGTATGACAAGTTGCCTCGTCCCACTGAAAAACTTGGACTCATAATGTCAAATTATGTGCACGACATAATTGACATAAATCAGGGACAAAGTGTGTTAAAACTGGTATGTACCGCTGTTGATTAAGTGTGACTTGTCTACCATTCTCTTCGACAAAATACTTGAACAGACATCATATTTCCACTATGTAAAGGAACCTCATCGCGTCTGGCAAATCCCATAAATCGATTTGTGCACCAATTCACATGGCGCGACAAATGAAAAAGTGCTTCGTCTGAAAACCATAATTTTTTTAAAAAATTCTAGATTTTTTTATTGTAGCGTGAGAATACTGGCCCTATATTCCACTCTAGTGCGATAATCCCGGGTATATAACTGTTCCTGTAACTGAATCACATATGAAAATGCACCCCAGCTCCTTCAGAATTCTTTGCAAGGAAGTTCTCTTTACACCAGGTTGCAACGCTGTCCTTCACTGGCTGACTTTCGGATTTTCTAAGATCTACTCAAACACGCGTTGATGGTTATTGTTAATGTTAACTGTCCTGGGACGGCCCGATGTTCCTTTTCGTTGGCACAATACATTCCAGTATTTCTGAACTTTTCAACAATCTTTAAAATTACAGCATTACTCGGAGAACGTTTATTAAACTGTTGTGTGAATTTATCACATACGCATCGCATTGAGTCGGCCGAATCCGTATAAGCAAAAATGTTGCTTCACCAGAAAAACTTTCTCCTCTGTACTTAACACCATTTCTAAAAATTAGGCCATACTAATAATTTGTTTAATGTTAACTAGACAGGTTTATAATATCTAACGTGGGTATTGTGCGTACGCATTGATATACCGCCAACTTAGTTTCAGTACCGTTTATTTCGGGAAATACTGTATATAAACCTAAAATAAGTCTTAGTTTAATATACTTTTACATTTATTAAAGACTTCACATGATATATATTTTCTACCAAATAAGAACTTACTATTTTCTCTAATGAATAGGCATACTGTTATCTAATAGTATTTGAAGGCTAATTACCATGGAATGTAAGATTTTATTTTTTGCAATTGCAAGGATCCTGATGGTTTCTTATACTTTTTGCCTTATAATTTTGAGGAATAGAATTTGGTATTACAGTATTCCTTCTTAATAATGGGTGACTCGGTTAGCTGTTTCTGGTATACCAAGAGCGTTAGGGTATTTTCTTTGAATTGGGCGGTAGTAATTGAGAGTAGTCGAGCTGTTCTTTAAAAGCGGCTTTCATGGTCTTTTAATTTTGATTGAGTTCCTAATTTGTTGTTTGTACTTTCTTCCCTTTTCGTCATCGACATTTCTTGTAATTGCTTTTATAACTTCTCCCACTATATTGGTGTGATGTCAGTTGATTGCGTTTAAGACTTTTTTTACTTTCTCTTCTTCAACGTTACTTCAATGTTACTATAATCTATAAGAATTTGAGCTGCTTTTGAAATACAGTTTAACTTTTTGCTGTATATATAGATACAAGCTTAACATTAAAATCCTTTTAAGAGTCGATTCATTATTATTCAAAAATGAAAGCAAGCAAGCAACTTCAAATGTTGTGGTAATGTGAAAGTTAGTATACTTATGGATTTCACAATATTTTGAAACTTAAAATCTAGTTTTTTGACATGCATTTAAGATTTAGATAACTTTTGAAGTTTGAATACATAATACTTTCAAATATTACGTATTCAAACTTCAAAAGAATCTTTAATAATTATCTAAATGTTAAATGTATGTCAAAAAACTAGATTTTAAGTTTCAAAATATTGTCAAACCCATAAGTATACTAACTACCACATTACCACAACATTTGAAGTTGTCCATCGCAGACGAAATTTTTATAATAAAATTTTACTATTAATTAAAGTCAAAAAGTCATTATTTGCCACTAATTATCAACGATCTAGCCTGGAGTTAGAAGCTAATGTTTTCACTGCAAAAGATGTTGAAAAGTTAAAAAAATATCCAACAGTTATTTTGCAGCTTGATGGTTTAATATTAAATTCGTACCGCCTACGTTTTCATAATCAAGTTAACACTTACACACTAAGACCAAAATGAAGAAAGAATATACAAGCACAGATACCGCGAGAGTGAAAGAGAAACGATAAGAGTCAATTACTTTGGACAATGCACGAAGGGAGTATATCTTCGATGTCTCTCTTTCGTGAAATCTTAGATATAATCGAAGGAAATTAGTTTTAGAGACGGTCTTATGGCGGCGGTTCCCTTTCAAGTCCCGCACGTCCGGGGCACGTCACCCGTATGAATGGAGTGCCATATCACGACAGGTAATTGACCATTGTGTTGTGTGAGCCGTCCGGGTAATGCCACGGTCGGAAAGGAAGCCCACAATGCCCCGTTTATTATCGGTCTCTTTCTGACGCCGTCAGAGTGAGCGTACGGCACGTCATCGCACGTCAGCCGCCGACAATGGTCCCGTTGCTAGTATTTTTCACTGTAGATGGCGTTGCTGTCCGTTACCCTATGTATATATCTCGCTCGCTCCGCTGTTTTTTTCTCGCTTTTCGCACCTACTTCGACGACGAAACTACAGGGAGCGTTGAGAGTATCTGACAAGTTGACAGTATAATTAAGGCTTTCGGAATGGTATGGGAGGGAGCGTGAGACGTGCAACACAAAAACGACAAAACAAATCCACGCTTTAATTCACTTGACATGTCTTCTTTCTCTCGGACACAATGCAACGACAACTTTACGGTATATGGTGTTATACTACGTGTATGACGGATGTGTTGTATTAGTTGAAAGATGAAAGAAGCGATGTGTGCGTCAAAAAAACTGATGGACACTAGTGCATTCATAAGCCTGTGGCTCTAGGGCATGTATATACACAAAGAGGTATCAGAAATTATTAATAAATTTATCAAGTTAACATGACATGATTGGTTGATGACTTAGGAATGTGTGTATGTACAGAGTGTATATAAATCATTGGAAGGCGTTTGAATTTCCCGCTTTCTATTTTTTTGTTTTAAGTTGGTGCCAAGTACTAGTCAAATCTCTGAGGCTGTAAATATTGTATGTCATAGACGTAACATACAAAAATGAGAAAGGGAACAATTTTAGTGAAATATACTAATTTAAAACGAAAATGAAAAGTGTAAACACATGGATGTTAAAACTAACATCCAGCAGTAAATAAATACTGTGACTTACATATATACATTTATACGTAAAACGTATACCTATACATATATGCCTGTGTTTGGGAAACACACATACATTAAGTATAGCAGAACATGCCGTCAGAAGCCATCGCTTTTTCTGTGTCATCTTTTGGGTGTTAGATGTCGCTGTGATACTCTCACTGCATCTACCTCGCAAAACTGACATAAGTAGCGTTTTATGTTTTAAAGCCATTGTCGACAGTCTCCACGTGCACTGATGAGGCCTCAAAGGCCGAAACACCGGTGTCTGTGCGTTCGATTGTCGGCAATGGCACTTAATGTATGTGTGTATCCCAAACACATGCATATATGCATATACGTTTTACGTATAAATGTATATATGCAAGTCACAGTATATACTAATTTATTAAAATATAATTGCAATAGAATTGTTTTCTAATGTTGATATTTTAAATTGTATTCTATCCGAGGGGGAAACCGCTGAGGGATTATGGTGTACACCCCGTAGGAATTCCAGGAATTATTTGGGATTATTGGAATTATGTGGAATTATTTGGGATTATATCGGATTACATAGGATTATTTGGAATTATATCGGATTACATGGAATTATTTGGAATTATGTGGGATTATGCGGGGTTACTTGGTACAATTATGACGGATTCCACGGTCATCAGAAAGAATGTTTTTGTATCTATTGTCCTGTATAATCAACAATACTTTAAGTAATCGAATCATCCCTTCAAATTAAACGTCATGTCCATAGTTCAATCACAGTAGTAAAAATCAAATTGAATTTTAACAAATAGTGCCTTTGATAGTTTTACACTTCCACGAATGCCGCCTTACGACTCATTACTTGATCATACGATATTTTACGGGAAATTGCTGATCGTACAGTAGTTTAAACCGGTTTGAGCCGAGATTTGAACGCATGCGCCTTCTACTCGGCATTTTATTTATACAAGTCAGTGTAATGCGGTGTGATGTAATATTCTAGGATGTTATGCTGTTTATTTTTGCTGCCACTAAATTATTGCACAGATAATCTTGAGGATAATTTCTACAGCTAAAATCAAGGTATGATCCTCACTTGAAATCTATTACAAAGTCCTTTTCCAAGAGAGTAATTGTAATTTGTAAGCGCCCGTTGTTTTTCTTTAGATGGAAGTTTCACAAACAGAGGCTGAGTGCTTCACAGAAGTTGAAAATAAGCTAAATATTTCCGTGCCTGTCTGCATAAAAAATCTTTTAAGGATCAATGGATTTACTAACGCACAATTACTTGCTGAAGTCACAGATGATTATATCTTGGAGATGGAGAAATTTATGACCGAGACAGTACCAACATTAATTTCCAAGGAGGAATATGAATCGTATTTTGGAATATTTTCGAAAAAATCAGAAAATTTCAAACTTATACAAGGTCACAGAAGAATAATTACCATAATTTCCAGCCATTTCAAAACAAACGTTCTACAACAATCTAAAACGCAAGATAAATCCCTTGCACCAATTTGGTGCACTAGATCTTTAGGTTAGCGAAGATATCGGCCGAGACCTCAGTTAATCTATAGTATAGTATATGTACAGTAGAACCCAGATTATCCGAACAATTTTCTTATATGTTAATCGTACTCCATATTATCCGATCCCTGATTCTTAATTTTATGCGAATTTTTTAACAAAATCGGTGTGAATATTGTCGAAAGTTTTTTTTTCTTTTCAATTAGTGTGCTATTAATTTCGCTATTACTCCATTTCCGTCTAGAACATCGAGGTTAGTAAAAATGCCAAATTTAAAAAAACGGTAGAATAATTATTATTTAGAAAAAGATACCAAACCTTTCTCTAACATTCATTTACAAGTCAACAGGCAAGTACTACATTAGTGGGTGCATCAGGCTCACAATCAGTAGTTACCGACGAGATCGCTACAAATCTTCCAGAAGAAACTTCTTATGTTTCCCGTACTATAAGTAACTGGATTAAACATAAGTGCATCAGTCACGACCAATGGTACTTTTTAAAAAAAAACATTTTTTGAAATATTTTTCCAAACCAAATATGGAATACGAAATGAGTTATATTGCGTTATGAGATGCTACTGTAAAAGTTCCTATAAAATTCAAAAATATGTGCAACAGCCAGGCCATTCTAAGAAATGGATTTTTGGAAATATTTACAAGCATTTATCTGGATATATAAGTGCTTATTCTGCACCTGGTTCCGTATCTAAGACCACCGGCACATTAAAATCAACGTCAAACCCATCCTTGATATGTGATCCAAAGAAAAAAAGTGAGAATAAAAATATTAAGTGGTTTTTTAATCAGATTTCTTGCTCTGAAGCGAATACTTCGATAGAACATGCTGAAAAAGGTAAATCCAGCTCATCAAGTGAAAACTTCGTTACAAAATTCAGAAGATGATAAGGCAAAAAATGTTGGGAAGGCCTGCAAAGCAATAACAATAATTAGCAATACTCTCATTGTTCCTTCGTTCAATAATAATATCAAACAACAAGAACATCCTAACAATATTGAAAGTCCTATTGCTGGCTCGATTGTTAGTGATAATTCTTTTGAAGAAAAGGAACCAGGTAAACCAGAAGCCTCATGCTCGAAATGGAAATCTTCTGATGGTGTAGAAAATCGAGACATGGAAAATAAATCCCATCACAGACCCATTACTCAGTGGTCATTATTAAGTGTAATTGAGTGTAATAAATTTTACGCTGTTTTTTTATGATGAACGGTGGTGTGTAGGTCGAATTATTGAAATTATCAATGATACAATTTTTAAAATTAATTTTTTAACACGAGGATGGAAACAAAATAAAATGTTTACCTGGCCAAAAATTGAACAAGACGTTGCTACGGTTGATCTCAAATATTTTTTTACGGCCCTGTTACATTTGCCACCGAAATGGAACCTTTTCATTTAGATGAAATCACATACGCCGAAATTTATAAGAAATATGATAATATTAAATCTGAAATTTTGTGTTAAAGACTAATTATTATTATTATTATTTAATTCGATTTTTTTTATTTTTCACGAATATTTAAGTTTATGAATTTTACTTTTGCTGTGTTTATATGTTTTCCTTAAGTAGTGTATAAATAAAACAAATCTTTTTTGTAAGGCTGGTGTTATGTTATATTCAGCCTTCGATTTAACCTTAACTTACCTTAAAACGCGCACAATATCTTCAGAACTCGTGAAACATATAAAGAAATAATTAGGGATTATTTGGGATTATTGGGATTACATGGGATTATTTGGAATTATTTGGAATTATTTGGAATTATTTGGAATTATTTGGAATTATTTGGAATTATTTGGAATTATTTGGTATTATTACGAATTATTTGGAATTGTGTGGAATTATATTGGATTATGTGGAATTATTTACATATGGTGGGATTATGGTGTACGCTTTTGAGTCAGCGGTTTCCCCCTCGATTCTATCTTAATTTCAAATTAGACTAGTCAAGGAAAATTATTACAAAACTACAACACTTATTCAAGATATTCATCATTTAAAATTTTGAAAATTACATTTGTTCAAAATTATTACAAAAGTATAAATCTTACTCAAGATATTTATCATTTAAAATTTTGTGAATTACAACATTTGTCCAAAATGCTGACCATGTAAATTCAAGCACAAATTCACTCTTCTTTTCATATTGTCGAACACATTTTGTAATATTTCTGGTCTAATGTAATTTACAGCTTCCAAAATTGTATATTGTAATTCCTCCAATGTATGAATACAGTTAGAATGAACTTTATTCTTTAAATAACCAAACATGAAATAATCCAAAGGTGTCAAATCTGGTCACCGAGGAGGACAGCATTCTCTACTTATCAATCTGTCCCCCAAAAAATTTTTGCAGATAATCTAATGTTCTCTGCGCAGTATGGGGCTGTAGCACCATCCTGTTGGAAATCACCAAGTTGCAACTCATCATTGTAAAGTTGTTCAATAAATGGGTTTAAAATTAAGTTTTGATAGGTATTTGTATCAATATGTTGATGAAAGAAGATAGGATCGATGATTCTTCTTCTTGACACCACAAACCGTACACGATGTAACGAAGTCTCTACGAAAATATGAGGATTTCCTCCAGAACAAATTCTATCGTTCTCTGAATCTACATATGTACTGAAATGAAACCATGCTTCGTCGCGGAAGAAAGTAATATCCAAGATATCTTCATTGTGTAAAACTTCATTGAGCCATTCACAGTACTGGCTACGACGAGGAAAATCTGGGGATAACAGTTATTTTGCATGAATGTAAATGAAGAACTTTCTTGCAAGTCTTTTGACAGGTACCAAGTGATACATTTGTTTGGGCTGATAAGCACTGTAAAGATTTGTTGGGACGCACATCTATGCTTTGATTAATATCCGCAACAACTTGTTCAGTTAGAACAGTAGGACGACCCGTAGATTTTCCTTTCGCAACATTTCCTGTTAAAACATAATGGCTATACGATACATGTCGCGATAAAAGATTCTGGAAATTATAATAATTTTTTTTGAATAAGAGTTTATTTTTCATTGAATTGGAGTACAGACACTATGTTTTTCTCTTCTATGCAATATTTATTATATCTCATTCGTTATTTATTTTAGAATCGGTGTAAAATAAATCAATTAAAAATGAATATGGAAGAATCTAATGTTTTATATGAAGAGCTAACGTAGTTTGTATGGAGTTTTCTTTTTGTATATAAAGTGTTTTATTGTTTTTGTGTGCTGACTTATATTGAAAGTTAAAAAGGTTGGTAAATTTATATTTTATTGTTTAGAGTATATGATTGTCTTTCTTTTTTTGAATTTATGTGTGAAATGTGACATGTTGGGACTCTATGAATTAGGGATGTATTAAACAAGTTATGCAATTAATAAACTTGTTGAATGGAGCCCTAATTGATTCTCTGACATGAATTTGTGATGAGAATATCATTCAGAAGCGAGAAAAGGCATTTGAGTGAAACTAATATCAGTACAAAGTCAGCATTTTAATACATATCTAAACATTTGTAATATTAAGTTCTCTTTTAATTATGAATGATTTTCATTCCTTCTTGTAAACATTACAGATTGGACACGTTATAACGCGAGTTAAGGGTGCATTTCATGAGTTTAAAAGATAAACTCATAGGATGGGACCTTGACTGACTTTTTAACGTGAATTTGCTTTGGGAATGTTGTCAAGAAGAGAGAAAAGGCATTTGGATAGGATTAGAGTCAAAGCAAAGTATATTTTCTAGTGTGTGCAGAATAATAATAATAATATTTTGTTGTATAATCATAACTAATATAAGTTGTTACACATTATAGATCAATTATGGGAAATTTTCTTTTATTTTGTTGATTGCACTAAATATTTTCGCAACATTTCCTGTTCTGCGAAATCTGTGTACTACACAACGATCATGCTGTACAAAACAATCATGCGTAAATCATACGTTGGGAAATTCTTCTTGAAATTGCTAATTATGATAGGAATAATCCCATATTCCTTGATGATTCCGTATTTCTGAACGAAAATATGCCTCAACAATGAATTTGTTGTGCAGATCTGGGAAAACCATCATTAACCAAAAAGCGAATGTTGATTATATTTGTACGGATCTGTTATGACTATACTTCGTCGCTTACCGATACTAATATGCAAATGTAAAAAGTGGCAATAAGAAAAGCCTTTCTAATAATAAATAAGTAAAATAATAAAGTAAGTACACATGAAAACGAAAATCAAGATAAAAACAATAGGATAGTACGACGCTACTGATCATTACCGGCATATTTTCTAGAGGCACCAACTTTCCGACATAAATGAAAGCGCGGACGATTCAAACACCTTTCAATTATTGTTGAACACATTGTATATACGTATCTGTGACTTGCATGTATTATTATGTTGTACACCTTGTTAAAATATCTATAATTAGCTATGTTAAAAATTAAATAAAACGCATATTTTTAATGTTTTATAAAAAGAAAGGTTTATTCTCAGTGTGAAGAAATTAAAGTATTAAGAGGGATCTCTACTGGACGGGTCAGTCTATTTGACAATGTACAAAAATCATAAACATTATCACTGCAGAGGTTTCGATTTCCCCTTAAAATTAAGATCAAATTTCAACCAATGCTCTAAATAATTAAATCAATTTGTAGAGAAAACTTAAATTTACGTACGCGTAGTAGTAAAATTTTGAGTTTCTTTTTATTTATTTCAAAATAAATTCGACAAAATGTCTAATATTGACCTACTTCTGCTACTAATTATGACAATTTCTAAAATATTTTTAGAACAAATATTACTAGGCGTACATAGATATTCGAATTCTCTTTCATTTGGTATAAAAAAAATTAAAAATTGATTAATATTTACGGTTAATTTTATGGGGAAATCAAACTGTCTATAGTGGCCTCAGCGGCTGGGAGTAGAGATCCCTCTTAAATAGCAAAATTGAATTATAAATATTGTTCTGTGGATATATACTGAACATTGTAAATTACTCTTTTCCAGGTCTAAATCTTGTGTAGGGAAAAGTTGGGATAGTGGAATTTCGTCTTCTCCATATAAATCATTTTCTTGCTTGATCTTTTTCGAGAAACCTGCTTTTGAAAAACATTTTGGAATTGTAGATTGTGAATTTTTTTCAAAGCCGCTGATAGCCAAATTAAAGCGCTGGTTAAATTAATGTGTTTTTTTTTCTGTATTTTCAAAAGAACTTTCGCTATTTGTGAATGTTAGGAGTCTTTTGATAAGACATTGTCTATATGTCATTTAGAAATCATTGATAAGTGCCTCATCAAATGGCTCGTGGTGTTTGGTGACAGAAAACAGGAAAATCATATTCACATTTTCAAGTTTCCATTGGGGATGAGACGTTTCGTTATCCAGAAATAATAAGATTTTTCTATTTTGATTTTTTTTTCGTCAAATTTATTTGACCACGAACTCATGATCTCTGTTGTCATGAAGTCTTTTTATTAGACACCCATTCTAGCGTCAGTTTGTTGATATGAGATCATTTAAAACAACGGGGGTTTTTGCTTTTCCCAATGATTATTGGATGTGTCTCGTCACCTTAGATAGTTGCGCAAATAGTATTGTAAGTTTCGATTTGCCGGTTTTGTCAGCGTTATTATAATTTTTTGGTGAGAACCCTTGTAGATATTTGAAGCGTTGTCGCCAAAATTTCGATAGTGCTGCAGCTGCCATTTTGCAAATTATTTTAAAGCTTACATTGTGTCATTGACAAAATGTTTCAAGCCATTCATCAGTTTTCAAAGATTTTTCTTATTAAACTACACTTAACATTATGGAAGTACGCGTATTTTGCAAATGTAGTTTTTCTGCATGCGTTTAGTGGCTGCGATACTACCTCGTTCGTCTAAAATCAGAGGAAAACATTGGCACAAGAAACGAAAACCTACGATCGTTGACATTTTTAAGCAGGATGAGAGCAAGCCTGGCAGACGCTGGAAATCGCCTTCTAGTCGCTTTGTATGATGGCAACTTGGAGAGAGATACGTTGGAAGAGGTCCGGTACCGACATTTTGCGAAGTCAACAATAACAAGCAATTTCTATCTAGCTTCTTTGCCACCTACCACCCATGGATGCGGCAAAGTCGCATACATTTAGGACATACCACCAAGTCCAAAAATGGTATAGGACCCTAAAAAAAATCAGAAGACTGGGGCTGATAATTGAGAAGGAATCGCCTCGCTCCGGTAACGACGACGGAGAAATCTTCACCCGACACCTTACTGAAATACATATCCTGAAATTGCAAACAAGGATGTGACGCAGCATGTGGGTGCAGAAAAGCAGGATTGAATGTTGTTGTATGTGGATACTGTAGTGGATAGTTTTGCGACAATGCACCAGAATACCACCTCGACGTCGAGAGTGAACATTAGGATGTTGGATTCGGTTACTTTTCAGTACTTGTAACTATCCGTTACTTTTTATTCGTTACCGAGTACTCGTTCAAATGTGCGGTGCGGAAATATGTATAGTTAATATATGGTACAAACAAATGTTCACTTATATACTAATTTTAATATACAGGGTTATGATAAAGTTACGCACAAAATTCACAAAACGTACAATGTTCATTTTTGAAAAAAATGCAAAAACACGTCAAACAGTTTATTTTATTCCGCGTTTTTTAACATAAGTCAAAAAATAAAACGTCAAATTTGTCAAAGTTATGACGTCATCAATATTTTTTTTTTAAATATGAAGCTTGTTTTTTTTTTTTACTTTATTTGATAAAGCTTGTTTATCTGCATTATAAAGAAATAATTGAAGTAGGGGTCACATAAGAAAAAACTAAAAAAAAAATTAATTAGACATGAAATGACTCGTATAACTCCGCAGATGATCGAAGACTCTGTAAATCAGGTCTACCATTGTCTTGGCCTATGTCAGATAGTGAACGGGACACAGTTTGAACAATTCCTGTAAGAAATCGTTTTGGTTTAATGGACTGTTTAGTTAATTTAAATGTTATTACTATAATAAAGTTTATTTTGTTTTTTATTAATTCTCTCAGTTTTTTCTTATGTGACTCCTACTTCAATTATTTCTTTATAATGCAGAAAAACAAGCTTTATAGTATTTTCATCGTAAGAATAGGTGCACGTCATCAATGACGTTTGCACAATGTTGTCAAACTGATACATATAAAATATAAAAATGATATAAACAACTGTCAAATTAGAAGTATAGGTTACGAAAACCAATTAGTGAATTGAAAGTTTTTATTGAGGCTGATGCATTAATTATTAAAACAAACTAAACGATTAAAAAATATGATTGTATTACATAAACAAACATTAGTTCATAAAATGATCCACTAATTTTCGATTTTCAATGGCAATTTTATCGCAAACTGTATTTATTTCTAAGCATAAAAATCGATATTTAAAAAAAAGTGTGATCTTAATAATGCTTAAAAGATTTGTCAGAAATACATGAAAAATGAACTTTAATAATAAGTAATAAATATCAAACGCAGGAAGTAGACTTTATTATTGTATTTGTGACACATATTAAATACAAAAGCATAAAAAAAGTAATATTAAGTTCAATCTGAGAGTTCATCTTCACTTGAACTGTCCATATTCACATTAATAATAAATTCCCCAGGATCTTCACGATCAACTGCAACTTCTCTCTCCCACCATTTGTATATTTCATTCTCTCTGTGTTGTATTTTTTCCCTCCAAGTCTCTGGTGTGACAGATTTTAAGGAATTTTGCCATGTTTGTTGTACACTTTCTATACATCGTCCATGCTCTCCAATATGTCTAGCATAATAAGTTTTTGTTATACCCCAAATGTGCTCGATGGGGTTAAAAATGCAGTGATATGGTGGAAGACGGAGTATCATATGACCATACTGTTGTGCAAGCTGATCTACTTCATAAACAGCACAAGGTTTATTTCTGTAGAAAATTAAACTTTATAGATAAAGATATATGAAAACAGTTTGATGCTACTCACTTGTCAACTAATTGAAGCAGTTGAATTTTCAATAAACTCTCATCATACTCAATATTGTTTTCCGTTAACCAATGTTGAATGGCAGCTTTGGTGGATGCAGCTGTGGGTAGCTTATTTAAAATTGTAGTATGGTAACTAGCATTATCTAAAACTATTGCAGATGGCCTTTCAAGATGGCGAAGCAGTTGGTGCTCAAGCCACCGCAAATAGTTAGTTCGGTTCATCTCTCCATGATAGTCACCAGAGGTACTTGCAGATGGAAATACAAGGTCTGCACCATCAATAAAACCATCTGAGTTTCCAGCATTCAATACAATAAATCTAGAATATATGCATATGTAAGTAATTAATTAACTAATAGAATCAGTTTGTTACCTTTTTCCACCAATTTTTGATTTGCGAACGCTTCTTACATCCTCATCTTGCCATGATCGTGCCACCGTGCCATCTTGAAATATCCATGTTTCATCAGTAAAAACAAACTGATAATCTCCAGACTGTTTTATACGAGTATATTCTGATAAAAAGTTTACACGTTTCAAAGAAATATGTGGTATTTCCATTAGTGCTCGTTTTGGATCATCCTTTTTGTAATGAAAGCCTATATTTTGGAGGACTTTCCACAATGAAGTTTTTCCACCTGTGAAAATATCCCTCTCACGAAGTACCCAATACCCAAGGATTTGAGAGTAATATTTTGCTCTGTAATTATTTATAAATTAAGTGCATTTTAGTACAATACATATTTTAGAAAACTGTTTCTATGCATATCATACACAGCATTGCTTATAGCGCACTCAGCAAAGTTATCAACATCAACAACAGGCTTCCCTTTGTCACGCTTGCGTTTGGGACTGACAAGCACATTTCCTTTTTTGACCTCGGATGAAATTTTACTTACAGTTGCCAAGCTTACACCAAAAGTTATAGATGCTCGCTGTAAACATATAAATAATTGTAGTACAGTATATGACAAAAATTTGTGCTGTTTACCTCTCGTACTGAAGATAAAGGTAATACAAGTTCACCATGGTCACGTTCTGCTTCAAACTGTGCAACTGTAGATGCAATCATTGATTTGCAACGATTACAACACGCTTTTGGCATAATTGTATATGAATAAACGTCTTTTAGTTATGAAAATAACTGTTTTGTAAAAAGCAGGATCAAAAAACGGCAAAAATTAATAAAGAACAGGTGTGAAAATATTTAACGCGCTATAACCTAAATGACAGAACGGTATTCGACAACACTGCCCTGCTTACTTTCAGTACAGACAACTGTTAAAGGTGCGGTAGAGTTGGGTAGAGTATTAAGGTTGCATTTATAAGAGATGGCGTTATAGGTACTTAGTATTTGGTATATTGGTCATTCCGAAAGTTCTGTTGATGACGTGCACCTATTCTTACGATGAAAATACTATATCAAATAAATTAAAAAAAAACCAAGCTTCATATTTAAAAAAAATATTGATGACGTCATAACTTTGACAAATTTGACGTTTTATTTTTTTGACTTATGTTAAAAGACGCGGAATAAAATAAACTGTTTGACGTGTTTTTGCATTTTTTTCAAAAATGAACATTGTACGTTTTATGAATTTTGTGCGTTACTTTATCATAAGCCTGTATATTGCGTTAAACAAATAAAATTCGTTAAAAGTATCACACAAAACATTCCAACTCAAAATTAAAAGTAAAATAACAAAACCTAAAGTACTTTTTAAGGAGTCCCCATTTTATTTACAATAGGCGAGATATTCTATCATAAAAGCATAAAAATCCCCGACTGCGATATTAAATCACACAAATAAAGCTTGAATGTAGTACATGGCACAAAATTTATCTAAAACACAATAAGTTCAAGCAAAACTTTTATAAAATGAAATCAACCTAAGCAAATACAAACAAACGAGCGGATACACAAAATTAGAATGTTACATTTATTTTTAAAAAGTTATTTGGACTATTCAACAGATTTACACCTTTTTCGCTGCATCCCCACATCGTTGGAAAATATCGAGTGAAAAAGCATCACTGACATTTTCACTAAAAATTTAAGCACCACCAGATGGTCTTCTCATTACGAGTCAGTTGACGCGGTTAAAGTTAGCTACCAAAAAATACTCGATACTCTTAAGTATATATTTGATGAAAGCTCTGAAAAGGCAGAATGTAAATTAGAGACAAAATGTTTATATAAGAGAATCACAAAGCGGGAGACAGCAGTTTTATCTATAATATGGGAAATGATCTTGGAGCGATTTAATAAAGTTAACAAAATATTACAAACTCTAGGTTTTGATGTATGCCAAGGCTACACTTGACTCCATTCACTGGAATTATTTATTAAATCTTTACGGGAAGATTCAGAGCAAAAATTTAAGGATTTTGAGAACAAAGCAGCTGAAATGAATACAGAAGTTGAAGAAAGGTTTAGTGATGCCCATAAAAGAGTGAGAACAAAAATATATTTGGATGGAGAAAAAGAAAGAGATATTTTTACTGGACGGGATAAGTTTCGTATAGAGATATTTAATGTGCTATTGAATAAACTGGGAGTTGAACTTGAAAAAAGGAGTATCGTATATAACGATTTGGGAGATAAATTCAAATTTTTGATAAACTTGGGTCGAAAAGACTCAATTATTGAACCTGAATCCTTAACGTCGGTTATGTCATTGTATAAAAATGATATTGGCGAAGAACTAATTAGTGAATGTAGTCAATTCAAGCATTATTTAGACATAGTATGTTTTGAACAAAACGATGCTATTACTGATTCTGAAATGTTAAAACTAATTTTTGAAAACAGTCTCATTGACACATTTCCAAATCTGTACACAATTCTTAAAATTTATTTAACAATACCAATAACGAGTTGTGAGGCAGAACCATCTTTTTCAAAAATGGCCTATATCAAAAATAAGTACAGGTCAGCAATGTCGGATGAAAGGTTAAATAACCTTTCAATTCTATCCATACAACATGATATAACGAGATCCATTTCGTACGATGAAGCAATTCGCGAATATGTTTCAGTAAAGTGTAGAAGAGAAAAGCTTTATTAAATTTGTTATTGTATATAGAATTGTCAATCATTAATAAGGTCTTTGTGTAGTGTTGATGTTATGTTTTTGTTTAATATGATCAATTATTTCCTTACATTATAAGTATTTCAGTATAAATATATACCGTATGTGTCAATTTTCGTTAGGTATAGGGATTCAATGTTCACGTGCGATTTATACGTATACGAGTAATACATGCCAACGTGGCACCCCTACTGTCCGTCACCAATCCCGGCAACAATCGACATCACAACGATTTTCTCCGATCTTCCCACTTCTCCCGACCAGATTTTACATTCAATGTTTAGCTGCGAACACGTTGCGATCTTGTCTGCAATAAAAGCCATCTTATTACTGGAACGGGAAACATCAAATGGCCGCCGCGATCTCCTGATCTAATAGTTTATTATTATTTTCAGAACCCTTTTTTATTTACCTTATTTTTAATTTTATTATAATCATCACGCTTTTGTTTGTGTCATGCAGCGTGAACGCAGCTTAATAATTCTCTGCATTTCCTGAAAGGAAAAAGAAACAAATCCGTGCAACTTGTAAATATTATTTCTGAACGCATTAGAAACACCCAAGCCGGTGGTCGAATAGTTACTGCTAAGTTGCTAACCACGCTAACTTGTATTTACGAGCATGCATCGGTCGTGCTGGCATTGGAAAGGAAAGAAGGGGTACTATGTTGCCACGTACTGTATGGATTAATCGCCTATGGCGAATGAAAATTGACACATGCTGTATACAGTGAGGACGCGCGAGTTGGAATAAATTCATTTAAAATTTTTGTTTTTGTTTTATGGAAAAACGCTCGGATAGGTCGATTTTTATTTTTAGCTGCGGTTTTTCTGATGGTAAATTGATGTACAAAGGATGGTCCAAAAATAAGTTACGACCATCAATTTTTTTTCAATTGGAGACATATGTTTTTTATTTAATTTGTTAATTCTATATTGAATTCTAAGTATGTTTCATGTACCATGTCCTATACCCAAACTCAACACTTATCGAGAAATTTACAATTGAACATATTAATAATTGCAGTTATTGATATGTTGACACACAGATATTTTTTCGGTATCAGGGGACTTCTGCAAAAAATCTCGAGGTCAAAAATTTTCATCATCAGAATACCTCGCATGGTCCGGATAATTGGTTCCACGGACTTCCCGGACTGTTCTAAGCCGGACTATCCGAGGTATTGCTCTTACACAAAAAGTGGCAATTGGTTCAAAGAACCCTCAGTAAGTAAATCCAAATGTCTTTACTAAAAATAATTGTGTGCATCAAAAATTCATTTTGTATTGTCTAAAAATTCCAATATGGATTTCTGCACCTCTTTCTTCGATTTTTTCTCTTCATAAATTTCTCTGTAGCACAGAACTGCATTGTTTATTGGGATCAACTTCCTTAATATGCTCCGATACGTTCTCAACCATTACAATAATTTTTGATAGTTGTTCAGTTGTTAATTCCCTTGTAGGAACTTCAACACTATCGTCGTTGTCTAAGTTGTCCTCCTGTTCTTCATAAGCTCGTTGTTCGTCTATGTTAATAAGTGTTTCATTATCCAATTCATTAGTGTTCGATTCAATGCACTCAATTACGTTGGCGAAATCTAATTCTTCGAAACCGAGCTGCCGTCCAATTTCCACTATGTTATTAGTTACCTCAGCAAAATGAGTTTCAAAATCAATGAAATCATTTGCACAATGTGGTATGATATGTTTCCACACTGCTCTAATATTGCTTGCTGTTAATTCATGCCATACTTCGCTTATATTTTCGATAACGTTTATGATGTTATAGTTTTTCCAAAATTCCGTTAAAGTAGGTGCATTTTCTCCTTTTGTAGCTTTAATGGTTTGGGAAAAAGTGTGGCGCAAATAATACGCATTAAATGTCGCAATGACACCTTGATCCATAGGTTGAATCAACGACGTCGTATTTGGCGGAAGAAAACTTATTTGTACATTTTCATTTTCCGAAAGACTAGTCGAATGACCTGGGGCGTTATCTAAGATCAGTAAAATCTTAAAATCCAACCCTTTTTCGTTACAATAACGTTTCTTAAAATAAAGTTTTTGTGACCCATGCTTTCTTATTTGAACGCCACAACACTGGGAGATCATTTTTGGCTACATTTTAAAGAGCTATAGGATTATCTGCTCGGTACACAAGCATGGGCTTTAATTTGAAATCGCCTGCAGCATTTCCGCCTAATAACAGTGTGAGAGGGTCCTTTGAAACTTTATAGCCAGGGCATGACTTTTCATTGGTTGCTATAAAAGTGCGTGACGGCAATTTTTTCCAGAATAACCCCGTTTCGTCTCCGTTAAATATTTGTTCATCTTTATAACCACCTTTCAGTATGATTTCACTCAATTCCTTCCGATATCTTAATGCAGCTTCTTTATCTGCACTGGCAGATTCACCAACAATGCGAACATTATGGATACCAGTTCGTTGCATAAAACGAAAAAACCACCCACGACTTGCTGTAAAATTTTCACTTGTTTCCTGACCCTCGCCTTCTACGTCATCAGTAGTCTTTAAGTCGTTGTAAAGACTTAGTGCTTTGGCTTGAATTTCCATTTGACTAAGCCGGAACTCGCTTTTGATTTATAAGTCTTCGATCCATATGGATAATGGTCGTTCCATATTTACCATTCGAGCGCTTCTTGTTTTAGTTACTTTTCTTGACAAATAAGAAGCCGTAGCCATACCTTGCGATTTGTATTGATTTTTTTTTTTTATGTTTTCGAACTGATGACTCATCCATTCCTTTGTCACGGCTTATTTTAGCAAAGGATGCACCTTCTTCGTGAATCTTGATTATATCTAGCTTTTGTTCTAAAGTAAGCCATTTACGTTTTTTGATGGCAGAATCACTTTCACGTTTTCTTTTTGCACTCATTTCGATTTTAATGGAATTCAGATCTATCTAATTTTGTATCACAAATCAATTTTACTGTAGATTTACACATCGATAACTAATAGAACATCCACTGTTTATGTGCACACTACATACAATATATGTACGACTTCATAGTTTATACATTACGGCGTTGAAAGGGGAACCACCGAAACTTTATACATTCTCATTCAGTCTAGGTACATACATACGCAACGGGGAACCCTAGAAAAAATGAAATTTTATATCGCATAACTTTAAATTTTTTAAAATTTAAAACCGGACTATAGTGAATCCCGGACTGTTCGAAGCCGGACTATGCGAGGTATTGCTGTACTTCCTTATACTACGTATATAAGAAAGTAAAAACGAACCATTAACTTGGGGTGAGATAAAAATAAGTTTAAATATTTTTAAAATTACATATAGTGTACTATAATTACATATTAAAATATATAATAATATAATTATTAATATTTAGTAATGAATCACCTGAAATAATACTATAAAAAACCATAAAAATGTGTATTTTGACATTTTATTGGAAAAGTGGCCAAGTTTTCGGCCTGCAACTCGGTACACATTAGACATAAGTATCTATAAAAACAAGAAGAATGAGTGTGCTTAAAACCACACGGCGGAAGTGTAAACTTCATCAAGGCGAGGTTAATAATACCGTAGATAATACGAAATACACGCATATAATATTCAGTAACGTATTAAATAAAACATATTCGCACATTTATTACATTTACGCGAGCGTCCGTTTCGTTTAGTCGGTTCGGACGTATGTGTATGTATACAGGATCCGCCATCCGTCTGGGATTGTCATATTAAGGCTTTAATATTGCAAAATTCGAAAAGTTATGTAATGTAGGTGGTAGCCGACTAGTAGGAGCACAAAATAAAATTATTGGTAATTATACAAAGTGTTCAGGAAAGGAGTGTGATGTCAAAGTTGTATTTTTTTAAATGGAACACCCGGTATATTATGTGATTTTTGAATTGCGCAATTAAAAATATTGGGATTTCATATGGGATTGTATTGACCTAAAGCTTACGTTTTGGGAGTTATGGACGCATCAATTGGAAAAAATGCTATAATCTAGCAGGATGTGGATTGGTTAGTATAGTATTTAGAAATATCGTGCTTATCATGAAGTTTTCCACGTTAGTATACTTTTATTCCGAGGTATTAATTTTAAGCTACATCAATCTGTTATACAGGGTGTTCATCATACGCGAATACTAATTTTTCTCAATTTTTTCAAATGGAACACCCTGTATATTATTACCAATTGTTAATAAGGGCACTTCTAGCTTTCATTTGATATAAGGGTATGGCTGTCTAACTCCAATAATTTTCAAGAAACATCGAATTAACGTTTGAAATTTAACATCTTTAATAACATTTTGTAGAAATTATTTTACATCTACTCATACATTGATATTGCACTACGAAAATGAGCACAAAGTAATATCAAAAATGGAAATTTACAACAAATGTTCAAAAACTCGGCCATCATTTGCTATGCAAATGTCAAGTCTTCGAATAAACGATATCCTAACATGTTCCAAAATTTCAGGAGAAATATTTCTAAATGCTTGAGAAATTCTAATTTGCATATTTTCGGCTGTTGTTGGTGCTACTGAGTAAACCTGTTGTTTTATGTGTCCCCACAGAAAAAAGTCTACCGGAGTTAGATCAGGAGACCTAGCAGGCCATGAGATAGGACCTCCTCGCCCTATCCATTTTTCAGGAAGCCACTCTTGCAAATAATTCCTGACTGCTTGATGATAATGTGCTGGCGCACCGTCCTGCTGTAGGTACATCTGTTGCCTAGTTGCTAAATCAACATCGTCCAAAAGCAGCGGAAGTTCATTTCTTAAAAATTCTAAGTATCTTTCGCCAGTCAATTTACCATTGAAAAAATACGGTCCTATAACATGTGATCCTAGTATGCCTCCCCAAACATTTAATGACCACTGATGTTGATGATCAATGTATCTAACCCAGTGGGGATTTTCGGTGGCATAATAATGCATATTGTGCCTGTTAAGTGAACCATTGTGTCGAAATGACGCCTCATCACTAAACAGAATACAGTCTAACATTTCTGGGCGGATTTGGAGCCTTTGTCTCATTTCTTGGCAAAATCCTAGTCTATGCTCTAAGTCATCTTCATTTAACTGCTGATGAAGTTCCATATGATAAGGATGAAAATTGTATTTTTTCAGTATTCTTCTAACTGATGTTTCACTAATTCCCGTATCTAAACTGATATTACTCACACTCGCATGGGGATTTTCTTCTACGGATAACAGCACAGATAATTTATTATCTTCATTAGAAATTAGAGGATGTGTGAATACCTTTTTAGGATACGCAACGCTACCTCTAGCATCGAACCTTTCTTTTAGTTTTTCAAATGCCGTTGGCTTAGGTTTACGTAAATTCCGATAACGTTGCGCGTACAACCTATTTGCTAATAAACAGTTACCAGAACATTCTCCCAAAATGTATACCATATTTATCATTTCCGGAACGGAAAAATTCATCTTTAATCACAAAATTATGACAGCAATGACAGACTAGCTGCGCACAAGGAAAAAGTCAAACTCTTTTGTTCAATTTTATTTAAACTAGCCATGCCTACATGAGTTTTTATACAATACGTATTTATTCGTATGTGTATTTTTGTTGTTAAAGACAGAGAGCAACTGTGGCCACAGGCTTCCTTCTGGGCAGTTGGATAATAAAGAAAGATCATTACGTTAAGGCCACTAAAAACTTTGTGCTTATTTTCGTAGTGCAATATCAATGTACGAGTAGATGTAAATAATTTCTACAAAATGCTATTAAAAATGTTAAATTTCAAACGTTAATTCGATGTTTCTTGAAAACTATGGGAGTTAGACAGCCATACCCTTATATCAAATGAAAGCTAGAAGTGCCCTTATGAACAATTGGTAATAATATACAGGGTGTTCCATTTGAAAAAATTGAGAAAAATTAGTATTCGCGTATTCGTCGAAATTAATACCTCGGAATAAAAGTATACTAACGTGGAAAACTTCATGATAAGCACGATATTTCTAAACACTATACTAACCAATCCACATTCTGCTAGATTATGGCATTTTTTCCAATTGATGCGTCCATAACTCCCAAAACGTAAGCTTTAGGTCAATACAATCCCATATGAAATCCCAATATTTTTAATTGCGCAATTCAAAAATCACATAATATACCGGGTGTTCCATTTAAAAAAATACAACTTTGACATCACACTCCTTTCCTGAACACTTTGTATAATTACCAATAATTTTATTTTGTGCTCCTACTAGTCGGCTACCACCTACATTACATAACTTTTCGAATTTTGCAATATTAAAGCCGTAATATGACAATCCCAGACGGATGGCAGACCCTGTGCATAGACGATATAAATACTTGCTTACGGTCCCTCGCTTGGTCTGATGGTAACGTATCAGCTTCATAACCGTGCGGTCTCGGGATCGAATCTGTTCTGGGACATGAATTTAATATAATTTATTTATTCATTTAAATTTCAATTCAATTGAAATTAAATACCTCTATATGATATATTTATTTATCTTGTTCCCTTAGCCGACTTTACCCGAAGAGCGTTACATATCCGAGCGTTGCAGGTCCGTCTTGTTCACTGCCTACAATCAGCGCAACGCGCCAAAAGAAGTTTACACTTCAATAAAAAAAAATATTATTGATTAATGTCATTGGTATCATACCTAACCTAAGATAGATTACCTTATTAATTTTAGCATTTCATGTACGTAACTATTACTCACCTTTCCGTAAAATTAAGTTATTATATGCACATGGCAAACATGAGGTATTTATTCTTATATTTATAAATTTGTGAAAATCATTTCTACCTCACCTTTTGCAGGGCAAACTCCTTACTTAGTGGACTATCAGTAGAATATTCTAAAAATGACCAACCAGCATTTTAATGATATGTTGTGTTTGATTTACAATATATTATGAATAAATTAAAGGTAACAATACGTAATGAGATAATAAGATTGAATCCTTCAATATGTAGATTAAGTAATTATTATTAATAATTGTTCACATCCCAAAATTATTATTACAGAAAAAAATTGCGTTCCTATATATTGTCAAATATATTTGTCAAATTTCTTTTGTAGGACTGGTCTATATAATAACAATCAATCAAACATGAAAAAGAGGGAAAAGAAATCAACTTAAAAACAAACTAATGGGCCTTTGTTGGGCCATCACTCAACGTCAACCAACTAAAACGAGATTACGTAAATTGGCCTGACAGTTCGAACGATGCAAATAATATGTATCAAGCCCGTTGGAGAAGAACAGTGTAAACGCCTTCAGCTCCCGTCCGCCCATCACTATTAATTATTACATCTGGAAATATTCGATTATAAAGGGAAGGACGACAGCGCGAAGCGTATATATCTCAACTCGACTCGACACCCAGTCACCGTGATAATATTATATATTTCGATGACGAGAGGGGGTTGTATGTGTGTGTGTGTAATGTATGTGTCGGGTTACCCGGTGAGTGGCCGACAACTTGGTGACAGTTTCCCGGAACTTTTATGACGCGATCAGCTCTCTCGCGCTAATGCCCCGATGTGCCCGCGCTAGCAGGTTGTCCCTGTCAGCTGTCGCTGGCGAACAGTCTACGCGTCAGTTAACTGTCTAGTTTACATGTCTGTCGGTGCGGTGGCGCTGGATGCCGCGTCATGTTATCGTTATATACATTGCTGACGTGTCATCCTCATCCGCATGCTTTACCAGTTTCCCGTGTTTATTTCTTATTATTTCTTGTTTTAAACGTGTCTGTGCAAGCAGATGAAGTTGATTACGATTGATAAGGTAGCAAAAAGATAAAAGGATTTTCTCTTTTTCCCCTTTTTCTGAGCCTTTATTTGCTGATAATTAGAAACTGTTATTGATAAACTTGCTATTCTTTGTTTTTTTGATATGTATAACAAATAAATGCAATCCTCTATTCAAATATGTTCCAAAATGATCCGACAATATCCGATGACATGAAGCAATAATTGCAAAAATTCTGATGTTAGAATTATTCAACACAAGAGTATGATTGTGCCTTGAACGAGATGGACTGCATTTTGAGCATTTCCCTTAGTTGAAAATACACTTGTAAAATCTTTAGTTTTGGTTTGTGATTAAGTCTGCCTACGTAACTAAAACTCGATATATGAACACTAATTATTCTGCTAAAATATAATTAAATTTAAGGTAAATTTAAAAAAAGGAAATTTAAGAAAACTATTCTAGAAATTAGCTGTAAGTAACTGGTAAAGAAAACAGAGAGCTCAAACTCCAGACGATTCAGTCTAATCGCTTCGGTGCAATATTAGACTTCCACAAAAAAGAGAACAGCGCCTCGAGATAAAGGTACTTCAGCAAGCATGAATCCAGGTGCTCTAATCAATAAGCGCTAGTGAATGTGCTTCATCCAGCACTAATTAATTGGCGTTAATTAAGAAGCTCTAGTTACGGGGCACTAACTAATAGGCACTAATTACAGTGCACTTGTTCCCTTAAAAAAGAAAAAAACTAATACCTAGAGGTAATTAATTTACATTAAGATTAAAGGCACACGTGGTGTCGTCCATATTGTAAAAATTGCACTTATTTATATTTAAAAAAAGAAAAAATACCTGTTTTTCTAGGGATAACTTCAACAAATAACTCAAGATAGAGATTAGCAATTAACAAAAATGTGTTTCTTTAGTGTTCAATCAACCATGCCGAAAACATTTGCTCTTAATTAATCCGATCAAGAAAATCGACCAGAGATAAATGGGCTCATCAATCTTGTGCTCGATACACAGAAGTTCATAAAACTCACAAATGCATCCGATGTTTACCGATACTAAAAAAAAATTAATTACCTGAAATAGTCTTTCTTAAGAACAGTAGACCAGATATTAACTTGTGAACGATAGAATGAACAGTCATAGTTATTGGTAAGAAAACGAATCCAGAACTTAACGACAGTAGGTGCCTCAGATACAGCAACTATGCAAAGTAATTCCTCTAGACGAAGGAAACAATTACACTGTGAATTAAAAACGGAACACAGAAATTTTGTAAAAAATAAATATAATTTTAAAACAACAATAAAACTAGAGAAATAGCGGGATTTAAATAAAAATTGGAAAGTTAAATGGTTTAATGCAAAGGAAGCAGGTAGTTACGTCGCTAGTCCATATATGACGACAGCGGAATAACTTTAACGTAAATTAAATAATAACAGGTAAATAAAATTAAATAAGAAATTTGAAGACATACCGAGTGTTGAATTTAAAACCGTAACAATATATCGATTAAATAGTGGAATATTTGTTATATTGCGTATAGCTTTTGGTATTTTGTAAGTAATTCTAAATTATTACAACTTGCATTACACGTTTTTAAAATTTAAACTCTACTTTGCGTGTAAAAGTAATTTTACAAAATGAGATCTTTTTACTGACAGATATCGTACATGAAATAAAAGTAAGACTTTTCGCCTGGCCAGTTAGTTACGATACTTCACACAGATTATTTCGTTTTTACATTTCTTATGTACGAGGCATGTTTTTTAAGTAAGTACCGTTTTTAAATTAAAAAAAGACGTGCAAAGATATATCAATAATTTTA
Organism: Amphimallon solstitiale; assembly: GCA_963170755.1. Taxonomy (NCBI): domain Eukaryota; kingdom Metazoa; phylum Arthropoda; class Insecta; order Coleoptera; family Scarabaeidae; genus Amphimallon; species Amphimallon solstitiale. Next base: position 34,694,661 of record OY720681.1, on the reverse strand, counting down.
TTTTTACATGAAAGCCTGTACCTTAATCTACTTTTCAACGTAATTTCCTTCAATATTGAGGCACTTGTCATAACGTTGTACCAGTTTATGAATACCCTCCTCATAGAAGTCTGCCGCCTGACTTGTTAACCACTGCATCACAACTGTTTTGACTTCGTCATCGTCTTGAAGACGCTGACCACCCAGGTGCCTCTTCAAGTGCAGGAACAGATGGTAGTCACTGGGCGCCAGGTCAGGGTTGTACGGAGGATGATCTAGAGTTTACCATTTAAAAGATGTAATGAGATCTTTGGTCTGATTAGCCACATGCGGACGGGCATTGTCATGCAGCAAAACGATGCCCTTGCTCAACTGGCCTCGTCTTTTGTTCTGGATTAAACGGCGCAGATTTTTCAAGGTCTCAGAATAAGCTGCTGCATTGATTGTCTCATTACGAGGCAGAAATTCCACAAGCAATACTCCTTTTCTGTCCCAAAAAACTGTGCACATGATTTTCCGAGCAGAAATTGTTTGCTTAAACTTCACTTTTCCGGGTGAATCTGAATGCCGCCATTCCATGGACTGTTGCTTTGATTCTGGTGTGGCGTAGGCCACCCATGTTTCATCGCCCGTAACAATTTGGCTTAAGAAATCATCACCGTCGTTGCGGTACCGCTCAAGGGAAGTCAATGCACTGCCTAAACGTTTGGTTTTGTGCACATCCGTCAACATTTTCGGTACCCAACGTGAGCACAATTTTCGGTAATTCAAGCGCTCGCTCACAATACCATACAAAACACTACGCGAAACATTAGGAAAGCCATCACACAAAGAGGACATCGTAAAGCGTCTGTTTTCTCTCACCTTATTGTCCACTTCCTGCACCAAACTTTCAGTAACGACCGAAGAACGCCCACTCCGTTGTTCATCATGCACATTTGTGCGGCCATCTTTAAATGGTCTCACCCACTTTCTTACCATTCCATCACTCATTATGTTTTGTCCGTAAACTGAACAAATTTCATGATGAATATCGATCGCTTTTAGGTCTTTAGCACTAAGAAATCTTATAACAGCCCGCACTTCACAGTCGGCGGGACTTACGATTATCGGTGGCATCTTAAACACTCAGTAAACAACGTAAACACGGTAGAATCAGGCTGTAATGGCGTCAGTGCGTAGGCAAGAGATGTAGGTCCCCAGTGCACATACGCGGCACGCCGACCGCAGCGCTGCGGTCGCGGTGTGGAAAAACGGTACTTACTTAAAAAACATGCCTCGTATATTTGAAAAAATAATATTTCTATATATTTTTAATGTAGATGAGTTTTGTGGTTATCATTATGTTAATTACTTCAATAGTCTGATCAACTTTACTTCCTTTCAATGATTGGCCCTGGTAATTGACACAAACCTCACAAAAATCTACATCTACTAGCACCTAATTATTTTACCTGTTGTAAGGTTTTCCTCCTGTTAGAAATCATTTTCATCTATCATCAATCATTTTTACTATGATTATTATTCCCATCAATATTGCAATCTCTGAATGATGTTGACTCCTTTTATTTTTCTTTAATACGGCATATGCGATTTTTCTTTTCATTAGTCAGAATCTTTACGGTCTACCCCTTTGTCACTATCCACACTCTTTACGAATGCTTTCTATTCTGTATTGCCTGTATTCTCTCCATTACGTCGAGATCGCTATTGTCCCTTCAATGTCCGCTAGTACGCTCTACCATCGACGTCCATCGACACTTGAATTCTGTTACAACATTCACACATACTATAAGTATAACGTATAACATGAATTACATGAACATGAACATGAATTACATTGCTTTCTTAAATATATTCCAATATGTCATGATTCAATATAAACAGAATTTTTTGATGTCTATAAATAACAACATTAATATAGAATTATCTACTGATAAATAGAATTTTTATGCTCTTAACATTTACCGAATGTTATGGTATATATTATTAGTTGATTTTAATGACAAATATGTAAATTTGATAATTTAGACACGAACCCAATATTAAGAGATAGTGGAAATAAGTTTTATTATACAGTGATGTGCAAATGTATGGAACCAAGTAAATATCTCTGGAGTTTCTAGAGATGTAGAAATTAAATTTGGTGGGTAGATATTACACTATATTTTGTATTTAGTTCGAATGTTTTTATCGCAATTCAACTTCCAGTTTAACCGTAAGTAATGTCAGCTTGAAATTTTTAAATAGAACACCCTGTATATTATTTTAGTTTTGAATAGAACACTTTATTGCGAATACAAAAATAATGGGTTCGATATGTTTTATTTCATGGCCAACCGTGATATTAACAAAGAAAAAATTATTTTTGAATGAAAATGTAATAATATCTGGTAGTCCATGTAATAATTGTAGCAGTGACAGTTATTGTCAAAATAAGTAGTATTTTAGTTTTAACGCAAAAATGGCTCATTTAAGCGAAAGAGAAAGAATTGAAATACTAATGATGATTGGATTTGGCGACAGAAGAAGAACGCATCAAGAAGTTTGTGACCTTTTTAACAATATTCATCCGAATAGGCAAATAACACGTTCGATAGTTACAAAGACTTTGCAAAGGTACAATACAAATGGCACCGTCGGAAATTTAAGAAAAAGTGGACGTATAAATACTGCTACAAATGAAGAAGTAGCTCAAAATATTGCTATATCTTTAGAGGAAAATCATAATTTGTCTACTACTGAACTGGCCAATATGCACGAAATTAGCCGTCGTTCAGTAGGGAGGATATTAAAACGAGAAAGATATTACCCGTACAAAATTCGCCTTGTTCAAGAACTTTCGGACGACGACTTCAACAGACGGCTAGAATTTTGTGAATCAGTTATGGATATTTGTAACCGTGACGATAATTTTGTACAAAATGTAGTGTTTTCTGATGAAGCAACTTTTTGTTTGAACGGTACAGTTAATCGACACAACTGCCGTTACTGGTCCCAAAATAATCCTTACTGGGTACAAGAAGCTCATACGCAACACTCTCAAAAACTGAACGTTTGGGCCGGTATTTACAATAACAGAATTATTGGGCCTTTCTTTTTAGAAGGAAATTTGAACGGGAACATGTATTTAGAACTTTTGGATGCACAAATAATTCCGGCGCTGGAGGAAAATGGACAACTGCCAAATAATATCTGGTTTCAGCAAGATGGGGCACCACCTCATTACGCTCGCATTGTTCGAGATCGTTTAAACAGGACATTTCCTAATAGGTGGATTGGAAGAAGAGGTGCTATAGAATGGCCTCCTCGATCACCAGACCTTAATCCACTGGACTATTATCTATGGGGTTTTTTGAAGTCCAAAGTTTATTTTAATCGACCAGATAATTTGCAAGAATTAGCTGAGAGAATAACTCAAGAGATTCAAAGAATTCCACCAGAAACAAAGGCCAATGTTACAATGGCATTTAAAAATAGACTGGCCTACTGTCAAGAGGTAAATGGTGCTCAGTTTGAACATTTAATACACTAACGGTATCCTAACGCTTTGTCGTAGTCATGTTTTATTTTACTATGTTTAGCGCCCTTTTCAGTAATTTAAGTACTGTTGTACTCAATTTCAGTTTTGGTATTTAATGTTATTGTTACATTTGTGATTTACACTCGCAAAATACTAGATCTTAGCATTGTAACAAAAATCACTCTTTTGTTAATATCACGGTTGGCCATGAAATAAAACATATCGAACCCATTATTTTTGTACTCGCAATAAAGTGTTCTATTCAAAACTAAAATAATATACAGGGTGTTCTATTTAAAAATTTCAAGCTGACATTACTTCCGGTTAAACTGGAAGTTGAATTGCGATAAAAACATTCGAACTAAATACAAAATATAGTGTAATATCTACCCACCAAATTTAATTTCTACATCTCTAGAAACTCCAGAGATATTTACTTGGTTCCATACATTTGCACATCACTGTATATAACACAACAAGTGTTCTGATTTTTGGTACGATTGCAATCCTCAAGTTTTGTGATGCATAATTTTATAAATGATTCGTTTTTCGATGGATTTGAAAAAAATTCTAGGAGAAGTAGTAACTTCGACATCAAGCAACATCAAACGATGCCAGAAGACAAATTGGGAAACGTTAGTTAGAATTTGTGAAGTGCTAAGTTTTTATTTAATTCATGCAGCTTCATCTTTAAAAGTGGAAAAAATATTGAAAGACTTTGCCGTCAATATGAAAAAATGATGATGTTGTCAACAAAGACACTGGTGTAAAGACCAACTGCAATACAATATCCAAACCTGATTTCTACCGGACTTATATTTTAATCCGTTAACAAAAAATTAGTTCTATAGAGAAATTGAACATGATAATTTTATTTTACGTAAATATTGTTGCTGACAGATGTTCTTCACAGCTGCACATGCCGAAATGCATTGAGAATAAACGTCAAGTCGAATTGTCAAATAATGGGAGTCTGTAATTGATTTAGCCCTGCAATTTAGAAATTTCAATTTCATTATATTGGCAACTAGGAAACGTCTTCTTTCATTTGTTCTATCGCCAGTGTCGTATCAAAATATTTAATTTACAAAATAAACATCACTTAATAATTATATGATCATGCATACGTGTAACTGTACAATGGCCATTACGATGAAATAGTATATTAACATGTAATTTCAAATTCATATTATGTTAAAGTTGATATGTTGGTAAGCTTCAAAGTCAGTGCCACAGACTAAACGAACCAGATTGGTAACTAAATCCCAAATTTTATCCAGATGACCCCTCCGTATTTAGCAAATGAAAATATCAATCCTCTACCATCTTTGTCATATTAACTAAATGGGAGATGAGATGGCGCTAGTGTCATTTGAAATATTTTGTTATGTTGTGGTTATACCGTTCATTGAAGGAATACATATTATTCCTTCAATCAACGGTTATGTTATTCCAAACAATATTTCAAATTTGACGTATTATTGTAATCCTTTCTTGTTGTACATCATACTAAGTATAAGTAAGTTGATATTGATCGCGAGTTTGTGAATAAATAACTACAGAGTGAAAATTAGTGAACTGTGGTGTAATAAAATCTAAGTATTCGTATTTTTTAAACGTAAAAGGTATGTGATTTGTCCAATAGTTTTGTGTATTTTTCTATTACTATTACATTAATAACGTATTAAATACACATATTCTAAGAAGACGATCATTTCAAATTCCGCGCCAATATGCTGCTAGCGCCATCTTCGTACCCGTTCTTTCATGTGTGACAAGGATAGAGGATTTTGGTTATTTTTCTATCTAGTAGTTGCCGGTCTGGTTTGTTTAGTCTGTAGTCAGTGCTAGAAAATGCTTTAAACTGGACTTATTTGATTAAATGTGAAATTTGACAATTAATTTGAATTCGTGCTGGCGTGGAAACTGTAAAAAGTAAAAATTACTAAAATGCAAATGGCGTCGGCGTATATCAATTATAAACACATTATACGTAATATGTGTTGCGTATGGTATTGCGTAATACCTATTTTTTTGTAAAAGGCAAAGGATTATATTAAACAGTAATATTTTGTTAGCACATAATTTTTTTGTTTTCATCTCTAACTCGGAAATATAGAAACTGCTCTCATAAATTACATTTTATGTAATGTGGGAATCTGGTTGTATAACAGCGGCATTTTTGCGATCGATAAAATTGCATTATGCATAACATAAAACAATCTGACAATCTAATGCATTGGCGGAAGTGCATACCAAACAGGAAGGATAGCGACTAGATGGTAATGAATTCTTCTTTCTCAGGAGGAGAATAATTGCATTGGAGAGCGGCCACCAATGCAGCATGTCACTCATGTCGCTCAAATGAATATAATTAGTCGTGTAGGAGAAGCTTCGTACAAGCAGACTTGTCGACGATCATTAAGCTCCTGAGAAGGGGGGAATTATGCGAGGATGATGGAGTGAAGACAAAAACGGTCTAGAGACACAAAGGATAGAGGGAGTTAGATATAGGGGAACAAAGAGAGATATGAATGTTATTAAAAGTTGTCAGCAACGGTATTTTCTGCAAGTTCATTAAATAGCTTTGCATTTAATGCGATTCTGAGAAGTTTAATGAAGAATATTTTATTCAACACAGAAGAATTATATGAGTATATTTTAATATTTGCATCACGTAAAATATACTTAGTTAGTATACAGTCTTTTTCGTGTCTGAAAGGTGCCGTTATTTTCCCTTATTTCCGCCTACATGAAATAATATTTAAAAAATAAAATGAGGGGCGTAGTTGGGAAAAAATTATATTAAAACATTTTGGGTAAATGCGAGCTCCTAGAGGTACTAATTTTGCTCATTAGTTCGCCGGGGAAGAGGAAGCGGTTTGAACTCCCAAACCGCACCTTTCAAATGAGGCTTTAATAATAGTAAACAAAGCAAACAAATAATAAAACAAAAATAATATTGTTGCGTTTTCGGGTTCGAAATAAACAACTCATGCAATTTATTTATTTAAAACAGTCTGTATATTCACACACGTAAAATTAATTACAATATAAAAATATAAAACTAATCAAAATATAAAAATGTAAAATAAATGTAACGCACTTAAAATTATTACAAATAGATTAACACATGTATTTATTTCACTACTGTTATTTATGTCGGTATTATTTATGTAACACTGTATCGTATTTATATCACTTCTATTTATATTCCGTAATATTTATGTAACAACTACACCGCTCACTATTTATGCTTACTCTTCGACTACCACTCAAGGAACTATTTATTTATGTTTATTTATTTATCTGCACTGTTCAGCACGAGACTATTGAATGAATTCTTATTCCGGAATGACTCATCCATCGGTTCAACTGCTTTTATATCTGTCGATAAGAGTTCGAGAAATATACGGGCACACTCTGGATTTTTCTCCACATGCCGAGAAGTATTCGACAGCCAGTACGTCGCCTCGCAGTACACATGTGTGTGATTTACGCGACTTTGTCCGTTTTTATACGTCGCCCAGAGGTCTGCTTCTTTTTTTAATGTAAACTCGTTTCGTTACAATATGTTGGTTTAGACGTCCCCTGATTATCAACTTAATTCTTCAAAAATAATGAAAACATAAATACAGACTGTATGTAAATGTTTGTACGCCAATTAAGTTGGTAGTATGAATTTTACTATTCTAATGATGATGAAATCGAGTGGCGGAGTATCGAAGCACGGCATGACCATATTGTTCTGAATAATAACAAGCATTAAAGCACAATGAGAGAATATTGTACAGACTTGTTAAGAGGCACATTAAAAACGCTATTATTAAATGAAAAATAACACTGATATGTAGAAAATAAGTTTACTTACAAAAATTGTTGAAAATGTTCTCCATTTGCTTGTAAACACAACATTGTTGCTCGTTTTATGTTTTCAAATACATGGCAAAGCTGTTCTTGTGTTATGTTTTGAATTTCACGCCTAATCGCTTCTTGAAGTTCCTCCAAATTATGCAACCGGTTTTTATAGACATTATTCTTTACCTTTCCAAAAAGAAAATAATCTATGGTTGTGTTAAATCTGGACTCCTCGGTGGCCACAAGCCTTGGCTTATAATACGATTATAGATAGCCTTATTATTATCCGCCTTAATATTGCAATCCAAATTCCAACTATTAATGGATAAAAATGTTTGTCAACTAAATTGTGAGGGTTTTCCGTAGCTCACTTTCTGTAATTCTGGCAATTTACACAACCAAATAAGTAGAACCAAGCTTCGACAGTGAAGAAGTTTAGGTCCAGTAAATCATTATTAATAAGGTGCTCGTTAAACAATTGACAGTACAGTATACATTGTTGTAAATCACGAGGGTACAATTCCTGCACAACCGAAACTTGATAGGGATGCATATTGCCGTGATCTCTTGCATATTAAAAATAATAATAATAGCATTAAGAATTAATTTAAGTATAAAAAAATAAAAGAAACAGTAAAGAATCAGATTTTATTGTATTTAAAGTTTTCAATATAAGGGTATAATAAGTTGCATACATTTAGGTATAGAAAACACAGACATAAAAATAAATTTATTGTTACAATAAATTAAAAGGTTAGATAAGTATTTACAATTTAAATATTAGATAGGTACAAAATAAAAGACGAGATAAATCTAAGCTATATATATATATTTCTTTTATAGAAAAGATAAACAGGATGTATGGTTTGCGTATAATGAGAAACAACCTAACTTTTCAAAATGCGTGAAAATTGCACTAAACATTTTGAATAATGGACCGTTGTTTAAAAATAAAAGAGTAATGAAAGCAAACAACCGAGAAAGGGTTATGCTTAAGGACGTAACAGTGAAAAGAATTAGTCATTTAAACGCAGTAAAACTATACGAACAAGATCAAATACGTTATTCAAGAGAAGAAAATATAGTTGAATAAATTATATGAATTTGAAAACGTGCACAATGTAATAAAACTTTATAAAAGGGATTTATATAAATCATACTTAAAGAATAAAATTTACCTTCACTTATAATTATAGACAAAAAAAAGTATATAAATATCTTGACACGGAACGATCAGCAATAATGTTTCTATATATAGACAGCTGAACAAACAAAATAAAACATCCATGAATTTGTGTGTGTAGCACTATGTTTCATAAACTGTAGAAAGACTCGTATGGTTTGATGACCTACAAAAAGAAAATATGGTATAAACTTTGTGTGTAGTTTTTTTACAGATAAATATATCACCATTGGAAAAGACCTGGATCGAAAGCAGCGACGAAATGGCAGACCGGACGGATCGTGATAGTGCGAGTGGTATTGGAAGAAGAATACCAGTTATTTATAATATATTTCCAATTTTACTGAATACTGAAATAAATAAAACAAAAGTAAGGATAGTGTTAATTAATGGAAAAAGAAAATATGTGACAAATGATGAAAAAGGCAACAAGTTCATAAACAAATACAAGGAAGAATTGTATTAATAAAAAAATATACCTACCTTGGAAGATACTTAATAGTTTGGGGAATAAGACTTTTAAATAAGAAAACAATTTGCAGTGTGTTGACATTTTACGTAAATGAACTGTCAAAGACAATAAGTGCGTGTGTGTTGGTGTCACGATGGCAACTTGGGAGCAGAGATTTTACGAATGACGCAGGGTGACAACCTAAATTTTAGTTTGGTGATGGCGTAGCAGGCGTTATATGTTTTTTTCCCGGGTATATAAATTCAAAGACAGGAATGAACAAGATTAGACGAATACTGACTGCGACTTCGAAAGATAAAGACTTTAAAAATAGAAAATCGTTGGGTCAGATACACCACGATTAAATGTAAACTCATTCATTTTGTATAAGCATACTAATTTTACCTTATCTAATTTTCATTCATTATAATAAGTTTTCTTTGTTAATATTTCTTTTGTATTTAAAAAATGGAGATGCCTATAGCACAATTTGAAGAGATGTTTGACGATACAAAGTAAGTTTTAAATACAAGGATTTATCAATGCTGCTATGCGTGTATGGAATCCAATGTGCAAATGTTTATTCAATATAACGTTGGGCAGCAGGGATAATAGATATTGTCCTGTAGTAATATGAATTCATTAGTTTTTTTTTATACAACACAAATAGGATTATTAATGGTGTTGGGTGTTAAGAGGATATAACGTGCGAATTTATATTTTCACACTTCACTTCATTAAGCATCATTAATTCTCACAATTCATTTTTTTTTGATTTCAAATTTAAAAATTAAAATAGATATTTAGAAAAAGGAAGTGTTTCTGGGTGGCGGATTTTAAGACACTGGTCGCAATGCGTGCGAATGATTGTGGCCAGTGATCAAATTCAAGCTTTTTCTCAGAACATTGACCATTGCGAAGTTCTAAGATTATCAGAGCATTACGTGCGAATATAATGTTTCTGATAGAATAGAATTAGCATAATATTAATAGAATACTGAAATTCAATTGAATTTTTCTTTGTTTTGATTAAGCTTTATCGATATATTTGTTCTACAAAACATTAGAACCGAGAACACGGTATAAATGTTTTCTTTCAATTATATTTTCTTTTATAATTCTTGGGTGAATATAGTATAGCGATGCTATCTATTTTTAAAAATGTTGAATAAAATATACAATTATGTTTTATATAGATTCTGATTTTTTTTTAATATAAGCTATAACCTTATCCCTATAAAAGAAAAACAAGAGATTTACCAGGAGAAAAGAAGGTTGAATACACTGATAGAACTCACGTATACTTATAAAGTATGTGCTGTTAAGAAAATAAATGAATATATTAAAGATAATAAAAATTATCATATTTTTATAAATTATGTTGCTGGAACAGCACACAGCATAATCTATTTGGCAATGCCTAACGTATGGCAATACTACATTTATTTTATACCAAATAATTATGTTGCCACAGCAATATGTAGATATTTATGTAGAGCTTTTGCACAACTAGCTTTACTAATACCTGAAAAGAACACAAAATTAAAGACTTGTGCTTATTTAAATAGTCTAACTCGTGTACCTGACTGTGTTGATAGCCTTCGTAGTGATTTGTTGGGGCTTTGATTGATTCGTTCTTCAAGATCATTAACAACAGCTTCAGTTAATATTGTAGGTCTTCCGGTTGATTTATCATTACAAATACAATTTTTTCACTCAAAACGCTTTACAATTTCACGCTTGTGCTGACCGAAAACCTCATAGTTGACATTTTCATTAGAAAACGCTTCTACAAACTGATCGAAGCAAGACTGCAAACTGTACGACCAAGTTCCATCCTGATTGCGAGTATCGAAAGTGGTCCGTAAGAGTGTGTGCATTACATGTTCAAGCCTAAACATTTTTGGCTTTCCAGTCAACACTGAAGAAAAGTTAAAATAATGGTCACCTATTCAAACACAAGTTGCATTTCATATTAAATTATTACTTACCTACAACAAGAACAAAGAATGCCTTGAAACAGAAAGGAAACGTCATCTGTGCAGGGCAGATAAGTTTTATGAAATAAAAGGATAGAGCAGACTCAAAGCACAACGAGGTGGTATTATGTGCCTACGCTTTGACTACATGCAAAATTTGCCTTTACTACATATTCAAAGTAGTGATGTTTTTTAATAATAATATTAAACTATAAACAGATGTTAATTAGTGATGGATGCGCAGGCCAAAATAGAAATTATGTAATGGTTAGGTTTCTTTATGCACTAGTTAATATTTTTTAAATTTTCAAAATAATAACATACTATTTTCCAATACGCGGATATTCCCGATTGCCAAATCATCAAGACTTCAGCTTGATTGAGGCAAAAAAAAGGAAAAGTACGGCAGAAATGCAGTCTGATTGGGACCGCTTAATCTTAGATGCAAGAGAAAGACCTTCAGCTTTTAATTTGATAAAAGTATTGCAGAGTGACTTCCTAAACCTATCTATATCATTAAAACCGTACTTTCTGTCAAATCCAAAGCCCCTCATGAAAATAAAAGAATTGGGAGTCATTAAAGTATCTGCTGATCGAGACTACATCCAATGTAAGCCCGTTTACACAGGATTTTGGGATACTATGCACCTTCTAAATAGGAAGAAACTGCCTAGCGAACTGACACTATATTATATGAAGGAGATTATTCAAGTAAAATCCCAGTAGTTAGCTTTTCTTGGGAATTTGTTTGCAAAATTCTAAAAATGTTGGGTACTATCAAAACCTGCAATTTGCTCAAGAAGCAAGTACCTACTGATTTCAGTGAGGTTGAAATTGACAGTGACGATAACAGCAGTGATTCTGAAGACTAGGCTAGTTAATTCTAGTGTCATAATAATAAGAGTACTTTGTCTAGAAGACTTTTAATAAAGTTTTCTTCTATCTGTTGTTCGTTATTTCTTGAACTAATTTCTGGCAAGAACGGCCAAAATCCATAACATCAAACTTTTCAATTTTTTTTTTTTTTGAATAACAGGATGACGTTAGGAAGTTAATTATTTAAGAAAACAATAAAATATAAAACATCAGGCTGAAATAATTGTGGTGACCAAAACAAAGATGACAATGTTATTGAGTTTTTTTCGATTTCCCACAAAACACAAATTTAGACTATGGTTGTTTTTGTAAAAGAAACGCCCCAATTCTAGGTAGTCACTTTAATTATTTCCCTTCATACCTTTCTCCAACACTTCAACACTTTCATAGATGTACATAATATAATGAATTACGAGTTTATGTTTTTGAGAATTCAAGTAAGTTTCTCACTAATAATGAAATACATGATCACAATACTAGATGTAAGAAACTAATAACTATCACCTGCAGTTTCAAAAATTAAATGTGGGCGGGCATAAACTCTCCAAATTGTATTGGTCCAAAAGTATACAATGCAATTCCACAGCATATGAAGTAATTAACCATTTTTTAAATTATATATTGTATTACCTCACGATGTAATCTATAGATATTATTTTGTAAAAAAGGTTTTTATAAACTATTACTATTACTAATAAACATGCTTTAACCGAATGTTTGATTATTTTTAATAATTTTTTAAGTCGCTTTAACAATAGTTATTCCGTTTCTAAAAGCAACACGCGATTATCCCAAAACTATGAAAATTTGACATTTCTAGTTCTTTCCCTACTCCCTTTAATTACATTATTTTTGGTGAGAATAAGAAATATATTTCTTTAGGGTACCTATAGATCTGATAACCGTCAAATGAGTGCAATTATTTATTCAAGTTTTTCTATGTATTAGGATTTGTTATTGATCTATTATTGTTTCTTTATTGAATTAATAAGTTTTTATGAAGTCTATAAACGTCGATATGACATTTGTGCACAAACATGAAGATATGTAGATCGTCGCATGAAGTCTATTTGACAAGTGATTGCATAGGTTATCGTACACCAGAAGCGTAGTTGAAAATTATGTATTTAGAATGTGCTAGAATTATGTTTTGTTAATGTCATACCTTTTAATTCTGTGTGTTATTTTTTACACCCTGTACGCATATACGTTTCTATGTTGCTGCATTATATATTTGCATCGTTACATCAACGGGCACACCCGCTGACTCGAGTGTTAAATACAATGATCGAAAGTGTATAATTTTCTGACGATAACATCTATTAAACAATAGGTCTGGGATTAATGACTTCACACACGTGTATTCCGGGCACTTACTGTGCATTGTGTGTGTCATGAAATGCGTAACTTCCTGTCACATTGATTGATTAGGTTATTGTGTGCTACATGAGCAGAGGAAGGAGATGAAAAGTGCTTAGTAATTGTACCTAATATGTATCGGCCAGTACTTGTACATATACAGGGTGCGTGCTTTTTCCTCTTAAATGCCACCAAAGATGTGGTAGAAGTTTGGTAACTTTTTTATTAATCTTCTTCATTAATGACTGCAAAAGTGTATTAAATATATATAGTCTTGCACTGGAATACAATCTTACTTGTATTCACTTGTTAATAAGCTTCAGTGTTGAATGATCGTGGCTAACTGGATGCTATATATGCTGAAACTATTTTTAGCAAAATGAATTGATGATGAATTGTACGTATTATCTGACAACATAATTTAATTATTACATTTATGTTTGAGAGAGAGTCAGAATTTTGTGGAATATAATGGTTTCCGTTCCTTTACTTACGATTCTACTATCAATGTTTCTCAGGGCTTTGTTATTGGACCACTTCTATTTGTCATGCTGTTGTTGTGCGAATCTACTATGGTTGAATCATTTTGATAACCGACACGGCCAAATTATGAACTAAAGAAGACGATTCAATGCCACTACACATTTCCATCGAATGGAACAATTTTAGAACAATAAACTTTTTGTTTAATATTTGGCTATTCTGCGCAGTAGGCAAACATTGCTGAAAAAAATATATTGTTTCGTTGATAATTACAACACACGGTAACATAGGTAATTATGACAAGAGTCAAAAGGTGAATGTTATTAATTATTCCAGTTACGAAATGGGTTTTGTAGATTATATTACCTGCCAGGTAAAGTTGTGATGACTTGGAGTTGTACTATATTATAAGTATATTAATTAATTTCGAATATTTTAAAAAAAGGCCTTTACCCCGTGCAATCTTCCCACCCGCAGTGTTTTGTGTCACCCTTGTTAGGAAACTCCACATTTTCAAGATACGTGGACTCTTAGGGATGTTAAATGCGCTACCCTATTTAAATTGGCGACCACAACAGCAATAGCGAAACCTTGACATTAAAAAAAAGGAGGAAGAAAAAGAGAATAAGGGATGCTAAGCAACACAGTAGAACAACAATAAAAAAGACAAGAAAAATTGACATTGACGTAAGAAAACAAAAATTCAGGTTAGTTAAGTAGAAAAAACTAAGTTTAAGTTGCTTTATTAGACTCAATAAAACTTAAAAGAAGAAGGTTGGAATTATAAAAATGTATTAAATTTTTTTAATACTCCACTAAAATAATATACAAGTAATAAAATTCTATAACAGTGTTTCTTGAATAAACAAACAAACAGTCGCACTGCGACCTATAACTGTACAATAATTTAATAAAACCTCAAACAAATAACCAAATAATTATGACATATGACAGAGTAATTAACAGTTAAACATAGTTCCATAAGCCATATCTAAAATAACAGAGCACACCAGAAGATTTAGAGTTATTAATGTTATATAAATTAATTTTATGGGCTCTAGTTGATTAGCCAGAAAACTAACGATTGAAGTTTATGCGACAAAACAAGACCTCATTTATGGCAAATATTGTATCTTATAATTATTACTTGATTAGGATCCTTTACAAACTAAATTTGAAGCTCTAATTTATTCTTACAACAATGGAGAAATTATGAAAGTCGAATTAAGACAATTAATTACCTTACACTTCTACAAATCATAGAATGTCTAATGCAAAAATTGAAACTGTTCAACACAATAACAATATTAAATAATGGGTAGGTGTCAAAGTTTGTTTAACGCATTTACGTACAATCCATCACAATATATTTAAACGTCGCAAATATCCCACAAATTCAACGAATTTGAGTTAGGTCGAAGTAGTAAAGCAAACTATAGAACGCATATTTACAAAATAAAATATTATTAATTTGGTTCTAAGTACATATGATCAAAATTATTTGTATATATATTCGGCAAGCAGCTTTAGATGTTCTGTTTCAGCGTGTGACGTTAATCGTGCATCTAGACTCAAAAAAACAACCCAGGTAATCCCAACCATTTAATTCTATTCTTCAGGTCGATATTTAACTTGCGTTTAACAAATGTAGTATTTACTAGATGAGTAACGATTGGAAATGTAATGAAATTATTCCACAATTCGACGGCATTTTAATTTGCACATGTTAGTTGCCAAAGCGATTCAACTTGGTTGGAATGTACTTTCTTTAAAAACTCATATTTCTATATAATGTTTTGAATAATTTTCCTATTAATAACAATTATCCTCTTAACATTTTCTGTTTACATTCAAAACAAAAAACAAAAAGCTGGAATTCAAAATAAATTCGTGCCTATAAAATTTATAATTAAGTAAATTTAGTAGGTACGTCCTGTGGCACATGAATAATGTACAAATGATCCCACGTTCTCAACGCCACCAGGGCTTTAACGAAAATATCGATTCATCAGTCTGTCAACATGTAATTGGCTACAGTCATAAAATAGATTTATTGTATTTGCGTGCAAATGGAAAGTTAGTAGGCATATTGATCAACGTCAGCCCGGAGAGGAAGAGGTATAATATGAAGAGAGAAAGATAGGACTCGATTATCATCATTATCATCATCGTATACCATAATAGTTAGACGTAGTAGCTGCCATGTACATAGTGGTAAATGGAAAGAGGTAATAAGTGACCAGATGACACGACTGGAATATAATTTAATCAGAAAGGTTTGCACATCCAACGCACGAGCAGTCTCGCATACAGACGTGTTTTAAAATTAATGTCTGGCACTGAAATGACTTATGAACTTCTTCAACTTCTCCCGGTAATAAATACGAATTATTCCTGTTCCTTCCCCTTCTCTTTTTTTTTCTAGATTTCTTAAATTTATGACCCAGTTAGCTTGTTAGAAATGATATATAGGGCCTGAATTAAAGGATTTCTGCGTTATTTCATCGTTTGTTCGGGTTTAAAAGTAACACTTTTCTGTGTATTTTGAATTATAAAATGATAAGAATATGCAAATAAGGGATAAATGTAGAATATTTTAAAATACAATATAAATAACATTTTTGATTTCTCAATATAGTAAATAATATAATATATATACATATTGCTGTGTGCTATACCAGCAACATAATTTATTAAAATAATGATAATTTTTATTATTCGATGTATGAAACTTATTTTTCAACAACACGTACTTTGTAAGTACTGGTGAGTTCTAGCAATGTATTCAGCCCCTTCTATCTCCTGGTAAATCTCTTGCTTAGTATTATTCTGGGATAAGGTTATAATTTGCTGTTAAAGAAAAGTTCATATAAAAATCATATCTGTATATTTTCATTAGAATATCAATTATAGATAGCATCGCGGTACTATATCCACATTAAAATTTATAATACACGTAATAGAATGAAAACATTTCTACCATCATAAGGTTATAATGCTTTGTAATATATATATCTATAATAGTAGTTATGAGATATTTATCCTGTTTTAAACAACGCAAAACTCGATTCGCAATAGGTAATCTGTTATCAGAAACATTATATTTGCACGTAATGTCCTGATAATGTAGAAGTTCGCAATGGTTAATGTTCAAAGATTGCCTCGAAATCGACCACTAGCCTCAACCATTCGCACGTATTGTTGCTAGCGCTTCAATATCTGCCACACAGAAACATTCTCCTTTTTATATATTATTATATTTTTGAAATTTTAAATTAATGATAAAATGCGAAAAATTAATGATGCCTGATAATGTATTCGAGAATAAACATTCGCACGTTGTATTCTCCGAAACACCCAACACCATTAATGATCCTTTCTGTGTTATAAATAAACTAATGAATTACGTTATACTAGAATAAACATTTTCACGTTGTATTCTTAGAAACACATTGCAGCATTAATAATCCTTTACAATTTTAACAACTTACTTTGTTTCATCAAAAATCGATTCAAACTCTTCCTTAGGCATCTCCATATTTAAATATAAAATTATCAAAAAGAAAATTATTCTAAATAAAAATGAAAATGAAAATTGAAATTATATTCTAATACAAACTAAATACTTATACATACGTTGAATCGTAGTGTATTCAACCCTACGTTTTAATTCTTTGTTAGCTTTCAAAAATTGTCTTTTTCCTTCGAAGTCGAAATAAGAATTCATTCATGTTCATTCTTGCTTTTCGAATTTATACCCGAAACAAAAGAACGATTGTCGATCATGCCCTCTTTTTAACTAAAATTTAGGTTGGCATTAAAGCATCTTTGATGGAATCTCTGCTGTTCATTTTCTGCAAGTTGTCGCTGTTACACTGACACACGCGCACATATTGTCTTTGACAGTTCATCCACCAAACGTCAACACTCCAAACCGTTTGCTTATTTAAAAGTCTTTGCCTAAATTGTTCTGTATCTCCAACGGTAGGTATATTTTTCTTAATACTGTCCCTCCTTGTATTTGTTTTTAAACTTATTGCCTTTCTCATTATTTGTTAGATACTTTCTTCTCCCATTCGCTAACATAATCCTTAATTTTCTTTTAGAAATGTCTGGACCTGGTAAAATCGGAAACACATTGCAGATAACAGGAATTTTTCTTCCCATGTCACTAACATTACAACGATTAGTCGGTTCCACCACGTCTTCTTTAATTTCTACCCAGGACTTTTCGCATGGTAATACATTTATCTGCAAGAAACTATAAACAAATTTTTATACTATATTTCTCTTTGTAGGTCTCAAAACCATACAAGACTTCCACAGTCTATGAAACTTTTGTGTTTACACGTACAAGTTCATGAATATATATTTTTTATTCATTAAGCTGTTGTTTGTATAAAACATTATTGCTGACCATTTCGTGTTATAATATTTAACTTATATCCTTTTTTATTTATAGTCATAAGTTTGAGGTAACTTTTATATTTTTTAAGCATGATTTATTAAAATCCCTCTCATAAAATTAGTACATTATGCACGTTTTAAATTCACATTATTTATTTTTCCATATTTTTGTCTCGTGTAAGACGAATGTGAACCTATTCCTATAGTTTTATACTGTTTAAATGACTCACTCTCTTTTATTAGGTTTAAGTACCATTTTATCTTTATTTTGTACTTATATAATACTTAATTTTAATACTTATCTAACCTATAATGTAATAATAAAAATCATTTGGTATTTGAATTCTTCATATTTAAATATATGCAACCCATCATACACTTGTGTTATTAGTATTGCATGATGTTGAAATTTTCAGTAAATATTCTTTAAACTTAAATTTAATATTTTCTTTAACAGTCTTAATATTATTCTTACTTTTTTTTTAATATGCAAGGACCACGGCAATATGTGGTGGCAACATTAGAGAGAGACAGTTTATTAAATTTTTAACAAGATAAATAGAATGCTTTTAATCACCTGGCCATACATTAAATTCAAAAGGATTAGTTTATTAGAATCATAACTATCTTATTTTTTTATAAAGTCATTAAGGAAAATAAGATGGTAACGGTTTATTATTCTTATTTCTAATTTGAACATGTTTGAGTGATCCAGAAAAAACAATATATTCTAAATGTATTTAATTATATATTTAGTACTATATCAAACTCAGGATCTTCTAACTGAAGCTAGAAATGCCGGTTTATCACCCTATAGTCTGCCGTTATTCAACGTTATTCCACATTATTTCTTGTCTACACCGTACTGATGATGACCAATGAGTCCGAAACACGTGTTGCTCTACAGCGGAATTTACCCAATATTCTTCTATTTCTTGCTTTTTATGTAGTCGCAATAATTCCTTTTCTGATTTTGTTTATGTTTCGCTTAATACTGTATATAAATACGGTTTCCAGTTCTGCTATGAATATAATTTAAAATAAATTGATACCGTATGAAAATTACTGTACACCTTATTTACTCGTTTGTTAAAGGATATGAAATAAAATATACACATACAAAATGTAAAGTTTATTTCTGTCTCTTTTTGCAAACATTTTAAAAGACTACACATTTAGGGAAACAATACGTGTTTGTCGATAAATTAAACAGTATATAAGTGCCACTTCAAATTAATGAACCAGTTTAAATAATATTGTAAAACATCCAGAAAATATATCTGTAATTTCAAATGACCTTTTAAGGAATAGCATCTACGTTGCAACAAAATAAGCAGATATTCCATCAATTTTTTTTCTGTTTTGGTTTCAAAAACACATTTAATAGTTTTATTAATATAGGTTTATTTCCAGAATTTAAATTGTAATTTATGAGTTTTCAAAGAGGGTGATAAAAATATGCCTAAAATTATAAACCTATATCTTTGTTATTTGTTTTCCAACACTTATGAAAGGATATTAAAATCAGGCTGTATAGATCACCTGCTAATAAATAAGTTAATAGTAGAAAAGAGACGTGGACACCACACGACTTTCTTATACTCTTGTACATTTCAAATTATACAAACGTTATGCCAAATTCAGATTTAAATACTTTTCTTGAAAAAGTTAGCCTGTGAATAAATGTGAATATTATTATCCGTTCCGTATTTCTATGCTCTTAATAAATCTCTATAGAATGCATAATACCGCATACTTGTAAAAAGGCTGTTATGCGATAAGAGTAAAAGTGTTGTCCGAATTTTGAAATTCTTTTTATACAAATGTTTTTCGAAGCCCTGTTCTAAATGCTTTTGTGTTTTTAATAAATAATTATTATAAAATTAATTATAAAATTACTTGAATTTCAGCTCTAAATACTTTTGTATTCTTGATAAATGTGTATAGAATGCATAATTTATAGGTATTTGCAAAAAAAATGCTATTTGATAATAGTAGAAGTAATAATTCTTATACAAGAATTGTTTTCAATGTTGCTCTAATACTTTCGCACTTATAATAAGTCTGTATAGAATGCACATTGCTTCGATGTAGATGACAGTAATTCTAGAATACAAGGACACCATTATCTAATTCATTATTATTATTCTTAAATGTTGAGTTGATACATTTTGGTGTTGTTATTATGACCTAAAGAGTTTTTTTCTTTCTATTCACATCCCACCATAATGTCTTCAAAAAAACACAGTTGCAATGCAATGGAACTAACCGAAGATTTTATTTAATAAATTTGCAATATTTACTATAACATAACCACAATTCGTACAACTTTTAACATATGTATTTCTTCAGTATAATCGTTTTGTTTGTCTAGGATTTGCATATGATCCCGCAATGATATTTCTTCATTCGTTAGATATAGAAACTTTAATTAAATATTTGTAATAATAAATCTATGAGATATACAAACAGACCTAAAATTGAAACATTATTTGTAGCGCATGCGCTGTTTTGATAACGCGAATCAAAAACGGCATAGCACCATGTTTTCTATTTCACAATGTTGGAGCAAAGTTTTCCTTGTTTACACGCAATATAGTTGTATTATATTATATACAGGGTCAGGTAAAAGTGTGGGAACACCAGATTTCTGGCAAAATTATGGGCTCTATTAAAAAATAACCTTTATAGAAGTTTTTGTAGTATTTTTATTTTACTATATGACATACTTTGATTTTCTACAACCTTAACTTGTTTCGAGAGATGGCGTCATACTTATTTTTTTAATGGATCAGCCTGTATATTTTCACATTTTAGCATAGACACATCTTCATGAATTACAATGCTATACAGTTTATATCCTATAACATAATAGAAAAGTTTAGCAACAAGAACATATTAAAAACAGGACAATTCATAATAAATGTTTAAACTAATGACCTTCAGCAGCCTGACAGTATCCTACTCTATCAACGAAGGACCTTAATGACTTCTAATCACCTCTTGTGATATTTCTCGTAAGGCCATCCTAATTCGATCTTCCAACTCTTCGAGCGACTGAGGTTTAGCCTTATAGACATTAGGTTTCAAATGCCCCCAAAAGGAAAAAGTCTTAAGGACTTAAATCGGGCGATCGCGGAGGCCATTCAATATATCCTCTTCGACCTATCCAACGCTGTGAAAATACTTCATTTAAGTATGCACTCGCGTCAATTCCATAATGGGGTAGGCTCCATCTTGCTGATAACAGATGGCATCAGAGAATAGTGCAGGATTTATGGGGTTTGGAAATAAATGAATTAATGCTGGAACAATTTCCTGGCGCAAAAATTGAAAATAACGAAAAGCGTTCAAATTTTCCCGAAAAATGTAAGGTCTGATTATGTGTCCTCCGATTATACCTGCCCATATATTTAATTTTTGAGGATATTGTGTGTACTTTTCTTCCATCCAATGAGGATTCAGATCACTCCAGTAGAGTTATGTTGATTTACATGTCCATGTAGGAAAAATATCACTTCGTCGGAGAATAAAATATTATTGACAAAGCTACCATTAAGATCAATCATATTCATCATTTCTTTACAAAACTGCATCCTTCTATCGGGATCATCTTCATTTAATTCTTGTACTAAATGTACTTTATACGTATGAAACTTATTTTTCGACAATAAACCTTTAAAAAAAAATAAAAATAAAACACTTGAAAACTTTTCACAATTTCTATTCAGTCTTTACGTTTCGGTATCTTCATACCATTTTCGAGCTTAACTAACAGGTCAATTTGTGTGAAGGGTATTATATGCCGTTGTGTTTATTGCCTCTTTGTACATAAATGTCTGTTATGGGTGTGTGTGTGTGTGTTCGTTACTTTCTCTTTTCCTTGAATTGATTTTATAATTTCTAATATTTCTAACAAATTTAATTTTTTACCTTTGCTTACATTATGCATAAGTTTACAGCTATCTATATCGTGAAAATGGAAATCATCTATACAACTGCTAACCAATTAATACAATTTTATTTTTCGACAATATCCTCTTTACCGAACTCTCGCTAATATTGTGATATAAAGACAGCTTTGATAGTGATGTTTTTGGTTCTTCTTGAAGATTAATAAGAACATCCAATGAATTATCATCATTTGTCGCAGTTTTACGTCGGCTGGTTTTTGGTAAATTTTTAACAATTCCCGTTACATTAAACTTTCGCAACACCC
The DNA here is from genome assembly GCA_963170755.1 of Amphimallon solstitiale. Lineage (NCBI taxonomy): Eukaryota > Metazoa > Arthropoda > Insecta > Coleoptera > Scarabaeidae > Amphimallon > Amphimallon solstitiale. The sequence goes on along the minus strand of OY720681.1, from coordinate 34,672,344 downwards.
TTGACACTGTTGATTTTGAAATATTTCTTTGAGGGAATGTGGTATTAAAAATATTGCATGCATCTAGTAGAGATATCTGTTTGTCTCCAAAACTAACCATTATTAACAAAGTAATTCTTTCACGTTCTGTTAGTTCGCTCATAATGAACGTCTATTTTTGTTGAATGGAAACTATCTGCCACTATTGAGTATGACTGTCAATAATACTGAGTAATTTCATTAGTTTTATTTTTGTTTAAAAGGTTTACATGGCAATATAAAAAAGATGTTTTTAGCCAATGTTTTTTTTTTAATATTACAAGTTAAACACTCACCTAGCCGTATATCATTGTAATTCTTGAAAATGTGTCTATCCAAAATTGTTAAAATATACAGAGTGATCTGTTAATAAAATACCGATACCGCCATATCTCGAAGCAAGTATGTCATAAAGTAGAATAAAAATACTACAAAAACTTTTATAAATTTTATTTTTTAATAGAACCCATAATTTTGCCAGAAATCTGGTGTTCGCACACATTTGCCTGACCCTGTATATGTTTATAACAAAATGACAGATCAATGGAATCCAGTGCAGGATATATCATTGTGACATCAAATATTTTTTTTTAAACCTGTTACTTTTTCTTTATTCTTTATTTTTGAATAAATACAAATTTGTATTTATTCAAAATTACTATTTTATAAAAGAGAATTCTTAAATATGCCTATCTTACTATAAAAATAAAGTAACTGATTCATAAAATATTTGCCTTTTATCAACTTAACCACATTCTATATGTATACGAGCCAGACGGTAATTAGCTAGCTTTTATGTAGATGGCGTTGGTGGTACATAAAAATCTTTTCGAATTTAACAAGGGACAGTACGTTATATTCTTATAATGTTACTCACAGCTAGACGGCGACAGCGTCGGCGTCGCCATGTGCATCGCGGGGATTACCTCTTTGGCACTGTTAAGCAGATAAATCACCGTGATTTATAAGCGTGGAGCTGCAGGCACGGCCGCACCTCAGTACATTACTTGTTTGCGTATCTTTGTTTGTCTGTGTGTTCGTGGTAGATAAAAGACTGGAGCCGTTATGCAAATAATAATTATATTACGCCGACGTTAAAAGAGAACAGCTGCGTAACCTGTTAAAATATTACATGATTCTTTTATTAAGTCCTACGACAGCAAACAGTATTTTATAAAGTGCTGTTCTACATAGTTGTATAGGTAGGTGGGGGATGCACCCTGTCATTGTACGAAATAAAAGGATTTAGTATTCCTTTTAGATTTTCAACAATTCACATTATAAAAATCCTTAAAATTCAAAGTGGCTAATGAAAGTACAACATTTTTACTTTCTTATACGTAGTATAAGGAAGTATTGTGATAACGAAAATGTTCGACCTCGAGATTTTTGCAGATGTCCACGTTTTGAAGTCCCCTGATACCAAAAAAGTGGTTGTTAAAAAATGTCTCTCTCTCTCCCTCTCTCTCTCTGCGTGTGTGTGACCACGATAGCGGTCAAACCGCTGTAGATATCAATTCCAAATTTTGCAATTTACATGTATAATCTGCTTCTTGAGATCTGGTTAGTTTTTCAGTAAAATCGGTAGACCGGAAGTAGTACTTTACTTCAGTGAAAAAATCGAATTTTGCAAATATTTCGTCAACTACTAAGTTTAAACAAATTTATAAAGAATTCATATGTAATTAAAATTAAAATTGAGAACCATTTTATTTAAAAAAATTTTCGAAATTATCTTTTACTCTTATCGAAAATCAGTTCTTTGCCAATACTTTGCAAGTCATGCTTGTTAGACAGGTACGTTACGAATATAAAAGTAATTAGAACTTAATTTCCAATATCTTTTGTATAAAAAAAATTTCAAAATTCGGACCGGAAATATCACTTTTACTCTTACCAAATAACGATTTTTTGCAAATATGTCGTAAATTATGCATTCTATATATATTTATTAAGAGTACAAAAGTATTTAGAGTTGGATTTTCAATATTTTTTGTGTATATGAAATTTCAAAATTCGGACCGGAAGTAGCACTTTTATCCTTAGCGAGTAGCACATTTTTCGAAAAAGTATGCATTCTATAGCGATTTATTAAGAGTATGAAAATACTTAGAATAGGATTTTGAATAAGTTTTGTATTAAAAAATTCTTAAAATTGTATAGTTTGAAACGCTCTAATACGTATAAGAATGTCGTGTGGTGGCCACACCTCTTTTTTTTTTATTGATTTTGCTTGAACATGAAATAATTAGCAAATGTACTGATTTTAATGTATTTTAAAATTATTTTTTCTGTGTTTAAAGGAAATATTCTAATTATCATTTTCTGATTTGTACTGATAACTTAATTAGATAAATCTTGTACCTATATAAAATTGGATGTATGTGTGTGGATGTGTATGTTCCCTATAGACTCCGAAAGGTCTGTACCCATTTTGATGAAATTTTCAGGGAAATTCTAATATAGTCTGGAGCGGTTCCTCTGAAGTTTGGGGCAGATCCGACTAAAAATAAAAACATTTCCATCATTTAATGTTTGTGTGTGGGGGGTGTGTATGTTCTCTATAGACTCCGAAACCGCTAAACCGATTTTGATGTAATTTTCAGGAAAACTCTAGATTATTCAGGAGACTGTTCCTGTGAAGTTTGGTGTAGATACAAAATTGTGTTTTTTTTTGGGCGTAGCAACGCGCGCCGGATATTGCTAGTTTAATTATAAAAGTTTTACCCACAGGTAAGATCGTACTCACAACCTCCCGATAACTAGTCAGATGTGCTTTCCCCCGCGCGCTGAAAAGGTCGGTAACAGTGCCACCAAGAATCTTTGTAGCGGAGGGCAGCCTGGCTATTATAGCATATTAATTAGAGATGTACATAATATTTATGTTAACTCTTGGACTTTTAAGTTTGAATGTTTTTATGTCTCATGTTTCTTTTGTAAAATATAATTTATAAAGTATGTATTGCATAAGAACATCGATTTAAATCATAAATGTGTTACCAACAAATGAGGTTATGTGCAAATTACCAAGTCTAACAAAAAAATGAAAAAAACATATAGGGTGAAACCCCATAGCTAGTACTCGTTTTAGGATTATAATATTCAAAATTAAGATCAAACCAATATGCTTTTTCACATACACATATTTACAGATATTTAATATTGTAGCAGTGATTGGTGCTTGTATCAAAAAAAACTGACAGGTAAGCATGCAGCAAAGGTGTTATGAAAAATGCTGTACAATAGGTTCATGGTCAGTATATGGCTGAACCTCTCAAAAACTCAAGAAGATCCACATTGACTAATACAAAAGAGTTAAAGATAAAGGTCGAGATAGGTTCCTTCCAAAATTAACTAAAGGTACTAAATGTCCTTTCAGTTGCTGCGGAAGTCGCCGGTGCACTAAGAATTCGAACGGTAATGTTAGCCAATGAATTTGTTCCAAGAGGTCCTCTCCACCAGACGAGAGAATTCATATCATTAACTCTTCCCATATGAATCTCTTTGATCACATACCTTCTTTACTTCTATAATCTGACAAGTCAGTTTTAACTAGAGCAACTTGCAGTGACATTCTGTTGGCGACCACACATATGAACTTTAAAGCATCAATTCTTTCCGCGACTTTTTCCATATAGCCTTTACTTATTTTTTGCAAAGGCGGTTGGGGTAACAATTTTGTGAGGCTATTCATTTCAGAATGTGCAATATGAATTAATGGATTATTAGATTCTAGTCTTGTTATCAAGTTTCCATTAGGCTTCAAAATATTTATCATTTTTTCCAATTTACCCAAAATATGCAATCATTTAGTAAGCGACTTTTGAAGTGTTGAGCGATAGATGCTTCTTCGCTGACTGCAAATGTTTGCAGAACAACTTTATTTGAGTAAAGACTTTGTAAGCTGAATAAATAACTACCACGTGTCTTTCCTGACAATTTTAAAGAAATGTATATCTTTTTCTTAACAATTTTGAAAACAAAGCTTGAAGACGGTGACTATTCCTTATGGTCTTAACGATATCTGATACTTGTGCCATGAAGGTTTGAACAGATTTGCAACTCAATATATCGTTACACAGCAAATGAAGCAAGTGGGCAATGCAACCTAACAGCACAATATATGTTTCATTCAGAAACCTAAATGCCGCTTGGATGTTAGCAGCATTGTCCCCGAATAACGGCAAAAAAAATTTCAGTTCCGTATTTTTCCATTACAATCTGAATTTGTGTCGCTAAATAACTGGCATCATGCTTATTTTCCTTAGTTATAATAAAATCAGCAAACCGAGGCTCTGGTTTGGTAATAACAAAGTTTATGATGGACTCGTTTCGGAGGTTACACCACTCATTGCATTGCAGATGTAAATTTTTAGAACTGGCTAATTCTTCTTATATATCGCCCAAAAGTGCGTGCGTCATATTCACTATTTAAATAAGTTGTAGATATACGATGTCTGGATGGTAAAGTGAAAGATGCTGGATTTGTTTGAAAAAATCAATCTAAAGAGGATGTTCTACCATGGATAAAGGACTTCCACTTATCAGAATTGCTTTAGCAAGCGCTTAATCCATTTTTTTTCTGAAAAAAAATTGTTATTTTGCTTCTAACATGTAACTCTGATTTAAGACTGTATGAATACCCAAACAAACACTGCATGATTATGCTCATAAAATAAATTCAATGTATATGAGTACTAGGGCATGACTGGTAATGGTAGGAGTGCAATTATTAAATAATATTGTTTAGAAGTACATACTTACATTTTCTGGACATTCATATTATCTACAAAAGAATCAAATCTGCTGGTGCTAGGAGTTGAAGTTGGTAATAAAGCACTGTTACTGGTACTTCCGTTATCAACAGAATCAGCTAAATTCGTTGTCAGTATTTGGCATTCCGATTCGTTTTCCGTTACCATATCGAGGTCATTATTAGAATTATTCTGTTGATGATGTAACATTCTCTTTAAGTCCTCTGGGCACTTTAAACACTTCAACACATGCTTTTCCATTTTATTCACATTTGCATGCTTATAGTTTTGTTTACAGTACTTGCCCATAACTCCTTTTTCTTTAGCATTGAAAAATGTCCAGGCTATCCCCCATTTTTTCCCATTGTGCGATGAATGACAATTTGTTGTGATTGCAAATCACTTCTTTAATAATCCACTAGACGAACAATAAAAACTGCTTAAATTTATAACGAGAACACTCTTACGCATCTTAAAATAACCTAAACGCAAAACGCAAGTAAACAGTAAAATGTGAGGTTAGATTTAATTACCTTATTCTCGGTAGGTAAATATCACTGGGGTAAATTACTAGGTAACTACCTATATTTATTTACCTACCCACTGGGTACATACCACACTCACATCACTAGTGATGGCCACACCTCATTATTTAGGTATATAACATAAACAGATGTCAGGGAATTTTCTTAAATCTATTACCAATTATTATTATTATTATTATTCATTAAAGATGAAATAAAATATTTATACTACTTAGTAAAATGTTGCAAAAAGTTTATTTAAAAACAAATTATTACACGAAAATTTGCCATATCACATTTCATTAGTTGCTATATCCTTGTATCCAAGAAGCAAGAATTCCACGAATAGTGTTTCTGGTATCGGTAACACTCGGTGGATCGGCTGGATTACTGGCTCGCAATTCAAGATGATGAGCTCCATTTGGTATTAAGATGGCGTACGCGGAAGTAGTCGACTTTAAAAATCCACCGCCAGACCAAGGATCGAGCAGGCCGTTCGTGAAAATAACATTCGTGTAAAGAGCTCGTCTTCCGCCATATTCCATTTCGGCTATGTCGGCTCTGTCAACTCGCATTCCGAATTTTTTGAAACATTCATCAGAGTATTCCGTGAAATTCCACTTTTGCTCTTCAAACATGATGTTGTCCTTGGTGCACATTGGCATGATGAGTTCCGTACAGGCCTGAAAAACATAAATATAAAAGGGTACCTTTTTCACAAAAACTAGAAAAAAAAATTGTTTGGTGCAAACTGTTTTATTCCTCTTCAAAATAATCAAAATACTTTAGCATGAATTCAAAATAAATCCCTAAATATTTTATTCACTCTAAAATTGGTATCTAAAAAATATGGTTTTCGAAGGTTTCAATAAATTAATCTATACCACTCTGAAATAACTATTCTTCCATCCTCTACAACAGGCATGTGCAACTTAATCTAGACCGCGGGCCAGATTTATGATTCAAATTTATAAGGGACAGTGAAGACAAGCTCATATTTTACTTCAAGGAAATGATATTAAAAACGTTTAAACATTGTGAAGATGAAATGTTGTAATAAAAAATAACTCTTAAATACTTTTGTATATATTAAGCATTCAATTTCCCCCATTATAGATTTTAATTCGTTAGCAAATGTTTCGAAGTTACTACGATTTTTAAGATTTGCATGAATAGGAAAATGGTAGGTATTTCCTGTCCTTAGTTGATTCTCCCAGAGCCGTAACTTATTTTGGAATGATTTAATGTGTCCATAAACTTCATGACTAGTTGTTTTTGGGTGTGTAACATAGAATTAAATTCATTAAGATGAGTTTTAATATCAACAAAAAAATAGAAGTTTGTGTTTTTAGATCTTGTACAGGTTATGCTTTTATGTGCATAAAAATATGTACCTCATCTCTCAAATCAAATCGTGTCAGCGTACTTGTTTTGCCAACGCACATTACAAATAAAATATTCATAATCGGATTGAACATCTTCCAGAAATACATAGAATTGGCGGTGGTTTACAGCTCTTAACTTAATAAAATTTATAAACTAAGGAGTTCATTACATGCGTAAATTTCATTGATTTTGCACACAAACTTTGTTGATGTAGAATACAGTGGAATACACCTAATCCTCTGTATATAAAGTAAAAGAATATATAGTTAATGTTGGATAAAAATTATTCCTTTTATATGTTTAGTAATAAATATAAAATAATAATGCAGAATTAAATATCTGTTTTCGTTTCTAAGGGCCAGGTTTCATAAGATTTAAAAATCGGATTACATCAAGCTGCGGCCCGAAGGTTACACATGCAAAATTGTTGCGATGTGTCCAGTACAACCGAAGTCACAAGCCATCAATTTTTGGAAGTGTTTCGCGAACGAACAACTTTTCTGGGATTCGGTTCAGCTTGGGATATCCGTGCCGAATTTTTGGTTAGCTTTCGGTTCATATGAATATATCAAAATTTTGTCATCTGTTACTCTTTGCAGTTCCTGGCTTGATTTTTTTGATTTAAATAACCTGCTACGAAAATACTCGTCAAGTTGAAATCCCAGAAGATGCGATAACAGACAGCTCTAGGCAGACTCTAAAAGTAGAAGTAAATCTTCCAAAAAGTAGGAACTTCAGTTTTAAGATATGGATCTGCATCATGAATCACAATAAAGACTTAGCAAAATAAAATGCAAAGGTTGTCCCTATAGAAATCCTGGGAACAAATACAACTCATCATAGAGGAAAAGACTACGAGGCAAGAACAGCAAAAAAGAGGGGAAAGCTGACCAACAAAAATCTTGAATGAAGAAGTTGGAAGTTCAACTACAAAAAAGGATTAAATAGGTTCTACAGGACAGAAAAGATGTAGAGAAGTGAGGAAACAGGACAGGCTGTACGCGGAAAAGAGTAAACATATCTTCTGTATTAAAAACATTCCTTTACATTCAAATGAATTTAAATATAAATTTATTGAAGAAGCGTACTTACCTGATAATTCCATCCATTTTCATCTACGTTTGCACTCGACGAGTCAATATTAACACACTTAGTTTGTTTGGTATAATTCGTATAAACCTCTAGGGCGTTAGCCAAATACTGCAACACAGTTTTACCAGTAGCTGGAACACCCATTCGCTTGCAAAATTCCATTACTGGAAACGCAGGTAAAGGTGCCAAAAATTCAGTTGGATATGGATAGTTTACCATGGCCAAATTTGCGTAAACATCGCTCAACCAATACGTCAACTTGGTCACATCATCTTTAGATGACAGGGGGTTGCAGAGCTTTAAAGTATTCGACAACCATGTCTTCCCGTCATCCGTTGATGTTATATCCCTTAAATGACAAGATTAAAATGATAAATATAACTAATACCAAATACTAAACTGTTAATTTAAGTGTTATTTTTTTTTAAATTTATTAGGGAAAAAAGCGTGTTGTACACCTTGTATGCCTAATCTGAATATAATTAGCATTTTAAAAGTGTTTCCTTAATTGAATTCAATACGAACCTTATTTCTTTCCAGGTTTGCTTAATATTTTTAACGCAGGTGTGGTTATAGGACGATTCGAAAACACTAATCAAAATTTCGTTGAATTTGCTGCACGGCGTCATGTCGGTGAATTGATAAATTGGTGCTGAAGAAGCTAGGGCACCATGAACGCTACCGGGATACTTCATTCTTATCCAAGCAGACAGCATACCGCCATACGAACCTCCAAAAGCGATAACAGGACTGGGTTTTCCATTATTTTTAATTTTAAGGGTTTTCTGCATGTTTTCTATCAAAAAGACAAAATCTGCTAAGGCTTGTGTGGAAGCCAAATATCCCAGATGTTGCGGATCCGAAAAGGATTTGTTGCCATATGGCATGGATTCTCCATAATACCTTCAAAACAATAAAAGCGTGATTTAAACTTCATTCATTTTCGAGAAAAAGTAAGGAGCGATATCATTTTAAAATATGATGTTTGTGAATGATATTTAATTAATTTTGTAAGGAATTTATTGGTGAATTGTGTTGCCAACCGAAGTACGAACTAAAGACCTCCATTCATCAATACCATTACAAATTCCCATCGACTGGAACAATTTCAAAACAATAAAATTAAACTAATTAGTTAGTATTTCAGGATATATAGCTTCCGCTAGAAAAAAACAATTACATAAAAGCCTGCTTCACTTCAAACTGAATATTTTAAATAGAGTTATTAATTATTACTTTTCTCTACCTACATTTTATTTAACACATGGAAATTATGTATAGTGGGCATATATTGTTGACAAATTTATATTGTTTGGTTGACAATTATAACAAACGTCAAAAGGTAATAGTGACAAATGTCAAAAGGTGTATGAATATTGTTATTTATTATAGTCCTAAAATGGATTTTGTAGGTTATATTACTTGACAGGCAAAATTTTGCAACATCTTAATTTTGAGCGCATGTCGGTTGCCAAAGCGATTCAATTATAGCAGTGGATTTATGGAATTATACGGAGAAGTACTGTTGATTTCGGAGTACTCTAGAGGTTCATCTAGGTATATGTATTTAACGAATTAATACATCGAATTGGAAATTGTTATACGTATACCTATTTATACTGGGATATGAACAATAAAATTGGTCAATGGTGGTCATGGATTTTAAAATTATTGTCGTAGCGTGCATCGTACATTTAGGTATGTCATAATTTTTTGAATGTCAAAATCTGTTAAGTTATTGTGTTGAAGTTTTCTAATCCTGCACGGTTGTTGAATCATGGTTCTCACCACAGAGCACAAAACTTACATGATTGAAGCCTATTTTCGAAAGGGTGTGCTAGTTAATGGAACTTGGGAATACAGTCAACGTTTGTGTTTGGACAATTTTCGAGAGCACTTCCCAGCCGTAGCAGTATTACCGGACAATTTTTATGCATGCCTTACAAATTGTGTTGAAGTGTTTCGCGAAACTGGTTCTGTAACGAATAAAAACGGTGCTGGTAGACCAAGAGTTCGTACAGAAGAAGTTATTAATGACGTTCGTCAACGTATGGAAGAAGAGCCTACAAAACCTTTAGAACGTCTCTCTCAAGAAATTCGGCTTTCTTACGGAACATGCCAAACGATTGTAAAGAAGGACCTGAACATGCATCCATATAAGATGCAATCTTATCAAGCTCTTCTGCCTGCAGACCACCACAGACGCCTTGCGTACTGCCATTGGTTCGTTAATAATTTAATGAATGACGATCTGCTGAACTTATCTTCTCTTTCTGACGAAGCTTGGTTCCACCATTCGGGATACGTCAATACTCAGAATATGCGAATGTGGAGCACTGATAATCCGCATATTTTTATTGAAACGCTACTACATGCTCAGAAAATTGGTGTTTGGATGGCAGTTTCTCGCAGAAGAACAATGGAATTTGTGCAACAGTTAGACGATGATGAACTTCAATACGGTTATTTCCAGCAAGACGGTGCAACATCACATACTACACGAGAAAATCTTGCTTTTCTCCGCGAGTTTTTTGATGAGCGACTGATAAGTTTGCATACGGATGTTGAGTTTCCTCCGAGATCACCTTGTTTGACAATTATGCACAATTTTCTCTTTCCTTATTTAAAGAATAAGATTTTCGCAAATCCGATACATAATTTGCAAGAACTGCAACAAAGAATTGTTCAGCAATGTGCAACCATAACGACAGAAATGCTGCAAAACGCTTTTCACAGCATGAGGAGGTGCGTAAACTTGTGCATTGAACAAAACGGGGGACATTTTCAACAATTATTGTAATTTAGTTTTTCTGGTTAATAAAAACGTTATTTATTTCGTAACTTGTAGTTCATTATTATTGTACAGCTGAACTAAGTAAGTAGGTAACAAATTTGTAGGTTATTGATAATGTCAGTGTAGCTTGACAATGATTGAATTATTTCAAAAGGATGACTTAAACTAAGACAAGTGTTTTACATTCCATGACCAACATTGACCTATTTAATATTTGGTATCATAGTATTACAATATACAGCCTGATTTACGTAACATGCTCATTACAAAATACTCAACTTCGCGGTATATTATCAAAATAAATTTCAGTAGCCGGCTATTGTCACCTGCTATAAGGTTAGATAAAATACATCCAAAATGGCGACACTTACGTAAATACCTGAAATTGACGCCATCTTTGTTTTTTGAAAAGAAAAGTCTTCATAAAATTTTAGTTCTGTAATAAATTGTGACAGTTTCGACACTTTACTATTATAGGTTTTGATATATGTTATAATTTTCGGCAAACGCGCGGACCATTTCAGAGGCCCTTTGCTACCAATCCAATAATTAGCAAGAGTTTGGTCCAAAATGTTGCGTACTAGCCTGATATAGTGAGGAGACGCTCCATCCTGTTGGTACCATAATAAGTGATGTAGCAAGTCTGGATGCACTGGATTTGGGTATGCGGGAATTAACTTGTCCGTCACAAAATTTAAATACACATCTCCTTTTAAGTTACCCTCGAAAAAATATGGACATAAAATTCTGTCATGGCACTATTCCCGCCCAAACGTTGACTTTTTGTGGATTCTGCGTTGATGTAGTCGCATCCAATGGGAATTTTTGAGGGCCAACTACAGTATATTTTGACAATTAACTTCTCCATGAAGGGTAAATGTTGCTTTATCCTAAAACAATATTTTGGCCAATAAACCGTAATTGGATTGTACATGTCCACCATTCTTTCGTAGAACTCTAAGCGGTGATTTGGATCATCGTCACTTAATTCGTGGACCAGCCTAACCTTATATTGATGCTATTTTTCAATTTTTAAATATTTTATCACTGATCTCTGACACTCCGTTGTCCAGTGTCCAGATCTAATTTTTCGGTATGTTCGATGTGGAGTTTTTTGTAGGGCGAGTAGCGTATCAATCATAGTGTCAAAGGGAATCTTCGGCCTTCCAGTCCTAGGCCGATCCCTAATATTCCATTTTTCTCAGAGGTTGATTTCTATTTTACTAACTGCTGATACGGTGACATTTTTAACATGATATTTATTATTAAATAGGTAAAGCGTAGACTTCTGTCTGAGAAGGGCGTTTACCACCACAACCGAGCATAATTAAGATTTCGCTCCTTTCTTTTTCATTTAAACGTACCATTTTGTTTTTAACCTAATTTAGAACTTAATAAATCAAACGCAATAAGGCAGCTTATTCAAAATTTGACTCACCAAACTGATTAACCACAATTACAACTATCTGACAGACGATAAGCAAAAGCAAAAACATCACACGAAAAACAGTCAAACAGAGATTATTTTAGTCATGGAATGTTGAAAGTTATTTTGTTCTTGATTAAATCAACCGATTTAAAAAATTCTTTCACTGTTAGATAGAGGATGAAACGATTTTTTCGAAAATGTAAAATTTGACCCCTGTTGCCATTTAAATTTTTCAAGTTGTTCCTCGTTACGCCGCCACTGCCTGGGATAGCAAGGTATAATTTATGCCAGAAGATATGGTTTTAAAAATAAAAAAGTAGGGATAAAATAAGATAAAAAATTAACGAATTTTATATTTACATTCACACTGTTATACACACAAATGAGACTTTTTTGTTTTTGTGGACGAAGTCTGTTGGAATGCCTCTTTCGCGTGTGAATCTAGTTACTTTCTTATACGTAGTAAAGGGAAGTATAGTGATGAGGAACATTTTCGACCTCGAGATTTTTGTAGAAGTTCACGTTTTGAAGTCTCCTGATACCCAAAAAGTGTTTTTTGAAGTGTAAACTTCTTTAGGCGCGTTGCGCTGATTGTAGACAGTGAACAAGACTGACCCGTCACGCTCGAATATGAAATGCTAGGATATGTAACGCTCGTTCGGGTAATGTCGGCTCGAGTCGACTAAGGGAACAATTTTATTATTATTCAATTTCAATTAAATTGAAATTTAAATGAATAAATAAATTCATGTCCCAGAACAGGTTCGATCCCGAGACCGCACGGTTATGAAGCCGATACGTTACCATTAGACCAAGAGCGGGACAGTAAAAAGTATTTATATCGTCTCTTTATACATATACATACGTCCGAACCGACCAAACGAAACGGACGCTCGCGTAAATGTAATAAATGTGCGAATATGTTTTATTTAATACGTTACTGAATATTATATGCGTGTATTTCGTATTATCTACGGTATTATTAACCTCGCCTTGATGAAGTTTACACTTCCGCCGTGTGGTTTTAAGCACACTCATTCTTCTTGTTTTTTAAAATGTCGGTGTCTCTGTGTGCCTCTCTGTGTGTGACCACCAAATACAAAATTTGGAATTGACAGCAATAGCTATTTGAGGGCTATCAATTCCAAATGTTGTATTTACGAGTATAATCTCCCTCTTGAGATCTGATTAGAATTTCAGTAAAATCGGCAGACCGGAAGTAATAGTTTACTTCAGTGAAATAATCAAATTTTGCCAATATTTCGTCAACTGCTAAGTTTAAACAAACTTAATAAAAAATTCGTATGTACTCAAAATTAAATTTTAGAAGAATTTTATTATAAAAGTTTTTCAAAATTTCTACCGGAAGTACGTCTTTTACTCTTATCGAAAATCAGTTCTTTGCGAATATTTCGCAAGTCATGCTTTATAGACAGGTACATTACGAGTATAATGAAGTATTTAGAACTTAATTTTCAATACTTTTTGTATAAAAAAAAATTCAAAATTCGGACCAGAAGTAACACTTTATCGAATACGGATTTTTTGCAAATATGTCGTAAATTATTTTAAAGAATCGTCAGTTTCTCGCATCAATGCTTCAATGAGTTCTCTCTGATCTTTTTCTAAAGCGTGTTGGACTAAATCATACTATAAATTTGTTTTTCCTTTTACACATTTCGTAATTTATTTATAAACTTAACGTTGGTTGTAAAGCGTTATAATGATAAATTTTAATAGAAATTACGTGGTTACTAAAATATAAACGATATAGTTTTACACAGAAAAACATTAATTTTATCATTATGTTGATATACACATTTTATTATACCTACTTACCTATGTTCAGCAAAAATTACGAGTGCGTTGAAAGCAGGAGCTATTTCCCATAGAAATCCAGTATTTTGTGCGAACGTCACGACTGGCCCTTCATTACCAGTATAAAAGAATACTGGTCCGCCATTTGACCAATAAGAATCGTTAACCAGATATCTCAGCTTAAAAGTATCATTATTGGAAAAGCTGAAAAGAAGTGGAATATAAGTCACAAAATAATATAAAATAAGAGATTTATGTTTATAAAAATTATAAAGAGTTTGCCTGAGTTAAGAATTATTTAACTATGTATTGTTACGTTAATTTTGAACAGTGCTGTATATTTTAGAATTTGTTCCCTTCATTTATTTTGGTACAATTATTGTTTTGTTTTTGTTGTCATTTTACGTTAGTAATTTTCGCTAGAATTATTTTATTCATCACTTTAATATATTTAGTAGTGACGAACGTCTAATTTTAGGTTAAAGATGAATCAGTTAAATTTCCGATTTATTGGATTGTCCCGTCATCTGTTGGCGAGAACGATCTGTATCGTTTAGTAGATGTCTACTTCTTGGCTTCTTCTTAATAGCGTGTTTAAGTCGACCGCGGTTAAACAACTTATTTGTTTTCGCTTAAAAGTTAACTGATGCGTAGGCAGTTTTGGTTACGATCGTCTACATTTTCGTAATTATCCTTTATTTAAGCATTCTTACTTTTCTTTTGATTAGAGAATCTTCTTTTTCCCTCTTTTGTAATTAGTAGACTTCTTATTCCTTCCTTTTGGTTTATAAGTATCGACGGTGTATTTAAGTTGTAAGTGTTGGCACAACCGTGACCCGTAGTTCCCGTGTTTGTCATTGAGTGCTATTATCGCGGGGAAATTTGCGCGTTGCCTGATCCATTTTGATTTTCGATCGTTATCTGGAAGAGAGGTAGGTAGGTTTTCGATAGTTATTCATCCGTTGCATATTTTGGTGCATGTTGCATTTTGGTTACCGAAGAATTTATGCTAATGCGGATAAAATTGTAGTGATCATTATTAATCTATTATTCCGTTGAATATTTTCCTTTTGACGTATCGTCCGTTAATTAAGAAGCCGATCGATTAAAAAGCCATCTGGTAAGCATTTTTTTCTTTTTGATTTTCCGTTAATTAAAATTATTAGTAATGTGTTTAGTTTTTCCTTGTAGCTTCTAATTTTATGCAGAAATTTTCGTATTTAACGTTAAAAGATTGGAACTTGGAACACCTGGCGGAGGCTGCTGACCTCCATTTTGAATTTTGGTATTCCGAGGACCGCTTTTGTATTTTACGGAAGAGTTATTCTATCATCGAACTAGCGAGCTAAGGTTCTTATTTCTTCGTACACGAAGTATAATTTTCCTGAAGTCCCGAACCAAGAATTATTTCCGTTATCCTCTGCGTATTCGACCACGCCCATTTATAATAAGATAAGTGTTTTTTTGTCGTCTTCCCAATTATTTGTGTACTAAAACTCTAAGTTACCGTTAGTTAATTTGTAGTGTAATTCTTAAATTAATTTCTTTGTACCGTAAGATACACGGCTCTGAAATTAAGTTATTTTCCCCGTTGGTATCATGTTATCGGAGCTAAGAACGTTGTTGTTTCTCAATTAGCTTCATTTAAGCATTTTATATTTAGAATCTTTGCCAGTTTTAATTTGACTTGGCAAAAGAAAAATTCTGTTTACGAGTTATCGTACAGTTTGTAAATTTAAATTTGCTGTTGTAGGCCTTAAGCCGGAATTTCATTAAATAGTATTTTAGTCATTCAATAGTTATGTTTCATTCTATTGTATGTACGTTTAAATTTTTATACAGTGTGGTCACGCACTGACTCTTTTGTGTAACTATTTGTAAAGCCTGACATCTCTCGCTATCGCTAGCATTAATTTTATTAAATAATCGAAAGCTTTTTTTAATGTTTTGTTTATGTGCGATATACAGGATGTTCAAGTACGTCTGTCACTTTAATTGTTTTTTTTTCTTGTACTATATTTTATTTGATAATAGAATTAGATACGCCTCTCGTAACCTGCTGCCAATATTTAACTGTATCATAATTAATTACCTATTTCTATTTTCACTAATTAATTTTATAATTCGAACAACCTTTATTTTAAATTAAATTGTCTGTTGTTGAGAATTTGTGGGTTTGTTCTGACTTTTGCTACCTTGACTACACAACTGGTTTTCCTTACGAATCAAAGTACATTTTGGGAAAGGGAATATTACACAATAGGAAGGTCGCGTCCGAAAATTCATCCAACTGAGATTCTGTGTAAATCCGCGACCCACAAGACCGATTGAGCTGGAGCGCAATTCCTTTTTCCATATTTTACATCTGTACGCAAGGGTAGTATCAGGTAAGACATCCTTGAGGTACAAAAATTATTCCGAAATTTGGTGAATTATTTTGCGGTGTTACAATTATTTTAGCTTGACCAAACCGTTTTGTTATCAGTTCCGAACGGATGATTTGTAATTATTTTAGTTTCGCGACGACGCCATTTGTTTGCGCCTTTGTTGAATTGTCAACTTAAATTCTTGGGGGACGTAGCAGTATAATGACGCTAATGTAGTTTATTTAATTGCTCTTAATCAACATTCCTATAATAATAAGAATCATCATCCATAACACCAACATTATAATGTGGTGTACGAAAGATAAATTAAATCGCAGGAGTGCGAAGTAAAATAATAGATAGTACTTACAGCTAAAACTGAAGACATTATTCATTTTTTCGTTCGACATCTAGGCAATTCAAGTTATTATTTTTAAGGTTTTTTAAACATCAGAAGTCTAGTTGATATCAATTAAGCCAACAATTTTATTATCGAGGCGTATCAAAGCATCCTAACTCAATATTTCTGTTTCCACAGGGTATCATGAACACAGAAGAGCATTTTACTTTCTTATAGTCACTATAAGGAAGTATTGTGCTGACGAAAATGTTCGATTCCGAGATTTTTGTCCACCTTTTGAAGTCCCCTGATACCAAAAATATTTCTTTGAAAAATGTCAGTCTCTCCCTCTGTGTGTATGTCTGTGGTCACGATAACGGACAAACTGCTAAAGCTATCAATACCAAACCTTGTATTTAAAAGTATACCTAATTATTTTCTTAAGAGATGATTAGATTTTCAGTAAAATTGGTAGACCAGAGGTAACAGGTTTCTTCACTGACAAAATCAAATTTTAACAATATCACGTCAACTATTCTGTTGAAACAAATTTCTAGGAAATAGGAAAGTACTCAGAAGTAAATTTGAAATTTTTTTATAAGAAATTCCTGCCGGAAGTAGGTCTTTTATTTTTATCGAAAAACAGGTTTTTGCAAATATTTCACAAGTCATGCTTTCTAGGCAGATACATTATAAGAGTATTTAAAGCTTGATTCTGAATAATTTTTGAGTAAAAGAATATCAAAATTTGGACCGAAAATTACACTTTTACTCTTACCGAATAGCAGTTTTTGCAAATATGTATCTGTATAATTAACCATTCTATAGAGATTTAATAAGAGTATAGAAATACATGCTTAGAACATGATTTTGAATCAAAAAATTCAAATTCGTAAATAATGTTCACATTTACTCAAGGTTTATAGATGATAAAAGTATTTAAAACTTAATTTGGAATAAATATTGAATAATTTTAAAGGCAAATACATATAAGAAAGTCATGTGGCGTCCACACCTCGTTTTTAATTTACTGACGTTGGTTTCCTGGACAAAGAAAATAAATATTATAATAGACTGGTCCGAGATATGCTCAAACTTGCATCACGAACATAGAAAACAAATACTGAAAACTATGGAATGTTTTATCTTAATATTAAAAATTCGTAAAAATCAAAATATGTAAGTTTGGATATCAGCATATCTCCATTCAAATTTAATGCTATTTATATTTACATTTACCAACAACGGTCAAAATTAGTGCGATTTTTCTTGGTTAATATTCTTCATTATTCAAATTTGACGCCGTTTTTCTCCTACTTCCCCTAGGCTATACCGCGAGATTATTTTTTTAAAATGTATTTTAGAGTTACATTCTTATCTTTATTTATCACGTTTTTTGAATACATATCCATTTAACACGCCAATTATAAGATATATTGTATCAATTCATAGTTAACAATACAAAGACGAAATTGACGGTCTTTCACATTAATTTTATTTTACAATTACAAGAATTAAGATGCGTTAATACTATTGTCGTGAAGATGCAGTGAAAAATCAGAAATCTTAAGGTTGTCTTACAAGACTCAGAGCTTAAAGACGACCTAGTAATTTCAATGATGCTGCGCCTGCAAAATAATTCACTTACTTATCGGAGGATTTTAATTAACTGTACACCAAATTAAATGATTGCGAATAGGTTACTAAATGGACTAATAAAGTCACGTATAGTCGGATTCAAGAAAGATGATCCCTGCGTCATTTTTTAATATCGTATGATTCAAATCAATACTTCGCCATCATGATAACTACTGTAAACTACAAAATGAACATGGAAATTATAATGATGACATCCTACGTTAACTGTACACCAAATTAAATGATTGCGAATAGGTTACTAAATGGACTAATAAAGTCACGTATAATATATCGTTAAGAGCTTTAAGCCTACAGTCGAAAGCAAAAAAAAAGTAGACAAGAAATCTCGTACTTTGTAAACCTGGTTTTATTTACTTGTCATTAATGTCAAGTCATTATTCTATGGCAAATCAAATAATTATCAAAACGTCTTCTATCTGATTAATACAAATCAAAATAATAATTAAAAAACATCATGAAGAAATATATGCTTTAATATCTGGTTATAGACCAGTTTTTGTTTAAAACTTCTTGCAATCTATTTGGAATAGAGTTATAAAGGTTGGTACAAATATTTTTATTTACATTCTTCTATGCTGTGTGAACTATTTCTAAGGTCTTCGATTTAATTTCTTTATTTCTTTGATCATCAGACACATTTTCGATAATATTTAAATCAGGACTTCTTGGCGGAAAATCCAACACGTTGATGTTATTTTCTCTGGACCATGTTTTCACTCTGTCCGATGGATGGGGCAGTTATCCTGTTGAATTATAAAATTGCGATTTGGAAAAAATAGCTCCAGTGAAGGCAACATCACATTACATACTTAGAATGTTGATATAAGCCTCTGAATTTAACTTTCCTTCTATTTCCCATAACATATTATTTCCTTTCCACAATTTCACGTATTTTGAAACCGTTACTCAAATCTGCAATAACACTGACTTTATTATCTTCATTTATGGAAGGCATTTTGATAATAGTTTAATATAAACTGTAAGGTTGTCAATTTTGATAGATAACCAAATTTTGACAAGTAACTTTGAAGTCGCTATCACACTAATCATTTTGAGAAAGTCTATAACAGAAACCAGTATTTTTGTCAACTTTTTTTTTGCTTTCGACTGTAACTGTCAAAAATTTTTTTTCAAATATAGGTACTTCATTTTTAGTAATTCTGATAGAGATGTTTATTTTGAAAACACAAGAATGTATCACAAGTATACGCTTGTACTACGTGAGCATTTTGAGCTGTCCTGGGTTGGCAACAAAAAGTATTATCGAAAACAAGGAAATATTTACTTCCATGAATTGTCCATACTAAATTTACATGTCAAATGTCAAATGTCAAAATCAAAATGAAAAATAAAGTGCAATTACTATATTTCTAAAAATTTCTTTCATATAATTCAACTTAAAACTAACCCTATTTCATTGACATTTATCACAGGAAAATTTTAAATAGTAAACCTAATCAAAAAAATAAATAAAAAAGGCTTGCCAATTAGGTACACTGTAATAACTAAATTAATTTGGCTACGAAAACAAGTGACAAATAATAATCTCACAACTTGTCAAATCGAACTTCAAAAAATTCTGAAACGAACGAACAATGTTTGGGCATGCTTTGAGTTTATTTTGAGTGAGGTTATAGTGCTTAGCAAGCCTAACAATTTTTTCAGCTACACTAGCGGAGCAGAGATCCTCCAAGTCGATGCAAAATTCAGCGGATAGTAGACAATTTTCGGAGACATGGGGCTTCAAGAAACCGAAACAAAATCCACATCAACTTGGGGATGAAAACTTCCTGGTGAAAAGTTGTCTAATGCAAATATGTACGAGGGTTGCGCATGGATGCCGCCAATGTTCAGCGGTAAATGGAGCGCAGTTTGAGCATAGACGATGTTAGTTATTTTTTACTCTTTCTTTGTATTTTTTATTTGCCATTTAGCAGCATATTCATAAGCATTTAATTTGGCGTATAGATAAATTATAATCTTCCGATGAATAATTAAATTAAGGGAGTTATGGACCCCTTTTTTTTTGGAGACTGTAGAATTTCCAGGCTAAAAAGAATAGTATTATATAAAAAAAAAAGTTCAATTACCCAAACAGGCGATACACGTCATATGAAACGTCACTGTGATGTCATAACAGTGTTGACAAATAACGTTGCTTTGAGCAAGCTGTACTTTGAAAATAATCTGTGGTTAGGACTAGGTTGACATTTTAAAATATTAGCACATACTATTAATATGTTTTAAATTATTCGACTATATCTACAAAAAATATAAACAAATTCTAAATACATGTGAGTTTATTTATTTTAGACTACATTCACAAAAATAATATACACAAAATCTATATATTATTATACATATTAGTGATTAAAAAACTCGTAACATTGCGATAAGCATATGATAAAAAGAAAATAATATTAAGTTGAAATGCTAGTTTTCTTCATCCTTTAACACTGTCTTCTGAATCGGAATCATTTACATTAATTATAAAAGGTAATATATCTTGTCTCTCAAAACCTACTTCTCTATCCCACCATTTTTGAATTTCAGTTTCACAGTGGTTAACGCTATTTGCCCAAATGTCTGGTGTTACTTGTGTTAATGCCTCTTTCCACAGTTTTATGCATTCGTCCACTTTTCTACCATATTTTCCAATGTGATTGTTATAGTATGTTTTTGTTATTCCCCACACTAGTTCTATGGGGTTAAATATACAATGGTAGGGTGGAAGTCGAAGAACTACGTGCCCATACTTCTCTGCTAAATCATTGGTTTCATATATAGTTGGTGGTTTATGCCTTTACGTAAAGACATAAATGAAATTATTGAATAAAATAATTAAATATATATGTACTAACCGTTTAACTAAATCCAGTAATTGTATTTTTAAAGCAGCTCCGTCATAGTCAATGTTATTATTGGTGAGCCATGTCTGAATTTCATTTTTAGTGGCAGATGATGTTGGACTTTTATTTTTAATAGTACTGTGGTAACTGGCATTATCCAAAACAATTATGGACGGCTCTTTTATACTTATAACAAGTTCGTGTTCAAACCAGTATAAAAAGTTGTCTCTGTTCATATCACCGTGATAATCTAAATACTGACTATTTGTCGGAAATATTAGGTCTGTTCCAGGAATAAATCCATTAGAACTACCTGCATGTAATACAATATATCTAAAACAAGATAATATAATAAATATACATAAGATAAGAATATGTTATTCTTAGAAATATAATGTACCTTTTTCCACCTACTTTTGAAGCTTTTGTGGTTTCTATAGATTCATTTTGCCAAGATTTACGAATTGTTCCATCTTGGAAAACCCAGGTTTCATCAAGGAACACAAACTGGCGAACATTTTCATGTTTCATACGAACATATTGTTACAAGAATGTAACACGTTTTAATACAATTTGTGGTAGTTCCATTAAAGCTCGTTTAGGATCATCCTTCTTGTAATTAAAACCAATATTGTGTAATACTGTCCGTAAAGATGACTTGCCACCAGAAAAGAGTTCCTTTTCTTTAAGAGTAATATTCAGTGAATGAAGCGTGATATGTTGTTCTGTAAAAAACTCAAATATTAATTTTATAAACGTAAATCCTTAAGAACTTACTGTTTCTATACATGTCATATACTGTATTTCTTATTGCACACTGAGTAAAGTCATCAACATTTACAACAGGCTTACTTCTAGGCCGTTTTCGCTTTGGGCTAGATGGTCCAACCCCCTGTTTTGATGTAGATAATATTTTATTTACAGTAGCAATGTGAATATTTAAAGCACTTGCTACTCTCTAAATGAAAAATATTATTATTAAAACGTTTATTGTATAAACTATAAATAACAGAAAATATTACCTCTCGAACTGCTGTTAGGGGTAGCAATGGCGCATTATTATCGCGTTCTTTTTCAAAATACCCGATTAAAGAGAGAATTATTTCTTTCGCTTGCATACCTAACGGTTTAGGCATGATTTAGTTGTGAAAACAACTGATTGTTAAAAATGAAATCGGCGTATAAATATAGTAAAAATGGAAGAAATACGTATGATAATGAAGTGACTGAAAAATGTAAACAACTATGACAGTATGACATTTGACAGAATAAAATGTTACCATTTTATATGTTGCAACGGCGTACAGTTCTGGTAACATGAAACGTTACCGGAAGCTAGAATAATATTAGGATTAGTAGGTATTATTGTACTTTAATGTTACTTGGACCGAAATTATTCTTTATGACGTGTATCGTCTGTTTGGGTAATCGACCCATATCTATCTTGTGTAATTATTACAAACCTGTGATGAAATTAAAATATGCGTTATCTGAAGAGTGGAATATGTTGTTTGTTTGTTGACAGTTGTTCTCACTATTTGTATTAGGTACCTTTCCTATTAGGTCGAACAGATTGAGTATTCAAACAAATTAATGATAGATTACATACCTATATCGGTAAATAATGACTTTTTCTTAAATTCTGCTATATAAATACCTTTCGCTTAAGTAATTTTTAAAATAATTCCACCACAATACGAATTTTGAAATATTCGTATTACTTACTGATACATATTTGCGATGAAAAGAACTGTGTTAAAAATATAGTTTGTTAGATAAATTATACCCCATATTTGCAAAATAGTAATATAAAAGATTAAATACGACAAGCATTTGAAAAAGTACCTAACACCAGATGTATGGTACGCATAATGTCAACACGTTAAAGGAATTGAGGACCATCATTCTTTTAACCGAATCAGATAGTGAAATACAGATGTAGAACATGGTAATTAGTTTATTTTTGTATATAAAGCTTGTTTATACGTATGAAAACATTGTATACCTACTTAACTTTGTATTTTTATATCAATACTATATTATAACCTAACATTTCTTACTTTTATTTCAAATGTAACACAGAGAATAATAAATTGTAATGTATCTCATATAGCAATTCTTAAACTTATTTAAAGTTCAATAAACTTTATAGTGAATCGTAATATTGAATACATAACATAACCCACAATAAACATGATTTATTTACCTCTCTGTGCGGAAATATAAAAATAAGTGGTTGTACATATTTCAAAAATACGATTGGTTGATTAGAAGAAATTTAAATTTCACGCCATAAACTTTTGTATCAGAATGTAACATTTGAAACGGTCAATTCTGTTGGTCTGCACAAAAAACCGGATGTCATATAATAATAAATACATCTGTATAAAATACCTGCTTATAGTGTGGAATAAAATGACATACAAACTTTAATTATAAATGTTATATTCCAGCATATTTTTTTGCTATACCACATTATCCAAATACACAAACTTATCAACAAAGAATCGTCAAATCAATTTAACATTATTAAATACTAACCTAAAATGATCAACAGGTGTATCGATATATTTAGTAACATAAACATACGTCTCACTGGCACAAACCGCAACACAAAGAAATAAACAGAAAAGTATACGATTCATTTTCACGTCAATGTGTTTACATGTAGAATTACCGCATAATATTAATAGAATGTTGTAGTTATCACGACTTTTGAACTGTGATAAGAACAGCGAACGCTCGGAAGAACAACAATCCAACCACTGCGAGCCATTTGCTTACAATATTAAACTAACTAATATAGTATTATAAGTCGTATATTTTAACGTTTGTAGCCTGGCCAATACGTAACGTTTCTAAATACAAATAAACTAGAATTAATTCAACAGGAAGACCACTGTCTCGTTTCATCAAATTTGATTTAATTAGATATTAAATTATTCTTCTTGAATATATCTCATACATGACGTGTTAAGCGTCATCTATTTGTTGTTAGACGAAACTGACTAAATAATCTCATAGTATGGATTTAAACTTGATTTAAACATATAATCATATGATTTAAACTATATACAATTTAGCAATGGAATTCGGATAATGTACCTACCTACTATTAAAGCAAAATATGTCCATATTTTTTTTATTTTGTCTTTTTTTAATAGGTATCTTGGTAATTTTTAATACTGTCACTCAAGTAAATCCACAGCCAAAGTGAAGTATAATCCGTTGTCAAAAATTCATTGGAAAAATTAAGATAAAAATACATCGTATTCAACATACAATTAGGTTATACTTTTGCATAATTGTTAGCAAAGCTTAATAAATCTGACTTTGCATATTTCCGGCAAATATTTTATGTCTACACAACAAATTGATATACTCCCTTAATTAAAGGTTAAACTGTAGACAACTTCATATACCTAGATCTAGAATTATATTTTGGGATTAAATATAAGGATTAGCCCTCTTGCATTTCCGTAAAGTAAGATAGGTACCTATATAGAAAAAGCATAAAGTTTGTAGATAAATAAATTAACTCTAGGTGGGGTTTAGGTATGGAAGGAATATTCCAGCTCGTCAAAAGTGTTTATATATAAGTACTATTAAAATGTAATTGTTGAATTAGGTTAAAAGCATATCAACCCTTCGAGTTGTCATAGTCCAGACGTGTTTTATGGGTATTGAAGATGTAATGCAACTGGAGGAATAAAGTAACATAACAAAATTACTCACAAAAACACCGCTATCGGAACTTATTTTTATTTTAAGTGATATTTCAAAACTTTTTTTACGTTATTATGTTATAGTATTGATAGAGAATGATATAATAATTTTTCAAGTTTATAAAGCAATATGAAAGGTAAATAAGACGATTAGCTGTATTGAGTATTTATATATTTGCTACTATGGGGAAGGGGCAACACGCGTCATCAACTGAGAAAGATGGCTGCCTGGAGAGTAAACTAAACTGACACATTACTTCCTGAACTGTGTTCCTGAAATAAAGTAAAAATGCCAACGTTTTGTGCCATTGTAAAGTGCGGTTCTGTTGGAGGAAAAGGAACCCCGATGTATAGATTTCCATCTAAATTTGATAACCGTGGCCGACTTTGTAAAATTTCGTGCGAAAGGTTGGAGAAATGGATTGCAGCTTTAAAACGTGAAGGTCTAACAGAAAGTAAAATTAAATACGAAAGAGTGTGTGGGAGGCATTTTATTTCAGGTAAGAATTTTTACTCGATGAAACTTCAATAACAAAATACGTATTTCAGGGACAAAAGCCAACTTAAATGACACATGCAATCCGGTCTGGGTTCCATCTATAAATATGGGTTATGAGCGTCCATCATCATCAAAACCTCTATGCCTAGAAAGATTCCAGCGATTAAAAAACAGGAAAAAGCAAACAGAATCTGACAACATTATCTGAGCCAGTATTATCACTTCGATTTTTAGAAAAACTACAAAACCACAACGAAAATGGCTATTACAGGTGATTAAAACTATTTAAAACACGTAATCACTACTCGAAAGTACTAAAATGAATGCCGTGAATGAATGTGTGTTTACGTGTTTATTCTCCAGGCAGCCATATTGGTCACGTGATGCCCGTTCCCCATAGTCCGTCTCAACCTTATTATGCAGTACAGGTTTAATAGGGATATTGCATCTCTTATTATCTTTAGTAGTCTCTTAATAACGCCATCTTTATATCCGGTTGCCTTGTTGCAAGTTCTGTTATGCAAAGTATATGGGTATATGTGTAATCGTTGCTGTCATTTGTCAGTTTTTGCCGTAATGTGTAAACTTTTATATTGTCTTTAATTTATCTATATATAATTTCTGTTAAATCGTTCCTTTTAGCAAGCATATTATCTTTTTCAAGCATTTAAAAGTAAGTATGCATACCTATATCTATAATTCTGATAAACGTGATACCCTATATACCTACATATACATATTTGAATTTTAAAAAGTGGGACGAAAGAGTATTCTTATTGAAAGAGATGACATCATTAGGTGAAGACATAAATACTTACGAGACATTAGAAAATTCCGATACGAAGGTATAGTTTATCATTTAATTTGTTATACTTTTATGTTCATTACGCAATTTATTATTTGCTTGTGTTTGATTGTGATTATTTTATTTTTAGGTAGAACTATAATAAATACTGATGAATCATGAGTGAATGCAGGACACTCGGTAAATAAAAAGGGGACTGACGCTATTGTTCAAAGCAGTCGACAAGCTTTTACACAAGGACTCAGCACTGGTTTAAAATCACCAAGTGGTCTTGGGCCTTGATTTCCATCAATTCATGCTGGAGGCGAGCAAGGTTTTGTTGTTGGTGCTGAATGTACATTTCTTTGTAAGAAAAATACTGCTGATGTTCATAGCGAAATGCGATTGGTTCAAGAATAAATTGCTTCCAAATATACCAGAGCACTCGGTCTCGATAATGCCTCATATCACACGACAAAATTAGAAAAGTTTTCAGCAGTAGCACGGAGAAGACCAAATTATTGAATGGCTTGCTGAGAAGAATATACCACTTGATAATGACATGTTAAAAAGAGATTTACTGGCTTGTGTGTCAGAGGTTAGATCTCAGTATGACAGAAACAGAATTAATGAATTTGCAAAGAATAAAGGGCATCACGTTCTTCGGTTTCCATCTTATCATTGTGATTTAATCGCAATTGAAATGGTGTGGGCACAAGTTAAGCACTACGTTGAAATACACAATACGACATTCAAATAGAGAGATATTGAACAATTAATTGTGGAGGGTTATCAGAATGTAACAGTGAACAACTGGCAGAATTACATTGGCCCCTGTAACAACTTGCTAGACGATGTTGAAGAGTTTATAATTAACATCACACATTCATCATCAGATCAAGATTCTTTAAGTGATTGAAGAAAAATAAAACAATATGTGTACCTACTCCTTTGTATGGTCATGGTTAGTTTTTTCATAAATGTTATCATGTATTATTAACTTGTTCTTATAAATGGGAAAGTATGTTTTTGCAAAATGAATTTGTGTCTTTAAATGTGTATAACGTAATGTAGATTAACATATTAATATTCAATAAGACTATATAAGCCATGTAACATATTAAAAAATAAAAGTATATGTGTATGTGTGGTTATTGTTATTCTTTTCATAAATATTTATTATTTAAGTTGTTTTTATAAATAGAAAAGTCTTTTTATGAAAAATAAATTTGTGATTAACTTTGTCTTGGTCAGAATTTATAGTGGATAGTTGATTAAGATGTCAATATTCAGTAACGAAGAAAATTTTATACCTTAAGTGTTTCTTTGAAATATTAATTTATTTACTCTGGCTTACTATATTCAGTTAGATTCTAAATACTTTTCTACAGAACAATCCCAAAGGATTATATTATTACAAATATTTTAACTAATCCATCTTCCCATATATTCTCCCCTTTTAGTGTTTCAAATTAATATTAATTTTTTGTATGCATCAATTGAATGACAAACAGTCGTATAGGTTATGTTTTGAGTACAAAAAATGTCAGATATTGAACCGGAACTCTAACGACATTATACAATGAGACGATTTGGCAACCATGAAATCAATTGCCATAAGACCTATACTGCATAATAGGGTTGAGACGGACGTAGGTCCTTCTCATTTTCCTTAATAATAAATAGTTTGTTGATGTGACAGCGTCTCATAGTTAACCATATGGTTATTTGACGAATTTAAATCTTCTATTTGATATTTGAGATTATCAAGCACATTAACAAATATATACATCACAATATACCTATTACATTCACTAAACTTTATTATTTCAATGATTTAATAGTAGCTACTAAAGTTACAATTTACTTCTCTTAAAATATGTCATATACTTACTTACTACCTATACAGTTGTCTGGAATATGTGACTTCTGCTATCAAATATGGCTGCAAGAAAGCCACGCAGGTATATGTAGATACATAATCAGTGACTGTGGTATCCGTGGTAGCTCGTATAGATTGACATATATATGTGTTTAATATGGAAAGGAGGAAATGCACCAGGACTCCGAACCCCACAAGACCCAGAGAGAAGACGGACAGAAAACCCATCCCTGAACTGCGAAACGGGCAGGAGGGGGTGACGATGAGTAGGTGATTACCTCTCATACTTGCAAGGAACGTCCCCTTCTGTATAAATATACTTTTCAATAAGTACGAGTACAGCACCAGGGCTCAGAACCTCACAAGCTATTCAGACTTCTGAAGATGGACAGAAAACACATCCCAGAACTGCGAAACAAACAGAAGAGGGGCGACACAAACCTCAAGAAGGCCAACCTGCTTGCAGAAACCTTCGGAGGGGTTGTATGGATAAAATTACCTGATTAGTTTCATGAGATATAATACATAAAGAAAAATAATCACATTTGGAATTTAGGATATTATTAATGACTATTTCTCTAAATTAATATACACATATCCTTTTTATTTAAAACAAAAATGATTATTTTGTGAACTATTGTTGGTAAGAAGAGTAGCTACTATCTGCAATACTCAATCCACATTTATGTAGAATGTCCTGTGAAGGCCAAACGTTTAATTCAAAATATAAATATTTAAAGTCACAGCAATATGTGATAAAAACACTGTGATAAATTTGTTTAAACTTAGTAGTTGACAAAATATTGGCATAATTCGATTTTTTCACTGAAGTAAACAACTGCCGAGAGAGAAAGAGAGAGAGAGAGAGAGAGAGAGATAAAGAGAGAGAGAGATAAAGAGAGAGAGATAAAGAGAGAGAGAGAGAGAGAGATGGAAAGAGAGAGAGAGAGAGAGGGATGCTTAAAAAATAGTATATTAAAATACAAGTTTCATAAGACACGATTTTTGCGCACGCGTTCAAGTTTAGAAAACGAGCCGCTAGGCGAGTTTTCTAAAGAACAAGTGCGCAAAATGTCTTATGAAACGTGTATTTTATACTATTTTTTCTATTTCGGTTATTAAAAGTTCAAAAAAGCTTAAAATAAGAGACATGTTTTGTTCGAATATTTTAGAAATTTTGCTTTTTTGAAGTTGGTTACTCTGGTTTTTAAGTAGAACGTTTTAAATATTTAAATATCGGTGGTGCTATATGTAATTGTGTTTAAAATTCAGACTGATTTATACAATTAATTATTTCAAATTATCAACAAAAAGGACGAAATAAATAACTGTACGCCCTCAGAGATTCGCAAAATAGCAGAAGACAATTTACAAAATCTTTCGTCCACAAACTCTCTACATATTTATCAAAACAAACTTTTATAACAGTTGTACTATTCAACATGGTAAGTAAATGTCAATAGTAGCACCCGAAAACTTATTATCCAACTCTGCTTAACAATTTATATCGCTAATTAGTAAGTGAAATGTTAGCATGTGTGCTTTTTATTCTTTGTACAATTTTATTGCACATTTTTGTTACTTTAAAGGCTTATATGTTGACATTTAAATACGATTTGGTCCCATTTTTTTTGTTACCAACTTCAAAAAAATAAAATTAGCGTGCGATAAAGTAATACTTTACGCAACCAAAACGGGTGTCGTAAAGTGAACTTTATAGCACCGGAATAGAAAATAGTATATTAAAATACAAGTTTCATAAGACACGATTTTTGCGCACGCGTTCAAGTTTAGAAAACGAGCCGCTAGGCGAGTTTTCTAAAGAACAAGTGCGCAAAATGTCTTATGAAACGTGTATTTTATACTATTTTTTCTATTTCGGTTATTAAAAGTTCAAAAAAGCTTAAAATAAGAGACATGTTTTGTTAGAATATTTTAGAAATTTTGCTATTTTGAAGTTGGTGACTCTGATTTTTAAGTAGAACGTTTTAAATATTTGAATATCGGTTGTGCTATATGTAATTGTGTTTAAAATTCAGACTGATTTATACAATAAATTATTTCAAATTATCAACAAAAAGGACGAAATAAATAACTGTACGCCCCCAGAGATTCGCAAAATAGCAGAAGACAATTTACAAAATCTTTCGTCCACAAACTCTCTACATATTTATCAAAACAAACTTTTATAACAGTTGTACTACTCAACATGGTAAGTAAATGTCAATAGTAGCATCCGAAAACTTATCATCCAACCCTGCTTAACAATTTATATTGCTAATTAGTAAGTGAAATGTTAGCATGTGTGCTTTTTATTCTTTGTACAATTTTATTGCACATTTTTGTTACTTTAAAGGCTTATATTTTGACATTTAAATACGATTTGGTTCCATTTTTTTTTGTTACCAACTTCAAAAAAATAAAATTAGCGTGCGATAAAGTAATACTTTATGCAACCAAAACGGGTGTCGTAAAGTGAACTTTATAGCACCGGAATAGAAAAACACTTTTTCGGTATCAAGGGACATCTTTACAATACTTCCTTATACTACGTACGAGAAAGTAAAAGAGAAAAATAGTATATGTACATATATGGAATTGTCGTATAAAAATTAATTAAAGAAATAGTACAATATTTTTCATCTCATATGTCATTTCTGTTAGTATTATTAGATTGCATGTGATTAATGGATTCGTATCCTTTTCCACATTTAAATCTCATTTAAATCCATTCACATTCATCAACTCATATTTCACGAACGTGTATCTATTCCACTTCCTCGGTTCTTAACATATATTCCATGTCTTCCATCTCGATTTTCCGAATAATTTAAACAAATCGCCCAGCATTTTCGTCGGCCACCGCGCGGCATTCCATCCATTCACCGTCGCCACCACCAGCGGCAGCGGCACCTCCGCCACCGTCAAGACGTTAACGGTTCATCCATTAGAACCATCCTTCATCTGGGCCGCGCACCGTCTACAATAAATCATGAGTAGGTAGTGCGCGCTGGCAGCTCGCAATAAACTACGCGGCACAAATTCAGATTTACGACCACTCCGCCGGAAAGTGTTAAAGAATTATATACCTAGACCGTAAATGAGATGTGTCTGAACACACACACGGACATAAATAATATGCCATCTTCCGTTCTTCTCCTTCTCAGAATCCTTTCTGGATAATACGTAGAAAGATCGTTTAGTCTTTGTGATGCACGAAAATATGGCTCTGAATTAATGATGCTAATCGTTAATATTTACGCGGTGTAAATGAGGGCTCTTAAATTTAATTGGACATAAATTAAAATTATTGAGAACTAGAAAAAATTTGAAAGAAAGGGTGAAGAAGAACAGGACAATATGATACGAAGAAAATAGCCCTTACGAGGAAGCCTTTAAAGTCCGCGAAATGGAGGGTTGGAAGGTAGTGGGAGACATCTTATTTGTCGTAACGTATTCAGTGACTCAGTTTTAACACATCCGCATCAGTAGCCTTTCGACCAAACTTCATCGGGAAAAAAGTGTAAGATATAGTGGAGGCAATCCTTAAACCGTTGCACGTCATTACTCGTTAATGACGTCATATACTGCAGCGTAGTCAAGTCTGTTTGAAAAATCATATGATTTGCACGCCATTTTAATGTACACAAATTTGACATATAAATATCTGAAAAATATAATTGTGTATTGTAAATTTTATAATTTTTTGGGTGGTACGGTTTTTAAAAAATGAATGACGTGCAACGGTTTAAGGATTGCCTCCACTTTATGTATGAAACATATATTGCAGCGTTATCAAGTTCTTTTAAAAAAAGGAAAGTCTGTTTATACCATACTGGAAGGGGTGTCAACGGTTTACGGGGATTCTTGCAGGAAAAACTATGGCTTTCAAATGACACAATCGCCTTAACCAAGATGGGGAATCACTTGAAGATAACCCACGGCCTAGGCGTCCTATCGAAATGATCATTCCAGAACTTGTTGAAAAAGTCAAAAATTGATGATGGAAAATGCTCGGCTAAAGAAGACACAACGTGCAGGAATGAATGGAGTACTGATAAATAACCATTTTTAAAACTCTTCATGATCATGTTAGCATGATCACAAGAACAACAGCACGTAGAATGTTTCCATATGTTTTTGAGCCTCTGGAATTAAGACAGGGATGGTGTTTTTAGTCAAATTGTTAATGCAAATTAAGCTTGGTTTCATCATTATGAACCTGAGTCCAAGCAAAACATTGGCATAAGAAAGGCACATCACCACTCAAGAAGTTTAAGGTATCACAGTCGGCCGTAAAACTCATAGTTACTGTTTTTTGGAACTCAGAATGACAGGTGTTTAGGTAACTGGATAAACGTCAATCCTGGAGGGGTTAAAAGAAGTAATAAGGGAAAAATGCTCCGGCACGTCAATGTTCCCGTCCATAAGAGTCGTGCTGCTCTGGCTGCCCTGCATAAAGAGGGCTTCGAAATTTTGAATCACTCACACTATAGTCGTGACGTGGCTACTAGCGATTTTTATGAAGGAATAGACGAGCTAATTGAAAGATCTGAAAAATATATTAGGATTGCAGGTGAAAATACAGAAAAATAAAAATAATTTTGTATTTTTATTTTTCCTCCTTTTTCTGGTTGATGCTGTTACGTATCGGCAGCGATAGCTAAGTCCTTGTTCACAATGGGCATAAGACATAAGCTGAACGTAACATAAACGTAACGCGTAAAGTTAAACGTATGAGAAACCAATGCACCTTCCACAGTGGCCGTAGTGCTTATGTCAGCTTATGTTGTTTACGTATTCCTTACGTGTGAACGTAGAAAATACATAAAGTTGAAATAAATTCAACTTTATGTTTTTCTTATGTATTTCTTACGTATAAATCTAGTAAAATAAGCTTTTTGAAGTTTCCCAACTTAAACCAATAGGTAACGATATAATAAAAAACGCGGGAAGCCTGTAGAATCACATGCGTTCGAATCGTGTCAATTGGACGTGATAAATACAAAGGCTTTATCGATTTTAAATAATATAATTTAATATATGTATCTACTACAAATTACTGCAATAAATTGTAATTACTCCATATGAGTAAATATGTAACGATTGAAGAAACGCTACACATCAGAAAGCAAGAAGAAATTGTTAATTCTAAAGTGCTGTTTGAAAAATGTATGTGAAATTGACTGGAATTTTGCTATGCCGAATACCTCCACATACTACTTGTGAAGCTACTCAAGGCATTCAGCAATACAAAAAAATAACCTGCACTAAATATTTTTACTTTAGTACTGAAACCACCACCAAAGCCGAGCACCATGGTGCAGCATATAATACTTTTGCTGTCTTTATAAACTTTCCTAAATGTAACAGTGAACAAAATATTCTTAAAGTGTGATTATAACTTTAAATTAAAGTGCAGTGTCTAATGTATGAATGCGAATAAAAAGCTAATCAGCATATAACATGGAAACGGTTAAGGATTACGATGTTAATAATTTCATTATCTGAGGACATTATAATGCAAAAAAAGGAATTAAAAACAAGTTACAAGCCTAAGATAGAGCATTTAATATTAGTATGTGTGAAAAAAAATTGTATGTACATATAAATAAAGCACGATGGTAAAGTAAAAAACAAAGGGTTTTATTTCAAATTAAGATACCTGTATTTGTAAAATACATATACAATGATTCTTCAAGACTTTATAATGTAATTTAAATAGATAAGCTTTTAATTTGTGTGGTTAAATGGAGTTCATTTCATATATTTGAGAATACATATTTTAAATTAAATAGGTTTTACAGACTGGATTTGCTCTTCTTGTTTTTATCGGCTAAACCCACCGTGTCCCGTTTCCCTTTCACATTTATTTTTGTTACTTTTCGTTAATAACAATAAGGGTAATATGCATATTATTATCCATTCTAACAGAATTATCAATATTGTCAGAATTTTTAGAAACTACTAACCTTTAAACCTCAAAGTAAATAAACAAAATTCCACTATAGCGCATGCGCAAATCCTTACGTTTATATTTTCTTTATGTTCATTGTGAACAGTAATTAAATTTTAGGCGTTATGTATCTCTTATGTAAATTTTATGTCTTATGGGTTTCTTATGTCTTATGTTTCTTATGTCCATTGTGAACAAGGACTAACATCTGTAGAAGAAATGCATCACAAATCACTAACTCTGTAAATACTTGAGCGACTTCTGGTGGTTGAAGGAAGAAATTATCTAATTTAGCGGCAAATTCAAATAGACATTAGCGATAACTTCTGCATTATTTATAAAAATCGACAGATTCAGTATTACTCCAATGAAAAAAAATTTCGTTGAGAGATGATAAACTGTTGCAGTAATGCAAATGTTGCATCAACGATCAAAGAGTGCATCTGTGCGTAATTATCAAATTTTGTTCATATGAACTTGAATTACATTGAATAAAACGTAGAAGCAGTAATAGTTAATTAGTAAAATACTTTAAAAGTTTAAAAGTATATACAATAATCATTTAAAGTAAGCATATACATTGAAAATATTTAATTAACAATATATTTCTGTATATACGCAGCAAAATAAAATTAATGTTAGACGTCACGGTGAAATATTGAACTTGTTCAAACGCTGCAGACAATCAAAAAGAAAACTCCTCCTCATATATCTGAAAGCTTTTAGCCGTTGACTGTTTCGAAATCAGTTACAATTCACTTTAATGTCGGCACAATTAATCACCATCCGTGAATTCACGGCGACCCGATCAGTTTGAAAAATCGCGCCTTTTTTCATGCGTCCGTCGCCAAGAGAAGGATCATTTGTTAGACAGAAAAGGGGACATTCCTCCTCGCAGAGACGAAACGAACTCCTCGAACTCCTTCCCCGTCTCTTTCTTCCCATACATCTTCGTGAAACACACGTGGAGTTCTACAGAGAGATACCTCTCGCCCCATCTATTCCGTTCCACTTTCGCGAAAGGGATAGCCTCCATAAACCATTCACAGGATAGAAAAACATGATCCGGATAAAATGTGTTCCAATTTTCGGAGACGGACGAATGGCCAAACGAAGGCGTTCACATCCAAAGTCGGACATTTGTCTTCATCGTGTAAATCAGTGCCGAAACGGGCGAACTCGGAAACGGTTCACGGGTGAAACGAGTCGACAAGATGGAAAGATCGACTGACAGAACGCCAGAGTGATGAGGCCATAACTCTTCTCAACTTCGGGTCTGTTCCCTCTTTCCACTGACTGAGCTTCCAGACCTCGGTTTCTCCTCTTTCTTGCGTCGTTTCTTCTGCCTTTTATCTGTCCTCTTCGAGCGTCGTCGGAGTTCTCGTGAACCGTCAGAGACGCTGCCGTTTGAAAAATAACCCGACCGCTCGCAAGTCAGCACGGCAAGAATGGATGTTGTGTGTGCTGTTGCTGATGGAAGCCGTTTTATGCTTCCGGACAGGAAGTTTTTCTATTCTGCTCTTGCTCTTTTTCCGCGCGCACACATCTGTCCGTCGGGAAGGATATCTGTTTCGTTTGTGTCGGGTGTGGGTGTGCTAAAAGAAATTAAACAGAAAGAAAGGCATTCGGACGGCCATTAGTCCTTGTTAAAGTCGAAGGAAAAATGAACGCTTGTCACCGAGAAATTGATGATCCTCCACATGTTGTTTAATTCTTTAAGTAATACATGAAATTTAATATATCAAATGTAGGTGCTAAAGCATTTGCCTTCGCACCTGATGTAGTAGTCTCCATTGCTAGGTACCCTTTTTTTTCTCGAAAACCCAAATCTTAATCGACATTCAACTGATATTGCCCAGGATATTATCCCTAATACAAGGTACCACGTAAAACAACAATTTCTATTAAATCATCGAGATTATAAGTGTAACTTGATCAGTTAAATGATGTCCCGGTTACTCATTAATGCAGGTCGTGGATTAATGTCTCCAAATGTAACAGAGTTTTAAAAAAATTAAAAAATAAACTGCACCACCTGATTTTTGGTATAAACCTCACCAGCCAACAAAGCAAGAAAAGCTATATAAATAATTGCAAAACCAGTAGGTGTGACTTTCTTGGTCCTTCACCAGACGCATTAAATAATTATTTCGCTACTGTAGCGGACCGTTTAGTTTCGGGGTTGGAGATTCCCAATTTGAAGTCTAGAAATTACTTAAAAGCAAAAATGAAGAGTAGCGATGCAACATTTTTTCTTGCTCCTGTTAGTAGTGATGAACTAATCAGTACTGCTCATACTATTAAATCAAAGGGCAGCAAAGATATATTTGGAATGAATACATACTTACTGAAGGACATGATTTGCTCGATAGCTGATGTTTTGGCATATACATATAGTAAACAGCAGTTTTGAGCAGGGACTTTTTCCTGTTTCTCTTAAACATTCGAGGGTTGTTCCAATATATAAGGATTGTGATCTTGGAAAAGTTGAAAACTATAGACCAATAGCAATTACACCAGTGTTAGGGAAACTTATTGAAAGGGTCTTATTCAATAGAATTCTAAGTTACCTAGAAAAAAATAACATTTTAACGCATGAACAATATGGTTTTCGCAAAGGGGTATCTACCTTGGATGCAGTGCTGCACATTGTAAATTATGTTACTGATGCTTTTGAGAACTCACAGACTGTAAACGCACTGTTTTGTGATCTCTCCAAGGCCTTCGATTGTGTGTCGCATGGTGTGTTGCTGGAGAAATTGGAGTTCTATGGATTCCGTGGTAAACCCTTGGAATTGCTGGAATCATATCTGGTTGGCAGGGTTCAGCAGGTCGAGTTACACTCTGAGCTTAGTGAAGTGCAGGTAGTTAAACACGGTGTGCCCCAAGGTTCTATATTGGGACCGCTATTTTTTCTGATATACGTGAACGATTTACCTAGTAATATTCACGCACAAACAGTATTATTTGCCGATGACACTGTTTTTCTAACAAAAAACAAAGATCAACATTTTCTCGATGTAGAGGGTATAAATTTGCAACATGAAAGCAAACTATGGTTTAGTGGAAATCGTTTAACATTAAACGTAAACAAGACAAAAACCATCAACTTTAGGAACAGGAAAGAGACACACCAAGAGCCTATAAAATACCTGGGATTACTTTTGGACGACGGTTAAAATTGGAAAGCACAAGTGGATTCACTATGCATAAAATTATCAAAGACCATGTATGCTATACGTAAGTTGTCATATTGTGTTAGTGCGGAAGCGGCAAGATTATCATACTTTTCTATGTTTCATTCTGTAATGTCCTACTGCATAATAGCATGGGGAAATACCGTTGATGCAAAAAGGATATTTGTGTTACAAAAGAAGGCCATCAGAACAATCTACAAATTACCTT
The DNA here is from genome assembly GCA_963170755.1 of Amphimallon solstitiale. Lineage (NCBI taxonomy): Eukaryota > Metazoa > Arthropoda > Insecta > Coleoptera > Scarabaeidae > Amphimallon > Amphimallon solstitiale. The sequence continues at coordinate 34,635,064 of OY720681.1, read as the reverse complement.
ACAATCATTCATGTAGGGATGTTTTCATCACAAAAAAAAATAATGTCATTTCCATGTGCATATATTTACCAAACACTAATCTACATAAAAAAAATATCAATAGTTACAGCTCTCGTGGAGATGTACATAGTTATAATACAAGATCCATAGATCAGTTGAATGAGCCTCAGTATAAACAAACCAAAAGTAAAAGAAATAATATACAAATGAAAATCTATAATAGGTTGCCTCAAACTATTAGGGATATGTCCATGAATTCTTTTCGTAGAATTCTTAAGAAATGTTTGATAGCCAAAGGCTATTACTCTGTTCAGGAGCATTTAGATGATGTTGATAATATAATGATGTAAGTCGGTGATCGAACGTAAGCTAGGGTAGTATATGCATATGTACCGTGAATATGTGTATTGAAATCTTCATGTCTTCTACATGTGTGTAAGTTCTTTGATATGTTTTGTATTAACTTTTGTATTTATCCTTATTTTTATTACCTACTTTTTATGACAAGCTATGTAACATTTTGATGGCAAATAAAGATATATGAACGTATTTATACTACAATCTAACACAAAAAAAATACAATTCTTAATCCTTCTGTATAGTCGAATTAATTACATCAAAACATAACAATCATACCACAAATAACACCACTATTTGACACTTTAATGAGAGAGAATCTATATTACCCCAGTATATGACAAGGAATATTAATTTAAAGAAAATAGAATTACAATGCACTCAATTAATTCTATAAATTACTTATAAACAAATAAGTAGGATTTCTATTTATTCGGAATATATTGTTATGAACTTTTGCTTAGCTTTGTATAGAAATGTCAAAATTAAGTTATAAGATTTTACCAGAATAGAATCAAGTTTTAGCAAAAATTTCTTGGCAGATGTCTTGTACTTTTTGAGGTATGTATTCTTATGATCATTAGTAATACGTTGTCACAAATTTACCAGTTTCTTCTAAAAGCTTGTCGGTTCCTAACCTATAATTCATTCCGACATCAAAGCAGCAAATAAGGCCCGGGCCTTATTTCCTGCAATGATAACTGTGCCTTATTTTCTGGCAGTTATTTTTTCTAATATTTGATGTTATAGACAAAATAGGAAAAAAATGCCGTGGAATCCGCGCTAACTGGACGGAAGAAATGATGGAAGAAGCACTGTGTCTTATAAGACAAGGCAAATCTCAAGCACACGTAGAAGAACATTGTGGAATTCCACGCCGATAACCACATTAAATCTGGAATAACCTCTCGACGTTTGGGAAGAAAACCAATATTAGACGCAGAAGCTGAGGAACAACTGGAACGTAAAATAATAAAATTTGCTGTAAGAGGATTTCCATTAACTCCTAAAACAGTTTTGTTACGAAATATAAAATTCCTAACCGCTTTAATGATAACCAAAAATTGGCCGGGAGAGAATGATATCGTTCATTCATGAACAGACATAAAAATATTTCTAAAAAAAAAGCACAACATATGAACCCCGCCCGAGCTCAAATGCTCAATAAAGCAATCGTAGAAGATTATTTTATAAAATTAGATGCTCTATTGGAAAAAACTGGTTTAAAGCAAATACCTGAAAAAATCTATAATATGGATGAGAAAGGGTGTCGCCTTACCCTTCATCATCAACATACTGTTATAGCCCAAAGAGGAGCCAAGAGGGTTCACTTAGTAGCACAAGAACATGCTGAAAATGTGTCCATCGTGGCATGTGCGAATGCAATGGGACATGCTATTCCTCCCATGATTCTATTCAAAGGGCAACAGATTGAGCCATCATTTTCAGATGGATTACCTCCAGGGTCTATTGTTCAAATGACACTAAAGGGGTTATGTTTCCCTTTAGTGTCATTTGAACAATAGACCCTGGAGGTAATCCATCTGAAAATGATGGCTCAATCTGTTGCCCTTTGAATAGAATCATGGGAGGAATAGCATGTCCCATTGCATTCGCACATGCCAGGAAGTGTTTGTTAAATGGCTTGAACATTTTTCAAAATTTATGTCAACTCCTCCAGTAATTTTAATCTTTGATGGAGCTTCTTGCCACCTAGATGTAAGTATTGCCGAAAAAGCTGAAGACTTAGGAATACATTTGTTGTGTTTACCCAACAATAAATCCGTCTTCAGACCTTTTGAACATTATTGGGATGAAGAACTTCTACATTACTGGGAAACATATCCAGACAGACGTTTGGACAAAGAAAGATTTTCGGATGTTTTCACACGAGTTTGGGGGCGATCAGCGACAATAAGCAACATAATGAATGGATTTAGAGCTACAGGGATTTATCCTTTCAACAAAAATGCTATTCCGGAACATGCATATGCTCCAAGTTTACCCAGTCACACAGAACCAAATAATGAAACCAAAGACAGAGAATGGGATTCAGAAGGTGAGCAACCACTCACTTCTTTAATAAACAAAAGAACTGAACAACAACTTAAGACATTCACAGAGGTTTTGGTAACTCCAGAAGTAAAAACTAAACAAAACAAACAAGTCCGGAAAAAGGCCTTAAATTATAAAGCGGTTGAAGTTACAAGAAATGTGTTTGGAGAGAAGATGAGAACTACTAAGCAGAACAAATCTGATAAACCACGTCCCTCTACTTCGACTGGAGCAGCGACTTCCCACTGTGAAGCAGAAAGGTGGTTTTGTGCAGTATGCAAGGAAAGTTTTGTGGCAGATATGCGTCAATGTGTTAACTGTAACAGCTGGGTACACGAGGAATGTGTTGGCTTTACTGCATGACTTAGAAGACCTTATCTGCCCAAACTGTGACGATTAAATTGATTTTATATTGCGGGCTTATTACATGCTGTGCAGATAATAAGACCCAAAATCAAGTTTTTTAAAAACAGTATTATTAGCAAAAAATATATTTTTTTATGTTTATTTTGATATGTATTTTATACAAATTGAATATATTTTAAGTTTTTCAAAAATGTTTTATTATAATGTGTTCCTTCTTCTCATAAGATTAAATAACTCTTAGGTCGGCCTTATTACCCGACAATACCTTATTTATTTGATGATGTGCACGTTTATCATAAAAGTAATAAGGCATTTTTCGTTTCGACAGGCTTTCCATCAGGAAACGAAGTAACCGGATCGAGAGCTTCAGAGGAAAATGGAGGCGAAAAGAGAAGAGAGCATATAATAGAGGAGTAGTGTAGAACTACCGGAGTTAGCCATGGACAAATAGGACAGTCAGCGCCCTCTGTTCCACCCACTGACGACGACCGACAATGATAAAACAGGCGACAAGATCGGACAAATGCGAGCAAAAATACAAGGACACGGCCCCGCGCTAATGACGCCATTTATTTCCCTTTATGAGGCAGGACGACATCACAAAGGACCGTCGACCAGCGACAATACATTTCCCGAAGTAGAAGCGTCTGTTCCTGCCATACACAGATATATAATCTGGCAAGAACACACACAGAGACAGAGAGATGTAGAGATAGAGTGAGACAGAGAAAAGCACACACGCATTAGGCTAATATACAGAGTCAATATTTAAGAATTCGTAGACTATATATTATGGTTTTCACACTAAATATTATTTCTCGCTAAACTATTGACAAATCTGATATTCAACAATTATGAAATCAAAAAATGGAAATCACATTATCTATACTGCTGGCTTGCATGATAAGCTCGTTCACTGAAGTTGGAATGGATCAGAATGATAAAATTTTTTGCTTGTATCTTTATTAATTTTGATTTGATAAATATAGTATTATAAATAAGGCAGAATTTTGTTATTATTAATTTACTACATTATTAAGGCTATACGCCCGGCCTCGAAATCGTTTTTCCCATTTCCTAATCGTATTTTTCATGAAAACCTTACCGAATTTACACGCTAATTTAAGAAAAAAATGCCTTTCAATGGATAAATCGTAATTTCTTCGAAATTGTCCAAAGGGCCCTAAATAAAAATAAAAATGTAAGAAATTTCAAAAAACAAGCCTTTATTTAAAATTATGTAACACTCAACAGCAATACATAAATTTTATTTTTTCTTAATTTTTAAAAATAAGGTCACGAAACGGAAAACAAAATTCTGAAATTTGGGCGAAATTCACTGAAATCAAATAGAGTATGTGGTACGCTCGCACATTGTGTCGAGAGCTGGCTCCGCCTACCATGTCGGGCAGTTTCTACGCAGTTTGTAAAATACTTCTGAGATCGGTGTATGTTAAGAAAGTAATCGTTACTCGGATATTATTTTATCGAAACCGTTGATATTTTCTTTACAATATAGTGTACATATACAGTGTCAGCGTCACAATACTTCCTTATACTACGTATCAGAAAGTAAAAGCAATATCTCTTCCCGTCCCTAACGCTATACCTGCTAGAAGCGCATGCTAGGACTCACACGGCTTGCGGGCAGGGAGTATAATAATTATTATATTTGACTCGCAATAATTTGCTTCTGAAACGATCTAGAAATTTATTTCTTGCACAAAAAATTATTTTGGAATGTTGGCTTTATTTTGTTTCACATATATATGGGTAAATTCTGAAAAATAAGATTAGTTACTAGATAGCTGAAAAATATATTACAATAATTGGTGGTCTACTAAAACTTTGTTTTTTTATAAAATTTACACACCATAAAGAAAAATCGAAAACACTAGTATCATCCAAATACTTTAGGGTATAACCTTAAAAAAAACAGATCCCTAGCTCTCTGCGTTGCTGAGATATCACGAGATAAGTATTAATAATTGAAGAAAATGAAAATTTTAAAATTTACACAAAAAAACGATTTTTCGACCTTTTTGCGATTTCGATTTTATTTTCCAACTCAAAATTTGAATCCGGCAGGTGATTTTACATATCCAGCTTCACTTTTTTTGTGTGTTTGAGAAAATATAGATTGTATAATTTAGGGGCGGTTGCTTCCCGACTGCTAAACATGTGCGCCAACCGGCGATTATCTGAGACCATAACGCAGCCATAAATTACAGGCAGATTAGATTAGGCGACAAGTTCTTTTCTCTATCTTTTTCCTCAGCATAAGACAGAGCACGCGGACCCTTAAACATTTGTCTTTTATTACAGTTGCACGAAAAGACAGTGGTACGCCTCTTTCAAATCGAACTCAGCTTGAAGCGGGCGTCCAGCCTTAAATAACAGCACTAGGGGAAAATCAGCAGAGAGCACTAGATGTAAAATATTTAGTGCATTTGGTAGTAGGAAAACTGTGGAGGTTAAAGATGCAATGATAAGGCATGAATGACAAAACCACTGTCTGTCTATAGGTGGTCTTGAATTAACAGTCTTTGATTAGTAATCATGAAATAATAGTTGGTACAATAAAAACATTATAACAATCCATAAGTAATCAACAGTAAACATTCACAGTTATTCTTAAATAATTCAAGCTGAATATTATTATTATTAGGCACCCACTAAAAATGTCCTTTGTAATCACTGTAAAGTCGGATATATATAATAATAACAAAACTTTAAAATAAAAGTTCAAATTCTTACCAAAAACTTGTTGTTGTTATTTGTTAACTTATATGTATTATAAAAACATTATTTGATAACTTTCAATCAAATTATCCAGCTTTCGTAAAAATAATATATCATACAATTTCTTCTGAAGCGATTAAAAACCTTAAAAAGACAATTCAACTGAGCTGGTAAATAACGGGGAAATATAATTGAAGGCATTTACGTGGTTAAATGGAATATTTAAAAGCAAATACAGTTACTCGTGTTTCTTTTAATATTTTGAAGACGAGTGGAGCTGTATAAAAAACGTTTAATAAATAAAATTTAATTAGAAATAGTAGTAGAATATATATCTATATTATACTATTATAAATATATCACTATAAATTCAACTAAAAGTTAATTCCTGTTGGTGATGCGTAGAAGGCATTCCTTCACACAATAAAGAATATGGGATTTCAGTTTATAAAGAAGGCGAGCATGCTGTGAGTTTGTGACGGTATTATTTTGGCAGTGGGAGTTGAATGTTGATGTCTTTTTAGAGTAGTTATGGGTTATGATTTTTGTAAGATCAAATACACGCTTCATTGAACTGCAACAACATCTCCTTGTCAACAAAGCTAGTTTATTTCAGGTGATCGCAGGAGAATCATCAGCCCTGAAGATGCCCCTTAAAATAGAGTTCAAAACGTCGGTAGCAAAAGTAGAGCAAAGTACTTATCCTTATGACAAAATTTCCGTTAGTCAAAACTAATACTAATGACGTTCAAATATAAAACTTTTTCGATTCTGTAATTCTAAGTACAACAATTTCGACGATATTTGCCCGTAAATTGAGATTTCTTAAAGATAGGTTCCCATGCGCACAACTTTCCACCATTTTCGTATAATTACACGGTACTATAGGAAAATAGCACGAAACGAAAATGAAAAGTGTGAACACATGGATGTTAAAACTAACATCAAGCAGTAAATAATTACTGTCAGGGTGGCTGACAAAAAACGCCCCAAGCCGTAGCTCCGTTATTTACTATCCGATTTTAAAAAACAAAATATCAAATAAAATGGTTAAGTAAATACTATCAATTGGCGTAATCGAAATATTATTAGGAACAAAAAGTTTGAACATGCGATAGTCAATTTTTTTTTTTTAATGGCAACGTATATTTTTAATTAATGTTTCGGATAAAGAATGTTTTCCTGATTTTGATGATGTATAACACGTCAATTTTCAACATAAGTTTCAAGTATGCCGTGGTTAATATCATTTTATTGGAATGGAAATTTTAAAAAAATACAAATAAATACGAAACTTATCTACAAATATTGTTCAAATTGTCTGCCGCCTTGTTGAAGACATAGTTGACACCTTCTAATTACTCCATTAGTGGCGTTGAGTATAAAATTAGGAGGTATTTCGCGGCAAGAATTCAGAATTCTTTGCCGTAAAATGTCTATATTTTCCGGACTAGTAAAATAAACCTGATCTTGAAGATAGCCCCATAACCAAAAATCCAGCGGCGTAAGGTCGGGCGAACGAGCGGGCCATTGAATTGGTCCATTGGTCTCTATCCACCTCTCAGCAAATGTCGCATTTAACCATTCAACATTTATTAAGGCATTATGAGGAGGGGCGCCATCTTGCTGAAAGTACATTCTGTTTAGCTCGGCAATTGGCAAATCATCTAAAAAGTTTGTAATGTTTTCACGCAATAGTTGATGGTATTTTGCTTGATTTAAGATGCCATCTATGAAAAATGGGCCAATTAATCGATCACCCCAAAGACCGCACCATACATTTAAACTGAATCTTTGCTGAAAATTATTCTCAATTATAATTCTTGGGTTTTCTTGGCTCCAACATCGATTGTTCTTTCTGATAAAAATGCCATTATTACTGAAACTGCATTCGTCCGACCAAATAATTTTTCGATAAAAATTACGATCTCGTTGTGTAACATTTAAGAAAAAGTTGCAAAATTGCATTCTTCGACCATGATCATTTTCCAATAGTGCTTGTACTTTTTGAGAGATGTATGGTATGAACTTGTGCTTTTTGAGTACCGCTTGTGTTGTTTGGTGCGATACGCCGACCTCATTTGCAATTCTCCGAGTAGAAGTCCATGGACTTTCTTCCACGTATAAAAGAACATCCATTCTGTATTTTCCTTAAACTGTCGACTCTTACTTTTTGGCATTTTGAAGGCTCCATATTTTCTTAAATTCTGTTCGATTCTTCCGAATTTACGACGGTCTGGAACCTCTCTTGTCGGATAACGATAACTGTAGAGTCCCACAGCTTCAGCACTATTTCGATTACATTCAAAGTATACTTGCAACATGTCGGTCAGTTGATTGCTATCCATGTTAATGATGAATTAAACTCACAGAAAGAATCAGAACGTTGAACTAATGTCACACCGATACACAAATGTCACAATGACAGTATTTATTAACATTTACATTCTAATTGACAGTATTTATTACTTGATGCATTTGATTGCCATTCACGGCACACTTGAAACTTATGTTGAAAAATTGACGTGTTATACATCATCAAAATCAGGAAAACATTCTTTATCCGAAACATTAATTAAAAATATTCGTTGCCATTTATAAAAAAAAAATTGACTATCGCATGTTCAAACTTTTTGTTCCTAATAATATTTTGATTACGCCAATTGATAGTATTTACTTAACCATTTTATTTGATATTTTGTTTTTTAAAATCGGATAGTAAATAACGGAGCTACGGCTTGGGGCGTTTTTTGTCAGCCACCCTGTATATACCTTTATCCGTGTCATCTTTTGGGTGTTAAATGTCGCTGTGATACTCTCACTGCATTTAACATGCAAAAATAACATAGGCAGCGATTTAAGTCTTGAAGCTATTGTCGAGAATCTCCACGTACACTGATGAGACCTCATAGGTCGAAACACCGGTGTCTGTGCGTTCGATTATCGACAATGGCACTTAATGTATGTGTGTATCTCAAACACATGCATATATACATATACGTTTTACGTATAAAGGTATATATGTAAGAAATAGCACGAAGATCAACAATGCATGATAATAACATTCTTATCTATTCTAACGGCAAGAAGTTGTCGTAATTTTTACTACTGCAAATATAGAAAATTAAAATACGAGGTATGTTCTCTTTCCACTTAGCCTATCGATGGGCGATGATATTCTGCGACAAATTTTGTATGATAATTTCAATCAGTTGTTTATAAGTTATAAGTAGATGTCAAATATACCTGATTCTTTGTAAGTTATATTAGTTTAAATTACTCCTTTCGCCTATAAATCATGAAACTGAACAAGGAACATTATCCAGCGCTAATTTTTTCAAGCGTGGCTTAAGCCGTAAAGAATGTTTGGAGGAAATCAGTTGAGTGTTTGCTCTTGCTCTTATTCCGAACATGATTGTGGAAGACCGGCATAACTACTGTCATAAGCATTCAAGCAACTTTAAACATTGGTGTGAATGCAATTAACATTATTTTATACAAACATTTGAAAGCCCGTAAGCTTTGTTCTCGGTGGATTCCTCATAACTTGACTTCAATTCAAAAAGATGACCGGGTAAAATGGTGCAGATCTACACTAGATTGCTTTAACCGTGGAGCGTCTCATTTGACGTACATCATCACAGGTGTTGAAATATGGGTATACTGCTACAGCAACAATCGACATCGACAGTCTGGGTTTTTGAGAAAGAGTCGGCTCCAAGAAAAGTTGTTCCTGAAAAAAGTCGAAATAAAAAGATGGTCGCCACATTTTTTGGAATTACTGGGCATTTTTCCAATGTAGCACTGGAGGATAGATGTACTGTTAATTCAGAATGGTACAATACAGTTTGTTTGCCTCAGGTTCTCCAAAAAAACGAAACGCGAAAAACGTCCAAGAGAAAGGATCATCTTGCATCAAGATAACGTTCGGGTCCACAAGGTGCTCGAACAACTGACTATTTGATTGCCCAAAACATAGAAATAATGGGTAATTCACTCTGTAGTGCAAACCTAGCACCTAATGACTTCCTCTAATTTCGGCGGGTAAAGGAACGTTTTACACCGGCCGAAGAAGCGGCTGACGCCTTTAAAAATTAAATAAACAAACTGCGCCCAGAAGATTGGAGAACATGTTTTCAAGATTGGTTTTCACAGATACAAAATGCATTGACTGTGGAGGAGAATACTTTGAAAAATTATGAATAAATGTTTTTTGTAAATAAATTGTGTTTTACTTTACCTGGCTCAGTGGAAAGAGAACAGCCCTCGTATGTTCAACTTTGTAGTTTTAGAATATTTAGACAAGATCTTTTTAAAGTTATATGTGACCAAATTTCTACTTCGTATAATTAGACGCTAGTATAGAAAAAATGACAGGATTGTCGATAATTACGCGCTTATAAGCCATAAGCGGCGAAATTCATATGTGTATGGTGAACAAGCCTGCATTTGCAATTTTATCTAAACTTTCTGCAATAAATTGCTGGTAGTCTAACTGTTATTACTGCAGACGTTGCAAAATATCATTTACTTCAGTTTCTAGATTTATTTTGACAATTTCTTACAAATAAGCATTTCATATAATTTTTTTTAATATTCATTAATTTCTTCTAGAAATTTCTTTTAAATTTTTCGACCGATCCTCGTAGCTAACCAAAATAATTTCCTATCAACAACATTTAAAATAAACGTATAATTAACAATATAGCTCTTAGACCAGTGTATAAATTAAGCTCCACTATCAGATCGAATAAACAATCTCTTCATGTGCATTTTCCCGTGTTGATAATCTATTGTTCAACAATATTTTTCTATGCGTTTAATCTTTGTTGTGGTTCCGGCAGCTATTTCGACTATTTCTTTTAAGTGTTCTCGATATTGAGATAACCTTTTACGGTCCGAACATTATTCAGACCTACTTCGATATAAAGATAATATCGTCGCATTTTTGGGCGTAACTTTCAAGAGACATTTTTCTCCAGATTTCCTAAACGATATAGGCCTACGACTTTCTAATGACTGCGTTCGTTTATTTGTGTGCTTAATAAAAATAATTTTGATAAAAATCTCGTGTTTGGGAATGGAAAATTATGTATATAGGTGGTGACAGGCGGTAATTTAGCTGTCGGATATTTTTAAGAACAGTTCACACTAAAACATAAATGCATTTTTGTGCTGTGGAGATAGTAATCGGTTGTCTGAATTATAAAGAGAAATAAAAAGTGTTACCTTATGAAGCGCATTTTTAAATAAGAATCTGTTATTGTTAATTATGACGTACATAAAAGACGTAGAATGAGAAACCTAATTTCCTTTGTGCATTGATCCATAAAACCTCTTACATTTTTACTTTCTTATACGTAGTATAAGGAAAAATTGTGAAGAAATTTTCAACAGCGAGTTTTTTGAATATGTCTATGTTTTGATGTCCCTTGACACCAGTGCTCGAAATGGACTTTTTCACGATCGGAACGCTTCCGATTTTTTTTTATTAGATAAATAAAAAGAAATAATGTGAAACTTGCAACTTCTATTTTTTTACAAAATTTTCCACAACAGCTCGTATTTTTTGTCCATCTTGTGAACTCTTTCGCGGCTGGCTGCATCATCGACTAATGTCGACCTGAAACAAAACAATAATAATAGATTTTAATTACCTTTTAATAACCACGATCGCACATATTGTTCAGGATTAAATAACGTTAGTGGTGGTCCAACGCAGTTTATGAATAACAGTCCAGCAGTTGTTTCCACTGACAAAGATGATCTTAATGGTGTTACTACTTCATTCATTGAACTGAAATTCCTTTCACAATTGCTATTGGATATTGGAATTGATGTAATGACGTTTAAAAGTGGTTTCAAATCATCAGGAATTTTTTCGTTTCGTCCGCTCATTTTGTAGGACCTAAACCACGAATTATCTGTGCATCGTTTCAATGTAACTTCTTTATCACCATATTGTATTTTTACTTCAGCATCATTTGAACTTGGCCAATTCGCCACTCGCTAGTAAATTTATGTATTGGTTTTCATTTTCAATCTTACATATCTGACGTTTTACATCATCACGAGCACCATGTGAAGACGAAGTTACGATTCCTTACGTTATTTGCCAAAATGGATACAGTTGTGCAGTATTTATGGATACAACTCTACCCTCATGAAGTTGTATAATTTTGTATATGTATTTTCTGAGATAGAGCACAAAACTTTATCAAGTTTGGGGTTCTGATTGAGTAGCCATCGAGTCGAAAACTCTGTTGTAGTTATTATAGCTTTATCAACAAGAGTAATGTTTCGTCACTGCAATAGTTCTGACAAATCTGCCATTTCGTCAAGAGCGTCAGACATAGTATGTAATTTTTTTAAAAATGTTACATCAGTCGTAATGTTCAGTAAACTATTGTATTTGGCCCTTTTTTGTACCTCTAGTCAAATCATTAGAAGGTTTGTCAAAATGTTCACAAAGTGCTTGGTAGTTATGTAATACAGCATTAATTGTACGTTTGCTTGATTCAACTCATCGAACAGATAAAATTCTTCCGATTCTTAAAATTTGCGCCTCAAGCAAAGCTGCTATCTTTTTGAGCTAATTTTTTGGGCGATTGGTCGTACAAGCTATATAATTTATCAATAAAGATTTAAATGCCAATCATAACCGAGGCTCCATCACAGGCAAAAGCTATGAGGCACTCTTCCAGAAAAGTTTGATCAAAACCATTTTTATTTAGGCATATCAAAAGGTTCGTTGTGCATTTTCGGCAGTCACATCAGTCAGCTCAATTAAATCAAGGTTAAAGACACATGTGTCTTCTAGATTTGAAGAAAAATCTTTGAAATATGAGCTTATTACTACAATAAAGTAGTTTTTTTGATTAGGGTTGTCGACTCGTCTATCAAGACTGAGATTTTCTTTTTATTGTCAATAATATTTTTGCATATAGCGTTTATCATTTCAAATACAATATGAGTCACAATGTCATGACACGTTTTGTCGAAATGTAAAATCTTACCCATAGTTAGTCAATTTGGATCTACATCAACAGGCAATATCAGTAAACGGACTTTGATTTTTCGCAATTTTGTAAATAGTTCTGAAAACTCGTTCAGTGGTAGTCCATTTGGATCTACATCAACAGGCGGATCAGTAAACGGCCTTTGATTTTTCGCAATTTTGTAAATAGTTCTGAAAACTTGTTCAATGGTAGTAAATAATGTTTCATTCATTTTGCCAATGCCTCCTTCAATAGTATTTTTTTAGACTGTTGTAATAACTCTATGAGCTTCTGCACGTTTGTGTTCCAATATTTCTTTTCATATGCTTGATTGCTGTGATTCCTGAGTCTTTCCATTTTCTGTCACTGAACATTCTTGCCACAGTTTTGAAACTATTTTATTTTTGTCGCTGTGAACCAAACTAAACAGCCCAGGGTGTTATTTTCGACGATGAGCTAGTCACTGATTTCCTTGAATGCCTCGTACTGGCTGATATTCCAACAAACAGGTATGTGTTTGATAAAATTACTGTTCTCGTCGATCTTACTCGTGCCACTTGTGCTGGGAAAATTTTGATCACCTTTTTCAAATACTGCTTTCTTATTGTTGATCGAACTAGTCTCGTGTGACCTCTTTTTAAGCCAGTTTTTTAGTAGGAAGCCGAAGCCGATATGACATATGAGGAAAACTTTTACGAAACGGAAGAGTGATTTCACGAACCGGAACGGCAATTTCACGAACCGGAACGGCGTTCCGGTGCGTTCCGGTCCATTTCGAGCACTGCTTGACACCGAGAAAGTAGTTTTCAATAAATCTTTCTCTCTCTCTGTGTGTGTTTATCTGTCTATATGTCTGTCTGTTTCCCGGCCGATGGAACCGTCTTAGCCTTTTTCGGAATAGTTTCACCCTTTGCAATTCACTGTCTTGACTGTTCTTCAGTCTCGGGAGTGTACCGATAGATCCAAGTTTTATCTACAGTTATGAATCGACGCAAAATATCTGACTTATTTTGCTTAAACCGCTCCAACAGGGCGGCCTTGGAAATGTTCATTCGAATGCGTTTTTGGTCCAATGTGAGCAAGCGCGTCATCAAAAGCACGAATAGCGTGTGCATGTCAAATCCTTCGTTCAATATTTGACAAACGCACTCTTTTGATATGTGCATAGCCTCTGCTATCTCTCTAACCTTGATTCAACGGTCGTCCAGTACCATTTGGTGAGTATTTTCGATGTTATCTGTGGTGGTCGTAATGTTTGGTCGTCCCGAAAGCCCATTAACAGTCAAGCTGGTACGACTACGTTTATATTTAGCTGCCCATCTTTTCACGGTGGCAAATGATGGGGCTGAGACTTCGTAAACAGCGTCCAAATCAGTTTTAATTTGTGTGAGCGTATTGCCTTTCAAATGCAAGAATTTAATCACGGCACGATATTCGATTTTTTTCCATTTTTACAAAAACACTGATATCGACTGACACAAACGATTGACAAACAACAACTGACAGTCTAAAATGGCTGAAATTTTCACAGGCGTCTTTCAACGCATGCACAATTGCCAGAATGGTCTTGACGAGTAACGCCACCTTCATGTTGAGGCTCAAAATATTTCACACAGCCCTCGTATACATGGCATATGTGGAATGCCATATATTAAAGGGTAGGAATTAAGCGTGCATTATAAAATGAACTTATGCCCATTAACCAACTATTTTTTTCTATAAAGAAAGCGCTACTGAGCATGTAAAAACTTCTGTTTGAGGATTTTTTTCCTTTATTTCTAGAAGTAAATTATTAAATATTAAGCGTAAAAACATTTATTTTAGAGCATTAAAAATTAAATGTGATTGTTTCACTTTTGGGTATTATTTGTTATAAAATAGGCACTGAAATAAATGAAAATACATACTGATAAATTATTAGCAATGCATTCACTGCACAATTAACGCTTTTCTTTCCAACTGACCTCGTCCACAGGCAAGAACAATTTATAATAAGAAGATTTCTTCCCAATATATTCATCCAATTCTTTAGACTGCAAGTAATCGGGCTTCAAAATCTCCTTGCTTATAGTTTTTCGGCAGCAGAAATAACATACATTCTTAGAGTACCATTATCTTCATCAATACATTCAACTGTTTTGTTTAGTCGTGCCCATTGATACGATATGGTCCAAGTATGTAAATCTATCGTAACTGAATCCGAAAAATGATATAAAGAATTTTCATATTTTCTTGTGAATTGTTTTACGATAAAAGCTTTGGTTCGTTCATTGGGGACAGCACTATTCTTAAGAAGCCAACTTTCCAGTTCACCAAGAGATATTGTTGGTGGACCGTAAATGGTTTTCTTAATTTAGCCAGAAATTTTTTTATTTGGTTTATTTTTGGTGGTGGATTATATTTCTGGGTAAGAACATTCAAAATTGCTTTCGGTTTCATTTTTTTGGTAAACAAATCCTTGATTTCGTTCTTTAGTTTGTCGTTCATTTTGGTACCGGCCTTTGTTGCTATAGAATCACAAGAATGACTTACTTGCGATCGAAATAGGAGAACATTTTCACAGGATGAATCCAGAATTAATTTAATACCAATTGCACATTGTTGTCCTCGACATTTAACTTTATTACATCAAAAATACTTAACTACACCAGACTCAGTGTTGTTAGTGTTTTTTAATCTCCAACAAGTTTCCGATTTGACAGAATCTTCTGCATCGTTACGGTTAATAAAGGTTCTTTCGTAATTCCATGTTATGGATCTTTTCTTCGCACGTTTTTTTTCTGCCTCTGGAAACTGATCAATTTCTGAATCACTAAATTCGGGTACAGATGCCATTTTATTTTACATTACATACGCGACTGCCGAAGCAAAGAAGTCTTCCTAATAACTTACATTTATTTAACTTGATGCTCATTTATTCGGAATAATGTGCTTTTACTCATTTTAAGGCGCAATTACTCGTTTTAAGTTGAAGTAGTTGCTGTAGCTGTGCATGAAGTAGTAGTCTTAGTCGTGCTCAGTGTATTTTGATTCATCATTGTTTGAATCATTTCTGTATGATGCTGGTCATCTAGGTGCAAGTAGGGCTTGATGGAATGTGGATTAGAATGACAGTAATTTTGATTAGTTTCTGTTCACTAATCCCGCGCTTGCTTAGTTCTGTTACTGCTGCTGCTCTGTTGGAATGATTTGTGATTTTAGTGCGTTTAACATCCAAACCAATATGCAAAACTGACTGTTGCGTCTACTTAGAAATTTCGTTTTGACCAACGGGACTATCTTTATACCAACCTTTGGTATTTTTTTTGAACCAAAAAGGGTTTGGAGTAAGAAATAGTCTCTTGCTTTTTATATCTTGACTGCGTTCTTCAATTAATAATTTAAGTAATCTTACGGGACAAATATCGTTATTTTCTATATTAGGTGTTAAATATTTACTGTCATCCAGCCTTTTTGCCCCACCTTGAGCAGTTTTGGTAAAGATTGGATTGTATTCCATCCTTCCAGTAGGCGTGCCATCGTTATACTTTTCTTCTAAAAAATAGAAGATCATACAGTTGGTTGCTTCACCTCCTCTCCAAGCTAGCTGCAATGTGATAAAACTTTTTTGTAGCCCTTTTGGTTCTTCCTCGTTCCAAAATCCTGCCATGGAAAAGATTTCCTCCTTAGTAAGAGCTGTAGAACTAATTTTTTTTTCTCCGGTTGTGCTTGTAAGATTCTTCTTTTGGCGTTTCTTGCATCACGGGCTTTCTTAAATCGAATATCCGAGAAGGGATCAATTGTTATTTGAAATTCGTTATAAGACTTTTCTTGAACCACTTTTGCAGTGGTATTCCATATGGTTTTGATGTCTGACTCCTTGTAGTCGTGTCCATTAATTTTTTTCATATTAAATCCCCAGTCTTCAACGATATTAACCAACTCTTCGACAGGTGTGTTTTGCAACAACTGATACTTTTTTTTCGTCGCAGAATGCAAGAAACTGTCTCCATATCGAACACTTGGAGTTTGTTGTATTTTTCGGAATACATTTTTCAAAAGTTAGTGCTATTAGATTGTTCGAAACATTACCGAAACGCCCAGCGGAACTCATTTTTTCACAATTTAATAAAGTCTATTCACAATTTTTGAAAAAAACAATGAGTTTATTCATTTTATGCAATAACTACCAAAGGTAATACGCAGTATTTACGGTTGCGTCAACTTTGACATTTCGTTTTGACAATGAATCCGTTGATTTTATGACATAACACAATTTGTCAGGTTAACCAAAGTTAAACAAGTTTTTGCCGATATAAAAGTTAAAGTAAACTTTTATCGCTGGCAAAGTGACGAAACAATTCCGACTTATGGTTTTTTTTACACATGCATTAAATTATTTATCAAAAGAAAACAGTAGCCCGAAGAATATTGATGAGAGAAAGAATGATGAGAGTGTATATATGGAGAAAATATCCCGTCCTATTTCCAAATCAAATTTTAGTGTAAGCAAATTAGGTAGAGAATCCATTCATGATGACCCAAAGTGTGGAAGACTTCTAGAAGCACGAACTGAAGAAAT
Source organism: Amphimallon solstitiale (assembly GCA_963170755.1). Taxonomy (NCBI): domain Eukaryota; kingdom Metazoa; phylum Arthropoda; class Insecta; order Coleoptera; family Scarabaeidae; genus Amphimallon; species Amphimallon solstitiale. Next base: position 34,617,985 of record OY720681.1, on the reverse strand, counting down.
CATCAACAAAGTTGAAGATTTGGTGTTGACTGACCACCGAGTAAGAGTTTCAGTTATTGCTAGAGAAATAGGAATGTCAGAATGAAGTGTTTTTAAATTTCCGACAAAGATTTGAGAATGAGCAAAGTATCGGCACGATGGATTCCCACGCAGCTCAGTCCCGAACAAAAGTTGTCTAGACAACAAATTTGTAAAGAGAATTTGACTCTTTTATTTCAAGATGAAGGTTTCTTAAATAGAATTGTAACTGTGAATGAAATTTGGGTACACCACTGACGCCCTTCTACGAAACAAGAGTTTATGCAATGGGTTCATAAGGGCTCTCCACCGCCGAGGCAATTTTCTGCGGGAAAAGTGATGGGCACAGTCTTCTGGGACCTGGTGGGGATTCTCATAATTGTGTATAGGCCAAAAGCGACTACAAAAACGGAAAATGTCTACCAAGACACAATTAAGAAATTGAACACGGGTGTACGCGAAAAAAGACCCCAAAAGTTTGCTTAGAAAACTCTGCTTCTGCAAGATATCTGCAGGGGTGCATAAGACACGTATCTGTAATCAGTGAATGCTGTTTTAAGGAATTACAACATCCACCTTACAATCTTCACCCTGTGAGGTTTTCCAAAACTCAAAAAACACTTGAGGAAGTGTCGTTTTTATCAAATAAAGACGTGGAAAACGCTTGAGAATTGTATTTTGCGGAATTACCAAAAGAATTCTTTTTCGTAGGCATAGCGTTATTCAAGAAACGGTGAAATAAGTGTGTTAGTTTTAATGGTTCTTACGTTGAAAATTAATATATTTTTCGTTTTCTAACTCGTTTTCGCCGTTCAATAGGTAATGAGCTTCAGGTATCTTGGTGTCGGGATAATGAGTCAAAGAGACCTGCGGGCGGAGGTGCAACAACAGGCAATGAAGGCGACACAAGTAATCGGGTATCTAAACACAATGATCTGGCGGAGCAAATACCTGACTAAGGAAAGTAAAGTACGAGTATACAAAGCTATGGTTCGCCCAGTACTAACATACTCGACGGAGACAAGAGCAGATACCAAGAAAACTAAACAAGAAATTCGAACTGTAGAAATGAAGATTCTCAGAAAAATAGCGAATGTCACCTTACGAGATAGACAGACGAGTAGATCCATAAGAGGAGGATGCGGAGTCCAGGATGCGGTGAAGTGGAATAAGCGAAGAAGGAAGGAATGGAATGACGATGTCGAGAAAATGAAAACCAACATATGCAAACATGGGAAACCAAAAGGAAAGAGACAACAAGGACGACCACCCAAGAGATGGGGACAAGGTTGGTTTTCCTCATCCGCTGAATAGAAACAGGCCAGGCAAACTGGGAATGACCCTAGCTAAAAGAAGAAGAAGAAGAACTCGTCCTCATTCATAGCTAGGTAGATAAAATAAAAACTCCTCTCGTAGTACAGACAATAATATAAACTAACAAACAAAGCATATAAAATATAATAGTTTTTGCCAGCAAAAAGATGTCAAAATGTCAGATTATAAGTTGTGACAGATGTATAGCTATCAAATTTTAAAGTAAACTGATCTGTTTGTAAATAATAATTCACAAGCAAATGTATATAGCTTAATTTAGCTTTTAATAAAATGTATTTCCACTAATTTTCGCTTATTTACATGAATGAGTAGAAATTCCATGCAAAACAAGTGGGCAAATTTTAATTAATCACTATTACAAGTGTAGGTGCTCTTTACTGTTAGCGAATTAAAATTAGTAATCAGTTGGCCAGCCCCTGGTGATGAGTTCACCGGTCGGTACCTGATGTCGGTGATTAATTTGCCTATCATCATTAATACCTACAACATTTTTTACGGATTGTTTGGTGATGAGTTGGTTTATGCCTATAAATTCAAATTAAGAAAAGTAATAAAAGTAGGAAAAATTTGTTAGAAAAATTAAACAGCAACTAGTATTTTACGATAAACCTTAACAACCAAGAAATAGTATCATTAACAATTCGAAAACGCAACTAAATTTCTGCTTTTTATTATAATATTAAAATTAAATTAATAAGCATATACATTTCACATTTAAATTTCTGCATGTTTTTGTTATCGCAATTAAAAATCTGATTTCGTAAATCCCTGTTATTTACAACTTCACTAGTTTCAACATCAGTACCAGAATAATAAATAAAATAAAATATGGACTTATAACAGTAAAACGACGTGATTTATTTATTTGATAAATATTTTTAACATTTAACCAACAATAATTTACATTAATTGCTGCTGCTCTTTTTTCTCAGAAAGATAAACTTGTAAAATACCCATAAAAAAAGACCATTAAGCGACCTATCACGGGAACGTCTGTATTTCTTCACCAAAGTTGTAAATTAATTTTAAAGGATTATATATTACCTGCTAAATTGTAACAGTCAGGCTAGCCGAGCTCCTTTTTTATTACATATAACATCGTCTAATTGTTTATTTATCGCTGAACTGTAGTAAAAACTTTTATAAATACGACAAGATCGTATTTTATCTTGTAAAAACAATTACATGCTAATCTCTGATTGGTCGTTTATATTATTCGAAATGGCAATGCGCTCGTGTTGTTTTACGGTAGCTAAAATAATAATTTGAATTGGTTTTACCACCTAATTTGTACTACTAAGATTGCTTGCTAGAATTTCTTGTTTATACGCTAAGGTGACCAGATTTTAACATTGGTAAAGCGGGTCGCCATTGATTGGTCGGGGGTTCTTGCTTAAAAATTTGGTCTATATAGAGCAACAAACATTAGAAGGAAAAATAGTATTGCAATATTTTTTTTTAATTTCAACTTAAGGGGATATTAAAGTCGATTTGTATTTGGGAATTCACTATAATTGCTTTTAGAGGTGTTGGCCCGTAGGAGGAGCCAAATGCAAGCCATCTCATTCTCACATATTTGAAATGAATGTGTTGTTTTCCGTCACCCGAATACAGAGAAACAACTGAACTATTCAAATCAACGGCAGCAGAATATCGTGACAAATACGATGGTCGATTATACTAGCAAAAAAGAGTGTTCATACAAGCAGATTTGTATTTTTCCTCAGTTTATTTGATTTTAGCGTTTTTTGCATGAAGGAAGGTTATTTGGCTATAGTTATTTCTTTTAGAAAAGCAAATATTTGGCAAATACTATATATAAACAAAAATTAAAGTATTCCATTCAAACAAGTGCAATAAATGTATTCTAAGACATCTCTACGAAATGTACGAAGAATGTATATGAAACTGACAATTTTTTTTTGCTGCAATAAAATATTTGTATGGGCATATGTGAACGAGACACTTTCCACAATTAAACGTGAATGCGATCCATTCTTGCGAAAATCATGAGAAATTTCCCAGGATGTGTGTCGGATTGATTTATATGTTCGACCTAGGAATGAGGTATTTAATTGTGATTATGCGAACATCATAATTAAGTATAATAAAACTTAGACTGGAATTATTTTGTTTTTTGAAAATTTTTATTATATATTTTGGTTATAATTATACATGCTAAAAGGCATACATGTGGATAGATTCATAATTTTTGAGTGTTATTTAATTGTCTTAGGCATATCTGTTTTTCAATATTTTCTATTTTGAAATATTATACATCATACATTTTTGGTAATATTATTTATTTGTTAATATTTTGTAAATGTTTAAATAAAAGTTGAAATAAAGGTTTTAATTTATATTATAAAACTATATGTTAAATAAAGTTATTATATTTGTTCTTTGAAAAATTTGTGTTTTGCTTTATAAATTGCCATACCACTTTGAAGTGTTAAAGCTATATACACCCTGAGATATAGAGTAAATGCCGGGAAGAGATTTTGTTAAACATAAGAGGAGCAAATAAGAGCATAAACCACTGCTAAGTTGCTAACCCACCGTTTTTTAGCAATATAACTGTGATTGTTTATTTCCAAGAGTTAAAATCATTTTCTAAATATTATTCAAATTACTAAGGTCACAGCAATATGTGCGTTTCAAATTATACAATAGTTGGTCTAAATTAAGTTTTAAATAGTTTTATCTTCTTAAAAAATTAAACCTGTAAGTGTGTTACACAAAAAAAATTTGTTATGGGAAAATTATTCAGAATCCTATTCTAAGTACTTCTATTCTCTTAATAAATTACTATAGAATGCATACTTTACGAGATATTTGCAAAAAAGTGCTACTCGATAAAGGTAAAAGTGATACTTCCGGTCAGTGGCGGCTCTTTAATGAAAGCAAGTGAGCAATTGCACCCCCTGGAATTTTGAAACAAAACAAACCAAGCGGCGACTAAATGTGAAAGTATTTATTTATTACGTATTCATAGTTATTGAACAGGAACGTGGCGTGTGCGGCACGCGTAACAACCTACATGCACCGATCGTCGTCACAGATATAATGACGACTAACAGCGCACGAGCAACTATTCGAATGTTTACCCCTTCCACCGAGAGAAACATACCCATGAGCAAAGCCCAACCGTTGCTCCGTTAAGCCATTAACATTACATTGAAGGTGGGGAGAACTGTATTTTGTTCTACTTCCATATCGTATAATACATAGCGTGTGAGCAAGATCTCCAGTCTGCTCATCGCTGTTGTAAGATAAATTTCGTCTCTGCGTTACAGAATAACACGTTTTCGCGGTTAACGTATGATGAAAAAATCGTAATAAAAAATCTTAAACGCCCGATGCCTCAATTATGTTTAGAAAATAAACAATCTGTTAAAGGTAAAGACGTTATAAGAAAATTCAAAATGAATATTTATCAGAAAAATGACTGGATTTGTGGGTGTGAAATTAAAAATACTTTGTTTTATTTTCCGTGTCTTTTGTTTGGTGGTGAACCGTCTTGGTCAAAGAACGGAATAAAAGACTTAATTCATCGTAGTGCTAAAATTACGAAACATGAAAATTCCGAAGGGCATTTGAAAAATACATTTAGTCTAAGAATGTTAGGAAAAAATAACATTCAGAATGTTTTAGATTCATCATATAGAAAAGCAGTTCAATAACACAATGAACAGGTAACAAAAAATAGGCATGTGTTAAATTTAATAATAAATTGCATTAGATTTTGTGGCGCGTTTGAACTGGCACTTCGGGGTCATGATGAACGGCAAACGTGGAATACCAAGGGCATTTTTCGGGAATTGATAAATTTTACGGCAGAATTGGATAAATTGCTCAGAGATCACATCGAAGCAGCACCGGTTTTTAAGGGATTATCAAAAACGATACAGAATGAGCTGCTTGATGCAATGTTGAACGTGTATCATGGACAAGTTTCCAGTGAAATTAAAGCAACCGACTTCATATCTGTGATAGCTGATGAAACCACAGATGTGTCCAATCAGTTTCAGTTGGTGGTTGTTTTAAGATATATTGTGAACGCGAGACCGGTCGAAAGATTTTGGAAATTTCTTCTGCCTAGTGGACATTGGACATGATGCTAATTCTTTATCTGCTTCCATCCTTAACGAAATTAGTTTGCTTGTTGATGACCCAGAAAAACTGGTTGCACAGAGCTATGATGGGGCAGCAGTCATGAGTGGTGCTATTAACGGCGTGCAAAGACATGTCCAAGACCAGTATCCAAGGGCCAATTTTGTACATTGTTACGCACATCAGACAAATCTTATTATGTCACATGCTACATCGAGCAGTAGTAATTGCAGATTTTTTTGCCAATCTGACGGGATTATGTACTTTTTTTCTCCACTTCACCACAACGAGCTGCAAGATTGGAAGAATTCCTTCAGAGAAAAAGCTTACCTCGTTCTTCAAAAATAAGATGGAACTTCAATTCTAGGACAGTGAATACAATATATGAGCACCGAGAAGAAATAATTCAAGCTCTAGAACAAATCGAGGGAGAAGCTAGTTTACAAACTACCATTCATGAAGCTGGTGCCAATTTGCGAATTTTAGAGGAGGAAAATTTTATCTATTGGTTAACTTCCTTTCATAAAATTATGCCACATGTGGACATATTGTTTAATCAATTACAAAATGTCAATACAGATGCATTAAAAATCAAGAATAATTTAGATAATTTTGAACACACACAGATAATCAGTTGGTTAAACAAAATGACTCAGAACTGACTCCTCGACCATCAACGCGACGAAGAGTAACTGATGGTAGCCAAAGACGGAGGGAAACTATTGAAGTGTGCGATATTATTTTGCTTGAAATAAAAATTAGATTTCGGTATACAGGGCACTTAATATTAGCAAACTTAATTTCTTTTAAACAGTTCTCCTCTATTCAAAAAAAATTTCCGGAAGATTGCCTTAAAGAAGCAGTAAAATTTTATCCATGTCTCAATGAAAGCAGACTACGAACTGAATTAAGTGTTCAATATTCTAGAGAAGCAGTTAGGCAAAATATAGAAGTCAGTGCTGTAGGTCTGCTAGGCCTTCTGCTGGATGGATTAAGCGACACCTTTAATGAAGTTGTTAAGCTTTTAAAAATTGTCATTACAATCCCAATGACAACGTCTGAAGCGGAACGCCGGTTTTCACGGCTGAAGAGAATAAAAACTTTCCTGAGAAATACAATGAAAGAAGACAGATTAAATGCCCTTACTATGTTATCTTGTGAAAAAGAATTTATAAATGATTTCCCAAATTTTAATGAAAAACTTAGGTGTGGCCACCACACGACTTTCTTATACGTATGAGCGTTTCAAATTATAGGATTTTAAGAATTTTTTATACAAAAATTATTCACAATCCTATTCTAAGTACTTCTATTCTCTTAATAAATCTCGATAGAATGCATACTTTGCAAGATATTATCAAAAAAGTGCTACTCGCTAAGAATAAAAGTGCGACTTCCGGTCCGAATTTTGAAATTTCATATATACAAAAAATATTGCAAATCCAATTATAAATACTTTTGTTTCTTGATAAATACATATAGAATGCATAACTTACGACATATTTGCAAAAAATCGCTATTCGATAAGGGTAAAAGTAGTACTTCCGGTCTGTATTTCGAAACTTTTTTTATACAAAAGATATTTAAAATTATGTTTTAAATACTTTTATACTCGTAACGTACTTGTCTAAAAAGCATGACTGATTTTCGATAAGAGTAAAAGACCTACTTCCGGTAGGAATTTCGATTTTTTCACTGAAGTAAACTACTACTTCCGGTCTGCCAATTTTGCTTAAAATCTAATCATTTCTCAAGAGGGAGATTATACTACTAAATACAAAATTTGGAATACGCGCCCCAAATTAAAAAAAAGACGAATACTGATGCGGAGCTTCATTCATCGGGCACTAATATTGTCAACTGGGAAATTTCTGCGGCATAAATATCCAGTTCGTAGAAAAGCCAGGCGATATCACACATTGAAAAATAAATATATGTATATGACAATTATTTTATCATTAAATCACATATATAAAATGTCTATTACACAACTCAAACAAATATTTTAAAAATTTTCAAAGTCCATAAATTATTTTAACAGATGCGAAAAATATAATAGGCAGCAACATCTTCCAATGCAACTGCAACGCTATTTCTGCATGCAAACTAGAGAACTAAACAAAATCGCAATAAGTCAATCACCAAAAGTCAATTTAATTGTGTCCTTTTACGCGCCACGAAATTATAAAGAAAATTCAAAAAAATTTCTAAGTTCATTAATTTACTATAGCGGATGCTAAATAGGCAATACAAGCATAATACATGCAGCAACATGTTCCAATGCTACTGCAACGCTATTTCTGCATACAAATTAAAGAACTAACCAAAATCGCAATAAGTCAATCACCAAAATAAAAATAAATTGTATCTATACCTACTTCTGTATTGTCATTAAAATCATATACAATACAATGCATTCATACATTTATTCATATACGAAAAATTTTTTTCGTATATGTATACTTCCATGGTAAAATCATATAGCTTCGAAACTGGTAGTAATATGAATGCCTAAAATTGGAGTGAGAAAAAGTGAAATAAAATACTCCAGACAACCGCAAAAAGTTCGGACAGTCCTATTAGGCGGGGCCAAGAAGTTGGGTGCATATCCGTAGCAGCTGAAGGGGCTGCTAAAATACAAATAATTCAGTATTGCAGCATTCCGGAATTTCTTAATTTAATTACTCAAATTAAACTTTTTTCCGCAATTCAAAAAGCTATATCTCACAAGAAAACATTGGTCTACACGGGAATTACATCCGTTTTGATCAATTTCTTTTAATTCTTTCAGATTTTGACGGAGAAACACACGTACATTTTACTCTAATTTGGAATAAAAAAAATAGGTGGTTGTGACAAAAAATTACATAATCTGACAACCTTTCCGTGTACTCATATCTATATTGGAGTTGTACAGAAAATTTCACATTTCTATCTTGAACAATAGTAAAAAAAACTGATAAATTCGATATCTTGCTTTCTCGACCGCTTTAATATCCCCTTAAGTAAAAGTTACAAAATAAATTTTACTTATGTTGTAATTTAAAAAAATATATTAAAATACTATTTTTCGTTCTATGAAAATTTTGTTGCTCCATATAGACCAAATTTTTAATGAAGAACACAGTATTATTTTATTCTTTGGCATATTTCTTACTTGAGTGATTTTACTTTCTTATACGTAGTATAAGGAAGTATTGTGATGAAAATTTTCGACCTCGAGATTTTTGCAGATGTCCGCGTTTTGAAATACCCTGATACCGAAAAAGTGGTTTTTAAAAAATGTCTGTGTGTAACCACGATAGCGGTCAAACCGCTCTAGATATCAATTCCAAATTTTGTATTTACGTGTATAATCTCCCTCTTGAGATCTGATTAGTTTTTCAGTAAAATCGGTAGACCAGAAGTAGGAGTTTACTTCAGTGAAAAATTCGAATTTTGCCAATATTTCGTCAACTACTAAGTTTAAACAAATTTATAAATAATTCATATGTACTTAAAATTAAAATTGAGAACAATTTTATTTAAAAAGTTTTTCGAAATTCCTACCGGAAGTAGGTCTTTACTCCTATCGAAAATCACTTTTACTCTTATCGAATAGCGATTTTTTGCAAATATGTCGTAAGTTATGCATTTCTATATATATTTATTAAGATTACAAAAGTATTTAGTTCTAGATTTGCAATATTTTTTGTATATATGAAATTTCAAAATTCGGACCGGAAGTAACACTTTTACTCTTAGGAAGTAGCACTTTTTTTCGAATATCTTGCAAAGTATGTATTCTATAGCGATTTATTAAGAGAATAGAAGTACTTAGAATAGGATTTTGAATAATATTTGTGTAAAAAAATTCTTAAAATTGTATAGTTTAAAACGCTCATACGTATAAGAAAGTCGTGTGGTGGCCACACCTCATTTTTTTTAATAGATTGCTGTAGCTGTTTAAAGGGTGATGAAATTTTTCACAAGAATTTGTTAAATTATATTTCACACTTTAAATGGCTTTCAAAGTCTCTGCACTTAATTGTGATTTTTCTGATATCCACACTTTAATTACCGTAGAAAAAACGCACCATTAGTTTTCGGTAAGGACAGCGCGTAATCCACAATTTTTAGTGCATTTACAGTATGGAACATGGCTTGTTTCAAAATGATGAAATATTTCTAACCATTTGTTATCTACTGTGATTTTTGATAATGCCCAAGATTTAACCTGTTCCTTATCAATATATTTTTTTAATAATGATACCTCGTTCGTTTCGGAAATATTGCTATATGGTAAATTTTGAGTAATATGATCGAATGATTTTTACACATCATTCCAATTAAGTTCGTGTTTTAATGTAATCTAATGAAAATGATCAATACTATATACAACTTTTTAACGTCATTCATGATACCTGCACGATTTATTGCACCTTGTTCTTATAGCTGGCCTATATTATTACGGATAGTTAATGCAAACAAATTTTAGCAGTGACAGTTACAAAATGTTTTCGTCGTTGCCAATGCCAAAAAGCTCGATTGTTCATTAAGTCCAAACAATGGTGGTCGAATCCTACCAATTGATCAATAATGCGAACTTTGATAAGCAGTTCTCGATTATCAGTTCTCAACAATTATTTGTTATTATTAATAGTTTAGCATTATAAAATTAAACATAATATAAAACTCATATCCAGACGAAATAGCCACATGGCCGCCGAAAATAGTATATTTCCTTCCCGTTCCCCGTCGTTTCCTAGCTTGTCGTGCAATCTTTCCAAAAATCGGGACGTCTGGTCACCTTACGCATACATTTCAGTATTAAAGGCGTCTCAACGTGATGCATTTTAATTTTGTTTTGTGTTCATTTGGTGATATTGCAAAAACTGGTACGTATTTATTAATTAGAGTCAAAATAAAAATAATATATATATACAGGGTGAGTCATTTCCGTGGGGCAGACCGAATGTCACTTTATGAGAGATAAGATATTTTAAAGCGGCTTTCTTCCTATGATAGCCGTTTATTAGGAGCAGCTTCTAATTTTTTTTTTGGTATTACACAGTGTTCCATGATTAGGTGGATGACCATACGTATACTTTCGTAAATGATATACTAGTACATAATCACTTTTTTGTATTCTTCGTATAATTATTAGTTAAAAAATAATAAAACAGTATAGATCAATTCTAAATCATTGCTTTATTACCATTTTTATGAAAAATTGAATGTTTCGAAAAATTATATACCTCGAATACAACGCATCAGATGGCCACAATTTTTGATAGTCTTGTTCATAATAAAGGAACCTAATGCAAGCATATTCCATTTTGTCAACTACTAGTTCCTTGCGCAGAAAATTGGATTAAAATGACATGACAAATGTTTGTATAAAAGTAATTTTTTTCAAATAGAACACTATAAATCCCTTAATTTTTAAATTGCTTGCTAAATTTTTCACTAAAAACATATAAGACGTTATTACTTTAAAAATAACCGTTGCTTAGATATTGTCATTTTTGTATAAAATTTTGTCAATTTTAAATCTTATTTGAATACGGTATGTATTTTGGTACCGGAGAAATGCCAAAGAAATTATTTATTATCCCAGAGAGTTTACCAGCAGCGTTACCCTGGAAGACGATTCCCAGTACAGATGGCAAGTTACGCACCCATCATTTTATAGCTAGAAAAGTTTTCTGCCATTGGCTAATAACTAAAGTTAATGTTCAGGCAATTTCTTTTGATGATGTTATTTACGGGTGGAACTACTTTCCATAGTAGAAGAAATTTTAATTATTAATCAAATGAAAATCCTTACTTCACAAGTAAATAGATCATCAGCATAGGTGCAGTATAAATGCATGGGGGGGGGGGCATTTTTGTTGATCGGATGATATGCCTGCACAAAATATTTTAATTTATATGTTTTCAGGGAAGTGGCTAGCTCGCGGAGGTCCTATTCGAACATCACAAAATTAGATTATACTATACACAAAAGAAGCTATGCGAGAATATATTCGACAAATATTTGGAAATACAGGTGAATTTAGGTGTATTTAGAGGTGATTGAATATTCATATGAAATAATTTTTACCTATTGTAATGTCGATATTTGTTATTTTATAGTTCTTGTTCCACTAATTCCTCTTCATTCGCGTAACAGTTCCTGTCTCTGCGCCTACTATAATCAAGTTATTATTTTGTCTTGTTTAAAATTTGTTTTATTGTACCAAATTCTACATATTTTATGAAATATATTGCTGGCATAGACGGTATTGTAAATAAATATTCTTTGTTATTACCCCAATACATACAAAAATCACTAAGTTCATTTTTAGAAAAATTCATTGTAAAATCATACTTGTCAACAGACAAGCAACTTATTAAACGTCATCCATTAGATTGTCAATTTCACAGCAAATGTCATCTCACTATACCGTATTCAAATCAAAAACATAAAGCTGCGAAAATTATATCAAAAAACGACAATAGCTCAGAAATTGTTAACTTTAAAAGTAATAACACGAAATTCAGTAAGCAATTAAAAAATAAACTGATATACTGGAAGTGCTAAAAGAATAACTTTTAGGCAAAAATGTGTCATGTAAATTTAATTCAGTTTCCTGCACATGCAATCAGTAATTCAAAAAAATAAAGCACGCCCGATTAGGGCCTTTTAAATTAAACAATATGACCAAAAATGGTGTCATTCTGATATGTCGTTTTCGAGGAATGTAATTTTATACAAACATTGAATTTTTGAGAGAAATGGTAATAAGTCAAAAACTTTAATTTAGGCCTATATCTTATTATTTTTAGACTAAGAATTGTGCGAGAAATACAAAAATGTAATTATATATAGGGAGTTTCATTTAAAAAACTATAGTTATGGTCAGCCACCAAGTTATGGAACACTATACATAATAATATATTATTTTGGAGTGAGCGGTTCGTCATCTTTTACGCGATATTTATGTGAACGCAGGATGGGAAGATTTAGACGGGCCACGGACTACAGCTGTCCATTCTAGTGTCGTGCCAGCTCCGCAACAAGGTTATTAGATTCCGAGAACAAGACAACGGTCGATCCCTTAATATTACCGTTGTCGCATCAATAAGGTGCCGGTCCAGATTTATGTCTGGCAATTTGATTGCCCTTCCTACTGATTCGCCGGAACCACTTCGCCGCCATAAATCTCAAGCCCGGAACTGTACACGTGTGAGTGTGAGGGTAAGCGAGTTTAGACGGAAAGAGAGATGGGTAATATCGAAAACGGGGGCGCAGAAATGGATAACTACGCTAGCAGATTTATATTGTACAAATAGATTGCTGACAGGGCATTACAATAGATTATGTTTATCTCTTTTGTGAATCTGTTATTTAGGAGGTTTAATAAAGTTTTTCTATGTTCGTCAAGATATAAACGACTTTCTAAGGAACAAAAAGGCAATTATTGCATTTACTACTGCTTTGAAAACTATATTAAATAATTATTATTAAATAATAATAATAATAATAATAATAATACCTTTGTTGATGTATTAAATAATAATAAAAATTATCAGTAAGAAAAAAGGAAATGAAAAATGCTAAGACAAAGATATAGTTAAATTACAAACATAAGTTACAAGTACGTTTGTGAGAATCTAACAGTATTATAAAATAACAAAAAGCTAGATTTTAATAAAGAAGGTTCTCATTTTCTTCAAAGTCAATGTCACATTCATCTGTATTTTATTCATATATATAGTGCGTCTTTTTAACTGTTGCCATAGGGAATTGCATGGTAAAAATTTAACATCGTGTTAACTTTTGTTCTGATGAAAATATTTAAACCCTTTTTGGAACAAAGCTGGAAGATTCTTTAAACTATCGGATAGATTACAATTCAATACTCTAAACTGTCGAAAAGGTTTTGAAAAAATATTTTTGTGAAAGCGTTTTCTTGCCACTATCATTTCTAGCAGCCGTTGATTTAAAAAATAAATAGCGAAGGCTATGACTAAATTAGTTTTTGCAAGACAGAACATGTAAACATTTATTTATAAAAAAAAACGTAGAAACCATTAAAGCACAAATAACAAATCAACAAAAATTATTAGTAATTATCAAAGGAATTGTTCAAAGTGTTTTCCTTCGACTGCTACACAATGTCCCAAGCGATGTTGAAAATATCTTCGAGTGTTTTGTAAAGTTCGCACAGTAATGGAATTACAAGCTTCAGTTATTTTTCCCTTAGTTCCTCCACAGTTTCTGGTTGACCTCTTATGAGGTCGTAAACTTGTGTTCCTAAATGCCCCCATAAGAAAAAAACGAGTGGTGTTAAGTCAGGACTTCAAGCAGGCCAATGGAATGGTCCATATTGGCCAATACAACTATCAGGAAGTGTTTCGTTTAAAAACCCTCTGACGATAGCAGCAGAATGGGCTGGTGCTCCATCCTGTTGAAATATTATTGCTCCGTTGCATCTCAAAGCCTCCACCTGCGGGCCTACCTCCATTTGAAGAAGATCTAAGTATTTATGCTGGTTGAAATTTCCGTCAATAAAAAATGGCCTTACTAAGTGATTCCCTAAAATTCGAACCTACACGTTAACTTTATCACGATATTGCGTATGTGTTTCTTATGTTCTGTAGGGATTTTCTCTTCCCAAAACCTGTCTGTTTTGATTGTTAACTTTGCCATATAATGTGAAAGAACTCTCATCAGAAAATAGAATGTTCTTTAAAATATTTCGATTTTCATTAATTTTTTCCATCCAGAATTCACAGAATTCCATTCTTGAAAAGTAATCACGGGGCAATAATTTCTGCACATTTTTAATTTTGTACGACTTGAACTTTTCCATTTTCAGGGCTTTAAAACAGCTGCTTCTTGAAGCGTGAAATTCTTCTGCCAGAGAAGTAAGTGTGGTGGTGTCTTCTTCTTCAACAGCCACACAGATATTCATTCTTAAATCTTCTGTAACAACATACGAGCTCCTTTTCTGTTTTTTGTGCTCATGATTTAAGCAACCCGTAGCACGAAAAGCATTGTAATATTTGAGTATTATAGTTTTACTCGGAATAGGGCGATCGAATATGCAGCAGCAAAATTCTGGCTGATTTCTCTACTGGACATACCTTTCATGAATGCTGTTACAAGTTTAACACGTTCTTTAGTTGTGAAAACAGACAAGCAATTGTTCACAATAACCGGGTATTTGGCAGAACTTGTGAATAAAATAACATTTGTAAATTTTTCTTCTGATCTTGACTACTAAGTTTTTTGTCAAATTATGTATGTTCATTACATTCAAGTTTGAAGAGTAAAATTAGACAAATAAAACTGCTTGTGGTTGTTCAAACAGTATGCATCCTGTAGTCTTATTAGTGATTTATTTCTAAAAGAAGAAGTGGCACCAAATCTGCATCGCATCGTAAGTTAACAGGGGGTATAAAGAATTCATGCATTGCCTGGTATTCGTACAACCACGCCAAAGGTATATTTCTTGCTGTCTGAAGTATCTCCTGCGGCATGTATCATAGTGCAAGTTTCGAATTGTCCTCAAAATTCTTTTTGCAAGATGATTATTGTGTTAACTGTGCTAGATGTCCCCCAAAATAAAAAACACTACACTGGTAATAATTTGGTAATTTCCTTGTTAGCTGGTGTTATATTGCTCTTCCATTATAATTCACCATCCACAGTCAGACCAATGAGCTTCACAATAGTGTGTCATTCAGATTTTGTTTTAACGACTAAATGATGGCTCATGTCTCTACTCAATTTTAGCTTATTGGAAGCAAACCATGTTTTATCATTTTTGAAAACTAATTGAGGCATCATGTGCATAGAGGCACACTTTAGCCAGATAGTTAATATAAATAGCGAACAATATTGTACCCAAGATTGACCTTTGAAGAACACTATGTGTTGTGTGCTCTATTGGGCGTTTATATTTTTTCAATTTAAAACTTGTATATCTTCTAGTTTTTGGATGCATTAAATTTATACTATGATATCAAAAATTAAATTGGTCAATGTTGGTCATGGAATGTAAAACGCTTGTCTTAGTTTAAATCATCCTTTTGAAATAATTCAATCATTGTCAAGCTACTTAGTTCAGCTGTAAAATAATAATGAACTACAAGTTTTGAAATAAATAAAGTTTTTATTAACCAGAAAAACTAAATTACAATAATTGTTGGAAATGTCCCCCCTTTTTGTTCAATACACAAGTTTACGCGCCTCCTCATGCTGTGAAAAGCGTTTTGCAGCATTTCTGGTGTTATGGTAGCACATTGCTGAACAATTCTTTGTTGTAGTTCTTGCAAATTATGTATCGGATTTGCGAAAATCTTATTTTTTAAATAAGGAAAGATAAAATAGTCCATAATTGTCAAACAAGGTGATCTCGGAGGAAACTCAACTTCCGTATGCAAACTTATCAGCCGGTCATCAAAAAACTCGCGGAGAAAAGCAAGATTTTCTCGTGTAGTATGTGCTATTGCACAGTCTAGCTGGAAATAACCGTATTGAAGTTCATGATCGTCTAACTGTTGCACAAATTCAGTGAAAAAAAATATTTCTGTACCTTTCTGCGTTGACGGTGAAATTGAAAAAAATTGGCCCAATTATTCTTCTGCGAGAAACTGGCAAACACTAATTTTTTAATAATAATAATAATAATAATAATAATAATTTATTTATTGCCCAACGGATAATCAATCCAATAACAGGACAAACAAAAAAAAACAAAAATTGTATACATACATTTAGAAATAGAAATTATACAAAAGAAGACGTTAATACAAGTAAATTATATTAAAAAAAAGTATCACCATAAATAAGCTCAGCTGTGCGACACATAGTTGTTACAGGAGAAAAAGATAGTAAGTTGGTTCTAGGAATAGGAAGGGAGAAAGTAGGGGAAGATCGGGAAGAAATACGCGGAACAAGGAAATTTATGGAGGAAAGAATGTAAGCACTATCAATGAGTCCATGCACTAGCTTCCAAATAAAACGCGCACCATGTCTTTCACGACGCGACGTCAAGGACTGCATTCCATGTCGTGCCAAAAGCGTAGCGTAATCCATATTGCGCATAGGATAAGTGCCATCAATTTTATATGACAAAAACTTATAATAACAAAAAAATTTTTTGAGCATGTAGTGGCTTTTCAATACAAATATGCGGGTTATCAGTGCTCCACATTCGCATATTCTGAGAATTGATGTATCCCGAAAGGTGGAACCAAGCTTCGTCAGAAAAAAAGTTAAGTTCAGCAGATCGTCATTCCTTAAATTATTAACGAACCAATGGCAGTACGCAAGGCGTCTGGGGTGGTCTGCAGGCAGAAAAGGTTGATATGATTGCATCTTATACGCATGCATGTTCAGGTCCTTCTTTACAATCGTTTGGCATGTTCCATAAGAAAGCCGAATTTCTTGAGAGAGACGTTTTAAAGGTTTTGTAGGCTCTTCTTCCATACGTTGACGAACGTCATTAATAACTTCTTCTGTACGAACTCTTGGTCTACCAGCACCTTTTTTATGCGTCACAGAACCAGTTTCGCGAAACACTTCAACACAATTTGTAAGGCATGCATAAAAATTGTCCGGTAATACTGCTACGGCTGGGAAGTGCTCTCGAAAATTGTCCAAACACAAACGTTGACTTTATTCCCAAGTTCCATTAACTAGTACACCCGTTCGAAAATAGACTCCAATCATGTAAATTTTGTGCTCTGTGGTGAGAACCTGAATCATGGTTCTCACCACAGAGCACCCTCTCGTTCAAAATGTAGCACTAGAATTTGCTACCCTCTTGTATTTAAATTAAAAATGGCCAAAGCCCTTAACAAATTCGGTACCCAAATTCCAAGAAGGTAGTAAGTCAGACACCACCACGGTAATTAACCTTCTATTAAACTTTAGGAGGACGCTTGTCTATTAATTAATCACCAACTTATAACACTCTAGTCTTACCTCTTACTTCCCCAAGGGTCGATGTTAAATATGGGAATCAGCACTGCCTCCAGCTACAGTCAGAGAAGGGCGAGTTCGAACACCGTACTAAGTTGAAGGTTAAGTTGTCAGGGCGCCTATCCGTAAAAATATGCTAAGCCCAACAGATATTCAGACCCCGGACCAGATCTAATGTAAAACTCCCCAGGTGATAAGCAAATAAGACCAACACACACTCATTCAAACTTAACAAACAGTTTATTGAAATTTTAATTCAGGTCTCCACAGTTCATTTCAATTGCTGTACAAATCCGGTTATATTGTATAATCTCTGATTTCCAAGAGATATTTAAACAAGAAGAAAAAAAACAATGAAGTAAATCGCAAGCGCAACTCAGTTGCCAGTATAAAAGTCTGAAGGATTAATTAAAACTTAAATGGTCACCCAAGGTGATCCACAACTCAAAATTATCAGTGACGTACAATTACAAAATTTAAGAAATTCAAAATGGTGAACAAAAGAAACAATCTTAAAATTAAAATTGATTAACCAACAATATTCTTACAAGCACACAGTTATAAGGCAACTTGCCAGAAGTCCCTCTAAAGTCGAACAGTTTGATCGTGATTTGCAACACGTCAACACAAAAATAAAACACTCTGTATACCAGAGGCAGCCGACAATCTATTCGACATTAGAGTGCAGACTCTAAGTTGTAAGGTATCTAATTCTATATAACAAGAAATAGCGCTAGTTAACTATGCTTTACAGAAAGAAAATGTGATTAAGTTAAATTCAATAATTTCTTACGAGATTATACCAAAAATAAATTACAATCGTTGACTAATTGCATTAAATAACATCTAAGAATTTACACAAGACCGATGTGAGGCTACACTGCCCATACACATCCAAAATTTAGTTCAAGTTCTAAGTCCAAAAATAAAAAGGCTACGTAACGTCTCCAAAAATGTCAAAGTAACCTCCAAATTGGGGTCACTATTGTTAATAAAACTACGTTAAATTAATTAATTCAAATCGTAAAGGCTCACATGCCACAAGAAGTTAAAATAGGAAATTACGATTACTTATTTAATTAGTTAGGCCGGAAAATTGAAATTCACTGTTCAAAGTATACGATATTGACACAAATTTTATCAAAACTGTTTAGTCAATAAACTCTACACTCTGGATAATATCAGAGAAATTTACACAGTCACAATACCTTAAAGAAAGTCACATCCACAGCTACCAAACATGATACCTCCTACGGATCCACACGTTACAAGAAATCTGCTCTCCTATCTTCGGCTAACGACATCTCAAGAAAATAGCGTATGAAGGTTACAGTATTCCAATAATCTGCACCTTAATTATGTCCTCACCGCAAGATCCAGCAACAACTCCCTGGCACCGTAAGATTACTATAGCACGTGGTTCTCAAATCTTAACCCCAACAAAAATGCTCAAATGAGGTCTATGCCAGGCACCAACACTAGCAGCTATATTTGAATATAGAAACAACACAAATTAAGATCGATTAGACACGTGGAAAAATATACTTACAGCAGCTTAAACAATTCCTAGCCAAGAAGAAAATATCCTCGCAAGATTCAATCAAAAACGCCAAAATCCAATAATAACACTTGAGAAGTACTATAGCATCCGCTTTTGTAAGCGATTACAGACGATAAAACTCAAAACTCTACATCCTCAAGTAATGGCCCAGGAATATGCTTCTGCTCTTTTGGTGTTTAAACCTTCCCCGGTGACCGTTCAAGCTCAAAAAGAAAGATCCAACATGTCAAAAGCCAACCTCACACCGAACACGAACATACACGCTAAAGACCGAGCGAACCAACCTGATATTTTAAATATACGACATAAATGCAGATTCAAACGACAATAGAAAAATGGAAAATAATTACAATTGATTTGTTACATAACTCTAAGCCCAAAAGAAGCACTAAAACTAAATTAGCAATAAATAAAGAAAACAAATTTATTAAATAAAACATTGTACGCCATCTACCCGTTAATGCATGTATACGCTACACACACCTGTGATAAGGCAGAACGCGTGCAATAGGAATCTTAAGCAAATCTACACCAGATGGCAGTAGTAGTAGGAAGATGACATAAATTTAATCCAAAATAAATTACGTATTCCACGACAACTAAAATAATCCATTAAAGGATAAAATACAACAAAAAAAATTGTAACAAATTAATTCTGATTTGACAAAGAAGCAGAATATACATGGTGTGAGAGGTAGAGCATTAAATATATTAGAATTACATTTGTTATTTGTGTAATACAAAACAATACCAGCATGTCTGTCAAATTATTAGAGATGCTGTTCATTTGAATTAATGGATATAAAACTAGGGTACTACAAGGCTCGATTTTTGGTCCTCCGTTTTTGGTTATTTTAATTTTCGTTTTCTAATCTAATATTACACACAATACGATGTCGTGTTCTGATGAGATCATTGCCGTACCGATACCCATAAGAGCAAATAAATAAGGAATGCTGTAGCATAATTGATTTTCAGTTTTACTCAATTAAATTCAATAATTCTTTACTGCTTCACAGCTTCTAAGTCAGCAGCAATATGACATAAGAAAAACAAATCACGAAGTATAATTTTGTAAAGACTGTAATAGTCTATACTTATCTCCAATTTAAAGATTTTCGAAGAATGAACTAAATTTAAAAAGAAAGCCGCTTATGCCAGGTATCAGCATATAAAGGTTAGAATTGTTACCGCAGCTCATCTAATTTTTCAACATAACATGTTTTAGTTTTACCAGTTAATATTCAATTCAAAAAATCAATTTCTGTAATTGTAGTTGATATTGATTGATGTATCTTCTCTCGTTATAGCATTTCAAAATTACTCACTATTCTGAAAAAATACAGTTCTTAATTAAAAATCGCTAGAAAACGTTTTTTACCAAAATTCTTAAGACCAACATTCGAAATTTTTCTATCGAACGTTTTCTGTCCCATTTTTTCTTCAAGACATCGATTATAAAGGAGCCGTGGACTTGAGTGATCGTCCAGGGAGACACTAATAGTAGCTAACCCTCACAAGACAAACACCACAACACAGATACGGATAGAGATAGGAACTTGCTGTTCGAGCGAAACAAGCCTGTTACTGGCGGGTCGAAATGTCTCATCTTCTCCGAGTTTATGAGTGTGTGAGTGTGTGTGCTTGTGTGTCGCTTTAATTACAGTCGTGTCTACTTGGCCGCACCCGACCACACTGCGTCCGCACCTACATCGAACCGCTAATTAAATATCTTGTCGACACCATCAAATAAAGTCGTAAATTATAGTAACCGGGAGAAAACGGCTATGGGGAGGCCATGTACAAAGCTGAGGAGGATAAGTAAATGCTATATTGCCATGTATGTGTGTAGGTATTGTGACGATGTACATACGTATCGTATAATATAATTATTATTAATGATTATACTAATCAACACGTGTTTTCTAAGCTATTTAAGTCATAGATTCTGTTAAACATTAAAAATTGTATACCCAAGAGAAAGTGCTTTATTTTATTCTTCTTTTGCACAAAATGAAAAAATATACTATTATTCAAAAATGGAAGTGGGCCATATTCAAAATGCTTCCTGCGTCAACACAAGCCTTTAAGCCGACGGAATTTATTTACATTTTTGTAACTGCTTGTTCTGAGGAGTGCTTGAATGATCTAAAACTATAAAGACGTTTAGAGCAGATCTAATTCTTCAAAATGGACTTTAATTCACAGTCCACGGAATTTAGCATCTATGAAATCCCTCATATTGTTTATTCACCCAATCCTGTATAGCTTTGGCTTTGTGAGGTGGAGCAAAATCTTGTTCAAACGTCCTTTTTTAATAGTATAATGTTTCTCTTAAGGGCTTCACCTTCTGACTTTGAACTGTTTCGTGGAAAACTTTGACCGATGTTTTCACTAGTTTTTCGTGCAAAAATGGAGCTATATTAGACCTCGGTAGGACACTTCCACAGCAAACCATTACTGACGCCCGATGAAGAACAGGTTTGAACATTTTGAGTAACTCGAGCACTTGTTCAGCGTTCCTGGTATACAATAGTCTCTCCTCTTAGAAAATAGTTTGTTTGTTTATGGGCTATGATGTCTGCAGACCAACCAGTCTGACGTCGGCAATTTTTGACATTTTCAGAAAATTATTTCAAATAATCGACCCTAATATAAATAGGGGACCAAATAAGACAAGAACATAATTTCTTGTAGGTCTTATCTCGAATCCTAACATTTTTAATGCAATGAAAATAATCTCCGATGTGTGATTTAGTGATGGTAATCCTCGAAACAAAAATTGCTTCTAGATCCCTCACAGAATCACATATATTTGTGAACGTCAAGATCTGGATATGTTCAGATGCAACTTATTATTGTCATACCAATGTTTTATAACATGAATCTGTGACTGAAGAAATTGGCAATCATCAATGGAACCAAGAAGGGATAGTCGATGATGACACAAGAAATCTCAATTATGGTCCAAATAAGTAACAAAATGCTTTCGATCAGTAAGATATGATTCAAACATTATAACTAGTATGGCCAAAGCCAATTATAGAGAGTTTATCAAGCAATAGCCGGTGGTCGATTTTGTCGATGGTCTCGGAGAAGTTAGTACATACGAAATCTACCTGCTGATTATTATTATCAATGCTTTCGCATAAGTTTTCAGTAAAGATCGCCAATTTAGACAAAGCAGACTGGTTATTAACGAAACCATGTTGATGGATAGACATGTAATTCCTAACTTTGGAATACAAAAGCCTTGGCAAAATTATTTATGATGGCTACTGGTCTATAATTTTCTGTCTTTTTAATAACGGATGTCAATATAATAATTTTTCAGCGATCAGGTGTACTTAATGCAGCATTAAGTAAAAAATGCAGTGGTTTAGCCAAAACGCTAGCTTGATGGGTATATCATCATGTTTTTAATGGATTTAAGTAATTTGAGTACATCGTCTTAAAACAACCTTGTAACATTAACTAAAGAGAAATTAGAATGTACCAAATGACGAACTAAGTTGTTATTAAACGAGTAAACTGAATGGAAGAAGTTGGAGAACCCTTAACGATAGACAGTATGTTCATTAAGCAATCAACCATATTAGCGTGCAGCAAATTAGTTTTCCTTGACTGTATGTAAAACCAGAATCGATTCTGGTCACTCATTGGGGACGCTTGTATACTTTCTTGCGAATTTAAACTTTCTGATTTTAATTAAATCGTTGTTGTTTCCATAAGATATCTTCTATGATGTCATGTTTAGCCCTTACGTAATAGTGTCCATAAATCAATGAAAAAAATGACATTCCTGAAACATTTTAAAAGGGTAATGATAAGTCGGCGAGCCAGTATGTTTCTAACCTTTTAATGAACTTATTACAGTTAACTGATTGTTTACAAGTTGCTTGAAATGAGCATCCACAGTATTAATCTGGCGTAGGTTTCGGCTAATTTTATGTGGAAGTCGAATTTAATTTGCAATTAATTTATTACAAATTAAGTAAATTTATTAGTCTATACTGAGAAATTGCCACTGGAATGTCAATGAAAGTAATATTTACATATTAGAGAAGCAACAGATGCTTGGCATAATATAATGTACGTGACAATTAATCTATATCTGTCAAGCCCAAATAAGTGCAAAAATGTTATGCTTATCATTTATCACAACACTCATGACATAAATAAATACATGATGGACGAACAAGATGACAACAACTTGCTAAATAAAAAAGGGATTCATGTGTAATAAAAATAAACCATCGGCAATAAACAAATCCATCTTATGTGTTTATATTTTCAGCGCAATGGTTAAGTAGGCTTCCTAAAACAAACACGTTTGATAGAAATAAGCCAACGAATTTTTTACGTATACAAGTCAGTGGTCTTTTTCTGTATGTATGTAAACATATATACGTGTATATATGTACGAAGCTTATATGTATATGCGGATATGACTTCAATAGAATTGTAAGCTCAGTTCTGCCAACGCTACAGAGCACGATTTGTTTGTTTAATCGGTACCGTTCTTTCAGCCATCACTCATATCGAAAACAGAAACTGCGGCAGTTCATTTCGCGCGCGATGATCACCCAGAGGCGTCCTACTGTTACCATACAGTGACCGGTAGGGGGCAGTACGGTCGCTGTCATCCAATCGCCTAGACGTCACTCAACAGTAATACAACGTAATAATACGTTTTCCGTTCATGTTATCCTTGTCGTTCGCGTCATAGATAGATATCTTTATCTTTTTTTTTCATATCTCAACACGTTCTACTATATACGAAGGTCTTACACAAAATATTTCTAAATAAAGACTGTTTACAATTGTCGCAACTATGCATTTTATACTACAATCATTTAGACAGCAATAATTTTAAGACCTATTTAAGAAACAGTAAAGGTATTCAGTACCCATGAAAAGAAAATACTATTAGGTACTCAATTATGTTTACTGCAATGCGACGGGAGATTTTTTATATTGTTTACGTAGGAAAGGAGCTTGGAGTAAAGTAACATTACATTTTTCTACAGATGATCCATTAATATTTATTCCAAGGTTTTCCTAATAACACAGTCTTCAAAAAAAAAATAAATCTTGTGATAAGTTCTGAAAAAATTCCATTTCTATTTCTTGTCAAGCATTTGATTAAGTTTCTATGTTCTAGCGTTTTTTTTTTTAGTTAAAGATATAAAAAAATGATAAAACGTTTTGAATATAAAGCCAATTTGGTCAATAAACATCATCTAGTTTTGTTATGGCTAGCTTGCCTGTGATGCAGACTAGTAAATGTTATACCATTGAAAGAGTAGACAAACCGCCCAAACATTTTAAACTTGAATAAGTTTAGCACCTGTTTTGATCGAGCATATACCATTAACTAGAATAACTAGTTGGAGTAAACTCAAAAACTACTTTTAAACTAATTTTGCAGCACTTATTGGAGCTGACAAATTTGTGATTGTTTTCTAAACAAAGCTAATACTATTAGGGTTATTTAGTGTAATTATTGTGTAAAGAGATATGTATCGAGAATCTGTAGAAAAAAATTATTGAAATTCTAAACAGAGATACAGTTAACGGTGAAAGAAAATCTGAGATTTTCAAACATAGGTATCAAGAGTGTATTATATACAGTGCGTACCTAAAGTCCCCCCCCCCCCCCCCGAGTTTTCGAATAGAAATAAAATATTGAAACAAAGATAAAAGAAAACCGCTATAAAAATACTAACTTTAACAGATTTTTACAGATGGCGCTATAGGTTATATCGGCTTAAATATTTTTATTGGCAAAGGGGTTCAAATGATCTCTCATTAAAAAGCTATTTAGAAGGTCTATTCAAAATTTATGTTTTTTTTTAAAATATCCATCATTTGTTAGAAAAAACGCCGAATTTCACAGGTACGATAATTACATTATTTGAACGGTATTGGGAATGAATTGGAAAGAATACAAGAAACCGAAAAAATAATGTTTCTAAAAAAATAAATAAACAATCAAATTAAAGTTTTTAACAAAACGAATAAAAAACTACTAAATTTGAAGAAATGGTTTAAATGAAAAAAGGGGGGGGGGCAAGACTCACGCACTGTATAATGTCAGCCAAGGATGTGGTAACTTAAGGCAAAAAAAAACAATTTTTTTATCAAGAATATGAGGAAAAGTACAAATTCATTTATTATCTTTATAATGACAGAATTAATTAATAGCTAAAAAATTATTTAAATTTGTTACAACATATCTATGAAAAGTGCTTTATTTAAAAGTACAACACTCTTCTACCTTCTTTAGGTTTTTCTCGATTTCAACCAGCTATGTGTGGTTCACTTATTGTAGAAGAAATCACATTCTTTTATTTGAGAATTATAACCAAAGTTGTTCAGAAGACTTAAATTTAAAGTTTCACGTACGTTGAAAAATATTTAGGAAGCGGAAAACGTCATTTCAATGTTTTTTTGCGTTTCAAACAATGCAATGCGACAATTTTGACGTCTGTATGATAGCCTGTGTTTTATTTCCATTAACATTACTACAGCACTTTATTATAACAATTTTGGAATTTGGATAAAATAATTTTTGTTGTTGATTTTTCAATAGCAAGTGGATTTGGAAATGGAAAATATTAATAATTTTGAAAAATCAAATTTCCCACATCAGTAAGAATATTTATAAATTTTCCTAGATCTAGATTTGGAGCAAAATTTATATCTAATAATAAATATGGCCAATACATCATATGTTTGTTAATAACATGTTAATATTTAAGGCAGTTATTCTTGGGTCCATTTTGTGAAAAAAACTTCTTATGAACATATTGCTGTAGCATATAAATATTTATTTAAAATAATATTATTGCCATATAATTTATATGCTGTGACAACATATATTTGTGTGTATTACCACACGTAGGGTATAGTCTTTTGTACATGCTGTACTCTTAAAATTATTCTTTATACACTAAGAACTTATAATTGGTTTTGTATTTTTATCTTATATTGTTGGATCATGTACTTTATAACTATTGTGGGTCCTGGCAATGTATGTGGTTCCTTCTCCTTTGCTGATGATTTTTCTCTTGCTCATAATAGGGAAGAGGTAATAGTTTTGTTCAAAGAAAAACTGTATGTCTATTCAACATAATCATGTATTTTTTATTTTGTAATTTATGGATTCAAAAAATTATTTTTTTATTTATATACACACCTTTATGCTCTAAACAAGATACATAATTGAAAAATGCTCATATCATTTATACCTAATGCCGGTTGTAATGTATGTAAATCTTTTATTTATTTATTTATTCTGCCAAACAAAATAAATATTTATCCTGTAAATAAACAAATGTAAACTTTTATTGTACATTTATGGATATACTTATCGATGTTATTATATTTATGTATTGGCTTCAATTAATTGCTTTAGACAACCATTTGCACGTGTTGTATCTAGCTCTTAATCTTTGCCTTGTGAAATTTAATTAATTATTTGCTTAATTTGAAAGAGATTAATGATGTCTAGACAATACGATGAAGAAAATGCTCATTTGCACGTAACATCTCTCCAACTGACCAACACCATTAATCCTAATTGGTTGTAATTCCAACTATATAAATTTAAAACAAACCTTACAGGATAAATTATTTACTTATCTATTTTGTCCAACAATACATTGATTAATCATTTGCACGTAAAAACCAATGTCTGTCCAACAATTTGTATAACTTCCTTTTCAAAAGAAATAATAAACTTACTTGCTATCAAAATATCTATTTTGAATGTCCATTATGAACGCTTCAAGTGAATTCAAATGTATTAAATAAAATAAACTACTATGACTATATGTGTTGAAGAAATAATGAAAAACTACAATGTAACAATTTAAAACGTCTTATTCTTTAAGAGATCTTCCTTTCGTAAGTGTTCTGAGAAGTTTCCTTCTCGGAATTGTCATCAGAAGTCTTCCTCTCGGAAGTGTTATCAGAAGTCCACTTGTCGAATCTTGTCTTCGTATTTATAGCGGCAAAAAAACTATCTTGACCATTGCGCCCTCTAGTCCATATTTAGGTTGGTACTGGAATACACTTTCCCGTGAAATCGCTGCCCACATGTTGCCGTCTTGATACACGCACACATACACATATTGTTCTGACAGTTCACAATTTCACCAAACGTCAACATACCAATTCAAAGGCCCCCTCTGCCTCGCACAGCATTTCCAATGGTAGGTTTATTCTTGTCGCTAATACCATCCTTCTTTGTATTCGTCAATGAACCTATTGCCTTGTTCATTGTTCGATACATATTTTTTCTTTCCATTTATTAATGTTAGTTTCACTTTTCTTTTAGCCGGATTGCGACTTGGCAAAATGGGAAACATGTTGAAGATAACCATTATTTTTCTTCCCGCACTGCCTGTACCTGTAGAACACGTCTGTTTCTCCACCGCCTCTCTATCCTCTATCCAAGATCTTTCTGTTGGTGATATGTCAATCTGCAATAGACTTTACACAAGTTTTATATATTTTGTTGTTTTTTGTAGGTCATTAAACCGTACACGTCTGTTTCCAGTCCCTGAAGCATTGTGTTACGAACAAATCATAAACACAGATACTTTTTTTTTTATTTATGATATCAGCTACCTTTAAATACAAAAATGTTGTTGCTGATCGTTTCTACGTTTTACATATTTTTATATCCTTTTTCTTAGTCTAGTTGTAAGCTAAGGTAAATTTTATCTTTTAATACAATTTAATTCTTAAACTCTCATAAGATTTTTACTGCTTTATGCATATAAATCATAATAATTTACCTATTTATATTTCTTACATATCGTCTTTCATCTTTTTCATGATATCTATACCATACATCTTGTGTATTCTTTTACAAAAGAAATATATTACTTATATTTATTTTGTCTTTATTTTATATTTTTATTTAATAAAATTTTATTCTACATCTTTTGTTTCATATTTATTTAATAAACTTTATTTTGTATTTTCTCATTATTTACTGGAATAATAATAAATTGACTATGTGTATGCAACTTTGTATACCTTCATGTAGTTCTTGTTGCATAGTTTTACTCAAGAATATTTTAATTGGATTTTTGTTATTTTTATTTTTATTTCTAAGCTTAAACTAATTCTTAAATCAATCTCTAAAGCTATTCTTATTTTACAAACTTGCGAGTTCACGGCAATATGTCGTAAATGTCTTAACCCTTGAACTGTAGGGTACTAAAGTTTAATTTTTTTTTAAAGCTTTGGTATTACCCTAGATATTTTTGTGAAATTTTGTACACGCCTTTTATGCATCAATATGCATTTTCTGATGAACAATCAATTTTATAATTTTTACCTGTAGTGTCTGTACGGTTTTTTTAATTTTTTTTTGAAGAAACACATGTTACACCATTGCTTTTCCTTAAAAAACTTTTTTTAAATTCCCATTTGTTTCTGAGCAAATGTGGTCTCTTGTTTTTTTTTGTTTGACGTACGGTTTTTGCTTGAAAAAATAAAATTCATTCATGTGCACGATGTTATGAAATTAGGCATTAACAAGGATTAAAAACGATCTAGTAGGTAAGAAGCAGATTTTATTTTGTCCTCATAAAAAGTTTAGACATTTATCCACCTAGTTTACTTGTCACGTATTTAAGTCGTTAAACATTAACTATTATTAAAAATAGGTCGCCGCGAACCACAGACACGGCCACCTAGGTCTCCGGACCTCAATAGTTTAGATTTTCTATTGTGGGGTCAACTACAGCACACCAATTCATTCATTTCCAACATCTGATTTAATTTATTTCTTTGTGCGTGCAGGATAATTTGCTGTTGCCATTGCAAAATGTAATGTTATTCTCTTAAATAAATTGTTGTTCAAAGTTACATAAATAGTTTTTTCTCATAAGTGGTCTAGCGATGATTGAATTTTTTTTTTAAAACTTAGCACCCTACAATTCAAAAGTGAACACATATGTTCATATGAAGTGTTTTTTTATAAAATAGACCCAAGAATAACCCCCTTAAATATTAGCATGTTATTAAGAAACACCCTGTATATCTGACTCTTGTAGAATCAAATGATAGATACATTAATAACGATTAATTTTATTTTTACTTACTATATTTTTTACACTTACAGAATTTGAAAAGCTTTGAGTACTTTTTGTACACGAGTTTGCTTAAACTACAAAAAGCTGAGATGTTTTAATTCTTAAAAAATGAGGTGTGGCCAACACACGACTTTTTTATACGTATGAAAGTGTTACTTTCGGTCCGAATTTTGAAATCATTTATACAAAAAATATTCCTAATCCAACTCTAAATACTTTTGTACTCTTTATAAGTATATATAGAATGCATAATTTATGACATATTTGCAAAAAATCGTTATTCGGTAAGAGTAAAAGTGTTAGTTCCGGTCTGAATTTTGATTTTTTTTATACAAAAGGTATTGAAAATTAAGTTCTAAATACTTTTATCTCGTAACGTATCTGTCTAAAAAGCATGACTTCCAAAATATTTGCAAAAAACTGATTTTCGATAAGAGTAAAAGACCTACTTCCGGTAGGAATTTCGAAAAACTTTTTTAATAAAATTGTTCACAATTTCAATTTTAAGTACATATGAATTCTTTATAAATTTGTCTAAACTTAGTAGTTGACAAAATATTGGCAAAATTCGATTTTTTCACTGAAGTGAACTACTACTTCCGGTCTGCCGATTTTGCTGAAAATCTAACCACTTCTCAACAGGGAGATTATACTGCTAAATACAAAATTTGGAATAGATAGCTATAGCGGTTTGACCGCTATCGTGGTCACACACAGACAGACAGACAGACATTTTTTAAAAACCACTCTTTTGGTATCAGGGGACTTCAAAACGTGGACATCTGCAAAAATCTCGAGATCGAAAATTTTCTATCATCACAATACTTCTTTATACTACGTATAAGAAATTAAAAAGTGGCATTAGATCGATACATTGAGTGTATTAAAGATTCTTCATAGGAATAGCTGATGCACACAAATACGTCAACACTACCTATATAATTCTATGAAATGTAATTGCGAAACCATACATCAAATTGAAGAGAGTCTACAAATACGAAACGCGTCCTTATTTTGGTTGGTAGTGGCAACAAATTTTTCACATTAATTTAACGACATTAGTTGTGCGTCGAATACTCACTGCTTGTGAAGAAAAAAGGTAGTGTCAAATCAACACATCAGCCAACAAGTTTGAAACGAGTCCTTGTTTCGATTTGCAGTTTTCACTTAAAATACTTGTTACGAAGGAACTGTAATAATTTACATTGTAATCCATCGTATAATAATGTATAATAACAGTTATCATATAACAGTTTTTGATATTCGTTGAATGATTGATGATATTATATGCACACAGCTTTAAAAAATATTAGATTTCCACCTTTGTTATTGGATTTTGAATTAAAAGTCGTGCTTCTTTTTTGTGTGAAAGTTATGTACTTATACAAATTATATGCAATACGTTCGTTGATGTAAATAAATGGAAAAATTACATTAAAATATTTCAAAATATTGTATTTATTTCAGAAATGAAGTCACGAACATTCACATATACAATTCATAAACTATTTAATTAAAATTTATTTAAATTTTTCTACAACACATACGTTACGACCAAACTCTAAAGGACGAAATATATTTTATACACCCTGTATTTTAGCAATATTTAAGCTAGGGTATGTATAAGACGAATGTTTCACATTGTCAATAATGCATCGAAGTTTACGATGCGACCCTTGTAAACGCACGCATACACTTTAAGCACGCCACTTGTTCGAGTCACCGTCTGTTGCGCTAATTATTGTAATGTGTTGGGCTGTCATCGTTTATGAAACGTGAAAATATGACTGACAGTGACATTGACAACACGAGAGAGAGGCATATGGTTTGTAACACCGCTCACCCGGATAGGACTCGCTGTTTGGAAAGTTCAGTGCTCGCGTCAGACGCTTGTTTGATTACATTATTGTTGTCGCCCTTTATTTGTGACTTTAATCTATTATATTTTATCGTTTCGACTGACATAATGAACTGTTATTGTACATTGCAATGGGTCTATTACGAGCAGTGTTCCAAATATTGTATGTAATTGATAAATGTGATAATCTCCATCTATTTTTTTAGTTTTTATTCATTATTATTATGTATATGATGTGTACATAAAAAATGTTTATTACTAGAATTTTAATTAACGTCTAATGTTGTGAAAATTTGCTACTTTTAAAACAGCAAATCTATTTTTTTTTTGAAAAACAATAGTAAAAATGAGGTGTGGCCACCGCACGACTTTCTTATACGTATGAGCGTTTTGAATTATAGGTAGAATATTTAGATTTTTTTTTATAAAAATTATTTAAAATCCTGTTTTGAGTACTTCTATTCTCTTAATAAATCCTTATAGAATGCATACTTTGCAAGATATTCCAGAAAAAGTGCTACTCCCTAAGAGTGAAAGTGTTACTTCCGGTCCGAATTTTGAAATTTCATTTATACAAAAAATATTGAAAATCTAGCACTAAATACTTTTGTACTCTTGATAAATATATATAGAATGCATAATTTACGACATATTTGCAAAAATTCGCTATTCGGTAAGAGTAAAAGTGTTACTTCCGGTCCGAATTTTGAATTTTTTTTTATACAAAAGCTATTTAAAATTATGTTTTAAATACTTTTATACTCGTAATGTGCCTGTCTAGAAAGCATGATTTGCGGGATATTCGCAAAAAACTGATTTTCGATAAGAGTAAAAGACGTATTGCTATGGTTTTTATATATCATAGATAAGTAAAATTAAATAAAATTGATTTACTTCAAATTTATTTTTCTGTGGAGCAAATGTTTTGGTACACACTGTATTTTGGTAGTCTGTGTATATTAATATTTATTTTGTTATTTGTATTTAAAAGAAAAGATGCCTGAAGATTATTTACGCTTTTCAACTTGATATCTTTATATTGTATACATGTGCGGAATGTTATTGAGACGTGGTAGGGATATGGACTTTGACTTGTCCTGTGGTGGATATGAAGGACATTAAATTTTGGTCTCCCGTTAAATGCAGTTCTTTTATTAGATATTTGATGTTTGAATAAAGTTTGTTATAATAATTTATTTTTACGGAGCCAAGATTTAATCAAGTTGTGAATTAGTTATTGCTGTTATGCAAGTTAAGTATATATATTTTTAAGAAAGAGAATGCATTCTTTATAATAATAAAAGAAAATTTTAATATTGTAAAAAGTAGACTCGTAACCTTCATTTTGTTTCCTGCACGTGTTTGAGAATATTTTATATTTATTGAGAAGCTATTAAATTAGATAATTTTCTTTACTGTATCAGTTTGCTATAATTTGATGTATTTTAATTATAGGTATTTAATTTATTTATTTTAAGTAATTAATTAGGTACATTTTGTCGCGTTTGTCAGTACAAGTTTTTTTTATCCTATCTTGTCAAATTGTGGGTAGGATTTTTTCTTGAGAATTTGTTAATGAATGTTTTTTTTTTTTTTTGTTTTTTTATAATAAATAATTATATATCTGATCTGTTTTTCAATTTTTATTAAAGATTTTAGAAAAGATAATTAATTAATTATTTCATTTTTTTGTCTTCAAGTAATTTGTTGTTTTTTTATACTGTTTCCTAAGATCACGATTCCTGACGTGAACATTGTACAGTTTCGCCGAGGGAACCTGAGAGAGAGAGAATTGTGTTTTATGAGCTAGATCGTGGCAACCCTATAACAATTGTACTAATATCATAGCACAATTAAATTGGCTGAACCAACGTGGGGCAGAAAAGCAATTATTTTGGTGGCAATCAAAGTGTGGCAGAAAAGCAATTATTTTGGCTGAAACAACGTGGTTTGAAAATGGAAGGAAGCAGAAATTTACAAGGCGCCCAACAAAATTTGGATGTGTTAAACAAAATGGAGGGAGAAAAGAAAATGGAATGGAGGCAGAGTCAGGGTATGGAGTCTATTTTAAAGAAAAAAGAAGAAGGAGAAAATAAAATGTTGATGGAAATGATATTGAAAATGGGAGAAAGAATGGACAAGATGGAAGAAAGGATGCAAAGAAGTTTTGAGGTATTTATGGCAAAGTTTGGACAGGTGGATGGACAAATAAAGAAAATAGAAGAAAATAAACAAGATATTGAAGAATTAAAAATTAAAGTTGATGTAATGAAAGAAGAAATGTTAAAAAGAATGAATATTATTGAAGATAAATGCATAAAAGTGCTACAGAGAGATGTATTAAATGGAAAAGAAATGGAAAAGGTGGAAGAGAAGATAACAGCAATAAAAAATGAACAAATTCGTGGAAATGGTGAAATAATAAAATATATTCCGATGCCAGTATCAGATGATGCTTTGCCTAAATTTTATGGATCAACATCAATAAATCCGATGGGTTTTCTGAAGAATTTGAAGGCGTGTCTGGAGAATGTTCCAGGAGATGGTAGAAAGCTGCAGATGGTGAGAAGTTGTTTGAAGGACGATGCTCTTATCTGGTGGGACATGATTTCTGACGAGGTGATGACGTTCGAGGATTTTGAAAAGAGATTCACACAGCAGTATTGGGGACAGATGGCACAAATGAGGGTGAGAAAAGATTTATTATTTGGTAATTTTAAGAAAGGAGGTTCAGATAATCGTGAGACATATATAATAAAAAAATATTCAATTTTAAAATATTTAACTCCTGCTATGCTAGAAATTGATTTGGTTACACAATTAGCATGTCATTTTGATTTTGAAGTAAGTCAGGCAGTGGCCATACAAAATATAAAGACCATTAGTCAGTTTATAGAATTATTGAGGAGATTAGATGATGCTGAGTATGGAAATAGATTTCAAAGTTTTAATATGTTAAAATATGATAGAAATGGTATAAGATATAGAGAGCAAAGAAATTTTAATGATAGAGAAAGAAATTCACACAATTATAACATGTCAAATAGATTTGTGAGACCACAGATAGAGAATAGAAATGTAAATTGGAATAGAGAGAATGATAGAGCATGTCAATTAAGAGAGGAAAATATAAATCGTAATTATATACAGAATGAAAGAGTAAATAAAAATTTTTCATATAATGGTACTAAAAAAGAAAATAGTAGAGAAAATGTAGAGAGAGAGGAAAAGGCAAAGTGTCAGGATTTTTAGATAGGCCAACCAAAGAGATAATTAGTATGAATGAAATGATGGATAATGATTCAGATAGTTTAGATAATAAGATGTTGCCACATATAAAAGTTACTATGGGAGGAGTGAAAGTAAATTGTTTAGTTGATACGGGGAGTGAAATTTCAATCTTGGATGATCAAATAATAAAAAAATTAGAAAGTATGAATGCAGGTAAATATATACCTACAAGAAAAATTACAATTGTGTCTGCGACGAAAAAGATAATTGCAATGGTAAATAAAATTTATGTAGTTGAATTTATGGTAGAAGATAATAAGTTTTTGGGAGAATTTATGTCAGTCAAAGGTTTACAAAGAGATGGTATTATTGGAATGGACCTGTTAGAAAAAATAAAGGCAGTAATAGACATTGAGAGAAAATGTATGGTGGTGGAGAATCAAGTAGTTTCCTGGTTCCAGCAGGATGAAGTAGATGAAGAAAATGAAAAGGTTATAAATAATATGGAAATGGTATATGAAGTAAAAGAAGTTATAAATGGTATAAATGGTGAAAATTATGAAGAGGTTGAAGAGGTTAAAGAAATAGAGTCCAATAATATGTGTATCGAGGTGCCTGAAGATGTAGATTTACTTGAAATTAATGTTGAAGAAAAATATAAAGAAAATGTCAAAGATATGATAAAGAAGAATATTTCCTTAGTAGATAAATTTCCCTGTATTGCTAAAAATTATGTACATTCATTAGAAGTAGATGAGTCGAGACCATTTAAAATTAAAAATTATCCAATTCCCAAAAATATGCAAGAGAAGGTGAGAGAAGAAGTAAGAAAGATGTTGCGAGATGGTGTTATTGAGAGAGGTGTCACCAGGTATGTCAATCCGCTGGTGGTGGTTCAAAAGAAGTGTGGAGATATTCGCTTATGCTTGGACGCCAGAAGGTTGAATGAGCGTACCAAGATGCAATTTGAGACTCCTGTAACTGTGGAAACGTTATTATCTAAGTGCAACGACGCTAGGATTTATACTAAGTTGGATCTAAAAAGTTCTTTTTGGTTGGTGCCTTTAGAAAGAAAGAGTAGAAAATATTGTGGTTTTATGGTAGATGGAGCTGTATACCAATTTAAAGTGGTACCATATGGACTAAGTAGCTCGTCTGCTGCTTTAATTAGAGCAATGCAACAAATTTTAGAACCTTATGAATCGTTTGTATCCCATTATATAGATGATATTTTAATATTTAGCAAGACAATTGAAGAACATATGGAACATTTAAGGAAGGTTATAGAGGTATTAGCAAATAATGGTTTAAAAATTAATATTAAGAAATGTGAGTTTTTTAAAAAGGAAATTAAATTCCTTGGATATAATTTAAGTTTAAAATATGTCAGTGTGGATGATTCTAGGCTGGAGGTTATAAAAAATTATCCTAGACCTAAGAATGTGAAAATGTTGAGAGGTTTTCTTGGTATTGTGGGTTATTATAAAAGATTTGTTCCGTATTTGGCAAAATTATGTGCACCATTGTATGAATTATTAAGAAAGAATGAAAAATTTATTTGGTCTAAAGAAAGAATAGATGCTTTTGAAAAGGTTAAGAATGAATTTTATAATAGTTTGTTATTAGTACTGCCTGATTTTTCTAAAGAATTTTTATTAAGAGTTGATGCTAGTGATTCTGCTATAAGTGGAGTTTTAATTCAGTTAGATGATGAGGGAAATGAAGAGCCTATTTGTTTCATTTCAAGGCTATTAAAAAAATACGAATTAAGATATACAGTGGGAGAAAAAGAGTTACTTGCTGTAGTGCATACAGTAAATAAATTACGTTTTTATTTGTTGGCTAAAAAATTTATTATAGAATCAGATCATGCGGCGTTGACGTCACTTTTGTCAACTAGATTTTCAAATAATCGAATATATAGATGGTCATTGTTGTTATCAGAATAT
Organism: Amphimallon solstitiale; assembly: GCA_963170755.1. Taxonomy (NCBI): domain Eukaryota; kingdom Metazoa; phylum Arthropoda; class Insecta; order Coleoptera; family Scarabaeidae; genus Amphimallon; species Amphimallon solstitiale. Next base: position 34,581,846 of record OY720681.1, on the reverse strand, counting down.
TCATTTCAAATTAGACATATCAGAGGTGTTCTAAATGTTACTGCTGATGCTTTAACAAGAATGTACAATATAAAAAGTAACTTCAATCATGTAGAGTTAAATGCTTATAATAGATATGCAGCTGAGGGAATGTTTGACTATGTTGAGATCCATCAGGTCCAGCAGGATGAATGTTTTGATCATATTAAAGAGGAATTGCGAAATGTGGGAAATTATAAAGATTATATTTTTCATGATGGGCTTATTAAAAAACAGATTCGTGATCAGTATAATGTGGTTGTAAATGAAATGTATGCTCGTCAAGCAATGTCTATCATTCATAATGAACTGGGACATATTGGGACTAGGAAAGTTTGGTTAACTTTTAGAGAAGCTTTTTATGCTGTTAAGGATAGAAGTATTGCGAAAAGGGTGGTAAGGAATTGTAATGAATGTTATTTTGGAAAGCATAAAAATCGCACATTGCAACATGATATAAAAAGTATAATAGTCAATAATAAATTGGATTTAGTAGCGATTGATTTCTTAGGAAATTTAATACCAGGAGATTATGGGTATAGAAATATATTTGTTATGGTGGATATTTTTACGAAATTTGTTAGGCTGTTTCCCACTACAAAATACAATTCTGAGATTGCACTTTTATGTATTAATAACTTCGTACAAAATCAAGGAAAAATGAGACGAATTTTAGCAGATAATGCTAGTTATTTTACTAATGATAGATTTATAAATGCTTTGAATGAACAAAATATTAATGTGTGTTTTTCTTCGATACGCCATCCATGTGCCAATCCATGTGAGCGGTATATTCAAGAGGTAATCAAATTTTTGAGGATGAAAACCCATGAACACCATGTAGGCTGGGTCCAGTATGTCCAACAGATAGAAGATTCCATGAACAATTCGCCCAATACCCTTACTGAAGAGTGTCCAGCGACTTTGATGAATGGAATTACTCCTAGTCGGCCCTGGGATTTGCATGGAGAAGTTGTTCATAATCTAGAAGAGAGAAATAATTTGGTTCGAGGAAGACTACAAAGGCAAGGGGAGATGTATGTGCGCCGAGAAAATGAAAAAATCAAAGAAAGAACTAGGTTTAATATTGGAGATACAGTTATTGTTAGAAGATATAGGGTTGCCAGAAGAAATCAACAAAAGTGTGCTAAATTGGATCTTCCGTATTGTGGTCCGTATATTGTAACAAGAATATTTAATAACGTCACATATGAGCTCTATTCAATGGATGGACGCATTAAGAAGGGACGATATCACATTAGTATGCTTCATCCATATTTGAACAATCCTTAAGAAGATTGTGAGGTACTATAAAATTATATTCTGTGTGCGGAGAAGGGTTTTAATTTTTACATTATATTGTATTTGGTGAAAACATTAGAGATAGTAAGATGTTGTGTGCGGAAAATAAAAATTTCTGAAATCTTTGCTTTGCACAGATTTAATAAATTGTTATTTTGGAGATATGCTATGGTTTTTATATATCATAGATAAGTAAAATTAAATAAAATTGATTTACTTCAAATTTATTTTTCTGTGGAGCAAATGTTTTGGTACACACTGTATTTTGGTAGTCTGTGTATATTAATATTTATTTTGTTATTTGTATTTAAAAGAAAAGATGCCTGAAGATTATTTACGCTTTTCAACTTGATATCTTTATATTGTATACATGTGCGGAATGTTATTGAGACGTGGTAGGGATATGGACTTTGACTTGTCCTGTGGTGGATATGAAGGACATTAAATTTTGGTCTCCCGTTAAATGCAGTTCTTTGATTAGATATTTGATGTTTGAATAAAGTTTGTTATAATAATTTATTTTTACGGAGCCAAGATTTAATCAAGTTGTGAATTAGTTATTGCTGTTATGCAAGTTAAGTATATATATTTTTAAGAAAGAGAATGCATTCTTTATAATAATAAAAGAAAATTTTAATATTGTAAAAAGTAGACTCGTAACCTTCATTTTGTTTCCTGCACGTGTTTGAGAATATTTTATATTTATTGAGAAGCTATTAAATTAGATAATTTTCTTTACTGTATCAGTTTGCTATAATTTGATGTATTTTAATTATAGGTATTTAATTTATTTATTTTAAGTAATTAATTAGGTACATTTTGTCGCGTTTGTCAGTACAAGTTTTTTTTATCCTATCTTGTCAAATTGTGGGTAGGATTTTTTCTTGAGAATTTGTTAATGAATGTTTTTTTTTTTTTTTGTTTTTTTATAATAAATAATTATATATCTGATCTGTTTTTCAATTTTTATTAAAGATTTTAGAAAAGATAATTAATTAATTATTTCATTTTTTTGTCTTCAAGTAATTTGTTGTTTTTTTATACTGTTTCCTAAGATCACGATTCCTGACGTGAACATTGTACAGTTTCGCCGAGGGAACCTGAGAGAGAGAGAATTGTGTTTTATGAGCTAGATCGTGGCAACCCTATAACAATTGTACTAATATCATAGCAGTATGTACTTTCAGTTGGAATTTCGAAAAACTCTTTTAAGACAATTTGTCTCAAACTTAAATTTAAGTACATATGAATTCTTTATAAATTTGTTTTAACTTAGTAGTTGACCAAATATTGGCAAAATTCGATTTTTTCACTGAAGTAAACTGCTACTTCCGGTCTACCGATTTTACTGAAAAACTAACCAGATCTCAAGAGGGAGACTATACACGTAAATACAAAATTTGGAATTGATAGCTATAGCGGTTTGACTGCTATCGTGGTCACAGACATACACACAAACATTTTTTAAAAACCACTTTTTCGGTATCAGGAGACTTCAAAACGTAGACATCTGCAAAAATCTCGAGGTCGAAAATTTTCGTCATCACAATAAGAACAAACCAGCAACGTATTTTCCCTGGTTTCTCTGAAATGGTTCTAAATTCGAGTTGTTTCGGTTGTAGTATTTTAAAAGTATTTATATATTCTCATAATTCATTGACATTTTTCCACATTTGTTTCATATCCACCTTTATGCACCGGTACAACAATTGCTAACATCAAAACGTTTGTAAATTATTTTTTCTCGACCAACAAATTAACCAAAAATGTTGGAGGTTTTACAATTTCTGGACACACCTTTTCATAATTCTGATGTTAATTCAATCAAATCCATATGAATGTTTATTTTTTAACATCATAATCATATTTTATATACCCTCTTCTGCTATATACGAAAAGATATATGTGATAGTAAATCAAATCTCTGTTCAGCAACTGTTGTAAACTAGTGGTGTAAACCTAGTTGCTACAGCAACAGCTTCATTTAGCTCATTTCCATTTTCATGTAGTAATATAAAAACCTTGCCATCCTTCAATTTGCCTATTTATTAGTTGATGTAGTTTTAATGTTCCTTACTTTTATTACTAATAAAATTCAGTCTATTATATAAATAATCTTTTTTTGCTATTGCAATTCTACGCATATCAATACGTTTTTCAATTATATATTGTTCTCTATAAATCTGATCACCTGTTGTCCGCAGTATGTGATGCATAAACCTAGTATTTTCACTAAATTTTTTAAAATTTTTGATTAAACCATGACAACGGTTTATTACTTTTGTGTTTAACCATAGGACATGTAGCATTGAAGTTGTAACTAAAATAAACATCTGAAGCTGCCGCTACATTTCGTTTGAATCAAATCTCAACATGTACGAGATAGGCGACAAAAATTCTCGGCCTGACAGGCTTATACAGGTTCAAACGTGTTCAAACTCTGTCACGCCATGCATGCACATACTCGAGGTGTTCACTATAAATATGACGGTTCGAAGGTTTACAAGGAATGGTATTAATAACACACGTAATTCTCACATCTGGACGAAACAAAACCCACACGAGACAATCGTGGTTAACCATCAACATCGTTTTTCCATCAACGTGTGGTGCGGCTTATTAACTAATAATTTTTTTGAAGAACGTCTTAATGCTGAAAGTTACCTTCACTTTTTGGAAGAAGAATTGCCTAATTTCATGGAAGATAGTCCTTTGGAAGCTCGTCGTGGCATGTGGTTCCAGCAAGATGGGGCACCACCACATTTTGGGAGACAAGTGACGGTCTTTCTTAATGAAAATTTTCCGGAACGGTGGATAGGACGAGGTGGTCCTGTACATTGGCCACCTCGGTCACCTGATTTGTCTCCGTTATATTTTTTTTCTATGGGGTTCCCACAAATCTCGTGTGTACATTAATGGTAAACCAGATACACGCGAAGAGTTGACTGACCGTATAGTTGAAGCTACTGATTCTCTAAAGAATGAATTGGTAACAATTAACTAACAAAATTCTATGACACAAAGAGTAGTTGCTTGTTTAGAAAACGGCGGTTCTCAATTTGATCAGTTACTGTAATTTTGTGTTAATTATCTATCAATTTATGGATAAATTTTCTTTTATATATTTTTTTTTAAATTAAATTCCTTCAATATCTACGAAACAAAGAATAATTCGTTTATGGGTTATATAACGTTTTTCGAATGTAATGACTCCAGGAATATATGAGATAAGTTTGTAGGTCGAGTCGCGGAACACCCTGTATATAAGAATATATTCTTGTAGGTTCCTTTATTTGCGAGAATAAACCATATTCTCGAAATATATCAGAAAGTAATATTTTGTGCAATGCGTTCTGTCCAAATTCTATGTTCAAATCTCCACACGAGTAGTATGTGTCCCAATGAGTAATTTTGTTTCATTCATTTTCTGCTATTCACTTAAAATATTAATTAGCTCACTCAAAAGAGATCACTTTCTTGGGTTTTTATATTGGCGTGATCAAGAAGTTAGCTCGTTTCCAAGTTTCCATGTTGGTGGAGCCGCTGTTCATGACTCCTTTACAAGCTGGTAACTTAAGACACTATTATTATCTATTTTTTTTGGTTCTAATATTGTCTGCATGTACCCGTATACATACATTTTATATGGTAATATGGAAAGCAATTATTTTTCCTTATGATTGGAACGTTTCCATAGAAAAATAGACTTTATTTCATACAGCCATGGTTAGGTTGCCATGGTATCTGTGGTGATGGCGCACAAAGTAAGTTAAAATTTCAGTATAAGCTAAATTTTTGCATTATAATGTTGCTATTAATATTTATAATTGCGCAAAGATATATTTAATATAATAAATTTATTCGTTTGGTAGAGTTATGTTGTCATAAGATTTGAGACACAGAATTTACATGAACCTCAAACTCAACATTTATTTAAGCATATGAAACATTGTTTCAAGCATAAGAATATAATAAAATGTGTCTAAAAATATCTTCACCCCAAGCAAAATTTATCACTACATCAAATACGATGTTTGCGCAAACAAAAACTGGTCTTTCAATTATCGCAATGGTTGTAGGGTTGAAACAGTTAATTAGTTACGCGGTGGGTCTTGAATATTTAATTGGTTTGGCTTCTGTACATAACACATCATTCCCATAAAGCGACAAGGCAGAAAATAATCCTGCCGTTGTCATATAAAGTATAGCTAACGACCGTTTGTATGCTTTATTGGTTTTGTTTTATGTTTCTTCTTTCCATTGCTGTAATTTGATGGCTTTGCGCCTTGTCTCGTTGATATAAAATATCTCTGTTATAAATGCCACGAATATGTTCGGTAAAGTTATACGTTTTTCTACCGGATTTTATGTGATGTTTTGTCGCCACAGTCAGAGGGTGTTACTGGAGGGGAAAGTGTCATGGTTATGTTGTGAATTTATAAATTATTTAGGGGAAAACAAATATTGTGAGAACTGGTAAGTACTAAAGTATAAACTAATGGAATAAAATTATTGTAAGAGTAGGTATGAGAGCCGCCAGTTTAGTTTTTGCAAAAAACCACTAGTTGCCGCTTTTGAGATATGTCATTATTATTTGCCATATTATATTGTGTGTTGCGTGTAGACAAGGAAAACCTCTCTCCAACATAGTGAAATAGAAGACATTGTTTTAATGGTTTCAGATGTGTTTATTTATGACATAAACTTATAGTTATAAATATTTAATTAAAGTGTGTAAATCGTCAAACAGGAATAAATAATTGAAAGATCGCCAAACTTCTTGAAAATTAGTAATTATACCTTGTTCAATGTGGAAGAATAATTTCCTTAAATCAATGAAGAAATATCACATATAAACCATAGACAAGAAATATATTTGTTACAAGTTGTGGTATGTTATAGTATTAAGTAAAACTTATATCAGTTCAATTGCATTGCAACTGTGTTCGGGAAGAAAGAAAAAGAACTTTGTATAGGTCATTTACAATAGTTTACGACATTATAACACAACAAAATTAATCAACTTAACATGCAAGAATATGATCAATCTTGGGTATAATATCCAGGTAGATGTGAATTAGCATCACCTTCAGTAAATTATCAGTGAGTTTTCAAGTGTTAATATAGGCGAAAGATATAATAATAATGAATAAGATAGTCTGTTATTTTTATACACCAGAATTACTACTGTCATATACATCGAATCAATGTGGGGAAACAAATTTTATATCAATTAGCTGTATTACTACGTAACATAGTTGAATATTTGAATTGCTCATAACGAAAAGAACATGCTTAGAATTCAAGTATTTTTAGAGGCCGAAACACCTTGTTATTGGGCCAACATATATATCTCCATGTGATATGGCATGTATTAAACTTCTTTCTTTCTTTTCGGCTTATAACAATTTTTTTGCCACGATATCTCAATTTTTCCGATATACGTCTTAACAGAACATATATGAGACATAGAAGATTGAGGAATTTTAATGGTTACCACAAGCCCCATAATACCATAAGATATGAGACAGTAATGGATAAAAATATGGTATTACAAGAAGAGATTGACTATTTATTGGAATTCACCATAATGCATGGATGATTGTGTAAATAAATTAGAAGAATGAACAGAGTATTCTTAATATAACTATAGACCGTTTTTCATATGCTAATTACGTTTTGTAATTTCTGTCACTAAATTATGTTGTAATCAAGCACATATGGAATTATTTACATTGTGAAACTAAATAGTGCAGTGTAGAGAATGGCAAGATGACTACAGGCACAGCCTCAAACAATATATCTGTTTCTATGATATTATTACATTTTATAAATCTTACAATTCTTAAGCACCTGTTTATTCATACAAATATATTTTGCAATGAAATAGATTTTTCCTTTAAATTTCTAGGAGCTATGCACAAAATAGAATTGCAAACATAAACAATATAAAATTTAATTTTTTACTGTAGCATAAATAGAATTTAGCTTCGCTCATTGAGTTGATTATTGAATTAAATACAACAAAATCATTTCAAGAAATAATACAAATTATTTGCACAATTCATTTCTATTCATCTTCTTAGAGTTTCATATACAGTGTGTATAAGCCAAATGGAATAAATTCATTATTTCGGTTACTGTACATATTTATAAAAAATCCCGAAACATGTCATATTTAATTTATAAATTAACATTCTTCAACGTGAAAATGCGATCCCTACCTTCAACCCCCTTCGAATGACAGGTACAACCCCCATTTTTTTAAATCGGAAATATAGGCTTGTGATATATCGTTGTGAAGGTCTCTTTATTCTCTATTCAAAAATGTTATAATTTTCATGTTTGTTGCAACAATTAAGATAGAATAAAATAAAATCATGTTGTTATCGAAATTCGCTACAATATACTCAAAAAATAAAATTTAATGCAAAATGTAAAGAAAAATTTAAAACGCCAAAAAAAATATGAATGTCAATGAAGTAGATGTTCAAAATGTTCACCATGAACGTCTTGGCAACATCCTAACCTTAAATAAAACTGTCTTCTAACATTATTTAACATATCAGGCGTGATCGACCTAATCGCAAGCGTTATTCGTTCTCTTAAGTCATTTAAATCCAAAGGTTTAGTTTTGTACACAATGCTCTTCAAATATCCCCATAAAAAAATCAAGTAAGGTCAGATCAGGTGATCGCGCTGGCCATTCTATCGATCCTCGCCTTCCTATCCACCGATTGGGAAATATTGCATCGAGGTACTGCCGGACATTGCGTTGGTAATGTGGTGGTGCTCCATCCAGCTGAAACCATATCGTATTCATTGGAACTTGAGGGTTTCCTGGATCAGGATATAAATTTGCCAAAGTTGGAATGACATCATTTTGAAGTAGTGCCAAATAACGATCGCCATTCAAATTGCCTCAATGAAAAAGGGACCAATGATATGGTTTCCAACAATACCTGCCCAAGCATTAACTTTTACTGGGTATTGTGTGTGTTCTTCCCTCATCCAGTGAGGATTTTCCGTAGACCAGTAGCGGCAATTTTGCCGATTAGCATGACCGCTAAGAGAAAAAGTGCACTCATCAGAAAACATATCGTCTTCTAAATTGATAATATTGTTATCCAGCATGTCCATCATTAGCTCACAAAAATAAGTTCTTCTATCAAAATCGTTTTCCATAAGCTCCTGAGTAGATATCATTTTATAGGGATGCATTTTATTTTCTTTTAATATGTTTACTATCGATGTATGGCTAACATGTTGTGGATGCATGTCTACTCAATGTATGTGGGTTTTCCATAAACTCAAGCATCACATCTACTTTGATTTCATCACTCACTGTATTGGCAGCTGGTTTTTTTATCTGCCTTACATAACCAAACTCTCGAAACTGCTTCTCTATCTTACTTATTGTTCCTTGAGATATAGGCGGTAAATCAGGAAATTTCTCATGAAATAGGCGGGTTACTTCTTGTTGTGTTCGGGTTCTATCTCCGTATTCAATCATTTGTATGACTGTTATTTTATGCATTTCCGTTAATCTAACCATTTCCCAGAATTGTATTTTACGAAATTCAAACTAAAATTATCAAACTGTCAATTTAAATGACGACTTTTAAATACAAAACTATTTACTAAGGCGTTTTAAACAAACTAATGTTGCCACGGAAACTTTTTAAAGTATTTTTAATGGATACCATCTAAAAAGCACATTGGTATGGTTTTTACTCACTTTCTTATTATGAATATTTTTTTTATTTTTTAAGTATATTGTAGCGAATTTCGATAACAACATGATTTTATTTTATTCTATCTTAATTGTTGCAACAAACATGAAAATTATAACATTTTTGAATAGAGAATAAAGAGACCTTTACAACGATATATCACAAGCCTATATTTCCCATTTAAAAAAATGGGGGTTTTACCTGTCATTCGAAGGGGGTTGAAGGTAGGGATCGCATTTTCACGTTGAAGAATGTTAATTTATAAATTAAATATGACATGTTTCGGGATTTTTTATAAATATGTACAGTAACCGAAATAATGAATTTATTCCATTTGGCTTATACACACTGTATAAACCAAAAGACTGTTAAGAGTGTGTTGTTACATACACTAATCAAATTCCAGTACATATATCATTTCTGTATACATTTTATGTTATTTTTATTTCCATGAATGGATTAACTATTTCTGAATAAAAACGATAAAAACAATGAAATTTATTACTGTACTCTTTTTCTATTCAATCACAAAATTTTAATGATAATCAATTCTATAATTTTTGTCAGTACTTATGTCACAGTGTATATCTCGACCCAGAATTAAATACAAGAACATAATAGGAATTCAATAAGTTTTCTACTTCAGCGCAAATACAATATTATATAGAATAATATATTTATATTCTGTGTTATTGTTACATAGAGCCCAAAGTTTAAAAATGCATATGAAAATTACATGTCTTAATATAATACAACCTGAAATATGAATTAGATATTTCATTGTGTTTATAAAACAAAAATTTATGTGTTTTCTATAAGTCAAATTAAAACGATCGGTATTTATATTCAATAATATTATTTGACATATGTCCCATTAGCACGTACAAATAAATGTATAGTTATAATTTCACAAGTTCATCGGTTAAAAATCCATTGGACTCAGGCTTCTTATCGTTTGTTTGTATTTTCATGAATTTTTAGATATATTGATTTAACACACGCGCAGAATAGATCAACTATGCAACAGCACACGCAAACAAATGTAGGTTTTATTATGCTCATATTAATAAAGAATATGCGAAATTAAACAAGATAGATAAAAAGAGACGGGAAAAATAAGGACAATTTGACTAGAAACATTAAATACACATTTTCCATAAATTCTGTTTAAATTAATATCACATTCGTGTTGATTTATTTGACTTCAGTAAGATATTTCTATAGCAAATGTAAAATTAAATATCTCATAAAAAAATTAAACTTTTAGTTTTCAAAATAATACTAAAAGTGACGCCCGACGTGGGGCTACTTGTAGTGTTTTAGTTCCGATAAGGCACATTTCTCATTTAAGAGTTTGTTACTGAATACGTCATTGTCTTATTGAATAATAAACGTGTTTGAAACATAGTTTATCAGAGAAACAAGATTTCGCTGCTTAAAACTATGCAATCATGCTTTAACTCGCGTCTGAAAACTTCTCGCAGTAAATCAGAAACTTAAAGATCCCAATACCCCGGCGAACATCGAAATCGCGCGGTAAAATCCACGTAAGAATGTGGTAAATCCATGTTAGCTGTGTTATTTTGCCGTGGCACTTAGCTTCCCTATTTGCAGTATATTTAAATTACTTTTACGTACAAGTGTATATATATATATAGTTGGAGGAGAGATCTGGTAACCAATCTATACAACCCAGGAGTTACAAAGAAAATCGTCTGCCAAAATGGAATTGATAGATTTCGAACGAGCTTACGCCCAAAGTGGCACACCATCGCGATAGAATGAGATTTTCCTCTCTCCTACCTTCTCTTTCCAAAGACCATCCGCGACGTGAATGTATTAGAGGACGTGCATATATGGAGATGGTGGTGAATCTTTAGACTGCGCGGAAAGAAGACGACAGATAACGCGGACGAAGACGGTAGACGAAGAAACCGTTCAAAAGATCTGCAGGAAACCCTCTCACATAAAACGAATTCATTTTTATGTTTTCGCATATTTCATAATTGATTGCCACAAGGGGATGGTGATATTGGGTGGGTTGGGGTGCGCAGGGTAAGGAACGGAATTGCCGCATTTATCTTTTTTTATGTTCGACAAGGACAAATGGATATGATTCGCGCCGTTTAAAGATGGGGGAGGGTTGAATCGTCTCCGATTCGCTTCGCGGAAGCGAATATACGGTTAAATTGATTGTTCTGGAACTAATGTTTTGCGAAGACAGTGTATATATTATAAGAAATACGTTGTAATATTATTGGATATTATTTTTTTCCAGTTTTCTCGTCTTGATCTTTGTAATAATACCACGTGAATTTATATCAATATTCTTAAATTGTAATCATATATTGGCTGCCCATTTTCTATCTCCGATATGGGTAACTTTCTTAATATTGAAGATACAGGATCGGTTAAATTAGCAAGGTTATTAAGAAATTTGAGGAGTATTTGATAGTATTTTAAGAATATTGAAAATTGCCGAAATTTTCAATTATACATATCTTCGTAAGTACTTAAGACAGAACTATAAAAATCGTACCTGGTAGTAATTTTTATATAGAATTTAATAATCTTAGTTAAAAGTTTATGACACACTTAATTACCAAGATATAATATAAACTTATTATGTTTTTTTTAAATGGCAATCGTAGTTGGCAATGACTTCATAAAAATGCTTATTTTGCATCAGGTTTTGTATGGTAATTTTTTTTTAAATTGTATTATAGGGAGAGCAATTCAATTACTGTTAATTTGTGAGAAAATAATGAGCAAGTATATTTTGAAAAACTGTTTTAATGCCAACTCCACTTTAAAATAGTTTTTCAAAGCTTACCTGCCCATTATTTTCTTATAAATTCATTGGCGTCCGGTGAGTACGTTGTGGTGGAGCACGTACATATACTAGACTGATTCGTTTATTATCCGTGATATGCTGGTCATCTGGGAGTATATCACCGATAATAAACGAATCAGTCTTGTCTATGTACCTGCCCCACCAAAAAGTACTCACCAGCCGCCACTGCAAAAATTAACAGTAATTGAATTACTCTCGCTATAATAAAAAATTAAGAAAAAAGTAACCTTATATCTATGAAATCAGAAAAAAATGTAGTAGCATATTTATGACGTCATTGCCAACTATGATTGCCATTAAAAAAACACATAAGTTTATGTTATATTTGATAATTAAGTGTGCCATGAATTTTTAACTAAGATTATTAATTTCTCTGTAAAAATTACTGCAAGATGCCATTTTTTATATTAATTGTACCTTCAGTAGTTACAAAGATATGTATAACTGAAAACTTCGGCAATTTTAATTTTTTTAAAATTATTTTCAGAAATTGACAATAAATGTTAGATCTGAAAATATTGTCAAATACTCCTCAAATTTCTTAACAACTCTGCTAATTTAACCTATCCTGTATCTACAATATTAAGAAAGTTACCCGTCTAGGGAGACCGAATATGAGCAGCCGGTATGGGGTAAATATAAATAAGATTGATAGCTCTTATGGCATTTGACTATTTTTCTTTGCTGATATGTATCATAATTAGCTCTTTTTTACGTGTGCATCAGCTTCAAATATGGCCAACTTTGAACATACGCATAAATCATATACAAGGCAAAGTTTATAAGGTATATTCATGTCGTCAGTCTTAAATTGTAATTATGTTCTACATATTATTCAAAAACTACTAGTTATTATGCATGTATACATATAAGTTTAAATATTTGCTGATCATAAAAGTTTTCCAAATTAATATTTCTATAAAATTTTGCTTTTTTTGTTTGTTTAGTGACCTTAGACCTGTGTGTGTTTATTATACTTGTATGGATTTCTTTCATAAGTACAAGGACTCTATTTTGTGACACTAACCCCATTTGTTTAGAAAATACAACCGGGGAACTAAGGTGAATATGTGGGATATTTTTACTTCCTTATACGTAGTACCGGGATATCAACAATTAAATTGGTCAATGGTGGTCATGGATTTTAAAATTATTGTCGTAGCGTGCATCGTATATTTAGGTATGTCATAATTTTTTGAATGTCAAAATCTGTCAAGTTATTGTGTTGAAGTTTTTTAATCCTGCGTGGTTTTTGAATCATGGTTCTCACCACAGAGCACAAAATTTACATTCTTGAAGCCTATTTTCGAACGGGTGTGCTAGTTAATGGAACTTGGGAATACAGTCAACGTTAGTGTTTGGACAATTTTCGAGAGCACTTCCCAGCCGTAGAAGTATTACCGGACAACTTTTATGCATGCCTTACAAATTGTGTTGAAGTGTTTCGCGAAACTGGTTCTGTGACGCATAAAAAAGGTGCTGGTAGACCAAGAGTTCGCACAGAAGAAGTTATTAATGACGTTCGTCAACATGTGGAAGAAGAGCCTACAAAACCTTTAAAACGTCTCTCAAGAAATTCGGCTTTCTTATGGAACATGCCAAACGATTGTAAAGAAGGACCTGAACATGCAGCCATATAAGATGCAATCATATCAAGCTCTTCTGCCTGCAGACCACCCCAGACGCCTTGCGTACTGCCATTGACTCGTTAATAGTTTAATGAATGACGATCTGCTGAACTTAACTTTTTTTTTCTGACGAAGCTTGGTTCCACCTTTCGGGATACATCAATTCTCAGAATAAGCGAATGTGGAGTACTGATAACCCGCATATTTTTATTGAAACGCCACTACATGCTCAGAAAATTGGTGTTTGGATGGCAGGTTCTCGCAGAAGAATAATTGGGCCAATTCTTTTCAATTTCACCGGCAACGCAGAAAGGTACAGAAATATTTTTTTGACTGAATTTGTGCAACAGTTAGACGATGATGAACTTCAATACGGTTATTTCCAGCAAGACGGTGCAACAGCACATACTACACGAGAAAATCTTGCTTTTCTCCGCGAGTTTTTTGATGACCGGCTGATAAGTTTGCATACGGAAGTTGAGTTTCCTCCGAGATCACCTTGTTTGACAATTATGGACTATTTTATCTTTCCTTATTTAAAAAATAAGATTTTCGCAAATCCGATACATAATTTGCAAGAACTGCAACAAAGAATTGTTCAGCAATGTGCACCAATAACGCCAGAAATGCTGCAAAACGCTTTTCACATCATAAGGAGGAGCGTAAACTTGTGCATTGAACAAAACGGGGAACATTTCCAACAATTATTGTAATTTAGTTTTTCTGGTTAATAAAAACGTTATTTATTTCATAACTTGTAGTTCATTATTATTTTACAGCTGAACTAAGTAGGTAACACATTTGTAGGTTATTGATAATGTCAGTGTAGCTTGACAATGATTGAATTATTTCAAAAGGATGATTTAAACTAAAACAAGCGTTTTACATTTCACGACCAACATTGATCAATTTCATTTTTGATATCATAGTATAAGGAAGTATTGTGATGAAAATTTTCGACCTCGAGATTTTTGCAGATGTCCACGTTTTGAAGTCCCCTGATTCCGAAAAAGTGGCTTCTAAAAAATGTGTGTGTGCTTGTATCAGTGTGTGTGTGTGTGTGATCACGATAGCGGTCAAACCGCTATAGATATCAATTCCGAATTTTGTATTTACGAATATAATCTCCCTCTTGAGATCTGATTATATTTTCAGTAAAATCGCCAGACCGGTGGTAGTGGAAAAATCGAATTTTACCAATATTTTGTCAACTACTGATTTAAACAAATTTATAAAAAATCCATATGTACTCAAAATTAAATTTGAGAAAAATTTTATTATGAAAGTTTTTTGAAATTCGCATCGGAAGTACAGGTACGTTACGTGTATAAAAGTATTTAGAATGTAATTTTTAATACTTTTGTGTGAAAAAAATTTCAAAAATCGGACCGAAAGTAACACGTTTGCTCTTATCGAAGAGCGATTTTTTGCAAATATGTCGTAAATGATGCATTCTATATATATATTTATCAAGAGTACAAAAGTATTTCGGACTGGATTTGGAATATTTTTTGTGTAAATAAAATTTCAAAATTCGGACCGGAAGTAACACTTTTACTCTAAGCGAGTAGCACTTTATTTCGAATATCTCGCAAAGTATTTATTCTATAGAGATTGATTAAGAGAATAGAAGTACTTATAATAGGATTTTGAATAATTGTTATAAATAAAATTCTTAAAATTTGGCTTATTGTTTTAAGACGATAAAACTATTTAAAACAATTTAGAACAATTTTGCATAATTTGAAACGCTCATACGTATAAGAAAGTCGTGTGGTGACCACACCTCATTTTTGCTTTGTAAGTTAGTTGCAAAGATACGCTTATTGAATACACACATACTAGAGTATCACATGACTTTTATTTAATACCTATTCCCTAAAGAAGTAATTTACTCTATAGGACTGTCCTGTTATTTTCATAGTTGTTATAAATAAAACAATTTTTAACCTAATCCACTAAATGTTCATTCATTGGTGCATTCGCCCTATTTTTTGGGCACTGGATAGATAAGAATTACAAAATTAATATTAAGTTGTGCAGGATTTTTCGTGATAATTTGCAATAAATAAATTACGTTTTAAAAAGACGAAAAATCCACATCTTCTCAGTAACATTACTCTTCAACCGGCTGCCCTCTGGACGTATACCATATTGCATATTCAATCAGGCATAAAAATCTATTCTCTCCCGTACGTACAATCAAAACCCACGGACTTAACATTGAATAGGTCCCTTTAGAGAGAGATTTTCTAAGTCATCGTCTCCCATTAACTCTTAACATCGTGTCTAATGAATATGCCTGTCAGACGTCGGGCTTAATTAAAAATTATACGAGGGGAAAAACAATAAATAGAGAGTGTCTTGTATTTGGTATCTTCCTCTTTGTGTGTGTTTGTGTGAATCTATTTGTGGAGCGGTGTTAATTGTGAAATAGTATGGATGGGAATAATTTAGATGAGGCGTGTAAGGATTTATTCGAAATATTCAGCGGTGGTATCTTTAATACTGACTTTAGAGTCTTATTTTATTAGATTTTCTTAAGAGAGGGACATAAGAATTTCCACTGGAATTGTAATTCAAAAGTGTCTGTTTCTTTATTGTTAAATCTTGAAGAAAGCTTTCTTACTTTTTAAACACTTACTGAGTTAATATCTAATTGCTAATCAAAATTAATGAGTAATATTGTTCTTCCAAAATCAGCCAGCCAGACTACATTTCTTAGTTTTTTAAAACATCTACAAGAAGGTAGACAAAAATGGGCTTTGGACACCTGAAACATGGCAGCCATTAACGTTTTTATATTTGGTTTTAGTCTGAAAGATGAGATTACAATAAGCTGTTCTTATCTGACGAAAAAATTGCATTTGATTACTCTTTTTTTGTTTTATATAATAAGCAAACATAGTTTTAACTTTATTGAATTGGATAACATCGTGATAACTCAACATTTTGTTATTTTCTGTCATTTCATGGGTTACTAGAGGAATGAAGTCGTATATACCGTAACAATCTTCATTTAAGAATAATGTATATAGACAGAATGTCAACAAACGCATTGAAGGTAAGATTTAATACATTTGTTGGTTTTATTTTATTTTACGATTAAGAAATGTGATTAAAAGTCGAATTTACTCAATTCTAGACGTACAGGAGTTTATGATTTTATTGGAAAAGTGTTAGGAAGAATGAAGAGGTGGTAGAATTAGACAACAAACAGGATTATAGAATGTCTTCTTACAGAAAATACGAGTTTGGGCAACTCCAAATGCAATGACTTGAAGATATTTAGAAAATGTTATGCCTGATAAAAACTCAAGCAATGCCTGTTCAATAAAGCAATATAGTCCGTATTTCGAGGCGGGTAAAAACCATCACTTTTATGACTCAGGAACTTTAAAAAACGCTTTTGTACCCTCTCCAATGCAACTGCTGATCTAAGTAGTAAGGGTACCAAATAGTGGTTCCGTACTTCAACCTACTCCTAACAAAGGCTAAGTAGATAGATTTAAGAGCCAAGGGATTAGTAAAACTCTTATAGGAACGGCCCAAGAAGCCCACGGATCTTTTAGGGGTGTGGGATTGGTGATCGTAGCAAAAGTAACATGCACACACACTTACCAATGTTTAAAAGAATTTTATTATCAACAGACCACTGATTGACTTTCTGCAAGTGATGCTGAAGTACACAATTGTCGTTCAAACTAATAATTCGTAAGATCATCAGCACATGCCAAAACATCACAGGCCAGCAAAATCAGTAAATCGTTTAAAAATATATTAAGGAGCAATGGATCTAGGATGGAACCATGTGGCACACCATATATTGGGTTAAATGTCCAAATTGACATCCATTGTAAAATACATAACTAGATCGATTTGTTAAATATGACGAGACCAGGTTAAGCAAAGAAACAGTGAAACTGGAACTGTCCAACTTATTTATCAGGAGTGGTCAATACTGTGGACTGCTCTAGAGAAGTCGATGTAAATCACATTCACTTGAAAGCAATTGTCAAATGCTTCACACACACACACATATAGTGTTATTTCAGCAAAGTTTGAATGGTGGAACAACTTGGTATAAATCCATGTTGGTGTGGGGAAAGGTAGGTTACAGACCCACCAATAATCTGCTAATATACGAATGATTTAAACAATTTAGAAAAATTACTTAACACGTTAATTGGTCTATAATTCTTAATAATTGATTGATCATCCTTTTTAAACAAAGAAATAATTCTACCAATACTCCACACATAGGGAAAAATCGAAGGTCTGATGATCAAATTAAAAATGAATGATAAAGGTTTGCGAAGTACTGGAATGTAACCCGTAACTATAAAACTTGACAGATCACCATAACCCCCAGTGATGTTGTGCTTAAGTTTCTTAGTAAAACGCATGATCTCCCTTGACGACAAGACAGATTAATATTAGTCGGCCCACATTTGTTTGGCGCATTTTTTCACCGTAATCTGCATGGATTCCACCTTTTAAATCGTGGTTGTAGTTTAGCCTATATTTTTGGCATCTTATTGTGAATATGTACAACTTTATTTCACATCACAGATGCACACATATCCAGCGTAGGATATAAAGAATAAAGAGACAATTAAACAGAGAAATTAACAAACATACCCAGAGCATTCCTATAACCATCACTGTTAATAATTCTATTGATTCATTATAATATACAGTGTCTACTGCATACATATTTTAGATAATAAAATATAACCTGCAATATTTTTCACAAAATATTTCCATAACTTGGAAATATATTGAAAGACACTAAACTCATAAATCAATTTTTTTATTGATGGCTTTCCAGGAATATTTTATATATAAATACTTCGACGGAGCCGATTGGCGATCACGCCATTACATTTTTATTTTCCATTTTCGGTTTTATGTATTCGTTCGCTACGTTCCAGACATTAAATATACACTGAAATCGTGTGATTAACGATTGCTAGTCAGTTATCAGGATATTCCATATGTCAGCCAGTCAGTATTGTATGCATATGAATAAATCATTCTTTCTGCTCCATTAGATACATTAGTTGGTTGGTATTTTTATATGTGATGATATTTGAAAATGTATTTACCATATTTTAATTATATAATATTATTAATTTATTGAAATGACGGCCGTAGTAATTATAAAGAATAAGTTACGTCCAAAGTACTAAAATTCAGAGTTTGCTATAATGTATGGAAAACACTGAAATGTTTATAATATTTTGAATTATACTTAATATTATTTCAATTTATTATTTAGTACAGTACCTACATAGAAAATATGCTGTTACACTAATTCCCATCCATTAATTTAAAGTAATTGTTCATGATGATAAATAATATTGTATAAGAAAGACAATTGTTTTATAAATTTATGTGTAATTTAAATATTGATAACTCACACTGTATATGTATATGTATTCTAAAACTACAAGTTTAGTTAGAAAAAACCCAGATTTCTCTTCTATTGTGACGAAATGTATCTAAACATTTATGTTATTGCCAATCATTATAAAGGTACAATAGTTAGGTCTTTTTCGACGCGACCGCCATAAAATCATTAAGCCCGTCCATAACCATTATTTTATTTATATGGTATTTACGTTGTACTCAAATATCTTTCTGTAATTTTCAACCCCATGTGTTTAGGCATTTTTCTTGGTAAATAAATTCCCCTCCTATTCATGAAAAGAAAGTACTGTAATTAGGAGAAGGGAAAGAATCTTTTATAAAATAACGATAAAATATATTAAGTGCTACACAAACATACCCACGAAGCAGTTGTGTTAGTCTTCAGCAATTCACATATTAAGTATGTTCTACACAAACATCCACACGAAGCAGTTGTAGGCTTCAACAATTTACATTTTAAATAATAAATTAAAGATAGTGACATATTATCAGTGTTTTATTTAATATTTAAACAATAAGCATTTATATTCCTTCAAAAAAGGAGAATCAACAGTAATAGCACAGCTTAAACTGAACAAAACTGGCGGAAGCGATAATATTGTCAACGAGCTGGTAAGGTATGGAGGAGAGCTATTAAGACAAAGGTTATTTACAAGTAAAAATTGAAATAAATTCAAATTGAGCTCAAAACAGTTTTATTTAATTCACAACAATTGTTTCACCCTACTAGGGCTTCATCAGGTGATGAATATTATAATATTTTATATATAAATACTTCGGTTATTTAAAGGTTATTTAAACTATTAATTCAAATTTGGGAAAAAGAAATGATGCCAAGTGAGTGGGAAAAAGGAATAATAGTGGCAATATATAAGAAAGGAAATCCAAAAGCATGTGCAAATTATAGAGAAATCTTCACTCTGCTTAACGGTGCTTATAAGATCTTAACCACGCTAGTAAATAAAAAATTAATGAAATACACTGGAGCGCAAATGGAAGCTTACCAATACGGCTTTAGAAGGGGACAATCCACCATAGATGCTATACACATAGTAAGTCAAACAACTGAAAAGTTCTATGAATGTAGTGTCGGGTTACAAACAGTATATCGTAGTCGAAAAATTTTAATTTCTGGTACGAAAGTAGAAGAAAAAAAGAGCACAGCGAAATAAAGTAAAGACAAATATATAGCGAGGCTGCCAAGTACACCCGGCAAACGTTTCCTATGAAATGTGAATATCCCCCGACTGCGTTGCTTCTCCCACCACTGTTGGAAAGCAGGCATCGCTGAATTTACAATATGCATGAGATAGATAGCTAGTATAGAGGTATAAACAGAAATTAAAAATTGTCGACTACGGTATATTGACTTCAAGTAGGCATTTGATAGTCTGAAGCGAGAGCAGATAATAAAAGTCATGAGGGAGAGAAAAATACCAGGGAAGCTAGTGAGATAGACAGATTATGATGAAATAGTCAAAATCAGCAGTAATGGCGGACGAAGGTGTAACTGAAGACTTCGAAAGTAATCTAGGCGCGAGACAGGGTGACGGACTATCAACAACCCTGTTTATTTTAGCAGTGGACGCAGTGGTCAAGGAATGCAATTTCAGGGAACAATCATATATAAAATTGAATGTGTGTGGCGGTGTGTATATGTTCCCTATAGACTTCGAAACCGCTGAACCGATTTCGATGAAATTTTCAGGAAAACTCTAGCATAGTCTGGAGAGTGTTCCTGTGAAGATAGGTGCCGATAAAAAAAAAAATTTGGGCGATACACGTAGTTGCGTACGCTGACGATCTCACTATACTACCCAGAAACAGGAGAAGCTTGGAAGAAGCAATTCAAAAAATTGATGAAGCAGCAAAAAACAGTAAACCAAGGAGAATACATGGAGATAAGCAGAGGAAATAGAGATACAACAAAGGAACTAAAAATAGGAAACTACGAATTTGAAATAGTTGAAAACTCTAAGTAGGGGTAATGATGACAGAAACATGGAGATAGAGCACAGGGTACAGGGAGGATATAAAGCTTATTGTAAATACAAAAAATACTGAAAAGTAAGAGGACAAGCATAAATACAAAAATGAGGGTACTCAAAGCAGCAATCCGACCAGGGATCCAACAAATGTGGAACAGGAAAAATATTTGAGAGGAAAATTGTAAGAAAAATATACGGTTCTAAGAAAGTGGCAGATGGAGAATACAGAAGGCTAATTAACTTGAAATAGAGAACATTTTGAAAGAGAAGAGATCGTAAAGTACATGAAAGTACAAACTTCCGATGGTACGGCCACATAAGAAGAATAGAAAATAACAAGGAAGTGGAGAAGATCACGACATGGAGACCAAACACGGGTAGAAGAAGAGGGAGGTCGAGAAGCAGGTGATAGGGGTTGTTAAGAAATAGAAGGTACGGAATAGGAGGAGTAGGGCCGAAATGCGTGGAGGAAGATAACTGAGAAAGCAAAGTTGAACAACAGTTTAGTGTAAGGCAAGAATGAAAAAACGTGGAGTAACTTACCACAAGAAATGAGTTGCTAGAGCTCAAATGATAAATAAGCGGTCACATTTTCTAAGGGAATGTATGAATTAAGTTAATTAGTTACTTTAATTTATATATTAATATATACAGGGTGAGTCATCTAAGCGGGTAAGGCCGATTATGCCTTTATGAGTAAAGATATTTCGAAGCGGTTTTGTCCTTGTGATAGTTGTTCATTAGGAGCACATTTTCAAAATATGTTGTATTATACAGAGTATTCCATAACTTGGTGGCTAACCATAGTTATAGTTTTTCAAATGGAACACCCTGTATATTATTTCATTTTTGAATTTCTTATTAAATTTCACATCAAAAACATGTAAGACGTTAATACTTTAAAAGTGACTATTACTGAGCTATTGTCTCGTTTTGATATAATTTTGTCAGTTTTGTGGTTTTAATTAATATACCGGGTGTCCCAGCGTAGCGGTAAAGTCCATTATTGGTATCTAATAATGTAGATAGCGAATAATTTTTAATACAAAAATTGTAGATAATCATAAGCACTACAATTTAAAAATATTTTTATTTATACAGAGTGTTCGACAACGACGAACCAACACAAACTTATGTTTTTTTTAAATGGAATGCTATGATTTTTTTTACATTTTATGATAGCCTTAAAGGATTGATTAAACTGACATCAACTTGTATTTGCCGATTTTCAACAGTTTCTGAGATATGTCGATTTTTCGTTAAAAATTGTGCAACATTTGAAAAATCGCTATGAAATAACGACTGATGATGAAATACTTTTTATGGTCTGAATTAGTAGAGATACCTTTTCAGTACGTGAAAGTAATTTTTATTTTTACATATTTACGTATGTTCTTTAGAATTACATGCCATTCGGAAAACTTAAAATTTCTAAAAAAAAATTAAATGGAACACCCTGTATATCAATGTGCCATTGAAAAGTTCTTAAAATTTACTATTCAAAAATATCTACTTTCTTCCGCCTGTGGGCGATATTGCAAAAGTTATAGGGTGTTATATTTGAATAAACCCGATTACGACTTAAAAATATGAGTTGCCATGACTTACATTAAACATCGCATAACTAAAAGTAAACGAGAAAAATACTTCTAATATTTTCTTATTACAAATAAATGTTTTTATTAAAATTTTAAAACTCATGAAATGAAAAGTTTGGAAGTTCATGTATTAGGAATATTTTAAAAAACATTGCAGTCGTTATGTCTCAAAAAATGTAAAACTTCAAACTTAGATATATAATTTGCGTTGAGAAGCAAACCGTCAATAAGAGTATTTAAATTTACTTTATTAAAAACAGCTATCTTGAAGAACATGGCGTAAGCTACTATTATCAAGCATCACCGCTATTATAAGCTATCAACTAACAAATTAGAAAATGCGTATGTTTGGTTTTATAGTATATTCTTATTATTTAGTAATAAAATATGGAAACAAATACGTTTACAAAAATTTATAATAAATGTTTGAAATTCTGCCCTTCTACTTCTAAACACTTTTGAAGTCGTGTTTCATATGACCTATAGACATTTGCCATTAGTTCTGGATTAATAGAAGAAAATACTTCTCGAATTCTTTCTTGCATATTCTCTCTTGTGGTTGGAATAATTCTATATATGTACTCGCTCCTTAACATAACTCCAAAGGAAATAATCCATTGGAGTTAAATCTGGCGATCTAGGTGGCCACGATAATGGAGCACCACGGCCAATCCAATTTTTCCTGAATGTGTTATTTAAAAAGTTTCGAACGCTTCTTGCGTAATGTCCTGTAGCCCCATCCTGTTGAAAGTACATTACGCGGCGCGTATACAAATCTATATTTTCTAATAAGACAGGCAGATAGTTCTCAAGAAATTGTAGATACCTCTCTCCTGTTTTTCCAAAAAAAAAAAGGTCCGATAACTTGATGGTTACGGATGCCGCCCCATACATATAACGACCCTTTATGATGATGATCAACGTTTCTCAACCAGTGCGGATTCTCAGTGGTGTAGTAATGCATACTGTGTCTATTTACTAGACCAAAATCTGAGTTACAGCATTGTGGTTTTGATTTATTTTGTGCAACATCGAGTTACAGAAGTCAACCCTATTAATAAAATCAATCCCCTGAAGATTTTGATGTAAGCTTATATGATACGGATGGTATTTAAACTTCTTTAAGGTTCTTTGAATAAAGTTTTTGCTTACGTCCAGGACTCTAGAAAGTTCACGTACGCTTGTATGTGGGTTTTCTTGAACGCATAACAAAACATCCATTTGTTCATCTACGATTTCTATGGCACTATGCTTTTTTTCATACAGAATACTGCCAGTTTCTTCAAATCTTGTTTACAATTTCTGAAAAGCTTTTGTCGATGGCAGTCGCATATTTGGATATTTTTTCCTGTGTTGTGCCAGCAAACAATTTCGAGCACTTTCCCCCAAAACATAGACAATATTTATTAATTCAAATTTTAAATATTTCATTTTGCACACAATGTACATTTATGTACTTATTATAATGACGATGTCTCTTTAAACTGAAGCTATAAATCTAACTTTGACGTTTAAACAATTTTTGATACACAGCGACTGCGATATTTTTTATACTATTGCTAATTCATTAAATTTCCAAAGTTTTCATGAGCTTTAAAGTTTTAATAAAAATTACTTATTTTAAAAAGAAAATATTAGAAGTAACTTTTTTCAATTAATTTTAGTTATACTAGCAGTGCAAGTCATGGCAACTCATATTTTTAAGTCGTAATCGGGTTTATTCAATTATAACACCCTATAACTTTTGCAATATCGCCCACAGGCGTAAGAAAGTAGGTACTTTTAAATAGTAAATTTTAAGTATTTTTCAATGGCATATTAATATATAGGGTGTTCCATTTATTTTTTTTTAGAATTTTTAACTTTTGCGAATGGCATGTAATTCTAAAGAACATGCGTAAATATGTCAAAATAAAAATTACTTTCACGTACTGAAAAGGTATCTCTACTAATTGAGCTGATGAAAGGTATTTCATCATCAGTCGTTATTTCATAGCAACTTTTCAAATGTTGTAAAATTTTTAATGAAAAATCACTCTCTCAGAAACAGTTAAAAATCGGCAAATACAAGTTGATGTCAGTTCATTCAATCCTTTAGGGCCTATCATAAAATGTAAAAAAAATCATAGCATTCCATTTAAAAAAACATAAGTTTGTGTTGGTTCGTCGTTGTCGAACACTCTGTATATATAAAAATATTTTTAAATTGTACAGCTTATGATTGTCTACAACTTTTGTATTAAAAATTATTCGCTATCTACATTATTAGATACCAATAATCGACTACCGACACCCGTTAGTATAGTACTGACAAAATTATATCAAAAAGAGACAATAGCTCAGTAATAGTCACTTTTAAAGTATTAACGTCCTACATGTTTTTGATGTGGAATTTAATAAGAAATTGAAAAATGAAATAATATACAGGGTGTTCCATTTGAAAAAATTTACTTTTTTGCAAAAACTAACAAAAGCATATCAAAAAACGACAGTAGCTCATTATTAGTCACTTTTAAAGTATTAACGTGTTTCTAACATGAAATTTAATAAACAATTTAAAAATGAACTGATATGAATGATGTGGTTCCATTTAAAAAAAATGACAAAAACGTGTCATGTAATTTTAATCCAGTTTCCTGCACATGCAGTTAGTAACTGTAAAAAAAATAAAGTATGCTTCTATTAGGACCTCTTATAGTAAACAATACTGCAAAAAAATTTGTCCATCTAATACGTCGTTTTCGAGAAATATAATTTTATACAAACATTGAATTTTTCAGAAAAATGGGAATAAGTCAAAAACTTTAGGTTTTAGGCCTATAGTATCTTATTACTTTTTGACTAAAAATTATACGGGGAATACAAAAATGCAATAATATATAGGGTGTTCCATTTAAAAAACTATATCTATGGTTAGCCACCAAGTTATGGAGCACTCTGTATAATAAACAAAATATTTTTAAAATGTGCTCCTAATGAACAGCTATCACAAGGAAAAAATCGCTTCGAAATATCTTTACCCATAAAGGCATAATCGGCCTTACCCGCTTAGATGACTCACCCTGTATATATTAATATATAAATTAAAGTAACTAATTAACTTAATTGTGTATTGTTTCTTTACTAAAAGCTGTTTTCAGACTTCCTTAAACTTTCTTAGACTATGACAGACTTTGATATTGGACTGTTAGTAGTTAATTTTTTTTTAAAACTCCACTGAAAAAACAACGGATTTTGTTCTAATTTGTGTTTTTATGTAAAATTATTCTTGTTTTTGGTTCCATGTGTATACATACCTAATTCTTCTACAGTATTTTTAACATATTACGAAAATATTAATCTGATTTATATAAAAATATAATGTAAGTCATTTATTATAATAAAACAATATAGTAAAATAGCTGACCCGGCAGACGTTGGTCTGCCCTTTTCGGTAGGTGGCGCGATGAATTAGATTTGGTTAGAGTGCCTTTATAATGAGAAGGATGACATGTGATAGCAAATCAATAGAAACCAAGTCGGTCATTATGTGGGTAGGGTATCTGTCAAATGGTAAAATAACGAATAGTTCAGTATTACTAAATATGGATTGACTTAGTAACCTATAATTTGAATATTAAATGCATATATGTATTAAAAAAACCTGATAAATAAAGATAAGAATGTAACTGTAAATTACATTTTTGCACAAGACGCCATTATGTAGGTACAATTGGCGTCAACCTAACTAGAACTAATCTCATCGGTGTCACAACTCTGATTATAGAGGCACTCTAGATTTGGTTAAAGTCCCTGTATAAGAAAGTCTGGTCAGGAGAGGTCGTTAATACGATTGCAGGATAGACACGGGGACCAAAAATGGACTATGTCGAAATTCAAAGAAAAATGAATTTTATATGTCAAAATTCAATTGTACCAAAAAAATATAAAATTTATTAATAGCTCGACCACAACGCCACCTAATGTGTCCAGATATTGTGCTTTTCTTTTTCGTCACTAAACCAAGACATATTGTGAATATAAGTCATGTTGGTCCATAAACATAGAATTTGTTAATAACTAGATTTCAGCGCCACCTATCGAAAATCTTGATAGCCCATTTTACGCGCATTGTCTATATAAATATGGTCTGAGAATATCAAGAAGATTAGATGAGCCATTAAAAAGTTATTGAATAACTTACAGACGCACCAACGATTATATATACTGTTCTAATTTAAAAATATTTTTACAGAAGGTGTGCCAAGTGATACTTATATGCAGAATCTGTTCTAATTTATACTGGGTTTTTGCAAAGATGTTACATAATGAAGAAACTTTAAACACAAAAAACTTATTCATTTTAAATATATTGTTACGAAACCAGTAGACGTCCGGGCGACAACAAAAGAAAGGCAGACTTCCGAGCGACAATAAAAAAAAAGGTTGTAAATCATCTCGACGCGACTGGTAGACATCATAAAGCAATAAATCATCCATTTGCGTTGTACTGCAAAGAGACAGAATGTCTCTTGTATGTTCTACAAAAATCGAGAAGAACACTGGCGTTTATCTGGTGTGTTCCAGATGATTCGAACGCGTATATAAAAAGGCAGTTAAATCGATGGATAATGAATTTCGGGATTAAGAAAGTCCGTAGGTAGTCGACGCGCGTAGAAATAAATATAAGAAATAAATAAATAGTTCTTTAAGTGGTGGCCAAAGAAATAAATAAATAGTGGTGTTATATAAATAGAAGTGATATAAATATACGTACATATTAGTAATAGAAATAAATACAAGTATTAATTTAAATCGTAGTAGTTTAAGTGTGATACGTTAGTTTAAATTTTATATTGTAATTAATTCTAAGTGTATGAATATACAGACTGTTTTAAATAAATAAATTGCACGAGTTGTTTATTGGAACCCGAAAACGTTACAATTGGTGTCAGGTGTGGGGTAAACAATATAAGTGCAAATAAATAAATAAATAAATAAATAAATGGATACCAAACGTTTGGAAGAACTAAAGGTCTCCGAGTTAAGGGCAGAATTGGAAGAAAGGGACGCAGATACGTCTGAAAAAAACAATTCTCCAGGATCGGCTTCGTGACCTTTTAATAAATGAAGGTAAGGACCCCGAGAAATATTTGTTTCAAGTACAGCCTGATCTAAGCTTAATAGCGGAAGAAGTTGCAAAACAATTCGAGACTAGTATGAAGACTCTAAGAGATGAAGTTGCAAAACATTTCGAGAGTAATATGAAGACTCTAAATGAAGTTGTAAAACATTTCAAGACTCTAAATGATGAAATGGCAAATAATTCAAAAGCTTTAAGAAATGAAATTGCAAGGAATTCAAAACAACTCGAGGAAGACATTCAAAAGAATTCATCGAATGGGAGACAGGAATTTTCTGGGGCCATCGAAGCCGTGGAACAGAAAGTTGAGGAGCGCGTGTTCGGAATGGGGGACGAGTTTGGGGTTCAGCTTCAGTTGCCAGCGATGAAGGACTGCGGTCCCCATGACGACTCAAGCGGAAGCCTGGAGATCTCCCGAACAGCAAAGACAAAGGTAAAATGTCCCAACTTCGATGGGAAGACGTCATGGATGACGTACCTGAAACAATTCGAAGCCACTGTAGGAGCAAATGGATGGACGTCCCCAGAGAAAGTTACTGCCCTGATTGTGTCATTAATAGGAGAGGCCAGGGATGTTCTACAGACCTTACTTCCGGAAGAGTGCCAAGACTACCTTAAATCAATCAAGCGTCTTGAGATGAAGTATGGGCATGCACACCTGGGACAGGTAGTCCGACGATTAGTGAATAAGGCGCAACCTAAGAGAAGAACGCTCCGATGCTGGAATTGGAAATGGAAATGGAGATGGAAATGGGCCATGCGCATAGTAAATGAGGGAAGAAGCCCGAGAAAACCATAGCGGAGCAGCGAAAATGAAACGGGTCGATGAGAAGAGGCAATCGTCGACCCAGTATCGTGGAGCCTCAAAATCAATAGCGCGAATTGCATCTGTGCAACACCAAAACGCTGATGCTGTTGCAAGAAGACCACGTCCAGAAGACTGCAGGCATAGCAACCGCCTAGAAGAAAAATCGGCCAACACATTCGGAACAACCGTGGTTAACGATCAGTGGCATACTGACAATTTGCGGATCGGTCAAGAAGCTGATGAGGGCCTTGGTTCATTGATGGTTTGGAAGGGTACTGGTCGCGGACCGGCTTGTTAAGAAGTGGCTCCTCGCTCACAGGGACTGGAATCCTACTGAGATCAATGGGACTCTCTGAAGGTGGAGGATGACCTACTCAAGTGTGTTGTGGAGAAGACTACGTCAGCGGATCCAGGCGAAGGTTGGAGGATGCCCACGAGCAAGTACGCCATCACACTCAGCATGCCAGCGACAGGACGAAGAATAGTTACCACGTGCAAGCCGAGAGAGGTGGTTACCGAGAAGAGGACCTTGTTTGGTTATATAATCCTCAGTGTCGCCGAGGCCTGTCCCCAAAGCTCCAACAATACTGGGAGGGACCATGCTAAATACTAGAGCGAATAGATGACGTGGTTTGTCGCATGAGACTAACACCCCATAGTGAGCCAGGGGTGGTGCGTTTCAACCAATTGGCCCATATCATGGACGTGATAGCGGTGAAGTGGCGGATGTGTGACAAATTACCGGAAAACCTAGAGAGCCAACTTATGGGAATCCCTTGACGATTCACGAGGACGAGCACTCGAGCAAAATGTAAGGGGGCTGGCAATTCCGAAACTGGGCTGCGGATTAGACGGTTTGGTTTCGGTATACTGGTATGGAAATGGTCGTGTGCGGCTGTCGGCCCAATCAGCCCGTTGTGCAGCCTGGAACGGTGGATTGCCATTTCCACAAGACGGCTGGGTGCATCCGTGGGTCTCGGTGTGGATTTCGTCATCCGCCAGCAACGAGAACATGGAATAGCGTGTTTCGGGACGAAACGCAGTTTTAAGAAGGTGGCAATGTTACGAAACCAGTAGACGTCCGGGCGACAACAAAAGGAAGGAAGACTACCGAGCGACAATAAAAAAAGGTTGTAAATCATCTCGACGCGACTGGTAGACATCATAAAGCAGTAAATCATCCATTTGCGTTGTACTGCAAAGAGACAGAATGTCTCTTGTATGTTCTACAAAAATCGAGAAGAACACTGGCGTTTATCTGGTGTGTTCCAGATGTTTCGAACGCGTATATAAAAAGGCAGTTGCATCGATGGATAACGAATTTCGGGATTAAGAAAGTCCGTAGGTAGTCGACGCGCGTAGAAATAAATATAAGAAAGAAAGAAATAGTTCTTTAAGTGGTAGCCAAAGAAATAAATAAATAGTGGTGTTATATAAATAGAAGTGATATAAATATACGTAGATATTAGTAATAGAAATAACTACAAGTGTTAATTTAAATCGTAGTAGTTTAAGTGTGATACGTTAGTTTTATATTTTATATTGTAATTAATTTTAAGTTTATGAATATACAGACTGTTTTAAATAAATAAATTGCACGAGTTGTTTATTGGAACGCGAAAACGTTCAATATCATTCGTATAATAATTTGTCTGCTTATCTCTAGTCTCTAACAATAGAAAAATGTTCTAAAATGTGCTGTAATATTTGAATGCGAAGAATTTTTTTCCATTTCTTCTTCTATATAATTAAAAATATGTCTTTTTTTTTGGAAAATATCCCTTTTGAGTATTAAATACGATACTTAAATCGATGTACTTGTAAACGACAAATAATTCTTTTTCTTTAAAATTTGGATTTTGTTAATATGATGTGTTGAGTATATATAGGGTGAGTCAACGATCTGACAAAATAAATTTATTCTTTAATGCTTAATATAATTAAAATTCGTGTACTGTATTTAATATGGTTGTCATTGCTTCACAGTTTTGTTTGACTAAAATAAAAGTAGATATAGGGAAACACAGACACGCACACATGTGCATGCAATCATGAAATGGAGGGGTACGATAGTAGGGGAGTACAGATCGGGACCGGATACCGAGTTACCGAGGCTTCAGTGCAAAACGTTGAAAGTTAGTATGCAGACGTTTGCTTTAAAGAATTGCTTCGCTATGTACGGCTTTTGTATAATATTTTGGTAACTGATGTATAATGTATTAACATTGAACTGAAACAAAACTATAAAATTTGTAACTAAAATAAAATTCTTATAAAAAATTAAATAAAATTCTCACATTTAAAACGAAACAAAATATTATACTTAATGAATTATACAAAATTTAATGTTGAAGATGTTCGAATGTCTGTCCCTCTTGCATCAAGCAGTACCCTAAACGATTATAAAACCCATTTCGTACATTCGATAGCATTTCAGACAGAGGGAGGTGGACGATTTTCATACGCCGCAACAAATAAATTTTGCACGTCTTTGTACGAATTATCCTTCGCATATCATAAACACAATCTGTATTTTTTCCTCGACAGTTAAGGGCATTTTATTTTAATATTTGCGAGTTTGCTCAGACAGAATGTAGTTCACGCTCTAAAGATACGGAACGAATGCCATGCGCGCATGCTTTCGGTCTCCCCACTTTCTTGAACTGTTGTATACATACATACATAGGTACATGTTTATGTGTGTGTATTTGAAGATGCATATTAACTTTTAACTACGCCAATCTGTATATACGCTTAGACAGGATGAACCATATACAGATTGTCGTAGTTAAAAGTTAATATGCATCTTCAAATACACACACATAAACATGTACCTATGTATAAGACCGGTGGTGTGGGGAGATAGTGGGGAGATCGAGAGCGGGGACAACACATTCGTTCCGTAACTTTAGAGCGTGAACGTACATACAGTATCTGAGCAATCTCGCAAATATTAATACCGCTGAAGGAAATAGAGCGATTGATTTGGATGGGTTAAGAGAACAAATTCTTAGTTTAGGGTACTGCTTGATGCAAGAGGGACAGACATTTGAACATCTTCAACATTAAATTTTGTATAGTTCATTTAATATTTTGTTTCGTTTTAAATGTGAGAATTTTATTTAATTTTTTTATAAGAATTTTATTTTAGTTACAAATTTTATAGAGTTTTGTTTCAGTTCAATGTTAATACATCAGTTACCAAAATATTATACAAAAGCCGTAAAGAGCGTAGCAATTCCTTAAAGCAAACGTCTACACACTAACTTTCAACGTTTTGCACTAAAGCCTCAGTACCCCGGTGTCCCGATATGAACTTATCTGTACTTCCCTACTATCGTACCCCTCCAGTTCATGTTTGCATGCACTTGTGTGCGTGTTTGTGTTTCCCTATATCTACTTTTATTTCAGTCAAACGGTATATAAGCAAAAAGAAGATGTATTTTTTTAAATTGAACACCCTATAAATAAGTTCAAATTTGGATTTCGCGTTAAAATAAAAACATTTTTTATGAAGAGTAATTATTCGTTCTAGTTAATAGTTTTCGCGTTATCTATGATTAAAGTTAAAAAGTGTCATTTACAGATGTCATTTAATTGCCTATAATTAAAAAGTGCCATTAAAGATCTCTAAATAATTTGGTATGGCATGCACAGAAGGTGTGCCAAGTGATACTTATATGCAGAATCTGTTCTAATTTATACTGGGTCTTTGCAAAGGTATTACATAAAGAAGAAACTTTAAACACAAAAAACTTATTTATTTTTAGTATTTCACTTGTCACACCTTGTGTGTATGCTATATCAAATTAGTTTGTGTAGCCTGTATAAACTTCAATTTTTTTTGGAAGATCCGGAAAGATCTATATAACCATACATACGAAGAGTCCGTTAATATTATTTAAATATTTATACTGACTACCGTTGGTGAACACTCAACAGGTTTTTTCATTAGATCTCTATTAAGTCTCTATGTCAGGTTATTAAAAATGTATTGTTCTTTTGGTGCTTTTGTTGTGTACAATTTTTCTTGCCTTTTATTTCTAGCACTTTCTTTAATTTCTTTCGGATAGTAGTTTTCTTTTAATCTAACTAGGACTTCAAGGGTATTTTCCCATGCTGCTTTTTGGATATCGTGGGTGAACTGTTCGACTTCTAGATACAGTTGTGCTTTATTCATTTTTTGGTACATTTATTGCAATTTTGGTATATAGACGTTTTTACAATCCATTCTAGTATGTGAATTTATTGTGTAATGCAGGTTTGTTGTGTTTGTTTCACTTAGGGTAAGAACGAATGGTAAGTGATATCAAGTCAGGTCAAAATTGTCTTCTACGTCTATGTAGTTAGCAGACACTCTTCTATGAAGAACAAACAAGATCTGGAGTTTCTCCAGGTCAGAGGCCAATAGGTTGGCTAGTCCGTTGAAAATATTCAAAATTCAAATTATCTGCTGCCTCATGTAATTCTGTTCCTCTGGTCGTAGTTAGACTTGATCCCCATTTAATAATTTTTGCATTATAGTCGCCTCCGATTATAAATTTTTCCTCATAGCTTTTTAGTACCTCCTGGTAATTATCATTTTTTTTTGGATTACGCTTAAGAGGATTTCTGTTTTTCTTTTCTTATTGTTATCGTTGATACTTCGTTTTCTATGGATTCAGTGGCAGTATTTTCATAGTGGTTTATATTATTTCTTATGATTACTGCAGTTCCACCTCATGTGGTGTTTACTGGATGTATAGTGTAATAAAAATGTACTATGTATTTTCTCTAAAGTTCACATAAGTATCTGTAGTTAAGCAAGTTCCAGATATTTAGCATACATCTATATTTTGTTTGTAAAGTAATAGTTATAGCTCTTGTTGGTGGTTTAATATGCCATTGAAATTTCATGTTGCTATTCTAATTACTTTTCTGTTCGTTTTTATTTTGGTATCTGGACGTGCTAGGTAAGAGCATCTCTAGTTGGGATAGCCTACTTATTATAGATGCACATAATTTTTCTTGTTGATGTAATCTTTCTATGATTTCTGATAACAGTTAGTGAGTGTTTATTTCGGACCTGTGTAGTTTTGCTATAAAATCTATTAGGGTAAAGTGGTTAAATATGCCCCACATTTTGAAAAAAAATTGTAACTTCAAAAATAGTAATATATTTTAATATATTATTTCATGAGTATAACAAAACATAAGTACTCTTCTAGTAAAAAAATAAATCTTTAGAAAACTTAACATCTATATTCTAAAATTATTATTTTTTTTTTAAGTCAAGGTGGGGCGTTTTCGCCTGTAATCATGTGAAATACGCCCCGATGCAAATAATTAAATTAATTGCTTGGTTTTCTTTTTTGGGGATGGTCCACATCCATTGCACACATCTCCATAGCTCGTACAAGTTTCGTGGAGCCATTTTGTGCATTTTGTGCACTGAATCCAGTCAGCACGAGACTTGGTCGAATAATAATATTCACCACATTGAACGCAACAGTCTTCTGCTTCATCAGAAAGCTCATCAGAGCCAGATGGACTCATTTCTGGTTCACTTTCGGAACTAGAGGAGCTGTAATTTCCTTTCCTCTTCTTTCCATTTTTCTTTGATCTTTCTTTCTTGTTACGACCAACTACAGATGTAGAAGCTTTGGCATCACCTTTTGCTTTAGCGCCGGATTTCGTAGGACCAACTTTCTTTTTCTCTTGAAGAAGGCGTCTCTTTACTCGATTTATTGGAGATGTTAATTCTAACGCATGCTGTTTTCGTTTTGGGGGGTCTAATGGGATGAGAGGAAGTGGATTACTTTCTTGAAGAAATTTTGAAGGTGTTTCTTTTTCCTCCTCATCAGCACTTGAATTTAATAAGGCTTGTTGGTTATTTCGATTTTCAGAAGTGATCTTAGGGGTTGGAGTTGACAAGATTTGCTGGTTCATCTGGTTTGTAGAACTGGATGCCACTGGTGAGTCTCTACCAGTTTGTGGATGTTCTTTATTTACCGCCGCTGTTGCTGCGTCAGAAATGGAGAAAAAATGGTCTGGAATAGCTTGCGGATTGTAGGGGAAAATTCCACAAGCCTTAAAGCCAGAGACTGCATTGGCTACAGTTGCTGCTCTAACCCACGCATTGCCAATCAATGACGAAATCACTATTCTAGAGAGTTTTCTGTTTTTGTGTTGTATCATCCAGTTTTTAGCCTCCTGGGAAAAGTAGGTTTTTAGGGGACCAAAAAATGATCTGTCAAGTGGTTGTAGTGCCTGTGTGGTGTGGCTAGGCAAACATAACAACACCACGTTGTTTTCTGAAGCTAAATCCAACAATTCGATTGTATTACAATGAGAAGCATGTCCGTCCAGAATCAGAACAGCTTTTCCTTCGCCTTTTTTTGGCAAAAAATAATCTTTAAACCATTTGAGGAACAATTCACTATTGATGTACGACGACTTAGGGTTCATAAATACGTCGGAACCAGGCGGAAGGCCGTCTGAGAACTCTTCTTTTCTGTTTTTTCCCTTGAATATCAAAACAGGTGGCATGAAATAACCTTCTGCGTTGCAACAACCAATCAAAGAAATGTTTTCACCTCTTTCGGTGCTGGTTATCGAATAAACATCTTTGGCACCTTTTGTTGCCACCACCTTTCCTGGTTTATTATTGACTTGAATTCCCGTCTCGTCGACGTTGAATATTTTTCCAGGTTTATGAAGCAAATCATTTGTAGTCAGAATTTCCAATAACAATTGAAAATAATTGTTTACATCATTTCTGTTCATACCTTTGGCTCTGGCTACCGACAGACCTTCTGACTTGCGTATTGAAAGATCTTTATTGCGGCGCAGAAATGCTCGAAACCAATCATCACCAGCTGATCGTTTTTCTATTGAAAATCTGTTGGTAATTCCAAGTTTCTCGGCAAATTCAAAAGCCATTTTTTTCACTCCAGCAGCATCGGGTGCAAAACCCACTTTTTCAAGTTCTTTTATGTACTTGACAAGCCTTTGCTCATGCTGAAACCCCAACTCTGGACAGCGCCCCAAACGTACTTTTGCATCTGCTTTCGTTAAATGCCTTCTGATAGTACGCGAAGCTATTCCATAGACTCTGCTAGCCTCATTGGTGCCCATTCGACCAGTAGATATCATCTTCATCGCCTCTTCCAAAGCTTCTTCGCTCCAGTTGGCTCTTGTTGTTTTCCTCACGTATTTTTTCCCCATTTTGTATGCTAAAATGTAGAAAAACTATGTTGAAAAAGTGGGGCTTATTTCCCTAGGTTTTGATGGGGCGTTTTTACAAAATGCTGGTGAAAAAGGCCCCACCTGTCCACCAAACAAGAAGAACGCGCCAACAATGCGATGCACAGCGTATTCGATAGGTTATGTTACCAGTTACTCACAACACAGTTAGGTTTTGGATAAAAACATTTCGCTGAAGAGAAATTAATAAATAATGGAACTTACCCACAAAGTTTGCTGACTTCCTAAACTATATTTTCACTTGAAAACTTTTTCCAAAGCAGAAAACAGATTCAATGTGCTTGAAACATTTATACATCGTTAGTAGTGTCTGTCTACTTTAGTTTTTACAACTAGTGCTTCCATCTATGTCACAGAAGTTGGACTTTGAAGTAGTGGGGCATTTTCCCCACTGGGGCGTTTTTCACCACTTTACCTTATATTAAATCCAAAATATTGCTTAATATGAGGAAGCAATTCATCACGATCTAAAACAAGTTAATAACCGTTCGCCGACGCGTTGTTACCCCTGCATAGAATCTTCAGAATAAGCCAGTAATATCAATCACTTGAAGTGTCATGATGTGATATATTCATGAGGCTTGCTTCAATTTCATTAGCATCGCTAATGTCTCAGTCCGTCTAAACTTCTTTATCATCATTTCAGCGCCGTCTTTCTCTGACTTATATACACAACGCTTAGATATTGGTTTTCTCCCCTTCGATGTCTTAAAGTCCCGACAACATCGACTATAATGGTACCACGGCACATAGTCGTAACTCCTGCAGTTCACTTTTATTGGTGAATAACCGTAGCGGCGCAGGGTATTCCCCGGGTTTACCTAGGTAGGAATCTCACCGACAGAGAGCGCCACGCGATCGCGACGTCGACGGAACAGGAAGGTCGAAACGTCGTGCACCGCTTCTAAATTCCCCTTGTTTACGATACACTCTGAAAGCGCTGCGTATGTATGTAGGCGCGAACGGGCACGATATTGCGACTTTAATACCGGTTTTATGGAAATATAGGGGCTCAATATCTGGCGCGAAGTAGGTCATTAATCATAATTAAGCGTTCGGTAACGACCGAAGTCGCAGAGAGGAAATGGCGCCCAATAAACGTAGACATGTCTGGAGAGCGGAAGATCATATTGGTACGGGACAGATAAGGTGAAAATTGCGCTGCCTTATCCTTTAACCCTAAAATGGTAGCTACGAACTTATCTGAGGCTTTTGGCTTTCACCGAAATTATTTCAGTATCGACCGTTGTTGACGCATTATGATTTAGAATATATATATATTTGTTTACTCACGTTAAGAATGGTTATATCTAATACGTAATAAATTTTGTTAATTAAAAAATAATATCAAATAAATAACATAGTATGTAATAAAAAAATATTTTTTGGCCAATTTTGTTTCTGGGAATTTTTTATTTTTTGTACATTGGTTTTTTATCTTATCTCTTTGTTACTATAAGGTAGTTTCTGCTCTACCACTGCGTTAATTCATTTAAAGCGTTTATAGCGCTATCTAGTGACACTTTATTCAAGTCAGAATTCTTTTTAACATCTCAGATTCCTAAACATCATTTTTGAATTCATTTGTTTCATTCAATTCAGTTTCCACTCCAAAGCATCCGATTCTGTAAATGTGGCTTATAGTACATACAACTAGGACAAATTTGTATATGTATTACGGAGATAAAGCTAAACAGAGGTGCCAATGTACCCAGAAGTGCAAGAAATATGAACATTGAATTCTCATTGTCATTTTAAACTTCATCCAATACATTTTTCCAACACGTTGATTACTGTGTCTCTGATACTCAACTTTTTCAAGGTATTAGAAAGATTGATGTCGCTTTTTACTACAGTTGATAGAAAATTGTTAATATAGTACAGTTTTGAATAGTCTAATTACATTTTGATCTATCGGCACTATAAGTGGTGTAACATTACGGCCCCGGGGGTAGGGGGATTTTATCCTAGATATGGTCAAAAAGAGAATTTCAAACGCTTTTTATTGCGTTTTAGTCATTCCTTCCCAGATGTAAAGTGTTTCTCTTATTTTATTTTTGAATTAATTAGTTTTGCTTTTTCCTTGATTATTTCGCCAGTAACAATAAAATGTTTGTTTATTTGATTAAGAAACCATCCATTAAATGTTTCCTCCATTTTGGGGAACTCGGAGCTCTGTAGTAGATTTTTGGACACCATTTTTTTTTGGTTAAATACTTTACACTTTATGTATTCAATTCTTGATCACAGGCGACTTTTCATGAAGAGAAGGCATTCTGGGTTTTTAAGCGGCATTTTACTGATGATTACCGAAATTTCTATGTAAACACAAATAACAACCACTAAAAACGAACTGTGTAATTAGAGTGAATACACGAAATAAAATACGTTAAACTTATATGACCGGAGAATTACCAAATACAAATGGACTTTGGGGATATCGGAGATTTACATGTTAGATCGTGTTTAAGTTGAAGAGGGCCGATGTTAGCGAAGCGAAGAAAATTACATATGTTGTTGATTTGAATACAAGTCTTTATATTTGAGTAACAGCGTAACAGCGAAATACGAGTATACATGTGAATTTTACAAATGAAATTTCTTTCCATTAGCGAAGGTACAGTTAGGTCATGGTATATGGTTGTCAAGCGTAATTAATATGTTCTTCCCGTTATGTGGGATTTTCCTTACGCGATGGTCACACAAGACAAAAATAACAAAATTTCATTAAAATTTAGGCAATTGGTTAATGAAAGATTTATTAAAAAGCTCCGCAAAATTGAGGTTTCTATTTCATCTTCGTATTGAAAGAGTACTAGGAAGAAGACAAAATTCAATATTTCAAAGTCTCAGTTACCAATAACAAAATTATTAAATATTTACATGATAGTTCTTTACATTATAGAAAAAAGATCATATTATAAAGCCATAATGTTTTTAAACGCAACAACTCCTAGTTGAATCAAGAATTTATCTAATGCATCCTTCCATTAGATATTGCTCAATATTTGTGTCAATCTACTCTCCAATAAAAACTAGATTAATAATTTGGCACCTAACAAGATTAACAGCCTAAACGGGATAGAGTTAGATGTCTCATTTTCAGAAATATTATTACAAGTTCAATGAAGGCAAGGAATCTGTTTTTTTTTCCATAGAATTAAGAGATGAACACAAATAAATTCTAATTATAGGTTAAATGGCAACGGAAAATAACCAACTCTCACCGAACTGGAACGTCGAAGTATTGCTACCGTTTTTTTAATCAAAATTTCTAACGTTGCACATGTTATACCTAATAATAATAATAATAATAATAAACTTTATTGTCCAACAGACAGAATCCATTTACAGGACAAAACATAATTGTAGAGTGGAAATTAGAAAGGGCCTAAATGCCATTTTTAACGAAATTGAGTTAACAACATAGAAAGGTTCTAAATATCATACTTTATGTCCTGTGAAAAGCCATAAGTGGTAAAGTTAAAATTTAATTGTCAGGAGGTAGTTATAGATGTCGCTTGGCGTATGTGAGCAAGCGTTTTCATTTGATAGGTCCTAAGTCCATCACAGAATATTGCCAGTTTGTTTTAAAATCGGCAGGTGTTAGTTATGTGTTTTGTGTGTCTGTATATTAAAATGGAAGGAAATCAAAGAATAAGAAAAGGTAAAGGTAGTGGCTCATATCATACTGAACAGAAGCATTTAAAATGGAATGGAAAGTCGTACAAAACGTATAAAAACAAAATGGTACCTGAAAAAACCATTCCCAAAGAGCAGGTTAGGTATACAAACATAATGTTTCCCTTTCTGGTTCTAATCTTGAAAATATGTTATATGTAGGTATCATGTAAATGCAAGCTGGGATGTAAAGATGTTTCATACGAAAGGCGACGTTCCCTTTGGGAAAAGTTTTATTGTCAAGATGCTAAAACACAAGGGACGTTTTTAATGGGTTTAATGAGTATTTGTGCTGTGCAAAGAAGGCGGCACGGTTCATATGAGGATCCGCAAAGCAGTCGACGTCAGGCCACTACAGCTTATTCCGTTCCTGATGGTACAGGAAAATTTGTTCGTGTATGTAAAAAACTTTTCCAAGACACCTTCGCTGTTAATGATAAAAGAATTCGCGTACTTATTGAGAAAAAAAAATGGGTGAAGCCTGTTATAAAGATAAACGTACCAGACATGCTGCGCCAAAATATTCTGAATTTGACCGGTCGTTAGTCAAGGCTCATATTAACAGGATCCCAAGGGAAGTTGGCCATTACTCAAGATCTAAATCTCAAAAGGACTACATTAGCCCCGACTTAAATATTCATAGACTGTTTAAAGCATTTCTGCAATTGCACCCTGATTCAATAGTCACCTATAAATTTTACAGGTCTGTTTTCATAAAGAATTTTCCCAATCTGTGTTTTCACAGACCACGTGTTGATACGTGCAGCACATGTGATAAACTTGACTGTCAAATCAAGGCCAACATTGAGTCAAGTCAATCTGCTAAAACTCAGCTGGAACTTCATCACCGCAAGGCCGAGAGAGCAAGAGAAGTGCTAAAAGAAGAAATGATTGAGTCTCAAGAACCCGAAAGCATCAAGTGTTGTTTATCCATGGACCTACAACAGGTCATGTTCGTTCCATCACTGACCCACAGCGATATGTATTACCTCTCACAGCTATCGTGCTACAACTTAGGTGTTCATATTGGCGATACGAATGAATCCTACATGTGTATGTGGCACGAGGGGGTAGCGTCTCGCGGAGCTAACGAAATTGCGTCATGCCTCCTCCATCTTGCTAATGAAGGACCGATTTTTAAGAACCATTTAGTAATATGGTGTGATAATAGCGGGGGCCAGAACAAGAATAGAATTTTATTATTTACCTTGATGTTTTTAGTAGCCAATGGTGTTTTTGAAACTATCGAGCAGAAATTTCTTATCAGCGGCCATAGTTTCATGCCCTGCGATAGGGACTTTGCTTTGATAGAAAAGCGTAAGAAGGTAGCTAAAGCATATGTTGCCTCGGACCTACACGCAATAGTTAAATCAGCAAGGTACTCTCCTCCATTCAATATTGTTGACATGGCAATTTCTGGCTTTTGGGACCTAAAAAAAGCTGCGGATGCATATATTAACACCACAAAGTTAAATATAAGTAAATCTTCAGTGATAACCATTGAAGAGGCTAATCTTCCATTTATTAAAATGAAGGCCACTTTCTCTGATATTCAGGAAGCAGTGAAAGTCAATGTTTTAAAGAAAAAAAAAACTTTAGCTGACCTTAGACGGGCTAACATAATCAAGCTGCCGCCAGAAAGTAAAATAAAAAGGTTTCTCTTCGAAGCATGATTCCCTACCTTAAGAATCCGGCACACCAACGTTTCTATAAAGAGCTACTTCACATTGACGAAAATGTTTCAGAAAATCTAGAAAACGCCTGAAATTAACAATTTTTAATAAAAAATGTCGATGACACTTACGCCCTTTCCAAATTTTGCACTTCTGTTTTTGTTTATATTGGTTATAGAACGTTATTTTGATAATAATTTTTGCTAATAAGTATGTTTTAAGTTTTGTACTACTTGCATATATTTAATAAACGTTTATCAAAAAATTTTCTATGTCTACACTTAATTTTGAACTTTGCCCGTTTTGTTTTTTGCGATTATTTCTGAATTTTGTTTTTGGCACCTACGCCCTTTCTAATTTCCACTCTTCAATTATAGTATGGTAGAGTGCAAACAAAAATATTAGCATATTTCCAACAACCATACAAAGTATTAGTACACCAACGACTAAAAGCCAAATATTTAGAATATATTACACATAGTATTGTAACCATCAAGCACCCTAACTCAACTTAGATGGGTAATTAGTGACTGGTAGAATTACCAATTATTTTATAGGGAAGGAATAAGGAAAAGCCATGGCAGCAGGCAAAGAATTAAATGTGGAGGAGGTCAGAATACAAAATATTTGCATTTCTTGTCATATGAGTTAATTAATGGTGCTAACAATAACATTACCAATACAAGAGACGAAACAAGAGAATAATTATTAATGAATCGTCGGAATTATAAGTGTAATTTGGTCAGTTAAATGATATGCCTGTCACCTAGTCCCGAATCAAGAAAACTTATATATCTATTCGACAAATTACTTGTTCCACAGCAACTCCTAGGGTAATTTTCTTCATCAACTGGAAAAATACTTTTCAGTGATAGAAATATAATTTACTCGTACAGATTCCATTACTGCATAATTTCATGAATATAATCACAGTAACACAAGCACGGTGACTTAAGACGCAATTCCATTGAGATAACATGGGACGACATGAAGCATGCTACATGTTGTCTCGTATTGCCTGTTTCTAGGTGTGCGACTATATGCCACAAAGTTGAACAATGTCGCAAGCGTAAGTTGACGCACGTCTCTAAACCAATCCATTGAGGCGACTTCAGTTTGTTGTATTATGTCTTTGCCAACAGTTGCAGCTGATGCATATTTGGTAATAGCATCCAGTAAGGAAAACAGGAGAATGCCGAGGTGCTGGAAGCGGCAATTATATGGCGATGGTCAAAACTTTTATTTCAAAGTTTTTGAAGTAATAATAATAGAATAGTGTTTATTCGTGTAAATTAACTTTATAGAAACGTCAGATAATATGTATACAGATAAATAAATAAAACTTATATAATTATTTAAGACAGAAAAATACTATATCAAAAACTCTTTAGGAATTCATCATATGAATAGAAACTATGCTCTATTAAGTATTTCTTGAATACTGCTTTAAACTTACTCGTCGGTAGCGCTCCAATCTCGGAAGGTAGCACGTTAAAAGGTCTTGGATCCCAATCCCATCCCGATGATAAGGGATCTGAAGGTGTACCCCCTCGATCTGGTGGGGTTGTCTGGAGTCTCACCATGGATCACAAAACTCGTCTTATTCTGGTGTATATAGTTAAGTGCACGCGAATGAGCAGGGAAGATTTTAAAAAATGTAATAGCAACTGTTGTGGGACAATAATAGTTTGTGAGAGACGTTGTTGATCTGGGTAGATCGGCCTCTAATAAAAAACTTACGAGTGCAAAAGCAAACCATTTCCCTTTATTGTTAGGGAACGAGCTGCTCTTCTGATTGTAGTATTTTTCATTTACAATGGAAAGCAGAACGCATGTCTTAATCTTTCTTTTCATTTCAATCACATTACATTCGTGTTTACTAGCTAATTGCTACAGATTATCATTTTATAGTCTGTTGTATTTGTATTCCGTAATTTTATTATTCCACAATTCTGGTGTATTGGGCTTAATCTTCAATAAATAAAGTAGTTTTTTCAATATTTCACTCCATGTCGCCGGATACAAACCGATCCGGTGATTGTCGGATAATTATTCGACATGCTAATTTTTTGGAGAAGTGACGCATGCTACGGAAACATCAAGCAACAAGTGGAATATGACACTTCCTTCTTGTCGCTTTACTTTCCTTCAATTGAAAAACGACGTGTGGCATGAGTCATTGCTGCATGCAATGTGTTGCCTAAATGCCTCAGTGCAATTATGCTTTTAATTACAAGTACGACCGTCT
Source organism: Amphimallon solstitiale (assembly GCA_963170755.1). Classification (NCBI taxonomy): domain Eukaryota; kingdom Metazoa; phylum Arthropoda; class Insecta; order Coleoptera; family Scarabaeidae; genus Amphimallon; species Amphimallon solstitiale. The sequence continues at coordinate 34,538,515 of OY720681.1, read as the reverse complement.
CAAAACATCCACATCCATTTATTAAAAGAAATTTTCCGATCTCGAAGCATGTCTCCAGTAATTACTTAAAACCCAAATTAAAGCTGACCTGTTTACACACGTGGTCTGATACCAAAATGAACAGAAAAACTTACCGAACGAGTTTATACCATAAATATTTGATGGTTTTAGATCACTTATACGATAGAACATGAATTATAATATGAACATTAAAATTAATCCCAATGCAAAACGATTCCATCCACCTGACGACCACAGTATATCGCCTTAATTACTATTCAATTCTTGCAGAACTCCCTCTTCACTAATGACCACTACTTCAAAAATCAAAAGGCATTTTCAGAGAAATTCAACTTGACATAATAATCAAAATTTAAACGAAATATATATATATATATATATATATATATTATATACAGTGTGGAAATAAAGTAATGGATAGAGCCATTAACTTCGTTAATATTCATTTTTTGAAAAAAATCTCGAAGGGGTATAGCGATATTAACTAAAGGAAATATTTTTATCGCATTTATAGTTTTTTACTTCATTTGTTTTTCATGTTATGACGTCACCGACTTTTTTTTTAAATAACCTATATTTTTTTTTAATTGATTTCAATAGTACTTTCAATTCTCTATCCAATGATATAACATTTTTATAATGTTATATTTGAAAAAAATTGAGAAAAAGAGTCTTTTTTGCAAGTACATATCTGGTAAATTATGCATTCTATACAGATTTATCAACAGCACAAAAGCATTTGGAGCTAGATTTAAAGTAATTTTCCTACAAAAAAAAAATTAAAAATTTGGACCGGAAGTAACACTGTTACTTTTATCGAGTAGCACTTTTTTGTAAATATCTTGCAAACTGTATAGAAATTTATTAAGAGAATAAAACTACCTAGGATTGAATAATTTTTGTATAAAAAAAAATCTCAAAATTCGGACATTTCTATAATTTGAATCGCACATACGTATAAACAAGTCTTTTTTCATAAACATTCAATTCCTTCTAAAATCTAAAATACACATACTTTTTAATTCTTCTTCAGTTGCGTCTCTTGTAAATAAACTGCGTCTTCTTTCCTTTCTTGCAAAATTCTCTTATACTTTTTTTGTCATTAAAAGTAATTTAATTTAAAAAAAATTATAGTTTCCCTAAACCTGATGTCCTATAATATGATAGTATAGACACAATCATTTGACACAATTTAAGTTTATTTTCATATTGCCAGAAGAAACTGAAACAATGCTTTCCGGTTAAGTTAGTGTGAAAGAAGAAGAGTCTGCTAATCTACAGTTTCGATAGAGACGGAAATAGGTGTTGGGAAAGTGTGCGTCTTTGCACGCTAACAGGTACTGACAAGCATTAGCAGTGTCGCCTTTACTGTGCACGGCTTTATTAAATACTCGTTGATAGCTAGTGGCGTCTTGTTACATCTTCTTATCCGCACTATCTGTACGTCGACGCTGCTGTGTGACTGTTTACACGCTTGGTGTCTTGATTTAGTATTATTTGGATGACAGCGTGTGTTCCGGGATTTTTAATATGTATCTATTGCATTGCAGACGTTTGCGGAGGAATTATAGAAGATTGTCTTTCCTCTTGTTGTTTCTTTTAGATATAAATGTGATTTTCGATATAAATTGTACTACAACTTAAAATAGAGGAAATATGTAGCGACGAAAAAGCTCTTTACATCTATTTTGGCTAGAAATTTAAAAAGATTAACTATACATTTTATGATGGTCAAATGCCTAATTCAAAATATGTGCTTAGAAATTGGTTAGTTTATTCGCAAAAATCTATTAGCATATATTGTTGTTATTGTAAATTATTTAATTTTGTTTCACGGTCAGTCGAAAATATTGGTTTACTCGGTTCAAGCCGTCTTATTACAACAGGTGAATCAAACTGGCAAACTCAATCAAAAACGTTACAGGTACCTACAATACACAGAACGAGACGTGGCCGGTGGGAGAAATTGTCGCTGCGCGAGGATGGGTCAGTGTCAGACAGAGAAAGTATTCGGAAAAAAGAAATGATAACATTTGTTCATCATCGCATACATTAATCGGACGAAGGAGTAAATGCAGATAAGAAAATGCAATATATTGAAAAGATATACATATATGTGTAACGCTTGACAATTTTTCGAGACTGCTCGTCTTTATCGTAATATTATAAGAATCAACTGCGCACCCTGTGGGATGGGCATCTCACCGGCCAAGTTTCGCTTTGTGAGCTGCACATAAAATTTCTCTAGCGCATATAACTATCTTTAAATTATGGATTCAGTTACAATATTCTCTTAAAATAAAAAGTATAAAAGATAAAGAAGATGAACAATATTTGAGTTAGAAAAGCAATACGTTATGAAGAAAATTCGATTATTTGTTTGCTAAAAATTATGGTATTTCTAGCAGCCCTTGCAACTTTTTGTCACAATGGCAACTCGCATACAAAGAGCATTTTAAAAAAACATGTACATTATTTGAGCAAAGGTACACATAATGAAAATATTGTTTTATTAGCTTATATTGGTGTTATATTGGACTGCATACTAGATATAAGCAAAATTGAGCAAATGATAGATAGATATGTATAAATTGTAATTAAAATATAGTGTTGTGGGAAAGTTATCTAGATTATATTAACATTACAGAATCAACATGTGAGGGTTTAACAAACTACTTACTTAATTGATAAAATCAAAGAATTTAATTTAGAGCGCCACCGCCTTGGATGTTTAAACAAGTTACTGTAAGCGATACAAGTAATCATATGGAGCTTATTATACTGGGCCACAGCTGTGGCTAAAGGTTGCGCCTCTCGCGTGAGCAATGCTGGCCACTCCAGACGCCTACCCTCGCTTTTTGTGACGCACCTGAACGGTTGTGACTTTGTTTGTTATGAAGCATTGCACAGCGCCACCGTTCCGTCTCTAGCCTTGGTTAGGTCTTGACTCAGGCATCTCTTTTACGTTGTTTGAGCTAGTTGTAGGCTATAAATCTGCTTTAAAAATGCCGAAAACCAATAATATTCCTCAGTAGACTATCATGCTTCTTGACAGTTTCAATGTACAATATTTTATCTGCTACATTGAGTTAGAATCAGCAATTTGGGACTCTTTGAAAAGTAAATGCCAATCTCGCCTTTGCTGAAATAGTGTTCTTGCAGTTTTTGTAGGGTTTTCTGATGTCTTCCTCTATATTTTCCAAAAGTATATCAAACGATCTTCTTGACATGCGGACGTATCCAAAAAACTTGTTGTCGTCTTAAATCGTCATACAGAGGACGAAAAACACCTTTGGAGGGCCTTCCGTATAATAATCAGAGATGTACCCATAATGTCCTATTCTGTTTGCGTTTCCTTCTTTTTTAGTAAGAGAAACAATTTACAATTCATCTTCTTCACTTGACGAAGACATCTGGAATACCAAAAAAGGTTTGAAGCAATCGTTCAGAATGCCTCTACAAAATTAGCAAATGTTATTTGTACACCCTAAATTTGTGTCATTAAATGAATTCATTGTGCGACCAAGGCAACAAAACTAACAATTATGAATATGAAGACAAAACATCACGAAATCGAAGAGATTTAATTATGATAAATATTTACAACATACTTTTAAATAAAACAATTAAAGCATTAAAAGAAATATATGTATAGCAATTTTCATTTTCTTTATAATTTAAACAAATTATCAGATTTAAATGATGAAACACAAAAAAATGTGATAATGTAGAAAGGTATTTAGAACATGTAGAAGATATATAATATACAGTGAATTATCTAACGAATTAATTTTCTATAAATATGTGTTTTAATCAGAGTTAAATAATTTGAAAATCCCTTTAGCTTATTAAATTATATTTATGGAAATAACTTAGAAACATCATGTGTAAATACGAGGTAGGCGCCATAAATTCTCGGCCTGAGAGGCTTTTACAGGTTCAAACGTGTTCAAACTCCGTCACGTCATGCATGCACATACGCGAGGTGTACATTATAAATATGACGGTTCTAAGCTTAGTAATTTTTCGTAACCACCAAACCAACGTGACTAGCGCACGAAAATGTCTGAAGTAACGAAAATTGAGTACCGCTTATCACATTAAACGACTTTTAGACGGCGTTTACGGTGATTCATCTCCTTCGTATTCAATTGTAGAAAAGTGGGCAAAATGTTTCAGTTTGGAACAACAATCCCTGGAAGATGCTGATCGGTCGTATCGACCAACTGAAGTGATAACGCCTCACCAAATTTCAATTATTGAACATTTCGTGCTAGAAGATCGCTATTTGAAAGTGAAGGAATTAGCAGTGATAACAAACATTTCCGAAAGAAGTGCTTGCCGAATTCTCCATGACCTTTTGGGTATGAATAAAATTAGTGCTAGATGGGTACCGCGACTTCTTTCTGTTCTCCAACGTGAACGTCGAGTCGAATGTGCGCAGTCCTTTTTAAACATGTGTGGAGACGACTCAAAACCGATTCTGGAGTCCATTGTCACAGGGGATGAAACAATGGTTCTGTTTTACGATCCTCTATCGAAAAGGGAGTTCATGGAATGGCGGCGACCTGATGAATCTCGTCCCAGAAAGGCGAAAGTCGTTCATTCAACGAAAAAGGTGATGGCCACAATATTTTGGGATTGTGAGGGTATTTGGCTAATTGACATTAAAGAGCGCAATACAAGTGTGATCGGCACATATGCGTCTTTACTGCATAAATTAAGGGGCCGTATTCGTCCAAAACGTGGAAAATTGTCAAAAGGTGTGCGATTATTACACGACAATGCTCCAGTCCATACTGCCGCCATTTCAGAAGCGCCCATCCGCGAATGCGGCTTTCAACGACTGGAACATCCACCGTATAGTCCGGATATGGCCCCTTGTGATTTTGTTTTGTTTTCTAATTTAAAAAAAGGACCTTAGGGGACGTAGTTTTAAGGACGATAGTGAGTTGCAAGCAGCTGTTATAGAACATTTTGACAGAAAAACTTTAGATTATTTTTACAAGGGTATCGAATTATTAATTAATCGTTGTAATAAATGTATAGAAGTTAGGCGAGATTACATTGAAAAATAAAAATTCATATATTGTTCCAAGTTTCTTTTTAGTATATCAGGCCGAGAATTTGTGGCTCCTACTTCGTATGTATATGTATAGCGAATTTTATTAACACAACCAGTTTACAGTGTGCAATAAAATATCTTCTTACACAATTATCAAAGGAACAGCTATAAATAATTGCGATCGAATATGATATTTGCGGTCAAATAAACGCTGAAAAAATTATTAATCAATTTGCAAGGGCCAAAGCAAGAAGAGTAACATTTTAATAAGTATTTATTTTTATTCTTTAATAAAGGCACAAAGTAGTTTAAATTTCCTATTTCATTTTAATTTAGATGTTATAATTATTATATACCAATGTACGTATGTTCTAGAGAATTAAAATTATCTCAAACACATGCATATATGCATATACGTTTTACGTATAAATGTGTATATGTAAGTTACAGTATTTATTTACTGCTTGATGTTAGTTTTAACATCCATGTGTTTACACTATTCATTTTCGAATTAAAATTACTTAAACTTTTACTTTTAAGTTTGTTATGACTAACGCGCTAGCGCCGCCCCTGCAAGAGCAACGCCTTTCTCTATAATATCTTACCGAAAAGCACTAATTTACCTGTTGTCGAATTATTTTGTCCAGTTTTCTATGAATATGTTTATGAAGATACTTAACGTTTCCTCATCAACATTAACCTCTTTTAACACAGAGATTAAGAGTTGATATGCTGTATATTTCTACATCATTGGTTTAAATTTCACTGAGTTTGCTTTTTACATATTTAATGCAGATATTTAGCAGCACTAATGTTGGTTCAATTAATCTTCTCACTCGTTGAAGAACGTCCAAAATGCTCCCCAGCTTCAACTTATCATAATTAAAAAATTGCTAGAATTACTGACAAACAGTCATCAAATCCACTACACCATCCATCATCTTATACTAAAAATGTTTAATAATTAATTGAAGAAAATCCATTGTATAAGGAAAATAATATAGTAAAATAAAAACAATATATCCTCTTGGATCCTTATGTGAATTTCTATTTTTTTATTATTTACTCAAGAACATGTTTCGCCTTATTAAGACATCCTCAGCTAGAATCTACAAATTATGATCTTAATATCTAATATAAAATAAATAGTGGCATACTCACAGTCAATATCTACAAAATCTTCTTTTTTCACATTTATTGTTCGCCAGTATTTGGTGACTTAATTATGTCTTATTAAAAATTTAAAATAGGCGTATAAATAAAAACTTATGAACGAATATTGATTTAAAAAATACTTGTCGGAAGGGATTGTGAAACAAAAGGGGTATATGGATGGTTAAACTGGGATTCTATGTTAAAATTCAAAAAAGGAAGAAAATGGAGCAAGGGAGTTTTAAAAACGGTAATACGTATTACATTGATGGAAGATGTGCAAGAACAGGACTCCGGACAATGTCAAAAGGTACATCAGGTTGTTAAATTATATGTGCAAAGTAACAATATAAAAATCAAATGTAACTATAAAATATGAATGTTTGAAATTACAAAGATAGGAAAAACAGTATAGGCAATTCTTTAAACATTCATGTCTTGCAGGAAGTTGAAATACATGAAAATAGGTTTTTCATTGATTTCTAATTGATCATTTAATAAATTATGATGAATTTTGTGTTTTTCGATTTCTAAGATTTCAAGTAAGTTTAATCTATGACCTCTTTGACATTTGTGCAACAATTTAGGATTATCATAATCTATCACATGATCAGTCTCTGTTTTATGTTTAAAGATATTTGAATTTGGTTGAATCTTATGTTCGTTGATTCTTTTTGTTAAAGATCTACCTGTTTGACCTATATAAATGTTATTACATGTAGAGCAACTTACAGAGTAAACACCACTCTCATACATAATGTTATTTTTAATTAATTTTGAAGTATTTAATAATTTATAAAGTTGGGTTATTGTTTTAAAAGAAGGTTGAATGTTATAATTGTCAAGTATGTTTGTGGATTTTAAGATAATAGTGTTATAGGGCAGAGGCCTGTAAATGACAGGTTGCTTGTCTTCCCTGCAGTATAATGGATCAAGTTTCAGTAAAGCTTTATAAAAAATTCTATCGATGTCTTTAGCTATAAAACTATTGTCAAAGGCTAATTTATAAATGTAATTAATTTCAGTAATTTTAGAATTTTGAGCTATGGGGTAATTTAAAACTCGATTGAATAAATATTTGCATGCTGGAAATTTATGAATATAATAGTGAAATGAATTAAATGGTATTATAGTGGGTATGGTTGTAGGCTTTCTATAAATGTTGTAGGTTAAATTATTATTATCATTAGAAATGGTGAGATCGAGAAAGTTGAGTTTATCATTTTCTTCAGTTTCAATGGTAAATTCTAAATTTTTGTGTAGTTTATTGAAGTAGGTATGAAAATTGTTAAGATCTTGATCACTAGCGGTCCATATACATAAAACATTGTCCACATATCCCAACCCATTTAATAATGTGACGATTATAGGGATTAATGTTGTTTATTATATATGTGGTTTCGATATAGTTTAGAAAAATATCAGCAAGAATGCCAGATAAAGGCATGTCCATGGGAAGACCTTTATCAATCTTATAAAATTTGTTATCGAAAGTACAGAAATTATGATTGATGACATGAGAAATTAAATTTATAAGGTTTTGAATTTTAATATTATTATTTTTAAATCAATATTCGTTCATAAGTTTTTATTTATACACCTATTTTAAATTTTTAATAAGACATAATTAAGTCACCAAATACTGATGAACAATAAATGTAAAAAAAGAAAATTTTGTAGATATTGACTGTGAGTATGCCACTATTTATTTTATATTAGATATTAAGATCATAATTTGTAGATTCTAGCTGAGGATGCCTTAATAAGGCGAAACATGTTCTAGAGTAAATAATAAAAATTCACATAAGGATCAAGAGGATATATTGTTTTTATTTTATTATATTTAATAATTAAACTGTTGCTTTAGAACTTTTTTGCATATCAAAGTAATAAATTAACTTAATGTGTTTAACCCAGAACACACTAAACAATTCCTATCGCATCAAAAACTCACAGCCGACTGACTGCGCCGAACTAATTAGAGCTTATTAAAATTTGATGTACTTCCACTAAATAGTTCTCGGTAATAATAATCATGTTAGGAAACTGTATTTTAGAAATGTATATAGGTTGGTAGTAGAGAGTAGAGAGAGTATTGAGAATAACGTAGAGCGTGTTGTGAGCAATTATTTTATTATTATTATTATATCCTTAAATCTAACGTGTGTTTCATTTCTGGAAAAGAGAAAAAGGAGAGTTAACATATCAGAAGTGAGATAAGATAAGAATCGGATGTAGATGGAACGCGAAGATACGTAAGAAAGAATTGGAAAAACAGTTAATTGATAAGCAAGAATTAGAGGGAAAAGAGTTACCTTAACCTATAAACAAGTTTGATGGTTGTAGCAAAAGGAAGTGCGCAACGGTTGGCAGTACCTTTTTAGTGTTTTGTTGTTGAGAGTTGTCAAAACAAAAAGAAAACAATGGATAAATTTGAGAAATTTCAATCACAATTAACTGGAACTCAGCAGAATAATGGAATTAATCCTCAGACAGAGAACGAGATAGACGAAAATGGAGATACGACGAGGAATACTCAAGAGAAACTTTAGATTTAAATATTTTAGTACAGAATTTTCTAGATGAGTCAAGACGGAAAGATACTTTAATAGAGAAATTAATTGAAAAATGTACAAGTATGGAGAAGAATTCTTTACCAAACAATACTAACATGAGCATTATGCCTGATATCTTGAGAAATGTTGAAGTATTCAATGGAGATATTACTAAAGCTAAATCGTGGTTGAATAAACTTCATAGTGCACAGACCCTGCATGAGATTCCTGATAAGTATATGCTAGAAACAGCGCGAACAAGGCTGATAGATGGTGCAAGTTTCTGGTACACCACAAAATGCGATGAAATAAAGACTTGGAATGACTTTGTTATAGTCTTCAATAATACATTTGTGCATAAGGAAAATTTAAGTGTCCGTTGGGAAAGAATGGTGAGTAAACTACAGAAAAAGGGAGAAAGTATTGATAGTTACTGTCATGAGAAGGTAAAATTGTGTAATGACTTATCTCTTAATTTTAAAGAAACGAAAGAACAAGTACTTGTAGGATTATATTCTAAGAGTGTGTGTGATATTATGTTTGCTAGGCAGCATGCGAACACTGATCAATTATTTCTTGATTTGACAGAGTTCATTACGATAGAAAATAAAAGATTAGAAAGAATTAATTATAATAAGGTACCAGTTATGAAAAATGGATGGAAACGAACTCATAACCAAAGAGAGCAGGTACATATTAAAACTGAAAATAAACCTAATTTCCCAGAAATAGCAGCTAGAGGAAATATAAGATCAGATGTAAGACATGGTAGACCAGGTGAGTTCAAATGTTATAATTGTAGTAGAATGGGTCACACAGCTCGTGATTGCCCAGATGCAAAAATGACATTTAAATGCTTTAAATGCTCGACTGAAGGACATATTGCACGAAATTGTCCACAAGTAAAGCTAATTGTAGATCGGCCTAGTACCAAATCATTTCAGAAATATATTAAAGATGTTAATATAAATGATAGACCATTCAAAGCACTTATTGACTGTGGTAGTTCTGTTTGTACAATAAAGGCTTCATTAGCTATAGAATATTTTGACATAATTAAAGAAAGCACAGAACTTCAAGCGTTTGGACCCAATACGTATAAAGTAAAATCACCAGGTGTAGTGTGTGTTCAAATTAGAATAGATGGTGTAGAGGCAAATGATATTAGAATGAAAGTAGTGCCGGATGATGCACAAGCAATAGATGTGATTATTGGAAGAGATTTCATGGACCTAGATTATATTGTTTATTATAAAATAGATGATACTTTTGAATTTAAATACAAAAATGAATTGTTGATGCCATTATGTGAAAGAGATGATCCATTTAAAACAGAATCAGTAAAAATATTGGATGAATGCTCCATGTCGCCGAATAGTATACATTTTCTAGATGTTGTAGTTGCCAATGAAAATATGTGTTTACCTATTGCAAATTTAAGTCTGACTGGACAAACCATGGACAAGAACAAGATTTTGGATGGAGAGATATGTATCACTAATGTAGAGTCGCAGGAATTGTCATTGCTGAGTGATCCATCAGAACTGATTACATTACAGGAATTAAATACCGACGAGGATGTAACCGAAGAACAAAAGGAAGAATTGTTAATGTTAATAAACCAATACAGAGATTGTGTAGCAAATAATATACATGAATTAGGCTGTACAAATGCTGTTAAGATGAGAATTGAAGAAGAACCTGGAAGTGAACCTGTTAATTGCAGACCCTACAAGGTTAACATGGAAGATCGACAAACCATAAAAGATATTGTTACTGAATGGAAGCAAACAGGAATTGTGAAAGAAACATCATCTTCATATGCGAGCCCTGTGCTGTTGGTGAAGAAGAAGACTGGAGAATCGAGACTGGTAGTGGATTATAGGAAACTGAATACACAGACGAGAAGGATCAACTTCCCTCTCCCAAGTTTCGATGAGCAGCTGGAAGTGCTGGCCGGTAGTGAGATATATGCTGTTTTGGACTTGGCTCATGGATATTTGCAAATGCCATTGGATGAGGCGTCACAATCGAAAACTGCCTTTATTACTCCGGACGAGACAGGAGAATTTACAAGAGCCGTATTTGGGCTAATGAACGCGCCCTTTTATTTCTGTAAATTAATGCAAACTGTTTTAGAGCCCCTTATGAATAAAATTGTGATATTTTATTTGGATGACATGCTGATACCGGCTAAAAATTGGACAGAGTTGTTGGACCGATTACGACAAGTATTAATGTTGCTAAGAAAAGCCAATTTAACTTTGAAGCTCTCCAAATGTGAATTCGGTAAACGAAAGGTAGACTACTTGGGATATACCATTGCCAGAGATACGATAGGACCGGGACCACGTAAAATTGATGCCATACAATCCTTCCCAGCACCATCAAATGTGCATGAAATAAGAAGATTTGTGGGATTAGCAAGTTTTTTTCGTCGATTTGTCCCGCATTTTGCGACAGAAGTTCAACCGTTAACAAGATTAACACGAAAAGATAAAGAGTTTTGTTGGAAAGAAGAACAAGTAAGAGCCTTCAATAAAATTAAACAGGTATTGACCTCAGAACCCGTATTAAAAATGTACAATCCAAAAGCTAAGCAAACAGAGTTGCATACAGATGCATGCGCTGAGGGATTGGGAGCTATCTTATTACAGGCTGACGAGGACAATGTTCTACACCCAGTTTACGCAATCAGCAGAAGAACATCAGAACCTGAGAAAGTATATCATTCGAGTAAGCTTGAACTCTTGGCTATAATTTGGGCCGTGGAACGACTTAGAATTTATTTGGTTGCAATTACATTTACCATGAGAACGGATTGTCAAGCATTGATCTATCTCCACAAGCACAAGGTTAAAAATGCCCAGATTATACGTTGGTACAATGTGCTTACTGAATATGACTTTAATATTAGTCACAGACCAGCTAGTCAAATGAAACATGTTGATGCTATATCGCGAGCGCCCGTGGAAGAGAGTAACCGAGACGTGGAGGAAATGATAGCTGATAGACTATGTGTATATTCAATTATTAGCACAGAAGAGGAAATTGCTTTATTTCAATATTCAGATGACACCATGAAAAGTAAAATACAAATTTTAAAGAAACCCTTAAACTGTAGAACAGCAAGTGAAAAGAATGAAGTGCGAGATTACAAACTAAAGAATGGATTGCTATACAAAATTGATACGATCTACGACAGTGACGAAAAGGAATTGTATGCTGTACCTAAAAGCATGAGGAAGGCGTTAGTTATAAAATACCACGACCTGAAGAGCCATCCCGGGACAGAAAGAACATTTAAAATCATGAACAAATATTACTATTTTCCAGCAATGAGAAAATACATAGACAGACATATCAAGATGTGTGTTGAATGTATATATTCCAAAAGAGTACCCGGAAGACAACCAGGATATTTACACCCGATTCCACCCGGCAAGAGACCATTCGAAGTAATCCATGTCGACCATATGGGACCGTTTCCGACATCCAAGAGAGGAAACAAATATGTTTTGGTAATCGTGGACAATTTAACGAAGTTTGTCCATTTGGAAGCTGTAAAGACTACACGAGCGGAAGCCACGATCCGAAAATTAAAAATATTTATTAATCGATTCGGAGCACCCGGTAGAATAATAAGTGACCGAGGTACTTGCTTTACTGCCCATAGTTTTCAAGATTTTTGTAGTGAACATGGGATGAAACATACTTTGAATTCAAGCCGTCATCCTCAAGCAAATGGATTGGTTGAACGATTTAATGCCACAATTATACCCATGATGCAAAGTAATGTGATGGACCGTGATGAAAGAGATTGGGATAAATTACTAAGTAAGATTGAACGTGACCTCAACATTTTTGAAAATAAAAGCACCGGTAAAAGTCCATTTGAGTTATTATATGGATATATACCCAGATTCGAAGAAGGAAAATTGAGGGAATTAACGGAAGACTGTGAGACATATAGATTACCCGACGAACTGCGTGAAGAAGTACGTGAAGTCATAGTGCATGAGCAAGCAAGATACAAACAATATTATGATAAACATAGATACCAAGGAGTTACGTATAATGTGGGACATATTGTCTATATGAAATCCCCTACAATACAAACCGGTGAATCTACAAAATTACAACCGCGATATAAAGGAGCATTGACCGTTATCGAAGTACTCCCGAGCGACACCTACCGAGTATCAAAACTGTTGGAAGAAAATGGTAAATCACAAACTACAGCCCATGTAAGTCAGTTGAAACTCTGGAAAAACTATAACCTAGATGAAGATGAAGAATGTGACGTGGAAGGTGTGGAAGAAACTGAGGAGGTTATGGAAAATGAACAAGCAGCTACAAGGACGAAGAGAAATGGACGAGAAAATTCAAAATGTGTAGATTCGACAAACCCTGTTAAAGAAAAGAGACTTGTTGTAAAACCGACATATTTAAGAGATTATGTTTAATGAATGTTATGTCTTAAGTTCTTTTATAATGTTGTATTAGTTAAGTTTAGTTAAGTTCATATAAATACATATTATATAAATATGCATGCAGGATAGGCCGAGTGTTAGGAAACTGTATTTTTTTGAAATGTATTTAGGTTGGTAGTAGAGAGACAGTAGAGAGTAGAGAGAGTATTGAGAATAACGTAGAGCGTGTTGTGCGCAATTATTTTATTAATATTATTATATCCTTAAATCTAACGTGTGTTTCATTTCTGGAAAAGAGAAGAAGGAGAGTTAACAATCAGTATATTTTTTGTCATGCCTCGTACATATGAAGTTTTAAAACAATAATAAGAACTTTACATAAGTTGCCGTCAATAATTTAGACTCTAAATAGGCAAAGTAAAAAGAAAATCCAAGTAAATTTATTAGGAACATACGATTTAAGTGGCTAATTAACACCCACAGCACTAATTGCTATTTATATACCACCTAAACGATCACTAAATTTATCGATACTCCATTCTCATTACACAGCGTACATTTTACTAACGTTTCGTCGTGTAAATGCCCACATTCTTTTCAACATCAACAAAAAATAACAAGACGACGACAACGAACACTTCGACAAGCACTTGGAATGAAACAAGACAACGCGGTGACATTAATATCGCCTCTGCGGGACAAGCTGGTAATTATACTGGTCACCTATGTATATTTTACATAACTTACCTGTCTAATTTACGGTTTGTTATGCAAATAAAAGGTCAGGCGTTATTATGCGTATAAATAAAGCCCGCGGTTTTAATTAAAGATGTAAATCTTGTCTTTCTTACATATTGCATTCATTTCACTCACTTCTTCATACATCAAAACAACAAGCTTATTTGTCTTATAACTTAAACATTCAATCAAACGAATGATATATTTATGCTAAGAGCTGTGAATGTTAAAGAGCTGTCAGATAGGTTATGTTTATGCATGCGATCATGCTGTTAGACGTACCTACCTACATACATAAGCAATTATTCCTGACGTGTAGGCCGACGGGATTACATTAAGTCTGATGATGAAAAAAAAGGCGAGTAACTAGTCTTTCAAACGTGCGTTCATTTTGTTTAACACGGACTCTCTAATGACCTGTTTCGCTGACAGGAAATTATAGTCTTAAAGCTATTAATTACTGCCACATTTTCGACCGGTGTTGTTACACATTGCGGATAATTTTTTTCTTTCCATTTCATTTTGTATAATTACACATGTTTGCAAGTTCAATGAACTACCGCAGAAATGTGCTCGCATGAGTTGTGTCATAGAATGTGTAATTTTCATTTTAAACACGCATCTAATAAGTGAAATAAATATCGCTGGTATTAAATGACAAGACACAAATACTGTATTACGGCTTTATTTATTTTAGGTTTTATGTGTTGTGGTAATGAGAAGTAGTGAAGTATTCGGCATACACAAAATACCATCTAAGTTAAATTTAAAATTTAAAAGCAATGGAACTCTAAAAATACTTTTGCGGAATTGTCCTAACGTGTTTTTAAAATACAGATGAGATCGGTGCTGCTATGCTCATATGTGGAGATGGAGACGATGTATGATGGACCGAAATCTCACTTAAAAGTTAAAGTCGAACCCTCTGATGTTACTATATCAAAAGTGAGGTATGTCAAGGGGGAAGGAATAATCTAGTAGAACATCATCTTCTTTTATTAGGAAAGGAACTGGAATGTAATTGAATCGTTTATTTTTGAAAGGGCATAAGTCATATTTTACGGTTTTGAGAAAATGAAAAAAAACGAATACCTTCATTAGACCTATAGTTATTTTGCTATTCTGCTGGATATGTATAGTGGACAAGATTATAATCTTGGTGATACGCGCAATTTTATTTTTTAAGCTTATAGTTTCTTAAAAATTAATTTTGAAAGTAACTGACTTAAGCCGTTTCTGAAATTGACGTTCAATAAAACATTTAAATAAATTATTTTACTTTCAAAAATTCTTACAAAATACATTGTCTATAATATATATAACATTTAGATCTTTATTTTATTTTGACCTTGTCCTCCAGTTGTTTATTATATTTTGATAATCTCCGGTACCCACTGAATTAAGTCGCGTAAATGTTGCACTTTTGTTTCTAAAATAGGTACTTGCCCATCAACATACGCTGCATTCTTTGGCATTTGTATTGCGTTACCATCTTTTTAGGTAAAGAAAGTTTAAAATATAAGCAAGTAATAACAAAAAACACACTTGGTATTGTTTCACAAATATTGTTATTACTTGCTTATATTTCGACATGTTTCACCAAGAGATTTCCATCACTTCATTTAATTAAAAGTTTAAAATGTTCAAAGGTAAAGCCATTAATAAATTCGCTAGTTGTCACATATCCTGGAGTTGTTTTTTGGTATTTAAAGTGAGCGATTTTTGAAATGGCAAAACAAAATTTTTCTTGTCTAGGTAAGTTTCTTTTCTCGCTTTCAGCGGACAGACACGTCTTTTTATACCATTTTTGCCACCACTGCTTAAAATTCAAAATATCATTGGTTTCGATCTCTTTTACAGTGAAAAAGTTCTTTGCACTGGATTTAATAATAATTTCGGAGTATTCATGTAGATCAAAAATTCTATCATACTTTTCTAGAGACCTTTTTAAAACCCCGAATATTCTGTCGCAGGGCAGGAAGGAGTTGCCACGTATAGGAAAGAAATGTTCAATGTTATCAAATTTTCCGCTGTCAACAAGCGCTAATAATAGGCGTACCATAGGGTGGTGTTTATTTTGCCCTGGGCAATTGTCGCAAAATATTTTTAGTTTTTTAATAGACGAGTCCACGTACGTATCTAAAAAATCTAATAAAAAAGTACAAACTTCATTGGGGTCTTTACTGGCCTAACCTTCAT
Source organism: Amphimallon solstitiale (assembly GCA_963170755.1). NCBI lineage: Eukaryota > Metazoa > Arthropoda > Insecta > Coleoptera > Scarabaeidae > Amphimallon > Amphimallon solstitiale. Next base: position 34,522,352 of record OY720681.1, on the reverse strand, counting down.
GGTAGATGTAAAATTATGATCTGTTATTTTTCATATTATGAATACAAAATACGTTGATAGTGAGTTGAGTTTTATAAAACACGTCCTGGACAGGGATGTGGGGTAAATGCAAATTTTGCGTATAATCGAAGGTTAGGGCCAGACAATCATCTTGAATTTTACATTCTTCAGTAGCGTCCTTTAAAGCAGTATAAAATTTTTTGTTCGTCTTTTATGAATTAAAAGTTCAGCAGTTGCTGCTTTTTTTGCTGCATCACCTAATGTTGGACTTTTGATCTTTAAATTCAGTTCTTCACATTGTAAGCACGTATCAATCTGCGGTCGCCCAAATTTAAGATAAAAATTATCGTTGAAAAATTTATAATAATAATGATATTTGATTTGTGATTCTGGATATTTTTCTATAAACATGGAATACATGAACTTTACATTAAGTCTGGCATCAAATTAGTTATATTCCTTTCCTGAGTAATGACTTTGTTTTACTGGAAAGCTTTCAATATGTTCACGAATAAGAATGTTATCTATTTCTGGGATTATAATCTTGGGATTAGTGCCTCGTTTATCTACACGAGTTTCGTTCTTTTTCAGAAGGTCTTTTATTCCCCGCATTCGTTTTGGTGTAACTGCATGTATACTATGAAACGCATTCTGACAGATTTTAACCTTTTTTGATGCAATAGTAACATAGTGACTGTATGAAACCTCACGTTTTTGTCCTTTTCCGTTTCTTTTATGTTTTTGACGAACATTAACCATTTCAATCTGTCATGCTCATCTTTCGTTCGGAAAAGACGAAATTTTTTGAAAATAGATTCTCGTTCTTCATTGGTAAACTTATCAAAGCATTTCCTTTTGCACCTATATACAATAATATTTATTTTTATTAATGGTATTTAGTATTGTAACGAAATGTGTTTACATTAAATAAAACGAATTGAGTTCTCTCGGCGCGATAAAAACGAAATTGTCACACGCACAAAAAAGACCATAAATCTCGCTCGGCTGGTAAATATCGTAAATGCAGTTATGAGTCATCCACGCCGTACGACGTGCATAGAGAACTAGAACTTTCTCATACATGTGGAGAAAAAGCCGGACTGTTCTAGTAATCGTTACATACGTATATAAGGCGGCTGAATTCAGTACGGAAGGCATTACGGAAGTAATCGCGGGGTCATTACGGGATTCATTGCGGGCGGAGTAGTTCGGGAAAGTCCTTACGTAGTGGTAGCGTAGAAATAAATATAGTAGTGCCGTGTGATATAAATAGAACTATATAAATAAATACGGACATATTAGTAGTAGTAAATAAATACCTGTGATAATTAAATTGTAGTAGTTTAAGTGTGTTAAGTTAGTTTTTATATTTTTATATTGTTATATAATTTTGAGTATATAAATATACAGACTGTTTTAAATAAATAATTGCACGAGTTGTTTATTGGAACCCGAAAACGTTACAATTGGTGTCAGAAGTGGGATAAACAATATAAAAGTGCAAATAAATAAATAAATAAATAAATAAATGGCTACCAAACGTTTGGAAGAATTAAAGGTCTCCGAGTTAAGGGCAGAATTGGAAGAAAGGGACGCAGATGCGTCTGGAAAAAAAGCAATTCTCCAGGACCGGCTTCGTGACCTTTTAATAAATGAAGGTGAGGATCCCGAGAAATATTTGTTTCAAGTACAGCCTGACCGAAGCTTAATAATAGATGAAATTACAAAACAATTCAAGACTATAAAAGATGAAATTGATAAACAATCCGAGATTCTAAAACAACTCGAGACTACTTTTAAGGAAGACATTCAAGAGAATTCATCGAATGGGAGGCAGGAATTTTCTGAGGCCATCGAAGCCATGGAACAGAAAGTTGAGGAGCGCGTGTTCGGAATGGGGGACGAGTTTGGGGTTCAGCTTCAGTTGCCAGCGATGAACGACTGCGGTCCCCATGATATCTCAAGCGGAAGCCTGGAGATTGCCCGAACAGCGAAGGTAAAGGTAAAACCTCCCACCTTCGATGGAAAGACGTCATGGATGTCGTACCGGAATCAATTGGAAGCCGCTGCAGGAGCAAATGGGTGGACGTCCCCGAAGAAAAATACTGGTCTGATTGTGTCATTAAGAAGACAGGCCAGTAATGCTCTGCAGACCTTACTTCCGTAAGTGTGTCAAGACTACCTTAAATTGATCAAGCGTCTTGAGATGAAGTATGGGCATGCGCACCTGGGACAGGTAGTCCGACGATTGGTGAATAAGGTGCAACCTAAGAGAAGAACGCTCCGATGCTGGAATTGGAAATGGAGATGGAAATGGAAATGGAGATGGAAATGGGCCATGCGCATAGTAAATGCGCGAAAAAGCCCAAGAAAACCATAGCGGAGCAGCGGAAAATGAAACGGGTCGATGAGAAGAGGCAATCGTCGATCCATTATCGTGGAGCCTCAAAATAAATAGCGCAAAGTGCATCTGTGCAACACCAAATTGCTGATGCTGTTGCAAGAAGACCACGTCTAGAACACTGCAGGCATAGTAACAGACTAGAAGAAAAATCGGCCAACACATTCTGAACTGCCGTGGTTGACGATCAGTGGCATCCTGACAATTTGCGGATTGGTCAAGAAGCTGATGAAGACCTTAGTTCATTGATGGTTTGGAAAGGTACTGGTCGCGGACCGGCTTGTCAAGAAGTGGCTCCTCGCTCACAGGGACTGGAATCCTACTGGGCTCAATGGGACTCTCTGAAGGTGAAGGATGATCTACTCAAGTGTGCTGTGGAGAACCCAAATGGAGAAGACTACGTCAGTGGATCCTGGCGAAGGTTGAAGGATGTCCACGAGCGAGTACGCCATCACACTCAGGATGTCAGCGACAGGACGAAGAATCGTTACCACGTGCAAGCCGAGAGAGATGGTTACCAAGAAGAGGACCTTGTTTGGTTGTATAATCCTCAACGTCGCCAAGGCCTGTCCCCAAAGCTCCAAGAATATTGGGAGGGACCATACGAAATACTGGAGCAAATAGATGACGTCGTTTATCGCATGAGACTAACACCTCATAGTGAGCCAGGGATGGTGTGTTTCAACCAGTTGCCCCATACCATGGACGTGACGGCGGTGAAGTGGCGGATGTGCGACAAATTGCTGGAAAACCTAGAGAGCCAGCTTATGGGAATCCCTTGTCGATCTACGAGGACGTGGACACGAGCAGGATGTGGGAGGCTGGCAATTCCGAGGATGGGCTGTGGATTAGACCGTTTGGTATGGAAAATCGCAGGAAACATGCTGGAGGCAGTGTTTCGGCGTGCTGGTACGGAAATGGTCTTGTGCGGCTGTCGGCCCGATCAGCCCGTTGTGCAGCCTGGGACGGTGGATTGCCATTGCCACAAGACGGCTGGGTGCACTCGTGGGTCCCGGTGTGGATTTCGTCATCCGCCAGCGTCAAGAACATAGAATAGTGTGTTTCGGGACGAAACGCAGTTTTAAGAAGGGGGCAATGTAACGAAATGTGTTTACATTAAATAAAACGAATTGAGTTCTCTCGGCGCGATAAAAACGAAATTGTCACACGCACAAAAAAGACCATAAATCTCGCTCGGCTGGTAAATATCGTAAATGCAGTTATGAGTCATCCACGCCGTACGACGTGCATAGAGAACTAGAACTTTCTCATACATGTGGAGAAAAAGCCGGACTGTTCTAGTAATCGTCACATACGTATATAAGGCGGCTGAATTCAGTACGGAAGCCATTACGGAAGTAATCGCGGGGTCATTACGGGATTCATTGCGGGCGGAGTAGTTCGGGAAAGTCCTTACGTAGTGGTAGCGTAGAAATAAATATAGTAGTGCCGTGTGATATAAATAGAACTATATAAATAAATACGGACATATTAGTAGTAGTAAATAAATACCTGTGATAATTAAATTGTAGTAGTTTAAGTGTGTTAAGTTAGTTTTTATATTTTTATATTGTTATATAATTTTGAGTATATAAATATACAGACTGTTTTAAATAAATAATTGCACGAGTTGTTTATTGGATCCCGAAAACGTTACAGTATTATCCTATACATCTTACTTGCAGGGTTGACCGATAGTTTGCTCTTGCACCTCACGTCCCCTGTAGTTTGTATACGCGGTTCCTTTTATCCGTGCTTGTTTAATTTTGTTTCGTTTATAAATGGCATCGTTTCTAACTCCCCGGCGTCTTTTATTAGAACTACTTTTCTCTTCTTCAACTACTTCTTCTGTCGTTGAATCAGTTTCAACAGATTCACTTCCACTCATTTTAAGTTTAATACATAACAGACGGCTTATGATTATTAAAAACAACGAAATAAAAAACTTGAATTGACACGACTGATATCAGTTATAAATTTTAGGTTAGGATTAATACATAATTCAAATTCCAATTCTACAACTGATAGTACAGAGAGGAACTAAGTCCAATGACTTATGCCCATTCAGCACTAAACCAGTTTTTTATATTGCATTTTTCTATGGAACAAGTATGTTGACTTACTCCTTTTCTGCACCTAAAGATGCAGCTTGATTCAAATATCATTTTATTATGTCTGACTGGGAACCGTCAAAATATGACTTATGCCCTTTCAAAAATAAACGATTCAATTGGAATGTCAATGTAATTGAAATGCCAATGATCATGGGTTGGGTTAATAGTTTTCTATTGTAACATCACATTCTCTTAGCAAACTGTAAATGGAACTCAATATGTCTCAAGCGTCCAATGTGAAATCTCTTACTTGAACATAAGCGTCTCCTAACACTATTAAACATCATTTGTACTGCATTAGTGTAAGTAATTCCATTAACATAATCATTCAAATGTTAATATTGATAGGACCCGACAATGTTTTTGTTTAAACTAAATTCCTGGGTTTATAATCTCCCAAAACCCTATTAGTTATTTATGTATTTAGTGTGTAAAGAGCCAGTTTGACATGAAGATCCAAGTTTTGTCTCGAGTAGATGCAAGGCGAGAAAAAGCAACCGAATACCAAAATACTTTGATACTTTGTTGCGTCAATTGCATATTTATCGAATGAAACATATTTGCAAACAAGTATTTGCTAACTGTAATCAAGAAGAAATTCAGAGTTTCATGTTTAATTTCTTGCTTCAAGCGTGTAAAATGTTAAAATCAAATAAGATTTTGCTTGATTCAGATAAGAACCTGTTAACTAAGCATGTTCGTCAACAAATCCTTTTTTCTTTTTTTCCGTGTATTAACGTTTGGTATAAATGTTGACTCCAGACGCACCCAGTTTTTTTTTAGATTAGTTTGAATATTGTTTTCAGCGGCAGTATTAAACTTTACAAAAACTCACAAACTTAATAAAATTTTTGCCCGCTGATGGACGCGCTGTGATGTAATTGCCAATTATTTCTGATAGTTTCACAAGAAATGAAAAATTAATCAAAAATTATATTGGTAAAGGTTTGCCATGGAATGTAATACGTCTGTCTTAGTAATATCATTAAGTGTAATTATATTAATGACACTATGACACTTAATGATATAACTTAAGACAGACGTTTTACATTCAATGGCAAACTTTTATCAATATAATTTTTGATCTTGCGGTATATTAAAATACATAGCTTCATAAGACATGATGTTTGCGCACGACTCAAGTAAAAAAAAAGCAACGTGGCGAGTTTTCTAATGAACAAGTGCGCAAAATATCGTACGAAATGTTTATTTTCTACTATTTTTTCTATTTCGGGCATTAAAAGTTCAAAAGGACTTTTTCGTACTACTTCTACTGCATATGGTATATGCAATATCTTGCATTTAAGTACGGTTTGGTTCCCTATGTTTTGTTACCAATTTCAAAAATGTAAAATTAGCGTGCGATAAAGTAAGGCATCATACAACAAATACGGGTGGCGTAAAGTGAGCTTTATAGAACCAAAATACAAGAAATAACTTAATTAGGTACACAGAGAAATATTTAATTTTTGTATAATACATATTGGTGTGATATGTATATATAGAAGAGACGTGTTATATTCAATTGCACGTCATTGATAACATTTACATGTTGTCACAACTGTATTAATGAAACTAAAAAAGTTATTTTGTGAAATTATATTTGAGGGCTTTTATTTCATTAGTTTAGATAGAAAATGCATACATTTATTCACGGCAAATAAACACATAATTTCCGTTTCAATATTAAATTTCTCTCTTACATATTTTTAATAGACTAAAAGTTCAATTCGGTGTTATCAGATAAATCATATCTGTCAAAAAGGCTTGTGTTGTGTATATTTTGCCTGTCAAATTTGTGTGTTTATTTTTCCTTTCATATAAATTGTATAAAAACAGTTCTTCTTAGAACTGTACATCCTGTTTATTATCTATTTGCGTCCTTTGAATATAATGCCGAAAGCTTTCTGTAAACAGACGTAGCTTTTTACAAACTTTTCTATTATCATCTGATTAACGAGAATAGCGTAAGTATTGTTTACTTTAAATTTTATTATGAATACGTTATGAAACATTTAAGGTTTCTCGCCAATCTAAATTAATATAAAAAATAAGTTGAGAAAAGCTGAAGTCTTAGAGCATATGAGATGAGTTACTAAATATATTACGTTATAATTATTGTATTGTGAATAATTTATTTCTTTGGTTATACCAAACGTCACTAACAGAAATAAAAATTGATTCGGCAACATAAACAAGACGAGACGTACAATTGAATGTAACGCGTTTCGCCCATATGTGAATAATTTATTGGTATGACAAATGTTCATTGACATCAGTCATACTATTAGCTAATATATACAAAATGAGCATAGCCTTATGCTAATGTTCATTAGCATGTTCTGCGTATTGTGGGTTGGACAATATAACTCATTCCTTTTACTTTTTTATACATAGTAATAAGTATTGTGATGATGAAAATTTTCAACCTCGAGATTTTTGCAGATGTCCACGTTTTGAAGTCCCTGATTCCGAAAAAGTGACTTTTAAAAAATGTGTGTGCGCGTGTGTGTGCGAGTGCGCGCGCGCGCGTGTGTGTATATCAGTGTGTGTGTGTGTGTGACCACGATAGCGGTCAAACCGCTATAGATATCAATTCCGAATTTTGTATTTACGAATATAATCTCCCTCTTGAGATCTGATTAGTTTTTCAGTAAAATCGCTTGACCGGAAGTAGTAGTTCACTTCAGTAGAAAAATTGAATTTTTCCAATATTTCGTCAACTACTAAGTTTAAACAAATTTATGAAGAATTCATATGTACTGGAAATTAAATTTGAGAAGAATTTTATTAAAAAAGTTTTTCGAAATTCATATTTGCGCGAATATTTCGCAAGCCATGCCTTTTAGACAGGTACGTTGGGAGTATAAAAGTATTTAGAACTTAATTTCCAATAAGCGATTTTTGCAAATATCTCGTAAATTATGCATTCTATATATATTTATCAAGAATACAAATGTACTTAGAGCTACATTTGGAATAATTTTTGTATAAAAGAAATTTCAAAATTCGGACAGGAAGTAACACTTTTACTCTTAGCAAGTAGCACTTTCTTTCGAATATTTCGCCAAGTATGTATCCTATAGAGATTTATTAAGAGAATAGAAGTAGTACAGTAGAATTTTGTTTATTTTTCAGAATATAAAAGTATTTAAATCTTAGTTTAGAACAACTTTTGTATAATTTGAAATGCATAGACGTATAAGAAAGTTGTGTGGTGGCCACACCTCATTTTTCTACTTTTTAAGGTAGCCACATTTTGCTTGTTGTCTTTGTCCGTATATATACAGGGGTAAAACGTCATTTCATCAAGATTATTTTCTCTTATTTGTATGGAAGAGATCGTTCATTAAAAACAAAGAAATAAAAATTAAACATTTATTAATTCACTATTATATGCGTTTTTAAACAAGCATAAAATAATAAGAAATCGAAAAACTCATTTCATTATAATCTTAATTAATAATCTAATAAATGGTTATTTAAAATCTGGTATACATATAATACTGTACTCTTTATCTTATATACTTATAAATCTAATCTGAATCTTTACATATGCTCATATTGACAGTTTCAAGTATGTTGCTGTCTCTACGAATGAAAAACAATAATATTACTGAAAAATACATAGTCCCAAATATTCTCACAACTATCAACAAAATAAATAAACTTATATAAGTAGAAAACCAAATATGTAGTACCATATTCCTGTTCCAAACATTCTTACACTAGAGAACGAAATATATTGCTCCACACAAATGATTCTTTCACTTGAATTGAATTTAAAATTCACAAAAAATTACAAGTGTATGGTTTTAAATTTGAAATTTCTATAAATCTCAACAGATTTATGTAAATAGTATTGTATATTTATTTACACTTGTTGATCATATAGATCTTGAAATTCCTTTTCATAATATTTGTTCATCTTGTATTTCTTAAATTTTGCGCGACTTGTTATTATTAATATTTAAACCCATAATGCAATAATTTAATTTTAATAAATACAGACAAGTAACATAAAAAAATAAACCGGAACTAACATGACGCTTGTTGGTGTATGCTTCCTCAAGGTTTCACTTTATTAGAACCCCTGGTTTATATTTGATGCTCCAAGAAGTCTCCAAATCTATTTTTATATCTGCCAACAGTTGAACAACGCGCGCTTAGAGTGCCCTCTGTCTTTCTATAGACCTGGTACATCTGTCCAAAGCAATGTTGTCTGCACCGTCAATTTGTATCTACTAATGACTGACTTACTTTGAAATGTAAACAAGCATTCTTTTATATAACAAAAGTCGATATGCGCTTTAAAATATGTTATTTAACATATTAAAAACATATTCATTGATGTTTCAGTTATATATATAATAATATGTTATAATAGATTAACAATGATGTGTATACATTTGTTTGTTTGTTTTTCGTGTAATATGTATTTACGGTTATTGAAAATAAACCCTAGTTTGTCGGGATTGAATCTGTTTTGACAAATGCGTAACAATGCAGTATAATAAATACAAATCAACGCAAGATAATTGCATACAAAATACATTGCTACGTGAATAAACCCTAAGTAACATATATCGTAGGGGAGAGTGGGGGAATGCCGCCATACGTGGTAATACGGCCACCCCTTTAAATCTTTGGTTGACTATGACTTGGAAACAAATGAAGTGTTCCGACATCTAAAGGTAGCTCGTTTTAGTGAAGTGTAATGTTTTGGCGCCTTTTCACCGAGTTCTCTGTCAGCTGTTGAAAGATTCGTAAAATTCGCAGTTTTCATCTAATTATTTCAGTTCATTTATCAACGATAAGTTATTCTGATTTTATAATATTTAAACTTTTAAGATGATCATTTAGAAACTGAACGTTTTAGGAGTCTTTCGCATAGATCTAAACGCATGTTTGTTGTTTAGATTATGTTCAATTAATTAACAAATGTTCAGGATACGTTTGGGGTTAGACCGCTATGTTGGGTTGGGGAAACTTCGCCATTGGCGATCTTACCCCGTTGTTCGTGGCTAACCAGTACCCACCCAGACTTCATTTATTTTCAGATGGTTAGAAATCGGAAAAGAACAACAGAAAGAGCTCAATGGACTGGTGCAGACTTAGATGCGGCAATAAAAGCCGCGGACTCTGGCATGTCTGTGAAAAAAGCTGCGATATCATTTCGTATCCCAAGAAGCACTTTAAGAGATAGGATAAAAACTAGAAACAGTAAGAAGAATTTCATGGGCCGCAAACCAATTTTCAGTGCCGAGCAGGAGAAAGAAATGACGAATCACGTATTACGTTTAGCCAAAATGTTTTACGGATTAACCCCTATAGAACTTCGACGTTTAGAATACGAATATGCCGAAAAGAATGAAATAAAACATAGGTTCAATACTGCCAGTCAAATTGCAGGGCTCGACTGGTTAGAGGGCTTTCGAAGGAGAAATCCTCAGATTAGTTTATGAAAACCAGAATCAACAAGCTTGAGCAGAATAATTGCATTTAATACAACGGAAGTTAATAGATTTTATGCGAACTTAGAAACTGTAATGAACAAATTCAATTTTTTGTCTTCAAGGATTTTTAATGTTGACGAAACAGGTATAACAACCGTACAAAATCCTGGAAAAATTCTGGGACTTAAAGGTCAGAAACAGGTTGGCGCTGCAATTAGTCGGGAGCGAGGAAATAATATAACAGTTTGCTGCGCAGTTAACGCTGCTGGTACTTTCATTCCCCCCTTATTTATATATCCTCGTAAAAGAATGACACCTTTGTTAGAAAAAGGTGGACCAGAAGGTGCTGTTTACAAATGTTCCGACAATGGATGGATTAATGAAGAATTATTTTTTTTCTGGCTCCAGCATTTCTGCCACTTTACAAAACCTCAAGCAGATGATCCTGTTCTTTTAATATTGGACAATCACTGCTGCCACACTTCCTTAAGAATCTTCGAATTCTGCAAGACAAACAACATTAGTGTAGTTTCAATCCTACCCCACATTTCACATAGACCCCAACCTCTAGATATAGTCCACTAAAATCAGCTTTCAATAGAGAAAGCGATTTGTTTATGAAAACAAATGTTCATCAAAAAATTACACCTATGACATAGCATCCATATTCAATAAGGCTTACATGAGAGTGGCCACCATGGATAAAGCTGGATTTAGGTCAACGGGGATATATCCCTTGGACCCCCATAAGTTTACTGAAGACGACTTTACACCAGCCCTAAACCAGGATCAGCCACCTGCTTTGATAATAAGTGAAGATCTGTCTGCATCAATACATCCACATTCTACTTCTCAACAACATACTGAAATTTCACCAACTGACGCTGTAATAACCACACAGCCAGCCGCCCGCTCAGATTTTCCTATTGAATTGACAGACAGAATCACCCAATAATTCCCCTCAAAGAAAAATCTGAATATAAGGAGATGAAGGTCAGCTTCCAAGAACTCTCACAAATACCGACTTCAACATCCAAGATTCAAGAAACCCGACAGAATAGAAAGAAGCAGCGTTCCGAAATAATAACTGCCACTCCTAATAAGGAGTTATACCAACAAATGGAGCAAAAAAAAAACTATAAAAAAAGAGGAAAACCAATTTGCTTAAGAGAAAAGTAAAGACATCCGCCGCGGCTCCTACAAAAAGAAAATAATAAAGAAGTCTGGAAGACGGAACCTTACGTTCGAATCTTCTGTCTGTACTATGATCCAGAAGCTGACGAAAATATCTGCATTATCTGCATGAATTTGGAAAATCAAATGAGTTATGGTTTAGGTGTGTCTCCTGTTCCAAGTGGGCTCATGCAGCTTGTAGTTGTTTAAATATATTGTCGCGAATCAACACTCTGTATAGTGCTAGAATTATTACAGCGGGAACATGAATCCTGACTTACATCGCACAGCGTGTAACATAAATTTATACTGTCTCAATGACATCCTGTCTGTCCGTTCCATGAGTCCAACGGAAGTTGATCGAACGGACAGAATGTGCAAATTTTGAATTTTAAACACTGCTGTTTTCTTGGGGAAACAAGATATCCGCTACCAATATTGTAGGTTGTATGAAGACAGTTCGATAGATATCGTAGATCTCAAAACTTTTGCGGCCACCAAAAACTAAAGCATTATTAAAGATAATAGTGCTTCACAGTCACTAAACTAAAAAAGCACTGTATTTTGTCTTATTTTGTAACTTTGTAACAATTTTTTATTTAGAATTTTACTGTTTTCTTGAGGAAACAAGATATCAGCTACCAATATTGTAAGTTGCATGAAGATAAATTTCGATAGATAACGTAGATCCTAAAACTTTAGCGCCCACCAAAGAATAAAGCATTGTTAAAGATAATAGTGCTTTACAGTCACTAAACTAAAAAGGCGCTGAATGTTGTCTTATTTTATAACTTTGTAACAATTTTTTATTTGGAATGTTACTGTTTTCTTGAGGAAACAAGATATCAGCTACCAATATTGTAGGTTGCATGAAGATAAATTTCGATAGATAACGTAGATCCTAAAACTTTAGCGCCCACCAAAAAATAAAGCATTGTTAAAGATAATATTGCTTCATAGTCACTAAACTAGAAAAGCGCTGAATAGTGTCTTATTTTATAACTTTCTAACAAATTTTTATTTTGAATTTTAAACTCTACTGTTTTCTTGGAGAAGCAATATATCAGCTACCAACATTATAGGTTGCATGAAGATACACTTCGATAGATATCGTAGATCCCAAAACTTTTGCTCCCACTAAAAACTAACGCATTATTAAAGATAATAGTGCGTCACTAAACTACTAAAGCGCTGACTGTTGTCTTATTTTATAACTTTGTAACAATTTTTTATTTCGAATTTTAAACTCTACTGCTTTCTTGGGAAAACAAGATATCAGCTACCAACATTGTAGGTTGCATGAAGATACACTTCGATAGATATCGTAGATTCCAAAACTTTTGCTCCCACCAAAAACTAAAGTATTATTAAAGCTAGTAGTGAGTCACTAAACTACTAAAGCGCTGAATGTTGTCTTATTTTATTACTTTGTAACAATTTTTATTTGGAATTTTAAACTCTACTGTTTTCTTGGGGAAACAAGATATCAGCTACCAACATTATAGGTTGCATGAAGATACACTTCTATAGATATCGTAGATCCCAAAACTTTTGCGCCCACCGAAAACTAAAGCATTATTAAAGATAATAGTGCGTCAGTGAACTACTAAAGCGCTGAATGTTGTCTTATTTTATAACTTTGAAACAATTTTTTATTACGAATTTTAAACTCTGCTGTTTTCTTAGGGAAACAAGATATCAGCTACCAACATTGTAGGTTGCATAAAGATACACTTCGATAGATATCGTAGATCCCAAAACTTTTGCGATCACCAAAAACTAAAACATTATTAAAGATAATAGTGCGTCACTAAACTACTAAAGCGCTGAATGGTGTCTTATTTTTTAACTTTGTAACAATTTTTTATTTCGACTTTTAAACTCTACTGTTTTCTTAGGGAAACAAGATATCACCTACCAACACTGTAGGTTGCATGAAAATACACTTCGATAGATATCGTAGATCCCAAAACTTTTGGGCCCCACTAAAATTAAAGCATTATTAAAGATAATAGTGAGTCACTAACCTACTAAAGCGCTGAATGTTGTCTTATTTTATAACTTTGTAACAATTTTTTATTTCGAATTTTAAACTCTACTGTTTTCTTGGGAAACCTCGACAGGTTAATATTTTTTCATGCGACTTGATCCCGGACCTCATTATTAAGGAAAGGGTCTCTAAATAAAACATGTTGCCCGTCTAGCAGAACAATAACTCCCAAGAAACACCGCCATCACTCAACGTTATAAACAATACGCACGGACCCTATACATCATGACTTCTAATTACTTCTCGCCATCGTCGTCCACGACCCCGAATTTTTCATGTTGCCCGGTGACCGCACGCAAGAAATTCTAATCTTATACGTGACCTTTGGTGCGGTTCGTTCGGGTAACAAGCACCACTTCTATACACAACACATGTTAACCGTCGCTGCCACCACACGAAATTATTACACCGGGGCAGGAACAGGGGCCGGGGGTCGTCGACGTGACGGTCCAATAAATTAAACAATCTCTGGGCCGCTCTCACCGCAAAGATTTATGATCGTTCTAAAGCGAGTTCCTTTGAAGCTGTCCCAGCAGGTAATTATATCGCTGTATCCGCCGTGAAATGGACCTCCGTGTCTGCGTGTTTGTGTCATCTCTCTTCAACGTTGTCAGCGCCGATGTTAATCTCAACTGTTCAGTCATAATTTATATTTTACATTCTATGTGCCATCAAGTAGTTGTATTTAAATTCGTAATATACCAATTTAACAATATACAACGTGACCATGTATGTATGAAGTAAATAAGAAAAGTTTTTATTATTGTCACAGAAAACGTTATAAGAAAAAAAAGCTCGTGTGTTATAAGAAACCTCTTTGTTTTATTGACAGTTGCTTTGTAGGCTTGATTAGAAAGAAAATTAAAAAAAAATAGATTATAAAAGTAGTACATTACCATTATTTTTAAAGATATCAAAGACTGTTTCGGTATATGACCAAACTTAATAGTTATCAACAATTAATCACAGCAAATAATTAATCTAGTTATTATTATACTGTTCCATTGTGTGTATATATACAGGGTATTCATTTCAAAACTTCTCACCCTAAATTTCTGGAAATCTGGAAATCTGCGAAAAATTCCCTGAAACACGTATGAAGTATTCCTGAGCTATCCCTTTAAAAATCCTAAATGGAAAGAGGTATCGAGTAAAACGACATTTTAAAGTTTTTTTGAAACATTACATTTTGGCGTTTAGTTTTTTAAAATTGATTCGATTCGTTTTGAAGATTTTTAAAAAAATCTTTTGGTTCGTTTAATTTTTTTTTTTGTTTTACGCTCAAATATCTATTGGTCAAACACACTTGAACTACAAAAAATGTTTTGTTTTTGTTTTTAAAGTTATTTAAGAATTCAAATATTTTTTTGCAGAAAATTTCAATCCAATAATTGTTCAGAATGTTGTCAATTGATCGCTAAACAATGGTATAGCCATTGTTCAAAAGTGCGGCGTACATTTTCAAAAACATCTCCATAAATTCCACGGTACGCGGTGTGTTGTATTAATCTTCTTTTTCTTCTTCTTCTTCTTCTCTCTCTATTCTAGGCAAATTGCCTGTTCAAACTTCGCAGCGTGCCTTCAGTTCAATCAATTGCAAGATTGTCACTCCATCTCTTTCGCGGCCTCCCCATTGGTGATTTGTCTCGTGCTATCCTTACTATTCTTCCTTCGTCCATTCGACCTATGTGTTCGTCCTACTCGTGTTTCCTGCTCAGAACCCACTCATTTACACTCTCCACCCCACATGTTCGCCTTATGTCTTCGCTACGCTCTCTCTTTAGTAGTATTTTCCCAGTAATTTTCCTTAAAATCCTCATTTCGCTTGTTTCTAGGAGTCGTTTTGTTTTTGTTTGTGTCCGGTCGGGTCTCTGCTGTATAGGTCATTATGGGTCTGATGACAGTTTTGTATATTCTTGATTTGACCTCGACATCTATGTATATATTTGTTTTTCCATATAGTGTCGTTGAGATATCCCGCTACTTTTAGTGCTTTTGATGTCTGCTGTCTGACCTCTGTGTCAATGTCACCGTATCCGGATTGTTCTATACCGAGGTATTTGAATTTCATGTCCTGCTGTATTATTTTGTCGTCAACGACAAATTTGAATCTTATAGGAATCCTTGATGTTGTCAGGCTTTTTGTTTTAGAGCCATAAATTATCATATTAAGGGATTTTGCTGTACAGTTGAAGCGATATAGTAGTCTTTGGAGGTAGTCTTCGTTTTCTGCCACAAGCACAGCATCATCGGCGTAGCGCAGAATTGTAATGTTGCGGTCACCCATTTTGTATCCACTACTCAAAATCTGTACTTGTTTGATTATTTCATCCATAATTATGTTAAAAAGAAGTGGGCTTAGTGAGTCGCCCTGTCGTATTCCCTTTTCTACAGGGATTGGTTCAGTGAGTTCCCCGTCGATCTAGGACTGGATTTTGTTTGCGCTATATAAGTTCTCTATGACTTTGATTAGGTATTAATCCTCTGAAATAGATCTTCTAAATTTTGAGGTTGAGGGGTTAATATTACAGACTTTAAATAACTCCATAGAAAAGCACACATCCTACATACACATCCTCTTCGTTCTATCCATTTATTTGAAAATACACTATCTAACCACTCTCAGGCAGTTCGTGGGAGAATTCACCTAGTCCTTTCAGGCATTTCGTGGAAGAACTCTTCCGTCTTCCGTAAATCCTCCCGTCCTGTAATAAACTTGTTAACAGTCTTTAATTACTTTTAGAAGCAGCAAGTATATCTGACTTTCTTTTTCATGAATTATGTTTATATATATATATATATTTAAATATGTGTAATTAAGAGCTATGTCTTATATGTAAATAAAAGAGTTGGCATTGACATATTTCGTTTTCTTTTTAAGCTAGGCAAGAAGATAAGATACAATAAAATGCTAAATGGTACATTACCTTTGACTTTACTCCGAATCTGAGCATTTTGTTTTCATGCCTAAGAACTAGTCAACTGTCAAATATAGATACTAGAGGTGGATTATTACCAATCGTAGTTTTGATCGATATTAAAGGCCGCTCTAACGCTGACATTTCCTAAGAGTGAATAGGATACTTAGTTGTCTATTATTATGTGTAGATGGGAGTACAGCATTTAACGTGGCAATTAAATTTTATTAATTAACAATTAATGAGTCAAAAAAGAGCGAGCCTGTCGCAGTATGAACCAAACTTCATTAGAAAACACATTCCGACAATCATAAACGTGTTTCCTCCATTTCCCATGCAAATGAAGACAAAGAAAATTAGAATTAAGTATCCCAACAACATGTGAAAATGGTCTAAAAATCATGAAAATAGTAATAAGGAAATTTATGACTTTATCTATAAATGGCAGTAATAAAGTTGAGTTTTATACTGTAAATGATGTAATAACTATTAGAATGTTATCGTACTCATCTTTATGAATGTAGATGTATTAGTAATTCACATTTTCTCACATTCATGTACTGGTTTTTCTTTAAATTTCGTATTTTAAATTGACACAATCACATTAATGTAAAAATGCAGTTGTTTGTTTAAATTTTTCAATCTGCAATGTATTTAGACGCCGCTAGGAGCGATTCCAGTAATGTACATCTTTAAGAGTGGGAAGAATGCAAACATGCTGGAATTTTTTGTGAAAGATATTCCTTATAAATTAAGATGCACAGCCATTTTGAATGGATTTTATCGCAGGTGAAAACCCCTCTAAATACAAATAAGCATTCGGTGTTTGTATTAATAATTTTAAATTTGAACTTGTAAAATTTTTAAGAAATTATTTTTATTTTGAACTTGTGGAATTTTTTAGAAATAATTTTTATTTTGGAAAATTTCCAATAATATTTGTATACACTTGTAAAAATGTTTCAAGAAATAATTTCATGGAAATAAATATATTTAAATTATAGTTAGAAGATAATAGGATATTTTTTAAGAACCGGAATATTTTATTTTAAAACATGATGTCCATACGCTACATGTCACGATAAAAGTTTCTGGAAATTATAATAATTTTTTTTGAATAAGTGTATTTCGTAAAGAGTTTTATTTTCTTTGAATTGGAGTACATACACTTTATGTTTTTCTTTTCTATATAATATTTATTATATCTCATTCGTTATTTATTGTAGAATTGGTAAAAGTTAAAGTATTTAAACATGAATATGGAAGAGTTTAATATTTTATATGAAGAACTAAGGTAGTTTGTATAGAGTTTTCTTTGTGTATATAAAGTGTTTTATTGTTTTTGTGTGGTGACTTATATTGAAACTTAATAAAGTTGGTAAATCTATATTTTATTGTTTACAGTTTATGATTTTATTTTTTGTTTTTCTGTGTTTGTGCATTGATGTCTGGCGTGTTGGGGCTATGAATTGGGGATGCGTTAAACAAGTTATGCAAATGATGAACTTGTAGAATGGAGCCCTAATTGATTCTCTGACATGAATATGTGATGAGAATATCATTCAGAAGCGAGAAAAGGAATTTGAGTGTAATTAATATCAGCGCAAAGTCAGCATTTTAATGCATATCTAAACACTTGTAATTAAGTTTTTTTGAATTGTGAATAATTTTCATTCCTTCTTGTGGGCATTAGAGATTGGGCATGTTATTACGTGAATCAAGGGTGCATTTAATGAATTAAAGGACAAATTCATAGGGAGGAACCTTGACTGACTCTTTAACGTGACATTGCTTTGGGAATGTTGTCTAGAAGCGAGAAAAGGCATTTGGACAGGACTAAAATCAGAGCAGAGCCCATTTTCTAGTGTGTGCACAATAATAAGAACAATATTTTTGTTTCAAAATCATAACCCATATATGTCGTTACACATTATAGATGAATGATGAGACATTTTCTTTTGTTTTGTTGATTGCACAAAAATTTTAAACTAAGCACTCGTGGGTTATACGTGATTTTGATGTATACTTTAGTTTATATGCACTATTATATGTTAATGTCATGTATGGTGGCTTGTAAATAAGTTATTTAGAATAGTTCTTTTCTTTGTGAATACAATAATTTTTTTTATTTTTATTATCATATTTTCTCTTATTACGTTCAATAAATATTATAATTATAAGATATTTCTGTATTTTTATTTAATATATCTGACCTGTTAAAAACCTAAGAGTATAATCCTTTGGAGAAAGAATAATTCTGCCCCTGAGATAAAAGATAATTAGAGATACCATTAACTGAGCTAGTGAAGTGCGACATTGCCTAATCCACAATTTTGCAGAAGTAGTGAACCTTCATAATTTTAAGAATAAAAGGCTTTAATAATTTCATTACATTATTAATTTGCAAGGGTCACAGCAATTCGTTTATTATACTCTATTGATATTAGCACAGAAAACTGCCTCTACTATTATTGTCATTGTAGGTAAAGTCTTAGTAAGGTAAACAGAGTTTTGCTTCCACATTGTCGTTTTAACACAAATTGCATCTACATATCTCTCAATATTAGACAAAATATTTAAAGCATATCAAATTGACATGACTCACATTTTCCGAGGATGTAAATTTTAGAAACCACACAATAATTATAAAACGTACAACGTCATCAAGATTAGATACACGAATAAAACGAGCTGTAAATATTCAAAATATCCTGTTATGCTGTATAATTATGTTTAGAACGTACGATGTAACGATGCATGTCTTCGATTTATTAAAACAAATTGCAGTCTTTAACTATAATAAATTACAGTTATAAATTAAAATTTAATAACAGTAATAGCCTGATGTTCATTTGATATTTAAATGCGCACACTAGTTTTACCTACTGCAAGGAATAAATTTATTATGAGTGAGGTGTATTGTTTATTATTCAATGTGGTGGAGTATCAAGAAGTCGAGAAAAAGTTAATTTAAATGAAAATGAAACATTTTCGTTGATCATTGACGTGCAGTCAATTATTTCATCGAAGAAGATATTCCATGTTTATTTTTGAATTTTAATGCCTGCCATCAATATTGATTACACCAATATATCAAAGTTTATGATTAACATCTGTCTACTGTTTTTATTGATTGAGTTTTTGTGTATACTTTGTACATAGGACGTAGTAAAAATTAATGGTTATATTTTAGTGTTTAACGTCTTCAACGAGTGTGTATAGATTTTCCTAGAATTACTGTGTAATATATAATTAATATCTTGACTAGGAACAGTTCAATAATGAACGGTGTTAACTTAATATTGTATTTAATTGCTGTTCAATCATTTTTAATCTCGTCGTTGTGTATATCTTTCTTTGTGTTTTAACGGTTGCCTATTCAAGGAATCCTTAATAATTATGGACAAAGGAATCTGCCGATAACATTGAAATAATACTGAAAATGTTGTGCACTTATAAAATTTTAGGAAAAAACCTGAATGCGATGTTTTTTAAATAAAAAAAATTAAATATTCCAAAATTATGTTTCCCGTTTATTAAATAAAAATCAAAATGGGTATAATAACATTTTCTTTATTACTTAATACTTACCATAGTGCAGGAAAGTAAATTAAAAGAAATATTGCAAGAGAAACATTAAAATACGATCTGCACATTTTGAAGATCATCGCCTTTAGCGGATATACTGCTATAATCATGCATAATACTAATGGGTGTCTGCAATGACTTACGCATTTAGATCTAGAAATTTTGATGTTAAATCGACAACTTGGAAGCGGCTACCTTAATTTATTCTATCGCCAGTGATTTGCCTAAATATTTATATTACAAAATAAACATCATTTGAGGAGCTGACATTCAATGTGCGTTTTGTCCAAAATTTCAAGTTTTGAGTTAGAGATGGCGTTCTAGTCTTTGAAATACAGCGCATCTTTTCGCAGCATCCTGGACCTTCCAAGTACATTTTGTCCAGTTCAAAATCCATGGTGAATGTTGCTTGGACATTCGAAGTGCATTTTGTCCATAACAACGGTACTGTCAAATTGCGTTTTGTCCTCGCACTGCGGACTTGTTGCACTTTGAATGTTTGTTTATATTGTTCTGATGTGTCGGTCGTCGTTGTGCCAACGTGCTTGCTTGATAATTGATAAAAAATATGGAAAGTGAGCACATTGTGGGCGATACCGATCGAGGAAGTCGTACGCGAGCCAAAAATGTGACAACCAGAGAGCGAAAAAAGCAGATAAGGTAATTTTATAATATTTTGTGGTTAGGTTTGGTTTGATTTTGGTGCATACTTTTAGGTATTCTGACAGTGATCCCAATTTAGATAGTTTAACATATCCTTGCCATCATGAATCTTGTAACAGTATTACACTGCGGGAATTACGCTTGAGCCGCGCAAAATTTTATGAGCACCCAGATAAAGTTAAACAAGACACCAAGATTTCTCACTGTCTTCACGTGAAATCGCCAAAAAGGAAAAGGAGTAGGAGGCCTCGAAATCCGAAGCACCATAGCATGAGTGTGAAGTACAAATTGTGGACCAGATCTGGGAAGAAAGATGTTTGCCAGAAAATGTTTCTTTCTGTTCTTGGCGTCAGCCAAAGGCGAGTTCAGACAGTTGCCAAGAAAATGAAAAGTGGTGACGGAATAGTGGAGAATCGTGGTGGTGATCGCCGCTCAAGAAAAAATATCACCAAAAAGCTTAAAGTTATGGAATTCATCAAGAGCTTGAAGGGCACAGAAAGCCACTATGGACGAGCCAAATCCCGCAGAATTTACTTACCTTCTGAGCTTAATATCACCAAACTCGCAAAAGCTTATAACGATTCCGTAGACCTAAGCTATAAAGTGAACTACAAATTTTTTAGTCGCATCTTCAATGGTCACTTCAACATTGGATTTGGTTCTCCCGCCACCGATGTTTGTGGATTTTGTGTACGTCATCGCAGACAAGTAGAATTAAGTCAAAATCCGCAAGAAAAAACAAAGATAATAACCAACTTGAGAGTACACAAATTGAGGGCGAAACAGTTTTATACCATGATGAAAGAAGATTCGGATGACTCTCTTTCTTTTTGCTTTGACTTGCAGCAAGTGCAGGTGCTACCGAAAGTTCCGATAGGAGATGCTTTTTATGCACAGCAAGTTTCTTTATATTCATTCTGCATAACCGACATTTCCAGCAAGACACCCATATTCTATTCCTGGCTAGAGACGCAAGCTGGTCGGGGATCGATCGAAGTAGGATCTGCGGTTTATGATTTTCTTTTGAAATTGGAAATCCCGGACCACGTGAGGGAACTAAGACTATACTCAGATAGATGTGGTGGCCAAAATAAGAATAGCCATATAATACACATGTTGATGATTTGGCTCCATAGACGTGCCCCACCAACATTACAGTGCATAAGGATGTGTTTTCCAGTTCGTGGGCATTCGTACCTTCCTGCCGACCGTGCATTTGGAAGAGCGGAGAAATTGATAAGAGCACAAAGTACAATAAAATCGCCGGAGAAGTACTGGGAACTTTATTCTCAAGTTGGGGAAGTACGAAAATTAGGGATGGAGTGGACTTGTGTTTACAATTTCAAAGAAGCTTTAACAGTTTTGAAGAAAGTTGATGGGATCAGCGAAGCAAAAAGAATTTTTATCACAAGAACCAAAAATAGAGGTGTGAGCGTGAAAACTGAGCAGTACTACAGAAATAATGATGAATCAAAAAAGTATGAAACATTGTTGAAAAAGAACAAGAAGATTGAGAATATTGTGCTGCCAGAACTACCACTTTATCGAGAAATCAAGACAAAGAAAGTAAAGAGTCTAACAAAGTTGCTCGTTGAACTGGCTACTGAAAATTGGAGGAATGACCCAGAATTGGCATGGCTGAATCCAATTTTACCTGAAAATGTTCAAAATCATGACGAAGAGGGTGAGGATGGAGATGATTCTGATCATGATCAGGAAGAGCTGTGTCAATGCCAGGAAGATGATGGTGGGGTTAGGTTGTGAAGTATTAGCTTCATTTTTCAGATTGTTTTCTTTAACAATGAATAAAGTTTACCTACCTTACAAAAATTGCATGTTTCCTAACAAACAGTATTAAGTCCTTTATTTTACAAACAAAGTGAGTTTTGTCCACATTGGACAATCAAAAAGCATTAAACTATCCAATTTTTAGTTTTTTGCAATTATTTAGAAAGAGGAATTTTTGAAAAAAAAGATAGGATGAAAACTCACATTTTTTCATATTTAATGACATGTTGAATTTTACTATAAGTTGTATCGTTTTTAGACTATAGTTTTTTGCGTTTTACAGAAATTATGTAATTTGGACAAAACGCATATTGAATGTCAGCTCCTCATTTTATATCCATATGATCATGACATCTAGTTAATTTATATATTATTTTAAAAATTACTAAGTACAAAGTTATTTTTTATTGAATCCAATATATTCGTGTAAGTTTAGAATCACGAGTTTATTGGTGAATTTGTAGATTTACACAGGAAATGCGATGGAAAATAAAGAAAGTCCATGAAGACAAAAGCAAACGATATTAAGTCTGATTTTAGTATCCTTATTCGAATAAAATGTAAATATGTACTTATTTAAATATAAATAAGATGGAATCTTGTTGTATAATATTTTCTTCCTAAACTTTGTAAAATAATATACGACCTTTGATAAAAACGTTCCAGTATTCCTTGTACTTCACAATTTATTAATTTTCTATTACTTGTAGGTCCAAACTACCAAGATGTAGACTTGTACCTTGATATCAATGAATTTTTCCCGATATCTTTGCACTACGATGAACTGCAACTCTCGAAGAAGGCTTTTTCCCACGTATGAGACTCTCTTTTTTTGTATCCGTACTCCTTTTGGATAATCTTGATAATGTAATTTTGACCTCATTTATGGATAATCTTAAATGTAAGTATTCTTGATAAATTAGTATGAAATCTGTTCGTATATTGCTTTCTTTAACTATAAATCTTTAAATCGACAGTAGGTACTCGTTTTGATTATATTTGAACACTTCACTCGAATATTAATTATTCGATATAATTTTGTTAGATTATTTAATTCTAACACTTAAGCACAAAACGTACTAGTTTGGTGTAAATATCGATGAAATTTTTTCTATTCACCGATAAACATAACCGCGCCATATCAAAATTCAATTCATAATCGAAAAACACAACTGCGTTCCTCGAAATTTATTTACCTAATCATCTTTGTTTAATTTTTCATTTTCTTGACGACATTGTTTTTAAAATTGACCAATCCATACTTTACATCATTTAATAACATTCAATACAGTTTTTAAATCTCATTAGTCAATTTAAATACTGTCTATATTATAGAATACATATTATTATAATTATTTTTATATTTTTATAAAAGATTTCATGCATCTTTATACCTTAAAACCTTGTTTTTATCAAATGCTAACGAAATGTCAAATTATATGTCACATCCTTTTTTCTTATTTTACCGCGAACATTGACCAATTTCAACTATCATTTATTCATAATAGAATTAATATTACCTTTTCAAAATATCAACGCCAATTAAACAAGTTTTTAAAATGTAATAATATACATCATTTTACAATAATTAATGTTTTAAATCTCTTCTTTTCAGATTTTGTAAATTCGAAAGAAAAAAGAAAATTGAACGACCAATTACTATACTGAGTGATCCCAATATTAGTATGTAACGAACGTTTTATATAACAAATAAACTAATGCTTTTGATATTAGTTTTGTATGTATGTATATACTTTTAAACAAATAATTAGAACAAGCTAAGATAACACATATTCAAATGAAAGAAGTACTATTATATTATATATGTGTAACAAGGAAAACTGTTACGATATATATATATATACAGGGTGAGTCATTAGTAGCCGCTTCTTCGATTGCTCTTTTGTGTTTTAAATAGAGGAAAAAACAATTAGTGGAAGATTCATGGTTGCTTGCGGCACATATTGTAAAAATACTTCTAAGCTCTGATGCACTTTCGGTTTCACCGGAAATTTACGGCACTTATTCTTTTTAAATGACTCACCCTATACGTTTTTGGATTTTCTAGTACTGCTTTAAATTCTCTATTTAACTGTTTCTTCTTTTTCAAAATTGAGCCAATAGTTTCTGAGTTATTAATTTTTTTTGTAAATATTTGACCAAAACACGTGTTCAGAAAAAATTCATTTCCACGTTGTTTTTGAAAGTAAAAGCACTAACTTTGGTGATGCTTGTAGCCAAGAAAATTCTGCATCATATGGTACAAGTTACACTAGACAGTACCTCATAAAACTTTGCTTTTTCAAAGCTTACTTCCCGAAATTTTCACATACCAAAGATTTATTTTTTTTTAAATACAACACCCAGTATTTTATTGAGGCATTTTGTTCCTTTTTGTATTCTCTTTCATTTTTGTTAATAATGTTCTATACCTATCTTTTGTAATTTCTGAGATAATGACTATAAGAGCAATTAGCGGTCAATTAAAGAACTACGAGCGCTGTTGTTCTATACACCAAAATATTCGTTCAACCAATAGAAGGCAGGAATGGGGCCCGACTTCCATAGTCAACTGTCAAACAAAGTATAGGTTAAATCCAACTATCCCAAAAGTAATAATTTTACAGAATGAAGAGCATCGCATTTCAATTTTTTAATTCTGGCAACGTCCAGTTGCAGTATTTCATTTTTTACACTGTTGGATATCAGCGAAATAACATCTTTTTTCCCACTAAAAGGTGCGTGAAGCAATGCTAATATCTTCAATTTAATTTGCCTAATTGCTCTTATTCTTTCATTGTTGAAGCTCAACAAGAGTTGGCTGTAGTTTTTCAAAATTATAAACTGATGTCCTAAAACTTTGAAAAAAAAAAAAAGAAAAATTGGAAACAAAATAACGCAATTTAAATACCCCAAAACTAACTCTTAAAAATCCGTCCGTAGAAAACGAAGATACTCTTCTTAATTACCATTTTCATCAAAGAAATAAGATGCAATTATGCAGCTACCTACGCTATTCCTCCTCACCCATTTAATGCCCAATGATTTGGAAAGTTTGTAGGTGTGATAAAGTGAGGGATTTTATGTGTTATAATAACGATAACGCAACGGTAAACAAAAAATTATGAACGTCAGGATAATTTATCTGCTGCCCATTGACAAAAATGTAAGCAATTCTGAAAATTTCTTTCATCTAACCCTGTGTATGGATATGCTACGGATGAATTATATATTCTCAAAATTGACTTAAATTTAACTGACGAGTAATTTTCGTAGTACTAGTATGAGGGTGTGCGACTACACTCACAAGACCCATAAACGTCTTATCCTCACCAGTTATTGATTTTGTATGCTCTTTTTTTAATATTCAGTACTGTGCAGTCGAACCGTTCCTTTATACTTTCGATGGTTTCTGGCTTCGGTTTACTTTTACCAGCAATGAGTTTTTTTCAGATTCTCCCAAAACGTCAGTCATATCTATTAACTCTTCATAAGAATAATGTATTTTGATGATAACTCATAGCAATGCATTTACAAATTTGACATATACATATGTTACCAACTTTTTTCAACAGTTGACTCAGGCAGTCGGCCGCATTCCAGCGTTTATACTAATATTTGAGTGCTCAGAACAGCGCTCGTAGTTCTTTATTTGACCGCTGATTGCTCCTATAGTGATTATCTCAGAAATTACAAAAGATATAGGTAGGTATATGACCTTGAACGCAAGAGAATAAAAAAGGGAACAAAATGCCACAATAAAATACCGAGTGTTATATTTAAAAAAAAAACATGTTTTTGGGATGTGATTATTTCAGGAAGTAGACTTTGAAAAAACAAAGTTTTTTGAGGTATTGTCGAGTGCAACTTATACCTAATGTTGCAGAATTTTCTTGGCTACAAGCACCACCAAAGTTAATGTTTTTACTTTTAAAAACAATGAAACAATGTTTTTTTATGAACACGTATTTTCGTCAAAAATTTCCAAAAAAAATTAATAACTCAAAAACTATTGATTCAATTTTGAAAAAGAGAAAACAGTTAAATAGACAATTTAAATCAGTACTAGAAAATCCACAAATATAAAGAATGAGTCATTTAAAAAAATAAGTTCCATGCATTTCTGGTGAAACCAGAAAAAGAAAAATATTGGGTATAGTCCGCTGTAGAACAACCGTAGACACGTGTTTCTGACTATTGGTCGTCATCAGTACGGTGTAGCCAAGGAATAAGGTGGGATAACCTTGGAGATGTAAGCTAATCGGAAGACCATCAGGTGACAGACTCCCATTTGTAGCTTCAGCTAGAAGATCCTAAATTTTGAAGACAACAACTAACGTCGCCACAAGGAAGACTTATGCCAACCTGCGCGCCATCAGATAATAACATTTTTGACATGCACAAATTCAACTGGGTCTCTTAAAGTAAAGCCATTGGTCATTGGTAAACTGCAAACCTAAAGTCATTTAAAAATGTGGAATGTCCTGTGGACTATGAACATTCAAAACCAGCTTGGATTTTCAAACACTAGTCTCACTATTCGTTTGTACCTTAGGTATGTTTTAATTTTCCACTTCCTAAATCTTAACCTTAAGTCATTTTTTTACATAAGGTTAAACATTTTCTAAAAGATAAAACCCTCTGGATAAAAGCTTTAGTTCTAGTAGATAACGAGTGATGACATCCAAATGTAGTGCTGATGGATAAATGGTAATATCACACCATTTGTACAGCCGATGGCTGAAAATGTAATTAGATTAACAAAACTGTACAACAGAATCAGTCTGCTATATACTGGAGTAGAAAACTTCATGAATATTTCCGACACCGTGAAAGAGTTCAGTATTAGAGCCGCAGTAATCAAGCAGTAAGCAGCTTGTGTCTACTGTATTTGTAAAAGGAAAATAGAATAACCATCTTTTTATGACTATCTTAAGGTATGCTATGTGAAATGCAAGTCATGGCAACAGATATAACCTTCTATAACTTTTGCAACATCACCCATGATATTTCCAGTTGCATGTAAATATACATGTTTTATTTAATTTCCTTTTAGAAATTTTAACTTCAGCGAATGGTATGTAATTCTAAAGATGTGCATTTGAAATTCACTTACTAAAATGATATCTCTACTAAATGAGACCATAGTAGATATTTCATCATTTAGCGTTATTTCAAAGCAATTTTTCAAAAGTTGTACAACTTCTGATGAATGAAAACTGCTATATTTCAGAAACAGTTGAAAATCCACGAATACAAATTGATATCAGTTTATTCAGCTCTCAAAGGGATATCATATGTATAGCATTCCATTTAAAAACATAAATTTATATTGTTTTATACTCATGTCGATCACTCTGTATAAATGAAGATATTTTTAAACTATAGAATTAGAAGATTATTCACAATTTTTGATACCAATAATCGACTTTACTTTTATAAGTATTTACTGCAATCAATATCAATTACTTTCAATTTCCTGATTTCTTTCTTAAAGAAAATTACTCGAGACGTTTTCTCCTCTTCGTATATTACTGGATTTATTATTTATAATTATCATTCATTCTCGATTCAGTTCGGAAAGAATCAAATTAAAATATCAAACATGTCACTCTTAATGAACTATTTCATTGGACGGCTTTAAATGGACAGTAATAGTTCTGACCTACAAGCGTTTCAAAGTGATCCGAACAAAAACCCCGGACAAGTCATTTAGTACTCTGAATATTTAAAATGACATACGTGTACCTAATACAACATTTAACAGATTCATTCTATTAATTATTCCGCGTTATTTGCCGCACAAAACAGATATATAAATATACAGGCGTTCTCAAATATTAAACACATAATTAATCAAAGTCGACTGGCTAAACGACATAGATAGAGAAATCGAGCTGGTGAATAATTAAAAATCGTTCTGTGAGTGACGGTTTCACTCGGTATACTTATTAACAATTATTGGATAAATATTTATTTGATGTTTGCATAATGTATTGATGTTAATTTGCATTAAATTTTGTGCATCAAATTTAATAAATTATTTACGTTTTTTATCAAGTATTAATAGCTTTCCTTCATTAATTTTGGTAAATCAGGTTAAATACTTCCTAGATTTCTTTATTTATTTAACATCACGATGAATTGTTTCATTTTTTAGATTTTTTGCAGGGTTATTATGGTAATTGACAGTATACAAAATAATGTAATTCTTAATTAGGCAGTCCAACCACGTGATCCAATGGCGTCTATGTGCAAACATATAGTAAAGGTTAGTTTTGTATGCCTATCATTATTAGTTTTTCTGTGGTTTTGCTTTTCGTGTGTGTTAAGTTTATAAACATAGTAATGCATAGTGATTACTTAATGAAAATCTTATCTGAAAATCCAGAAGTTAAAGTAGCGTTTTGTTGAAATCATCATTGATATTATTCATTATAGCAATGCGTTTTTTGGTGGGTGTCAGGTGAATATTAAATTAATTAGCAATTTGGTCCATTCACGCTTGCAATTACAGAATTTAATATATGGTATTTCACGTGTGTCAAATACCTATGGATATTATTGCATATTTGGTTTTAATACATTTATGATACTAAGGACCGAATGACAGCGATCAAGAGTGTCGCTGTTTACAATTGCTAACAACTTTTTTCTTTTATGCTGAAAAGTATGTGCTTTTCATTAGGTGAAATATTTATAGTAAGCTAATTTAAAACCAATAGATGTGTGGTGTGTTATTGGGAAGGGAGAACCAATACACTTATGCAACTCATTGTAAACGCACAGCTGGTAAAAGCCGATGTTTGTAGATATGTTGGCGCATTATTATATGCAATATATGAAGAAATAATGAGATATGGCTACCACACGACTTTCTTATATGTATTATGAGTGTTTCAAATTATACAATTAAAACAAAAATTATATAAAAATCATTCAAAATCCCATTATAAAGGCTTATATATATAATATTCCAAAATCATCTCTAAATACTTTCGTACTATTGATAAATATATATAGAATGCATAATTTACGACATATTTGCAAAAAATCGTTATTCGATAAAAGTGTTACTTCCGGTCTGAATATTGCATTTTTTTTACACAAAAGGTATTGAAAATCAAGTTCTAAATACTTTTATACTCGTAACGTACCTGTCTAAAAAGAACGACTTGCGAAAATTGGCAAAAAACTGATTTTCGATATGAGTAAAAGACCTACTTGAGGTTATAGGAATTTATAAAAAAGGTTAATAAAAATTTTCTCAAATGTAATTTTGAGTACATATGAATTCTTTATAAATTTGTTTAAACTTAGTAGTTGACCAAATATTAGCAAAATTCGATTTTTTTCACCGAAGTAAACTACTATTTCCGGTCTGTCGATGTGACTGAAAATCTTATCAGATCTCAAGAGGGAGAATATACTCGTAAATACAAATTTTGGGATTGATAGCTCAAGCGGGTTGACCGCTATCGTGGTCACACACTCACGTAGTCAGACAGACACACACACAGAGAGAGAGAGAGTGAAAGAGAGAGAGAGAGGGGGGATAGAGAAAGGGAGAGGGGGGAGGGATAAAGAGGGAGAGAGAGATTTTAAAAACCACTTTTTTGGTATCAGGAGTCTTCAAAACGTGGACATTTGCAAAAATCTTGAGGTCGAACATTTTTATAATCACAATATTTTCTTATACAACGTATAACAAAGTAACAGTAATTTACTTCATCACTTCATGATATATTAGATTTGTGTTGTGCCAAAAGTAATTTTAAATTCAAATCAATAACACTTACAAGATATGTAATATCGTATGTTTCATTTACCAGTTCATTATTTATGTCAAGTGTGCTATGGAAAAACACACATTGCAACAATTATAGCTATTAGAAGTAGCAAAGAAAGTAACAACAAAAAACACTCTGTCACGCCACAAATAAGAAAAGAAATACGCCTATGCCGACAAGAAATAAAGAAAAAGCTAAAAACTGTAAAACACAACATTTCTTCATGTCAGCTGTTAAAATACGGAAGGAACAGCTTGATAGAAGATACGAAGGCGTAGTTAGGACATCACTTTTTACACATTAATTTCACACCTACAATTTACAGTTTAACTGTAAATTTACTCCTAAACTGTAAATTTACAAATTAAGTGTATATTCAAAGCGTATAATTGACAGTTCAATTCTAATTTACTCGTAAAATGTAAATTTACACAATAAGTGTAAATTGAAAGCGTATAATTAACAGTTTAACTCTAATTTACTCAATGCTGGGATTAGGAATAAAAATAATCGTTAACAAGATCAACGTAACCACGTCCATGTCTGAAGAACAGCAGGGTTTTAGATCGGGAAGATCGTGCCGGACTTGTTCGTATTGAGACACTGCTACTTCATAGACCTTAATAAAGCATTTGATCGGATGGATACAACTTAAAAACATCATACATCTGAATGTATCTGTAATTGACTTGACAAAATAATAGACGTCGTTTCTTAGGTTGCCGATTTAGTTACATGAAAATTTCTAAGTTGCAATGCATAAGTCAATTACAGACCGTTTCAATAGACATCATCCAAACCATCGAGACTATATAATTCTAATAAAGTCAAAGCCAGAATTATTGTAAAGCTGAAAAACACTATACCTACCAACTGTGGCATTATATAGGGCAACTGACTTAATCCACTTTTATTTAATATAATAACGAACGATCGGTACACAAAGGCAATAGGTCAAAAACTCTATGCGAACTTCGGGACACGATTGTATGCTTCAGTGGTATATAGAACATAGTTCCAAGGCTGCTTGAGGAATGTTTTAAATTAGTATGTTATCATGCACAAGGGACGCATTTTGGCCGATCAAGATTACTATATCCAACCACTAGTATGTTAGGAGTATGTATTACATTGACCGCTGCTTCAGAGCTTCTTCATGTCTGTTGCGCCGTATCTGTTGAGTGGGTATTGTTTACTTTTTGTACTTATGTTTTTAAGTTTTATATATAATCATTTATTTTTAACTAACTGCCTTTTTTTTATTATAAATGAAATAAAGGTTTTAGATATTATTGTTAATATCTGAAATATCTAAGAATCAAATATTACACAATTTTTTAATAAAATTTCTTTTAAATCATTGATAAAGCCAAGTCTTATATTACATATTTGTATATCATAACGAGAACTTAATTTCACTAGAATCACAATCAACATTTAACATAATCAGCTTTATTCGTACAACTACCAAACCTATATGTAAAACAACACGTTAGGTGTATTTCACTAGTATGCTTTGTTACGTTAATTTTGAACAGACCTGTATATTCCGGAATTCTGCTTCCTTTATTTATTCTCGTAGGATTATTGTTATGTTTCCTGAAGTTTTGACATTAGCAATTTTCGTTTGATTTATTTTATCCATCACGTTATCATATTTAGTAGTAATGCATTTCTGTATTTTCATTTAAATAAGAATTAGTTTAAATTCTAAGTTATTGGATTGTCCCGCCATCTGTTGGCGGTCTTTAACGTTAAATAGATCTCTTCTATGCGGCTCAGTTACTGCAAATCATAGTCAACTCAGGTATATGCAACTTTTACTACGTTTGATCTATTTACTGTTTATTCTACTGATACATCAGCAAACTTACTTACGCTAATCTGATGGCGTCAAATTCAATTAGTAATTAATTACTTTTTACTTTTGTTCTATCTTAGAATTTTTTTTTAATTTTTCCTGCATTACCTAGCAATTAGTAGACTTTATTGTTTGGTTTACAAGGGTCGTCGATGTAATTATACATGTTGGTACCATTTGATTGATAGTTCTCGTCTTGGCCGTCGAAGCGGTTGTGTTTAAGAAGTACGCCCTCTTGTACATTTTGCTTTTGGCATTTCACTGTTGATTGAGATAGAGGCAGATGTGATTACTATTGCTATTTATTCACTGCTACTATTTGGTGCAATTTTGCCGTTTCCTCTCGTAGAACATTACGCTTGTCAAGCGGATTAATAAGGTAGTGATTCAAAGTTTGGATAATTTTTTTTTCCAGACGTTTTTGTCAGATAATTCCATGCCGTCGCTTAATTCATGTCTGGTGAGTATGTCTCTTAGTTTTTCCGTTTATGTCGAATTGTATTTAATGTTTGTCGTTTCCCTTGTCTTGCAGCTTCTAATTTTGAGCGTGATTTGCTCGCATATAACGCCTTAGTGACTGAAGTTCACAGCACGTGGTGACTACCGGCATTTTGTATCATTATGAAGAAAACTGATTATCGAATTAGTTGTGCTAAGAATCCTATCTCTCTTTTCATAGGTGTTAGACCACGCCTACTTGTTAAATAAGATAAGTCTTTTACGTTGTTTTTTACCGAATTATTTATGTGTTAATCTGTGTACCGTTAGCTTAATTTGTTGTTCAATTTTAAAATTAATTTCTATATATATCATAAGATTCTTACGCTCTGAAATTTAGCATTTCTCCCCGTGGCCAATTTTGTGCTCGGGATTGAATTATATGTTTTAATTGATTGTATGTTTTGCGTTGATCAGAGTTGTAGAACGTTGATTAAATTCACATTTAAGTTTCATTTAAGCCTTCTTAGAATCTATTGTCAGTTCTTAACCAATTTGGCAAAAGAATATTTTCAGTTTACGAGGGTCAACGTTCAAGTTTGCACCAGGATTTCCTTATTTATTTTTTATCCATTTGTTAGAGTTTCACTTAATTTTTAAGTACCTTTAAATTTATACACAGTGTGAACGCGACTTGACACATTTGTAAATGGTTTGTAAAGCAGAGATCTCTTGCTAACGCTAGATTTAATTTATTGTAAATAATTGAAACGGTTTTGCAAATTCATGTGCTACATACAGGCTGTCCGGTAATAGGATACCGATATCAACTTTAATTGTGTATTGGCACGTAATCTTACCTTGTGTAGAACAAGTTTCACCACTAGTAACCTTATCTATTTTTTTTATGTATATATTTAATTCCTAGTCCCAAACTTTCTAATTAATTTTATAACTCGAGCAATTTCCTTTGAACTTATTAAATTGTATGTTGTTGGACATTCGTCGTTTTGTCTACCTTTTGCTACCTGGATAATTAAACTGATTTTTCTCCTGGCTCAAAGACGATTTTAGGGTAGGGAATATTACATATAGGGAGATGCCGCCTGTAAATTCATCCATCTGAGATTCTGTGCAAATCCACGACTCACAAAGACG
The DNA here is from genome assembly GCA_963170755.1 of Amphimallon solstitiale. NCBI lineage: Eukaryota > Metazoa > Arthropoda > Insecta > Coleoptera > Scarabaeidae > Amphimallon > Amphimallon solstitiale. The sequence continues at coordinate 34,488,954 of OY720681.1, read as the reverse complement.
ATTGACCTGGAGTGCAGTTTTCTTTACCATACAGGTATGGGATTCCTGAAGGTGAAGCATAAACTTCCGAAACTTTGGTCATTTAATAAGCAGCGATATAATTATTTTAGCGTGGCCATTACTTTGCTATCAGTATCGAGGGATGAATGATTTTTAGTTTCTGTCGACGCTATTTTTCTGCCCCTTGTTGATTTTAACAACTAACTTTAAATTTTCATTTAAACTTTTGAAGGGCGTAGCAGCTTTTTTACTTTAATATATTACTAAAATTACGAGAGTATTTCTTTTTTAATCTATTGTTGTTATCTATTATTTATTCGGATTGACTCTAAAAACGGAATTAAACCACTTGCTTTTTTTATATGTGATGGGGGGGGGAGGGGGGGCAAAGCAATTTGAGTTTATTAAAGTGTAGGTTGCACACACACTTCTTAAAACCATCATGTTAACTAATAACTACGATTTTAAGAATAGAGACAATATACACATCTGATTCTATTAACTCTTTAATATATATGCTATTCATTTATTCCTAATAAATATTACCTAATACAATCGTGTATAAAGCTCGTATTTAACTTCTTATTCACATATCATATTATAAATTAGCCAAAGCAAAAAACAAAATGGAAAGCATATATCTTCTACTGTGGTATACAACAAGAACATTATTATCAGCGGCGTGCGGTAAACGTTTGAAAAGAAGTCGAAAGAGCCATGGAGTAGAGACAGGAATTTACGTCGTTTCCGTGTAATCGTTGGTCGTTAATCAAAACCCAATTAATTCAGTTCGGTCTTTGAGCGGCGGCCCCATTAAGTATTTCCAACCACGTCCGCGATAATAGCTGCACACATTAAACCACAGATCAGGTAATTTAGTAAACATAATTTGAGTAAAAACTTAATAAATGTATCTCCCCAAGTATGTATCGGTGTGTTTATACGTTTTATACACGTCATATAATATTAGAGATGTGTTAATTGCTAAAGTGGCTTTTTAACTCTTTAACATGGTTAGATGTTGTTGATATTTGTGAATATAAGGGGTGATCTAAATTCAATTCTCAATTATGTTTGGCCTTAAATAGGTAATACTGATAACAGACTAATAATAAAAGTGGCTTCTATTTCTGTTTGATGGTAGGTCTTCGATGTTCAAACTTCTTTGATTTTGTATATTGCTATGAATGTATATATTAGGGTTATGGTGCAAATGTAGATTAGTATGTTCTCCAATATGCGTGAGTTTGGCAACATGTTTCTCTTATAAACTCTCCAAAGTGTTAATATGTATAAATCATGAACTCTTTTGTTCAGGGGTTCTTTAAGAATTATACTGTTATGTGTTGTGTAGGACGGGTGTTTCAATAAAATATCAAAATAAAATTAACATAAATATTTATAATTACTGTGTCTTACATATATACCTTTATACGTAAAACGTATATGTATATATGCATGTGTTTGAGATACACACATACATTAAGTGCCATTGTCGATAATCGAACGCACAGACACCGGTGTTTCGACCTATGAGGTCTCATCAGTGTACGTGGAGATTCTCGACAATAGCTTCAAGACTTAAATCGCTGCCTATGTCATTTTTGCATGTTAAATGCAGTGAGAGTATCACAGCGACATCTAACACCCAAAAGATGACACGGAAAAAAGCGATGGCTTCTGACAGCATGTTCTGCTATACAGAGGCCTGTATGTTAATAGTGTATCTCGTGTAATAGAGCCTTAGGTGGCGTCACCAATCAAAACGAAAATGAAAAGTGTGAACACATATCTTGAAGCTATTGTCGAGAATCTCCACGTACACTGATGAGACCTCATAGGTCGAAACACCGGTGTCTGTGCGTTCGATTATCGACAATGGCACTTAATGTATGTGTGTATCTCAAACACATGCATCTATACATATACGTTTTACGTATAAAGGTATATATGTAAGACACAGTAATTATTTACTGCTTGATGTTAGTTTTAACATCCATGTGTTCACACTTTTCATTTTCATAAATATTTATTTTTGAATGACATCTATAATAACGTCATTTTTATGTTTATTCAACCTTTGTAATACCCAGTTAAAATAAGTGAACATAAAATCGAAAAATAAACTTTTATTCTTGCTGTACAAGCGGAAAAATTGATAAATAAATTTACATATATACGCACATACACAACACACAATTTGTTTTCAAAATACAATTATAATTTTTATTCATATTCCTGTTATTTCATGAAAACGAATATGAACCATAACACATTTTATTTAAGTATTTGCACGTCTAAAACAACATTATTTGTTTCACTACACATTTATTTACTTATTCAAGTAATATTAGAATTGATAAACATTATTGAACATGCTTAATCATACTTTGTCTGAACATTTTCACATGCAAAACTATGTATTGTATATCGTTTCACACTATCAATAAGGCAAAGCTGAGTTTTCTTAAGTAAAGAAATTATATATATATATTCATAAGTAACTAAATAAAATAAAATTCTACAAATTTTGATAAATGGCATTGTATGTCTACTTACTGATGTTAGCCTTAAAACTGATTAAGATAGATACCAATTACAAAATCTGATGTTGCATGTACCTTTCTTATTAATCATTAGTTACTTCATTTATTAATTTGCCTGGTTATTACATTATACCATCAGGTAGAAATTGACACGATAGTGAAGAGAGCATAATATTTATTATCGTATATACTGAAGATTATGGACACGTACAGAACATACATTATCTTTTAGGTTAAGAATATTGAGAATCAGAAATTAGTAATATAGGTATGTAATAGATGGCGCCATTGACTTTTTTTGTAACTCTTAATTAATTTTATGAAATTTACAAGTTCGAAGACACCAAATTTAGTTAAAATGCTTTGTTACTGTAATAATGACTTATTTCTTTAATGTAATTTTTATTTCCCGCACTTGTGTGAGAAAGTCAATTTTCCACATGCAAATGCAACCTCGAAATTACATTTTTTGATAAGCGAGTACAAAAAGTATTAATAATAATTCTTGATGTAAAGACGAAGGATCTTTTTGTTTACGGCATCATATGAAAACTTATGTTTGGTATCTCGAAAAGAACAAAGGATTTTGCATTAATTCAAACAGGAATGTAGGTAACGTAGGTACCTGTAAAGTAAAGATGTGTGCGGAACGCACACACAGATGCGTAATGACGAACGTCATGCTATACATCTCCTAGATGACATTATAGTATCAATCTTGTGTTCTATGTTAAATAAATATTTAAGAACGTTAATTATTGTTTAATTACACGTTACAGTACCTACGTCACATGTGCGCGAGTTATAGATAAGTGGGCACGTTACACGAATCGCCTTTGAATTCATTCAAGTGTTTGAATCAAATCAGTGTTAGCATGTTAATGTTATAAATAATTATTATGTTTTTGCATTAAATTGAATACAAAGGATTAATTAAGTTTTCGTTGGGAGTATTTTCTTACAATTCAAATTACACCTCTCCGTAAGCCCCTTTAAATGTTAAGTCTTAAAAAATATAGAAAAGTACTGCAAACAATAACTTTAAATCTTTGACAAATAACTAGACTAGAAGTTACGTCATCGATGAATATTAGGAATGAGAACGGTCCAAGCACAGACCCCGGGGGTAGTCTACTAGGCGTTCTATTTTAAATTGATCTACAATCTTTAAAATGTTATAGACTAGCAATCCGTTATCTAAAAGTGATGAAAAAGATTAATTGACTTTTTTTCAAATAAGACATTGCAAGAAAACTATTAACTATTTTCATAGAAAATATGGTTGTGTACCTGTAGCACTAAGAAATGCAGAGAAACAACGCAGATTAATGTAGTTAATGTTGCGTTGGTTAGATGAAAGCATTTGTATACATCAAAGAGTTTTGTACGAGTGTGATGTTTGTGGCGGCGTTTACGTTTCCCTCTTAAAAAAAGAGAAAAGCAAAAACATCTAAACGTTTTCGACAATAAAAACGAGCTTTATTTAATCATTATATTCATCATCTCTTTTGTTTTATATCCTCTCCATTCATTCGCCTCTATCCGCAAATAGGATAAAGGCTATTTTACGCACGAACAAATAAATAAAATTCGCCCGAAACCAGACATATCAAACGAAAATTTATATTCATGTCATGCAGACAAATAAATGGAATTATAAGCGATTTTATCGTTTTCAAATTGACATTGGCACGAAATGAAAGAAATAATTTGTTGTTCATATTTATATGCATTTACGGATATTCCACTTGCTCTAAAGTTTTCAATTTGATTGTTAAAATTTCGACGAGATATATAAATATGATTAAATGCTCGTAAGGTATTTAATGTCGCAGAAATATTTCCTCAACATAATGACAAACATTTGTAGTTTTACATAATTAGATATCTCCTATATTGAAATTGTAGATATATCGATACAGTTACATTATGACAGAAATTAAAGGGTGTAGAGGTAGTGGCTTCATTTAAGTGATGAAATAATGTTGACTGCAGACTTTCAAACAGAAATCGACTCAAAGAATTAAGATATATATATATATATATATATATATATATATATATATATATATATATATATATATATATATATTGACACGGTTTGGATAACCATGCCATATATTATATATATAATTTTATACGTGTTCTTATATAACTATTTAACAAGTATATATACAAATATTCATAAAATTAATACTTATAAAATTAAAAAGTATAGTCACGGTTATTATTTTCACTCTGTATAATGGTAGAATGTTCATTTTTCTTTCTTCAAACCAATTATTGTAAAATCTGGAGGGAAGAAAACAGAGATATTAGTTATTGTTTAAAAATGAAAATTTTAAATATAAATTTGTACAAAATTGTTTAATTAAAGTTGATAGGTGAAGTCAATGATGATAATTTATTGGGTATTAACAATATTTAATCTTGAATTAAGATTCGCGGCTTTATTTAAAATAAGGAACTTGATAGTTTGTTTTGACAGTTTTGAGAAATATGATTTAAAATCGATATATAATGTGTTATAGAGATATAAAAATCAAGGTATGATAATATAAAATGAATTAAATGATGTGTATTCTATAAGCTAAAATGAAGATAAACAGTCTTACAAGAGTTTAACAGAATTATTTTGAATAAAAAGAATAGGTGGTGTTTTTTGATTGGATTAGAAAATTTTAAAAAATGTCGTCAAGGTAATGTTGAAAACAAATAAAAATGATTATTATAATTCTTAATTCTATACGGGTATAGAATTTCGGTGTTACTTAAATAACATTTAAATTTACACATATTGTAAGATTTTCTAGTATTTAAAGTGTTGGTATTGTATTATTTAACTTTAACGCGAATATATAATTGTTTATAATTTCCAACTTAATGTGGAGATTAAAGTTCACAAGCAATCACTAATTGTGTGTTAAGTGGTTTAATTTGAACAGTGGAAATATTGAGAAGATTTGTGATAAAATATAAAAGAAAACTTAACCCATAAATCATAAAATATTGTTACGAGCCAGTCCATAGAGGGGTACTTTCCAGTCAAAAGAGTCCAGAGAGGTAGTTTCCAGTCCAGATAACAATTCCAGAGAGAAGAAGCGATTCTGATACTGTACGTGTATATTGACGAAGGATTTGCATCAAATTAATTGTGGTGGTAATTATTAGAACACATTGTTACCTGCATTCTGCGTGCGCATCAGTAATTTAGGTATTTTTTTTTGTAATTTTTTGAATTAAGGCAATCTTGGCGCCTTTCCTTCAGCCACTTTAAGTTTAATAGTGAGCTTTTGCCTATATGAGAGTCGCTAAAGTCTTTCTTTGAGTTCATAGGTGATAAAAGCAGTCGTCTTTGTGAGGTAGCTTAGCCACCTACTTAGTTATGGGATTCAAAACGTCTTTACATAGTAGTGCTCCGTAGAGAGTGTCGTTTGATACAGTTATTCTGACGAAGGGGCCCCCTGTGGGGGGGGGGATTGCGTCGAACAGTGGTGACTGTTTTTCTGAAGCGAGGTCCCATTACATCTAACAATAATATTTAGTTTGGTAAATATGAGTTTCTATAGTTTGTTTTAATATATTAGCTGAATTTAAATTCGTTGGATTTTTAGGATATTTGCGATGTTTAAAATGAAACATTAATATCAAAGAATTATATTAAAAATATCGTCTGAAGTAGGTACGTTATTTTATGTAAATTTCGGTAGCAGATTTTAGTAATTTAATTTTCAAGCAATATTTTGACTGAATTAATTTTCGAAAATAAATCAATGGGGTAGGTAATATGTAAATACTCTAAATAAACTTTTGCACCTACCTTTAATATAATAATGTTATCGTGTTGAGAAATTTAAATTTTTTGTATAAGACTTTATAAGTTAGGGAGATCAGTAAGAAAATCCATTTTCTTTAATCTCACCTTCATAATTTTTCAGTTGGCGTGTCGAATAATAATTAGTGTTTTAAATTTAATATCTGATGGATTTTAACATAATAATAAGATTCTGTATTTGTCACAAACGTGATTCTTTTTTATTTCATATAGTTTGTTGCGTGCTTTTGGCACTTCACAAGAAATGACTAATTTAATTTCAAAATGCTAAATAATATCTGTTTACTTAAATTAGCAATTATTAAATTACTTAAGAATTCCAAATTAATTGTAATATCATTCTTTTGGCTCATACTGTATGCATTATTCATTTCTAATACGCAAAATCGTATTTCAATTTTAAAATACATGTATTGCAATTCCCACAGCCAAGCTTGTTCAATTTCTTGATGAGATCATTCGTTATATCTTATTTTCAAATACGTAGTTATTTCTTAAAAATAACATCTGAATAACCACGTTTATAAATTAAAGTAAAATTCTTTTTATAAAGTAAATATTAGAGTCACGTACACCAATTTTTCTCAAATATCCCTTTGTATGACACGATGAGAATGGAATGTTAGTGTGTTCGCATAATTTTTTTTTTGGTGCGACTGCTAGGCACCGTATCGTAAAAGCCAAGGGAATAAAATCGAATTCTCTGGAAGGTTCTAGAACCCGGAAACAAGCGTTGACGCGTGTTTTCACCCCACTCCGAAGGTACTAATAAAAAGGCAAGAATGCTTAAAATTATAATGATTATTAACCGCATAGTGACAGTCGACACAACTGAGTAATTTCAAGTGTGGACCGTTGGTCCGGTCGGTGATCATCAGATGCTTGATAAGTAGTTCTGTACCGAGGTGAATGTTAAGATTGTTTCCCTAGAATACGTAATATAGCTGTACCAAGCTCGTCAAGTGACGATTTAGCGTGCCTAGTGGTTTTAAATTATCGAAAGATCTTTAGTCCAGTCTAAGGGAAGATTGGCCGATCCCGATAATTCCCCTTATGTGGAATTTGAAGCAATCTTGGTGTTGAGCCATTGCCGTCGGACTACGTCCTTAGTCAAGCTACCGAAGAAGTCTACCTTTTCTTCGCGGAAACTCATCGATCCTCCGACCTCGACCTCGGCATCCACGGTTATTATATTATCTGCACAAGCCAAGGTAATTTAAATATTGTTTGTGTCTCAGAGCGCTTAAAAATTATTGTACCGTCGCTAAAGCAAAATCAAAGGCCATTCTTTCTGGCTCTGTAACGATAAATCTGTATTAGACAGTTCCGTCGGATAACGTCAAACTAGCTTTGAGGGTTAATCCATATTTCTTTATTCACATTGTTATTTGAATAATCACAATATTGTTAAATAATGGTATTAATCTAAAATTTCGAGTTCGTCATCATAATCTTTGTTAATATTACTTGTAATACCATAACCTTAAGTTAATATTTTAAAAATTACTATAATAATTATTTATTTTGTCATAATAATACATGCATTAGTTGTTATATTTTGATCTAAATTCGATGTCCGATCTTAATTTAATGTTTGTATATTCAACTCTGATATTGTAATACCTTATATATGTTAATGTTTATGGAATAATTATATCTCCGTCTGGCCAGATTATCGACTTGAATTGTGTACTCTGATATGGCATGTTGAAAAAAAAATCTGTTTATTATTATTGAATGTTCATTGTACCTTTTTTAAATTATTTCATGTAATAAATATTGTTAAGTTTACGGCACTTGTGTTATAAATTAATTATTCCTCGTTCCTTGTGGTGACTCAACAAGCTCGGTGAATGTTTCTTACTTTCTTTCACTAATATACCTAGAGCCACGATGTGCTAATTCTAGTGATAATAAAAAAATAACGATTACATAAGTCAAAGTAAGTGGCGCTCAACAATAACTTAATAAATAATCACAGGATCATTCAAGTAAGCATTTAGCCATCTAAGAGAATCAACACCTGTTACCTGGGGAACCATTGACTGGAATTGTAAAGCATAAGACTAAGGTATGTGAGTTTTGTCATTAAATTAGATATACGCATTCACTCCTTGTTAGTTCAATTATTAGTCATATAGGTTCTATTGCGATAATAAGTATTAAACGACCCTGAGATACTGGATGCAGACTGTGCTGGTGGGCCAATCACTCTGTTCTCGCATCCAGTACCGTTGCTGATTGGAAAATAATTATTTAACAAATCATTTAACCATTTATTACCTTAAACCATTTATATAGCAACAAATTAGCAACAAGTTTCAATATTTTTCTTTATCAAAAAATAGAGATTGTGAAAATAATTTATCAATAATTAATTTCTGTAAATCTTCCGGGGTATTCATTTATTTTATATATGACCCCTTACTGATATGCGACATTTTTTAATGTTATCTCCTGTAAGATTTATGTAAGCTTACTCGGACTACAGTGTTACTATGGTGTAATTGAATATTTGTTTTCTTTATGTATGTAGGGTGAAGCGTTCCTATTGTTTGTCCAAATATAAATAATTGTGCTCTTGTTTTGGGATCAAATAAAGCAATTAAAACTTAGTTTTTCTGTTTCTACTTAACTAATCTGAATATTTGTTATTTGAATTTTATCATTTGTTTGTTGTTGGTCTACTATTTTGCACAAACTTCTTTACCGCCTCCTCACGCCTCTTTATTTAACGTCAAGGATTCCCTATTGCCGCTCAAGTCGCCGATTCTAATATGGTGGCACAATTAACATCCTAAGAGTCACAGCAAGGGGCAAACCAAACACTGTGGGTGGGGAGAGTACAAGGGTTCCTTTTAAAAATTGTCGTAATTAATTAACTTTATACTGCTTATACATATTATATATTAATAACTCAACTGAGTTAAGCAAGTTTTCACAATCTGTATTAAAGCTTAATTATGGTGTATATAAAGTTATTAAATGTCTCAAGCTGTTTGTTGCATAAATACAACAAATTAATAACAAAAAATTAATTAAAAAGTATTATGCATCCTTTTAAAAAATACATTTACTTTTTAAATGAAACAAATAATGGTAGATGCATTTACATAAAAGGATGATGATAATAAAAATAAAAACTCCTTAATTACACTATTCAATTTTAAAGAGTTAAGTACAAAAAACATCCCATCGAGACACTTCTTATCTTAATGGGAATAAAACTTTAGTGTTATGCTCCTTTTTTTTTAAATCTCTAAACACTAAATGCGTTCATTTTCTCAAAACAAAACGGATAAAAACGCTAGGGGCAACAAGAAATATTCGAAAACTTCGAACAATTCGTTTTGTTTAATCGTCATTTTAGTATCTTCACACACACGACGAAAAACCGAGGCGATGGTAAACACAAGAAACATATCTTCTTCCTCTCTTGGCATATGCTAGATTTACTGTGAACCACACATTTCAACTATTATTTACGAGACGATAGGAACATTAAAGCGATAACTTGAAACTTTTTCGGTTGTTTTTTCCCTTTTTCTCTTAATAGCACCGCATTACACCCTGATGTCCTTTTAAGTGAAGTTTCTAATACAATTTATTTGTGACATCTCATCAAATGAAACACTTAAAATGAAATTAAGGAAGAAGAATATACATACATATGTGCATTATATAAGCTATGGGCATAACATTCTCATTCCAATAATTCTTTTCCCAATATAAAATTACAGGACTTTTAGATTAAAGTTTCTGATTTCGATTATGTTTATTATCTATATAATAAATATTGAATTCCATATTTATTTCATCCTAAATCACGCCGGACAGATATGTGAACATGTTAACAAAAATATTTATATTATGCTGTTGGAAATATTTAGAAATTGTATTTAAGATATTTATGCTCAGCGAAATTGAAAGAGCAACTAATGTAAACAATAATTGTTAAAACTGGAGAATTTCTTTACATAATATTTGTAGTGTGCTGTGTCAGTACAGACTAGATTAGTAACTAAGTAAGCAGTGGCATAATGTCATATATAAGTTGGGGTACGTTCCGAGTGAAGGAATGGTAACAAAAATTTGAATTTTATATTCACGAAATGCCAAATAACAAAAACTGAAGGTTTACTTCCATTTACCACATCATAGTATTGACTTACGACGTAGTTGATGACTAGTTCTGCTAGTATCAATATCTTCTGAAAATAACATGAGCTGTGTAATTATATTAGCATGATTCATAGAGAGTTACCCCAAGCACTCTTACCACAAAGAACAGTATTTTAAATTTTACTACACGCAAAGTTAATTATATTTATATTATTTGAATTTAAATGCGTGTATGAGTGAAAGTAAGTTGGTCCTACGTATTACATTGTAGTTGTTTTCTTTTTGTATTGATACCCTCAATTTCACTAGTTTAATTAATTACTCAATAATAATAATAATAATAATTATTACTTATATTTCGTTACTATAATATTTGTTCAACGTTTCGCGTTTTAACATATCAATAATTGAGGAATTGTATAGCAGTAGGTTTAGTATTTGTTTGACCGAAATTTAATTGACAATTCTGGTGGTAATATATATGTAGACATTCCATCGACTCTTTTAATTTCATGGAAGTTTATTTTTGACGTTTGTTGATGTTAGAAGCATTGATTTTACTTTTAAGTGAGACATCCATTGTGCATCATTTACATCTTATAGCAAATACATGTTCTCTCTTGGGTGTGACATTTGTGTCCAGTACCTCTCAACAAGCCTCATGATTGAGTAGAGCATACAGGGTATTCGATATACAGTGTGGAAACTACTATGGAATAAATTCAGTAACTTACAAACTAATGAGCAATGACATTTGTCGAAAACGCTGAAACAGGTCAATTTTTATTTTAAATTGCGCACGTTTTAAATCGCTGCACCTATTAGTGACGTCATCTTCTTTAGAGCTGTGACGTCATACGCATTTTTTTAAATAGAATGCTATGTTTTTTTATAAATTCGTAGATAGTAATATTAAATACCTTTTCAATGAACTAACACAAGTTAACTTTATTTTCTACAATTTTTGAGATTTTTACATTTTTACGTTCCAACCACAACAACAACAATTATAAAAACGTCAAAGTTTACTAATTTATTCTTTTTTGATCAAAGCAAAATTACTATCTTTCTTGTATTCTACTACCGTCACGTGCTATCAATTTCATCACACAGTTTTTTCGTGTTTTTCTTTTTTTAGTTTTTTATTTTTTTTAAATGTAAAACTCTCAAAAACTGTTGAAAAGAAAGCTAACTTGTGTTAGTTCATTGAAAAGGTATTTAATAGTACTATCTACGAATTTATAAAAAAATATAGCATTCTCTTAAAAAAAATGCGTATGACGTCACAGCTCTAAAGAAGATGACGTCACTAATAGGTGCAGTGATTTAAAACCAGCGCAATTTAAAATAAAAATTGACCTGATTCAGCGTTTTCGACAAATGTCATTAGTTTGTAAGTTACTGAATTTATTCCATAAGTGGTTTCCACACTGTATACAACTTCATGGTGGTGGTGCTTCGTTGACCATTAGATGTAGGTTTAAAACCCACTCGTTCCACAGTGGGACCAAATCCAGAAAAGCTGGCCAAAATTAAACAAATTTCTCTGATGAGGTAAAACTCAGTACTTGGGGGTTCTTAGGGTCGCTTATCACAAACCTGAAGACAGAATTTTAAACAACTAAATGGCTAATCCGATGTGGCAAAAAGATTTTTAAAAAATTGAATAAATCTGCCTGAAATTTAGTATTTAGTAGCATTTTTGGGGCGTTGATAACAAATCCGAAGTTGAAATTTTAAAAAATAAAATAGCGAATCAAATATGGCGCAAAGATTTTTCAAAAATTGATGAAACCTGTGTGAAATTCAGTACTCTATTTTTTTGAGGGAGCTCATCACGAATCCAAAGTCGCTTTGTATTAAATGTTAAAAATTCAGAAGAATGCGTCCTTCGTCACAAAAAATAGCACCAATAGCAAGTGCGCAGATGTGCGCAGCATTTTATTGTTGTTTATGTTAGAGATCAGTCTAATCTACAATCTCCAACAGAACTGGATGTAAAACTCTGTAAAACTTTTCTCTACGAATTTATAACCCTCCGTTGCAAATGACATCACATAACTTACTATTTCAGATTTCACAATACGCGACGATGTGCTAGTTACTGTTACCCATTACTAAAGCCATTTTTCTTTCGGTGTGGGAAAATACGTTTATTTGGAAATGTTCGAAATATGACTTGCATAGGATAATATGATTAATTGAAAATTGTCATTTTTTGACAATCAGTCAGAATTTTATAATTTTCCAGTGACAGATGTGTTTCTAATCAGTATTAATGTTATTATTAATTTACCTTCATTAAAGTAAGTGGTAGTTACTGTTGTTTTGTTGATTTAAAATACCGTGGGTGAATCCTTTCAAATTCGAATCGGTAACAATTTGGCGCCCAACGTGGGGCAGAATTTTTTTGTTTTAGAAGTACAGAAATTCTCAGTGCAGAAAGCATTGACGAACCCAGAAGAAAAATGGCTTTAGTAATGGGTAACATTACTTCCAGCTTTCGACTCTGTTTTGCAAGTTTTAAAATATATATATTTTTTACGAATTTGACGTCCACTTCTATAGCGCGTTGCGTATTCGACTACAAGCGCTGTACCTGTTCTTAGATCGAAGGTCACTTTAGAACTGGCACACAATAGCAGGTAAACGGGATCTAACTCCCCACATACCGCATTTCGATCCTGACACTACCTGATTCATTAATCAACGCGGAAATAAAATTTTCATTTTTGGAATTTTGCCCAGCTTTTCGGGATTTTGCCCCACTGTGCATCCCCTGCAAAGAATAGCGGTTCGAGCATACATGTGTTCACGACCAAGTCGGTATCTGTATTTTGTGAAATAAAGCGCAATGCTAATACAGGTAAAATATTCGAATTCTAAGAACTACTATCTAAATTTTATTAAAAGTATAAAAGTTTTTTTTCAGCAATAGAGCCACGCCTGCGCCTATTAATTGCAAGGTTGTAGCAAGATAAATGGTAGAGACAGGAGACAAAAACCCAAATCTGGCACCCTGATATGCATAAAGATATAGAATGAAGAAGAAGAATTTTATACTAAACTGGAATATATTTAGAGGTTGGTCGTCAATAATTTGGATTATCGTTGATTTAAATGCATCGAGGTGGAAAATTCAACATAATTTTAAAACTAAGCCTTATTTTTTATGTTATAACAAGAAACCTTCTAAAGCATCCACGTATATATGAAATATGTTCGGTAAATTGATACAACCGTGTAGATATTAGAAGCTTGGCTTGCCTATTATACTGTCAGAGTTTTGCTTCTATGGCACAGTGTGATTGTATGTACGTGTGGCTATCCACGAACACCACCACTATCCTTTTCTTGTTAGCTGTGGTGTTATTAGCGGTGTATATAGCGGAGGAGAGAACTCGTGTCATCTCACACGCACACACACACACTAACGCAAAGCATAATACGCACGCATGCTTGCCTGCTAACGTTATGTAATTTATATAAAACAAGATATCCTTGTCGCTGGCAACATATATCGCCGTCAAAGTCGCGCAATTAGTCTTTGTCACCCCACTGACAGATTAATAAAGGAAGATTGATTGCGTTTCACTCATTAAGTATCTGATCGTGCGGTGGTAACGTTATTATAAACGTTCAGTCATTTATTCAACGCATATACGGGCAGGCAAAACATAACGTATGGCATTAATTCCTATCCAAAGACATAAATACATACATCTACAATGCACACACAAATAAACAAAACGTCAAGTACACTTCTGAGATAAAAAGAACACTCCACACATAGACGCATACATGGTTGGTACATGTGTATGTTAATGTATATTTGTACAGTAAGAAAACAGAACAATGAAATCTAACCTAGATCTTGATTGAGCCGTAATTTTTCCTTTAATATAAATCGCTTCTCTTCAATGCACACACACATGCTTCTAAATGACAAAAATAATAAAGTTTGTATGTTATTACATAATTTGAATGTGATTGATCATGATCCACGCAGCCGCCATGGTCTTTTAGCGATTAATACGTTTTGCAATTTCCACTACTGCTTGAATTCAAAATTAATTGTCATATTTGAAAATTATCGACATGTACTAACCAACTTTAACATAGTATGAATTGGTTATTAATGCTATTTCATCATATTGGCATGATATAGTAGTGCGACAAATAAGTTTTAAGCCTGGCCATGGGAAAAATCATTGAAACAAGAAATCAAAATATTTTAATTTTTTTATTCAAAATATTCTCATCGAGTATACGCTTTTTGCAGCGATTAAACAGTGACAGAAATGCGTGTTCCAGATCATTTTGTAGAATTGCCTCCAGTGCTTGTGTTGTAGCTGTTTTGATGGTCGAAATATCATTAAAAAACAACCTTTCAACTTGAATTTCAATTTTGGAAATGGAGAGAAAACCCACGGCGCCAAATGAGGCGAATACGGCGGATGATCCAACACCAACAGACGTGATTTCGAGGCAATAATTGACGAACAGTGAGTGAGTTACTCGGTGAATTATCATGCAACAGACACCAGGTCTCTGGATCACGATATTCGAATCGAATGCGACGGATTCTGGCCATTAGGTACTTCAAAGTTTGGCATAATATGCGCCAATAATTGTTTCTCCAGTTGAGACAATGTAACGAGCATTGTTTTGATTTTTGATGGAAGAATACCGTGTTTTTTTTGGAAAACTCTCATACGTATAAGAAAGTCGTGTGGTGGCCACACCTCACTATTTATTGTGAAATTTATAGTTATACTAGCTGACCCGGCAAACGTTGTTTTGCCATATAAATTATTTCTAGTGAATATATTTCGTAGTCTAATAAAAAATATATAACTTATTGTAAGTGAGTGGGGATGTGGTATATGACTGAAAGAGGAATGGAGCGCTGTGAAAGATGACGGCTTATAAAAATAACAAAACACCAATCATTCATTTTTTGAATTTATTGTACTTTTATTATCTTAACTAATAAATTTCTAATCACATCTCTATCACAAATAATGACAATTAAAAAAAAGTCTCTTAGTGCAATGGAGTGTACGATATTTTTAGTGAGTCCATCTTCAGCCAACACAAACAAACTGGATGGTCTACCCACGCGAGAACATGCCACGTATAATTGTCCGTGTGAAAAACACGGTGTGCCCAAATCTAAGCCACAAACAGACATCGTTTGGCCTTGATGAGAATATACTTAATGTGAGGGTTGCACTGAGAAAGTAAAATAAAGTATAAGCGTCACTGCTACTATCGACGCACAATCAATAATAATGGCCGAAAACGGTTTAGGCCCTAAACTTTAGTGAGTGAGAGAAAGCTTATTGTGTGAGAAAGACAGGAGACCGGCTGCGTTCTCATCCCTACTCTGTACTGTTTACGGGGTGAGAAGTGACGCCGGTAGACGCCTGGCGGGAATAACTGATCGAGTGGTAACTGATCAATTATCGATCGCCGAGAGTAGAAAATTATTAAAGTACTAATATCGCTATTAAAAAATATGGGTTGGTGGTAGAAGGGTGAAAAGTTAGGGTTGTATGTATTTTTTAATGCCGAATCATAAAAAAATTAAAATACAATATTTTGTCCAAAAAACAAAAAAAAATTTTTTGGGGTGGACCACCCTTATCACTTAGGGGTATGAAAAATAGTTTACGTCCTATTCTCAGACCTGCTGAATATACACACAAAATTTCATAAGAATCGGTCAAGCC
The DNA here is from genome assembly GCA_963170755.1 of Amphimallon solstitiale. Lineage (NCBI taxonomy): Eukaryota > Metazoa > Arthropoda > Insecta > Coleoptera > Scarabaeidae > Amphimallon > Amphimallon solstitiale. The sequence continues at coordinate 34,472,716 of OY720681.1, read as the reverse complement.
GTTTCGGAGCAGTTTTGTGACAAACACTATGTATGACACGAGAATTTTACATATTAGATTTTTGTTGAGACTTTTTGTTTGCTATTATTAGAGCATTTTCAAAATTCAATACTTTTGCAACATATGTATTTCTTGTATTTTCTTTGTGTTTTATGTATTGTGTTTGATAGCACATAAAATCTAATTATATACCATCTTTGGTGGTCTTTTTCAGTCACAAATACATCTATTAACTTACTCTGTGCGTGCACAAATTGCCTGTGGATTCGGCCATTTCGCTTTATAGTACCATATAGAATTTTGAAGACATTTCGTTTTGACGACAATCAGAATTTCATTCATTTAGTATGACTACAGTAATTATTACACGAATATCTGTAGTGGTTGAAAATTCCCACCAGATAAGTACTATTTCAACATTTTTCGGTTTGATATATAAAAGGTATTTCTTCTTGAATTCAATGTATGAAATGCCACGTCGCTTCACAATAGAGTATCAGCGCTGTTCGGCATCCAGTTTATTATTTACCATCATTGTCATTATTAGTAATCAGTAATCCTTTCACGGTACCGTGACTCGGCAGTCACTTTTCACACCCGCCGAACAAAACAGTTTGCCGCGGTCTCCCTTTCCACATCTGACACGTCGCACAATACAGCACCGGGACACCCCACGACTTCGACCACGGCGATGACTATGACGCAGCTTAAGTTCCCGTCGTGAATTCCTCTCGGCGATGATATTCCCCCATAGTATACATACATACTATGTGTTCTTCGTGCATAGAATCTACGATCGACGACGATTCATTGTGTCCTATCTGCCATAACCGAAACGGCTGGGATCTAGATGGTGGGACCTCCTGCAGAGGATGTCATTAAATCCTTCGGTTTTGGTAGGGGCCTTCCGACGGTGTCGTAGAATGGCACCGTTGCGTTGGACCATTGTTATCACTCTGCGGTTGTAAATTATACGCTCTCCTTGTATCGATCTCTCGGGGCCTTTTCATTAGACAACCATCCTGTTCGCTTTTATTATGGCCCCTTGTGATGTGTTGTGTTGTGCGTGTTCCTTCTTCTGCAGTTGCTAGTTATTCTTGTTACACGGTGTATAAAACCGGGTCATGCCGACCATTTGTGACAGATGATCGGGAGACTTGATTACCTCTTTCCTTATACCTTTTTTTCATCACAATGAATGCGAAACATTTTTAAGGTGGTACAGCACAATGGCACGTTGTCGATACTTGATTTTTTTAAGCTACGTTGGTGGCAGTTTTAAATTCGCCAGGCTTTGTGTTGCATTGCATTGCATTGGAAATATGAGGTCTTGTCCTTATTCGGTTCCAGCGAAGCTTCACTTTTAATCTAGTGACATTGGATTATATTGATGATGAATATGTGGGATTTATTCTTTAATTTGTATTCTATTGTTGGTAGTAGCAGTAGCAGGGGCTTTGTATAAAGCTTTGCATTTTAGAAGTATACAGAGTTATTGAAATTTATCCGAAATAATTTCAACCAAATTTCAAATAATATTTTATTAGTTTTAAGAAAGTTATTAACATAAGATATTAGGCAACATCGTACAGTCGAAATCGTGCCCTTAGATTAGGGGGGCTACTGAGACATCATCTGCTTTTATTGATTTTATGGATAAAGCTAAATTTTCTGAAATTGCGAAGAAAATCCGTTTTTTTTTTGCAGATGATTGGGGCCAAAACAAAAATAGTCATGTCGTACATACATGTTTTGGCTCCATAAGTTTTCAGGTGAAAAATTACGGGAAATACAAATTATATTTCCAATCACAGGCCGCTCCTACTTTTCCGCCGATCGTATCTTTAGACGCATCGAAAAAATATTATGATCTTACAGTATCACAAAAACTGCAGATGCATATTCACTGGGAGCTCTACACCAAATAGGGTACCAGAACATGCTTCCGACTGAAAATTGCTTGATATCAAAAATAATAAGTTTTTGTGGCTCAAAAAACTTCTTGTCGACGATTTTTTTTAAAAAAAATGTTACTACCAATAATATTTTGGTGAAAAGTGAAGTACTATATTGCAATTCAGATGAGATAAAAAATTCCAATTGCTACTAAAACCACGCGCGCGATTCAACCAAGTAGACTTACCGGGGCTACCTTTGGATCATAAGATAAAGAAAAAAATTAGACAGTTTGAGGAATTTAGTGGAATCATTATCTGGAGAAAATTGGAACAATGATTCGGAGTTGGAATGGGTTCCAATTTTTGCAAAGTACTGTGAAGATGAGAAACGGAAGAAATGAAGAATGTGAGTGCAACGAAATGGAAGAAGTTAATTTTATTTAAAGATTATAATTGATTTTTTTTAAATTACTATATCAAAAAAGCTACGAGGGCATATTTTTATGTTATCTACCTAGCCATGAAACAAAAGAGTGACGATGTCAAACAAATTATTGAAAAATTGCTCTCACTGTTAGAAGTACATGTGCTAAGTTGTGTTTGGTTTATGCTGTGCATAAAGATTTGAGACGGTCCATTTCTCGATAAAATGAGTGAAACTAAAGTTGAACATCGCAGCGTAATAAAGTTCCTGACAAAGGAAGGCAATGGTCCAAAAGCAATTCATAAAAGAATGGTTGCTGTATATGGAAAAGATACACCATCTTATTTCCAAGTAAAATATTGGTCTAAACTCTTTCGATGGGGCCGAGAGTCAATAAATGATGACCCAAAGTCCAGAAGCTCGAACTGAAAACATTGTGCGAAAAGTCGTGGTACTGAAAGATCGGCGTGTAAAGATCTCTGTCATTGCCAATGAAGTCTGTATATCCGAAATAAGTGTTCTCAAAATTTTGCATGACGATTTGGGTATGAAGAAGGTGTCTGCACGGTGGATACCTAGATTGCTTACACCTGAACAAAAACTGTGCAGAAAAGAAGTTTCTCAAGAAAATTTGGTCAATTTGGAGAGGGACAAAACATTTTAATCTCGAATTATTACCGGGGATGAGACTTGAGTATATTACTGGGACCCTCCTACTATACAAGAATCCATGCAGTGGGTTCATAAGGGCTCTCCACCACCAAAAAAGGCCAAGACACAATTTTCTGGAAAAAAATTGATGGCAACTGTTTTCTGAAGGAGTTTTTCTTATTGAATATATGCCGAGAGGGTCTACCATAAATGCAGAGGCCAACGGAAACACAATTAGAAATTTACAAACTGCTCTAGAGGAAAAACGCCCGCATTCTTATCCACAAAAAAACTTGTTCCTGCACGACAATTGTCGGATTCATAAGGCAAACAAAGTTCAGCAGATAATCAATGACTGTGGGTTTATAGAGTTAAGGCATCCACCTTATAGCTCCGACCTAGCTCCGTCAGACTGCCTCTTATTCAAAAATTTAAAAAATCATCTCAGAGGAAAGCGTTTTGCTTCTGATGAAGAACTGAAAGAAGCTGTTGAAGAATATTTTGCGGGGTTACCGAAGCAATTTTTTTCTGAGGGTATGGGGCAACTGGAAAAAAGATGGAATAAGTGTATTAGTGTTGAAGGGAGTTATGTAGAAAAATAATTATTTTTGTTCTCTTATGTGCTTTTTTTCATGGCTAGGTAGATAACATAAAAATACGCCCTCGTATTTGAGAGACAATCAAAACCCTCTTTGTCCACTACCGCAGAATACACAAGAACGCCTTTGTTGACCACGCGAATATATTGTGTACATATATATCATGTCGGTAAACTTTTCCAGGGGCACAACGAACAAACCAAAAAAAGAATTATGCATATCCATCTTTCGAATAGTCAGTTATGGTTTTGAGTTCACACAAAAATTTTATAGAAAAATCACTTTCAATTTTTCCAGAATTTTGCAATTTTCTGGACAACGTTTCTAATTTTTGCTTTTCTAAAAACCTTGTTCGGACTATTACCATATTTCTTTAAAAAAATTATCTAAATCGGTCCAGCCGATCTCAAGTAATGCCCTTACCAACGAATTGCATTTCAATTTTATTTATATAGCTTAAAATTGGTCTTTCTAAAAACTCGTCACGTTTATCATTGTTTTATTCGGTTCACACTATCGATTGCATACCCTGTTTTGATTTGTTTTTAGTATACAATTGCTTTAGTTTTATTATTAAATAATGAGGGTGCTTTAATAAATTAGTTTGTTTCAAAGTTTACTTCTATTAACATTTTTAGTTATAAATGGAAAAATAAAATAAGAAAAAAAATCGTAACAGACAATTCTGATACTAACTTATATCCACATACAACTGGCGACAACATATGTCCCAAACTGTAAATCACGTCCGAATGGACCTTATACTTCCGCGTGGTTATATTTCTTTACTACCGACTGCCCTCGAAACACCATCGTTGGATAGCCATCCTTTCGCATACCCATTTATTTGTTTCTTCCGGTTGCTCTGATATTACTTTTTCAGCGGCAATGTTAAGACACCATCTTTCCCTAACAACTTCTCGTAAAAATACACTAAATGGAATTTCTCATCCTTTTACGGTGATTCGGTGTATAGGTTTTTATATTCTGCGGCAAGTGGTGCAACTGTGGTGGCAGTAGTGGTGGACCTTGTGTTCCCGAATAATACGCCGCAGTAGATTTGCCATAGAAATGGTCTCGATAATGATCCGGTGGAATTTTTATTAAACAACCACGTACAGTTTGGGAGTATTGATATTGCCTGGCGATTGCCGCTGGAGAAAATTAAGTTTTCCGAATATGTGCAAATTATCAATTGTGACCGTAATAGGGGGGGGGGATGCGGTTATTAAAAGAGGACTGCTACCGGTTAGGGAGAGAATGATTATAATTGTATTTAATTAAATAGAATTATTTTGTGTGTGTTTACTGACAGATCATGCTAAGGACATAAACTTGAATGAACACTGATTCTACTTCTAATTATTTCTTATTTGACTAAAATTATTGGTCTGTGAAGCTAACAGTAAAAAAAAAAAACAAAAAACAATAAATACAAAACAATAAGAGAAAGCAAGGAAAATATAATTTTAAATTATGTGGAAGTCAGAAAATAGATCTTTGTATCCAATTTAACTACATATACTAAAGAAGATGACTTTACTACCTATCTAAAACAGAATAAGATATCAGTATTTGCGTATGTATACAGAATAAATTCAAAGCAGCATTTAAGGCTGCTGTTAAATTTGACGATATATGGACGGTAAATTTAAATGTTAAGGGAATACAACACCGTTTTGAAAAGAGCCTCATCGTTACGGAAAACAATAAGTTAGGTCCGAAGAGTTCGTATATTCACAAAATTAAATCACATGTTTGTCTAATGATTCTTTCAAGATGATCAAGATTTAGAAATGGCCTCTGACGGTATACCTTTCCTTTTAAGTAGCCCCACAAAAAATGTCTAGAGGGGTAATGTCTGGAGACCTTGGAGGCCAAAGAAACTCCTTGTTTCTCCCGATCGCTTTTCTGTTAAATGTGTGGAGGAGAAATTCCAGAATATTTCTGTGACAGTGACATGGTGCTCCATCCTGTTGGTACCATATTTTTCCTAGTTCATTTAGTGGTAGTTCATTAAGAAAGTCAGACAACTGATTATTTAAAAATTGTAGATATCTTCCACCATTCATGTTATTTCGAAAAAAGAATGGTCCAACAATTCTGTCTTTGTAAATGCCATACCATACATTAGTTTTAAATGAATACTGATCTCTGGTTGGACATGGAAATTTGGATTGACATCGCTCCACCATCGACAATTTGGCGAACTTACTGTACCGTTAGACGTAAACGTTGCTTCGTCAGAGAAAAGTACTTGTCGTGCCATAAATCTGTTATCTTCAAATCCTGCTTGGATACTAGCACAAAATTCGAACATTCGTTCAGCATCTCCTTCTCTTAAAGTATGGGTAAATTGAGGTTTGTATGGTTTAAATTTATTTTACTTTAAAATTCGTGCAACTGTAGTTTTACTTACATTTAATAAATTGGATCATTTTCGAAGAGAATATTTTGGATTTTCCACGACCGATAGAATCACATCAGTTTCAATATCTTCAGTTCTAACACATGCCCGATGTTTCTTTCTAAATTTATTATTAACATTTCCAGAACTCTTGAATTTACATATTACATATCTGACAGGGTGTCTATTATTACAGATTTCTGCTGCTTCCCTACATGTTTTAAAATTTTCTCCAACAATGAGTACAATTTCAATTTTATCACTAACACTCAATTTTACTGGCATTTCTAATTATTGCAAACACACACTGATGTAACATTTGACTATTGTTGACAGTTATTAGATATTCCAAAGCACTCGATCCAGATTGTGTTTAATATGGATGAACAGCACAAAATCAGGCACTTATTATCAACGGGATCTGACGATGTTTCGTACTGTGCATTAATACAACAATTGCTGACGTGTTTATTTAAATCATCTTGTAATTTTTATCTGGGAAAATCACTAATCTGCAAGTGTGCGTAAGTTTTTGCTACTTAGTAACAAATAAAATAAACATTTTGGTCTCCACTACAGTTTGAATGTATTTTACTCTCACTCCAAACAATCAATTTGATTTTGCCTGTATTCTGGCCAATGAATTAAAAAAGTTGTACTTGATTATGGATCTACAAGTCATGCAGAGCTTTTTATAAAGAATATTTTTGAAGTGTAAACTTCTTTAGGCGCGTTACGTTGATTGTGGGCACTGAACAAGACTGAGCCGTCACGCTCGGCTATGTAACGCTCGATCGGGTAAAGTCGGCTCGAGTCGACTAAGGGAACGAGAGAAATATATCATATAGAGGTATTTAATTTCAATTAAATTGAAATTTAAATGAATAAATAAATTCATGTCCCCGAGCAGATTCGATCCGGAGCCGTACGGGTGAGGAGCCGGCACGTTAGCATCAGACCAGGGCGGGACTCGTAAGCGAGTATTTATATCGTCTATTTATATATACAACACAGTCCGCGAAATACAATTTCGCGGACTGTGTTGCGTTCGCTAATTGGTAACTTCGCAGACTGTTAACCAAAAAAGTTGTGTGTGGATGAGACATTTGCTCTATAATAATATAATATAATATTTCGCGCTCAGGTAAGTTTTAGCATTTTTATTAAAATGATATGGATGACTCGGAAACTGATCAGTCTATTCCGGGTGTTAAATAACGTCCACACGCATTTACTATAATTTGTATAGCAATGAAAAACAGAAACGTTGAGAATAGAGCATTGCTTTAATTGCTCATTATATATGAATTTATAAGCATTTAATTCTTTTCTGTTACACAGGATGGATGAAGAAAACCAAATCGACGACAAATTAAAACGAAAAATGGAATTGTCTAATGCGCGGGTGAAGAAATATCGTCAAAAGAAGCACACTAAATCTCAGCAACTGAATTCGTCGATGCAGGATGACCCTAATGTAATATAGAACGAAAAAAAAAAGTTGGATTTCGTATTATTAACCTCGCCTTGATGAAGTTTTCACTTGTGCCGTTTGGTTTTAAGCACACCCATTTTATTGTTTTTTGTGAAATGTAAGATAAACTTTTTCTCCATTTGTATAAAACTTCTTGGAACACAGTGTATATGTTACCGTAAATAGCCGAAATCCGTTTTTACGCGTACTTACTAGTAAAAATACCAAGTAACTACGAGCATTTGTAATTTCGCGTTCTTACTAGGAAAGAAGAATTTGGCTATTTACTGCAGCTTTCAGTTAGAACCCGTTCTAGCTACACACATAACAGTAACTACTGTGCCAGAATTGGTCGATGAATGATCCATGTGCTGTTGGGGGAATGAGTATGTATTGTTCAGTCCGAAGTTATTAAAGTTTGATGTAATACGTGTTTTTCTTCTTTGAGTATTGTTCATGTTTTTAGGTTTTCGCTCTAAAAATGAATACTTCTTTAACTGTGTGGAAAGAGAAGTTCATTAATAATTTACTAAATAGTGAAGATGCTAAATTGTCTAAATACACAGTAGTGAATAGAGAGGTATATAAAGAATTACTTCAGGAAATAAAACAAACTAAACTGGCATCGAAGAAAACTTAATCGCAGTATCGACGCGTAAACAAATAATAACAAAGTCCAACAGCGGATAATAACGCAGACCAAGAGTCATAAAATATTATTACCTGTCAGTTGAAGACATTTTCGATGTAATCGAAGCAGCTCACATTGCAATTGGACATAGTTGTCGCAATAGACTGCGAATGGAAACAAGTGGAAAATATGCCAACATTTCTACATGCAACCTTGCATCTCATGAAGTATCGCATCTTATTGCAAAATCTGGTAAAAACCATACGATTGCCGAAGAACTTGTATTGCCATCAAAGGTAATCTTTTGCAAAAGAATGTTGGGCGATGCAGCTGCTAAGCTAATAGGTACTGTCCTGATCTCAAACAATACTGTCTAAAGACGAATTGCTGATATGGATAGTAACATTGAAAATACCATGTTGGTTAGGTTTTGCATGTGTGACATGTTTGCTCTTCAATTAGATGAGATCACAGACATGTCAAAAAAAGCAGTTATGTTGGTTTTTGTACGTTATTTATGGGCAGACCAGTTGTTCGAAGAATTTGTTTTTTCATGTGAACTACTCCATACAACAGCAGAAGATATTTTCACGGCATTGAATGACATTGCATGGAGGAAGTGTATGGGTTTGTCTACAGATAGAGCAAAAACCATGGCTGGGTACAAAACTGGTCTTCAAGCTCGTATCAAAGCTCCTGACATGAAATGGCACACTGTTGTATTCATCGAGAGGCTTTAGTAACCAAAAGATTACCTAAAGTGTTGCAGAAAACTCTTAAGGAAGTAGTTTATTATTATTAATTATTAACTACATAAAAACTCGATCTTTGCAATCCAGGTTGTTTTCTTTGTTATGCAAAGAGATGGACAGTGTATGAGCACCTTCTTATTCACACTGAAGTGAGATGGCTCTCTCGAGGTGGGATCTCGACTAGGTTTTTTGAGCTTAAAGATGAGGTCAGAATCTTCCTTCATGACACCAAGTATGTAAATTGTCTCACTGACTTTTCTTGGCTTTGCGTAACTGCCTACTTAGCTGATGTGTTTGAACATTTAAATGTTTTGAATCTAAGTTTACAAGGTAACAACATAAACATGTTCAAAGTTGAAGACAAAGTTAGTGCCATAGTTAAAAAGTGTCAGTCGTGGGCAGCAAGAGTCAATAAAGGCTCTTTTACAAATTTCCCCACTTTGAAAAAGTTTTTGGAATCCTCTGATGAGAATTTACCAAACCGAATAAAGGAAAGCATAATTGAGCACTTTCGCACTTAGCAACCAGGTTTAGGGAATACTTGCCCGAGCCGGATCCTGATGAGGGTTGGATTCGAAATCCGTTCTGCTTCCCTGAAATAGAAAAGAGTCAGAGCCTCTCAGAAGAGGAGCAAGATCAACTTGACAAGCAGTGGCATAATGAAACACGTTTTTAATGATGAAAACATTGTAGACTTTTAGTTAACAGTACGTAAGGACTTAGCACTTAGCGATAAGGCAATGAAGTTCATACTTCCTTTTCCAACCACATACTGATGTGACCAGGCATTCCCAACTATGTGCTTCATGAAAATAAATATAGGAATCGGATGATAAGCGATCTGATTTCAGAGTGAAAATGTCAAGTATGGAACCTAACATTTTATAAATCATAAACTCGAAGTACAGATTAAACGTACCACACTGAAATTGTAAAGTATACGTATATAATAATTTTGAATTAATAATATTACTAATATTCTTATTATATATTTGTATTTAATAGTTTAAAATACTATAATCGTTTCGTCAAATAGATATTAAATTTTTAATATGTCTAATAACTTTATATATATCTCTATATTTCTTTAGTTTTATTTGATTTTGGTCGATGGTAACCATCTTTACGATGGTCCAAAATGGAGAATATAATGTTGTCCATAATAACCATCACTTGGAAGACCGCACAAGATCCACAAGATCCTCATGGTCATATGACAGGTATAACTTTTGAAGTTTGAATTCATATTGTGTTTCTTTTAGGAATATTGGTCCAGTTGTTAAGATTTGTCAACTTAATATCGACGGTATATCCAAAGACAAATGTAACTACTTAGCGAGATTGGCGAACGAAATGGAATTTGATGTTATTTATTGTACTTCAGGAAATTCATGTAGCATCAGTGAATCAACTGGTTTCAAGAGGAGAAATTTCTCGTTTTATTTTGGTTGACTACATTCTTAGTCCTGTCTATGGATCGGCAACTTATGTAAAATCAGACATATCAAATATCCAGACAATTGAAAGAAATACTTTAAGTGACACTTATATTATTACTATTAAATTAGCCGAAATATTTATAATAAATATTTATAAACCACCAAATATTCGATGGCCATCAAATCAAAGTTAATTACCAACATCCTGCTGTTTTTGTTGGAGATTTCAATTGTCATCATGAAATGTGGGGATATTCTGATAGCAATATGAATGGAATTTCCTTAATAGAATAGAATAGAATTTTATTCACTGTAACATATACATTTCATATACATTACAATAAAAGTCATACTCATATAAGAATAAAAAGAACTATAACAAAATCCATATATCATAAATAAATAGACAAATATACAGTGTAAAACAATCAAAACAAAGACAACATTTTAAAATTAAATAGTTTTAGTAGTTTAAGAACTCTTGCACCGAGTAGAAAGTATTTTCTAATAAAAAATTCCTAATTCTGTGGACATAATCCTTCCTGCTGAGGTTCTGCATAATATCACCATTGATTTCTATTAGTTTATTATATATTTTTGGACCCCAGTAGTCCACATATTTCTGGGTCGTTGCTAGACGATGATATGATATTTTCAGAGAATCCTTATTTCGTGTTGGGTAGACGTGTGTGTCGCTAATTTTCGGAAATTTATTCATATTGTCATATACGTATTTTGATATGGCCAATATATACACACACGGCATGGTAAGTATTTTTTCTCTTAAAAATGAGAGTTTACAGGTTTCACCCATCTCTAAACCGCACAACGCTCTTATTGCTCTCTTCTGTAGAAGGAAGATGCGCGCACTGTCACAAGACATACCCCAAACCTGTATGCCGTAACTGGCCACACTATGAAAATTAGCGAAGTATGTCATTCGCGCAGCTTCGTGATTGGCGATGGATTTTATTCTTCTTATGGTATATATTGCGGCTGTCAGCTTTGCCGCAGTGACAGACACATGCATAGACCAGCTGAGTCTGTTATCTACGTTGAGACCCAAGAACTTTATTGACTCCGTGTCCCCATCTTTGCTTGCTGTGAATTGGATTCTCTGCGTTTTTTCTTTGTTCATGTGTAAATCGTTCTCAGTGAACCATTGCTCTGTTTCATCCAGTACCATTTGGGATTTTTGTTCTCTTTCGTGTTTGTTAGGTCCCTTAACCAGTATCGATGTATCGTCGGCATACAAGACAATGCCATCTGCAGAAATAGACACATCCAAATCGTTCATATACACAATGACTTGGTGTGAGGCGAATAACTTACATCTGGTTTTTGATGCAAAAGATAAGAAGAGTTATCATTCGGCTAGATGGAAAAAAGACTATAATCCCGATCTTTGTTTTGTTACATCTGATCATAAAGATAATTTATTGCCTGCTATACGGTCAGTTTTAAACGATTTTCCGTCAACATCGTCCAGTTTTAATTAATGTTGAAATACAAATTCCGCTAGTTAAATTTACGGAAAAACCTCGGTGGAATTTTAAAAATGCTGACTGGAATGAATTTAGGAGACAAGTTGATTCGAATCTTCGATGGATACCACCTTTACCTAAAAATTATATTAGGTTTATGGGTGTCATTAAAGGGGCAGTGAGGAGATTTATTCCAAGAGGTTTTCGTAAGGAATACATTCCATGCTGGTCTGAAAGAGCAAATGAATTTTATATAAATTTCAATGAAAATCCTAGTCCAGAAATTGCTGATGAATTATTAACTTTATTAAATCAAGAAAGGAAGACTAAATGGTCGCGTCATATGGAAGACATGAATTTCACACATTCTAGTCGTAGCAGTTGGTCCGCGGTCGTATTAAAATAACCAAAATAAAAACAAAATTTACGTTTCGACTTTATTTATTCTGTCTTCTTCAGAAAAAAATATCTATCGGAAGAAAAATCGGAGTTATTTAAATATACATATCATTGTTCTTGTTAATGGCATTACAATTTACTAATATATACATCATGTATTTAGTAGATATGTATATTTAAATAACTCCGATTTTTCTTCCGATAGATATTTTTTTCTGAAGAAGATATAAAATAAACAATGTCGAAACGTTAAATTTGTTTTTATTTTGGTTATTTTAATACGGTCGCTATTCCCAGGAATTAAGTATGATTTATATACCGGGTGTATTATGAAAAACCTTTCGTGCTGTAACTTTTTTATTTTTTATCCGAATGTAATAAATTATACGTGGAACTAAATCGTTTTAAAAACACTGTAACGTGATCCGCTTTGAATTTTTTTTTGACACTTTGTTTTTGACAGACAGCAGCAAACTGTGTTTTTTTAAATTGTACTATATTTTTTTTTTTACTTATTCAAATATATTTTTTTTTTCTGAATATGAAACTGTATACAATGGTACCCTTGTATGAAAAAAAAACGAGGAATTGAAGGTTTTTTTTTAGTTCAATTTATTCTGGTTTTTCCGAACACAGAGATTTCTTAAATGCATTTTAAATACTCTATTTCATTTTATTACCAGCAAATGTGTGTAGCATTTAAAATCACTTACATTCAATACTATATAGCCCATAAAGTATTATAAACCAATGTTACCAGTGTTTCATCAGTTTCTTTACAGACTTCGTTACAAACAGTAAGATAATCAACATCTCTCGTTAAATAACAATTGTGAGATTTACTTTGTAAACAGGTTTAAGTGTTTTTATTAAAATAAATAAAATTGTGAAAACACTCATAGTTTCAATATAACTGACACCAAATGAAGGATGTAGGCTTATACGGAAGTTACGCTCCGTGAGCGGTGGGTCAACAATAACATTTACAGTGTTTATTTTAAAAATTTAAAAATCAAGCAGCCATATTGAACGATAAAAGTGCATTCCATATTTTCGAAGAGAGCTATGACATCTGTCAGTCACACATTCATTATAACATTTTCAACGATTTATTTCTAAAATTTGTTATTGGAATGGATAATGGCGAATGTGTGGATGCGATTCAAGTATATTTTGAATGCGGAAAAAATTCTGTAGCTGCTTTGCGACTTAATAATAGTTAATAGGAGGTGTCAAATGTGTCTGGAAGAAAATGGGTCCAATTTCGAACATTTGATTTATTAAAAGCTATGATAGCTTGATTTCTGTAAATTTCGTAATTTTTTTAATAACAATAAATTTGTCACTCAATTTAATGGAGGTGTCTTCAGGAAATAAATCTTTATTGGAATAAGTAAAAAAAAATATGTAGTACAATTTAAAAAAAAAAAGTTAACTACTGTCTGTCAAAAACGAAATGTCAAAAAAAAAAATTTAATAACAGGTTACAGTGTTTTAAAAACGATTTAGTTTGACATATCATTCATCAAAATCAGATAAAATATAAGGAAGTTACAGCACCAAAGGTTTTTCATAATACACCCGGTATATATATATTTAATAATTTTTCTCTGTTTTAACGCAAATGAAACATGATTTATGATACTTGCTTTTACTTCATTAAGACCTTGGTCATTACTGAATAAGAACTGTTTTAATAAATTTGGCCAGGATCTACATATTTTGACATATTAATAGTTTCACTTTTTATTTTTTAAATAAAAATTAAAATATAAGAGGTATCGAATGTACTTGTATTAAATGTCTGTTAATATCAAATTTCTTTTTCATATATGAACAGTTTCCACTTTCCACTTTAAAGTAAATGGCAAGGCAAACGTACACTGCTGAAGCTGAACTTACGCGGGAACTAGATTTAATTTCTCAGTGACATTTCGCGGACCAATAAGACATCGTCCGTGAACTCCTAGGGTTCCGCGGACCACCTGTTGGGAACCACTGCACTAGAATATTTAAACAGCAATATAGATAAATTCATAAGCAAAATTAATACTTACCATAATAGGACATCTAATGAAATTCAAACTATATTTTTCGAGACCTTACAGCAATATTATGAGGAATGCTTGCCTAAAAAGAAAACTAATGAAAAGAAGAAAATTCAATAGTTATAAAAATATACTCAGAATCTTAAAAATAATTTAGATGCACTACAATAATTGCATAAGTTACTGAGATTGCGCAATATATCATGAATATTACAAACTTAAAAAATATACAAAACAACCTCGGAAAAGTCACAAACCAAACAGAAAAATATTTGGAAAGCAGTCAACTAAAGTAGAAGTTTATCGGAGTTCCTCCAAATGCCCAAGTATTTAAGTTTTCACAATACACCATGGTCTACACCACATAGCAATTTTCATAGCTCTTCTCGTCAAAAGCTTCTGTTATGGACCAGTCAGTACGGTATCCGTGTTGTTCGTTACCGAACAAGAAATTGTTTCAGAATAATTTACTAGTTTGGCTTTCATCACCGGTTCGAAAACCTGTGATATAACAGGAAGTATTGATATAGCCCAATAATTTTTCAACACATTTCCATCTTCTGGTTTGAAAACAGGAACAATCTAAAGTTGTTTAATTTCTTTTGGGAATATACCGTGTAACATTGAGGTACTTATGGAGTGAATTAAAATTTCACCGACTTTATGTACGATATGATAGACTTCGACTGACATATCGTTGATATTAGCCGGGATTTTAGAAGATTCACACCTCATACTTTATCCCGATAAAAACATCGTATTTTGTGGCGCAGCTGTATTATTATTATATTAATATATATAATAATAATAATAATAACAACACTTGTAATGAGAACGTCAAAAAACAGGAAAGTAAGATTATATATATCACGATAAATACAAGTTAACCGCCTCCGTCTGCCATCGGAGAGAACGCCGGCCAAAGTGCTGGGATTTGGTAAACCCGCCGGTACAGCCCACAAATATAATATTTGTATTATTATCTTTATTTAATTTTTACAAGTTGAAATGCTAGTAGTACTCGTGTATTGTTTTCCGCCGTATAATAACTTCGACCTTTCTTATTATTACTAGTGAATTTGCTTTTTCTCAAAACCAAAATATTAAAAAAAATTTAAGAAACAGAACGAAAGGTAAAAGCAAATTCAATTTAATCCATAATAAAAAATATAAGATTTATTATCCTAACGCCATATTAAGTAATATTAATTTCTTTATACAACATTTTAATAACGCTAAATTTCAATTTAGATTTAAATACATAATAGTTTCTCATTTCCACTGATTTTGATTTTTAAAACCATACGAGATTATGAGTAGCAAATTTATGATGAGAAAGTACTGGAAAAATAAACGAACAGAAACTTAAAAAGAAAACTCGCCGTCGTCTCTTTTGAAAGAAATCGCCGCGGGATAAATGTAAGCAATTTTCCTGGGAAGTTTGCAGTATGTGACAGCGACAGAAGCGGCACGCAGGTACTATTTTCTGAAATTGTCAGGGCAATAAAACTTCCCAGACGCGGGCTAAATTAAATATGAAGTGGAAGTGACTGACTGGCTGTACTTGAGAGTCTACATTCGAGCGCGTTGACATTTTTGTAGGAAAGGAAAATAAAAACACGGAGATAGAAAGTTCGGCAAATTATTCGTTTAGTCGGTGAAAACTATCGATTTTTTTCGGGTACATATAGCACGTCAGAAGAAGCATTGGATAAATCATAAAAATAAGAAATTTTTATGATTTATCCAATTATCCAATATCCAATTATATGATCTTGATATATTTTAATCAAGGTAATTTTGGACATACAGGGTCCTACTTCAAGCTAAACATCCAGGATTATTCTTGAAATTAGTACTGTTATTCTTAATGTGACGATATTTAGAAATGACAGCCTGAAAATCTGTATATTCTCATTCGGGCCACGACCGCTTAGAACACTTCGGAAATATGTCAAAGATATATTCTTTTTACTTTCTTATACGTAGTATAAGGAAGTATTGTGATGATGAAAATTTTCGACCTCGAGATTTTTGCAGATGTCCACGTTTTGAGGTCCCCTGATACCAAAAAAGTGGTTTTTAAAAAATGTCTGTGTGCCTGTGTGCTGTGTGTGTGTGTGTGTGTCTGTGTGTCTGTGTGTGTGTGACCACGATAGCGGTCAAACCGCTGTAGATATCAATTCCAAATTTTGTATTTACGTATATAATCTGCCTCTTGAGAACTGATTAGATTTTGAGCAAAATCGGCAGACCGGAAGTAGTAGTTTACTTCAGTGAAAAAATCGAAATTTGCAAATATTTCGTCAATTACTAAGTTTAAACAAATTTATAAAGAATTCATATGTACTTAGAATTAAGTTTGAAACAAATTGTCTTAAAAAAGTTTTTCGAAATTCCAACCGGAAGTAGGTCTTTTACTCCTATCGAAAATCAGTTTTTTGCGAATATCTCGCAAGTCATGCTTTTAAGACAAATACGTTACGAGTATAAAAGTATTTAAAACATCATTTTCAATATCTTTTATATAAAAAAAATTTCAAAATTCAGACCGGAAGTACCACTTTTACTCTTATCGAATAGCGATTTTTTGCAAATATGTCGTAAGTTATGCATTCTATATATATTTATCAAGAGTACAAAAGTATTTAGAGTTAGATATGGAATAATTTTTGTATAAATGAAATTTCAAAATTCGGACCGGAAGTAACACTTTCATACGTATAAGAAAGTCGTGTGGTGGCCACACCTCATTTTTTACTTTCTTATACGTAGTATAAGGAAGTATTGTGATGATGAAAATTTTCGACCTCGAGATTTTTGCAGATGTCCACGTTTTGAGGTCCCCTGATACCAAAAAAGTGGTTTTTAAAAAAATGTCTCTGTGTGTGTGTGTCTGTCTGTGTGTCTGTGACCACGATAGCGGCCAAACCGCTGTAGATATCAATTCCAAATTTTGTATTTACGTGTATAACCTCCCTCTTGAGATCTGATTAGTTTTTCAGTAAAATCGGTAGACCGGAAGTAGCAATTTACTTCAGCGAAAAAATCGAATTTTGCGAATATTTCGTCAACTACTAAGTTTAAACAAATTTATAAAGAATTCATATATACTTAAAATTAAAATTGAGAATAATTTTATTTAGAAAGTTTTTCGAAATTCCTACCGGAAGTAGGTCTTTTACTCTTATCGAAAATCAGTTTTTTGCGAATATTTCGCAAGTCATGCTTTTTAGACAAGTACGTTACGGGTATAAAAGTATTTAGAACATAATTTTCAATATCTTTTGTATAAAAAAAATTTCAAAATTCAGGCCGGAAGTACCACTTTTACTCTTATCGAATAGCGATTTTTTGCAAATATGTCGTAAGTTATGCATTCTATATATATTTATCAAGAGTACAAAAGTATTTAGAACTGGATTTGCAATATTTTTTGTATATATCAAATTTCAAAATTCGGACCGGAAGTAGCACTTTTACTCTTAGCGAGGAGCACTTTTTTGATAATATCTTGCAAAGTATGCATTCTATAGCAATTTATTAAGCGAATGAAAGTACCTATACTCCATTCAGTCTAAGAATAAAGTAGATGGCGCTACAATTTGAGCACAGTTTACACACGATGAACTTTGTATTTTGAAAACAAGTAAAACATATGTTTACTGTCAGATGGATAGCAGGGATATACATATCTGATATCATTATATTTTGACATTTACGTACATTTTTGTACAAGTTGGTAAGTCATTCCTCAAGAAAAAGGAATGCACATGTCGTCTAATTGTACTTTTTTGTGCTTCATCCAATTTATTGTAAGTATGTACACATTATAAGCCATTTGCCTTTGTCCAGATCTTATGTGTTTCCCTTTACGATTTTTTGAAGGACCTGGTAAAATGCTTCCGCCGTACTATAGAATATTAGCGATTACGAAATAACGAAATTGATAAAATACCTTAACAAATGAATATTTCACTTGCGAGTTCTAAGAAGAACTATTTTTTAAGAATATTAACAACAAATAACTATGTAAAATACGGAAATCGACAAAATCTTTGAACAAAACTGTCAGTAAACAAATTTTTGACAGAACGAGCTAAATGCGATTATTTTGCCGGTGTAAATGCACACTCGATTTCAACCAATCACAAACGTTTATTTTAAGCCCTATCTTTCCCAATGCTTTATTCTTAGACTGAATGGAGTATAGAATAGGATTTTGAATAAGTTTTGTATAAAAATTTTTTTAAAATTGTATAGTTTGAAACGCTCATACGTATAAGAAAGTCGTGTGGTGGCCACACCTCATTTTTGATAAGTAGTTTCTATATTCTATTTTCTTTCTAGCTATATGCCTATCTTGGACATTTCTAGTTTTCTAGGGGTCGTGGATAAAATGAAGCCTACAAATTTTCATGTCATTTACTTCCTGACCGCACCGGTAAGAAAGTATTTTTGTTTAACCTCCCAGCTTAATTGCCGTGTATTATGTAGAAAATTTTTTCGTATATTTACGGCAAATAATACTATGGAAAACTATGGATCTCGTCTTCTATGCCTTTCTTCGTAATACATATATATTTACTTTTTTTTCCCAGACCTTTTATATGCATAACAAAAATGTTTTCGTGCGGTTTATACGTCTACTTTTACGACTTTTAAATTATATATATATACATCTAATTAAAAAAAAAGAAGAAATGGGTGTGCTTAAGACCACACGGCAGAAGTGAAAACTTCATCAAGGCGAGGTTAATAATACGAAATACAACTTTTTTTTTCCGTTCTATATTCATTTACATTTACATTTTCCATTTTCCACTTTTGTTCTATATTACATTTAAAAAATATATATTTATTATTATTGTGTATACATTATTCTAGTACATTTTGCTCGTTCTGATCAAGTTTTCACTTCAAAAATTCATACGTACGCATGTATATATACAAATAGACGATATGATAATTCTCATACGAGTACCCGCGCTGGTCTAATGGTAACGTGCCGGCCCTACACCCGGGCGGCCCGGGATCGCATCTGCACGCGGACAAGAATTTTTTCAGAAAATAAAAATACAATATTTCACGTATTTTTTCTAAATTTCAATTTAAGTGAAATTAAATACCGCTAGTTAGCGTTATAATATAAAGCCGAGAGAGAAACGATTGCCGAGCGAGTATAGCAGAGACCAGCAGACACGCGTTAACTATATCTCTCGCTCCCTTAGTCGACTCGACTTGAGCTGACTTTACCCTAACGAGCGTTACATCCAGAGCGTGACGGCTCAGTCTATTTATCTAAGTACTTTTAGGTAGAAGAAGATTGAAGATCCATATTTATCATGGTCAAAATCTAATTCCACTACACAAATAATATCGACACGAATTGTGTAATTAAAAGGGAAATTGTAAACATTTAGGTGTGGCACCCACATACTATCATGTAGATCCACTAAAAAATCTTGATTTATCATGGACATCTACTTTTACGACACAAATAATACTGACATATGTGTCAAATGATGCATGCATGTGTGGCAACGCAAAGAAAAATGACAATGCAGAATTGTGTAAATCAAACATGAAAATGTAAACTAATAATAATAATGATTGATTATCGCAGATATATATAATTATTTCAAACTTATTTGTTTTCATCAGTACGGTAAAGTCAAAAGAATGCGCCTTAATTAAATAATGTGTGGTGAAAGTAGATAAATCAAAATATTTTAGTGGATCTAGATGAATATTATGCGGCAGCTTTTTACATAATAGTTTACATTATGTAAAAAGTTTATTTAAATAGTTTACGCGTCGATGTTATTGTGTGGTGAAATTAGATGTCGTCCATGATAAATCAGGATCTTTCTATGAAACTACATTTATAATAGCAGCAGTTGTATGACTAAATGCTAACATTTTCACATTTAAATACATATTTCACCTAAGCATCTTTCTATATTTAGTCGTTTGTTTGTCATAGATCAGCATTGCATGCCTTATAATGAAGCTGGATATCGTTTTTGATACATTAAAAATCTTTCAATCATGCTACTTAAATGACTAGCTTCCTTAGTTGTCATTTTTGTCATTAATTTGCAATTTTTAATCAATACAACTGCAATGAAGCTATTTAAATAACGGCTTGCTGTTCTAATACTATAGCCTCTACGTCATAATGACAGATTAATTACATTTCTTATACATGGAGAGTCAACGATGTGACACAGTAAATTTACTCTTTGATGTTTAACGTAATAAAGAATGCGGGAACTGTTGTTAATAGGGGTTGCTATTGCTTTATTTAAATATATATATATACGCATACAGAGTGATAGATAAATTAGTGGCACAAAAATATATTTTTTTTAAATTTCACGTAGAAATGTTTTCTATGAACAGTTATTTATGATTAAAGTCAAAAAGTGACATTTACAATTACTTATTATTCAAGAGTGCCATGACAAAACATGAAATAATTTGGCATGGTGTATACACAAGGTATTCAAGTGATACTTATACGCAAAACTTGTTGTAATATATATATATATATATACTGGGTGTTTGCGGAGCTGTGGCAAAATAAGAAAATTTCAAACAATAAAATCTTATTTATTTTAAATGGAACACCTAACTTTTTTTACAGAAACATATTCAGCTCTTCATTAACCATTTTTTAAAAAAAAATATGTCCTATACCTATTTATGACATTTCAGAAGCTTTCTTTCATTCTGTGAAAAAGATATTGTATATATGAAGTGAAATGAAAAAATCAGTTTCAGTTTTTATTTCGTTTATATTTTATTTGACTTTTTTAGTACAGTTGTATTTAGATAACATACTGCTTTTAAGAAAGACTTTTGTCGAGGTGTTAAAAATTTGTAGCGTGCTCTCTGTGTGCGTGCTATTAATTAAATCAAAAATTAACACGCTAATTAATATCGATATCATACTAAATAATAGGTGATGTTTATAGAGATTTTTACGCCTATGCAGATAGGCAGCCACGTTAGCTCTTATCCACAGAGTCCGTAAACACAGCAGAGATCGCTTACAAACGTAATGCGTAGGTTTTCCAATCTCATCTGTCAAAGTAAATTAATGTAATGGTAATGACTTATGAAATTTTTACTTAATTAACACCAACACTTTGTCAAAGAAAGAAGAACGTACGTCTTGCTCTACGGATAACTTCTGTAGGAAAACGGTAGGACCAACAGCTTTCTTATTAGTTAATAGGTACGAAATTTTTATATACATTAAATAAAAACCAACATAGTTAGAACATACATTTATCGCATTAAATAAAATCAAATATCACAGTAAATTTTATTACTCATAGTCTAATTTAACCCTAACATCACAATATAAAGTAAAAAAAAAGTAATACGGATATTATAATATGAATGTCCGCAATTATTTATTATGAATAATTATTCTACGGAAATGCGAGCTTCTATGTACACTTCCGACAGCTTTGATCGATGTATACATATACATATGCTCGGCAAAATGACTACGCGAAGTTTCAATTTTAATTTTTAAGGAAGAAATGATTTGATAGACGTAAAATTTAATGAACTTTACGGAAAATAAAATATATGGATTAATGAAAATGTGGCAAATGAATTCGTGTGTGCACATACCTTTTGTTTGAGGATACAATGACGTATGTGCACGTTACAAATAATTACAGGGATCGGAAACAGGATTTCCAATCATTATTTGCCTTGGAGTGACAGGCTAAATAACCAATGACCATTTATTCTCGTAGTGACAGAATAAATGACAATTTTACATATAAAGTTCTTCATTTATATAGGCGCTCCTTTGCATAAATAATGCTTAGAAATAGTATTTTTAACAAAATACACGCCATGATCACGTGGAACTGCACACATTGGACACGTCATATCAACAGATATGTTTACGGTCACGTATATCATCGCAAAGCCATTATCCTTTTAAATGATAATTAATATATTTACACATGATTAATTAATTTATAATTGAGGGGACTGCATTTGTACAAAAACATCGAATCCTTTAAGTTAAGAATCAACGTTATTGCTTAATATATATTACTACTTTATCTTTGTACAGTGACGGACTAAAGTTCGTTACAAATTCATAATATGTACTTTATAATGTGCTTGTTTTTAAATAGTTAATCAATTAGTTGAAAGCTTTAATCGTTTTAATATGTTTTGTTGGTTGTTCACAGCATTACTTGAATTTTAAGTTATAACTAGGGAGCGGAATCGAGCGAGCTAAACTACACGGAGCCACAACCGTGAAAAGAAATAATGTAAACAACTGCGTGTTGTTTACATTATATCTGAATAGCACTAATTCATAGGGCGAACTGCAACATCTGTTTACGCTCGAGAATCAGAGAAAAAACTGCCATAAAATAAGGAATTTTATGAATAAAATCCTTTCTTCATCGGCGTAGGTACAAGGGTGACGAGTTTTTAAAATTTATTATATTTACCTTATATTTCGCAATATAATATGTAAGTTTCAATAACATAGGCGTACATTTTTAGTTATCATTTATTTAGATCTAGAACGTTGTTTATGTTACTTTTTCTGAGATAAAAATTAATTGCCAGTGATTCCGAAATTTATTGCAAAGTCTGTAAAATATCGTCACTTAGCTTTGCTAAAACATACAGAGAAATAGTTTTCATGCAGAGAATTTCGATAGTTTACAAAATTTCGTTACATGTTTAAATGACGATGCTCGAAGTATTTCTGAGTGCAAGGAACTAACACAAATCCCAAATTTAAAAAATCAGTTGTTATTCCTTCAGGAGCACTTTGGAAATTTGCCTAAACTAATGACATATTTTGAAAATCGAATATCAAATTAAAAAATGAGGTGTGGCCACCACACGACTTTCTTATACGTATGAGCGTTTCAAACTATACTATATTTTTTTTACACCAAAATTATTCAAAATCCTATTCTAAGTACTTCTGTTCTCTTAATAAATCGCTATAGAATGCATACTTAGCAAGATATTCGAAAAAAGGACTACTCCCTAAGAGTAAAAGTGTTACTTCCGGTTCGAATCTTGAAATTTCATATATTCAAAAAATATTGCAAATCTAGCACTAAATACTTTTGTATTCTTGATAATACATATAGAATGCATAATTTACGACATATTCGCAAAAAATCGCTATTCGATAAGAGTAAAAGTGGTAATTCCGGTCTGAATTTTGAAATTGTTTTTATGCAAAAGATATTGAAAATTACGTTTTAAATACTTTTATAGCCGTAACGTACATGTCTAAAAAGCATGACATGCGAAATATTCGCAAGAAACTGATTTTCGATAGGAGTAAAAGACCTACTTCCGGTAGCAGCTTCGAAAAACTTTTTAAATAAAATTATTTTCAATTTTAATTTCAAGTACATATGAATTCTTTATAAATTTGTTTAAATTTAGTAGTTGACGAAATATTGGCAAAATTTAATTTTTTCACTGAAGTAAACTGCTACTTCCGGTCTACCGATTTTACTGATTTTACTCAGATCTCAAGAAGGAGATTAGACACGTAAATACAAAATTTGGAGTTGATATCTACAGCGGTTATCGTGGTCACATAGAGACACACAGACATTTTTTAAAAACATCTTTTTCGGTATCAGGGGACTTCAAAACGTGGACATCTGCAAAAATCTCGAAGTCGAAAATTTCACTTTACTTGCTTATACTACGTATAAGAAAGTAAAAATGGATTAACCACATTAGATGTGGCTATTAATAATTCTAAGTGACTTAGACGCAGTTTTTAATAGAAATCCAGGTTTAATAACATTGCGGCAATTGTGTATGCTAAATACGCTGAAATAAAAGAATATTTCCATTACGTAAATATAACCAGTTGCGATGTAGAAAAGACGTTTTCTATCTACAAGGATGCACTTAATTCAAAGAGAACAAGTCTTACAGAAGAGAAAATGAACAAATAGTAGGGTATTTTGTATTTTATAATCACCAGCCACTTGTTATTCAATTATATAAATAAAATTAAAACCTCTTTAAAAATACAACATTTCAATAGCGCGCCCATGGGCGATGAGTCATGACTCGCTCGATTCCGCTCCCTAGTTATAACTTTCAGTTTTATTTCATGCAGATGTTCTTCTCTTTTGTTTATAGCTCTAGTTAGTCATACTTTAGTGAACGGCAGTGTATATTTATATAAGTAAACCCGGAATCGTTCAATATATAAATAAATGTTACGTAATTTATCTGTCTTTTAATAATCTTCCCTTCCCTTAGGCCATTATAGGGGAATAAAATAATTTAAACACCTGACAATACTTAGAAAAGTCTGCTTCATAAGTTACTTATAACAATGACATAAGTTGCACCGATCGTGACCATTATATGCACTATTCTAAAATACATTTAATAAAGGCAACCACGGGGCCGTATGAAATTCAGACATAACGCATGTGTCGTTTATGAAGTTATGGTGCTGGCAAGCATAAATTTTACCGGCAATCGTCATATATCACGCCGACTGAACGTTACAAAGGCCCGCACAGCTTGTGGGATGTTCATCATGTTGACACTTGCCCGAGGGTTGCTTGCTAAAGGTCATGCAAATAATTCATTGATACAAGAGACCTTTTGCTAGTCGCATTTCTCTTCTCCTTTTTACTATTGTCATCTCCCTCTATTTTCTCTTACATTATATGTATGCAGTACCCGCAGTATTATTTGTTTCTCATTTTTTATCTTTTATTTTACCTTTTCCATCTTTTCATCTGTCGGTAGACCGCAACCTGTAATAAATTGCTTTCGTAATTTACAAGACGGCCGTGGAAGTAGGTGCGGAATGATGTCTTTACGTGTTTTGTACGGTTCGTAATTGAATTCGTTGTATGCGGCTTTTATGTTTGTCATTTTCTCGAAAGTCAGGTGATTTATTGCCCACAATATATCAGTGAAAGGTGCGTTTATTATTCTTTTGCTTAGATAGTTACTGCTTACGAGGCTGTATTTATATAATATACATACACAGATCGTTACTTATAAATTCTTGGTAAGACCAAATTATTTAGAGGTGATCTTTGAACTTTAGACAGCGTATAGAAAGGTTTCATTATATGAAATTGGAATGTTTTATAAAATGTTTCTTAATTCTTCGGTATAAATCAAATAAATTTAAATTTAAATTCAATTTTCTTATGATTCATACTCTCCTTGAGAAAAGTGCATCCTTTAGCTTTCTCTAAACACTGTCTCAAAGGAATGAACAAAAATTTTTGGACAGTCCCCAAGCCCAAGTTGTATATGTAATAAATGCGTATGAGTATCCGGTTTTTAGAACATAATAGGTTTAATTTATTTTCTAATAATTCAAATATGTTTTCTAACACTACGACCATGAATTAGTAGCCACCGAAACTCAAAATGTCTGAAGATCTGCAAAAAACATTTAAATCTTTATCATTGCAATTATTATTATTGCAACTAAACCAATTTTACCCATACGAGAGGAATGCGGCACCTGGGTCGGATATAACAAACAAAAGTGTTCGCGCTGTGTCTAGAAAATATCTTCAACCCAACAAGTAGAAAGAAGAAATAAATCAACCCGCAAGAAATTCTGTTGTACACTTTAAGCTACTAAGGAGGTAAGCAATAAGAGTCCATCTTTCTTCGAAAAGCTATCAATTCTAGTTCACACCTTAGCAAAATCGAGCGCTATTTACCTTCAGTTACAAATTGTTAAATTCTCTTTACGTTACCCCAAACTTTATTTAATATACTTACTATTGATAAAACACGCAGCGTCATTCCTAGTAACGTCTCCCTGTACCTGGCCTTAAAAGCAGGTAGTTTTTTCGTCACTTAGCTTAAGTGGAAACGGTCGTGGGTTTGACGAAATCGGTCAAAATGGAAGATTATAGGGCGCCACCCTCCTCTTATAAATAAGACAGATTCCTGATTAAACACTTGATCTGGGAAAATCTCGAGGAAATAGAGTGTAGTGGAAAATATCAGATAGACAACAAAATAACAAACTCAACATTAACAACGATTAATCAGACCAACCCAAGTTTGAGTGTAAAAATTAATAAACATAAACAATAGAAATATAATTAACAAAATAAATTTTGATATATGTACGTAGAGGTTATGCCAAAAGGATTAAATCAGTAGGCGTTAATAATCTAAAATTACGTTAAAATATATTAAAGAAAAGGAAGTCATTAAATTATTATAAACAGAGGAAGTTGAAAATTTGACATGAGTAAAGTAAATCTAACTATAGTAGAATTACCGAACAGATGCAGTAGCAACATTGCATTTTTGTAATAGCTTAAACTGGCAAATGCGCTATTGCTACTGCATCTGTTCGGTAATTCTACTATAGTTGGTATCTAATTACTCTCAACACTTTGAGAGATTGTAAAACAACGTGACGTAAGGAGATCTCTTTAGCCGCACAATAAGCGTGACATAAACTTTTATTTTTAAATGTAAATAATTAATAGGGATCGGCGGTCAGGAGTGCATTAATTAAAATTACGTTCCAAATTTGACAATATTTTAAGAACTACTCAAGATTTATTATTTATTATTTATTTATTCAAGAATTAGTAAAGCGCTCAACTTAAAATCGTGATATTTATTTATTCCAACATATGACCAACATGGCTTTGTCCGTGGTCGATCGACAGTTACAAACCTTATCACCATTTGTCAATATATAAGTTGTGAACTTGATGTGCAGGGTCAGGTGGATGTTCTTTATACCGATCTTAGCAAGGCATTTGACACCTTAGATCATGGTATTTTACTCACCAAATTGTCTGTGTATGGTTTGAGTTCCTCATTACTTAGACTTTTGGAGTCGTATTTACTCAACCGAAGTACATATGTTTATTACAATGGTTTCAAGTCCTTCGAGTTTGTTCCACAGTCTGGCGTCCCTCAGGGCTCCAATCTGGGACCCTTATTATTCATTCTTTTTATTAATGATTTGCTCACCTCATTATCATGTCCTACACTTGCTTATGCAGATGACATTAAAATTTATCAATCCGTCAGGACCTGGAACGACGTATTGCTTTTGCAAGAGAATTTGAATATGATCAGCGAATGGTGCATGCATAATGGTCTGGTTCTGAATGTTGACAAGTGTTGCCACATGACTTTTACTAGGAAGCATAGAATTATTCCATCCACTTATGTGATTGACGATCACAATCTTTCTAAGGTCAACGAATTTAAAGACCTTGGTGTAATTTTTGACAGCCGTCTAACATTTATCCCACATATCTCAAATTTATGTCTTGCTACCTCTAAAACCTTAGGTTTTGTTATACGTACCTGCAAGCATTTCAACAATATCGGTTTACTGAAAACTCTATTCTATAGCTTTGTTGCTAGCAAACTTGAGTATGCTTCCCCAGTCTGGGCACCACACTACACTGACCTCCAGTTAATGGTTGAGAAGATTCAGAGAAGATTCCTGAAGTTTTTGTCATATAAAATTGATGGCACTTATCCTATGCGCAATATGGATTACGCTACGCTTTTGGCACGACATGGAATGCAGTCCTTGACGTCGCGTCGTGAAAGACATGGTGCGCGTTTTATTTGGAAGCTAGTGCATGGACTCATTGATAGTTCTTACATTCTTTCCTCCATAAATTTCCTTGTTCCGCGTATTTCTTCCCGATCTTCCCCTACTTTCTCCCTTCCTATTCCTAGAACCAACTTACTATCTTTTTCTCCTGTAACAACTATGTGTCGCACAGCTGAGCTTATTTATGGTGATACTTTTTTTTAATATAATTTACTTGTATTAACGTCTTCTTTTGTATAATTTCTATTTCTAAATGTATGTATACAATTTTTGTTTTTTTTGTTTGTCCTGTTATTGGATTGATTATCCGTTGGGCAATAAATAAATTATTATTATTATTATTATTATTATTATTCAAGAATTAGTAAAGCGCTCAACTTAAAATCTTGATTAGTACTTAAAATACTGTAAAATTGCGAACGTAATTTTAATTAATGTAGGGGAAAGGGGGGGGGGAATGGGGGCCGCCTAAACAATTTTGTGTGTTTTTCGTGCATTTTTATATTTTTTTTGTTGGGTTTTAAATCAAATAAAACTTTGAAGTATACGGAACAAAATTCTATAATTAAAAAAAAAGTACAAAAAAAATAATTGGTTTTCTTGCCTTAAAAAAACCCTGAAATGGCCCTCATCACCCACAAACATGGGACAATTGCGACCTAGGCTCTAATTACCCCCATTTACGTATAATTAGCGACAACAATCACAAATATATATCGTGCCTTCAAACTTTGCGCACTCTTTGTGAGCCCAAAGAAAACAAGTTGTGCAACATATCCACAACTCTCTGTTTTTCCCGAATTCACCACATATAAGACAAATATCACGCTGTACGTCTTTGTCTTTATCATCACTACACTCACTAGAAGAGTCTTCTTCAGGTTTGTGTGAATTTTGACGAGTACATTTTCTTTTGGGGTGAATCCTATTAGCCAAAGTTATTTCTTCGACATCATCTTCACTAAATAAATCATGCATTGTGCCTTTATCAAGTTTTTGCTTTAACTTCTGTTCCTTTTTAGTATATTTCTTTTCTAACACAGACTTGTAAGGTGTGGAAGTTAAAATATGTGAATGCTGTTTTCTATTGTCATTCTTTTTACATACTGTAGTGTCTCGTGAACACCCCGATAAAGGGATTATGTTAGCAAATGTAACACCATGTACATCAGCCTCTCGTCGCTCGTTTTCTGCACTTTGCTCCTCAACGGATTTGTTTGTGGTATCTTCCTGGCTGCTTTCTTTTATAAAACTCTCAGCGGCAGCAAAATCCTCCAAAGGAAAAGTATCTGGATTTACAGGAAAAATTCCCGTACTTTCGAAGCCTTTAATGGCTTTAGCTAGTGTAGCAACACGTCCATAGGCATTTTGAAAAATTTCAGCTATATCGAAAGTGGTTATTCGTTGACATGGATGGCTCCTTAGATAATTTCCACATTCAACATTATAAGCCGATTTCAAAAAAGAATAAAATGTCACATCCAGTGGCTGGGGGCGGTGAGATGTATGGGGTGGAATAGTTAAAACTATTATTCCTCTTTCTTTACAAAAATTATACACCTCCAATGAACAGTGGCTTGCGTGATTGTCAATTATTAATAAAACTGGATCCTCCTTTGAAGGTTTTACAAAATCATAAAAATGTTGGAGTCATTTTGTAAATAGCTCGTCGCTTATCCACCCGTTTTCTGAACAACGGTACAATGCTCCTGGTGGTCCATTTTTCTTTAATTCTGGTTTCATTCTCTTACGCGCATAAACCAGGAAAGCGGGAACATAGGTTCCAGGCGCACTTATGCAGCACATGATGTAGTGGTTCGTCCTCTTTCGGCGCTTGTAATGAAACCAACTCTTTTCTGACCCTTTTCGGCAAGTATTTTGGAGGGATTTTGGACAGTAGTTACTCCAGTTTCGTCTGCATTAAATATTTTAGACGCTGAAAACTTATATTTGGCCAAAAGAGTGTTTAGGTTGGAGAAAAATAGATCTACTTAATTTTTGCTGAATGCAGAAATACGATTAATGCTCCTAGCTTCTGGTTTTCTTAAGCTGACACTGGGATTTCGTTTCAGAAACCCGTCGAGCCAATCTCTACCTGCAGTTTTTTTGTCTTTAGAGAACGGATGTTGTAAGTTCTTCTCTTCGGCATACTTAAAGACACATTTTTTAATTTCAGTGGGAGATATTACATAAAAATGTTTCGACAGTGTTATAACCTGCTTTGCTAAAATTTCTTCTTCATCTTTTGTAAAAACAGATGGACGACCCATCGAAGCATCGGACACATTATTAGTTTTCATTCTTTTTTGAAGTGTTGATCTCGGAATTGAAAAGCGTCTTCCAATTTCTCGCGTTTTCCGCCAGTTCTTATTGTATTTAAAGCAGCAGTAAGCTGTTCAGAAGTCCAGCTACCTTTTCCTGTTACTCTTTTGTAAGTGCGTGGCATCTGCAATAAAAAAAAACATAAAGAGAAATGACATTTTTTAGGGGAAATTGTGGCCGGGCCCGCATTACCCCGAGGCACATGGCTATCATGACCCCAAAATGGACTTTTAAACTTAATTATGAACAGTACTTCAATCACTGTAATTAAACAATAACACATTACATTATCTAAAACGACAGAAGCAAGTGCACAATTTGTATAACAACAATATTACATAACCCTTAATAAACTATTTTAACTTACCTTTGAAATATGAAGAATGATACATCAAACTCAACACAATACTATTTTTTCATAGTTTCCTGTTTTACCGACGAAACAAGTTGCAAAAACTTGTGAACAATTGCAGTGCTTCATCTGCTCTTCCTTCTCAACTTAATTTCTTGGTACCCCAGTTATGCTGCTAGATCAACTGATATATGCTAAGTACCCACAGCTCGTACAAATGTTTTATTGAAATCATATGTGTAGTAATGTTAAACGTATGTGTTCTGACCTCTTCTGGAGAGAGTTTTTCTTTGCATTGAGTACAATCTATTTTTTTATTAATGTTATTTTTAGTACATATCCGTTTTCTTCTTCTTATTTTTCTTATTGTACCGTGTTGCCGATTATTGTTAATTTTTGTATTTTTTTTATTAAAAAAAAAGGTGTACTAATTCATTTAAAAATTTTTATTCAAGGTTATGTTATAAGACTTATAAGTTTAAAATAGATAAATATAGGTAGAGCAGGTTGCCAACATTTAAGGATAAATTCCTTCATTAAATTGTTGGTATATTTTATTAAAGTAAATGTAAATATATGAGATAAAATACAAACACAAAATAAATCAATAGGCTTTATTTTGTCTAAAAGACACCTTAATGCCACAATATGAAAGAAATAAAACACAGGTGCTCGAGATGATGACACATTCTTGAATAAAGAAACGAATTTATATGTGAATGGTACAAATTTATAAAAAATGATGCTGTAATAAAACTTAATATATAACAAAGACCTGCATTATATATATAAAAAAAAGATATAAATGTGACATTCCTTGTAAGAAATATTAAATCGTAAATAAAACATCTTTTGTAAATAATAATTTATGTTTAAAAGACATTCGTTAATTCTTGTATGTGTAGCCTAAGTGTTTCGAAGGCACTGGAAATGGTCATATGCGATTTCGGTACCTGCAAGAGAGAAATACAACGTTAATGTTGGTTTATAGCGTTCTACAGATAGATGTTTTACCTGAGGAAAGAACATGGCTGGAGAACAGAGAGAAGCTGATGGAAGCAGCAGTTCTCAACAGCAGGGACTTAGCAAGGAAAATTCACGTTGTATGCAACGTCTTTCCTTTGCTACCAAACCGACGGGTTACTAAAAGAAAAATCAGAATACAATTAATAAATGGCGAGAGGAAGTATGTAACAAATAGTGAAAAAGGCAATGCATTTATATACAAATACAATGAAGGTTTATACTGAAGAGGAAGAGAAGAAAAGATACACTTACCTACAATGAGCAGCAACAAATTTGTGAAAACTTCAATAACAAACGATTTGAAGGGTCGCCATTGTTGCGCAACTGTCAATATGGTATATGTGTATCGCTGTGAGAGTGACAACTTAAAGGAACGAACGTTTTTGAAAAAGATGCCAACTTAAAATTTGATTGAATAAGAGAGGCGCTAAAGCGACGATCGTCATTTGTTTAAGTATATAAGGGCAAAAACATGATAAGACTTGCAGACTTTAAGATTGTAATTTAAATAGAAAAGAGGTAAATTTTATAAAACGAAACTCGAGTAGAATAAAATAAAGTGAGAGTAGGGCATATAAGCACTGCCTGCTTATTGACTCACAATTTTCGTAGTTTATATTCAAATTTAGAATTTAAATTTTTGTTAAGATTTTCTCGTTATTAATATTAAGATGGAGGATATCAATAAAATAGAATTTGATCGATTGTATGATTGAATAAAGTAAGTCATGATATAAAAGTATTTTAGTTTATTGAATATCCAATGAATATTCTCTTGAAAATATATACAGTGAGGACGCGCGGGTTGGAATAAATTCATTTAAAATTTTTGGTTTTGTTTTATGGAAAAACGCTCGGATAAGTCGATTTTTATTTTTATCTGCGGTTTTTCTGATGGTAAATTGATGTACAAAGAGTGGTCCAAAAATAAGTTACATCCATCAAATTTTTTTTTCAAATGGAAACATATGTTTTTTATTCAATTTGTTAATTCTGCATCGAATTCTAAGTATGTTTCATGTACCATGTCCTATACCCAAACTGAACAGTTATCGAGAAATTTACAATTGAACATATCAATAACTGAGACCGTATCCTACAAAATTTATTTCACTCTCTTGTCTGAAAAGGACCGATTTATTAAAAAAACAGAAAAACAAGTCAAATTAAATGTTCAAACTGTTGACCACTAACTTCCTGACAATAGGCAAGCCGAAGATCAATTTCTCGTAACACTGCCGTTAACGTTTGCGGCTTAATTTGTTGTATTTCGGTTATAATTTCTCGATAACTGTTGAGTTTGGGTATAGGACATGGTACATAAAATATACTTAGAATTCGATGCAGAATTAATAAATTAAATAATAAACATATGTTAACATTTGAAAAAAAAAATGATGGTCGTAACTTATTTTTGGACCAGCCTTTGTACTTCAATTTACAATCAAAAAAACCGCAGTTAGAAATAAAAATCGAACTATCCGAGCGTTTTTCCATAAAAAAAAAACAAAAATTTTAATGAATTTATTCCAACCCGCGCGTCCTCACCGTATATTGTGTTTAGTCATTACAAATAATAAATATATTTAATGGTGTTAAACATGCTAAAGGTACTATGTAAGAATATTTGCCTTTAATAGATTGTTGGGCATTATTAAGTATTGAATAATCACTTAATTAGAGATTCAACTAAATTAATACGAATATGCGGGGATGTTTTTGATGGGCAAATGCTAAATGGCTAGAGGCACAATGTGAGAATGTTTGCAGCTAGTAGTTAGTATGAACCAATTTCAAAGCATTCAAGTAGCAAGATTCTAGGTTACTAAAGCACTATGTGCGAATGTATGTTTTAGTAAAATATTGACGGCATCGTATTAATAAAAATTAATAAGACAATTTTTTTTAAAGTCAAAAGAATAGGGTGAATATTCATTCAAATATTATTTTATATAAATATTCCACGCACATTACGACTCTATAGAGAGTATAATTTTTAGTTATTGAAAAATAAGGGCTTATGTAATGTTGAGATTATTGGCATTATTTTAAAAATATATGAAATTTAGACATCTTGTTTAATTTCTTCACCTTATCCCAACAACACTAAATAAGAGAAAGACCAGTGTTTAAAAAGTAAACCACTGCATGAACTCATGAATAAAATTTAAAATTTATGCTGATACGACCAAATTAATAAAGAAAATGTTACAATATTTTTATCAGTTAGCAATGTTGCATCCACAGCAATATGTATCCAAACTACCAAATTTACTTAATTGTAAGACTCACAGACGGTAAATCCCGAAAGTGATTTCTAATAAAATTGTACATGATGGCACTTTCAAACTATCTTCCAGTAATCAACAAAAAACTATCAAAAACAATAATTATTTTTAAAGCCACATTTTTTATCGCAGATTTGAGTTACTCATCAAAACCCTTTCAAAAGAGAATATTGATAAATGAATTTGTTAAGGTAGTAAATGTGGTAAGTACTTTTGGTTCAAGCACTTACCACTTATTTAGCAGATTAAGATTAGAGGAAAGCATATTAACATACGATTTTTTTAAAATGCAAACTAAAAAGCTATTACTTTTATAAAATATCAACAAAATATCAAACGAAGCTGAAGAATTACTCCAAAATTATTGCTTTCAATCAGAATCCTTCATGTAATAATTTTGACAGAAAGGCAAATATCTTTTTATAAAGATCTTTGTGAAGATTTCATGCACTCAAAATGATAAGCTAATTATTTTGTTTTGTTGAGTTTAAAGCTAAATTAACTTTCAACAAATATTTAACACGTATTAAGCATATTTCTTCAATATTTTATTTGGTAAGTACATATCTATGATATACCAAAGACATGAAAAAATAGTACCTACTCGATGGTCGGGATATTAGTACATATATTATTGTAGGAAACAGACTGACCCATTCCCTATCCCTTCATCCCGATCCGTTCCGTTGCAATATAAATTTTCCTATATTCGCCGGCCGTGTCACTTGAAATGGGGCAGTTTTCTCGAAACCTAATGGTTATTGCCTTTCTCGAATGGACATATTGCGTTCCATCTAGTGCAATGTGTGCTGGCCATACATCACCGGATATAGAGCTGCAGGGAGAGAGGCCTCCGACGACACAGACGGAACTGCTACCACTACCACTAGTGCTGCTGCAGTCACCGGCTGGTGCTTCTATCGTTGGTGCTGGCGTTGAGCATACCTCCACCGCCACGTCCGATATTGAAAGGTGTGTCTGTGTGAGTGCATGGAGTCGGAAATGAAATGAAAGAAGTTGTGTGGTCAGCTGTTAGAGGGTCGAATTCGTCGTCTATATAAAACCCTCGTGTGATTTATGGTGGACACAATCTGCCTCGGGAAATATGAATAATGATTTATAATTAATTTTAGGTGAATTAGCTTGTCGTATATAGATAAATGTTGGAGAAATGCTTATTACTACACTAACATTTCTTCTAAATCATTTTTATACATGCAAAAAATAAAAAAATTAAATCTTCCAATTTTGAAATTCTTTTATAAAAAATTTTACCAAATCGATCTCTAAACACTTTTGTATTGCTGAAAAAAATTATATTGAATGCATAATTTGCGAGATATTTGCAAGGAGCTGCTATTAGAGGGAAAGTACTACCTTCTTGGTTTCTGTGTTGAAACTGCGTCGTTGTCTCAGCTTCTACTGCTGACGGTGCGTCCACGCTTCTAAATCACCCACAAACCTCAAAACCAATCCTGCTATTGCCATAGCAGCTGACAAAAGAAACGCTACCATCTTGTACAGTAGTTTAATATTCAAAAAGTGAGGACGTATTTTTATCGGCTCTGCATATAGTGCAGTGTCGAAAAGAAGAATATTGTTATTTATTATTGAGACATATATGAAATTCTGATTTAAACTATTAGTTAAACGCATCGCTAAATCAAATGGATGATTAATCATTTGTCAAGTGGGTCAACATATATAAAACAACAAAAATATGTCATACAATAAGTGCTATGTTTGCCGAGTGGAATTCTAGAGAACAGAAAGAACGGTGAAGTGTTTCGTATGTGAGGAAGAAAGACATGATAATTGCAGTGCAGTTAGTGACGAAACAGCTAAGAAGTTGTGTGACACGGATATAATTACATATTGCCATGAATCTTACATTTTGAACATATATTTATTATTAAGTATTAATTTAGTTAGAATAAGAGTTATAATTCATTTGAATATTTACCCAAGTTTAAATAGCTAGAGCTATATGGTTCACATAAGTAGAATGGGTTGCAAACCCTAAAGGATGATCTCCTTCATTAAAAATATTCTAAATAAAATATACATACAGTTAGTAATAAACTTTATTTAATATTTAAGAAAGCTTAAATGTTAGGTATATAAAGATAAATCAATGAGCTTTATTTTGTAGAACCGATAAGCAAGAAGTACGGTTTGAATATAAAGATACAGAACCTAACTATAGACAAACTGTAAAAATGGCAATAAACATACTAAGAAATGGACCATTATTTAAAAATATAAAAGTAAAAAGGTTTCAAATACCTACTGTTAATAAAAAAGGATATAACTATAATATTTATCTTATAAGAATTTAGATCGTAAATAAAACATTTATTATATAATAATGAAATGTTGGAATGTGTTCTTTAGTTCCCATACTTATAACCTTTATGTTTTTGAGGCATCAATGACGGTCATGTATGGTTTAACACCTGCAAAAAGAAAATAAATTGTCAATACTTTACTTGTACATATTAGAAATAATAATCTTATCTGAGATGAAAAATATGGTTTGAAGATAATGAGAAAGAAATAGCAGCGACGGGTCTTCCTGGCACGAGGTTGGAAAGGAAGATAGAAGTTTTCCATTATTTCCAAATAGACGGACTGAAAAACAAAAAATTAGAAAACGATTAGTAAATGGTGAAAGAAAATACTTGACAAGCGACTACAATAGTAATGAGTTTATATACAGGTGTAACAGTTGTTTACAGTAAAGAAGAAAAGGAATAACACAGTTACCTAAAATAAGATTTAATAAATTTGTAAACTTAAGTAAGGAGGAATTTGGATGGCGGATATTGTTGTATAGCTGTCAAAGTGAATGAATAAAAAGCGACAACTTAAAATGGCCAAGAAAGAAATTTAACCATGTGTGTGGCAATATGGACAGAGGGCGTAAATATACCGATCGTCTTTTGTCTAATAATATATAAACAAAAAACAAAATTGAACATAAAGATTTTCGACTGAGATTTTGATCGCAAATACACAAATTTGAAAGCGAAGCTCCGACGGCATATCGTTTCAGAATAATATATACAGTAGGACAAATACGCACTACCTGTCCCTTTGAAGATTGAAAATTTGTATTCAAGAATATAATTTAAGTATTTAATTAGCATTTTTAAAAATATTTCTTTTGACTGATTTTTCTTTTTTGTTAAACAAAATAGAATGTATTTATAAAAAGGAATTTGATGAACTGTATGATCAAACAAAGTGAGTTACGAAAAATCCTTATGAGTTATAACATAAAAATTATTTTAATTTGTTTTATGAAATGAATGTTCACTCTGTTTTTAATATTTAGTTTATTCATTACTAATTGAAAAAGATTTGATAATGTTGAATAGACTATAGAGGTACTACGTGCGAGTGTTTGCCTCAAGTGGATTGTTGCGCATTATTAAATATCGCGTTATCACATGAAAATAATTTACACAATTTACATTTAATAATGAACACGAATATACGAAGGTATTTTGTTGGGTAAACACTAAGTGGCTAGAAGTACTATGTGGAACTTAATTTAATATAGAACAAATTTGCTACACATTTCAGAATGAACATACATATAGGAAGGTCGTTTGGTGCCCACACCTCATTTTCAAATCTTATCATATCATGTCAATATCAAGTAATTGTTGTTAAGAGAAGACTGCAGCCAGGCATATTTTATTAAATCTTAAATAATTTTAAAATTAGTTTTTTCAGTATTTTTGAAAATTGTATATTAATATCTTTTGCATAGTATTGGTAATTTAATTAAAAGACAATAAAATTTAATTTACAATGTTCCAAAATACTGATTTTCAATTTGCTCTATTATAAATAAGAACCATTTCTATAGATAAATTATAAAAAAATCTATCTCTTAGCTTTCTCCTAATCCACAGTAAATATCTTGAGAAAGACCGGGAAGACAATATCGTATCGAACACGTACATCGGCCAAGGAACGGTAAAACTTCCTCGATTTGGAAATTAGTAATGGGGCGACAAAGCGTTGATTTGTACAGAAAGACTAATGGCCTTTCGACTTACAAGCATCCGCCCTCACGTACATCCGTTAATTCAATTGCACGCCCTGCCACTTGATCAAAACGTAACGCGAGTTAGAAAACCCCGTAGAAGTCGAGATAGCCGACGTGCTCTAGATGATTGCGCGATGAAACGACGAAGAGGGATGTAGGCGAAAACTAGAGACAGAAAGACTAAATCGAAATGAAGTGATGAGAGAAGCTAGAGAGAAATGTTTGGAAAAAGCAGCACACACACACCCGTAACGCCCATATTTCTTCGATTCTTTTAATAAAGGCCAAAGGAGGAGGATTAATGAGTCAGAACTATAAGGGCTTTGCAGTGAACCTGCATTATTATCGATCATTTCGGAGATTTCGTAATTAGCTCGACCCTCACCAGATTTTCCTTTTTTTCTTTATTGTTACGAGACAGTTCAATTAATTTGTAGAATAATTGATTGAAACGAGGTGAGTAGAATTTAATAATAAAAAAGGTTAGTGCAATTAGAAACTTCTCTTACTGAATAAATTTGAAAATAATAGAATCATCATTACAAACTGCAGAAATTTATGTAGACCAATGTGTTACTAAATTACTTTTCCATCACCATTCAAATGTAATAATACAGGCTTGCATCAAGAGATGTGGTGAGTATATCTCGGAGCACCCAGATCTTCTGATTTCTAATAAGCTAAATTGGAGCGTGGGTCACTTGGGTCAGTGTGTCTCAAACTTAGTCCTCCAATTTGGATTTTAGGAAAACTTATCAATATTCTGGACGACACATGTCTCATAACCTCACCATAAATCTAAAACAGAGCCTTCGGTGTATAAATGGAACACCTTGTTTCATGGGGAAGTAGACACTGAAACCTGGTCCTCCAAATTAGATACTGGGAAAATTCGTCATATCGTCTAGAGGATCTAGATCTTCCGACGATAAACGTAAAACTGAACCATCTGTATATAACTGCGTCGCCGTGTCTCAACAGTATGTAAATACTGAAACCTGTTCTCCTTAGTTGGGGATTGTGCTACTAACTAACTAACATCTTATTCGGGAAGAAACAGTTTATTTTTTATCCAGGAGCGGATCCTTATATTTCGTAGAAAATAACTTAAGCAATAGAATATGGACTGTCTGTTAAGAATTTAGATTGAGGATTGAAAAAATTTATAAAAATTCACAGTTAGAAGATAGAACCTAAGAATAGAGATTGTTATAGATAGAAACTAAAGACTATGCGTAATTAATATTTATTTATATGACGAAGCATTTTATGTATAAGTCGACTATATGAACCAAGTCAGTGGCATTATTTTATATTTTAGTAATGTGCGAAAATATATCGTAATAGGCCTCATTAGTTACTAATAATTAATTTGGATCAATGTAATAATAAACATTAATTAAAGTAGTCAGCAGAAGTCAGGGTATAGAAAGATTAAAAACTTTTAAGGCATTTGGATCAAGATGTAAATGGATATAGTAGATTGAGTCGCACATCTAAAAATTTCACTAAGAAGATGTAACTGCGAATTGATCTCAAACATTCCATCAATCTAAAAAGGGGTTACCACGAATAAAATTATCAAAACAAACTTTAAAATCAATAAGAAAAATTACTCACCTGTCACCTGTGAATCTACACCAGAGAGGTACATTCCCACCGTTGAAGGAAAAACGACGGAAGATCTAACTGCCCACCTGTCAAGCTGCTACCAGGGAGCCGGACCATATCTTCGGATCCGCTTGGAGCACACCCAGCCTTGAGAAGGGACCGCAACATTCCAGGATATCTGCCCTAACAATTAATGTGTTAGTAACTTTCGAAGGTATCAAAGTCTATTTACTGTTGATTTAACAATTATTGCATAACCAATGTCAAACATAATGTATGTAACATCTTTCAATGTCATCTAAGTCACGGTCCTAAATAAAATTCAACTCTTCAAGTACACATACAAAAACAATTAGGTCATTTTGCTATTACAATTACATTAATCTATTGTTAGTAAAATATCAGGATTTACTTACAATCAAGAATTTTTTTTTATCCCTTAACACGTTCACTTTTAAAATTTAGTATTTCTTCAATTGCAATATAGGTGAAACGAATTATGTTCTCACACCAATAAGGCTTAAAATCGCTTACAGTTGCCATAAAGATGCTTTTACAAGTAGAACCTTGCCTATAGTTGTCTTGTTATATGATCCGAAATTTATTGGATAGATCCACATCCATATTATTAATTACTGTGTTTATCATTCGTCATTTATTCATATCCGATCATTGTTGTATAATGTTCAATAAGTTTACCATTTTAAATAAATTGAAGTTTGTTTGTTTTTAAATGATGTGTTTGTTTCTACCATCGATCAATTCTGTTTCACTATAAAGCAGAGGTACACATATTCCATTTGTGCATTAGCATTAGCGCTGTGCCACAAATTAATTTTCTAGGTTACGAACTCCCAGATCTTCAAGCAGTACGGAAGAGAGCTGATTATAAGTGCTAAGGTAAAATCGAATCCTTTAACGGCCCGAGATAAATATTTAGAGTCCATTTTAGAGCACTCACCACTGAAACAACACCAATATCACAAATTAGCTACACTTTCACAGTAACAATTTGCACACATGAGTTTTCTTGCATTTTCCCGCTATCGTTAAAGTGTGGGTTTCTCCCACTTAAATCAATTCTAAACGAAACTTATCAATTTGTACGCCGAATGCCGCGAAATTTGAAACATTAATTTAAATTTACTTTTCAACTTATTGCGATCTATTGATACACATATACCCCTGAATTTAGAATATCCTTAATACAAAACTTGTTGAATATAACCCATTTGAGCTAGCCCAGTAGATTTAACATTGCCCAATGTTTAGAACTTATATAAAAGTATTAATTATCAAATTATCATTATTACACCCCCCTCCCATAACAATATTTTTCTATTGTTAACCTAAAATACAGTTATTTATTTTACCTTCTTTACATCTATAATAGTTATGTTTTATATTGTTTCCATATTATACTATCATACATATTTTGCTATTGTTAA
The DNA here is from genome assembly GCA_963170755.1 of Amphimallon solstitiale. Taxonomy (NCBI): domain Eukaryota; kingdom Metazoa; phylum Arthropoda; class Insecta; order Coleoptera; family Scarabaeidae; genus Amphimallon; species Amphimallon solstitiale. The sequence goes on along the minus strand of OY720681.1, from coordinate 34,431,776 downwards.
CCTAAAATACAGTTATTTATATATATTTATTTTACCTTAGAGGTCGAGCACTTATAAGTTTTAGATTTTAAGTATGATTTATGGTATAAATCGACGATGATGATGAATTTTGACGGATGACAACTTGACATAGTACTGCGATTGCATGGTTGCGGCATTCGCTTTGTCATTATTCACCTAGGTCAATAATATGCTCATTATTTACTTGTTATTGGTTTAGATGGAGAATTGATTGCGTTTTATTATGTGTAAAAATGCTATGATTTTTTACTACTGGTACAAAAAATAGTTTTAGTAATCTAAATCGGAAAATTTCGCTCTCTAAAACAGGATCTAATATTTCCAATACACCCCTCGTACAGAAAACAGGAGTTTCGTGTCAATTAACCGCAGTGCTTTGCTTCGTCATGTACCGGAGTGCCGAGTGCCGCCTTTGATGTCAAACGGTGCCCGGCCTGACTGATATCAACATCCGCACATCAATCTAATTATACGGGCTGTACACAACGGTCTTTTGATGAACGATTCGGTTCCCGGAGGCGGCATAAATAATAACCCAACGTACTGTCACCGCGACCGACGACGTTCCTCCTTTGTTGTACGTCAGAATCGATTATTTTTCTTCTGGATTTAATGCCTGTCGGCGTCGTCGACTTAACATCTCCGAGGATACGATTGAAAGATACCGAACGTAAATAAAAGGAAAAACAAAAGATTCACGCACAGACGTACCGCACTCTCGATGTTTATTTTCACAATCCATGGGATTCCTTTTTATTATGCTTTTGTGTGTGGCAAGACGAATTGTTTCTCATTATACATATCGTAAATGCCATTGAGATCATTTCTATCGACACCCGTTGTAAAAGAAATCTATTTCGGTTCGTGTTAAGGTTATGTCTGAATAAAAAATGAGGTGTGGACACCACACGACATTCTTATAAGTAAGTGCGTTACAAATTTCTTACAAAAGTTGTTCCGAATTAAGTTTTAAATTCTATAACTTCTTGATAAACCTATGAGTAAAAGTATTTCTTTAAGTCGAAATTATGAAAAAGTGTTTCCATGGACGTCTTTGATTCTTCTTTTGATTTGTATGGTGACTTAGTCAAACCAACACGGGTATACTAATAAAATTGGACGGACGACGGAATCGACCATTGACTACATCGTAACCTCATCTCATTTCCCAAATGTAAGTGGTCCTGCAATTTAGTCGAATTAAATACAACATGTGTATACATTGTCGCAAAAGTAACACTCAGCGACATTCGTCGTACGGTTCTAAATAAAAAATGTCATGTTTCAATTGTTTTCACGGGGTTCTTGAAGTTTAGTGCGTAACTAAGCCTTATTCTTCGATATCTGTTAATAGAGATAGCTGCAATATAGCTTAAAGAATAATTTTTATTAGTATTACTTCGTAAATGTTTTCGTTTGAATTCAAAGTTTGTCTTTCTTCATTATGAAGGATCTCTACTGGACGGGCCAGTCCATTTGACAATGTACAAAAATCATAAACATCGATTTCCCCTTAAAATTAAGATCAAATTTCAACCAATGATATAAATAATTACATCAATTTGTTGAGAAAACTCAAATTTACGTACGCTTAGTAGTAAAATTTTGAATTTCTTTTTATTTATTTCAAAATAAATTCGAGAAAATGTCTAATATTGACCTAATTCTGCTACTAATTATGACAATTTCTAAAATGTTTTTAGAAAAAAATATTACTAGGCGTACATAGATATTCGAATTCTCTGTCATTTGGTATAAAAAAAATAAAAATTAATTAATATTTACGGTTAATTTTATGGGAAAATCAAACTGTCTATAGTGGCCACAGTGGCTGGGAGTAGAGATCCCTCTTAAGTTCATAAAAAGTTGTTCTCAAGACAGTGACGAAGTCAAAAACAGAATTAAGGCGGCATTGTCAGATAAATACCCAAACAAAGAACTAATCCTATTGTAATTAAACATTTTTCAATATGCATTATTTTGATAATAAATAATTTGTAGAGCAAATCATACCTCGCGTAATGTGTAGAATGTTAAATGTCAAATTTACCCATCTGATAATACGAATAACAAGTAAAATGTTGAAATACAGAAACTATGGCAGTGTCTACAATTGCAATAGTATGCGGCTACAGTGTTGCCAAACTTATGTTTCTGTCAAATGTTTCCTGAATTCATACAACGCATGATCTGACATTGTAGGATTTAGATTTTTTGAAGTGAAAACTTCTATGGGCGCGTTGATGCATTGATTGTTGGGCACTGAACGAGACTGAGCCGTCACGCTCGGGATGCAACGATCGTTCGGGTAAAGTCGGCTCGAGTCGAGTCGACTAAGGGAGCGAGAAAGATATAGTTAACGCGTCTCTGCTGGTCTCTGCTATACTCGCCCGGCAACCGTTTCACGCTCGGCTTTGTATTATAACGCTAACTAGCGGTATTTAATTTCAATTAAATTGAAATTTAGAATAAATACGCGAAATATTGTATTTTTATTTTCTGAAAATTTCTTGTCCGCGCGCAGATGCGATCCCGAGCCGCCCGGGTGTAAGACCGGCACGTTACCATTAGACCAGCGCGGGTACCTGTATGAGAATTAGCATATCGTCTATTTGTATATATACACGCGTACGTATGAATTTTTGAAGTGAAAACTTGATCAGACCGAGCGAAATGTACTAGAATAATGTAATAATAATAAGTATATGTTTTTTAAATGTAATATAGAATAAAAATGGAAAATGGAAAATGGAAAATGGAAAATGGAAAATGGAAAATGGAAAATGGAAAATGTAAATGTAAATGAATATTGAACGAAAGAAATAAGTTGTATTTCGTATTATTAACCTCCCCTTGATGAAGTTCTCACTTCTGCCGTGTGGTCTTAAGCACACCCATTTCTTTTTTATTATTCAAACCGAACAAAGAACGTCGCGGCGTATAGCTTTTGGAACATTTTATATACACTCTGTGCAGCGGATCATTTGGCGGGATTCGTTTCTTATGGAGAAGTTACTTCTGATGCTCCTGTCCATTAAGTGTGTATGTATCGTAACCTATTACCAGAAGCTCTGAGGCAATTTCCATTTCATCTGGCGCAACATGATTGGTCTCAAATCAGTAACAAACGCAAACGACGGTTTTGTTGAATTTATGTCTGCGTTTCAATGGTATTATGATGTATTCTGTCCTAGTATTGAAGCAAATTTTAAGCTAGGAAATAAACGGAAATTATCCTTGTATACTCAGTAATTAGCTAATATGAACAATAAAATTAAAAATTTATTCTGGCTTACTAGGCAATAGTAGTAATGTTGTAAATTATTATAAAAATTAGAAACGCAAATATAGAGTAAACATAGAGGAAACTGAAATTAAATTCTCTCAAAACAAAATAAAAAATGCTTGCTCATCAACAAAAGAAGTATATAAATACTGAATTAGGTAGATATATAAAAAGTTAGGATATTCACTTGAAACTAGAAAATAGTGACAGTATTATAACACACATTGCTAAAATGAGTAATCATTTTTGCAAATATTTTGATAACATCGCATGGACTGGTACAAACATTGCCTTTAATCATGTTTGTTGTAGCAATTATTTACGTACGGTTATACAGATTATACCAAATAGTATCGTGTATATTGACGTCACACCCGAAGAAATTATAGAAATAATCTTCGCTCTAAAGAATAAAAAAATGAGGTGTGGCCACCACACGACTTTCTTATACGTATGAAAGTGTTACTTCCGGTCCGAATTTTGAAATTTCATTTATACAAAAAATATTCCAAATCCAACTCTAAATACTTTTGTACTCTTCATAAATATATATAGAATGCATAATTTACGACATATTTACAAAAAATCGCTATTCGATAAGAGTAAAAGTGGTACTTCCGGTCTAAATTTTGAAATTTTTTTTATACAAAAGATATTTAAAAGTATGTTCTAAATACTTTTATACTCGTAATGTACCTGCCTAGAAAGCATGACTTGCGAGATATTCGCAAAAAACTGATTTTCGATAAGAGTAAAAGACCTACTTCCGGTAGGAATTTCGAAAAACTTTATTAAAACAAGTTTTCTCAAATTTAATTTTGAGTACATTTGAATTCTTTATAAATTTGTTTAAACTTAGTAATTGACGAAATATTTGCAAAATTCGATTTTTTCACTGAAGTAAACTACTACTTCCGGTCTGCCGATTTTGCTCAAAATCTAATCAGTTCTCAAGAGGGAGATTATATTCGTAAATACAAAATTTGGAATTGATATCTACAGCGGTTTGACCGCTATCGTGGTCACACACACACAGACACACACAGACACACACACACACACACACACACACAGAGACACACAGACACACAGACATTTTTTAAAAACCACTTTTTTGGTATCAGGGGACCTCAAAACGTGGACATCTGCAAAAATCTCGAGGTCGAAAATTTTCATCATCACAATACTTCCTTATACTACGTATAAGAAAGTAAAAAATACTACTAGGAACTGGTAATATTCACATAACTGTGTTAAAATGTCTGTGAAATTGTATCCGGTCCCTTTGCAAAAATGTTGAATCTTTCAATATTCACTGGCGTTTCCTCCTCTTTATTAAAGACAGCACGGGTCATACCGATTCATAAGTAGTAATGCTTCTAGTACTATATGAAAATATCGGTCAATCTCGTTACAAAGTGAATTTTCAATTTTACTTTCTTATACGTAGTATAAGGAAATATTGTGATGATGAAAATTTTCGACCTCGAGATTTTTGCAGATGTCCACGTTTTGAGGTCCCCTGATACCAAAAAAGTGGTTTTTAAAAAAATGTCTGTGTGTGTGTGTCTGTGTGTCTGTCTGTCTGTCTGTGACCACGATAGCGGTCAAACCGCTGGAGATATCAATTCCAAATTTTGCATTTACGTGTATAATCTCCCTCTTGAGATCTGATTATTTTTTCAGTAAAATCGGTAGACCGGAAGTAGCAGTTTACTTCAGTATAAAAATCGAATTTTGCCAATATTTCGTCAAATACTAAGTTTATACAAATCTATAAAGAATTCATATGTACTTAAAATTAAAATTGAGAACAATTTTATTTAAAAAGTTTTTCGAAATTCCTACCTGAAGTAGGTCTTTTACTCTTATCGAAAATCGGTTTTTTCCGAATATCTCGCAAGTCATGCTTTCTAGGCAGGTACATTACGAGTATAAAAGTATTTACATGAAAATTTTAAATATCTTTTGTATAAAAAGAATTTCAAAATTCGGACCGGAAGTACCACTTTTACTCTTATCGAATAACGATTTTTTGCAAATATGTCGTAAGTTATGCATTCTATATATATTTATCAAGAGTACAAAAGTATTTAGAACTGAATTTTCAATATTTTTTGTAGATATGGAATTTCAAAATTCGGACCGGAAGTAGCACTTTTACTCTTAGCGAGGAGCACTTTTTTGATAATATCTTGCAAAGTATGCATTCTATAGAGATTTATTAAGAGAATAGAAATACTTAGAATAGGATTATGAATAATTTTTGTATAAAAAAATTCTTAAAATTCTATAATTTGAAACGCTCATACGTATAAGAAAGTCGTGTGGTGGCCACACCTCATTTTTTTCGATACACATGTGATGAGTTTGAGGCTGGTAAATACGCGTCAGGTCTTCTTTTTGATCTATGTCGCGTCTTGAGGTCGACTATGTTGTGTAGAAAATGTACTCTCTTTGTGTACGTGATCCATTATTGCAATGGTTAAAATCGTATTTGATTAATAGAAAAATGTTGGAAACGCTATACGGCTACCAATCGGAAGAACGTGGAAATAATATAGAACTACCACAAGGTTCCATTTTGGGACCATTTACTAACTTTAATATTCATAAATGACTTACCCAATCATTTAAAAAGTGGTCTTATAGTGATGTATGCTGACGACACATCGGTAGCCCTTTCCGAAGATAATCAGGAAGATCTGAAAAATCTAATTCGATCATTCATTTATCAATTTGAATTTGTTGTGCGGGAGAAACAGATTAATGGTGATAGTGACAAGACCGCATGCATATTCTTTTCTTAGCACAGACTTATTACTTGCGATGCGAATCTGGCTAATATAGTTTCCAATTCTACGGTGTTTTTAGAAACCACAGATGATGCTTGCCTTACCTTTGAAAGTCGTCTTGACTCCGTATATAAAATCTTAAACACATCATACTATGCGGCACTGAAGCTTATATTTCACACAATTTTCCCTAATAAGTTGCTTGGTCGACGATAGTTTAAAAACTAATGCCGCGAATGTGTTAAAACTTTATATTTATACTAATAATTATTAGTCACTGCACACGTTACGATACGAAGTAACTCTCCCACTACCATTCTACATTCCATTCCGCAAACCTGAAAGACTCTCTTGAATGTATATATCAAAACACGATTAGACAAAAATTAAGACATCCAAATTATTATGTAATGATCTAAGCGCGAGAGAAAGTGATCAACCGACATTATTGTTGTATTGTTATTATTACTGCAATATTGATTACTATGAGGACATCGGTTGTACGGTCAATTAACTCTAAATTATTTGCGGACGTCGTCTCTAATAGATGCCGAACATGTGTGTAGGATGTGTGTGATAAGTTAACGGTCTTTTCATCAGTCAACGTCAGGAAATTTAATAGGGAGACGCATGCTATGTAGGCTTTACGTATATACATACCCTTTGTGACAAAATTAATGTATCTTCTTCTTCTCTTCGATGCAACCCATGTTAATGTAGTCCTTGATTTTGTAGGCAACAACTTCCGTCCAGATACAGCTTGGTAAGGAATCAGTCTTCCGCTTGTTACATTGTCTAAACAAGTATCATTGTAAATTATATATAATTGAACAAAGTGAATGAAAATGAAAAATAACGTCTAGAATGATTTTGTTAGTTTTGTGAAAATTAATGAACAAAAATTCGTAAGAAATATTTTTTATTGTATTGAATATTAGATATTTGTAATGAAAAACATGTTAAAAAAACATTTATGAATTATTTTAAATAGTATTAACATAAAATGTTTATGATGAAGTTTTTGTATACTAGGTTGGTTAACCATAAGTTAAGGCAGTGGTTCCCAAAGTGTCTTGTGAAGAAGCCGCGCCACCCCGGGCGCGGCGGCCTCTTCACAGGGACGCCGCGACATATTGTAAAAACTTCATAACTACAAGCATCAGTCAATATCTAATGCCTCCTATTTTTTCTACCTAAATAATGTTATTTAAGTGAAAAATTTGAATTTGGCGCTTTTCCTCAAACTTTCTTCTACAATCCACTGCAATAGTAACTTTCTGCGTCAACAAGTGGCAACACTGCAGTCGCTTGTAAAATGGCCGACATCCATGTTCGTTTTAGACAACGTTCTGTAATTGAATTCTTGAATGGAGAAGGTGGAACGCCCATTCGCATTCATGTAAGACTGAAAAATGTGTGCGGTGATGCAACAGTGGATGTTAGCACTATTAGACGATGGGTTCGCAGCTGTCATTCATCCGGTGGTCACCACGAATGATTGAATGTTGCGTGGCGTCACTGCAGACAACAGCCTGCCGCTCCGCTTTTCGTCAGCCAACAGTGTTTGTCCTTCAGTTTCGTTACAGCTGTGGACCCATCGTCTAACAGTACTGACATTCACTGTTGTATCACCGTACACATTTTACTTTCTTATACGTAGTATAAGGAAGTATTGTGATGATGAAAATTTTCGACCTCGAGATTTTTGCAGATGTCCACGTTTTGAGGTCCCCTGATACCAAAAAAGTGGTTTTTAAAAAATGTCTGTGTGTCTGTGTGTCTGTGTGTGTGTGTGTGTGTCTGTGTGTGACCACGATAGCGGTCAAACCGCTGTAGATATCAATTCCAAATTTTGTATTTACGAATATAATCTCCCTCTTGAGAACTGATTAGATTTTGAGCAAAATCGGCAGACCGGAAGTAGTAGTTTACTTCAGTGAAAAAATCGAATTTTGCAAATATTTCGTCAATTACTAAGTTTAAACAAATTTATAAAGAATTCAAATGTACTCAAAATTAAATTTGAGAAAAATTGTTTTAATAAAGTTTTTCGAAATTCCTACCGGAAGTAGGTCTTTTACTCTTATCGGAAATCAGTTTTTTGCGAATATCTCGCAAGTCATGCTTTCTAGGCAAGTACATTAAGAGTATAAAAGTATTTAGAACACACTTTTAAATATCTTTTGTATAAAAAAAATTTCAAAATTCAGACCGGAAGTACCACTTTTACTCTTACCGAATAGCGATTTTTTGCAAATATGTCGTAAATTATGCATTCTATATATATTTATGAAGAGTACAAAAGTATTTAGAGTTGGATTTGGAATATTTTTTGTATAAATGAAATTTCAAAATTCGGACCGGAAGTAACACTTTCATACGTATAAGAAAGTCGTGTGGTGGCCACACCTCATTTTTTACTTTCTTATACGTAGTATAAGGAAGTATTATGATGACGAAAATTTTTGACCTCAAGATTTTTGCAGATGTCCACGTTTTGAAGTCCCCTGATACCGAAAAAGTGGTTTTTAAAAAATGTCTGTGTCTCTCTCTGTGTGTGTCTCTCTCTCTCTCTGTGTGTGACGACGATAGCGGTCAAACCGCTGTAGATATCAATTCCAAATTTTGTATTTACGTGTATAATCTCCCTCTTGAGATCTGATTAGTTTTTCAGTAAAATCGGTAGACCGGAAGTAGCAGTTTACTTCAGTGAAAAAATCGAATCTTGCCAATATCTCGTCAAATATTAAGTTTAAACAAATTTATAAAGAATTCATATGTACTTAGAATTAAAATTGAGAAAAATTTTATTTAAAAAGTTTTTCGAAATTCCTACCGGAAGTAGGTCTTTTATTCTTATCGAAAATCGTTTTTTTGCGAATTTAGACAGGTACGTTACGGGTATAAAAGTATTTAACACATAGTTTTCAATATCTTTTGTATAAAAAAAAATTCAAAATTCGGACCGGAAGTAACAGTTTTACTTTTACCGAATAGTGATTTTTTGCAAATATGTCGTAAATTATGCATTCTATATATATTTATTAAGAGTACAAAAGTATTTAGAGTTAGATTTGCAATATTTCTTGTATACATGAAATTTCAAAATTCGGACTGGAAGTAGCACTTTTACTCTTAGCGAGTAGCACTTTTTTTCGAATATCTTGCAAAGTATGCATTCTATAGAGATTTATTAAGAGAAAGAAAGTACTTAGAATAGGATTTTGAATAAGTTTTGTATAAAAAAAATTCTTAAAATTGTATAGTTTGAAACGCTCATACGTATAAGAAAGTCGTGTGGTGGCCACACCTCATTTTTCAGTCTATTATGAATTCGAATGGGCGTTTCACCTTCTGCATTCAAGAATTGAACTACAGAAGGCTTTCTAATACGAACATCAATGCCAGCCATTTTGCAAGCGACTGTACTGCTGCAACTTGTTGACGCAAAAAGTTACTATTGCAGTGGATTCTGGAAGAAGGTTTGGGGAATAGCGCCAAATTCAAATTTTTCACTTAACTAACTTTATTTAGGAAGACAAAAATAGGAGGCATTAGATACTGACTGACGAAATAATTGAACCAAGACATTTGACCTAACTAAACAAACAAAAGAACAAAATAAGAAACTAAAAATATCTAAATTTTTTGTGTGGCTTGTTTTTACTTGACCTTGTATATAAGTAAATTCGCCGGCGCAGAATAGTCTTGCGAACGCGAGCCGGCCATGCTGTGCCTTCTCGATCGCGCTAGACACGTCAAAGTGCGTAGACCCCTCTCGACAGATTTGGACTATTCTGAAAGATCTTGCGGAAAGCACATAAGCACGAGTTTGTGAATTTTTGCTCTTCTATCATTAATGACAGATCCCCTTTTAAACAGTAATAAAGCAGATAAAGAAAGTATGTCTTCAACCAGTGGCACTACTGTGAAGAAACGAAAATGTCGTAAATATGATGACGGACGGTTATTTAGAGCTTGGTTTTATGTGAACAGAAATTAATGGTGAAGAGAGACCACAATGTGTATTTTGTATAAAAATTTTGGTAGCGCAGTGTACGCTTCCAAGTAAATTAAAGCGGCATTTAGAAGCTAATCACCACAACATGGTTATCAAACCTCTGGATCTTTTTGCCAACAACTTAAAAGAACAGAAACAATAACAAAATACATATTATAAGACTGCATCTATACCAAAAAACGCTTTACTAGCATCTTACAAAGAGGCTTACAGAATCGTGAAATGTAAGAAGGCTCATACCATCGCAAAAGAACTTGTTCTTTCGGCTGCTGTAGGTATGTATTGTTCACCATTGTTGGTGAGCCTGCTGGGAAGCTGCTTTTACAAGTGCCTTCGTTCAATAACACAATTGGTCGGAGAATACAACACATGGCGGAAGATATCAACGATCAATTAATTGAAAAAATTAGAGGAGGGGAATTTGGATTGCGGCTAGATGAAGCTTCGGAGAATAATAAGAATGCTCATTTGATATGCTATGTAAGGTTTATAGATGGTAATACATAACATTAAAGAAGACACTCTGTTTTGTAAAAATATTACTGCAAGAGCGTAAGCTTAGGACTTGGTCGAGATTCTTAATACATTCATATTTGAAAATAATTTGAATTGGCCTAAGTGCGTCTGTACTGATGGAGCTTGCTCCATGTCTGGCCGCCATGGAGGATTACAGGCACGCATTCAATGCAAATCACCAAATGCACTGTGGAGTTATTGCATTATTCATAGAGAAGCGCTTGCATCAAAGCATCTGCACTGAATCAGGTGTTCTCTTAATCTCTCTCTGCAGGGAAAAAACATGCACCTTTTGAAGTTAACGGAAAAAATTTCAGCTTTTATAAAAAAAACTCAAATTATGATCAATCTTTGACGTCAAATGAATTTGATCTTTCTCAATATATAAAAAACATGCTTGAAGGGCACTTATCACAGCTAATTATCTCGTTTGAGAAATTCGTTCAATTCAATTTCAATTTCTACGTCGTTTTTGTGCGAAGCTAGGTTGTTAGCGGTCGCTATGATAAAAACCTACGTGGAAAAGGAAATGAGATTTGCCGTGTCCAGTTTAATACCACGATTTGAGAAAATGTGCTGTGATTTGCAGGCGCATTCATCACATTCATTATTAGTTTAATAGTAGCAAAAATGTTAAACAATGAAGATAAACGAGTTTTATTTGTTTTTATTTTTTACTTTCGATCAGCCATAGTTTTACTTAGGATAGGTCGCCATGGAAAAATTGTAATTGAAAAAGGGCGCCGCGACTCCGAAAAATTTGGGAACTACTGAGTTAATAGTCTAATAGTCTGACTACTACTTCAGTAAGTGGGTGTACGCGTTTTTAAAAACGACTACAGTGCATTCCCACCTCTCGCCATTTTAATAAGAACATTGTAACGATAGGACTAAATTTAATAAGATAAGCTAAACTGAATTGAAATCAGTTATAAATAAAGAATATCGGCTCTAAGTCAGAGTACCGTGGAACTGCTGTTGTCACACTAAATATACTATAACAAAAGAGAACTGCAACTTGAATCGAAAGTGATACTTGATATTTGATGTACTTGGATTTGTATACTATTACATGAAAATTTTAATTTGTAAATAACGAGATCGATATCATGTTGTGTATAATGACCAATAAAGTTAATATTATTATTAGAACTAATGTAACAATTTTAAGTTTGCAACTCGTACAGAGAAATTAATCCAATTAATGAAAAATGCTAACATTGAAGAAAATATCAATATGTTTAAGCTCCACCACCGGCCATATCTCAGCAACCGTTTATCGTACAACCTGGCGGAATTTTACAAAGAATTGAAGGGTATGTAGTATGAAATTACGTGGATGTTAAAAAAATAACAGGGGGTGCTGTTCCCAATTTATGCATATTACTTGTTTTTTCTTTAAAATACTAAATGAAACGATGTATTTTTAACAGCGTAATATTGAAGCACATAAAAAACTGAAGGGAATGATGAAAATCAGAAGTTGCTACCTTTTGCCTTGACGAAGATATACATAGTTATACGAAGACAATCCCGAAAAATAAAATTTTTAAATATAGATTTATTTATTTATTGCGAGTAATATTATTATTATTTATTTCAATTTGAGAAGGTTAACTAGACAGTGTGTAGTTTACTTTCATTTAAATTTCTGTCATACTCTTCCATAAATGTATTTATTTCAATCTTTTTATCGATTTTTTAATTCATTGCATATGTTACGATGAATTCCCCTTTTATATGTTTTCAAATTATCTAGCTATTATTTTTTAAACATCATTTCTTGTCTTTTTCAACATTGCAATGAAATAATAATAATACTGAACAGTGTATAGTTGGCTTTTTTTTTAATTTCCATCATACAATACCGCATGCACCGTGATATTGAATAACAGTATTATGAGATTTCCAAAGTAGGTCAATAAAATCGAAATGTAAAAATATTAGTGTCACCTCTAGTTAAACTTGTTGTACTTATTTAGCAAATTAAGCCTTTTTGGACACCTGCACATAATTATTAAGTTTGTAAAATTTCATATTCTAACGTTGAAGCTTATGACATGATCAGAATATACATATTTTCAATGCTTTGAAAATGCAGTTCTTGCTTCCCGGCAATATTATCCCAAAAGAATACATTGTTGAGTTTTATTCGCCTTGCGAGATCTTCTTGATTTTTATTTATGAGGCAGAATAATAGACATTTTATCACAAAAAGCCGATTACAACAATTTTTGTCCCCGGAATTGAAGTAACTGTGCGCTCTACTAATCGACAAGTAAACATGTGTATTGAAAATAATAGTGAACACTTTGAACATTTGCTAAGTTGAAGATTTTTTGTTTTATTTTTTGTATTTTCTGATTTAAATGTATTTGTTTCTTGCGTTTATATTCCTTGGTCAATATATTTTCTTATTTATGTTTAGATATAATAATAGGTTGTTTTACGTGCTTTCATGTTATAGGCGGGGATGAATTAGATATCAATTTTTATACCATTTTGTTACTAATGAGTAAATGATTTGGTTATAACTAATGCATTATATTACATTGTTTTTTTTCTCCTTATTGTATACTTAGCTCATGAGTTATGGAAATTATTTGTGCTGTTTTCCTATAATTAGAATTATATCTGTTGGGTAATAAAGATATATTATTATTATTATTATTATTATTACTATTATTATTATTATTTTATTTCAATATCTGAAAAAACAAGACATGAAATTTTAAAATAGCTAGAGAATTTGAAAACATTTAAAAGGAGATTCAAACGTAACATATTGCCGTGAACCTTGCGTATTTAAAAAATAAGAATAGCATTAAGAATTAGCTTGATTATTGAAAATAAAGGAAACAGTAAAAATCAGACTTTATTATATTTGAAAAACTTGAACATCAAGTTTATTTATGTTTGCAATACAAATAACACAAGTGTATGATAGGTTGCATATATTTAAGTATAGAGAATTCTAATATCAAATGAATTTATTGTTATAATTATAGGATATATATATATATATATATATATATATATATATATAAGTATTTAAGAAAAATGAAGTATTATATATAGGTACAAAACAAAGACAAAATAAGTCTAAGTAATATATTTCTTTTGTAGAAAAGATAAACAGGATGTATGGTTTGTGTACAGTAAAACACAACCTAACTTTTATCAAGGCGTAAAAATTATGCATTTAAAGCATACATAATGTAATAAAATTCAATAAAAGAGATTTTAAATAAATCATGCTTAAAAAAATAAAATTTACCTTAACTAATGACTATAAATAAATAAAAAAGGATATAAATTAAAATATTCTGACATGATACAATCAGCAGTAATGTTTTTATAAACGACAGCTGAGCAAATAAAATACACATTCATGAATTTGTGTGTGTAGCGCAAAGCTTCATAGACTGTAGAGACTTGTATGGTTTGAAGACCTACAAAACGAAAATATGATATAAAAATTTGTTTCTAGTTTTTTACAGATAAATATATCACCATTGGAAAAGTCTTGGGTGGAAACCAGAAATAAAATAGCAGGCCAAACGGATCGTTGTAGTACGAATAACGTTGGGAGAAGAATACCTGTAATGGAAGAAGGAAGTATCTAACAAATGATGAGAAAGGCAACGAGTTTATAAACAAATATAAGGAGGAATTATATTAAGTAGAATATACCTACCGTTGAAGATACCAAGTGGTTTAGTGAAAAGACTTTTAAATGAGCAAACAATTTTCAATGTGTTTACATTCAGTGAAGGGAACTGTCAAAGACAATAAGTGCGCGTGTGTTAGTGTCACGACGGCAACTTGAGGGTAGAGATCTCACAGAAGATGCAGGGAGCCAACCTAAATTTTAGTTCGGTGGATGGCGTAACAAGCGTTACACATTTTTTTCCCGGATATAAATTGAAGAACTGGAATTAACAAGATTAGATTATAATTTCGACTTCGAAAGATAAAGACTTTTAAAAAGCCAATAAAGAATTAATCGTAGGGTCAAATACACCACGATTAGATGTATATTCATTCATTTTTGTATTAGCATATTAAGTTCATTTTATTTCAATTTCATTCATAATAATAAATTTTTCTTTTGATAATATTTTTGTATTTCAAAAATGGAGATGCCTAAGGTACAATTTGAAGAAATGTTTAATGAAACAAAGTGAGTTTTTCAATTATAAAGAATTATCAATGCTGCTATGCATATATGGGAATACAACGTGCAAATGTTTATTCAGTATAACGTTGAGCAGTAGGGATAAAATAAATATTGTCCTGTACAAATATTAATTCGTTAGTTTTTTTTATATACAACACAAATAGGATTATTAATGGTGTTGGGTATTAAGGAGATATAACGTGCGAATGTATATTTTCTAATACTTTATCAGGCATCATTAATTCTCGCAATTCATAAATAAAATATACATTTAGAAAGGGAGATGTTTCTATGTGGCGGGTTTTGAGACGCTGGTTGCAATACGTGCGAATGGTTGTCGCCAGTGATCAATTCATGCTTATTTATGAACATTGACCATTGCTACGTTCTAAAATTATCAGGGCATTACGTGCAAATATAATGTTTCTGATAAAATAGAATTAGCACAATATTAACAAATTATCGACATTTAATTGAATTTTCTTTGTATTAAAACAGGATAATATTATATTTGTTTTTTGTTTAGCCATATCAATATATTTATTCTATAAAACATTACAACCGAGAATACGGTATAAATGTTTTGTTTCAATTATTTTTTTTTATAATTCTGTTGTGGTGAATATAATATAGCGATGCTATCTATCATTAATATTTGAATTAAATATACAAGTATGATTTTATACAGACTTAGATTCTTTTTTTCTTTAATACAAATAATAACCTTATCCCTAAACAAAAATAAGAAAGCGATTTACTAGGAGGAAAGAAGGCTGAATACACTGCCAGAACTCACGCGTACTTAAAAAGTACGTGCTGTAAAGAAATAAGTGAATATATCAAATATAAAAAAAATTATCATTATTTTTATAATTATGTTGCTGGTACAGCACACAGCAATATCCACTGAATTAAAAAATCGGTGAGAAGATTGAAATAAATACATTATGGAAGAGTATGATGAAAATTCAAGTGAGAGCGAAGTATACACTGCCTAGTGATCCTCTTAAAATTGAAAGAAATGTATTACCCCCAATAAATAAATATTTATTTTTTTTTTATTTTTCTGTCTTTGTGTGACTATATCTTTGTCAAGAAAAAAGGTGGTAACTTTCGGTTTTCATCATTCTCTTCAGCTTATTATGTGCTTCAAGATTAGGATATTAAAAATATACCGTTCCATTTAAAATTTTAAAGAGAAAACAAGTAATATACATAAATTGAGAACAGCGCCACCTGCTACTTTTTTAGACAACCAAGTAATTTCGTACTACATATCCTTCAATCCCTGAAAAATTCTCTATCTAGTGAGCCCACAAATATTAAAATCCATTGAAGCAAACCGAAATTATACCTGCTTTTGTACGCAGACATACCCCCCCCCCCTCAGCCCTCCCCATCGTATGGGAGTTAGAACAAAAAGTTTCAAATGAAAATTGTATAAAAACGTCTGAAAATGTTGCTAGTAAGAATTGTAATCTATCTTAATTTAGAATTTAATAAGAAATTATCGAATTTTTAGTTGATTTTGAAAATTGCGCCCGCTCGCGAACATTTTCGAAACTTAGAAATATTTTTGTTGAAATTCCCGTAGTCCATTTTATTATCAAGATTTTTACCGCTAGGTTGTACGATAAATAGTTGCCGAGACATGGCCGGTAGCCGAGTTTAAACACGCACCCGGTATAGAGCTCTGATATGAAATGTGTTTGATTAAGAACAAAATAATTGTTGCCATTTTTAGTATATTTTAATAAACGGATTTTAATACCGGGATTTTAAATTAATTCTAGAACTACCATATAAAAATTTATCAAATTTATCAAAGCGCCTTCGTATACAGTAAACCATAAAGATGGGAGACATTAGACGACTCTTAAAGTGTAAATTCTCCAGGTATATACGACAGGGAAAAATATGAATTCCATTGGGACGGATAAGACGTTATTAGATATAAAGTTTTATGTTTTTCGCGAAGCTCCCGAAGTAAATAAATGCAATTTTCGTGGTAGTAAAAGGGCCGATAAAATTCCCCAGCACGTCCGCATCGAAATCAACCTGGATGAAAGTTGGTAGGAGAAAATCTTGCGGTCACTACTACGTCCATCTCGACTTCCGTTCTGGTCGATTTCCGCGGTGGGAGATATGTGAAAAAAAAGGAAAAGAAAAGTATTCCAACAAAAAAAAAACACATATTGATAGAAAAGGAACCAACATAAATGGTAATAAAGAGTTAGATAGGGACGGGAATACCATTCGAAACGGGGCTCCAATTTAACTAAATCCCTCGCAAAGAAGTCATGTTTAAAGATAAGATTGCAAAAGTTGTGTAAAGTGAGTTAAAGTTATGTCGGCTATAACCATTTATTGGACGATCGGGAAGGTCAATAATGTAACTCAACTGTCTTCGAGAATAAAAGGCTACAATGTATTTTACCGCAGCGAAGCGAGTCTATTGGACAGTTAACTTTTATAAAACTGTAATTACTTACTTGTATAGATAAAAGGTGATTTGTATTTTCTATTGGAGTAATAAAACTGGCGTGTGCAAGCGATGCCGCTACAAAACTCGTAAATACAACGACGAAGTAGTAAAGTTGTGCGAGTCCAATGTACAAATGCAGCAGTTACATTGTCTCATTCCTTCTGTTTTTTTGCTAGTCCTGTTGTTGTTGTTGTTGTATTGATAAGCCTTACGATATATCGTTAACCGATATAGACATTAATACTCTTTATCGAATGCTCACTACTTTTCTGGCTTTTTAACATACGGCTTTGTGTTATATATTTCGGTAAAAGCTACGCGATTTCCCCTTTTGTTTTCCACCAGTAATCAATGGAATATTTTTCGGAGTAGATATTACTTTATAGCATATTTCGTAACGGTGTTGTAGTGTTGCGTTTTAATATTTTACACTAGTTTTAATATTTTCCACAAAATGTAACAACTTACACGTGATCCATCACATCCATATGAGAGGAAAACGAATACTATAATTAAAAATAATAAAATTAAGTGATATTTTGAGGAAAATATCTACTTTCACCAAACACAATTATACACTACCACATATTGCTATGGTATTTCCTAAATTTAAAATAGAAAATAAGGAAAAAGAACTGAAAATAGCTAAGTTAGATATAAACAATATTTTAAGTACATAAACATAGAAAAATAAGACAAACATAATTTTAAGGACAATTTATTTTGTAAATAAATATATAAATAATTTAGCACACAAAATTTGATTCATATTATGTACATTTAGAAAAAGAACTACATTCAAATAATAAAGAATGAAAAACTGATAGATATGCAACACCATAGACACTAATTAGATGTGGGTTGCATACCCACATTTTAATAATAGCGTATAAGAATTGAAAATATATTGTACAAAAACAATGTTAAAAATACTAACCTTAAGTCAAAACACTAATAAAAGGATATAAAATGACTTTAAATAATATTACTAGAAACTGACAGAAAATAGGTCAAGTTTATAAACATTCTTTAGCTACGACACCCACACAACCAGTTATATTTCAGAAATGTTTCATTTGCATTGCAACTTGTCATATATCTTTCATTTCAAAATTTATATTTCAGAGATATTTCATTTATATTACAAATGTTTGATCATTTAGCTTCCATCAAAATATATATGCAATATACATGAAATGTTTAAGTTACATTACAGCACACATTACAGGAACATTGCATATACATTTGCTTTTAAATACAACACCATCTATATAAAGAATATTAGTTGTATTTTGAAATACCCTAGAAAGAGATATTAAGGTGAAAGTTGCTTTTATTTCAAGAAATGAAGTTCATTTTCCTTTATAGAGGTTTTTTGGATTTTTCTCATCATTTATTGTTGCGCCATACAGACAAATTGTCAGCTTGACGCATGTGCAGTAGTAGTAGTAGCAGTATGGTAGCAGTAACACGCATTACAGTTAATTTTAGGTTATGATTCATGATTAGGTTCCAGGTTAAGTTTATTGTGTGTGTTGCTTTATTAACAATTTAAAAAAAGGATTAATGGTAAGTACAACTTGTATAAACAGAATGTATGTAGAAATTTGGGTAAATTTGTATAAAATATAATAATGTAGGGTAATTAGATACGATTAAGTGTTTGTTTCTAACTTTTCGTATGTTTTCTATGTACATATATCTTCCCGCCGATTATGTCTTGTTCGATTGTGCTTTATACTGGCTAGTATTTGTAGTCTTGTTTAAGTTTGTCTAGTGTTGTTCTGTATTACAGCAATAATTATGTTCACCATTTTATTATGGCTAGTAAAAGAAAATACAGTAGTTTCTCTGCTCGACATGAACGCCGAATAATAGCAAGAGAAACATTATTAGATTTACAAAATATTGACCAAGAAAGAACTCTAAAAAGTTGCTTACAACTAGTGAAGTAAGCGTATTAGCAGCATCTTATACATGTGAAAGAAATACGAATGATGCATTATGTACAACAATTCAAACCGAAGTAGTACATGCTGGTGTTAATAGCCCAGATGTAATTAAAGAAGCAAACTTGTATAATCTCAGTAATACGAAACAAGCACAATAATGATAATTTGATAACTATGCTGCAAACTAACATAAAAGAATTGTTACTGTCTAAATAATGTTCTTGTAAATAAGTCATGGTAGGTATATTTAAACTTAATTTTAGTCGTCTCAGCTTGATTATGTTGTGGTTGAGTTTTATGATGGAGTGCAGCTTATACCAGATAAGAGGCTCTGTGATGACGACAAGATGAGTTATTGGCCACCACTGACCAAGCAGTTGAAAATTAATAAGGCAGTGCAATTACAAATGCAACCGAACGTCGAAGAGTGGACAAAACATCAAATTTTAAGAATATTTTGTCATGCAGGTGAATTATAATAATGGCATATACGATTTATACTTTTGCTAATATTATGCTTTCTTTTCAGGCAGTTATGAAACACGAATGGAGAAAGTTAAACTAGCCGAAACAATATCCGATATTGATACTGATGTTGAACATAAAAGAACTCGGCATGTAAGGCATAAACGCAACATTTTCCCTATGGATTCTGAAGAAGACGATGATATTCCACTGCCGCCAAAAATGAGTTTCGAATCTGTATTCCCACAAATTCATAACGCAGATAATGAGGAGGCTATTGTTTCGCCATCACCTATTAATAATAGCACAACATTATTCATCACAGCAAGCTTTAGAATTGGGTAAATATTTTGATATATTTCTTTTTAGAATTAAAGTTTAGTTTCATATTAAAAAATTACATCTTTTAGATTTCAGAAAAGAGATTTTAAAAAAGCTAAATATGTTAATACACAAAGTGGTGGAGTCTTTAGAAGAAAAAGTTTTGCCAATAAGCACTACAACAAATACACTGAATAATTCATTAAGTTTAAAGGAAAATCGAAATTTACTACCGATCACAGATGAAAAAAACTTGAGGCTTTTGAACAGAGATTAATGAAAGAAAATGGATTTTTCAAAACTATGGTAAGATATATGAAATTATATATTTAAAGCATCCTCTGCGATGAATTTTATTGAGATATGTTATATATTCTAATATTTTCTTCTTTCTTATATTTTAAAAATAATGAACAGTACTGTTTTTAGGTAAATACTCTTAAAACTATTGGCGGAACTGACAAACATTCAGTGACGGTTAATATTATGAAAAGGTTGTTACGAAACAATGTAGCTGCACAATACAGTTTACTTGGAAAGAAAAGAAAAAGATGCTTTCGCGATTTACTTTGTTATACTTTAGTGGTGCAAACAGTAAGGGAACACCAGCCCCAGGCAACTGAGAATTAAATTGGCGGAATCATTGCAACTTGGTTAACACAAGCTACACTTCGATTAAGCAGGGACGAAATGTGAGTACTTAATAGTTTTTTTTTTGAGAGTGTTTTGATTGTAAAATCAATGTCATTTAACCAATAACCGAAGAAATATTTTTCGATTGTGTAAGATATCACCACAGTAATCAAAGGTAATATAACGAGAGCTTGACAAATAGTCGACTATTTCATTGTCATCAATTTTTCGAGTGTGCGCTACGGTCAATTTGACGAGACCAAAATTGGCATTAATAATTTGACTAGAGCACGAGAGCTTTAGCTCGAGGGCTTTAGTCTTTAATTATTAATGCCAATTTTGGTTAAGTCAAATTAGGAGGCACACGAGAAAAATTGAAACAATGTAATAGTCGACTACTTATCAAGCTCGAGCTATATTTGTTAAGATTATTTCCTAAACCAAGTTTCATAATAAAAAATGAGTTGTCAAATCGATGTGATTATCAATAATTTCATCCGAAACATCGCTAAATCTCTTTTTGTCGGACATTTTCATCTATTTGACACGTATGCCACTTAATGAAAAAATACATACTTGATTTGTTACCTACATTTGAATAGTCGATTTGTAATAGTCGCTGATATCAAGAACCGGTACCTTTCATTGGTTAATTTCAACTTCAGTTTTGATTGTGATTGGACAAAATTTAAATTTGACAGGTGAAGGAAATAATCACTATAATTATTAAAAATAAAGGTCCATGTGTCAATATGCACGGGATACCTGTATTTTTATATATAAATGTCATTAAGTATGCGATAAGATATATAAACTGTCTATTTTTCTTCTTCAAACAAATACGTTGCAACAAGCTACGAGCTGAAAGACAAACACAACATTAGGATACAGTATAATTAAAAAGGAAATAAAATAAAGACTTAAGTAAACAACTCCTGCTTAAAGGAGAACTGAGCTGGAAAAATTACCAAACATAAAGGAAAGGTTCAATAATGACCTTTATGGAAAAGAGAACTGATACACGCCAAGATACATAATCTGCCTAGTTCTTCACTACATGAACACATTTCATGAAACCACAATCTAAAACAAAGTACAACATTAGATTAAAGCATAATATAAGAATAAATTAAAATACTTACCAAAAATAATAAAAATTGATCACATAGTTTTGTATGCGAATGCACAGAATATATACAAAGTCAGATTATTCCAATATGGCGGTGACGACCAATGAGAACGAAGAATTAAGAAAATATAGTTATCAAAACTAACACGGAGGGCGCGATAAAGAAAATTCAAATGGAGATGAGAAACAATCAAAGTTTAAATCAAAATATGCGATTTACTACTGTTATCCTCTATGAAAAGAGGGTTCTTCGGCAATGTGAGTTAGTTCGTCGGCAGCTCCCCAGTACCAAAGAAAAATAAAAAGTTAGTTCCACGGCAGCTCTAAAGAATATAGAAAGATAGTTTTTTCGGTGTTTTTTTCAAAGTGAAACGAATCTACAAAGGTGATATACCTTTTAAAGATTTTATCACGTAAACAATAAGAGAATATATAAGTTAAAGCGCTGTGCAGTGAAAGAATACAAAAAAAATATTAGAAGCAGGAAAACGCAAAGAAACAATTGAGCGTGTGAAGAGACGCTTCTTGTATTAAGAAAACAAATCAATTGATAAGAAAAAGGAGTATGGAACCCAATAAGTTTATGGAAGAATTTGAGGAAATATACGAACAAGCTGTGTAAGTACAAGCATAGACAATAAAGCTTTATTTGCAACCTTATAATCAATAAATAAAAAGAATCTTCATGTGTGTTACATAAAATTTTACTGAATAACAATAATTTAAAAATATTATTTAAACATTTGATAAATTCTTCATTGGATAAGTCTCAGCTTAACGTGCGAATCTTGGAGCGATTCAAGGAAGGATAAACGATTTTACCTGAATAACAATAACTTCAAAATATTATTTAATCTTCCGTCGGGCGCGGTCGATCAAACTGATACAACGCGCATATTTTGTACCAGCATTTTTTTCAAACTGGACGTATCAATGCGCCGGTCACAGTAGCTTCCTAACTTCCACTCCCCTGTACGAAGCCAACAGTTAGTATTCGATCAGCAGTGTGAGGATCACGACAGATCAAGATTGATCGTTTTGATACACCGCGCCCGTTCCCGTCATAATTTAATTTTTTATATTTAAACTTTGTTTACTTATTTTGGTGAGTACATTTACTGTAGTTATGCATGTAAAATTCGTATTATTTAGCTATATAATTATTCAGACGTCATTTTTGATCAAATATCAAATTGATACACCGCGCCCGTCTAAGACTGTAGTTGTGTATTTTATGTTTTAGATTTTATCATACCCCGATTATGGCTAAATACAAAAATAGTTATAATTTAGATAAAGACAGCGATGTTGAAGAGTTACGAAGATTGCTTTTAGAACAAGAAGACGACGAATTACTAGAGGATTTTCAAGACGAGAGCGACACGGATGGTGAAGACCACGTAGAAATTCCAGAAGATTCAGGAGAATCCGAACTAGAAGAGGAAGCGGCACCTGAAGATGATGAAAGAAGACCTGAAGACGATAAAAGTTATTTTTTAGGGAAAGATAAAGAAACAAAGTGGAATAAAAATCCTTTGTCGCAAAGAGTACCCCACCGAAGTTTCAATATTACAAAAACACTTCCAGGCACAATACGGAAAGCAAAAGATCCACGAACGCCTCTTGAATGTTGGAGCTGCATTTTTTCTGAGGACATTTTAGATTCTATTGTCCAATATACTAATCAATATATCGAAACTATACAAGGATCGTTTGAACGTGACCGGGACTCAAAAGTAATAGACGCAATTGAACTGAAAGCTTACATAGGGCTCCTAATTTTGGCCGGACTCAACCGGAGTAACAGGCAGAATTTGGAAGATCTTTGGGGCTCTGAAGGAGACGGGATTGAAAAATTTCGCCTTGTGATGAATATAAAACGTTTCAAATTTATCACAAGATGTCTCCGGTTTGACAACAGAATCACACGGAACGAAAGAAAACAAACAGACAAGCTTACACATATTCGCGAAATATTCACGATTTTTGTTCAAAACTGCCAAAAGTCTTATACACTAGGCGAAAACGTAACAATTGATGAGAAGTTAGAAGGATTCCGAGGACGATGTAGCTTCCGCCAGTATATACCGAGCAAGCCGAATAAGTACGGTATTAAGATCTTTGCACTTGTTGATGCCAAGGTATTTTACGTATACAATCTTGAAATATATGCAGGTTTACAACCTGAGGGTCAATTTCGTCTCAGCAATAAACCCTTGGACATAGTTTTACGTCTCTGTGAACCCCTTTATAAATCAGGCCGAAATATTACTGGGGATAATTGGTTCACCAGTTTTCCTCTAATAGATATATTGCGCGAAAAAAGACTTTCATATGTTGGAACTCTCAAAAAGAACAAACGAGAGCTTCCACCGGAATTTACCACAGCTAAAAAAAGAGAAGTCAATAGCAGTATATTCGGATTCAGGAACGAATGCGCGTTGGTCTCTTACGTTCCAAAAAAGGGCAAAGCTGTTATTTTGGCATCTAGTTTGCATGGTGATATTGAAATAGATCCCGACAGTGCGGATAAACAAAAACCATCCATTATAACCTTTTATAATCAGACCAAAGGGGGGGTCGACACCACAGACAAACTATGTGCTTCCTACAATGTCGCATGCGACGATGGCCAATGGTCATATTTTTCGCAATGGTAAATATGAGCGAAATTAACGCTCAGGTCATCTATTTGAGTAACAACATCACAGAAGGAAACAACATCAGGAGGAGGACTTTTTTGAAAAAATTGTCTCACGAGCTAGTTTTACCTCATATTGTTAGGAGAAGTGTAAACACTGTAGGATTGCATCGTGACCTTGTACAGAGACTCAGCAAATATAGACCGCCAAATTTATCTGATGATGTAGAAGAAGACAACGTGCAAGATGAAAATCAACGTGGAACAAAAAGAAAACGGTGTAAGGTATGCACTGTAAAACATCGGCTGACTAAATATAATTGCAAGAAATGCAAGGATCCAGTTTGCTTGATGCATATTGAACCTTTCTGTTCAAAATGCAGCGAATTTGTGAAGAATTTACAGCAGCGGAATGAAGCTGAGAACAATAATTGACTGATAACTATCTTTATAACTATAATTTATCTTTTTAGTATAATTTCCATTTAATGTTTTTACAATTAATTTGTTTATTTTTCAGTTATTTTATCGTAAGAAATTGTTAAGAGAGTTCAAGTTTTGTAAAGAAAAATATGATTTTGTTATTTTATTTTATTATACCTTTTTTGCGTTATTTCATGTTCTTGTGCATTTTCTTATAATTTCCTTCCAATTTTTTCGTAATATAATTAACTTTCCAAGTTAAATAGATAATTTATTTAGAAAATTCTGCCAGGAAACTAACACTTTCGTAGCGTGATCATTTTGATACACCGCGCCCGTTCTTGTTACTCCAAACCCCGCGCCCGACGGAAGGTTAAACATTTGATAAATTCTACATTGGATAAGTCTCGGCTTGACGTGCGAATCTCAAGTTGGGGCGATTCAAGGAAAGATAAATGATTTTACCTAAATAACAATAATTCCAAAATATTATTTAAACACTTGATAAATTCTTCATTGGATAAGTCTCAGCTTGACGTGCGAATCTCAAGTTGGGGCGATTCAAGGAAGGATAAACAATTTCTACTTGAATAAAATAATTTCGAACGCTATTTAAAACATTCAATAACTTCTTGATTGTTTAAATCTCGATTTTGACGTGCAAATCTCAGGTCGAGATGATCCAATGGGGATACACTAATAAGGAGTAAAGAAAAAGAGTTTTAGAAAATTTGAATAAGAATTATAAACACACATAAAGAGGTAATTAAGTAAACTATCACAATTTAAGAACAATAAAAGGTTTGCAAAGTGCTTTTATTCCAACGAACAAGATATTATATATTAATGAATATAGAAGTATTATATTAAATAGTTGTCAACAACCTCATATTCTTGTAAATATTAATATTGTAAATAAATATAAGTTGTGCTATTATTATCCATCCTTATTCATTAATACCCATCCCAAATAGGAGAAATCAAATATCAATAAAAGAAGGAAAGTAAACTTCACAAACACAGTTAGAACCCAGAACAGAAAGGAAATGCTGTGTCATATTTTATCATTTAAAGTAAATAAATCTATCCTTTAGAACCCTGAGAACATTAAATAAAATTAATTTCATTAATTTGATTATTGGTTGTTAACCATAGTACATATCACAGCAATATGTATGTGATTCCTAAAATACACAAGCAAACTGTCCACTATATCCGATTTTATGCAAAACTAGAGGTGGGTATTTTTAGCAAAATTACGACCCGGCTCGGCATATCCGTCGGACCGCTAAAGTTAAAAATTCTAAAAAAAATTAAATGGAATATGTTATGAAAAGTATTTAAAATTTTCTAATTAAAAATATATACCTTCCAGTGCCTGTGGGCGATATTGCGAAAGTTATAGGATATTATAACTGAATAAACCCGATTACGACTTAAAAATATGAGTTGCCATGACTTGCATTACGACTATAACTAAAATTAGTCGAATAGAGTTACTTCTATTTTCCTTTTACAAATAAGTAATTTTTATAAAAATTTTAAATCTCATGAAAAGTCTGGAAGTTTATGAATTAGCAATAATATAAAAAATATCGCAGACGCTGTGTCAAAAATCGTTTAAACGTTAAACTTAGATTTATAGCTTCAGTTTAAAGGGAAGTAAGTACATGAATTTACGTTAAGGGTGTTGTATAGCAAACTAAAAATTTCGACGTCTTCGCTGCGGGTATAGGGGGGTTCTACTCAGGGGTGGAGCTTGCCAATACCCCACTACCACGTACTGTTTTGCTAAATGCTATAGTAAAAATCTAAATTGTATAGTTCCCAGTTTATAAGTACCGCCCTTATGGAGCGATGCATTCGAAATGACATACGTCTGATGCGTTAAGTGCTAATTGTCTCTTTTCAGGCTACACATACTCTACGTAACGTAGGTGCTAGTAATATTTTGTACGATTTATTTAGTCTGGTGTCTAGGCGCCACAGGAATGTAGATTGTAAGTTTTTTTAGTCTGACATGTGTTTAATAAGTTAATATGTATGTAAGATGGAATTCTGATTAAAACAAATATTACTTAGTGCCTATGAATACTATATAATAATAATAATAATAATATTTTGTTGAAAGGCACTAATGTCATCGTTTTGATTATCTTTTCCATTGGCCGTATTGAAAATCACAGGATAATTATTTATATCTATAGGTACTATTATAATACAAGGTGGCCGGCAAGGTATCCGAGAAACCTCGTACATGAATTCAATGACTAAAGGGGCCCACACACTGCGGTTTTATTCGACAGACTTGTTCGTCGAACTAACGATTTATCAAATAAAATAGTTTCGCAAATTTTTTTCCAAAAAAGATGCAGAATGACTGTACTTATAATATCATGTATTGAATGAAATTTCATTGTTTTATTATTATATATAAATTATTTAATTTCATTATTATTATGTAACTACATCTGTAAAATATTAAGTCCTATTTATGTCTGTTCTTTATTTACCATAACACGAAGAGTAATGTAGTTAAATTTTTAAAATATCCTTTCACAGCAATTTCTGGTTTACTTCAAATCTTTTTATAACTGTCCGAACACGGAATCGTTTGAGAGTAATTTTTTGCTAGGTCGTAAATTACTCTTTTGAACGTCTACCAGTCTGGTACACTGTACAGAGAAAGTAGGCACCATCTATATCCATCTCATTTTCTATATTAGTTTTACATTATTTTTAACTCACTTATTATAAATGTCAGTAGTATTTTATCTTGATAAATGTAAAATAGTGGAAGAACTAAAAAAGCTAGTATTATTTATGAATCATATGTAATGTTTTTGTTTAAGTTTGTATTTATGTAAAAGTTATAAAAGCCTGCCAGAGAATGTGTACAATTTTATGAAATTTAATACAAAATAATATAAGTAAATTTTACAAAAAGAAAATATACATTAATTTTATAAAGTTCAACCAAGGTTACTAGATAATGTTTTCAATTTTATGAAACGTAAAATAATATAAAAAAATGTTTAATCAAATACCTACTCAAAACCGTAACAACGATTTCTGTATTCCGAATATCGCTCGTAAAGTGAATCCCCACCTAAACAAAGTAATTCCGCCCTGTCTTGGATTGCAAGGATATATCAAATATTTGACTGGAGGTGGAGTATTAAAGCAGTGCCAAAAATGCCTTTCGTTCTTATCAAATTACACATTTATCTTAATAAATACGAAAAAATTTTGCTAGAAATTAATGTTCACAATAATATGTTATACGTCGGTAAGCATTTTATTTTTCGATTATCTATTTATATTTAATTTTTTATAACAATTAATAAAAAATTGAAAAAACAAAATGCATAGGGACGTGTAGATAAACATTATAAGAATATTTCATTTAAATCATTTTTGCATAAAGTTTAAAGATAGCCTGTAATCTGTAAATATTTGAAAATGTACCTATACAACACCCTTAAGTGCGAAATGAAATATTTAAAATTGGAATTAATATAGATATGGTCTATGTTTTGGAGGAAAGTGATTGCTGGCACAAAGATATACAACCAAAAATATCCAAATATGGGACTGCCATCGATGAGTGCTTTTCAAAAATTGTTAACGATTTGCAGAATCTGGCAATATTCTATATGAAAAAGGTGCCCGTGTTACTGCTGCCGTAGAAAACGCAGATGTACAAAAGATTCTTTTGTAATGCTTTCAAGAAAATACTCATACAAGCGTGCGTAAACATTCTAGAGTCGTTGATGTAAGCAAAAACTTTATTAAAAGAATCTAAAAGAAGAGTTTTTAATTTGTTATATGATGACTTATTATAACTGCGATGCATGAAAATAGTAAACTTACATGTTCTTCAACATATTGCAAAAATAATAAAAGTTTTCAATAACTACATTTAAATACTTGTATTGACAGTTTGCCTTTTTAGTGAAATTATAAATCTGAGTAGGACTTCCTTAATTTTAAAGTAATTTAAAATTCAGCCTAAGTATATCTACTGAAGATGGCAACTTAGTTGCCGAAATACATACGTATTAGTATAGATTTTTGTTAGGTATATCATTTTAATTTTTGTGGTAAGAGATTTTTTCTTTTGCATTTTGTTTCATACGTATTTAGAGTATATTTGCAACATACTTTTCTCTTTAACATAACTTGTTTATTTGTAATAATTTTAGAAAACAATACGTTTTTCAATCATGGCTTTCCGAATGCAGAGAGGGTTTTTGTTTCGTATACCGTATTATAAGCTATTGCCTTTTTGTTTAATTTAAACATAGCGCATTTATCTTTCAAGAGGCTGTGAAATAGTTCAGACAAATGATGACATGTACCATTTTTTCTGTATTTTTTTATTTTCTGTATGTACTTACGTACATAATCTGCTTTAGTTTGCAGTTAGTGTAGACAGATTCTAGAAAATGTATTTTTGATTTACGGCGTACGATGCGTTAAAGAATGAAAAGATCGAAGTAATTGTAGAGTACACTCGACACTACACTGGGCCTGTCTCAGTTAGAACATAATATCTTTATAGTGACAGAAGTTTTTGTCAGAAAATTCAGTGGCGTACGGCGCAAAGAAACTTTTCGACAGAAGTTTGCTGGAGCCTCCGTTTTATCACTAGATTTATAGTCAGGGCGATTCTAACCTCGCACCTTTATCAATTAGATACTGCCGTCCCCATAATATTAATTTTTGCCGAAGTGATCGTTGAGACTACTACTTCGCAAGTCAAACAAATAGAGGAAAAAATATTAACTCTGTTTCCTACGCAAATAAATTTTTACTAATTAGAAAGGATTCACCCACTGTATTTTAAAACAACAAAACAACAGTAACTTACGCTTAATTAATCAAGATAAATTAATAATAATAATAATACTGATTTGACGTTATTTGGAGAATGCTCGAATAATGAAAAAAAAAACAAATCAGGATTCATTTGTGGGAAGAGGAATTTTCGCAGACAACTGGACATTTCTTCTTGATCCGGGTGGGTTTGTGCGGCTGGGTCTTGGTTGTGGCTCCTGTACCTCCTTGTGGTGGCGGCGGTCGTGGCAGGCGTATGCTGGGATCACATGGTAGATGATCCGGCTTTGTCCAGTGTGTTCGACCTGTATGAGTGTAAGGTCGACGTTGATGACTGCCAGACCTGGCTTCTTTCAAGATGGCCTTCAAAGTTGGCGTATACGAACTTGTTGCATATTTCGTTTGGCGGTGATTGCAGGTCATTCCTGACTGCTTCTTGGTTCAGGTGCTGGGGCATCGGTTTCGATGGTTGAACCTCTTTGCAGTACGATGAGTTTTGATTTGGCGATGGCTTTCGGTGTTTCCGGGTTTCTTTTTGGGTTTAGAGATTGGATCCCACTTTTGATGGTTGATCAATCTTGGGGTCTGTCGATCTTTGCGTGGTTGGTTATACAAGACCTGGCTTGGTAACTTCTTAACCTGACCGCACTGTCTATATTTTTCGCATTGTCCAATGCGAATTGCTGTAGATAGTCTTCCAGTGTTTCGATGAAGACCAGGACGTCTTCATGAGGTTGGCCACTATAAGGCCATGGCGCCAGGATAGCATCTATGCTAGGATAATCTTCTGCGGACTGTACTGGACTTTCAATAGCCTATATTGCATCCGCATATTCAATCTGTGCGATGTTTGAGCTAGTGGTGTTAGGAAGTGGAGATTGGACACTGTCACCTTGAGGTGACTCTTTCAGGAAGGCGGCATAGTCGGTATCTTTGAGAAATTCCATCCGGAATCTCCGCACAAAATCTTCAGTAGATAAAAAAACGAGTCCGCAGCTTCTCTCTGGTACCTCCCACTCCAAGTGCTGTAGATTTGTAGATAACTCTACAGTCTTTCAATAAATAACACTGGGTCTTCCGTTATTTGTCCATGGTAAGGGTGGTGGTGGTCGGTTCAATGGCAGTTGCTTGGGTGCGGTTATTATCTGCCTCAGCGTCTCGGCTATTGCTCCTAAATCCTCCGAGCCAGATGTTCTCCTTGAACTAGATGGTACTGCCGGCAGATTATTTGTTTTTGCGGGAACAGACACAGATTCTGGCGAGTAATTGTCCAGGACTCGCAGAACTACTCGCTCGGCAACTTGTTCCATGAGCTCCACGTTATTCCTTGTAGGAGACGATGAGTGTTCGGATCCATTCGTTTTGTTCCGGCGGGATCCTCTCTTTCGCAGAGACTTAGGACTTTTTCGATCCATTGTCTCTCCTGGATTCATCGATGCTACTGCAACGAAAGTTTCCGTTTTCTAGAAAACCTCGCCCAAACGTTGGCGCGCCAAATTGTTACCAATTAGAAAGGATTCACCCACCGTATTTTAAAAAAACAAAACAACAGTAACTAACGCTTAATTTAATCAAGATAAATTAATAATAATAATAATACTGATTAGATATAATACTGTCATTGGAAATTATAAATTCTGACTGATTTTTTTGATGGTTTGATCTATTGTGGATGGCAAAATTTGTATTGCTCAATCGTCTTGTGTGTCAACGCAAAGATGTACAGCAATGCCTTGTGAAATGAACAATTCAGATGTTATTTTACATAAAGTAGTAATTTTCTGTCATTTGGATTGCTGCCTTTGCATTCGTGGAACGTTTTTTTGAGTGTCTACTCCACATTTCCTACAGGTTTGCAGTCAAACTATGGCAAAAGGTTCACAAGGTAAGTTCAGGTAGGAACATGGTCTATTGGTGGACATGCCTAAGCAACAAAGTGGCAGCACCAATAACGGCAATACTGTTTGTGCATCCTTTAGAAATGCCGAAAAACGGCTGAAATATCAGGTCTTAATTTGGAATTAATAAAACTCTTTCGCATTATACTTGAACGTTTAAGTTCTGGATTTCCAATAAATGTAGAAAAATTTGATATGTACGCCCAACAACTCGAGAACTTTAATTCAAAGAATATTTGTGATACTGAATGTCTGTGAGTGTACATTGGCACGGAAAAGATATAATCGCCTCCAGTATTTTGCCTATAGGCCGCAGTTGACCGAAGAAATAGAAGAAGCCAGGAACATGTATAATAGGCAATGTAGAAGACTATACAAGAATAACCTCAAGACTCGGCACTAATACGAATTTACTACATAGTCTATTAATTACTTCAGATCCGGTAATTGGTAGCTTACGTACTCCGTCAAAAACTAAACTTGGGAATATTTCCTCCGAAGTTTCGGAGTTATTCGAAGAACCGGTAGTTCTGCTAGTTTGTCAATATATCACACTGGGGTGGTTATCATAGTATAACAGTATACAATCTTGAGAATATTCCACCTTTGTCAACAATTTTAAATTAACAATAGTTGATTTAAAATTGTTGATTAAAGACGCCTTATGACTGAGATTAGGAAGTCCATATTAAATTAAAGAAAATGATATAAATAATTGCATTTTTAGAAATGATAAATTAAATGTAAAGCCTGTGTCACATAAAAACATTCTTTAATTTTCTATAGATCGTTTTAGATATAATGTTATTTTCGTTGAGAACAAATATACGGTGTGTGTTGAAACATTGGACTTAAAACTTCAGTATTACAAATTGGAACTTCAGATTCATTATATTGTTGCGTTTTCGGGGTCGAAATAAACAACTCGTGCAATTGTTTTGAAACAGTCTGTATATTTACACACTTAAAAGTAATAACAATTTAAAAATATAAAATAAATGTATCGCACTTAAAACTACTACAATTAACACACGTATTTATTTCTATCACTACTATTTATGTCTGTAATATTTATGTATTTCTAGAGCTGTAATAACACTGCACCATTCACTATATTTATGTTTATTTTGAACTGTCCGAATATTACTGAATGAATTTCTCATCCCGGGACCACAGCCGCTTTTATATCCGCATACAAAAAAGCCTAGAAATATACCAGAAAATTCTCTCTTTCTTCTCGATGTTCGTAGTAAATACGAGAGAAGATCCAGACTTTTTTGCTTTACGCCGTACTTGTGTGCCGATGATTTGACTTGTTTTTGTGGACTTCTACACAAACATAGAACAATCACTATTATCTATGTAGTTTTATTAACAGGTTTAGATTTATTTTGCACAGCATTCCACCACACAAATAATATCGACCCGAATTGTGTGCTTAAAAGAGTAAATGTAAAAGTCTTAGCAATAGAGCAGTCGTATACCATTCATATAGCTTGATCAGAAGATCTAGGTTTATCTTAGACGACATCTAATCTCATCACACTAACATTACATAATTTATAATTTTAAATAATAATTCAAAATTATAAATGACTTGTTTATATTCGTGTTAATGTTCAATAAACAAGCACATTCATAATAAAATTTCAGGAGAACTACCACCAAGGATTACTGACTCGTTATCAGATCATTGCCTACGGTTAAAAAAAAACGGAAATAAGCTTTTTCCCTAATTGAAACGTCGTGTGACGTCGCCAAATCCCCAAAAGATTAAAGGACACCAAATATAGAACGCAACAGGAGTACTTCGACCACGGTCACATCATTACAGATTCAACCCGATAGAACATAGTATGTTTAAACCGCGGGGGAGGCAAATGCGATTACGAG
Source organism: Amphimallon solstitiale (assembly GCA_963170755.1). Classification (NCBI taxonomy): domain Eukaryota; kingdom Metazoa; phylum Arthropoda; class Insecta; order Coleoptera; family Scarabaeidae; genus Amphimallon; species Amphimallon solstitiale. The sequence goes on along the minus strand of OY720681.1, from coordinate 34,398,278 downwards.
GCGGGGGCACTGTGACTCTCTTGATGGAAGAGCTCATCGTGTACATGTGAATGTATGGATGCACGTATGTATGCAGAAAAGAGGGTAAGTCGATGATGATGCAGCCGTACCCTGGCAGTGAATAATGTGAGTGTATCGTGTCATGACGTTAACCAGATCAATCTTTGTCAAGTTGTCGGGTGCGTCTCGCCACCCAGCGCACGCCAATCCTCCACTTGATTTACACTCGTGAATCCCGACTGGATCGGGGCGAGGTGAAACTTTGAATAGCCGTCACCGTTGGCTGTTGAATGGATGGATCGATGGATATACGAAATGCACATCATCCGATCGACATTGTTATTTTCATAATCCGGAAACCTGATTGAAAGAAAATATTTAAATAGATTAGGCTAGGGGTGTTATGACATCTGTGGAAGTTCGTGGAATCTTTAACACTGATTTAATATTCTAGTATAACCATTTTTAACTGTAGTAGGAAGATGACTGTCAAAATACAGTTCTAAATATCTACGCAACTGCCTTACGATTTATTCTGATGTGTTTATGACTTATTTATTCTTCATATTACCATTATTTTGAAGGAAGTATTGTAATGACAAAAATGTTCAACCTCGAGATTTTAGATGTCCACGTTTTGAAGTCCCCTGATACCGAAAAAGTGATTTTTAGAAAATGTCAGTCTCTCTCTCTGTGTATGTGTGTTTTTCTGTCTGTCTGTCTGTGATCAAATAGCGGTCAAACGGCTAAAGCTATTAATTCAAAATTTTATATTTTCGAGTATAATCTCGCTCTTGAGATCTGATTAGATTTTGAGTAAACCAGAAGTAGTAACTTGCTTCAGTGATATATATCTCAATTGCTAAGTTTAAACAAATTTATAAAGAATTCAAATGTCCTCAAAAGTGAATTTGAGAAAAATTATATTAAGACAGTTTTTCGAAAGTCTTTTGCTTTTATCGAAAATCAGTTTTTTGCAAAAATCTTGTAAATTATGACAGATACATTATGAATATACAATAATTTAAAGCTTGATTTTCAATATTTTTGTATAAAAAAAATTGAAAAATTCGGACCGAAAGTAGCACTTATACTCTTATCGAATAGCACCTTATTGCTAATATGTCGCAAATTGTGCATTCTATAAAGATTTATTAAGAGAATGGAAGTACTTAGTATATAATGTTGAATAATTTTTGCATGAAAAAATGCTCAAAATTCCGACCTCATGTACCTACTAACCCACACACACATATATATGTATATATAATAACGTTTTATATATTTTTTTCTCAAAAACATAAATAAGAATAACTTTGTATAATTTGCGTATATGGAAGACTTGTGGTGGCCACATCTCATGTTTTACTTCCTTACATAGAGGAGACGCGTTATATTCAATTGTATGTCATAGATGACGTTTACATGTTGTCATAACTGTATTAGTGAAACTAAAAAAGTTACTTTGCTAAATTATATTCGAGGGCTTTTATTTCATTAGTTTAGATAGAAAATGTATTAATTGATCGTAATATACGCATTCATGGCAAATAAACACATAATATCCCTTTCAATACTAAATTTCTAACACTTAACCTAATAGTTCAATTCGGTGTTGTCAGATAAATCATATATGTCAAAAAGGCGTGTGTTGTGTATATTCTATAATCATCTGCTAAATTTAATGAGAATAGCGTAAGCATTGGTTATTTTAAATTTTATTATGTATTCGTTATGAAACATTTATGGTTTTTCGACAATCTAAATCAATATAATAAGTAAGTTGAGAAAGACTGCAGTCTTAGAGCATTTCAATTACTAAGTATATTACGTTATAGTTATTGTATTGTGAATACATTTTTTCTTTGTTTATAGATAGATAGATAGATAGCTTTATTTCATCCTAACATCACATAAAATGAACATAGGACAAGTCATAATGTTAAATGTCATCCATAAAATAATAACAATAGTAATAATATACACAAATATAGGTAAAAATTCAAATCCACATTCTACACAATTGACTAAAAATTACTACACAATGAACATTAATATATGAATATAAGAAAAAAGAAACATCCAATATCAAAAATGATTTGTAAATTCTTCAATAGTGTAAAAGACATCATCGAGTAATACACTTTTAAGCCTACCTGTCAGCTTGCTAAGAGATTGGCACTTCAGTTCACTAGGAAGAAGGTTATATAGCTTAACACCCCAATAGCTAGCACTATTTTGCGTGGTTTTCAGTCTATGATAAGCAACCCTCAAGTCACTATGCCGTCGAGTATTACAATCGTGAATATTACAGTTTTTATTATAACTTGACTTATTTGCACATGTTTAATTATGGTAAGTATGTATGCCGACGCCATAGTGAGTATTCTCTCATTCCTAAAATACGGCCTACACGAATCACTCTGTTTCAACCCACACAATGCTCTAATCGCTCTTTTTTGGAGCAAGAATATCCTGTCCGCTGGTGGACTATTCCCCCAAAACTGCAGTCCATACATCATCAAAGAGTGAAAGTTCGCGAAATAACACATCCTGGCAGCCTCGTGAGTTGATATGTTCTTGATATATCGAATACTATAGACAGCTGATGATAATCTATCGGCTAATGTCGTTATATGTGAAGACCAATTAAGTTTATTGTCTATGGTAAGCTCCAGTAACTTCAGATTTTCAGTTTCATCCTTTCTCAAAGTTGTGAACAGTAGATGTTGGGTTTTATTTTGGTTTAATATTAGACCATTGGACTCGAACCAATCCTCTGCACGTTCCATGGCTAAGAGTACCTTTCCGTTTAATTTTTCCTGCGACATGGCCCTATCTAATATGGATGTGTCATCTGCATATAAACAAACCTTATTATTATATCAAATGTCACTGACAGAAATAAAAATAGATCCGACAACATAAACAAGATGAGTCGTGATGGATCATGGACAATTGAATGTAACGCGTTTCCTCTGGGCTTAGTATGGGGATGTGTTGTGCTAACGAAAATTTCCGACCTCGAGATTATTGCAGATGTCCACGTGTTGTAGTTTCTGATACCGAAAGAGAAGTTTTTAAAAAATCTCACTCTCTATCTCTATCTCTCTCACACACACACAAGTACACACACACATACACATGCGCGCGCACTGTGTGTGTATGTGACCACGATGGCGGTCAAACGACTACACCAATCAATACCAAATTTTATATTTAGGCGTATAATACCCCCCTTGAGATTTGATTAGATTTTCGGGAAAATTGGTAGACCGAAAGTAGTAGTTTACTTCATTGAAAAAATCAAGTTTTACCAATATTTTGTCAACTACTAAGTTTAAGCAATTTTATGAAGAATTACAATGTACTGAAAAGTGAATTTGAGGAAAAAATTTATTACAAAGTTTTTCGAAATTTCTACCGGAAGCAGGTCTTTTACTCTTATTGAAAAATAGTTTTTTGCAAATATCTCGCAAGTTATGCTTCCAATCAGATATAATGAGAGTATGAAAATGCCCTGTACTTGATTTTGAATAATTTTGAAACTGTCAATCTTTCTTTAGAAAAAAATAAAAATTGTCCAAAAGTAGAAATTTTGTGTAATTAATTCAATAGTACACCAACGAGAAGTCAATTAGTATGTTTCAAATATAAACGCTTTAAAAGTATTGCAATTCTGAGGATTTGGTGATGGTTTCTTCAAGACTGTTAAACTTTCCAAGCAAGTGCACAGCAGATATACGAATTTACATGTCAGATTTGTTTTCAATACTATTCAGAACACTTGTACGTAGATTACCAAGATAATTAGTGATTTGGCCGAAAATGTCAATTTTCTGAGTACATCCTTTGGGAAAAACTCAATATTTGGCCAAAATTCGAAGATTTACGAAATTAGTTCAATAGAGCACCAACGAGAAGGGCTGGTGTAGCAGATTACGAATAGTTACGTATTAAATATATTGCTATTTTCTTCTTCGATATTTTGAGAAATTCTGAGCCTGAAAAACGAGAATACTTAAGTACTCAGTCGATTGTAGGCACGATAGTAAGTATGTTTCGGCCGCTCGTTGTCCTACTGACATTGCTCTTATGGCCATCTTCTGTTGACGGAAAATGTCCACGACCCCAATTCGATTCACTCCAAAGAAGAATTCCATACGTCACTCTACTGTGGCAATTGCCATAGTAGACCAGTTTAGCTGCTCCATATCCTTCTTCATACCGCGGATGGCATAGATTGAAGTTGTCAATTGCTTTTGAAGCTTCTTTGTATGTTCATTCTAGAGAAGGTTTATGTCCAGAAAAATACTCAAAAATTTTAAATAATCTTTTTCCCTTGAACAGGTGGTGAACGTAAGTTTTTCTGTTTTCTCATTATTTATCTTTAGTCTGTTCGCCTTGAACCACTCGTTTGCTTCGACCGTGTTGCACTCATTCGTACGATGTGCACCATCCGCATATAGGAAGGCCCTGTCGCACTTTACGTTGATGGAAAGATCTTTCATGTCGATGACGAAAAGGACTGGTCCCAGAATCCATCCAGCGGCACTCCATGAACATTAGATATTTTATCAGACCTCACCCCAAACTAAGAGACTAGTTGTTTTTCATCGTCCAAGTAGCTTTTTAGAAGTTCATAGGCGTTCCCTCTAATGCCATAGTATTTAAATTTTCCCATTAATATACTGTGGTCAACACTGTCATTCAATAATCAAGTAATGAGCATAACTTCAGTTTTTACTTACTCAGTAAAAAACTAAATATTTATTTTATTTATGTTCACAATTCTATTTGATTGCAAAATATATTTGAATGAGTTAACAGATACTTAAGATTGTCAGAGTTTTAAAATATAAACAATATCATAAAAAGTCATCATGCCATTCACAACAACGCACTACCTATATAGCTTCACTATTTAAATAATTCTATATCTGCTTGATTACAATACAATTTAGTGGCAGAAATTACAATACGTAATTAGCATATGACAAAAGTATACATTTAAAACAAACACTTCAGTTATGGTTCCGAAAAATGCATTTATCTTTCCGAGTTGTTTACACAATCATCGATGCATCATGATGAATTCCAATAGCCGGTCAATCTCTGCTTCTAATACCAAATTTCAGCATATTATTATCTCTTAACATATGAGGTCTGTGGTGAACTTTAAAATCCTTCAACTTTCTACATGTTCTATTAGACATATACCAGTAAAATTGGAAGGTCATGGTAAAAAAAATGGCATAAGCCCCTTAAAGGAGATTTAATACATCCCTTATCCCATAGAGATAAATATTCTCTTGATAATGATGTAACTTATTATTATTATACAATCATTATCCATTGAACTAGAGAAAGTTAGACGTAGATAAATGAGGCAGTCGTATTGTTTTCTATCATTTGGTGTGTTTTAACACTTTTGAAAATAAATTTCTTTGGAACGTCAAATAAAAATATTTTTCCTCTTCGAAAAAATTGGTAAACAATGTATAATAAGTTGATGAAGCTGTTGCATCACATCACGCAATTTTACCCTACGACTTCAAGAGAAGGAGCTTCACTAAAATATAATTATGTAAAAGTGTTTTATTTTAGGAAATATAAAAAAATATTTTTACTTTAAAGATATTGGACCTAAATTGAAGTCAGTTTACCTGGATGGCATTGTAGATTTATTCATTGTTTTCAATTTCTATTAACTGTGGATTTGTTTTGATTTCTATATAGTAGGAATATATAGAATACCAGTAATAACTTGTCAAATGCATACACAATTTTGCAGTGACAGCTCACATAAAGAGCGGGAAAATTGAATATTTTTTGTTCTCCCCGTATTTTTTTATTATTTCTTTGTTAAAGTAGAATCTACGGAAGCATACGCGTTGATTTCATTTATTTTAATTTTTTCTTTTTTTAGGGAGCTCCCATAATTCCCAATATTCATTTTTAGCGCGTCGAGATGATTATAAATCACTTTATTAATATAAAACAATTTTCCCGTTTGTTGTGCTTGGCAATGGAGGATTGCATGTTTTATTTTTTCCCGTATCGGATGTGCAGTATATATGATGCTCCTCATCGAATTGGAAAAATACAAATAAAAAATAATCGGAAAAAATTGCAACCCAACCGATGGTGATGATATGGAAATATAATTTTTCCAGGACGGTGACATGAACATGAAAAAATTATATGAACCAATGAATACCGAATAAAAATATCGTCAACAGACGTGAAAAATTTCTGTCGATAAATCAAGACTGGAGCATTGTATTATGCATAAACGTGTTGATAGCGCTGTGCCTGTTCGTGCTGTCTCATATATTAAGTGATGCGTTGGAATAGTGTTGTAGAGGAAATATGTAATAAAAAGGAATATAGGAATATTAAAATTATAAAATGCTGTATTTCTTATTAGAATATCAGTGAGATGTTGTACAATTGTACATAGACAATAAATTTACATAAAGTATCAAAATCCTATTCTAAATATTTCTATTCTCTAAATAAATATTTATAGAATGTATACTTTGAAAGATATTTGCAAAAAATGCTACTCGATAAGAGTAAAAGTATTACTTACTCTACTTGTATTATAGAGAATGACTGCTTTGCGACTTTCAAGAAGCTGCTACTGGTGCAAAGTTAAGATAATGGAAACTATGACCTCTCTGATACCCTGAACTGATCTTCAATCTGAAATATACACCGATATGTGTAATCTAAACATATCGGGCATTGGTCCAGAATTTTTATTGAAGGATTTCTCACTAAAACAGATTACAGCAAAAAAAGATAATGTTTATGAGAAGTGTCCTCTATTAAGAGTAACAGTAACAAACGGAAAGTCAACTGTCATTAAGAAAATCATTCATTCTGCTGGATGTTGGAAGAAATAATGCAGAGAGTGAGTACTGATACATTACAAAGATTTTTTACAAGCAAATCAAGTCATGGATATGTTACACCACAAAAAGAGTTCACTAAATAGTAAGAATATTAGATCAGATATTGCCAGAAAAACGCGAGCCAAAAATCAATATCTAACTTCGAATCGAGTTCCGAATCAGACGAATTAAGCGTTAAAATGTTGACAGTGTCACCACTGACAACTTTTCTGATAAAACCGATAAAAATATGATTTCTTTTGAGGAACTTTCTTCAAATCAACCTACTACAAGAAAGACAAATTTCAACTTGAAACTTTATCTATTACGAACTACGAACAACGGTGGTATTTAGGCTTAATTATTAGAATTGTTAATGAAGAATATGCCCTGAAGTTTTTGTGAAAAAAACAAAAATGTAAAAGAGTATTCATGTCGAAAAACTTAGATGATATATGCACAGTTTTGGAACAGTTTATTTTTTACTGACCAATAGAGGCATATGAAGACTCTGACGTCTTACAACTAAATGATTGGCAGCTACAGGTAATTAGCCGTATTTATTCAGACAAGAAAAGCTTTTATTCTTGAGCTTTCTTTTTGTTGTTTTTTGTTTTCACCTTTTTTTTTATTTTATTTTGGTTTGTGCTCCATTAGATAGATAATTCACTTCATTTTTGAAAGAAAAATAAATCGTTTTTAAATGAAATTCCACAACATCTTTTATTTTATTCAGATAATTAAAATACAAACCCACATACTATCTTTTCGGCGATTGCTACGTGCTTAACAACGTCGCTACGGAAATATAAATAAACTTTGGGTAAGTTCCGGTATAGGGATATCACTGTGGCGAGGTGGGATTGTTTGAGGTTCGCAGGGCCGAGCTAACTCACGTCGAAGATGGCGTGACTGTTCAAGAACGTATTAGGTTGAGCGCCGGTCGGCAGCGATGCTAGCGACGTTGTCTGGGCACCAGGACACTACTCTACCTTAGGAGGTAACCTACCTGCGATCTCTATATAACGCCACTGGCTGTGTCCCTCCAGCGGGATACACCTCTGGATCACCCTGTATGAGGACCAGCTACACAAACCCTATCCAAGTGCTAGTTACGTCATAAAATTATAAGGATAAAGAAAAAGAAAAACAAGAAAGATGGACAGTATTCAATGTATTTAATGTTTCCTCCAATTTGGTATTATTTTATTCCTGTACTAGTATCAATTAATATCATGTAAATTGTCATATAAATAATCAATCAAAAGTTTAAAATTAAATTTTTAACAATTAATATCAGTTTTAAAAAAAAATTAAATTTTCATTATGTATTTATAATTTTATATTATTCAATCAAAAATAAAAATTATTAGCAATAATTAATTCTTAAATTATTATTAAGGTTAATTTAAGGAATTTTCCATATAGATAAATGTATATAATTTTATAATTTATTATTATATGATTTCTAATGATGTCATAACCTTAACAAAATAAAATAATAAAAGAAAGAAAATTTGACATAACCTCCGCACTTAATACCAGAGGCAGGTCGGCGGCAGAAACGTTTCATAAGCCTTACAGACTTATTACATGCAATTCAGATAAGACGCCAAGCAACGGCGGTTCAATTACAACAAAAGAAAATTAATCAGTTAAGTTATTATATACTAAAAACTGAATTTGGTATTTACGAGATTCGCAAAAGCTTATGTTTACAGATGATATTTAATTAGCACACCCTAGGACATAGGTAAAATAAAATACCAAAAAAATAAAAAAATTAAAGAATTTACTGTAAAGGACTGATTCCAAAAAATTAAACTGAGTCGTACTTCAGGTTGTTTCAAGAGTACGTAATTAATCAGAGCATTAACATTTAATACTACTGGACTCACCCAATATACAGCGAAGTCCAATTTAAATATAAGGCAAAATTTAAACAGCGATATTGGTGACCTAGCACATGATAAGATGGTAGAAATACAATTTGCGGATCACTCGTTAGTTCTTAAAACATGTGAAATAACCAGCTCGACTGGCACAAAATCCTAACAAATTAGTCGTAATATAAATTCGCAGTCTAAAATTGTTGTTGTACTTAGCTTGCGAAATCAGGTGAGAAGGAAGTCGACTAGCAGGTGATGTGGCACGGAATCCTTCTGGACCTTGAAGAGCACGCACCAAGACCTTCAGGAGGTATTCCTCACAGTAGACTCGGAGATGGTAGCTTCACACCTCTTAAAATGTACAAGCCATTTACAGAAGGTACAACGGTTAGCTCAACAAACCAGGAATCAATGTTCCATCAAATATTACTGTACGACAGTGATGTCGAACGACAGATACCGCAGGACAGATACCGTACAACGGGTTTCTAAAGACCCAGGAAAAAAAAGAAATGCAGAAATTAAAACTCTGGAAACTAACAAAATGTAATTCTCTTAGACTTACCCCAATTTGGAGAACACGATATTCAAATTTTCAGAAGCCACAATAGCACAAAAGAAACGTAGAGGCCAGCACGTGGTTCAGCAAAAAAAACTCAAGGATGACGAAAATTACGCAAGACCCACATACATTCTTACGAAAAAGGTAACGAAAGTAACTACAAATCCCATCAAAGCTGCCGTAGCAAAATTTGTCTTCCTAGACACACATTATAAATCACAAGGATAATAGTTTTTGTACTTTGTGTTCTTCCTATGAAAATTGACTTAAAAGTGAATTCAAATAACGTGCTTCTGTCATTCTGAGTCGAAATTCCACGCAGGTTCTAGAATACAAACGCGGAAACGGTTTCCTAAGAAGGCGGGAAGAATTTGAAATTGACAAACACTACAATTATCCCATAAGAGAAATCTACAGTAGCATGACCCTAATAAAAAAACACGAGCATCCTCAGAACTCAGAATAACGACAGAATTAACTTAAAATAGACTTGTACGAAACACAAATTACATAAGTTACACCAGACGAGGAAGGTAATTTCTCGACTAGAACGTTGGCACTATGTGTTCGACAGATAGATAACCCCGCTTGTGAAAGCAGGTAAACAAAACGTGTTTCAAGACTAACCACGCGTTGAAAATGGACTAATCAGCACGTAATTAGATTGATTACAAGGGAGTAACGCTCACGAAATATCGGCGGGAATATTTCCGACCTGAATTGTACTTACAGGTAAATAACCAACGCCCAAACGTTCTGTTCGAGGTTAAGATAAAGTCGCGGAATACATCCCAAGGCTTACATTCAAAACACCGGGCTTAATCGCACGAGAGGGAGAACAAGTATGATACATTACATAGACCGCATATATACTCCAAGTAATCCCTTTTTTTAGTGACACGAGAAGTCAGGAGGTGGTTATAAAATCTACGACAAACACATACAAAATACAACCAGCCTAAACAAATAAGGCACCACAAGTTTGTACATATTAAAAGAATACATCATAACAGAGTTCTCCTCCACATGACAGGGTCACACGAGAAGTAAACAAAGCCCAGGGGTACACAAGTGCAAAAGTGCGTAGCCAACGGAGCCTGAAAATGGAAAATGTCGACTGTAAACAAAAAGCGTGTACCAAAATTAGTTCAAAAGGTAACTACAGGTAAGAGTAGCTTATATAAGTGTCGAACATAGCATAGGAAGTATTTATAAGAAATCATACTCTAAAATAAGCACAAACCAGGTGGCTTTAACGCTTTAAATGCCTGGTAAATTAATAAAACTTGAATTCTGAGAACGCAGGCTTTAAGTAAGAAAATATGTACGCATAATAGGCATGAGTCACGTCAAATTTAAACGCTTTAGCATACCAGGCACGGCCAATAAATAGAATGATAGTATAACACATTGCGATATGCTAAAGTCATACGGGATATTGGCAAAAATGAAAGCAGTGCGTAACACGATTTAAACTTTTAGAATTATATGGATGTTCGTAGATTTCCGTAGGTTACCAGGGAATTCCATATATGTGTATACGAATTTCCATGAATATCTGGTGTACACATTTTAGTACGGAGTAGGTATTGCAAACTAAATGTAATACATCTAGATAGAAATATATGGTTATTATTATAAATAATGAATTTATATTGTGTAAAATGAAAGAAGTGTAAAAAAATTAATAAATACAAGATATATCCTATTATTAAAATAATATTATGTCATGTCATGCACACAGTTAATCAACGTTGATTTTTATGTATAATTTTTTTTAATGAATTTTATTACAACAGATTCAACAATCATTTAGACGTTGTAATATTTATAAGGTGCTTGCGTGAAAAGCAATTCCAATACGTAACAAATTTCCAGCGAGCTCAGTACACAAAGCAGTTTTCACTTTGAGTGTTGCTCTCAAAACAGCCAAAACACCAGACGACCGTTTATCTGTATCGTGCGGCTTTGTTAGCTGAAAGGCTACAAATGTAAAGTGCTTATCTCCGGGCGTAGAGGCACTTCCGAGCGAGCCCCGTCGGGACGACACGCTAGGTCACCCTAACTCCCGGTGCCCTGGGTGAGTAATCGTTTCTGCCACCGGGGCTAAGAGTGTGCTGTCTGCTCTTCCGCCGTCGTGTCCGTTGCCCCTTAACCCCGTCAATTCATCTTCTCTCCACACCGAACTCTTCTCCGCCTCTTTTCCATTTCGGTTCGACCTCTTTCTCGTAAACCGACCGTCCGTCCGTGCCCTTCCACCGCTCTTATCTTTGCGCTTCTATCCGAGCTGCCGCGCGACGTCCTGATGTACGGCGATGGGTTCGTTCCGGATGCAAGACTTCTGAGACTCATCATTCACGCGATTAAAATCAAAGATCTTCTCTAGTTAGGTATATAGTTGGCATTTTGATCGGTAATATGTATCTTATGTGTTATCGAAATATGTCTTTGTAGCACCATTCCCACTCATATTATTAAGTAGCATTACTTGGTGATAACAGGAGCTAATCTGTGGCAGAGGTGTAAAACTTTATTTCAATCTGGATTTTGGCAATAAGAAAGTAAGATCTCGTTTTACAACGGTTCATATTACGACGATTCGCTTTTACAAATCACATTGTCAAGAAAATGACACATGCGCCCGCGACACGATAGGTTACAAGTCGTGGCATGCTTGAATTGCATACTACACACTACAGTCGATATAATGTTATATGTAATGTTTTGAGAAAAAATGTCTGCTAGTAAAAAGACGACGAAAAGTTCAGAACAAACTGCGGTTGAAAGAGCACGAAAGTCTATAAACTTGAACTCTAAAATGTTAGCGATTTGAAGAATGCAAGTTGTTGAAATGCGTAGTAATATTTGCACGTCACTTAATTTAGCACCAGCTACTGCTTCAACGATAATGTCCAATGTTGATAAAATAAAGTAATCAATGCAGATAATGATAACACTTAAAGGAACTCATGTTAGTTATACTAGGAGTTCAGCTACGGAAGGAATGGAGCAGTTGCTTGCATTCTAGGTGGACGATGTAAATTAACAAAAAATGCCTTTAACGGAAAGAGCTATTGCTAGTAAGGGTAAAAGCTTATTTGATGATATTCAGAGAGAGAAAGGAGGAACGGAAACATTTGCAGCTAGCAACGGTTGGTTTGCTAGATTTGAGTAGCGCTCTCAAATTCACAATGTAAAGACTAGTGGCGAAGCTGTCTATGTAGAACCAAAGGCAGCTCGTGAGTTCCCTCAAATTTTCCAAAAAATTATTTACCATAATAATCTTCAACCCGACCTTGTTTTTATTAATGTTGATGAGACTGAGCTCTATTGAGGGAGGATGCTCCCTAGAACAGACATTGCGCATGAGGAAAGATCTGCTTCGGGCAAACCAAGAATATCCTGAAGAAAGCAAGTATGGCGCTACTAAGCGAGTCTATCCACGAGGCTAGGAAAATGTCGGACGATACCAACAATTACTGAACATCATCTGAACATCTGAACCTCAGTAACATCATCCACCCGATAATTTGGAGAATACTGGACCAGGTCAGTGAATTCCGTTCCGATACAAATAACAATTGGACAGAAACGAAAAAAATAAAGAAATTCAACCACCTGCAAACAGAACAAAAACCCAGAAACACCAGAGAGGCGAAGAAACCACTCAAAGTAGTATATAAGTTATCCACCCACGTATTGGATGCAGCATCCCAAAAAGTTTTGGCTAAAGGGTTTAACTACGCAATAGATCCTGCCCGCGTACCAGTGGAAGAAATAATCGGTGGAATAGAAGCATCTGTAGCTAGGATTGACAAGAATATAGCCAAAACTATCCGCCAATATGTATCGCAAATACTAAGGACAGCCGAACCACTAAAGAAGAACCAACCACACAAAAGAATTCCTGGCAGTAAAACAATTAAGAGAAAACGAAAACATTATTATACTACCAGCCGATAAAGGAAATGCAACTGTGGTAATGAAGGCAATCGACTACGACGCCAAAATCTGTAGTATCCGACATATCAACCAATCTCCACGGATCTAATAACATACCTAGAGAAAACAACTAAAACTAAAATCAAGGAGGGTCTCATCAACAAGGTATTCAAGACAACACTCATTCCAAGGTAGAAGGCATCAAAATGTCCCAAAATCTACGGCTTACCTAAAGTCCACGAGAAAGGTGCACCTCTAAGATCCATACTCAGCTCCATTGGATCATCTCTTCAACAGTTGGCAAGATACCTAGTCCAACAACTACAACATCATGTCAAAGAAGCCGAGTCTTACGTCAAGAACGCAAGCCACTTCATCAAGCTATTGAAAAGAAAAGGTAGAACCAAATTGGCCATTATTAGTTTTTCTTGTAAACGAACCCACAGATATATAAGCTGTTTTTATCTGAATTTTTACACTACATTTATATATTTCATTTTCCTCATCTGTAAACACTAAACGATAACCTCATATGTTATACAATAATCCCTGTCTTCTTAATGCTTGCGTCTCTTGTAAATTTTTCAAATACTTTCCAACAATACTTTGTGTTTCTTATAATGGTATTCTTATCATAATATCACATTGTTAATTCTTCCAAATCTCTTGAAAGTTTTGTTAGTTTCATTTGTGTTAGTTTAGTATCTTTTTCTTTCGATTTTGACTCTATGGTAGTTACTAATTTATAATTTCTATATAGCATCTTTGCAATCTTCTTTCATTTCTATTCTAAATATTGTATGCGTAAAAATAAATAAATAAGTGCCGAATTCTGTAGAACAGCTAATCCCGTATTTGCAATAGTATACACACATAATTATTCCTTGATTATTGTATATCTTATTTTACATTTGTAAAGAGATATATACTTAATTATTGTTATGATGTAACAATTTTAATTTTTTTCACATTTTTACACTAACTTTATCTCGATTATTTTCGATATTTCATTTAGTTTATTTTTGCTAGCGCAAGAAAAAACAAATACACCCATCAAAAGCAAGATAAAACGTTTATTTTACTTCACTAATCACACCATCATTAAATACATTAATCTTAATAAATCTATATGTTATTAATAATACGGTTCCTTTCACATTTCCTCCACAAAAGAAACCTAAAAATAATTCCTTTCAAGTATCCGTCTTTTGATATGATCGACTGTCTTAAATCAGTCAAATTTTGACGTTGGTATTCCTGTTATTAAATGCAACATGTAAACTATTCGAATATCACCTCGTACGTATTAGATTGACGTTTCGATAAACAGCTCGTCATCGCCAACTAAGGTTACGTCAACGTCGTCCATTATACAAACATTAATCAAACGTGAAAAACGAGCAGTCAAAGGAGCCAGTATAGCAAAAACATATTAATATTATATATCACAATGGCCATGTTTGTGACATTCAACTATTTTTAATCGTAAATCATCAATATGAAATCTACCATAACCTATATACGTACAGACATTATACATTGTACGACCGACATGACTTTATTATGATGTTGGCTAACATGTACGTAATGTGAGGTCGTTTAGGCATTGCGATCGTATTAATTTATTCATTAGATTTCTTAAACGGCCAACTTGATTTATGGGTGGTAATTTGTTGTAAATTATTAACTAAATTATTATTCCTCGCATAAGTATAAAACACATTCTGATTATTTAATGGGCATTCTAAATAAACAGGACCGTATTATGTATTAAGTAGCGTAATCTATTAATATACTAGAAGAAGAACTATAAACTTGATATAATAATTTCTCTACTTAATCTAACTTATTAATATGCCTATTTGTAAAGAGATTTTCTACATTCGCAATCAGTATTGTGAAAGGTTATTCAAAAACAGATTAGAATTAACTCTTTGGGATCCATGAAAATAAATGCAAGTTGAGGTTTCCGTATGCGACATTTGATCATACATCAAATGTCGCTAATCATGTGGATTATCAGCTATAATATCCCAAGAGCATTGATAACAGTACGAAATAATTTTATCACAGTTTTTGAAAGCACGTTACTTGGTAACAGCCCGACGCCGTAGGCGGAGGGCTGTTAACCTAAAGTAACGTGCTTGAGAAGTTGTGATAAAATTATGAGTATTTATCAATGCTCGCGGGATATTCGGTAAGAAAATTTTTTGCGATTCAATGAAAATTATTTATTAAAAACACAATTATTGAAAGAACAATTCGAAAAATTATATTTCGATGATGATGTATTCGCTTCGGTTACTGAAGATGTGTTTCCACGCATACTATTGATTATTCTATTGTGATGTTCTTGATCGATATTTAAATAAGGTTTTATAGAATTTGATATGATAAAATTTGCGTAGGAGACCTAGAGGGGTATTTTCATCCCAAAAGTTTATAATTTTGTTCATTTCGGTTGAACTTAATGGGACTGAACTCGTTTTACGTTTAGTGGGATCTATTTGTAAATTTTTTCGTGCTACGTCGCGTGCATTTCGGGCTTGTTTGAATGCAACACTGTTAAAGGGGTCTATCATGATATTATACTCGTTGTAATATTTTTCTTGTAGTAATTTACTTGTCACATTCCACATAGTTTTAACTGTAGCTTCCTTAAAGTCCGTGCCATCTCTCTTTTTCATATTAACTGCCCATCTTTCAGTATTAAAGCAAGTTCTTCAATTGTACGATTTCCATCCAACTCATATTTCCTGGTGTTGCAAAAGTCTATAAATGTTTTCCATGTGTATTTTTTACTATTAATAGTATTTTTTGGTACATTTTCTTCAATGATTTTGTCAATTGACTCATTATTTTGAATACCAAAACGAGAAAGTGACATTTTGAAAAATTTTATACAATTAAATTAAATAAGCGTCAAAACCATTGCGTAGCAACCTCTTGATGACAGAAGTGAAAACTACCCTAGGGTTGTTATCAGTTAAATGATGAGTTTATTGGTTATTTTGAGACATGTGATCACAAATAGACGAATTTGATAGGATTCCATTTTAAGCAAAAAATTTTCTACCTAATTGAATATGTGTTCAGTTTTGTTTTACGATAATTAGTATTCATTTTGCGTGGGCATTTAGATGTTCAATATGTGGTTAAGATATTTTGTTATTATACTTGTATATTCTTGTCATGCTCAGTTTTCCTACACTAAAATAGGCTTGGACTTCGGCAAACAGTAGTTGTCTTTCTAGAAACTGTTATTTATGAATGTTTCAAAACTTTGGGCAGCACTGATAGCACTGCAATTGGGGTGTAATTCTTTGGCATCGAATTATCCTTTTTGGAAAATTTTAATTTACCTGGAATATTAGCACTTCTGATAATAGTTATTTATGTAACAAGTCAGTAAAGTGATACTTTACCGAACGAGTCTGGTTTACGAGCCAAGCGAGTGAAGCGAGCGCGGCGAGTAACAGACGAGTTCGGTAAAGGTACTTTACTGACGTGGTGCATACAAAATTTTATCGCCAACCGTTAAAATTGTTAATTTAAGAAATAAAGATATAATAACTTTTGACAGTTTATGACAGTGACAAACGATTTATTTTTAAAAGTCATCAGTCATGCTACGCTGACAGATATTAGCGGCAGGTAAAGTACTTTATTGTACAGTACGATAAAGTGTTTCTTTACCTCCGCAAAACGCTATGGTAACGCATCACTTTACTGACGGTTGGCGATAAATTTATTTATCGCCAACCGTCAGTAAAGCGATGCGTTACCATAGCGTTTTACGGAGGTAAACAAACACTTTACCGTACTGTACAATAAGGTACTTTACCTGTCGGTAATATCTGTCAACGTAGCCATGACTGATGACTTTACACATAAATCGTTTTGTCACTGTCATAAAATGTGACAAGTCATTAGGGTAAAGCACATAGTGATTGGCCCTTTAATATTTGCGTCATAAATAAATTGTAATATAAAATAAATCTCTAGTTTGAATTTTTTTTTAACAGTACTTACAAAATGCTGTAAGTGTCAGCTCTTTGAGGTAATTTCGATATACTAAAGAATAAAAGCCTGTAATTTTAAATAAATTTTATTAAAAAAATATGCAGTTGTTACAGAGATTGGCCCATACA
Source organism: Amphimallon solstitiale (assembly GCA_963170755.1). NCBI lineage: Eukaryota > Metazoa > Arthropoda > Insecta > Coleoptera > Scarabaeidae > Amphimallon > Amphimallon solstitiale. Next base: position 34,380,835 of record OY720681.1, on the reverse strand, counting down.
ATTACATTATTGGCCTTTTCCAATACAGTTATTGGCCCTGTTTTATTTAAATGTAAAAAAATGTCTATTCTAATAAACAAATACCTAAATACCCATGTATGTAAATTTTTAACACAACACAACAGTAGGTACCTACTAATGGGATAACATACCTAGAGGTAATAAGAATTGTTAAAATTATTTCAAAATTTTTTATTCAAACAAGTCAAACATTCAAAAATTTTAGAATTTGATTTATGAATAAATTTTTTTTTAATACATGTCACATGAAATTGCCTTATACAATTCTTGCATTTTAAACCGTAATTAAATTTATTAATATATTCCGCACAGCTGTAACATAAACCCTTTTCCATTTTTTCGTTGTTGTCTAAATTTAAACTCATTTCTTCCAGAATATTTTTGCCATGTCAATAGGATCGATCCTTATGTTTGAAATAATGTTAACATGTTTCTTTTTGAACCTCTCCTCCATTTTAGTGTCCTCACTGAATAAATTTTTAGTCACCGTTTCAATTTTGTCAACATCTGTTTGATCCTTTTTGTCAGGACTTTCTTCGACTACTCTAGTGTCTTCTGTAAGATATGACTTCTCCGGAGATTTTCTTTTCTTTTTTAACTCTTTTTTGGTTTGGGCCGTTTTGGATTCTTTCTGACTGTTACTTTTTTTTTTTGTTTTTGTACGGCTGTTATTCTTTGGTTTTTATTTTCTATTCTCTTACGTTTTCTTTCATTCTTTTCCAGTTCCTTCTGCTTTTTTGCATCTTCTATTTCTTTTTTTTTCTGTTTCCAGACACTCGACGTTAGCACGTAATGCATTCTCTCAACATCTTTTTTGTCTTTGCGTTGAGGAGTTTCTGGATAATGCAAAACATATTTTAAGCTGCAGTCACTTCTGTTTAAGTTTTCAGCATTATCTTCCATATAATTCTCTTGCGTATTACAGATATTTTCTACTTCATTGCACTCTTCAATTACAACGTTGTCTGTTAGTGGATTCTCATTTATATTGTCACATAATATGACGGGAACGTTTTCAATGTCGAAATACTGTGTAAACTCATTTTCGGCGTGTTCAAGCTGTGGGCTGTCCTCTTTCTGTTCATAGTGAATCGTATTTTCTTTGAATTCGTCAAGTTTTGGAGAAGGACTTTGCAAATTGCGGTTAGTGTCATATTATGTGTGTTTAGTAATATTGTCAGGTTCTTTTATACATTTCCATAATTTTGCTAACAATTTGAATTCATTTGTTGTGGTTATCTCGTCACTGTCGTCGTTGTTTTTGTTGGCCATCTCTTCTATCTGGTTAATTGTTTCTTTTCCTACAATTTCTAAAAATTTCTTCGTTGTTATGACGTGAGTTTGTTCTGATTCTGATTCCTTACTTTGATTTATTTTTTCTTCATTATTAGTCGATGAATTTTTTCCTAAGCATTTTGTCCAGTCGATAGCTTCCACATTAAAGGGATACAAGCCGCATGCTCTAAAACCATTCTTTAATGTCCCAGATTTTGCATACTTATCAATAACGTTTTGCAGAATGGGTGCAAAATTTTCTTTGGTAAGAGTTTTATTTAGATTTTGATCTTGTCTTCTCCATTCTAGAACAGATGCCTTCCATCCGTATTTTATTGGCTTGAACGCAGCAACGTCTGCGGGCTGTAAAATCCTTGTTGCGTTTGGATATAAGCATATTAATATTATTTGCAAGTTTGTGCACAATTCACTCAATTTATATGACAGATGCGTAGCGTGTCCATCCAAAAATAAGATTATTGGAAAAGGAATGTTTTGTTTTTTTAAGGCTGGGTACAATACATTGGAAATGTATTCGTAAAAAACTTCTGTCTTCATCCACCCTGTATCGGTCAGTCCTATTCACCACCCATCAGGAACAGAATTTGTTAATTCTGGTTTTAACCTCTTGTTTGGAAAAATAATCATGGGTGGTGTCACCATACCAACAGCGGAGAACGTAAACATTACAGTTAAGGTAGCTTTTGAAGGTGCGGTCTCTACTTCATATGTATTTCTACATCCTCTAGGTGCAAGTACTTTTTTGTTTTTAGGGCAGAGATTGAAATTCGTTTCGTCCCCGTTAAATATTATATTGGGATCCAAAAGTATTTCACTGTAGCCTTTTGTTTCAAGGTAAGAAAAAATATCTGTAAACCATTTTCGAATATTTTGCTCGAAAACGTTTGCACTAGCTGCTGTAACCACTTCTGGTGTTTGAAGGTCTATATGAGGATGCCTTTTCAAAAACGCCTTATACCAACCGTTCCCAGGGAGATTATTTACAAAAGGATTTTTTCTTGGATTTAAATCAAGAAATTCTTTTACGGCGTACTGTAGATCTTCTTTACGCCGAGGAAATCCTTTTCTATGATTTTCTTCAATCCATTTGATTAATAACTCCTCTTCTTCGCTTGTTAAAACCGGTGGTGGGACGAATCCTGTTTTCTTAAATTTGTCTGATTTGCGAAACTGCAAAGTTGCTCTCGGGATATTAAAACGTTGCGAAACTTCTCTAACTGGAATACCAGACTTTATGGCTTCAAGCGCCTTTCTAATATCATCTTGAGAGTAGGTTTTCTGATATTTAGCCCCTTCTTTAATTTCTGGCATTCTTGTAAATTGTCTGAAGCAAACAAAATAAGAGAATTTAGTTATTGGCCTCCAAAATATGACAGTGATTGGCAGGCGGTCAACGACTAAACAGAAAGAGTCTATTGGAATTTGGAACATAAAGGTATATTGACATTAAGAATATTATTTCAAAAATACATGTTTGCAATGTATAATTTTTTTTAAATAAAGTTACAGTCACTGGCCACCTGGCCAATAATTGTTTTTCAGCACAAAAATGTGTTCAGTGATTGGCCCTCGGCATTTTTATGTTTTGAGGTTAGAATATCTAAAGAAAAGTTCATAACACGATTCTATTAACATTAAACATAATCTAAACTAAGTTTCATAAGTCGAGGTAAGTTCAACGATCTCAAATTACTTACCTTTAGGGACGTGTCACTTAACGGATTTCCACAAAACTGAGCACACTGCACTTGTCGTCAAACAACTTGGCAAGAATGGCGCGCTTAAACAATAATACCACTACACATTACTTGTATATTTCACACGGAATTGTACAAATATATGGCGGTTATGCTGGTACCACAATATTGATTTTAAAGATTCTACAACTCTTAATAACTTCAGTTATATTAGATGTGGCCAATCACTAGACACTGGCCAACAACTGTGTGTCTTACCCTATATCTTTATTTTTTAAATTACAAATTTTTGTGGTTGGCGATAAAGTTTTGTATGCACCACGTCAGTAAAGTGTCTTTTTGTACTCACCGCCTGGAAGTGACATTTGGCGCATGTGTAGCTCGAATGGGAAATACGTTTTCCCGGTCGAGGCGACTGTAAAAATTGAAAAAAACACTGGCACTTTGGGACATTTAAAAAAAATTCTAACTTGGTAGTAATAAAATTTAGTCTATAAAATACTACTTCCCTCTACTATTCTTCACTAAAAGTTGGGGAAATAGGAGCAATAATTAAAAAATCTTCCAAAAAAATTGTGGCGCCATCTATTTGACGACATCTTAAGCGACATCGTAAGCGACTACGAGAAAAAAATAGAACAGGAGAGATAATAATGTGGTGGGGGAATAGGTATTATTTAGACGGAAGTTGCCACTTTAAGGCAGGTTAGTTATTGGTCAAATTGACTTCTTTAGTGCTTTTATAATGGTGAATTGTGTGGCTTGTGGCCGCTATAAAGCGACAAAAAAGAAGAATCTCACTTTTTCTCTTCATCGGTAAAGTTAATTTCAAATTGACTTTCAACATAGGCAATAATAATTTAAAAAGTATGTATTTTGAATAACTTATCATATATCTGACATGTTTGATTATGTATTCAATGGCTTAACATACATATCCTAGGCATGTTTTTTTAAATATTTTCCTTAATACAGTTAGAATAAATGTTACTATATTAAAAAGAATAGAAGGGAAAAAAAAATAATGCACTCATGATATTTCTTTAATTATTATTGGACTAAGAACCTATTTTGAATGATTATCGAGAACATACGTAGCGTGTATAGCGTACATATACCCTATACAAAATATTTATGCACGCCTATGCATTGCGGCGGCCATATTGAGTTACCACTTTGGACAAATATTATTTCTAACAAGTCGCTCTCCTGTTCTTTTCTTTCCTCGTAGGTAAGCGACATTCAAGCGCCATCTATTTGACCACATCGACATTCATATTGGCAGTTCGTAATAAATTGTGATTAAACCCAAAAACACAATAAATTTACTATAAATTTATAAATATAAAAATAAATGCCTCATGTTTGCCATGTGTAAGAATATAATAACTTAATTTTAGGGAAAGGTGAGTAATAGTTACGTACATGAAATGCTTAATAATAATAATAATAATAATAATAGAAATTTATTCAGTTATGCTACAAAGCGTTGAACAAGTCAAGGAACTGTTAGGTACACATTAAATTCACAAAAAAAAAATTCAGACAACAACACATTGCTCCAACAAATGAACAAACATATAAATAAATATAAAATGTATTCTAATTGCTGAAGCTAAAATATATAAAAGATTAATAATGAAGGATTAAATATTAAGTAAAAAATTCGTCGACAGCGTATAAAGTCATAGCATGAAGATAGCTATACAAGCGCTTCCTAAATATGTGATTTGGTTTTTGTATCATTTCTAGTGGTACATGATGATACACTTTAACTGACTGCATGCCCCTATATACCACAGTTTTTGTTGTTTGGGGGAGTAAAAGATGACCCGTTCCAGCACCACGAGTGCTATAAGTATGCAAATGCTCGCGATCCTGGACCAGTTCGTAATTTTGGTGAACCAACACTGCACACTCCATATATAGATTGCCTCATCAAGGCGAGGTTAATAATACGAAATACACGCGTATAATATTCAGTAACGTATTAAATAAAATGAATTCGCACATTTATTACATTTACGCGAGCGGCCATTTCGTTTGGTCGGTTCGGACGTATGTGTATGTATAAATAGACGATATAAATACTCGCTTACGGTCCCGCGCTTGGTCTGATGGTAACGTATCGGCTTCATAGTACTTCATACCCGTGCGGCTCGGGATCGAATCTGTTCTGGAACATGAATTTATTTATTCATTTAAATTTCAATTTAATTGAAATTAAATACCTCTATATGATATTTTATTTATCTTGTTCCCTTAGCCGACTTTACCCGAACGAGCGTTACAAATCCAAGCGTTACATATTCGAGCGTTGCAGTCAGTCTTGTTCAGTGCCTACAATCAGCGCAACGCGCCTAAAGAAGTTTACACTTCAAAAATATTGTACAAACCACTTGCGTGAAGACATCCTCCACGCATTCGCGCGATTAAAAGCACTCGCTTCCCTTCGGTCGCTCGTGCTTTCAAAGTGCGCCTATGCAGGAAAATAGTCTTCCCGCACTTGGTTCGTAAATAACTATTTTATTTGCATATTTATGCGCATAGTTTTGGGTTTTCCACTTGTATATTTGGGTTTCCCTAGTTATGACAGTTTAATGTCCATAGTTCCATATCGTCACTTAATTAATAGTAACTGCACCAAATTATATTCCCTGTGATTACAATTACAATCGAAATATATTGTTGATTATCATTGTTTAGATGACGCACATAGAACGTCATCATTATCGTCGTTGCTATACTCCTCATCATGAACTGACTTTAATTATTTCAATCGCACATGTTTAGATTAAGCAATATGCGTCCAACTTAAATGGATTGAAGCACTGGACTTTGAGAAAGCACACGTTTCGATATGTTGACGGTGCGGATCGTTTGCCAAAGACGAAACTTCTCTTTTAACGAACGTAATTAAGCGGTTTGTTTTTAATGACGGACATGTGGAGTCGCGTAAATTTATATTTTCACCGTGACGCTATTATTAGGTGGCGTTTCGCTGCGATATAGTTGGGACGTTTATATTAATGGACCCTTTCAAGGTGTTTTGGTTAACTAGTGCTGTTGAAAATTTATGTAAGAACAGCTGAAACGTCCGTTGGAATGTATTTAGTAAAATATGCAATAACAAACTGAAATATTTGTTGGTACGGTAATGTACACATAGTAAAAAAGTTTCCACAAACCACATTTAATTAATTAATTAATTAATAATTAAGTTTAAAAATTTGTTATGGTTTTACTTTCTTTTTTACCTTGATGCAATAATTATGTAGTTGATATATATTTGTATAGTGAATACAAATTGATATCAATGATTATAAAAATAATAAAATATAATTTTAAGTAATGATAATTCTTGAAAATTTGGCGATTACGTTTGTGTATCATATTTACACGTATGATGGAAAGCTTGTACTCTTTATATCAAGGCGGTTTGCGTTTTTACATTCTTATACGTGGTATAAGGAAGTATGTATTGTGATGTTGAAAATTTTCGACCTCGAGATTTTTGCAGATGTCCACGTTTTGAAGTCCCCTGATACCGAACAAGTGGTTTTTAAAAAATGTCTTGTGTCTGTCTGTGTGTGTCTGTGACCACGACAGCGGTCAAACCGCTATAGCTATCAATTCCAAATTTTGTATTTACATGTATAATCTCCCCCTTGAGATCTGATTAGTTTTTCAGTAAAATCGGTAGACCGGAAGTAGCAGTTTACTTCAGTGAAAAAATCGAATTTTGCCAATATTTCGTCAACTACTAAGTTTAAACAATTTATAAAGAATTCATATATACTTAAAATTAAGTTTGAGACAAATTGTCTTAAAAAAGTTTTTCGAAATTCCAACCGGAAGTAGGTCTTTTACTCTTATCGAAAATCAATCTTTTGCGAATATCTCGCAAGTCATGCTTTTTAGACAAGTACGTTACGAGTATAAAAGTATTTAAAACATAATTTTCAATATCTTTTGCATAAAAAGATTTTCAAAATTCAGACCGGAAGTACCACTTTTACTCTTATCGAATAGCGATTTTTGGCAAATATGTAGTGAGTTATGCATTCTATATATATTTATCAAGAGTACAAAAGTATTTAGACTGGATTTGCAATATTTTTTGTATATATGAAATTTCAAAATTCGGACCGGAAGTAGCACTTTTACTCTTAGCGAGTAGCACTTTTTTGATAATATTTATTAAAATAGAAGTACTTAGAATAGGATTTTGAATAATTTTTGTATAAAAAAATTCTTAAAATTGTGTAGTTTGAAACGCTCATACGTATAAGAAAGTCGTGTGGTGGACACACCTCACTTTTTTATGATAATTTAGAATTGGCAATATATGAATTGTTGATTAAATTTTATATTATTTCTGCGAATATTCCATAGTTTGTATCTTTCTAATTCAGATTTGTACACATTTGTTTCCTACGTACCTACTTCTAAAGTTGTCATTAATGTTTTCTGGAAAATTAAAAAAAGATGTATTCTAAACAATTCCCATTATTTCAATTTTGTCACTATATTATTTATGTGCGCGGTTGATAGCAGAAGTAGCCGGTCAGACGGATTCATGGCGGTTGCTGTTGAAATAAACAAGGCCAACTGAATCTTCTATCGTTGCCCTCACTTAACTTCGATTTACATTGATGAATTTGATTCTGGTAACCTCAAAATTTTGATCCTTAAGTAACGCCATCTAGTAGTACTCAAAAGAAATAATTTCTGAATTTTTATTGAAATAAACTTTAAATTAACACTTTAGACATTGACTTTACAATAATTAATATTAATTATTTTAAAATAATGAAATAGAACGAAATGAAATTAAAAGGTGTTGCTAAAAATGAAGTTGTTGGGTAGTGTCAAGAAAAAATTTTTTGCCAACATTTCGAAGTTTTTATAAAAATTCAAAAGGAAACACTAATTAGGATTCAATTGCGTTGTAAAGTGTTTATTTGGATTTTGTATATGATGTTTTGGATTTTAAAAAATGTTGTGGTACTAACGTAATAGACCCTTTCAACTATATTGGAAGATTTTGAAGCTTTTCTATTCCACAACGCAATATTTGCCTCATTAAATGTTTAGCCACTCTGGCACCGGTAGTATCATTTGCACCTCCTTTAAGTCTAACATGTGGAAACATTTCTTCTATATTATTGTAACTCAATGATCTTGTTAAGACAAAATAACTTTGTTGTACACTATACTCAAATATTATAGTAATCTGATATACATACATGCATGTACACTTATTAAAAGAAATATAGAATGTTTCCAAATAACATAGGTTAAAAAGGAAATATTCGCTAAACTCTTTTTCTGTGTGTTTAGTACATATTTGATGAACTTTTGTCCATTTTGGCACTATTACAATTTACTAATTTAGTTAGTTACAGTGATGCACTCTTTAGTACTGCCTATACCAAATCTGTTAGTATTTCTACGCACACATTTCAAAACAGACCAAAATTTGCTTTACAACACTAATCAGTTTCTTGTTAGCACTTCTCAACCGTACGATGATAACAAAGTGCATTATTGGTATTAGTTAGAGCATTTTAAAAACTACTATAGCATCTTTGTTTATCCAACAAGTGCATGTCTAATTATAGAAATAAAATTGATAATGTTGAAATATTCATATTAAACCCACTCCCATTCTTTTTAAAATTGTATTAAATCAGCTCTCAAATACCCTAGAATTCACATATTCAGACTTATTGTTAATATTAGTGTCCAAATAACGTCTAGCAAAGCTGCTTCACTTCAGTCCAGCAATTTTTCCATTAGAATTTTATACATCTACAAATATTATGACATACATTTCACCTAAAAAATGCAACAAATTCAGCTATTTACCAAGAATTTTCTTTATATTACATTTCGAATAGTCAATTATTATTTTCCGAATTACCTTGCAAATTACTTGTCTTTTAGCACAGACTATTTTGGTAAGAACTAAATGATCCAGAACAGCCAAGTTTTTTCCGCGAGGTACTCGACGTAACATCCAAAATACATTATAGTAAATATGTAGTACACACTAAATGAAACGACTGAATGTGTATAGTAATAGAATAATTTAAGTTGAACAGAATATGGAATAAACAAAATAAATATCGAATCAGTCAAATGTCAATTACAGTAGGTTTGATATAATCCAATCATATTGCATAGTTTTAACACGTGATTTTAAAAATGACCAGCGATTACCAAGTAGTTTATAATGTTTTGGATAGATGGCGCAGCTTAAGGGTAGATTTTTTTTTGGCAGCTATGGAAAAATAGCAGATTTTAGATGCAAGATATTTTTGTTGATTTTAAATTTGGAGAGAACCTTTCAACGTCAACTTATGAAGAAATTAGTAATCTATCCTGCTGAAGAATCAAATTTAGAAAAAAATTATCGTATTAAGGAAAATTAATTAATAAGTCAAAATATTAAAAAACTTTTCTCAAAAATCCTTCGGAGGAGATTTGTTTGCTTGGGTTCACGTTATAAATTGAATAAAAAGCTACCCCGCTCTGGAATTATTTTTCGTTCAACTATTCTTTACTTTGTTTTAAATGAATATAAAATAAATTAAAATTAGGCAACCCACATTACAATGAATTGTTATTCTAGTAAAAATCTTTCCCGCGGTTACAAATGTGTAAATATTTGGTCATAAATGAATTTTTATTCGCTTTGATATTGAGTTATTATTTCAAATATTTATTATATATTCCCTATGTGTAATAACTATATAGGACCCTTAATAATGAACGTATGAATTTGTAAACATGAATAAATTGCTCATCAGTATGTGATACAATACTTTCAACTGAAAGATCTTACTTCAGCCAATATCAAAGCTGAGGTAGATTCTTCTCTGGGGAAGTATGTTGCTTTGTTTAGAACAGTAAAATATTGGGGGGCCGAGTTTAACGAGACCGTACGAGCTACAAAGAGTAACATCGCAGTCGTCGAGCAAATAACCACGCCAGAAAGAGTGAAGAACATCCACAAAATGCTATTGGCTGTACGTCAACCTAAAGTGTAGAGATTTCAAAAAGTGCTATACATTACATAATGACTGAACATTTGTACATGAAAAAGCTTAGTGCAAGATGAGTGCCGCGTTTGCTAGCAATAAAAAAAAACAGCATTGTAAGAATGTTTAAATCGAGTGCATGGCGATGCTTCACAGCAATATAGCCGGAATGGGGCAATCGCTTTACATCTGAGACAAGTCAAAACAATGAACTGAAAAGGAAGGATCGACTCCAAAGAAGCTGAAGAGAGTTCCATTTTCAGGCAAGGTCATGACGTCAGTTTTTTGGGATTCGTTTTGGATAATTTTCATTGTTTATCTTCGAAAAGGAAAGACAATCAACAGAGAGTATTATGCGAACTCCTTGCAGCGTTCGAGTGAACAAAATCAAGAAAAACGTCCACATTTGGCGAGGAAGGAAGTGTTGTTCCATCAAAAAAATGTACCACACTTTCGTTAACGCGGTAGCCAAAATCAATAAGTTAAAGTTTGGATTACTTCTTGGATTACGCATTCTATTCTCCAACTTTGACCCGTCGGATAATTTCTTTTTCCAAGCTTGAAAAAAATGGCTTGGTGTAAAAGTTTGTCAACAATGAAGAGGTGAGGCTTGCAGTTGGTAGCTATATTGAGGCTAAAACTCCAACTGCAAAACCGGCCCTTAGATGTGGTATTGGTATATTACAAAAGTAATGTTTAGGAGCTATATTTCAATTGTAACCTAAAAGATTTTGTCTACAACCTACTTTTAAGAGTACAAGACCTGATTAACTTGAAAAAATTTATACTTATGTCTATATACAGGGTGTAGATAAAGTCTGGAACAAAATTAATATTTCTGTTATCTTCGGTTTGATGGAAAAACCCTGAAACATGTCGATTTTGTTTTTATCCCGTGCACTTTATAACATCGTGAATTTAATTCTGTCGTCATCTGGTTGCGCGCGGGCGTGACGTCATTAGTTTTTTCAAATAGTAACCCGCCACATTTATTACCCCTTGTCGTTAGGTATTCCATTGTGCATGCAACGGTATAAAAAGTTTGGTACCTTACATAACAATTTTTGGGAGAAAAATGCTTTCGAATTTCAAAAAATTAAAATTTTATTTCTAATGAAAAACTAATCAAAAATTATTTTAAAAAATCAGATAAATTATAATCCGAGGTTTATCTTGGATTGTCGTCAAACAAGACACCAAAAAAAAGTCAACGGAAGTGTTCAAATTGTCCGCCATTGGCCATTTGACACTGGCCGAGACGGACGTACACGCTTTCTACGACACGTCGTATTGTCTCTGCACCAATATTTCGCATTTCCTCGCGGATACGATGTTTCAGATCATCCAAGTTATTTGGCTTATTGGTGTACACCTTCGATTTCACATGACCCCATAGAAAAAATCAAGTGGTGTGAGATCTGGCGAACGGGCAGGCCATTCAATTGTTCCCCTTCATCCGATCCATCTCCCTTGCTCCATCTTGTTGAAACCAGATTCTGGGGTGAGGCTTGTCGGGGGTGTTTTCATCCGGAAATAATTCTACCAATGTTGGCACTAGCGTAAATCTTAGGAAATGTAAGTATGTTTCAGCGTTTAAATTTCTGTCCAGAAAGAAAGGCCCCACAATGCGATCTCCCACTATTCCCGCCCATACATTAACTTTTTGCCGGTGTTGGGTGTGCTCCTCTCGAACCCATCGAGGATTTTCGCCCTACCAGTACCTACAATTGTGGCGATTCACTTCACCGTTCAAGGTAAAAGTTGCTTCGTCACTAAAAACCACATTGTCGACAAATCCGGGATTCTCATCGCACCGTAGCATGATTTGTTCACAGAACTCGAGTCGGCGGTCGAAGTCATCTTCATTCAGTTCCTGAACCCGATTGATTTTGTACAGATGAAGTTTTTCCATCTTCAGCAATTTGGCTACTGTGGTAAAATCGACTGCATGATCCCTGGCAATGTTCCTTGTTGAAGTGTGGGGGTTGTCCTGAAGTTCCAAGAGAATATTGACCCTTCTATCTTCCTCAATTCTTGGCCGACCTTGACGAGCCCTGTCTTTTACACTACCAGTTTCAGCAAATTTTGCGACAATTTTGCTCACCGTTGACCGCGAAATCGGTGCGCGGTTTGGATTTTCTGCATTGAAAAACTGACAGGCTTCTTCATGGCTACGTATTTTATCACCACAACTAACAATAATGAGAATTTGAATCCGCTCTTTTTCGCTCAAATTCGCCATTTTCGCAATGCACGTTCAACACTACCAATGGAGCAAGTATTGTGAATGGATAAGTTCAAACACCAAGTAATGAACTGTCAATATGACGTGTCGTAGAAAGCGTGTACGTCCGTCTCGGCCAGTGTCAAATGACCAATGGCGGACAATTTGAACACTTCCGTTGACATTTTTTTGGTGTCTTGTTTGACGACAATCCAAGATAAACCTCGGATTATAAATTATCTGATTTTTTAAAATAATTTTTGATTAGTTTTTCATTAGAAATAAAATTTTAATTTTTTGAAATTCGAAAGCATTTTTCTCCCAAAAATTGTTATGTAAGGTAACAAACTTTTTATACCGTTGCATGCACAATGGAATACCTAACGACAAGGGGTAATAAATGTGGCGGGTTACTATTTGAAAAAACTAATGACGTCACGCCCGCGCGCAACCAGATGACGACAGAATTAAATTCACGATGTTATAAAGTGCACGGGATAAAAACAAAATCGACCTGTTTCAGGGTTTTTCCATCAAACCGAAGATAACAGAAATATTAATTTTGTGAATATTTTGTAATATCTCTTAATATAAAAAAAAATAAATCAATCAAAGGTCAAGATTTTACGAACACTTCTCAAATTATACAATCAGTATAGTATATTTATGGACACTACAAACTAAGTTGTAATTTGCTTCGCTGGTAAGAGATGACTCTTTTATTTCTTGGACTGCAAATTCCCGAGTTGATGTTCTTAGAATATTCTGTGAACATTACTGGTATTCAACAATACTAATCGAATTATTCGTTTGACCTTCAGAAGAAAAAAACATAATTACGTTTTTAGTACATTATAAATCACTGAAATGAAAATGAATGGCGATCATAAAAGTTTATAATCAGCATTTATGTAACTAGCAATAATAAATTTATTACTCGCCTGTAAACTAACATTTTTATTCGTTAAAATTAACGAACCACCACTGTCAGAAAAGTTACAAATCGACACTAAAATTAACATAAATTATATAAACAACACGTATACATATCTACTACCATACAGGCACTATGAACGCACACGAAGACCTCTGTACAAGAATAAAGCGAGAGATTATAGTGAAAAGATTTATCTGTGTCATTAAACTATCAATAAAACCACCAGTGGTAAGAGCGGTATTATGTTTTCCCATCACTTATAATATTTAATTAACTTTCGAGTTTTGCCACTAGATGGACTATGTATGTAAAGACCAAGCCGACTTGACTCGCTCGATCGTGCACCGTACAAAATTAATTTCCAAGAAGTCAAGAGAGAAGTCACATCGAATATTAAGTCGGCCCATCAAGATTCTGACACTGGCAGTAATTCATGTTAACTAATTTTATGCAGCACTACCTTTATATACCTACCTGTCTAACCTATCTCTTGTACAGTATGTTTCCGTTTCACTTTATTTCCTCAATGTGTGCTCGTTATATGCCTTCGTAAATCTTTTTTTGTAGTTGTTGTTTTATGTGCAAAGAATATTATAAATATCAGATGTTAAACGCTGGCTATAGGCACAATGCACAAGAACATGAAATAACGCAAAAAAGGTATATTAAAATAAAATAACAAAATCATATTTTTCTTTACAAAACTTGAACTCTCTTAACAATTTCTTACGATAAAATAACTGAAAAATAAACATATTAATTGTAAAAACATTAAATGGAAATTATACTAAAAAGATAAATTATAGTTATAAAGATAGTTATCAGTCAATTATTGTTCTCAGCCTCATTCCCCTGCTGTAAATTCTTCACAAACTCGCTGCATTTTGAACAGAAAGGTTCAATATGCATCAAGCAAACTGGATCCTTGCATTTCTTGCAATTATATTTAGTCAGCCGATGTTTTACAGTGCATACCTTACACCGTTTTCTTTTTGTTCCACGTTGATTTTCATCTTGCACGTTGTCTTCTTCTACATCATCAGATAAATTTGGCGGTCTATATTTGCTGAGTCTCTGTACAAGGTCATGATGCAATCCTACAGTGTTTACACTTCTCCGAACAATATGAGGTAAAACTAGCTCGTGAGACAATTTTTTCAAAAAAGTCCTCCTCCTGATGTTGTTTCCTTCTGTGATGTTGTTACTCAAATAGATGACCTGAGCGTTAATTTCGCTCATATTTACCATTGCGAAAAATATGACCATTGGCCATCGTCGCACGTTCCTTGCGACATTGTAGGAAGCACATAGTTTGTCTGTGGTGTAGACCCCCCTTTGGTCTGATTATAAAAGGTTATAATGGATGGTTTTTGTTTATCCGCACTGTCGGGATCTATTTCATTATCACCATGCAAACTAGATGCCAAAATAACAGCTTTGCCCTTTTTTGGAACGTAAGAGACCAACGCGCATTCGTTCCTGAATCCGAATATACTGCTATTGACTTCTCTTTTTTGTGGTAAATTCCGGTGGAGGCTCTCGTTTGTTTTTTTTGAGAGTTCCAACATATGAAAGTCTTTTTTCGCGCAATATATCTATTAGAGGAAAACTGGTGAACCAATTATCCCCAGTAATATTTCCGCCTGATTTATAAAGGGGTTCACCGAGACGTAAAACTATGTCCAAGGGTTTATTGCTGAGACGAAATTGACCTTCATGTTGTAAACCTGCATATATTTCAAGATTGTATACGTAAAATACCTTGGCATCAACAAGTGCAATGATCTTAATACCGTACTTATTCGGCTTGCTCGGTATATACTGGCGGAAGCTACATCGTCCTCGGAATCCTTCTAACTTCTCATCAATTGTTACGTTTTCGCCTAGTGTATAAGACTTTTAGCAGTTTTGAACAAAAATCGTGAATATTTTGCGAATATGTGTAAGCTTGTCTGTTTGTTTTCTTTCATTCCGTGTGATTCTGTTGTCAAACAGGAGACATCTTGTGATAAATTTGAAACGTTTTATATTCATCACAAGGCGAAATTTTTCAATCCAGTCTCCTTCAGAGCCCCAAAGATCTTCCAAATTCTGCCTGTTACTCCGGTTGAGTCCGGCCAAAATTAGGAGCCCTATGTAAGCTTTCAGTTCAATTGCGTCTATTAGTTTTGAGTCCCGGTCACGTTCAAATGATCCTTGTATAGTTTCGATATATTGATTAGTATATTGGACAATAGAATCTAAAATGTCCTCAGAAAAAATGCAGCTCCAACATTCAAGAGGCGCTCGTGCATCTTTTGCCTTCCGTATTGTGCCTGGAAGTTTTTTTGTAATATTGAAACTTCGGTGGCGTACTCTTTGCGACAAAGGATTTTTATTCCACTTTGTTTCTTTATCTTTCCCTAAAAAATAACTTTTATCGTCTTCAGGTCTTCTTTCATCATCTTCAGGTGCCGCTTCCTCTTCTAGTTCGGATTCTCCTGAATCTTCTGGAATTTCTACGTGGTCTTCACCATCCGTGTCGCTCTCGTCTTGAAAATCCTCTAGTAATTCGTCGTCTTCTTGTTCTAAAAGCAATCTTCGTAACTCTTCAACATCGCTGTCTTTATCTAAATTATAACTATTTTTGTATTTAGCCATAATCGGGGTATGATAAAATCTAAAACATAAAATACACAACTACAGTCTTAGACGGGCGCGGTGTATCAATTTGATATTTGATCAAAAATGACGTCTGAATAATTATATAGCTAAATAATACGAATTTTACATGCATAACTACAGTAAATGTACTCACCAAAATAAGTAAACAAAGTTTAAATATAAAAAATATAAAAAATTAAATTATGACGGGAACGGGCGCGGTGTATCAAAATGATCAATCTTGATCTGTCGTGATCCTCACACTGCTGATCGAATACTAACTGTTGGCTTCGTACAGGGGAGTGGAAGTTAGGAAGCTACTGTGACCGGCGCATTGATACGTCCAGTTTGAAAAAAATGCTGGTACAAAATATGCGCGTTGTATCAGTTTGATCGACCGCGCCCGACGAAAGGTTAACTAAACTCTAATGTTCTGAAACAAGAAATATATCATAAAAGAAAATTTTAATTCAATAAATATAAGTTTAAAAGTGATATTGAAGAATTACAGTTGTGTCCACAGCATTATGATAACCTCGATAAAGCAAGTTTCTAATATTTAAATTAAATTCTTTGATTTTAGCAATTAAGTAATTTGCTAATGGTTGACTTTGTGATAAAAAAACCTAGAAAACATTATAAATTACTACTTTTACTTTCTAATGTGATGATGAAAATGTTCGACCTCGAGTTTTTGCAGATGTCTGCCTGTCTGCCTGTCTCTGTCTGTGTGTTACCACGATGGCGGCCAAACAGCTACAGGCACCTATACCAAACTTTTTATTAACGAGTACCTACAATCTTCATCTTGAGATCTGATAGATTTTCAATACAATCGGTAGACCAGGTTTACTTTAGTAAAAAAATCAAAATGTACTAATATCTCGCCAGCTACTAAGTTTAGACAAATTTCAAAGTGAATTTAGAAAGCTTTAAAGGAAAAGTTTTTTTAAATTCCTACCAAAATTATGTCTTTTCGTTTTATCAAAAAACGGTTTTCTGCTAATATCTCGCAAATTATTCATTCTGTCTATCCGGGCTACAACAAAAACGTACCGGTAAACAAGTCGTAAATCAACTGCACTCATATACTACGTCCGCGACAGAAAGTCTGGAATATGGTAGAAGAGAGCCAGAATTTGCTAGACCTTTTGTCTGCACATATAAATGCCGCCGGTGGGATAAGGAATTCATTCATTCAATAGTAGTCGCGCGCGGTATTTACTGAACAGTTCAAATAACATAAATGATGTGAGTAGTGCAGTTTTATTATAGTTCACAAAATACATAAATATTACTGACATAAATAGTAGTGATAGAAATAAATACGTGTGTTAATTTATTTGTAGTAGTTTTAAGTGCCATACATTTATTTTACATTTTTATATTGTGATTAGTTTTAAGTGTGTAAATATACAGGCTGTTTCAAAACATTTGCACGGGTTGTTCATTTCGACCCCGAAAACGCAACAATTCTATACAGATTTATTTTAGGTGCGAAAGTATTTAAAGCTAGATTTGGAATAATCTTTGTATAAAAGAAATTTTAAAATTCTGCATAAAACGGTAGATGTTGATGGTTCATATGATGTACTAGGTTGTATTATAGTACAGGGAAATTAAAAACTAATATTCTGTTGTAACTTACTCGGCTATTTTCATTTGTGTACTCAATTTGTAATGATTTTTGTAAATGTTGCTTCTCAGTTTTTCGCATGTCAAAACCATTTGCAGATGAAGGATCACCATGTGATTTTAAGAATTCTTAATTCTCATACAACGCACTTGCATAAACCAATGGGATTAAGTTAGACTAAAAAATTGCAAAAACTTGCCTCATTCTTGCTGCGACGTCTTCAACTAATTAAAATACAAATTTGACTATTGAATAGATATAGAACCAAAAATACAGAGGAATAGAAGAGGACAACTACACAAACGTCAAAACGCTCACAATTTTATTATAATTAATATTAATTAAAAAAAAAAAAACTGAACGTCCGTTAACGTAATGAAATACATTAAATAAAATATGTCTCGATTAATGATTAAACCAAACGTGAATTGTGCATGTAACAATGTTTCTAACAATTTAAAACTAGTGTTAATAAGTTACTTCAGAATTTATTTTTTATTTATTTATAACCACAATCAGCTAACTTCGCAGCCAAACACAGATGGAAACACGTATGCTATTTCTAACATATATTTTTTCTAAATTATACGAAAAACATTAAAAGATAAATATGTAAGCGTTTAAATTTGGCGCCCCATTTTTCAGTTTTATTGTAAATAACACAACACCATTAATCAGTATTTCAAAACAATTTCTACAAGCTTTATCATCTGTTTAAAAATCGCCCGAACTACGTCTCTTTTTAACTCACCATCTTGCATAACATTTTAATTAAAAATGATAAATACGCCGACGACCCGCACATATATACCATATTATGTCCAGTCTCTGCAAAAAAGTACGTGCAAATAGTGTTATTTATGTTATAAGGTATTTCTTCGGCGCTGCTGTCATCATTATTTCATCGACTACCGCGTGTATTCGCACATATAGCAACCGTAAACGTACATATTTTACATTTGCATGCAGATATGTGGATATTTGCATTATGTACAAGGCGGGCAAGGCGTTTTACATTAAATTAAAATTGTTTTTGTCAGATGTAAAATAATCCAAGCGTTAATATTGTAGATTCCTTCGCGAACAGATATAGATTGTCTTTTTTGCAGCGGCCCCTGGCGATAATATCGGTACTCCGACAAGAAAAAAACAATGTAATTTATTGGCCAGATATTTATCGGTGTGCTACTGGTTCCTTTCTTGAGCAAAGTGTAACCTCTATAATTATGGTGTGGAGATTTGAAAAGTGTGTGTTAATTAAAGGTATCTGTTTAGTAAAAGAAAATAAAGTGGTATAATCACTACAAGACTTTTGTCTAGTCTAGGTGCTTATGTGCGGTCCGATTTGTTTAAAAAAATATTTACACAAAAGTTATTACACATTATTCTTTAAGTACCTTTATTCTATTAATAAATGTTTACAAATTCACTTTTGAGTACTTTTGTGTTTCTTAGAAATTAGACTACTTGATAAGATATTGGTAAATTATTTATTTTTCCACTGCAGCAAACTATTAACGTATATAAAAAGCAGCGTACCACACGCATACCTGGAAGAATGTCTTTTCTTACAATGATAACGAATGGATAAGCCTAAGAATATTGTGGATGTCTTTGCTTCCACTTTTGTCACTTTTTATACTCCTCTTAACTCTATAGTTCGACCTCAAATCTTCTCCCAGATCCCTTCTTCTGTTGGTGATTATATGTCTGAAGAGTAACTTATTGAAATTCAAATTCCATTTTCGTTCCATATAAATTTGCAATCTGTTCTTACAAGGCCGTTATGCTCGGTATTTAATCTAGCAATAAAAACTTAAATTTTCCCGGATCGATGGATACGTACCAGAAGTATTCGTGTTTTCAAGACAGATGACAAGTGACAGATCTTTAATTATTGACGCATCGCAATTTTGTTCAACTTTTTGAAAATTCTAGAACGGGTCTTGTACAGTACCATATGGTTTAACACTACCTCCTTCATATCTCCCTTCGAACATGGCTTCATGTCTGGAAGATCGGTGGTAATTAACCTAGACGCGTTCACTCAATATTTAAATGAAGCACTTAGAGATCAGTTTGATGTTATTTATTTGGGCTTTCCCTTAAATTCGACAGAATTGATCACAGTCTACTTTAGATAAACTGAGTTATTATTTATTTGCTCCTCACCTTATAAATTTTATAAAATCCTTTATTACTAATCGTACAAATTATGTCCTCTATAATGGATACAAATCCATTAATTTCCACATACCTGGTGGTGTACGAGGTGCATTCAAGTTCTAAGACCTCCGATTTTTTTTCTAACTAATTACTCACCCGAAAGCTATGAAATTGGTGTTACTTCTCGACGTAATCTCCCTGCAGACGTACTCATTTTTACAACGTCGACGCCATGATTCCATGGCTGCGGCGAAGGCTTCTTTAGGAGTCTGTTTTGACTACTGGAAAATCACTGAAGCAATAGCAGCACGGCTGGTGAATGTGCGGCCACGGACAGTGTCTTTCATTGTTGGAAACAGCCTAAAGTCACTAGGAGCCAGGTCAGGTGAGTAGGGACCATGAGAAATCACTTCAAAGTTGTTTGCACGAAAAAACTGTTGCGTAACGTTAGCCCGATGTGCGGGTGCGTTGTCTTGGTGAAACAGCACACGCGCAGCCTTTCTCGGACGTTTTTGTTGCAGTGCAGGAAGAAACTTGTTCTTCAAAACATTTTCGTAGGATGCACCTGTCACCATAGCGCCCTTTGGAACGCAATGGGTAAGGATTACGCCCTCGCTGTCCCAGAATATGGACACCATCATTTTTTCAGCACTGGCGGTTACCCGAAATTTTTTTGGTGGCGGTGAATCTGTGTGCTTCCATTGAGCTGACTGGAGCTTTGTTTCTGGATTGAAAAATGGCATCCACGTCTCATCCATTGTCACAATCGACGAAAAGAAAGTCCCATTCATGCCTCATTGCGCGTCAGCATTGCTTGGCAACATGCCACACGAGCAGTCTTGTGGTCGTCCGTCAGCGTTCGTGGCACCCACCTGGAGGACACTTTTCGCATTTTCAGGTCGTCATGCAGGATTGTGTGCACAGAACCCACGGAAATGCTAACACTGGAGGCGATCTGTTTAACAGTCATTCGGCGATCCCCCAAAACAGGTCTCTGCACTTTCTCGATCATGTCGTCAGATGTTCTGCCTTCATTAAACTGTCGCGGCCACGAACGCACTTTCGACACATCCATAACTCCATCACCACAAGGAGACATGTGGTGACTGTCAACTGTCGATGAATTTCAACTGGTGTCACACCACACGAATGATTGCACGCTGTTCAAGTAAGGAAAACGTAGCCATTTTAAGTATCTAAAACAGTTCTCATTCTCGACGCTGCCGCTACAATTCGACCTGTCGTACAGTACTGCCATCTCTGTGACGTATTGACAATGAACACACGCTCATTTTAAAACAATGCACATATTTCTATTTATTTCCAGTCTGGAGAAAAAAAAATGGAGGCCTTAGAACTTGAATGCACCTCGTACTTCAAGGTTTCTGTGTTTAATCTATTCATCAACGATCACTATGCTCTGCTAACATGTCAGGTATTAGCTCCCGGTGATGGTCTGAAAATTTATAAAATCGTCACTAATGATGATGATTCCACCCACTTACAGCACAATCTAGATATTATTATAGCTTGGACATACTACAATAACGTTGTACTCAACATTGACAAATGTAATTTTATGACATTTAGGTACTCGTAAATCTGCATCTCTGATGACCAATTATTCGACAAATACCTTATCTTTCAATTCGCATATAATTTCGAAATAATTTTATCAAAATTAAAATAATAGTTGTTTATTATACAAGGGTAAAAACATTAGATTTTAGCTCTTGGTATTTTGTCATAACATAACCTCGAGCTAAAATCTAATACTTTTTTCCCTTGTATAATAAATAATTTATTTGAATTTCACAATTTTTTAAAATTGTTTACATATGGCAATACGTATAAGAAATTGGTGTGGCGTCAACGTCACATTTTTTAAAAACATTTATGGGCGTATAACAGACGACAGTTATAATTTTTTTATTATTACGGTCCTTCTTTATATGAAAATGATGATGTAGTAGCCGAAGTTGTTACTTGGATGTGTTGTGTGCCTTGTATATGTGTGCGACCCTGTTCACGTGTGCGTTGTATTTGTGTATATCAGTCTTACGGCAGTCCAATCTTGTTTAATGAACGCCGGACACGCTAGAACGTAATTACTATTGAATAGTTTTTCATACTCTGACAGCATTATTAATACCTCGCCTCTATCCTGGTCTTTATGTTTACATTAATTTAACATTAGTTTTAGCTGTTATGTGTTGTGCGTTTCACTTGATTTTGACACTAACCTAATGAGAAATTTCTTCTTCTATGTATATACCGGTGGTCAAAAAATAGGTATATTACAGGTACCGTTGACACTTATTATTCCTGATGACTATTAAGAAATCAATTATTATAATACTCGTGACAATTTAGTAGGTACTTACGGTAAAATAAGCTATACTTCGATGGCAGTTATAAAAAATATAATTCTCAAAATGATCTATGATCTTAAGCAATAAGTTTCGTTTTTAATAATAGTAATAATAATAATAAATGCCTTTATTGATATAATGACAAATTAACAAAAATTATACAGGCTGTCCAGAAACTCTCCTGACAAACGAAGACCGGAGATTCCTCAGATAATTCACTATTTAACCCAATTCACCCTAGTCCGAAAATGCTTCCTAAGGTCATAGGCATCCGTTTTGGGTAGGTAAACGGTAATTTTAACGCATAACTTTTTTGTCTTTAACTTTTAAGCATTTGTGACACTAGATTATTAAATTATCAGGTATTCTAGTACTAAAAGGTACTCTTACTTTAAGTCGGTAGGATACACCGTTTTCTAGAAAAATCAATTTGAAAATTTTTCGTTTTTTCGTCATTAAAATTCAATTTATTATTTTTTGCACTAGTTCGCTCTGAACTGCCAACAGAAATAAAACCTACCCTTTTAATTGTCAAATTGTTGTCAGTTCGCGAAGTTGAAATGACGAAAGATGAAATGACGAAAAAACGAAACATTTTCAAATCGATTTTTCTAGAAAACGGTGTATCCTACCGACTTAAAGTAAGACTACCTTTTAGTATTAGAATACCTGAAAATTTAATAATCTAGTGTCACAAATGCTTAAAAGTTAAAGACAAAAAAGTTATGCGTTAAAATAACCGTTTACCTACCCAAAACGGACGCCTATGACCGGTACTAGAAATTCACAATTGATGGAATCGATTCATCTCTGGAGGATAAATAAGCCAGTTTTTGTTTTTCTAAATAGAAGCGTTCGGGAGATATTAAAAAAAAACTAATTACAAGGCGCCATCTTCAAAGAGCTCTAGCTCCCTTAGGAAGCATTTTTGGACTAGGGTGAATTGGGTTAAATTGTCTTAAAATTATCTGAGGAATCCCTGGTCTTCGTTTGTCAGGAGAGTTTCTGGACACCCTGTATAAATATTGTTAAATATCAATCGCAAGGCAAAGTTTAGCAGTAGCTAGCTGTTTTACAACTGAAACCTTGATATAAATTGAACAATATTGTCTATAATCTAGGTATCGGCTTAATCAAGATGTGCATTGTTTCTCCAACGAGTATGCAACATCGTGTACGTCAATATAAAAGCAAATTAAGGAAATTGAGACAGAAATGTTAAATCTTTGTTGGTCTGGAATCGGTATTGTTTTAATATAAATTTGGAGATAGTGACAGATGCTGAGTTTTTAATTTATAGTGCTAGACCATTATAAATATTTAAAACCTGAAATTACGGGTGAGCAAAGATTGTTAGAGCTTGACACCATAGTTTCCTATCTTTTAGTATTATACGTAAGCATTTACAGGAAATTAGAATTCATTTTTATTCTGTAAAATATTATTTTATCATCTCAGGGACAATTTAACGGATTTTATAAATAAAATAAATACTAAAACTTGAAACTGTTTGTCTATTTTGTTTAAACATATTCACTTGTTACTGAGTTTATCAATTCAGGACAGTGATACAAATCTGTTACGATTAAGAATACCTAGTTACAAAATTGAGTTTTCTTTTACCTATATTCAAACTAAATGTCTTTTAATTTTATAGATGTGAAAATACAGGGTCAGGCAACGAAGCGGCGACGGAAGATTACATGCTTATTTGAAAGTTAGTCAAATATTTAGTCATCGGATATTCTTGCGCGCCATCAAGCGCACGTTTTAAAAATATTTTGGTTTATACAGGCTGTTCCAGATGAAAATGTGAGACTAAAGCTTTTTTTAATGGAACACCCTGTATATTAATAGATAAAATGATCCGCGCTTGAAAGCCGGTTACATCGATATAATGCTGTATGGGTATAAAGTTGATAGTTTTTGTGTTAATAATTATTTTACTTGATAAATTAATACATTTCAGTAGGCTATTCTGCATAAGGAAAAACAAAAGAACCGAAACCAACACAATAGAATATTTTGTACTAGTATTGAATTTCGTTGCTACCTAAAATAAATTCTGTAACTGTTCGCGTTATACAGAGTGTTCACAATTTCGCAAAATCGAAGAAATCTCGTAATTTTTAAATGGAACCCTCTGTATATCAGATCATTTTTGAATTATTTATTAAATTTCATGTCAGAAACATGTAAGACGTTAATACTTTAAATGTGACTATTACTGAGCTATTGTCGTTGCATGTATGCGTTCTATAGATGTTTATTAAGAGAGCATAAGTACTTTAGAATAAGAAGTGACACACTTACAGGTTTATTTTTACGAAGATAAAGGTATTTAAAACTTAATCTAGAACAACTTTTGTATAATTTGAAATACACGTATAGGAAAGTCGTGTGGTGGCCACACCTAATTCTTTTTTAAAGAAATACACCTCACTACAACTTGTGAACGAAGTTGACGATTTTTTGTCAAACTTTGAAAATAGTATATCTCTGAAACTCCATCTTTCATAGTAAAATTATCCTTCCTAGAACATAAGTAGAGAAAGAAACGCAAATGATACCCAATTTTTTTCTCACTCAGACTATAATTTATTCGACCCCTCAAACTGTATTTTTATTATAATCTGCCTAAGATTATCATAATTTCATAATTTTCGCCAGTCGAGAAGGGTCGACGAATTTGTTTCTCAAGGCGTCAACGTTACTCATAGCGGTACACTTAACAAACAAGAGGCAACCGTGGGTTTTTATTATGAATGACCTGACAGAACGTTGGGTAAAGACGTCAGGGTCCGGCAACCGTGATTAATAACTCGCCCGCGGTCCGACATGTCCCGGCTAGCCTACATATTAGTTGGACGGGAACGGACTCCGAGAGAATAATAACCACCGATGCCGCATATCCATCAATCAAGTGCAAATTACACACATGAAAATTACGGCTGTCCTTCCAACGGCACGCCACATATTCCATCAGGTTTATAATAATCGGGGGCCAGATCGACTTCGTTAGCCGAGTGAATATATTCTGTTTTCGTCGTACAAAAGTTCTGCGGTCGTTTTCTGTTCTCTTCCGTCAGGGTAAATGACGGTAAATGAATGGAAGTAATGGTATGCAATTTCCATCGTTCGGTGATTACAGGTGTCGAAGAATGGACGGCAGTAATTTTAGGGTCTGATGGTATGAAAGAGTCGTTAAGGTCAATCATGATAGTCCGGTAATTTTGGACGATTTATATTTGACGAAAGCATACTTGCACGCTCAGAACGTGAATTTCAGAATCAAATTGGAGTTATGGATGTTGTAAATACCTGTGCTTATAAAATTCAGCTGCGTATATTAATTAGAAGTAGAATTAAGTTTGTTCATCAGCAAACAAAATTATGATGAAATTTCAAATACTTTTATCTATCTAATGTAATAGCGCTGTGGCTAAATGTCCGGCGGCGGTCATGTCTGTATACACTAAGAGTTCCGCCGGCAGGTGGAGTCTTAACGATTGTAGTAACGTGTTCGCCGACAAAGGCACTGTTTTGCGCAGACACGACGGAATTGGCGTATTTGTTTTGTCGATTTCGCGGCTTCTTACTATAATACGTGAAAATTCCGTAGTTGTCGTAGCGGTCATGATCATAGCCTAGTTTTATTTATTAATGTGCATGTGATTCTGCTAAAAATCGGAAAATACCCTAGTAGCCAAGTTCGTTGGCCTCAAAGCGGGCCAATGTGACTCCAATATTCTAAGATCGGTAGAACATCAGTGACCCCCACCCAATGTCGTACGAATATAAAATTCCTATATCAAGTAAATGTCAATTTATGTCGTTGGGTTGATATCAGACCAACGTTGTCTAGATTGGTAATATATTGGTTAAATTTCTGATACTGATATTTTATTGACAACAAAAATCTACATACTATTAACATTAAAGAAAAATGTCTACATAATATCAAGTTCACAAAGTCACTGTGATATTGGTTGTAGGTCAGTGTTCGATATAAATTTAGATTAAAGAGGATGACGTCACAATTTGTTATTCTGCGATTAAACGCCAACATCGTATTCACTTTGCAAGACAATATTGATATAGTCTATATTAATTTATCACAGAATATATTACACACTGTACCATGAATAATTGTTGGTGTGTGAAATGAAATATATAGATCCTCAAAGTTAATTAAGTATTTGCAATAATGATTCTCACCAAATTAACATTATAAGTACTACGCACACTTTTATAAATAATTTTAGAGACCGGACACGAGAGGCACATGACGCATCGCCCACGGGCGCATTATTGAAATTTTGTATTTTTAAATAGTTTTTTTATTTTATTAACATAATTGGCTAACAAGTGGGTTGTGATCTATCAAAAACAAAACACATTTTTGTTTGTTCATTTTGTAGTTCAAATCAAGTAAATTCTCTGTACTTTATTTGTTTTATGAAATATAAGGTAAATGCTCAAATAGGAAAAATGTTGGGCCAATATCATGCAGTGATATTTATCCAACGTTGTAAAATGTTAACACTTGTAC
The DNA here is from genome assembly GCA_963170755.1 of Amphimallon solstitiale. Taxonomy (NCBI): domain Eukaryota; kingdom Metazoa; phylum Arthropoda; class Insecta; order Coleoptera; family Scarabaeidae; genus Amphimallon; species Amphimallon solstitiale. Next base: position 34,354,245 of record OY720681.1, on the reverse strand, counting down.
ATCGGATTGATATCAGTCGCCGATGTCAGGCCGATAAATAAACGACCGACAGCCAACGTTGGCCCGATATTGTGTGCTACTAGGGTACAGATGTACTTTGTATTATTATGTGTAATTCACTTCTTTATGTTTTATTGTATTCTATTATCGTTATACTTTTAGTTCAATTAGAATAAGATTTTTGATAATCAGTATGCAATGCATCTATTAAAATACGTAAATAAACACTGACAAAAAATTCTATTTAAATGATTTCATGAGTAATTAGCAGCTACAAAATATGTGTAGTAAAAAATGGATTTATTAGGATACACATAAAAAATTATACTTTTTCTTGTTACATCAGTAACTGAGTTATAAAAAGTATGCTTATTTATATTTTAATAAAATATATTTTTTAAAACCTATTTGTATAATGAGTTTTATGTAATTAGTAGAAAGAAACCAATCAATATTTAGTAAGTTATAAGTAGTATTTATAGTTTGTGAAGTAATAGAATAAGTATTTCTTAATACAAAAGTAAGTAATACAAAAAGTGTATGTTATATGTGACATACAGTTTTTGTATTACTAACAATATAAAAAAAACTACTCAGAAAATTGTTTAAAAGTTTATTTTCAAAATTCCCAACCAAATAAATCATTATGCTAAATCTATTCTATTCTATGCTAAAATCATACTTAACAATATATGATAATACGGATACATATCGCTACGCCCTCCCAAAAGTTTAAATAAAAATTAAAATATTTGTCAAAATCAACAAAGACGCAGAAAAATGACGTCGACGTGTAACTAAAAATCATTCATCCTTTGATACCGATAGCAAAGTAGTGGCCAAGCTAAAATAATTGTATCGCCGCTTATTAAATCTCCAAAGCTTCGGAAAGTGTATGCTTCACCTTCAGGAATGCCTTACCTGTCACTACCCTTGCGTACAGATGATAAATATGGTGAAGGGAACTGCCTACAACTCAATTGCCTTGTGTGGGTATTGGATTTACACAGGCTCACAGATGGATGAATTTACGGACGTCATCTCCTTATATGTAATATTGCTTACCCCAAATAGTCTTTGATCCTGGAGAAAGATCAGTTTAAAGACACACGGTAGCACAACATAAGACAAAACCATAAATTCCCGACAACAAACAATTTAATGAATTCTATATTGTTGCTTAAATTATTAAATTTAATTATACAAATTTTGAATTTGGAAAGTTAAATGAACAAACAAAAAAAATTACATAAGGCTACGAGAGATATTAACTCGTTCTATTAAAAAAAACTCGCTAAGAGTAAAAGTGTTACTTCCGGTCCGAATTTTGAAATTTCATTTATTCAAAAGATATTCCAAATTCAACTCTAAATACTTTTGTACTTTTCATAAATATATATAGAATGTATAATTTACGACATATTTGCAAAAAATCTTTATTCGGTAAGAGTAAAACTGTTAGTTCCGGTCCGAATTTTGATTTTTTTTTATACAAAAGGTATTGAAAATTAAGTTCTAAATACTTTTATACTCGCAACGTACCTGTCTAAAAAGCATGACTTGCAAAATATTTGCAAAACACTGATTTTCGATAAGAGTAAAAGACCTACTTCCGGTAGGAAATTCGAAAAACTGTATTAACAAAATTGTTCATAATTTCAGTTTTAAGTACATATGAGTTCTTTATAAGTTTGTCTAAACTTATTAGTCGACGAAATATTGTCAAAATTCGATTTTTTCACTGAAGTAAACTACTGCTTCCGATGTGCCGATTTTACTGAAAATCTAATCACGTCTCAAGAGGGAGATTATACTACAAAATGCAAAATTTGGAATAGATATACCTGTAGCGGATTGACCGCTATCGTGGTCACACACAGACAGACAGATAGACACAGAATTTTTTTAAAAACCACTTTTTTGGTATCAGGGGACTTCAAAACAATACTTCCTTACACTACGTATAAGAAAGTAATTAAATGTATCTATGACAGATGGTTGTATAAAAAGCAATATAAAGAAATTCCGGCTGAAGTCCTACAAAATTTAAATTGAAATTACAAATAAATGACAAACTATACGATAACCCTCGTAAACTGAAATTATTCTACGCCAGCACCGATTAGGATCTGTCAATGGAATCTAAAATACTTAAATGAAAACTTAATTGAAAATTTAATCAACGTTCTTAAGCTCTGATCAACGCAAACTTACAATGAGTCGAAAACACACCCCAGGCTTCCGAGCACAAAATTTCCAACGGGGTAATCTATTAAATTACAAAGCAAAGAACCTTATGATATTGAAAAATTAATTTTAAAATTCAACAACAAATTTGGCTAACGGTAACTTATAAACTAACACAAACAATTAAGAGTATAGGTGATACACTTATCTGACAAGTAGGCGTGGCCCAACACTTATGAAAGGAAAACTGGAAATAACTCTTCGTCCGGAATTTCAGGAAAAGTGCACTTCTTGTAGAAGAATCAAGATTTCCGCACCGCCGAATCGGTAGTTAAATTATCTTCTCGGAGTAAAATTACATTTAAAATCTAGTTCAGTATTATAATCCAAAATGGCGGCGCCTCGTGGCTTGGAAATTCCAGTCACTCAGGTCGGTATAGGCGTATAATTCCGCACTAAATAGAAGCTATAAGACAAAGGGGAACGACATACATTAAAAACAAATCTACACAACGGAAAACTAAGAAAAGAAACTTACCAGCTATGGATGAAATCGATCGTAATAATTCAACCGACAGAAAGTCAAAACAAAAACAAAATATTAAACCAATTTATGAAATAATTACTGCCTCATTAATCCGCTAATCAGCGTAATTACTACGGAACGGTATCGGTACTAAATTACTATTATTTAGCAGCGAATATCAATCGAAATCAATCTGCTTCTTATATCGATTAACGAAAAAATCAAAATGGGCCGAAGAAAGCGTTCAATGAACGTTCACACCAGAAGCAACGCCAAACGGACGATTCGAAAACTACGGAAACATTTAAAAATGATACAGATGATACTCGCAACAAAAAGAAAGCCTACTAATTACTAGGGAAGAGAGGAAAAATTAAAAGAAAATTCCCCAAGCCTAAACAAGAATTAAAAGTACTTAACTAAAATTAATTCTGAGTAGACGCAAAGGTAGGCATCTATTTAACGTTAAAGACCGTTCTCGTCAGCAGATGGCGTAACAACCCATAAATAATAAAACTAATTCTTATTTAAATGCATTACTACTGACTGATGATAACGTGATGGACAAAAATAAATCAAACCAAAATTGCTAACGTCAAAACGCCAGAAAACATAACAATAACCTACGAAAATAAAAAAAAATTTGGGAATATACAGGTCTTTTCAAAATTAACGTAACAATATATACAGGCTGAGTTTTTTATTTTGATACAACGGAATATCTCTAAACCACTGCATCAAATCAAAAAAAGATCTTATTAAGATTTGTTATAATGTAGGGGGCTCACTGAATGGTGCCCCGAACTCGATCCCCTACCTCACCCCTCCAGAGTGGGAGGGGTGAGGTAGGGGATCTACTATTGAAGGTAGTCGTTTTTGTATATTTTAAATTCATCCTATAGACTGTATTAATAAAGGGTATTTCTGGAGCATGTCCACTTATCAAACTTTGCAAAATGACAGAATTAAAAACTAATTTAATTATTGTAACAATTCCACAAAAAAACAGATAACAGTCGTACATTTGCAATCATTAAGCCAGAATGGATTGCATTAATTCTGCAATACGCAAATTTAAGACCAGACAACAAGCAACGATTCTTCTTAACATATCGCAATGCCAAGTGTGTTTTTTCACCTGTTAGTCTTAATATAACAGTCAAAATTCCAATCCAAATCCGAATAGCTGAGTACCTTCAGCTTGATAGCGCAATAACTTCACAGGTCAGGGTTTTCGAAGAAGTTCAGCGACAGTGTTGGTAAATCAATGAGGTGACTTGCTTTCAATTAAAAGATATGGTGGATGGAAGTCATCTTATGGTTGCAGAAGGATAGGTTCTCTGCATAGCCGAAGTCAATTGAAAAAAAAATACCCAGTAAGAGATGGCGATTCCTCCTGCAAATTGTTCGACATGTGAAATACAACAAGATTTACTTAATAATACTATCAGTGTTACACCCTTACAATCGAGATCAATTGAAAAAACCTGCTAATCCCTGGAGTATCAACATCTGGTTGTGAAAATTGTACTATTACTATGTTAAATATTTTTTTCATTTTATTTTCTGAAAGAATTAATAATGGTAATTTATACAATATTGTTGCTGTTCTGACATTTAATTACATACCTTTGCAATATAACAATTTCTATTATATTGTCTTTTATTATTTTCACTTGTAATTACACGAATTTTCTTTTTTCTGAATAAATTTTCAATTTTTAACGAAAATGTTTGTTGCTGGGTAACTGTACGAAAAAAATTGCCTCCTCGATAAAACGGGGAGTCAAAAGGACTCGTCGTTTTATCGAGGAGGAAATTTGTTGAGTCCAGTTACCATTTAGTAACTAAATTTGAGTTTGAAACTGGAAAATTTATCAGGAAATATAAAGGAAGCTCGAATGTAATTCGGTAAGGTAATTTATAAAATGTATAAACAATTACTAGAACATTTATTAACATAGTAATTCTATTATTTAAAAATATAGTTATTAAAAACACAGTTCTTATATACCGTGTGAAGATTGATTACAGTGAGTTTGCAGGTTTTATGTCATAACAACACTTCACATCGAACACTATGATGTTAAAGTAAACAAATTGATGCCGGGTCAACCAAAGACAATACGCAAAGCTTACTGTTGCTTCATGTTTGACATTTCATTTTGACAATGACTTCGTTGATTTTATGGCATATCAAGAAAACACAAATTGTTGTCAGGTCAACCAAAGGTAAACAACTTTTTTACTGATTTAATTGTTAAAGTAAACTTTTTTCGATGCCAAGGTGACAAAACAATTCTGACTTATAAGTTTTTTGCATATGCATTAAATTATCATAGCCAAACAACTAACTGGCCAATATATTATTAGGATTAGGGGTTTATTATTTTAAAATGTCATTAAATTAATCAAATTACAGTAAGTAACAATTGTACTTCCCGCAGGAGTGCGTAATATAGAATTTCCCATACTCATTTGAATGCGTAAAATTGTATATTATATTAGTACTAAAATACTATAGTCCAGGATTTTTAGATATTCGCTCCGCAAAAAATCCTATCACTTGATTTTTCGATTGGATTATGTCAGAGGGTGTCCTCTAAGTATAAAACCAAATTTGTGTCGTCCAAAACCGCGAGCGTTAGCCGCCATCTTGAAAAACGCCTTCTTGCAAATATCTCGAAAACGGTGAGTTTTACGTTAAAAATTGTAAGAACCTTTTTTGTAGAATATAACATTTTCCGTCTTTTTTCTTTGAAACTCTTTTCCCTATTGTCAATATTTGCGAAGATATAGTCGATTGAAGAAAAGGATTTTTTGTTTTTGGAAAATATCTCGATAATTTTTGGAAATACAAAAAAAATGTGATTATTGAAGTTGTAGAGCATAACATTTTCTACAATTTTTGTTTGAAACTTTTTTTTCTTCAATCGATAGTTGCTAAGTTATAGCGCATTGAAAGTTGCCGACAGGTCTAGGAAAACAGCGATTATTGGTAATACGTTGCTCTAGCATGCCAAGAACAAGTGTAATCGAAGAATTTTATAATAGAGACGCTTAAACTTAAATTTTCGTCATGAATAGGAGGGATATGGGCGATAGGAGAAAAGTTTGCGCAATAAAAACTGTCTGACGAATCGTTTGAGAAAGACATTAAAATGTATTCATTTACTGTTCATATTCATTATTCGTTATAATAATTAAAAAATTCAATTTGTGAAAAACGGTCTCTAGGACCATAATCTAAAATTATTAAATTATTTTAGATTGTGATTTAACACGAATTTTTAACATCTTTGGCTTCTAGAGACCGTTTTTCACAGATTAATCTACACTGGAGGACTGTAACATCTTTATTAATAAAAAAATTATTGTTGCAAAATTTCAAACTTCGATGATTGGTTTAAAACAGTTTCCTTTGTTTAGAATAGGAAGGGCGATTTTCGATAGTTCGCGAATGTTGCTCTTCCATGTTCGAGTCATTAATAGTCAAAGGATCAAAAAACGATTCATTGTGGGCATTCTCTTCGTCGCTATCGTCCACTGTAGGGATTGCGTTATCGCATGTTTGGCCACTACAGCTTGAACAGATAACGGAATATTTTAAGCCACTCTTCCGGCATCCGCAGGCAGCTCCGCAATTTGTCTTGCATTTGCAGGATATTATTTGTAGCAAATTTTGCGGCGCGGGAGCTTTTTTCATTGTGATCGAGTGATCGGTGATAAGCGATCCGTAGCGCGCTTCCAGCCCCATTCTTCCGGGTCATGGTAAAATCCCAGCCACCTTTGGACCTGATGATACACCCTGAAGGAATGGTAACGGGCTGTATCCTGCGTCAAAGGCACAGACAATGTTGGGAGAAACCCAGCACAGTGCAACTTTTCTATATAACTGTATTCTATTCAAATATAATATTCATGGTTAAAAATCGATGAATATACATGTATAAATGAATATCCATATATCCTTATTGTTAAAGAACACACAGACGTGTACTAATTACCTCCTGCAATACTTGCCGCCAAGATGTCGCGTCTCTTTACACTTGTTCTTGGCATGCTAGAGCAACGTATTACCAATAATCGCTGTTTTCCTAGACCTGACGGCAACGTTCAATGCGCTATAACTTAGCAACTATCGATTGAACAAAAAAAGTTTCGTACAAAAATTTTAGAAAATGTTATGCTCTACAACTTCGATAATCACATTTTTTTTGTATTTCCAAAAATTATCGAGATATTTTCGAAAAACCAAAATTCGTTCTTTTCAATCGACTCTAACTTGGCAAATATTGATAATAGGGAAAAAAATTTCAAACAAAAAAGACGGGAAATGTTATCCTCTATAAAAAAGGTACTTACAATTTTTAACGCAAAACTCACCGTTTTCGAGATATTTGAAAAAAGGCGTTTTTCAAGATGGCGGCTAACGCTCGCGGTTCCGGACGACACAAATTTGGTTTTATACTTAGGGGACACCCTCTGACATAATCCAATCGAAAATCAAGTGATAGGATTTTTTGCGGAGCGAACCGCGTTTTTGGTGCTAAAATTCCTGGACTACTATTGCAGTTGATAAATCTATACACAGTGAGTTTGTGAATTTGCAAAATATTTACAAAAGCTAAATTTTATAATATCTAGAATAACCCACCAAAACTGACACAATACTTATGAACCAAACATTCATTTATAGAATAAGGCTCAATGCTGCATAGATAGGAAATCAGTTTATTTTTTTTTAATTTCTTGATATTTTCCATACTATTCATATCGTTTGGCAATTTGTTAAAAAATAGCATACCGGCCCAGCCAATGTTCTTCTCCGTTACCACTAAACAATGTTTCGGTAATCTATAATTATTTCTATTTCTTGTTAAGTAGGTGTAGTCAAATTCGGAAATACTAAAAAGGGTTCTGTTTATTTATATACATACAAACAACATATATTCATAGATATGCATATATGCCATATACAGTCAACACTATTTTTGCCCTGACTAAATTTTGGAAATGTCTAGGTAACGTTTCTTAATCGGAATCCTATAAATCTATTTTTGAATTGTAAAATCTTTGTCATATTCGATGAATGAACCCACGAAATTATTTCAAACCGTACTTTTTAATAAAAAACTAAATTACACTGACAACAGGATACAGCTAGCTGGTATGTGCATAGCGTAACATATCCTCACTAGTACTTCAAATATTTTCTCAATGTGGACATTCCATTTTATATGTTCCTTCATCCAGACTATTAAAAATTGTGTGTAAGCAGACGACTCAATGATCACACTATTAAAAACCATATCTGATGAGATTGGCATAGCATTAAGACATCTAAACATTATGTATTAATTTTCTCTTCATTCAAAATGAACTTATATTTGCTGCATACCAACTTGCAACTAAAGTTGTATTTTAGGCTCTCTTGATGGATTTTATGCAAGTATTATAATTAAGTTTTTGTCCTCTGCACAAGTGATGATACTATTATTCGAATTAGATAAATAGATCCGATGTAATTCATAAAAATTATAAAAAGTAGTGACCCAAGGACACTACTTTTTCACAGTAGTCTCAATGCAACATTTTACGATTTGCTTACGATTATTTAAGTATAACTCGAGTCAGTTTTTTTGCTACTCCAGGTGTACCGAAAGGATTTAGCTTCTCTAGTAATATTGAATGATCAATACAATCAAACGCCTCTGACAAGTCCAAACACAAATCACATGTCAAGCAGAACACTCTGAGTATATCTACACATAACCGTCTCAATACCCCTTCCAAATATGTAACAATGTTGTTCCATACAGACAATGTTAATTTTGAAAAAGTAATCAGTAATACATTTAGCGACTAGAGTCTCAAATATTTTGGAGAACTAAGATACTAACGGGCCTATAGTTCTCATAGAGATCAATATCGCGCTTTTTCTTAATGCCCACTGCTAATAATAATTCATTCACAGTAACAGGAGTAAGAAAAAAGAAGTCGTAAGTGATTTTATAAGTGACGTATTAATTGCTCTGACTAGAGGCCTGATGATTTCTAGGTAAAAGATTAGTTATTACACTTGAAAAATACATATAAATTAAACTGGTTTATAAGCAGTGTCGATTTAATATTTCCTGGAAGATGTGATGGTTTTTTCTTACCTCGTATTTCTTTTACTACATTAAAAACAAAGAATATTGTATAGTCTGTTTCAAGATATATGCGACGTCATAAATAAAACCATTAATGGTGCTATTGTGCTAATCCCTCCATAATCCAGCTATAGCATACAAATTTTAAGTATCTGGAAACTGTCTGTGTCGGCTTAAGGGCATTAAGGAAATAAAGCAATTAATATTAATTTATAATTTTAACATTCTATTCAGCGATAATATATCTATCAATTAACAGAATAAATTAACCAGCAAAATTGAGTCTTGTATTTCACATAGCGTACTTGACATTTCGTATAAATATAAATTCATATTATAATAAACGTACACTTATTATTTCTAATCAAATATTGAAAATACGAGCCTGTAGCGTATTGCTCACATCAATTACTTTTATTACATACCACCTGTCGTGTTCAAGCAACCTGTGAGAGCTTGCAATCGCACTATATCTTGAAACACACTATAATTCCTGCTATTGTAACATCTAATATACTTGAAAGTACTAACACACTTCCTGTCAGTAAAGATTATTTCACATGCGATAGATTAATAACATTCACCATCTCTTCAAGGCAACTAAGAAAATCATTTACGTTAATGTTAGGGCTTCTATAGATATACACACTCGTATTGATTGATCATAAAAATTGAATTAACTGACAAGTGAATTTATACTGTCATTTTGAAGTTTGTGTGCATAATCTTCCCAAACTAGATCGCCGAGACTACCCATTTTGCTTTTAGTTCAATGTAGTAATAATTGGACAACAGACAGTAGTCACTCAGATTTATAAACTAAGCTGATACTTGATTTGCCATTGTTTCGTGACACACCCTATATAACGAACTGCATATCAAGTACTATTTTTCGTCTTTCTGTAACTATAAAATTGTCTTTTAAAAGCGTTTCGTACTTTAAAAGTCTTCTAATTTATCGTTTATTAATACCCGGAACGAACAAGTAAACGGAGAATCTAAGAAAAATGTACAAAAAGACAAGGATAAGAAAAAAAGCAATTTTATAAAGGAAGATTGTTGGAAAATGTTAATACACGTTCGAACAGAACCATTCCGATTTAAAGACGTGCGATCTAAACGGGAACGTGGCGAGGACTCAGTGGAAAGGGATGAAGAGCAGCTCCGGGTATCTCTCATTTAGTGTAAATTGCATCCGAGCAGATTTCTAGATGCCATTGAGGTCGGCCATTTAGACGTGGACTACGCGGAGCCCACCATAAATTTGCCAGCCCGGGATTGCATTCCCGAACACAGACAGAGCCGTCCAGGATGCCGGGATTAGCCGCCTGTTATCAAGCCGGGTCGCGCGGAAGGGCTTAGAGACGGTTTTGATGAAGTCGTAGTTGTCGTGCCTGGAATGTTGTCGGTCCAACAACGGCATGTTCCGCACACCATCTCGCTAATGGAAGTGGCACAAACGCTCTCTGCCACTACCGTTACCTCTACTACCACCACTACAACTAGGGACTGTCGTTAAGTCCTCTTTAAGACCGTCAGGATTTGGAACTGATTCGAGAAAACGAACTTTGTAATCTAACAAATAATTAATAACGCTGAAAATGGAGACAGAAGAGATGGGTTTTGTCTGTGGGAATAATGGTGGAGGCGGTGGTGTGAGGAATTTGTTAGACTCGCGCCCTCTTTGGTACCTAACCTAAAACTTTATCCGTGTTTTCGGTGTGAATGTAGTATATGTACGTGGTTTCCAGTCTAATTTAAAGGTGTCTAATTTTAACCGAACCTTTCCACATAATACTCCCCCTGGATTAGTTTGCTTTGCTAAATTTATATTTAATGTCGATTGAGTTCTGTGCAAATTTAGGACTGGTTGTTTTTATTTTAAATTTATAATAATATTCGCCACGTAATCTTGTGATTATAACAAAAAGTGTTCCTTAGGTTTTCTTTGTAAGTCCCATTCTTATTGTAAATTATATCCTATCTAAAGGGGACTTGTTTAATTAATTAAATGTGAATATGAAATTCAATAATAGTAATAGTTATATAGTATTCAAAGCTCATAAGCTAAAAAATAACGTTTTAATAAAGCAGACAATATTTTACTGAAATTTTTCGAAATATACTATGTGCCACCGGCCATATGTCGGGAATCGTTCATCGTACAATGTTGCATCACTGATTTTGACAATAAATGAGGCTAAGGGAGTGTTAGAAAAAATAGTTTTAAGTTTCCAAAATCAAGAGGTTGTAACTTGCAGGGAGAATGGAAATTTCACAAGTTTTTGTTAAATTAAAGTTATGTCAAAATTAAAATTTCCAACAAAATATTCAGACGTTTCTACAAAATAGTCATTTAAAACCTTTTAATCTTCGACTCATTAAAAAGGGTATGGTGGAAGGGTGAGCGACTGCGTACAAAATATGTCGTAACTTTGATTTAAGAGTGGCGTTTACCAACAAATAGAAACTTATGCAACTTATATTACTCGCGGGACGGGTAGACGCAAGGGGGTGTAAGTAGGTGGAGGTTGACGATATTCGGTTCTGTCTCAGCACTTCGGTTTTATTCACAAATTCTATCATAGATAAAGAAATACAGGAAACATAATGTATAAAGAATGAGTACTTACGGAACTGTTGATGTTGTTGATGTTTTATAATAAACCAATTTTCGCTTGCCCATAACTGTTATATTATTATACACTCGAATATTATAGGTATATATGACATTTAAATGCGAGTGACACTTTGTAATTAAACTGTCACTCGAATTTAAGTCTGCAATAGCCGACCGATTCCGATAGATTTTCGTCTTCGCTAGGACAGGTAGAGATACCGTAAAGTGGGGATGGACGACGCGATTAGCTTGGAAAAACCTCTTGTAAAATGTGTGTGACAATGTTTACTGTTTAATGTATTTTATCTTTAAAAATAATTACATAAATTTGATTTTTTCTTTGTATCGTATATCAAATGTGCATCTGGCGCGTAGAGGTCGTTTTTTTTCTTTTGTGTACCAGCCTTAGTTAGTAGACATTAATCAAATTCATGCATTTTTGTGGTTATTTCTAAAACACATAACTTTCTTAAGAAAATAAATTAGTACAAAAACTGACCTTGACATTATACATTTATGCCTTTGCATCACTAATCCAAAATTTGAGATTCTAAAATTACAAAATGAGTTTAAAAAAACGCGAAACGGCGATGCCTTAATTTTCAATAGGTAAACGCTCCTTTTAATTTGAAAGTTAATATCTCTATGGTCATTAGATAGAGAAATTTACAACTAAAAAACCGAAAAAGTAATTTTGACAAATATCTGGGTGTCTTAGTGAGTGCCTAAACGACTAAAGCTTTCAATATAAAGCTTTATATTTACGTGTATAATTTTGCTTTTTAGATCTGAGTTTCAGTTAAGTCGGTAGACCGAAAGAAACAGTTTACTTCAGTGAAAAATCAAATTTTATTAATTACTAGTTTTAGCCAAATATCTAAATAATACAAATGCCCTCAAAAGTGAATTTTAAAAGAAAATTAATAAATAATTTTCTTTATAAAGACTGTTACTGTCTAAAAGATTGCCTGTATCATATATACAGGCAATCTTTTTGGCATCTCGGCTAGTAAAATAATAACAAAATGACAAAATGGCTTTTATTTAAAAAATTACAATGAGAACATAGAAAAAATTTAAAATTAAATGTGTATTAGTGTAGGACAGTCGGTACTACTTATGCAGTGTCACTAAAAGGTTTAGGTTTAGCATAAACATGCATTTAGTGCAATTACACAAATAATAATGCAAACTGTGTAATTAAAAATTACGAGTAGAGCTGTTGTATATTACTTACACATATTAACACATTCATGTTTTGATTTACTTACACAATTCTGTATTATCTCTTAGACTCACAGTATTATGTGTGACGGGATTAGTCATTTGCCAAAGAATGATCTTGGCGATCTAGTTGACTCACATTAGTAATAAACAACAGCTCTAGTTGTAATTTTTAATAACATAGTTTGCATCTTTATTATTTGTGTAGTTGCATTATATGCATGTTTATGGTAAACCTAAACCTTTTGGTGAGACTGCACGAGTAGTATCGGCTATCCTATGCTTATTTGTTTACATTTTTATTTATACATATTTTACTTTATAGGGTTTCTTTTATTGCTAAACTTGGAATGCTGTCTTCTATGGATGAATTTTTAAATGTGGAACTGGCCAAAATCTTCCTTGTGGATGAACTTGTATGCTGCTCGCGATATTTTCTATTTTCAAGCATCACTAGGGCTTCCCAAAGCTATACGTGTGTATATGTTTCATCTGTCGGATATTTATATATCTTCTGAAAATATTTTGTTCAAAATATATCATAATTTATTATGAGAATTTTTCTTTCATTGTTTTCTAACCTTCATGGCAATCTTATTTCTTAACTCATATATTTCAATGTAAACTTGATATTATTCATTCAATTTACATGCTTCGTAATAATATTCGTATTCATTAATTTTGATTTTTATAATCCTATAATTTTCACCACTTTACTATAACGTGTTAGCTACCTAGTTTGAATGGTTCTTAACATGGCTAAAAGCTTATTTTTCAAATTTAAAAATTAATTTACAAATTTTTGCAGTAATATTTTCTTTCGCACCATATTACTCTTTCACTGGACTTGCTCCTTGTTATTTCATTTATGGCTTACTCCTATTATTGCATTATTGATAACCCTTCTCAAATACAAATGGCATAGATATCTCGGATCTCTAAACACGCACTTTTTATATTTTCTAACCTCCTAATACTGACAATATAATAAACTTATAATCTAATATTGTTTTCGATCTTCAACAGGTCCCTACATAACAAAAAATCTTTCAGAAATATGAACAATTAATAATTATACAAAATCCAAACTGTATATAGATGATTCAGTTCTTTATATATCTATAGCTAAATATTTGTTCTTAGTTCGTCATATAACTAGTGACAAAACTTTCCATTTCAGGTTAGGTCCTTCAAAATAATCGATACTATTTTGTCCCTATATCTGAGCCAATCTACAAGAGAAAATCTCATCTATACATATACATTTATCCTTTTTATATTAGTTTGTATGTATATACAATAAACTTACGGTGTGAATATGTGTGTATGTATTCATTTGGATCCCCCCCTGAAACCGGATTGCTCGGGGGCCCCATCTCCTCTGTCATATTATAAATTATTCGCGACTTAATGACTGCCGCTTGGAAATTTTAACATTAATTATAATCAATTTCAATTGATCAAAGCTGACTGGTACCGGCTATTAATCACTCACGGAGTTCGTTATTCTTTCTTCTAGTGTAAAATGTAGTTTTCGATTATACAGCGTGAACGTTGCACCTTTGTGTCTAGTTATAATGAAATATTGTTGCTATACACAGAAGCGGATTCAATTTAAATTCTCGGATGATTATTTATTTTAATACATTATGGCAGGTATCTTATAAACAGCACTATTTGATGCATTCTATATATACACGGTGATTACAGTCCAAAAAGAATGTGCTTTTTATGAAATTTCCTTTTTTTAGTCTTACTAGGTATGTCATTCTTACTTATACATATATAATTGTTTATATGTACCACCATAGCTCTATGAAACACTGAAGAGTTGGTTGTATTTCGAATAATATATTCCTTGTGACAGGGTTGGACTAGTTTTGAAAATCACTTTCTAGTGATTGCATGAGAACTAATTACCACATTTTTTTGGTGTTATGTTGGATTAATGATTAGTTGACCTTGTTCAGCAAACATGCAAATACCCCATGATAAATATGAAAGCTATATTTAAATGGGCGTGCATGAATTCGGCACTATTATAATCTCCAACTACCTGTACCCCTTTTTTACTTGGACCAGATACATGAATTGGGGTACCTAATACCTAATACCTATCCACATCCTGTTGATAAGCTCCTTTCGTTGAAAACCGAAGCAAAAGTGTGGACTGTCGACACTGAAAAACTAATATCAAGAAGTGAATTAGAACATACACATTCCAAACATACGAAGGCGCTAAACAGGAAAATAGATTTGTAGATAATAGTTATTGATTGTATAAGTGTAGTAAGCTTTTTTTATCAACGAAAAATTTTAAACGCAACTAAAACACGAATGCAGTGTAAAAATATATTTATTAATTTATTCCGAAATAAATTTTAATTGGATATCATTATTACAGTTAGCAACAGTGCGAAAAGAAGGCAGAAGAAGACATTGCAGAAAAACCGTCAAAAATTATTCATTCAGCATTGAAAAGTCGTACAGACGCAATGGACACTTTGACTATGAAAGACATCAACTACATAAGAAATAATGTCTATTATAAGAGAAAGAAAATGCGGCCTACTTTGCCGACCAGTGCAGAACAAACCATCAAAATTTTACAAGATTTGTAATGTAAAACGCTGCGCCTTGTATAATTGCGAGACAATATATTTAAACGGCACGATTAATTATTGCTTAAATTATTTTTTGCAGTTATTTACTTTGCACACTTTTATTAATGGTCATTACATTCCACTACTATTTTGTATTTTACCAAGTCAAAGTACTTCAGTTTATATTGAAACATTTGAAATTATTAAATAAAAGTGTAATAATATACATTTAGTTTTCAATCCAGAGTGACCGAGTTTTCAGATTACTTAGTTGAAAATTACATAGATGAAGAAGTTATCTTTCCTCCTAAAATATGGGCTAGTTGCAATACTTCTATCAGTAGAATAACTAACTGTTGTGAATCATTTCATTCAAAATTTAATGAATGTTTTTATGAAACGCATCCATCGTTATTTGTATTTATTAATATTTCAAACAATTTTCAAACCGAGACTTATATTAAATTAAATAATGTTCAAGAACCTATGCGATGCAAGGATCCTAAAACAAAAAGAGACAGACATTTTTAGAACAAATAATCGCCGTTTACTTTGTAAATAGAATAGAAAGACTACAATTTGTAAAATGATTAGGATATTTTCATAAGCAATGAATTCTTGTTGTCTATTGTAAATAAATTTAGTTAAAAATTTTTTTTGTTTCATTTTTAATGTATTCCCTGATGACAATAAATATCAGCGGTGCCCAGTTTGAGTGCTTGAAAATTGTCTAATCCATGGTCTGGTGTCGAATTCATGTGTCGAGATTAAAGGGCAGGTATATAGTGCCGAATTCATAACCGCCCATTTAAAATACTCCGATTTTCATTTTCTTTAGATATGCTCTGAGTTTTATAAAACTTCTTTTTTCATAAAAAATTAAAACAAGAAAAAAAATCGGCCTTTCATAATGATTCTTCTTTGGATACTTCCATCATTAAAAATAGCAATAGCATCAAGATCTTCACATAATCCCCCATCTTATTGAAACTTGATAATGTTTTACTTTCAAGTACTAAACTCTACTATTTTCAAAATCCACCATTTGCCTCTTGTCTTGGTTTAAACGATGGATTATCTAAAAAGCATGCTCAATAGATTTTTTCAATTTCTTCCGCTGCATCATCGACAAACAGGATTGTTTTGCAGTTTGTTGCTCTTGGCGACAGTTTACGTAAAGTAAAATAGGAGAGGTCACACAACATAACCCTGTGGAACTTCTACGGCGTCTAGCAATAGAAAATATATGTATTTTTACCACCGACAAAATAGGGACCTTGTAAACATTTAATTCTTACCGGAATAGTCTTGTGCTGAAAGGCAAGTACCTCTGCAAATATTCTCTTTGCATATTTGTATCTAGATATGAAAAGAGAATATTTTTTAAATTCTGATGGAAACAAGTAAAACAGTATTGGTAGACGTTCTTTGTTTACTAATATTCATAATAAATCTGAAAATGTGTACTCTATGGTAGTTGAGAGTATAATTTTGAAGAGAATATGAGAAAAGAAGTGGGTTTATTATGAATATTTCAACAATGTCTGTCAATTTTGTTGTAATTAGACTTGTGTCTTTTGGATAAATAAAGATACTATGATTATAATTAAAATGCTGCAAGAAAGTCATTAGCGTTGAAGCAAATTTTGGTCTGTCTTGAAATGTATACATAGAGTCTCACTGTAAGTAATAAAATTACGAAATTATAAGAGTACCAAAGTGGAAAAAAGTACATCAAATATGTACAATAACACGAAGAAAGAATGAGTTTATTTGGAAATATTCTATATTTATTTTAATAAACGTATATTTATGTGTTTAGAGTAATATTTGAGCATAATGTAACACAAAGGTAGGAATTTATTATTTCTTAACAAGATAATGTAGTTCCTCTGCTGTAGAAGAAATGTTTTCACATGTTAGGCTTAAAGGAGGTGCAAATGATGCTGCCGATGCCAGAACAGTTGAATATGCTATGAGGCAATTATTGCGGTGTGAAACAGTAAAACTTCTAAATCTTCCAATAGAGTTGGAAGCGTCGATTGCTCTCGTACCGTAACATTTTCAAAAGCCAAACAAACTCTTTACAAAAATAATTGATACCCAATTAATTTTACCTTTTCAACGATTAGAAAAAAATAGAAATTTAAGTAAAATATCTTTCTATTACAATATTTTAGAATTCTTTAAATTATTTTTTGGAAAGTTAATATTTAAACTGTTATTTTAGGGTTTAATTCAATAAAAATAGAGAAGCCATTCTTTTATTCTTTTAGGGTTTATTATTCTACCACTAGATGGCGATACATAACACGATATTTTGAGGTTCGCCGTATCAATTTCAACAATGTAAACTGAAGTTATGTTACGGCCTTGTTATCGCGCAGTGATAGCGAAATTCAGGTTGCTCTTTCATGTATTCATTTTATTTAATAACCTTCTCATTCTCGACATGGGTAATTTTTCAAAAACCTTCGATACCATAAATAGAAATGCTATTAAACGGTAATTTACATACCTCTCGTTGTAGACTCTCTGATAATTCTTTTGCCTGAAATAACAAATTAGCTAGACTAAAAGTACTAATGCAACTTTATTCCAGGTGCTGATGGTTATTATTCCTCAGTAGCATATAAATATCATATTTCTTATATTGACTTAGGTAATTTTAGTATAGTTTCCCTAACTTTATTCACTTTACTATTACTATTATTATACAGTGTGTAAATAAAGTAAGGAATAATATTCATATTTTGTTTATTATCGCTGTTTGGGAGAAAAGCTCGGACAGGTCGTTTTTATTTTCTTCCTCCGGATTTTATGTATGTCAATTTTTTTTCTTTGGCTTACTACTCTCGGACCTATGACGTCATCGACTTCTTTTTCAAATGGAACCTCCTTATTTTTTTGCTAGAAATAAAAAGTAATTTTTTTTCTGAATACAGCAATACCGCATATGTGGTATTTAAAATTAGTAGTTTTAGAGATACGGAGGATCATAGGTATTAAAATGACAACAATAATTAAACTTTAAAATCAAAAGAGCAAATAGTAATAATTTATTCTTGGGAAGATTTAAAAAATTTACATTAATAAATGTTCAAATTGCCACCCATTTGTTTCTTGGCAATGATAAAGTCGGAGTTGAAATTCTTCCAAAACATTATCTCTCATTTCTTGGTCGATATTTCTGCACTCTGCCATGTCAATTGTCATTATTAGCACGCTTAATACTCTAAAATTAATAATTTTAAATACCACATATGGGGCTTTGCTGAATTCAGAAAAAAATATACTTTTTATTTCTAGCAAAAAAAAAGGAGGTTACATTTGAAAAAGAACTCGATGACGTCATAGGTCCCAGAGTAGTAAATCAAAGAAAAAAAAATGATATCCATAAAATCCGGAAGAACAAAATAAAATTGACCTGTCCGAGCCTTTCTCCCAAACAGCGATAATAAAAAAAACATGAATATTGTTCCTTACTTTATTTACACACTGTATATTCATTACTGCTTTTATCAAACCATTATTTTAATAGATGAAACCAAAAAGATATCGGGCCAACTTTTTTCGTATTTTATCCTAATCCGTTCCTGTTTGCCACAGTGCAATTTCATACTAAATATGCCCGCGATAACATGGAGAATTGTGATGATTCGTTTCTTTGGAAAACGAGGGACTATGGTACCGCCGGCTTTAGATTTAATGATCCGGTAATGAAGTTTAATTGTTTCAGTTTCTGAAGTGAGCTTTCATTTAACGTCGTCAGTTATTAATTGTACATCGCGTAGAAGTTCTCTTTTAATTAAATCCTGACAAATGTTCGCCGACGTAGGAAAGTCGATTGCCGACACTCGTTGCTGGCGTAAGGATCGTTCATTTCCGGTGCATTTAGGCGTTCCACCTTATCCCTTGCGATCAGCAACGACAACTCATTTATGTGTTGATGGATCCTGAAAAAAAGTAAATTTTCAATAAGCTCTTTAATTAAAGTATTTATATATTTACAATTTTTTTTATAAACATAGTCGATTATCTTAATTTCTAATATTGATTGTGATTCTAATTTGGTTATACGAAAAATTAGTATGCTTCTATCAACAAATATTACATGTAGACATTATTTATATTTATTGTGAACATTTTCGAGATTAAATATATCGCGCCGCCACTGCATTTTATGAGAGTTAACCGTTTCACATAAAAGAGATTGGCACTATCAATGGGTTTCATAAAATGTTGAAGGAGCATCTTGCTACGGTAAATATCGCAGGACCTACGTAACAACATATATGACGCCTTTTGGGTGTTGTTTAATCACAATAGAAAATTAAACAAATGATAGTTACCGAAAGAATGAGATCTCCCAAAACTGTTACTAAGCCCACCTACCTTTGCCTACATTCTGGCAGTCTGCCGCCGGTTCAACTGAAGACGGTCGCGGTCGGGGTCAAAAAGATGTTCAAAAGGCACCACTCAAGCAAGTTTACAGACTGTAATGGTTGAAAAGAACCGCGTTTATAACTATACGCGAGTCCAAAGAATTACACGTTGAACTTAATTACTTACTTATAATTAATTTGAATATTTGAACTGATCGCGATATTCAGATAATAGATCTAACCCGGGGCGCCAGATGTTTTTTTATGGTTAATGAGTATATTAGAAAAACATCAAACTACTTATACAATTGAATTTACTTTTTTATTTACCGGTAGCTCTAATTAGGTCGGAGAGATTATTCAAGAGAAACTCGTACTTCTATGATTCAATAGATACCGGGAAACCGGCCCTCAAAGCGCAGCGTTCGTGGGGTTTCTTGTCTAAATATATTCCTTCTCTTTCTTTACTGTAATATATTCTCTACAAGTTATAACAAGACTGATATTATATTTTAAATAAAACTCGCAAAATTGAATCAATACATATATTCAATATAGCAAAAAATAGAGGAATTTACATACATTAATTCGTACTTACGACAGGATCTTACTATAGATATATTTATATTACATTTAAAATTGACTTTACTTTTAATCTAACAAACAACAACTTAGTTAAAATCTTACTATTATTGTGGCCTTTTATTTGAACAAAATATGTTATTTATATGAGCTCTCTATTTAGCTAGCTATTAAATAGTAATTGGTACCTTTTTAATTACTACGTAGGTTGACGTTGCTATCGGGAGCTTCTGTGACCCAATCAGCTTTTATTTCTTCGTGCTTTTTATTTCTTGGTCGTACTTTCGGCGGCACTTCTGCAGAGGGGAAAGCGGGGCTTGTTTTGCCACTTCAGTTTCCGATACTCTGTCGATTAGCAAGTAAGCACTCTCGCTAATTAATTTTGGCACTGGTATCATTGGTACAATGCCTTTAAACACTTTTGAAAATACGCTTTCTTAGCCGGCATTGACCATACCCCTTTTGATTCGGAGCGGTCCCTTAGGCCGGTATTCCACGAATGGAATCCTTTTACTTTTTTCGTCCTTTCCCTTCTCTTTCATATATTGTTCGTTTTTGGGAAAGTTCCAGACTTCTCTAGCGTCGTAACCAATGATATTCTTTGCCCCGTAAATCATCAAGCGACCATCCCTATTCTGGACTATGCCAAGTACACGTGTTCGTGAAGACAATACTTAATGTTGTCTACACTCCCACAAACGATGATGTCATGCATATGTACAATACTTATATAAAACAGTCCATTCTGATGTACAAACAATACGAACATTTATAACAGATTTTATAAAATTATATTTCATTCAAGTGAATTTATTTTTAATATACATTTAGATTTAACATTTAAATTACCAATTAACATATTTCGAGGTCGGTTTAAAAAAGGAATACATTTATCTTTTTGATCTTGAATATTGATTTACGAGTTAAGATTCTTAATACTGAGATACTATGCCCTAGATATTTAATATAAATGACTCTACGAGCTAGGTTAAATAATCCGTCCCGTTACATGGTCTCGCGTATATGAGACCGCTTATGGTTGTAAATGAAGGCCAAGTAAGAATAGAAGTCCAGAAGTTAAAAAACAAAAATTACAACAGAGGTTTGTGAAAAGTAATAAAAAAAACTTACAAGTACAACAAAGCATTGATTTATTGAAGCTACTACCGAATATCATGAGCAATGAACAACATTATTTGTTGTATCAACAAATAATAAATAAATAGTAACTATAAATATAACAAAGAAAACTCAAAATTCAAAATTAACAAATTACCTGAAAAATGAGTCACTAACGTGTGATAATTAAATTAATAAAAGATTAAATGAAGTTAGCAAAGTTTAAAAGATAATCATTTATTCAAACTAATTAATTAAATAAATAAATTAAATTTTGAGAAGATTAACTAAAACGTAAATTTATTCTAATAAAAAAAAACAAATCCCGCGCCAATACAGCAACAGGCCTACTACAGAACATGTCACTCGGGTAGTACCCACTAAACATAAGGGCAAAGGAATTAACCAAATTAACCTGGAAGGTAACTTCCCTGACGACACACCCTGTATATCAGACTGCAAGCGGTATGGAAGAAAAATTAAGAATACGACTTTCATGAACTAAGCAGTAAATGTTACACCCAGTATATTGATTTAACAGATATGAATAAACAAAAAATTATTTATCCTACAAGAACATATCTAAAAGAAATTACTAGAAATAGCTTAATAGACGAGAACAAAAGTATAAAATTGTATTTCAAAATGTTCCGCATCCTTGATCAAAACTACGCACTCGACAACGCAAGACATAAATTATTACTAAATTCTATCATATCCTAGTTAGGTCTATTTGAGTCGAAATATTATATGGTTTGCTTGTGAAAAACTCTACGCATAACCCCAACAAAGGTTATGTAAAATTTAGAGTTATATGTATTATCAAGGAAAGTGTCAGAAGGGCCTTCGCAACTAATATTATTTTAGTAGCCGCTAAAAAACCTGCCTATTTAAAAAAAAAAAAAAAGAAAACATTGAACTGAAACTTGTTCGTTACCAAACATAATGTTCTGTTAAACTTAAAATAAACTGTTAAACACTAATCTCGTAGATGAAAGTGCTTGTCAATCCAGTGGATCAGACAAGATTACGAAATTAACTGTAACTTCATTAGTGACGGGGAAAATAAATTATAAACGGACAGCTCCCACAAGGCAGGAGTTGATGAGCTTATACCAACATCAAGCTATACTTAAAAGCCACAAGCTACAAGCTACAAGAGCTCTCTTGAAATAAATAGGAGAGAAAAAATTTAGCAAGGTGAACATTAAAAAAAGACTCAAGAATGTATGGGTCCGCCATTTTGACAAACATTAACATTAAATTCTAAAACATCAAGAAAAGTACCTGATTAAATGTGAAGTTTCCAACAAAGGCAAATTCTAATGCTGGTGTCTGCCAAATAACTTGGCGATTTTTCAGAAAAATGTCGCTATTATCCGATAAAACGTCGTGCACGAGTTGATGGATAATCAGAACTTCGTTGTTCAATTAAATTCAAACATTTCACCACATCTCCCAAACAAGACTGTTAATGCTTGTATCCGGCAATAATGTATATATATGCCACTAAAACGCTATTTACCTACTTCAAAAATCGCTTGAACTCAATCTGAAGCAATACTGAAATACAACGAGTAACACTAGCACATGTGACAAGATAATGATCGTGATGCTGGGAAAAATGTGTATGAGCCATAACCACCGGCAGTTCACAGAAATTTTCTAGAAAAATAATTAGAATTTTAGAATAACTATAAACACATATAACTATGTAAACATCAAAAATTTAAAAGTTACATGGCCGATAATGTTCTTTACTATGGGAGTAGTTTCACTACAAACGCTGGGCTAAATCTACGTAAACTAGAAATAAAATTGCAGCTATATGCGGATTGAATTTTAGACCGTAACAATTTTTTCCTTTTACAGTGTATGTGTGATGTATAATTTAAAGCAGTGGTATAATTGTATTCACTATTAAACATTGGAGAAATCATG
This sequence comes from Amphimallon solstitiale, assembly GCA_963170755.1. Taxonomy (NCBI): domain Eukaryota; kingdom Metazoa; phylum Arthropoda; class Insecta; order Coleoptera; family Scarabaeidae; genus Amphimallon; species Amphimallon solstitiale. Next base: position 34,330,903 of record OY720681.1, on the reverse strand, counting down.
TTTATTAAAACGATCTAGAACATGGTCATTCGAATTGAATAATTCACAATTATATTATATTTTGACGATTCTAACGTAGGGCTTAAAATATGGGAGATTACAGTACAAACTTTCTCAGTGTTTGTGTGTCGCAACTGACGAACCTACACTTATCCGACCATACTTAGAACTAACCCAGACGTTTTAAAGTTTTTTGACCTTACAAAATACCATTAATAAACCAAACAAATCCTTAAAGATCTGGCATTAATTATGGTACCATCTAACGTAACATAATTTACATTTACTTTCATTTTTCCCATCCATTCCTCATCGCGATGTGTATCAGCTTTCTATTTTTCCCTTTGTGTACACAACAGAACAACCATCGTACTCACGTAACATAACTCGAGCATTTAATGAAAACGTCTTGTTGATGGATCATGTACGTACGTCACTCGAGTAAGAATGTAATTTTTAATTTAGCGCTCGCATATTTCTCTCATTCTGATATGTCAAGATTTGTACGTTTTATATGTGATCGCGGTCGTACATATGTAATGAACGTGTCCATTTTGGACGTGTGTTTTATAAATTTCATTTCGTGAAAATGTAATATATCAAAACGAAAAATGACAAATAATGTTTGCTCACCGTTGTAATTCATTATGGTGTCACAACAGCTCAGGAACGAAAATGAAACGCAACGTCCCTGAAGTTGAACATTCATTACGTGCAGCAGTCAGGAGAGAGCATCATCGCTCTCGCGTCATAATGTTCCCGTTTTCGGAATGATAACATCTTAATGTTGATTGATGTGTGATTTGATGAGCATTTTGCTCGTCAAACTAATATAATTTTATAATATTTTTATCATCAACAACAATAATTCAATGTACAATAGAAGTTTCTACATTATTTTAAAAGAAAATAATTTCAACTGAATATGCAGAAAATTAGTACTTAATACAATATACCGAATATTCATCTTCATATAATGAAGCCCGTTTTAACATGTGTTCCATGACAACCATTAATATATCTTGCTTTGCTTTCTGCACGAAATACCGGCAAGTTTGTTATAAACATATATATATACCGTAGTCGTCAAATTTTAATTTCGATTTATACTTCTATACCATACAGAAGATGACCTTATAATATGCAGCGATGCCCGCTTGCTAACAGTGGTGGGAGAGCAATGCAGTGTCGGGGGACCCTCACGCCTTACATTTCATAGGGAACGTTTGTCGAGTGTACTGTCTTGGCAGCCTCGCTTATGTTTATCTTTAGTTTGTTTCGTCGCCCTCTTTTCCTCTTTCTATTTTCGTATCAGAAATTAAAATATGTCGACTACGGTATAATACTAATATATTGCTTGTGCTGTATCTTGATAATGTGTACTCTTTCCCAGAGGGACAGAATTGGTCTCATATAGTCTGTTCTATGCATGCGTTAAATCAAAATGTCTATTTTGTAAGATAAAGGCAAAACATAAGAATAACCTCTGATTTAAATTGACAACTATAACCATGATATTATCGGAACCATACTCGTAGTTGTTTTTATTGAATCAGCATTTTGCAAGTTTAGATATCAGGTGGTTATCGTTAAATTTGTAGATTTATACAGAAAATACGATGTAGAATAAACAAAGCATATAAAGGCACAAACACACGATACGAAGTTTGATTCCGATGGATATGAAGTGCTTATTGGAATTACTTGAAATTAGATTATTGAATATAAATACCGATCGATTTATTTCGATTTATAAAAAACACATAAATTGAGTTTTATAAACACAATCAAATACATAGTTAATATTTCAGTATTTATTTTATATTTGTGTACATACATTATTCAATAATTGTAAAATGGGTGAGTCAGTAATCTGACAAAGTAAAGTAGTACATCAAATTTATTCTGAACAAAAGAACGAGTCATTTGTCATGATTCTTATATAAACAACAACATATTCGACAAAAAATTAAAATAATTTTATGTAAAATAGATATACAGTCTAATTATTACCTTTATTAGCATATTTATTTTATTACTGTTTCAGTTATAACAAAATGATCTATTGAATCAAATTTATTAACATACTATATTAAAAAAAAAAATTAAAACGCCTCTAAGGTGAATTATTTAAAGTAAATTACAAGAAAAAACATCTATTTAGAACTTCTGACATCCAAGAAGACAATACATTTCCGAGAAAATCGCCGATAATTTTAGAACAAAGGGGGCATGTTGAAACGTTCTTATTTATAAATGCTTCGGAAGTAATTTACACCGAAAATAAAGAGTCATAAAACTCCCCTAAGTGCACAATAAACCACTCAAGACTGAAAACAAAGAAAAACACCAACTGGTAAACAAACAATTCCGAAATTAGTAAAGAAAGTCAGTCGAAGCAACCAGTGAACAATACTCCTGGGACGAGCTCGGCTGATGTGTTAAAGCGACACGAGCAGGGAGAAAATCGAGTGTCGAGCGGCGCTTTATTTTTAGTGGCTTAAAAAGATACAGAAACGTCAGCGAGTTAGAATGACAAGAATGGCAGCTGTTTGTGGTCGATACATCAGGAGCGTAAGTGTGTTTGACAAGAGCAATCCCACGTAATGCTTTCTTCGAGCCAAGTAAGCCCTCCTGCAGGGCGACTGTCGTAATTATGTGGCAAGAGCGCTGAAACAGTAACGGAGGATTTGTTTCGGACGAAATCTGTCATTCATTATAGTTGGATTTGTGAGGATTCTCCAGCTCCAAACATTTTGAAGTGAATGCGACGTCGTCGCCGACAACGACTAACCAAATCAAAAGAAAAATAAATACTATTTTCATCCAAGGTAAAGTCTCAACACTGTAAAGCATACCGCAGTTATAATAAACAGTGGATTTTGTCACTAAACCTAAAAATAATAAATGTAAGCGAATAACTATAAGAAAAACTGAACGGATTTCAAGCAATAACAATTTTGTTGTTATCTATATCTAGATAAATATGGTATTACAAGCAAACATTGACCGGTTATTGGAATTCATCATGATCATTGTGTAAACAACTTTTTGTACTCACCGCCTGTAAAGTGACATTTGGTGCATGTGTAGCTCGACTGGGAAATACGTTTTCCCGGTTGAGGCGACTAAAAATTTAAAAAAACACTGACACTTTGGGACATTTAAAAAAAAATCTAACTTGGTAGTAATAAAATTTAGTCTATAAAATACTACTTCCCTCCACTATTCTTCACTAGAAGTTGGGGAAACAGGAGTAATAATTAAAAATTCTTCCAAAAAAATTGTGGCGTCATCTACTTGACGATATTTTAAGTGACATCTCTAGCAAGATTCAAGTGCCATCTATTTGAACATGATTTGAACCACATCGACATTCATATTGGCAGTTCGGAATTGTTTGTATTTAAACCAAAAAACACAATAAATGTACTATAAATTTATAAATATAAGAATAAATACCTCATGTTTGCCATGTGTAAGAATATAATAACTTAATTTTAGGGAAAGGTGAGTAATAGTTACGTACATGAAATGCTTAAATTAATTACGTAATCTATCTTAGGTTAGGTATGATGCCAATGACATTAATCAATAATATTTTTTTAATTTAATGTTCGTACAAAATAGTTATTTACGAACCAAGTGCGGGAAGACTGTTTTCCCGCATGAGCGCACATTGTAATTTAATTGCGCGAATGCGTGGAAGATGTCTTCACGCAAGTGGTTTGTACAATATTTTTTGTACGAACATTAAATTAAAGAAATATTATTGATTAATGTCATTAGTATCATACCTAACCTAAAATAGATCACCTAATTAATTAAAGCATTTCATATACGTAACTATTACTCACCTTTCCCTAAAATTAAGTTATTATATTCTTACACATGGCAAACATGAGGTATTTATTCCCATATTTATAAATTTATAGTACATTCATTGCGTTTTTTGGTTTAAATACAAACACTTCCGAACTGCCAATATGAATGTCGATGTGGTTCAAATAGATGGCGCTTGTATCTTGCTTAAGATGTCGCTTAAAATGTCATCAAATAGATGGCGCCACAATTTTTTTGGCAGAATTTTTAATTATTGCTCCTATTTCCCCAACTTTTAGTGAAGAATAGTGGAGGGAAGTAGTATTTTATAGACTAAATTTTATTACAACCAAGTTATTTTTTTTTTAATGTCCCAAAGTGCCAGTGTTTTTTTTCAATTTTTACAGTCACCTCAACCGGGAAAACGTATTTCCCAGTCGAGCTACACATGCGCCAAATGTCACTTTACACGCGGTGAGTACAAAAAATATTGTACAAACCACTTGCGTGAAGACATCCTCCACGCATTCGCGCAATTAAAAGCACTCGCTTCCTGCGGTCGCTCGTCCTTACAATGTGCGCTCATGCGGGAAAATAGACTTCCCGCACTTGGTTCGTAAATAACTATTGAAGGATGAACGCATCATTAATAACATAACTGAAGTGTTTGCTTTTAATCTATACTTTTGTCATGTCGTAGTGTAATTTTTGTCACTAAATTTTATAGTAATGAAACATAATACAATTTTGCTGCTTTTATGACCCAATCAAAAAAAAGCTTCCATTTTATGCGGACTATAATAATAATCAATTAAAATCTTATTGCCTAATACAATAATACAAATTATCGTATAAAACCACTTTACTCAATAAACATCAGACAAGCGCCATATTTTCTGTGTTGATAATTTTATAATTTTTATTTGTGAATATTAATTTCACTAATTCTAATACATTTATTACAAAGATTAATTAATAATTCTTACGCTTATAAAAATAATTTGAAGGTTTCCTTCCAAAATGTTGCGTTACGGTTGTTTGCCGTGAAGAGTACAGTTGGCCCCACTTTTTCAAAAATCGAAATTTTGGCGGTCTGGTTGGTTTAGGTTTGTTCTAAATTGTTATAAAATATTCAAAAAAAATCAAAAAGACCGGGCTAACTGAAAAAAACGACTTTTACACCCAGCCCCTCTTTTTTGGAAAATTGTAATTCTGAGGGTTGTTCCAATTTGTTCTTGTTGTTTTAAATATTGTTTAAATAATCTCATAAAGAAATTCAAAATCAGCCGAGAAAATCCGAAAAAACGAGCTTATCGCAGCCCCCTCTTTTTTAAAACTTGAAATTCTGACGACTGTTCTAGGTTTGTTCATACTGTCCGAAGTTATTAAAAAAAAATCAAAATCGGTCGGAAAATCGTCAAAAACGAAGTCAGAAGGTATGAAGTCAGCCTCCCTTGTTGCAAAAAATGTAATTTTGTCGGTTGCTTCAGGTTGCACTAGTTTTGTTCTAATTGTCCTAAGGTATTTTAAACACGACTTTTTCGCTCAGTCCCCTCCTTCTTTAAAAACTCAAAATTTGAAGGTTGTTCCAAGTTGTTCCAGATGTTGTAAACAATGTTTAAAAGAATTTTAAACAAAATTAAGAATTGACCGAGATATTCGGAAAAACCGAGATTAAAACGAGTTTATTCCAGCTCCATTCTACTTTAAAATCGAAATTTTGTCGGTAGTTCTAGGTTGGTTCTAAATTGTTCCAAAGTATTTCAAACAAAAAATTAAAATCAGACGAGAAAATATATAAAAAAACGAAATTCGAAAGTATTATGTAATCCCTCTTTTTCCGAAAATTGCAATTTTATTGGTTGCTCTAAGTTGCTCTAGGTGTGTTATAATTTGTTTCAAAGTATTCAAGAAAAATGAAAATTGACCGAGATATTTGAAGAAAACGACTTTTTTACATAGCCCTCCTTTTTTATTTGGAAAAATGATATTCTGAAGGTTATTCTAGTTGTACTAAACGTTTTTCCAAAGAATTTAGAAAAAAATTGAAAACTGACCGAGATAATCAAAAAAAAAAAAGAGTTTCTTTTTGAAAACCACAATTTTGCCAGCTGTTCTAGGTTAATTCTAAGTTGTTCCAAAGTATTTCAAAATCGGTCGTGGAAATGGAAAAATACTAAATCACAAAGTATAAAGTCAGTCCCTTTTTTCGCGAAAATTGAAATTTTGTCTCTCATTCCTAAGTTTGTCCTAATTTGGTCTAAAGTATTTAAAAAAAATCAAATAATTGAAATAAGTGAGTTTTTCGCCCAGCCTCCCTTTTCTTTTAGAAATATGAAATTCTAAAGGTTGTTCCAGGTTGTTCTAGTTGTTCTAAACAGTGTTCCAAGGCATCTCAAAAAAAAAAAAAAAAAAATTGACCGAGCTAACTGGAGTAAAACGAACTTATCCCAGCCGCCTTTCTTTTTAAAAATTGAGATTTTGACAGTTGTTCTAGGTTACTTCTAAATTGTTCGAAAGTATTTCAAAGAATAAAATCAAAATCGGTCGAGAAAATAGTGAAAAACAAAATCCGAAATTAAGAAGTCAGTCTCCTTTTTGCGAAAATTGTAATTTTTTCGGTTGCTCCAGATTGCTCTAGGCTTGTGTCACACATTATTCAAGACATCAGTTAATAGGACTTCACACCCTAAGGGACATTTTTTATTTCGAAATTAACTCTACCGTGATGCCAAATTATGTTTACACTCTAACACCCTAATGTTTACTTTGATTAATATTAATTACGCTTTTTGATATTTCTTGACAAAAATTAAACATACTAATTTTTAAATTAAATATATGATTTTCTAAAAGAATTAGAAATATTTCAAACATGAAATACCTCTACTTAAGAACTAATAACAATTTGTATAAAACTACTTCATCTACATTTATTTTAAGAGCGGAACATTATTTGTCATTCAGAATAAATTACGTCTGAATAAGCCTCTGGCACATGATCTCTTTTTAACGTAGAAGCATCAGCTGCTCGATTATTTTTCATAATATACATAATTTACATACGGCGAATTAGGGTACGCAGGGATATACATCAACGTCTGCCGGGTTAACAAAATAAATCGTTCACACACTCGCTCGCGGGGTCCAATTTACAAAGGAAAACAAATTGATATGTTTTTCTCCGGTTCACTTATATACGGGCACTTATATATTACTTTTTATTAATCACTTAAAATATAATTAACTAATTTGTAACATAAGCCCTGCTCGCCAATATTATTTTTTCTCTTCTTTTTTTATACATTATCTTAAAATAATTCTTTTTCTGTATCGCGAAGAAAAATATTTCCCATTTTTTAAAAAACCATTTTTCAACACTATCATTACATCCGCCTCGCATCCACTTTTTTCCTGCCTCTGTTAAAGTGCCAAATATAAATCAACAAGCTAATTCGCGGAAGCTAACTTTAGTTTAGCAATGATTTATATGAGTTCTTAATGTACATTTTCTCTGTAATTCCAGCCACATTGGTTAGTATGCATGTGGTGGTTATAAAATATATCGATTTGTAATTTTTAATGAATTCTTTGTATATTCTTTGATTGGCTCAAATTGATTGCTACATTAATTATTTCGTTTCAAGTTGTAAGTGAATCACTTCTCCGAATGTTGAATATAAATTACTCTATTTTTTCAACTCAATAGAATGGTAAATATTATATATTAAATTTTTGGAATTAATATTTTGTTTGTACAGTTGGATTAGTCGAAATTAATAGGAAGTTTTATTTCAGTAAAAGAACTAAATTTTTCTTCTGGCTTCATATTTAATCATTAAAAATATGTAGATACTAGGTAGGCGCCATAAATTCTCGGCCTGACAGGCTTATACAAGTTCAAACGTGTTCAAACTCCGTCACGTCATGCATGCACATACGCGAGGTGTACACTATAAATATGACGGTTCGAAGCCTAGTAGTTTTTAGTAACCAGCCAACCAACGTGACTAGCGCACGAAAATGTCTGAAGTAACGAAAATTGAGTACCGCGCGGTCATTAAATTTTTAACAAAAGAAGATGCTGGTCGGTCGGGTCGACCAATTGAAGTGATAACGCCTCAACAAATTTCAATTATTGAACATTTAGCGCTAGAAGATGGCCGTTTGAAAGTGAAGGAATTAGCAGTGATAACAAACATTTCCGAAACAAGTGTTCGCCGAATTCTCCATGACCATTTAGGTATGAATAAAATTATTGCTAGATGGGTATCGCGACTTTTTTCTGCTGAATGTGCGCAGTCGTTTTTAAACATGTGTGGAGACGACCCAAAACCTATTTTGGAGTCCATTGTCACAGGGGATGAAACAATGGTTCTGCTTTACGATCTTCTATCGAAAGGGGAGTCCATGGAATGGCGGCGACCTGATGAACCTCGTCCCAGAAAGGCGAAAGTCGTTCAATCAATGAAAAAAGTGATGGCCACAATATTCTGGGATTGTGAAGGCATTTTGCTAAATGACTTTAAAGAGCGCTATACAAGTGTGGACGGCACATATTATGCATCTTTCTTGCATAAATTAAGGGACAGTATTCGTGCAAAACGTTGTGGAAAATTGACGAAAGGTGTGCGATTATTACACGACAATGCTCCCATCCATACTGCCGCCATTTCGCAAGCTGCCATCCGCGAATGCGGCTTTCAAGAATTGGAACATCCACCGTATAGTCCGGATATGGCTCCTTGTGATTTTTGTTTGTTTTCTAATTTAAAAAAAATACCTTAGGGGACGTAGTTTCAAGGACGACAGTGAGTTGCAAGCAGGTGGTATAGAACATTTTGACGGAAAAACTTCAGATTATTTTTACAAGGGTATCGAATTATTAATTAATCGTTGTAATAAATGTATAGAAGTTAGGGAAGATTACATTGAAAAATAAAAATTCTTGTATTGCTCCATTTTTTTTTTTTTTGTATATCAGGCCGAGAATTTATGTCGCCTCCCTCGTACATACAAAATTTACAGAACGATTCTTAATGTAGTTACATGTTGGGAGAACTTTATTTAGCATCCTTGGTCTCCCATATCTGAATGATAAACAACTAAAGCATGACTAAAGTAGATCCAGCTTCAACATTTTTCACTTAACTTGCTCAGCTGTGGAATATACATTGTTTGGTAAAAATATTTTTTCCAAGTTATGAGACTGTATCACAATTCATCTTAATATGCTGATGACAATAACACTTGTACACACCTTTTCGTGCTTGTATACTTCTTCTTCATACTCGGAGCCTTTTTGCTTAAGTATATTCATCTTTTTTCTGCTCCCTTCGGGATATTTTTTCCATTAGCTAATACTAATAGCATTTGTACCTGTAAGTTTTCTATGACTTGAATTTAATAAATATTCTTTTTTGCTATTGTTTATTTTTGTGAAATGTGAATATCTCCTACCGATCACAGATTAGAATAAAATATACCTTATTTACTCAACATTCTAATTATTTGGTAATCTAAATATTGTAGCATCAGTAAATGAAATGTAATATTTTTATAAATCTCATAATGTCCTTCCTATTCATTTTTAATCATAATTTAGAATAACTTCTTCCTAAATGTACTAAGTATAACATATTTTCTAATATTTTACTAAATTAAATCTCGTATTTTGTATGTATGTACACCCAAGTTACAAGTTGATTATACTCTAATTAAGTAGATACAATCTAGTGTTGCAAATGTATCCAATATAATATGACTTTCAATTTATTTTGGAAAATCGTTTTTCAAAAGTAAGATTTTTGTTAGTTTTATGTTCATTTGCACTCTTAACTTATAACTACTTTTTAAAAATAATTAAATGAAGTGATGGAAATCTCTTGGTGAAACATGTCGAAATATAAGCAAGTAATAACAAAAAACACACTTGGTATTGTTTCACAAATTTGTGAAACTACTTTTTATATTTATTTTTTAACAAAGTATACTATGATAATATACTGATCCTAAATAAAACACGATTCCCAGAATTACTGTTTGAATTTATATTTCACATATGTATGTATGTATGTACGGTTGTGTGTTTGCCAGAGATAGGTCGTAAGTTATTAATTTTTATTGATAAATCGATACATCATATTCCCCCTGTTAATTAGGCCGTATTTATTTTAACCTAATTGAGCGTAGCGACACAGTTATCAATCATTATTTATCCACATTCCTGTCTTTCCTTCCAATCAACTGGTATTAATAGATATGCTACACACCAATACAGGCCATCACCATCATTCAATCTAAAATATATGTAATGCCTGTGTGTGTGTTTGTGTATAGTGTGTATGAACTAACTGTGCTTACGCATATGCGCAGCGAGTTCGTAATGTAACTTCGTTTTTATATTAAATACATCAATTACTGTCCTTATTGATGTACGCCAATAAATCATTTTACGAGTATGGATTTTGACATTGACGTGCGCAAACGGCAGAAGGATGACGAAGAGGAGCAAAACAAACAGACCTAATGTAAACGAACAACAGCAACACCATAAACGGAACTTGTTCAGGGAGAAGTAAAAACCACACACACACATAGACGATAGATGAATGCCACCTATATACAATATATATAAATATATATTATATACAGATACGTATATTTGATAAATGGAAAGCAAACAAGCGATAAAAGCATTTCTACTAATATTTTATTTTGTCTCTGTCACTGTATTGATATAATCTCGAGGCTGTTTATTAATTGTTAGTTAGTTCCTGTACTGATGTTTCATAGAAAAATCTGTATATGGTGCCGCTCAAAAGTTTTGAGACAAATATTTGCGAAACGACCTTTGGCGAAAAAATCTTAAGAATAGTTGTTTGCGAAATATAATAATAATAATACGTTTATTTAGCAATTGCTATTATTTTACATTTTCTGACATAACAAACTTTGTTGTTTACATGAAACAATTTAACCTAATAAAGAAAATAACAGAAAGCAGACTTATGGACTAATATACTGTGACATCAAAAATTAAATTGGTCAATATTGGTCATGGAATGTAAAACGCTTGTCCTAGTTTAAATTATCCTTTTGAAATAATTCAATCATTGTCAAGCTACACTGACATTATCAATAACCTACAAATGTGTTACCTACTTAGTTCAGCTGTAAAATAATAATGAACTACAAGTTATGAAATAAATAACGTTTTTATTAACCAGAAAAACTAAATTACAATAATTGTTGGAAATGTCCCCCGTTTTGTTCAATGCACAAGTTTACGCGCCTCCTCATGCTGTGAAAAGCGTTTTGCAGCATTTCTGGCGTTATGGTTGCACATTGCTGAACAATTCTTAGTTGCAGTTCTTGCAAATTATCTATCGGATTTGCGAAAATCTTATTTTTTAAATAAGGAAAGATAAAATAGTCCATAATTGTCAAACAAGGTGATCTCGCAGGAAACTCAACTCGTATGCAAACTTATCAGCCGGTCATCAAAAAACTCGCGGAGAAAAGCAAGATTTTCTCGTGTAGTATGTGCTGCTGCACCGTCTTGCTAGAAATAACCGTATTGAAGTTTATCATCGTCTAACTGTTGCACAAATTCAATCAAAAAAATATTTCTGTACCTTTCTGCGTTGACGGTGAAATTGAAAAAAATTGGCCCAATTATTCTTCTGCGAGAAACTGCCATCCAAACACCACTTTTCTGAGCATGTAGTGGCGTTTCAATAAAATTATGAGGGGTTATCAGTGCTCCACATTCGCATATTCTGAGAATTGATGTATCCCGAAAGGTGGAACTAAGCTTCGTCAGAAAAAAAAAAGTTAAGTTCAGCAGATCGTCATTCATTAAATTATTAACGAACCAATGGCAGTACGCAAGGCGTCTGAGGTGGTCTGCAGGCAGAAGAGCTTGATATGATTGCATCTTTATGGATGCATGTTCAGGTCCTTCTTTACAATCATTTGGCATGTTCTATAAGAAAGCCGAATTTCTTGAGAGAGACGTTTTAAAGGTTTTGTAGGCTCTTCTTTCATACTTTGACGAACGTCATTAATAACATCTTCTGTACGAACTCTTGGTCTACCAGCACCTTTTTTATGCGTCACAGAACCAGTTTCGCAAAACACTTCAACACAATTTGTAAGGCATGCATAAAAATTGTCCGGTAATACTGCTACAGCTGGGAAGTGCTCTCGAAAATTGTCCAAACACAAACGTTGACTGTATTCCCAAGTTCCATTAACTAGCACACCCGTTCGAAAATAGGCTTCAATCATGTAAATTTTGCGCTCTGTGGTGAGAACCATGATTCAAAAACCGTGCAGGATTAGAAAACTTCACAGATTTTGACATTCAAAAAATTATGACATACCTAAATGAACGATGCACGTTACGACAATAATTTTTAAATCCATGACCACCATTGATCAATTTAATTGTTGATATCCCGGTACTTACATTACATATATTACACAATGTCAGCATTTGTCTTTTAATACATACAATAAATTCAATACAAATACCAATTGTGCAACGTTTACTAACTAACTAACCTACTTTAAATTATAGATACACAACTTCTAATTTCTATAGGAAACTTATTATAACGTTTTTTTTTTGTCTGTACACATTTATATATAAAAATTACTTATTTTTCTAGAATGTATTATAATTATGAGTCTTGTACTAAATATACTTAATTTTAGACTTTTGTGTTTCTAGAATTCGTTGATAACTAGGACAGTTTCTGCCAAATGCACTATAGTTAACATCCAAATCAATTTTTAATTTTACTACCATCCTCATACAATTTACACACTTCTCCTCCTCACCAACACCATTAACACAATCAATTGTACAGTATTCACCTGCACACCTACCGCATGCTTTAGTTACTGTCCAATCCCTCGCAAAATGATTATAACCTGCACAATTATAACACCTTATTGTATATACGTATTCATATATATCGCATTTCTTCCATCCAACATTAATTTTTTCTTTTTGTAGCATTTTTCTAAATATATCCGATTTTACATCAATGATTATGTTACCATAGTTCATTTTCCGTTTGCTGAGATATTTACTATTTATTTTTACTTTTTCCCTTATATCACTTATCACAGTATTTTTAAGTCATTCTGATTAACAATTGCGTACATAATATCCTCTGGCTGCATGTCAATATATTGTTTTTCTACTCCTACTATAATAATCTGTGGATATTTAAGTTTAGGATCTAACACATCATATTTATTTCCCAATTCTTTTTTCATATGATTTTTCAATTTTCCTTTGGAAGTAGTATCACCGCAACTAACCAAAATACCACCTTTTTTTATATTTTTTATTGTCTCTACACTTACAGACATTTTAGTAGGGTGAATTTTATTTCTCAATTCTGTGTTTGTTTCTTGGCTTTTCTGTGTTTCATTTTTTGGCTTTATAATAATTTTATCATTATTATTTTTTACAGTATCACTGTATAAAATCCTTTTAGACTTTAAAATTTCATGAATCAGTATGTTTTGAAATTGTTTGAAGGCAATCATTAAGCTTTTTATCTATTTCATTCATTTTTTGACCAACTTTTAGTTTACGACAAATATCGCACACATATGTAATTATATCGGTTTCACTTAATTTTTTAGCTGTCTCATCACTTACTTTCGCGCATTTGCTATGTCTCTCTTCCTCACATATGAAACACTTTACCGTTCTTTCCGTCCTTCTGAATTCCAATTGGCAAACATAATACTTATTGGATGACATTTTATTTTATATATGTTGACCTACGCAAATGATTAATCATTAATTTTGTCCATCGATGAAATTTACTAATAGTTTCATCATCACAATTTCATGTTGAACAACGTACAATATTTTTACTTTGCGACCCTGCACTTTTGCAGAGCCGATAGATATACGTCCTCACTCTACAAATTCTAAACTACCACTCAAAAGCAATAGATTTTTAAGCAGCTTTATGTACAGTAATAATAATAACAATACTTTACTGCCATTAATCACAAATATGATATCGATATTTTCAGTAAAATGTATCTACAATAGTAAAAAATACATAATAATGTAATAAAAAGATTCACAGAGAACTGTCAAGTTAGTCTTGAAGGGAAAAAAAGGTTTTATCTAAAAGTAATTCTTAAAGCACCCTTTTAAACATTCCATAACTGTGAATATTTTTGATATTGTTGGGTAAATTTTAAAAAATATTGCCAAAAAAGAGTCTGGTGATTTTTCATGTTGGAAGTGTAACATTTCAATCGAATAATGTTAATCTGTCATTCTTCTTTCGTAAATATTGATAAGAGATTGTAATTTGGAATATTTGTTTTAACATACATTGTTGCCTTATTTATAAGTGCATGGGAAGGTAGAATCTTACAACTTCGAAACATGTCCCGGCAAGTGCAAGTTGGTGCTAAATAAAATATTGATGGCATAATTCTTTTTTGTGCAATTAATACGCCTTTGCATCCCACTGAATGACACCAGATTAAAACGTTGTGTGTAGAATGCACAAGAGCGTAGTATATATTTTATAGGCCGTCCACATTAAGCATGATTTAAAATTTAGTACCGCTTAGCATGATTCGTTAATTATTCACACTCCCGCACCACAATTCAAATTGATTAGTCACCAACCATATTAGATTTTACAGATCTTCATCATTATTTGCAGAAAGCGCAACCGATGTGTCTTCAGCATACATCGCTACACTTTTTATAAGTTCTTATGTCAATGTCAAAGAAATTAATTATCAGCCCATAGTGTTTACCAGCAGGTAATGAGAGAAGATGTCCCAAAACAGATACCTACAGAAGAGTAATGGATGCTTTCATTACTACTGGTTGTATTGCTAATTCAAAACCAAGGAAACCTAAATATGAGGTTAATGAGAAAAGTCAATTAAAAATTCTTATGGCAACAATAGATAATCTACACGTCAGTCCCATGAAAGAAGTCGTTTGCTGGATATTAGCTAAACCATCGTTGCAATGACGTTAAAATGAAATAAAGATCATTCATAATGAATTCATTTAAATATTGAGTTACGCAGCCATAATTTTTAAGCTAGAAGAGTGTTCTGCCAATGGTCAGTAATTAAAATGAATGCGCCGGCAATTCTTTTGATAATGTGTTATTTGCGGATAAAACTGCTTTCCATAGTAAAGGAATAGTTATCAAACAAAATTATCACTTATAATACCATGAGTAGTCAAAGTTATG
Organism: Amphimallon solstitiale; assembly: GCA_963170755.1. Classification (NCBI taxonomy): domain Eukaryota; kingdom Metazoa; phylum Arthropoda; class Insecta; order Coleoptera; family Scarabaeidae; genus Amphimallon; species Amphimallon solstitiale. The sequence continues at coordinate 34,315,814 of OY720681.1, read as the reverse complement.
TCGATTATTTTTGTGGTGGTTACACGAATGTCTTTCATGATTGCATTTAAATACTACGAGTGCGGAGCACGAGTAGTATTCGCAATTATGAAAGACATGAGTGTAAAGCACCACAAAAATAGTAGACTCAACTTTGACTACGAATCGTATTCGAGAGACTATTCAATGAACCAAATCAATTTTTCATATTAAAATGACTCAAAATTGAGTTACACATGATTACGTTTCCATGTCAACAAAAAAAACATTTATGTTTGTCATTAAAATTTTTGGAATCGTGTTCCTATTTAGTTCGTTTCGTTGAATAAAAACTGGTGTTTCTAAATAATGGGAACTGAGAAAAGATTTGGCACGAAAACTGAAGACGAAATCGATGCTGAAATTTGCGAAAATATCCCTTGGAACACGAAGAAATCCAAAGATTCAGTATGGAGACAATTTAGTACATTTTTAACAGCAAAAGGCTATAAACTGGATCAATCTACTTCTCCTGTGGACTTAAATGTCATCTTAAAGTCGTGGGCATGTAATATGAAGAAAAAAGATGGGTCCGATTATAAAGAAGGCGTCATCAAGCACATGTGGAACGTGACGGCGAAAATGGTTCAAGAAATGTTCTTCAATAAGTGGAAAATAAACGTAAACCCGTTTTCTGATGCAATATTTAAGTCAGCACGTGACGCCAGGGATGCTACAAGAAGAAAACTGCAAGCGTGTCCTGAAAAAAGAACCAGCAACGCGGCGGCACTTACAGAACCAGAATACTTAAATATGATACGCATATTAGATGAGAGTACCCCAGACGGTTTACAGAAAAAGTTTTTCTTAATAGCATCTTACGAACTAGCTTGGCGGGGAGGAGAAGGGAGCAACTGTTTCACCTATTACTTCAAGGAGGAACTCGATAACAAGGGAAGAAGAACTGGTAGAATTGAGTATAATCCAGTATTTTCGAAAACTGCGCAGGGGGGAACTAAATCATTGACAGACAGCAAGTGGTTGATAGAGAATAAAAGCAATACCGATATGTGTCCAGTTAGGTAACCTATTTATATTTAATTTCAAGACGGTATAATTAATATTCTTCTGTTATTTAGATTGTATTATCTACTGAAATCGAAGAGAGGAAAAAATGTGAAAACAGAAAGGATGTTTTTGACACCGAATCCGTTTTGGGATAAAGTTGAGAATGCGGTGTGGTATAAGAACAGTCCAGTTGGTATATGTGAGATCAGTAAATGGGTGAAGTTATTAGCTGAAAAAACTGGATTAGATGTTAAAAGAAGGAAGATATCAAATCATTCGGTACGCTCTTCAACTGTATCATCTCTGGCGAAAGCTGGAGTCGGAGAGCAACAACTGATGAAAATAACGGGACACCAAAATCTGAATTCCATAAAATCGTACTTGCAGCTTGATGATGAGCACCACGAGTCGATTATCACCAAAATGCGAAGAAATTTTACAACAACAAATGTGTCATGTACAACTTCGACATCTGTCAGTAATAGTGACGGTATTAAGCTACAAGAGAAAGGTACTCCCTCGGGTACTCCCAGTGATAGCTCTGTTCCAGAATGTCTGCTGCAGCACTGCAGTAATGTTAGTTTTTCTAATTGTACCTTCAATATTGTTAGTAAATGAGTTACATTAATAAAAACTTTCACTTGTTTAAAATATCCACTTGAATACCTTCTAGGAAGATATAATCGCTGAAATTTCCTGTTGCTATGATACGAAAGTAAATATTTGCTATTTTATTGGTTCATATTTGAACAATGACAGGTGAATTGAATAGTCATTATTATTCAAATGACCCTTACTTCAATAATATATAGATCAACGGCATAGGTGGCGTATAAAAGCATGGGGAGGTATTCTTGGTGATTGGATTATTGGATGATAGGCAGTATTAACGGAGAAGTAATTTCTATCAAGTAGTTAGTGGAAGTATTGGAAGATGTTTCGCTAAATTTACGAAGAGATATAGATGCAACGTGACATCGAATCTCCACATTCCACACTACACACACAAAATATTTTATTGAAATGTTTTCAGCGAAGTAGCTAGCCCATATTGACTAACCTGCTGATGGGTCTCAGGACATCACAAAATTAGTTTCTTTTTATAGGAATCTGTAAAAGACCAGATATACAGTATACCTGTAACTACAAAAGGAGTGATGAGGAAACATATTCGACAAATATTTAGAAATATAAATATTCAGCGCCATATTAATGTCGATTTGTCATTTCGGAAGCATGTTCAGAAACTTTTGAAAGTGAATTTGAGCACTTTTAATTTTTACCTATTTTAATGCTCATATTTATTGTTATTTTATAATTTCTGCTATACTAATTACTCATCCATTGACGTAACATTTCCCATTTCAACACCTACTGGTTTTAACATTTCTTTATTGTGCCATATTCTAAATATTCTTTGAATTATATTGCTGTATTGCAAATGAGATATATCCATTTTTTTTGTCATGACCCCAATACATACAAAAATCAATCTCTAAACTCATTTTTAGAAAATTTCATTATAAAATCAGGCCTGACAACTGAAAAGCAATAAATGTCATCCATTCAGCTGTGATTTTCACGTCAAATATCATGGGCCACTATACGGTATTTAAATTAAAAAAAATAACATAAAGTTAGCAAAATTATATCAAAAAACGACAATAGCCATTAATGGTCACTTATAAAATAATAACGTCTTACATGTTTTTGGTGCATAATTTAGTAATCAATTGAAAAATGAGCCAATATACAGTTGAGTTGTTCCCTTGAAAAATGTGAACAAAAATCTGTCATGTAACATTAATCCAGTTTTCTGTAATTCAATTAGAAATTGCAAAAAAATAAAATATATATAATTTTATGAAAACATTTAATTATTCAGAAAAATGGTAAAAAGACGAAAACCTTAAATTTTAGACCTATACTATCTTATAACTTTAGTCAGCTACCAAGTTACGGTACACTCTGTATAATACAAAATAATTGTAAAACGTACTCCTAATAAGTGGCAGTCGTTGGAAGAAAACCGTTTCGAAGTATCTTTTCTCATAAAGTCACAATCTGCCTTCCCCGCGGAGGTGACTCACCCTGTATATATTAATATAGGTCATTATTCTTCATCCTAACATACAAATAATATTATATTATGCAATGAGCATTTAATGATAGCTATTAAGACACGAGTAAGAAAATTACAATACGAGGCGAAGCCGAGTATTATAATGAATACGACTGTCTTAATAGCCATACACTATTTTTTCTACGACCCCATAATAAAACATTATTTTTTGAACATTCTATTTCATAAATTGAGATTTAGCTGGTAATAAATTGTTCGTGGTTACTAAGGCTTGTTCCATAATTTCTGGTGGACTCAAATTTTACATTTCACTGTCATAATCCCTCATTTTTACCGTTTATATTTTCAAAAAAGCACAAATTCTAAGTACTTACTTGTAATTTACAGAGAACTGTCACATTTATTTAATTTGTATATCTGTCAGATATGCAGTCGCCATATTGAATATTGCTTGAATATTGGAATGTCGCATTCCTATTGGATATAAACTTGTATCGTAATGAAAAATCTGTATTCCTATTGGATATAAACTTGTATCATAATGAAAATCTGTATCGTAATGGACATTATTAAAGTACAGGTTCGGCATATCTAATAATACATTTAAAGTATGGGAGTAGAAAAAAGACATACTGTTTCCCTTCTTATATAGGTTTCCGCAACTGGAAGCACACCCAGAAGAAACCGTTTTAGAATTGTACAAACTATTAACAAATAAATTACACACGAACAAGAACAGAGTATATTCATAAACGAAAAGAAATTAAAAAAATTATAATACTAAAAAGCAATTAACAGATGTCCCACACACTAAGAAAAAGATAATATATATAAAATATTTAAATAATCGTATATTGACTTTCTTTTGATTTGATAGAAATTTATATTCTTTTATCTTTACTTTATATTCTCATTTCTTGTTTTTATAATAATTGAAAATATGAAGACAATGCCTCCTCTATTTTGCCTGTATTATATTGTTCAAAACTTTTATTTCGCACTGTAGAACTTACAAATATTTTATATTATCGGTGAAATTTTACTGAAATGATGGATAGTTGTATTTTCTAAAGTACCCCTGTCAATCAATCTCGACACATAATGCATACACATATAAACCTGGAAAAATATATTATGACACTTTTGTTACACGATATTTGTTTTAGAGATTTCGTGGGATGATGATTTTCCTTTGTGTACTTCAATGCATCTTGTCATGAAAGTCAATAATACGTCAGGAAGTTAAAACCGTATACTTAGCTGTATCAAAAAGAAAAGGCAAAGCTTGACAAAGGTATATCACAAACAAGTTGAGAAATGATCTTTTTTTTATCCGTGTAGGTATATAATATCCGCCGGTATTATATTCTTGATACATCTTTATCCTTTCTAGTGAATAGGAGGCAAAACATTCGTAGCTTATCGTGTTAATAATTGTCGGCTCTGATATATGAAAAATACCTGGCTTTAGAGAGGATTAAATTGTTAAAATATTGAAGTGTGATTGTCATATTTCATTTAGTCCTAAGATGATGGATAGTTTGTATTTATTTGTATTTATTACTGATTTTCTGTCATGTGATTGTTTTGTTGTCATAGTATATATATAATATTAATCTGCAGTCTTCACCCAGAATAATCACAAGTCGCAAATGTACGTGAGACTTGGGAGGTTGATACAGTTTTCAGAAAAACATTATGTACACCGTTTATGGTGGCCTTCAACGAATCCACTTATATACACTCCTAGACAATTTTAGAACTTTGCTTTAACTAAAGTATGACATATGGATTGAAAACATTAATTCTTGTCGTTCTTAGGAAGTTTTTATTTTACTCTTGCAAGTTTGGTTGCGAGGTTTGATACGACAGGTTATAAAAGGAAACAAAATATAAAATCTAATTAGTGCATAATTCACAAACAAACGTTTTGACGCTCCCTGACATCTGCCCAAAAAGGGTGGTACCATTTTCGACAATTTTAGCAAAAAATCCAATCTCCTTCATCTCATGACATGGCATATAAAGGATCGTAATAAATGCAAGCACCATCATCATCATCATCTGACTCAAAATATGGTCGTAGCTGTTCTCGTCTTCAAGATCAGAATCGTGACATATGTTTTTCATCCTTTCTCGCATTTCTATCGATAATTCTTCTTTTCGGTTGGAGTAGGTTATCATCCTCTGTATTTTTCGTTTACCTTTTCCAGTATTAGTCTTAAATGGTGTTCGGTTTCTTGAACCTTCACTTTTGCTTTCTTTATTCTTTTTCATTTTATACTTAGCTTCGATGGCGTCTTTTTCTGGAGTATCACTGAAGAATGTGGTGCTTCTAGGCTTCCTTACTCCTATTTTCTTTCTTGCAAAGCATGGATTTTCTGAGTATCAGTGATGATTTTGGTGTTTCTAGGCTTCTTCACTCATTTTCTTTCCTGACAAAGCCTTGGGATACTCTCTTTTAATTATGCTAGGTAGTTTCCTTTTCACGTTCCAAAAAACATCGATTTTGCTTGCATAAGAGTCATGTGACTGTTGATAGAGTCTCTTAGGCCAGATGCAATATCATCATTGGGAGCTTTAGGTTTTGCTTTCGCGTTTTGTAACTATAATTATTGTATTGACAGTTCACAGCCTGTTAGTTGTTTACAGGTGACGTTTATTTCCTATGATAACTGTGTTTTTTCATTTGAAATGTAATTGTTCTGTTGCTTTGGAATTAGACTATTTTTAAAACATTTTATATTTTGTACTACCTGTCTACCACTAAACCACAGCATATTTTATATCACATGAAAGCTAAAAATTATGCCAATATGGCACTGCAATAAAAAATAGGTGTTACTATTTAAAAAAATCGAGTACCTGTCATTTGAAAATGAAAAAAAAAATTATTATTAATTTCAACGTGAAATATATGTTTCCTTCGCCAATGCGTGCAAATGTGAAAAATACGTTTCTTAATTGTTTTCAAAGCAAACTTTGATGGTTTTTGCATTTCGACCATTGTTGCGTTGTTCACTTTAATGGATAATTTTAACAGATATCGCTATCTTTGACAGAAATGTCAAAAGTTAACCTGCACTAGATAGCAAATTTTCAGAAGAAATAGAATATGAACAGAAATAATAAATGTTGTATTTAAAAATTCAAAATTTACGTCACTTCCGGTTTGACCGGAAGTGCTATAGAAAAACTGAGTATACCTGAAGAAGCCCACCAATCACTCATATATACGGTCCGAATTTCAAAGTTTCATTTTAACTAATAAATAAATGGCGGGCTGATACATGATCTCGTTGACACCCGATATATACTCCATCAAGGCAATATAAGGGTCACGATCACAGTGATCAGCTGTTTTAAGCATTTGTTTGCATGTCTGTACAATCCATTGGACTGTGGATAAGATGGACTTGATGAAATATGCTTGAAGTTCTACATTCTTTCAAATTCCTTAAACTTATAATTTTTGAATCGGGGACAATTGTCACCTACTCTTTCTGGAATACCATAGCTATAAAAGTTTGATTTCAAGACTACAATGACACTGTCGGTACTTTTATTAGGAAGTTCTTTTAATTCTATAAACTTACTATAATAGTCCACCAATAATAAAAAATCTTCACCTTTAAAATAAAAAATATCAGTACCAATTTTCTTCCATGGAGCAGAAAGGATTTCTCCTAAGCATTAAATTTTTCTTACCATGAGGTTTTTGAAACTTTAAACATGTCACACAATGTTTAACTACATTCTCTATATGTCTTTGTTCATACTAGTCCAGTAAAATATATTTCTTCCTCTAATGAATTTTTCAATTGCAATTCCATTTTACTTTCTTATACGTAGTATAAGGAAGTATTGTGATGATGAAAATTTTCGACCTCGAGGTTTTTGCAGATGTCCACGTTTTGAAGTCCCCTGATATCAAAAAAGTGGTTTTTAAAAAATGTCTGTGTGTTGTTCTCTCTCTCTCTCTCTCTCTCTCTCTCTCTCTCTCTCTCTCTCCCCCTCTCTCTCTCTCTCTCTCTCTCTCTGTGTGTGTGTGTGTGACCACGATAGCGGCCGAACCGCTATAGATATCAATTCCAAATTTTGTATTTATGTGTATAATCTCCCTCTTGAGATCTGATTAGTTTTTCAGTAAAATCGGTAGACCGGAAGTAGCAGTTTACTTCAGCGAAAAAATCGAATTTTGACAATATTTCGTCAACTACTAAGTTTAAACAAATTTATAAAGAATTCATATATACTTAAAATTGAAATTGAAAATAATTTTATTTAAAAAGTTTTTCGAAATTCCTACCGGAAGTAGGTCTTTTACTCTTATCGAAAATCAGTTTTTTGCGAATATTTCGCAAGTCATGCTTTTTAGACAAGTACGTTACGGGTATAAAAGTATTTAAAACATAATTTTCAATATCTTTTGTATAAAAGAAATTTCAAAATTCGGACCGGAAGTAGCACTTTTACTCTTAGCGGATAGCACTTTTTTGATAATATCTTGCAAAGTATGCATTCTATAGAGATTTATTAAGAGAACAGAAGTACAGTAGAACCCCGATTATCCGTGTGCGGATTATCCGGGCTGCGGATTATCCGTGCCATACGCATGATGACGCAATATCGATATCGCCAGCAGTGTTCTAGGGGAATCTCTGGGAATCATTCGCTTTTCATCTGCTTTATGTACATAAATGCAAGTTAACCTACCTATGTAGAGTTTATTTTTTCTTATTTAGTGTAAAAGTTTCCTTATGTAGAATTCTGTTTTTTTATTTTGTTATCTTTTTAGTGTGTATACATACATACATATAAGAAATAAATGTTCGGATTATCCGTGCTTTTCAATTTTCCGTGCCTCGTCCGGTCCCGTGGAGCACGGATAATCGAGGTTCTACTGTACTTAGAATAGGATTTTGAATAATTTTTGTATAAAAAAATTCTTAAAATTCTATAATTTGAAACGCTCGTACGTATAAGAAAGTCGTGTGGTGGCCACACCTAATTTTTTCAATACCTAAGTGATTATAATGAATTAAATCCTTTCTCAATCATAAAGGTACCACAATATTTAAATTCTTAAACACTAAATCATTTACTACAAAAGGATCATCCTTCAAAATTAGCTTGACCGTTTTGAGAAATTTATTATATTTCTTGTATTACATGTATTACTTTACCATCAAGATGAGTTCGTTTGAAACCTTTTAATAATAAGATCGGACAAAGTATATTTACTCAAACGCAATACAATATGAAAGCACATTTGAACTTCATTACAAATATTATACTTCTTTATCCGATGTCATAACTTTACGGCTAGCAGAGCAAACATGTGCCTGAAGATTATAACGGCTTTTGTAAGTTTATGACGGGAAAATGATAATATAAATGTTATTCCTCGTAAAGTTTACGACGTTGACAACAAGCGATTCCTCCTAACAACAATAATAAATCATATTTTTAATTGTTTCTAACGCTTTATGATCGCTACACGCTGACGTTTGCAGTTAATAGATGATTAAGTGCTTTTTGTCAGTTGAAACTAATTGAAACCACCATAAATTATAATTCAAAAACGATTACATACCTACTGAAGTAATTAAGTGATAAATTATTGATGAATTTGCAATTTCGTACTTTGTTTTATTTATTGATAGATCGATTGATTCAGCAATTAGTTAATAACTATTGGTATGTGTCGAGATATTAGAGATAAATAAGAACAAATAAATAGATGATGATTTGAAATTTGCGTGGATAATTTTATTACGAAATTCTAGTTCCAATAATGGGTGGAGACTAGAGCTCTTACTATCCGGATATTCGAGTATCCGGGTTACTCATTATAACTCGAAATCCGGATCAAGATCCGGATATCCGGATACTTGTTTAACTTACATTCGAGTATCCGGATATCCGGTTTCGGTTCTTTTATTATGACGCCTCAAATATAAAGCTGTCCTTATTTGTATTCTGATTAACACTTGTGTCTATGATCGAGGTACCCGGGTACATGAAAATTATTTTATCATTAAATCACATATATAAAATGTCTATTACACAACTCGAACAAATATTTTAAATTTTTTTAAAAATTCCATAGGTAAATTATTTTTGGCACATGCTAAATATGTATGTAATATATGCATAATAATGTATGCAGCAACATGTTCCAATGCAACTGCAACGCTATTTCTGCATACAAATTAAAGAACTAACCAAAATGGCAATAAGTCAATCACCAAAAGTCAATTTATTTGTGTCCTTTTACGCGCCACGAAATTAAAAAAAAGCGAATACTGATGCGGAGCTTCATTGAACGAGCACTAATAACTTCGACCGCGAGATATCTTCGCCAGTACGTGCAAAATACGGTCTGCGAGTAGCACTTTTTTTCGAATATCTTGCAAAGTATGTATTCTATAATAATTTATTATGAGAATAAAAGTACTCAAAATAGGATTTTGAATAATTTTTCTATACGCTCATACGTATGAAAAAAGTCGTGTGGTAGCCACACATCATTATTTTTTTAATTTCTGGTGTATTTTAAAAACTTTTTTGTTTTTGTTTTTTCTTATTCTTATTCGGATAATTATTACCTTCATATGTAACGCGTACCAGTTTAATTGAGCCGCGTTTAGCTCTCCGACATTTGTTGAACAACTTCGATTACGATTACTTAGAAAATCGTAGTTCAAAAATTTTTGAAATTACGATTACTGTAATCGTTAATCGAACGAACTTAGATTACGATTCAGTAATCGTAATTTAAAAACAAGTATCCGGATATCCGGATATACGGGTATCCGGATATCCAGATATTGACGACTTGGATATCCGGATATCCGCGCAAAAGTAAGAGGCCTAGTGGAGACTGTGGCTAAAAATCTGAAAGAGAATGCAAAAGGAAAAATTCCTTAGCACAAAAATTAAAAAGATATAAAAAAATCTATATACGTATTTCGGCAACTAAGTTGCCATCTTCCGTAGAAATCTGTAGAAAAGCAGAAAAAATATTAAACGTAGAAATAGATATCTTCCGAAAAGACACCAACTTCAACAAGTTTATAACAGCGGATTCAAATCATAGTTTTCAGCAAAAGATGGCTTCCTTTAATTTTCTTATCCCCCGGTTGTTAAGTTTTCCGCTTACAAAAGATAGATATGATTATAAAAGATAGATATGATTACAAAAGGTACATATGAAAAAAAACTTAGTTTAATTAAAATATCGCGAAGTATAATGGTTTCGATTCAGAAATAGGAACTAATAAGCTTAGTTCCTATTTCTGAATCGAGGAGACAGAAATTCAGCATACTTCATATTTGCTATCTCAAAAAACTCTTGGTAATAAATTTGTTCTTTGCCGTATCAATCAGCCACACGAAATTTGAACAGCATTTTTAAAGAACAGGATCTTCAAAATGCGTTTAAATCGGGCAATTCATTCAAATCACTCTTAGGGAACGCTAAAGATAAAATTGAGGTAGATCAAAAATCTTGTATATATGAAATTACCTGTAAAGATTGTAATCAAAACTAGGCGTTCAATTTCAACTCGTTACAAAGAACACATTACACATTTCAGATACTACAGACCGGAAAAATCAAACGTTGCTCGACATATTTTTGACACAGGCCACAATATGCCTACAGATTTTTAGTTAAAATTGTAAATAATTTTAGAAAATTAGACAGTTACGAAAGTATTTATATACATAGAAATAGATGTAAGTTAACGAATTCTGACAATGAACCAATACCTGAGTCCAGTTTATAAGAATTTATTTTGTCACGCTTCACGGTTAAGCAGTCTTTTCTGTTTTTCGACTGAAGATGACAACTTACTTTCCAAAATACGCATATAGATTTTTTTATATCTTTTTAATTTTTGTGGTAAGGGATTTTTCCTTTTACATTTTGTTACGAAATTCTAGAGCGATGACATTCGTTTTAGAATTTTTTTTCTAATAAAAAAATTGCAAAATATACCAGTAATGATAACTGGGGAAAAAGGACAAGTAGCGCGGTCATTGAGTGCCAATTACCATTGTCAATATCTTCATATCAAGCTACCCTATCATCCGTACTAAACCTCAGATTAGATACCTACAACATTCAATTATTATATTACAGAATGTATATTCATGAGTGTCACTTAAATCGCGTAAACTGGGCAACCATAACCTGTATATAGGAAATGGGTGTAATTAATAAAAGTTCTAGAACCGTATTATAGAGTATTATATCGACTGACTAACATATTAGATTTTTATCATAGATATAGCCGTGCTTTTTCTTATACAAAGATTGTTTATTCTAGCTTGAGATGACACTTCAGCAAACAAAGATGAAATATATACGCAGGTATAAAAAATAGTATAGGAATGTGTTGAGATTATTAGTTTTGTATACTCGTGCTGATTTTTCCAACACTTCCACTCAAACAAATAATCTATGGCCTGTGTGCACTTTAAATATACATTTTATATTCTACACATATTCTGTATAATACAGATATGAAATAATAAAATTATTGAATAGACATATACTTTACACTTTTGCCGGTGGAACTGAATATTTTTTTTTTAAATAACAATAATTGGGATCTTAACCAAAAGCAAGTAAGTCAAGTTGACATTTTAAATTAGTGTTATACGTTTCTTTAATATAATAATAATAATATTTTATTTATTTTACAAACGTGAGTGGAAATGTTAAATGTAAATTATAAAAATATACCACCAACCACATACATTACATATTCATCAAGACCACACATGAATAGCATTTATTGTCAATAATCAGTTTAGCTTTATGTTTAAGGTTCTTCAAACCTTCATGTTTTATATCAGGTTGAGGTTTATATAATTTGCATCCCCCGTAAAGCATTTTGTGCTAAAGTGGTAGAAAATTTCGCCCTGTACTAAGTTATGGTCTATACCACAGATGAAAGATGACCTGTTTTCGTGTATAATGACACTAATGCTATTATATACATGACAAGATCTCTTTTATTTCTAAAGGTAGGTGTACTGAACTCTTGCTATTTTAAATTATTTTTGCATCTTATTGCCTTTTTTTTACATCAAAAGTACCCCATCAGCATCTCTACAATGGCCTCATAGAATTATATCGTAGCGAATCCTGGCAAATATATCCGAGTAGTAGTACGTTTTCAAAACGTCTGTAATGCTTGATTTTCGCAGATTAAAGGTCACATAGCAAGCCTTTTTTACATCATGCTAATGCTGGTGTAAGATTGTTGGTGTATATCAAGAATTATGTAGGACCCATTACTGAGCCTTGTAGTACCCCTATTATGACCTCTCTCTCAGGTGATGTTACTCCAAAACACATAACCCTCTACCTTCTGTCCCGGAAGTAAGAGTCAAACTAGCTGTTTACCATAGAGCGAATATCATAGCGATGCAATTTATATTGAAGAATTGCATGATTTATACAGACAAATGCCTTTGACAAGTTAACGTACACTGGTAAACATGGCAAATTAGAGTCTGCATTGGTAGTGGCTTTCGTAAGGCGTTGAAATAAAGCAGCGTTTCTGAAACCGGTAGGAAGAAATCCGTGCCGATCATCAGAAAATTTCAAAAATCTTTGAAAAAGCTGGTACGACATTTATATATATTATATAGTATAGTTTGCGAAAACGTTGCAGTCTATTTGATCGATATTTATCCTTCGTCAAACATATTACTAATGTATGCACTTCTGCTTCTGGTACACTTGGTTTTATTCTTAGAAATAATAGCCATTTTGTTAATACAGCCACTGTTGAACTTCTTTATTTTTCGCTCGTGCGTAGTAAGCTAGAATACGCTGCTGTTGTTTGGCATCCAATTTAAATCTGCTATAAATTGAAATTGGAGAGTATCCAGAGACGACTTTTACAGTTATTGAGTTTTAAGGCCAGTGGAGTTTGTCCCTGTGGAAGTACTGACCGCGCAGTTTTGTTGGAGAAGCATAATTTTGTTTTGCTGGACATACGTCGTAAGATTGCTAGTGACGACCTTTGATTTATTTCAACGTGCCACGGCTTTCTGCCAGAAGTCAAGTTACGTTTTTTACTTCCACGTGCAGTACAAACTTCATGCTGAGGAGTCTACTACATCAATTGTGACGTAATGGAAACAAGTATTCTAATGAAATTTTTTGGAACTCAAACTTAAGCGAACGATTTATGTGTAATTTATTGTATTATATTGTTTATAATCCGCACATCACAGTAAAGTATAATTATTATTATTATTATTATTATTATTATTATTATTAAAAAATAATATCAGATGGGTTGAAATTTGATTTAATTAAATTGGTAGGCAGAGTTGCAAAATAATTCTTGAAATATATATTTTCCCGATGAATTCTATACTCCGACAGAAAATGTTGTCTGCGATGTGCCAGCCATTTACTTTTATATCAGCGACCAAACACATTTGTTTTTATTTTTCGATGTGAAATAAATCGAGTACTATATTATTATTCCTTTTGTATTTTATGATAAATTGTTCATAATATTTTTTTAAATATGGGAAATTTTACTCATGTCACCTAAGAATATAAATTTAGTTTTTGCTCCAAGATTGATCAATCTATCTATTATTGTTGCCATGAATGGCGTCGTACTTCACGAATGGAAAGCATAGACTTATATACACAGAATTCGGCAAAATTAGGGGGATACGTAGTAAAATAATTTTCTTTTTAAATCATCGTTGAGTATGATATTATTTTGAAATCTATTTGTCTTGTTACTAATATACGAAATTGATAGCAGTCACTCGTTTACGACAAAGTTATAGGTTTTCTTAAATATTTGTCACGAACCCCGCTGTTTCAGTAATTTTGAAAAAGTCAGATTTTAATTGCGTGGGTGCCATCAAAGGTCAGTTCATTTGATCTGCTAAACTCTACTAGAAGACGAACACGATGTGGCTGTGGCATTGACTGAATGTGATCATAATTCATCACACCATGGCTAGAGCCCTTGGAACATCAAAATCGACCATTAATCGCAATGTTTTACGGTATAGGGAGATTGGTTCGTATGTCAGTTTATAGTGTTGAAAACGCGGAGTGGAAATAAGTGAACAAACAGTGAGAAGAAGGCTTACGTTAGTCAAACTAGGTTCCTACATACCAGCAAAAATTCCAAAACATGAGGTACGTCATCGAGTATTACGACCAGTTTTTGTCCACAAACATGAGAATTGGAATATTGATCAATAGAGTCACGTTTTGTTCACCGACGAAAGCCATTTTTGTGTAAACACAACCGACAAGAGGAAAATAAAATGGCAATTTCACTGCAAGATATTTAGCCCCCACAGATGTTGCTATAGACCTCCCATTTGGTTGGAGGCTCAATTATCGTCGGGGCTGGAATATATTAGCGAGCATGCACCGAATTAGTGATCATTGACAGGGGCATTTTAAATGGTATTCAGTACACAACAAACATTTTACAAGATCACGTAGTGCCTTTTGCCCCACATATTGGGATAATTTTATTTTAATGCAAGGACAATGCTCGCCCACATATCGCATACTGTGTAACAAACCTTTTTAATGAGACAGGAATAACCAAGATAGAATGGCCTGCTCAGTCTTCCGACATGAATACCATCGAACATATCTGGGACATGTTGGGCAGAAGGACTAGGGCCAGAATTCCTCCCCGAAACTACACAAGAATTGGAAACCATGTTATTGGTAGATTTGGACAATTTGCCTCAAGAGTTGATTGAGGAGTATCATCAGGAGTATGCCAAGGCAAATGACCGCATTAATACGAGCTCGTGGACGAAATATACGTTATTAAAATTAAAGGTCTTTGTCATACCCAAAAAATAACAGAAACAAATTTTTGCAATTTTTTTGTCTGTCTAATTTTCTCTATGAGGGTACTACAAATATTTTAGCTACGAATAATTTAATGTTTATACGAAGCAACTAATGGATATATAAATAGAGAGATAATGTATGTTAGGCTTTACGAGAATATGTATTCTCTACATTACAAAACAGCCTATGTATATGAAATAAATAATTTGAATAACGATCCATTAATTACGCTTACATTTAATTTCATGCTCGATCAATGTGTACTTTTATCCCGTCTTCTTCTGTTCCTTTTGCCTTCCTTTTCGAGAAGCAACTAATTTCCTTAACTTTCACGATAACGTCCATGCTCCATCTAGCAGCGGTTCACGGCAATTAAAATTTATAATTTCGACAACAAATTAAACCCTAACGGACTTTTATAGCGTCATAAATCTTTTTAAATTTATTAGATTTAAGACATTAGCCGCCGGTAATAAATTAGAAATTAATGCCCACGTCACGAAAGTACATTATTTTCTTCTCTCTTGATTCCCATTCATTTCTTCGTGCCGTTCACTAACAGCCCAAGATGAGAGTGTTCCTGTCGTATTCCTTTTTGTTATGTATGTATTTTCCTTGGTACATTACATCTTACATTAAATTCTTCTCTCGTCGTCTTTATACCCATTATTATCAAATGGAACAGACGTATCATCCTGTTGAGGTTACCATTTTAAAATATGTATAAACTGTTTGGTAAAAATTGCTTTGATTTGATTGATTATGTTTACCGTAAAGATTAATGTTATCTCTTTCGCTTCAGTACTTTGATGTCGACTTAGTATTTATTAAACACGAAGTAGTGAAAAGGAAGCCTTTTATATTTGTAGTACATCAATTTTTCATTGATTCCATCTCGTTCTTGCATTAACAGATTAACGCGTTCCTAACAAGAGATGGAACTATAAGCATACATTACGGGAGTGTTCTGTGATCTTCGCGAAATCAAATAAACATTTCGTGGAAAATAATTAATTTGATCGGCCGATAATTAAATAAATTCCGACCGTACAAAATTTATATTAATGTCTATCGGATTGAAAATGGTTTTTCTAAGAAAAATACACAAATCTTCTGTCAGAGTCTATTATATATGGTCCTCCCCTCTCTGGTATTTCTTACCGGTCGAGGGCCCTTTTTAATTTTGTATTTAACTATATACATTAACAGCGTGATATGCCAATGCCTGTGTATATATTAAGTGCGTGTTCTTTAGTTCTTTTGACTATAGAGCAAAACATTTATTGTATTGTTAACGTAAGAGGGAAAATGTTTGACAAATCCTGAACAGGTGTGGGTTAAATGTTTGACTCGTCGTTGTACAAATAAATCACTTGATTATTTGAAATTTTAGATGTGGATTTATTTTCAATGCCGGGCAGTATTACTTGTATAAAGAAGTATTTTGACTGGTAGTAAAATATATTTTGGTATCCTGGATTTTTATAAAAGCCAATTCTAATTTAAGAGTATTTAAAGTGTTACAGAATGTTCATGTTATTATTAGTTTCACTTCATAATGACTAATTGATTGCATATACAAGGGCAACGTTTTCCAAACCAATTCTTAAAGCGCGACTCCCTTTTGGTAAGAATTTTGTTTGCTGATCTCTTTCTTTACCATATAATACAACTATGTATATTACGCATGCTATATTTTGATTATTTTTATCTTTTATATTTAGAAATATTTAATATATCACTTGAATTTGTATCTCTCTCTCTCTCTCTCTCTCTCTCCCTCTCTCTCTCTCTCTCTCTCTCTCTCTCTCTCTCTCTCTCTCTCTCTCTCTCTCTCTCTCTCTCTCTCTCTCTCTCTCTCTCTCTCTCTCTCTCTCTCTATTTGTCAGGGTGTATGTGTGTGACCAGGATAGCGGTTAAACTGCTATAGCTATCAATTCCAAATTTTATATCTACGCGTATAATCTCCCTCTTGAGATCTGATTAGATTTTCAGTAAAATCGGTTGACCTAAAGTAGTAGTTTACTTTGGTGAAAAAATCGAATTTTGCAAATATTTCGTCAACTACTAAGTGTAAACAAATTCATAAAGAATTCAAATGTACTCAAAATTGAATTTGCGAAAAATTTTATTAAAAAAGTTTTTTTGGGAATATTTCGCAAGTCATGCATTCTAGGCAGGTACATTACCAGTATAAAAGTATTTAAAATTTGATTTTCAATAACTTTTGTAATATAAAAATTCAAAATTCCGACCGGAAGTAAGACTTTTACTCTTATCGAATAGCTATTTTTTGCAAATACATATGTCGTAAATTATGCATTCTATAAAATTTTAAAAGTCGGATTTGAAGTAAAACTTTTACTCTTTCTTTTCCGAATATCTCGCAAAGTATGTGTTTTAAAGAGTTGTACTATGAGAATAGAGGTACTTACAAAATCCTATTTTGTATAATTTTTAAATAAGAAAAATCCTAAAATTTGGACTTGAAGTAACACATTTATTTTTCTAAGAAGATCAAAGTGTTTAAAGCAATTTAGAACAACTTTCGTATAATTTGAAAAGCTCATACATTGTGGTGGCCACAGCTCATTATTTTGCTGATGTTTATATCTGAAACTCTAAGAAGATGCGTAGAAATGAAACTATGTTATTATATTATATAGATTATTAATATTTTCACTTTTTTTTGGATTCATCTGTATTGGGGCAGCATATAAATTTTGTAAATTGCCCAAAATGGAAGAGATTTGGAGCAACAAAACTAATACCGATTGCAATAGTGTGAGTTTCTCTTACCTCAACTTTTTTTATCTGAATATAGAAATCATTTGTACTTTGAAAATCTGAAAAGATCCTTCTTTGTTCCTTATAGTAGTCTTGAAAAATCGACCTAATATGCTTTTATAATCCTTAACTAGTTGTATTTGCAATCTCTTCGAGCTTGAGTCGCCCTTTTCGCGTCCGCTTACAGCTTTATTATAGTTTCCTGTAAAACGCAAAAAAATTGTTGATATTCTAAACTTTTGACACACCTTGTATAGACGCATACTTTTTTAAACGAAACTCTGTCACGATGACAGGTGGAACGACAATATATTTAAGCATATCTACGTCAGTCTGACTGTTCATTGTTGAAGTTTTAAGGTTGGGCTCTATTTAAGTACTCTACAATTCCTATTTGTTGGATTATCTTGCGATTCAAATGAAATATTTTACAAAAAATAACACAAAGGGGAGATTTTATGATTAAAACGAAACTACAAATAATAATTGAATCGATCGAAATAAGATCGCGACACCAGCCTGGTACACGATCATCATAAATCATAGGTGATCCATAATGTTTGTCATACAATATTGGTAAAAGTAATGTAGATTACTCAATTTATTTTTAATGTTTTTTTTTAATTTAAGACATAGTAATTCCATAGAACACTCGCTCTTATTGTTATTATAGTGGTTCATCAAACTCTTCGAGTTAGAATTGCTTCTTCGCGTCCACTTCTGCTTTATAAGTTTCTCTATAAACGTGCCTCTTTGGAAATGTAGCAGTTTTTTGATGCAAGATATTTTTGTTGAATTTTAATTTGGAGAAAATTTTTCATCGTCAACTTATGAAGAATTTAGTAATCTACAACTAAAAGAAAATTAATTAATATGTCAAAATATTTAAAACAAATTTTCTCAAAAATCCTTTGCAACAGATTTGTTTGCTTTAGTTTTGGTTAAAAAATGAATAAAAAGCTACCCCGCTCTGCACTTATTTTTCGTTCAACTATTCTTTACTTTGTTTTAAATGTATATAAAGTAAATTAAAATTAGGCAACCTACATTACAGTGAATGCTATTCTGGTAAAAATCATTCCCACGGTTAGAAATGTGTAAATATTTGATCATATATGAATTTTTATTCGCTTAGATAATGAGTTATAATTTCAAATATGCATTATATATTCCCTATGTGTAATAGGTACTCGGACATCCATGGCTTATTAAATTATGTGCTATGCAACCAATATTACATTTCCGATTCACTAGCGAGAACCCTTAAGGATCATTTTTATTGTGATAAACACTTTAATTTTATTGACCATTTATAGTAATATAGATGGAAGGATGGAGATATTTTATTATGTGTTGGTAATAATAATAATACATATCTAATAGGTTTCACATATTATTAGTCAAAAACCATTCTTGAACTTTGCATTTTTTTATTTCTTTACCATTACATCGTGTCTGCTCATTAGCACCCATGTAACTATTTGATAGAAGGTACTAAACTTGTAAATTTAGAGTCTTTAGTCATTAAAAAGAAAGGGCTCGTTTTGCAGGTCTTTTCTCTAAATGTCGATTCTTCTACCTTGTGGATGTCCTGACAGTTACAAATCGGGATACGTGTGACCATTTCACACATTGTTCTTAAATTAACATCTTTTTGTTATAAGAAAACTTCAAGAAATCAAACTGTCATCGCAGAATGATGTTTGATGAATTAACCCGAACTCTCGCCTACTTTTGACAATTTTTTTTACCGGATCCCACTGCAGAGAGGCTTTAAGTGCACCATACCTTCGTTATAGAAGTATTTGGAAAGTGGAGACTGCTGCCGAACGGTGCGTAAAAGTCCATTCTCTCGTAGTCTGAGCCTTAATCCGCACGTTAAACCACGATAGCGTTGAATTCTTTCGTGAAAGTTAGAACCGTGAAACTTTTCGATGTTTCTGTCATATCTGACAATTATTGATTTTTTAAATGTTTTTACTTTATTTTCGGTCACAGCACCACCGATTTTTATATACGTATGCCCGCGGTACATTTTATGAGCCTTCGATCTCGAGAGTGGTGCCGCCAGCAGCCACCAAATATAGCACACACAAAGGAGAAATGTCCAGTCTATACGTACCCAAAGAGGAAACGCTCCCGACGCGATTTCCTGGGAGGAGTTACACAACCAAGGCGATTAGAGTAGGTCACTCAAATGGATTTCAGTATCTATAACAAGGGCTTGAGTTATATTTTTATCTGACTTTTTTTTAAAAATATTTTTGTTAGCCCCCAACACCATTCTGTTGGAATGAAGAGGTATTCTTTTTTTCGTTAGAGTTTCTCGATTTCTCTGAATGACCTATCACACGAAAGAAATGATTGGCTTTGTTCAGAAAAGCAGTAAATTATGTTTTCAAAGCTTTCAGTTGCAGTTAGGAGTAATGTAAAATATATTTATATGACATAACAGATACTTAAGAATTGCAAGATTTATAAAATGTAACAATATCCTAAAAGCGGAAATACTGTTTGAGGCTGTGCATGCAGTCATTTTGCCATACACAACACTGCACTATTTAGTTTCACAATATAAATAATTGTATATGTGCTTGACTACAATACAATTTTCTCATAGAAATATAATACGTAATTAGCATATGACAAAAGTACAAATTAGAAACTTGTTATGAATAATGCATTCTTCCTTCTAAGTTATTTACACAGTAATTAATGTATAATAATGAATTCCAATACTCGGTCAATCTCTTGTAATACCATGTTTCAGCATATCACAATATATCATATAATATAGGAGTATGTGGTGAGCAAGTCAAAATTCCTACCCTCTATGTCCGATACATACAGGCTGTCCCCCGGGAGGTATATTACTTTGTTTGATCATAAGCTTTGGTTAAATGAAAGAGAATGGATCTGATGTTGATAAATGGTTTACTAAATGTTAGCAATTATGTATAACAATGTCAGATAAATGCTACCTCTGTTAGCTTCACAAATGCGGGTTCAGCTTCACATATGCAGGTTCTTTTGAGCACATTTTTCATTACATTTTGACACATTTCACCCGGTATCTCATTAATTTCATCACGAATATTTTGTTTGAGTTGCTCAGGGTTTTCTGGTTTGTTTGCATAAATATTGGTCCTCCGATATCCCCACTAAAAAAAGTCCGGAGCAGTCAAATCCGGCGACCGTGGAGGCCAATCAACATCGCCATTTTTTGAAGTAAATTGTGAAAAGAGGTCTCGTACTGATTCCATTGTACGCAACGTGGCACTGCCTTGTTGGAACCACATATTAAATAGGCCCAAAGCATGCAGTTCTGGCGTCAAAAAGTTTTCAATCATGTCACGATATCGTTTGCCATTATTCGCATTCTTCGCACTGGCCATTTACTGAAGGTGATGATAATACATATATACCTGAACATTCTACTGAAATGAGAATTATATTCTTCTGTTTTTCTTTCTATTCTAACACAATTCACTAAATTATTTTACTATAACATAACCACAACTTGTGACAAATATATTTCTCTAATATGATAGTTTGTCTATTTTTTCTTATTCTTCTACCAAAACCTGATTAATTGTTTGATTCCACTTTCAAGTTATCAGTCTGTATATATATATATATACATTATTAATTTGAAAAAGTAAATTAGTGTTGGTATCGATGTATGTACGAGATATTCCACCATTTGGGAATTGTTTGTCTTGCAAATTTGTGTAAATTTCAAAGTATTAATTCATCTGCAGAAGAAGTGATTTTTAGTCAAACAACTGTCGAGATTGTCTTCATTACTTTAATGTGAAAAATGTTTTGCTACTGCGATTAGAAACAATGACGCGTTTCAAGCTATTTGTCTCTCATCAGTTTGATACCTTTTACACATTAGGACGGTAATGTGTAAAAGGTTATAGGATCATTATGATTCTCATATAGATATTGGAGGAAGAAACACACCTCGTGCCGAGAAAAGATCGTGTAAATCAATAATTTTTGTTTGAATTATAATCACTTTTGAAACTTCCTGTGCATAATATATCGGCGAATAGACAGATGGGTGTAAATTAATCTAACAACACTCCCAAGTCACATTAAGTATATTTATAGGTACCATTAAAGTCGACAATAAAGTCATAATAAATTTAGCAGTATATATGTAAGGCACATAAATAAATAGACGTGAAGATTCGGAGGTTTTTCTATTTCACACACTGTCATAATTTGTGTGTGTCTGGTAAGAGGCGACGATGCACTACCGTTCAAATTGTGTTGTCAAATAGAATTATATCGAAAGCGGATACGTTCTAAAATGACGCGACGCCGGCGACAAACAAACATAATAACCTATCCATTATATTTCAATTAAGCACTGCCTGTTAATCAAACATAATTAAGTTATGTAGTCGTTACATGTTTGGAACGTTTTTCATCCTTTCAGGCAGTTCCTTTTTTCCTTTTTATACCTTAAAACTTATTTTTCTTCTTCGTTCAATGTTTCCAACCCGTCTCGTGAGTAGCGCAGTAACTCACGGTCGAAATTGCACGGGACGAATTTTATTGTAGCTAAAATTAATACCAGAATAAGCAGAACAGTATAATACAGACGTCCTAATACTAATAATATTATGTATACTGATAATACTTGCAATGTTATTGTAAAAGCTGATCATTTGATGACAGATTGAATGAAGTGGAGTCAACCAGCTTGGTATATAAATTTGGGGGGGGGGGCTGTAAGTATGTTAGGTCGTATGTCGTACGTTGCTTGAGAGGGCTCATTGATATAATTTTCTGTTTACATATAACTACAATTGTTCATTCCACGCTTGAATATGGAGGCATTTTCATGGAGATTATCTGTACAGCCTGTGGATATGTTCTTAGCCCAGACAAGCGTATTATTCTGTGTGTATTTAAAGGAAACTCAGCCTTAAAAACCGTCCATAAGAAATATTGGCTAAACAAAATAACCCCGGAGAACAGAAACCATACCCTACTATTATTAGAAGAGGTAGGAGAGCCATTGTGGTCTTCCTATACGAATAATAGGAATATCAAATTTTTTTTCAATATAAGGATTGTTTATTTGTAAATGTGATCCCGCAGGTTTCTACACTGGGACCTTTTCTATTTAAATTAAACAAATCAGGCATGCATCTTTGTGTGAATAAATGTAGTATCCATATCTACGCGGACGATACCGAAATACACCATTCCTTCGACTTCCATACGTACAAACAAGTACAAGATGTCACTAAAGACCTAGATAACGTTGCTCGTCAGCACTCATTATTAATACATCCTGCTAAGTCTCCTACATTGATTTCTGGTAGTAAAAATCTGAAACATAAATTGAAGACAGATGTTAGGTTACACATATTCAATGATATTATACCAGTCAAAGACGAAGCAAAAAGTTTAAGTATCGTTGAACTGACATGAAGCATCTTATTATTGTTATTATTATTTATAAGTCATAAAGATATAATATTTTCAGGGAGTCTTTTGCATTGTTTGGGTGTGTAGGAATATTAAAACTTTATATATTTTTTACACTTTCAAAATAGAAAAAAAATAGGAGAATATTTGGACCACTTTAGTAAATATACAAATCAGAATAAAGCAGCACTGGTCAAAATGATAACAGATTGCAGACCAATGAGGAGTAGATCCAGAGGAAGGTCCACCAACTAAATGTCAATGATTTTAAATTAACAAACATGGCAATTTGGATAAGTTAGATTAAGGATAGAAAGTAGTGGTGAGGAATAGTCATTGCAGCGGTAACGCCCTACAAGTTATAAAGGAGAATGGAAGGAAAAAAGAAGGCAGTTTGATCGCGCATAACAGGCGGATATACAGACTGCAGCTATAAGCAGCATCAATTTACATGTAAGTGTACATTTTGTTATATTATTTTACATAATTGCAGGTCCTAGGCAGCGTAAGCAAGTGATTATGAATGAATTGTTGTATGGAGTTGCCTTAATTTTACATTTCCAAACAAGACCTAACTAATCAGGTTCATTGAGATATGAAAGTATTAAACGTACAATTGTCTCGATTGTAATGAAGAAAATATGATACAAAATAGTGATGGACAGAAGAACGCGCTGAAATATTTGGCAGCAATGACAGCCAGTAATGGAACAATATTGGCAAAACGTCAACAACAGAATAAATAAATAGAGACTTTTTTATATTTTTACTTTCAGTGCTAAGTATGTTTTTTCTACTACCATTTTTAAAATAATATTTATCGTAACCTGCGATCAAAATTGAGTGACATGATCTTATTCGATTTTCCGCGGGAGTGACATCCATGTGAAATAGTTTCTTAGCAAAATCAGTAGGTTTGTTGTCATTTGTAATTCAAATTTTCATTGTTTTCCTTACCGTATTTACTATTTTTCATAAAATTTGATAACTCGAAACTACATATTTACCCATACAGTATCACGTTTATTATGTACGACAATAATGGCAGTTATGTATTAACCGACAACTTATTTTTTTTAAATTAACGACGTACTTAATGTTACATTTTCAACAGTTTGTGCACCAAGGGATATAATATATAACTTAATTTTATTATCACATTATGTGTATATGTTACACACTAGAAAATAACCACATTAATCAATAATTCATATACCCTTGATGATGATTTTAATTAAGAACATAAGAGATCATTTTCAAAACCTACAAAAGTCGTTACAATGTACTATCATTCTGGATTGTACAAAAGTATGACGCTTAAATCATAGGAAAAATAGGCTTAGAAAAAACATATCTTCCTGAAAAAAATTAAATTAAAGAAAAAGTATTAAATTGTAATAATTAGTTTCACGACCTTTTAAATATGTGTGATTGGTTTTCGCCAGATTTATCAATTCCTATATTTATCATATTAGACGTTAGCAGGTCAGATACATCGTAGTTTCGTAAAACCACAGAACGTAAATATTTCATTGTTGTTTCTTTAGTCGCGGGCAGGAGTGTCTAGGGTTTTTAATTGCAAAAATCAATTAAAACTTAAAATCAAGTTGATTGACATTTATTATTTACTTGACAGATGAATGACAAATGCAGCCCCGATGTGGATCGACAACAGAAAAGTAATTTTGTAATATTTTGATTATTTGCTGTCGTAAAAGTATAGTATGAAACTCTATATATAAACCCGTTAGTCACTCATTTCATTAAACACTCGCTCCGCTACGCTTCGCTCGTGATTAATAAATCCTGTACTAAAATGAGGTTCATAAAACTTGATACATAATATATTATTATTACCAGCTTCTATTATACAACAGCCAATGTGCTCTACTTCTAATATCTTCGGTTTTTTAGGCTCGTAGCCTACAAATAAACTTTTTAAATATGTAAGTAGTATAGAAAATTTGGAGATATCTGCGTTTTTATAAATATTTAAACCACAACTTAACAGAATATTTGGAACACAAAGGCGATGGCTTTTTAAAATAAGCTATCATTATATTTTCAGTGATATTCCCTATATTATTTTTTTTTACTTTGGTAAATATGCCGAGACTTTTTTGGAAGAATATTTTGTAAATTATCATCAGCTATTTTCCGAGTCTCTAGGGAGGGGAGAGGGTGCAATAATTTATTTCGTTCATTTTGTTGCTCATTTGAAATAATTTATTACATAGATCAGTCTAAGTTTTGAACTTAAAATGCATTATGTCACCGCCGGTATTCAAATATTTAAATATTGAAATTTAAATGTTTCAGATAGAATTTAGTGCAACCAACTTAAAAAAAATTAGATTTATAATATTTTTGAATAAAATATGTCTCTTATTCTTTGTCATTTTGAACTTTTAATACCTAAAATAAAAAAAAACAAAATAAAATATACGTTTTCTAAGATATTTTGCAAACTGGTACTTTAGAAAACTCGCCGCAAGCGCTCTACACTCACCTCGTTCGTAAAATTCATGTGACGTGAAACTTGTATTTTACTATATGATTATTACTCCTTGTGCAGTTTTTATTATGTGCCACTGTACGTACTTATATGGCATACACAACGACCAGGCATACAAATCCATCGACCATGTTTACACTGGTTAATGTATTGACACAGACAGCGTTGTGGAAAGAAAACACCACAGAACCATGGTTTTGTTGATACAAATGTACACATATAGGTATGTTATATGTGTATAGCCTACTGGAATCCGCATACCAGCGGTTTAAAATGAAGTCGCTAATTGTTGGTAAGACCAGAAGCCGCGCAACACTGTTGGCACAAGCAAAGTGATTGCTTTGTCGGCGTCCGATTAACAAAACGGTGCTGAAAGGTTAGGTTTTTCGTCTTCTCCATCTACTGCTTTTTATTCTTCTTCTCCGTTCTCTTTTTTGTGTGCACGTCACCGTGTGCCGGCTTATACAGCGGTGGTAGTAATAGCTGTAGGTCTTTCACAAATACATACAAGAGGGAAATGAACAAACAAGGGCCGCGGAATGGCAAGAGGGCCACTTAAAGTCTCACAAAAGAACTGACCACACCTCGATCAAAGCGATCGGACCGAAAACAACGCACGTCAACTTGTCAATCTCGTTCCCTTTGTCGGGATTTTGTTCTGCTCCGGGCATAAGCTTACATGATGGGTTGAAGATTTAATAAATATACCTGTTTTGTTGAGAATATGAAAACATAGGAGAAGGTCATAATACAGAGGGCAACTATGTGATTTTCGAAAAATATAAGTTCCCTACTTTTTTTAATATACACTCCGCAAAAAAATTAGGGAATCACATATTTATTTTTGAATTTTCTTTTCAAAATTTTATGTTCTTTAAGTAAGTAGTACATAAACATATTAAAAATAAAACAAAATGCAAAGGACAAACCAAACACCGCAACTTGAGAAACATAACAATTGAAAACGTAACACCAACGTAAAGAATTTAATTAACGAAAAGTTGAACAAATAATGAGGATTTCCGCCTGGGGCCCGTATTACGGCAGCCGTCCGCCTAGACGAAGACTCTATAAGTCCTCTGATGTAATCTTGACGCACCTGGTTCCATTCTTCTTCGTTCTAGCGTTGTTGGTGGAACTTGTCTGTTTCGTAGTGCCCACCCAGTGTGGTCCCAGACATGCTCTTTTGGATTCATGCCCGCGCTTCTAGCTGGCCACTCCAAAACACGTATGCCAACCTCATGTATGTCGGTAATTTTGTACAATGTTGGCGATGTGGCGGCGAGCGTTATCATGCATTAAACGGAAATTCGGATCCATGTAAAGTACAAATACAACCACAAATGGCTCTAAGATAATCCTAATGTACCTATCTGTGGTCGTTGAGCCATTATAAATAACCTCCAACTCTGTCTTAGCCTCAGAAGATACACCTCTTCATATCATAATCGAACCACCTCCGAAATTTGTTGTTTTCCAGACTAAAACGCTCACCATCTCGTCTATATAGTGGCAGACGTCTGTCTGAAGACAACAGGCAATACCTAGACTCGTCTCTGAACAGAACGTTAGCCCATTCTTCACCAGTCCAATTTTGATCATCTCTCCCAAATTGTAGTCTGTGAACTCGGTGTTCTGTAGTGAGTATGGGGCTTTTGGTCGGTATTCTTGCACGTATACCTTGTTCTTTAAGTCGGTTCATTACCCTCTTAGACGTAACATTTACACTTCGAACGGTAAACAGCGCGTTTTTTATGTCTTGCAGTGCAATGCCTTATCGCAAGGCTGTATGTCGTAAAAAGCGATCGCGTATGGCCGTAGTTGATCGCTTCCTACCTTGTCCTGGTCTCCTGTTATATTCTCCAGTTTCTCTATATCCGCGAACTAGTTTCGAAATTGTCGATTGTCGGACACCAGACACTCTAGCAACGTATCTTTGACTCCTAACATCGTTAATTAACGTAGTGGCTTGGACAATTTCTTCATGAATCAAATTACGTACATTGCGCATTGGGGGACCATCACACATAGGGGTATTTGACCCAGAAAGCTGATCAAAATTTGAAAAATAAATTTTTTTTTACAAATACTTATTTAGAAATTAATTAAAAGTAATTGCAAAATAAACTGCGTCTCTTTTTATGATGGATTCTACTGACCCAGGTATGTATCATGTAAATAGCCTTTGTTTTGCAATACCGTCGAAAATTTAATTAAAAATACTGTTAATTTACATACTGTGAAATAATGCAAATAATATCATCAATTGAGTTTAAAGAAAAGTGATTTTGTTATACTTCAGGGTGTGCCCGTGTTAATTTTTTCACTTTGTTTATTAAAATAATAATCCAATTTTTATGGTATGTAGAAATCGGTGGACGGTAAAGTTTGCAATGCGACAACACAAATCACATCGACAATGAAGTGCTATATTTGTAAGGCGACCTCTCAAGACTTCAGTAATTTAATAGAGACAAAAGAAGTTGACATTCACAACCTGAAATTCAGCTTGTCCATATTACGCGCCCGAATACGATTTTTTTGAAACATTACTCCATTTGTCTAAAATATCAATACAAAAAGGGCAAGTTAGATTAAAGGCAGAGAAAGAATTGATACAAAATAGAAAGAGAAAAATCCAAGAAAAATTTAAAAGAGAACTTGGCCTCATTGTCGATGTGCCCAAATCTGGTTACGGTTGCAGCAATTATGGCAAAACTAGTCGCAGATTTTTCAAAAACGCTAAAGTGTCTTCCGAAATAACAGGTGTCGACCAACATTTAATTCAAAGGTTCAGAGTTATTTTAGAAGTAATATCTAGTAGATATAAAATAAATACCGAACAACTTTCTGAATACTGTAGTGATACCGCCAAATTGTATGTAGAGCTGTATTTGTGGCACCCGATGTCTCCGACTGTTCACAAGATATTAATTCATGCACCCCTTGTAGTGCAACTTGCTTTGTTACAAAATGGAACATTGTCAGAAGGAACAGCTGAGGCCAGGAATAAGCACTTTCGGCACCATCGTTAACATTTGTCACGGAAGTTTTCTAGAGAGGATTCAAAATTCGACATATTAAACAGATTACCGTTCACCTCCAATCCGTATATGAGCAGCATATGACAAAAAATGACGAAAAGATCAAAATCTTTTAGCAAAGAAGCCCTGACGATGCTACTTCCACCAGAAGTAGAAAATGTAAGTAAAGACACCGAAGGGACAGATACTGCAGACATCAGTGACATCCCAGATGAAGAAGGTGGGGAATGGTTATCAGATTAAATAATATGTGGGTCATTTAAATAAATAATTTACAATTTTATTGCATCTATTTAATGTTTTTACTAATTTTTTTTTTATTATTTTTAGTTTATATAGTCATTCTCTTATTATAGTAGTGTTAATAAATTGTATTTATTTTTCGATATTTAGTTGAAGTAAACTATCTGAAAATTTCAAAATGATCATAAGTATACATGGATTTGGAGAGTTAACAAATCAAATAAACCAATAAAATAATTTTGTCTAACTTTTTGGGGCAAATGCCCCTATGTCATCTTTACCAAACCGGGCATGAAAATACGCGATAAATGGTAAATGAAAAAACTGTAGTTTCAAACTTACCCAATTTTTTAAAGAAATGAGAAGATGTAAAACACCTAAAGCTCACGAAATTAGAAACACAAAATTAACTTGAACTCAGTGAATGGCAATGTCATAAAACCAAAACAAACAAGCACTACTGCAGGATTTACTTTTCATAGATAATCTATAATTGTGTGTTATATAAAATACATATGAAATTTTGCAAATAATATCTCGTCCTGAAAAATAGCGTTAATGCCAAATGTTTTATATATGAAGAAATCTATAAATTGTAGAATGCTTTGTCCTATATTAAAGGTTTTGCAATTTAATTTTCAGTCATATCGTCACTCTAGTTGCTGGTCCAAAAACATATAATTCGTTGTAGGAACTGGAAATGAAGAAAAGGAACTGAAATATATATTTTATTCAGAGAAATTAAAGCGCCCACAAAGTAGCAAAGCAGAAAACCAGTAGATATTTTCTTGACCTTGGTATTTTAAGAATTTAATTTAGCTTAAGGATTTTTGAACAAAATTTAGTAAAGTTTTCCATCAATCTATTACTAAACAGAAGACAAAAGAACTCCATTTGTTATAGTTAGCAGTGACTTTGAAAATTATGAGCATAAACTAATCAACTTTAACAGAATATGAATTCGAAATTGTAGGTTATAGTGATATTTTATCATATTGGCAATGTTTATAGTTGCACGCATGCGTTATCATATGATTATAAAATTATGTTTAGTAAATATTAATTTTGTTCTCTTTAAGAACATATTTCATTGTTTTGCTTACCATGTGATTGCTACACATTTATCCGTGACTTGTGTTCTTATAACATATTGATATCGCTACAACCCATTTGAATGTAATCTGAAAAGAATGGTTTAACTACGGTTTATTAATATACACCGTAGTTAAGTGCAGTAAATATTCACTCTGTTCTCTGTAAGAACATATTTCATTGTCTTGCTTACCAATGTGATTGCTATACATTTAATTAATTTACCAACATGCGGTAGAAAACATCTGGTATAAGAATCCACTGAATAAATAAAACAAGCTGATGCCAGCATATATCAATTTGATGAATAACCACGAAAATTGCCTAGACAATAAAAACTATGATTATTAACAATACCACTGTTACACATTTAAAAATAAATAAATAAATAAATAAACACTCTGGAATAAGAATATTAAGGTTAACCTCTTGCAAAAATTGTAGTGTAACAGCTGGAATATTGTCTTGTTGAAATGTAGGAATAGGGGTCTGGATATATGGTAAAACTTCCATAACTTCGTAAATTTACCTTTGAGCATTTAAATAACGTCGAAGGAATGTTAAAGGAGCCCTATTTTCTATGCCAATTCCATCCCATACCATCAATCCTATAGTAAGAACAGTGGCACGTATACTAAGTTACTTATTACTAAGTAAAAGATATTAATGCGACGTATGTACATGTGTGACTTTTTCTCAGACACTAGCATTTTGAATCTGAGTTCTGTATATGATATCTAACAGGTAATTTATCACTTCTGTTTTAATAGCAGTCATCGATGAGACACTTAACTTGAATAAATATATGATGTTGGAAAAGGAACCAAACATTTAAGAGCTTCATCTACCAGTTCGGGTATTTTTGCACTCCTTTGACCCAAAAATGATCTGGTTTTTTTTGGAAAAGAAATTCTAGTATCATCATTCCATGACTTAACATTTCAGTAAGTTTTTCTGTCATGTTTGTTGGAATTTTAGTATGTTGAAAGGACTTGTCCAAAAAAGTATTCAGTATCCGTCTGTAATTGTTAAAACTGATATGAATTTCATTTGAAAAATGTTTACGAAGCTATTGTTTCAAATTACAGAAAGCAACTTGCACGTCTAACTGAACTTTATCAGAATTCCTATTGTCATTTAGCATTTGGCATTATTTCTTGTAATCTGACCACAAGACCAGATCGATGTCCTGTTATAGCTTTTGGCACTATCGAAACATATAACAACGCATTTCGCCCAGTCTATATCATATTTAGATAGATGTACATTGCGTAAAAGTATCAAATAACTTTTTGCCGGTGGTATTGGTCTCTAACAGAGTACAAAATAAAACATCTCCTGTATTACTATTGCTTGTGCTGTATCTTACGAATGCTATAAACCGGGCAGAGTTAGAATTTTCCCATCACCTCAACAGCTGCTGGTTATATTTTCAGCAATTACATGTCGCTTTCTTCTTTCGCAGGATGTTTGCTATTTAAATGGCGAAGTAACTTTGATGGCTTCATACTTTCTGTTGATAAGACTTCTCCGCACATTGCAGTTTACTGAAACTAACGGTAAACCTATATTTCAGATGTTCATCACTGTACAATCAGTTCTTCTTTGCATTCTTGTCTCATTGCGAAATCGATGGTTCTAACGATATTTTTAAAAATTAGTCGATATTTTGCGAAATAATGAATATTAAAGAACGAATATAACGGGTAAATTAACCTTAAATATTTAATATTACAGAGTACACAACTTGCAAATGATGCCCCACCCCCAAAAAGATCTAGTATTGTAGTGTCCATTCTTGATCATGCTGAAATTTTCGGAAAATAAAGAAGAAAAACTTGCGCTATTTGACCACAAGTGGCATAGGTAACAAGCACATATTCTACTTTGAATTTAATTGCGTGGTGTTGTTTCTTTTTCACAAAGAGAACTGGGTATTGTGAAAAACTGTTTGGGGAACTCTGCTATAAAATATTACAATCGAGTAACCAAACTCATCTAATAATATCAGAAAAAAATTAGCTTACATAACATTTTCTTTAAAAAAATTATTATTTACTAGGTGATACGTTTAATTTTCTCATACAGTACATAACTAACTTAAAATAGACACTTTTAATAAACATAAAGAATAATACTGGTCCAATATCGCTACCTTGAAGAACGCCAGCAGAACCTGCAATTTTTTCAGGTCGATAACCTAAATATAATATATATTGTTTCATATTTAATATGTAGACTTTAAAGAAACGCGATATTTTAAGTAAATTCATGACAGATTGACGTAAGTATTTCATAAAAGTATAAAATAAAATAAAAAAAATAAAGTCTTTGTTCTAGTTTCTACATGCATAAGCCTACCATTATTCTTGACCTACACTGTATATTCTCACTTTGGTATACATTTGACGCGACAACGGTTCTCAAATAATCTTCATCCTGTTTCTTTTCAACCAAGGGTGAAACCGTATTTGATTCGGAGTATTTACACAAAAGAACACGTCTAATGTGTACGTTTTCCAGCCAGTCGGTTCTCTATACCGAACTAAATCTGCTGTCACCGCAATGAATCGAAACACATTAGTCTTTATGAGCGCGGTTTTTTACACAGCCACCCAAAACACACTTAAACCGCTAAACCATACATTCACCATATCTCTTCCTTTCTTCAGTTCGGTCTTTCTCTTGTACATTCAACTCTTTTTGGTCTCTTTTGCGTTCAATTTTCCGATGCCAGTTGTTGCTGTTGTCCTTATATGTAGTACCTAGTTCGTCGCAATTTGATGAGGTCGCTGCTGAAGTTTTGGCCACAGTCGATTAGCTACCCCATTCAACACGGACGGGACATCATCTCTCCCCGAGCGGTAATCGCACTGGCGGTTCAGATAATAGCACCCTTGCAATTTATTGTTCCCCTAAGTAGCTGCTGTCGTCTTTTCTTGTGTTAGACGCCGCAGGTAATTTTGAGCTGAACCCCGTTTGTCGTGTCGAAGTGTTGATATTTTCGCATCTGTCTGCTTTAAGCTTATTACACGGATCGTTTGCCGAACTAAAGAGTTGATGATGAATAAATCCTTTTCGGTATTTTTCTCCCTTCTTTTTCCTATTCTCCTCTTTTTTTTTTGATGTGTTAGATATTCGTACTGGAGAAAGAAGATTTATCTGGGAAAGGTTATTGTAGTTTTATTGTTGGATTTCCTTTTAATTCTCTTTTAACATTTCTGGCAAGACACTTATTTGAATACTTACTTAATCACACTAACTATAAATTTTGAATTAAATATTAAACGATAATATTTTTCTGGTTGTGAGGCTTTTAATTTCTTGTTGTATTTCGCAGATTTAATGGTTTACAGTTATGCCATTAAATTGAAAAATTGTTGATTTAAATCTCCATCAGTGACGTAAACCAGCTAATAATAGACCGTTGTAAAAAATTACAGCAGATCTTAAGTAATTTTGTTGAGTTTGCTATTAAACCTTACTGCACCTTGGAACTTTCGAGCATTCACGTTCAGTGCTAAATACTAGTTAGTTAAACTCAAGCAAATGTTTATTTTGTTTCTCGTATAAACGTAGAACTATACATTTAGAAGTCTTTGATACCTAAACTTATGTAAGATTTAAAATATCTACTGTAATCAATTGATCTGAGCAAGTTAGAAAGAAAAATATTCTTCTTCTTTTCGCGTTATTGTGTGCCATTATTATTCATGGATTTTTACTAAAATTTTTGTTTTGTATCCAAATCCTTTCTGTCTTTCAGTCTCCAAAAGTAATTACTTTCTCTTCATATCTATTTGAGCTATATGCTTGTATCAGTTCCTCTTTATACAGTATGGCTATTTATAGGACTGAAAGTTTCAAGTGTTAGCATTACGAATAACATGTTTGAAGTGCCCCCCATTACATTGAACGCACAGTTCGTATCGTTCTCGCATAGTGATGACTATATCTGAAAATAGAGGCTATTGTATCTGTTGATCTGCAAAACATCCGATGATCATTTACAAATGGTGAGAGTACCTGAATCACTCAATGAAGTAAGGCCCTATAAATCCTCGTCCAGAAATTGCGGACCAAACGGTCACTTTTTTACTACGCAACGGTATTTCTTGCGCCTCTTCTAGTCGTTGAAGACCTAAAAATCTATTGCTACGCCTAATTACATAACCCGACAAATGAAAATGACATTCGTTATGTACCAGATGTTACTGATGAGATTGGGATTATCATATTGCAGAGCTAGGATTCTGACACAGTATTCAAGTCTTGAAGCATAATCACCCATTCTCAGTTGTCGGGTCATCTGAATAACGTATCAATATTTTCTGAAGAGTATCCACTGTCTTTTTCCGCGTAGCTCTACCTTTCCCTTGGTGTAGCACCTTTACTTTCATCTAATAAAGTCTTTTGCAAATTATACATTCTATACAAATTTATCAAACGTACAAAGGTACTTAAAACAAAATTTTGTTTGAAAATTGTTTCAAAATTCTGACCGGAAATAACACTTCTACTCTAATCGGATACCAGTTTCTTCAAATATCTCCTAAATTATATTTGCTGTACAGTTTTATTATTATACAAGAGTATTTAGAGTAGGATTTAGAGTAATATTTATATAAAAGAAATTTCAAAATTCGGAGCGGTAGGAAAATAGGTGAACCTTAGTTTGGAAAAACTTTTATATAAAAATTCGGAACGCATATAAGTATATGAACGACGTGTGATGCCCACAACTCATTGTCATATTTCTTCTCTCGCTTTATTTAGGTTAATTCGGTTTACTTTATTCACTATGTTACATTAATTTTTAGACAGATCTGTATACTCCGGAATTTTGTTTCCTTTATTTATATTCGTAGGATTATTGTTATGTTTCCTGACGTTTTGACGTTAGCAATTTTCGTTTGATTTATTTTTATCCATCACGTTATCATATTCAATAGTAATGCATTTCTATATTTTAATTTAAATACGAATTAGTATAATTATTTATTAGATTGTTCCGCCATCTGTTGGCAAGAACGGTCTTTAACGTTAAATAGATCTCTTTTCTTCGGCTCGTTACTGCAAATCATACTCAATTCAGGTATGTACAACTTTATTACGCTTGACCTATTTATTGTTCATCCAAGTGATACATCTGCAACCTTAATTGCGCTAGTTTCGTATTTTAGAATTTAGACAGTAATTAATTACTTTTTACTTTTCTTCTATCTTAAAGAATTTTCTTCTAATTTTTCCTCTCTGCCCTTGTAATTTGTAGACTTCCTTTTTATTTTCAAGTTTCTTCGATGTATTTGTACATGTTGGTAACAGTGTAATTCTATAGTTCTCGCTTTCTCCGTCGAGTGTGTTGTCGTAATAATTAGACGACTTTTCGTCCCATTTTGCCTGTTGCGGTTATCGATAAAAGAAGCAGATTGGTTTCGATCAATGTTCACTGTTAATTTTTGGTAAAATCATACCGATACCATACCGTAGTAATTACGCTGTTAGCGGATCCATTGAAGCAGTGACAGTGTTTTATAAACTGGTTTAATATATTGTTTTTTTCGACTTTATGTCGGTTGAATTTTTACGATGGAATTCCTTCAAATCTGGTAAGGTTCTTTTCTTAGTTTTCCGGCGTGTAGTAATGTTAAAATGTTTGTCGTTTTCCTTTGTCTTTTAGCTTCTTATTTTGCGTAGAAAACTCTCGTATATTCCGTTATAAGGACCGCAATTGAGAGCACATGGTGAACCTCAATCTTGAAACTTGAAATTTTTATACAATTGCCCTGGGAAAGAAAATTTATCTACCGATTTCGAAGTGCTAAGAATTTTGGTTGTTCTTGCACAAAGTTATTTTTCTTGGAATACCGATTAGAAGAGTTATTTCCAGTGTCCCTGTTCGTAGGAGTCAAACCACGTCTACTTGTTAATAAGATATGTCGTTATCGTTGCTTTTTGCCTAATTAATTGTGTGAAATCTGTAAGTACCGTTAGCTTAAATTGTAGTTTAATGTTATAATTAATTGCTATATATCATAAGGTTCATACTCTCTGAAATTTAATATTTCTCCCCAATGCCAATTTTGTGCTCGGAATTGCATTACGTGTTTTAATTGATTATAAGTTTTGCGTTGATCAGAGTTGTAGAACGTTATTTAAATTCGCACTGTTTCATGTAAGTCCTTTTAGAACCTATTTCGAATTCTTAAGCGATTAAGTTTACGAGGGTTATTGTAGAGTTGTCATTTAATTTGCCACTACTATTGTTAAGTTTAAGGGCCTTAAACCGAAATTTTATTATATTGTTTAAGTTAGTTTAAGTTAATTTTAAGTACATTGAAATTCATATACTGAGTGTTCACGATTTGACACATTCGTAAATCCTTTGGAAAGCTGAGATCTCCTGCTAACATAATTTATCAAACTTGTAACTGATAATCATATTACATGTACGATATACAGTGTGTCCAGAAGTAGGGACCTCTGTCAATTAATTTGCATTGTCACTTTTTTTCATTATTTAATAGATTAATACCTCTCATAACCTTACGTAATTTATTTGTCTTTTTATTGTTGTTCAGCTAACTTACCAATTTCACATTGTACATTTAAATTTTATAATTAGGCAACGGTTTAGAAGTATTAAATTGTTTGCTGTTTGGAATTTGTGGTTTTGTCTTGTCTTTTGTTTCCTGAGTATATAAACTGATTTTTCTCCTGAATTAAAGACCTTTTTGGTATAAGGAATATTACATATAAGGAGATGGCGTCCGTAAATTCATCAATCTGAGATTCTGTGTAAATCCACGCCCAAAAACAAATACGATTCAGTTAGGGGCAGTTTCCCTCTCCATCTTTATCATCTGTACGCAAGGTTAGTGACAGGTAAGGCATTCCTGAAGGCGTAAGCAACTTTCCGAAACTTTGGCCATTACTGTGCTCCCCGTATCGAAGGATGAATAATGTTTAGTTACCGTCTTTATTGATTTTAAAAATTAATATTTAATTTTAATTTTAACTTTGGAATGGCGTAGCAACTACATTTTTTTAATTAGTATATTACAATGTATGTAAGAGTAAATTATAAAAATAATTTCAGTTGATTTTCTACAGCAAAAAAATAAAGAAGTTTGTATTTATTGTACTTACAATTGTATAAATATCAATATATAGATGTATGGTATTACTGCTTGTCAAGTTGACTGAAGAAGTACACAACAATGTCATGCAATATCTCTTGATTCGCAAAACGAATTTACGCAAAAATTCTTTTAAAAGTCCAAATAAATCAAAATCCGAAGGGCCAAACCCAAACTATAAGGAGGATGTTGCAGAACGTTCCAAGTCTGCTGTGCAAATCACAGTTTGGTTTGATTGAAGTGTCTTACAATATTTCTTACTGCTAATAGCTATGTATGGTTCGCGAAATTTACATAGTGCTTGCTAGCTCATAACACGGCTGTCAGCATTGCGGACACATTGCGGACAGATAGTTGGATTTTAAATTTTTTCGTAACTGAGGAACTGGGTCTTTCCATATCATTAACTATTGCCTTGTCTCTGAGATAAACTGATCTTAGTATAGATGCCTTCGATGAAAGAATTCAATTCCTGGCTTTATTGGTTAAGATGTTTCAAAGCGTTTTTCACACCCAGTGAGCCGAAACCTTGAGGATGTTTAGGTAGCGTACGATTTCATGAAGACAGCACTTAGAAACATAATAATTTCACAAACTTTAATGCGACTATCTTTCCCAATCTCTGTGAAGTACTTGGTCTACCTCTTTTCTTCTTCTTACCATCATTAAGCCTTCTTTACATTTTTTCACAAAATATTGATTTCTTTTCTATTTAAAATATTCGGGTTGTACAAGCCCTGCGATTACACACGCCCATGTTTGTTTGCTTCTGGGAACGAAATTATGGACAACTCAACACACTCAATTTCCACTACTACTTGCATAAACGTGCCTCGTCATGACAATATAATATCGAATACCTCTTACAAAGCCTACGTAATGCATCTACAGTAAATTGAGTAAAAACAAAGCGTTTAATGGATTTGTTACTTTATCTCACCACTCAATGCATATAATGGGGGATAAGCATTGAAGTCTTCCAGAACACGTGATTCTAGTGTTATTAATATGAATTTCATAGGTAACATTAATATATATGATGACGACTGTATGGAAACAATGAACTTCTACACTAGTAACCGTTTCGATCGCAATACATTCACTTTTTCTCTTGCTACTCTAGACTACTCTAGTGGATGTGCCTGGAGCAGTGGATTCCATTAAGTCCACTGTTTGTTGTTGCGATAATATATCTACAAAATGTTGAAATTATCCATGCCGCACGTATGTCCGTATGTCACACATTTAATAAACTTTTGCTTGGAGAACGCTTGCTTCCCCAATAGAAAAATTCAATAATTCATCCAATTTGCAAAGTTCGCATCCTACCGGTTACAATGATCTTCGCCCACTTAGTATACTGCCGGTTTTATCTAAGATTTTGGAAAAGATCGTTCACAAGCAGGTGATGGAATATGCTGTGCCTTGTGGTATTATCCCTGATGTCCAATCTGGATTTCGCAAAGGACTTGGTACTGCATCGGCAGTTATCAGGGTGACTGAGGATCGGGGTTTTGGGACTGCATTGGTGCTTTTGGATTTTACAAAGGCATTTGATACAATTGATCACCAACTTATGGTATCTAAATTGAAATGTTATGGCTTTGATGCAGTTGCCTTAAAATTTTTTTCCTCATACCTGTATGATCGTA
Source organism: Amphimallon solstitiale (assembly GCA_963170755.1). Classification (NCBI taxonomy): domain Eukaryota; kingdom Metazoa; phylum Arthropoda; class Insecta; order Coleoptera; family Scarabaeidae; genus Amphimallon; species Amphimallon solstitiale. The sequence continues at coordinate 34,276,904 of OY720681.1, read as the reverse complement.
GGCAGAAAGTGGTAATTGAGCTATCTGAATTTGAAGATCTTGTTGTGCGTAGAGGTGTTCCACAGGGCAGCGTTTTGGGACCATTATTGTACATACTGTATACGGCTGATTTTGCAAAACAACTTCATAACTGTCATTGTATGTTCTATGCAAATGATATTCAAATTTACAGAACTCTTTCATCAGCTACTTCTGTGGAGGAGTTTCGTTTAATTTACGAGGATTTGGAAAGACTAAAAAACATAACTTACATATCAACCCTACCAAATCTTCATTGATAATTATCAATGAAAATTATAATTTTCGGTAATAACAAGTCCCTTGCATTTTCAAAATCTCTTAATCTTAGTGCTAGTGACTTGTTGCTGAAACCTGTAGGATCACCAAAGAATTTGGGACTCTATTCTGATACCTTTTTAAGATTTAAACCCCATATTAGTCAACTTTTAAGAAAAGCATACTCTTTAAAAATACTTTTCTCCAACAAGCACTGCATTGATTTTAATTTAAGAAAACTTCTGACGGATAGTTTAGTGTTATCTCCTTTCAACTACTGCGATCCTGTGTAAGTATCTGATAAACTACAGCTGATTAGGTGGCTGAATATGGAGAACCGTCGCAGATTGCATTATGCCGTTCTTGTGCACTCAGTGGTTACAACATCCTCTCCAGCTTACTTGTCTCTGAAATTGTTGAAGCATTATGAATTGCATAACATCAATACTACCTACCGGTACCATTTTGTTATTACGAGCCATCACATAATAATATTCAAGCGATCGTTCTCTTACACTGCTTCAACTACCTTCAATAAATTAAATGATTACTTCAAACTGTTACCTACTACTGCATTTGCACTAGCTTATAAGCAATCTCTACTTAGCATCTAATGCTGCGGATTTCTGGCATTGGTTTTTCAGCTGAGGCTCAGTTACTGTACAGTTATGTTATATTAGGTGTTTCATACATGTGCATATTTTTTGTTTTTTTTGTACTTATTGCTGTTACTGTTAAGGTAAAGTGTAAATAGCTTCGGCTAAACTTCGCCTTTATTATTAATAAAGACCTTATTATTATTATTATTATCTCACCACAATCAGACGACAAGAACTGATATATTATATGCCCAACATAAAAGGGAAACGGTAAAGGTATCAATATTTGAGGTAACAGATTTCAAAGGCTCCATTCAAGTAAAACATAATAATATATTCTTTCTTCCTTCAAAAACGTTAAAAACAATTATTACTTTCTCTTGAAAAATAGACTTAACCATTTTATTACTACGTTATTTCCATTTTATTTTGACTAGGCACATTCATCTGAACTATAAAGATCGTAAATAAACAATTATATTTCAAATATCACGGAAAATTTTTTACAAAAATAAATGAAAACCAGAAATATTTAAGGAACATAATTCAAAAACAAACAAAAAATAGGAAGTATATTTTTAGATTTTTAAAATATGTTGGTCCGAATAAGTTACCCTAACCTCTCATTCTATTTAGAAATTAAAACAAGTGAACGACGTTCGTACGTCAACCGAATCCGTGCTGACAACGGACCGTCACTTGAGGGACGACATCTGTTGAGAAATATGAGAAATTATCGCATCGCAAACATAATTTAAGTGGAGAGACGGTTTGTTTTGTTTGTCCTGTCACCAGGTAACATGAGTCGACTTGAAACCCTGCGGTCTGCCCCTAATTGACAGGGACAAGTCAACCAGCCGGATGTAATACCGGAGTCCCAGAACTGTCATCTCTTAAACAGAGGGAAGGAACACTTCGCTCTTCACTGTTCCACTAACGTTACGCTTTTGCCGACATAGGACCCGGTACCGGTACAGTGCACTTATTCGGTTAGAGTCCTTCGGTCTCCTTTAGTTTCTTCGCATTTTTTTATTATTATTTTCACTCTCTCGTGAGTTAAAAGGAGGATCTTTCTTTTTTCGCTTTGAAGACGAGGTCTACAACAGAGGTATAACAACGCATGAAGAGGGTTTTTCAAGCTGTCATACGGTAGCACATAAACGTTGACGGTGATCTGACACCGGAGATTATTAAAGGATGAGGTTTAGAAACCAGGGCCGTATTAGATTCAATATTGTTAAGTGTCTAGAATGTGCTAAAAAAAGATTTTATTACAATGAAGTATCTATTAAATAGAGAATACAAACAGATAGAATATAATCGAATTTCTTTAATATATTAATGAATAGTAGTGTGGCCAATATTTTTCATACCTTAGGAAGATACATATGCAATTATTTATACACTAGAGTAGTTATTGATCACTGCCAAAGTGGCAGTGATCAATAAACTACACATCAAAAATATTTACTATATTTCATAAACTTCTTATGATTGAATATTATTCTTGAGATGGTGTAAAGAAGAAGAAAGAAAATGGCCACTCTTTTTGGATATATAGAAAAAATTTTAAAGGATAATTCGAAATTTTGCAGTGACTGATGATAGTTTCAATATTCTCTCAAAACATTCTGTGAAACATGTCAATATCTCGAAAACCAGGCGGTAGATGGACAGTTGAAGTTATCGCAGATGTAGACGAGTAATGAGTTTTTTTGTAATATCACAGACTCAATAATTTTGCATATGCGTCTGGCGTACTGCAAGAAAGCAATTTCGGTCAACTTCTTTTTCTAATTTACATAAATGGCTTATACTCAGAAGCTTAATTGTGAAACGCCACATATTGCACATGACAAAAATAATTATCTGGTCTGATTGCATCCACATCCAGATGCATTTAACAAAATTCCTTTTATGGTATGGGTAATTGTCTGAATTTCAACATATTGTAACGAAACCAGCAGACATCCGAGCGACAATAAAAAGAGGTTGTAAATCATGTCGACGCGACTGCTAAACATTATAAAGCAATAAATCATCCATTTGCATCAATTTTGTTTATGTAGTGAAATTTCTTATTCGCCCAGCTGTCTACTGACCTATTGTCTCTAAGTCAGTCCAGTCCTCCAGACATGACCATGAAAGTAAAAGCGGAGTTCTAAAATGACCAGAATTCCAGAATATATACATATATAATAATAATTAATAATAGAAATAATATATTTTTATTAAATTTATTTATATTCATTTTAATGAATATAATATTACGCATTGCATCAATAACATTTTTAGATAATATTGTAACGAAACCAGCAGACATTCGAGCGACAATAAAAAAAGGACATAAATCATCTCGACGCGACTGGTAGGCATCATAAAGCAGTGAATCACGTGTGCTGCGGCGACGGAATGTCTGACGAATGTTCTACAGGCATCGAGAGAGAGATACGCGAATACTCCAGATGTATCGTATGTGTATATAAGGCGACTGGATCACCGATGGGGATTCATTGCGGATGAATTCGGGATTAAGAAGTAGCCGACGCGCGTAGAAATAAATATATAGAAATAAATAAATATAAGTCGTAGGGTAGAAATAAATAGTGGTAGCCAAAGAAATAAATAAATAGTGTCGTGTTATATAAATAGAAGTGTTACATAAATATACGGACAGAGATATTAGTAATAGAAATAAATACAAGTGTTAATTTATTAATAGTAGTTTAAGTGTGATACGTTAGTTTTATATTTTTATATTGTAATTAATTTTAAGTGTATAAATATACAGACTGTTTTAAATAAATAATTGCACGAGTTGTTTATTGCGAACCCGAAAACGTTACAATATATAAATGTGGTGTCGTGCCATAAGCGCGAAGTAAGACCATTATTGACTAGAATTATAGTATTAATATCAATTACAAAATTCTATTATTGGTGTCATGTTTCATAAAACATTAAAAACTGCTACCTGTGCATACGAAATGATTTATATCAACAACTTCTGCCCGATCACAATAATAAACACTGTTGCCAGAGTTTATGAAACATGCCTTGTTGATCAGATTTTTCCACAATTAAATCTTTTTTATCCATTCACCAAGATAGTCATTAACTAGCGATTCATTATTTGAGTGAAAATGTTGACAACAATATTCAATGTAATTTTCGATTTATATAAAGAATTAATCAAATAAATTACTCGCAGCTGTTCCACAAACTTGCCAGCAATGGTTTCGCACTGTCACTAATTGTTTTCATCACATTTGTCTAGTAGAGGCAACTAATTCTATTACAAAGGCCACAGATCGCAAAATTTCCATTTAACTTCTGGAGTTTTGCAGGGATTCATTATTGGACCCTTGTTATTCTTTGTCTATACGAATGATGTTCATGTTCTTAATGTATTTACCTACAAATATAATTAAATGCTCTCCAGACTTAGCTTAACAGTAGATGCACTAACTTTAAACTGCCCTCCAAATATATTTTCTTCAATGCGAATATTAAAGTTTTTACCTTTTTGACCAATATTTTAGTTTATATACACCTGATTAGTTTAAGGGATCTGTTTTTGTTTAAGCCTTATAGAGAACATTGGTGACTTTTGTATGTAGTTTAAAAACTATAAAAATAGAAGACAGCAAGAAGAAGAAACGCAACATTCAGAAAAAACGACGGGACTAAAGAAGAGACAAGAGGAGGAGTAAAGATCACTGGAAAACTAAAGGAAAGACGAAAAAAGGCTGAAATGGTGCGGCTCTCAGCATGTTATCAGCGCATGTATCCCTGTTCCGATAATGTCAAGCTACTTGCCTACACGATACATTGCATTATTTTAATTAGCTCAGAAAATTCTGTGTAAATCAATAAACCTCCAGATCGAACTTGGCAAGTTTTTATTAAAGATATGAATATTATAGAAACCTTTGAAAGCTTGTCAAGTTTGATCTAGTGGTAAATCAATTTACATAGAAATTTTTCTGTATTTATCAAAACAATGCAAGTAATGTGTAACCAAGTAACTTAGCATTTATTCCTATATTTCAGGTACTTTTTTATGATAATATAATACACATATGTTTTTAGTAGAATAGCTTTCTTTCCATGTGGATTTTACTAGTTTTTGCCTAATCTATATCCTTCTTGTTCTATAACTAAATCCTATTTGTATTCATGTAAGTATTTATGTATGTAGGTGATAAAACTATCCACAAATCTTAATCATTTTCTTATATTCTTGTGTTCTATTCTTTCCGTACGTTCGGGCTTTATAATTCACCATGAAAATCCACATCTAAACAGATTTAGACAAGTCAAGATTGCACTCAAAGTGGAAGATAAACAAATTTTATTTTGCGGATAGAATTTGTTATGCCCGTGCATCTGGACATAAAGCGGAACTTGCTACGTACTTTTACGCTTAACAATAGTATTCCTGCACCGAAATAAAATCCCCTATTTTAACTTTTATTTATAAAGCAGTCTTGTTTTCTGTATATATCCATATATTATAGTTTTGTCTCAGGAACGAATCGAATGAAGGTACCTCAATAATAAATGTTAAAACTTCGTTAATCCTCATATTCTTGAAACAGCATATTGTATGTCATGTCCTGGAATATTTTTTAAATCGCAAGTCTGTTCCTATCTTTTTCCCCAGTTTAGATTGAGGTTTTTTTTATGTATAATAGTTCATATATTTTTATGACCCATATTAATTAGTTTAATTGGCAGACACTTCCACTTTATTGCACTGAATATGATGAGTATAGGTATATGTGATTTATGGCTGTCTAAATCATTTATAATATACAGTTATTATGCTCATAAAAGAAATTCCCAGAATTGTATTCAGAAGTAGGTCAGATAAGATCGTAATTTATTATTCCATCATAAATCTGTCAAACCATTTGGCTAAACACATAACTACAATAAGACTTTCCTTTTATTTAGGAGATAGTGTTTAGTTCAGGCAAAAATAACAAAAAATATTTTTTCTATGGAAGTTATGGTGACTCCACCTAAAATATTTCAATTTTACAGGAGGGGGGGGGGGGTTACAGGAATATTTTAATTAAAGTAAAATAATTATTAAAGTTGTATAATGAAATTTTAAGAAAAGTAATTGATTGTGTTTAATCTTTTTAAGAAACAATTATATTTTTTAAAACTAGGAAATCAATTCAAAAAATTGTAATTTCTCTAAGATAAAGTATTTCTATCATTCTTTTGTAGCAAAAAGTTTGACGGTATATCAAGGTACGGCTGGTCAACTGTTGTGAATTTTAACAGCGAATAGAGAACAACGACCAACGGGAAGCGACAGTATTGTCGGATCCTTAAATGATCCTGTTCCACTTTCATCTCGTCGTATTTGTAGATAAACAACCACCAAGTATACTCAGAATCTTGCTCCTATAATCTCTGGGTATATGTTAAAATACACAAAACAAATTGTTGTAATAATTTTTAATTTTAATTAGTTAGAATTGTAAAATGTATTATATTTCTGTATTTAAAATGTATATTTTATGTACTTCTTAATATATATGTAGTAGCATTGTGTTCGGTTTTTAATCTCTAAAAAAGTAGTTCTTTTTATCAAAGGAATCAACAACATAAAAAATGTAAAGAGGCGTGTTTGTTTATGAAACATATTAATTAAATCTTTCAAGTCATGTGTTCTTCTTCTGTAGATTATCTGAAACTCTTAGTAGTGTTACATGCACTTTATTTAATAACAAGAATATCATCTATTATATAAATTTGCATACTAACAAAAATAAGTAACCCGAACAGTTTTTACTCCTGCTGTAAAATTTACAAAATGTTAATAATTTATATAAATAAGCTATTCGTATATTATAACATACCTAAGTAAGGACTATATACATATATATTATAAGAAAGATTATATCTGAGAAAGAATTCTTAATTTCCTCCCAGCCGTTATCAGTTTTTAATTCTACTTATATATTTAAAAGAGTAAAAACATAATTCTTATGAATTACATCTTTTCTAGACAGACAACCGCACAGACAACCACGAGCGAAAAATTTCTTTGAGCCTATCGAAAAAACAGGGACAGTCTTTATCGCTTCTCGTTGATCGTTGTTCTCTGGTAATATCGCCTAAATGGATAAACTTGCTAATTTACTATAGAACTATGAAGTGCTTACTGTTTTCTTTTTAAAAATCAGCACTCTGGTCTGCTTCAGATGTAGGTAATTTAAATACTTCAAATACCAGTGCTTCTTTTATCGTAAAGAAATAGTTTTCGTTGAAGTATTTGATTCTTGAATTATAATGTGCTTGGTTCGGTTCGGTGTACCTATTTATTTTTAATAGACAATTAATAATTAACTAAATATGCGGGCACGTTATAAAAATAATTTATTTATTGACTGACTTAATAAACCTCTTTTACTTAGTTGCCTAGGGCAGGCGGCGTCACTTCTCTCTCACAGCTGACTGACTTAAACTTCGCTGCGATCTTGACAGAACTGACGTACGCATCTGTGGGCGGATACTTCCTTGTTGATTTTGCAATTTGACAGTCTTGTATAACTTCAAGTATTTTAATTATAGAACAATAGTCATTAATATTTACAATCGGGGTTTGTTAATAGTGTCAATGACCATCAAAGTAGACTGTATAGCTACTTTGATGGTCATTGACACTATTAACAAACCCCGATTGTAAATATTTATTAGAAAGGAAAATATTACTAAATCAGGGTAAGTAATTCTTTTAATTGATTGTTGCTTCTCGATAGAAAATAGAAATTATAAAATTAGGCAAAACACACGTGTTAGACTTTAAGTCATTTCATTCAACATGTTTAAAGAGTAGACATAAATATTTATATACATATACCACAAATTTATTTCATCCATTGTAAAAGAAAATTACAAACTTAAAATTATTACTCTATAAAATCCCAATCAAAATATACGTGGTATTCTATATAACCTCCCTTGACATTCGGACATTTTAACGTATTGTCGGCTACATTTATGACCTTTCTGGAAATTTATTCTTAATGATTTTATTAAGATTAAACATCCAAAAATAACTGTACCCCGGAGTTTAAACATACACGATTTTAATAAACAAAATAAACATTTGATTGAATACATTGATTGATATGGATTTTTGCGTGCCTTAACTCGATTAACCTACGGAAGTAATTAACGAAATTCCGGTACCTGGATCGGAGTCTCGTCAATTAGAGTGACGGGCGGACATTAACATCTAGTGCCTTGACCAGAAATAAGTTAGGGCAGGAACGATCTACAGGTGAAAACCTGATGTTCAAAAAGGAATACCGTCCACCTCGGGATGGTTTGAAGGTTTGCAAGGGAAACAAGTGTTTGCATACAAATTTTGCGGTCTTTTATAGAGCCCGCCAAAATGCTCCCACCTGACTGTAAAAATCGTATACAACAAGTCCGTGCGCAAAACCTGCTAGGTATTTTTCCATTGTACACATGAAAAGTTTCTACAATTAAATACAATTTTAAACAAATTATCAAAAATACTAGGAAATATACGTCCAGGCGGTTAAACAAAATCATTAATTAGAAAACATAATAATAAAATGTTGTACATAGTTTAAATGATTAATTATTGACATTAAATATGTACAATAACGACATTTTTTATTTAATTATCGCTGCAGGTTCGTTACACAATGATTTTAAAATAACAATTGTTATTCAATAACGTTGCTTTTATATAATATGGGTATATTAACTAATAATAATTCATTTTCACTAACTTCTTTGAAGTCTGTTATGACAGCATAGAAAATTTCTTTAATTCGAAGATAATCCAAAACATAATTTTTTGCTTCACTTGAATAATAATCACTGGCATTCGTCAAAGAGAAAATTTATCTCCTCTTCATTAGAAGCAGTTCAAAAATAAATAATGCAACTAACATTACGATAATTGCTAGTGTCATCAATTGTATAAGGCATAAATAGTAGATTATTTAACAAGTAAAGAAAAGTGATGGTTTTCTAGCGAGTGAATCAAGTTTTCACCGAGCTAGAAAACTCACTTTTTTTACGCGTTGAACACGTAATTTTTTCGTGTACTTCACGAGAATTATAATTTTGAAAAATGAAAATTGTCAATTTCCTATTATCAAAGTAATCCGTGTCAAGAATTTGTTTACTTAGTGACAAAACATCACAACAAGTAAAATGAATCAATCAAGCAAAAATAATGAAAAAATTTTGCAATTGGTATCAGAAACGGAATCAGGTTTACTGCCTACAAAGTCTAGAGCAAAATACGAGCAAATTTACCAACAGTTTTGTCAATGGAGAAATGAAAACAATGTCGAAGGAGCAAATGATGAAGATACTCTAATTGCGTACTTTTGTGAAAAGGTTCGTTTTATGTATGAAATTTATTACAAGCACTAATTTTAAATATTCTTCCAGGTGAAAACTCTTAAATGCTCAACACTCCGGTGTTGAGCATTTAAGTAAACGAAAACATAGACATTTCTGCCTATAAAAAATTGTTGGCCTGAAACGTCAATATGACGGTTATGTACCAAAAAATCAAAAGCTCTGTCAATTGATAATGTAAAGGGTTTGTTAAACAATGCTCCTGATAACAGCTTTCTCCTTATGAAGGTAGTGATAATCGTTGCATTGCAAAGAGCCTGTCGGGCGGAAGAATTACGTCTCTTAAAAGTTGATGATGTAGAAGGTACCGGGCGTATTTTGGTGATTGCTTTACTCGTGTCGTCACAAAAACAAAAAAATTGTTGACGTTATTGTGAAGACACGCTTCACAATAACGTCGGAAACTGGTATAAATGGTATTGAGTTTTACAGGAAGCTTTAAATTTAAGACCGAAACATGTGGATCATCGTAGACTCTTTATATGTTATAAACAGGGCAAGTGCACTATGCAACCAATCGGTATAAACACCTTCTACAATATACCAAGGACAATTGCTGCGTATTTAGGGCTTCCGGATTCGAACACTTTCACAGGACATTCGATCGAAAACAAAGTGAAAATTTCAAATAGGATTTCCAGTAACTTAACTGAAGAGACTTCTGCACCGTCAACATCGACATCAGTTTCAGCCACATCAAGTGAAAAAATGAATAACTGAACTTTGGCAGTTTCTGAATTCAGGTCACTATTACTACTACTACTATTATAGTGATTATCTCAGAAATTACAAAAGATAGGTATAGGACATTGTTAACAAAAATGAAAGAGAATAAAAAAAGGAACAAAATTCCTCAATAAAAAACTGGGTGTTCTATTTAAAAAAAATAAGTTTTTGGTATGTGAACATTTGAGGAAGTAGGCTTTGAAGAAACAAAGTTTTTTGAGGTATTGTCGAGTGCAATTTTATCAAATGATGCAGAATTTTCTTGGCTACAAGCACCCCCAAAGTTAATGTTTTTACTTTTACAAACCATGTGAAAATGATTTTTTTCTGAACACGTGTTTTGGTCAAATATTTTAAAAAAAATTAAGAACTCAAAAACTATTGGCTCAATTTTGAAGAAGAAAAAACAGTTGAAAACAAAATTTAAAGCAGTATAAGAAAATCGAAAAATATATAGGGAGAGTCATTTAAAAAAATTAAGTTCCGTGCATTTCCTGTGAAACCGGAAGAGCATCAGAGCTAAAAGTATTTTTACAATATGCGCCACAAGCAACCATTGATCTTCCACTAATTATTTTTTCTTTTATTTAAAACGCAAATGAACAATCGAAGAAGCGGCTACTAATGACTCACCCTGTATAACTGGTGTGGAATAAAGAATATTGATGTAAGTTATTACAATTACAATATTTTCAAACAAAGGGTGCCCTTTGTTCTAATCCTTTTCTTTTTTGTTTGTTTTTAGTTTTATCGTGATAGCAATAATTATTATAATATTAATTATGTTGTTTTGTACTTGTTGCAATGCTGCAATTGCTAATGATCATACATGTGTCACATGCAGCGTCTGTAAGAAACCGTTCAGAGCTACATGCGTTGAGTTGTCGAGAACTAAAGTTAAGAAGATTAATGCGACTGATGGTTGATTCTGGTTGTATAAGATATGCCTAGAGTTTAGCAGTGATATATTGTCATTGAAATCTGCAATTGTTATGCTTCAGTATGAGATAAAAGTATGGAAAGCAACATCTTTGCCGTATATTCCCTCTTTAAAACTGAACGGGAGGTACTTGAGAGGGAACGCAGGCAGAATAACGTAATTATTCATGGTTCTCCTGAGGTTACGTGTGGATTCAAGAGAGACATTAGCCGTTGCGGATAAAAGTGCACTTAGGGCCAGTTGTACGAAAGATTGTTGAACGTTAGATCACTTGATCGGACGATCACCGCTGAACCCAGTTCAAGAAAAAGCGCGTTGTATGAACGATATCTCACATCGGTTCAACAGAACTCTTGATAATGTGTATTGGTAGCACTGGCATTCCCTTTAAACATGCGCGTTTAAGGAAAATTATTTCGCGCTTCTTTTAACGCGGTTTAATGTTTAGCTTCAATCTAATCTGAATCTAATTATAGTGGAATAGATAGAAATAAAAAGTGTCGCTATTAATTTTTAAGCAACATTGCAAAGGGTAAGTATATATGTCTTCTTAAAAAGTAGGTTTTAGAGGTATATTTTCATTTATAGCATAATATTAGTCAAGGTATACAGGAGTAGAGAAAGACATGGAGGAGATAATTGGTTCTCAATTTACTGGATTGCGTTCTGAATTTGATAAAGATGTGGCAATACGTATGTTAAATGCATATAATTCATATACCATTTTGTTACAAGTACCCATTCTTTACAGAATTTGTCCTACCAGAAGTATCGAATGAAGTTATAGTAATGAATACATTAAACAATTGTGAGTATTGTACGTAGATCTGTATTATTAATAAAATACATATATGTAAAATTGTAGCTACTCAGGAAGAATTTGTAGATAAAATGGATATAAATTCTAGTGAGAATGGTGAGTTAAACTACCTGTAAATGTTATGGACTTAGAATTCATTTTTTTCAGATGTAGTACCCACTCAGTAAGTATCAACTAGATAATCTTATAATAAATGCAATTTTTTTTTGTAATTAATAATTATGTAGTATTGTATTTATTATTTTTAGATTTTAAAAACCATATTTTCTGTTTTATTTTCAATTTCAAAATGTATGTAATGATTATTATTTTTTAAAATAAATAGCTGTAGTTGAATTTAGAAAGTAAAATGTGTATATTGTAGGTTATTGTACTATATTTTTGATCTTCACTGTGTATTGATCAATAAAAATCCATTTCGTTTAATAAATAATTTTATTTGTACTACAAACAATACTGTGCAAAATGATTACAAAATGCAGAGCTTGTGAAGTGTATAAGATTTATATAATTAAAATACAACCTTTGGAATCTATCGCCGTATTGGTCAGCGGATCAAATAAATTCGATTTTGCAGTAACAATTTAATTTATATTTAATAAAATTTCAAACTATTCATTTATTAACACATTCCTTATAACACTATTGACATTCTAGTAATTCTAAAAAGTCTTCATCATTTATTATTTCTTCGTAGGGATCCATCTCACAATATAATTAAATAAGACAGCACGAAGTTATAAATATTTATAACAGTCTTATGGACGGATGGTAACTGTCAACCTGTCTAACACACGTATAAGGTTATGTTTATCAGATCACGACGTTGATCTGCGCTTGAACGGTCCTCATCGGTCGTTCTGTTGAACGATATCTTGATCGCTCGTTCAAGACTGATCGAGCTTCGTACAATGCAATTCTTTGCCTTGAACCGGGTTCACCGTTGATCTTGTATTGAACGGCTTTCGTACAACTGGCCCTTAGAGGTATTTGGAGTGATCGGCGCGCGGCGTCGCTCTTGATGATTTTGCACCGGTTAGGTTGGGGAGATATGACCTATAAAGATAACTTCGCATAATGTATTTGCTAAATTGCATAGTAATAATTTGAAGGATTCTGATCGGTTGTCACACATTTTTCTGTCCGGTGACCAGACACCTTTTCAACTGAAACTATATGTCAAGTGTCAAGGATGAATTAATGACTCGCAAGGCTAATGATGAAGCGAGTATTAGAAAGTTAAAAATGATACTCCTGAAATAATGAGTACTTTAAACTACTTAAGCCCAACAGCAAAGTACCCACAAGCTTCTACTGTCAGAATGTGACGAGTCTTCGTAGCAAAACAAACTTGATATATAACGCTTCTATATCTGCTAACCATGACATTGTTTTATTATCCGAAACCTAGTTATGTGATTCAATTCATGATTCTGAACTGTTGAGTTTTGGGTGGTGTGGGGTCATGATTGCTATTTCCTGTAAAATTTGTTATGATGTTATTGAAACTACTTTTTTCAGAACAAATTTTCCTTTAGTTGATGTATTGATTTGTAAATTGCGTGTACCTTCCTTGACTTTCTTTCTTGTCATAGTTTATATTCCCCCAGATCTAGATATATTATATTATTATTATTAAACAAAGAACCAATTGGCTAAATAATCAGTAACGCAATATATACAGGGTGTTTCATCGGTTGGGGTATCGCGAATTAAAGTACCTAAATATAAAAATGTCGACTTCAAATTTTAACCACTTATAGAACTTTTAAACCGCTACCAGTAGGTTAGGTTGTTTTTGATAATATTATTTTATTTAATGCGTAAATAAAAAAAAACCTTCGTTCAAAAAATCAAAAGTACTCAGATTTTATTGAAATTCAGGTGTTAAAAAGATATGTCTATAAAATCAACTATGCAATTGAAACAAAAATTAAAACTTAATCAATTATTGAATATTTTACAATAATTTCAAAATTAAAGGCAAGACGTTGAAGAATTTATGGGTTTTTTATTACAGTGTTGTGTGTTGAGTTTATAATAAATTTTTATTTATTATCCGTCATAAATTTAAAAGGACTACCTGTTTGCGGACGTTGAAGAATTTATGGGTTTTTTATTACAGTGTTGTGTGTTGAGTTTATAATAAATTTTTATTTATTATCCGTCATAAATTTAAAAGGACTACCTGTTTGCGGACAGCACAATTAGAAAGTTAAGTACCATAAATCTGTCGTAAGAAAAACGACATTATTTAATATTGACTTTATTTGACAAACGGTTTCGTTTATAAAAATTCTGATTGTGAAGTTAATATGGGTGATATTTCCACGTATCACCATTCAAATTTGAACATTTTTTGAGCACTTTTAATTTTTGATAATACGTTTTTTTTTAATTTACGCATTAATTAAAATAATATTATCAAAAACAACCTAACCTGCTGGTAGCGGTTTAAAAGCTCTATAAGTGGTTAAAATTTGAAGTCGATATTTTTATATTTAGGCACTTTAATTCGCGATACCCCAACCGATGAAACACCCTGTACAATGGAATATGTAGATGTCAAAATTACATGAATGCAAATCATTGTGCATATTTTTATATTGCTGATTGAGTTGCCTTTGCGACAACAATACAGCTTATGTTCTCGTCAATTGTGCTTTAGATTTTACTGTTGCCACTGGAAAAAATTATTTTACTGCTGTTGGTTTAGGGAAACTGCATGGAATTCTGATTCTACCTCGTATATTATGTTAGTTCCAGAATTTGTCTGGGTTTGATCACATAAGTAATAATATAAGGCTAGTAGATTCTCCATTAATGAAAAAAAAAGGATATTTTGACCAAAATACGACAAAACACATTAGGTATTCATTAAGCGAGAATTTATGTAAAAAAGACGCTAAATCAAATTTAATATTTATAAAATATTGGATACCGAGCTAACATGTCAGTGTCAAGTAACATGATAAATTATCTCGACATATATGTAATTTGAAAGTTTATCTGCATTCAACAGAGCTGTTCATTCATCGTTATTTTATATATATTTCACTAGTCCTGTCTCTCTCATTTCCCATACATCTACGGACTGACAGTGATGTATGATCTAGTATAGGATGCACTTTATTCATTTCACGGGTTTAGAGACGGGGGACGACGCGTCGCTTAACGTCGGGACGCCTCGTCGGACGTCGTGACGCGTACGGCGTCACTCCCTGCTGACGGGTTGATTGATTGCGCCCGCTACATTTACTAAATAACGCAGTTTACTGCTTTATTATTGCGGCCGGGGAAAGTACATTTGTTCACTCGAACACTGACGGACGGCTCGCAAAATCGGCACGGCATCATCCACCAGTCACCACTGCCACCGCCACTACCACCAACCACCTCCAGCCATCAACCCCGGCGGCAACCAGTTCATTCATTTCGCGCACACTGTGAGGCCGGATGGCTGTTCATTTCTGTCATATTAATTTAGATACCTTTTAAAGAGATCCGTTGGTGGCGTTAATTTGTCAACTGGTCTACCACAATAGATATGATATTTTCCGTGCTTCCTGACCGTACCTACACATGTACGACTACGTGTGATGTGTAAATGATTGATTAAATTGAAGAATGTCACTCGGGAATAATGATAATTAAAAAGCTACATTCTTTGTTTTTACGGCGAAAGAGTCAGGGAATATTTTTTTTATTTTTGTTTGATAAACGAATTGTTTAGATGAAAAATATGTCCCATTTTGATAAAGAAATATTGTAATATATTATATATTGTTGCGTTTTCGGGTTCGCAATAAACAACTCGTGCAATTTATTTTATTTAAAACAGTCTGTATATTTATATACTTAAAATTATATAACAATATAAAAATATAAAACTAATGTATCACACTTAAACTACTATTAATAAATTAAAATTAACACTTGTATTTATTTCTATTACTAATATCTCTGTCCGTATTTATGTAACACTTCAATTTATATAACACGGCACTACTTATTTATTTCTTTGGCTACCACTATTTATTTCTTCGCACTCGAGACTACTTAAGGACTTTCTTTCCCGAAACTATTCCGCAATTACTTATCCCGCAATGAATGCGGCCGCCTTATATACACATGCGAAACATCTCGAAGCATTCGTGTAAAACTCCATACTTCTCTCGATGTCTGTAGAACATTCGTCTGACATTCTGTCGCCGCAGCACACGTGATTCACTGCTTTATGATGCCTACCAGTCGCGTCGAGATGATTTATTGCCCTTTTTTTTATTGTCGCTCGAATGTCTGCTGGTTTCGTTACAATATATACAGGATGTCTCTAAAAGGTGCGGAAAAAACGCTACCACACATTTCTGAGGGCGATCTAACCCAACTTACCTCAGTCCAAAAGTGGATGCACCATTGCATTGAATTGCCACAAGAATAACACCCAAATTACAGAAGCATATGTGTCCATATACGGAATGAATTTTTTATATCCAGATTACTCATAAACGGCTGCTCCAATCAACTCCTACCAGGTATACCTTTTCTAGGTAAAAAGCATTGGAGAATAAGAATTTTTATTTAAAAGTTAAATACAGTGTGTCTCAAAAAAGTTATTACGTTTTAAATGGATACAATATGCCGCAGGTGGCGCCCTCTACATTTTGCAATGAAAATGAGAGCAGATTTAAATTTTTTACCCCACGAAACCCCCCCTACCCAAATATTGTGACAATATACCAATTATTACAGAAATTATTTATAAAAAACTAAAACCAAATTGAACTTTTGACACTCTGTATCTCCGAAAGCATCCACTTTTGGACTGAGGTAAGTTGGGTTAGATCGTCATATTTTGCCCTCAGAAATGTGTGGTAGCGTTTTTTCCGCACCTTTTAGAGACACCCCAGTATATTATTTGATGGTGGCTCATTAAGAAAAACGATCAATAATCCATTATTTTCCTTATAACCTATTTATATAAGGAAAAATCTAAATAATTCAAAATTACAAAAAAAGAATTGTGAAATTAAAAAAAGTTATCCTTAATAGTACCCAGAAGGGCAACCAGGCTAGGTTATAATCAGGTCAGTTAGTCTTGAAGTCTTTCCGGTTTAACTAAAATTAAATATAATGAACTCTAATTTTCTGCCAAAGTATAATACAGTTAAAAGAAATTAACAAAATAAATTGAAGAAAACTATTCTAGAGTTAGCTGTAAGTAACTGGTCAAGCTACTTACAGGTAATTATAATAATAAGATATGGTGACCTTCAAGTGTGACAATATCTTGAATATCTCATAAGTATGTTTAGAGGTAAATGCATTTGTTAAATCTATATGATAAATTTAATATTTTACCAAACACGTACTAGGGATTTTCAAAATAATATAAGATTGAGCAATGCATCTCTTACATAAGCTTCATTGTACATATCTTACTTCTAATATATTAAATATGTACATTATTTTCAAGCTTAGGGTTTAGTACATTAGATAACAGATTTGCTTTAAATTAGTTGTAAACACTTACTTGTACATTAAAAATGTATGTGTATTCTTTCAGCCTTTTGGTGATGCAGTTACATTTTTCCAATTTCCAAATAAATATTTCTATGGTTGTGAATTAAAAGAAATGTTATATACACAATAAAATATAAAATACAAGTCACAATTGTACCTATAATTGTCATTTATTTCATCTCTATATTCAATATATCCGTGTAATTGAGAATTATGTTGTAGTGCCATGTTATGCAATGTACAACATGAATGTGTAAATTATGCGAGCTTCGTTTACAAGATGGTACAATATTGTGCGAAATTTGGAGAGATACTGATATATACTTTACAAAATAGCATTTGGCATTTGGATAATGTTGCACACAGACTTTAATTCAATTATTTAATAATCGAAGAGAATAACTATGGCTCCATGGAATGACCAACACCACCTGCATTGAATTATGTAGATTACATTATTAGTGACTTCATAAACTACCTATTAAATTATTTGTCCTGGCTGCTATCGATTAAACGACATACATTTCCAGTATCCCATTTTTTCATAAAAATTAACATAACATGGTTCTTTGATTTACAATTTGCTGGAGATTTTATCCACTCGGCAAATACCATTTATACATCACCACGTGACAGACCTCATAAATTATATGACTGATATTTGGCTAAACAAAACAAAGCTATAAGTACTAATATTATTCTGGTAACAGCCCGATAATATAAAAAATATCCAAAAACTTAATGTTGTTAAGACTTTTAACAAATATTTGATGTATACTGTATAGTTACATGCATTTCAAGAAACTTTCAAATGTTACTATATATTATTTTGTAGAATAGGTCTGTCCATTACATGGACAAGGCTATGAATGCCTAAACTTTTGCTTAAAATGCCTCTTAGGAATTTTCTTGATCATTAACTCTTTTCCTAGAATGCGCATATAAAATCTAAATTAACGAAAATAGAGAATATATTACACTGTATATATTTTAGATAGACGATATCCTACCTACATCTAACAATAATGCATAAAGTCATGTTCATATTTGCAAACAAGAACAATAATAAATATAAAATATGAATCTTTATTTATGCTCTTTATGACACTTCTACGTCACTAACCGTAAAAGTTAGGAATATCGTCATCGAAAACGTTATCTTATTGCTAGGTACTGGCTTCCGAGAATCAGAACCCACCCTTAATAAGTTATTTATGACATAAATTTTATATTGTCTTTGCTTAAAAATAATTTTAAATTTATTAGAATTTTCTTTCGTGGCTTTTCTTTACAAAAATTAAATTCCTTTTCTCTTTTTTTGTCTACCAGTAATCTTTCGTTATTCATATAACATAATATGAATATATTTACCTACTACACACTGCAATATTGGTTGCCTGATATTATGTGGTATACTTATCTACAAATTGATTTCTAAGATTAATTTATCTTTTGAGGTTCTTTATCGTTCTATATTTGACGTTTATTTTTAAGTGCTCGCGAATCATCTTAAAATACTTATACTAATTATAATCTTAAGAGTAAATAAATATTCTTTTTGTACTCGCTTATCAAAACCTGTCATTTCACGATTCGATTTGCGTGCGTAAAAAGTCACTTTAAGGCCCGGTTATAGTCGGTAAAAATTTCAACAGGTATGAAATTAGCTAGAATTCGAAATCTAATGCAATATAGATGTCGCTAAATGTACGGATTACACTAAAATTAAAATTTAGTTCGTTGCCATGGGGATGCAGACGAAAGTAAAGAAAACGATTTATTTACTGAATTGTAGAACGAACTGGATCGCGCAGGTAACATTATGAATGAATATCGGTCTTCTAAAATCTAAAGTAAGAGGGAGAATACGTTGCAAGTCGTATACCTCTCTTCCGTCCTACACATTATTGTAAGTGGATATAAAGCAGAGGTATGTGCTAAAGGGGTAATATAAGTGTGTAAATATTATTTATTCGGTCAGAAGAGAGATTTAAAATAAATAGAAAACACCATCGAATAATGTAAATTTCTTTAACACTCTAATATATTTTAAAAATGTTTTTTTTTTCTGATAGGCGCATATATTTCTATTTTCAACTACAAATATGTTCTCTACATTGCTTATTAGAAGTTTCCCTATATTTGTTGAGTTATATTGCTCATGATAAAATTTTATTATTTACCATATATTTTTTAGTTTATATGTAGTATTTTCTTGCTGTATTTCCTTCATCTAAAAAAATAAATTGTCCTACTTTTGAAATAAAGAATTAAAAAATATATATACGAATGAGCATTTCAAATTATACAAAATTGTTTGAAATAGTGTTATTTCATAGACCACATTTTAAGAATTTTTTATATAAAAATTATTCAAAATCCTATTATACCTACTTCTATTCTCTTAATAAATGTGTATATAATGCATACTTTGCGAGATATTCGAAAGAAAATGCAACTCACTAAGAGTAAAAGTGATACTTCCGGTCCAAATTTTGAAATTTTATTTAAATATTCCAAATCCAGCTCTAAATACTTTTGTACTCTTGATAAATATATATAGAATGAATTTACGACATATTTGCAAAAAGTCGCTATTCGATAAGAGTAAAAGTTTTACTTCCGGTGTAAATTTGGAAATTTTTTCGAGACAAAAGGTATTGAAAATTATGTTCTAAATACTTTTATACTCGTAACGCACCTGTCCAAAAAGCATGAATTGCGAAATATTAGCAAAAAACTGATTTTCGATAAGTAAAAGACCTACTTCCGGCAGGAATTCAAAAAACTTTCATAATAAAATTCTTCTCAAATTTAATTCAGAATACATATGAATTCTATATAAATTTGTTTAAACTTCGCTTTAGTTTTACTTCCGGTCCAAATTTGGAAATTTTTTTGATACAAAAGGTGTTGAAAATTAAGTTCTAAATACTTTTATACTCGTAACGTACCTGTCTAAAAAGCATGACTTGCGAAATATTGGCAAAAAACTGATTTTCGATAAGAAAAGGATCTACTTCCGGCAGGAATTTCAAAAAACTTTCATAATAAAATTCTTCTCAAATTTAATTCTGAATACATATGAATTCTTTATAAATTTGTTTAAACTTAGTAGTTGACGAAATATTGGCAAAATTCGATTTTTTCACTAAGTAAATTAATACTTCCTGTATGCCGATTTTACTGTAAATCTAATCAGATCTCAAGAGGGAGATTATACTCGTAATATTTCGAATTGATAGTTATACCGGTTTGATCGCTATCGTGGTCACACGCACACACACAAAGAGAGACATTTTTTAAAAACCATTTTACTTTCTTATACGTGGTATAAGAAAGTATTGTGATGACGAAAGTTTTCGACCTCGAGATTTTTGCAGATGTCCACGTTTTGAAGTCGCCTGACACCAAAAAAGTGGTTTTTGAAAGATGTCTGTTTCTCTCTCTCTCTCTCTCTCTCTCTCTCTCTCTCTCTCTCTCTCTCTCTCTCTCTCTCTCTCTCTCTCTCTCTCTCTCTCTCTCTGTGTGTGTGTGTGTGTGTGTGTGTGTGTGCGTGACGTGTACAACCTCCCTCTTGAGATCTGATTAGGTTTTCATATACCGGAAGTAGTAGTTTACTTCAGTGAAAAAATCGAATTTTGCCAATATTTTGTCAACTACTAAATTTAAACAAATTTATAAAGAATTCATATGTACTTAAAATTAAAATTGAGAACAACTTTATTTAAAAAGTTTTTCGAAATTGATATCGGAAGTAGGTCTTTTACTCTTATCAAAAATCAGTTTTGTGCAAATATTTCGCAAGTCATGCTTTTTAGACAGGTACGCTACCAATACAAAAGTATTTAGAACTTAATTTTCAATATCTTTTGTATAAAAACATTTTCAAAATTCGGACCGGAAGTATCACTTTCACTCTTATCGAATAGCGATTTTTTGCCAATATGTCGTAAATTATGCGTTCTATAAATATTTGTCAAGAGTACAAAAGTATTTTGAGTTGATTTTGAAATATTTTTTGTATAAATGAAATTTCAAAATTCGGACCGGAAGTAACACTTTTACTCTTAGCGAGTAGCACTTTCTTTCGAATATCTCGCAAAGTATGCATTCTATAGAGATTTATTAAGAGAACAGAAGTACTTATAATAGGATTCTAGATAATTTTTATATTAAAAAATTTAAAACTCTATAATTTGAAACGCTCATATTTGAAACGCTCATACGTATAAGAACGTCGTGTGGTGGCCACACCTCATTTTTTTTTTCGAATGTCTTGCAAAGTATTCATTCTATAGGGATTTATTAAGAGAATAGTAATAAGTATTTATAATACGATTTTGAATAATTTTTATATAAAAAAATTCTTAAAATTCTATAATTTGAAACTCTCATACGTATAAGAAAGTAATAAAATATACCTATCTATTCTTTAGTTGGATGCGGCTCAAAAAATAAAATATTCCTACACAAACTAATAAATTGTGCTACCCCTCAAGTTTAGTATAAAAGTATCAAATGTATTTGTAATATTTTAATAAGGAAAGGGTATATAGCTTTCTTTCTCCTTCCCACATTATTTTCTATTTCAAGGCCAACTGTATCTGCTACACCACATTTGGCCTTGACTATTTTATCTTGTGATGCTATCTATGAAATAATGTACAAACTATTAGGAAGCAGCGTTTTACAGAACGCCTATGTTTTTTATCATATGTATTTCATGCTTTTCAGGAAAATAAAAGCATATTTTTTATTTCTGTTTGCACTATCTTTTCGCAAAACATGCGTACATTATCCTAATGCTATCCTTATGCCCTTGGTTATATTTCTTGATTTTTAGAATTAGTTGATTACGATTTATAACAATTAATTGCTTTAGACTAATCACTACTTAATTATAAATCATTCCACTTTTTAAATTTTATTATTCATATTCTTATTTTTACAAAAAGCATGAAATAAGATTCTGGTACAAAATGGACTCGGTCGGTAACACTATAACCGGGCCTTAAACACGAGTGCTTAAAAGTAAAGTTGGTACTTCCTAGAACTTGATTAATTTAGTGACATTTTAAAATCATAAATCCCTAACCTTAATAATATGCTACCCAGTTCGTTGCTTTTCTATGAAAATAAAAGGAAATGAAATAGAAATTGTTATATTTAGAAGGTATGTAATTCAATGTCAGAACAGCAACAAATATATAAATTACCATTATTCATTCTTTTCAGTAATTGAAACGGAACAATTATTAAAAATGTTGATTGGGCAATTTTGACAAGCAGAGATTGATACCCCAGGGATTAACTGGTTTGTTTGAATTGATCTTGATTGCGAAGGTAGAGTAACGTAGATGATTTCCATCCACCATGCCTTTTAATTGAAAGCAAGTCACCTCCTTGGTTTGCCAACAATGTCGCTGAACTCCTTCGGAAACAGTGACCTGTGACGTTACTTGCGCTATCAAGCTGAAGGTACTCAGCTATTCGCATTGGAATTTTGCCAATTGTATTAAGACCAACAGGTGAAGAAACACACTTGCCATTGCGATATGTTAAAAAGAATCGCTGCTGGCTGTCCGGTCTTAAATTTGCATATTGCCGAATTAATGCAATGCATTCGGACTTAATGATTGCAAATGTACGGCTGTTACCTGTTTTAGTTTCTGGAATTGTTACGATAATTAAATTCGATTTAAATTCTATGTCTCGCAATGACATTTTGCAAAGTTCTTCACGTCGACACGCTCCAGAAATACCCAATATTAATACAGCCTATAAATGCATATAGTGTTGTATGGAATTTAAATATACGGAAATGACTTTACCTTCATTAGTAGGAACAAAGAATTTGGTGCTTCAACAATAAATTTAGTAATTTGTTCTTCGGTTAATACTGCTGATTTTTTAGGCTGATGTTGCTTCGTTATCTGTTTTAAAAACGCCATGAGTTTTGCATATTTAGATATATCCGTATTATCACATATTATTAAGCATGATTTTAACATAGAATAAGTGGACCATAATGATTTATTTGATTGTAAATTTTGAAAATAAACTAATAAACAGTTTTCAGAGTATTTTTGTATATTTTTAGATCTAGCGCAAGTTACGAATTTAGTATAAGTGTTTTTGATTTTATGGGTAATAAATTATCCACTGCAATATTGGCAGCTTCGCGAATTTCAGGCGGTGTACATTGCATTTCATTATCAGAATTCATGTTGTTGGTGAGGTTTTTATTTTGTATGGAATGTTTTGAATTTGATAATTTTAAATTAAATGTCACTTCAAATAATCAATACTGCCAACTTTTTTTAATTAATATAAAGAGATTAGTAGTGTGTCATAAACGATAACGTATTTAACAATATGTATTATTATTATAGTTCTCGTACAAAAAATATTGTACAAACTTCGTGCGTGAAACATTTCGCGAATTCGTGTCCATAAAGCGCTCGCCCACGGCTCGCGCTTTAAACTGGTCACTCATTCGCGAAATATGATTTCATGCACTTGGTTCGTAAATAACTATTTTTGACTTTTTTATATATACATATCATTCTTTGCTTTGAATTAATATAATCATTTTAATAAATTCTGATACGGTTTTCATTATTGTATATAATATTAGTACAATATATCCAAAATTTAAACACAAAATTGTTGTGTATCTTATTGGTTTGTTCTAACTTTACCTCTTGTTGTCTTTCACATATGCCATGTCGCCAAGCGAACGCGTCTTCCCATGAATAATGAACCAAACCAGCTGAAAAAAAAAGAAAAGAAACTCCAAACAATAATGAGAAAAAACTATTCGAGTGTGAACGCGTCACCGAAGTCATTAGCGAGAGAGAAAGAGGACCCCGGCTGGTGTCGGATCCCTTAACAACCTCCTTTCTCCTCCGCCAACACTTCCCATGTAACCTCTCTTACGCCGCCACCAGCGCATCTCGCGTTGACTGACTAAGATGAACAACTCTGTCATTTCTGATTTGGCCATCAATAATCCGCACTGAACACTGCTAGTGCCGAGAGGCGGACGTGGCAGAGTGTCAGACAGATGACGAACGAACCGACTAGAACGCCCCATTCCGACGGCAAAACCTCCGTGCGTGTGTGTAGATTTGGAAGTGTGTGCGCGAATGTTTGTCAGAGAATGAAGAACGACGAATGCCAGTCAGATAACTCGGTCATTAGGAGCCCCCATTTTTGTCATCCATCATCTTCTCCCCGGCGCTGATGTCGTGGATACAGATACCTACCTATTTTTCTGTTATATAAACGACGCCACGTCGGATCGTGATGCTTCCAGAAGTACAGGGGAATATGTCTTTTCTGCATGGACAGTTTGGGTTGCCATTTTTTTTGTTTTTGCTTCGAATTTGATTTTGGTCATTGAAAAAGATGTTCTATTTATTAAATTTATGTTGTGAGATACCAATTCCTATTTTTAATTTTACTTCATTCAAGATGTCTTATCAAATACAAAATAGGTAATAATGTGGTGGCCATTAAGTTATGCCTTTCAAAGGATATAATTTTGCTTTAGGCGTTTAATGGTGGACGTTTAAAATAATTAGATTTTGGTTGATATTCTAATTTTTAAAGAAAATCAAACACAATGTTGTTTTTCTTTTAGAGTATTTGAAAGAATAATTGCCACAAGGACTTCCTTAAAAGAAAACAAAGCACAATATTCTGCATTCGAATTCGAAGAGAGAAATGCAATCCGTATAGATAGCTTCTGATGTGGCATTCTGGCCCCACTGTTATTTATAATTTTTGTAAATGAGACATGTTTATATGCAGTTAACACCAGTCCTCTTCTAGAAAACGGTATAGATAATATTTTATTAAAGGTAATCGCTGAAGCTAAAGAATGATTAAATGCAACAAATTGAAATTTAGCCCCTATACCTAAGATGGCCGGCATGGACTTCACTTATAGCCTGCTCTATCCCCATGCTCAAA
Source organism: Amphimallon solstitiale (assembly GCA_963170755.1). Lineage (NCBI taxonomy): Eukaryota > Metazoa > Arthropoda > Insecta > Coleoptera > Scarabaeidae > Amphimallon > Amphimallon solstitiale. The sequence goes on along the minus strand of OY720681.1, from coordinate 34,251,610 downwards.
TCCTTTAATTTATTTCTTATGAAGTCATTGGAAGATATTAGTGTATACTACACAAGTGAAAAATAAAGAAGATTTGGGAAATCGGATAATTAATGGATGCCCCAACGTGTTGGTTATGTCAAATATTAGCATGTATAGATAGCAAGAAAATTTAATATGAAATTGTGGACGAACATGAGCTCTGCAATATAAAAATATCTTCATTTATACAGTGTTTAAAACCACAAACCAACACAAACCTATATTTTTTTAATATTATGCATGTTTATGATAGCCTTTTAAGAGCTAATCAAACTGATGTCATTTTGTACTAGTCGATTTTCAACTCTTTCTGAGATATGATGATCTTTCGACAAAAATTGTATAACCCTTAAAGTTGCTATGAAATAACGATTAATGATAAAATACCTATATTATGGCTCAATGTATTGAAATGATAAAGATATCATTAATTTAATGTTCATTATGTTCATCATATTTCTACGTAGGTTCTTTAGAAGTACATATTATTTCCTTAAATTACAAAATCTTAAAAAAAGAGAAATGGAACCCCTGGTATATTTATTGTAATAGATTGTTTATTAAACTCAGTTACGAGTTATATTTAAAAATGTTAGTTGCCATGACTTGCATAATATACCTTAGACTTTAGAGTATTCGAAAGAACTTGCTTATATTTTCTATTTAGAAATATAAAACTTTCACTAAAATTTAAGAATGCATTATCTCTCAAGCTTCAAAATTCATGAATTAACAATACATTGAGAATATTGTATTTGCTGTGTGTACATTTATAATTTTACTTGCAAGAGTTATTGTCATTACAAGTACATGATCGTAACTGGCGCAAAAAATATACAGTTTCTAATTTTAATTAAGAAAGTATAGCAAATATTTACTTTCTCGACGAAAAATTGAAAGGGATTAATATAAGCGATAATCTCCTAGTGCGAATCCCTGATGTTGTTATATAGAATGGACAGCAAGCCTTAGAAATGTAATGGCAGCATTAACTACCATATGTTACTGATGAAGGATTTTGCTAGTTTGGAACTAATAAACGGCACCTTACCTAAGGCATATGCCTAAAATTAATTTCAAATTTCAAAATCATCATTTTTAAGATTAGATGAAATTAAAACTGATTTTGAAATTTCAGTCAGGGTTGCATTAAGCCAAACTGGGGAATACTTGCATGAATTTATATTTTGTGGTTGCAACAAGAATTGTCGCAAGAAAATATGTTTATATGTGAAAAAGAACGTTCTTTACAATATCAAATACCATGGCAGCAGTTCTTGCAGCAATATATAAGTTATACAATTAACGTATTTTTTTATAGTGCAGTAGTATAAGGAAGTATTGTGATAACAATGTTCAAAGTCGAGATTTTTGAAGATATCCACGTTTTGAAGTCCCGTCATACCGTGACTCTCTGTGTATGTTTGTCGGTGTGTGACCAAAATAGCGAGCAAACTGTTAGAGCTATCAATACCGAACTTTACATTTAAGAGTATAATCTTCCTATTGACATCTTGTGTGCTTTTCAGTAAAATCGGTAGACCGGAAGTAGTGTACTACAGGAAGAAATCAAAATTTACCAATATTAATAACTCATCAACACTAAGTCCATACAAATATCTAAGGAAATACATAAGCACTAAAAAGTGAATTTTAGAAATGTTTTAATTAAAAAGTTTTTTGAAATTCCTACCGCAAGTAGGTCTTTTTGTCAAAGATCTTGCAAATTATACGTTATTTAGAATACAAAAGTATTTAGTTGAGTTGGAATAATTTTTGTATATAAAATATTTCAGAATTTGGACCGGAAATAACAATTTACTGCAGGTTTTTGCGAATATCTCGCAAATTATTAATTCTAAATAGATTTGTTATAAGTACAAAAGTGTTTAAAGCTGAATTTGGAAATTTTTTTGTATAAAAGGTATTTTAAGATTTGGATCTGAAGTAATACTTCTACTCTTATCAAATAGCAGTTTATTGCAAATATCTCGCAAACTTTTCATTCTAAAGTAACAACTCTTAATAGCACTTTCTTGCAAATTATTTTCAAATCATCCATTCTAGAGTCATTTATTAAGGGAATTATAAAAAGTACTTTGACTAGATTTGGTATAATGTCTGTATAAAAAAAAATTCAAAATTCACTTTTGCTCAGTGGATTGTTTTATTAAGAAGATACAGACTTTAATACTTAATTTGGAACAACCTTTGTATAAATAATTTGGAACGCACAAACAATTAAGAAAGTCGTGTGGTGCTCACACATAATTTTTTAAATACATTTTCTTTACAAAAAAGTTTCGTTACGTTTCCAAATTATTGTTTTTTTTTTTCACTTTTCGGTCTGTAGAATTAGTAATTATAGAGTTAAATTGCTAGAACCAGCTTTGGACAAGTTATGACGTGAATCGTTGAAAATAGATGCATCTGGTATTGAATATGTGTGCTGTATCAACCGATTTCGCATATAGGTCTAAAATAAAGGATAACTTCACGTAATGAAATATCTCTACTAATTGATACGAAATAGGCCTTTCATTATTAATCGTTATTTCAGAGCAAATTTTTGAAACTTGTACAATTTTTTACGAAAAATTATCATATAAATAAATGTTTATTGCCCAACAGTTATACCCAATAATAAGGCAATTTACAATACACAATAGTACTTATATGATAGAAAAGTACAATAACTTACAAAAGAATCAGAACTTAATCTAGATGCACATCAATTAATATAAGGATAAAACGAAACCACGTAAGAAAAAATAAATGTATAGATCGGCAGCTAAACAACTTAAAGTATTATTCTGAATTCACTTGTAAAAGCTGCTTGAGGGAACAATTAAAAATATCATGTGGAAACTCTCTATATGGATAGACGTTATGCTGTTTATACCATAAGTATTTTAGGAATAGTCTCTGAACATTCTCCAATGAAAGTTTATGGGTTTCGTACTTCGGATTCCATACAAGTACAGCATGCTCCATTTTTTAGCGGACTAGAGTGAAATATAAAGTTTTGAGTGTTGAGATTTTGGTAAAAGATTTGGTATTGCGTAAGACTAAACCCAACATCCCACTAGCCGCAGCCACCACATCCTGCACGTGTTTATTGAATGTCAAAATGGAGTCGAAATAAGCACCCAAGTCACGGATACCATCACATCTGAAAATAAAAATGCAGTTGACAGTGTAGCTAAAATGTAGTGGTGACAGTTTCCGAGTGTAGGAGACGACCCTACATTTAGAAATGTTGAGGTCCAACTCATTAGTAATGCACCAATCATTGACAGTAAGCAAGTTTGACTGGTGCTCGTCACAATCTTTCAATGTACTTATAGATTTATATAACTTGACGTCGTCGGCAAACATTAAGATATTGCAGTGTATTTGCCCCACAAAATCATTGATGAACAAAAAAATAGGAGAATCCCAAGATTGGACCCCTGCGGCACACCAGAAGTAATCGGACAGGTGTCAGAAGCAAAACCATTATAAGACACAAAAGACTGCCGTTGTTGCAAGTAGGATTTAAAGAATCTTATTAGTGACGCACTAAAACCCAATCTCTCCAGCTTACCCATCATTATTCCATGATCAATACGATCAAATGCTTTAGTTAGATCTGTATAAATACGTCTACCTGGCCCTGTCTATCGACGACCTCTGTGGCTTGTTGAGCAAATATGCACATATTAGTTATAGTATATCTTCTGCCAGCGAATCCATGCTGTTCTGGAGCAATAAGGCTACTGACATGATGGTAGATGGCTCGATAGATGGTCGACTCAAAAACTTAAGCTATATTAGACAAAATTGATATGGGCCGATAATTTGCTACATCAGTTTTGTCGCCCTTTTTAAACACCAGACATATTCTGGCCAGGGTCCATACTTGGGGGAAAGTAGATGTTTCTAGTATTAAATTGAAAATTGATAACAGAGGTGCTACAAGTACTGTATCTCAACCCTTTAGTAGTAGACTAGGTATATAATCACAACCAGAACTTAGTGTGTCCCTGAGCGCCTTAATACTGGAAAGAACATTAGATTCGGAAAATGCATCAACGTGTATTGATGAAGTAGCGCCATACATCATATTATCAGAGGAAAACGGAGTCGAAGGGCAGTACACCTCGAGAAAATGCTGTGAGAACGTATTCACTATTGATTCAGGACTGTCAAATGAGCCACCATCAGCTGTGCATCCGACCTGGTATTATAGACTTCTTTCGGCGTGAATTTACGAAAGACCAAAATATTCTTGGGTTTTGGCAAATGGAATGCTCAACGCTTTCAATATGCCGCAGATACGCTCTCTTCACCTGACACTTAACCAGTCCACAAAAATGCTTGAAATTCTGAAGGTCACTTGGACGACGATGCCTTTTATACATCTTAAAGTATTTGTACTTTAACTTGATATTTTGGACAATTTCGCGGCTGTACCATCATATTTCAGAAACAGTTAGAAATCGACATATACAAGTTGTGGAAGTCATGTCTATCTTCAATTTTTCGCTATCTATATTATTAGATACCAATAGTAGATCTTACCGCTTAGCTGGGACGCCTGTGTAATAAGAAAGAACTCTAGTATTCTAGTGTCAACAAAGAGAGGATTGTAAATATGAATCACTTTTTCATCCTCGCTGTAAATCACTTTGACTATTTTATTAGGGAAATGTCATTTATCAAACACAGTTGTTATTTTCATAGCTTACTTTAATAATGTTAACTTTTGCATAGTACAGTGACTACGAAATCCGACATTTAATAACTCGAAAACGGTTTAAGATAACGGTATCACAAGGTATATTTCTGAAATAACAAAAAAATGAGGTGTGGCCACCACACGACTTTCTTATACGTATGAAAGTGTTACTTCCGGTCCGAATTTTGAAATTTCATTTATACAAAAAATATTCCAAATCTAACTCTAAATACTTTTGTACTCTTCATAAATATATATAGATTGCATAATTTACGACATATTTGCAAAAAATCGTTATTCGGTAACAGTAAAAGTGATACTTCCGGTCCAAATTTTGAAATTTTTTTTATACAAAAGATATTGGAAATTAAGTTCTAAATACTAATGAATTCTTTATAAATTAGTCTAAACTTAGTAGTTGACGAAATATTGGCAAAATTCGATTTTTTCACCGAAGTAAACTACTACTTCCGGTCGGCCGATTTTGCTTAAAATCTAATCAGTTCTCAAGAGGCAGATTATATTCGTAAATACAAAATGTGGAATTGATATCTGTAGCGGTTTGATCGCTATCGTGGTCACAGACAGACACACACACAGAGACATTCTTTAAAAACCACTTTTTTCGTATCAGGGGACCTCAAAACGTGGACATCTGCAAAAATCTCGAGGTCGAAAATTTTCATCATCACAATACTTCCTTATACTACGTATAAGAAAGTAAAAGACCATTATAAAAATTTAATAATGTACAGGGTAATCCATTTAAAAAACATATTTTTTTATACCGTTGAATCTGCACGCCACTGTATTTTTGATAGCATGCAAATAATATTCAGTCTCACCCGCACAACTTTTATTTGAAACATTTTTTTTTTATAATATGCAATAATAACGATGATGAAGGGTGGGTAATTTATAATGAATAACCCTGTACATCGCAAATAGATCGGCATACATTAAGTACAAATTAATAAATCCCGTTTATTAAAAGCCATATACATAATAACATATATTTACATCAACATTATAAAACACATAAAATGCAATTATATTTCGTAATTTATTAAAATTCACATGCAATAATGATATAACGAAAGTAGCATAATTGCCGATTCGAACGGGTTATAATTATTTTCGCAACATATCTCCAACAGAACGTAATTAACAATTAAACGTTGTATTTAATGAACATCCGACAGGTCGAAATGGATACCTACCAATTCATTTTTGCAATTCACGTCAACCTATGTATGTGTTATGGATCATGTTGGTATGTAATACACGGCGTGTATGTGTTTGTGTTTGTTGGGCCGTTTATACTGTTGAGAATTCATTATATCAACATTTAAATAATAATATTAATTGTAATTTGCGACTTCCTGTAACGCTACGTTAATTTTAATTTACAACTATTAATTACGGTGGTAAAAGGTGCGGTGATATTTTACTTTTTGCTAATTATTTTGCGGAACCGTCAGGTCATTTTTTCGCGTCGTTAATGGTGACCCCTAAATGAATGGATGTTGTATGTATGTCTTTACTTTAATACTTTGTTGATGGGCAGATAAGTGTATGTAGCGAAATGTATATATATTATATATAGAAATCAATTATATTCAATCACAAACATGTAATGCTGATTAATTCCACCACTTTTGCTAAAACATTCATGTTTCAGTCTATATCTCGAGACAGAATTAAATACAAGAACATAACAAGGAATTTAATTAGTTTTTTACATTGTTGATTATGCAACATTATATTGAATAATGTACGCAGATAAATATCAAATAGATGTTGTTTTATTCTTACATATAGCCAAAATATTAAATACAGTAATATTATTTGCATTCTTAAGTTTAAAAATACATAATATAATACAATCTGACATATATAAAACATACCTGAATATATTCAATTGTGTATATAAAACATTAATTTATGTGTTCTCTGTAAGTCAAAATAAAACAAGCAGTATTTATATTTAATAATATAATTTCACATATTCCAGTAAGCACGTATAAATCAACCCAGAAGTTATAACTTCACAAGTTTTTCTGTTAATAATTTACTGGAATCAGCCTTCATATCGTTTATTTATTCTACCTCGTGTTTTCTGAGTACCTAATTCTACAAATTCACCGATGAACTAAACTTGCACAAAACTGAATTCAATAAAAAACAACTTTGCATATGCTTTCATTAACATCATAGTTATAGATGTCAATTTAAATCAGAGGATATAATTATGTTTTCTGTTTATATGTCATTTCGTAAATTTCAAAATGGACATTTTGAGTTAACGCATGCGCAGAATAAGCAATGTGACCAATTCTATCTCTGTTAGTTGGGACGAAAAATTACAAATTATCTAGATACAACACACGCAATATAGTAGTATTATACCTATATATGGTTCCAGTTTGTTATTTGGGTTTAGCAAAGCGGAGCTATAAAATGTGTGTCCAGTGCAATATATAATAACATACTAAATGTATGAACCCAGTTTCTACTAATATTTATTATTTATCTAATTATTTATTTATTAATCCGTAAAGCTCTCGGTTTAAACCTGGGACAGTTTTTAAATTATTGTAGAATTTAAGAACTTAATTTTATATAAAGTACCCCTGACTGCCGATCCGCCTTATAATTTACCAATTAAACGCACTGACTTGTGTGTAGCTAACAATATGGTAAGATTTATTAAGTTGAATATTCTAAATCATAAGTGTTATCTTTTTAGTCAGACTTGAATTATTCAAAATATTTATTTATGCTATGAACGCTCTTCCTCTAACAAAATTTTATGTCACTCTTGTGCCAGTTTCGGGTGCTTTCTCGTAAGTAATTTAAACCATTCGTAGCTGGATATTCCGTCCTTAACCCTCATTATAACCATTCTTTTATGCAGTGGCGCAGTCAGAATTTTGTATTAGGGGGGGTTTTCAAAAAAAAAAAATATTAAGCGTATTAAAGCACCAAAATTTATAATAAAACTCAAAACGCAACGTACATATAAAGTATATTTAAAAAAAATAAACAAAAAAACCGTCATGTAGTGATAAACATGTAAAATACATTTACAAATATAAATGACAATAAAAAAATTGAGTATACTCATCAACTAAAAACAAGAGGCGAGAAATACATCAACATAGTAAATGTTATTAAAATTGATTTATAAGTTATACTAAAATAGCTAGACGGCGAGATTGCAGAGCTACGACATCAAGAACTTCATCTTCCAGAATAGAAATATCAGGATGTGTATACATCAAAGCTAGACCGTTTAATCTATCGTCCCCAGTAGAATTTCGCAAATAATTTTTTAGATATTTTAGGGATGAAAAAGATCTTTCACAAGAGCATGTGGTGACTGATAAAGTTGCCATTATAACTAAAAGTTCATAAATTGTGGGAAACAAATTTTTATCACTTCTTTCCAAAGCCTCAATCGCACTTTGTGGCTTTTCTGCTTTATTTATAATAAACTGGACCCAAAGTGTAACTTCTCCCATAGCACCAGAATCATCCAATTGATAAAATTCCAAAAGCTGATGGGTGGAATTTAAAATATCTTTAATGTCTAAATTATTATTATTGCATAAAAGTTTTTGCAAAGGTTCAAGAGTACTTTTGTGCTTAATAAATTTTGCATTTATTGCCTGTATTGTTTGGTCGAGAAACGGAATATAAATAACCCTGCGGTAATAATCTTCTGGCGATGAACTAGGAACATTGTTTCTGTGAGTTTGCCGATTAGTGGTTGGAGGTTGTAACATTGTAATGTCAAACTCGTCACAAATAGTTTTGGCCTCCTGATAAATATCTGAAAAAAATTTCTCGTCGTCTTGTCTCATTTTTTTAAAGATTCATTGACATTATCAGCTGACTCAAGAGCTAAACTCAGGTCCAAATTTGGGGTCTGTAGGTACTTGCTCAGTGGCAAAGTCAGTGAAAATACAGCTTTTATCACAAAAGTACATAAAAGAAAGCCACATTGACAAATTGCCGACGAAAGTAATTGAGCGTCAGTTGCCGTTTTTTAATCGGTCCATTTGGCAATCTCAAACAAGGCATTTATTATTGGTTTGAGAAGAGAAACGAATGCAGTCACGGCGTCATGTCTCTGAATCCATCTGGTGGGACATAATCTTTTAAGTTTTTCTATTTTTGGTTTTACGAGTAATTTACTGATCTCATTTTCCAGTACGCGTTGTTTCGATAGTACCCAGACAGTTTCGTACTTCTGCCACTGAACATTCATCAGAAAGTGTTAAATTAAAGCAGTGTGACGAACAATGAACGTAAAGGGCTTTGGGATAGCTCTGCCGAACAATGGCTTGTGCTCCACTAAGGGCACCACTCATTGCACTAGCTCCATCGTATCCTTGGCCAACAAGATTTTTTACGTCTAGCCCTAAATCTATCATGGCATTGCAGATGCTATTTGCTAAACCAGCGCCTGTACCATTAGAAACAGGAATAAACTGTAGAAATTCCTCCCTTATCATGCCATCTTCCACAAATCTTACACATAATGACATTTGAGTAGTACCACTTATGTCGGTGGTCTCGTCGCATAAAACTGAGAAGTATTTTGCAGCATTTACTTTGTCAACAAGCTTTTTTTAATAAAATCGAATTAAACGACGAGTTTATTTCGTTCTGTATTTGCCAGCTGATATGAGTTGCATTAGCACCTGCTGTGCTTAAGTGTTTAGCCAAAATTTGATCTCCTGCCTCGATTCGAAATTTGAGCAACGACCGAAAATTGCCCTCGCCTTTTACTGGAGGTTCATTTATATTAAGAGGTCCAGAGTCACGGTGACCTCGAAATGACTTTCCTAATCGAGCAAGATACATCGCAGTTTTAATTATGGGTTTTAGGCTTTCCCGATTACTAATTATTTGATCTTTTCGATGTTTGTCAACATTTTCAGTTTTTCTCATCATAATATCTAAAAAATTAGCTGCTCGTTCGAGACATTTCTTATGATACAAATGATTTTCATGATTTCTGAATTCTTCACTGGCGTCCTTTCATTTTTTAAACGGAGTTTTAACCAGTTTTCCGGCCTTACTGGCTTGTTGCCCGACAACAGTGGAAAATAACGAACAATACTTGCAGAACGCAGAATCTAAAGAAGGGCAGTAAACTAGCCACCTCCACTCATCAAGCCATTTTATCTGAAATTTTAAGTTTCTGGGCCCTGACGATGGATATTTAAAAGACAGATCCGGTGACCAAGGTTTTTCTAAAAGTGTCTGCTTTGTAATATCGTCGATTGTTTTTCCTACATACGACCTAAAATCAAGTACCCAATTGTCTTCGTGTAACTGTCGCTCACCAATATTTTTAGATGTTGAAGGCTCTTTTTCATTTGTTTTATTACTTTTTGAGCTAGTTAAATCTGACGTAACCTGAAAGAGAAAAATACTTTTGATTTTTACGTTTTATTTGACTTTTTATTTAGACTTTAGCCCGTATAATCCAAAAATATGTATTCAAAATATCGCAAAAGATCTTTTAAGGATTTTTAATCTAAAAGAAATTAATTATTTCAATTCAAAAACAGCATTAAAATCGGTAAATTTGTTTAAAAAATAACAGGCTGCGTTGAGAAAATGAAAAATGTTTGTGTATATCCATGAAATAAGTCTATTTGAAACTAAAATGCGACATTGATGCGTTCGTCCCGCGGCATTAGCGTCATATTCAAAAAATATACTTACACTAATATTGTTGCTCTGAGCAAACGAATCCAGTCCTGGGTTTCTTTATTAAAAATTTATCCATATTTCAGAAAATTCACCTCACAAGTCACACTAATGCTCACAATGTACTCCGCAAAGCAGTAAATCACAAAAAAAAACGCTACCGGCTATACCAGCAAGTAGAGATGGGCCAGAGAGGGGAAGTCGTTTCGATTTCACTCAGACTAGACCCACTCGTGTTTTGTCGGCTCTGGGGGAAACCGGTAGGTAATACGGCACCCGAGAGCCGACAAAACACGAGTCGGTCTAGTCCAAGTGAAATCGGAACGACTTCCCCTCTCTGGCCCATGTCTACCAGCAAGTGAAACTCAACTATACTAAAGCTCTAAAAGAAAATGTACAAGGCCCGTGTCCAAAATGTACTAATTTATTGGCTCTTGTACAGAATGCAATAAATTTAGAGAGCAGGACATGTAAATATGAAAAAAAGGGCAAACAATAAGTCTTTTATTTATAAACAATTTGTTTGGCTAGAAAAGTTTCAGCCGTTTTACTAATATGATTCCTGGTCCACAGTCCATTGTTGATAAAAAAAGCAATAAAATGCAATGTCTCTAGTCACCATACTTATATTATTATGTACCTAAAATTTTAAAAAAGGGGAAGTCATATATAAGTTATAACTCCAGAATCGACACGTTCGAACACTCAAGTAAAAAATATAGACCATTTTTTAACTACCAGGCAAATTTATGGATTTTTTACGATCCATTTATGTCCGAATGTCCACATCTGTTCCTGTTCTAATTGTAATGTTATGAAGGGATGCAAGATTTTCGTTTTCGTGGAATTCATAGGAATGTGTACATTTTTGTCCATCGATCGTTGTTTTGAAAGAAACCCCTTTTTTTACTGCTGTCCCCCACAGTAAAAAAATGACCGAGTATTTAGAAAATTAATATACTTCATGAGAATGAAAAATATCCTTAAAATGTACAGAAAAGTAAACTTGTAGACTTGTATAGAATACAGAAGAGTGCAAAATGTACCTGATTCGTACAATCGGTACGTCGGTATAATTGCACTAACTATAGCAATGACCTGTAATAACCGTTTAGTGGTAATGGCATGCTGTGGACGTGGCGTTTCGAAAACAATTAACATTGTTTGCCACTGTTGCCAAGATTTTTTTTAAACCAAAACACACATATATATTTTAAAAATCATCTGTATGTGTATCTGGCGGCCCCCCATCGCTGCGCCACTGCTTTTATGATTCTTAATACTAGTGAGGTCAATATTAACCCCAAAGTCTTCTAGCAAACAGGATAGTAAATTTTGACAATTTTTTTAAATTTATGACATGCAAAATTTATTAAACAAATTATTTTTTTTATATTATAATAAATTTTTAATAAATACTTCAAAAGACTGGAACACATTATTCTCGTAGCATTTTTATTTGGACTTTATTTTATATAATTCAATATATACAAGCAGACATATCCTAATTTATTTCTGAATTGTATATTTAAATGAGCTCTACATATTTCAAATTCTTACAAATCAGTTCACCCTTAATAATTTACTCTCTAAATAAGTATCTAACTTTAAAATCTTAGAAATGCCGAAATAAAGACGAAACTTAATACTTCTGCATTTAAAATTCCTTCCTTTACGTCTGAAAGAAACATCTGCGTGAAAAATCAACATCCTAACTTACATAATATATCCATAGACACGTACTAAGAGATTGACAGGTGATTTGGCTGTTTAGAAAATTGATCGACGGCAGTGGTGTAGGCGTTCTGATATTATTGGACGCCTGCACACGTTAATTGACAAGTGTGTCACGCCAAGTCGTTTATTTAGGCGACTGGCGGTGGCGTCGACTACACGGATGAGATGGTGTTTTGGTTCGATGCCAATTTCCCGTTAATCTATCTCTATTTGTCCGCCTCGACGCTCCCATCTACCAATTTCACCTAGCGCATAGAATTTGTTTTGCGGTAGACCGTACAGATTACGTATGTCTTTTTGGGGTCTAGAGATGGAACGTTTAGTCAACCTTTTCGGTGTGCATTTGATTCAGAATTATTCATGATTATCTGTTCCACGTATGGAAGATGTTTTAATTAATTAAGTGCATGTCGAATAATACCGAGTGGTTATATAAGCCGTAACCAAAACAAGATAATACTGTATTGAGGATACTCAGATATTGCATAATTCTCGTACCATTAGTAATACAGATCACACATTATTCAAACTTTTTTAATTAATTCTTAAATAAATTCTATTATTCAGTAACAAATCTTACTTAAAGGCAATTATATCTCAAATTCTCTAAGCTCTAAACAGGTACATTTTAACAAGCATTTGATACATTGAAAAGAACATTTGAATGATCACTATTACAATCAATCTTGAAATGATCCCGCAAAAGTAAGCAAATTCAATTAAGAGACCTACCAGGCAGGCCCGAACAAGGTTCTCTCGTAGAAGTTTCCCATACCCTAAAGAACTACAACGTAGACCCCACTATAGAAAAAGTCTCCAACTTCAACCCATTTTACCGACGGAAGATTCTACACAACATCCGTGTAACGACGAATAATCGTAATAATAATAATAATAATAATAATATACTTTATTCTATGTTGCAATAGAGCGTAGAATACGTCATACACATAAAGTTAAAAAAAAATAAAACAATATATAAGTATATAAACAAGTATATAAAAGCAAAAGTAAAAGTAAAAGCAGTCTTTAGACATCACATTCAAATTTTAAATTTACAGGCTCTTTAAAAAAGTCATCGATCTTGTACAAGGTTCTTGCAATTAAAATATTTTTAAGTGTATTTTTAAAACGTGTTTGTGGCAGTTCTCTAATCTTGGCTGGAAGATGATTATAAATCTTCATGCACTGATGCAGAACATTTTTCTGAATTTTTGTCAAGTGCGTTCGCGGTTGTGACAAAAACTTATGAGAGTTTCCTCTTGTGTTATGGCAGTGTGATAATTCATATTTTTTGAAAAATTTGAGATAGTTCTGCTTCACAAACAGTGCACAATCTAACACAAACATAGATGGCAATGTCAGTATATTGTTTGACTTGAAAATGTTGACACAGGAGTCACCTGGACGCACACCAAAAACCGATCTTATGCAGGCCTTCTGAAGGATAAAAAGTCTATCCGAGTCCACCGAGTTACCCCAGAATATCACGCCGTATTTAAGTCTAGAATACACATTAGAGTAGTAAACAGTCATCGCGGTGCCAACACCAACGTTTTTTGCCACCATTTTCAAAGCATAGCACGAGCTGCTTAGTCTACCAGCTAGACAATCCACATGCTGACGCCAAGACAAATGAGAGTCTATGGACCATCCCAGGAAAGGCGCACTCTCTACAGAAGTAAGCATATTTCCATTGTGTGACGTTTGCCAAGGTTCTTCAAAGTTGGTGAATTTTATGAAACTGGTCTTGTGTATATTAAGTTTTAAATTATGACTGGAGAACCACTCCTCCATATTTCCAAGTTGTGTTTTTAATTTATTGATACAATCTTTCTCACCAGCTGCCCGAGTCACAATGGAGTTGTCGTCGGCATACATAACAGCCAAGCTGTCTACAACGTCCGGGAAATCGTTGACATAGAGTATAAACAGCAACGGTCCCAGGATAGAACCTTGCGGAACCCCAAAGGAAACCCTGCGCCACTCCGAGCGAATTTCCTTCCCCGTATTATCATATGTTGCTACACATTGTTTCCTTCCCGCCAGATAGGACGCAATCCACTCTCGCGCCACCCCTCTGAAGCCAACCAATTCCAGTTTTTCCAATAAGACTCCATGATGAACTGTATCGAAAGCCCTAGATAGGTCTATTAGAGTACAAATTACGCTTTCTTGATTATTAATACCATCGTATATTTCCATTAGGAATTGGAACATAGCTCTTTTTGTTGATCGTCCCCTCACATAACCATTCTGGGTCGTGTTTAATAAATTGTTTTTGTCCAAAAACTTTACGATTCTTGTCAAGATTATTTTTTCAAAAATTTTTGAGATGTTTGATAGTAGGGCTATGGGTCGATAGTTTTCGAACTTCGATTTATCGCCCTTTTTGTATATAGGCCTAATAATGGAGTGCTTTAAGTCATCGGGGAATACTCCACTTTGAAAAGAAGTATTTATTAGATGCACAAGAGGAGGTGCTAGTTCTTCCGCGCAGTATTTCAATACAGAAATTGGAACTTCATCCAGTCCCGTCGCAGTACCATTATTGAGACTCTTTACTGTATTTACAACCTCATCATGTTCCGTTAAATGTAAAGCAAAAGTCATATTGAGTTTCTTGTTGTGTTGGACATGCGCTCTTGTTACTTTATTGTCCACAGTATTTATAAAATATTCATTCATATCTGTCAGCACCTGAATGTCGGTCCTTCTATTGTGCCGCAAGGCATCAATCTCAAAAGGTTTGTTGTTCGTTTTTCCTTGGATTTGATTTATGATTTCCCAAGTTTTCCTTATAGGGTTACTTGAATTTACTATACAATTAGCATAGGTTTTCCTTCTCGAATTGTCAATTTCACTTTTGAGATTACTGCAAAAGTTTTTGTAAAGTTTGAATTAAACCTTATTGATTTGATATATCAATTTTGCAAACTCACAGATGCTATAAACACTTTGTAATTTTCTAATCTTATATTACTCTGAAAGGTTAAAACTTGATATTCTGCCTACACAAATAAAATTGAGTATTGCTCTTCCAAACTATAATAACCAAACGGAGCCTTCAATCATTTAAACTTACCGATTAATCACATAAAACACAAAAGTGGTTTTTACAAAATGTCTCAGTGTGTGTGTGTATGTGTGTGGCCACGATAGCGCTCAAACCACTATAGGTATCAATTCCAAATTTTGTATTTACTGGTATAATCTCCCTCTTGAGATCTGATAAGATTTTCAGTAAAATCGGCAGACCGGAAGTAGTTGGTTACTTCAGTGAAAAAATTGAATTTTGCCAATATTTCGTCAACTACTAAGTTTAAACAAATTTATAAAGAATTCATATGTACTTAAAATTAAAATTGAAAACAATTTCATTAAAAAAGTGTTTCGAAACTCCTACCGGAAGTAGGTCTTTTACTCTTATCGAAAATCAGTTTTTTGCAATTATTTTGCAAGTCATGCCTTTGAGACAGGTACTTTACGAGCATAAAAGTATTTAGAGCTTAATTTTCAATACCTTTTGTATATAAAAAAAATTCAAAATTCGTACCGGAACTAACACTTTTACTCTTACCGAATAGCGATTTTTTGCAAATATGTCGTATATTATGCTTTCTATATATATTTACCAAGAGTACGAAAGTATTTAGAGTTGGATTTGGAATATTTTTTGTATAAATGAAATTTCAGCATTCGGAACGGAAGTAACACTTTTACTCTTAGCGAGTAGTACTTTCTTTCGAATATCTCGCAAAGTATGCATTCTATAGAGGTTTATCAGGAGAATAGAAGTATTTATAACAGGATTATGAATAATTTTCATTTAAAAAAAATATTGAAATTTTATAATTTGAAACTTTTATACGTATAAGAAAGGCGTGTGGTGGCCACACCTCATTTTTTAAATAAAGTCAATGAGACGACTTACTTAAATCGCATTATACTTTGCCTATCCTGAACAAGATCGGAATTTGCTCATTCATTTTATCACTAGTATACCCAATTTAGAACAAATAACCTTCCGTTTTTGAATACTGGACAATTCTATAAAGCTGTATTGATTACTAGAATTTTAATTTCACTTTAATACATCTTGCACGCATAATTTACACACTAGTTTTATGTGTTTATTCTATTATCAATAAATATCACTTTGTGCAACTTATATACGTCTATTGGTTATTCGACATCATAGTAGATTTCTAAGCTTAATAAATAAATAAATATCGTGTGCAATGAATCATCATATCCAAGTGAACATACGACTGTAACCATTGAGAGAGAGCCAATTGAGATCAAGTAAGGTGCATATAAGTGAACCATTGATGTGCATCCACATTGTTAATAAAAGCCTACAATATAAGTGAGATAAATAGATACACGTATATACTGAAAAATACAAGACTTACCGAATACTAAGCCCGCTTATATTACGCATACCAGCCAGACCTTCCCAGAGGCCTTGTGATAAGAACATTTTAAACAAATAATAGCCGGTGTTTAATTAAATATTGCTAAAACAAAATTTACTAAACGTACTATCGTCAACATGGGAAGAACATTAATTTTTAGTTTTAAATATAGTTGAAGATAGAATAATCACAAAGTCACAGATTTAGTAAGTGAATAATGAGTTACATAACCTTTAAGGGGCAATGCCATTATGAAAATATAGATATAATAATTTAAGTTTAAATATATTAAGAATTAAGAAATAAAAATAAACACAAAATAAATCTATGCATTCTACATTTTATAGAAAAGACAAGCACAAGGTATGGTTGGAATATACAAAAACAGAACCAAACTTCTCGCAAAGTGTTAGAATAGCATTAAACATTTTAAGAAATGGACCACTGTTCAAAAACAAAAATGTATTAAAAGTAAATAACCGAGAGAGAGAGAGTGATATTGAGAGATGGAACAATAAAAAGGGTGAATCATTTAAATGCCATAAAATTGTACGAGCAATGCTTGTGATGAAAACGTCAATTCAAATGAATAAAAATAGATTTTAAATTTGTACAATAATTTTAAATTTATTAGAGGATTTCATGATCATATTTATAAGAATAATAAATACCTAATACTTATATCTAAAAAAAGGATATATGGAAAGGTATTTCTCTATCTCGGACAATACATTAATACATTTTATGTATACACCAGATGTACAAATAGGATAAATTTTGAAATTTTGTATGCACAAATATAAAGAAGCGATAACATTAATATTGTCCGCAGTTATTTACAAATCGACATACTAGAAACAGAAAAAACCTGGAGAGAACTTGCAGGCGTGCTATGGAAGTGAGTAGTCCTTGCAATACGGTTTTGATGAAAAGGATTCCAGTAGTATATCATGTATTTCCAATTGCATCCAAGGAAGGCACCTATAAGAAGAAGTTGAGAATAACCTTAGTTAGTGGAAAGAGAAAATATGTAAACAGGGATATGAGAGGCGATATGTCCATATACAGATACAATGAAGGATGGCATTAAGAAAACAAGAACATACCCACCGAAGATGAAGGATGGAAAGTGTGTGTAAATCTCAGTAAACAATTATTGAGTGACGCCATTTCATATACATTTAACTGTCAAAGTGCGAAATATGTGCTTACGCGACTGGAAAAACTTGAAGGAGATAAAATGAATCAAACGATACCAACTTAGATGTTAGTTCAATAGACATAGCGCTGCGAATGCGTAGCTATCGTTTGTTTTAAGTTATATAAAGAGGTGGAACTAGATGCAGAGGGAGATGAAGCCGATCTTTTGAATTAATAAGACGTAAAAATTTTGAGATCGTTTGCGAATAATAGTAGTGGTTTTTGAAACACTACGTTAAATTTATATTAGTTTTGAATGATTTAGTTCATTTTGAATTCAAGTACTATTTTAATTTTGTTATTGTTAATTATTTGCAGCATTTAATAATTTCATTTTTTTTTAATGTTTCACAATATTAAATATATCAAAATGGAAGACATGAATAAAAAAGAATTTGATAATTTATATGAGGAAAATAAGTAAGTTTTGAAATAAATATACAGTTTTGAATAATTGATGATGTAAGACGTACTCCAAGAGTACTACGTGAAAATATTTACTTTTGGCAAGGCATTGAACATCATTAATTTTAAAATAAATATTGTTTCTAAACTGCATTGATTTTATTGTAATTGTGGGAAGATCGTTAATGGTGTTGAGGGCACTTGAAGTACTATGTGCAAATATTTGCTTCCTGTGTATCACTGGGCATTATTAACGATTGTTGTTGTCAAATTTAATTAAAATTTCAAGTAGAAAATACGAATAGACAGGAATATTCTTGATGGACAAGCGCCAATCTGTTGGGTGTACTATGTGCGAATATTTACATTCGGGGATTGGTATAGGTCATTTTCAAGATATTTTCTTCGTTGCATAGTTTTAGATCATCAAAGGCACTATGTGCGAATGTATGTCTTTGTTGAAATAAAAATTACCTTCGTATGGGAATTTTTTTTTTTTTGGAATGTATAAATAGTATTATATTAAAGGAAAAAATAGCAAAATAATATTTTCCTTGAATCGCAATAGAAAATAAAAAAAAAGAAATTATGTTTTACTATGTATTATAATTGTCAAGAAACATTCTTGACACAGCCACATGTTGTTAATAAAAAAAATTTGATGTTGTTTACTACAATAAAGATGAATATAAATGTTTTATAAAATTTGAAAAAAATGATTTTATTATTACCTTTATCCAAATAAAAGACTAAATAAGAAACACACCAGAGAAAAAGAGGAAAGATCACTGCTAGAACTCACAAGAATAAATTTAATGCGATTAGATTTATAAATTTATAGGTGAAGATTTTTAATGATATTTAATGCAATCTCAGCATTCATTGAATATTGTTGTAACCACAGCAATACGTTGATCCTCTAACCTTGTACACAATGAAGTGAGTGTGAGAGAACTAATATACAGGCGCGATCAAAATAATTAATTGATACAAAAATTCAAAAAACTTGTAAGAGAATCAAAGTCTAATGCTCAAGTTATAAATCTATTATTACAAATGCACAATATAATTATAATGTAAATATTGTAAAGTTCTGGGAGATGAATGATGGGCTAGTAAGACTGATCAATATATGTTTGAAAGCCCCACGAGTTGTGCGCTAAAATGTTATGGTTCGGGTTGTATCTGAATCAATGAATAATAAAGGTTTAATGAAAGGGCAGGAATTTGAAA
Organism: Amphimallon solstitiale; assembly: GCA_963170755.1. NCBI lineage: Eukaryota > Metazoa > Arthropoda > Insecta > Coleoptera > Scarabaeidae > Amphimallon > Amphimallon solstitiale. The sequence continues at coordinate 34,232,149 of OY720681.1, read as the reverse complement.
TATAAAATTGTTGAATTAAATGCAAGTGTTTACGTCGGAGTAACAGCGCAATAGAAAAATACATATAGATATTACAAAAAATTCATTTCCATATGCGAAAATACAGGTTGTTTACTTTATATGGTGGCCTAGCGTAATTAATATGTTGTTCACGTTATGCGGGGTTTCCGTTAAGCAATGTTTCGGGTATCGAGTGTCTACTGTATTAAGCTGAAACATCTTATTAAATGTTTTTATGACATCATTCAATAGTTATCTGTACGTCCTGCATGAATGTCTGCTGTACTTTCAATAATCAATACAGTTATAGGCTAAATTTTTGTCGGCTCTTTCTTTAGGTAATATATATCGATAGCTTCAGTTTCTACGCCACAAATGACGCGCTTCTGTCTGTCACTAACTGACGCTTGTGTTCATTCTTTACTTCGATCGTCATATGTTTTACAAGTTCATGTAGCTTTCTGTAAGCAGTAGCGCGTTTATGAGCGTTTTCCTCTACGTCGGCTTGCGCATCTATTTTAAAAGGCCGTTTTGAATTCTCTTTAAATTATCTACATAGGTTTTATTATGTAAAATTTCTTATTACAGATGAAAGATACTCTAATAAAATTACCAAAAAAATTTTTGAATAAAATAATATATAATAAATAAATTTAGCAATAAACATATAGGTAGTAATATATTTATTAAGTATATACGAGTCCTTCAAAACAAAAAATTCAATTTATAGATAATTCAATATGTCCTGCAATATTTTGTCATGGAAACCGCCACTACAAGAACTAAAATCTAAATCTATCAAAAAAGTAATTTAAAATTTTGCTTTTGACAGATAAACCATTAAAACAAATCTAAAATTGAATTAATCTTACACGGTTTTCTCTTTTTTTTCTTGACAAATAAATTAAGGTATAATAAATAACATTAATAGGTGTGTATTTTATGCAACTTATCATTATGTAATCAACGAAAATGACTATAATTATAATATTCATTTTTTAATATGTCAATTTTAATCATATTTTTGAGTGTTCGTAATTGGTTTTTCTTAGTAATATGATAAGTTGTGTAACTAATAGGCCTGTAATTAAGTGCACGATGTAATGGTTTAATTACGATGAAAGGTCATGTCAATCAAAGTGAGTTCTGAAAGACCCGCATGTAATGGATGACTTTGTATTTTATCGAACTATACTGTTTATACGTATCTATTAATAAGAAAATAGTTGGAAAATACCAACATATACGCCAAAATAACAATAATAAATTTAAATAATATAGGATATACAATTTAAATTATGTTGAATTACTATTTGGGGTAATACAATCTAGAAATTACTCAAAAAATTAAAGATTGATATAGGTAGATTAAGCAAAGAGAAATATAATTTCAAAGATACAGAAAAATCACAATAAAATTACATCAAAAGCAAATTTAACAAGTAAAAACCTGTAAATAGATTGGATCGATAATTGAGAAAAATGAAGGGAAATGTGGTGTGGGCACCACATGACTTTTTTATACATATTAGGAATTCAACTTTTTGTATAAAATTTGTACCAAATTAAGTTTCATTTCATCTTTAATAAACCTGGAAATAAAAAGTTTATTTCCGATCCAAATTTTAATTTTTTTTTTGATACAAAAATTATATACTTGTACTATTAATAAATTTATATAGAGTGCATAATTCTTAAGATATTTTATAATTCAACACTTTTACTCTTATTGAATAGCAGTTTTTTTTTTGCAAATACCTCGCAACGCATTCTATACATATTTATTTAGAGTTGGCTTTGGAGTAATTCTTGTATAAATAAAGTACAAGATTTGAACTAGAAGTAACACCTTTATTACATCCGACTCAAATTTGGAAATTTTAAGTAGGTACTTATACAACAATTGCTCTAAAACCAACTATAAATAAATCTAAATTTCGAAAAACCTTTTTTATTAAACTTTTCAGAAATTCACTTTTGAATGCGTTTGTGATTTTTGAAATTTGTTTAAACTTAGTATATAGTAATATAAAGTTTGGTATCTATAGCTTTAGCCGCTATTGTGTTCACACAGAGAGAGACAGCAATTTTTCGAAAATCTCTTTTGTATTAGGGACCGTAGAAATTGATAGATATAGCGGTTAGACCGCTATCGTGATCACACACACAGAGAGGGAGAGAAAAAGAGACTTTTTAAAAACACTTTTTCAGTATCAGTGGACTTCAAAACGTGGACATCTGCAAAAATCCCGAGGTCGAAAATATTCGTCATCATAATACTTCCTTATACGAAGTAATAAATGACGAAATAAATGCAAAATATTTAATATGATGAAAACCATATTTTCGATATAGGAAGAAATACCGAAACAGTGTATAGTTCAAAAAAGTAGTAACATATAGCAGGAAAACAGGGACTATATCAGAAAAACACAAAGTGACGAATAAATACAATGGAAATTCGGTTATAAAAAAAATAGGATTTAAAACAAAAAGGCATATTTATAAAATGAAGTAATCCAGACAAAATTTAGATTAAGGTACCTAATAAATACAAAAATAACATGCAGTCATATGCATGACAACAGAATGTTCAAAAAGTGGATGAAATGAAAAGAACAACAACAAAAAAGCCAAGATAAACATAAGACGATGGAACCAAAGAAGAGGAATCTAATAACTCACACTATATAGAAAAGTAAACATTCGATTCGAATACATTAGGATGGAGGATTCTAAGAAAATTGCTCCTAACTGTATAAAATATGAGCACAGAATTAAGGAAGCAAGAATCAATAGAAAATAGATTGAATCGAGTTACAATTTTGTCATATTAACACAAGTTTTGATTGCCACTGGTAATGGATTTTATGTTTAGCCATAATATTTAATGTCTTCTCAGAGTGAGTCAGTATTACGCTAATCCTAAACCTAAATTGTTAATTTTAACTTTTACCTAATTCATTCCAAATATTTCTGTATTTTTTTTATTCTACTAATTTAATTATCTTTATGTTAAAAAAAGCGAAATATCTAACATTTACTATGTAACTAATCTGCATGTTACAAATTGGAAACTAAAGCATAAAGTAACTTGAAAGCATATTTCTTTATTTGTTCTATCACCAGAGTCGTATGTAAATATTATTTTATAATTATATGATTAAGCTTGCATGCAGTTATAACACTGCCAATATGATAAAATAACATTAATAACCTGACATTTTAAATTCAAATCATATTATATCGATAATTTTTATTGTCTTTCTTGAGAAAGTACGCTTATAATGTCAAATTTGACAATTATGTTATATTCACTCAGGTGCAGAAATAGTAAAACGTTAAATTTTTCAAACAGCAAATGGTCGATTAGTCAATCAATTACAGACATAATTCTTCAAGAATTTCTATCAACAGTTTTAGACCTAAATGATGAATATAACATGAAAATTCCTATCCAAATTATAAAATCCATTTAATACATTTAGTGCAGAAATTAATTAATTTAACGCAATCTTTCTCATTTGACCTAGTACATAAATGTAGTTTAATCTGAGAAGGACAGAGATAGAGAGAATTGCGTGTAATCGGCCGGTCTAATTACACCTGTAAAAGAAAATAACAAAATAAAAGCAAAAAGAAGAAGAATAAAAGATATGCATATAAATTTCAATCTGAGATTCCTTTCCTCTTCCGCGTTATTACGTGAGCTGAAGAGAATTAGCAACTTCACCTGTAATTATGCGAAAAGAAAATTACATTGTTCACCTGTAATTAGCGGATATATGGGCGGAATTTCAAGGGATATTACATGGAGACGGGAGAAAAAGTAGTAATTCTTTATAATTGACCAAAATAATGAATAAATCATAATCTAGAATGGATTTAGAATGAAATCAATTAACAGTGTATACAGGTCTATCTTTAGCATAGTTTTACTTTGTAATAAGAATTAAGTCACTTGGTATATTCTTATTCTCTAAAATCAATGTAAAATTTTGAACTGTCAAGTTCAAAATTTGACATTGATTATTACCTGAAGAGAAACGCAGAAGCAGTTACAACCCTGAAGACGTCCTTTAGGATAGTGGTAGAAACGTCAATAGCAGAAAAAGAAATACCTAAAAGTAAGTACTCAACGACAACCGTAGGAACCTACGAGTTAGATTATGTGCCTTGCATTTTATTACATTTTAAATTCGTGAAGTGTAAATATAGATAATTAAAAAAACTTGTTCCAAATTAAGCTTTAAATGACTACGTGTTCTTTACTTTTAATTCATCGTATATACCCGCTCGTGCGCTTGGAATAAGCGCGCACGCGTAACTCTTGAGTTGATTTGGAGAGTGTTTAATTTTTCATTCGTAGTATTAAGTTATTGTCAAAATACACCGATTCCACATGCCGTTAACCATTTGACTAGTCGCATATTTGCTATTAAGCAGTTGTTACCTTATTAAATGGGGTAAGTAGCGAGAGTTAAATAAATTATTCAAAAATGAATAGCGAATTAGATCTTTTCTTAACAGATCTAATTAATTCGATTAAATTTAACGTATTTTCTCAAACTATAGATAAATTAGAAGACCCACAGTCGTTTGTGGACATTTTATTTGGTAAATGTCTTTTCTGTGTGATAAAATATTGAATCTTGTATTTTAACCTTAAATTAATTTTGAATACAAAATTATAAAAATCGCATTTTTTGACAAATATTATTCATTTTAGACGTCATTTCACATTTTCACGATGCCAAGACGTCATTTAAATAAAGAAACCTTTGATTTAATTGCGTTATTGCATCAGCGAGGGCAATCTGGAGCAGAAATTGACGCAATTTTTAATGTGTCTCCAAGTGTTGTTAGTGGGGCTCTAGCAAGATTCCAACAGACAGGCTCTGCAAGGAGAAGACCCGGTAGTGGTTCTGAGAGGTAAACAAATCAGAGACAAGACCGCTACATACGAATTCAGACAAGGATGAATCCGTTTAGATGTGCTGTACGGTTGCAAACACAGTTACGTGCCGCCACTGGAGTTAGAGTTTCGGATCAAACCATCAGAAACCGTCTGAGGTTTGGGAATGGATAGAAGAGCTTGGGTTAACCAACGACTAGCAGAAAATTTTCAATGGGAGCATACACCGATGAATCCAGATTCTGCTTATTTAGTGATAATCGTAGAGTAAGGATCTGGAGAACTCGAGGAGACTCTTATAGACGCGAGTTTACAAAAGCTGTGGTGCCTTTTGGCGGCGGTGGTATCATGGTGTGGGCGGGCATTAGTTTGACTGGACGTACGAACCTCCATCACTTTGAAAACAATCTCAATGGACACATATACAGAGATGACATTATTTAGCAATATGTGGTCGACTTTCGTGAGGCTGTGGATGAAAACATGGTTTTTATTGATGATAATACACGACCTCATCGTGCACAAATTGTAATGCAAGCAATAAATGACCTCCATATTAACCATCTACCTTTACCACCAACGTCTCCCGACTTGAATCCAATTGAGCACATTTGGGACAGACTTCAAGAACAGCTCAACGAACATAATCCACCCCCAGTTAACGTGCGGGAAATTTTACCGGTGTGTTGGAGAAGAGTGTCACAAGAACACATTAATAATTGCATTATGAGTATGCCCCGAAGATATACAGCTGTGAGAGATGTCCGTGGCAATTATACACGATATTAGGATTAATTGTTACAGAAAAATGTTTATTTTAGCTATTGATAAAAAAGTTGCTTATTTCATAATTGATCATTTCTTAGTAATCTAACGATTTTTCTGAATAAATATACTTGAAAATTTTAAATTGCTGTGTACAATTATGTATCTAATATAATACACTACAAATATTTACCCATATTTTCTAAAAAATATAAAAAAGTAAAAATTCCTTATTCATTTTTGAGTAGTTTAGTATTGTAAGAAAGTGAGGATCACTAATTACTTGAGGTTTGGGTACCCCTGAATTGGTCATTTTTTTCTATCTCTGATGTCTGATTACCATTACGAGGCACAAAAAATTAGCGATTATTTAGAGGATTTATGCTGCTACGTGAGCGGCCACATTGTTCCCATTCAGTATCTTCCGAATAGATTTTCTGTTGGAATATAAAAGAGAGCTTCTGTTTTGGAGTCTTGCTGCTCTCTAAGGTTATGTAAAGTCAGTTAATCATAATTTATTTAATGACCATATAATATATAGCTATTCCGTTCATTTGTATATTTGAGTGTTGGATCATTTTTTTGTTGTTGTTGTGAATTATCTAATCGTAATTAAAATATTCTTTGGTAATTTACTTTGCTTTACATAGAGTGGGTTGCTTTGTAAATAGATGAGGGTGTATTTGTCGTGTGTTGAATAGATTTAAACTTAATTTTTTTCTTTATCATCTGTAGTGATTCCTAAACAATTCAAATTTCTTACCTGTCATTTAACTGTAATGCATTGTAATATATAAAGTCTATAGTCTCTGAAAGATCAATTTTAATTTTAAATATTGCATATTGCCGTGATCCTTATAGTTTAAGTATTTTAAAATAGTTAGATAATTAAGCATTAGGATAAGAAAATAAATTTTTAGTTGTAAACATAGTCGCTAAAAATAATAATGAGTTGCATAACCTTTAAGGCGCAACATTATGATGAAAGGTATATAGTAATTTAAGATTAAAATAAATATATATGAAAAGGTATAGAAATAAACACAAAAATAAATTCATGTATTCTATATAAATAGAAAAGATGAGCACAAGGTGTGTTTTCAATAGACAAAAACAGAACCAACGAACAAGGTGAAATTAGACATGCTCGACAATAAATTTGTAAAAAAGATTGTTATCTGTTAGACATTTTATGGTGACATTTAACAATACAATAAATACCTGATACTTATATTTAATAGCATTTTTAAAAAGATATACAAAAAAGTGTTGTTTATTCGACACGATATAATAAAAGTAAAGATAGAAATACATCCTTGGAAAGTTATAATGGAGTAAAGGCTTTAAAAATAACAGGATAAAATCTGGTTTAACCTGAATAAATCTACAAAGAAGAAATAATGTTAACGTTGTTGACAGTTACGTGCAGATCAACCTACATGAAGATGAGAGAAAGTGGCTGGAAGATAGGGATGATGCTGTCGAGGTCCGTGTTCCTGGTAATGTTATTATAAAAAGAAGAATCCCATTTGTGTTCAATGTATTTCCGATCATTTCCAACGAAGATATCTACAAAAAGAAAATACGGATAGTTTTAAACAATGGGAAAAGGAAGTACATAAACAATGATGAAAGAGGCAATAAATTCATTTACAAATATAATGAGGGATGGCGTTAATAGAAGAAGGATATACCTACTCAAGACAAAGAATCGCGAATGTGCATGGACTTTAATAATAAACAATTTATGTGTAAACATTCAGTGCATTTTTCAACTGTCAAAAACTCTATAGGTATATTTCGACCTGGAGAAAACTTGAAGAAAACAAACATGAACAGGGCAACACCAACATTAAAATTTGTAGTGTTGAAGTTGTGGCGCTGTAGACGGATATTCGTGTTTTGTGTTTTGTTTTGAGGGCCGAGGTTATAAAAAGGTGCGAACGACGAGAGAAAAGGAGAAGCTGTCGATCTTTTAAATTTGCCGGACGCAAAAATTTTGTTAGCGTATGATTGCAGGTGTTCAAATACACTGTGCTAAATCATTCTAGTTAAATGTATTAAGTTTATTTTTGATTTCAGTAAAGGTTTAGTTTTCATATTATTATTATTAATTCATTGTTGTATTAACTAATTTCATATTTTAAAATTATCATAATGGTAGACATGAACCAACAAGAATTTGATGATTTATATCAGTATTATAAGTAAGTTTTATTCGAAATAAATTTATGATTCAGATAATTGATGGTGTACGACGTGCGCTAGAGATGCTATATGTGAATATTCATCTCTAGTAAAGCATTAGACATCATTAATAAATAAATAAAATATTATTTTTGTTAAATTAAATTAACTTTTGTAAGTCATGAGAGAATTGTTAATGGTGTAGAAGGACATTGGGAGTACTATGTGAAAATATTTACTTGCGGTGTTTGCTGTGCACTATTAACAATTTATATTGGAAAATTTAATAACATTTCAAGTATTTTGAATACGTAAAGATACAAGTATTCTTGATGGACAAAAGCCAATGTGTAGTATGTACAACGTGTGAATGTTTGCATATGGGGATTGGTGAAGGTTATATTCAAGGTATTTTGTTCTTTGTGAAATTTTAGATCTTCGGAGGCATTACGTGCGAATGGATGTCTCTGTGGAAATAAAATTTAGCGTCGTAAGGAAAACAAATTATTTCTTTAAATCTACGAATACAATATTAAAAGATTAAGAATAGAATAAATAATATTTTTCTTGAATCCACATAAAGGATAAAAGCAATGTGTATTTCTTATATATATATATATATAATATTTTTATGGTTGGAATAGTAAAAAGACATTCATAACAGCCACATGTTATGAATAGAATTTTTTTATTGTGTTGATTGTTTAATGTATAATTTTATATGTATATAATTTTTATGAAATTTAAATACTTATTTATTATTAACCTTATCCAAATTGAATTTAAATAAGAGATGTTGCTGACGAATAAGGAGAAGATCACTGCCAGAACCTACGAAAAAAGTGTGAATGTTAACAGGGATTGAGATTAAAAAATTTATTGGAGTAGTTTTAATTATATAATTGCAATATCTGCATTCATGAAAAATTATGCAGTTTTGTATCATTAACGCAGGGTTATAGCATAATTATTGTCATTATTTAATTAAATTCTGCTGATACAAACTATAGCATAGATTATATGGCCATGCCCAACGTGTAATAATAATAAATTTATACGTTTATTTTATAAACCATATGACTATGCAAACCACTGCAATATGTTGCATTTACAAACTTTTTAACTTCAATTCCTTTGCCTAGGCTTTTTATATGTGTCCCTAATTTTTTGTGCTTCAATATTATTTAGTATATTAGAGCAGATTGCCGAGGCATTAGTTTGGCATGTTGTAACGTTTTCTTTTAATTGCTCATATAAATATACTGGGGAATCACCTCACACATCTCATACTGTTACATTGATCAATTCTTAATTTTTTAAATAAATTTTGTTTTTGTTCTTATTCTTACTCTTGGTTGAACACCCTTGAAATTTTCCGAAATTAAGTTGTAAATGCCCTCATCCTTTTAATAAACGTATGATTGAAAGTGTTATTTCTGGTCTGAATTATAATTTTATTTATACAAGAATTGTTCAATTGAAGCTCTAAATACTTTTGTCCTATTGATATATCTCTAATGAATGCATAATTTGCAAGATATTTGAAAGGAACTGCTATTCTATAAGAGTGAAACTGCTACTTCCTTTTCAAATTATCAAATATTTTCTATTCAAAAATAATTGAAAATAAAGACGAAAATGAAAAGTGTAAACACATGGATGTTAAAACTAACATCAAGCAGTAAATAAATACTGTGACTTACATATATACATTTATACGTAAAACGTATATGCATATATGCATGTGTTTGAGATACACACTTACATTACATTGCTTTTTCTGTGTCATCTTTTGAGTGTTAGATGTCGCTGTGATACTCTCACTGCATTTAACACGCAAAAATGACATAGGTAGCGTTTTAAGGTTTAAAGCCATTGTCGACAGTCTCCGCGTACACTGACGATACCTCAAAGGTCGAAACACCGATTGTCGGCAATGGCACTTAATGTATGTGTGTATCTCAAACACATGCATATATGCATATACGTTTAACGTATAAATGTATATATGTAAGTCACAGTATGAGAATAAAGCTTAACATAGTGTAAATACTTTCACATTCTTAATATAATTGTTAGACTTTCGCGCAAATCAAGCTCTCGAATTTACTTTTGCTTACATTTGAGGTGCTTTTAGCAATAACATACCCGGTAATACATATACATATTGGCAAAAGAAAACTTAGTCAAAATTTGTGTTTTTGCAAAAACAACCTTAGTTCCAGCCATTGATTTTTTTTCTCCTAGAATCCTGTCCTACCTATCTCGATAGTGTGTTTCCCAAACATAAGTTTACTTAGCCTTGGCTTGCTGTTTCAGAAATGAGTGACTGCCAGAAGTATACTGATGACAGCTATAGACTGGAAGCGAAGAAAGCAATACAATCTGAGAAAAGAAGAAATCTTGAAAGTTAAAAAAATACGCTGAGAAGCTCATTTTAACCATGTCGGAAAAGAAGTATCTAGAGTTATAAGACTATTGCCAGTACCTTTTATATTTAAAATGTATTTCATTTATTACCAGTAAGGTTTTGAATTACTAGATGTACAAGGCCTAAATATTTCTGAAAGAATACCCGACGATTCAATAGATAATTCTCATATTTAACTAAATAACTAGCCAAAATAAGCAGGACAATTTTCTAAGTGGCCTTATCAGTTTTCTAGCTCCAATACGTCGATGTCCAAGAAATTTTAGTATGTTTCACATTATTATACTCGTAAATGTACTGTTTGGTATTGATAGCTTTAGGCATTTGGCTGATATTGTAGGCACTCATATACAGACATAAATGACCAAAAACTTTTTCGTTGTCATAAAACTTAACGTAAACGTAAACAAGAATTTGATTACTACTATACTTCCTGATATTCTTCCTTATATATTTTGAAATTTTTATCAATAAAAATTAATTATTAGCGAATATCCTCCGTATGTAATATCTTTCTCTTATCAATGGTAAACATCAACAATTCTAGTTGAATAACAAATAGTAGGGCGTATAATAAGGAAGGGAATGCGGTAATTGCTAATCACGTAATCCGTCACTAATCACAGGAAATATATGTGTCCGGGAAATTCACTGAATGGAGAAGGAAATCCATCTTATTCGAATCAGGAAATCGTCGGCTTTTTGTAAAGCTGTCGATCTTGCCAAATATAAATGCTCTTCTCTCTTTTGAGCTTTGTGTCCGTGACCAACACGAGTGTATGTTGGTTAAGGCGGCAGTCCCACTGCATACACAACCATTGAGCGCCAGTAACTGACATCGACATACATCGACTAAAATTTTGTGGTACGGTCTCACTGGGAAAAGTATTCAAACAAAATTTAAGTTTCGCGCGCAAAAATTTCATTCAACAAAACTGGCAGGACATAAACTATAAACACAAACATAACCTCAGACGTCATAACTGGGATCTTTGTCCTACTTCTTTAATTAAAAACGTCAACTAATTCTTCTTCTTCTGATACTGAAAGCATAACAGCTTACCACTGGTATAAGAAAAACTGTAAAAAGCATAGAAAAGTGTGGGTACGTCAAATATTGCAAATAGAGAGGATTTAGGAGAATTTCACCGTTTAATCCCTCAACTTTTAAATGATACAGAAAAATTCTACAATTTTTATAGAATTAATATTCAATGTTATCGTATCTTAATTTCAAAAGTAGAACCTGTTTAATTTTTCTGTTTATATTTTAAAAAAACAAACCAAAACACAATCAACACCCTTTCTGCGCATGTGCCCAGTCGTCGATCATCAACTAAAATTAGAACCTGTCGAAAATTATAAACCGATGTATGCTGGTTGTTGTTGAACGATCGCCGTTAATCGATGCAGTCGGACTGCTGCGGATACTTTACTCATAACCTAATTTTAATCGATGACCGTCGGTGGACATCGCTTTATCAGTGGGACTGCCGCCTAATGCGGCTACATACGTGAATATGTGCACTGGATGTGTATTATATTGCAATCAATCAAATTAATGTTCTTTGATGCCAAACCGTATATGAACTTTTACGGCTGACATCAAGTATATTAACGCTATGAATATCCCGCAAGTATTTTCACACTTTAACTTACTAAGTGAGTATACATCAACTAAAATGGGGAAAAAGTGAAAATAGACATCAGTTGTTTTAATAGTCGTTGCCACGATACCTTAAAATGACTAACCCTTACACCTAGGGTTAGATTATTTTGACTAAATTCTAACCTAAAAAATTGTTTTTCTTTTCTTTATTTTATATTAGTTTTTATAGGTCAATTACCCAAACAGACGATACACGTCATATGAAACGTCACTGTGATGTCATAACAGTGTTGACAAATAACGTTGCTTTGAGCAAGCTGTACTTTGAAAATAATCTGTGGTTAGGATTAAGTTGACATTTTAAAATATTAGCAAATACTATTAATATGTTTTAAATTATTCGACTATGTCTACAAAAAATATAAACAAATTCTAAATACATGTGAGTTTATTTATTTTAGATCACAAAATCTATATATTATTATAAATATTAGTGATTAAAAAACTCATAACATTGCGATAAGCATATGATAAAAAGAAAATAATATTAAGTTGAAATGCTAGTTTTGTTCATCCTTTAACACTGTCTTCTGAATCGGAATCATTTACATTAATTATAAAAGGTAATATATCTTGTTTCTCAAAACTTACTTCTCTATCCCACCATTTTTGAATTTCAATTTCACAGTGGTTAACGCTATTTGCCCAAATGTCTGGGGTTACTTGTGTTAATTCTTCTTTCCACAGTTTAATGCATTCGTCCACTTTTCTACCATATTTTCCAATGTGATTGTTATAGTATGTTTTTGTTAGTCCCCACACTAGTTCTATGGGGTTAAATATATAATGATAGGGTGGAAGTCGAAGAACTACGTGCCCATACTTCTCTGCTAAATCATCGGTTTCATATATAGTTGGTGGTTTATGCCTTTATGTAAAGATATAAATGAAATTATTGAATAAAATAATTAAATATATATGTACTAACCGTTTAACTAAATCCAGTAATTGTATTTTTAAAGCAGCTCTGTCATAGTCAATGTTATTATTGGTGAGCCATGTCTGAATTTCATTTTTAGTGGCAGATGATGTTGGACTTTTATTTTTAACAGTAGGTAACTGGCATTATCCAAAACAATTATGGACGGCTTTTTTAAACTTATAAGAAGTTGGTGTTCAAACCAGTATAAAAAGTTGTCTCTGTTCATATCACCGTGATAATCTAAATACTGACTATTTGTCGGAAATATTAGCTCTGCTCCAGGAATAAATCCATTAGAACTACCTGCATGTAATACAATATATCTAAAACAAGATAATATAATAAATATACATAAGATAAGAATATGTTATTCTTAGAAATATAATGTACCTTTTTCTACCTACTTTTGAAGCTTTTGTGGTTTCTATAGATTCATTTTGCCAAGATTTACAAATCGTTCCATCTTGGAAAACCCAGGTTTCATCAAGGAACACTAACTGGCGAACATTTTCATGTTTCATACGAACATATTGTTGCAAGAATGTCACACGTTTTAATACAATTTTTGGTAGTTCCATTAAAGCTCGTTTAGGATCATCCTTCTTGTAATTAAAACCAATATTGTGAAATACTGTCCGTAAAGATGACTTGCCACCAGAAAAGAGTTCCGTTTCTTTAAGAGTAATATTCAGTGAATGAAGCGTGATATGTTGTTCTGTAAGAAACTCAAATATTAATTTTATAAACGTAAATTCTTAAGAACTTACTGTTTCTATACATGTCATATACTGTATTTCTTATTGCACACTGAGTAAAGTCATCAACATTTACAACAGGCTTACTTCTAGGCCGTTTTCGCTTTGGGCTAGATGGTTTTGATGTAGATGATATTTTATTTACAGTTGCAATGTGAATATTTATAGCACTTGCTACTCTCTAAATGAAAAATATTATTATTAAAACGTTTATTGTATAAACTATAAATAACAGAAAATATTACCTCTCGAACTGCTGTTAAAAATGAAATCGGCGTATAAATATAGTAAAAATGGAAGAAATACGTATGATAATGAAGTGACTGAAAAAGTAAACAACTATGACAGTATGACATTTGACAGAATAAAATGTTACCATTTTATATCTTGCAACGGCGTACAGTTCTGATAACATAAAACGTTACCGGAAGCTAGAATAATATTAGGATTAGTAGGTATTATTGTACTTTAATGTTACTTGGACCGAAATTATTCTTTATAACGTGTATCGTCTGTTTGGGTAATCGACCCATACCTTAATCTTCAATGTAATATTAGGGTTTTGTTGTTATATTTGATAGTGGAATGTAAGTCAAATTACATCGCTGTCAAAACAAGGTAAAGATGCCTCTGTAGTGGAATGCAGAGATCAATCTATTTACTGCATATCAAGTGAAAAATATTTGAAAGGATATAATAATGATAATAATAAAGTCATTTTCTGATACACTCAGTATATTGTAATGTTCACATAAATCATATAAACTTATGAAGTGGAGATAAGTATGTAGTTAGTGAATCTACAAAAGTAAAGAACAACAAAAATTATTAGTCCTTGCACTGATTAAATAAACTTATATCCACCCTAAATAGTGACAACACTGAGGAGGCTACTAGCAAAGAAGAACAGCGCATTCGTATAGAGTCATCGTTTATTGCAGAGGGATTCTACAGGATAGCATCAAGCGCCTGCACCTTGCTTTAAATACTACAATGTTGGACAAAAAAACACAAATTGATTAAAATTCACTAAATGCCTTATTTGATAAAAAGTGCCTTGCTTAAAAATCTCCGTTAAATGACGAGGTATAGGGCACGTATGATGTATGTTGATATTGTGGATATCCATCATAAAGGTAATTATCCGGGAGAGATGAGAATGGGTCAAGAGTGCTTATCAGGTCCGATGATTATAAAACTGACAGTAGATGCTCACCTTAGGTTATCCTTTTGAATTCTGTAGCCCTTTAGTCTCAAACTCGGATAAATTCAATGTACAAAGTTTTTCGATGTATTATAGAGTATGCCGTTTTCCAACGTATTGCTCGAAATATATTATTATCTGCTCTTGTTTATGTTTTAAATTGCTTTAATAACGTTCTGACGTTTTAATAGTATATCACCCGAACAATATATACAACCAGGTAATTCTTTTGTAATCTCCTTTACTTTCCAGTATTTCTTCCAATTGAATTTCGTAAAACTATTTCTTATTAATTTCTTCTTATTTACATTTGCTTCCTTTTACCATAGGATGAAAATTGACTTCCCCAAACATTAAATAATTAGAAGATGTTAGTTAACTTTTAGAATATTATTTAACTTCTGCACAAGCAGCTCTATCAATAAATATTTTTTCAATAATAATAACGTTTGTTTCTCATCACCAGATAAATACTTCTGATATATAGTTATGTAAGCAAAACTCTCCGTACCGATACATAAACAATACCCTACATACGGAAAATAAACAACACCCCAATATGGTAACAACAGGGACCAGAGGAAATTTCCATTGTTTAATATATATTTTAGGATATCTATATATAAGGCTACATGTTAGATTTAAGAACACTTTATATTATTCTTTTGTATAGTAAGGTCAATTTTCAATAAATAGTCTTATATGTGTCTTGTGATTGTTTTTAAAAACACCAAGTGACCATATAGAAACTTAATTGGCGCAGTCATATCAAGTAGGATCAAGGGACTCCGAAGAAAAAAAACATCTTCTACGAGGCTGATTCCAATCACTTACCCTTGAAGAACGACTCCAGAAGGTTTGCGGTAGACACACCACGAAGAACGACGCTAAGTAGCTGTATCTCCGGGTGAATCTCCGAACGCCGCTCAATGTAAGTCGAATATTTCCTTTTCAAAATTGTTCCTCGCATGAGTGTATTTTGAACAATATATATATTTTTTTATTATTATTTTATTCATATTTTTGAAACATTTATTGTAATTTACTTATTTTATGCAAGACTCTATCGACGAAATCACACAATCTCTCGAAACAATGTCAATCTCTAATTTTACACAAACTATGTCCATTGCCAAAGCGATCGCAGACTTTCTGCCCGTTTTTGATGGAGAATGTGCTAGATTAGAAAGTTTTATATCAAGATGTGATAAATTTCATAAAACTTACGGCCAGTCAACCGAAAACGGTATTAACGATTTTGTTTATAATGCAATTTGTTCAAAACTAAAAGGTGATGTTAGCAATTTTCTAATGTGTAGACCGGATTTAAATACATGGCCCCTTGTAAAAGACGCGTTAAGAGAACATTACGGTGACAAGATAGATCGACAAACATTAAACCGCGAATTTTTGCAATTAACCAAATATAGAAATGAAACAATATTAGAATTCTTAGAAAGAATTAAATTAGTAAAGTCACGAGTAGAAGTTAAAATTCATACAGATAACGATCTTACAGCCGATCAAAAGAAATTACTCATAGAACAAAATGAACTCAACTCTTTAGACGTACTAGCAGCAAACGCGGATGACAATTTAAGATTACTATTAGAGCTTAAAAAATCTACTACACTAACAACGGCGTCGTCCGTAGTTATACAGCATTTTCATAATGAAAAACGGATTAATACTCTTAATCCAAATCGTAGCACACATTCAACACAAAAACCTAATCAAGCTATGCATAAACCAAATCCAAGACCTATCGTAAATAGAATGTACCCTCAAATGCACATGCCACAAACACCCTATGTATACAACACACAAAATGTACCGCAATTTAATTCAAATTACGCACACACATTCGCACAATCTGCACCTCAAGTAAATCCACCTAGGCCACAATTTAATTCAAATTACGCACAAACATTCGCACAATCTGCACCTCAAATAAATCCACCTAAGCCACAATTTCCCTCACAACCAATACCAATTCAAACAGTACCTGTAAATCGCCACTTCCCGACTAACAGGCAAGTTTTCGGCAAACCAAAAGCCCCTACAAACGTGTTCTCACCAAAGAATTCTCACAAACCAGCTGAAAAAGCTGAACCCATGGACACGTCGTCCAGAAATCAAACAATTAGAAGCAATTTCTTTCAAAAGAGAGGCCCCCCTAATTTCGTAGTAGAAGAATTATATAACAATGAAACTCTAGTAGAACAAGATGAAGAACAATTTCCATTATATTCTTCCCCGTACGATTCAGAATACTTACCGAATTACGATTACGATACCGATGTCGCTGAACCGCAAAATTTTCAAGTAATCCCCGAAGAATTCGAAAGCGGATAGACCTCAATAATATAAATTTAAATAATTCATTGCCCTACATACAGTTACATCAGATTCCCATCAAATTATTAATAGACACTGGATGTCATGGTTCTTTACTCAGGCCGTATATCGCAGAGAAATATTTCCCTCAAGAAATCTATCAAAGTAATACTCCCATCTCTACCTGTGCAGGAACTAAGATCAGTAAATTCAAAGCCAACATACCCATTTTTCAAGAACTAAATATCCCCGGTTCCTTCGAATTTATCTTATTCCCGTTTCACGATTATTTCGATGGAATAATTGGATTAAGAGATCTAAGGAAATTAGGACTAAAAATGGATTTACAAAAACAAACTTTACACAGTAACTACATAGAAATACCATTCTTCTACAGAAAAGATTTTAATTCGCAAAAGTTAGAAATTCCCCCAGAAACTATCACCACTAAAGAAATAAAAACGAATCTTCCCGAAGGGACAGAAATAATGATTAACAATATTTCTTATCGTAATGGCTTACTTAAAATCCCTGCATGTATCACAAAAGTAAAGAATCAAAATGCCAGAATAGAAATACAGAACCCTACGAAAGAAAGCCAAATTTTACACTTAGATTGCAATTTTTTTAAACATTTTGGCACTCAGTTCGACCAAAATGAATTTGAATGTTTTCATGTAGAAAATATTCAAAACACAAATCATTCAGGAAACATTCCACTGCACAATGTAAGAACAGCTCACCTAAATTTAGAAGAAAAACAATGTCTAGAAAAGATCCTAAAAGAATATCCTAATATATTCCATCATGAAACAAATAAGTTAACCTTTACCAATAAAGTGAAGCATGAAATTAAAACTCAGGATGACGTCCCTATTCGCACTAAATCGTACCGTTACCCCTACATACATAAAACCGAGGTAAAACGACAAATAGATAAAATGTTGAACGACGGTATTATTAAGCCAAGCCAATCACCTTGGAGTTCTCCTATCTGGATTGTCCCAAAAAAGTTAGACGCAAGCGGACAACAAAAATGGCGAATAGTAATAGACTATCGCAAATTAAACGAAAAGACAATCGACGACAGATACCCACTCCCCAATATTCACGATATTTTAGATAAATTAGGACGCTGTAACTACTTCACGACCCTTGACTTAGCTTCCGGCTTCCATCAAATAGAGCTTCATCCAGAATCTGTTCCAAAAACAGCTTTCAATGTCGAAAATGGTCATTACGAATTTGTAAGAATGCCCTTTGGCCTAAAAAACGCGCCCGCGACTTTCCAAAGAGTCATGGACGACGTACTAAAAGATTTGCAAAATAAAATTTGCCTGGTATACATGGACGACATAATAATTTTTTCTACCAGTCTACAAGAACATGCCTCCAACCTACGTAAAGTTTTCAGTAAATTACAAGATGCAGGTCTCAAAATCCAGCTTGACAAATCCGAATTCCTATGTAAATCAGTAGAGTTCCTAGGACACGTTGTCACGCCGGAAGGTATCAAACCAAATCCGCGAAAAATCGATGCGATAAAAAAATTCCCAATACCGAAAACCGCGAAAGAGATAAAATCATTTTTAGGCCTTGTCGGATACTATAGGAAATTTATTAAAACTTCTCTCACCTAACGAAACCTCTAACGCAATGTCTAAAAAAGAACTCGCACATTAAACACACACCTGAATTCATTAAATGCGTCGAAACATGCAAACATATATTAACCGAAGATCCTATATTGCAATATCCAGACTTTTCAAAAACATTTAACGTAACGACAGACGCTTCCAATTTCGCAGTAGGTGCCATTTTATCGCAAGGTCCCATTGGCAAAGACCTACCAATATCATACGCTAGTCGAACTTTGAACCCTGCAGAATGTAATTACAGCACGATCGAGAAAGAACTTTTGGCAATCGTTTGGGCAGTTAAATACTTCCGCCCTTACATCTACGGAACCAAATTTAATATAATCACGGACCATAAACCTTTACAATGGCTTTTTTCATTAAAAGAACCAAGCTCAAAACTGGTAAGGTGGCGGCTCAAACTCGAAGAGTATGAGTACAACATTATTTACAAAAAAGGGAGAAACAACACCAACGCTGACGCCCTATCACGTGTAGAAATTCACCCCGTGGAAACAACGGACAACCAATCAATAATCGCGAACGTAGATGATGAAGAACTCCCAAACATTGATATTACCGAGCTAGACGAGTTACTTAGCAACCTCGAACAACCAAGCGAAATTGCAAAACAAAGTAATGAAAACACCGCACAATCATCTTCAAATAGTAAAAACAAAAAAATAATAATAAAACAGGATATACAAATTAGAGGACCGGACGAGACGCCTTCTGACGGTGATACAGTTCACACGGCAATAGAAAACCCTACATTTACATTACCATATACAGAAAAATCAATCAATATATACACAAACCAAATAATAGTAGGAAAATCCCCGTGCAAATTATTTCAATCTCATTTTGAAAGAATATTTAATAAAAAGAGAGTCACATGGTTACTTAATGACAGCCTATTAAAAAACCAAGAAAAATTCGAAACAATACTCTATAAATTGATTAAAGAATACTTGCGTCCTGGTCAAAATTATTGTATATATTTTAAATTCCCAGAAATAGAGAAACCACTGATTAACTTCCTACAAAATTACTTTCAGAATAAAAGTTTTACCCTGACTATCGCGAGAACGATGTTAGAAGACGTGACGAGTAATGACGAACAACAGGAGAAAATAAAACTCTATCACAGCACTAAAACGTCACATCGAGGAATTAGCGAAAACATCACAGCTATAAAAAAAACATTTCTATTGGCCACACTTAGAAAATGACGTTAAAAACTACGTTAATGCATGCGAAATATGTCAGAAATCTAAATACGAAAGACATCCCAATAAATTAATATTTAAACCAACACCGATAGGCTCTAAACCTTTCGAACACATCTACATTGATTCATTTAAAGTCTCGAATCAATATTTTATAACAATAATCGATAGCTTTTCAAAATTTGGCCAAGCTTTCCCAATATCATCATTAAACGCAATAGAGAGCGCGAACTGTGTAATTCAGTATTTCTCATATTTTGGTATACCGATGAAAATTACGTCCGATAACGGGATTGAATTTAAAAATAGAGTGTTCCAAGACTTATGTAATCTGTACGAAATCGAATTACATTACACTACCATTTATAACCCGAACAGTAACAGTCCTGTTGAACGATTCCATTCAACAATCATCGAAAGTATAAGAACCTTAAGAGAAGAAAAACCACAACAAAACATAATAGATTTAATGAATTACGCCCTTTTATCATACAACAATAGCATTCATTCAGCCACAGAGTACACCCCGTTTCAAATTGCTAAAGGACAATTAGATTTGAAAAACCCCTTCGAACTAACAAAAAATGAACATATTTCAAACTACATTAGCGAACACGCTCAATTAATAGAAATCCTATCCAACCAACTATTAGAAAAACTTGACAAAAAACAAAAACAAAATCTAGAACGCGAAAATCGCCATCGCAAGCGATCTCTCACACTAGATATTAGTCAGCCCTTGTATTCTAAAAATAATAATAAAACACAAAAAGACCAACAACCATTCGTGAAATTACACAATCCAAAAATTGTGAATGATAACAAAATAATAGCTAACAATAAAATAACGCATCAGAAACAATTAAAACCACAACGGCAATTTATTGTTTCAGATGAGACTACTACCAGCGATCCTGACGATAACATTCCTCTGTCACTGTTATTCGATGCAGATAAAGAAAATAGATAATCCTATCTTACCCCTACAAATAGGGAAAGCCCACGTAATACAGTCAGAACACGTATTTCTATACCACGTAAATATCACAGTACCTATAACATTAAACACCGATATTCAAAACCAAATAAACTCCCTCGAGAAATTCTTAAGACAAAACTCTAATCATTTTTCGCTTCTCTTGCTACAAAAATTAGATATTGCTAACTCATTAAATAAAGAAATCAAAGACAAAATATCGACAGTACACAGTATTCGTCACAAAAGGGCAGTCTTCGATGGCATAGGCACGGCATCCAAGTACTTATTTGGCACAATGGATGCTAAAGACAGAAATTACATTAACGATTATTTAAATACTATCGACAAAAATGAACACAAAATAGAAGAATCACTTTCCAAACAAGAAACTATCCTAAAAGAAATTATTTATAAATATTCAGAAGCCTTCGAAACCCTCCAGAGCAACCAAGAGAGAGTTTCAGTACAACTTAATCATATCACTAGTAATGATAAAAAATTAATAGAACAAGGAGAAATTATTTCACTTAGTTTAGCATTAGACAAACTTATACTAGAAACGCAATCACTACTCAATATCATGAATAATATAGAAACAGCCTTATCATTTGCAAACTTACATACATTACACACTTCGATTATACAAACGCATGAAATAAACAGTATTTTAAGATCATTAGAAAACAAAAACGAAAACATTCCGAAATTTAATCATATGATCAACTATTATTCATTTTTCTCAACAAATTTTATCGTAACAAGCGATATAATATTGTTCAAAATACATGTCCCAATAATATCCAATGCATATAGTTATTTTCACCTTTTTCCTGTATACCAACCTAATTACACCTTAATCCCTGAAACACCCTACTTATTATTCGACAAAGAGGATTACTGGAATTCGGAAAAAGAATGTGATGAAATAGATGGATTATATTTCTGCAAACAAGAAACTTTAATAAAAGGAGATGAGTGTCTGCGAAATATAATCACAAATGGAAATAATACATGTCCAGGGGTAGCCGTCACATTGACGAAAACAATAATTCAAAGAATAAGTTCGGACAAGATTCTAATTAACCCGAAGAGCCCAATCACAATCCGATCTACCTGCCCTCAAGACGGACTCGTCATCGTACCTGGACCATCCGTAATTACATTAGAAAACTGTAATGTCGAAATCGAAAAAGAAAAGTTCACACCTAACGAGAACTTACCGGATGCAAATATATTCGACCTACCTACTCTTCATGTCGACCTGCCTCAACATACGGACAACAAACCGCTGGAAATATCACCAATAAACAAAAAGGAAATGAAGAATATTAGAATATTAGCAGATAATCTAAAAACCGAAAAGATACAAGCTATCGGAAGACTCGGACACACATGGACAAACACCTGTTTGTTTCTTGCCCTGCTTACGACCGTATTTGTTTTTATGGGTTATAAAACTTACAAACATTTCAAGTTCAACATACAAAGAACGACCGAAAGTGCAATTCCAAACCAAAACGAGCAAACTTTGGACCCCTTGTTTGCTCATCCTAGGGAAGGAGGAGTTATGTAAGCAAAACTCTCCGTACCGATACATAAACAATACCCTACATACGGAAAATAAACAACACCCCAATATGGTAACAACAGGGACCAGAGGAAATTTCCATTGTTTAATATATATTTTAGGATATCTATATATAAGGCTACATGTTAGATTTAAGAACACTTTATATTATTCTTTTGTATAGTAAGGTCAATTTTCAATAAATAGTCTTATATGTGTCTTGTGATTGTTTTTAAAAACACCAAGTGACCATATAGAAACTTAATTATATGTTACATTTAATTTTGGTCGACTCTGTATTTTTCTTTTATTTTGTGCACTGGAATAATTAGCTTTTATTTTGTTGCATTAGTTTGTGCAATTGTTTTGGCAAACCCTGTATCTGTAGTTGAATTGATCGGTGTCGCGCTGTCGTTAGTCACGACGAATTATTTTTGTTGTTGTTTTAAGTTCTTGATGACATGGGCGACATCTATGTGCGACATACTAGTAAATTCCATTATTGTTATTTTCCTAATTAATTATATTTAATTATCTGTTTCTCGTGTATTTAGTGTTAGCCACTCCATAAATTTGAGTCAATTGAGTCTTTAAATTTTTGATTTAGGTTATTAATATTTTAAAATGTCATTTATTCTCAATTTTCACTTTTGTTTCCGTCGTTAGACCAAATTAGATTTTGTATATAGAAACACCTTTTGCTCTAATACTCGGTTATGCGTGGGGATAAGATACCAGTCGTCCAACGAAATTCTCCACTTCAATACCTATCACCCGCACGTCAATTAACGATCTGTATAAGAGAGCCTGAAAGATTACGGCAGACGAAGAGTAACATCACGAACAGTAGGAGCAAAATTGTCGAAGTCTCCCACACGGCCCATCACAGAATAGGTTCGCGTCTGTGTGTGCGTGAGGTATTGTATACGCTATGGAAACCGGTAATAAATGAGCTCCTTTCTAGCAGTCAAAAGTGATTGATAACGGCAGATAAACAAGGACGCCTCCTCTGATCTTTACGGTGGTTTGACTAAACGAAGACAGAAGTATGGGTAGAGGAGTGATGAATCGCATGGTACCGTCATTAATACATGTCAGGGCGCGTATTGAACCTGTCAGTCAGGCGGACGAGAGATACACACCACTTTCCTCATCTTCACTTCTGCTATTCTCCTTCGTATTTATGTGTGTATGTTAGCGGCAGACGTGTGCGTAGTGCGAAGCTAAACACACCCGCCGCCGCCGCCATAGGCCACGTTAAAATGTGAAATGTACTTCTTCATCTTCCTCTAGTATCCTTCCTCGTTCGACTTTCATATTTTAAAGCCAGCCGACGGAAGCGTCGAAGTCATTTTGGTCGCGTTACGTTGTCATCACGAGACAAATTACGTATTAAAAATGTCCGTTTATGTATTGTATACTGCGTGATAGTGATTTCTTAATATCATAATCTACTTTTGACGAACAAACCTTTTCTTTTATAAGGTAACGTACATTACTGTATTGCAAAAGTTAATTAAGAGACGAAGAACAAATTTTATGTGTTAATAAAGTTTGAGAGCGAATTATTTGGCTTTAACTCTTAACGCATTTGAAAGAAAATAGGCACGCCGACATTTATATATAGTAGGGGAGACCGGGGTTGACAGTAACAGAGGTAGGTTGTAACACCTCTTGTAGTTTTTTTAGTTTTTGTTAGATGGCGCGGTAAGGCTTAGTATAGCGTTTAAAGACATCAAACTCTCGACACGCAGTATTGTTTTTCTGTTGTCCTTGAGAATACGTTCAAGACAAAACTCGTCTTTGCTTTTCGGCTTAAAGTAAATTAGCTCTGTGTTCTTCCGAGTGGTTTTACCAGAAGCTGTTGAATATCAATCAAAAGGTACGTTGATTATTTAAATCTATTTTTAGTTAGCTATCGATCGCCACAATATAATTCACCATTGGAATTGTGGTTATGTGTGATTCTCTTCCAAACTGCTTTAGTTTACAGTTTGGGCTGGTAGTAACAAAGTGTTACAACCAACCCAAGATATTTTCGATTATTATATTAGGTACCTACTTTTATTAGTTACATAATAGGTTTTCTATTTGTAGATGAGAACTTATGAAAGGAAAACAAATAGAGGAACTGTCTCCGCCGATGTGATAAAAAAGGCAGTTTTGTTGGTCACCGACGAAAACAGGCCCATTAGAGCAGTAGCAAAAGAGTTAGATATTTGTCATGTTACACTTTTTCGCTATGTACTAAAGAAGAGACAAACGGGAAAAGATCCCGATAGAACTGGTTATATTCCTAACAGGAAAATTTTCAACGAGGAGCAAAAGGCAATTTTATGTGACTACTTAAAGAAATGTGCAAGAATTTACTTTGGACTGACGCTAGCTGATGTTCGGAATCTAGCCTACGATTGTGCACTTCACCACAAAATAAAAGTTCCTGTAACGTGGACCACGAACGAGAGGGCTGGAACCGAATGGTTTACCTAATTCCTAAAACAAAATCCCACTTTATCAATTCACGTACGTGAGGCTACAAGTTTAAGCCGGGCCACATCTTTTAATAAGACAAATGTCAAGAATTTTTTTGATAAGTTGGAGGCTGTATTGAAAAAATACAACTTAAGATCATCACAAATCTGGAACATGGATGAAACCGGCGTGACCACAGTCCAGAAGCCTAGAAAGATTGTCGCAACAAAAGGAGTCAAGCAGATTGGAGCATTAAGATCTGGGGAGCGTGGTATTTTGGTCACTCTAGCCGCTTGCGTTAATGCAACGGGAAATTCAATTCCGTGCATGTCTATTTTCCCCATAAAGTTTTATAAAGAACATTTTGTACGAGATGCTTCCATAGATTGTCTCGGCACTGCAAACCTTTCAAAGTGGATGACTGCAACCGATTTTCGAATTTTTATGCAACATTTCATCAAATCTGTAAGGCCGACCCCTTCATCTCCAGCACTTCTCCTTCTTGACAATCACCAGTCTTACCTTGCCATTGAGGTGATATCTCTAGCGAAAGACCGCATTGCTCGCACCGCCTCCAGCCTCTAGATGTCGGTGTATATTGGACATTCAAGACCTATTTAGCTACATATCAAGATGCATGGATGCATAATAATCCTGGAGAAGTGATGACGATCTACGACTTACCATCAATCATGAAGGAAGCACTCCCTTTGGCAACAACCCCAAATAATATCATGAAAGATTTCTCAAAAAGCGGAATTTATCCTTACATTAGAGAAATCTTTCAAGATTCGGACTTTGCAGCGGCCTTTGTGACAGATCGTCCATTGCCTGAGACTCCCGAAAGTGCCATAAATACCGATGAGCCATCACTAGATATTAATCCGCAAAATTGCTGCACCTTCGAGTTGCCAAGAGATTGCGAGACCAATACAAGAGGCAGAAGTTGTCTAAGCCAGGATCCAGTTCTGAATTCTCACCTGAAAACCTAAAGCCATTTCCAAAAGCACCGAAAAGAAAACAAACAACTAGAGGGCGTAAACGCCATGTGACTGCAATATTAACAGACACTCCCAAAATGAATGCATTGAAGAAAGAACAAAAAAAAAGAGAACAGTTGTAAACAAAGAAAAGAAGAAACAAGTGACCAAACAAATATTCAATGATGAAAGCGACAGTGACAAAAATGAAGAAGAAGAAGAGGAGGAAACATTGTGCCTCATGTGTTGTGAATCCTATTCAAGTAGTTTGCCTGGGGAGCAATGAGTGCAATGTCTGCGATATAAATTATGGGCCCATGTTAACTATGTAAGAAATAAAAAATGTTTTTATGCAGAAATTGCAACTCGGACGATAGTTTGTCAGATTGAATAATTTTCTTTAATTTCTCTTTTGTCAAAGAATTTCCAGATTAGGACTTATAAACTCTTAATGGTATCAAACAATAGTTTTGTTGATAAATTATATTACAAAACCTACCAATTCATGTTAATTATTTCAATAATCAGCTGTTACATCTTACCCCAATGGCTGTTACTTTTTGCCTCAACGTTGAGGTTGAAAGAAACATGTCACTGCACTTATACATATATTTTTTTATTACCATGCTTAACAAATCATATCAAATAAGTAGTTTCAAAGTAGCTTGAATGTCTAATCTATCGTTTAATCAACATGGATGTCCAAAAAAAAAAATGGGAATTAAAAAACAAAAATTAAAAACATAGAAATGTTACTTACATCCCCGGTCTCCCCTATTATATTGGCATTACCACAGATAAAGATTATAGACGGCCGGTGTATATAGAGACATTGGCAACCCAAAAAATACCTTAATTGATTCCACAGATGGTGCATGAAAGAAAGATGGTCGTATTTTAATATCATTTGCTTTAGTGACACTTGCCAAATAATTTACAGAATATATTTATTGGATAAAAGATGGCATTACTATCCCAAACTATGTCTTAGATTACAATTGAATTATTCAGGAAGACTGTTTTTATTCATCAAATAACATACTTTTTGCTATAGTTCTTGAATATCAGATTTATTAATTGTTTAAGTAAAATAGGATACCTGTCTATTTTTAAATGATTTTTAAAGGATTTACATATATTTACAAGACGTGCTCTAACTTTCGTAAATTGTAAAAAGGCATCTAGGTATAGGAATAACGCTGTTTTATAAAATACTGTTAAATATGGTGTTTGTAAATATGTAAGTCGATATATTTCCTTATTTTATTTAAAAAATACATATAAACTATTTAAAAACTTTACGCTCAGTTATGTTTTCACAGTTTTGACATAATGACTTTAATCGGTCAGCTGACTAAAGGGAAACATGAACCTATTTCTCTTTCATGCTGTCACCACTATCTCTCTGTCTAGACTCCATTAACAAAGTATTGTAAGAGCAATGATTTTCTAGTTAAGAACCCAGAAAGCTGAGATTAAGTAAGTACTTGCCCTAATTTGAATTAAATCGAGTTGAAAGAAGCCAGAAATCTGAGATTTAAGTAAGTACATGCTCTAATTTGAATTAAATTGACTTCATAGCTGAGATTCATTATCGGTATGTGAAAATAAATTTAGAGCCGGTGTTAGATAATCTTAAAATATACTTCGTCTTCAAAGTAAATTAGTAAAATCTAAACTTATAAATTGATTTAAATTGGATCTATATGTTTAAAAAATAAGTATTAGTTTTTATTTTCGCTGATCATAAATATACAGTGTGTGTTAGTAAGAATATAAAATAGTTTTAAAAATTCAACATTACAAAGTTGAGTATTTGATTGAATTATGGTATCAGAAAATTACACAGGACACAAACTGAACACGCAAAAATAGTAGTATATTTTGGAGTCCAACGGATTGCTTTGAATAATTTATAAAAGGATTTTAGTATAATATATATAAAAAATATAGTTCCTATTTGGGGTGTTTAAGTTGCTTAAACGGATACGCTTAACCTGCTGTTACAAATAGTACGTAAACGTGCGACAGCTACACATTTGTGATTACACAGTTAAATTGAAAATATTACGAGAACAAACTAGATTACACAACTTACACAATTGCAGATTAAAAACACCATAAGAATGACAATAATAATATCGCCCAATGGTCGTTAACACGACATTCATAATATATAATAAAACCAGTTGGCCCGGCAGGTGTTGCTCAGCCCTTTCCAGTAGATGGCGCGAACTCAGCCAAACGGCACCTATCGGGTCCAGATTTTGTGATTTTCGTTATATTAATTCAACATATATTCTGAATACGAATTATTTTGGTCCATAAATATAGAATTTGTTAATAATTTGATTACAGCGCCACCTGCCAGATCCTAGCATAGGTGTGACCTATCGTCTCGACAAAACAAATATATTTTGTGAATGTGAACTCAATCTTTAGATATTACACAATCACTATCAGAGGCACCATAGATTATACAGGGTGAGTCATTAGTAGCCGCTTCTTCGACTGCTCTTTTGTGTTTTAAATAATAGAAAAAGCAATTAGTGGAGGATCCATGGTTGCTTGTGGCGCATATTGTAAAAATACTTTAAGCTCTGGCGCACTTCCGGTTTCACCGGAAATACACGGAACTTAATTTTTTTAAATGATTCACCCTATATATTTTTCGATTTTCTTGTACTGCTTTAAATTGCCTGTTCAACTGTTTTTTCTTTTTCAAAATTGAGCCAATAGTTTTTGAGTTATTAATTTTTTTTGAAAATATTTGACCAAAACACGGTCTCAGAAAAAAATCATTTTCACTTTGTTTTTAAAAGAAAAAACATTGACTTTGGTGGTGCTTGTAGCCAAGAAAATTCTGCATCATTTGGTAAAGTTGACTCGACAATACCTCAAGAAACCTTGTTTTTTCAAAGCCTACTTCCTGAAATTTTCACATACCAAAAACTTATTTTTTTAAATGGAACACCCAGTATTTTATTGAGTCATTTTGTTCCTTTTTTAATTCTCTTTCATTTTTGTTAACAATGTCCTATACCTATCTTTTCCAATTTTTGAGATAATCACTATAAGAGCAATTAGCGGTCAATTAAAAAACTACGGGCGCTGTTCTCTGCACCCAAATATTGGTCCAATAAAGGCTGGAATGCGGCTGACTACCTGAGTCAACTGTTAAAGAAGGTCGGTATACATTTATGTCAAACTTATAAAAGCATCGCTATTAGTTATCATACAAATGAATTATTCTTATGAAGAGTTAATAAATATGATTTTGGGTGAATCTGAAAGAAACTCTTTGCTGGCATCCAGACTTTATGCACAGCGATCCCTGGTAGAAGTCAACCGAAGCCAGAAACCTTCGAAAATATAAAGTGGACGGTTTGAGTGAACAGAAACCATTGAATATGAAAGAAAGAGCGGAGAAAGCAATAACTGGTGAGGATAAGACGTTTATGGTACTTGCGAGTGTAGTTGAACACCCCCATACTAGTACTACGAAAATTAGTCGGCAGTTAGATGTAAGTCAAATTTGAAAATCCAGAATAATTAGGAAATACGAAATTCACCCGTAGCATGTTCATACACAGGGTTAGATGAAATAAATTTTCACAATCGGTTACATTTTTGTTAATTGGCAGCAGATAAATTATCCTGGCATTCTCAATTTTTTGTTGTTTACCAACGAAACCTCCTATTCAAGTGAATACGTTCATCGTCACAATTTCCGTTATTATAACACATAAAATCCCCCACTTTATCACACCTGTAAACTTTCAAAATCGTTGGTCATTAAAACTGTGGGGAAAAAATAGTGGGTAGTTACATAATTCGACCTTATTTCTTTGATGAAAATGTTAATGGAGGAGAGTATCTTCGCTATTTACGAATGGATTTTCAAAACTTTTTGAAGACATCTTCAAATATGTCAGTAAACATAACCTTTATTTTATTTCGATGTTAACCAACAGTGTTAAAAATGAAATACTGCAACTGGACATTGCCGCAATTAAAAAATTGAAATGCGATGCTCTTCATTCTATAAAATTATTACTTTTGGGATAGTTGGATATAACATTTACTTTGTTTGACAGTTGACTAAGGAAGTCGGGCGCCATCCCTGCCTTCCAGTGCTTGAACGAATATTTTGGTGCATAGAGCAACAGCGCTCGTAGTTCTTTAATTGACCGCTAATTGCTCCTATAGTGATTATCTCAGAATAGGATATAGGATATTGTACACAAAAATGAAAGAGAATAAAAAAAGGAACAAAATGCCTCAATAAAGTACTGGATGTTCCATTTAAAAAAAATAAGGTTTTGGTATGTGAAAATTTCAGGAAGTAGGCTTTGAAAAAACAAAGTTTCTTGAGGTATTGTCGAGTGCAACTTTACCAAATGATGCAGAATTTTCTTGGCTACAAGCACCACCAATGTTAATGTTTTTGCTTTTAAAAATAATGTGAATTTTTTTTTTTCTGAACACGTGTTTTGGTCAAATATTTTCAAAAAAAATTAATAACTCAAAAACTTGGCTCAATTTTGAAAAAAAAAAACAGTTTGACAAACAATTTAAAGCAGTACAAGAAAATCTAAAAATATATAGGGTGAGTCATTTAAAAAAATTAAGTTTCGTGCATTTCCGGTGAAACCGGAAGTGCGCCAGAGCTTAAAGTATTTTTACAATATGCGCCACAAGCAACCATGGATCTTCCACTAATTGTTTTTTCTTTTATTTAAAACACAGAAGAGCAATCGAAGAAGCGGCTACTAATGACTCACCCTGTAATTGTAATTGTACGGAGAATTTAGGAATGTCATTGTTGGTTGCGCTATTTTTTTATTTTAGCGCCCTCTAGCGGGAAAAAAAACGGTTACGTATTTCACAATGTGACACATCATTTCAAAGCTAATTTTATTAGCAATTTAATGCACAATTGAAAAAAATTTAAATAATCGACAAACCTTGCAGAGCTCTAATATTAGAAACTACGAACTTATTAGTTTATAAAAGACGCTGACAGTCTGTACTTGAGAATGATGACAAATAAATGTAAAAAATATTACGTATTTAGTTGCTAATAAAATTAGCTT
The DNA here is from genome assembly GCA_963170755.1 of Amphimallon solstitiale. Lineage (NCBI taxonomy): Eukaryota > Metazoa > Arthropoda > Insecta > Coleoptera > Scarabaeidae > Amphimallon > Amphimallon solstitiale. The sequence continues at coordinate 34,201,004 of OY720681.1, read as the reverse complement.
TGAGAGGGCGCTAAAATCAAAAATAGCGCAACCAACATTCACTTTTCTGAATTCTCCGTACAATTACCTTTTCAATGATGTATCGTATATACTACTTTCCCTATTTAAATTATAATGGTTAGAGTTATGGAGGAGAGGGGAATGACGTATCACAGATATGATGGAAGGGTCCCTTGGATCAAAAATCGACCCGTTTTTGCGTTTTTTCAAAAAGGTTTTCTCCTTCAAGATATTCAATCTGTTTCGTTTTCGGTGGGGCACCCTGTATAATGATAATAATGAAAAGGTGTTATAAGACTTATAATGAATAAATATCGCCAGCGCTAATAACACTAATAGATGCTAATATAAAACAACATGAATAGTGTCATGTAAGAATAACAACAGCACAATAATTGATCATGTAGGATTTACTATTGATAAAAAATCTTTGTTAGGTAGGTAGTCAAGACAGCTTAACCAGCATATTTCTTTAAAATGTGCAACGCTATACTAGATTATAATCGCATTAACTCTAATGCATATGAATCGAAAATAATGACGTAGCGTTAACAGCAGATATAAAAATGTGTGTATATTAATTAAGCCGTTTTCTTTCGACAATCTCGATCAAACCACAAGTAAGCGGCCTGCACACATATTTTGTAAAATCTGTAACATAGATCACCACCTAACGGCAGATTCACTAATGAATTATGCACGAAGAGATCAATAAACTTGAGCTCGTTACCTGTCACCAGGTATCTTGCTATGTATCACTATTTATTTTGGCTTCTTTTTACTGTTCCGCTTTTATTAACTACTTGCAATATAGTAGCTTTTATGTACAGGCTAAACGATGCACGCAGATAGCTCCCGCCAAAAAAAGACGTTACATAATCTGCGACTTCAACATTACGTTACGGAAATTTTTTTTTGTGACAGAAAAAGCGATGGTGAAGCCATTAGAGGAGCAATTTGCTTGTGATACATAACATGATTTTCTGACTGCTCATTGTACAGAAAATACACATTAAATAAAAAATAAACGAAGAACAAAAATGGGATTTTAATATTGTAATTAACTCATATATTCTGCAAAATCAACAACTTAATGACATCAACGAGTTAAAGAGAAAAGGAAAGGATGAGAAATTCGATCTTTGCTTACACTGATAGATACAAACGACAAATAACACTACGATGTTTGAATGTCAAATTTAATTTAATCGCTCTATCATTCAATATTAATTACCTGTCGTTGATGGATACTTAATATGAAACATAACACAATAAAATATTCAACGTCACCGCAATAATTTATCTCGACGATGTATTTTATTTGCATTAAATTTACATAATTGCGCTTATTTTCTTTTTTCACGACAAGCCTGGGAGTGAGAATCATTAATGACTTGACGATAGAAAAAAAAGGATGTTTGATAATTATATACATAATTATTGTTTTAATTATTGAATTATCGCAAATTATTTAGTAAAGAATATTACGCAGAGGAAGGATATTTATCACAAATTTTTATTTAAGGCAATTTACATCTTGCATGTTTTGAAATAGAGGTTATATAAAAAATATTAGCTTGATATTAAAATTTAAAGAAAATAACACAAATGTAATATATATTTGATCTGAGTTAGGAAAAAATATTCTGGGTATGTACTAGTAGATTAAGTACAATAATATATAGGGTGTTTCGGAATTGCACGGCACTATTGTAGGTACTTGTTCTCGAACATAAAATAAACAAAAAAGTCCATATAAACATATTGCTGTGCGCATATAAATATTTATTTTAAATAATGTTATTGCCATACGTTGGGCATCGCCATATAATTTATATGCTGTGACAACATATATTTGTGTGTATTACCACACGTAGGGTATAGTCTTTTGTATATGCTGTACTCTTAAAATTATTCTTTATACACCAAGAACTTATAATTGGTTTTGTATTTTTTATCTTATATTGTTGGAGCATGTACTTTATGACTATTGTGGGTTCTGGCAATGTATGTGGTTCCTTCTCCTTTGCTGATGATTTTTCTCTTGCTCATAATAGGGAAGAGGTAATAGTTTTGTTCAAAGAAAAACTGTATGTCTATACAACTTAATCATATATCTTTTATTTTGTAATTTATAGATTCAAAAATAATTTTTATATACACACCTTTATGCTCTAAACAAGATACATAATTGAAAAATGCTCATATCATTTATACCTAATGCCGGTTGTAATGTATGTAAATCTTTTATTTATTTATTTATTCTGCCAAACAAAATAAATATTTATCCTGTAAATAAACAAATGTAAACTTTTATTGTACATTTATGGATATACTTATCGATGTAATTATATTTATGTATTGGCTTCAATTAATTGCTTTAGACAACCATTTGCACGTGTTGTATCTAGCTCTTAATCTTTGCCTTGTGAAATTATTTGCTTAACTTGAAAGAGATTAATGATGCCTAGACAATACGATGAAGAAAATGCTCATTTGCACGTAGCATCTCTCCAACTGACCAACACCATTAATCCTATTTGGTTGTAATTCCAACTATATGAATTTAAAACAAACCTTACAGGATAAAATATTTACTTATCTATACTGTCCAACAATACATTGATTAATCATTTGCACGTAAAAACCAATGTCTGTCCAACAATTTGTATAACTTCCTTTTCAAAAAAAAATAAACTTACTTGCTATCAAAATATTTATTTTGAATGTCCATTATGAACGCTTCAACTGAATTCAAATGTATTAAAATAAAATAAACTACTATGACTATACGTGATGAAGAAATAATGAAAACTACAATGTAACAATCTAAAACGTCTTATTCTTTAAGAGATCTTCCTTTCGGAAGTGTTATGAGAAGTCTCCTTCTCGGAATTGTCATCAGAAGTCCTCTTGTCGAATCTTGTTTTCGTATTTATAGCGGCAAAGAAAAAACTATGTTGACCATTGCGCCCTCTAGTCCATATTTAGGTTGGTACTGGAATACACTTTCCCGTGAAACCGCTGCCCGCATGTTGCCGTCTTGATACACGCACACATACACATATTGTTCTGACAGTTCACAATTTACCAAACGTCAACACAACTTTCCAATTCAAAGGTCCCCTCTGCCTCGCACAGCATTTCCAACGGTAGGTTTATTCTTGTCGCTAATACCATCCTTCTTTGTATTCGTCAATGAACCTATTGCCTTGTTCATTGTTCGATACATACTTTTTTTCTTTCCATTTATTAATGTCAATTTCACTTTTCTTTTAGCCGGATTGCGACTTGGCAAAATGGGAAACATGTTGGAGATAACCATTATTTTTCTTCCCGCACTGCCTGTACCTGTAGGACACGTCTGTTTCTCCACTGCCTCTCTATCCTCTATCCAAGATCTTTCTATTGGTAATATATCAATCTGCAATAGACTTTACACAAGTTTTATATATTTTGTTGTCTTTTGTAGGTCATTAAACCGTACACGTCTGTTTCCAGTCTCTGAAGCATTGTGTTACAAACAAATCATAAACACATATACTTTTTATTTATTATATCAGCTACCTTTAAATACAAAAATGTTATTGCTGATCGTTTCTACGTTTTACATATTTTTATATCCTTTCTTAGTCTATTTATAAGCTAAGGTAAATTTTATCTTTTAATACGATTTAGTTCATAAACTCTCATAAGATTTTTACTGCTTTATGCATATAAATCATAATAATTTACTTATTTATATTTCTTGCATATCGTATTTCATCTTTTTCATGATATATCAACCATACATCTTGTGTATTCTTTTACAAAAGAAATATATTACTTATATTTATTTTGTCTTTATTTCATATTTTTATTTAATAAATTTTTATTCTACATCTTTTGTTTCATATTTATTTAATAAACTTTATTTTGTATTTTCTCATTATTTACTTGAATAATAATAGTTTTTTTTTTTAAAATCACATTTATAAATTGACTATGTGTATGCAACTTTGTATACCTTCATGTAGTTCTTGTTGCATAGTTTTACTCAATAATATTTAAATAGGATTTTTGTTATTTTTATTTTTTTATTTCAAAGTTTAAACTAATTCTTAAATTAATCTCTAAAGCTATTCTTATTCTACAAATTTTGCGAGTTCACGGCAATATGTCTCAAATTAATTTATTACTAAGATATTGGAGCATAAAGATATTTATTTAAGAATACAACATCCAAAAGAACTGTTTAAAGTGGCCACCGTTTTGTTGAATGTAGCATTCAGCACGACAAATTCATTCTTCTTTGGCACTTCGTATTGCATCAGGATGATCCTTGATAGTTGCTGAGGCTTCCACGATGCGACCGATCTAACGGCGTTAGATCGGGAGATCGGATTCATCAGAGTTCAGTAATCGCATCGCGGAAGCCGCAGCAACTATCAAGAATCATCCTGATGCTATACGATGTGCTAAAGAAGCATGAATTTGTCGTGCTGAATGCTGCATTCAACAAAAGGGTGGCCACTTTAGACAGTTCTTTTGGATGTTGTATTGTTAAATAAATATCTTTATACTCCAATATCTTAGAAATAAATTAATTTGAGACATATGTTTATATGGACTTTTTTGTTTATTTTATGCTGGAGAAGAAGTACCTACAATAGTGTCGTAAAATTCCGAAACACCCGGTATACCTAAATATTTAAAATTGATTACTTGTGTTTTGCAAACGTTTTTTAGGCGCCAAATAATGAACTTCGTGTATTCTAAGATCTCCACGGTTATGCCATCTTATTCTTTGGCTGCACCGTACTGATAATGACCAATGGGTCAGAAATACATGTCTATTCCTAATAATTCTTTTTCCTTTATTGATACATGTTCGCGGTATCTCCTCTTATTTTCCTGAAAAAGTGGTTTTTGAAAAATATCGATCTCTCTCTCTCTCTCTGTGTGTATGGGTGTGATCAGGATAACGATTAAATGGCAAAAGTTATTAACACTAACTTTAGATTTACAAGTGTAATCTTCCTCTTGAAATCTGATTAGGTTTTCAGTGAAATCGGTTAACCGGAAGTCGCAGTTTACTTCAGTAAAAAAAAAATTATGAATATTTGGTCTACTATTTAGAAAAATTTCAGAAAAATACAAACGCATTCAAACTTGAATTTTATTATATGACACGTTTTTCGAAATACCTACCCTTTTACTCTTACCGAAAATCAGTTTTTAAGAATATGTGTCTTGCAAGTCAGGGTTTATATATATTGTAACGAAATAAGCACACACAAAAAAAAGAGAAGCAGGCCTCCGGGCGACGTTAAAAACGTACCAGTAAACAAGGCAATAAATCACCCATACATATTGCCGTGAACTCGCAAGTTCATAAAATAAGAATAGCTTTAAGAATTAGTTTAAGTTTTGAAATAATCGTATTTAAATATGATTGAGTAAAAATATGCAACAAAAATTACATGGATGTATACAAAGTTGCATACACATGATCAATATACAAGCAAGTGATTTAAAAACTATTATTATTCAAATAAATAGTGAAAAATGTAGAATAAAAATTTATTAAATAAATATGAAATAAAAGACAAAATAAATATAAGCAACATATTTCTTTTATAGAAAGGATACACAAAATGTATGGTTTACGTATCATAAAAAGGAACCTAATTTTATACAATGCGTAAAGATTGCTTTAAACATTCTAAATAATGGACCGCTGTTTAAGTCAAAAAGGGAAATGAAGGCAAATAATAGAGAAAGGGTTATGTTAATGGATGGAACAATTAAGAGAATTCTTCTTACGACTCCGAAAGGGAGATTTCTGACTTCGAAAGAATAAGACGCTATAAATAATTGTTACATTGTAGAATAGTAGTTTTCATTATTTCTTTATCACTTTCATTCATAATAAATTTTCTTTTATTAATATATTTAAATTCTGAAACGTTCAATATGGACATTCAAAGTGAACATTTTGATGAATTATTTAAAGAAAGCAAGTAAGTTTTTTTTTTGAAAAGAAGTTATCTGAATTGTTAGACAGACATTGGTTTTTACGTGCAAATGATTAATCAATGTAATGTTGGACAATATGGATAAGCAAATATTATCCTGTAAGGTTTTCTTTTAATTCATAAAGTTGGAATTACAACAAAAATAGGACTAATGGTGTTGGGCATTTGAAGAGATGCTACGTGCGAATGAGCATTTTCTTCATGGTATTGTCTAGGCATCATTAATCTTTTTCAAGTTTGGTTAATAATTAATTAAAAGTTTCATAAGGCAAAGATTAAAAGCTAGATACAACACGTGCAAATGGTTGTCTAAGGCAATTAATTGAAGCCAATATATAAATATAATTACATTGATAAATATCACTATCAATGTACAATAAAAGTTTACATTTATTTATTTACAGGATAAATATTTATTTTTTTTGTTTAGCATCATAAATAAATAAATAAAGGATTTACATACATTACAACCGACATTAGGTATAAATGATATGAGCATTCTAAATTATGTATTTGTTCAGAGCATAAAAGTGTATATAAAAAAATTATTTGAATCTACAAATTACTAAATAAAAAGGTATATGATTATGTTGTATAGACATTCCGTTTTCTTTGAACAAAACTATTACCTCATCCCTATTATGAGTAAGAGAAAGATCACCAGTGAAGGAGAAGGAACCACATACATTGCCAGAACCCACAATAGTTATTAAGTACATGCTTCAACAATATAAAATAAAATACAAAACCAATTATAAGTTTTTGGTGTATAAAGAATAATTTTAAGAGTACAGCATATACAAATGACTATACCCACAAATATATACTGTCACAGCATATATATTTCTTTGACGCCGCAACCAAGTGGGGTGGTGTATTCTTCATATCTTTTCTTATATTCATCAATAATAATATATGCTGATGTCACAGCAATATGTACTGCGAAGCGACAAAAAGTCTAGATCTTTTCTGGTATATTTCCGGATGATCGAGAGAATTTTCTCTTATAGTTCCAGGCCTTTTGCGATGCAGATATAAGAACAGCTGGGGGGATGATTCATTCATTCAGTAGTATTCGTAGAGTGCAAATAAACATAAATACGGTGAATGGTGCAGTGTTATTGTAGTTTACGAAGTAAATAAATATTACAGACATAAATAGTAGTAATAGAAATAAATACGTGTAGTAGTTTTAAGTGCGTTACATTTATTTTTATATTGTGATTAATTTTAAGTGTGAAAATATACAAACAGTTTTAAAACATTTGCACGAGTTGTTCATTTCGACCCCGAAAACGCTACAATATGATACTTAAACTCTGTGTAACATGGGAATCGCAATAAAGAGGACGAAAAACAAATGATAATATGAATATCTCAATTATTTTTGCACCGTTTAAAATAGATCGAACAGATTTTATGTACAGCGTTATTAGAATGGATGAAGCATGGGCAAATCATTAGACGCCATGTACGAAATAGCATTCAACCAATATATGGAATCCCGTGATTGCAGCAAGGAAGGCATAGTCGATTTTATCTGGAAGGGTCAGTACCAATCTTTTTTGTTAGAGATCCTAGGAGCCACAATTAGGCCAAAGTTTGTTCACCTTACAGTTGTCTAAACAGCATCTACAATTTAGATACTTTCACGGTATGGGTAAACTGCGATTTGCGTATTGAGAATCAATGTTGGTAATTTGCTATATTTTATATGAAAAGAAAAGGAAATATTTTTGGAATTTATGAAATTTTGGAAATTCCTACAACTCGAAATTGCTTCATCTCTTCCAGTGTTTCTAAATACAGGTACTACACTTATGAAGATGTTCATCTCTGAATTATGTTCAAAAATATTTTCTGGATTTTATCTAAAAACGAGGAAAAAACGAATTATCTACATACTTATTAAATCAGCTATATAGAATCACCAGTTCTTCATACCATATAACTGAAAACCAATAAGATTGATCGTCATTCTAAAAAGATCAACGATACACAACCAAACAAGGAAAGAAACACGTCCTTTTTCGAATTAAATGCTTGCAATACTTAAAACTTATTAAAATACCACAGGTACAATACGTTCGTGGCATACTTATCAAGTGAAAACATCTGTTCACTTACATGCTACACAAGTAGTAGGCATGTGTATAATATGTATATACAACCAAGCAAGTTTACATTTTTCCAATGCTACAAGTCCAATTTAGTCACAAAATATATACGGGTAAGAAACAAAATCATCCGTTCTCTATACTATGTTAACAGAAATAATTGTTTAATTATTTTTTTTCAAATTTTATATTAACTCGAACAGGTTTTCACGTTCTCTTAAATGACGATTTTCTTGCTCTATTTATAAAAGCTGGTACTGCGGAATAATTGAAATTCTTTGTGTTGCGATTTTAACACAACCACATTCTTTCAATGATTAATCGCCTAATAAATTAGTAATTATTACGGAATTTTTTAGCATTTGCTTGCATATACCGGTAAGCATGCGATACAATTACCAGAGACTTGCCACCGCTCGAATGTTTATATAACTTCATTTGTTTCGTCCTGCTTCCAACTAAACCGCAACCGATGTAATGTACTGTTGTCTCGGCGAACGTATATATATGAAGTGATTAATTATCTGCCATTTGAATGCAGGAAAACCGCATTGCATAATGTAATAATTATTAAATACACTAACTTTTCAAATCCATAAATCAATCTGAAATGATTGTTGTCGTTAATTTGATTTGTTTTTTCCCATTGAATTCGATATTACCGAGAGTCCATAACTACTTATTACGCAGCGTGATTGTGATTGCTATGTTATTAAAGCATTAAGTTTGTGTAGGAAGTATTTGAATGATTTGTCAAAGAATTTATCGAACGTTTGTTTAAATTACTAGTTATTCGAGGGAAACTTCAACATTAATTACAACATAGAATTAGAAAATATATAAAGAGGAAAGTTGGTAAGTTTAGCACAGAAACAAGCTATACACTATTTTGGAAGCATGTTTTTACCGCTGTGGCAAATCTTTGAACTTAAAAAGAGGATAGAGCCACAAAAACCAATTCAGAAAATAGGAGAGTGACGGAATTGTCATTACGATGATTAATTTGTTTTGCAAGCAGCCTTCTCTAATACACATCATTAAAGCACTAAGAATTAGGAAATGTTTATTACTGGAAAGAAAGAACTTCAAAGTAGCAAACAAATTAAACCTAGTCCAAATCAATGTGGAGAAAATGCTAGTAGAGTCGCAAGTAAAACAAAACATATATGTATCTCTCTTCCGCCTGCAGTCTCCAAAATACCATGCGTAAAAAAACAACCAAATAAATAAATATAAAGTTATGATTAGACCGGTGCATTGATTATACTTTAAGTTGCTCAAGTCCATAAGGTAAATGTTGCCCTTGAAATCAAAATTGGTGAGGTCACCATTTAGAGTTGCTAGCATCCGAACTGTCCACATGTAGTTGGGGGTAAAGTGAAGTGAGGTAAGAGTCATTAGTCGAATATTAGAAAATTTATATTATCTAATAAATAGAATCTATTCCAATTTGATCTTTCGCTTCCGATAAATCTCGACACAAAATGATCGCATTTACCTTCTCACATAAAGCATTTCGTACAGCTACACCTAGAAAGTGCGTGTGCAAGTTTGTCGGGTCTTGGTTTTTTCGGCAATTCTGTTGTGTATTTTGTGTTTTGATTTAATTTTCTGGATAAGTACAAAGAATATAAATTTTAGTTTGTAGTGAATAAAAATTTTTTCTTGATATTTTACAGTTTAATTTAGAATCACACAAATTTGGTCTTTCTACGTGGTAAATGTGGCAATTGCAGATATTATGGCGAGGTAAGAGGGTACTAGTTCGCACATTCTCAGAAACCAGTTGTATACTTCCAAATGAAGACTTAGGATATCTTACTTATTTAATTATCTTTTATTTGGGTGCAGTGGCTATAAATTAAGTGAAAAAATCAAACCGCACCTCGTTGTTCCAAGAAGCCTTAAAGGAAGCAATAAATCAAATTAAGGAAGGCATTATTACTACTAACCAAGCTAACAAAACGACTAAACACTATGCTTGACTATCTCAAGGTAGAGTAAAATCAAAAAAAGACGAACAACTTGCTTAAAGGTCCTAAAAAATGGAGAAGTATGGTTTTGCTTTATTAAAAAATGAAGTGTAGGAGGTGGTAGGTTGATATGTGAGAAACAACAATATTAAAACTTTTTAAATCCCTGGTGAGGTTTTGCAAGGAAACACAACCTCACAGTGTGGAGGTTGTTCGCCCAAGAAGTTGCAATATCATTAATCAACTGGCATTGGAAATCAAACCATCAAGAATTTGGAACTTTAATGGAACGAGTTCTGCATGGATCCGTCAAACACAAAAGTTGTTGACGGTAATAATTTGCCGTGCATACAGTCGGTGCTCCTAGCTGATAAAATATTACTCTATTAATGGCAGGTTCTGCCTCTAGATATAAAGGTGCTTCATTAATCATATTTAAAGGAAAAAATATATGGACCAATAGGTTGCACCTAATAATACCGGTGACCTTGGAAACGCTATTCTGACCCTGGATGGAAGCAACAGTATTTTAAGACTATTTTGATTGAAGTTTTCTGAAGGCAATTGGGCCTGACCGCCTAGTGTTATTAATTTATGATGGATATTCCACTCATGTATCCATTAAATTAGTCTAAATCACTACTGAATATTACCATTCTCAAGTTACCTCCACATACGAGTCACGTGCAACATCAAAACAAAATGTTCCCAGATTTAATGATCTTTCAGTTTTGAATCAATACACAACAGTTATTCGTGTACACCATTTCATTCATTCAGTGACAATCTATAAATAAAATACAATGAGTTACCAGAAATCTAGAGTATTTCTTCCAAAATTTAGAAATAGAATATAGTCACTGAATAAACAATTTGGATAATAAGAACTAAATAGACTGCAATATATTAATGTTCGTAACGACGTTAGGCTCTCTCCATCTGTGCAAAGAGTGTGTTGATCTTCAATCTGTTTTGCTTAATGTTCATAGTTGGTGCGCTACTAATGTATTGAACCTTCCAATGATCGTTTCAAAATTTAAAGTTTTCTCATACTCAAGGAAACCATCACTACTATTTTTTGACTACATTGCGGACTCTCTTTGTTTCTTCTTTGCTCTTTAATAACCATCTTCAGGTCGTTGTAGCTGCGTCTAGTAGGATGTTAGGGTTTGTCTTCTGCAGTATCAGGTCTTTTTCTAGTCTGGCAGCAGTCAAGACTTTATATTTTGCTATGATACGATCTAAAATAGCATATGCTGTACTTGTAACCAATCCATATTAATAAAGCCATAAGCTTTCGTTAGAGACTGGTCAAGGACGATTTTTTTGTACTTTTCGTACACTTATCCAAATAGAAAATTTCCTTATAGCACTTCACTGAAGAATTTTTAATTATTTTTCATGAAGCCCAACCTAACAAGATAGGCTTCAATTTTTTTATATAAAATTTTACATAGTTAGATAGACATTAGGCAACTTATTTCTACATTTAACTTTCATTTACGACCACGAATATACACATATTCATTCATACGCAAACATATATGCATATATAATTGTATTGGGATACACAACATATATCTAGGTAACATTACCAACAGTACAGACATGTGTTTCGGCCTTTGAGCCCTCGTCAGTGCACGTGGAAATGACAGCAATCTAGGAATAGCAAGATATGTCAACTTGGTTTACAAATGCTCGTGAGAATATCACAGCGACATCTGTCACCCATGCGCGACACCAAAAGTATGTTCATTACACACTGTGCCTAGGAGAAACCTGTATGCTAAATGTGTTCCCGCGCATAATAGGACCAATAGATAGCACCTCCATACCAAAATGGAAGGATATAAAATACATAGATGCTAGCTAACATCAAGCAGGTATTTACCACCACGAATATACATGTATAAATTTATACGCAATATATGCTTGGATTGGGATACTCAATATACATCTAGGTATCATTACCAACAACGCACAGACACGTGCTTCGGCTTTTAAGGCCTCGTCTGTGTACTTGGGACGTGATCAACTCTAGGAAACGCTAAGAGTAGCGACAGCGTCCATTTAGAAACCATCGCTTTCGGTCCCGTGCTTGGGTAACAGAAGTCGCTATGATAGTCTCACGGGCATTTGTGACACAAGTCGACATTGTTGCGATTCCTAGTCATTACTAGCAATCTCAAGTTTACTGACGAGGCCTTAAAGGCCGAAACATGTGTCTGTGCGTTGACTGTTGGTAATGATATATGCATATACTGGTGGTAGTAAATACCTGCTTTATAGCATCCATGTATTTTATATTCTTTTCAACTTAACTTTCATGTACCTCATCAATATTTTCGTAAGTCTGATACATTTTATATCGACCAGGGTAGAAGTAACTTGTTATCTCGCTCAACCATTTCTTTATATGTTCAATATTTAAAAACATTAGTTCAGAAAGTGATATTTTTTTATTGTTCCCTTAGGCAGCTTTTACTGGTGAATATAGAATATTTTGTTTAATTATACAGCTACCTACTAATTTATTACTTTATTTTACTTTTATTATGCACTTGCGTTTAATTTCATTTTGTTTTACTGTTCTTTTCTTTAAGTATTACTTTCTATTATATTGTAATGGAACAAGCCCACAGGGAAGCAGACATCCGGGCGACGACAAAAGAAAGGCAAATATTCGGCGCGATTGGTAAACAGTCGTAAAGTAATAAATCATCCATTTATATATGTACTGCGAAGAGACAGAATATCTCTTGTATGTTCTACAAACATCGAGAAGAACACATCTTTATCTGGTGTGTTCCAGATGTTTCGAACGAGTATATAAAGGCAGTTGAACCGATAGATGAGTCAATTCCGGAATAAGAAAGTCCTTAAGTAGTCATCGCGCGGAACAGACCAAAGTAAAAATAAATATAAGAAATAAATAAATAGTTCCTTGAGTGGTAGTCGAAGAGTAATCATAAACAAAAATAGTGAGCGGTGCAGTTTTTATAGTGCAATAAATACATAAATATTACCGTGTCATATAAATAGTAGTAGTAAATAAATACCTGTCTGATGAGCCGACAGTAACAAGGCGCTTGATAATTAAATCTGATTTGGTTCAAATATTTTTCACACACCTCTACACTCATTTGGATTTATTGCGAATACTTTCGAGGAATTCATTTTGAAATAGACCTTATCATTCCAGATTACTGATGCAGAATTTTAAAAATGGTTAGTTTTCAATACTCCTATGTAATCGTGCAATGACTCCTCAATCTTGAAGGCTCCATTAACCGAGACTACGTTTGTTAGCATCATACGAGGTAATTACTTTAACAATTCAATGAAGGCATTATTATAGATAATGTTGATCACTAGAATGTATGAAGGTTTATAGTTGCTATGGTAAATCCAAATGCTGTCCAATCCTGTAAGTATGATGTAAGTTTAAGTAAGTTCGAGGTCACTGCCATAATGTAGATATTGATATCCGAATAGGAACTCCGTCATGTTTGGAGTAGATGCCAATCTTTCATTCACTGTTGCAAGACTGCTTTGAATTACGTTTCATTGAATTGCATTCGAACGGGGAAGCATCACAATGATCTCGAAAATCTACACTTTATATTTTCGAGGTCATTGTCATAATGGAGATATTGATTTTGGCAATGGAACTGCTTCATGTAAGGAGTATATGCCAACCTTTCATCCACTGTGGCAAGGAAATTCTTCAGGGCTGCTTTGAATTACATTTTCCCATTCGAATGTATATGCTGCATTCGAGGGGTGAAATGTAAATCAAAGCAGCCCTGACCAAATTCCTGGCAGCAGCACCATAATTCCCATAGTTGTTAATTTAGCTTCCACCCATGTTGTTTATTCATGATCTTTTTATTTCTTTTAAAGAAGTCTATTAACTTTTTAACAATTATTCTTTCAAGTATTTTTGTAATAACGTGCAATACATCATTTTGTATATTTAATCAAATAGCATTTCTCAAATCGCTATCGCTACTTATTCACCTTTCATTCGTCAGTGCTGTTTTATTATTTTCAAAGTGTAATCATCTCGCCACAAACTATAATTAACCCATAACTCATTCCTCGGTCGCGAACGAACGCATGCACCGTTCGTTCCTCTTTAAAGTGAATTAGAGAACTCTTGATTTAAAACGTCGCATGCAATCCGACCATAACACCACGTCCACTGCTGGCACGGCAATCGTTAATCTACGTACTAAGTTATGTGACGTCTTTATGTTATATAGATCATGTATGCCTTGATTGAAATACGACTGCATGTGTGCACTTTATCTGGATGACGGACACGAAGACGGATATGTTGTATACGAGAATTGCCCGTCGACGCTATACACCTATACTTCTGCTGGCGTTATATTGGTCTCCTTATTTTTACAGACCAGGACCCGAACGTTTTAATACATCGCGTGTACATTGTAATGTTATAAGTATTTCATGCAAATAAAGAGTTTTGTGTGGATCTTAATGTTAACAATGACAAATTACTAAGAACTGAAAAATTCAAATTTGTGGATTTGATTAGATAAAGTGTTTAAAGTTGAACTTAAGGGGCCTCACGCAACGACAAAACTAACGACTTAAAAAGGTTTCGTTAAAATCATCGTACAGCTTTCAGTTATGAAATATCAAAATGAAATTCATAACACAAATAAATAAAGGTTCAATGCAGGCTTGACTGAAATTAGTTTTTAAAATAAAGTTTCTGAAACTGTGTTATGATGTTGTAAATTTGGCGAACTTCAGGGGTAAAATGTAGTTCTAAATAATTTTAATTATAAAAAAATACTCCCATCGAAGCCTTCATTAATTCTTTGTATTCAATTTAATGCAAAAAAATTATAAGAAAAACAAACATTTCTGCTAGATATTTGATTTTAACGAATGCCTTACAGCGGCCGAATTTGCGCTAGGGACGTGGCGCCTCTAACGATTTGTGCGGCCGCAAGCGTAAGTAGCCGTTTTCTGTATTCAGGATATTTTAAGCCCATGTATTTTACTACATTTTATGTTATCGGTTTGTTATTCCCACACGCTAAAAAGTATATTTTTAAATTAAGAAAAAAAAACTCTCAAAAAATTATATTCATACGAAATATAAATTGCTTGAAACGATTATATTGGCTCACTTGAATGCAATTTTTCTCAAACTAAAACTAAATTTACTTTCTTATATACAAAACAGAGAAGTCTTGATTTCAAACAGATTTACTCGACTCAAAATAATACTTTTTGGCGTGCATGTTTATATAATTATTGATTTTTTTATTACAAAATAATATTTATTTAAGTAGTAACTACAAATAAAAATAAGGTGTGGGCACCACACGACTATCTTATACCTAAGTGCATTGCGAATTTTCGTCATTAGAATACTTTCTTATACTTCGCTTAAGAAAGGAAAGTCATTCTTTATTTCACGGGCCAGTTTAAAACATAAGCAAGGAACGAGACTTTGTACAGGTGTATCTTTCAAAATTGTATCTACGATCGTACCTACGCTTTTTTACTTCAAGTTTCTTAAAATTTATTTATTTTGATGAATTTATTGCACTAGTGCCATAAAAGTTAACTTTTTACACGAAAACCAGTTCTTCAAAATAATTGTTTTTCATATAAGTGAGCTGTCAAATAATTTTTGTGGTTTAGGGCCGCAGTTTGCAATACACGGCGCGGAGTGAGGCAAAAGAGACCGAGAATGTTACAGCTCGCGTGCACCGAACATGTTACGTATTTGCTAAAAATTTGTAATAAAAACATGAATAAATTGAAAATATTGGGGTTAATTATGACAGATGGAAGTTACGTGTAAAATTTATATATTCGATGAAAGTTAATTTTTTCAGTGACATCAGTCAAAAAAAGTAACAGCTTTTTGCACGATCATAGATAATAGTATATTATGCAACGAGCTTATATATCATCATCACTTATTTTACACTCTTTTTCTCTTCTCCTTTTGGGCAGCCAATATGAACTCAGGTTTTCTCTTACATCCATATTTCTTTGTGTACGACTGTCTACTAACTCTGGTAATATACAGTCATTATAAAATTGAACCAATTTTTGTTCCATGGCTTTTGACCAAAAAATATCATCTTTAAATAGAGTTTGAATCTTAAGTCCATATGGCCAAAACACATTATTTTCGATTGGTTATGTGCAGCTGTCCTTGAATTTGGTAGTGTCAGTTGTGTGTTATGTTAACATCCCCATTTGGTTTCCAAAACGTGATCATCTTTGATTGGATAGCATCTTCTGGTGACATATTTCGAGCTGACCATGGACATTTGATTTCTAAAATTCCTTCTTGCCCAATTAAGCCGTCCGGTGTTGCCGATAGGAAAGAATATTTAGAATCGATAAACATTCCACATACATCAATTTGTTTTCCAATCTTACCGGCAGCTTACGATCTGGCTATATTTTCGTTTTACTTCCCGTAATTCAAACTTTGGGCAATTATATTTTTTGGATATAGCAAACTCTCTACCAATCTCTTACAATTTGTATAAGGACGCCGTTTGCATACTTCCCCGAATTTAGAGGCAGTTAAGCGTTTTCTTCGTTCAACATATCACAATTCGGAGTCTGTTTGGCCCTTGTTTCTGCCTCTAATATAATCCCTTCTTCTTCTGGCAAATGTAATGCTGTAAGAAAGGATTCCTTCGCAGTGTCAAATTCTGTTTCTGTCATATCGGGTCTTTGACACTGAGCTCCATAATTTTTGTCTTCGCCGAATAATTTCTAACTTGCGTTCGCTTTTGACTCTTTTCTTAGCTGCTTTTTTTCTTGCCTAAACTTATTTCGCATTTCTATGCGTTTGGTAAAATTTCCTGGGCTTCCACCCTTTATATACTTTCTAACTGAGTATATGGATCTCTTGGTGTTGTAGGAAACTACCGCTGCCGAACATCTGGACTGATAGGAACGTCTTTGCGTATAATTAATTCTTTTCCCTCCAAATAAACTTAGCAATTACAGAGTTAAAACATTCCACTGCTTTGTTGTTAACATTATATATCAAACTATTTGCGTGTCTTACAATAGGCTCTGTAGCTAAACGTAATTGTTCATATAATTCTAAAAGTTTAAGAAAATAATGTCATAATTTTACATTATTAGTAAAAATAACAAACTTGCGTGTCTTATGAAGGTTGGCTATCGTAGTTCCCTCTGGACAAAAAATTTCATTGCAGAAGTATTGTAAAGAAACACAGTTCTGATGTTCATCAAGTACATGACTAATACTATTTCTAATATCTCTATGCAAGCTCGAAATTTTTTGTTAGGGAAACATCTTCTTTTTTTCTATATTATATGGCTTTCACAACAGCCCATCTTAATCGATGTCCATTTGCCTACAAGTATCGACAACTATTATATAAATTTCAATACGTGGGTAGGTCTAACTTGCCTGAATTTTCTTTCTGATGACAATAGGTCCATTTTTTTGGATCTTTGCACATCTCATCTATCTTCCTTGAATAGTTACGAAGTAGATGGTTGCGGCATTCGATTTTCTTTACTACTATATTGTAAATCGAATACGTATTGTTCTCTAAAATCTTTTTATAGCAACTGCTATCTCCATCAGCAATCATTTTTTCATAAATTAAGCCATACATTTCGATGCTTTTCGAAAAAACCCTCAACAATAGTATCAGCCTCCATACTGCTTGACGACCCTGACCAGTTCCTGTAGCAAGTGTGTTCTTCTACAATAATATTTATGGTTTGAGTCCTGCTACATAGTGTAAAATATTTATTCCTAACACCAAGGAAAAGAGCTTTTCTGTAAAGTTGGAATATTATTCAAATTTTTTTATTGACAGTTTTTGCTAAATTTATATGTACTAATGAGTAGTGAATATTAGCCGACTCTAGATCCACCCGAGGTCAGGCTCCAAAATCGCGAGAAATTACCCCCTCCACTTTTGTAGTTCCGAACGTGGACACTGAGGTTTTAGAGATGACGCTGAGGTCGGCACGCCAATTCAAAATTAAGTTAATGAACAGAGTGTCTCAAAATGTCCTTGAAACTTTGCAAAATAAGACGCCACGTGTGTGTTTTCAGTCTGCTCGCGCGGTAGTAATGGCCATGATAAGTTAAGATTGCACGCGCCTATTTTTGGTCAAAACAAGACGTAATGTGATGAGTGCGCCCTTTTTGTATGCTTTGATACGTCTTCCTACGTTGACAAATTCACCCTGGTAGATTAATGATCCCGAGGATTTCCATTTCTTGTGGTAAAAATTATAGGCT
The DNA here is from genome assembly GCA_963170755.1 of Amphimallon solstitiale. Taxonomy (NCBI): domain Eukaryota; kingdom Metazoa; phylum Arthropoda; class Insecta; order Coleoptera; family Scarabaeidae; genus Amphimallon; species Amphimallon solstitiale. The sequence goes on along the minus strand of OY720681.1, from coordinate 34,182,595 downwards.
TATTTAAAAATGGGTTTTATCTTCTGAAAGCTTGCTTGATTTATGTCCATCGACGATTCTTAGGTTCTTAGAGTTCTTGAGAGCATCCTTCACCTGGCCTTCACAAGTTAGGGAAATATTTAAGGTTTGAAAAATCTCACCAACAACCACAACAGCTGCTGCAAGCTGATCGGCTTTAGTACCAGAATTATCTTCCGGAACATTAAAAATTAAAAGATTAGTTTTCCTTCTCTCTCTCTCCGCAACCTCAAGTATTACTTTCTCAGCCTGGAACACTTCAGAAACTTGCTTAGTGGGTTTTTGCATAGTACCCATTCTAATCTGTCGTATTTCCCTTTGTAGCGTATCTACTGTTGCAGTTAACTCATGGAGGTTCTTCAGTTGCAGCTTGAAGTCCGAGCAATTGGGGCAATAGAATGTTATTTTGCGAAATTCCAATATCCAATATGGCGACTGCATATCTGACAGATATAAAAATTAATCAAATGTGACAGTTCTCTGCAATTTACTAGTAAGTAGTTAGAATATGTGCTTTTTTGAAAGTATAAACGGCAAAAATGAGGGATAGTGACAGTGAAATGTAAAATTTGACTCCACCAGAAATTATGGAACAATCCTTAGTAGCCACGAACAATTTATTACCAGCTAAATTCGCAAAGATGTACGGAAAAATTTACGCTCAATTTATGAAAGGGAATGTTCAAAAAATAATGTTTTATTATGGGGTCGTAGAAAAAATAGTGTATGCAACTCGCATTTAATGGATATTAAGACACTCGTAATTTTCTTACTCGTGTCTTAATAGCTATCATTAAATGGTCAATGCATAATATACTATTTTATGTAGAATTGTTTTTTCGTTACATTAGAAATTGTGTTTGCCAAAAATTTTGATACGTTGTAAAACGGACTTGGAATACAATACAATAGGCCTAAGAGGTGTATTTTCTTTATGTAATTTGGGTAAGCCGTAGGTATATTTTTGGCGGTTGTGCGTTATTTAATTTTAGTGAAGCTGCTGTCTTGGGCGAACTTAAGTGTTTGGTTGCTCATTTTTTAATTAAGTCATTATATTAGCTCTTTGAAATTAAAGTGTTGGGTCGTTGCTAAATTTGGAGTATATGTGTTCATCGTTCAGTAACTCCTTCATCTTCTGTTGAATGTTCTATTAATGCAAAGAGAAACAATTCTGTAAACGAGAGAAACGAAGTAGCTTGTCAAAAATCTACTTTATTCCAGTTTTAAATAATCCGCAATGACACACCCTGTGTCTCTCACCATCCTATTTTTGCCGGAGTATCTCTCATAATAAACAAAAAAACAAAAATAATAACATTAAACTTTGAGAATGTCAAAGTCATAGTAATGTTTTTAGGTAAGGTTTTCAGGAGCATTTTACTATATTTCTTGGTATTCTTTTGAAAATATGTTATTTTTTTTAGTTGCATTGACAATAGTCTTTTTTTTATATGTATTTCTATATTTACACAAACTGAGGAAGACAATTTTAAGAATATATTGTCGAAACTTTTTACACAATCATTTTTATTATTATTATCATATTATCTTAACTAATTGTTAATTCATGTGTTAAATAAAACAGACCGCTAAACCAAGAAATACGTCGCTAAATCACTATATATATATATGAAACGCAACAATCAGCTTGCTAAATCTTTATAGTTTCCAAGAAATGGAATTTTTAATGCGCCGCTCATTTCAAGCGAGGGAGTAATAATGCACAGATCTCTGCACCGGGACTTATTACAAGACACTGGTTGGAACGAAGCGTACTCAATACGAACCTGGCCTGCGAAAAGACATCCCTACTCTCATTATTTTATTTTATTTGCAAACTATCCCCCCGCACGTCCTACCTCACCGCAGTAACTAGACAGCTCTGCGTAAGCCCCCTTAATAACAATACCTAATTATTTGCGTTACTCTTTAGATCTGTAAAAACGATTTTATATAACACCAGCGCCGAATAAAATATAAACATTAAAAGGCCAATTATCAACTTCTTGTTATCGACTATCAGACGGTGCATAGTTTGCTATTTCGGTGTGAAAATAATCTCTATTTACTATTTATAGCGTCTCGTATTTACAAAAATTGTAAACAAACATTATGTATCGATAATTATAATAGTTTTTATAAAAATGAGCATATTTTCAAATTTTGAAAAGCGATAATTATCATGTTATTCACAAGCTGCTACCTCATTGCCTTAAGCAAAAGCATGTGTGGCGCTTCAATTCCTTGTGCCACGATCCATATCTGCTTAACCTTTACTCAATTTTTGGTCGAAACTCTCTTGACGGTCGATAAAACAGGATAGCCCGCCCGCTATAATGGTAGGTTTATGCAGCGTGAATTAGTCCTAACTTAGTATTAGTATTAGTCTTAAGAAAGGTCGATCATTGAGTATACGTGTTAGCGTTCAGATCTTATGGTCGTAAGCTTCTTAGGACCGCGTTGGGACACGACCTTGAAAGTTCATAATTCTTAACTCTTAGGACTAAGTTAAGACCTCGTTAGCCAAGACTTGTGAGGGAATACGTACACAGCTACGTACGTATCACTTACGCAGCGTAATTTGAAAATTTAATTTCTGTATAATGTGTATTTTTAAGGTTAAGACTAATTCTTAGGACTAATACTAATACTAAATTAAGGAACGCTGCATAAACCCACCATAAGGCTGTTGCGGACAAGGGAGTAGGTCAACTTAATTTCTAAGACGACGATCATACATGGCGCCACCTGCAATTAATACAAACAACGAACTTCCTTATGATGATCTCACCCTCAAGGTAGGAAGGAAAGGTTCAAGAGTTTCAACTACAAGCCAGTATTAAAATCCATAGCAAGATATATTATCAAATAAATGTGAGGTAAAATAGAGTCAAAAGAAAGTATATATAGCTCACTTCAATGGATACAATTGCTAATTAAATTTTATCTACCGGCTTGTATATCTATTTCTATATACCATGTGCTTGCAGGCGACCTGCGTATAGGGCTTACTGTAAGATAAAACGACGACACCGATAGTTTGTATGAGTTAGTACGAGAAAGCAATATACAAACTGCAGTACAGCTGCGCTATCTATCCTCGTTGCCCTGCTTAAACGGAGACTGAGCCTAGCCCGTTCTAGCCTCAGCGTAAATCTACTCGAATCCCCTCTTTTCCAACACTACACTCGACCAAGGAGCAGTTTGTATAATAATATTGCTTTTTCGTACTAACTCATACAAACTCTCGGTGTCGTCGTTTTATCTCACAGTAAGCCCTATACGCAGGTCGTCGGTAAGCACACTGTATACTTATGTGCTTTAAAATTTTTGTCTATGAAAGTTATTTTAAATTAAATTTCAAATCCTTTTATATTCTTTATAAATCTGTATAGAATGCATACTTTATTTTTATATACAGTGAAACTTTCCATAACGGGCACTTCTCTTAAATGGGCATTTTATCCGGTCTCAAATTTATAAGTAAGGAATTCCTAAGAAATGGCTTTCTCTTATGCGGACACTTCCTTCAACAGGCGCGGACAGTTATTTAGCTAATAAATAAATAGGATATGAAATACTTGAATGTGTAATGCCTGCCATACACGTTACGGTCCACCGGAGAGGTCTACCTGTGCAGGTACGCCCGCGCAGGTAGACCTGAGATGAACCTGAGCGTGTGTGGGACATTTTTTGAACCTGCGCAGGCGACCGGTGAAAGAATCGAAAATCAATTCTTTCACCGGTCGCCTGTGCAGGTTCAAAAAATGTCCCACACACGCTCAGGTTCATCTCAGGTCTACCTGCGCAGGCGTACCTGCACAGGTAGACCTCTCCGGTGGACCGTAACGTGTATGGCAGGCATAACGTACATTAACGGATAAATAACTATCACAGGTATACATATATACATTATTAATAATGTTTTTCTTGGAATGCGGCTTTAAGGGTAATAAAAATTAAAATTGACGTTTCGACATTCTTTTATTGTCTTCATCAGAAATTGATCACAGAAAAATCATCTGACTGTGACAGAAGTTTATTTCTTGTAATCAAAAATTTAATTCGTTTCATTTTAATTATATTATTCTATATGAATATATATATATATATATATATATATATATAGAATAATATAATTAAAATGAAACGAATTAAATTTTTGATTACAAGAAATAAACTTTTGTAATAATAAAAATTAAAATTGACGTTTCGACATTCTTTTATTGTCTTCATCAGAAATTGATCACAGAAAAATCATCTGACTGTGACAGAAGTTTATTTCTTGTAATCAAAAATTTAATTCGTTTCATTTTAATTATATTATTCTATATGAATATATATATATATATATATAGAATAATATAATTAAAATGAAACGAATTAAATTTTTGATTACAAGAAATAAACTTTTGTCACAGTCAGATGATTTTTCTGTGATCAATTTCTGATGAAGACAATAAAAGAATGTCGAAACGTCAATTTTAATTTTTATTACCCTTAAAGCCGCATTCCAAGAAAAACATTATTAATAATTATACACAAAATACGGCTAAGAAAAATAAACAAACAACCCTTAGTGGTTGAAATACAATTATCATATATACATTTATACATAAACGTATATGCACATATGTACGAGTTGAGATACACCACATACATTTAGGAGTCATTACCAACAGCGAACGAACAGACACGTGTTTCGGTCTTTGAGGCCTCTTCAGTGTACGTGGTGCTGTTGCCATTGATCCACAACTAAAATCGGGTTTTATGTCCGTTGAACCGCAAAGTGCCGGTGAGAATATCTCAGCGACATCTGCCATCTAAGCGCCATCTAGGTGGCGCCAAAGTTTCCATTAAACGGACGGATATGTATTTGAATATATTCATTACCGCATGATATCTGATGAAGCCGTTAGTGCAAATCAAGAAAATGCCGAAGCTTTCATACATAAGTTGCCGTTTACAATTAAAGAGTACAAACCATGCGATATTTATAATTAGGACGAAACAAGGTTATTTTTTCGGGCACTACCAACAAAGACGATGGCATTAAGAGGTGAAAAATGTGTGGACGGCAGGTTATCGAAAGAAAGATTAACTATAATGCACTGTGTGAATATGGCAGAGGAGAAAGAAATCAGACGTCCTCGCGCATTTAAAAATCTTAGGTTTGCTCTTCTTCCAATCCAATGGTATTCAAATTACAAGGCTTGAATGACTAATTCTATTATGATAGAGTGGTTGCGTGAATTTGATAGGAAAATAATCGATCAATGAGGAGTTTGAAACTGATCAATTTGATCCTGAAGATGAAATTCCTTTATCTAAAGTGGCTCAAATGTGTACGCTAATCGGAAAATTAGGAAGTAATGATGTACAGGAATTTATAAATATTGAGGCCAATTTGTATACAGAAGACGATAATCCGGATCATATTTTGTCCGATAATTTAGAAAACGAAAGCCAAACAATGACGATGATGAACATAAAATAGAAATTCCTAGAACTGATGAGTATGAGAAAAGAATAGTATCGTATAAACATGATCTACGTACTACAAATAATAAAACTAAAACAATTTTGTTTCCAAAAAGATTATGTACAAGCGTTTGGTATGCTTAGTGAGCTATCATTACATTTTGAGGTAGAATTGGCATGTAATACACACAAGCAAACTTCCATTTTAGACTATTTTGTAAGACAGTACTTAACAGTGATGTAAAATTACCGTAATTTATATTTTTGGTAAATTACCGCGGTAAATTACCGCTCTTTAAATTACCATGGTGATTTACACAAGAAATGGTAAATTACGCAAGAATAAATCTTGGTGAAAAAAGAGCGGTAATTTACCGCGGTAATTTACCGAAAAATATAAATTAGGGTAATTTTACATCACTGGTCCGGACGTATCAGCCCGAAAATACGACGGACAAAAGAAATAGTGTATAACATCAAGATTTATTCTTGCGTAATTTACAATTTTTTGAGTAAATTGCCATGGTAATTACGCAAGAATAAATCTTGGTAAAAAAAAGAGTGGTAATTTACCGAAAATATAAATTACGGTAATTCTACATCACTGAATAGTACATAAATTGTATATGTACATATGTATGTTCCTCTTATATGTATTATAAATGTGCACTTAGCCGTTTCGTTTTTATTTAGCAAATAAAGTTATAAGCATATAATTTTACACCGTTTGTTCAAATAAAAGTTTAGCTTTGCGTTTCTACTTAATTTTTTCTGTCTTCTGATAAACGGCCACTTGTCTTAACCGGCCAGTATTGTCGGAACAAACAATGTCCGCCTATGGGAAGCTTTACGGTATTTGAGTAAAAGTGTTACTTCCGGTACAAATTTAAATTTTATTTTATAGAAAAATTGTTTCAAACCGACCTTTAAATACTTTCTACACTTGATAAATCTTTGTATAAAACATAATTTGCGAAGTATTTGCAAAAAGCTGCTTTAAATAAGAGTGAAAGTGCTCATTTGGTCCAAATTTTGAAATTTCTTTTACACAAAAATTATTCAAATTCAAGCTACTCTTAATACATATTTTTAAAAAACATAACTTGCAAAAAACTATTTTTCTAAAAGAGTAAAAGACTTACTTTCGATAGGAATTTCGAAAAACTCTTTTTCATTTTATTTTTGCAAATTTTCTTTTTATTACATTTATATTCTTTAGAAATTTATTTAAACTTAATGGTTCACCTAATATTGGTGAAATTTTATTTTTTTACCGATGTAAACTACTACTTCCGGTCCAACAATTTCACTGAAAATCTAATCAGTTCTCGAGAAGGAGATTATTTTTGTAAATATGAAGTTGATATTGCCAAAAATGTTCGTAATTACAGTACTTCCTTATACTACGTATAAAAAAGTAACAGGATAACTTAGGAAAAGTATTGAATGTATAGAAATGAACGCTTGAAAGTAAATCCAAACTCAATTTGAAACAATGATATATTGTAAATTACAGAGGGACACTCAGTATATTACAAAAATTTAAACAAGGAAATAAGCAAAAGAATTTTTTTTGATGTGTAAACTTCTTTGGGCGGGTTGCGTTAATTGTGGGCACTGAACAAGACTGAACCGTCACGCTCGGCTATGTAACGCTCGTTCGGGTAAAGTCGGCTCGAGTCGACTAAGGGAACGACAGAAATATATCATATAGAGGTATGAAATTTAAATGAATAAATAAATTAATGTCCCCGAGCAGATTCGATCCCGAGCCGCACTGGTGAGAAGCCGGCAAGTTAGCATCAGACCAGCGCGAGTATTCATATTGCCTATTTATATATATATATATATATATATATATATATATATATACACGGAATTATATATCGCGCCCGCTGCCATAGCAACGACCGCAAAATTGTATTTCGCGGACTGTGTTGCGTTCGTTAATTGGTAACTTCGCGGACGGTTAACCAAAAAAATTGTTGTGTGTGTATGAGACATTATCCCTATAATAATATAATATAATATTTCGCGCTCAGGTAAGTTTTAGCATGTTTATTAAAATGATATGGATGACTCGGAAACTGATCAGTATATTCCGGGTGTTAAATAACGTCCACACGCATTTACTATAATTTGTATACCAATGCAAAACAGAAACGTTAAGAATAGAGCATTGCTTTAATTGCTCATTATATACGAATTTATAAGCATTTAATTCTTTTCTGTTACACAGGATGGATGAAGAAAATTAAATCGATGACAAATTAAAATGAAAAAGGGAATTGTCTAACGCGCGCGTGAAGAAATATCGTCAACAGAAGAACACTAAATCTCAGCAACGGAATTCGTCGATGCAGGATGACCCTAATGTAATGTAGAACGAAAAAAAAAAGTTGGATTTCGTATTATTAACCTCGCCTTGATGAAGTTTTCACTTCTGTCGTGTGGTTTTAAGCACACCCATTTTCTTGTTTTTTAATCCATAACGCCGAAAATCAACGATCCTGTTGGAATGATTAAGCAGTGAATCCAAATCAGTATTAAGAGCAGTCACCGTCTCCAGCAAATCACCTCGCTTAAACCTGTGATATATGTGAAAGCCAACTTCCTTTTTTAATATTACATGTGAAGATTTAAATAGGGAAACTACTTTACCTACTTACAGCTGAGTACAAAAATGTATTAGTGCTTATACCAAGAATCAATCTGAAAACATTCGAATTCTTATCCTAGCACCTTACTGCAGTTGTAGGTACTCAATTATAATGTGGATGGTACATTTTATTTGCTATTAGCTTTTCTATTATACACTAGCTGTCCATCAATCTCTTCGAGCTTGAATCACATTTCGCGTCCGCTTACAGTTGTATTACCGTTCCCTGTAATACGCCAAAAAATCATTTTTGATTTTCTAAGCTATTGGCACACCTTGTATAGACGTATATTTTTGTCCACGAACTACTGTCACGGTGACAGGTGGAACGGCAATTTAAAGAATCTTAACGTCAGTCTGACTTTTCGTTGTTGAAGTTTGAAATTTAGATGCTATTTAGCGTAATACCAATACTTGACACTAAAAGATTCATAGTGTTATTAGTTTTACACAATGAAAGGACTAAATCATTATTAAAAAAGTAATATCAGATTTATTTTAGTTTTGCATAATTTAATCTGTCAATTATCATGGCCCACAAACGTTATTTCTGGGCCGTAATATTTAATAATAATCATACATCTTTTGACATACCTTTTGAACTTTGTTATAATGCAAATTTGTGAACAATGCATGTCCATTACACAGAAGAATCAAGTTTTAAATAAAATGTTGGTATAGAATAGTATGACTTATTAATTTTATTTATAATAGTGAATTTATAACTGGCTTCCATATTAATAAATTAGTTTCATTTGTCTGCTCTGAAATTGTTCCTGTCAAAGTGAGTTTGCAGTGGCATTGAGTCGTCGCCTGTAGATCGTGCTCTGGCTATGTCGGTTGCTGAGACGATCCTATTATAATTTAAATATTTAGTAGTGACTCTGGTTAGTTGAACTAAAAACACTAACCAAAAATAATACAGATCGACGTTGGAACATCTGTGTAAACATTTTGCTTACACACACTGTAAAAAGAATATAATTCGTAATTGTTGGATCATTTTGTGATTCTTATTAAGTATTTAAGAAAAAATAACGCAAAAAGGTAGTTCATGATTACAACCAATCCATCGAAATAAGAGCCACCAGCCTGGGACACGATCATCATGAACCATTATCAGAATGTTTGATTAAAAATTTGATTTAATGGTGTATTTTCAAACATATCCCATTAAATGATTGAACGCTGCCCATACTTCAAACTTTCTACTGATAATAAAATTATTTAGTAGTAGTAATTGTTGAATTAGACTGGAATATTTACTTTAGTAAATTGAATAGTTTCAAAACATTTGTCATTACATTGGAATTTGATTCGTCTGTCACCTAGAAATAATAATATAAATCATATTTTAAGGTAATTGTCTAATACCGTGCCTTCAAATACTTTCCGCATTAGAGTAGACTGTTTTTGAAGTTTTTAAGTAATCAATGTTGGTGTACATGCTAATTTTTTGAAAACTGTAAATTCTGACAGTTGTCATACTTAAATTCAAATTATAGACGCCTATTATTATTTATATGACATAACCAAACTATTAAAATTATGCACTGTCACCAACCATTAAAAAAAAGCATGGCCGTCTCTAATGCGGAAAGTATTTGAAGGCACGGTATATAGGCAAAACTAAAATGGATCTGATAGCACTTTTCTCATTAATGTTTTAGTCATTTCGCTGTATAAAATTTGAAACTTCATATCTTTTTGTGTCAAGGTCTACAATAAATATCGATGAAGCTTAAAAACATGAACAATGAAATATCAGACAGATGTCAGGGTGTTTAACCTTTTTTTTTGTGAAATAATTGTCATCATAAAAGCAGCTCGGATTTCATCACGAACTGAAATCGATTGATCGTTTTGACGTTTTATAACCTGCAATTAAATTTTGTGAAATTGCCAACATTAATCAAAAGTCAGATGGATTTTTTTTGACAATTCTGAAGTTTACTGTAACATTTAAGCCACCTAACGTGAATGTTGAGTCGACCAACATTTCGCGTATGCTCTAGTTAAATATATCGGTGTTAAAATGATAATAGATGAGTAAAGATGGCGACATAGATGTGCACTATTTTTTTTATTTTCGCTACACCCTTTAACTATTACTTTATTTTATTTTAATAATAAACTATGTTCACCAATTTTGATCAGCATCTGGGGCGTAATGCTTAAATTATTTTTTTCTGTGACGGGAAAAAAAGTTGACTTTTTATCCTTCTTGACAGGTAATAAAATCTCACTTTATATGCCAGGGAAAAAAGTGCTCACTTTTTGCCCGCTTAAATTCACAGATATTTGATTATTTTACAGGTTCCCATTAGCAACGCAGGTGTAATGTCACTTGAAATGTCACAGCGATTGATTTTCTGACTTTAATATATAGTATTTACGTGTTTTTTCAATATTAAATCGTCGTTTTTCCCATCACAGAAAAAAATAGTGTCGTCATATTTGTTACTGTATTTACGTGCGATAATATACTTCAAGTTTATTTTATCATATCCGTCGGCATTTTTCATATATTCGTATAGAAAAGAAATAGTAACAACTGATAATAATAACACTAATTGGTATCTGAAAGGTACCAGATTTCAATTAAAAATGCAATTTTCCTTCGTAATCTCTTTTTTTGTTGGCCTTCTGACATTTAAACTTGACAACCGATCGATGAACGTGAATATGTAGTCATTATGTGTGTATTGCACGACTGGTGCTTTCCGCCAATTTTGACGTTTCCCGGCAAATGCCATATTGCGAACTCAAACTGATTTGACGGTTTTGATAATTTATAACCTGAAATTGAATTTTTTGTGCGTTTAACTTAACCTTATCCGAACTTTGAGGTGTCACTGTTATCTGTGTCGATCCACCGCCATTTTAAAATCGAACCTATTCCATATTTTATATTTTACACGTAGGCCTTATGGCAAAATGCTATAATGCACACTCTTTTTCTGCACGTACTAAAATTTTCTCTCTTCGAGCTTGAATCGCCTTTCGCGTCCGCTTACAATTTTATTACAGTTCCCTGTAAAACGTCAAAAAAATCAAATTTGATTTTCTAAACTTTTGGCTCACCTTGTATAGACGTATATTTTTGTCCACGAACTACTGTCACGGTGACAGGTGGAACGACAATTTAAAGCATCTTAACGTGAGTCTGACTTTTCGTTGTTGAAGTTTGAAATTTAGATGCTATTTAGCGTAATACTAAGACTTGACACTAAAAGATTCATAGTGATATTAGTTTTACACTATGAAATGACTAAATCATTATTAAAAAAGTAATATCGGATTTATTTTAGTTTTGCATAATTTGACCTGTCAATTATCATGGCCCACAAACGTCATTTCTGGGCTATAATATTTAATAATAGTCATACATCTTTTGACATACCTTCTGAGTTTCGTTATAATGCAAATTTGTGAACAATGCATGCCCATTACACAAAAGAATCAAGTTTTAAATAAAATGTTGGTATAGAATAGTATGAATTATTAATTTTATTTATAATAGTGAATTTATAACTGGTTTCCATAATAATAAATTAGTTTCACTTGTCTGCTCTGAAATTGTTCGTGTCAAAGTGATTTTGCAGTGGCATTGAGTCGTCGCCTGTAGATCGTGCTCTGGCTATGTCGGTTGCTGAGACGATCCTATTATAATTTAAATATTTAGTAGTGACGCTGGTAGTTGAACTGAAAACAATAACCAAAAATAAAACAGACCGACGTGGGAATATCTGTGTAAACATTTTGCTTACACACACTGTAGAAAAAATACAATTCGTAATTGTCGGATCATTTTGTGATTCTTATTAAGTATTTAAGAAAAAATAACGCAAAAAGGTAGTTCATGATTACAACCAATCCATCGAAATAAGAGCCACCAGCCTGGGACACGATCATCATGAACCATTATCAGAATGTTTGATTAAAAATTTGATTTAATGGTGTATTTTCAAACATATCCCATTAAATGATTGAACGCTGCCCATACTTCAAACTTTCTACTGATAATAAAATTATTTAGTAGTAGTAATTGTTGAATTAGACTGGAATATTTACTTTAGTAAATTGAATAGTTTCAAAACATTTGTCATTACATTGGAATTTGATTCGTCTGTCACCTAGAAATAATAATATAAATCATATTTTAAGGTAATTGTCTAATACCGTGCCTTCAAATACTTTCCGCATTAGAGTAGACTGTTTTTGAAGTTTTTAAGTAATCAATGTTGGTGTACATGCTAATTTTTTGAAAACTGTAAATTCTGACAGTTGTCATACTTAAATTCAAATTATAGACGCCTATTATTATTTATATGACATAACCAAACTATTAAAATTATGCACTGTCACCAACCATTAAAAAAAAGCATGGCCGTCTCTAATGCGGAAAGTATTTGAAGGCACGGTATATAGGCAAAACTAAAATGGATCTGATAGCACTTTTCTCATTAATGTTTTAGTCATTTCGCTGTATAAAATTTGAAACTTCATATCTTTTTGTGTCAAGGTCTACAATAAATATCGATGAAGCTTAAAAACATGAACAATGAAATATCAGACAGATGTCAGGGTGTTTAACCTTTTTTTTTGTGAAATAATTGTCATCATAAAAGCAGCTCGGATTTCATCACGAACTGAAATCGATTGATCGTTTTGACGTTTTATAACCTGCAATTAAATTTTGTGAAATTGCCAACATTAATCAAAAGTCAGATGGATTTTTTTTGACAATTCTGAAGTTTACTGTAACATTTAAGCCACCTAACGTGAATGTTGAGTCGACCAACATTTCGCGTATGCTCTAGTTAAATATATCGGTGTTAAAATGATAATAGATGAGTAAAGATGGCGACATAGATGTGCACTATTTTTTTTATTTTCGCTACACCCTTTAACTATTACTTTATTTTATTTTAATAATAAACTATGTTCACCAATTTTGATCAGCATCTGGGGCGTAATGCTTAAATTATTTTTTTCTGTGACGGGAAAAAAAGTTGACTTTTTATCCTTCTTGACAGGTAATAAAATCTCACTTTATATGCCAGGGAAAAAAGTGCTCACTTTTTGCCCGCTTAAATTCACAGATATTTGATTATTTTACAGGTTCCCATTAGCAACGCAGGTGTAATGTCACTTGAAATGTCACAGCGATTGATTTTCTGACTTTAATATATAGTATTTACGTGTTTTTTCAATATTAAATCGTCGTTTTTCCCATCACAGAAAAAAATAGTGTCGTCATATTTGTTACTGTATTTACGTGCGATAATATACTTCAAGTTTATTTTATCATATCCGTCGGCATTTTTCATATATTCGTATAGAAAAGAAATAGTAACAACTGATAATAATAACACTAATTGGTATCTGAAAGGTACCAGATTTCAATTAAAAATGCAATTTTCCTTCGTAATCTCTTTTTTTGTTGGCCTTCTGACATTTAAACTTGACAACCGATCGATGAACGTGAATATGTAGTCATTATGTGTGTATTGCACGACTGGTGCTTTCCGCCAATTTTGACGTTTCCCGGCAAATGCCATATTGCGAACTCAAACTGATTTGACGGTTTTGATAATTTATAACCTGAAATTGAATTTTTTGTGCGTTTAACTTAACCTTATCCGAACTTTGAGGTGTCACTGTTATCTGTGTCGATCCACCGCCATTTTAAAATCGAACCTATTCCATATTTTATATTTTACACGTAGGCCTTATGGCAAAATGCTATAATGCACACTCTTTTTCTGCACGTACTAAAATTTTCTCTCTTCGAGCTTGAATCGCCTTTCGCGTCCGCTTACAATTTTATTACAGTTCCCTGTAAAACGTCAAAAAAATCAAATTTGATTTTCTAAACTTTTGACTCACCTTGTATAGACGTATATTTTTGTCCACGAACTACTGTCACGGTGACAGGTGGAACGACAATTTAAAGCATCTTAACGTGAGTCTGACTTTTCGTTGTTGAAGTTTGAAATTTAGATGCTATTTAGCGTAATACTAAGACTTGACACTAAAAGATTCATAGTGATATTAGTTTTACACTATGAAATGACTAAATCATTATTAAAAAAGTAATATCGGATTTATTTTAGTTTTGCATAATTTGACCTGTCAATTATCATGGCCCACAAACGTCATTTCTGGGCTATAATATTTAATAATAGTCATACATCTTTTGACATACCTTCTGAGTTTCGTTATAATGCAAATTTGTGAACAATGCATGCCCATTACACAAAAGAATCAAGTTTTAAATAAAATGTTGGTATAGAATAGTATGAATTATTAATTTTATTTATAATAGTGAATTTATAACTGGTTTCCATAATAATAAATTAGTTTCACTTGTCTGCTCTGAAATTGTTCGTGTCAAAGTGATTTTGCAGTGGCATTGAGTCGTCGCCTGTAGATCGTGCTCTGGCTATGTCGGTTGCTGAGACGATCCTATTATAATTTAAATATTTAGTAGTGACGCTGGTAGTTGAACTGAAAACAATAACCAAAAATAAAACAGACCGACGTGGGAATATCTGTGTAAACATTTTGCTTACACACACTGTAGAAAAAATACAATTCGTAATTGTCGGATCATTTTGTGATTCTTATTAAGTATTTAAGGAAAAATAACACAAAAAGGTAGTTCATGATTACAACCAATCCATCGAAATAAGAGCCACCAGCCTGGGACACGATCATCATGAACCATCATCAGAATGTTTGATTAACAATTTGGTTTAATGGTGTATTTTCAAACATATCCCATTAAATGATTGAACGCTGCCCATACTTCAAACTTTCTACTGACAATCAAATTATTTAGTAGTAGTTGTTGTTGAATTAGGCTGGAATATTTACTTTAATAAATTGAATAGTTAGAAAACAATTGTCATTACATTGAAATTTGATTCGTCTGTCACCGAGTAATAATAATATAAATCATATTTTAAGGTAATTGTCTAATATATAGGCAAAACTAAAATGGATCTGATAACACTTTTCTCATTAATATTTTAAAGTTTATTTTACTTTCTTCTCTCTTGCAGATGTCTACGTTTTGAAGTCCCCTGATACCAAAAAAGTGGTTTTTAAAAAATCTCTCTCTCTCTCTCTCACTCTCTCTCTCTCTGTGTGTCACCACGGTAGCGGCCAAACCGCTGTAGATATCAATTCCAAATTTTATATTTACGTGTATAATCTGCCTCTTGAGATCTGATTAGTTTTTCAATAAAATCGGTTGACCGGAAGTAGTACTTTACTTCAGTGAAAAAATCGAATTATGCAAATATTTCGTCAACTACTAAGTTTAAACAAATTTATAAAGAATTCATATGTACTTAAAATTAAAATTGAGAAGCATTTCATTTAAAAAGTTTTTCGAAATTACTACCTTAAGTAGGTCTTTTACTCTTATCAAAAATCAGGTTTTTGCCAATATTTTGCAAGTCGTGCTTTTTAGAAGACAGGTACGCTACGAATATAAAAGTATTTAGAACTTAATTTCCAATATCTTTTGTATAAAAAAAAATTCAAAATTCGGACCGGAAGTATCACTTTTACTCTTACCGAATAACGATTTTTTGCAAATATGTCCTAAATTATGCATTCTATATATATTTATTAAGAGTACAAAAGTATTTAGAATTGGATTTGCAATATTTTTTGTATACATGAAATTTCAAAATTCGGACCGGAAGTAGCACTTTTATTCTTAGCGAGTAGCACTTTTCTTCGAATATCTTCCAAAGTATGCATTCTAGAGCGATTTATTAAGAGCATGAAAGTACTTAGAATAGGATTTGAATAAGTTTTGTATAAAAAAATTCTTAAAATTGTGTAGTTTGAAACGCTCATACGTATAAGAAAGTCGTGTGGTGGCCACACCTCATTTTTAAAATAGCGAGACGAATTTCTGAACAGACCACTTTGACAGTGAAATCTCATTGGTTGAAAGCAAGGCCAAATGACACCGTATCAATCTTGCTCACATTCTGTCAACTGACATTGTTTATTGTTAAGCCTTGTTGTTGTTTCTATTATTTCCCCGTTATTTCATTATATACTTTACCAGTTCTATTCAGAGCTCGACAGTAATAGTTATCAGATATACTCGTAAGTTTGTTTTCAAGATTTTCGTGCATGTAATTTGGGACAGGGGTATGTTCAGAAATTCGTCTCGCTATTTTAAAAATAGACTATAGTCATTTCGCTGTATAAAATTTGTAATTTCATATCTTTTTGTGTCAAGGTCTACAGTAAATATCGATGGAGCTTAAAACCATGACCAATGAAATATCAGACAGATGTCAGGGTGTTTAACCTTTTTTTCTTAAATAATTGTCATCATGAAAGCAGTTCAGATTTCATCACGAACTGAAATCGATTGATCGTTTTGACGTTTTATAACCTGCAATTAAATTTTTGTGAAATTGCCAACATTAATCAAAAGTCAGATGGATTTTTTCTGACAATTCTGACGTTTCCTGTAAGATTTAAGCCACCTAACGTGAATGTTGAATTGACCAACATTTCGCGTATGCTCTAGTTAAATATATCGGTGTTAAAATGATAATAGATGGGTAAAGATGGCGACATAGATGTGCACTATTTTTTTTATTTTCGCTGCACCCTTTAACTGTTACTTAATTTTATTTTAATAATATACTATGTTCACCAATTATGATCAGCATCTGGGGCGTAATGCTTAAATTATTTTTTCTAAGGAAGGGATGCTTTTGTGTAATAAAGTAGATCGCGATCTTAAAGTAACTGATATAATTAGTGAATTACCATGTATGATCAATTTTTAAATCGCATTGTCTTTATATGTAGTAGTGGATCCATTTTTGAAATAGCAGTTACATTACCCTTTAAATGTTAAATTAATAATGTAATATAAAAAGTGCAATTTGAAGAAGCCGCACCTGGAATATCGTTCACATTTACGTCCAACAACGTTGGGACAGTAGAACGACACGAATCCGCGATGCCAAGAAATTGCAACAACTCACACAATGCAATGCACTATTAGCCATCGCTCAGGACGCTGACAGAATGGCACAGACGTTTAATCAATGCCGGAATGCTCTAAATACTTGCACGGACAAAGAGCGCACCGAGAGAGCTACTGCACACACCGCGACTGAATAACTTTGAATACATTTCACCCGGTCTTTAATTGACAGTGAAATATATAAATCTGCTTTAATTGGGGAATGAGGTATGGTCGGACGATCCAGGTTTAATCGCGCCGTTTTATTATACCGGGGCTCGTTTCGGTTTAATTTCACTTATGCTGAATGTGTTTTATTTACATTATGGGTAAGAGGTTTGTGTCACTGTGTGTTTGTGAAGAAAATGACTCAATTAAGAATTCCATAGGGAAAGATTTCAATATGTATCAATTTCAAATGCTGTTGCAATGCATATTATGTGAAATTTTTGTTTGTTCATGTACTGTTTAGGTGAACACATGTAATTGATTGCGGTCTCGACCGACAGTAGTTTTAAATATTATTCTATGAACTTTATGAACATATCGTGTCTATATAATAAAATAAGATTTCTTTTATTTCAAAATGAGTGCAAAGAGATGTTGTTAGAATAAAAACGATTTAAAAAGAATAGACAAATACGTAAGTTATTTTGTATATGGAACAGATTTTCACTTGAAAAGTATAGGAATAAAGTCATCAGAAGAAAATCTTAAATAAATATTTGATAAAAGGGGTATAAGATATTTGTGTATAGTCTGTTTCAAGATATAGTGCGAATGCAAGCTCCCACAGGTTGCTATATCTTCAACCGGACTATACGACTATACATATACCAAGTGCTTGCTGGCAAGCTGCGGATGGCATTTACTATGTGATAAAACGACGACACCGAGAGTTTGTATGAGTTAGTACGAGAAAGCAATATACAAACTGTTCTATTGGTCGAGTGTAGTGACGCTAGACTGACTCGCGTTTAGGATAGCAACTGTACATGCGCACTTCATTTTAATTTGTTAATGGTCGGTGTTTAGTCGACTAGCAAGCTCATTTTTAAATCGCGTTTCGTCCATTTAATTTAGAACAATTACCCTCCAAAATTATTGAAGTTTCGAATCATGTTACCCCAGAAATGTTAACAAATGTTCGACGAAATTTTTATAATCAACTGGGTTAGTGCTCAGCTCAAGAGGGAGGCTTATTTGAACATTTAATAAATAATTAAGTACCTACTTGTAGAAATTCATTTTTCTTTAAGAATTTCATTCTTAACTTCCAACTAAATTCATTGTTTTTGCGTTTATAGTTTATATTACTGAAACATTTTGTTTAGTTTCTTACAAATTTATTGTCTTCTTTCAGAATTTTAGTTTGTTTTCTTTTCTATTTAACAATACTACGGAATTATCTACTTTTTATCTTAATAAAAGTTTTGCTATTGTTACGTTTTCGTTTTGTATATCAGCTATATTCTTATGTTTGATATTTCAAGAAGAAAATTATTATTTTTAAGTTTTTAGAATTGATGATCATTTCTTTTATTTACTCATACAATTTGGCAAGCTGTGATGATATACGTTACTAAAATTGTTTACTGCGATTATTTGATGCTTCAACAAGTTTCTACTTATACATTATCCAGGTAGTGATTTTTTATTGATTAATATTATTTCCATCTTCTCTAAAGCAGTACAGTAAATGACTTTATTCTTGGTTAAAGAATTTGTTATTAACAGTAACAGTAGCAATTTTCACGGACGAACGCAGTAACGATTTCTGCGGTGTCGACTTTAACGTAGCTCTAATGTTAGTAACAGAGGCGAACCCCTTATTCTCCCACTTATAGTCGACCAGCTTGTCTAGTATATTCATCCCCAGGTAAACCGCATGCACACTGTATAGTCTGTTTCCAGATATAGTGCAAACGCAAGCGCCCACAGGTTACTATACCTTGGAACAGACAATGTATTTATATTCCCTTTCAAGATATAACAACATGTGGGAGATTGCATTTACAGACTATACATACAGAGTGTGAAAATACTAAAATGCAAGTTCAAAAGGATGAATTAAGCAGAAAGTTTGAAGTATGCTTTAATATGATATCAGAACAGAGTGTTATTCATCAGATGAATGTAATGATACAGAGTTTGGTAAAAGGAAAAAGTATTTCTAACAGTAAATTATATAGTGACATGGCAAAAAACAATGATAAGGAAAAATTCGAACAAACACAAAAAGATCTCAAAACGAAAATAAATCCCAGTTTAAATAGATAAAGTAAATAGATCAGCAACTGCAAATAATGTTTTTGTTAATGGTCTAAAATGTTTACAGCCTACCATATGAAATAAAATATTGTGATAATATAAATAGATTTAAAAGACAACTGTCGACATATACAGGGTGTATATGAAATATGGGGACAGAGTATGATTAATGGAAAGATGTAATTTTATTAGACTCAAATCCAAAATATTTTGCGCAAAATCCCTCGCTGACGCGAGAAAAAAAATTACAAAGATATTTTTAAAATATTCGTCGCACCACTGCACTTAAATACGACTGTAGGGTATGGACGGGTGGGGCGGGGTACTAAGTAGGAGTGTGAAGGCGTGCGATGTCAGTCTCGTTCGATTGTTACATGTGAATGTTTCGACTGTGGCTTACACAACACACGAACTATTCGATATGTTGTACATTTACGGTGAAACAGGTGGAGATGCATGTCGGACGTATAGGTTGCGTTTTCCTAATCGTCGAGCCCCATCTTACAAGTGCGTAATGGATGTCGTCTTCAGATCAATTCACAAATTTTACAACACAAGTTTGTTTTTGTGAGAAATAAGAAGTAAAAAGTCGTTGAATTTAATCATAATAACAGTAATAGTACTTACTATACATTTATTGCGGAAGAAAATGTAATATCTAAATAATCCTGGCAAATATTAAAATAATTACAAAATTCATAGTCGGCATCTCAATAAACAAACATATCGTTGTTGAAAAATAAGATATTTTAAAACATGGAAATTTGCTCAAATCTATTCAAAAGTTATTAACAGTTGATATTTCATATTAAGGTTGTTGAACTCTTAGCATGAACACCTGTTTAGAAATAGTAAACAATGCTATCATTGAGGTTTTTATAACGTCTAGAGCTGTTATTGCGGTATGTGTATGTAAGCGTGTTTATCCCGCCGCATGGGCTAGACATGACGTCGGCTGTCTGGCCCAACTGGCGCGATACCTACGACTAGACACATGCTAAATCCATAGCCGGCACATTAAACACTATTCGGGTTTTTTTTTTAATATTGGCGTTCGTGTCGTAATTGACTCACAATTTTTGGGATTTATATTCAACATAATTGCATCTTTCCATTTATCATACTCTGTCCCCTTATTTCAAATACACCCTGTATATTAGAGAAATGGATGTAAGTAATTAGATGTTTATGTAAATACTGTTGTGCTAAATTAAGATATTATTATTATATTATTATAAATCTAAAAATCTATTTGGTGCATCGTTTGCCAAATTAAATTGGCCGATAGAAGAGATCATTTGGTGTTCCTTCAGGCCCAATAACTCAATATTATCCAGACGGATATTTTTTTCGACTTTTCAATTGCCATTTTGCAAAATTCCAAAATTCAGCATTTAAGCTTAAATTTAAAAAAGTTATAGGTACAACCTCCAAATTTAGGTTTAATTTTAATGTGTACTTTTGCGTCTGTCCAATGAAATTCAAAATTAGTTGCAAATAACATGTAATTTTCATTTTATTAACTCACAAAGTTTTTGAAAGGAGTAAAAATAAAATTAAAATCAACTTTACATTGGAATAAAAATTAACTACAAGCGATCGTGATCTTCTAATTCTTTTAAAAGCTTCTCTAGTGTATTCCCTTTCCAACGGTGTGCAATGTGCCATAAAAACCTTGATTACAACATCAGTAATTCACTAAATTTCTGTATCCGGACACCTCAGTCTAATATTTGCTACTGGAGATGAAAACTTATTTTAAGTATTTTAAAAATATTGTCATTGAATTAATTTATCTGTTAAAAAGTATATTTCTTAACATTCTCAATAATTTCAATTTACAATTACAATTACAATTCTTTTTTATATTATTAACATATTAGTCTTTTACTTTGATTTAAACATAATAAAAAATATCCATAAAGATCCAAAATGTTTCAGCATTATATTACAAACTATAACTTTCTTGTCGACTTTATATCAACAGAAAGATATTCAAATTATACTTATAGGCCTATACTATTTTATTCCTTTTTGACTAAGAATTATACGAGGAATACAAAAATGTCATAACATACAGGCTGGTCCAATTAGGAAACTATAACTATGGTCAGGCACCAAGTTTTGGAACCTTGTGTATGATACAAAATAAATTTAAAAGGTGCTCCTTTAAAGTCGCAATCGTCCTTCCCTACGAAGATGATACATCCTGTATATGTTAAATTTCTTGTTTATTTTAATTTAGATGTTATATTAATATATGCATGTTCGTTAAGAATTAAAATTACTTAAAAATTCCAAGATTTATAATAAAGTCTATGCCAGCCATATATTTAGTAAGATATGTAGAAATTGGTACAATAAACAAATGATTAACTTGATTATAGTGGAACAGGAAATATAAAATAACCATAAATATGAACATTAAAAAAAAATGGGTGTGCTTAAGACCACACGGCAGAAGTGAAAACTTCATCAAGGCGAGGTTAATAATACGAAATACAACTTTTTTTTCGTTCTATATTCATTTTACATTTTCCATTTTCGTTCTATATTACATTTAAAAAATATATATTTATTATTATTGTGTACCTATGCATTATTCTAGTACATTTCGCTCGGTCTGATCAAGTTTTCACTTCAAAAATTCATACGTACGCATGTATATATACAAATAGACCATATGATAATTCTCATACGAGTACGCTGATCTAATGGTAACGTGCCGACCTCATACCCGGGCGGCTCGGGATCGCATCTGCACGCCGACAAGAATTTTTCAGAAAATAAAAATACAATATTTCGCGTATTTATTCTAAATTTCAATTTATTTGAAATTAAATACCGCTAGTTAGTGTTATAATACAAAGCCGGGCGTGAAACGGTTGCCGAGCGAGTATAGCAGAGACCGGCAGAGACTCGTTAATTATATCTCTCTCGCTCCCTTAGTCGACTCGACTTGAGCCGACTTTACCCGAACGAGCGTTACATTCCGAGCGTGACGGTTCAGTCTCGTTCAGTGCCCAACAATCAATGCATCAACGCGACCATAGAAGTTTTCACTTCAAAAAGCTTAAACATATTTCAACCAGTATTCAAAGGAATATAGGTACACGCGAGAGAAACTTAATAAGATTATATATAAGTAAAGAAAAAGAAAAAGAGTTGTGATTTATTATATATTCTTATAATGCAGTTTTATAGATAATTCAAACTCTCTAGCTAGCTAGTAAACATTTTTTTTTACATTCCCCCAACACATACAAAAAACATATCTCTAAGCTAATTTTTAGAAAAATTTATTGCAAAATCATGCTTGCCAATCGAGAAGCAACTTATTAAATGTTATCCACTAGATTGTTAATTTCTCAGCGCATATAGCGTATTCAAGTAAAAAAGACCATAAACTTGGCAAAATTATTTCAAAAAATAACAGTAATGGTAAATAAGTAATAACGTCTTATATGTTTTTGGTGCGAAATTTAATAAGCAATTCAAAAATTAAGAGACATCTAGGCTGTTCTATTTGAAAAAAATGACTTTTAGACAAAAAGTGTCATGTAATTTTAAATCAGTTTTCTGCACATGCAATTAGCAATTGAAATAAATTAAACATATTTATATTAGTACATTTTATTATAAATAACATTATTCTAAATGGTGTCTATGTAATTCATGGCTTTCGAGAAATATAAATTTTATAAAGACATTAAATTTTTCAGAAAAATGGTAATAAGTTGAAAACTGGTAATAAGTTTAGGCCTATTACTATCTTATTACTTTAAGAATTATACGAGGAATATAAAAATGTAATGATATACAGATGTGCCATTTAAAAAACTATAACTGTTATGGAACATTATGTATAATACAATAGTATATTACATACCAAGGTTGAGAAGATGACTATTATTGCCCGAGTGGCGAGATTAAATTCCGAGGCGCGCAGCGCCGAGGAATTTAAGCCACAAGGGCAATAATAGTCTTCTCAACCGCAGTATGTATACTATTTTTTGTACCAGTAGTCTAATTGGATCTTGAAACCTTAATAATTATGAATAAATTTACTCATACATGTAAGAATTCCCTTGTAATAAAACTTCATATAAACAAATAAGTAGGCTATATTTTGATGTTGACAAATAAGTTTTGACATAAATGCTGAAAGTAAAAGTCAAGTAGGTATTTATTAGATTATTTTTCATTCCATTTATAATATCTGAAGATAATCTGAAGAGTTTAGATTACACCACCTACAATACGCGAGATTGCTTCCGCATATATCTAAACACTTATACATAAAAACATATACAGAATTTAAAAAATCGTGTAATTCCAAAAATACAGTAATAACTTCTCAAAACGTACTTCCATTAAACACACAACATTAAAAATCCTCGACTTTATGGACCCATTATTCAATATTGAAAGCTACACTTGGCTTAACAGGGAATATTAACATATCAAAATATTTTAAATTAGTTGCCTTTTCAAAAAGATAAAATGAAAATTATAAGCCCAAAAAGTCATTAGTATTTACTAGAGGAAATTACAAAATTCCTTACTGAGGCACCCGATACATGTTACATTGCAACTAAGGTAGTATGTTTATATATTAATACTTCAAAATTATTGACAATTTATAACCCTGTAGACTGCTCTTGTAATTGGTGTTGCTGGTGCATGCCGAAGTGATGAGCTGTGTAATTTATTAATTTCTGATGTCATCATGAAAGCCGATTTAATTATTATTCACATCTGCAATAGCAAAAATGGTTCGTCTCTAAAGTTTGTAATAATGGAGCCACTTTGGATCAAAATAATTAAAAACTATTTAAAAATTAGACCAATTCCAGATATAGCAAAATTCTTTATTAGTGTACGTAATGGTAAATGTACTAGATAAAACATTGGACATAACACAATAGGACAGATGCCAAAAGAAATTGCCCTTCCGTAGAACCTAGGCTACACTTTTAGCTGTCAATGGTGGTAATATCCTTCAGTTAAAACAACATGGTACATGGTGGTTGGAAATCTAGTGTAGCTGAAAGTTATATCGAAGATTCCCTAGAAATAAAAAAAATATAGCATATATGTTACAAGGTCTACCTGCATCTACTTACACACGATATGAACCAAATTCCATCAACATCAGCAGTACAATCAGGATCTATTTCGACTGAAGATATCGTAAATACTCATGAAATTAACTCAATTAATAATACTGTCATTAATGTGCCTACAGATCTGCAAAATCCTGGTTTTTCAAATAGAATTGAACCATCAATAAATTTGACATGCCACAATTGCACTATCAATTTTTATAAATAAATTAAATAATTCTTCACATCTGTTATATTATTTCCATATTATACATATTTTATTGTTACATAACCTAAAATAAAAGTTATTTATTTTACTTACCTTCTTTACATCTATAATAGTTACGGGTTAGGATATTGTTTCCAATTATACTATGAAACATATTCTGCTATTCTTAACCTAAAATACAGTATTATTTTAACTTAAAGGTCGAGCATTTAAAAGTTTTAAATTTTAGGTATGATTTGTGGTATAGATCTCTAAATAAAAATAAACTAGAATGAATTTTGGCGGTTGACAACTTAACATATATACTACTGCGATTGCATGGTTGCGGCATTCGTTTTATTTGTTTTCATTATTTCCCTAGGTCAATAATAGCCTCATTGTTTACCTCTTATTAGTTCCAGGTCGTGAAATGTCATTTCGTGGCGCTGTGTTATGTGTAAAAATGCTATGATTTTTTACTACTGGTACAAAAAATTAATTTAGAAGGTGCCTCTAATGTGCCTAACGCTTTGAAGTTACTTTTCTCATAAAGTCACAATCGGTCTTCCCCGCGCAGATGACTCACCCTGTATATATATATATATATATATATATATATTTTTTTTTTGGTAATTTTTTTCCTTGGCCGTATTATATTTTATAAGTTGAGGATTGTCGTGGGTGTAGCGGCCTTTTTTTGGGACAACACGGTTTAAAAACAGGTAACTTAACAATGTAATTAAAAACACATATTTTTGTTTTTATTCTTTGTAACGTTTCGGCCAAACATTTATGTTGCCTTTTTCAAACAATCTATAATTATTTTAACAAATTAAAATACAATAAAACGGATATAAATTTATAACTTACACTTATCTGTTGTTTTCTTATTTAATTGTAATGGTGAATATAATATACGATACATTTACAAATAATATGTTTTTCTTCCTGAAAGTCGTCATTTCTTTCTCTAGTTCTCTTACACTTTCAACAAATCTCATTTACTTTTACAGTCGTATTTATATTTTTATAGTTCTAATACTTGTAATTGTCAAGTTTATGTCTTGACTCTTAAAACATATCTGTTACAAGCATGCGTTTAAAATCAATGTGTATAGGTATATAAATTCTTCTAGCTCGTGTATTTGTAAAAAGTTGTGTGTATGTTGTGTTTTTATTTTGGTTGTTTCTTTTGAATATTTTAATATTTTCTTTATGTACTTATTTTTTTAATTATTATGTAGCATTAATAAGATGATGTGTTATGATTTTGATTAAACTGTTAAATTATTGAAACATAAATATTGGAAATGTTATTAATGTCGGTCCTATCATTAATTGAGTTTGTAGTTTTTTTAATGTAAATGCTTTCCAAAAAATTCCTAGCTTTATTATGTTTTTCGGTGGTAATAATTGTTGTATTCGATGATTGTATCACTTGTATACCAATAGAACACACAGACAATATTTTAAAGAAATTCAACTCATATCACCCCAAATTACAATTTGAAATTGAAATAGAGAACAATCATACTATTAACTTTTTAGATTTAACCTTGGTACGAACTAAAAACAAAATACTAACAAAATTGTACCACAAACCTACAGCCTCTGACAGATACCTAAATTATAATTCTTGCCAAACCCCAGTATGTAAAAAAAACATAACAACCAATCTAATAAAAAGAGCGATAACAAGCCCAATTTTCGGACCTGAAATTATTGAAAACATAAAAACCTCACTACAAAAAAACAATTACCCTTTACAGTTCATTAATAAACTCATTAAAAAACAACTGCATATACACTACAATTCACATAAAAAAACAATAAACAAAAAGAATCAACTGCTTGTAAGTACGCACCACTGCCATTTATTAAAAACCTTTCAAATAGATTAGATAAAATTCTAAAACCGTACAATATAAAAACGGCATATAAGAAGTACAACACGCTAAATAACCTCTACACAAAACTTAAAGATAAAATACCGGATGAAAAAAAGACCCATGTAATTTACAAAATACCTTGCGGAGACTGTGATGGAGTATACATTGGCCAAACAACTCAACACCTGAAAGAAAGGCTAAATGGGCACAAATTTTCAAATAATAGCACAGCTCTAAAAAAACACATTAATCAGACTAATCACTCCTTCAATTTCAAAAATACAACAATTATTACCACCGAAAAACATAATAAAGCTAGGAATTTTTTGGAAAGCATTTACATTAAAAAAACTACAAACTCAATTAATGATAGGACCGACATTAATAACATTTCCAATATTTATGTTTCAATAATTTAACAGTTTAATCAAAATCATAACACATCATCTTATTAATGCTACATAATAATTAAAAAAATAAGTACATAAAGAAAATATTAAAATATTCAAAAGAAACAACCAAAATAAAAACACAACATACACACAACTTTTTACAAATACACGAGCTAGAAGAATTTATATACCTATACACATTGATTTTAAACGCATGCTTGTAACAGATATGTTTTAAGAGTCAAGACATAAACTTGACAATTACAAGTATTAGAACTATAAAAATATAAATACGACTGTAAAAGTAAATGAGATTTGTTGAAAGTGTAAGAGAACTAGAGAAAGAAATGACGACTTTCAGGAAGAAAAACATATTATTTGTAAATGTATCGT
This sequence comes from Amphimallon solstitiale, assembly GCA_963170755.1. Taxonomy (NCBI): domain Eukaryota; kingdom Metazoa; phylum Arthropoda; class Insecta; order Coleoptera; family Scarabaeidae; genus Amphimallon; species Amphimallon solstitiale. The sequence continues at coordinate 34,155,163 of OY720681.1, read as the reverse complement.
ATATTATATTCACCATTACAATTAAATAAGAAAACAACAGATAAGTGTAAGTTATAAATTTATATCCGTTTTATTGTATTTTAATTTGTTAAAATAATTATAGATTGTTTGAAAAAGGCAACATAAATGTTTGGCCGAAACGTTACAAAGAATAAAAACAAAAATATGTGTTTTTAATTACATTGTTAAGTTACCTGTTTTTAAACCGTGTTGTCCCAAAAAAAGGCCGCTACACCCACGACAATCCTCAACTTATATATATATATATTAATAAAATGCTAATCATGTATTCATTATTCATATTATAAATGCCTCATGTTATTCCAGCCAATAATTAATAAAATACAACCCTTATTGATTGTAGTAATTTTTCCTATTACTCCTATTATAAATATGCACCGACTAGCCCAGATATCTATTCATAAGAAATCCATTAGATTTCTAAAAAGTGTATAACTGGTAGTATACCCATCAGTAATCTAAACTCTTTCAGTTTATAGTATTTTAATACTAGTAGTTTTTATATTTTACAGTTGGTTTAACTACGCTTGTGATAAAACTTCAATCCATTCTTTAAGAACTCATCTCATATCGTGTCAGTGGTCCGCTTTGAATTAAATTACTGTATAAAATAAGTAATTAACCTTTCTTTACTATATTGTAGAACTGGTAAGTAACATTTATTTGCATATAACAAATAAAATTAAATATGTTTTTCTATTTACTGTTACAGATTAGGTGTAAATCTCTTGTCAAACCAATGTTTATACTTGATGAATACTTTAGAGCAATAAAACTACAAGCGATATAAATATTCACAAGTTTAATAAATGTCGTGAATAAAAAATTATAGAGGTTGAATTTAAAAGAACATCAACAAATATCTTATTTACAAACAAGACTGTAAACCTATCCAAATGACGTTTTTAATGCACTTTGAAGTTGTGGAATAATAATAACAATCCTTTTATTTTAATGTACTTTATAAGATAAATATTTCTTTATATATTAAAGATTTAGAACCACTTTTTCTAATGAATATTTTAAGACACCAATAATTGTTCTTTTCAAATAAATTACAAGAGAAACGTACGAATAAATAATTAATTGAGGTTATACGAGTTTCAATTTATCTAACTAGAAAAGATTTAAATTCCAATTGATAATACTTTTAGATTTGCATAGTTAATAACATTCTAATTTTATTTTAAACAACAGTATTACTCTATTACTGAATTATATAAATATTTTCCAAAATATACGTAATCTTTATACGACCTGAATACACTATGTCGATAATATATGCTTCTAGTTTCAACTGGTTAACAGTATCTTCGTAAGATGTTATCCTTATGTTCTAGATGATCATTGTAGTCTGAATAACCTTCTTCAATGTTGTTTTGGGCCTATTGTCACTGAAAACTGGTTCTGCAATGTGAATATACCTTGATACTTCAGGATTTTGACAATATCTCTCTTCGACGATGTAAAAATTGTGCAACTCCAACCACGGACTTCAAAATCTCTACGGTCAATGCTACGCCTTGCACTTCTGAACCTCTACGATTGACTGCTTGAAGAAATTAGTTCTCAGAACTGCTATTATTATTTATCTTCAAAGAAATGGTTCTCGGGACTGCTTCAAAAAATTGTTTCTCGGAACTGCTACCATTAATTAACTCCAAAGAAATAGCTCTCGGGACTGCTTTTAAGGTGAGTAATTTTAAATTATATACTTTAAATTAACTTCTCCTTTCCTAAAATTTTTATATCACTTTGAATTATTTTTCTCGATGAACTTTGTATCAAGAAATTAAATTTGAACACTTTTATTTTATTCTATTCTATTCTATTAATAGATTTTTGAGTTTTAATATTATACTTCGCTAAAACGCGTCCGTTTTTCTTCAAAATTATTTCGCATCTCCTGTTTTTTATTATTCATCCCCTAGACAACCCTCTACTTTTTCAAATCCACCAATCAATTTCTTCTGCAAATACCTTCTAAACAACATAGAATTTAAATCTTTTTATATGTTTTGAATATCTTCTAATATTAATAACTTTACTAATTTAATTCTTTTCAGCTTTTAAATAGCATCTTATGTACTTTAAACATTTTATAAGCTGGTTCCTATCAATTTACTAACCGGTTGTCAAAATGACATTTTAAATGTCACATCCGGTGATATGAATTTTGAAATGTGATTTTATTCCAATTTAGCTATTCATTATTCAATATTAATTTTTTTAATTACCTTTAACATCATTAACGTCAATTGAATATGTTCTTACACAAATAATAACTTATCCTACAATATACTAACAACATTTTAAATCTCTTCTCTCTAGATTTTGGTAACTACAATGAAAAATGAAACTACTCAATCCCTCAACATACAGGATGACTACAACCTCAAGAAATACTACTCAGATACAGAACATTGTTGTCTTTATCACGTAATTATAAACAAGGTTCAAATAAAATTATTCCAAAACGTCATTATCATTAATTTCAATAATTAAGTTAATTCTGATGACCAAGTTCATAAATTTAATATTGTTACAGTCTATATTTGTATTGTAACATTTGCCCCTTTTTATTAAATGTAAATTTTTAACTTCTAAAATAAAATTTATATTTATTAAACAATCATTAAAACATAATATAACATAAATTATTACTCTAGCATCATCATATATAATTAATTGTTTGCCATAACTATATGCAATTATTCTATTTTAAAAACTCTAAGTTTTATTCAAGTTAATAATTTTTTTTTTTTATAATAAGAATTACAACCAATAACTTAACAACCTTATTTTTTTTTTAATGTACTTTCAAAACTTATATACATTTAAATAATCAACCCAATATTTCTGTAAATTTAATATTCTAATCCATATTCCTATTTATAATACTTTATGTGTGTGCTTTGTACCAGTTACACTCATTCATCTCTATTGCTTATATCTTTATAATAATCCTGTAACATAGACACATGATATCTACCTCTAATATAATTTGTATTTGGTTCTATTAACTCATAAGTATTTTCTCCTAACTTTAGATTAACTTTATATGGTCCAATGTATGGCCTTAACAACTTCCCCATAATATTTTTCTTTCGATCAGTAACCCTCAAATTCTTCACAATAACTAAATCTCCTATTTCGTAACTTTTAAACTTCTTCTGTTTCTCCATTTGTTTTTGTTCCCATATCATTTTTTTACGTTTTGATCTTTCTCTCACCAATTCATACCTTTCACTCAAATCGATTGTTTCTTGATTATCCCATGGTCTTTCTGGCATTTCTCCCAAAAATACCGTTACTGGACATAAATCATGTACTGAATTATGCGTATGATTCATTACCTTCTCAATTTGACCAAGATATCTCGCCCATCTATTATGTTTATCTGTTAACAATATTCTTAAATATTTTAAAGTTTCCCTAACATATCTTTCTGTTGGATTTCCTTGAGGATGTCTATACGAGGAAAAATAAGCTTTAATATCTTGATTATACAAATATTCCTTATATCTGTCATTATTAAAATAAGTAGCATGATCTGATAATATAGCTAATGGCTTCCCATACATAAAAAAATACTCCTGTAACGATTGTAATACAGTTTCAGTATCGCATTTGCTTGTTGGTATCAATTTTACAAACTTAGAAAAAATGTCACAAATAATTAGTACATGTCGATATCCTTTTGTACTTGGCAACATATTAGATAAAAAATCGATAGATACCAATTCTAACTTGTCATTTACCATTATGCTTTTACTTATATTTTGATGTGTAATGTTTTTATCTTTCGCCAATTCACATAATCGACACTTCTTAATTTCACTTTTTATTATCCTTTCATCATTTTTACAATAAAAAGCTTCCCTAAATATCAACCAGCATTTTCGTGCCCCAATATGCAAATACTTTTCATGTATATAATTAGTTATTTCTCTAGTATGTTCTTCATTTGTTACAAAAACTTCAGTTTTACCAATTTTCTTTATAATTATTTCCTCTTTTATAGTCATTTCCTTAAAATCTCCTACTTCTTCCAATATTTTTCTTATATCATCAAACATAGGTAACTTCTGTATGTTTTTAAGATATTCCAAAGATAAAATCCCCGATTGATTCAAAATTACCAAATTCACTTCCAAACTAGTTCTTTTATTAGTTCCATCTTTTCTACTTAGTACATCTGCTGTTATCATTTCTTTACCAGGCCTATATCTTACTTCCATATCATATTGCTGTATAATCAAAGTCCATCTATAAATTCTATTATTATTTAATCGTGTATTCATAATGTTCACTAATGCCTTATGATCTGTCTCTAAGATAAACCTCTTAGCAATTAAATAGTATCTTAATTTAGTAATTGAAAAAATAATTGCCAGCATTTCGAGTTCTGAGGTGGAATATCGACTTTCGCAAGGTTTAAGTGTTCTAGAAATAAAATATATAGGTACTTCTTGATTATCTTTGATTTGTATCAATTCTGCGGCAATAGTATGATTTGAAGCATCTGTACGTACAATAAATGGTAAAGTGAAATCTGGATGTTCTAAATGTAGGTTTTCCACAAAATTCTCTTTCAACTTCACAAAACATTCTTCACATTCCTTATTCCAATTCCATTTGTTTCCTTTCTTAAGTAACTGTAATAAAGGTAACGTTTTTTCACTGAAATTATGCACAAATTTCCTGTAATAATTCAGCATACCAAGAAAACCTCGTAATGATTTTAATTTTGTAGGACGTGGAAAATTTTTAATTTCATCCAGTCTTTGTGGATCCAATTGTATACATTTTTCAGTCACAACATATCCTAAATAATTTACCTGATTCTTAAAAAATTGACATTTCTTTAAGTTCAATTTCATTCCTTCTTCTCTTAACGTAGTAATTATAATATCTAAATGTTTGATATGATCCTCATAACTATTGGAAAAAATTATTATATCATCGAGATAATGTAATGCAAACTCTTCATACTTATCAAGTATTTTATGTAAAAATCTGATTAAAGCTGCAGGGGAAGTCTTCACTCCGAACGGAGCCACGCGGAACGAAAATACACAACCATTTACACTGAATCCACAATATTTCCTAGATTCTTCATCTAAATTAATTAGCCAAAATGCATTTTTAAGATCCAACTTACTATAAACAATTTTATTACCACATTTTGTCAATAATACATCTATGTTTTGAGGTGTTTCGTGCTCAGAACGTAATCTTAGGTTTAATGAGCGAGCGTCAAGGCAGATTCGTAAAGATGCGTCTTTCTTCTTCACTATAACTATAGGATTAATAAAATAACTATTAGACCTTTCTATAATACAAGAATCTTCTAAACGTTTCAACTCCTTATTTACTTGTTCTTGATAGTAGTACGGTATAGGATAATTTTTACAAGTCAATGGTGAATCATCAGTAACCACTAGTTTATGTTCATAATTTCTTGCGAAAACAATTTCTTCATTAATTAACGATATATTCCTATATAAAATCTCTATTAACTTATGCTCCAAAACTTTATCCTTTATGTCCTGTAATTTAATTTTCCTTTCAATATCTTCATAATTATTTATCGTATCATTTCTGCTTTCCTCTTCCATCTCTTCATCATAATTCTCATTCCATTCTTCATTATTAATATTATCATGTACATTATCATTTTCAATTATTAAATTATTCATTTCTATACTTAATATATTCTTCTTATAATCATTATAAACATTTTTCTCTTCTTCACTTAATTCTTTTACTATTTTGCATATATTCTCTTTTATATAAATATTACCTTCTTCAAAATTCATAACCATTCCTAACTTTCTAATATTATCTATACCAATTATACAATCATAAAATAAATTTTCCAGGACATAAAATTGCATAAAATAACTTTCTTTGCTTATAATCACTTCTGTATAAAAGCATTGTTTTATTGTTCCCATCTTCTTTCTATTCGCTGTAATAATATCAGTTCCTTTTATCTTAATCACACTATTTAAATACCCTTTGACTTGTTTAACTTTACTCTCTTGTATTAATGTAATCTCTGAACCACTATCTATTAAACATGTAAAAACAATATTCTCAATTTCTATCTTAATAAATGGCAAACCAAAATCTTGTACTATAGATACTTCTTCATTATTTTTAAATATACTCTCAGGTCTTTGATAAAATTTAATTGTCTGTAAAGTAATACAATTGGGTTGATTATTTACCTCTTCTTCTAACAATGAGATGTGCTCGGTTTTGAATTCTGATATGAATCTTCCTTCAAAATCGACGTTTTTTTTAATTCAACATTATCATTTTTCGCATTATTCTCTTCATTTTCTACCCACCTGATATTATGTATCGGTCTCTGTCTACTTTCGCCTTGATTATCCTTAGATTTATTTCCATAATATTGTCTATTTTGGGAATAATAATTTGTACCAGAAAATGGTGTATACCCTTTATCATTATTATAATTTCTAGGATCTGACTGATAAATATTACCACTCCTATTACCATAATTATTAAACCCTCCTCGTACTGGAGTATTCTGATTATATATGTTTGTCGAAGACCTATTATAATTTGGACTCCTATAATTTCCATTATAGTCATTTTGATCTCGTTGATTTCCATTTTTCAAATCCGTATTATGAAAATAATTTGACCTACCATTATTATTTATTCGTTGATTACCATTATTGACATTGTTTCTAGGTAAAGATGAATAATTATTTGCATTAACGTCATTAAAATCATCTAATCTTCGTAAGATTTCAATTAAAGAATCCATGTCATTTACCTTTTGGCAAATTATAGCTTGTGTATCTGTATAAATAAAGTGATTTAACAGTTGACTAGCAATCATGTATTCATTAAGATCACTAACATACTTGCACTGATTATACATCCTTGAAGCATACGCCTCTCTTGTTAAATTACCATGTCTATATTTTGCGGTTAATAATCTAATTTTAGCTTTATTTTGATGCGATTCATTCCAGAAATTTTTCTTGAACATATCTTCAAATTGATTTATATCTTGACAGTTATCCTCTATTCTCTGAAACCATTCCAACGCACTATTATTCAATGTAGATCTTATTACCTCCATTTGATGTTTTAAAGATGGAATATCTTCTAAATACTTCATAATATTCCTTAAATACGTCATCGGATGTATCCCTGTTTTATCTGCCCCAAATTGAGCTATGTTCTCCACTTTGGTATAATTGGAACATTGATGTGCTACTGTAGAACTTGATCCTATGTTTTTCATGTTAACTGACATCTTTTTGATTTCTTCTTCTAATAATTTTCTTTTAACTTCCTGTTGCTGTAAATTCTCTTGTAACATTTTAACCTCTTCTGTCTTATGTTGATTTAAATTTGCAACTTCATTAATAAAGGTATTTTCATAAGTTCCCAATTTCTTTTCTAATTCCTTTTCACAATTAACAAGTAACTCTTCCTTCCTTTTCTTACAAACCTCTTCATTCCTGGTTATCGCCTCTAGTAACATTTTTCTTGCATTTTCACATTTGTTCTTATCTGTTTTCAACACCTCATATACAATATCTACTTTTGTGTTTACTATCTTAGTAACTTCTTTATTTATGTCGGCTTTAACTAGTACCATTTGTTCTTCTGTTCGTTTGAATATATCTGAAACTAATCTACTTTCCATTTCTTTAAACTCATTTTTTAACTGATTCATTTTCTCTACATTCCTTTCCTCTAAATCATCCATATTTTTCTTAATAACTTTCTCTAAATTTTTTATATTAGCATCTTGTTTTTCTTGTAAATTCTTCATATTCATATCCTGTTTTTCTTGTGAAGTCTTACTATTTTCTTCCAAATCTTTCTTCATATCCTCTCTTAAATTTTTCATATTCAAATCCTGTCTTTCTTGTGAATTTTTCATATCTTTCATATCTTCTCTCATTTTTAACAACAAATCCATCACCGGATTTTGTTCACTCTGATAAGTTTCATCTCCACTATCTGAACCTTCCTCATCTCCTTTATCCCCTTTCCTACTACGTGTCTGCATCATTATCAAAGTCGCTTAATAATACCCCTAATAACACTCTGTATTTAAATAAAAACTTACACACTTTCTATAATGTTTTGTATTATATCACTTATTTACTATTAACCATTCTTTAATAATGTAAGCCACATAAATGTATAAACCTGTACCAAAATAAAGAAATCACACTGTATAGTTATTATTATTTGTATGATTACCCTCTACTATCCCAACAATTATGTTAAATGTTGTCAATCACCTAAAGAAAATAATACCTTTATACTTTTTTTTAAAAAAAAAAACAAATACCTTTTACAATTTTTTTAAATAATTACCCTTCGTTTTTAAGTATTAATAAATATAATATTAGTGATAGATGTGCTATCTCCAATATCGCCCCAAGTTGCTATGCGCCAATAATTAATAAAATGCTAATCATGTATTCATTATTCATATTATAAATGCCTCATGTTATTCCAGCCAATAATTAATAAAATACAACCCTTATTGATTGTAGTAATTTTTCCTATTACTCCTATTATAAATATGCACCGACTAGCCCAGATATCTATTCATAAGAAATCCATTAGATTTCTAAAAAGTGTATAACTGGTAGTATACCCATCAGTAATCTAAACTCTTTCAGTTTATAGTATTTTAATACTAGTAGTTTTTATATTTTACAGTTGGTTTAACTACGCTTGTGATAAAACTTCAATCCATTCTTTAAGAACTCATCTCATATCGTGTCAGTGGTCCGCTTTGAATTAAATTACTGTATAAAATAAGTAATTAACCTTTCTTTACTATATTGTAGAACTGGTAAGTAACATTTATTTGCATATAACAAATAAAATTAAATATGTTTTTCTATTTACTGTTACAGATTAGGTGTAAATCTCTTGTCAAACCAATGTTTATACTTGATGAATACTTTAGAGCAATAAAACTACAAGCGATATAAATATTCACAAGTTTAATAAATGTCGTGAATAAAAAATTATAGAGGTTGAATTTAAAAGAACATCAACAAATATCTTATTTACAAACAAGACTGTAAACCTATCCAAATGACGTTTTTAATGCACTTTGAAGTTGTGGAATAATAATAACAATCCTTTTATTTTAATGTACTTTATAAGATAAATATTTCTTTATATATTAAAGATTTAGAACCACTTTTTCTAATGAATATTTTAAGACACCAATAATTGTTCTTTTCAAATAAATTACAAGAGAAACGTACGAATAAATAATTAATTGAGGTTATACGAGTTTCAATTTATCTAACTAGAAAAGATTTAAATTCCAATTGATAATACTTTTAGATTTGCATAGTTAATAACATTCTAATTTTATTTTAAACAACAGTATTACTCTATTACTGAATTATATAAATATTTTCCAAAATATACGTAATCTTTATACGACCTGAATACACTATGTCGATAATATATGCTTCTAGTTTCAACTGGTTAACAGTATCTTCGTAAGATGTTATCCTTACGTTCTAGATGATCATTGTAGTCTGAATAACCTTCTTCAATGTTGTTTTGGGCCTATTGTCACTGAAAACTGGTTCTGCAATGTGAATATACCTTGATACTTCAGGATTTTGACAATATCTCTCTTCGACGATGTAAAAATTGTGCAACTCCAACCACGGACTTCAAAATCTCTACGGTCAATGCTACGCCTTGCACTTCTGAACCTCTACGATTGACTGCTTGAAGAAATTAGTTCTCAGAACTGCTATTATTATTTATCTTCAAAGAAATGGTTCTCGGGACTGCTTCAAAAAATTGTTTCTCGGAACTGCTACCATTAATTAACTCCAAAGAAATAGCTCTCGGGACTGCTTTTAAGGTGAGTAATTTTAAATTATATACTTTAAATTAACTTCTCCTTTCCTAAAATTTTTATATCACTTTGAATTATTTTTCTCGATGAACTTTGTATCAAGAAATTAAATTTGAACACTTTTATTTTATTCTATTCTATTCTATTAATAGATTTTTGAGTTTTAATATTATACTTCGCTAAAACGCGTCCGTTTTTCTTCAAAATTATTTCGCATCTCCTGTTTTTTATTATTCATCCCCTAGACAACCCTCTACTTTTTCAAATCCACCAATCAATTTCTTCTGCAAATACCTTCTAAACAACATAGAATTTAAATCTTTTTATATGTTTTGAATATCTTCTAATATTAATAACTTTACTAATTTAATTCTTTTCAGCTTTTAAATAGCATCTTATGTACTTTAAACATTTTATAAGCTGGTTCCTATCAATTTACTAACCGGTTGTCAAAATGACATTTTAAATGTCACATCCGGTGATATGAATTTTGAAATGTGATTTTATTCCAATTTAGCTATTCATTATTCAATATTAATTTTTTTAATTACCTTTAACATCATTAACGTCAATTGAATATGTTCTTACACAAATAATAACTTATCCTACAATATACTAACAACATTTTAAATCTCTTCTCTCTAGATTTTGGTAACTACAATGAAAAATGAAACTACTCAATCCCTCAACATACAGGATGACTACAACCTCAAGAAATACTACTCAGATACAGAACATTGTTGTCTTTATCACGTAATTATAAACAAGGTTCAAATAAAATTATTCCAAAACGTCATTATCATTAATTTCAATAATTAAGTTAATTCTGATGACCAAGTTCATAAATTTAATATTGTTACAGTCTATATTTGTATTGTAACAATTGTTGTTGTGATCTTCGTGTTGGTGTTTTTTAAAATACAACTAGTAATGTCCGTCAAAAACTTTGGTTTTAATTTTACTGAGTAATTGATTTGTAATTGTTAAATGTAATTTTAATATGTGACACCTTAATGGCCTATATAATATATTAAAAAAATTTTAATTTAGTGTACCACCAACATGAGTTCTCTATGTTTATGATTGGATCTGTTAAGATAATTTTCGGTGTCCATAGTGGCAAAGTCTGATGATGGAATAAATTATTCCGAAACGTTACCAGCCACAAATAGAATGTTTTAATTAACCCAGCCCACACATTCTGACCTTCCTGGTTCAGTAAATTTACATACCAATACACCCTGAAAACAGTGTCTAACATCACAACTTCCTATATATATATATATATATATTTGACCTCTAAATCGTCCAAGAAATTTAATTATATATATGCACATGAATATGTGAATAAGGTCAAGAAAAATTTAGAATTATTTATTATATATATATATATATTACTTACTGGTGCTTTTTTGAGAATATTTATTACACTTGTCAAGTAAATATATACATATTACAGAAGGAAGCCATTCTTTTCCTTTAATGCACTCATAAAAATGTTATATTCATGACATTAGCTTAGAATCAAGTACAAGACGTTAAACTCAATTCTCATAGTAGTGGAATGAAATTTAATAGAATGTAATTCTAGGAAGTTTCGTGAAGAACAGTGCTGGCTGTCGTTCAAGTCTCGGATTTTCAAAAGCTACAAATGCCTTTCTGTACTGAGAAGCGCATAAAATGTCGAAGAACGGTCTTAGTTTGCCAATGAAGTAACAAATTTCATATCCGCTTCTAGGATTTATGTACTGCTACATCCTCGTACAGAAATTAATATATCTGAGAAAAGTTTCTGCATATTGCTGGTATATTTTTAGACGTAAAATATCTGCATTGAATTGAATATATACATCTTTACATGTATAGTATGAAGTGGGAAAATATATAATACTGTACAATAGAATTTTATGAAAAATTGTAGATTATTAAAAATGCGTATGCGATGAATGTTATTCAATACATCTTCTGATACTAGTGCCAATGCGGTTAACATGGGATTCGTATTCTATTTATGAAGACAGAGGAGTATAATTAATACGGTTGGCTCATGTAATTAATAATCATATCTAACATCCGTTGTTTAATACTATTTGATTTCTACTAATTCCTTCGCACTGAGAAAAATCACTATATAAATAGATAATACGAGACCGTGTCAATATGTCCGTGACTTTCTGAATGAAACGCAGCTTTTTGGATAAGAAAACATTTTAATTTTCAACATAGTCTCCTTTGAGCTCTATACACTTTGTCCAACGTTTCACCAATTTTATTATCCCTTCCAAAAAAATAAGATTTGTCGAGGTCATCAAAATAGGTATTTGTTTGTGAGATGGTTTCATCGTTGGAGTCAAATCTCTTTCCGCCAAGCCATTTCTTCAGGTTTAGAAACAAGAAATAGTCACTCGGGGCTAAATCCGGAGAATAAGGTGGATGAGGGAGCATTCGTAGCCTAATTCATGGATTTTTGCCATGGAAACTGCACCTTTGCACTTCCTGATGAAAAAGAACAATTCGTAGCGTAATTCATTGATTTTGCCATGGAAATTGCACATGTGTGCACCCTTGCATTCTCCTGGTGGAAACAACTTTTTTCTTGGCCAAATGCGGTCGTTTTTTTTTCAAATCTTCATTAAATCGACCCAATAAGTTGGCATAATATTCGCCATTGATTGTTTTACCCTTTTGAAGGTAGTCAATGTGGATTATATCGCGTACATTCCAAAAAACGGTCGCCATGACTTTTTTGGCTGACAACCCCACCTTGGCCTTCTTTGGCGCTGATTCACCCCGAGAAACCTACTGCTTTGACTGTTGTTTTGTCTCTGGTGTGTTGTGGTGGATCCACGTTGCGTCCACGGTTACGAAACGTGGCAGAAACTCGTCCATATTGCGGTTAAACAAAGCCAAACACTCCTGCAAAGTTGTCACAGGATTGCGTTTGTGATCGATTGTGAGCAAACGTGGCACCTATCGTGCGGAAAGCTTTCTCATAAACAAGTGATCATTCAAAATTGAAACCACTGCCATGTGATATGCCTATGGCGTCCACAATCTCTCGCACTTTCAATCTCCGATCGGCCAACACCATATCGTGATCTTTTTTAATTGTTTGGGGTGTAGAGACCTCAACTGGGCGTCCAGAACGTTCGGCATCTTCCGTGCTTGTACGGCCACAACGAAATTCAGTAAACCAGTTTTTTACCGTTGAAATTGACGGTGCATTGAATGTAAATCTAGGTCGGGACTTCTCGGGATCCGAGAAAATCGTTGTGGTGTCGGTTGTTGCCGGCATTGGTGACGGACAGTAGGGTACCACGTTGCCACGTATTACATACATACTGCTGTAAACTTTACATTTTATAAATGGTGGTAAGGGTGATTAGATAAACTAATTAAAATAAGAGAAAATTAAAATAGACAAACAATATGTTGTATTAAGAATTAATTTAGTTATAGTATAAGCATTATAATTCAATTGAATATTTATTTAAGTTTAAATAGTAAAAGCTCTACTAATCATTTAGGTACGATAGGTTGCAGATACTATAAAGGATAAATTCCTTCGTTAAAAATATTGTAAATGAAACAATGTACAAATGATCATAAATAAACTTCATTTAGAAAAGTTTAAATGTAAGATATAGAAAAATTAATGCAGTATAATATACATGCTAAGTAAATGAATAAACTTTATTCTATAGAAACGATAAACAAGAAGTACTATACGAACAAAATCAAATTAGATATGCCAAAGAAAATGACATCATTTCAAATTAAAAATATGTGTTGATATCAAATAAATTGATAAATGACTCTAGTACAAATAAAAGAGATGTTGTAAATACGTACAGTCTTAATAAAAAAGGATATAACTACGACATTTATTATATTAGATTTTGAATCGTAAATAAAATATATTGCGTACGATAATAATATATTAAAATATATATTCTTTAGTTCGTAATTTTGTAGATTTTGTGCTCTTGAAACATCAACAAGCATCATGTATGGTCCAACACCTACAAAAGAAAAGAAAATATCAATAATTTAAATCTTGGATTGAGTTGGTCTTTACTTGATGTAAATCCATTTTCAATGTGAAAATAAAACAAACAAATGACGAGACGAGATCTTACAATTATTATCTGTATGCTTAGAACAAAATTACTTTTCATTTGAGAATAAATTTTATAAGTGTAATAGTGGTTTAATTATGGGAAATCCTTTGTCACCTTTATTAGCAGAAATTTTTATGGACAATTTAGAAAGAAAAATTTTTGAAAATAGTACATTAACTAAGAACGTATTATTTTGGTTCAGATACGTTGACGACATTTTGATAGGATACACAGGTGCAAACAGACAATTGAATAATTTCTTTGAGTTTATTAATACTATTAATTCCCATATTACATTTACATTAGAAAAAGAAGTGAATAACAGTATCAACTTCTTAGATCTTACGTTAAAAAGAGTCAATAACCAAGTACAATTTTCCATTTACCACAAAGAATCACATACTGACATAACCATTCACAACAAATCCAACCATCCATATCAACATAAATTAGCGGCTTACCACAGCATGATCCATAGATTGATTAACACGCCAATGTCTACTTCAGACTATAGTAAAGAATATAATATTATTAAACAAATTGCCTATAACAATGGATACGACCCAAATTTAATAGATAAATTAATTTCTAAGAAATTATTCAACAAAACGTTGCAAGAAATTTATCCAGTTACAAAAGACACTACAATTAAAAAGTTTAAATCTTTCACTTACTTAGGGGAGAATCAAGGAAAACTAATAAAATTACTTAAAAAACAGAAAATTAATATTGCATACAAAACAAACAATAACCTTGCAAAATACATCAAGAACAATAAAGAAAAAACTAATCACAATAATAAATCGGGAGTCTATAGGTTAACTTGTGGTACATGTACTAAGGGATATATAGGTCAAACAGGTAGAGCATTTAAAACACGGATTGCTGATCATTACTCCGCTTACATAAACCAAAAAAATGATTCGACTTACGCGAATCATTTGACAGAGAATAATCACATTTTTAATAAAGATTTTGATATCCTTCACGTTGAAAATAAAAGTATTAAATTAGATTTACTAGAGACATTAGAAATCAATAAATATAAATATTCAGACAATTTATTAAACGATAAAGTAGACCTAAACTCATCACCATTGTTAAATATATTTAGTCAGTAATACAGTTTACCTAAGTTCACACATAACATCTGTTTGCAATAGATTTAGTTTCACGTACTTTTCGTATAGACCTGACACTTTGAGACAAGAAATTGTTCTTTATATATTAGTTCTTAGAATTCCTAATAGCCACACACTATATATAAGAGTCAAGTGTATGTAGATAGTAAAACTCATCACCATTGTTCAATATATTTAGTTAGTAATACAGTTTACCTAATTTCACATATAACATCTGTTTGCAATAGATTTAGTTCCACGTACTTTTTGTATAGACCCGACACTTTTAGACAAGAAATTGTTCTTTACACATCAGTTCTTAGAATTCCTAATATCCACACACTATATATAAGAGTCAAGTGTATGTAGATAGTTATTATTGTATATGTTAACCTGACGAAGCTACAGTGTAGCGAAACAGCTGTCGTTATTATTAAATATAGTGTAAATCTTAAACATTTGTTTGTTTTATTTTCACATCAATAATTTATTTGTAGCATATTAGAAATAACAATCTCAAATAAGATGAGGAACTGGTTTGAAAATAAAGAAAGGAAGCAACAACGATCCTTCATGGTAAAAATTGGAAAGGAAGATAGAAGTCACCTGCGACGTTTTTCCTTTATTCCCAATCGAACAGACTAGTAAACAGAAAATAAGAATACGATTAATAAATGGTGAAAGAAAGTACTTATTAAATAATTACAAGAGTAATGAATTTATATATAAATACAACGGATGTTTACGTTAAAAAAAGAAAAAGGCATAACACACTTACCTGCAATAATGAGAGGTAAATCTGTGGATTCGAATCAGGAAGATTTGCTTTACGGACATTATTTGATAAATGTCAAAGTGAATAAGCAAGATACACCAACTTAAATTAAGCAAGAAGAAATTTCAACCAAGAGAATTGCAGTATGACCAACTTATGTTTAAGACAGAGGGCGCAAATCTTCATTTGTTTGAAGATATTTAAGGCGGGAACAAGACCGAACAGGAGAGTTCGACATTGGCTTACATCGCGAAAAACTTAAATTTGAAAACGAAGCTACAGCGATATATTATCAACATTCTTCATATATACAGTAGGGCTATATGCACTATTTGTTTTTTTTAAAGATTGGAATATATTGTTAATAAATAGAATTGGAAATATTATTTGTAATAGTTTAAAAAAAAAATTTAAATGAAAATGGCGGACATATACAAAAAAGAGTTGAAGAATTATATGATCAAGATAAGTAAGTGAAACGATATTGTTTATTAAAGGTACAAACATAGAAGTTTTTAATTAATTTCAATATAATTAAATGAATGTTGACCTGGTAAAAAATTTTTGTTTTTCATGATTAATTAGAAATATGTTTAATGATCTGGAATCAATCATTGAGGTAGTATGTACAAATTTTTGGCTCAAATGGATTGTTAAGCGTCACTAAAGGTTTAAATAATCACAAGACAATAAATTAAATAAACAAACTCAAGCATACGAGAATATTTTGATGTGTGAACACTAAGCTGTTGGAGTAATATGTGAAAATGTTTCTCCTAACAATTAGTGTAAACTATTTTCATAATATTTAATTAGCAAGACACTAAATTATCAGGGTAGTATGTCCAAATGTTTGCTTTGGTGAAATAGTGCAAATTGTGTTTAAATTTTGACAAAAAATTCTTTTAAAGAAAAATAAATACATAGCGAACATATATTAAATTTTCATCATTTGAATTTCATTCCTTAAAATAAACAATATTGTGTTTAAAACAGTTTTAAATAAGAATCATTCGAACAGAATTAGTTCTATGTCAGTTATTATAAATCCTCATAAAACGGATGAATATCTATGTATAGTAAGAAAGATATATACAAATATGAATAAAATGTATTCACTATTATTATTAAGAATTACATATTGTGTTTAATTTGTTTACCTTGTCCCATATTTAACAAATAAGAGAAAGGTTGTCAAACATGAAGTAAATCGCTGTTAGAATCCACGTACAAAATTAAAATATTTATGCTGTTATACGAAAGTCAGACATTAAGGTATCTTAATTATTTTTGATTATATAAAATGTAGATACCACAGCAATACGTATATATCGCACGTATACATTGAATTCCTATGCCTAATGATATTTGACACATCCGGTATGCCCAGTTTATGGATAAATGTAGATCAAGTGGGATGTGATTTCTTTAAAAAATAATAAAAACCTATCTCATATCAATATTTTATAATCATGCCGAATATTATAAGCGCAGTTCCTCGACTTTCACGACATCAATTAAGTGCTCTTTCAGAATTTTCAAAGAAATCTATAATTCCATTAAAATATGTAGTCAACTTTTGTTTTCTTTTTTTTAACTCCACATTTTTCTGTAATATGATAGTCGTTACAGGGAACTTTTATTTTGCCTCCTTCAAAACTGGAATTGGAAACTTTCAAAGTATGCCCATATATCTCCGAGTTCTCGACAATTATAATGTATGTATGAATATTATCTTGAAAAATGACACTCTGGCGTCTCATAAAGAAGTTTTACGCCATAAATATGAAAGAATAATAACACCTCTACGTTTTCCCCTTGTTAGTTTTGTGTGTAAAATTGTACAACAAATCATAGCGGTTATAAATTTTTAGTTTTAACGTTTACTACCGCACCTTCTACTGTAACCGAATATGTTAAGATTACATACTTCGTTATTTCCGTAAAAAAGTGAATTAATTAAAAACGGAATTTTTGATTTCAGATTTTAAATCCCTACTTCGAATCATATGAAACGCACAAAGAATAAGAATAGAATATAGCCAACTTTATTATTTTTTGTGCATGATGAAGCTAAAAATTAATTAAAGAATTAGCGAAATCTAGTAGAATAAAGCAAAGGAGGCTGTTTGTCATTAAAAATCGTTACTTGTTAAAATTAGTATAAAAACAACATAGTAATATATAACACGGACGCCTCCTTTTATTACAATTCAAAACCATATATAAATTAAAATACAAAAACCGGCATAATCAAGCTTTAATACTCTTAAAACCGAGCATGAATAACGCCACAAACGATACTGGCAAGGTATTATGTTATCAGTCTTGCCAGATTAGCACTCACAATATCCTCAAGCTATCCTGCCCTGTCAATATTGAACATAGGGCTCTGGTATAGCCACAAAGCCTTTTGTTGTTTAGAAGTATCTCAGTATATCCCTTTGTCTGAATATGTAATGGTATAATCACCTAAATACAAGCAAAAGGAATAAAGATTATCAACTCTCTGGAAATGTAATGTATCTGGGGAAGAGATTAATGTCAGGAAATTATCAATTCATAATAGGGGGCTTCTTGAATTACGTACTTAAAATGTCTTTCTCTCTTTTTCCTTTTTATATAATTATCTCATATTTAAAATCAGTCGCGTAGAATAAGTGATGATTATAATTATCATTGACAGTTTTACTATTGCTAATGAAAGACGTGGTTCAATTTTATACGAACTTCATCATTTTTTATATGAAATTCGCCTCGCTAAAACAAAAATTTTAGGATTTATAATTATAATGAAATTAATATTAGCGATATGTTGAAATATACATTATTGCTGTTTTTCCGGCATTTCCTGATACTTTATTTTGTTTGCCATTTCTATCGAAAATTATTAATGACATTTTTTTTCCAGTTGCATAGATAAATGAAATATGGTTATGCAACCTTTTAGAAACGAATATGCTACAATTCTAGTAGGTTTTTAAAATAAGTTGTTGCTTGAAATTATATATTTTTAAAATATTTTTTTTTGGTTTATTTATATAATACAATAATTCAGTAATGTTTTAAAAAAACATATACGGATATCAAAATCGTAAACGTGAAGCACTTAGATAAGAAAAACGCGAGAAGCAAAATAACAATATAAAGAAATTCTTAAATTCATTGGGTGATGCTTCCACTTCAAAAGATTTTGACATATTGCTGTGATAGCATATATTCGTGGGTATAGTCATCTGTATATGCAGTGCTCTAAAAATTATTCCTTTTATACCAAAAACTTATAATTGGTTTTGTATTTTATTTATATTGTTGAAGCATGTACCTAATAACTATTGTGGGTTCTGGCAATGTATGTGGTTCCTTCTCCTTCACTGGTGGCCTTTCTCTTACTTATAATAGGGACGAGGTAATAGTTTTGTTTAAAGAAGAAAACGGAATGTCTATATAACATGATCATACACCTTTTTATTTTGTAATTTGTAAATTCAAATATTTTTATATACACCTTAATGCTCTAAACAAATACATAATTGAAAATGCTCATATCATTTATACCAAATGTCGGTTGTAATGTATGTAAATCTTTTATTTATTTATTTATGATGCTAAACAAAAAAATAAATATTTATCCTGTAAATAAATAAATGTAAACTTTTATTGTACATTGATAGTGATATTTATCGATGTAATTATTTTTATATTGGCTTCAATTAATTGCTTTAGACAACCATTTGCACGTGTTGTATCTAGCTTTTAATCTTTGCCTTGTAAAACTTTTAATTAATTATTAACATAACTTGAAAAAGATTAATGATGCCTAGACAATGCCATGAAGAAAATGCTCATTCGCACGTAGCATCTCTTCAACTGCCCAACACCATTAGTCCTATTTTTGTTGTAATTCCAACTTTATGAATTAAAAGAAAACCTTACAGGATAATATTTGTTTATCTATATTGTTCAACATTACATTGATTAATCATTTGCACGTAAAAACCAATATCTGTTTAACAATTTAGATAACTCCTTTTCAAAAAAAAAACTTACTTGCTATCTTTAAACATTTCATCAAAATGTTCATTTTGAATGTCCATATTGAACTTTTCAAATGAATTTAAATATATTAATAAAAGAAAATTATTATGAATAAACGTGATAAAGAAACAATGAAAACTACTATTCTACAATGTAACAATTATTTTTAAAGCGTCTTATTCTTTCGGAGTCGTAATAAGAAGTCTCTCTTGTCGAATCTTGTTTTTCGAATTTATACCGGCAAAAAAAAACTCTACGTTGACTATTGCGCCCTCTAGTCGATATTTTAGGTTGGCATTGGAATATACGTTCCAGTGAAATCGCTGCCCACATGTTGCCGTCTTGATACACACACACATACACATATTGTTCTGACAGTTCTTTATTTACTAAAACGTCAACATATCGCAAATTGTTTTCTTATTCAAAAGTCTTTTCACTGCCTCGCACAGCATTTCCGACGGTAGGTTTATTCTTGTTGTTAATACCATCCTTCTTTGTATTCATCAATGAACCTATTGCCTTGTTCATTGTTCAATACATATTTTTTTCTTCCCATTTATTAATGTCAATTTCACTTTCCTTGTAGCTAGATTGCGATTTGGTAAGATGGGAAACACGTTGGAGATAACGATTATTTTTCTTCCCGCACTGCCTGCACCTGGAAGACACGCCCGCCTCTCCACTGCATCTCTGTTTTCTATCCATGATCTTTCCATCGGTAATATGTCTATCTGCAATAAACTTTACACAAGTTTTATATTTTGTTATCTTTTGTAGGTCATGAAACTGTACACGTCTGTTTCCAGTCTCTGAAGCATTGTGTTACAAACAAATCATAAACACATACACTTTTTATTTATTTTATCAGCTACCTTTATATCAATTGTTATTGCTGATCGGGTTTACGTTTTACATATATTTTTATATCCTTTTCTTAGTCTCTAGTTATAAGCTAAGGTAATTTTTATCTTTTAATATAATTTAGTTCTTAAACTCTTTCATAAAGTTTTATTGCTTTATGCATGTAAATCATAATAATTTATTCAGTCATATTTATGTTTTTTTCACATCGTATTTGATCCTTTTCATGATATGCAAACCATACATCTTGTGTACCTTTCTACAAAAGAAATATATTGCTTATATTTATTTTGTCTTTTATTTCATATTTATTTAATAAATTTTATTTTACATTTTCTCACTATTCACTTGAATAATAATGACTTTTAAATTACTTGCTTGTATATTGACCATGTGTATGCAATTTTATATACATCCATGTAATTTGTTGCATATTTTTACTCTTTCATATTTAAATACGATTTTTGTCATTTTTATTTTATTTCAAAACTTAAACTAATCCTTAAAGCTATTCTTATTTTATAAACTTGCGAGATATCACGGCAATATGTAAAAAACTGAAAAACAACAATCATCCCAAGTTGAGTAAGCTAATAAAAATATTTCAGCAGATCAAAAAGAATTAGATGAATTCACGAAGCTGAATCCATTACTACAGAATATGGTAAATTTCCCTGCACTATATACAACTTATTACTTCTCTCATATGAAACATCAACGTCTACCCTTTTAAGCAAACTTGATGATCTGTCAACTAGGCCTGAAATAAAAGATAAAATCAGAATACTCTTAATAGAAATTGGATCAGTAAATAAATCGGATATAGTTTCCACTAAATGATAATGGTATAGCAAATTTAGCAATACCTTCATATTACAAGGGCAGTTCTAGGTCAAATGTCAAATTCAGAAAATATCCTTAGAAATTGGTTAGCTTATTCGAAGATTTTAATATTGGTTTTGTTAAATTATTTATTTTTATTTGATGGTCCGTCGAAAACACTATTTTAATCAGCTTAAGTATTCTTATTACGACAGGTTACTTTATCAAAGAATTTGCATGTACATGAAATTTCTCTAAGGCATTTAAATAACTTTATAACATGGACTAAATTACAACATGCACTAAAAACAACAAGCACAATAGACAAACAATATGAAAAATGTTTTGAGTTAGAAAGATAAGACTGGCGAAGTATTTCAGAGAGTATTATTCAAATATTAAAATTATTTTTTTAAGAGGAATAGCTGATAATTTGATTGTTAAAAAGAATGGCCATTTTTTGCGGCTATTGCAACTTTTTGCGAAATTTGATGCGGCAATGGCATCTCACATACAAAGAACATTACAAAACAACCATGTGCATTATTTGAGCAAAGGTACACGTAAAGAAATTATTGTTTTATTAGCTAACAATATTAATGAAAACACTTTATGTTCTATTCGAAAAGGAAAATATTTTTCAGTTATATTAAACTGCGTACTAGATATTAGCAAAATTGAGCAAAGAAGCGTAATTGTAAGATATGTGTCAACTGAAAATAAAAAAAGTAGAGGTGCAGGAAAGTTTTCTAGGTTTTATTAATATTACAGAATCAGCCGGTTAGGGTTTAAAAACTAATTAATTGATAAAATCAAAGATTATAATTTAGGTATTGGAAATTTGCATGACCAAGGAAAGGAACTAGAAATGGTTTACAAGCATATATCCTGAACATTAATCTTAGAGTAATCTTTACTCAATGTTTTGCAAATTCTCTCAATTTAGTTGTATCGACGCTAGGAAAATTAATACGGAAACAATAGCATATTTTGAAATAATTCAAGGAATTTCAAATTTTTTTTCAGCATCAATTAAACGGTGGCATATTTTAAAAAAGTGCAAAGTTGGTGACATTTATGATACCTTATAAGTGCATTTGACAGATCACCTGCGATATGTTTGAGTGAATATTGCACTTGTTTGTAAAAGAAAATATATCTGGGCATATCCGAATAAAGAACGTGCACAAAGAATTTTTACAACAGACAAGTAGAAGAGAATATTTTTCTGGAAATACACCAAAATTTTAAGAATTTCTGTTAATAAATGTAAGCAATGTTAAGTGAAACAATACATGCGCAAATAATTTCTTAAATATAGAAATCCTTTTTCTCTGTTTAGGTTAAGTCTATAATAATATTTTCAAATATATCAAACATTCTTCGTTAATGGTGAATCCTAAACTTGGACTTCTTGCAACTTCATGTAAATGTACTCACTATCTATTTGGTTATTACGCTTTCGTCTTCCTTTTTGAACGCGTCACCTCCAGTTTAAAGGAGGCGGCCGCTCTTCGTGCACAAAAATAAATCCCGACGAATAACATTTTATTGACAGACGGCCGTTGGCTGCCATGAAAAATAAAGCGCGAACACGGATTGACAAGTTGCACATGGTGCGGTTACGTTTATCTAAGCTGACAGTTGTGATGCATCAGGCGACCACCAGCGCGGGGTCGTCGGAGGGGGCGGGGACGGACGTTCTGCCTCTTAAACCATACAGACATACAAACACACGCTCAGACACTGGAGGAACACATGCAATGGTAACAGAACACATACACACAGAGAGAGGCACACACACCATCCAATCGAGCCGGCGACTTTGATCTTTTCAAATGAGGCGCTCTGATGTCATGTCGTGTTAATGTTATGTCTTTCTTGTGTTCAGACTTAGGCTCTTTGACCGCTTCTGAACTTGACTTTCCTCTCGCGTCCCTGTGGTCACCGACCGTCTCTGTATTGTGTGCGTACCGTATGAAACTGTTGGTATATTTTAATGTTCGCATTTTTGTGCAGTAAAATTGTTACAAGTGCATACAGTAACGTTTTTGTAATTGTACCTATAACAGAATTAAATAACTAGACATTCTACATAATATTGTTTGTAAAATAAGAAAGAAAGGTAAATAAAATGTTGTATATAATGAAGAAATCATGTGACATAGTAATGATTAGGGACCGGAAGTAGTAGGTACATAATGTCAATTCCAGAGATGCATCGAGGGCATCATGAACCTCGATTTTATATATTTCACACGCGAATCAAAATACATATTTCAGGGTTTACAGAACATATAACACACCCTGACTGTTCACTGTTCACGTTAAGAATGCAAATAAAAGCAAGTCACCATTAATTGTTCCATATGATCAGGTGTTAATAATTTTGTCTGTCACCATAAATACATTTATACATTAGCATAGTTAAAGTACATAATTCTGTTGTGTCGGCACCGAGGGGTAATTGGCTGAGGTAGTAGGTATTACGGGGAAATATTAAGGAATTGTTAGGAATTATGAAGGAAATGTTGGGTATTACAAGGAATTGTGAGGTATTAAAAAGGAATTGGAGGGTATTATGAAGGAATTGCAAGGTAATATGAAGGAATTGTTAGGTATTGCGAGGAAATATGGGGTATTATTTAGGAATTTTTCATAAGTTTTTCTATTGCGCATGCGCCATTATTACAAATTATAACCCTGATTCATTGAACTATAGCTGCCGTTGGGGGGGGGGATTCCTATTTTTATTCCATTCAAACGCTTATATGATAGAAATGCAGCGTGCCCGTATTAACTCAGTGGTCACAGTTTTCGGCCAGTGCTTATGCTTGCGTATTCGTTTAGTACTATTATACAGTTCAATGCCCTATACTATAGGTAAATAGATTTATGTTTGCTAACCTTTTACTAAAACGAATTCTCATCAGACAATAAGCAATCAAATCCAGGTACGTAACATCTTAATACCTAATTTTATTTAACAAATGATTAAAAAAGTGCATTATCCTATGCGTGCTAGGCGTGGGAAAAATTCGGGGAAAAGGGGAATCCTCACCCGAGTATATGAAGTTCAGCTTAATACTTTGTTAAATACAAGCAAAATTAAATGATTGCTTCACAACATAAAAAATATTTGTTTTTCCGAGAAATGAATGAACTTAGGAAAAGCCTTTTGTTTCGTTTTTGATAGACTTTCCTGCACACCTGCTGTAACTAAAAGATTGTAAGTTTCTATAAATTATTTTTTTAGATGTCACAAAGTGAATCGGAAAATCCGAGTGAAAATCAGCCGGAAATTCGAGAAAAACCAAATGAAGAGTATTCTAACACACATTTGCCTTCGGGTTTTTCTCCTTTCGACGAATTTGAAAAACATTTAAATGTAAATATTCCCACCTGCCTAAAAAATATTTTATTCATAAATGGTTACGAAAGTGAAGTCCTTCTGGGAAGTATTACGGAATTAGAAATTTTCAGAAATTGAACTATTTTGTAAAGAAGAATTATCTCACATAATTGAAAGCGAACAACTACACACTTATATCGGTGAATACGCCAAAAATCCTGGAAGATTTAAAATAGTGGACATACAAAATTAATTTTCATGATTGCAAAATTTTTCAAATGAAAACAGAAAAATGAATCTAAGATATGTAAAAAACTGAAAGCCTCTAATTCTCAATGTAGCAGGAAGAATAACGTCGAAGTTGCATCTACAGTTAAGAATTTAGATTATTGTGCAGCAGGATTCTGCAAAATTTCGACGGAAACTAAGAAAAATATCAATCTTTCGACGGAAAATGTACATATATTTGAAACATTTAAATTATGGGCCCAACGGCAGCTACCTCTGGAAAAGGACAAACTTTTAAAATTGATTTTGAGAAGATTACAGTATCGTCAAACTTCGAAAATCCAGAAAATATATACTGCTCAATTGTGTTTTTGTAATAACAGTTAAAAAATTTCAAAATTAGCAAAAACGGCAAAAGGTCAAAGACGTTGGATTTAAAACAGCAATCAATCAAGTAGTGGCACTGAAGAAGAAAATATTTAGAGATTTGAATCCATCTCGCAGTTTGGCGACAATGAATTGGAGTTCAATTCAGAAAATAAAGCTGAAAAAATTTTTTAAACTGACCGAAATGACTAACTTTGAACCTATTATTAATAATTTCTATATAGATAAATTTATGTTAAGAAATAATACATTTTATTATGTTGGTAAAGTTACGTTAGTAATTGATGACCAAAACATCCAGGTAAACTTTTTAAGACGTTCTGGGAAAATTGAAAATAAGTTTGTGTTGCCTGATGTACGAGATGAAGTATAGTATATATACCGCTCGGGGATTCAGACACACAATTAACAAATCCTATTCTGGATAGAAGAGAGGGACTATTGTTTACCCTTTTTTATTTCAAATAAAGAGAGATTTGTTATTTCCTATTTCAAATATTTTATTATGCTTGTGTTTAAGTTTCTGCTATTTCATATAATGATATGAAATTTCTGTTAATAAAGTGTTTGTATTGTTTTTCTTTTTGCAGTTTGAAGTTCTTTACACAGTTAACCCTTCGGTTTGTACAACCTGTTTGAAATAAAATGAATTTGTGAAATTTCGATATACTCTCCGCAAAAAAAAATATTGACTCACCTACTTTTTTTTTCAATATCTTTTATTTTTTCAAAATTGTATGTTCTGTAACTAAGCAGTACACAAACATATTAACAATAAAATAACATGCAAAAGAAAAACCAAAGACCGCAACTTGATGAACATAACAATTGAAAAAGTAACACCAACGATAAAAATTAATTAATGGAAACGCGAATAACGAGTATTTCCGCCTCTGGCCCGTATTACGGCAGCCATCCTCCTAGGCAAAGACTCATAAAGACGTCTGATGTAGTCTTGACCCACCTGCTTCCACTCTTCAGTGACCGCGGCTTCTAGCTCTTGTAGCGTTCTTATTATTAAGGTATTGAGATAATGAAGGAATTTTTAGGAATTATGGGGTATTCCAAGGAATTTAATGGGTACTACTAGGTATTGCAAAGAATTTAATGGGTATTGCAGGGTAGTGCAAGGTATTTAATTAGTATTACTGGGTATTGCAAGGAATTTAATGGGTATTACAGGGTATTGCATAGAATTTGAAGGGAATTAATGTGAAATACCTCGCATTTAGGAAATGGTGTACAAAATATTGTGAGCGAATTACGCCTCGGTCGGCACTATAAGTCTAGGACATTGGTGTGTGTGTATCTCAAACACATGCATATCGCACCTCGGATGCAATAA
Organism: Amphimallon solstitiale; assembly: GCA_963170755.1. NCBI lineage: Eukaryota > Metazoa > Arthropoda > Insecta > Coleoptera > Scarabaeidae > Amphimallon > Amphimallon solstitiale. Next base: position 34,128,182 of record OY720681.1, on the reverse strand, counting down.
CGACATAACTCAAAAAACGACTTTTTTGAGTAACATTAATTTGACGATTACCACTGTTTTAATATTTTTTACGACATCTTCCTTATTTACATTACCTTGTTAAGTTCAATTCATTGAAAACCACTGAAGAAGCTCATTTATGTAGATATTTTCAAAAAACGGATTGGTAGTATATTTTTCGAAAAAACGTTGAGATATGCCACTTTTGCACCAGCAAAATATTAAATCAGTTACAACTTTATTGAGTTATTGCGGAATATCATACTAATAAAATGCTTACATTTGTAATATAAATCTTATTTATTGCTTCAAAAACTTACAATACAATTTTCAAAAAAAATAATTACTCTGCGTCTCCACAAACACTTAAATTTAGGTAAAAACTATGATAGGCCTTTTTTATTAAATTTTTTTCACACAATTCTATCAAGCCGTCTTTCTTTTTTTTCGTTATTCCAGGAGGTGTAGTATACGCTTTTTTAGGAGCAGAGAGTGAATCTTTTGCTGCTTGTGTCCCACGGGTAATTTTTTTTTTCATTTCCACTGTTTTAAAATTTTCATCCTCAAAACTTGTTTTATATTGTAAAGTAGTTGGTGCGTCCTTTGAAATTCGTAACACTTTTATTTCTTTCCATATTCCAGTACCAAAATTAGTAAGACCACTTCTTTGCTGCAATTCTTTGACATCTATAAAATCGTCTGTAGACATTTCCTTAACTTCGTAGGGTTTTCCAGACTTCTTTGCAGTTCGCACAAGCTGAATCCATTGCTCTGTGACGGAAATTGGACCAGATTTCAAAGTACGTTTTTTTTCCTTTTCTACCATAGAATGTATTGCATCTACTTCATTCTGTGTGTGTCCAACAATTAAATATTTATGCGTAATGCAATTAATATTATACTTTTGAACCGCATAGGAATAAAGTGCAACTAAGTACTTGTTTTTGTTTTGGCCCGTGCAGTTATCCGAATAAAAAATTGTGTCACCATTTCCTTCACAAACCGTGGTTAAATAGTCAAGAATACAAGTTGCTACTTCATTGGCTCCACGACGACCAAAATTTTCATTCCACATGTAACAATGGCCATTTCCTGTTCCCAAATCAGCAAAGGATAAGTTAAACGTGCTTAATTTACTCTTGTAATAGAAATCGGATATTTCCCCACACGGAGTGGGCAACACTGCTTCTAAATCAAAACACGCAGCTTTTACAAAGCCTTCTTTTGCCAACTGTTTGTCACTTTCCTTACTTTGACGGGATAATGCTTTTTCTGTATCATGTGCTTTCTTTTTGTCTTCTAGTGCTGCTTTTTCTTGATCATTAGCATTCACGTAACTTTCACAAAAAGCGCACATGTCTTTTTTAGGTTTAAAAAAACCTATGTTATACTCGTAATTGAAAATTCTTTCATACGAAGTTATTTTCGCATAAGGAAAATTGTTTTCTTTTGAATCTTCAACGTAGAGGTGATACATTGTTGCAATATTGAGGCTACCCTCTATAAATTCTCGGGTAGTCTGATTACGCAAATAATGGCTTTCGATTCTTGGAAAGCTTTCAATATGTTTTCGAATTCTTGCAGTAATATTGGGGTCTAGCTTTTTCTGTTTCCCGTGCTTTCCTCTAAAGTCCTCAATCATAAATCCAGTTTGAATTTTTGAAATTGTAGTTCGAATCATTCGATCTGTTATGCACAATGTATTTTTGAAGAATGTCTTACACACTCTAATGCGAGTATTATCTGATTTGGTCAAATGGTACGCCATGTTCAAAGAACGAGTGTTTCCATTTTTGTTAGTTGTAGTTTGTCTGTATTTTGGATTCACCTCCGAAATGTGCCTAGCCACATATTCTCTCTGCTTAACTATATCACCTATTTTCCAATAATGTTCTAGTAGTTTAAGTCTTTCTTCATTGTTCAATTTATCTGGACACTTGTAACGGCATTTTTGAGCACAATTTTCTTTAAGAATTCTTGCCGGGATTACTTTATTAGCCTTTATCTTGTAGGTCTTTCCTGTGTTGACTTTATACTTTTTTTTGTTTCTTGCCCATTCCTCCACATTTCTTCTTCTTTTTCTAGAACAACCTAAAACAAATCTTTTAATAGAAACATCTGTATAATTTATGCGTAAGTATATTTTTTCTTACTTTTCTCTTTTTCTCCATCTTCACGTTCGCCTTTGTCCTCAGTTTCATGACGGTCAACCTCCGATATATCCTCTCCCGTATCAGCAATTTCCTCTTCTGCTTCTGATGGCATCCAATTTGGGTCATCAACAGAACTACTGTCAAAAGGATCATTCTCACTTTTATCTTCATCGGAATCTGAACTTTTGTCTGCTACATTTTCATTTGTGACTTCTCGCTTTGTCTCCGTTACATTGCCATTTTCTCCAAAGTTAGGTAATACAATTACCTAAAAAGTACCTACACTAAGTGCTCACTCACAACGGACGCGGTACATAACATAATATACAAAATTTGCAAAGTTTATTTTGTTTCCGGTACTTAATACAAATATAGATAAAATAGCAAACTTACCTTGTCTGAACACTGAGAATCCTTGGTGTTTACCAGGTTTACAAGGTATTTTCCTCTGGACATGCTTTTGTACATTGTTTCTGATCAATTCGCGACAAAATGTGACACAAAATTATAACTGAAACTGCCACAATTTCCAGGTTATGAATTGTTATTTTGAGTGAATTCAGTGCAACACTGGCATATGTGGAAATGTGCCGATATTGCATCGAAAAGGATAGGCTTATCTTGAATGTGTAATATCGACATAAATGGCCCTCTGATCGTTGTCTTTGACACTAATAGTATGCCACTTTTGCACAAGCTGAAATGAGTAATGTTTGCTTAAATTCTGTATTTATCTCAAAATGATGCAATTTTGAGTTGTGTCGTAGTTGCATCCGAGGTGCGATATATACATATACGTTTTACGTATAAAGGTATATATGTAAGTCACAGTAAATATTTTATTCATTAATTTTTCGTATTCATTTGTTTATCCGTAAATGATACCGTTGATTTTCTAATTTACATTAATCATGCTATTTTAAAAAATCTGTATATGTATAATTTTTATGGAAAATTTCCAATCAGTACGTCACGAATGCGGACGTGGCCAAATGCAGCATATCTTCTGATAGATGTTAGAGTGTGTGTGATTTTTTCATGCAAAATGTGCCTTTTTTAGCTGTGACGTACCCGTCCGGGACTTAAAAGCAGCGATATTTCGTATGAAAGGAGATTCCGATCTGAGACCCCTTCCGAACTGGTTGTTTAACTTCAGGTTCAAACTTTCAGTATTCTAATTCTAAATGGCTTAACTACAGGTTCATGACATTATCCCGTTCACGATTGGCTTAACTATAGGTTCATGCCATACTCCGATCCTAATTGGCTAACTATAGGTTCATGCCATAATTCTGCCCCTAATTGGCTTAACTATAGGTTCATGCCATTAATCCGTCCGCAGCTAGCCTAACTCCAGGTTCAGGTGAGTTTCCGTTCAAATACTGCTTAAATTCCCCCTCACTTAATAAAATAAATTTCTATATCCGTAATCAAATACACATGCTCTCATTTAATAATTAAGTTATTTCAAAAATTCCGTTATGTTATTTCAAAGCACATTTCTTTAACGTTTGAAACTCTAATTTATTCAATAAGATACACGCCATCCGTTTTACTAATTTAGAGGGTTAATCGTCATTGAAATAGGAAAAGAGCACAAAGATTATTAGTTCAATATAACGTATTTCACGTCAATCAATTAATTGTTTATGTTTTCCAATGTCATAATTGTCAACTATATTATCGACCGAGAACCACATGATTTGACTAATTGCAGGCCACGTTTGAAATTATAAACTAACTATTCAACGAAACATTTTGTTAGACTAGGGTATTTCACGTTTTAATTTAAAGAAATAATTGTACATTGAAAGGCAGGAATTTATATGTAGATGTATTATAAAGCATGTACGCAACCGAAATCTCGACTACCGGAAGTAGGTCTTTTACAGTTATAAAAAATCAGTTTTTTGTTAATATCTCCCAAATTATGCTTTCTAGACTGACATATTAAATGTATAAAAGTATTAGTGCTCATTTTGAATACTTTCCGTAGGTATCACAAAAAATCTTTCATAATCAGTTTATTGAAAATATCTTGCAAAATATGCATTCTGTATAGATTTATTACAAACACAAAAGCATTTAAAGCTGGATTTAGAACAATTTTTGTACAAGAAAAGAATTTCAAATTTAGACCAGAAGTAACACTTACACTTATCGAATACCAGTTTCTTTCAATATCCCGTAAATTTTACATTCTATACGGATCTAACTATAAAAGTATAGATTTGGAATACTTTTTGTATAAAAAAAATTAAAATACCGACCAGAAGTAATACTTATACTCACAGGTTTAATTTATTATTTAAATCTTAATTTGGAACAACATTTGTATAAAAAGTTTGGAACGCACGTGCATATAAGAAAGTTGTGTGGTGCCCACACCTCTTTTTTATCTGTGGTGCAGCTCGCACACGAGTCTTAGGTATACGTTTGTCAAGACTACTGCAGCAATCTATTGTATGTTGCATATTTAAGATGTTTAATAAATTTGTTAGTTCACTTCCACACCGTAGGAAGGAATTTTTCTTTTGACTTGTATATCCAGCTAAGAGGAAGCAGGAAGGCACAATAATTTAAGCGAGCAGGTTTTTCGTTAAGCTATATAAGCTATTTCGAATTTGCTCGAACATTCACTTCAGTTTCTAGACCTCTTAACCATCAGGGTATCCGTCCATATTTACTTATTTCAAAAAGCCGTAGGAATTTGAATAATTCCGTTTTACTAATATTTTATTTGAGTTGGTTGTTCTTCTTTACCGGCACGCAATTGTCACTTTGTAGGCAGGTGATAGCATTCATTTTGGTCTGGTCGTTTCGATAATACGCTTAATGTCACGTGTTGATTAACGTTGCATTTTTCATTTTATCATTTGGGATATATGGTAAATCCATCATCATCGTCATATCGACGATTTTAAATGAGTGAAATGCTGTTCTGGAAATTTTGTACACAATGTATTGGATTGATTTGAAGCACAATTTTCCTATATCACCCATTGTCGGATATGTCAGGTTTAATTACATGTGACTTCGCACGTTGGAAGAATATATGAACATATAGTCAGGCAAACTATGGACGTTAAAATTTTTGGAGACGTTAAAATTGTATGACGTTGAAATTGTCAGCCTTAATTGCTAAACAAAGGTTGTTTTTGTTCCGTTGAAAACCTAAACCAATTATTCTTGGCAGTCAGCTGAGTATTCCTGTTGCTTTGCTGTTGATGTCAGCTAATGAAGACCTCATAGATCCAGCTATGTTCATAATTAATTAAATTAAGTTCATTTGGTAATATTAATTAGTGATTGTAGGAATAAGTCTATCGATTCCTTCAGGTCGGAGACTTTTGGAAAGCGTTTGTTTATCTTAGTACATTTATTGCATATAAGTTCACCCTACAGGGTGTTTTTAATTGATTTTTATAATTTTGATTTTCATTCCAAGAATTTATTACAAAATATCCGTTATACAGGGTATATTTGCACTTGTCATACGTGGCAGACGTTTGAGAACTAATATATGAAGTTGAAACACCAGTTAGTTCCAAATTCATAGCTATTAATTATAGATGCATTTAAATAGCTTCAATATTTATACTATTTTATCATACTTCGTTAAATTTTCATCACTTTGAAGAAATTCAGCGAATTAATAGTGCCAATATATGCAGACGAACGGGATCACATTCACGTAGTTATTATACACAAGCTCATAAATTCCCTCTTACGACCGACACGCATAAACTAAGGCCGCGTGTTATTATGCTAGGCACCTTTCCGCAAAGGTTAACCCCTTAAATTATGTGCATCTTCTCTCTGCCTTTATATAACAGTTTTAATCGTTATTTATGCGGTCTAATAAACGTTGTATGTATGTGGTGAAATCGCATTTAAGAAGAGACGCGTTTGTGCCTGTGTGTGCAGTATAACGTATTAGTTTGATGAAATTATGGGTTCGGATTTGTATATATTATGTGTAGTTGTAGTTGCATACAACATAAGTACATACGTATGCAAAAGTGATACTTTAGATTCCTATCTCTTTCTCACCGATAATCCTGATTTATTTCAGAAAGTTGGCACGTTTATTTCTTTTCTATGTTAAAATCATGATATATGCCGACAAATAATTTTCAAAGATGTACGGTATATTATGGAAGCCGGTCTATAATTTACGATTTAGACTGGAATTATTGTGAACTGTCTATTCGCAGGGATTTACGACATACTGAGAGATTGTTAATGTTACTCGAGTCATGTACAGTGTGAATCGTAATTGGAAGTGGTAAAAGAAGTAATTTGTAAACAATAAACCCTAGTGAAAATAATAATAACACAAAATATTTGTAGTGATTAGAGCAGATATTTAAACTTTGAAATTAATCATTCGAAACGGATATTACTACACACAAACACTGTTGAACTTAAAATACTTTAATTCAAATTACATAACACATTTGGCACCCAAATAGTACGAAAGCTTTCGTGTACATTTATCGATACAAAATGCCAATCGGCAGAGATGTTCAAACAAACTCTCAACAATTTGTTCTTGTACCAAATAAAAATAATTAAGCACCAACATGCAATGTACTATCTGTATATATTTTTTGTCAAGAAATTAGTAGCACTACAAAAAAAGAATGTACAGAATTTAAACTTTAGGATTAAGTGATTCTAAATAAATTTGAAATTTAAATTTAAACACACTTAAAGCGCTCTTCCGTTACGGTCAGGATTTTTTCCGCGAAACAGAAACTATCTCTCTTAGTCTAGAATCCAAACTCTCCACATTTGATCACGTATCAGATAGTGATAGATTTTTTAAAATAATTTCCTATGAATACTCCTACCAAAAAAAAAAAAAAACGAACACATGGGAACAATAGCCATTGTTGGTCAGTGTAATAAAGGAGTTAGAGACACAAATAACTTGAAAAAAGGACTAAAAGAGAATTTTTTTTATTTATTTAGCCCAAAAATTTTACAATCTAATTACAGAACATTCACAAAAAGAACGTATGTATATATTACTAAAATAAAGAATATAAAAAGAACAGGAAACAACAAAATTTATTTCTAAGAGCCTAGGTGAGTTCAATTGATTGTGAAGCAAGTAGTAAAGAAATTTTATTTCTATACGACTCAGCTGCAGTTATATCTGGCTCAATTTTATACATGTCAATAAGAAGTTTGTCTTTAAAGCCACGAATCGGATATTACGCATGCTCTTTAAAATATAAATATTTTAGGGTACGTCTCTGGAGTTGTTTGAATAAGTTTATATGATGCCTGTAAAAAGGGTACTAAACTAACAGTCAGGTCATGTCAGGTCAGTGCTCTGCATTAATATATAATATGCATTAATTGTAGCATACCGCATGTGTAAAATCATATTGGGAATAGGATATATGTATACTAGGCACACCGGCAACAACGCCCAATCGTGGCCGTAGTCATGGTACCAGGAAACAAGGTATGCTTTTGCGCATCTCTGGATGACGCGCATTTATCGAAAAAAAATTCACTTGACAACTCTGACAGGAGTCACTGACTGAACTCACTGGCAGAAGTAACTGACAGAAAGCATCTTCCAAGACTCCCTTTAACAACTAAAATTGTATCTGGAGATCGTATCGAACAGCGTCGATCTGTGTTTGTTTGAGGAGGGGTCAATGGTGACAATGCCTCGCTATACACCAGAAGAAAAACTGCAAATTATTAATTGGTACTATAGTGGTCATTCTGCAAAGGATTGCATAAATTTATTTCCGCAAATATTTGCAGACAGACCCGTACCCTGTGAGTAAAGCATATTACATATTTTGAATAGCTTTGAAAAATGTCTTTGTTTAAATAATTGCACAAAGTGTAATCCTAGATAGGTAAATCCACTAAAAGCTGAGGAACGAGAAGAGCGGGATATAATGATTTGTAGCACTCTGGTAGTAGAGGATACGCTATCTACCAGAAGTGTTGCTGAGGGATTGGGTGTGAATAATAAAACCGTCGCGAACATATGGAAGCGAAATAAATTAAAACGTTTCAAATACTGGAAAATGCAAGAAATATTTCTCGATGACAACTTTAGGAGAATGGAGTTTTGAAAATAAGAATTGCATCGCAAATATTGTATTCACAGATGAATTGTCATTTCCATTAAATGGAAAGCACAATCCTTCTGTTGTTCGATATTGGGCTAGGGAAAATCAGCACAGATATTTTGTTAAACACACCCAATATCCCCAGAAAGACAATGTCTGGGCAGGTATTTTGGGTGACCATTTGCTTGGTCCATTCTTTATTGATGGTACGTTAAATGCGGACAAATACCTCGATATGCTACAGAATCAGCTACTTCCCTCTATTGATAATTCCAGAATAGATCGGGATATTATTTGGTTCTAACAGGACGGTTGTCCTGCACATAATGCGATCAGAGTAAAGCATTTTTTAATGAATACTTTTCCTGATCATCTCATTAGTGGAACAGGAAACATTCGTTGGGCTCCGCGATCTCCTGATCTATCGCCAAATGATTTCTTTTTGTGGGAATACATCAAAAATAAAATATACAGTGCACAAGCTGGCAGGCTAGAAAACTTAGATATTTTGAGAAGGCTAATCAAAGAGACTTTTGAATCCGTAACAGTCGATATGATTCGTAATATGCGAGAAAATTTTTACGATAGGCTCGGACAATACCTTGCTGCTGAAGGAAGCATTTTTGAACCTATGCAATAACATTTTTTTTTAGTATTGTTTAGAATATATTTTTAATTTTCATTAGAATTCCGTTCTTAATAAATTTATATAATAATTTACTAAGAATTAATGTTTAATTAGAATTGTGCTTTTATTTTCTTATTGTGTTGTATTGTATTTCTGTTAAAAAGGACTTCATTGAAATAGTGTCCTGTAAATTCACAACTTTATTGAATTGGTAGTACTAGAGATCGAATGCATATCTTGTTTCCTTGAACCAACGCCAACGATTGGGCGTTGTTGCCGGTGTGCCTAGTAAACATATATCCTATCCCCAATATAATTTTACACATGCTGTATATCTTTAAGTCGTCTGCAAATAACAATTTGTGGCAATCTATCTGTGACGGTAAATCGTTGACGAATATTAAAAATAAAAGAGGACCCAATTTCGATCCTTGAGGAACTCTGGATAATGACGAGAAGTGACTGGAAAAGTGACCTTTGTATGCAACATAGTGTTTGTGATTGGTCAGACAGGACATGAGGAATAAAACTAGCGATGCAAGGGATCTTATAGACCATAGGTGACAAGAATGGTTCTGTGATCTATTATATCAATCAATTTTTACATATCAGTATAAATGACATTAACTTGGCTATTATTATTGAGGCTGTCTGAGATATACTGTGATTATAATCAGATTTGTGATGCTGGTACATTTCATCATAAAACTATTGTTGCGTTTTCGGGTTCGAAATAAACAAATCGTGCAAATGTTATAAAATTGTCTGTATATTTACACACTTAAAACTAATCACAATATAAAAATATAAAATAAATGTAACGCACTTAAAACTACTACGAATAGATTAACACACGTATTTATTTCTCTTACTACTATTTATGTCTGTAATATTTATTTACTTCTTGAACTATAATAACACTGCACCATTCACCGTATTTATGTTTATTTGCACTGTATGACTACTACTGAATGAATTAATTCCTTATCCCACCGGCGGCATTTACATGTGTAGACAAGAGGTCTAGCAAATTCTAGCTTTCTTCTACCATATTCCAGACTTTCTGTTGCTGTTGATTTACGACTTTTTTACCGGTACGTTTTTGTCGTCGCCCGGATGTCTGCTTCTTTTTTTGTGGGCTCATTTCATTACACTATGTTGGTCAGTAGAAATCAAAGACCTAGTCTGTGGATAAATAGCTTTATGTACTCAAAATTCAAATAATTTTGTTAAGTTAGTTATTATGGTACTATAGTTCACGATAGAATTCATCTGACTACACAAACATGACTGATTTCAATAAATTAAGAAAAATCTTTCTTTATTTCTCAGAAATGATTAAACAGTGAAGTAACTTCGTCAACTGTTCCACCTCATTCATAATCGTCTGCAATTCCAGCCGCGTTTGCGAGATGAAAGTTTGATGAATGAACGTAATTTTCGAGCTAAGAAGTTAAAATATCTATAAAATTCCACATAAATGAAGTCTCCGGGATATAAGCAGTCGTTGAAGTATAAGAAGCAAAGAAAGGAGTAGAAGAAAAACGCAAATGGGGTGTATATATACAAGCGTACATAGACGCTGAGAGGGAAGCACTTACACGAACACAAACATATATGCCTATATTCATGCCAAAGAAGATGAGCAAACATCCCTAGCTCTTGCTCCAGAGACATACAGACACTTCATCATTTTTACGAGAAGAACAGTCTAAGAATGGATGGTAGCGTCTCGCAGATAGCCAGACCGGATGTCGTACATTCAAGAAAATAAGCTCGTTTTATCTCCGCCATAAAGCGTAATTTATGGTGGGCCTTGGCGATGGGATCGGTCGGAGGCGGGTGTACTTATTTGTATGTATGTGTGTAAAGTCTCTGGTATCTTTTGGCGTGTGTGTGTGTGGAAAATGTGTTTTACTACGCTCGTGTTAAATCCAGTCGGTAAAATTGAATTACATTAAAAATATTTATAGCGGTTATTAAAGATATCAAAAGCAAAAAATAGAAAAGAATTATTATGCAGATAATGTGAAACATATAAGTGGAATTTCTATACGGGGTGTTTGTTGAGTGGTCCAGGAAAAATATCGCTCAGAAGAGGGAAATCTACAAAAAATAGCGTAATTTTCTCGATAGTGTAATATGTTAAAGGGGTGTATTCTGAGCATAACTCTAGATTTGAGGGGTTAACCGAATGCCAGTGGCGCAGCTATCGCAAGTAACGCGTTTAATTCTATATCTCGAGAACGGTTCGGTTTACACAAAAAAACTACCGAAACTTTCTTCTAAAAAATTGAATTACTTAACTTTTTTATACGAAATATTTTTTCTAGCATCGATATTTTCCGAGTTATTTCGTTAGAAATGCTCAAACTTCTCTACTTTAGTCTTTTTTACGCCACTATCTCCCTAACCGTTCACTGTTTTGGAACCTTACCGATTATCGAACTTATAAATCATTTGATTATCTACGTCTTTTGTCTCAATCTTTTTTTTATTTTTTTAGCTGCTCACAATACTTTAGTTATTGCCTAGTTTATCGAACGAACTCAGCGCCATCAACGCAATATGACATCAGTCCGTTGTTAGCCTAGCCTAACCTAATCCCTGCAGTGGCGCGTCCGTGAACATGCCTAATGACAATTGCGCCGAGTTCGATCGATAAACTAAGCAATAGCAGTTTGACTGGACTAGAGGGTAAACGTTGAGTTTGGTAAAACATTTTTAACTTGTTATTTGTTTTCAATATTCAAGAGAACTTAGGAATTAAGATGAGCATTGCAGAAGAGGACAATGGTGTACGTCTTTGGTTCTTTTGAATTGTATGGTGACTTTACCAATGCATCACGGGTGTCTGTCTACAATAGAAATGGTTCGACGACGGAATCGAGCATTGACTACATGGTCACCAACATTTCCAAACCTAAGTAGTCGTACAATCTAGTCCAATTAAATATAGCTGATTATTTGTCATGAATGGAGTTCGGTTCTTACGGAGAAGTGACTTCACTTTAAATATTAATTTGTTATTTTTAGGGCGTAATTGGTTTTCTCCGAATATATGGCGTGCAAGGAAATGAATGTCGAAAATTAGCAACAATTACCTATGGAATTTGATAAAAAAAACTTTCATAAATTTCGTCGAAATAACTATTCTAGGGTAGTGTAGGGTACAAAAGAAAACGATGTTAACTATTTTCCGCCCACTTGGATATTTGTATTGAAAATCTTCAACTTTACTTATCTCGATAACAGAAAGAAATAGCAATGTTAGGTTTGGACTTTTGAATTAGCGACTCCGAATGCATACTGTAGCATCACAAACCTCCGAAAAAAATAGACACTTCGAAATTTTCAATTTCAAAATTTCTTCAGTTGATGCTAAAAAAATTACGAGCATTTTCGTATGCTTATAGTGACCTTCCTTTCCATCATCTCATTGAGTTTAAATTTTGGACAGTAGCAGAAATACAGACCGTATGAGTTTTACAGTGTGAAAAATGTCAACTCTATCTGATGAAAAACAAGGTCACATCATTTTAAATGTTAAATGTAAGCGTTTTAGAGTAAAAAGAATGTGAAATAAAAATTATCTAGAGGATGGAAGAGACATTTTAATGAATATTAAAAATAATTTAGTACATGTCAGTTAAAATTTAAAATTTATAATGACACGATGATTATAGTAAGACCGGATTAGTAGTATAACAGTATGATAGTATAATATATGTATTTCATAAGTCTCTTTCCGAACTCGTTCCTTATAAAACTCGCCGCAAGGGGCTAGTTTTCTAAATTTAATTTAATAGTATTTTAATATACTATATTAGAATATCTATTACTATTATTTTGCTTATTTTATCAAGAAAGAGGTGTTTGAAGGTACATGTACCACGTGCAATGCTTTGGTTGCAGTAGACGTAGTTAATCAATCATCATTAATAACACCCAAAGGCAGCAATGACAGTCGTTCAATTTCAAACTAACTGCTGATGCGTTAATCTAACTCTAAATTCTTATATATGTAATTGATGGTAAAGGCAGCAAGAACTTGGTATGTACATCAAGTGAATATAAGAGGAACTCAAGGTAATATTTCATACTAGCGGTCACAATAATAATAAAATAAATTAATATTTAAATCGTTTTAATTGACACATAATTCATGTATAATAGGCGTCCAACGGTGCCGTTATTAATAATCCATATCGGCCATATTTTTTAGTCTTGATGGGATGAAAGGAGAACACCGATCCGTAAGATTTCTTCTCCTCGAAGACGTGAGACTACATTCGGATCAATTTAACTTGGCCGCGATGAAAAGAGACGTCCGATGCGAGTCGTGACGCTTTCGAAAAAGGTATCCGAACGCGTCCAACAGAATGAAACAGAGACTTGGAAGAAGAAGGAGGAGAACGGAGACGAGCGGTCACTGCAGGGCGCGGCGATGCATGTTGATAGCCTCCTGTCACACTTAAGTAGTTTTCTCAATTATAATACATGTCAGACATGTACATTAGTGTTGCTAAATATACCGTGGCCACTAACGCATTCAATTTATAACCTCTTTTATGCCGTAGACGACGACACTAACTTATTAACATTATGTTGTTGTTATTGGCCATTAACTGATAAATTATTTATGTAGGAGATATAAAGTTGTGTTTATTGTTATGGCTGTCCGGGGAAGTGTCACGCGGGGGTTTTATAAAACCGCGAGCAATGCAGATCGCGATTGTAGGTAGTACTCGATGACTGTGGTAGCCTCTGTTCGGTGTCACTTTTTCCTGATAAAGTCGCTATGCTGTACAAGGTCTTTCCATAAAGTAAAATAATAACTTCTAGGAGATTTAATGTTAAAGTGATATCAGATTTTCAAGTTTGAATTCATCGGCCTCTCCTAACTATATAGCACTTTTGCTATTTTTGTAAGTTGGTGACTGTGTGTTTAAAACGATGGGTCTTGACGGGATGTTTTTTCTATGTGTTTTTGGTAGCCCAATATTGCCGGTGACCGAGCATTTAGTACGTGTATGTGTTTTTTTGTTGAGGTGGTGATTAAGTTCAAAAAGAAAACACTAATATAGTCAATAGATGGCACAGCCAAAACTTAATCAGTACCTCAACAAAAAACCACATACTTCGTAGCGACCAGACGTGATGCTCTAAGCTTTTCTTTTCAGATAAGCGAACATTGATTTTTACCTTTGCAGCTGTCACTCAATCACAGATGGAGACCCCGCTTTATAAAAAAGATAGCGATGGCGTTCGCGGCCAGCACCTCGGACATGTCCGACGTGCTGAAGCAGACGGACGTTCAGGGCGGCACAGGAGCGCACCCCAGAACCAAAAGACCCCTCTCTGACGAAGACGGCATATTGAAAGGCAACAACGACAGAAGAAAAGAAGATACCAACGAAGAAGACGACGGGAAACCAAAGATCACGCTCACCCAGATCACGCTCACCGAGTCCAAGGCGGGCACGAGTGGTACCCAAACCACCCCTGGACCTAGAGGACCGTCCCCTCCACAGGGAATATATCTATGAAACCAACTTTCTTCTAGAGGCCCAAGAACTGAAGAAAGAAAATGTCAGGACCGATGTTACTTTTAAGGTCGACCATCTCCGGGGTAAACACGTAAATATTGAAGCCTGGAGGAAGCTCACGACTCACCCCATCAACCTGGGGGTCCAGTTCTACACCTACCAGGTGGTAAGTGTCCGTCCGGCGAAGGTAGTAGTAAACTATCTACAACCTAACGTGCCTGTGGACACCATCTCCAAGGCACTAAAAAGTAAAGGGCTCGATACCATAAAAGTTGTAAACCTGAGAGGTAGAGATTAACTCCCTATACATCTGTATACATGGTAAGGGCATTGAAGCCACAGCTGGAGGAGCTGTAAGCCGTAAGCGACGTCCGGGGGTTGAGGGTCACCATCAAACCCTACTAGGCTCTATCGGGAATTCTGCAGTGCCACCGTTGTCAGAGGTACGGTCATTCCTCCGAATGTTCCTGCAGGGAAAACACAGGGAACGCTAAATGCGCAAACTGTATCAGCAACCATCCGGCCAGTTATCGTGGTTGCAACGTTTACCAATGTATACTGACTGTAGGAAAATATGCTAGATCTGCACAGGCACTGCTAGCGGCATTGTACCCACCGAGAAGATACCAGGACTACCTAACGCCACGAACACCCCGAAGGTCTCGTACGCACAAACTGTAGCCCCAACACCACAGCCGCAGGAGGTGAAAAAACAACCGCAGGAGAAGAAACACCGAAACATTGAAGCCACCTTCAACGAGCGGGAGCAAGGGAACAATCCCAAAGCAGCCCGCAGCGAAAAAGGAAAAGGAGAAAACCGCCAGTGTTCCGGTATACGCGTCACGTACACCTGAAGAAAATGACAGATTAATTTAATTCCGGTGATTTTTATTTTACAGATGCACAAGAGGAACTTAAGAAGTTCGACATCATCCTCCGCAAGGCCGTAGCCGGAGTAAAGAAAATGAAGACTATCGAAGGCAACTTAGAAAAATTCTAAGTTTGCCCAGGTCTAATAGACCTGGCAAACGGGATCTTTGGCTAAGTGGACTTTATAGTGTAAGAACCGTTAAACACTTAACATTTACTAACCATGTATTTCTTATAGCAACACAAAATCACACCTAACAACGCAACAAATCCTAATACCATCCAAAACATCGATCCAAACCACGAAACACTCATCAAATATTCATCAGTCGTTTACCGATGTTCCGGGTTAATCAGGAACTACACACCCGGTTAACATATACTAACGCAGTCGGACTTCTACTTACGCACAGTAAATACATGCAACAACATGCACAGACATCACTCTTCGAGACCACGGTTTATTCCGGATAGAACGCCAAATCGTCAGCGTAAAGCGTGGGACTAATAACACGGCTTCCTAGAGGAGCCCGCGACACACAGTCGAGACCGGGAATATATGGGCTACCAAAACTCACAAAAAAAAACATCCCGCTAAGACCCATCGTTTTAAACACGCAGTCACCAACTTACAACATGGCAAAATTGTTAGGACACAGTATATCACAAATACTAGGCAAGTTCGCACGGCACGTAAAATACTCCGAGCATTTTCAAGAGTTAATTAGCACGCAAACAGTCCCACCCAACCACCACAATCTCTCACTCGACGTAGAATTCCTGTATACAAACACACCTACTGATTTGGCTATTGATATAATCAAGTTAAGATGGAAAGGGATTAATATACACACATCTCTAGACCAGGCAGAATTCTTAAACGCCGCGCCGTCAAGTATTGATATACATTGATACAAATATATGGAATTGCCATGGGTTCACACCTTACTGGTCCTATTGCAAACTTGACAATGGAGCACTTAGAAACCATATACTTCGTACTTTAGACTTCAAACCAGTTTTTTTCAAGAGATATGTTGACGACATTGTAACTTGTGTCCCAGTAGCAAAAACATAGTATCTGTTACAATAACAAAATTCACTTGACTATGGAAATCGGAAAAAATATATCATCCAGCTTCTTAGATATCAACTTAACATACGATACCTCAGGTAAAATATACACCAACTGGCATAACAAACCTACCACATCTTTTAGGTACACCCATTACAGCTCAAACGTTTCTCTAATATACAAAACAACCTAACAGATAGAGCCATAAAACTATCACACCACAAATACAGACCTGAAAATATTAAAAAGACAAAATCAATTTTAAAAGAAAATAGTTATCCATTAAACCTAATAGACAGGACCATGAAGCAAAGGATAAATAACATATACAATTCAACACACCAAAACAAAAAAGCCTCAGACCCCCAACAATATATCAGTAGCCCTTATATAAACCTACTAGCGGAAAAAATATCGAAAACACTACGACATCGAAGTTGCATACAAGGTAGGCAATACAAGGAAGACACCTTTTTGCAAAACTAAAACCCAGTATTGCAAAGGACAAACACACAGACACATACACAATATATAACATACAATGTAAGGATTGTAGTAGAAACTATACAGGACTGACAAAACAATACTTATTCAAGCGAATTCAAGCGCATAAATACTCTAAGCCATACATAACGGCATTAGCAACACATACAGTGAGGACGCGCGGGTTGGAATAAATTCATTTAAAATTTCTGGTTTTGTTTTATGGAGAAACGCTCGGATCGAAAACAACACCAAAAAGAGAGAAATTAAAGAAATGATTTACATTAAGCAGGACACAAATAGCATTAATAATAGGAGAAATTCAAGCAAAGTATACTATAATAATATCAAATGCTATAATATTATCTGCATCTTAACCAACATCATAGAATGTAATTTTTACTCCTTGACCATTAAAAATATTTTTATTATATATTGTAAGACAGAAATAAAATTTTAGCCTTACACCGTATATATTTAAACAAATATAAATAGAAAATGCAATATGCACAAACATTCATAAATAAAACACTGTCCAAAGAAATAAAAAGGGAAAAAACAAAAAAATAAAGTACTTTTAAAATCATACGACAAACACATATACAATTCGCACATTTCAGTCATATCATTTCCGAATAGCAAGAAGAATAGTGGACCGAAATTACCGTCTTGGGGCACCCACGAAAGTGCTTAAAATACAGCTTCAACGGCAACGTAGCGCAATGTAAAAAAAATTAAAAACAAACGAGAATCTTTAGTCTAAACAAAAAATGTAATTGAACAAGACAAATCAAATTGTCATTTGCACATATTATTATTTAAAAATTGTCTTTTTTTGTTCGCATCACATACTGCCCTAAAAATATCCAGTTTCCGTCAGTAATGACGACTATGGCACTAAACACACATTCCTTTCCATAGTATTTCATAACACAATGGATGGGTGGCTACGAAAATCAAAATTATCAATTTTTGAAAAAATGGTATATGATGGAATTCTCTGACTACTTTTCCTGAAATCAGCATCCAAAATTGTACCAGAATCAGCGATTGGTTTCTAAGCATTCAGAGTAGCACTCTCTCGAAGAAATGTAGAAGTTACTTAAGTACTTTGTTAATTTAGAAAATTTTGGCATACTTCAGAGCATTAAAATTAAAAGCCAAAATCTACTATACTGAGTTTTCGAAAAAGAAATTGACTTTGTATACACAATGGTTTTTCCAAGGCATATGATAATTTAAAACATAACATATTATTATTAAATGCACCGCTTCATTCATAAAATTGGTCCTTCAGGTTGGTAATGAAAAGATAAATCTAATAATAAGTAGAAAAATCACAAGCAGTGAGATTATTTTTTGACCAAGGTATTATATACAGCGTTAGTAAAAAGTCCCGGAACGGTCGAATAACTTTGTTATTTGAAAATTATGATTTCTGAAATTTGGTATGGGGGTATAGTTAATATAAATGCATTTTATGCAATACAGTTAATATTTTTTTCACTTCCGGTTTAATCGGCAATACGTCCAACTTTTTTTTTTAAATGGAACGCCCAGATTTTTTTAACACTTTTGAATGCAAAATAAAAAACTACGTTCAGGAAGTATTAAGATGTTTATTTTTATTCACAAGAAAACAGTTAAAAAATTAAAAAAGTGTCCTAATACAGAAAAATCAAGGTACCTTTGAAAAAAGTTGTTGTTTAGTGTTTGCATTCTTTTTGCCGTCACATTTGACAATTTTAAAAGCGTTTTAACTTTTGCATCGCTATAAATTTACTTATTTTAGACATTGACACATTTGAAAATGGCAGTAAAACTTACTGAATCAGAACGAATTGAGATATTAATGATGCGTGGGTACGGTGATCGTCAACGTTCTTTTGAAGAGGTTCGTATTTTGTTTAATACTGTTTATCCGGATTGTCACATTAGTAAAAGTATGGTATGCCGAACAATTCAAAAGTTTGAAGTCTTTCGTCAGGTGAAGGATTTACCTAGAAGGGGACGTCCATTAACAGCAACAGATGAAGAAACTAGTTTGAATGTGTTACTTACAGTGGAAGAAAATCATCACGTGTCCACAACAGAATTAGGTCAAATTCATGAGATCTCTCAAAAATCTGCTCATAATATTCTTAAATCAGCAAGAATGAAAGCCTATAAAATGTATCCCGTCCATGAGTTAACTGAAGATGATCCAGATCGTAGACTACAATTTTGCGAAACAATGACGGAATTGATCGAACAGCAGCCTAATGTTTTAGATCACATCATTTTTTCAGATGAGGCAACGTTTTGTCTCAACGGCACTGTGAACAGACATAATTGTCGCTACTGGTCAATTGAAAATCCGCATTGGATTGAAGAAGTCCATACACAGCGTCCTCAAAAGGTGAATGTCTGGGCTGGTCTTGTTGGAAACAACATCATAGGACCATTTTTTATAAGAGGAAATTTAACTGGCAACGTCTACTTAAATTTATTGCGAAATGAGGTTATTCCAGCACTTGCGGCCCTCTTTCCAAATGCAAACATAGGTGATCACCCTAATGCACATTTTTGGTTTCAACTAGATGGAGCTCCCCCCCATTTTTCCCATAATGTCCGCGATTATTTGAATGAAACTTTTCCGGGACGTTGGATCGGACGTAGAGGAGCAATCGAATGGCCAGCACGTTCGCCAGATCTCTCGCCATTAGATTTTTTCTTTTGGGGTCACTTGAAATGTCAAGTGTACAAAAATCGTCCCCATAATCTTGAACAATTGGAAGAGAGAATAGTTCAAGAAGCCAATCGCATCACTCCAGAACAAATACAAAATTCAATAAGAAATTTTACTGACCGTTTACATTTTTGTCAAATTGTAAATGGAGAGCATTTTGAACAATTATTGTAATCACAACCTGAATAGACAGGTATCTTGATTTTTCTGTATTAGGACACTTTTTTAATTTTTTAACTGTTTTCTTGTGAATAAAAATAAACATCTTAATACTTCCTGAACGTAGTTTTTTATTTTGCATTCAAAAGTGTTAAAAAAATCTGGGCGTTCCATTTAAAAAAAAAAGTTGGACGTATTGCCGATTAAACCGGAAGTGAAAAAAATATTAACTGTATTGCATAAAATGCATTTATATTAACTATACCCCCATACCAAATTTCAGAAATCATAATTTTCAAATAACAAAGTTATTCGACCGTTCCGGGACTTTTTTCTAACCCTGTATAGTGCAATTATTGCTTTATAGTTAATATGTGTGACTTTATTTTTGCCGCATGCAATTACATTTGTAACTCTATAGACTTCCTTCTGCAATCAATACGATTCATCATACACTAGTAATATCATTTATAGATATTATAGATAAAGTAGGCCACAGAGTGAAACCTTGAGAAACACCTAATTAGCTTATTAGTATGTTTGTGAAGTACATCAAAATTACATGTTTTGGACGACAACTTTTCAGTTAATCCTTGTATTTCCTACTGGTTTGCGTTGCCATATTTTAAAACGATACTTATCGACACACCATGACATGGTTAGAAATTAACCGCTGTCGCTGCCATTCTTGTAAAACGTCCGCATTTATATGCGCGTATGATCACGAAACTGTAAAGTGTTAATTCCCGTCACGGGAATTATGTATTTATTGTAAAAGCTGAATTCCACTCATAACTCCTACGTTTACGGAATAGACTGCCATTTACTTTACGCCCGGTCGCTCCGTTAATGGTTTATCAAATGGATACTTGAGTTAAATGCAGCACGATAAGTGCGAGCGTGCCAAAGCGAGACAGATATACACTAATAAATGTCATCGGATTTATCCGTATCGGCAAATCGCTGCGTTTAACTAGGTAAAAATGCCGGGGAAAATGTTTCTTCTTTTTTATTGTTCGCCGGTGATGGTTAACGTGAGCGTAAGCTTAAACTTACAACTTCCATAAAGACATAAATATTTTACCGTGTGCGTCACGAGCTCCTATATATTGACGATACGCATTAGGCAATAATAATGGAATTTATCGTCACCGATGTACGAATAAGTGTTTTTCATTTGATTTTATGTGTTTTATATGTAACTTTAGTGGAATTTATTGCTTGTAACTGCTACTAGAAATAGAAAATCAATAAATACCTATTTATAATGCCTAATTTCCCTATTTAAATCCTGTCAAAGAAAATAATAGAGAGAATGGGTCTTATAATATCGTCCTGAAGAACACCTTTATTTGTATTATAATTTTATCGATTTTTGCTTGATTTTTAACTGCTAAATTTAGATAAATATTCATTGCCGTAAAGGTGAAGTAATAAATCTAAACAATATAATTGGAATATCGCTGCCGAATTACGAATAAGTATGTTTTATCTGATTTTATTTATTCTCTATGTAACTTTAGTAGAATCTATTTGCTTGAGAATGCTACAGAAAATAGAAAATCAATAAATATGTATGTATTTATAATATCGCATTGGCTATTTAATTCCTTCATATCATTCAAAAGAACTAATGAAGGAAATGGGTTTTGTCTGTCTAGGGAACCCAAATAATAAATACAGCAATTATATTAATTTTCAAAGACTAGATGTATGGATTAAGCACTTTTATTATATACAGTGTGAGTGTAAAGTATTTTTATTTTTTTTAAATTTTTAGTTTGAAATCTCCATCTTTTGGTCTAAATTATACTTTTCTATAACATCTAGTAGCGGCGTAACGGGGGCAATTCGAAAATTGAAACGGCATCGGGGGTCAAATGTTACATTTTCGGAAAGATCCTTACATCCTCTACCTATAAGTGGAAAAACTTTTTAAACCGATTGAGTAAATCAACGAAATATGGCTTTCAATATTTCATGAATACTTCGGTTTGACTTTTCTGATATGACACTTTTGCTTTTGCTTATCACAATATCTTCTGTTAGTTAGTTGTACGGTCAGTAAGTTTTGAACAAATTGCCTTATTGCATTGAATATATTAAGTGCTAAGTTGGGTTAAAAACAGGACGGGACGTTTATCTGAAAAAGAAAGGATTAAAATATTAATTATGCTCGCTTGTGATGATAAGCACCGTTCTCAAACGGAAGTCTGCACTTTATTTAATAATAAATACATCATGAAAATATTACCAGTTATCAAAATAGAAACCAAATTTTGGGAGGAAAGGAATATTAGGAATTGTCTGAGGGCTGGACGCCCGAAGATCCCCCTTGACACTAGCCTTGGTCGATGAACTAGCTCTCGACAACGGAATATTTAAAATATAAAAATGGCATCCATATAGGCTTAGGTTGGTCCACAAATTAAGTGAAAACGATCCAAAACACCGCTTATAGTTTAGTTTCAGCGAAACAATGATAAGAATGTGCAATCCAAATCATGGTTTAGTGGATAGATTTTTTTTTGAATGAAGCAACATTTACCCTTAATGTAGAAGTTAATCTTTAAAATTTACAATAGTGAGCCCCCAAAAATCCCCAATGGATGCGACAACATCATACGCTAAATCCACAAAAAGTGAACAACAACAATATTTTATAAATATTAAAAGAAAAATATAAAATAAAGAAGTTGAGTATAATTATTTTCATAATTGCATTTTTTCCACAAAAACATATATAAGTTGGTGCTATGTTATATTCTGAATTCACTGGTTCTGGCATGTTTGAAATTCTATATTTTTGAAAAGTAAATCGGACGTATTACTTAAAAGCATTATTTTTTGGTTTTTAGCATAAAACCCTATCGATTTTTATACGTCTTTTGAAATCAGACATCGTCAAAAGAATGTATCACAGGCTATTGAGTTGTTTGTAATTAATTTATTTGTTCAACTATATGAAGCGATTATACTGAACATTATAAAGGTTTAGTTTGGGAAACGATGTACTTTTATTCAATGTGGTACATGATATTATTCCAAACTCTAAACCGTTTTTAAAATAATTTGTTAGAACAAATCATAAGGGCGCATCCCTGACGCTTTGCGCTAAACTCTTATGTTTTACGTCCTAATTGTCAACGTCATGCTGTGTGGTACTCTGTATATGTTATAGGAGAACAAAAGTATTAGCATTTCGTGTATTGTAATCGTGAAAGATTCCATTACGGGCACAATTTGATTTATTTTCGTCGGCAAATTTTACACAAGATTATAAATGCCCTAGCATTGTAGGTATATTCTCGAGTCTGAAACACTCTCGATATAAATTACTGTACCTTCACTCACATAGTATTCTTATTGCCTTCTTCTGTAGAACAAGGCTCTTGTATAGACATACCCCATATTAGTATACCATATGAAGCAATGGTATGAAAATTTGCGTAGTATGCATTTCGTGCTGCTTAGTAGGTGAATAAAGCAGTGTTTTCTAGTGTATATCATTGTTCTAAGTCAGCTTACTGTCCAAACTTAAACATCAGCGCCTTAAGAATAGATCCCACTTCAGAGTATCCACTCCGCTAGTATACCATTTGCTTTCTGTTTTATTGGTCATCAAATTCTTTACATGATATATCAAATTCTATTTAAATAAGAATGTACGTATACAGCTTGTAAATAGCAAATAAAAATAACATTAAACATGCGAATGGCGAAATATAAATATTCATATAGGTACATATATTCATACACAATTATATGTATACATTACATTTACACAAACATACTTATACTTTGCTGAAATGCTTATCCAATATAATAAATCATGTAATGATAATATTGATAAATGATTATTAAACTGGATGGAAATGGCAAATAATTGAATATTAATGTTTTGAATTTCTCGCGTTAGCTCTTTCACAGGCGTACTCTATACCTCGTACCTATAGTCTAAGCAAGAAGTAGGTTCACCCCCATATACAATACGCATTAGCCTCGAAATACTCCTTCACGCTGTAGTAACACCCATCGATCAATTTTATCTTGTAGATATGACGCTAGTAGTAAATCATGGGTCAATCTCTTCAGACCATAATGCCATAGCTCAACAAAATCTCATGTGACACACAGCCAAAGGCTTTACTCAAGTCGCATATTTCATCATTTTGACCGGAAATAACATATTTACTCTTATTGAATAGTAGTTTTTTGCTAATATTTAGTAACTTATACATTTCTACACAGATTTAATGACTGTTAAAAAGTATAAAATATATTCCAAAATTTAGACCGAAAGTAAAACTTTTACTCTTATCGAATAACTTTTACTTATTTCACATCTGCTAATATTTCGAATGTCAAGTATCGTTGTTTTTAATTTCGCATTTTGAAGACGCAATTTACGATGCGCTGTTATTTTCATCAGACGGCGAAAAATTCATTTTATACAGTTCCTTTACAAAAACATTAAAACACCTTTACCACACTAAGGACAAAAAACTAAATACGTATTTCGACAAGTATGTTGTCATTTTCAGTAGCACTGATTAAAAACCGCGTTATCCTTACATTGTAGCGTATACAGAACAATACTGTACCAACACCAGTGTTGTTCTGTATACGCTACAGTCTATAGACAACGCAGTTTTTTCTTTTTAATTTTTTCTTATGAACCTACTTTTTTAACAAATTAATTTTTACAATTTCATAATAAATTCTGTTCATATTCTAATGGAACAAGCCCACAAAAAAAAAAAGAAGCAGACATCCGGGCGACGACAAAAAAAGTACCGGTAAATAAGTTGTAAATCAACTGCTCTCATATACTACGTCAGCGACTCTGGAATATGGTAGAAGAGAGCCAGAATTTACTAGACCTTTTGTCTACACATATAAATGCCGCCGGTGGGATAAGGAATTCATTCATTCAATAGTAGTCGTGCAGTTCAAATAAACATAAATAAGTGAGAGGTGCAGTTTTTATTATAGTGCAATAAATACATAAATATTACAGATATAAATAGTAGTGATAGAAATAAATACGTGTGTTAATTTAAATTGTAGTAGTTTTAAGTGCGATACATTTATTTTACATTTTTATATTGTGATTAGTCTTAAGTGTGAAAATATACAGACAGTTTTAAAACATTTGCACGAATTGTTTATTTCGACCCCGAAAACGCAACAATATATTATTCTCTTACTTCTTAATCTTAATTGTCTAATGTCTCTTTCTGCGATTTTATACTTCACTACTCATTTGTACTTGAAGTTCTATTGAATCATTTATTATTAATTTACTCATCTAATAGTGTTATGATAGCGACTTTGTTGCATATTGGGGCACCTGGTATATGGTTCTTTCACTTTCATTTTTACAGCAAATGGAATAAGAGGAAATGAGGAAATGGAAACCAGAACTGTTTTATAACGGAACTTATAAATTAGATTGTTAGATGCATTTTACAATTGTTAATCAAATTACAACGCCTATCAGATTGTATTCTAGAGACACCGCATAATGAATACAAGCATAAAATTGTTTGCCAACCGAATCAGACGAATAAAGGACCAATTCACATCAGTCGTTATTAGTCGTTAACATGAAAACTTATCAGAAACGCGTTCAAGCATTGTTTCCTTTAATTTTTAATAATCGAGCGCGAAAGGGACAATCGTTACGAATCGACTTGAACAACTCAACCGTATATATAAACCTTTCTTAAATCGCCCGTTCATTTTGAACCATAATCGGGTCATATTAAACCGTGAATCTCTCTCATAAAGAAAAAAGCTGTTCTCGTTTTCGGAATTTATTGTCCATTGTTTTGAGACCGTACCTAATATCCCTTTTTTGGCCCGGTGTACAGAATGTCGTCGGGCTTGTCGCGATATTTTTCAATGAAATGTAATGGACTCGATATTGTCATCCTGACCGTCAACCCCCGAAACAGTTACATGCTTCGCTTTCGGCAAGCGGACTCTGTTATTTGAGATGTTTGATTCGTTTACGGTTGTGCGTTGTTGTACTGGACGGTAGAGACGGAATCGACGGAATTCCAATGTTTGATTTGAAGTCGCATTACCGTTGAATTATTCACGTTTTATTTGACTTTAACTGGATCTTTCTCGGTTTGAGTCGAGAATTGAATTCGGTCTGGATGTTGAAACGGTCAAATCTAGACAGGCCCGCCGATATGCGGTTAGGTAGTTTTAAGATTTTCGATTTTCCCGTTTTGAATTTGCGGTTACTTTATTATGAAATCTTCGGGGAGTATTTAAAATATCCGCTATAGAAAGTGTTATGTCATAATGGTTGTGGCAAGGAGTATTTGAAAAGGTGATGAATATGATTTGGTTTCAAAGTATCAAAACACTTCCAAAGCGTCATTAATTGCATAGTCTCCTTACAAATTCGTTCGCCGTGGAAATTTATGACAGTTATAAAAGATTAGAAATGTCTGTGTTTAATGTACAATTGAGAAATATGTTAAGTAGAAACTACAAACTTAGATTAAAAAAAATTATTAATCAAAGTATTAATCAGCTTTAAAGTCGACTAATTAATTGTTACTTTAGCTGTTATTAATAGGATTTCTGTTACCTGTGCTAAAAGTAACGATTGACGTTTCAGCAACAAATCTATTAACCCTCCCCATGGTAGCTTTGATAAAGGCTCGTGTATCAAGAATTAATACTTACGGAAAATCTTAAAAAGTAGAACTGACAAAATGAATTGTCATACTTTATGTTTAAACTAGCGATATACGTTCTAACAATGAATCAGATTGAACTGATAGTCCAGAAAACAGGTAATGTTGTTAAACAAGAATCAATATGTATTTTCTATTATGAGAGAAATAAATAGAGGAAGGTTGTAAAAGTACCAATAGTTTCCACTGATATTTATTAGATCTTACATTGAGTACATTTACAGTAGTGTATGGCAGCCATGTCTTTGACGGAATTGCCGTTTTGCAATTCTTATTAAGATTAGATCTCAGAATATGAATATAATTATACAATTCGCTTCGAAATTATTTATGTGGTGGAATTGGATGTCGTCCGTGATAAATCAGGATCTTCTGATGGTAAACTACATGTATAATAGAGGTAGTTCTATGTCTAAATGTTTACATTTTCACATTTATTTACAAATTTTGTGTTTGTCTTTTTCTATGTTTTGTCACTCCTTTTTCATTAAACACATAGCTTGGCAATATCTGCCTTGTAATAAAGTTGAATATCGTTTTTGATAAATCAAAATTCTTCCAATGCATCTACTTAAATGAATGAATGTCATGTTTGTTATTATAAAAACAAAAATAAGAACACCGAAAATTAAAATTTATTTCGTAATAACATACATATTAGTTACTTTTCTAAAAACTGTTTCAAATTGTTAAAAAAAGAAAAACCACTAATATGTAGATAAAATAAAAAATAAAAATTTATATTAGCTAGTATCGCTGTCAAGCTGATTCAAAACCAGCAATTCTGCTGCTGTCTAAATACGTTTACCAAATCACATTATCATTATAAAGAAATTGAAATAAATTTTGTTACAGACAACCGGTGAAATTGAATACATAACACCTGAAGCTACAAAGTTTCAAGAATCCAAACATTAAATTCCATCGCTACAAAACCCGCCGAATTTAAAAAAGACAAAAGAAGACATCAGTTGCAAGAAATTTCCACTTACCTGGGGAGAAGTTACTACATATTATTATTGTTATTTATCCAATATTAAGAGTTAATGATTACCTAAAAGACATTATATATTAAAGATAATTATAATAATTCCTCAGAGCGCTTATTCACAATTTGCTATTGATTTCGCAAGTTTATAGATGGGCTTTTTTTTTTAAATAATAACAAGCTACCTATTATAATGTATGCACTAGGGTGGCCCAAAATTTTAAAAAGTTTTCAGCCAAATTCGAGGACGTTAACCCATGCCGATATGGCTTTAAACATTTACCATTCCAAATAACACCCAATTTAAAATCTTTTTGGCTACAAATTTACTTACCGATTTTTATCGAATTATTTTTTTACTAATCTTACATTTTGGATGAAGCAAGTACACCTAATTTTTTTATATTTCTTATATTTCCCTTTAGGCTATAAAAAGTAAGTGATCAACATACTTAAGAAAATAATTCTTTTGTACGAACTTTAACACATGTGTTATACTAATGAATAAATTATTCTGAGTATTTCCTTCTCAATGTCTTTGTATTACAATCGGGAAACAGCTTCGTGTGCTCCGGGAAACAGCTTCGTGTGCTCTACTACACGTGACATTGAATGTTATTCGATATGGTAAACTTTTAGGTCCACATCGGCATGGGTTAATGTTCACAAATTTGATCTTAATGAAAAGAATTAGGGGATATACGTCCCAAATTTCAAACTTTTCAAAATTTTGGGTCAACCTATCTATTATGCACGTTTCGTTGCTTTTTTCCCACGATTCAACAAAAAATTAAATATGTTTAAAATCACACAGAAGATTTCTATAAGGCCTATACTACCGAAGAAATTCGATTTTATCACCGAACCAATATTTTAACACCGACCTGAGATAAGAGTCAAATAAGTCAGTAGTTTTGTAATAGTACATGCATTTTACAATGCAATTAAAATGAATAAAATGCTCCAATGTTGCGCGACCTAATGTAAAGGAACAGCCCTAAAGTTGGGCACCATAATGTAAAGGAACAGCATTATATTTAATTTAATAAAAATGTAGAGTTTAAATCTAAAATAAAATTTAAATAACTTGTTCTGCCGGCTAAACTCAAATCAGATTATCTCAGGGCGATTGGGATTAATAAGAAATGATTAAGTAAACGGTGTTCCTAAACATTAATTATATTTAATAAAAAAAATACCATTGTAAAACTTTAAACAATTCATATATTTAAAACCAATGAATTATATATATAACTACTTTTTACATATAACCAAAGAAATAAAATATACTTAAAGACAATTTTAATACATTTTACAAATAATTAATGGCCATAGATTTTTATGTATATTCTTCGACGTAGTCTAACATAAACAACGGATGCCAGAATTTACTACGTCGGCTGGTTTTGTGTACTATTTATAAATACACAACATTATTAATACGGATTAAATTACATTCTCCTTCATAGAACGGAGATAATATATATTTATCAACTTTATTATGTTAATTTCAATTTAAAATTTATTTCATAATCTTTAATTCTTCAATATCAAAAATATTTTTATTTACAATAACCTTTTAAAAATACCTTATAATAAATAAAGCTTCTTTCTTCGCTCTTAGGCGATTTCTATCCTCAGCAAACTCTTCTTTGCTTGGCGTTATCATCCACGGAATTTCCTTAGTAGTCACGATCCTGACGTGACCAATCTCCTTGCTCTGCTTACTGGAGCACAATATATTTTTTTATAAACTTTTAACACTGTGCACATTTACTCTTTAAGTGCTACTTTAATCACTATTTTTCAAATAACAATTCTTATGATTGTTATCGAATTTATTATAGGAGTTTTAGGTTCTCCTTTTTATAGAACATTTAATGTATATTACTTAATTTTCTGATAGTCGGGATTTGACGACTTCTTTAGGAAGCCAGCCAGTCAAATCCCTCCGACTATGGAGTTAACTTTCCGACTCGAATCAAGTCTAGCGGATGACTCTCTCGTTTTTAGCGAGTGTTTCTCTTTTATATAAACGTGTCTGTGGTTCCCCTGTCTCTATATAGTTCGGTGATTTCCACTTAAGTTTCCCATACACACTCTTTTACGTAGGCGAATGTTTATCACAACTGTAGCGTTTATTTCACTGTTGTAAACATTCGGCAACACGGTTCTTAGAACTAAATACACACTAAGCTTATGACTAATATTTACTTAATAATACCATAACATATTCATTGATTTTAAATATTATTTCTCTTCAAAATATTAATAACAGAATATACTTAATTTAAATTTTAAAAAATTAAAAATTTATAAAACTAATAAATGGATTGGTATCTACCGTTACAGTTTTTACCATCGGGTAAGTAAAATTATTAAAGGTTAGATTGCGACCCCCCTATTATTGACTAGATGTTTTGGTCCAATAAAAAGGATGTCACTTTAATATGTCAATCAACTTGCTCAATAATTAAATCAAAAATCAAAAACGATGCCCCTGTAACTCGTTAGTCGGTGCAAAAGTCGTCTATAAGCGCCACATGCTTTTTAAATACACAAAAACATGAAAACTAGGATTAGGACTTATAGCAATAGCAATCAAACACACAAGATCTAATTTAATTGTATAATTAATAATAAATTAATATTTTATATGTGGTTAATGTATATATTAAACACATATAATCCTTTTTCTTTGCCGTATATATCTAAATTTCGGTAGATAGGAAAATGAACACATTACAGATGCCGAGCTGACGAGTGTTCACGTTGTAGTGGTTAAAATGAAACTAATGCATATGTGTTAGTCCTCGGGGTGGTGTGTTTCTTTTCCTAAAAATCATTAACATTTAATAATGCAAGTAATTGTCATCAATTAATTCAAGAAATTTCTCACGTAGATGTTCATATTAATAATAAATATATATATATATATATATGAATGAAAACACATCGACTGTATAATACACACACAAGGACTGTCAACAGGTAGTCAATTAATGCACACGGTTCTCAATAATCTTAAATAAACACGATGAGATTCGTAACAGCTGTTCGATATCTCTCTTTCGGCTTATAAGAAACTCACATTAGGTGATATAATGCGCTTAATACTTAAGACTAATACAATTAACTACAAAGCTTCCAAAATACAACCATGCCCTATCTGACAAAGGCTAAACGTTCTTAATTAGTTACAGTACCTTGGAGTCTTTGCATTCAATAAATAAACTACAGTTAAAACTACTTAGCTTATACAATCTGCACAAGTGAAGGTCTCGTTGAATAATGTAGGTTGAAGTTTGTTATTCTGCTACACTGTTTCACAACTGCAACCAGTCGATGGTCTTGCACGAGTAAACATTGGCCTCATACAGGTGTTAAGGTACAATATTTCTTAGCTGCGCCTTGCTTTTCTGTTCGCTAACATATGTATTGTAGGGTTATAATATGTATCAGCTACGCCTGGCCTCTCTATTCACTGTACAAACTGCACACTGTCGCACATATCGAGATGTCGCCTATTTCATAATACATCATATGACTGCATCTTCTGTCTAACAGCTTGCCACATTGTTTTTCAGAACACGTTCCATATAGTATTTCACTTCTAGAGGTTCATTTGCCGGTTACATATATTCTGCTGATATTGTTACTTGCCACATTTCTTTGTCTTCAAATTGAAATAAAGGATTCCCTTGCACAAGGATTTCCATAAAACCAGGATCTCCTTAAAACACTTTCATTTAACCAAGGATATCCATAAGACAAATATCTTCCTTACAACAAGGATCTCCTTACTAAAATAATCTCCTTACAACAAGGATCTCCTTACTAAGATGATCTCCTTACAAAATGCCTACAAGTCGAAGTAACAAATTAACATGTGCCTCTGAGGTTACAAATACATGCGTTACAGATAGCGCTTGTGAAATTACGAAACAATAATCAACAGGTGCATTACTTACTATCATCACGAAGCATGATGATTTGAGATTTTAATTAAATGATATTATTAACAATTGAGCTTAACTTAGTGTCTTATTAGGCTTTACTATTTAAAAGGACTAAAATTTGCACGACATTGTTTATATGAGCCTGTCAAATCACAAAAAATAAGCGCATGAATCTAGCCTCGTCAAAACCTCCGTGATTGCACATGCTATTTGTCACATCCCGATAATGATTGGTACTGAACCATAATAACAGGTATTTATAACTCTTACAAGATACCTGACGCTGAAAAGGTCACTGCTCCAAAAAATAAAAAGAAAACATCAAATATCTCGTATGTATCTAAAAAATTTTGAAAAATACATAAAAACAACAAAATTAACATTTAGAAGATAATAAATGTTATAATTTTTTGTACCAACTATACATTAGAAATTTGATTCTGCTATTTCTTCTCTAATAGCCTTGAAATTATAAAATATGCAAAACGTATCGAAATAGCTGACTTCTATACTATATACAAACATATAATAAAGGTAAAGATAAGAGATACTTTGAAGTATATCGAAGAATATACGTGCTAAATTAAATCAAGTACCATAGATCCGATATATCTGAACGTAAAACGAGAAAAGTAGATGCGAATGGTGTGAGAAGCTTTGAACCTCTCCACCACCACTTTCGACGTTCTCAGCTCCTTCTTCTCTCCCATCTAGATATTACTTCTATCCCGAGAGCAATCTAACGCCCGTATATGGCGTCCTTAGGCCGCCACTTTCCACCCTCACTTATGCCGGTGAAGACGAGCAGCGAATATCCATATATCAAAGACCCCGTTTATGTTATACGATATTGCTCTCAGAAATTGGCACAAGCGTACATATAAAAGATAGTGATATGAAACATTATAGCTTCTGGGGTTTAAACCTGTCAAGTGTATGCGCTCGTTTGCTAGATATGTGGTCATGAGACCTCCGGAGGAATAACATTCCGACGCAAATCGCTGTTCACATCGAACTGTATTTCTCTTTTTCCAGCGTCACATCGCTTTTATACTCTCTTTCAACTTGGAACACTTCATCTACGGGTTTTATAAAGATACCATGACCACTTTTGTTTCATGACAATGTTAAATATTCTGTCTGAGGATGAGAGAGACTCACGACATCATTCATAACGTATAAATATAACGTGGATTACCCGCATAATTATCGTCAAGCATTTAGATATATATAACACCGCGCTTTTTTAACTCTTCAGTCAATTTTTGTAAATAGATAAATTTATTATTTCACTAAATATTGGCCTTGAATCATTTTTAATTCTTCCTCAGTATGTTTTCTTTAATGTTATTCTCTAAAAAAAAATATTACCACATCGAGTGTTCTGTAAGGTTCTACTATGGGCCCGCGTATCTTTAACATCTTCATCAACGATATTATCAACGTCATTTCATCCGATATAGCTTTATTTGCTGATGACTGTCAGCTCTTCGGAAATGCAGATATACTACAGTTACAGTTGTAACAAGCTTTTGTTTATCTGTGTATAGAAATACCGAAGCTGTATATACAAATAAGACAAATATTAATTTTGCCTTAATAAATTCAACATTTCTATACTAATTTATTTACATAATTATGAGATCCTTTGAAAATATGTAAAAGGTGTTTATTTTGCGTATGATTAATTGTTTTAGAGAAAAACGTCATGGTACCTACGTGACCAATAGCATGGCTTATTCGCGTGATGTATATATGTCTGATGCACGTTAGCACAAGTTCATGGTGTGTTTTGTGGTTAAAATCACAAATTATTTCGAGTGGGCAACACATATCATCTCTATATAAATCCACAAATTTAAATGTTATATTAACATGGAAAGCTGCTTTATTGTCTGCTACCCCGTTCGCTCTAAAGGCTGCCCTATTCGCTGCTTTTTGGATCTTCTCCGTCGCTAATTAGCTGTTACAGTACACCCGTTTCCCAATAAGTGCTGTCCCAGTCGAATCTGCATTTCTCCTCAGCTAATTAGCTGTGGCAGTACAACCTGATAATTAGCCGTTGCAATACTACTGCTTAATTAGTTTTCGTTTCCTAATAAATGCCGTTCCAATCGGACCTGTGTTTATCCGCCGCTAACTAGCTGTTGCAATACAACATCCTAATTAATTTCTGTTCTTAAATGATCAAGACTTAATAATCGATCCTGTATACTATGTGAAAAAGATGACACGATTTAAGAATGCATAATTAACCGTTACTTTCCCATAAGTAATTTATAAATAAACAAATCTGTTATCAGTTTCTGTATAAAAATTAGCCACGATGTTCCAAAGACAGCAAATTTAAATTAACCGATTTTAATTTCTTATACTACACGTAGTATAAGGAAGCATTATTATGATGAACATTTTCGACCTCGAGATTTTTGCAGATGTCCACGGTTTGAAGTCCCCTGATACCAAAAAAGTGCGCGCTCTCCCTCTCTCTATCTCACTCTCCCCCTTCCCCCCTCTCTCTCGCTCCCTCCTTCTCCCCCTGCTCACTCTCTCCCCCTCTCTCTCTCTCCCTCTCTCTCTCTCTCTCTCCGTGTGTGTGTGTGTGTGTGTGTGTGTGTGTGTGTGTGTGTGTGTGTGTGTGTGTGTGTGTGTGTGTGTGTGTGTATGTCAGTCTGTGTGTGACAACGATAGCGGTCAAACGGTTATAGCTATCAAGTCTAAATTTTGTATTTACTAGCATAATCTCCCTCTTGAGATCTGAGTAGATTTTCAGTAAAATCGGCAGACCGGAAGTAGTAGTTGGAACAATTTTATAAAGAATTCATATGTAGTCAAAATTAAATTCTAAAACAGTTTTACTAAAAAAGTTAGAAATTCCTGCCGGAAATATGTCTTTTACTCTTATCGTAAATTTCAAAATTCGAACCGGAACTAACACTTTTACTCTTAGCAAGTACCACTTTCCTTCGAATATCTTGCAAAGTATGTATTCTATAGAGATTTATTAAGAGAATAAATGTCCTTGGAATAGATTTGAATGAAATAGAAATGAATAGCTTTGGAATTTCAAAAAAAGACACAATATAAGTATTAAGAAATCTCAGTCAGTTGAATATACCAGAAAAAAAATTACGGATCCGTGTGTTATCAACAAATATTTCGACTTATTAGAAAAAACATTAAATGCCCTTAACCTGTTTGACAAACCAGATTTAATATGGAATCTTAACGAAACGTCTTTGTGACATGATCCCCATAAGACAAAAGTTGTCGGAGCAAAGGGAAAGCCCAGTTCAAGGACAAATTCGGGCTCTGGTAGGAAGAACACTACCATTTTGTCAACTACGTCTGCATAAGGTATGAAGGCGCTACGGATTCATGGCTGCACGATGAAGAAAATTTCTTTAGGGGAACTGTCTATGCAGCCAGCCCTAATGGATGGATGGAAACATATTTTCTTCACCTATTTTGAGAAAACTTTAATTCCAGCATTGAGACCAACAAGACCAGTCTTAGCTATATACGATAGGCACAGTACACATGTGAACATCCCACTTATCGAATTGGCACGGGCGAAAGATATATTTATATTAAAATTGCCCCCCACACGAGTCATCTTTTACAGCTCTTAGATTTGGCAGTGTTTAAATCTATAAAGAACAAGTGCGATTTAAAACTCGTGGCTTCACAAAGGCAGAACATTGGTTTAAAGATTCCAAAGAAAGTTTTCTATGAACTCATTGGGAAAACTTGGAAGGTACTGGATCCACAGATACTTAAAAACGGGTTTAGAAAAGCGGGAATTCACCCTTTTAATCGCGCTGTAATTCCAGATGACAAGTATGATCCAGAAGCCTTAAGAAGGTATAAAATATCTCAATAGCAACCTTTTACAAATGAAGCAAATGTAATTGGCACCGTCCAAGAAAATAACATCGAAAATGACCAAATTCTTGGCATCGCTGACCGTCCACTGCACCAGCTGTTCCAAAATTGAGTTTTGAGGAGCTATTGTTAAATACTATGAAGCAAACTCAAAGAAAAGACAGTTCAATAAAGAGAAAAAAAGTAGCAGTAGGTGCAGAAGTAATAACCTCCCAGGAGGTATTTCAGAGACTTGCCCAAGAGAGGGAGAAAAAGAAGAGTTCTGGTAGCTCAAGTTCTAAGGAAGAAATGAAGACCCAGTACTTGTTGATTCAGATTATTTCTGGAGTATTTTAAGAAGATAAAGAAGAGGAGGCTATCCAAATTGTAATAGGGCGATGGGTTCTAGTAGAATATAGGACTAAAAAAACCATTAAGCATTTTGTAGGACAGGTTACAAAAAAAAAAGAAGGATGGTTAGTTAAATTCTTGAAATATAAAAAAAATACTTTTATTTAGCCGGAAATTGATGATCTGGACACCGTAGATGATAAAAATATCATAAAAATATTGCCCCAACCTGTTAAAGATAGAAGACAAAATTTACAATTTCCAGTCAATTTTAATAATTTTCGTTTATAATGTTTTAAAGTTTGTAAGTTTTTTTCCAATAAAGATATTTAAAATGTAAAACAACCGAGTTTTAGAATTTTCTTTAAATTTTCACACTTGCCTGTTGTTTTAACACTATAAGTACATGTATTGCAACTACATCCCATGATCACACTTGCCCTAAGTCGTTGGGAAAGTGAGACCCATAGACATTGTTTTAAAAAATATTTAATAACTTTTATGTCGTATTAAGGGTGTTGTATAGCAAACTAAAAATTTCGACGTCTTCGCTGCGGGTATAGGGGGGTTCTACTCAGGGGTGGAGCTTGCCAATACCCCACTACCACGTACTGTTATGCTAAATGCTATAGTAAAAATCTAAATTGTATAGTTTCCAGTTTATAAGTACCGCCCTTATGGAGCGATGCATTCGAAATGACATACGTCTGATGCGTTAAGTGCTAATTGTCTCTTTTCAGGCTACACATACTCTACGTAACGTAGGTGCTAGTAATATTTTGTATGATTTTTTTAGTCTGGTGTCTAGGCGCCACAGGAATGTAGATTGTAAGTTTTTTTAGTCTGACATGTGTTCAATAAGTTAATATGTATGTAAGATGGAATTCTGATTAAAAGAAATATTACTTAGTGCCTATGAATACTATATAATAATAATAATATTTTGTTGAAAGGCACTAATGTCATCGTCTTGATTATCTTTTCCATTGGCCGTATTGAAAATCACAGGATAATTATTTATATCTATAGGTACTATTATAATACAAGGTGGCCGGCAAGGTATCCGAGAAACCTCGTACATGAATTCAATGACTAAAGGGGCCACACACTGCGGTTTTGTTCGACAGACTTGTTCGTCGAACTAACGATTTATCAAATAAAATAGTCTCGCATATTTTTTTCCAAAAAAGATGCAGAATGACTGTATACTTATAATATCATGTATTGAATGAAATTTCATTGTTTTATTATTATATATAAATTATTTAAAGTTTAATGTTTATTCATTATTATTATGTAACTACATCTGTAAAATAATAAGTCCTATTTATGTCTGTTCTTTATTTACCATAACACGAAGAGTAATGTAGTTAAATTTTTAAAATAAAAGATATCCTTTCCGAGCAATTTCTGGTTTACTTCAAATCTTTTTATAACTGTCCGAACAGTGAATCGTTTGAGAGTAATTTTTTGCTAGGTCGTAAATTACTCTTTTGAACGTCTACCAGTCTGGTTGTACAGAGGAAGTAGGCACCATCTACATCCATCTCATTTTCTATATTAGTTTACATTATTTTTAACTCACTTATAAATGTCAGTAGTATTTTATCTTGATAAATGTAAAATAGTGGAAGAACTAAAAAAGCTAGTATTATTTATGAATCATATGTAGTGTTTTTGTTTAAGTTTGTATTTATGTAAAAGTTATAAAAGCCTGCCAGAGAATGTGTACAATTTTATGAAATGTAATACAAAATAATATAAGTAAATTTTACAAAAAGAAAATATACATTAATTTTATAAAGTTAAACCAAGGTTACTAGATAATGTTTTCAATTTTATGAAATGTAAAATAATATAAAAAAATGTTTAATCAAATACCTACTCAAAACCGTAACAACGATTTCTGTATTCCGAATATCGTTCGTAAAGTGAATCCCCACCTAAACAAAGTAACTCCGCCCTGTCTTGGATTGCAAGGATATATCAAATATTTGACTGCAGGTGGCGTATTAAAGCAGTGCCAAAAATGCATTTCGTTCTTATCAAATTACACATTTATCTTAATAAATACGAAAAAATTTTGCTAGAAATTAATGTTCACAATAATATGTTATACGTCGGTACGCATTTTATTTTTCGATTATCTATTTATATTTAATTTTTTATAACAATTAATAAAAAATTGAAAAAACAAAATGCCTAGGGACGTGTAGATAAACATTATAAGAATATTTCGTCTAAATCATTTTTGCATAAAGTTTAAAGATAGCCTGTAATCTGTTAATATTTGAAAATGTACCTATACAACACCCTTAAGAATAATTCTAAAACTTTGGAAGTGTCAGGCCACATGCTGCCGCATTCTCCTAAAAAAATATCGACATGAAAATACTGCCACAAAAAACAGAAAATTCTCGCAAATATCCACTAATCGAAAATGCGGTCACACTTACCTGAGTTTACCTTATTCGAATAATTACAACAAAAATATGATTAGTAGGAAAATACCGCATTTTTTTTTTGTCAATTTGACATGTCAGTGATCGTTAAAAACCAGGGGGATCTTACTATTTAATTTTCATTTTAATAGTTATTCAATCTTCTTTAACGAAACTATTTTTAAACATCTTTCCGTCTTGTTGGTCTTACCCACATTTAATTATTTTCTAAGATTAATGTTTTACTGTGCGAGTTTTAAAGCACTACCCTATCAATGCCGTAGGTATTTCATCTTTGATAAAAGGGACATTCTCTAAAGTCGACCTAACTCATTGCATCATTTGTCAACGAAGATATCGTTCACAATTTGTTAAATACCACATCCATTATCTTATTTATCTTGTCGACTCTCGGTCAACGTCACCGTTCACCCCGGAGCCAAACGGGATCTCGTTCGCTTCATCCAGTCCCAAATTAATCTCCAACTCGTTCTCGGGCGACTTTTTCTCACCCGAGACGCGCCAGCGCTTAATTTAAATATAAATCTAGATAATTGATAAAACGCACACGGCACTAAGAAAAAGAGGTGGAGGACCGAGAGTGGATCTTTAAGATTGTACACGAGGAAGAGTTAAACTTACGCTAGCCGGCCGTGCTTGTGCTAAGCGGCGTCCATCCGTTCAGTGAAAGATCATTATCTTCGCCCCAGTAAGTATGTCATTAATCATTGGCGGAAGTCGGTAGTGGTGGTAGTACATGAGAGAGGGTTAGCCGGAGAAAGATACACTCTATCGTCTTCTCCTTGTCCGTTTCTTCCCTGATTAATAGGAGTAATTAGTTTGCCGTCTACAACTTTTCAAGCACTCCGTGTTGGGTGTATATTGTCGGGGCCTTAAATAGAGGAGTGAG
Source organism: Amphimallon solstitiale (assembly GCA_963170755.1). Classification (NCBI taxonomy): domain Eukaryota; kingdom Metazoa; phylum Arthropoda; class Insecta; order Coleoptera; family Scarabaeidae; genus Amphimallon; species Amphimallon solstitiale. The sequence continues at coordinate 34,089,198 of OY720681.1, read as the reverse complement.
ATCAGGATGTATGGGCGACTGAAGAAAAATTAAAAGTGAAGTCATTAGACTCGTTAATCTTCCTTTTCTTGTCGCTCCCCGTTGTCTTTTGAAGTATTACTCTTTTTCAAAATAGTCCGATGTCTGGATTATGTATGCATGTTTGGGAGAATAATTGTTATTTCAGGCAATCAACTGATTAACTTTGAACAAATATTTAGTCACAGAAAATAAAAAAAAGTTACATGCAGGGGCGGCCTAGCACCTCTGGCGACCCTCAGTAAATGTCTTTGGTCCCTTCCCCCACCTTACGTTAAAGCTACATAGTCCTAACGAAATAAGAACTAAAATGTTGGAATTTTTAAGTAATTTTCCTTCTGAACAAACATGCATACATTAATATAACATCAAAATTAAAGTAAATAAGAAATTTGCCATATACAGGGTGAGTCATCTCGGTGGGAAGGACGATTGTGATTTTATTAGGAAAGGGCCACCTTTAAAATTATTTTTTTTTATACAGAGGGGACCATAACTAGGTGCCTGACCATAGTTATAGTTCTTTAAATTGACTAGCCTGTATATTATGACACTTTTGTATTCCTCGTATAATTCTTAGTCAAAAAGTAATAAAACAGTATAGGCCTAAAATTTAAATTTTTCGACTTTAACATTTTTCGGAAAAATTCAATGTTTTTCTAAAATTATGTTTCTGAAAAACGACGTATTAGACAGACATCTGTCAAAGGTCCTAATCCAAGCATTTTTTTCAATTGCTAATTGTACATGCGTACAGCTGGATTAAAATTACATGAAATATTTTTGTCTAAAAGTCAATTTTTTCAAGTGGAACAAGATTCATTTTTGAATTGTTTACCTAAATTTTGCACCAAAAACATGTAGAACGTTATTACTTTAAAAGTGAGCTATTCTCATTTCTTCATACATATAATTTTTCCAACTGCATTTTTTTATTTGAAAACGGTATAGTAAGACATGATATTCGCTGCGAAATTAACCATAATTTAATAAGTTGCTTCTCAGTTGACAAGTATGATTTTATAATGAATTTTCTAAATATGAGCTTAGATATTATACTAACCTGTTATCTGCTTACGTGTTAGTATTAGTAATCAAATAATTTGCAATGATTCTAAACTAATCTCTTTAAACTAATTATGATTTGTACAATTTTTAGCTTTATTCACTCTAAATATAATTCTAAGTTGTACGATGGTTATTTGTACACACTGTATCGACTTTTAGGGGAATATAACTAAATCAGTGTCAGTTCATATAAAATTGTAAATTTTACGTGGGAAAATTATCTACTCTTACTGTAAAATTGGTTATGTTTACTTTAAACTAGCTCGTTTATTTTAATATTTATCAGACTCTATAATCGTTGTCAGGGCGTTCAGATTCTTTTGGTGTGAAGTATTACTTTCGCATAAATGAAAGACAGTATTAACGTGAAAAAAATAAATATATTGGATTCCAAAATACACAAATTAAAGCATCAAGGTTATAACCCAGGCAAATACAACAAATACATAAAAAAAAACTGTTATGGTGAACTACGTACTTCTATTGGAATAAAATCAAAATTGAACAAATAAAAAGGTATGTAGATAATTTTTACTATTGAAAATATTCTTTAGAAATACATAGTAAATACTAAGTTAATTCTTTTGAACTATTTACGAATAAATTAGAAAAACACTATTCAAATAAACAACTTATGATGAGATATTGTTATAGAATAACTCTAACAAAAAAGAAATAATTCTTATATTAAAATACATATAACTTAATTGGCCATTATTGTTTAAAATTCTGAATCTTTTTAATCGATTTTTAGATAAATTTTTGTACGTACTTTTCAGGTTTTAATATGTTGTTGTATTTTTATTTATAGATAAAGTTTGTCTGGTTTTCTCGTCTGGATTCTTCTATCCTGGTGTTCCTCTTCTTCTGGATACTTTTCTCATGGACCGCTATTTCTTAATGGACTGCTTATCCGCATACTTTTCGACGTTCTTTCCTTTTAACGTAGGTATTATTTTAATTTAACACTCTAAACACTATTATTCACTGTGCTGTATTTTCTTGTAGGTACGAATAACAATTTTATACAATGAATATTAATGAATTATATGAAAGAACTTTTGTAGAAATAAAGTAGTTGCACTTTATTTTTTATAATACACAATAATAAATACGTTACAACTTTATTACTGTAAAACATTCCCATAGTTATGTCACAAAATGAATACATTTTATAAAAGTTATTCGAAACGTCCACCGTTATTCCCAATGCTTAGATTGACACGTCTTCTCATATTATTGAACACATTGTGGAGTGTTGCCGATATGATATTTTGCAATTCTATTCTAATTGCCTCTTCAAGTTCATCGAGATTATGCGGTCTGTTCTGAAACACTATTTTTTAGATGGCCAAAGTAAGAAAAATCCACTGGGGTTAGATCAGGAGAATTAGCTAACCATCGATTTCGACTAATCTATCGGTCACTGGACATTTTTGTTGCCAACCCAGGACAGTTCAAAATGAACTCGGCGTTGTATAATCGTAATAATTGTTTGACGGGCATACACACCTGTATTTATACGAAAATTGATAGATATATTTTATTCACTATACAGGTCACGCCCGCAATATATATTATAAAATATGTAGAAATTGGTACAATAAACACATTTTAAAACGTAACACTTGATAAATTGATTATAATGTATGCAGAAACAGGAATTGTTACGTGAATTGATGAGAAAAAAAATTATTTCAACAGGTGTTCAAATGAATATTCATTCACTTCCAAACATTTTTGAACACGCTTCCGAAATGATAAATTGACATTAATAAGGGGTTGAGCGCCTATGTTTTTAAATATTTGTCGAATATTTTTCCGCATAACTTCTTTTGTGTTTACAGATATAGTGTATATTTGTTTTCTTTTGTAGCCCTATAAAGATAAATCTAATTTTGTGATATTTGAAGAACTGGCAGGCTAGTTAGTGAATACGACCTCCACAAACTAGTCACTTACCTGGAAACGTTTCATTTAAAATATTTCGTGCGGGCCTATCAACCTATTAACCTATCAAACAAAATGCCTCTCCATATATTTATACTCCACCTACACTGATTTTTTTATTTTTTAGTATTGTTTAGAGTATATTTTTTATTTTCCTTTGAATTCCGTTCTTAATAAATTTATATAATAATTTACTAAGAATTAATGTTTAATTAGAATTGTGCTTTTATTTTCTTACTGTGTTGTATTGTATTTCTGTTAAAAAGGACTTTATGGAAATAGTGTCCTGTGAATTCACAACTTTATTGAACTGGTAGTACTAGAGGTCGAATGCGCGTCATCCAGAGATGCGCAAAAGCATACCTTGTTTCCTTGTACCATGACTACGGCTACGATTGGGCGTTGTTGCCGGTGTACCTAGTAGGTATACATATATCCCATCCCCAATATGATTTTACACATGCGGTATGTATAAACTTTTGTGTTACGGTTTTTTGTGCTTTTAAAACATGTATTATTCAAATACTGATTTTAACTAACAGAATATGTAGAAATAAAACATCTATTATTTTAAATCGGAAAGACTCATTAATCATATATTAAAGGGAAATATCAAAGGGTAACGTTACAGAATAATTTTATTTACATTATTGATTCCAAACTTAAAAGGTTGAATGTGTATGTGTAATTATGAGTATGGTAAAAATATATCAGTTAAAGAAATGTCCTGAAGTTACAGTATGATAACCTGATAACCCGACTATCGAAAGGAAACAAAAACCAATTCAGAAGAATATAGATTCAAAACTTTAGTAGCTTTGGGCAATTAAATTATTGTTATGATAAAGAGTAAGCCTAAAATAGAAATTCTTCTGCCTTCGAATTTTATCTAAAATTAATATTTCCGATTTTATTTCTTTGTATATGCTCACAATACACTGTATATACATACAGGGTGAGTCAACTACGCGGGTAAGGCCGATTGTGCCTTTACGAGTAAAGATATTTCGAAGCGGTTTTCTTCTTGTGGTAGCTGTTCATTAGGGGCACATTTTAAAAATATATTGTATTATACAGAGTGTTCCATAACTTGGTGGCTAACCATAGCTATAGTTTTTTAAATGGAACACCCTATATATTATTGCATTTTTGAATTCCCCATGTAATTTTTAGTCAAAAAGTTATAAGATAGTATAGGCCTAAAGTGTAAAGTTTTTGACTTATTCCCATTTTTATGAAAAATTCAATGTTTGTATAAAATTATATTTCTCGAAAACGACGTATTAGATGAACAAAACTTTTTGTAATATTGTTTACAATAAGAGGTCCTAATAGAAGCGTGTTTTATTTTTTGACAGTTACTAACTGCATGTGCAGGAAACTGGATAACACGTTTTTGTATAAAAGTCATTTTTATTAAATGGAACACCCTGTATATCAGTTCATTTTTGAATTGTTTATTAAATTTCGTGTCAGAAACATGTAAGACGTTAATACAGTAAAAGTGACTATTACAGAGTTATTGTCTCTTTTTGATACAATTTTGTCAGTACTATACTGTATTAATTAAAACCTCAAAACTGACAAAATTATATCAAAAAGAGACAATAGCTCAGTAATAGTCGCTTTTATAGTATTAACGTCCTACATGTTTTTGATGTGAAATTTAATAAGAAATTCAAAAATGAACTGATATACAGGCTGTTCCATTTAAAAAAATTGACTTTTATACAAAAACGTATCATCTAATTTTAATCCAGTTTCCTGCACATGCAGTTAGTAACTGTAAAAAAATAAAACATGCTTCTATTAGGACCTGTTATTGTAAACAATATTACAAAGAAATTTGTCCATCTAATACGTCGTTTTCGAGAAATATAACTTTATACAAACATTGAATTTTTCATAAAAATGGGAATAAGTCAAAAACTTTATACTTTAGGCCTATACTATCTTATAACTTTTTGACTAAAAATTATACGGGGAATTCAAAAATGCAATAATATATAGGGTGTTCCATTTAAAAAACTATAACTATGGTTAGCCACCAAGTTATGGAACACTCTGTATAATACAAAATATTTTTAAAATGTGCCCTAATGAACAGCTACCACAAGAAAAAAAACCGCTTCGAAATATCTTTACTCGTAAAGGCATAATCGGCCTTACCCGCGTAGTTGACTCACCCTGTATATTTTCAAAAATTGCTGGGCATACATTGTTGAATATATCTGCATTTACTCACAAGTTTAGAATATAAATTAGTATATTACTTTACAACATCGTCAGAAAATGATGCATGTTTAATGGAGGGCGAAAAGAATATAAAAGAAGAAGGTAAGAAGAGAGGAGATAGAGGGCGCTCCCTCACATAAATAAAGTCGAAATTAAAAGAGGAAACAGGCGAGCCACAATTTCGCGCGACCCGCTAGTTATAAAATATTGGGGTAATGTACGAGTTCCTTATAATAAAATGGATGGTGTGTACCTCGTAAAACTGTAATAAAATATACGACGCAATAAAGCGTTCACTCCGTGGTGCTATAATTGCACTTAATGAATATTTATCGGCATCTCTACGGCATGTTGTGTGTTACATTATGCCAAGAGCGAAGAGAGAAAGAGAGACCGAGTGCCCCGGTGTTCATGAGCAGAGGCCATAAAGAGTTTCGCGTTGTATATCTAGCACACTACAGTTCAGTTCGGAGAGTTACTGATGGGGGCCTCAATGTGAAAGAGAAAAACGAAGAGGCGTATTCGATGGCAGCATGGCGGGCCCATCAGTGCGAGAATCGGCCTACACACATACAACTAACTCATCTGCATTCAGGGCTCGCTAACCTCTTGCCATTTACAGACTGCCGTTGCAGTTATATCGGACGTTAAATTATTACCTCACTTTTCCCGGAGTAATAAATGATTTAGGTGGCAACGTGAACGTGCATAAACACGGCGGGATAGGAACTCGGGGTGTCTGTACGATAACGAATGGTTTCCGGGGTGTCGTTAGATGGGGGAGGAAATGTGTTTTGTTTGCGCGACCACCCTGAAGAGGAGGCGTCGAAACGTTCGAAACGTCGTGCACTCCTCAATAACGCACGAGTGACGACGCTCGTTTGTCAGTATTCGCATTGTCGTGGAGAAAAATAAGCGGCCATTTGTTAAGGTAGATTTTGCCTCTCTATCGGCGAGGGAGAGTTTTTCCGAGATTGGGTTTCAGCTCTCCGCCACTTTTTCTATGTGCGTTCTCAAGAACCAATTGATATGATATTTTTATGATAAAAGCACCAATACACATAAATATATGTCATATATTGCGCTTGGTTTGTTTATTTATTTTACAAACATTATATTTTTCATTTTCTAATATATGTTTCCATTTATTTGAAATCATCATCATGTTTATGAAATGCTTTTTATGTCAAGTAGTAACTTATAGTATATAAATATAAAAAAAAATTATATAATATTCGTATTAATTATTTTAAATAATATCTTTACAGTGATCCAAATATTTAAAAATTCACTCTTAAATCAAATGAATTATTGATATAGGTACTAAAGAAAAAAATGAGGTGTGGCCACCACACGACTTTCTTATACGTATGAGCGTTTCAAATTATAGAATTTTAAGAATATTTTATACAAAAATTATTCAAAATCCTATTCTAAGTACTTCTATTCTCTTAATAACCCTCTATAGCATGCATACTTTGCAAGGTATTATCAAAAAAGTGCTCCTCGCTAAGAGTAAAAGTGCTACTTCCGGTCCGAATTTTGAAAATTCAAATATACAAAAAATATTGCAAATCCAGTTCTAAATACTTTTGTACTCTTGATAAATATATATACAATGCATAACTTACGACATATTTGCAAAAAATCGCTATTCGATAAGAGTAAAAGTGGTACTTCTGGTCTGAATTTTGAAATTTTTTTTATACAAAAGATATTGAAAATTAAGTTGTAAATACTTTTATATTCGTAACGTACCTGTCTAAAAAGCATGACTTGCGAAACATTTGCAAAAAACTGATTTTTGATAAGAGTAAAAGACCTACTTCCGGTATCAATTTCGAAAAACTTTATTAAAACAATTTTTCTCGAATTTAATTTTGAGTACATTTGAATTCTTTATAAATTTGTTTAAACTTAGTAATTGACGAAATATTTGCAAAATTCGATTTTTTCACTGAAGTAAACTACTACTTCCGGTCTGCCGATTTTGCTCAAAATCTAATCAGTTCTCAAGAGGGAGATTATATTCGTAAATACAAGATTTGGAATTGATATCTACAGCGGTTTGACCGCTATCGTGGTCACACACAGACAAACAGACACACACACAGACACACAGACACACAGACATGTTTTAAACACCACTTTTTTGGTATCAGGGGACCTCAAAACGTGGACATCTGCAAAAATCTCGAGGTCGAAAATTTTCATCATCACAATACTTCCTTATACTACGTATAAGAGAGTAAAAGTAAACTCCTTAGTTAGGTTTATATAGGTTTTTACTTTCTTATACGTAGTATAAGGAAGTATTGTGATGACGAAAATTTTCGACCTCGAGATTTTTGCAGATGTCCACGTTTTGAGGTCCCCTGATACCAAAAAAGTGGTTTTTAAAAAATGTCTGTGTCTGTCTGTCTGTCTGTCTGTCTGTCTGTCTGTCTGTGACCACGATAGCGGTCAAACCGCTGGACATATCAATTCCAAATTTTGTATTTACGAATATAATCTCCCTCTTGAGAACTGATTAGATTTTGAGCAAAATCGGCAGACCGGAAGTAGTAGTTTACTTCAGTGAAAAAATTGAAATTTGCAAATCTTTCGTCAATTACTAAGTTTAGACTAATTTATAAAGAATTCATAAGTATTTAGAACTTAATTTCCAATATCTTTTATATAAAAAAAATTTCAAAATTCGAACCGGAAGTATCACTTTTACTCTTACCGAATAACGATTTTTTGCAAATATGTCGTAAATTATGCATTCTATATACATTTATGAAGAGTACAAAAGTATTTAGAGTTAGATTTGGAATATTTTTTGTATAAATGAAATTTCAAAATTCGGACCGGAAGTAACGCTTTCATACGTATAAGAAAGTCGTGTGGTGGCCACACCTCATTTTTTTAGTGTTATGTTCAGTCAACATATTTACAAACAAATTTTATGTAAAACAGAACACAGCACAAATACATTAAACGCTACCAATGTAATTCAATGGAAATTTAAAGAGAAATGTTGCAGAAACGAATATTTAACAAAAATCCATTAAATGAAAATTTTAAGAAGCATAAATTGGCAATGACAATCTGTATCGTAACCATGTGCTTCCATTTGGAGAGTTGTCAATATAAAATTAATTAACAGTCAATTATGGCATGTGTTTAAAAAAACACATAATTACAGTAAGTAAGTATTTGCAATAAACTCAATAGATATCAGATAAACAAAAGGAAGAAGAAAAATGGCATTTGCCCAAAATACACATTTATACACTTACATTTAACACCATAACTGCAAGTAATGCTTTGATTATAATTTCAATTTAAAAATAAAACTCGAGATTTTTGCAGATGTCCACGTTTTGAGGTCCCCTGATACCGAAAAAGTGGTTTTTAAAAAATGTCTGTCTGTCTGTCTGTCTGTCTGTCTGTGTGTCTGTGCCCACGATAGCGGTCAAACCGCTGTAGATATCTATTCCAAATTTTGTATTTACGTGTATAATCTCCCTCTTGAGATCTGATTAGTTTTTTAGTGAAATCGGTGGACCGGAAGTAGCAGTTTACTTCAGCGAAAAAATCGAATTATGTAAATATTTCGTCAATTACTAAGTTTAAACAAATTTATAAAGAATTGAAATGTACTCAAAATTAAATTTGAGACAAATTTTCTTAAAAAAGTTTTTCGAAATTCCAACCGGAAGTAGGTCTTTTACTCTTATCGAAAATCAGTTTTTTGCGAATATCTCGCAAGTCATGCTTTCTAGGCAGGTGCATTACTAGAATAAAAGTATTTAAATGATAATTTTAAATATCTTTTGTATAAAAAAAATTTCAAAATTCGGCCCGGAAGTATCACTTTTACTCTTACCGAATAGCGATTTTTTGCAAATCTGACGTAAATTATGAATTCTATATATATTTATTAAGAGTACAAACGTATTTAGAGTTGGATTTACAATATTTTTTGTATACTTGAAATTTCAAAATTCGGACCGGAAGTATCACTTTTACTCTTAGAGAGTAGCACTTTTTTTCGAATATCTTGCAAAGTATGCATTCTATACCGATTTATTAAGAGAATGAAAGTACTTAGAATAGGATATTGAATAATTTTTGTATAAAGAAAATCTTAAAATTGTATAGTTTGAAACGCTCATATGTATAAGAAAGTCGTGTGGTGGTCACGCCTCATTTTTTCTATTAAATTTATGTTTCCGAAAGTGGGAAAAACAAAATTATTATTCAAGGGGATCGTGAATCAACAAAATCCACTAACAATAATGTTAAACAATCTCAAGTCTATGAATGAAAATTTAACAATAGCATTATATAATAGTAATATAATAACATTAAACGATCAAAGGAAACCTTTTGACGAGTACCCTGTAACTACTGACGTAAAAGTACGAGAAATAGATGAAAAATTAATTAAGTTGCAAAGTACTTCTATAAAATCCACAGATTATTCTCTACATAATCAAGGAAGTAATCAAAATATAAACAATTCTATTTTAAAAGAATTAATTGTCAAGTATAATGTTAGGTCCAATAATATTGTAGAATTTATAAAAACAATTAAAAAAGTGACCGGCCAACAAACAAATCCATCATACATAACCAATATTATACGATTATCTTTAGAAGGAAATGTTCGGGAATAGTTTAATATTATTGATGGTTTGTTTGCATCATTTCAATAATTTGAGTGTCTCTTTTTGACCCGTAACCACAGACGTGCAAACGACGTCACGTCGGCACAGACGTGTGATTCTTAATGACCCCTCTAAAGAACGTAAAAAATCAAAATATTTGCATCTGTAACAAGATAAGATGAGTACTAAATGTTTAGTATCTACTCGTTTTAACAGATTTATACTATAACAAATTGTTCGTAAAAACAGATTTATTTAGAACGATCTTTTGACATAGTGCCATTTTATTGAATCCACACAGAAAACTTGTACAAAAAATTCTACTATTGTAACATATAATTAGTAAATATAAACCTAAATAGACATAAGAAACAGGCACTGCTATGAAATGAAGTTAAAATAAGAAAAACCGCAGTCGGTTATCTCGTCATATTTCTTAAGCAGCTCAGTCTATACATATTCTCATTGTGCATTTCATACAGATGGATATTTACAATGTAAATAATATTTGCTACAAGAGGCATCTGGTTCCTCATGCTGTAGTTCCTCATCGGCTTCTATTTCAGACTCGGTGTCATCATCACTTGGAACATAATCAGCATTGGATTCTAAGTCGCTATCGCCAGAACTATCGTCTTCTAGCCATTTCATCAATATCTCTTTGTAATCCTTATCTCCATAATATCTTACCCTCTTGAGGGCCCAGTCTCATCGTCCGTACTCATTGTTTTAACCTAGATGAAACAGAAATCAATTTGATGCTAAAACGAGAATTATTTTTTATATACAGACCTGACTTCTTTTTGACTGCTACAAATTTTTAACACGCAGTAAAAGGATGACTAGTAACATAAACGACACACTTTTTACTGAGAACTGGGAAAGTACTAAAACGTAGAGGCATATATATAAGAGGAGTGGGCAATTATCATAATAATATATTGACCACATGGACGGAGTCAATTTGACTCCTTGACTGTGGTTACGGGCTAAATAAGTTTTGGTCTAAATCTATTCAATCTAATAATTCTAAAACTAGGTATTTCTCAGGAAAAATATTTCACACAGAAGTATTTTGTAGGCCAGCATTTAGTGGCAAAAACGGAAAGGAAGACAATCAAATTCTATTCGAGATATTTTGGCTATGATGTTATTCAGTATAGATTTACGCAGAAAATAGGAACGTATTCAGAATTTTGGAATATCTTTCGAGAATTTGATCAATTTGACAGCTATTAATCTGTTTTTGAACAGAAAGCGGAACCTGATTTAGATGCTAACTGAAGAATAGAATTGGATAAAAAGCGAATTGAAATAGATACATTGCAGACCGAAACAAAATATATGTTTTATTGTGTAATATTCTTTTTATGTGAGACTCCATAATGGCATCAAATTTACCGGTAAAATTTCTATTAAGCATGATTTGATTTTAGTGTTCATTCCAGGCCAAGTTGACAGATCGTCAAGTTAGCTTAAAAAAGTTAATGTTAATGCTTCACATGGGATACTAGTTTGTGGTACAGGGGCATTAAAAGCATTACCATATTCTGTTCTAACGGACTGAGCTTTTTGAAATGCATATAATTTTTTTGACTTGCTCAAATTTTCATTTGCGTAGGTACTTGACTTGGGATGATTATCGTAAATGTTTTTTTCAGTTTTTCACGTATGTCAAAATCTCTTGAAGTGGAAGTACCACTGTATGATTTTAACTTTTTTGAAAACATTACTGAATTACTGTATTATATAAATTTAAAGCAAAACTTAATTATAGAAGCATATTATTTATATATTTAAAGATATTACATATGTTTCAGATGTTGTCTTGCGAAACTTTACATTCCTCTGAAGTTCAGAAAGCTGTCAGTACTTTCTATTATTATTATTTGAAAATCGACACACCATCCCAGACCTAGACGAAAAAATGCGGGAGACGTCGACCGCAGACGCGCGTGTGTGCGAAATTCTGCGTCTAGATGAAAACATTTTCAATTCTTATCTGGTTTCTTAAGAAATGATTTTAATTTAGTTGTTAATGCTGCAAAAAAACCTTCTTTATTGCCCGTTACTGATTTGCCGTTAATGAGACCTGCTGCAGCGCCCTTTACACCATGCGCCTCCCTGAGAAGCTTACCTCCATTCTTCCCTTCTGTGTGTCCTTTCTATGAACTCTTTAGTTTCTATTTTGTGATTCCGTGCCATTGTGTCGATACTTGTTTGATTTATGTAGGCTGCCCAATAAGTCTGATTTTATCTGCTTTTATTTCTGATTCTTTTGTAGTCTTCATTTCTAACTTTCTTATAATCTCCATACTCATTCTCCATACGTCTTCCTCTAAATTTCAAATACACCTTTGCTTTTGCTGGCTTGTCTTTTATTTCTTCACATTGCATCGGTTTATATGCCTTCGCTAGCAAGTCAAATTTGTTCTTCGCTTACCGACTGCTTCATTTGCTGCTTCAAGTATATTAGATTCAATTATTTGTCAGCTTATTTTGACATTGTCCTCTTATTAGTGCTGCTATCGTCTGCCTTAAATTTTAAACTTGTTTCATACAATGTTCTTACACTATCGTTTTCTAAGGATTTTACTTTTAATTTATCATAGTAGATCGGCTTTCTGAGCCATTATCCCCAGCACCCCAGAGTTCTCGCATCAGTTATTGTGATGGTTGTATTATTTTCTATTGATTATGATGTAGTCGATTGTTCATTGATTACATCATATCCAAATTATCCAATACAAAGCAAACTGTAAAATAAAGTTTTCCAATTCATAAAGTAAATTGAACATTTTGAATTTTATCCTTAAACTATACTGTAATTGGACCACAGATATTTTATAAATTATTTGTATAAGAGCACAATTTCATTTTGTATCCAGTACACGCTCTATATATTCAAGAAGAAAACATTATGATCATACAATGGCGACTATAAACAAACTCGTGACTTAACTTTCGGAGAAGATGGTATCCCCTATCTTCTATCCTCTTCCGTTTCATTTTTATTCTCATAAAAAGAAATAGAAAGTATACAAAGACATTGTAACTTTTGACCTTACACCAAGGCATATGTAGCGAGTACAGAGCAGTTTAATGTACTAAGAGATTAGTACCAAGACATAGGAGGAACACACACACTGGGATTGTTGTTACAATGACAACAAGTTGAGAGAACAACAGTCGCGGAGAAGTTGGAAATTTAGTGAAACAATAATGGTCTCAACGGGAGGCGATTGTATGCTAACGGTAGCTAATGGGATGTACGTAAAGAAACGGTAGCTGGTAGACCAGTGACAATATTGCTTGTACCACTCGTAAGCAGGTGCGAAGTGGCCAGAGGCGGTGACACATTCCTTGTGTTGTTCCGTTACGCTTTAAGAGTCTTCGGTCTCGCCTTTGAATACATGAATACATACACACATACATACATATGTAACACCGAGAAACGAGAAAAGGACAACTGACTCGGCGACTGGTGATCGTGGAATGTTATTGGTGAAAAAGAAATGGAAACAAATTTCTTTCCGGTTGAGTTATTTCCATTCATATTAACGTTGACATTTGTGCTTCAAAATATTTTGTCTTGTGTCAGTGTAACTCTAAGGTTACAGCAGAGATAAATCTATACCAATAATAATGCATAATAAGAATTATTTTCACAGTATTACATTAAAACACAAACTTTTAATAGTGCTTTTTATCTAAAATATTATTGTTGTATATGCAACTTTCTATGTGTCATTGTTTTTCTATTATATTGTTCCAATTCCATTGCATGCTGTGCTGTTTTTATTTTTACCTGTGTTATGCACTATCGAATGCTATTGTAACGAAATAAGCCCACAAAAGGAGCAGACCTCCGGGCGACGACAAAAGAAAAGTAAACATGGGCGCGACGCACCGTAAATAAGTCATAAATCAACTGTACTCATATACTGCGTCAGCGACAGCAAGTCTGGAATATGGTAGAAGAGAGCCAGAATTTGCTAGACCTTTTGTCTGCATATATAAATGCCGCCGGTGGGATAAGAAATTCATTGAATAAGAGTCGCGCGCGGTAATTACTGAACAGTTAAAATAAACATAATTAATGTGAATAGTGCAGTTTTATTATAGTTCACAAAATACATAAATATTACAGACATAAATAGTAGTGATAGAAATAAATACGTGTGTTAATTTATTTGTAGTAGTTTTAAGTGTGTAAATATACAGACTGTTTCAAAATATTTGCACGAGTTGTTTATTTCGACCCCGAAAACGCTACACTATCAACAGTCACTATTAACTATTCTCTGTACGTTTATTCAGATTATTATCAATAATATATGTGACTGAAGATTAAAATGTAGTGCCTAATTATAGAGTTAAAACAAAGTGAAATCTTTTTCGAGTACATAAAGAAAAGTGAAAAAAGAAACGTACATCGTCTATACTTCATGAATATTAAATGTTTATGTATTATGGATTTTCCAAGAATATCATCACAAAATGTATGTTTGGCTTAAGTATTATACACATACAATAATTAACTGTCCAAAAGACACCTGCCGCCAGTTTATTTTATTGGAGTTTTAATTCTAAAACCATCAACAATTGTATTTTAAATGTGAAAATTAATTATTGAACTACTAGATTGAGTATTTAAATACCTAGTTAATCATGTATGTGTTAGCACATCAAAGATATTTCCCATTCGTCCGACTTATTATAATCGAGGAGTTTTTACTAAAAACTGCACTTGAAGAAAAATTACTTTTTTTGAGGAATATCAGCAGTAATATTAGAAATACCTTAAATACTTTAAATTCTGGTGTAATTAGAGGATTGTTTAAAGCCTGCTGAAATATGCCTCACTGCAAGCAAGTATTGCAACATGGGTAACCAAATTTGATATTAAATTTGGACTTAAATATGCTGCATGACATGGAAAGTGCAACACCAAGAATGGGTGCGAATTTTTTGACCAAACTTGGTAGAAACATATAACTAGTCAAAAGCAATAATTGATTAAAATTTTGTTGCGATAGATCGAGTGGTCATGACACATCTGACACTTCATTCAGTTTTCGCTGACATTAATGTGTGGTGTATTAATTGTTTGTTTGAAATTAATTTCAACGGTTTTGTCTTATTATACCTTTGTTTAACGTGTTTAAAGAGTTTTATTATGCCTAGAGTGCGGCAACGTGGAAATTATCGCCAATTAAGCGAATTCGACAGAGGTCGAATTGTTGGTTTTCGAGAAGGTGGTTTTTCATACAGGGAAATTGCAAATCGCCTTAACCGGAACCAATCCACCATTATGCGCTGTTATCAATCATGGACTAGGGAAGGTCAGGAAAGACGCCAAAGAGGAACCGGAGGCCGAAGAAGAACTAATGAGATACAGGACCGCCGCCTTCGCTTAATGGCACTAAGAGACAGGTTTTCCAGTACCAGATCAATTGCTGACGTGTGGTTAGGTAATATTGGTCGTCCTGTAACCCTTCGAACCGTTTATCGTCGAATTAGGGGTTTCGGCTTACAATCTTATAGTCCACATCTTGTGTTACCACTTACGGCTCAACACCGACAGCAACGTTTGGAGCGGTGTAGATTGCGACTGCACTGGAACGTGGAGTGGCACAGGGTGGTATTCAGTGATGAATCTCGATTTTGTCTAGGGATGCATGATGGCCGTATGAGGGTCAGACGAAGACGTGGGGAACGTCGTGATATTCAGTTTTCCGTTGAAAGGCATATGCATCGAGCAGTGGGTGTTATGGTATGGGGTGCTATAGCATATGGGAGTAGGTCTCAATTGGTGTTCATCCAAACCACCATGAACGCCCTGCGTTACATTGATGAGGTGGTAGAACCCCATATTCTACCATATCTTCAAACGCTCGAAGACCCACTTTTCCAGCAGGATAATGCCCCTCCCCACGTAGCGAGAATTTCTATAAATCGCTTGGAAGAGACTCATGTCAATATCTTGCCATGGCCACCCAAATCCCCCGACCTCTCGCCAATAGAACATGTGTGGGACATTATGGGACGAAAATTTATGAATTTAGCCAATCCCCCGCAGACACTAATAGCTCTCCGGCATGAATTACAGGTTGCTTGGGACACCATACCCCAATAGGATATCGACCACCTAGTCGAATCAATGCCACGAAGAGTGAGGGAGTGTGACACTAATACGGGCGGTTCAACACATTATTAATAAAAATTATGTTAAATTGTGTTAGTCTTTTGTTTTTTTTCTTTGAAATTTTAATCAATTATTGCCTTTGACTAGTTATACGTTTCTACCAAGTTTGGTCAAAAAATCCGCACCCCTTCTTGGTGTTGCAGTTTCCATGTCATACAGTATACAGACCAGTAGATTTTGTATGGAATATTTATAAAGAATTCTATTACAAATAAGTGATGGATTACTTTAAAACTTCTGATGGAAAATAATATTGGTTTGGGCTACAACGTTGTAATTAATACGTGCATAGTACTCGTAAAAAGAGCAGATGTCCTGGACTTGTGTGGGTTTTACAAAAAATAAAATTTCAGATATGCGGCTTTTACAGAATGTGTGTCGGCAATTAAATTAAGCGTTAAATAAATGTCTCCGCAGCCTTTAATTTTCGAATATCAGGTCCGATAAATATCCCTTCTTTGCTTTTCGACTATCCCACAGGCATAAAAAACAGCAAAATTTGGTGAATCCAGATTTTGTCCCAATCAAAAGACCAATCACCTATTGGAATAGTATGTAATTCCTTGGTTTGTATTGCAATATATGTCTCCGCGGCCTTTAATTTTCGAATATCAGGTCCGACAAATATCCCTTCTTTGCTTTTCGACTATCCCACAGGCACAAAAAAACAGCAAAATTTGGTGAATCCAGATTTCGTCCCAATCAAAAGACCAATCACCTATAGGAATAATATGTAATTCCTTGGTTTGTATTGCATTGACAAACAAAATGGGTAGTTTTCCATTTCCATTGTATAGCAGAGCAGCCTTCAACCTATACTTTGAGCGATCAATAAACAAACGCCATTCATTTCAATCGTATGGTGAATTTATAACATAAATAAACCGTTGATGTCATCGCAGAAACACCTGATAGAAGCATTTGATTTCTGTTTCTTTATATTGTAACTTACGTTCAATTGTCAAGATCATTTTACTTCTGCAACCGTGATGCAAGTAACTCTACTTTTTATTGTGATAAATTTAAATCACGTATCAAACCACTCAGTTCACTTTGCGAAATTAAATGCTTTTTTTTTTCAGATGAAGTTGCTTCCGATGCTCTTCAGTAATAAAATCGAAGTTCCCCAGGCATTTGCACTTATACCTAGACAAACTGGCAATAGATCATTGCTCGTACGTGGAACTGACTTGGATAATGCTGATAATAGGTCAAGATATTTATATTGTTATAAAATACCTCTTTAAAAAGTATTGTTACCTCAAGAAATATATACGAATATGACCGAGGTCTTTGGAGGTCTGCCCCTCATACCAAATAATTAAAAAATTAGTCACGTGATTTTAAACTGAGAAGAGAGACCTACAAACATGCACCAAGAGCTAGTCCTCCCAAAACTGTGGGTACCGAAGACAATATTGATTTGGTTCATGATATGGTACTAAATGAAGAAGAATTAGCGTTAGGTTTATAGCGGAGACATGTGGCTTATCAAGTGGAAGTTTTGAAAAAATATTGGACGATGAATTGTGTTTCATAAAAGTGTCTGCACTGTGAGTACCAAAAATGTTAACAGCAGATCAAAAGCGCATTCGTCAACTGACCGCGGTGAGGAATTTGGCGATAATTAACACAGATCCAAATGATTTTCTGAAAAAATTCGTTACAGTAGATGAAACTTCGGTTCATCACTTTTAACTGCTGGAAAAATCATGGCCGCATTTTCTTGGAATTTTCAGGGGGTTATTTTACCAGACCAAGGCCATCAAAGAGGAACGAAGAAGGAAATTGAGACGAGAAGTGCTGTTTCACCAAGACAACGATCCGGCCTACAAGAGCTGTGTTTTAATGGCTGCCATTCATAATGCTGGTATTAGAATTTTTGAACAACTCTAACATTCTTCCAATCTGGCTCCTAGTGACAAACATCTATTCCCAAAATTAAAAGAACGTCTTCGAGGAAACCATTTTTCAGACGATGAAGAAGTGATGACGGCGGTAAATGAGCGGATAAACAAAGTAGATAATATTTTTCTAACGGAATGTTGGCACTTTAAACTCGATACATAAAATTTGTTAATATTTCTGGGGATTATGTTGAGAAATAATTGTTTCGTTCTTCTCAGTTGTTTGCGTCTATGTTAGGGACAATAACTGGTAAACTCCCCTCGCATAAAGACGACATTCATCACACGAAACTAGCCATAATCTACATGATTTTTCGGTTCTCTCCACAGCATTGGCAATGAACATGAAAGACATACATTTTCACAGAGTGATCACTGGTACAGCATTGTGCTGCATGCGATACAAAACAATTTCGGCGCTCAAGGCTTGTGAGCGTTTGCTACAAAGGAACCATAGCAAGAAATGCAAATAAGTATTTCTGAGCTTATTTGTCATTACTTTGCTGCAGTGTAACAAACATATTTTGAATCGAATTTTCAACGCGGTCTCTGCATTTTCACACACAAAAAAAAACCGAATCGAATACAACTGAAATGATCTTTCTAGCGACGTCATCATGTGATAGTTGATATCGCAGCTTAATTGCCAACATTTGAGCACTTGAAAAGAAGAACCAATGTTGACACACGGATTCAAGATTCGCATTCAGTGCATCAAATGACGTGACGTTCAGAATGGCTATCATCTGCTCGGATCCAAACGTTGATCGGAATTTGTAAACTTGTGTAATTAAAATTCAGAGTTCAGGAAAATTAGAATAACACTTGTTTATAATAGTGACTAGTGTTACCTCCCATAAAGGTACATTAAATAACCTGCCTTTGAAAGTTATGCATGTACGAGGTAGGCGCCATATACAAAGAAGAAACTTGGAACAATATAAGAGTTTTTATTTTTCAATGTAATCTCCCCTAACTTCTATACATTTATTACAACAATTAATTAATAATTCGATACCCTTGTAAAAATAATCTGAAGTTTTTACGTCAAAATGTTCTATAACAGCTGCTTGCAACTCACTGTCGTCCTTAAAACTACGTCCCCTAAGGTCTTTTTTTAAATTAGAAAACAAACAAAAATAACAAGAAGCCATATCCGGACTATAAGGTGGATGTTCCAATTCTTGAAAGCCGCATTCGCGTATGGCAGCTTGTGAAATGGCGGCAGTATGGACGGGAGCATTGTCGTGCAATAATCGCACACCTTTTGTCAATTTCCACGGCGTTTTGCACGAATACTGTACCTTAATTTATGCAATAAAGACGCATAATATACTTGTATTGCGTTCTTTAAAGTGAATTAGCAAAATGCCCTCACAATCCCAGAATATTGTGACCATCAGCTTTTTGGTTGATTGAACGACTTTCGCCTTTCTGGGACGAGGTTCATCAAGTCGCCGCCATTACATGGACTCCCTTTTCGATAGAGGATCGTAAAACAGAACCATTGTTTTATCCCCTGTGACAATGGACTCCAAAATCGATTTTGGGTCGTCTCCACACATGTTTAAAAACGAATGCGCACATTCGACTCGAAGTTCAGGTTGGAGAGCAGAAAGAAGTCACGGTACCCATTTAGCACTAATTTTGTTCACACCCAAATGGTCATGGAGACTTCGGCGAACACTTGTTTCGGAAATGTTTGTTATCACTGCTAATTCCATCACTTTCAAACGGCGATCTTCTAGCACTAAATGTTCAATAGTTGAAATTTGTTGAGACGTTATCACTTCAATTGGTGGACCCAGCCGATCAGCATCTTCCACGGATTCTTGTCCCAAACGAAAACATTTTGTCTACTTTTATACAGTTGAACACGAAGGAGATGAATCACCGTAAACGCCGTCTAGACGTTGCTTAATGTGATATGCCCTTCTTTTGTTAAAAATGTAATGACCGCGCGGTACTCAATTTTCGTTACTTCAGACATTTTTGTGCGCCTGTCACGTTGGTTTGCTGGTTACTAAAAACTGCTAGGCTTCGAACCGTCATATTTATAGTGTACACCTCGCGTATGTGCACGCACGACGTGAAGGAGTTTGAGCCTGTCAGGCCGATAATTTATGGCGCCTACCTCGTAGCTCAATTACATTTTATTACTTCGTTGAAGAATCATTTTGGAAAAATATTAATCGTAAGCAGTTGTCTAATAATCTCTTATTTGTATATTTCATCTCGGATGCCTCACTCTTTTGCAATACTTACCATTCTTGAAACTATATTGCCACGGTTTATCGAGACATCGACGACTTTCAGCCTATTTTGTTTGGGTGACCTTTCAAAAGTACGTTACATTAAAATTTTATTTGTATATAGATTTAAGTGGCAAAACAATCTACGGCATCAATAACTTGGAAGTACGCTCCGTACTTTTTTAAATCAAGAGGATTTAACACTACACTATACCTTGAGCCTACCATATTTTTTCTTAAAAATGGAGTGATTTTTAAATGATTATGAAATATATAATTAATCTTAAAACAGATTAAGCAATTTTTAGCGCATACTGACCAGACATTAGGTCATCATCACTGCTTTCTAAGGTTTTCAACATACAGTATTTTGATTAGATTAAATATAAAAAAAAATGTCGAAAAAGTCAGACTAATTGGAACGAAGGATAAAAGGTTCATCGTCTTTCCTTCACTTAATAACTTTTCCTCAACGTATGTAACGTAATTAAACATAGAAAGGATCACACGTTGTGACACTCTTCGTCGCAGATACACCTACCACACAGTGGAAAATTATCCACCCGTGGTGTACACGGCTGAGAATACATCAATCAACAGCTCCTACCATAAAGAATGTTGTGCAGTTGCTTTTCTGTATCGTTAATGGGTTTTTCGTGTGTGCTTGTGTTTTAAAGCCATAACTCAGTTAGCATCGCGACGCCTGGAAACATCGGTTTGATCTGCGGCGACAGCTGCACCGTACCATGACTACATCCGTAAGGTTATATTTATATGTATATTTTGCTCGAGCGAGTTGACTGGGAAATAGTCGTACAAAACAGAGGCGCGCTTACATGTTGGAAATGTTGAACGGCAAATAATATATTTTAAAGGAATGCTAACATACATTTATATATAGACTCTTAACAAACGGTTTGCTAATGGAATACAATCATTTATGTTGAGCGACTATAAATATTGAAATAACCTTAAATGGAATACAAGGAGATAGAGTTGGAAACATGCATTAGGACAATCTTCTCTATATAATTATTATGCAGTTAATAAGCTCTCTGCTATATCTTGCTACGTAAAACAAAGTTAATGTATATTCCGGGATAGTGTTAGGTTTAATTTGTTATTTTTTGTACTTAAGAATATACGAGGGAGCGTTTTTAAATCGACGAAATGGAGGGATTGTCTTTCGTGTCGTAATATATTCAGTGACTTATTATTAGTATCAATATTATGTTTTAACACGATCTCACCAGTAGTCTAAACTATAGTTGACCAAGCAGTTTAATCGGGAAGAACGTGGAGAAAATCGAGTATGGCGCCGTTATGAAGTTCCTTACGAAACAAGGAAAGTCCATTGCTCGGGAAACTATGGCTTTTAACAGTCGCTTTAAACTATAGTCGCCCAAGCAATTTAATCGGGAAGAATGTGTGAAATATGGAGAAAATCGAGTATCGCGCCGTTGTGAAGTTGCTTACGAAACAAGGAAAGTCCATTGCTCGAGAAACTATAGTTTTTCACAGTCGCTTTAAACTATAGTTGACCAAGCAATTTAATCGAGGAGAACGTGTGAAATATGGAGAAAATCGAGTATCGCGCCGTTATGAAGTTCCTTACGAAACAAGGAAAGGCCATTGCTTGGGAAATTATGGTTTTTAATAGTCACTTTAAACTATAGTTGACCAATCAATTTAATCGGGAAGAACGTGTGAAATATGGAGAACATTGAGTATCGCGCCGTTATAAAGTTCCTTACGAAACAAGGAAAGTCCATTGCTCGGGAAACTATGGGTTTTAACAGTCGCTTTAAACTATAGTTGACCAAGTAATTTAATCGGGAAGAACGTGTGAAATATGAAGAAAATCGAGTATCGCACAGTTATGGAGTTCCTTACGAAACAAGGAAAGTCCGTTGCTAGGAAAACTATGGGATTTAACAGTCGCTTTAAACTATAGTTGGCCAAGCAATTTAATCGGGGAGAACGTGTCAAATATGGAGAAAATCGAGTATCGCGCCGTTATGAAGTTCCTTACGTAACAAGGAAATTCTATTGCTCGAGAAACTATGGTTTTTAACAGTCACTTTAAACTATAGTTGAACAAGCAATCAAATCGGGAAGAACGTATGAGATATGGAGAAAATCGAGTATCGCACAGTTATGAAGTTCCTTATAAAACAAGGAAAGTCCGCTGCAAGGGAAACTATGGTTTTAACGTGTGAAATATGGAGAAAATCGAGTATCGCTCAGTTATGAAGTTCCTTGCGAAACAAGGAAAGTCCATTGCTCGGGAAACTATGGTTTTTAGCAGTCGCTTTAAGCGAGGTAGGGAATAATCTGGAGACGTCTCACGACGGGGGCGAGGGTGCTTTTGAACTAACCATTCCAGAACTTGTTTTGGCTAGAGAAAACATAACTCGCAGGAATGACAGGAATACCTGATACAACTATTTTTAAAATTCTTCATGATCACCTTAACATGACAAAGTACAGCGCAAGATGAGTGTCGAGAATGCTCACGCTGCCATATTAACAACATCGCCAGGTAAATTTCTGTGCGTTTTTGGACCTCTATAATGAAGATAGGTATGGTGTATTGAATCGAATTATTACTGAAGATAGAACTTAGGTTCATCGTTATTAACTTGAGCTCAAGCTCTCCATGCAGTAGCATAAAATATGCACATCCATGAAGTTTAAAGTGTCACAGTCGGCCGGAAAACTTCTTTGCGACTCAGAAGGAATTTTGTTAATTGATTACAAAGATAAACACGTTTCCATAACTGGAGAATGTTACGTTTCAATCGGTTAAAAGTAGTCATTAGAGAAAAAAGAAGGAGAAAAGTGACAAAAAGGTGCCCTGCTCCTGCACGACAATCCACCCCTCCACAAGAGCCCTGTTGTGTTGGCTGCCGTGCATAAAGTGGGTTTCGATATTTTGAATCACCCACCTCTATAGTCCAGACTCGGCTTCAAGTGTTTTTACCTGTTCCCTAAAATACAAGGCATACACAAACTAATTGAAAGATCTGAAAATTCTATTGCAAAATTTGCAATGTGGTACTCCGCGTTTTAAAACATGTGGCGGATACACATAAAGCAAGTATTTCTGGCTCTGCAACTACTTATAAACGGTAGAAAGCATACCTTTTCCGTTCATGGAAGTAAACAGACAGAAAAATGCTTTCAATTCCATTAAAAGACGTTGATCAACATAAGTTTGTAGTTGTCCCCGCCCAGTTTTTAAAAAAATTTGCCAGACTGAAGGTTTCAAAATGGGTAGATCTAGTGAAAACATTTCTTGGAAAACAACTACTTCTATTTGATCCAAACTGGTATTACATTCGTTGCGCTGCTGTGATCAGGAATATTTATATTCGTTTACCTATTCGTGTTTGGTAACTGACTAAAATATCTCTTTCACGTAAACGTAATGATACCCCTCCATTACATTTTTGCCGATCGGTAGATAACATAGCGCGTAAATTTCTTCAAAGTTTAGAAGCGTTGAAATTGATTGAGAACATTACTAATTAAAAGACCACAAGCAATTAAGAACCCTAAATTAAAACTGCAATTGTCAATGGCATAGACGATAAATATATTAGGGTGTCAGTAGATAAAACCACTTACGGTAAATTACGCAATATTGCAAATATTTTGGTTAGGGCAGTGGTCACCCACACGGCAATGTCTACACGTCTATTTCCACGTAAGAAACTCGAAGGGACTAATGCAAAATCGATATCACATAATGTAACTTCGTGTTTTGAAATCGATGTGTGGTGAAAAGCACGACAAAAATAAATTAAAAACGTGTTATTATTTATAATAGGTGCAGGTACATATATGAAGGCGGCTCTTTTCTATACATACAGGAATATGAGGCATATTATATGTTTCGCACATGCTCGTCATCGAGTATCAGAGGAAGTTATATAACGCTACCCAATTGCAGATAAATTGATATCCTTTCAAGAAAGCTTTTCTGAAGGAATCTGCATGCAAACATTTATTTTGTAAAAGATGCCACATGTGCCACTACCACCAGAATCTATTATGATGCGCTGCGACTTATGGATGCAAGCAGCATCCTATTATAACGTACATTTTGACTAAAACTCTAATAATGCTACTAGATCCAAATGATGCTGTTTCTACTTTGTAAGCTCAACAAGCATTTATTGACCTAATTAATTAGATAGATTTAGCCAATATTCATTGTCATTATTCCAGAATACCTGTAGCCATCCTCCCTTCTAGAACTAACAACTAACGGCATAAATATTGGGTACGATTAACAAGAACTGCAGCTCATAATGTCAAAGTTTGAAGCAGTTCTTAATAACAATCCAGGAGTTCGTCCTTTACGCCGAATTGTTGACATGTTTACTGGTAAAGAAGTAGATTTTTCCGAAGCGGGGATGAATGTGCAGGCACTAAAAACTTTATTCAATTTAAATATGCCCCTATTACAACGGTAGTAGAGACTTTGACTTGGATAAATGGATTTACGGTGACAGACAATTATTAACACCTGAGCATATGGAACACTTAATGGTAATTTACTTTCATTTGAACTCTCAACGTAAACAGTCAACAGTCAGGATATATGATATGTTTTATAAACATTGAAATATTGCTTCTGGAGAAGATTTATTTACTGTTACTTGGTAAGTACTTGTTTCTCTATAAGAATTTTGATTCGCTTGAGAAAAATAGCAAATTGGGATTAATGATGTTCTCGAAGCGTGACTGGTACTGACATCATGTACCCCTGGATTCCGATCCCTAACACAATTCTCACTTATTTATCAAGTAGGTATAGATTTAATATTTAGTCTTTTTGGAGTGGTGTGAATTTCTTTGTTTTAATTCCCCTTCAATTTTCAGTTTTTATGCTGTTTTTTTTTATAATTTCTTTCTTATTTATTGACAAAATTGATATTTGTTTATGGTACGAAAGACCTGTCCGTTTAAAGGAATAATTTTATTGGGCTTATAACGTTTATCAAGGCTCGATGTCCTCGGTAGCAAAATGTTTA
This sequence comes from Amphimallon solstitiale, assembly GCA_963170755.1. NCBI lineage: Eukaryota > Metazoa > Arthropoda > Insecta > Coleoptera > Scarabaeidae > Amphimallon > Amphimallon solstitiale. The sequence goes on along the minus strand of OY720681.1, from coordinate 34,063,860 downwards.
TAAATTACTGCATGTTTAATGTTACTAATAATCATTCTTCAATCGGCTTTATAACTAAATTCTAATCGCGCGCTAAAGAAGATACAATTAACCTAATGATTTCGTCATTGATGCATAGTAAAGAAACAAAATTATAGCTCAGCTAAAATATTTTAAAATATTCCTAATAGCATTGAATGAAAGTCGAGGACGCCTCTGCCCTAACCTCCAGTATCAAGTCAAAGTCTCTCCGCCACGCACTTGGAAAACGCTCTTTTTCGGCTCTTTGGATGTCGTCTCCGCTGTCACAGAAATGGATTACGTTACGCACCCGAGTTTAACAGTTTTGGCCGTTTTTTCCCTTTAAACACGGCAGTAAATCAATTTCTGTCGCGACTGCACACAGTCACCACCGATGCGAAGCCGTGTCGTCGTCGTTGTCGACGCTTCACTTTGTGTGTGTCTGTTTAAGATCTTTCTCTGCGCTTTTTGGACGGATTTATTGTTGAATTTACGACGGCCGTGTTTCACAGAGACAGAAAATGTAATTAGTAGAGTTCATCATTAATTTAGTGAACGCGACGCCGCCGCCGCAGGGACCCTGATATTATTTATTACGCTCGTGAGGAACTTTTCTTGTTGCCTATTCTAATAGTTTTACGGTGACGGTTTTCTTGACATAATGTCACGTTATTAATTAATGATCTGCTGTAATAATTTACTCGAGTATAAATATCTTTTATTATAAATGTTTATAAAACAAATAAGGCACTACACTCCTTCATGGAGTTTCGCCGTTTAGTGTATACCGAATGCCTTTAAGGCTGGGGTTCGCCCGTGTTATATGTCCATAAGGAATATCGGTACCATTTTAACGAAAAGTTGCAAATCAAGGACAATGAAATTTTCACACAGTGAATATTAAAAAACACTCATCAGGTTGAGTTATTTTGAAAATCCTAGTGCCCTTAGTTTTTTCAAAAAAAAATCATAAAATTAGTAAATTTGGAAGAAACAGAACGAAATTAACTCAATTGATGAAAGGCACTATGCTGATGTCGAATCCGAAAAAAAAATTAATTTTGATTTTTGGTTTCGCCTATAATGGTACCGAAAAAATCCATTAGATGGGTGTTTTAATTCGAATTTAGAAACACTTTCTGTATTAATTTTTGTTCTATTACTATCTTTGTTATAAATATTTATCTGTTTGTTTCTCTATTGATCAAGGGTTATAATAAAAACTGCAAAAAATCCATATGCAATCACAGCTCCATCTATGGACTCCCGTTAGGGTTAGGCCTTTTCTGGGAGTGGATTAGTCCCCGCTATAGCAACTGTGACGTGTGTGCTCTATAGCTCTTAATTTTTTCAGCTACTTCCCTTTATATTTGTATATTTTCAGTTTTCTGTTTCCATTTGGTTAGTCCCAAGCATCTTAAGTTTACCTCAATTTTGTCCAGTCGTCCGCCTGTCGTTTACTTATTGGTCTACATCGGCTACCATTCCATTATTGTTCTCACGTTACTTTCGGTCCTGATCTCCATAGATCCTCGTCAATATAGTGCGTGTTTTTAACAATTTTGTGCATTCTAGTTTATCTTCGATTTCTCGATTTGTTCTGTTTCTCCTTCTATTTTCTCCTGTCTTAATTACACCCCAATATCCTTCTTCTTTTTCTTCCTCTTTTAGTTTTAATACTGTTAATGAATGCTGCTCCTCTTGTGTTATAGACATTTTCTCTGTGCGCAGCCTGTTATAACGGGTTTTATTAATGATTTGTGCATTTTTATTATAATGATGACACTAATTGCTTTGCTTTGCAGCATAATTTTGTTAGCGTAGGTAATAAGCCTTATTTCCTGTTGGTATTTTGTTCTTTACTCCTATGTTTTTTCTTTTATGTTTGTTGTAGTAACACCAAGGTATTTAAACTTATTCCCCTCTTCTAATTGGTAATTTCCAATTCCCACTCTTCGAGATATTTTACTACTTCCGATTCAGAAAATTTTTCCTTTTTTCCTCATTCATTTGCTTCTTTCCTTTGCTTCGTAACTAGGTACCTCACATTGTCCGAAGATTGCTCGTTTTTCGCAGAGAACTTCAGATGTAATATGTTCTCTCCATTCAGTCTAATTTGTTAGTTTCTATATCTATTTCTTCAGCTGTTTTCGAAAGTTAAAGCTACATTGTTTAGATGCATAAAATTAGATAAGTAATAATGCTCATAATGTTAAAACTTGTAAATATAGATATCGCTATTACCAAATTATTTTTCAGAAATGAGGTGTGGGCACCATACGACTTTCTTAATGATATGTACATTTCGAAATATGTATACAGAGGTTGTACCAAATTAAGTTTTAGAATTCTGTCTTTTTTAATAAAATTAATCTACCTTAGTTCTTCCGGTCCGAATTTTGAGAATTTTTTATAAATAAATTATACCAAATACAGCGCAATGTACTTTTATTCTCTTTATTAAACTCTCTAGCAACCTAATTTAAGAAATAATTGCAAAAAATAGCTATTCAATAGGAGCAAAAGTGTTACTTTCAATCCGAATTCTGAATTTCTTTTTTTATAAAAATTGTTCCTACTCAAACTCCAAATACTTTTGGATTCTTAATAAATTGATATAGAATGCAAATTTTGGAGATACTTGTAAAAAAATTGCTATTTGGTAAAAGCATAAATATTACTTCCAGTCAGAATTTTAAAATTTCTTTTACACAAAAATAGTTCCTAAACTAGCTGTAAATACCTTCTCGTTTATAATAACTATGTAAAAATACATAATTTGCAAGATACTTGCAAAGAAACCGTTTTCCGACTTCCCGAATTTCGAAACAATTTTTTGATAAAATCTTTCTAAAATTCACTTTTTAGTGTATATATATTCTTTAGAAATTTGTCTAAACTTAGTACTTGACGAGATATAAGTAAACTTTGAATATTCTGCGAGTAAATATAAAATTTAGTATTGGTAGCTGTAGCCGTTTGGCCACTTTTTCGGTATCAAGGGGCTTCAAAACGTGGATGTTATTCTACGTATAAGGAAGTAAGAGAAATGTTTTGAACAATTCTATTATTTTCGGAGGGATGATTCTAACTCCATTCACAGCCTGTTGTGACAAGTCTTCCAAATTAAATATCCGCCTAGGAAATAATCTATAGCTGCGAGTCCGACAACCTATCCGGTCACTCGATGCCGCGCTTTCTTTCCAATGTATTTATTTAAGAAGGTATTTTCGACACATCGCCAAACATTTTCCATATAGTGAGATGAGGTCCCATCTTGTTGAAACCAAATTCATTATCTAAGCAAGTCAGGACTCGTATGGCTATGGAAGAATTCTGCTAATGATGGTATTAAATAATTTTGCAAAAATTATGAGCACATTTTTCCTGTTAGGTTAATGCATAAAGGTTGTCAATTACTCCAGCTCATATATTTAGTTTCCAAGGATAAGGAGGACACATAACTTTCAAGGTCATTAAGGAAACCAAATAGACGCCGTCTATAGGAAGATTTTTGAAAATACAAATTGTAATATGTTTGCATTTTTCTTGGAAATCATCTGTTTCAATTTTAATTTCGTGATTCCAGACTTTACGGAATCACTGTATAAGAAAGTAAAAGAACTCGACGTTAATATACCAAATTTTAGTTTTCTGTATTTATATTAAATTTTAAATATTCTATATTGTTTAAATGCTTCTTCACCTATGTTTTTGTGCGGTTTTTAATGTGAGCTACTGTACTAAATCGTCGCCGAAGCAATATCTGAGTTGCATGTTTCCACGAACACCAACGACATAGACTCCCAACGAATAGGGGAATATTGTGAAAAATTATCACGTTTATGTCTTATGGCTGATGATGAATGAGACAGTCTGCCGGGTAATTCGTAATGCGCAAGGTAGTAAGGAAGAACACACGTCAGGGACGACTTCAAAGAGATATTATTCCTGCCACAAATCATATTTTTATGGATGTTTCTATTTCAAAAGATTTTCAACCTTAAATCATCGCTGCTGTTGACTTTCAAACAGATTAATCATTTTTGCCATTTTTTTTATTACTTCGGCTATTATATTTGGGAATGTGGAATAATATTTTCATCGCGGCCTTCATCTTTTTAATAGCTTCCCGTTCTTTTTCTTTTCATTTGAAAAGTAGAATATTTATCATACACACACGCATACATAGTTCCGAACAGTTAAAACGAAAATAATCCAGATGTTTTCGAGTCGTTGAAATTTAACATAATTTATATCGAATAATTTTTCATTATGAGATTAGTACCGAAGTCTGTTTCTCGTTTCTTTTGAAGTTTATGAGAACGTGAAATTGTACAAAAAAATATGATAAAATATGATCAGATTCAAGAATACCAACTACAACGACTTATTTTTAATTTTTAAATGAAATACGTTCTTGTTTGCGTCGTCTGGCTATTAATAACGACATCTTTAATAAAAATGTTGTGGTTGCAAAGGATTCCTAAGATATGTCAGATTATTGTAAATGAGTTATTAATAGAAGTTATTAGAAAGATATTCACAAACAAAATTTTAATATGAATGCTGCTTGTGAAAAAGCAGCGATAGAAATTTAAAAAGAATTTCAAGAATTTGTAAATCTAATCAGTAGGCCGCGGACACGAGCGAGCCATGACTCATCGCCCATGGGCGCACTATTGAGATGTATTTTTAAAGAGGTTTTAATTTTATTTATATAATTGGATAACAAGTGGCTGGTGATCTATAAAATACAAAATACTTTATTATTTGTTCATTTTCTCTTCTGTAATACTTGTTCTCTTTGAATAAAGTACATCCTTGTAGATAGAAAACGTCCCTTCTACAGTAGCATACACAATTGCCGCAATGTTATTAAACCTGGATTTCTATTAAAAACTGCGTCTAAGTCACTTGGAATTATTAATAGCCACATCTAATGTGGTTAATCCATTTTTACTTTCTTATACGTAGTATAAGTATTGTGATGACCAAAAAATTTTGACCACGAAATTTTTGCAGATGTCCACGTTTTGAAGTCCCCTGATACCAAAAAAGTGGTTTTAAAAAAATGTCTGTGTGTCTGTAACCGCTGTAGATACCTATTCCAAATTTTGTATTTACGTATATAATCTCCCTCTTGAGATCTGATTAGTTTTTCAGTAAAATCGGTAGACCGGAAGTACTAGTTTACTTCAGTGAAAAAATCAAATTTTGCAAATATTTCGTCAATTACTAAGTTTAAACAATTTATAAAGAATTCAAATGTATTCAAAATTAAATTTGAGACAAATTGTCTTAAAAAAGTTTTTTGAAATTCCTACCGAAAGTAGGTCTTTTACTCTTATCGAAAATCAGTTTTTTGCGCAAGTCATGCTTTCTAGACAGGTACGTAACGGGTATAAACGTATTTAGAACATAATTTTCAATACCTTTAGGATAAAAAAAATTTCAAAGTTAGGACCGGAAGTAACACGTTTACTTTTATCGAATAGCGATTTTTGCAAATTATGCATTTTATATATATTTGTCAAGAGTACAAAAGTATTTAGAGTTGGATTTGAAATATTTTTTGTATAAATGAAATTTTAAAATTCGCACCGGAAGTAACGCTTTTACTCTTATCGAATAGCGATTTTTGCAGATATTTCGTAAATTACGCATTCTATATGAATAATTTACGAAGAGTATAAAAGTATTTAGATTTGGATTTGGAATATTTTTTGTATAAATGAAAATTCAAAATTCGGACCGGAAGTAATGCTTTCACTCATAGCGAGTAGCATTTTTTTTGCAAATATCTCATAAAGTATGTATCCTGTAGAGATTTATTAAGAGACTTAGAATAGGATTTTGAATAATTTTTGTATAAAATAATTTTTAAAATTGTATGATTTGAAACGCTCATACGTATAAGAAAGTCGTGTGGTGGCTACACCTCATTTTTTAATTTGAGATTCGATTTTCAAAATATGTGATTAGTTTAGGCAAATTTCCAAAGTGTTCCTGAAGGAATAACAACTGATTTTTTAAATTTGGGATTTGTGTTAGTTCCTTGCACTCAGAACTACTTCGAGCGTCGTCATTTAAACATGTATCGAAATTCTCTGCATAAAAACTAGTAGCTTTCAGCCATGTTCCCCATCTAGTTATTATTGGCGAGGGTGGCAGTGACAAAGATGGAAGTTTTTCCCTGTAAAGGGCCACTCTCGATGGTGCTTTTCGGAAAACTTTTTTTAAAAGCGGATACAAGTCTATCAACTTCCGGATAGGAGACTCTGATATATGCACAGAGTCTGTGGAGAGCATGTGCTACACAAGTAATATGCAGCATATAAGGATATGTTTGCTTTAATAGTCTGCCTGTTTTTAACATATATACGGCACTGTCACTAACAAATAAAAGTATTTTTTCCCTGTACCTGCCGTCCGAATGAAGCATGTTGTTTCTCGTCAATGGTTTTAGCAATTGTTTCCCCGTCAATTGTATTTATAACTATAGATGCTATTACCTATGCGATTTTTTGGCATTCTGTAACGATATTTTACAGACTTTGCAATAAATATCGGAATCACTGACAATGGACATACAATCAGTATGACCTTCAATCCACCTCGCCATTGTTTCACAATGTATTTCTTGACGTTCTTCCATATCATAGTAACATAAACAATGTTCTAGATCTAAATAAATGATAACTAAAAATGTATGCGTATATTAATGAGAAGTCGATTCAATGAAACGGGATTAAACAGGAACTATTATATAAATTACGAAGTACGTAATTAACAGTCAAAACAATGAAAAAACGGAACTAATGTAAGTATGAATAGGTATACACATATATAACTGTATTTATCATGCGAAATATAAGGTAAATACAATAAATTTTAAAAACCTCTGACGTTCCTATATCTCCGCCGATGATAATAGGATATTTACGACTTAAGTGGACTTTTTTGTGTTATTTTTCCGTCAACATGTGAGTCAATAACATATGTTGCAGTTCACCATATGAATAATGCGTGAATAATGCTATTCAGTAAATGTGTGTTGTTTACATTAATGTAATGTTAATATTTCCTCGAAAAGTTCAATACATTCATGAGAGCCACCGCAAGTCCTGGTTGTACTGGATCCTTCTGGATGGATGACTTGAGATTTTTTTATAACGTTTCACCAAATTTATACGATGCACTAAAGACAAACCTACTGTTACTTATTCTAGACAACCATGAATCACATCTGTCGATTTCAGTGCTCAATTATTGTGCATATAATGGTGTGATACTTTTGAGTTTCCTCCTCACACCTCCCATCGTCTTCAATCCTTAGACAGAACAGGATACGGTCCACGCAGGAGATCTTTCATTCGTTAGGCTGATAGATGCCTAAAGTTGCACCCACGCGTTCCTATGAGTATTTATAACATACACAGTACCACATAATTTGTCACTTTGCCATTTTAAAATGTCTTTTTTTTCTGCAAGAAACATTCTTCAACAAGCTACCCTGAAGAAGGCAGAAAAATGTGTGGCAAAACGTAGGTTGTTCAAAATCCAACAAACGATGGAAATGGCACAAACAACTTATTTGAATTATACTCCATCATTAATAATTACACGCCATGTGTCTCATGACTTCAAAATCAACAAAGGTAGGGGAGACTTGTTACTTATAAAAAGGGAAAGTATTTCCTTTTTATAATACAAAGGAGACAAAGGCAGATATCGTGACAATATTATCGACAAAGCTGGAATCCTTGTACGAAATCAATTGTAACGACAAATATTGGTGGCTTCATATATTTTGGTAATTAATTGACGTAACAATTGTAAATTTGCTTACATTGTTTTCTATGAGGAGCGAAGTACAATCGTTACAATTGAATGATTTTCTTTCTTCTGCTTTCATGAGAAGATTTACAAATAAACGGCGAAAAGTGTGAACGAAAATGTGAAGACAGCAGCACGTCTGCTAAAAAATACAAACGGTTTATGCCTACTATGATTCTCCACTAAGCGGAAACGCATATACCAATACATGGGACATCTTTGCGATCTGCTTTGTTCAGTGCAAAAGTTGAACCTCATTGCATAAAATGTAAACGCATTGTTTGCAAATTTATACTCTACCTCAATGACAAAAGGAACTGTTTTCTGTTATATCATAGCAAGCATGAAGCACTAGTGGTTTTGAAGGTTAACCACTACATTTTCCCACATAAGCATCTTCTAAGAAAAATAGTTTTTATTTATGATAGGAATGACTGTAATGACTGTCTCATTACTGATTTTCTTTTTGGAGTCAAAGGGTAGTTATATAGTCTATATTAGTAGAAAATTAATTAGTGCTTAACAATAATAACTGATTAGTAAAATGGTACTTATCAAATGAAGTTTTTTTCGATTTCTCAAGAATCTACAGCTATTCCTGTTGGTTAAGATCACGTTCTGTGTTTGTTAATCAAGACTGGCTACAGGTATTGTCTTATTAGAATGTTCTCCTCTGTTACCAGAATACACATAGGGATCATATTATCGTCAGGTAAGCAATTTTCTTTTTTTTTAAATATTGCTGGCTTAAGGAAAATTATAAATCTTATGAGTTATTAATAACTTTTTTTCTTTAAATGATTTGCAAATTATAATTTTAAACCAGCACGAATTAGGACTTCTAAATTCTATGTTTTTTGAAGTGTAAACTTCTTTAGGCGCGTTGCGCTGATTGTAGGCAGTGAACAAGACTGGCCGGCAACGTTCGTATATGTAACACTCGGATATGTAACGCTCTTCGGGTAAAGTCGGCTAAGGGAACAAGATAAATAAATATATCATATAGAGGTATTTAATTTCAATTAAATTGAAATTTAAATGAATAAATAAATTCATGTCCCAGAGCAGATGTGAACCGGAGCCGCCTGGGTGAGAGGCCAGCACTTAACCATTAGACCACGGGCGGGAGTCGAAAGCCAGTATTCACATCGTCTATTTATATATATACTTGCGTCCGAAAATCTCCTTAATAATGCTTGCGGCCGAGACAAGACAATCTCGAATACGTTAAAGTCTTTCGCGGACAAGATATACACACAATTTTTTGGGCAACCGTTAAATTTTTCAATCGATTTAATTTAAATTGAGACACAATTTAATTTAATTTAGTTCTAAAAGTGCTAAATTAAAGTGGTTTACTTGCTTTACATGCGTTACCATGGAAATGAGACGAATATAATAAACTACAAATACTTGATAGTTGTCAAAATAAGTCGTAGAATGTGTGATTAAACATGTGTCAAAATGTGTATTTACTTTAACAGCCGCTGCCATAGCAACGGCCGCGAAATAGTATTTCGCGAACTGTGTTGCGTTCGCGAATTGGTAACTTCGCGGACGATTATTTACATGTAATATAGAACGAAAAAAAAAGTTGTATTTCGTATTATTAACCTCGCCTTGATGAAGTTTACACTTCTGCTGTGTGGTTTTAAGCACACCCATTTTCTTGTTTTAAATTTAGATTTTAGATTTAGATCAGATTCGTCTGACGTTTGTTAATTATTTCCATCGTAATCTAATTTTATTTGTACTTGCAGGATTTACGGATACCTAAAACTTTTCCAGGATGCATTATCCTTGAATGTAGTTGCAAATTTCTCTTTACAATTGTTCTATTCAATGATGGATTGTACTTATCCACCAATCGGAAGGTTGTATGCTTGTTACGTCGCTACTCTCGAAACCCCCATTTCTATCACTATTTATTTTTATCGATAATTAAATATAATAAATTGAAAAGCATCAGTAATATGCAAAACATACTCATAGTCCTTTTTACTTTCTTATACGTAGTATAAGGAAGTATTGTGATGATGAAAATTTTCGACCTCGAGATTTTTGCAGATGTCCACGTTTTGAGGTCCCCTGATACCAAAAAAGTGGTTTTTAAAAAATGTCTGTGTCTCTCTCTCTCTCTCTCTCTCTCTCTCTCTCTCTCTCTCTCTCTCTCTCTCTCTCTCTCTCTCTGTGTGTGTGTGTGTGTGACCACGATAGCGGTCAAACCGCTGTAGATATCAATTCCAAATTTTGTATTTACGAATATAATTTCCCTCTTGAGAACTGATTAGATTTTGAGCAAAATCGGCAGACCGGAAGTAGTAGTTTACTTCAGTGAAAAAATCGAATTTTGCAAATATTTCGTCAATTACTAAGTTTAAACAAATTTACAAACAATTCAAATGTACTCAAAATTAAATTTGAGAAAAATTGTTTTAATAAAGTTTTTCGAAATTCCTACCGGAAGTAGGTCTTTTACTCTTATCGAAAATCAGTTTTTTGCGAATATCTCGCAAGTCATGCTTTCTAGGCAGGTACATTACGAGTATAAAAGTATTTAGAATATACTTCTAAATATCTATTGTATAAAAAAAATTTCGAAATTCGGACCGGAAGTACGACCTTTACTCTTATCGAATAGCGATTTTTTGCAAATATGTCGTAAATTATGCATTCTATATATATTTATGAAGAGTACAAAAGTATTTAGAGTTGGATTTGAAATATTTTTTGTATAAATGAAATTTCAAAATTCGGACCGTAAGTAACACTTTCATACGTATAAGAAAGTCGTGTGGTGGCCACACCTTATTTTTTAGTCGTATGTTTCATTTACTTAGTTCCAATAACGTTTTCAAATAATCCACGTTTTATAAAATTTTAAGAGATTTAATCTCACACATTTTTTGTATCTCTGGAACCAAAAGTAGATGCAGATATAATTCATATTTATTTATTAAATTATTATTGAGGAAGGTGTACTATGATAATTTATTTATTTCAATGCGGTGTGGTATTTTACTTTTGGCGACATTCAGTGACGGGGTGGCGCTTCATCATCGGTGTTTTGTTAACCGAGAGCGGAAGGTTACGGCCATACACAGATAGAAAAACATCGCACAACAATATATATTACACGCATACGTATTCTGACACGTCTGTACGAGCACATTCACAGAAGAACCCGTTGAATAAATAAAGCTATCTGGAAAGCCATTTATCATAGGGCCCCGGTATCAGGAGCGTCGTCATAAATTTCGCCGCGGAGTCGATAAGAGGCGGTATAAAGCAAAATGGAGGCATGTGCTGCAATAACTTAACCCTTATAACAAGCTGAACTCGATCCCGGCGAGATAAAAGCGGTACAAACTGCACCATTCTCTCTTTTATATATTCTCTCTCCTTCTCCTTCTGCCACGTTCTCTCCTCCTCTTCATCTCTTTATGTCTCCTTTTTTTCTTCAGTTTTTCTATCTTCATCTCCGGCGCGGGAAATGCCTTTTTTATGATGTACAGGTTAAGTAGAATTTTAAGTCATAAAATGGAGAGAAATACATGTTCAAGTAACGACTTTCTTCGGTTATAGTTGAAAAAACTAATGTTCTTGGTTAATAGCTTGTGAAATAATTATTTATATTTAAGTTGCAAAATGTGGATACTACAAATAGAGGTAATATTTTTCTAATAAAACTGAAAACTTCATTTTATTTCTTCTATTTGTCATCTAGCGCGTTATATCTATAAGTCAATTTTCATAGCAATCAACTTATATCTTTCATGACGTGAAACGTACCAAAGATTAGCAAGTAGAATTATAGTGACATTAATCTCAGTAAGTTATTGTTATATCTTTGCACATTTCTGAGATTACAGTAGACAATCGATAGAGTAAATCATATAAAACAATGTTTGTTCACATTAACGATTTGTTCACGTTAACGAAGGTTATAAGGTCGCCGGGGGCGTTGGGGCTATATTCAGAATTGTGTATACAAACACGCCCTGAAAGCAAATTAATCAGAAACAGAGGATAACTAACACTGTCCAGAAAAACCTGAATATACTGGGGTGTCTCTAAAATGTGCGGAAAAAACGCTACCACACATTTCTGAGGGCAAAATATGACGATCTAACCCAACTTACCTCAGTCCAAAAGTGGATGCTTTCGGAGATACAGAGCGTCAAAAGTTCAATTTGGTTTTAGTTTTTTATAAATAATTTCTGTAATAATTGGTATATTGTCACAATATTTGGGTAGGGGGGTTTCGTGGGGTAAAAAAATTAAATCTGCTCTCATTTTCATTGCAAAATGTAGAGGGCGCCACCTACGGCATATTGTATCCATTTAAAACGTAATAACTTTTTTGAGACACACTGTATTTAACTTTTAAATAAATTCTTATTATTCTCCAATGTTTTTTACCTAGAAAAGGTATACCTGGTAGGAGTTGATTGGAGCAGCCGTTTATGAGTAATCTGGATATAAAAAATTCATTCCGTATATGGACACATATGCTTCTGTAATTTGGGTGTTATTCTTGTGGCAATTCAATGCAATGGTGCATCCACTTTTGGACTGAGGTAAGTTGGGTTAGATCGCCCTCAGAAATGTGTGGTAGCGTTTTTTCCGCACCTTTTAGAGACACCCTGTATAATGCAGTCTTTGGATTGACTAGGACGTGTCAGTTGTGTGTGGCACCGCGGTATTCAATTTGAAGAGTACATGTAAGTAAATGTAAATGCATGTGACAGTTATGTTCAGTAGTAGATTTGTCGTTTATTAATTTTTCTAATTTGTTTTTATTTTGATTGTTATTGTTAATATTTTATTTTATTTTGCCATTAACTATCACTTATTTTTGTTTATGACTTGTGATTTTGTGATTTCGATTTTTAATGCATTTGACTGAATTATCGGATGACTGCTGTGGCGGTGTTATGCAACAAATAAAAAAAAATTAAATAACAGATGCAGACTTCCCACTTGACGTTTCGTTGATATTTGCTAATCTTTGTGTTCTGATAGTTTTTCACGGCATAAGTACTTAAAGTAGCATTTTTCTTTTAATTAAATATCATCCAAATGATAACTAAGTGAACATTCAGAGAAAAATTATCAACCAGACTAAAAAAAAAAATCTTCAGGTGTCCATTTAAAAAAAATGTTGACCATCGTTACATATTCAAGGCAGTTTATAGAGTAGGTAAGCCAAGCTTATACTTTCTTTTATTATTTATTAAGATCGGATAATAAATAAAGAAGTTACGGGATGGGGCGTTTCTTTTTCAAACAGCCTGTATATTGCGAGCTCAGGCCAGAATACTACTGCAGGATTGCTGGACACAAAAGGACTTTGAATGCAAGTGCAATAGTATATTCTGAAAATAAGGTGAAAACAATATCGGAGGTCGTGCGGAAGAGAATGGCAATGCCAACCAAAACAACTCCTCAAACATATCCGCCACGGAGATGAATGGTATTTCTCCTCTAATGAAGAACTGACTGCAAGTAGTATCACAAGTAACGTTAATTCTGCTGTATATCTGAAAGAACTAAAAATAGACAACACTAGTTCTTTATATTTCAGTCCAATTACCAGTTATGAAATAAATAAAATTATAACAAACCTCAAATCAAAACGCCACTGGCAAATATCTTCAATGAATATGTCAGTCAAGGTGTTTTCCCGGATTAACTAAAGATTGCCAAAGTGATTATAATACACAAAAGCGGGGATAATAACAAGTGCGAAAATTATCAATCCATAAGTGTTCTGGCACCAATGTCAAAAATTTTGGAACAGATAATTGCTATAGTCCGTCTCAACCCCATTATGCAGTACAGGTTTAATAGGGATATTGCATCTCTTGTTATCTTTAGTAGTCTCTTAATAAAGCCATCTTTATATCCGGTTGCCTTGTTGCAAGTTCTATTATGCAAAGTATATGGGTATATGAGTAATCGTTGCTGTCAATTGTCAGTTTTTGCCGTAGTGCGTAAACTTTTATATTGTCTTTAATTTACCTATATATAATTTCTGTTAAATCGTTGTTTTTAGAAAGCATATTATCTTTTTCAAGCATTTAAAAGTAAGTATGCATACCTATACATATCTATAATTCTGATAAACGTGATAACCTATATACATATACATATACTTTTTACAGATTGCTACATGATATGGGTTTTGAATTTCAAAAAGTGGGGCAAACGAGTATTCTTATTGAAAAGATGACATCATTAGGTGGAGACATAAATACTTACGAGACTTCAGAGATGAAGGTATAGTTTATCATTTAATTTGTTATACTTTTATGTTCATTATGCAATTTATTATTTGCTTGTGTTTGATTGTGATTGTTTTATTTTCAGGTAGAACTATAATATATACCCATGGATCATGAGTGAATACAGAACACTCGGTAAATAAAAAGTGGACTGACACTACTGTTCAAAGCAGTCGACAAGCTTTTACACAGGGACTCAGCACTGGTTTAAAATTACCAAGTGGTCTTGGGCCTCGATTTGCATTAATTCATGCTGGAGGCGAGCAAGGTTTTGTTGTTGGTGCTGAATGTAGATTTCTTTGTAAGAAAAATACTGCTGATGTTCATAGCGAAATGGATGCAGATATATATGGCGATTGATTCAAGAATAAATTGCTTCTAAATATACCAGAGAACTCGGCTGTTGGTCTCGATAATGCCTCATATCACACGAGAAAATTATAAAAGTTTCCAAAAGTAGTACGGAGAAGACCAAATTATTGAATGGCTTACTGAGAAGAATATACCACTAGATAATGACATGTTAAAAAGAGATTTACTGGCTTGTGTATCAGAGGTTAGGTTTCAGTCTGACAGAAACAAAATTGATGAATTTGCAAAGAATGAAGGACATTATGATCTTCGGTTTCCACCTTATCATTGTGAATTAAACCCAATTGAAATGGTGTGGGCACAAGTTAAGCACTACGTTGAAATGCACAATACGACATTCACACAAATATTGAACAATTAATTGTGGAGGGTTATCAGAATGTAACAGTGAACAACTGGCAGAATTACAATGGCCACGTAAAAACATCGAGCAAAATGTGGATAGTAGATAACTTGCAAGACAATGTGGAAGAGTTTATAATTAACGTCACACGTTCATCATTAGATCAAGATTCTTTAAGTGATTGAAGAAACATAAAACAATCAATGTACCTACTCCTTTGTATGGTCAGGGTTAGTTTCATCATGTATTATTAACTTGTTCTTATAAATGGGAAAGTATGTTTTTGGAAAATGAATTTGTGAGGACTTTCCTTTTAAATGTGTATAACGGAATGTAGATTAACATATTAATATTCAATAAGACTATATAAGTCATGTAACATATTAAAATATAAAAATATTTGTGTATGTGTGGTTATTATTATTCTTTTCATAAATGTGTGTTATTCAAGTTGTTTTTATAAATGGAAAAGTCTTTTTATGAAAAATAAATTTGTAATTAACTTTGTCTTTGTCTGAATTTATAGTGGATAGTAGATTAAGATGTCAATAGTAACGAAGAAATTGTATACCTTAAGTATTTCTTTGAAATATTAATTTATTTACTTTGGCTTACTATATTCAGTTAGATTTTAAATAATTTTCTACAGAACAATCCGAAAGGATTATATTATTACAAATATTTTAACTAATCCATCTTCCCATATATTCTCCCCTTTTAGTGTTTCATGTTACTATTAACTTTTTGTATGCATCAATTGAATGACAAACAGTCGTATAGGTTATGTTTTGATTACAAAAAATGTCAGATATTGAACCGGAACTGTAACTACATTATACAATGAGATGATTTGGCAACCATGAAATCAATTGCCATAAGACTTGTACTGCATAATGATGTTGAGACGGACTATAGTAGTATAATCCAATATCTCGAAAAGAAGAAATTCATAACGAGCAAACAGCATGGTTACAGAAAAGAACACTTCATAACAGCGGGTATAGTGACGGCTCTGGACTATATTTTTAAGGAATTATACACAGTATGTTGGTGGAAATGAGTTTTTAGACTTAAATAGGGCGTTTGACACCATTAGCCCTACCATATTACAGCTATGGTATACGTGGCACTCCATTAAATCTAATAAAATTCTGCTTCATGGAGAGAAAGAATGTAATATGAAAGTAAAGGAATGGATTGGAATGACTGCTGGTTTATAAATACTACCATTCATTACATATATGAATAACTTTCCCTGTAATATCCCAAGCACGGAATTGTGTCTATATGCAGATGATACTTCGTTCTTAGTAAGGGCGAACTGGAAGAACTGAAGCAAAACCTGTGCTGCCGTCCAAAAAGAAGAAATCAGCTGAAAACGAACCCAAACAAAGTACATCAACATATGAAATTTTTCACGAAAACAACGGAAGATTGGATGGCTAGTAGACTGACATTCGCGATATACACCATAAAAATACTGAAACGTCTAGCCATATAAGAAGCTGCAAGGGCGGCCCACTTTTCATATTTTCACTCTCTACTCAGTTATGGAACAAATAGAATATGTCTACCGCAAGAAAAGCTATTAGAGCTCTGAGAGATGTACTGTATAATAAATCATGCATATTGACATTGCAGTCAGTATTTATTCTTACTGCTGTAATGTATATACCCGCAAAACACATTTTACCCAAAGAGAAACTACCATGAGTGGACCACACGAAAAAGATATGACTCAGGAACCCTTTATCATCGACAGTCACTGCCATAGTCGGACGGGATTATTGGTGTCCCAATATCTACTTGAAGGAAGAACTTAAAGATCCACCACCTGGCGGGTTCAGGAGGGTCAAAGGGTTGTTGATGGATGGGGAGTGCTACAGCAATGAATATATTTTGGCAGTTAACCTGTACTAATAAATTATCTAATCATGTGTACTTGTAAATATATTAGTTACAGAAACAGTTTTAATTTAAATTTTAATTATTTAATCTCCTATTTCAGTGTTTATTTGTATTGCTTTTTAAGAAATGTATCTGTTAGATAAAAAACCCAACGGCAATTAGGAAAGCAAATTGTTTAAGTAGCTTTATTTAAAGATCCTTGACTTTCCAAAAACGACATCCAACTTCAATACAAGGCAGACAATGCCGACCTATGACAAACAAGTGACAAAACATAGAAAGATGCAATCGCAAATTATGTAATTAAAAGTAAGAATGAAAACATTTAGGCATAGAACTGTCGCTTTGATCTATGTAGTTTCATCAGAAGATTCTGATTTATCATGGACAACATCAATATTCCACGATACAAATAATATCGAAGCGAATTGTGTAATTTAAAGTGAAAATGTAAACATTTAGGTGTAGTGCCACCACATACTATTCATATAGATCTATTAGAAGATTCTGATTTATAATGGACGACAATTAATTTCACCACACTAATAATACTGACATATGTGTCAAATTATGCATGAGAGACAAGGCACACAAAAATCATAATATAAATCAAACAAGAAAATGTAACAAATGTAAGGTAATCGCATATACATACATGTGTTTCAAACTTGTTTTCTTCAGTATACAGGGTTAGTAAAAAGTCCCGGAACGGTCGAATAACTTTGTTATTTGAAAATTATGATTTCTGAAATTTGGTATGGGGGTATAGTTAATATAAATGCATTTTATGCAATACAGTTAATATTTTTTTCACTTCCGGTTTAATCGGCAATACGTCCAACTTTTTTTTTTTAAATGGAACGCCCGATTTTTTTAACACTTTTGAATGCAAAATAAAAAACTACGTTCAGGAAGTATTAAGATGTTTATTTTTATTCACAAGAAAACAGTTAAAAAATTAAAAAAGTGTCCTAATACAGAAAAATCAAGATACCTGTCTATTCAGGTTGCGATTACAATAATTGTTCAAAATGTTCTCCATTTACAATTTGACAAAAATGTAAACGGTCAGTAAAATTTCTTATTGAATTTTGTATTTGTTCTGGAGTGATGCGATTGGCTTCTTGAACTATTCTCTCTTCCAATTGTTCAAGATTATGGGGACGATTTTTTTACACTTGACATTTCAAGTGACCCCAAAAGAAAAAATCTAATGGCGAGAGATCTGGCGAACGTGCTGGCCATTCGATTGCTCCTCTACGTCCGATCCAACGTCCCGGAAAATTTTCATTCAAATAATCGCGGACATTATGGGCAAAATGGGGGGGAGCTCCATCTAGTTGAAACCAAAAATGTGCATTAGGGTGATCACCTACATATGTTTGTATTTGGAAAGAGGGCCGCAAGTGCTGGAACAACCTCATTTCGCAATAAATTTAAGTAGACGTTGCCAGTTAAATTTCCTCTTATAAAAAATGGTCCTATGATGTTGGTTCCAACAAGACCAGCCCAGACATTCACCTTTTGAGGACGCTGTGTATGGACTTCTTCAATCCAATGCGGATTTTCAATTGACCAGTAGCGACAATTATGTCTGTTCACAGTGCCGTTGAGACAAAGCGTTGCCTTATCTGAAAAAATGATGTGATATAAAACATTAGGCTGCTGCTCGATCAATTCCGTCATTGTTTCACAAAATTGTAGTCTACGATCTGGATCATCTTCAGTTAACTCATGGACGGGAGACATTTTATAGGCTTTCATTCTTGCTGATTTAAGAATATTATGAGCAGATTTTTGAGGGATCTCATGAATTTTACCTAATTCTGTTGTGGACACGTGATGATTTTCTTCCACTGTAAGTAACACATTCAAACTAGTTTCTTCATCTGTTGCTGTTAATGGACGTCCCCTTCTAGGTAAATCCTTCACCTGACGAAAGACTTCAAACTTTTGAATTGTTCGGCATACCGTACTTTTACTAATGTGACGATCCGGATAAACAGTATTAAACAAAATACGAACCTCTTCAAAAGAACGTTGACGATCACCGTACCCACGCATCATTAATATCTCAATTCGTTCTGATTCAGTAAGTTTTACTGCCATTTTCAAATGTGTCAATGTCTAAAATAAGTGAATTTATAGCGATGCAAAAGTTAAAACGCTTTTAAAATTGTCAAATGTGACGGCAAAAAGAATGCAAACACTAAATAACAACTTTTTTCAAAGGTACCTTGATTTTTCTGTATTAGGACACTTTTTTAATTTTTTAACTGTTTTCGTGTGAATAAAAACAAACATCTTAATACTTCCTGAACGTAGTTTTTTATTTTGCATTTAAAAGTGTTAAAAAAATCTGGGCGTTCCATTTAAAAAAAAAAAGTTGGACGTATTGCCGATTAAACCGGAAGTGAAAAAAATATTAACTGTATTGCATAAAATGCATTTATATTAACTATAACCCCATACCAAATTTCAGAAATCATAATTTTCAAATAACAAAGTTATTCGACCGTTCCGGGACTTTTTATTAACCCTGTATTTCAGTACAGAAAACATATAATCCATGTTTTCTCTTTTGAAATTGAGATTCTTACAGAACTGAAGACAACAAATAAGTTTGAAACACATGTGTTTGCGGGTACCTTACGGCTATTACTTTACATTTTCATGTTTGATTCACACAATTCTTCATTACCATTATTTTTCTTCGGTGCTTCGCAAAAAATCCATACTATTTATAGTTAATTATGTATATACATTCACTAATAAAATGTAAGTATTAAAACACATAGTACTGCAGTAGTTTGTCTTAATAACATTGTTTATGCTTCTCGGAATTGAATTATATGCATAACGTTAATTTATATGGGGCGCTAAAGATAAATTTCCAGTCGGGAGAAGACGTCTTCATTTACCAGCCAACTTATTGCCGTTGTTTATAACCCGAACGCTATATAGGACGAGAAGGAGAAATAATAAAACTCGGTAATTTATGGTCTGGGACCGGGGTACGCTATATAGGTGGACGGGCGGCGCGGTCAGGGGCGAGAGGAGTTCAGTGGAAGAAGAAAAAGTAAAATAGTATACTTGTAAAACTTCGCGCTAAAAAGATAGATGGTTGAACTTGCAACTTGAACCTCGGAGAAAATAAATTTCCCTCACGGAGATGAATAGCTCCGTGGGCGGTGGGGTTTGGCAAACTGTCTGCTATCAGGGTTGAAGATTTCTCAATTTGCCACTACGCATCCATCACACACACACACACACACACATATAGAACATAGCACTGCTCACCTCTCTTCTGCCTCTTCTCTGAGACCACTTTTATTCATTCAACGGTAATATATGGTTTCCTTAAGACAATTTCTTTATTTATTGTTATCGGTCTTGAGGACGTGCGGTGTCATGGTACGTCTTCTTGGCGGTAAAATTTATGTGAGGTTATTTTTCAAGGGAGAAACCATTAGAAACTTATGTGTATTTTGTGCTGTACGTCTGCTGTTCTTTTGGTAAGTTGCTTGTAATAAATTTGACGGCCGAATTACTCACAAAATGTGTCTAAAGAGATGACTTCTCGGATTACTAGATTTAATTTTTTACAGTTCTGGAAAATGTTGAATGTCATATGACTTACAGAGGCTCTAATGAGAGGCGCTATAGATTTTTTTTGCAATCAATCATGTGTATATTATGCCTTGTTGATAGAATCTACTTTGACGTTAGTGGTACCATTATTGACTGTACTGTCTGTGAAATAATGAGTTGTACTTGACATTTTTAAAATTATCTGCCAGATTGAACTCAATATATATTCTTGGAGATCAAAATACTGCTCGAAATAACCATTAGTCACGAAAAGTAGTACGTCGAGGTGTGCCTCAAGGATCTGGACTTGGACCAATATTGTTTCTTATTTGTGTTAACTATCTAAAAGTTTGTAGTGAGTCTTGTTACTTTTAAAAGTTACTCCAGAGTATACTTTTACAGTATGTCTGCAGAGCCATCGTTCCAATCCTGCTCTCTTTCTGAGCTTGGTAATAGGAACGACGATTCCTGAACTACTTAATCTACCTAGTTAGCTTCTAGTTTCTTCTAGAGTTTAGGGTGTGCTGTTGATAATTTCTTCTTGGCGACTCTTGGTTGGTGACTGACTTGTGCTTTTCTCGTTTACTAAATTGGAACATGTCCTCCCTCCTGTTTAAGAGGGGTGAGTGTAATTAACGGTACTCATAGTGCATATTGCAACAACGTATTTCAGCTGGTCAATAATGCGTTCAAAAATTCCAGGCCCAAATCTAGAAGATTATAAGATCTAATACATAACAGTAATAAAATATATTTTAATGTCTAATAACTGTGCCGAAGGATTACTGCTATGATGCGACTCTAGATATTGACCGTGCTAATACCGATGAAGGTATTAGGGAACAATATCGTCATTGAAAGGATAATTGGTTTTCTAACAGTTACATTGTTTGAAATAGACAATTACTACAGGGTGATAAAGAGTTCGGATTTTCCAAAGGTTGTTAATAGAAGTTTACAAAATCTCTAATGTGAGGGATAATTACCTTCGGATAATTATGTTATAAGTGCAGTAATTTAAATATATGTAGTAAAATATTTGTATGTATTAAATTACATTATTTGAATACAATAAGTTTGTGTACAGATGTTGAAATTACGTAGATTACCTAAAGATTTTGGAGTTATAATAACACGACTTAAATAGATATGAATATACAAGTGCATCCAAAACAAAATGAACAATACTAAAACTACTTAATTTAACAGCACTTCCGGCAAACCGGAACACCGACCTTCGTACGGGAAAGATATAGTCACAGTAACTATCACCAGAACATTGACAGAATAGAAGGCCATGGATGAAAAAATCGGGGAACTCTTAAAGAGATAAATCCGAAATATTGTTTTTATAAAATGAAATTTACTTTTAATGAATACGAGTTGCACATGACTAATATTAAGTGTATTTTTTCCCCATTTTTACTCACATACATAATTCTGCAATTCATATACATACCATCAGAAAAAAATAAAGAACATGTTTTTTCTATACTTCATTCAGGTAACTCTACCGAAGATTAACATCATCAGGCTATTAAATTATTATCCGTTAATAATAGGATAATACATTATATATTCTCCATAACTAACCACAAGCTACAATCATCATTTCATGTACTTACACATATCATGTTGAACGTTATAAGATACCAGCTTTTCATGACGTTAAAAAGCGTAATTTCACGCATTATACGTTCATTCCTTTACCGATTCGAAGAGGTTATTATAACTGCCCGGTAATGGTCGTAATAATGGTACCTAATAATGATATATGTAAATGTTTTACAAGCAGGGAACGTTCGCCATCATGTTTATTATTACGAGGAGTGTAATGGATAAAATTTAACCTCTGTCCGGGGTATAAAATGACTACTCGGCGAGCGCCGAGCGGTTCAGTGGGTTCAGTGAGGATATAATACTCTTCGGGTGGATAAATGAACCGTTGTTGGTTGAACATTAATGGCGGAAACCATTAACACAAATACGCGAAGAGCTTCGAGAACCGTCTTTGGGTTTTAGTGGACGATCGCGGATTTGGAAAGAAATACGAGTGGAAGAAAGAGAGATGTAGAAATGGTATTTATGTCTATATTCAGATTTCACGATTTATGAAAAAATACGTCGTCAAAATTGTTTTAGTGTTGATAACGAGTGTTTATTTATTTTTACTACTAATTCAACTCCTAAGATTTTTTCGAAAAACAATTGCATAATTTGGAGGAAATAAACCAAATTATAATATTTAAAAGCTTAAAAGATTTTTATTATTTACAATTAAAGTACTTTGCTATAAGGTGATACTGCCCAATCAAATTTTTACCCATGTTCATCTGCTTTTCTAGCAAAACTATTACAATAATAACTTATTTATTATCCATATTGAGTTATTATTCAAAACTATCCTACACCGACAAAGTTAAAAATGTTAAAAGGATCCCTGAGCTTTTAAATTATTATCGTAAGTTTGTTCCTAGTTACAACCTAAACACTAACGTAGCTTTGTTGAACAAGGGTGCTAAGTTAAGATGGACACCTGAATCTAAAGAAGAATTTTGTCCAAAATTGGAGTTTATGACATCCTGATGTTAAATTAAACTTTAATGTTCGAACAGACCCTTTATACAATGCAATAGCTGCTAAATTTGTTCAAATTAACGACAATACGGAGATATCCATATGCATCACGTACATAGAGGAAGGTTGCCAAATTTGGACCACCGCCTAAATTGGACCATCGTAATATCTCGAAAATTACAAAAGGTACTCACTGCGCCATCTATTTACAAGGTGCATAGTAACATTAAAACCTAAAAGAGACAGTTGCGCGGGGCGCTGTTATAGTTGTTCATGCAATCAGGCGCAATAAATGTTTGTGTTGTTGCGGTTATTATTTTTTGGCTACGCCGCTAAGGACATAATGCAGAAACGGTAAGTAGATTGAAATTATTATTTAGTCGATGAAAAACCTGCAAAACATTTGTTTTCATTAAACGTCAATTATTTAAACCTTCTCATGTAGTACTAGCCTATAATGGACCACTACTGCTATCCCTAAAATGAACCGGTCCATTTAAAGAAACTTTAATAAACATGCCTAGCAAGTTAAATGTTTGTTAAAGGGCGAGAGGGAAATATGGACAATGGACGCAACAAGAGCTTATTTTAGCTGTTAAGGCTTACAGAAGCGGCAAGTACGGCCTATATGAAAGTTCTCGAACTTACAACGTCCCAAAAGCTACTGTGCAGCGATACGCAAAAATGTAAACTGAGGTGCCAGATATAGTTAAAAAAAATCTGGTAAGGCATGTGCACTTTCAAAAGAAATAGAAGATGAACTTAAATTAGAAGAAGTCATGTTCTGATTAAGTCCCTACGATGTCAGAAAACTTGCTTACGAAATTGCAACCAAGAATAATTTACAGCATAATTTCAATAACGAAAAACGGATTGCTGGGAAAAAATGGTATTGTTCATTTTTAAAGCGACACCCTTCTATTTCTTTGAGGCAGTCGGAAAAAACATCATTAGCGAGAGTAAAAGGTTTTAATCGCAGAAATGTGAATAGTTTTTTTTGATTTGCTTGAAACAATATGCACAGAAAACTCTATTGACGCTACCCGCATCTTCAATGTGGATGAAAGCGGGTTTTCGACTGTTCAGAAGAAGTTGAAAAAAATTCTGGGTAAGAAAGGAAAACGGTAGATTGGTGCAGTAACAAACGAGGAAAGGAGTATAAATACGACTGTAGTTTGTTGTGTAAGCGCCACGGGTCAATACATTCCTCCAATGATAATTTTTAAAAGAGGAAAAATGGCTACAGAATTAGCCAATGGTGCTCCTTCCGAAAGTATGGTAGAAATTTCAGAAACAGGCTAGATAAATACAGATTTTTTTACCAAGTGGTTAGACAATTTCATTAAAATTGTACAACCCACCATCGAAAAGAAAGTACTTTTATTGTTAGATGGTTACACCACGCACAGTAAAAATTTAGAATCTATACTTCTTGGACTGGAACATGGGGTTATTATGTTGCAATTGCTAGGTCATACGACCCATAGATTACAACCAGTTGATGTGGGTTTTTTTCAAACCCATGGAAACATATTACACACAAAGTGTAGAAACATGGTTACGGATAAGTCCTGGTAAAAAAGTGTCGATGTTTCAAATATCCGGACTACTTGGAAAGGCCTACGCTAAATCTGCAAGCGTACAAACGGCTATAAATGCGTTCAAAGCTGCCGGAATTTGGCCATTTGATCGTTATGTTTTTGGCGATCACCATTTCGTGGCTGCAGATAATTTGGAAGAACTTCATGTCGTCGCCGACGAAGAAAGTAACGAAAACAAGGAAGAGGATACCAGCAACGAAGAAGAAGACAGTGAAAATGAAGTGGCTCACGAAAACATTATGGTGGCAAAAAAAAACTATTTGAAAAGGAGCAAGTCACAAACCCATTTAAATATTTCAGTTGAAGAAGAATCTCCTATACCAAAACCAAGAAATCTTGAACAAGCATTACATCATGGTCCAATTTAAGGTACTGTTGGTCGATTTAAGGCAATGGGTTTCTTAAATTGGTCCATTTGCAAGTAGGCAACGAAATATTTGTTTTTCAAAGAAAAGAATTTTTTTCAAAATGTTTGTTATCAAAAGTTTCTTAATATAATAAAGTTTCGTTTGCGTTTCTTAAACCAAGTCAGATATGGCATTTTAGAAAAGCAGATGCAATTGTGTTTGCATTAAACACATTTCGTTACTACCTAATAGGGTGGGGTATAATCATATTTTAGACTGATCAGAAAACAATCTTAAATATCATGAACACTAACTTAAACAAACACAGAATTTATCGCTTGACATTCTTAATCCAATTAACTTAGTACAACTAATGACACATATTTATTCTCCCAACAATATTTAAGAGATATACAGGAGATACTTGAATTATTAAATCTCAAACAGAAATTAGTTTATGAGATAAGGCAGAAAGGTAAGTCCCTGAAAAAAGTTATTATTGTCAAGAAAATAAGATCGATAAGTCGATGTATGTCACCAATGAAGCGCGTACTAGAGGAATAACCCAATACATACAGGAACAATATAAGCACACTGGAGAAAGGAAATGCTGGATACTCTTTTGTGAAGCTTCCAATTGTCAAAATGATTAGAGAATTATTAAGAAAAATGTAAGACAGTATAGATTATGTCAATTAGGAAAAGACAAAAATTTCACCAGCGAAAATAATGGCCAAAGTATTACAGCACATGACAAATTGGAACAGATTACAAATGATTTCATATCCAACCTGATATCAAGCACCAGTGGATAGAGAAGTAGACTTCATTAAAAAAGATATTGCTTAGCCTAATTGTTACGAATTTTGCCATCATTTTTTAGTCATCTACGTCAAGATGACTAAAAATTAAATCTGTTATTTGTGATTAAACTGTACTGTTTACTTTTTGGATAATCAGAGTCTGAAAAACCCATAATTATTTTTAAGACTTATGATTCCTAATCAGTTTTTTGACTTTACCTTTTTATGGTTTAATTGTTATTTCCTTCAACAGTTATATAGTAAATTAATTTATGCAAATATAACGATACCATAAAGCAAAAAGCATTTCACTGCAATAATATGCTGCAGAAACGATGAGTTCGTAGGAGCTGATAATTAATTTATACATATAGCAGGGACGTTAGTGTTTTAATATGGCATCAACGACTTCAATCACCAATACTTCAAGACAGAAAAGAGGAGAAATGTCGTTACTACTTCTTTTACAAACTATTTACGTTTGTGATAAAACCACGCATAGTACATAAACAGCACAAACTCATTTTTCCTTGAAGATCACTAAAGGAAAATGAACTCTTTTTCACGTCGACGCGTTGAATACCAATCACACACACCCAGTACCAAAACCAAAGAAAAATATAGCGTTTACTTTACGTGGATGTCAACGGGAGAAGAACAAGCACCGTTCATTTATAAATCTACACGTAAAAGGCATAATTTATTGAAATTGCCGCGGTAAAGTTTGAAATTTATAAAGAAGTGTTTTGCTCCGTGTCAGCGGCGTTTTTCTTTGTAGTCATGTTGTCCGTTGATACAGAGGAAGGCATTACTCAAGCGTCTGACAGAACACACATGCCTTCCTTTTAATGAAGAGCATTAAAAAAAGGAGCTCTCTCTCTTTCGGTATATGTATGCATTATATATATACACTTTACTTGCTCTTTGAAAATTGCATGGCACACATACATAAATAACGAGAGGAAAAAGAACTCACTAGGGCGAATAATGAGACGCGAAAAGGGGTTAAAAGTTGCCGACAACAGTGCCGAGGCTGCCTGGATGAAGAATATTAATTAGAGCTTCCCTGTCTTTTTTTTTCGCCATTTTCTTCCATCAGCATTGCAAAGGAAATTAACTTTCATGCGAATCCAAATTAACCACTTGTGAAGTGTACACAGCATGTTAGACGATTGCGTGAAATAATTAGATAATTAGAAAACATCACATACTAGGAAAATCGGAAAATTTCTATGTGAAATAAAATTTGTGACGCTCAGTGCTCTGGATATTGTATTCTTATTAAAAACAGATACGTAGTCACTTTTATATTAATTCTTTATTGACTAAAAGCGGAATGCATGAATATATAGACGCAAACAACTAAGAAATACATATTGTGGTGAGCATATTTCCTTAATCAATAGTTTGTCTATATGTTGCTGTGAACTTGATTATTAAGTTGAATAGGTACTAAATATTAGGTATGCTCGAGACGAGAACACAATTTTAAATGAATAAATGTAAATTCAGATATGCATAATGGTGCCAATTCTTAGGAAATATTTTGCAATAGTAACACTTAAGATATAGTAAATACCTCAAACTTATATCTATGAACAGTAAAAGGATATGAATAAAGACATTCATTATACGAAGTGACAAATTGCAATGTTTTATGTAAACAGTAACTGTATGAATTAAAAATACATCTATTAGTTCCTATATGTATAACACAAGGACTTCAATAGACTATGGAAATGGTCATGTGTGGTTTAAAAACCTGCAAAAGAAAAATGCAGTGTCAATATTGTTTACAGCTTTCTGCAAATCAACGTACTACCAGAAGAGAGAGCCTGGATAGAATTTGGAGACGATGTGACAGGGGCGACTGGTCTTTATGGTGCAGGATCCGTAGGAAAGATTCCAGTTGTCTACAATGTGTTCCCAGTATTACCTTGTCGAGGTATTTCTAAAAGAACAATAGGGATAACTTTAGTAAATGGAACAAGAAAATATATAACAAATTTTTATTGACATTTGTTGTTTATGACATTTATTGACTTGCATTTATCTGCTATATATCAGTTTGTTAATAAATATAGTTTTTTTAAAGTTCTGATTTGTTTTACCTTTCCACACAACGAAGAATATTTCTATAAAGAGAAAGTGAACACTGCATTTGAGAGAAAGAGATCAGGAGAACTTATCACACTACAATCATATGAGTAGATAGAGTAGTAGATTAAAGTAAATCGCTGTAGAACTCACAATATGCAAAAATATCTGTGCAACATGGTGAATTGTGTTTCATGTATGAGAACATAGGGTTACTACACAGTGTATAACATATAGTAAGGGGCACGCAATATATATAAAATTCTTAAACTTATATAAACTATCAATCATATATAAAAATGTTAAATTAAATAACCTTGTATAAATAAATAATTATAAATTGTACGTGATTTCTTAAAGGAGTTAAAATAAAGTGAAGCATATTAATTAAATTTTAAAGATAACATAAGATATACAATGCACAAAATGTGGTTAAAAACGATGGAAAAGAACATTTGAAAATTTATAATAATACTAATTCTAAATTACTAACCCTATTTCAATCATAATTCAAAATAAATTACAAGACTAATCAAATTCAGGCATTTGAGATTATGACTTTTAATTTCATCTACATAAAAGGAGTAAAACAAATAGAGTTGACCTCTCCAACACTTTTCAAAAAAATGAGGTGTGGCCACCACACGACTTTCTTATACGTATGAGCGTTTCAAATTATAGGATTTTAAGAATTTTTTTATACAAAAATTATTCACAATCCTATTCTAAGTACTTCTATTCTCTTAGTGAATCTCGATAGAATGCATACTTTGTAAGATATTATCAAAAAGTGCTACTCGCTAAGAATAAAAGTGCTACTTCCAGTCCGAATTTTGAAATTTCATATATACAAAAAATATTGCAAATCCAATTATAAATACATATAGAATGCATAACTTACGACATATTTGCAAAAAATCGCTACTCGATAAGAGTAAAAGTGGTACTTCCGGTCTGAATTTCGAAATTTTTTTTATACAAAAGATATTGAAAATTATGTTCTAAATACTTTTATACTCGTCAGGTACTTGTCTAAAAAGCATGACTTGCGAAATATTCGCAAAAAACTGATTTTCGATAAGAGTAAAAGACCTACTTCCGGTAGGAATTTCGAAAAACTTTTTAAATAAAATTATTCTCAATTTTAATTCTAAGTATATATGAATTCTTTATAAATTTGTTTAAACTTAGTAGTTGACGAAATATTGGCAAAATTCGATTTTTTCACTGAAGTAAACTATTACTTCCGGTCTGCCAATTTTGCTGAAAATCTAATCAGTTTTCAAGAGAGAGATTATACTACTAAATACAAAATTTGGAATAGATAGCTATAGCGGTTTGGCCGCTATCATGGTCACACACAGACACACAGACACAGACACACAGACATTTTTTAAAAACCACTTTTTGGTATCAGGGGACTTCAAAACGTGGACATCTGCAAAAATCTCGAGGTCGAAAATTTTCATCATCACAATACTTCCTTATACTACGTATAAGAAAGTAAAAGCAAAACTTGGTAAGAAAAATATCATTACAGAGGAATTTTAGATAATATCATGCCCAGATGACTTAACAATAGGAGCACGCTCGAAACAGAATTATCAATGCGAGTATGTCACTAAATGAGCTCAAAACTGATATTATTCAGAAAACAATAATATTAATAATAATAATATAACTAATTCAGAAGATAATAATAAAGGTTTACATTATATTAGGTAGATACCCAAATAATTTTTTTTAGCAAAATACCTTTTCCTGGGTCTATCAAATCATTAATTACTGTTAACTATAATAGTCAACAATTTTAATTTAATTTAAATCTAATTCAAAGATACGTATATTCAGTGATCATTAACTCTCATATTAAATTGGCGCTCAACGTAGAGCGATCTTATTAAATTGGGGCCATCACACCACATATTAAATTGCAGCCAAGTTTGTTTAGGTCGACTATGTATCGTATTGTTCAAGTGGACAGTTATTAAAAATTATATAAAACAATATTAAAATTTATTGATATTGGTCAATTTATTATATTATCATAAAATGTATTAGTTTCTGTCGTGGTTCCTTTTCTTTATGTGTACATTTCTTAGACGGTATTTGCGGGTAATTACATATTACATAATAATATACAGGGTGTATCAGACGACACAAACAAAAAAGTAGGTTCTTATAAAATTGTATTTATTCTATTTACATATACATCATTAACTACCATATAAATTGGCTTTCAACGTGGGGCAATTTTATTAAATAGGCCTTCGCCATCACATATTAAATTGGCTCGAAAGTCGTACCGCTCGACAGTCCATTGTATTCCTAAAGTGGACAACTAATAACATTTAAATGAAACAGTACTTCACTTGTAATGAAATAACCAAAGTAACCATAACATGGTATAATTATATTATATACAAAAAAGGCAAACTACATTTCATAATATTTTAATGTATATTTCAATCATTCCAAATTAACCATATAGCATAACAACAGTTATATAAGCTTAGGATGAAAATTACACATTGAACTGAGTATTTCTGATAAAACATTCCACTTTCTCTGTTTTGTGCTATCTTTACTTGCTAGTAGGAAAGTAACATAAGTGATCACACGGGGTAAAACTGTCCAAATTTATTTTTAATTAAAAAACTAATAAATAAAAAAATTGAATAATTTTAATGTTTGACTAGCAAAGAGATATCTATAAAAAAAGGAATTCTATTAATTAATAGTTACTCTAAAATCTAGCACAATCGGTAACATACTGTATAACAAGTGTATGTATGCTTTAAGCTCTGGAAGACTAATCTGAATAAATTAATAAATTATTCGCGTCAAATGAAAGCGCGATTTATATATTTAAGCCCTGCAGGCAACAGGTTACCGTCTAATCACAACTTAACCATTCGTTAAAATTTCTCACGTATTTCCCCGAAAGGCGGAAGGAAGGGTGAGGGGGGAAGGGCGAGCACGTCATATACAGGATGATTTATGTCCCGTATTCGAAGTTTTATTGCTGAACGCGTTTTATTCACAGCGAGGACATTAATCAAACCCGGAGGCCGCGCCATCTGGTGGCATGTCTCGTTCTCTTTCCCCGTGACGTTTTCTAATTAAAATAAGCATCTATATATGCTATGGAATCACATTATTTCCACTTCTTTTCACTGCCCGACGGTTAATTTATTATTTATTAACGACTGAAGACGTCGAAAAGTAACGAATAAGAGTATAAATACGCGGTCATCTGTTATTTTAAATTAGAGGTGTTCCCTTAATGGACGAAGCAACAACAAAACACATGCGCTGTCCAGTTAATTAAGAATTATGTCGTCGTTTTGTGTGTTTGTGTGTGTATCTGTGTGAAGCTGCTGCGATCGTTTCGTGCGATAAGTCATGGGTAGGATACGAAAGATTAGTTTTAATGCCTTTTAATCGAGATTCTTCACATTCACTAAACACGAGAAATTCGATAAAAATTAAGTCACTAATTAGAGGTGGAATTGCTAGCATCGCGAATTTTCTTAAGAAGTTACGGCTAGCAAATAGGTATAAGTATATATAGTGTTTATAATTATATGTATTTTAAAAGCAAATAACTTTCTATATTTGCTCTAAAAAAACGCCTCATTCTTGGTTTATTAATATTTAATGTTTAAAAATGTTGGATGACTAATCAAACTGCCAAATCAAACTCAACTTTAATTATTTCACAAGTTTTATTATATTTCTCTAACACATGTTTCGCTAAGATCACTTACCATTATTAAATAGACAAGAATTAAAAGTGAATGTGCATCTGTTGACCAATACAGGTGTAAGAAATCAAGCTGTCGTTAGCTTAATGCATGCCTCTATTATGGGTGTATTTATAATACCTATGTATGTGTTAGTTCCAATTTTCTTTTTGTTTATGCCCCACTGAATTTCTCTTATTTACATTATGTAAAGTTTACCGTCATTTATACCAATTATACCAAAGGAATGGTCATTTTATATACAATGCTTTGCGATGCCTGTATTCTTATAGTTGTGTAGTATGGCTCTTTTATGTTCTTTTAATCGTATTTCTAACTTTCGACCACTTTGTCCGATATATATGGCTGGTTGTCATCGATCTCTTTTGCTTATTTCTTGTCTCTTTAATAATGGTAAGTTATTTTACCGAAACATGTGTTACAGAAATATAATAAAACTTGTGAAATAATTAAAATCGAGTTTGATATAACGGTTTGACAGAGATAGTTTGATTAGTCAACCAAAACTTTTAAATATATATAATGTTTCACCAAGAACCTACTACAGAAACAATTAGTAATATTAATATTTAATGTTTCGAATATAAAGGTCTTATATCGTATCGCCTCTTGAACGAATGGTGCCCAAAATTTAAGAATGGGAAAGCCGCGATCAAATGCATTGCATACTAAAAGGGATCACAACAGGAATGCAAATTAATTAAAATTTAGATCTGATGCCAAGTTCTTACCAACGCTTCCAAAGGATAACGAAGGATATGATATTTAAAAAAAACCTGAGTCACTCTCTCTGTAATGGCAGTTAAATACATTAGATAATATCATTAAATTTAGTAAAAATTACTTACCTTGAACACCGATTGCACAATATCCACATACTTTAATTTAGTGTTAGCTTTTCTACATAATTGAATACGTAAAATATTTTTGCAACTAAATTATTTAATATTCCTTAAGACGTTAACTGTTTCTATATTTTTTCCATATAATAATATGTATAATAATATGTATACATATTGTTATGATGAATAAGTATTAATATGATATTAACTCATTTTAAATTACATACTCACAAATTATTAATGTATATAATTAATTAAATATAAAAACACACTCTGTTATGCTAGCTCATAAATTATATATATGTATATATATATATAACATGTACTAGGAGCGTACTTTAATAGGTTCTGCTTTTTTATGATAGATGTCTTTCTGCCTTTTAATATTTATTTAATGTTAATATCTTTCCGCTATAATTAACAGTGTTTAATAATAATTTAGTACCGAGTTCAAATACGTTTCTTAAAATAAATTCTAATTTCTTATATACTGCTACATACACAGTCCCAGCTATTTTATTCACCATCAAATTAGAGAAATAGATATAATTTTTATAAGTAGGTATTAAGTTTAGATAATTATACGTCTATAAAACCAGAAATATTCTACTCATCCTCATGTTCTTATAAAAAAAGGTTTAATATTATACTGAATAAATAAAATACGTAAACTTGGTTTCAAAAATTATTTAATAATATCACTACAATATCAGTTACTCATCACCTGATGAAGCCAAAGTTTGCCGAAACGATATTGTAGTGATATTATTAAATAATTTTTGAAACCAAGTTTACGTATTTTATTTATTCAGTTAAATATGGAGTTTCAACATGTATCAGCCTCATCAATTAACTGTTTAATATTATATGAAACTTGTTTACAAAACAAATATGTATGAGCAGCTATGAAATTATGTAATTTGATTGTGGTATAGATAAATGTAATAACAACAACAATTGTTTGTAGATTAGAAAAAAGTTTGTTATAAATATTGTTTATGAAATAAATCTTTTAGTACAGTCTATACTCAAACAATTTGTGTTCTTGAAAAAAATACCAATTTATTTCTATTATTTATTACTTCATTTAACAATAATATGCATAAACTAAATCATAAAAGTGAATTGCATAGGATGTTATCAATTACATGAAGAATTACATACACATATATAGATAATATTGCGATGGATACGTTTATAATTAGGTATATAGTTAGGATTCTGAAAAACGTACCTTAGGATTTTCAATATACTACGTCTTTCTATGGGATACCCTCCTTATTGGGCTCTTTTGGTTAATTGCTAGTAAATTATGAAACAGCTCCATCATTACGTCACTTCTTGTGCATAAGACTACTGACATCATCCTATATACTACAACGGGCTACAGTATCAATGTTGCCAACCGTACTATATTTATAGTATTTGTACTATAATGTCAACGCAATGTACTATAAAATTTCAAAGTGGATATAGTACGCACATTATACTATAAATATATACAATATACATAAATAAAGCCACTCTTTGGACAAGAACCATGAAAGTCATGAAACGCCAAATATTTCGAATATATCAGTAACGGGGATTTACGGAATTACTGTTTTTAAGCGGAAATTGAATTTACGAAATGAAACATTTTTAAACATTAAAAATATATATCTGGGCATACATGTCATGAACTTTCTTCAGAACGAAGAAGTATAAAAGCACCTATTTTAATTACACATTTTCTGACTCGTCGATCATTTATGATTTCCGCATGTTGACAAATTAAGGGCAGATTTAGTTTTAATGATTCGCTTCTAAAAAATTTAGACTACTTTATTCTATGAAATTCCATTTCTAATGGTTTTAGAAATGAAAATCTCTGTTTATTTCCAATATTTCAAAATGCTAAAATATTTCTTCCCTATAATACATTTGATATAGAACAACTAACTGACTGATAACGAATGGAGAAAGTTACCTTCAATTTAACAACAGGAAATATGAAATGAGGAACAAATAGATATTTTTTGGTGGTGACTGCTACAATATAAAAATGTTCTCAAAGTTTTTGAATTTCAAAATTTAGCCAAATTTGTATTAAACTTCTTGTGTAAACCTCACTCTAATGCCCAGTGTGAAAGAATATTTAGTAAAGTTAACATGATTAAAACTGCAAAGAGAAATAACAAATGTACATACCTAAATTGCAATCAATTAATGTACGCGCGTACGTACATGTACAGAAAAATAAATTTGAAGATTCTGACATGTCTGACTCAAATAATTAGATCGAACTTAATTTCAATTAATGTTTCAATTTTATCGCTAACTTGGGCCGGCTTTTAAATTTTATTTTTTACACAGAAAATTGAATTGTATTGCATTTTGTCTTGTTTAGTTCGTAACGTTCAGTTGTAATAAGTAAAATAAAAATTAAACATATTTTTATTTTTATTTCTTGTATGTAGGGGAACTCGGGGCGGAATGGTATAGTGGGGCAGGACGGGATAGAACTCTTTTCTCAGCTGGGGAGCACTAGCGCTCGGTGGAGATACGTTGAACTATGCCTACATGTGGCTAGGAAGACGCAGCAGCCATCTTGGACAGTTTGAGCCGCGACTTCCTAGTGAACCGATAGTTGGTGCTTTTTTTTCATGATTTTAGTAACTTGTAGGTATCTTTAAACGAAGGTAAGTTCGTATCTGTTAATGCTACGCTATTGTAAGTTAAGTAATGTTAAAGTCCATGTAGTTAGCTATACGTTTAGACTATAGGCTAAATAGAAATACATCAGGTTTTGGTCCGGTACTCGCTCACAACCTAAAACGTGCTTTCGGGGCGGAACGGGACGGGGCAGAATGGGCTAGAATCCCGTTCTGCCCCTTTACACTTTCGTTGGAACTGGTCGGTATAATTAATTTTTTTTATTTTATTACAGATAGTTCGAACTTATGTTGGGAAGAGTGAGAGACAAAAATGGGATTCAAATGCAAAGCAAATGGCAGTTGAAGCGGTTTTATCATCTGAAATGGGGTTTTTGAAGGCAGCTAAGCAATATAACGTACCGAAAACAAGTCTTGAAAAATATGTAAAAAAGGTAAAGTACAATCTTGACTACAAAGTAGATAAATCAGATGGAAAATATAAAAACGTTTTCACATCAGAACAGGAAGAAGAACTTGCTTCGTATCTTAAAACGATGGAGTGTAGACTTTTTGGCCTCACAATGAAAGATCACTTGCCTATGAACTGGCAGAGAAAAATGGTATGGCGCACAGATTTAACAAAGACACGTGCCTAGCAGGGCAAGATTGGGTTAAAGGTTTCCTTTCTAGGCATCCTACCTTGTCTATTCGTACTCCAGAAAATACTAGTGGCGCACGTGCTATGGGGTTTAATAAGGTTTCAATTGCACAATTCAATTCTCTTCTAAACAAAGTTATTGCTGAGCAGAAGCTGACTACTGAAAAAATATTTAACAGCGATGAAACTGGTGTTTCGATCAACCCAAAAAGTCAGTCTAAGATAATAGCACTTAAAGGAAAAAGGCAAGTTGGATGTATAACATCTGCAGAACGC
Organism: Amphimallon solstitiale; assembly: GCA_963170755.1. NCBI lineage: Eukaryota > Metazoa > Arthropoda > Insecta > Coleoptera > Scarabaeidae > Amphimallon > Amphimallon solstitiale. The sequence continues at coordinate 34,027,916 of OY720681.1, read as the reverse complement.
GGAGAGACAGTGACAGCTGAGGTATGCATCTCGGCATCTGGATTGTACATGCCTCCAATGCTTATCTTCCCAAGAAAGAAGAAACAGCAAGAGTTCGAATTGGGGCTGCCTCCAGGAGGTTGGTGTGAGGTTCACCCTTCGGGTTGGATGACTGCAGAATTATTTCTGGTTTGGTTTCGCAAGTTTATTGGGTTCTCAAAAGCCACAACAGAATCACCAGTGCTTCTTATTTTGGATGGGCATTCTACCCACACAAAAAACTTGCAGCTGCTTGAAATGGCAAGAGAAAATGGAGTAATCCTTCTATGTCTCCCACCTCACACATCGCATAATCTGCAACCGTTAGATGTCTCATTTTTCAAACCCCTTAGTCTCTACTACAGTGATGAACTCAGAAAATGGTTAAGAAGTAACCCAGGAAAAGTAGTGACTCTTTTCCAAATATCATCAATCTGTGGTGCAGAATTTGTTCATGCTGCAACAATGTCAACTGCTATCAATGGGTTCAGAAAAACCGGAATATGGCCTACTGATCTGAACGTCTTTCAAGATGCAGACTTTCTACCAGCCGCAACAACTGACATTCAGCTGGATGACACAGAACGCTCCTCTGAAAAGTCTACTGATGGTCAAGTTCACAATAATTTGGCAGCTAACTCTTCAACGCCTAATGAGCCACCACACAAGAAGAAGAAAAACCAAGGAATTTCCTCGAGGCCTAAGTGGCACAACCTGGGTGTTTATAGATGCAAAATTCCCCAAGCACATTTGCGAGCTCTCAGTTAAAGTCAGCAGCTTTTCAAACCTCACCTGAAGCGATCATACCGATTCCTATAATAAAGCAAACTACAAAACGGAGTTCAAGGAAGAAAGGGAAAACTGTTATAATGTCAGAGTCTCCATACAAAAACGAACTGTCAGATGCTATAGCCCTGAAAGCTTCAAAAGAACAAGAAAGAGAAAGAAAAAAGAAAGATAAGAGTTTAAAAGCCAAAGGTAAAAAAAAACTGCTAAGAAAAGCCTCTTTCCTGAATCAAAGTGTTCAAACAAATCAAAGATGATGGTGAAAAAGGTGAGCGATAGCGAGTCAGAAGATGATGACGAAGAATGTCTTTACTGTGGGGAATTTTATTCAGTGTCAAATGAAGGATGGATCGCTTGCCAGAAATGTTTGAAGTGGGCGCACGACAAATGTGCTGGTGTAGACAGCGAAGACGATGATGAAATTTTAATTTGTGAATTTTGCCAGCAGGACAAATAGACTAGAGTGGTTTTGAAGGATAAAACAATTTGTAAATTAATGACTTTCCCCCTCCAAATTGGCAAGGGATTGCGTTTTTGTCTGGAAATAATCTAATGTATTTTTCAATAGGCCTAATTTTAGTTTTTTACAGTTAACTGTTGTTAAATCAACTTGTTTTATCGAGTTTAAAAAAATGTTTAGTCATTTTTTATACTTCAAAAAAATATAACAAAAAAAAATATAAACTCTATCCCATTCTACCCCGTGTGTGGGGCAGAACGGGAAATTTGCTGACTTTTTTAAAATAATAAAAATTAGAACTAAAAGGATTTTATAGTCTCACCTTTTGTACTGCATATGTTACTTATGTAAATAAAGCATTGTTTTATAACCTTGCCATGTTTTTATTTTTATTACCAAATTGTTTACAAATAGTTAAATGTTAAGTATCCCGTTCCGCCCCGAGTTCCCCTACTATATTTTTTTGAATGTACTATAATTATTTAGCACTCTGTACTATAATCGGTTCCAAAATAGTTGGCAACGCTGTACAGTGGGTGCACTACAACATATACTATGTAGAACGAAATCGTATCTTTGTAACGTCTTGGCACTTTCGAGCATCAAATTAGACATTCAAAATTTCGGTTTTTAACATTTTATCAGCGCATTATTCTCTTATAACCATACAGCTTACTCTTTTTTTCTTGGAGTTCTTCGTGATTCGCTATCTTTATTCACAGTATACTTATTTAACAATGATATTTATTATGATACAATATTACAGTATATATCCTAAATAAACTCCGTTTTCATGTCTATCTATGGCTTAAAGATCCTTTTCATATTTCCAGTATTAGAGTAACTGCATGTCAGTCACACATAACCTTAAAAGTTAAGAAATGTTCTTGATTTCTATTAATTTTGAGGATAATATAAATACTTTAGCAGCACCTCTAAGTTTAATTTTACTTAACAAAGTAGGTTCTTATTAGAACCTCATGCAATAGAACCCTAACGAATAATTAATAATATTACTTGGAGTGTGGTGTTAGTTTTATGTATTAAAGATGCTTACGCAGAGGTGCCGACTAACTGCCGTAACGTAGGATGTAAGGGAGTGGCGTTATATGCGCTAATGTAAATTCTGGACTTTACAACGCTTCGTTAAAACATAGTACCGCTTTTATTTACGAAATATCAAAACGAAATTTAAAACACAAATAAACAAAGGCTCAATGCATGCTCGACTGGAATTAGTTTTTAGAATAAAGTTCTGAAACTGTGTTATATTGTTGTAAATTTTGCCAACTTTAAGAGTGAAATGTAGGAGTAAATAATTTGAATTATAAGAAATTACTTCCAACGAAGCGTTAATTTATGCTTTGTATTCAATTTAATGCAAAACCATAATAAGAAAATCAAAAATTTCTGCTATTCGTTTTATTTTAACGAATACCTTACATAGGCGGAATTTACATTAGCGAATATGGCGCCACCTCCTTACGTCCTACCTCACGGCAGTTAGTCGGCACCTCTGCGTAAGCCCCCTTAAAAGCATCTGCACCACCACAATAAATATATACATATAGGCAACCCATTTTAGAGAACAAAACCTACTATTGTCTATTTAAATTAAGATTTAAATATATATATCTTTTCATACATACATTTTATCATTTAGCACCAAATTTAGGGACTTTACACTTTAGACTCCCTCTTTCCTCCTGTAAGAATATGTTTCATAACAAATTCAAAATATTTAAAAGAAAATTATTGTTAATTACATCATTTATTTACACTACATCAGAATATTGTTGAATATGGTCTTAAACCACCAGAGATTTGTTTTTAAGGAGTGAGCGGCTGTAATATCGGCTAAAAAGTGTGTAAATATTGTTCATATATTCACACACACACAATGTGTGTATTCGTATTTGTGCATAGTATCTAATATACATAATATAGGAAATTACATGTTAATAATTCATGTATGCTAAACGGGGGCTACTACTGCAGACTAACAGTAATAATGTATCAGATATGTATATTCTTTCCCCTTCGTCTAGTGCACTGCTTTTTATTCGTATAATATATTACCAACCCATAAATCGTCCAAGTTGTTGCCGTTCAAAATTTTTTGCTCTTATTCCGTTTAGGAAATGTTTATAATTATGGAAGGCCGTAACTTACTTGTAATGTTTCAATACCGAACACTGTGTGCTCCGTCTGATGTGAACAAAAAGATTTGCATTATGGGCCGTAATTAGCATAAACCTGTTATAACATTGCATATAACGCAATACATTTACGTGTGTAATATATTACTGCCGCAGTCATAATTTATAATAAAATGATATGCCTGAATATCATGCTAAGGACTTTCCAAGGGAATAGGTCTGAACGAAATATATCTATGATCACTTGAAGCATGTGTACAGATGTTCAGGTTTAAAGCGAATTGGAGGATGTTTTTCGTTAGCAGTTTTACTTTCTTATACGTAGTGATGATGAAAATTTTCGACCTCGAGATTTTTGCAGATGTCCACGTTTTGAAGTCCCCTGATACCGAAAAAGTGGTTTTTAAAAAATGTCTGTGTGTCTGTGTGTCTGTCTCTGTGTGTGTGACCACGATAGCGGCCAAACCGCTGTAGATATCAATTCCAAATTTTGTATTTACGCGTATAATCGCCCTCTTGAGGTCTGATTAGTTTTTCAGTAAAATCGGTAGACCGGAAGTAGCAGTTTACTTCAGCGAAAAAATCGAATTTTGCGAATATTTCGTCAACTACTAAGTTTAAACAAATTTATGAAGAATTCATATATACTTAAAATTAAAATTTAGAATAATTTTATTTAAAAAGTTTTTCGAAATTTCTACCGGAAGTAGGTCTTTCACTCTTATCGAAAATCAGCTTTTTGCGAATATTTCGCAAGTCATGCTTTTTAGACAAGTACGTTATGGGTATAAAAGTATTTAAAACATAATTTTCAATATCTTTTGTATAAAAAAAATTTCAAAATTCAGACCGGAAGTACCACTTTTACTCTTATCGAATAGCGAGTTTTTGCAAATATGTCGTAAGTTATGCATTCTATATATATTTATCAAGAGTACAAAAGTATTTAGAACTGGATTTGCAATATTTTTTGTATATACGAAATTTCAAAATTCGGACCGGAAGTAGCACTTTTACTCTTAGCGAGGAGCACTTTTTTGATAATATCTTGCAAAGTATGCATTCTATAGCGATTTATTAAGCGAATGAAAGTACCTAGAATAGGATTTTGAATAAGTTTTGTATAAAAAAATTCTTAAAATTGTATAGTTTGAAACGCTCATACGTATAAGAAAGTCGTGTGGTGGCCACACCTCGTTTTTTTTTTTTTGAGGAATGAAATAGTATATTAAAATAAAAGTTTCATAAGACACGATTTTTGCGCACGCGTGTAAGTCTAAAGAACAAGTGCGCAAAATATCTTATGTAACGTGTTTTTTATACTATTTTTCCTATTTCGGGTATTAAAAGCTCAAAAAGTTTTACAATGAGAAACATGTTTGGTTCGAACATTTTAGAAATCTTGTTTTTTTGAAGTTGGTTACTCTGATTTTCAAGTAGAACATTTTAAATATTTGAATATCGGCGGTGTTATATGTCATTTTATTTAAAATTTAAACTATACCCTGTCTCAGAATAAGAAGGAGTGATTCAAATATCCCGCCAAAACATGGCACACATAGCTTAAAATTTAGTAGACAATTTGATATGACATCATGACAATTGAGGTTAGAAGAACTGTATTAATTCTAACCAAGGATTTAGCTGTTTAGGTGCATACATCTATAATTTGATGAATACAAATCTCTTAACATTCAAATCTGTTTATTCTAGTTTTGCAAAAAAAATTAGAAGAATCTATGGATAAAGATATAGGCCCAATTTACGAATGAAAGCATAGACTTTGTTCTGAGCGTTTTGAGGAGGATTGCCGTTATAAATATATAATTACTGCACATTTTAGTGAATGTGCTATATCAACATGAAAATTGTGAATCAAGTCTATTTATTATTAAATATTTCTATCAGAAAGCAAGAATGAATCAAACCTTTTATCTTTTATAAAAATGTCCTTAAGAACTTGCAGAAAAGGTTTTGTTTATTAGTTTCTATTTTAAATATCAATAAAAAAAACTACAGATAAATCATTCGTATTACTGCTACAAACCTTGATGAGGTAAATTCAGGCAACTAGTCTTGGAAATTTGAATCTTACATACAACAGTAATAAATAGAAAAATTTATATCGGCTGAAGTTGTTTACACGAACTGCAAAGTTAATTACATATATCTACACACTACTAATTATTATTCCCTATTAAAATTTATTTATTATGAAAATATATAAAGTATAGCAAATATTTATTTCTACTATATATTGGAAATTAACAATAATTTAGTGTTCACATCATGTTAAAAGATTAAAAATTGACATGATCGGCACAATTTTTGCAAATACTTATTGTAACATTTGTAATTGCTTCTGTCAAACATTCTCATATACATGATATTTTGAAAGGGGATTTTTTTGAGACAGCTTAATTGCCTATCTTTATCGGTATGGCTATTAAATCCTACAAGTTTTCAACAAAGCTTGTCGTGCACTCATTATACTTGTGGCGATTCAAATTTTTCCCATATTTTCCACCAGATATTTTCACCTTTTTCTATTAGTACAGGATCCTTTATGTTTGATATATCTGAAATATAACATGTATATGAACATGTGGTAATATAATTAGTATTTAATTAACACTTACTTGAAATTAATGAGTCAATTCTAGAATATGTGTGAGTTGTCCAGTTCATTTATGGTATGAACTCATCTATAGTTATTTTTGCAATGATATTAATTGTTGAATGTTTGATTTTTGCACTGACGTACAGTATTTTTCACATATTCATCAAATTCAAAGTTTCAAATGCATGATCACTTGTTCCTCGGCCTTAAGCCGTCTGATGAATGCATGCTCATGTTGTACATAAAAGTATGGATTTTATTTAATAACACAATAAAGTATAATAAACCAAAGTGAAAATGTAAGATTCTAGGTTATGGCTTGGCTATAAACATAAAATAACGTACTGTCAAACTTATTTTCCCATGTTAAACTTGCCTACACAAGAACCAATGAAATTCTTTAAAAACATACGCCATTTTGGCGCGATATTTGAATCACTCCTTCTTATTCTGAGACAAGGTATAATTTATGCAATAAGTTATTTCAAATTATCAAGAAAATATACGAAACAAATAATTGCACGCCCTCAGATATTCGCAAAATAGTAGAAGACAATTTACAAAATCTTTTGTCGACAAACTCTCATCATATTTATCAAAAACAATATTTGTTAAGTTGGTATAGGGAAAATATTATCGCCAATATTACCAAAATCGTAATAATGACTTATTTTGATAAAGAAAACAAGTTAAGAAGGCATCATCCTTGTGGTCTACATATTCAATGTTACGATGTTTATTTATAAAAGTATAGATATCGCAAAGTTTTCTAGTCTTCTTGCACATTTAAAAAGTTCAACTGAAGCCTATGAGCATAAGAAATCAAAGGTTTTAGAAATAGATCATATAAATCGTTTCATAGTAGAAACTGAAGATAAAACATATTTAGCAATGAAAGTAAATAATAAAAATATTATTATGGTAGTATTTTACTCATTTTCTACATTATTTTGTCATATTAATATTCTGTTAGGTATCCTTATAATGGACTATAATGGAGCATGTCGTGCAGAAATAACGAACATGATTTTATATGATAACAGTTTAAAAATGATGTCATTATGGTTGGAGTGCCAAAAACTAAAATTTATATTCTAAAACACTTTAGTATAACACAAAGATTATGGATTGATTTGGTTAAAAATATTTATTCACTTCATCCCAGTCATGTTACACATAAACGCTACTTCCTGAAATATAGTAATGGTTCTTGCGTGAATAGTCAAATTGGTATTAATACTTATAGGTAAAGTTCCCAGATAGTATTGCTACTTACTTAAATTTGCCTAATCCTGAGCTTTTTACTTGACATTGGTGAAGACGTTCCAGTATGACATACTTGGTTAATAGTGAATTACATTTATAATTCCATCAGAAAAGATAATGAGGTTGCTCAAATACTGTCTACTGCACCTAATACATCCGCTAAAATCATTCAGAATCCATCTAGTTCTTGTACAATAGGTAGTGATTTTTCAGTCAATGCGAATCAACAAGAATTCAGACAAAACATAATGTGTTCCCAAAATCTGTCTGGAAGGTCCATTAATGCACACGAATCTTATAGTAAACGTTTATAACAGCTGTACTATTCAACATGAGGAGTAAATTTCAGTAGCAGAAAACTTATCATCCAACTCTGCTTAACAATTTGTATTGAAAATTAGTACCTATAAATAAACGTTGGCAATTATTCTTTGTACACATTCTAGTACACATGTTTGTTACATTAAATTCTTATATTTGACATTTAAATATGGTCTGCTCCTATTGCTTTTTTTGTCACAAACCTCAAAAGAATAAAATTAGGATGCGATTTTTATAGCAGTTGACTTACGTCATATGTGACGTAAAATTCACGCCAACAGAATTTTTTTAAAGAAAAATGTTATCATGTAAAATTATAGTGATATTATTAGGCGCTTTCCTTTTACTAGAGATCTGAGCTGAGCTAAAGTGATGTGAGTGTCTCAGCTCACTTCAAGTGAGCTTTTCTCATTGGGTTAAAAGATTTTGACAAGTGAGGTTTTAAACTTGTGTCTTACTTGTCATTACTAACGTAAAATTAATTTTTGATATTATATTATAAGTACACATCAACCAACCGAAGTAATTACAATGCCTGGCATGTCCAAATTTCAGATTGTGTCTGTAAGTTATTTAATGAATTGGTGTAATTGCTTCAAAAACTTAACCAGATAGTAAAATTACAGGAGTTATGTGGTGCTACCAATTCCTGCGAGTCGTCTGGTTCTGATTCACAGTTATCATGGCACTCTTCAAGCACATCATCAGATACATCAACTGAGTTCTATGAATCCCGAAGAAAATTGAACCGAGTTAAAAACTATATGCAAGTCGTGGAAAGATATGATGATGCAGAGTTTAAAGAGCATTTCAGATTGAGCCGATCAACATGTAACGCTCTAATAGGTATATACTATTTATATATATATTGTTACATATACTGGGAATATAATGTGCCACAATTTTTAGAAAAAATTGAAACCGATGGAATACTTCCCGTACATTCTTTTGGAACAAAAAGATTCCAGCAAAACAAGCTGTATATATAACTATTTGGTACCTAGCCAATACCGAAACGTTTCGACAAATCTCAGACAAATTTAATGTCTCAAAAAGTTCAGTTCATCGCATAGTTTCCTCATTGATTGAATATTTGGTAAAAGTAAGTCCGCAGTATATAGTATGGCCTGATGAAGCAAAAAAAGCTGCAATAAAAATAGGATTTAGAATGAAACAAGGAATCAATGGTGTTGTGGGAGCCATAGACGCTTCTCATATAAGGATACAAAGACCTGTAGCTTTTGAGCATGTATATTGCAACCGCAACAACTACCACAGTGTCCTGTTACAAGGTATCTGCGATAGCGAGAAGACGTTTATTGATGTGTTTTGCGGGGAAGCGGGATCAATGCATGATGCCCGATTGCTCAAAAAATCGTCCCTTTATGAAAGAGGAATAAATGGTTTATTAGGAGATGATTTCTTATTGGGTGACTCTGCATATCCCTGCCTTCATTGGTTAATTTCACCATTTAGGGATAACGGTAACTTAACCAGAAATCAGAAAACTTTTAATAAACGTCATTCAGGCACACGAATTTTAATTGAGAATGCTTTTGGTCTGTTAAAAGGTCGATTTCGCAGGCTAAGATACTTTGAAAATCAGTCAGTATTATTTATAGTAAAGTGTGTGGTTGCAGCTGCTGTACTTCATAATATTTGCATTGATTTTATGGACGACACGGAGTCGTTTGAGGACTCCCCACATGAAGAGTATATTGAAAATCTTGTGCACTGTGTGAGTGGTGTGCAGTCAAACACTTTTAAACGAACTCAGATTTTTAATAACATGTTTTGTTTACATTTGAACACATAGGTTATCTATTTTAGTTATAAGTATCTGAATATGTAAAAAGTTGAGAAAAGTACAGCTTAATACATAATTTGAGCGGTGAAGGTCATATGCGCAAAGGACAAAGGGGGGGAGTGGTAGTAGCGGGGTGTACACGCATGCATTTATAACAGCTGTATCAATCTCTATCGTGCATTTTCTCATTCTTCATCTGCGCCGATGACCGCTCAACTTATATGTGGCGAGTTGTACATAATAAGTTATTAATTAGCATTAACACATGTAAATAGTAAATACTAATGTGATAGTGCTTAATGTAGACTAAATTATACATTGAAATAAAGGTAACGATAATAATAAAAAAATAGTAATTCATTATATGAAAGATAACAAAATCACATTGCAGAACTACTTATTGGTATGTAATTTTAGCAAGTTTTTCAAGAGCTGTGACCTTCCGTTCCTCTAGTTCATTTCTCCTTTTCAAAATGGCATTCCTTTCTTGCTGAACCTTCAGAATTTCTTTGCTGAGATCACTTTGAATTTGTGTTCGTAATGATCTTTCTGCTTCTTTATTTTCATAATACTTCTTCTTAACTTTCACATATTCCATTGTAGGATTTTTTCTTTTTGGTTTATTCTGAACATTATTATGCACAGTGTCGATACTGCTGTTATCATTTACATCTTCTTGCACTTTACTATTACTGCAACTACTTGTCCCTTCTACATTGTGACTAGACATAGTTGAAACGTCAATTGAATGTGGGCTGGAATTTGACGGTGAATCCCCAACCAATGTGTCTAACCTTTCAAAATAAGGGAAGCGTGTAGGTCCACGTCCAGTTTTCTTTTTCATGTCTTTATTAGACTTGTATGTCCTTAGAAGATTGTCCCACTCTTTGGAACAAGCTTTAACTGTATACTAAAACATTTTTAATTTAACACAAAGCCAATATTAATATTTATGTATGTATTTACATTAAAGCCCTGACTAATTACTTCTTCAGCGACTATTATCCAAAAAAAATTTTTTTGTGGACATGAAATAAATCCTCATAATGAGATTCCACTGATGCTATCAAGGCTAAGGTAGCTTCATTGGACCAACTGCTTTTATTTTGAGAGTTAACAAATTGCTCCTCGTTTGGATGTTCTGTGCCCTCATCCACCCAATGATATGTCAATACTAGGCCATTTTCTTCAGAAGTGTCCGGGTTGGAAATTATTGGATCATTTTGCTCTGTAAATCCAATTTCATTGTACGGTACCCATAACGTCGTATTTGTTTCTACAATTGGATGATATTAAAGAGATGCGATTCATCATTATTCATGTAATTACCAGAGTCACGTATTAAAACGTCACCTTTATCATTCATAATCCACCCATTTTTCGTTCGCTGAATTTCGTACATATTTTTCCGTGTCAATCAAATAACATAACCCTATGTGATATTTAATTCTCAGTAGTGAGGAAGGTTCTGACCAACCTCAGATTGGGAGAGAGGGGAGGTAAAAATCTCACTTTGTGTCAGTCAGCTTATTACAAATGGAACGCGTCAAAATATAATCTCAGTTAAAGTGAGGTGATATTATCTGAGATTTATGTCAAAAGGAAAGCGACTATTATTAGTTAGTTATGTGTAGTTATTGAAATTCATTGACATAATTAGCTACTTGATATTTCTCTTGCCGTCATTATGGCTCGGTACTACTGTGAATTTGTTTTTAAATTTATATGAATATGTTCAAACCGCTCAGATGGATGAAATGTATAATCGATACAATCCGGAAATCAATTATTAATTGGTACTATATCTTACTGTTGTAAACAATGCTTTACTACTAAAACCAAAAACTATCAAGCAGTATTTTATTAATTATTTTTTTAAAGTAAATTTAAAATAAAGTAATTAAAACACAATATTTACTTCTACATATTTTTATTAATAATGTATTGCTAAACATTCAGTCTGTACATGCACTTGTTATTATACCTTGTCTCGGAATAAGAAGGAGTGATTCAAATATCTCGCAAAATCCGGAACACGTAGCGTTAAACGTAGTTGTTAGTGTTCTCATAATATTAAAAAGATTAAAAATAGTATAAGTGCGGCTACACGTATAAAAACTAATGCCACATAAACTAGTCTGATTCACTTGTGCTGGACATTAATAAGTCACATTCACTACTACTGTTTCAGACACAAATAATAAATGGTTCCGCAATCATCCATTAATCTATATCACACATTCTCGGCATAATTTTTTCAATTATTTCTTGTAACATTTGTAACTGCTCTTGTTAAAAGTTTTCGTACAAGTGATATTTTGAAACAAGAATTTTTTGAAGCAATGTTACCTTCTAGATGGGCTATAATCATTTCAGTTGGATTGAGCTAGCAATGATATGGAGGTAACCTCAATACAGTTTTATGTATAGCTGCCATTTTCAACTTGGGCAATATTTGTTGAAACATTTCGAAAATGTTACAACTGTTAATTTCATGAAGCAATAGTCCGTCCCTCACATATCCCAATCAAATCCTATATGAAGTACTATTAATTGCCTGCATTTACCAGTAGAGCATTTTAATTCTATCGATAAGCTTTAAACAAAAGCTTGTCGTGCGCTAATTATACTTACGCCAATCCAAACTTTTTTCTTTGTGTGTCCTTCATTCAACCATATTTCATCTAATTAAATATTGGACGACAATCATAATCAGTACTGTTTTCTTGGTCCCAAACATCTTTCCCACCTGATAATTTCACCTTTTTCTGTTAGTAAAAGTTTCTTGTGACATTTGACATATCTGAAATATAACATGTTTATGAACATGCCGTAATATAATTAGTTTTTGGTTAATACTTATTTGAAATTAATGAATTTTTAAGAATCTGTGTAGAGTTGCTTTATTCATTTTTTGATATGGATTTATGTATAATTATAGTATCTATGCCATGTTGTTATTAGTATTGGAAGTTCGATTTAAAAAAAAAAAACTGTGGACTGTCGTAAAGTATTTTTGACAGATTCAACAACTTAAAGTTTCAAATGTTTGCTCAAACGTCCTTTATACTTCATTCACGTTAAGAATGCAGTAGATAGCGCAACAATCGGCGTCTGTATGACACTGGCACAATCATAGAAATAAAATGGTGATTTAAATTTATAATGATATACCTTATTGTAAAATATTACGGTGGCCGAGTTCTAAAAAGAACTATTTTGAACACCATGTTTAGAAGATACGAAAAATAAAACGGACAATAGGAAATAATAAACGGAAAAGCGAACAGCAGTTTGACAACTGACGGATTCGAAATTTTTTTAAAGTAAATCGGTCGCGCGTAATAGCCAATCACAGTTCGGGAAATGTTCTCCTATCTAATCCACCGCTGCATTCTTAACGTGAATGAAGTATTATATATACTAAAAGCGAGCGGCCGTTTCGTGTTAATTTCTTGAGAAAAGACGGCTTAACCGAATCACCATGGTTACCGCTTCGACGGCTCAAAATCGACTTGAAATTGGTGAATTTGGGCGCAGTACTCGTCCCTGGATACGCGGAATTAAAGGCCGTCTTGGCGGGTGGACTTGCGGGTGACATTAAATTGTTCCTCGACGGAGAGATTTTCCTTTTTTTCGGTGCGCGTGCAGAGATATCCGGCGTCCAAGAGAGGAGCGTGCAAAAGTCGGCGTTCGGGCGTGGCGCACAAATTCTGACAAACGGCGCTGGCGGATGGAAAATTCACGTGAAACACGTTGAAAATCGTTAGAAACGTCAAACTGACAGGCAAACTGAGTGGTATCCGCATATTCACCTTTAAGCGTGAAATACGAAATTTTGAAGGTCGCGAGGGTCCAACAAGACCCGCGGTTTTAACAAACGGGCTTTTCGGCATCTTCTACATGCTTATTTCGAGTCGACAGACGCACGCAACCAAGGGCATGAGCACTTTCAAATTCGTTTGCACGTGGATTTGGTAAGAAAAATGGCCGAAATACGTCACAGATTCAATGTGCATGTGATTCAATGTACTACGGTCGGGCGAAAAATATCAGATTAATGTATCCGGCCCGACGAGTTCGGCATCTCAATGTCGACATAATGCACCCGCTTGACTTAGCATTTCTATAGATATACAGGTTGATTGTTCGGTTAATGATTATATACATATTTGAATTATTAAAATGCGTTAATTCCAGAACGCGCACGCACAGTTTCCTTAATAGGGAAAAAGATTGCTTTTAACATTTATGAGCCCTTATGACATAATTCTATTTAAACGATTACGCAAACGTGCACAGTGGGCGGAGCTGGCTGAAATCAATTTCTCTCTCTTTTGATTAAAAGTAAAATTAGGCACTTGGGAGTTTTTACGGTCGCCCATCACTGATTCAAATGTCAGAAGAAAACAAAATGGCCGAAGGATTTTTTGAAAATTGACGTACGAATGTGAAATCTTGGATACGGAGGTGTCTTATGTGGCCGATCACAAATCCAAAGTCAAAAAAATAAGACGGCCGAAAAGTTTTTTGAAAATTGACGTATGCATGTGAAATATTAGATACGGGGGTGTGTGCGGACGCCGATCATAAATCCAAAGTCAAAATGTCAAAAAAAACAAAATGGTGGACGGTTTTTTGAAAATTGACGTATGAACGTGAAATTTTAGATACGGGGGTGTGTGCGGACGCCGACTACAGATCCAAAGTCAAAATGTCAACAAAAAAAATGGCGGACGGTTTTTGGAAAATTGACGTATGAATGTGAAATTTTAGATACGTGGGTGTGTGCGGACGCCGATTACAAATCCATAGTCAAAATGTCAAAAAAAAACAAAATGGCGGACGGGTTTTTTGAAAATTGACGTATGAACGTGAAATTTTAGATACGGGGGTGTGTGCGGACGCCGATTACAAATCCATAGTCAAAATGTCAAAAAAAACAAAATGGCGGACGTGTTTTTTGAAAATTGACGTATGAACGTGAAATTTTAGATACGGGGGTGTGTGCGGACGCCGATCATAAATCCAAAGTCAAAATGTCAAAAAAAACAAAATGGCGGACGGGTTTTTGAAAATTGACGTATGAATGTGAAATTTTAGATACGGGGGTGTGTGCGGACCCCGATTCCAAATCCATAGTCAAAATGTCAAAAAAAAACAAAATGGCGGACGGGTTTTTTGAAAATTGACGTATGAACGTGAAATTTTAGATACGGGGGTGTGTGCGGACGCCTATTACAAATCCATATTCAAAATGTCAAAAAAACAAAATGGCGGACATTTTTTGAAAATCGACGTATGAACGTGAAATTTTAGATGCGGGGGTGTGTGCGGACGCCGATTACAGGTACAAAGTCAAAATGTCAAAAAAAAACAAAATGGCGGACATTCTTTGAAAATTGACGTATGAACGTGAAATTTTAGATACGGGGGTGTGTATGGACGTCGATTACAGATCCAAAGTCAAAATGTCAAAAAAAAACAAAATGGCGGACGGTTTTTTGAAAATTGACGTATGAACGTGAAATTTTAGATACGGGGGTGTGTACGGACGCCGATTACAGATCCAAAGTGAAAATGTCAAAAAAAAAACAAAATGGCGGACGGTTTTTTGAAAATTGACGTATGAACGTGAAATTTTAGATACGGGGGTGTGTGCGGACGCCGATTACAGATCCAAAGTCAAAATGTCAAAAAAAAAAATGGCGGAAGGTTTTTTTGAAAATTGACGTATGAACGTGAAATTTTAGATACGGGGGTATGTGCGGACGCCGATTACAAATCCATAGTCAAAATGTCAAAAAAAACAAAATGGCGGACGTGTTTTTTTGAAAATTGACGTATGAACGTGAAATTTTAGATACGGGTGTGTGTGCGGACGCCGATTACAGATCCAAAGTGAAAATGTCAAAAAAAACAAAATGGCGGACTGTTTTTGGAAAATTGACGTATGAATGTGAAATTTTAGATACGTGGGTGTGTGCGGACGCCGATTACAAATCCATAGTCAAAATGTCAAAAAAAAACAAAATGGCGGACGGGTTTTTTGAAAATTGACGTATGAACGTGAAATTTTAGATACGGGGGTGTGTGCGGACGCCGATCATAAATCCAAAGTCAAAATGTCAAAAAAAACAAAATGGCGGACGGGTTTTTGAAAATTGACATATGAATGTGAAATTTTAGATACGGGGGTGTGTGCGGACGCCGATTCCAAATCCATAGTCAAAATGTCAAAAAAAACGAAATGGCGGACGGGTTTTTTGAAAATTGACGTATGAACGTGAAATTTTAGATACGGGGGTGTGTGCGGACGCCGATTACAAATCCATATTCAAAATGTCAAAAAAAACAAAATGGCGGACGTGTTTTTTGAAAATTGACGTATGAATGTGAAATTTTGGATACGGTGGTGCTTAGGTCACCGATCACGAGGCCATAGTCTAAATGTCAAAAAAAGCAACATGGCAAATCTAATATGGCGGAAAGGTTCTTCGAAAACTGCTTGGATCTGAGCACATCCTTTCTTCGTAACTTTAACATGATTTATGTTAAAATCGGACTTTCTAAAAAGCGTCATGACAGTAATCGCATTCTACGGGAAACGGTAATTGCAGACAAATTTTTATAGCTTGGATGACAAACTTCAAAAGGTTATTATGATTAATGTCAAAAGGTGTATTTATAAGTCTCGAAATGGCATGTGTAGGTAGAATACTTGACAGGTAAAATTTTGCAATACCTCAAATTTAATGTCCTTAAATTATTGGCGCATGTTTCATTAAAGTTGACATAATATTTGAATGTAACCTTCAACATTGAAACGCCCTAACAACAACAATGTCAAATTTAAACGTGTTTTTAGTTATTTTTATTATTGCATTGTATTAAGGGCCCGTTTTCCCAATTCTGATTAAAATGCCGATCAGCGTATTCATTAGATAAAATACGGGATAGTACGTTTTTGCAAAAACCGGTTGGCGCTAATCATTGATTAAAATACCGGGTAGTATGTTTTTCCAACATCGGTTAGCGCTAATCATTGATTAAGAAGGTTATTAAATGAAGATATTTTAACCGCTATTTTACCAAACCTGATAAAATATTAAACAGTAATTACGATTTCTTACACATGCGCATAACCTAGGAGATTTGGATTTTTATTAGTATTGACTGCGGTTATGTTTTCTTATGCATTTGTAATTAATAATTATTGTTATTAGTGTTTTAGTAATTGTATTGCTTCTTCTATACATGAAATTACAGTATAATTAAAAATAAAAACATAATATAAAATATGTGTAACTTTTAGCTTACTAGGGAAATATTTGTGTTTTGGAAGCTTTTTAATTCTGTTACATTTCTGGGACTTTATCTGAGTTGCTAAAAATCCTATATATTTGTGAAAATTTATGCCTGCGTTTGCTCTCTTCTTCTTTGTAACTGCTTTTAACAGCACCTTATTAAAACTAATCATTTATATGTTTGCGAGCTATAGGTATGTTTGAAGTTCATCAGCATTCATTAGCATTCTATAAGCATGTTTGAAAGCGACGCCCATTTATCAAACAAAATTTGTTATAAACATTTCAAACACTATACAGATACTATATATATTTGAGCATGTCCATTAAAATGACGAGCCCGATAGCGGGCGAGTAGTCTACATAATATCTTTTCTATCATTAGAGAGATAACACTACGAATAATAATGTAATTCAGTGAAAATTTAAAATGTTCTGCTATACAAGTCCTTCATTTTTAATTGACTTGCGAACTAAGTTTGAGTATGTGACAGACGAATATTTCAAATCTGCTGACCAAAATTTCATAATGAAAGCGCGGTTCCACTTCAAATAATTGGGGTGAAAAATATCTCAGAGTAAAACTGATTTTTAGGTTCTTTTTTTATTAATATTGTGCGTGCCTATTTTAAATTGTTTCTGAGCAATTGACATACTTTTTATTAATATACTAAATTTTTCCACTGTTATTTCAAGAGCGTATTATCCCGATTGTCTCAATGAAAATGATGCGCTTATTGAGCATTTTGTTTCTTCAGATACTTTAACATCATTCTTATATTTAATATTAAATTATCTTTCTCGCTCTTGAGTGTGTACCGCTTTGTGTAAAAAGCAATTCGAGAAGAATTTTAAATAAAATATACTATTGGCTTCACAAAATTTATGTATGTACAGGGGTGCTTCAAAAGTTTATAAAAGTGGACATTCTAAAAAGCGTCATCCCAGTGGTCGCTTTTTACTGGAAAGGCGCTTCAATTTAAAACTTGGACTTTTTACTTTTATTATTATTTTGTGCTCCTTTATTAACGATAGTGGATTTCAAAAAGGTTGACAGGCTTTTACACTTTCACATCAAAATAGTATTGTACACTGTCTTAATAAAAATGTTGCGCTCTTTGATCTCATTGTGTCTTTGGATACTTTAACATGACTTATGTTTAACATTAAATTACCTTTCTCGCTCTTGAGTGTGTACCGATTTATGTCAAAAACCGTTCGAGGAGAATTTTAAATAAAATATCCTATTGACTTAACAAAATATATGTATATACAGGGGTGCTTCAAAAGTTTATAAAAGTGGACATTCTAAAAATCGTTTTTTACAGGAAAGGCGCTTCAATAGGGCTTAAATTTAAAACTTGGGATTCTTACTTTTATTATTATTTTGTGCTTTTTTCTTAACGACAGTAGACTTCGAAAAGGTTGACATGCTTTTCCACTATCACATCAAAATAGTATTGTAAACTGTCTCGATAAAGATGTTGTGCTCTTTGAGCTCATTGTTTCTTTGGATACATTAACAGGACTTATGTTTAACATAAATTTATCTTTCTCGCTCTTGAGTATGTACCGGTTTGTGTAAAATACCGTTCGAGAAGAATTTTAAAGAAAATATGGTATTGGTTTCACGAAATATATGTAAATACAGGGGTGCGTCAAAAGTTAATAAAATCGGACATTCTGAAAGGCGTCATGACAGTGATTGCTTTTTACAGGAAACTATGAGAAAGCTGTAAGCGGACGCGAAAAAAACCAGTCCAACTAAAAGAGATTGACGGACCCGCTGTAAGCGGAGGACCCGGTGTAAGCGGAGGGCCCGTTGTAAGTGGAGGACCCGCTGTAAGCGGACGTTAGAGCTAGTTATATATAATAAAAGCGAGCGGGACCCTTTACCGCTCTCACGGATTTAGTAGAGGAGGGAAAATGCGGGTGAAAATGCGAAAACGACCTCTGAATGTTTGACCAATTGAGGCATTTTAGGGGAGATTTCAGAGTTTTATATCGTCGGGTGTACAATTCTACTTTGTATAGGCCTATTTTTATCGCTTCGAAACGGTGGTAAGGCGGCGAAAAGAATTTTTTGAAAATTTTAGCACTTTTAGATAAAAACCTGTGCATCACGACATTTTCCCGTAAGGAGGACGTGTGAATTATTTTATGCCGAAATAGATATCCCGACAAACGTCAATGTGACAGGCACTCGAATACGTATGCAAAGTTTCACTTTTAAACGTGAAATTCCAAATTTTCAAAGTTTCGAGGACACAACAAGATTCAGAATAGTAAAGTACTGTCCTTTGGGGACCTTTTAAGTGCCCATTCCCAGTTTATAGTGGTATAGAGACAAAGGTACGGGCGATTAAAAGTGCGGTTGCAGGCGGATATGTTAGAAAAATGCTTGCGAATATCGGCCATCTTTATTTATATAAAAGTCAGATTAAATTCATGTGGCAAATATATACACATGATATATTTAGTTTTGCGACAAACATAAGGCACTAAATGAATTATCGGGACGCAATTAATAAATTTTTTATATTCTTTTTACGATTGCACGTAGGTACATATATTTTCTGGCGAATATTAAAAAATTTATCATCTCCCAGTGTAGCCCGCAAGCATATATATAAATACCCAAAACAACATGTTCTATGTAAATACCTTGGTGGTCTAATGGTAAAGCCAACGCTTCCCAATACAGCAACTCAGATTGCTCGGGTTCAAATTTAGGCAGGGACAAATACTTTTTTTTTTTCGAATACGACTGATTTCAAATATGAATATTTACGGACATTTAATACGACAAAACGACGGTTTCTCGACATGATGGTCCCGGTCGCTCGAAATAAATTCTTATATACAGACTGGGTTTTCTTTTAAGTATTATAAATGTTAAAGGTTGCTCGAAAATTGATGTGCGTTTGTAAAATGTTGTTTTCGGGGCTTTTCGAAGTCGCCCATCACTAATCTAAATGTCAAAAAAAAAATGGCGGAAGAATTTTTTTAAAATTGACGTATGAATGTGAAATTTTCGATATGGGGGTGCTCGGACGCCGATCACAAATCCAAACTCAAAATGTCAAAAAAAATAGAATGACGGACGGGTTTTTTGAGAATTGACGTATGAATGTAAAATTTTAGATACGGGGGTATATGTGGACGCCGATTACAAATCCATAGTCAAAATGTCAAAAAAAAAACAAAATGGCAGACGAATTTTTTGAAAATTGACGTATGAATGTGAAATTTTAGATACGGGGGTCTCTTTGGTCGCCGATCACGAATCCATAGTCAAAATGTCAAAAAACCAAAATGGCGGAAGAGTTTTTTGAAAATTGACGTAGGAATGTCAAATTTTAGATACGGGGGTATATGTGGACGCCGATGACAAATACAACGTCAAAATGTCAAAAAAAACAAAATGGCGGAAGAATTTTTTGAACATTGACGTATGAATGCGAAATTTTAGATACGGGGGTGTCTTAGGTCGCCGATCACAAATCCAAACTCAAAATGTCAAAAAAAATAGAATGACGGACGGGTTTTTTGAGAATTGACGTATGAATGTAAAATTTTAGATGCGGGGGTATATGTGGACGCCGATTACAAATCCATAGTCAAAATGTCAAAAAAAAAACAAAATGGCAGACGAATTTTTTGAAAATTGACGTATGAATGTGAAATTTTAGATACGGGGGTCTCTTTGGTCGCCGATCACGAATCCATAGTCAAAATGTCAAAAAACCAAAATGGCGGAAGAGTTTTTTGAAAATTGACGTAGGAATGTCAAATTTTAGATACGGGGGTATATGTGGACGCCGATGACAAATCCAACGTCAAAATGTCAAAAAAAACAAAATGGCGGAAGAATTTTTTGAACATTGACGTATGAATGTGAAATTTTAGCTACGGGGGTGTCTCAGGTCGCCGATCACGAATCCAAAATCAAAATGTCAAAAAAAAAATGGCGGAAGAATTTTTTGAACATTAACGTATGAATGTGAAATTTTAGATACGGGGGTATCTTAGGTCGCTGATCACGACTCCAAAGTCAAAATGTCAAAAAAGAGAAAATGGAGGAAGAGTTTTTTGAAAATTTATGAATGTTAGTGATATTTTGGATACCAGGGTGTTTGTGGTCGCTTATTACGTCTTCAATTTAACGATTCTACGAAACGTGATTGAACAGGGTTTCAATTTAACACTTCATTTTTTCTTAACGATGTAGATCCGAAAACATCAGAATAGTATTGTACACTGTCTGGATGAAAATGTTGCGCTCATTGAGCTCATTGTTTCTTTCGATACTTTAACATGACTTATGTTTAACTTTAAATTACCTTTCTCGCTCTTGGGTGTCTACCAGTTTCTGTAAAAAACAGTTCGAGAAGAATTTTAAATAAAATATACTATTGGCTTAACAAAATATATATAGGGGTGCTTCAAAAGTTTATAAAAGTGGATATTCTAAAATGCGTCATGCCAGTGACATCTTTTTACAGAAAAGGCGTTTCAATAGGGTTTCACTTTAAAACTTGGGCTTTCTACTTTTATTAATGTTTTGTGCTCTTTTATTAACGATAGTGGATTTCGAAAAGATTGACAGACTTTTACACTTTCACATCAAAATAGTATTGTAAACTGTCTTGATACAAATGTTGGCCTTTTTGATTTTATTGTGTCTTTCAATACCTTAACATTAAATTACCTTTCTCGCTCTTGAGTCTGTACTGGTTTGTGTTAAAAACAGTTCGAGAAGAATTTTAAATAAAATATTGGCTTAACAAAATATATGTATATACAGTGGTGCTTCAAAAGTTTATAAATGGCGGAAGAGTTCTTTGAAAATTGATGAGTGTTTGTTAAATTTTGGATACGGGGGTGTTTGTGGTCGCTTATTACGTCTTCAATTTGGCGATTTTGCAAAACGTGATTGAATAGGGCTTAAATTCAATACTTCATTTTTTCTTAACGATAGTAGTTTCGAAAACACGAGAATAGTATTGTACACTGTCTCAATGAAAATGCTGCGCTCTTTGAGATCATTGTTTCTTTCGATACTTTAACATGACTTATATTTAACATTAAATTACCTTTCTCGCTCTTGAGTGCGTACCGGTTTGTGCCAAAAACAGTTCTAGAAGAATTTTAAATAAAACGTCCTATTGGCTTAACAAAATATGTGTATATAGGGGGGTGCTTCAAAAGTTTATAAAAGTGGACATTCTAAAAAGCGTTTTTTACAGGAAAGGCGCTTCAATAGGGCTTAGCATTAAAACTTGGGCTTTTTACATTTATTATTATTTTGTTCTCTTTTATTAACGATAGTGGATTTCAAAAAGGTTGACAGGCTTTTACACTTTCACATCAAAATAGTATTGTAAACTGTGTGTTGGGATTTTTGATCTCATTGTGCCATTGGATACCTTAACATCACTTATATTTAAAATTAAATTACTTTCTCGCTCTTGAATTTGTGTTAAAAACAGTTCGAGAAGAATTTTAAATAAAATATCCAATTGGCTTAACAAAATATATGTATATACAGCGGTGCTTCAAAAGTTTACAAATAGCGGAAGAGTTATTCGAAAATTGATGAATTTCTGTTAAATTTTGGATACGGGGGTGTTTGTGGTCGTTTATTACGTCTTTAATTTGGCGATTCTTTTAAACCTAATTGAAAAGGGCTTAAATTCATTACTTCATTTTTTCTTAACGATATTAGATTCGAAAACATCAGAATAGTATTGTACACTGTCTCAATGAAAATGTTGCGCTCTTTAAAAACAGTTCGAGAATAATTTTAAATAAAATATCCAATTGGCTTAACAAAATATTTGTATATACAGCGGTGCTTCAAAAGTTTATAAATAGCGGAAGAGTTTTTCGAAAATTGATGAATATCAGTTAAATTTTGGATACGGGGGTGTTTGTGATCGCTTATTACGTCTTCAATTTGGCGATTCTTCTAAACCTAATTGAAAAGGGCTTAAATTCATTACTTCATTTTTTCTTAACGATATTAGATTCGAAAACATCAGAATAGTATTGTACACTGTCTCAATGAAAATGTTGCGCTCTTTAAAAACAGTTCGAGAATAATTTTAAATAAAATATCCAATTGGCTTAACAAAATATTTGTATATACAGCGGTGCTTCAAAAGTTTATAAATAGCGGAAGAGTTTTTCGAAAATTGATGAATATCAGTTAAATTTTGGATACGGGGGTGTTTGTGGTCGCTTATCACGTCTTCAATTTGGTGATTCTTCGGAACGTGATTGAACAGGGCTTAAATTTAGTACTTCATTTTTTCTTAATGATGTAGATTCGAAAACATCAGAATAGTATTGTACACTCTCTCAATGAAAATGTTGCACTCTGAGCTCATTGCATCTTTCGATACTTTAACATGACTTATGTTTAACATTAAATTACCTTTCTCGCTCTTGAGTGTGTACCGGTTTATGTTAAAAACACTTCGAGAAGAATTTGAAATAAAATATACAATTGATGAATGTTTGTTAAATTTTGGATACGGGGGTGTTTGTGATCGCTTATTACGTCTTCAATTTGGCGATTCTTCTAAACCTAATTGAAAAGGGCTTAAATTCATTACTTCATTTTTTCTTAACGATATTAGATTCGAAAACATCAGAATAGTATTGTACACTGTCTCAATGAAAATGTTGCGCTCTTTAAAAACAGTTCGAGAATAATTTTAAATAAAATATCCAATTGGCTTAACAAAATATTTGTATATACAGCGGTGCTTCAAAAGTTTATAAATAGCGGAAGAGTTTTTCGAAAATTGATGAATATCAGTTAAATTTTGGATACGGGGGTGTTTGTGGTCGCTTATCACGTCTTCAATTTGGTGATTCTTCGGAACGTGATTGAACAGGGCTTAAATTTAGTACTTCATTTTTTCTTAATGATGTAGATTCGAAAACATCAGAATAGTATTGTACACTCTCTCAATGAAAATGTTGCATCCTTTGAGCTCATTGCATCTTTCGATACTTTAACATGACTTATATTTAACATTAAATTACCTTTCTCGCTCTTGAGTGTGTACCAGTTTACGTTAAAAACACTTCGAGAAGAATTTTAAATAAAATATCGAATTGATGAATGTTTGTTAAATTTTCGATACGGGGGTGTTTGTGGTCGCTTATTGCGTCTTCAATTTGGCGATTCTTCTAAACCTAATTGAACAGGGCTTAAATCATTACTTCAATTTTTCTTAACGATATTAGATTCGAAAACATCAAAACAGTATTGTATGAAAATGTTGCGCTCTTTGAGCTCATTGTTTCTTTCGATACTTTAACATGACTTATGTTTAACATTAAATTACCTTTCTCGCTCTTGAGTGTGTACCGGTTAGTGTCAAAAGCAATTCGAGAAGAATTTTAAATTAAATATCCTATTCGCTTAACGAAATATGTGTATATACAGGGATGTTTCAAAAGTTTATAAAAGTAGAAATTCTAAAAAGCGTCATGCCAGTGATCGCCTTTTACAGGAAAGGCGCTTTAATATAGCTTACATTTAAAACTTGGGCTTTCTACTTTTATTATTGTTTTGTGCTTTTTTATTAACGATAGTGGATTTCGAAAAGGTTGACAGACTTTTACACTTTCACATCAAAATAGTATTGTAAAGTGTCTTAATGAACATGTTGGGCTTTATGATCTCATTGTGTCTTTGGATACCTTCACATGACTTATGTTTAAAATTAAATTACCTTTCTCGCTCTTGAGTGTGTACCGGTTTGTGTTAAAAACAGTTCGAGAAGAATTTTAAATAAAATATCCAATTGGCTTAACAAAATATATGTATATACAATGGTGCTTCAAAAGTTTATAAATGACGGAAGAGTTTTTTGAAAATTGATGATTGTTTGTTAAATTTTGGATACGGGTGTGTTTGTGGTCGCTTATTACGTCTTCAATTTGGCGATTCTGCGAAACGTGATTGAACAGGGCTTAAATTCAATACTTCATTTTTTCTTAACGATAGTAGATTCGAAAACATGAGAATAGTATTGTACACTGTTTCAGTGAAAATGTTGCGCTCTTTGAGATCATTGTTTCTTTCGATACTGTAACATGACTTATATTTAACATTAAATTACCTTTCTCGCTCTTGAGTGTGTACCGGTTTGTGTTAAAAACAGTTCGAGAAGAATTTTAAATAAAACGTCCTATTAGCTTAACAAAATATATGTATATACAGGGGTGCTTCAAAGGTGTATAAAAGTAGACATTCTAAAAAGCGTCATCACAGTGATTGCTTTTTACAGAAAAGGCTCTTCAATAGGGCTTCAATTTAAAACTTGGGCTTCTGACTTTTATTATTATTCCGTGCTCATTTATTAACGACAGTGGATTTCGAAAAGAATGACAGACGCTTACAATTTCACATCAAAATAGTATTATAAATTGTCTTGATACAAATGTTGACCTTTTTGATCTTATTGTGTCTTTCAATACTTTAACATTAAATTACCTTTCTCGCTCTTGAGTGTGTACCGGTTTGTGTCAAAAACAGTCTGAGAAGAATTTCAATATACTATTGCCTTCACAAAATTTATGTATGTACAGGGGTGTTTCAAAAGTTTATAAAAGTGGACATTCTAAAAAGCGTCATGCCAGTGATCGCTCTTTACAGGAAATGCTCTTCAATTTAACAACTTGTGCTTTTTCCTCTTATTATTATTTTGTGCTCCTTTATTAACGATACTGGATTTCGAAAAGGTTGACAGACTTTTACACTTTCATATCAAAATGGTGTTGTAAACTGTCTTTATGAACATGCTGGGCTTTTTGATCTCAGTGTGTCTTTGGATAACTTAACTTGACTTATGTTTAAAATTAAATTACCTTTCTTGCTCTTGAGTGTGTACCGGTTTATGTTAAAAAGAGTTCGAGAAGAATTTTAAATTAAATATCCAATTGGTTTAACAAAATATATGTATGTACTGTGGTGCTTCAAAAGTTTATAAATGGCGGAAAAGTTTTTTCAAAATTGATGAATTTTTGTTGAATTTTGCATACGGGGGTGTTTGTGGTCGCTTATTACGTCTTCAATTTGGCGATTCTTCGAAACGTGATTGAACAGGGCTTAAATTCAATACTTCATTTTTTCTTAACGATAGTAGATTCGAAAACATCAGAATAGTATTGTACACTGTCTCAATGAAAATGTTGCGCTCTTTGAGATCGTTTCTTTCGATACTTTAACATGATTTATATTTAACATTAAATTACCTTTCTCGCTCTTGAGTGTATACCGGTTTGTGTTAAAAACAGTTCGAGAAGAATTTTAAATAAAACGTCCTATTGGCTTAACAAAATATATGTATATACAGGGGTGCTTCAAAGGTGTATAAAAGTAGACATTCTAAAAAGCGTCATGACAGTGATTGCATTTTACAGAAAAGGCTCCTCAATAGGGCTTCAATTTAAAACTTGGGCTTCTTACTTTTATTATTATTTTGTGCTCCTTTATTAACGATAGTGGATTTCGAAAAGGTTGACAGGCTTTTACACTTTCACATCAAAATGGTATTGTAAACTGTCTTAATAAAAATGTTGCGCTTTTGAGCTCACTCAGTCTTTGGATAGTTTAACATGACTTATGTTTAAAATTAAATTACCTTTCTCGCTCTTGGGTGTGTAGCGGTTTGTGTTAAAAACAGTTCGAAAAAAATTTTAAATAAAACGTCCTTTTGGCTTATCAAAATATATGTATATAAAGGGGTGCTCCAAAGGTGTATAAAAGTAGACATTCTAAAAAGCGTCATCACAGTGATTGCTTTTTACAGAAAAGGCTCTTCAGTAGGGCTTCATTTAAAACTTGGGCTTCTGACTTTTATTATTATTCCGTGCTCATTTATTAACGATAGTGGATTTCGAAGAGATTGACAGACGCTTGCAATTTCACATCAAAATAGTATTGTAAATTGTCTTGATACAAATGTTGACCTTTTTGATCTTATTGTGTCTTTCAATACTTTAACATTAAATTACCTTTCTCGCTCTTGTGTGTGTACCGGTTTGTGGCAAAAACAGTTCGAGAAGAATTTTAATATACTATTGTCTTCACAAAATTTATGTATGTACAGGGGTGTTTCTAAAGTTTATAAAAGTGGACATTTTAAAAAGCGTCATGCCAGTGATCGCTTTTTACAGGAAAGGTGCTTCAATGGAGCTTCACTTTTAAACTTGGGCTTTTTACTCTTATTATTATTTTGTGCTCCTTTATTAACGATACTGGATTTCGAAAAGGTTGACAGGCTTTTACACTTTCATATCAAAATAGTATTGTAACCTGTCTTTATGAACATGTTGGGCTTTTTGATCTTATTGTGTCTTTGGATAACTTAACATGACTTATGTTTAAAATTAAATTACCTTTCTTGCTCTTGAGTGTGTACCGGTATATGTTGAAAACAGTTCGAGAAGAATTTTAAATAAAATATCCAATTGGCTTAACAAAATATATGTATATACAATGGTGCTTCAAAAGTTTATAAATGACGGAAGAGTTTTTTGAAAATTGATGAATGTTTGTTGAATTTTGCATACGGGGGTGTTTGTGGTCGCTTATTACGTCTTCAATTTGGCGATTCTTCGAAACGTGATTGAACAGGGCTTAAATTCAATACTTCATTTTTTCTTAACGATAGTAGATTCGAATACATCAGAATAGTATTGTACAGTGTCTCAATGAAAATGTTGCGCTTTTTGATATCGTTTCTTTCGATACTTTAACATGACATATAACTTTAAATTACCTTTCTCGCTCTTGAGTGTGTACCGCTTTGTTCCAAAAACAGTTGGAGAAGAATTTTAAATAAAATATCCCATTGGCTTAACAAAATATATCTATATACAGGGGTGTTTCAAATGTTTATAAAAGTGGATATTCTAAAAAGCGTCATCCCAATGATCGCCTTTTACAGCTTTGCCTTACATTTAAAACTTGGACTTTCTACTTTTATTAATGTTTTGTGCTCTTTTATTAACGATAGTGGATTTCGAAAAGATTGCCAGACTTTCACACTTTCTCATCAAAATACTATTGTAAACTGTCTTAATGAACATGTTGGGCTTTTTGATCTCATTGCGTCTTTGGATACCTTAACATTAAATTACCTTTCTCGCTCTTGAGTGTGTACCGGTTTGTGTCAAAAACAGTTCGAGAAGAATTTTAAATAAAATATTCAATTGGCCTAACAAAATATATGTACATACAGCGGTGCTTCAAAAGTTTATAAATGGCGGAAGAGTTTTTTGAAAATTAATGAATGTTTGATAAATTTTGGATACGGTGGTATTTGTGGTCGCTTATTACGTCTTCAATTTGGCGATTTTTCGAAGCGTGATTGAACATGGCTTAAATTTAATACTTCATCTTTTCTTAACGATAGTATATTCGAAAGCATCGGAATAGTATTGTACACTGTCTCAATGAAAATGTTGCGGTCTTTGAGCTCATTGTTTCTTTCGATACTTTAACATGACTTATGTTAAACATTAAATTATCTTTATCGCTCTTGAGTGTGTACCAGTTTGTGTAAAAAAAACAGTTCGAGAAGAATTTTTAATAAAAAGTCCTATTAGCTTAACAAAATATTTGTAGGGTGCTTCAAAAGTTTATAAAAGTGGACATTCTAAAAAGCGTCATGCCAGTGATCGCCTTTTACAGGAAAGGCATTTTAATATGGCTTACATTTAAAACTTGGGTTTTCTACTTTATTATCGTTTTGTGCTCTTTTATTAACGATAGTGGATTTCGAAAAAGGTGACAGACTTTTACACTTTCACATCAAAATAGTATTGTAAACTGTCTTAATGAATATGTTGGACTTTTTGATCTCATTGTGTCTTTGGATACCTTAACATGGCTTATGTTTAAAATTAAATTACCTTTCTCGCTCTTGAGTGTGTACCGGTTTGTGTTAAAAACACTTCGAGAAGATTTTTAAATAAAATATCCAATTGGCTTAACAAAATATATTTATATACAGGGGTGGTTCAAAAACTTATAAATGGCGGAAGAGTTTTTCGAAAATTGATGAATGTTTGTTAAATTTTGGATACTGGGGTGTTTGTGGTCGCTTATTACGTCTTCAATTTGGCGATTCTACTAAACCTAATTGAACAGGGCTTAAATTACTTCATTTTTTCTCAACGATATTAGATTCGAAAACATCAGAATAGTATTGAAAAAGAAAAGTTTGACAGACGTTTAAACTTTCACATCAAAATAGTATTGTAAACTGTCTTGATACAAATGTTGACCTTTTTAATCTTATTGTGTCTTTCAATACTTTAACATTAAATTACCTTTCTCGCTCTTGAGTGTGTACCGGTTTGTATCAAAAACAGTTCGAGAAGAATTTTAATATACTATTGGCTTCACAAAATTTATGTATGTACAGGGTTGTTTCAAAAGTTTATAAAAGTGGACATTCTAAAAAGCGTCATGCCAGTGATCGCTTTTTACAGGAAAGTCGTTTCAATAGGGCTTCACTTTAAAACTTGGGCTTTCTACTTTTATTAATGTTTTGTGCTCTTTTATTAACGATAGTGGATTTCGAAAAGATTGACAGACGTTTAAACTTTCGCATCAAAATAGTATTGTAAACTGTCTTGATACGAATGTTGACCTTTTTACTTTCTTATACGTAGTATAAGGAAGTATTGTGATGATGAAAATTTTCGACCTCGAGATTGTTGCAGATGTCCACGTTTTGAAGTCCCCTGATACCAAGAAAGTGGTTTTTAAAAAATGTCTGTGTCTCTCTCTGAGTGTGTGTGTGTGTGTCTGTCTGTCTGTGTGTGTGTGACCACGATAGCGGTCAAACCGCTGCAGATATCAATTCCAAATTTTGTATTTATGAATATAATCTCCCTCTTGAGAACTGATTAGATTTTGAGCAAAATCAGCAGACCGGAAGTAGTAATTTACTTCAGTGAAAAAATCGAATTTTGCAAATATTTCGTGAATTACTAAGTTTAAACAAATTTATAAGGAATTCATATGTACTTAAAATTGAAATTGTGAACAATTTTATTAAAAAGGTTTTTCGAAATTCCTATCGGAAGTAGGTCTTTTACTCTTATCGAAAATCAGTTTCTTGCAAATATTTTGCAAGTCATGCATTTTAGACAGGTACTCTACGAATATAAAAGTATTTAGAACTTAATTTCTAATATCTTTTGTATAAAAAAATTTTCAAAATTCGGACCGGAAGTATCACTTTTACTCTTACCGAATAACGATTTTTTGCAAATATGTCGTAAATTATGCATTCTATAAATATTTATGAAGAGTACAAAAGTATTTAGAGTTGGATTTGGAATATTTTTTGTATAAATGAAATTTCAAAATTCGGACCGGAAGTAATACTTTCATACGTATAAGAAAGTCGTGTGGTGGCCACACCTCATTTTTTATCTTATTGTGTCTTTCAATACTTTAACATTAAATTACCTTTCTCCCTCTTGAGTGTGTACCGGTTTGTGTTAAAAACACTTCGAGAAGAATTTTAAATAAAATATCTAATTGGCTTAACAAAATATATGTATATACAGCGATGCTCAAAAGTTTATAAATAGCGGAAGAGTTTCTCGAAAATTGATGAATGTTTGTTAAATTTTGGATACGGGGGTGTTTGTAGTCGCTTATTACGTCTTTAATTTGGCGATTCTTCTAAACCTAATTGAACAGGGCTTAAATTCATTACTACATTTTTTCCTAACGATATTAGATTCGAAAACATAGAATAGTATTGTACACTGTCTCAATGAAAATGTTGCGCTCTTTGAGCTCATTGTTTCTTTCGATACTTTAACATGACTTATGTTTAACATTAAATTACCTTTCTCGCTCTTAAGTGTGTACCGGTTAGTGTCAAAAGCAATTCGAGAAGAATTTTAAATAAAATATCCTATTGGCTTAACAAAATATATGTATATACAGGGGTGTTTCAAAAGTTTGTAAAAGTGGATATTCTAAAATGCGTCATCCCATTGATCGCCCTTTACAGGAAAGGCGCTTTGGCTTATATTAGAATTTGGTCTTTCTACTTTTATTAATGTTTTGTGCTCTTTTATTAACGATAGTAGATTTCGAAAAGTTTGACAGACGTTTACACTTTCACATCAAAATAGTATTGTAAACTGTCTTGATACAAATGTTGACCTTTTTGATCTTATTTTGTCTTTCAATACTTTAACATTAAATTACCTTTCTCGCACTTGAGTGTGTACCGGTTTGTGTCAAAAACAGTTCGAGAAGAATTTTAATATACTATTGGCTTCACAAAATTTATTTATGTACAGGGTTGTTTCAAAAGTTTATAAAATTGGACATTTTAAAAAGCGTCATGCCAGTGATCGCTTTTTACAGGAAAGACGTTTCAATAGGGCTTCACTTTAAAACTTGGGCTTTCTACTTTTATTAATGTTTCGTGCTCTTTTATTAACGATAGTGAATTTCGAAAAGATTGACAGACGTTTATACTTTCACATCAAAATAGTATTGTAAACTGTCTTGAGACGAATGTTGACCTTTTTTATCTTATTCTGTTTTTCAATACTTTAACATTAAATTACCTTTCTCGCTCTTGAGTGTGTACCGATTTGTGTCAAAAACACTTCGAAAAGAATTTTAATATACTATTGGCTCCACAAAATTTATGTATGTACAGGGGTGTTTCAAAAGTTTATAAAAGTGGAAATTCTAAAAAGCGTCATGCCAGTAATCGCATTTTACAGGAAAGGCGCTTCAATTTAAAACTTGTGCTTTTTAATTTTATTATTATTTTGTTCTCCTTTATTAATGATAGTGGATTTCAAAAAGGTTGACCGGCTTTTACAATTTCACATCAAAATAAGTATTGTACACTTTCTTAATAAAAATGCGCTTTTTGATCTCATTGTGTCTTTGGATATTTTAAAATGACTTATATTTAACATTAAATTACCTTTCTCGCTCTCGAGTGTGTACCGGTTTATGTCAAAAACATTTCGAGGAGAATTTTAAATAAAGTATCCTATTGGCTTAACAAAATATGTGTATATACGGGAGTGCTTCACAAGTTTATAAAAGTGGACATTCTAAAAAGCGTTTTTTACAGGAAAGGCGCTTCAATAGGGCTTAGCATTAGAACTTGGGCTTTTTACTTTTATTATTATTTTGTTCTCCTTTATTAACGATAGTGGATTTCAAAAAGGTTAACAGGCTTTTACACTTTCACATCAAAATATTATTGTAAACTGTCTTAATAAAAATGTTGCGCTTTTTGATCTCATTGTCTTAGGATATTTTAAAATGACTTATGTTTAACATAAATTACCTTTCTCGCTCTTGAGTGTGTACCGGTTTATGTCAAAAACATTTCGACAAGAATTTTAAATAAAATATCCTATTGGCTTAACAAAACATGTGTATATACGGCGGTGCTTCAAAAGTTTATAAAAGTGGACATTCTAAAAACGTTTTTTACAGGAAAGGCGGTGCAATAGGGATTAGCATTAAAACTTGGGCTTTTTACTTTTATTATTATTTTGTGCTTTTTTCTTATCGAGAGTAGACTTCAAAAAGGTTGACATGCTTTTCCACTATCACATCAAAATAATATTGCAAACTGTATCGATGAAAATGTTGTGCTCTTTAAGCTCATTGTTGATACTTTAACATTACTTATGTTTAACATTAATTTACCTTTCTCGCTCTTGAGTATATACCGGTTTGTGTAAAAAACCGTTCCAGAAGAATTTTACATAATATATACTATTGGCTTCACGAAATATATTTATATACAGGGGTGCGTCAAAAGTTAATAAAAGCGGACATTCTAAAAGGCGTCATGACAGTGATTGCTTTTTACACGAAACTGTGAAGAAGCTGTAAACGGACGCGATAAAAGCGATTCAAACTAAAAGAGATTGACGAACCCGCTGGAAGCGGAGTACCCGCTGTAAGCGGAGGACCCGCTGTAAGCTGAGGACCCGCTGTAAGCGGAGGACCCGCTGTAAGCGGACGTTAGAGCTAGTAGGTCTTAATAATGTCTAATTATTCATGTTCGTATTGTACATAATAGTAGAGATTTTATTTAATAACACAATAAAAGTATAATAAACCAAAGTAAAAATGTAAGAGAATACTTTAATTGGTTTGGTTATAAACGTAAAATGACGTTTGTATGGACTCATTTTTTCATGTTAAACTTGCCTACCCAAGAACCAATGAAATCTCTTAAAAATATATACCATTTTGGCGCAATATATGAATCACTCTTTCTTATTCTGAGACAAGGTATACATAATGTACATTTTCAGATAAATGCAAAAGTTTACGCTAAGGAAATAATGAATCTGGAACTACATTAACATACAGTTAATAATAAAAACAGTGGAAAAAGACCTAGCTTTTTATAGAGAGAGCCACAACGTATTTCTAAAAGAACGTCATCTAGTTGTCCATACATTTCTTCTATAATTCTTGAAATGAGGATATAGATTAAATAGTGTAAAGGTCAGCCACCTGTCACTGTAAAAATGTATAATCGAGCGAATATATTATTTCTATATATTATTTAGAATCTAATGAACAACCGATACTTTGCAAGCGACGCCTCAAAATTCTATGAACGGTACTACAAATTACGTTCGTTTGAAGTGATAAATCATGAACTGATGTATGTGGGTTTTCTTCAAGGTTTTGTAGTTGGTCAACAATATTTTGATGTGCACATACGTAGTCTACCAGAGAACATTAATCTTTTAACACAGAGCCTGCAGCTCGAAACTTCTCCACGATTAGGCGAACGTGATGATGTAAAACTGTATTATCCACAACTCTGTTAAAAAATTGCAAGTAAAACTGTCGCTTACATTCCGCGTAGGAATGCTAACTAGTCTCCATTAAGAAATATTTTCTGTCAATGTGTTCATTATGTAACAGTATTTAGTAGTGCTGTTTATTAAGTAAAAAACTTATTTGTCAGAAAAAAATATGTTGCAAAATGGCAAATGTGACAATGATATTAGGTAAATAAATACATATAAATGAAAGGTAAGTGGCTTATTATAATTTGCAAGTACTCCTAGGATGAAGTTCTTTTTGCAACATATTGTACTATGTGGAAAGTATTTCTAAGGAAAAAAATGAGGTGTTGGCACCGCAGAACTTTCTTAGTCGAGGCGCGCACCGAAATGGTACGTACGTGGCGTAGAAATGACGTGGTGACAACGTGGCATGTGGCAAATTTTTAACTAGTGAAATCAGTTGCCACAGCGCCATATCGATGACCGAAAATGATAAGAAGGCAAGTACGAGAGAGGTACGAGAGAGAAGTCGTCGATCCATGGGTGAAGCAGTCTAATTTTTAAAGACGCGGTGAATCTTCGATCTTCGTATTTTGATGATTGCAGGTGTATAATACACTGCATAGAAATCATCCTTAGCAAATGTATTAAGTTATTTTTTATTTTAAATAAGTATTTTTCATTTCACAATTAATTTTTTTGTCATTTAGTTTAATTTCATTTTTATTAACTATCAATATGACCGAACAATATAAAGAGGAATTTGATGAAATATATGAGCATCATAAGTAAGTTATACTTTAATAATAAATTATGCTAAAGATGCTACGTGAAAATGTTCATCTTTAGCAAAGCGTTTAATGAATCTATTTAATATTTTAGATGGGATTAGTATCTTCTTTGTTATAAGTAAACTAAATAAATATATAATGGGAGTATTGTTAACAATGGAGAGAGGCATCAATGACACAACGTGTGAATGTTTGTTAGCGATGTTATCTATACTTTGTTAATAAGTTTTTTTTAGATACAAAATTTTTTATAGGGAATTCAAATATTATACGTAAAGATAGGTGCATTTTTGATAAACAATAGCCAATTTGTGATATGTACAAGGTGCAAATATTTGCATATGATAATTGGTGACAGTCTTATCAAGGTGTTTTCCTGTTCTGCGGAATTTTGTATTTTTCAAAGACACTTCGTGTGAATGAATGCCTTTGTGGAAGCAAAATCTAGCATAGTATAAGAAAACTATTATTTCTTTGAAATTACACAATGTTAAAATTTTAATATAACAAAGAGCGATATTTATTCTAAATCTACATGTTATATTCGTAATGTAATGTGTTTACGTATTTGTAAAATACACGTTTTTTTTTTACTTGTTATTGGAATGTAAAAGGACAATTTCTTTTGCGGCCACATGTGACAAGAAATTATTTTCATCGACACTGTTATTATACGATGTTAAAAATTGAATATAAATATTTTATGAGATTTAGTTTTTTTATTAGTAACCTTATCCTATAAATTTTAAATAAGAAATGTTGTTAGAAAAACAAAAGGAACATCACTGCTAGAACCTATGAGAAATACACGAATGTTAATAGAGATTGATTTAACAAATTTAATAAAGAATTTTTTTACATGACAACGTTATCTCTACATTCGTTTAAATTATGCAGCTTTGTATTATTGTTGTTTGATTAAGTTATGCTGGTACAAGATTATCAATTTTTTTTTATACAGAGTTATAGCATATACAATTTGATGGCGATGCCTAACGTATAGTAATAACACATTTATTATAAATAAAGAATAATAAGAATTTGTCATCAGATATATATATATGTACTATCATAGCAGTATGTGCCTTCCAAAAAGTGTACACAAAACTTGTTCCAATTTAAGTTTTATATTCTGTATCTTCATAATAAAATAAACCGTTGAGTAAAAGAATCTAAGTCGTAGGCTTCCACGGTTGTCATTGATACCTTCTTGGTTTCTGGGTTGAAACCGCGTCGTTGTCTCTGCTTCATCTGTCGACGTTTTGTCCACTATCATACTGTTGCTTCTACTGCTGCGATAACCTAAACAGACTGTCTGTTAATATTGATGTTACATTTATTAGAACAAATAATAAAATCAAAAGTTCTTGACAAATTATTAAATTATTACTGTCTCCATATCATATCAAATTGTATTGTAGAATACATTTTTAAGCTATGTGTTCTGGGTTTTAGATATAAAAGCAAAGAGATTGAGACATAACCTACCGACAGACAGAAAGTTGCCAACTACTTGGGTCACCAGCACGAATTGACCTGTGTACCTCCATTACTAAACATATATCTTCGGCATGAATACTTGTTTACATTTTATATTTTTTATTGTGTGATATATTATTTATTTATGCCTTTGTTTATTTTTGATAAAACAGTTTTCATTAGGAAAATATATTTTATGGCGTTTCAACGTTTATGCAGTAATATATTTTTAGTGCTGCTATCTATCTGACTATGTATATATTCTAACTATGCATTTAAAAAATATACATGTGTGTGTAAACGTATCTATATATTTGGGTCTTTTATTGTAATTTATGCTTTTATAGCTTGACATAATCGGTTTTTATTTACAACCAGTGAATACCATCCACAGCTATAAAAATATCAGATAAAAACAGAGACCATACCAACTGTTTTTAACGTATATTTATTTATCTTCTCTTCCTGGGAAAACCATCGTATTCGTTTATGTTGAAATGTTGAAATGTATAAACTTAAAAGTTATTAAGTCCGATTTTTTGTAAAAAAATACAAAAAAATTAATACATTTGTGGGACACTTTTTTATAAGACAAAAAGATGAAAGCCCAAGGTGTTCGGGTAATAAATGCAAAAAGTAAACATTTGCTATGCGTACTAAAATATCACACATTTCTTGTTGATAATTACTGTTTGCCCTTGCTTGCAAATAAAAATTGTCTGTTTGGTATACGAAAATAAATATGCCTGATCTCAGACAATAACTCACTCTGATCCTCTTGTGTGCCTTGGGTGAATCATGATCTTGAATCTATTCTTAAGAATAGTTTTTAGTCATAACGTAATAAACTGAAGTTAAATATGTACAAATAACACCTTACTAGCTTTTAGTATTATAAGGGGAAGATTCATCCTATCATCGCATTATGGAAAAATGTAAATATAACAAATATTTAAATAAAGAATGTTTGTTGTCTTAATTTTAGGTTAATAGATTGAATTAGATGATTTATATTGATATAACCAGAACCACTAGAATCTTATTAAGAGCTCTCTTTTTAGTTGGTGAGAATAGTTTAGAATAGTTTTGTCTTGAGAGCATGTATGAAACCGTTTTCTTCTGACTTTCAGTTTTTCAGATGTATATAATTTTATCCACAATAATATTGTTAAAGGACAACGACCTACGAGAAGCGACGAACACGTTAAATGCGTGTACTTGTTTCTTCGATGGGTCATCAAGCGTGGTACACTGCGCACATCTCTTCTAGAGGGACGACCTACTTAAACGAGATGAAAATTTGTTTTTCACTCAAATATACAAATAGGGAGTTAAAATTAAAAACAGTTGACAAAAAGGCTGAGAGGAAACCAAAAATTCTTTGATTTAAATCAAAATTACAAAAATAAAAAAAGCCTAAATAATTTAGTCAAATTTGAGAAACAACAATCCTATTGTCATAAAGTAAATTGTTTCACAAACAAAACAAAAACAATATAGAATTTAACCAGATCAGATACGAAGAAGAGAAACCACGTCCATTCAAATACTACATAACGGTGTTATGATAAGCGATCTGCGGGTGTTGGCTGAGTATTTTTCTAGAAGTGTTGAAGCCAAAATGAAAAAGCATTTTAGTGGGGTAATGTCAGATTCATGCACAAATAAAGACTATCTTATTCAAAGCGTCTACTTCCAAATGGTGTAACATTACTTGAGGTACACAATAAGAAATTGACACGTTTAGATGAAAGACCAATGAATCTAATCAAGGAGTGGGCACGTGAGCTCTCTCAATCAACAGCAGAAATAATTAATATCCCTGTCACCACATGAAAGCATCAACCTGTTGTCAAGTGAGCAGTCGTTGTACCAGTTTTAGAATGCGATGATCCCATGGCACTCGAGAATTATCAACCACTTGCGCTGTTTAGCATATTTTTCAAGATTATTGAAAAAATATCTATCTTTTGACCAGTCGTATCAGATTTAACAGATATACTCAATTCGGTTATAGTTTAGACTTATCTGGTGAAGTGGAAGTAACAGAACTCGTGCCCCAAAGGGCGACTGATGATATTAATGCGGACTTGACTATGATTAATGGGCCGAATTAATTTTTTTAACTTACACCAACGTAGTGTGTGTGTTTACGCGGATGATATCAGTATTATTATATCAGATAGAGATCTCAACATTTTAAACATGAAATTCAAATTCGTTGTTGATGATTTTATTAAATATTGTCATGCTAAAGCGATTGTATCCAAAAATACGGTGTTAATGGGGAAGACTAAGACATTTAAATATTAATTGTCACCTCATGACTAAAATAAATATAATTGATAGTAACCTGGCATGGAAAAATCAAATTAAATAGATGCGAAAAATTAGATAAAAGCTGCTACTTAATCTTCTCCTTGAAAACTATGTTAACCGTCGAATCTCTACTCCGAATTTATTATTGCATTGGCGTAGTCTGCAGTCTCATATAACATTATAATTTGGGAACAGGCATCTGAAATAAGTAGGCCCTTATTGCAGAAAAATTATTCTTGCCGGTCTCGTCAAAATATACAAACTTAGAAATTATTGACTTATAAACTCCTGAACAAAATTAACGCATCACTTGTTACTTTTACTCTTACTTGTAATGTTTAAAGTTTTAATTCGTGATATATGGTATCTACTAGTATCTAGGTAGCTTAGGATGCCGTCTATTATTATTGAAAAAAATTATGGAGTGGCCACCTAAAAGCCCGGACATAAATCCCATAGAGCATCTATGAGACGCACTTACAACTCTTAGGAAACTTGAAGAAGCTGTGGTTGTTGTGTAACAGTTAGAAATACCTGTGATTCAGTAACAATCACTGTTGCCGGTGTGACAAGTAGCATGTGTGGTAATCGAGGTTATTTAGAACAGCTATATTCATGCGGTCCTTTTTCTAATTTTACAGGCCTATAAATGTGAGGTAGATAAATTTAAGCTGCCTTTTAAATTTGAAGCCTCCTAAGTCATTAGGGTAAGCTCGATTGATAATATCATTTAATTATAATCTCAAGTCATCCTATTTGTTAATGGTAATAAGTAATGCACCTTTTGATAATTGTTTCTAATTTTACAAGCACTATTTGTAACGCTTGCATTTTAACCTCAAAGAAATACATGCTAATTGTTAATTCGACTTTTAGGCTTTAAGGAGATCCTTTGAAAAGGAATCCTTTGTTACCTTTTAAAAGAAAAGGGAATATTGCATGTAACAACCTAAGCATCCTATATGTGACCAGCAAATGAACATCTAGATAAGGAATAATGTAAGGAACGAGATTCTTTAAAATAAGTGGCCAAGCTGTTAGGCAGAGAATCCAGGCATATAATTTTAGTATGAAATAACGACAACATCTCGATATGTGCGACAGGCTGCAGTAGGTACATGTGTAAATATTGTAAGATATTAAACATTCATCGGGATAACCCTGTGTACATAATATGTCAGTGAGTAAGAAGCAATAAATCTAATTTCGGAAGAACTTTTTATAATTTCCAAATGTTCACTGTGCCTTCAAGTTTAGATATTACTGTAATATTTTTATTAAATTAGCATTGTATCACGTTGAAACTATTGTTTAAAGTTAGTTACATTACGTTATAATTTCGACAATAAAGATTTTTGGCGAATTTTGTCACTTATTATAAGTGATGAGTTAATTTTGTGCAGGAGTTTATTTCCAAAAATCGGGATCGTTATCTGAGAAATGGCGAATATCTCAATTACGAAACTCGCAAACGGAATGACATAAGAGTTCGTGAACTAACTGATTCTTATAAGAAATTTCCGATTAATGCAGGTTGTCGCTTATTCAATTCTTTTCCAGGAAAAACGAAAAACTCGCCTACAGTAAAAATATTTGAGGGAGCTGTTGCTTGAAGACGTGTTTTACAACATCGAGATGTTCAAATGTCAAATTCGGGCGATACATATATAGAAACTAGTTTTCAAACAACTGGATCTGTGTAGTGGTCCAAGAATTTGACATTTGTATTTGTGAGTGCTTACAGTGCTCCCTCTATCCTTCGTATATATTAAGAAGTTGATAACGAATACATTTTATAATATTAACTAATTAAAATTTAAACTATTGCAAGAATTTTTTTGTGTGTTCTCATATTTTGTGTATGTACTTGCTGGTTCTTTTAAATACGACAAGGCGAAAGTGGTACACAAAACAACAAAATATCCGACAATACTCTCGCTTCTAGTTGGGGGATTCTCCCGTAAGTGTTCAATTCCTACTTTTTGACCCTCAGGAATTTATAAAGTACCAACGTATACCATCAACATAGACTCGTGCCACTACAACGATTCTAGCTGGAGTCTAAATAATGACATCGTTCGTTCAGTATTCCATATGACAATATAAAATCAGACCCAAGTAATTATATCAGAGAGAGCAGTGACAAATACTTCTTATATTTGAAATGTGAAATTATTCAGTACTTTAAATTAACGTTTACCATTTCGTATTTCTAATACATAACTGTATATATATATTTGTAATACATGGTCACTATCCAAGTATATAATGTAGACATAATATACTCGAAAATGTAAATACATCCATTTGAATAATATGAAATAACATTCACACACAACACATAAAACTTTAAACGAGCAAACTGAACTCGACTATCTCTGTAATTATAAATGATTTATGGCTTATTAATCCGCTAATAAATACAAACATTAATTATTATAAAATATGAGCAATTATTATTTTATGACTGTATTTTAGGACACTGTGATAATAAACTTATTTTATTACTGTTTTTGAATAATTCATGTTTCATTTCTACACACATTCATTTTGTATTATTATATGTATGTTATGTGGACATTAAATATGTATATACATTTTAATTCCATAGATCGTTCTGGAATATGTATGGCGGAGATATGTTATCACCACATACTGTTGTGTATCCCAGTATATAATTAGAGAATTTAAATATTAAAACAACACATTTTATTAGTATTGTATGTGTGGGGATTTATGTATATGTGTTACGGTCAGTCAAGGAGAGAAACTATCTCCTCAAAGTAATTTAATAGAAGGAAATAGGAAACATTAAATTATGACTGTTGTAAATATATGTTCGTCATTAACGTAATTTATTTGTAGATAATTTATTTTTGAATTTAACGATGTTATAAGCTATGGTTATTGCGTTAAAAAAAACGGATGACAAATGTTTTTTTCAGTCGATTGTGCCAGTTTATCCAAGACATAGTAATCTTTTCAATTATAGAGTCAGTTATATAGCACAGTGTGAAATAAAACAGAAATTGATATGGCGATAAGTACCATATGATTAAAATCTTCTATTCGCATGAATGCTGAATAATTTAGAAACACAATAACGGAAGACGAAGTAAGAAGTCGAAACCAATCGAAAGGTTTCAAATTTGAAAAGATTATGCAAAATGTTCGGTCTTTTTGCGATTTACATTAGCAAACATCGTCATCGTTTGCATGTATACTTGCACTGCAAACTAATCAATTACTGAGTTACATTATCTAAAAGTAGAAGCGCTTCATTCACTCTTGAGCTGGATAACATACTTGAAAATTAACTTCAAGTGAATCAGGTGAATAGATCTTAATTGTGACTTTATAACCATTCAACCCTTCTCGTCCAGTGTAGTGCTGCAAAGCCCTACAAAGAATAAAGCAAACTTAACATCTGGTCATGATGATCTATCTGTTTTTATCGTGAAGGATTGCGTTGCTATATTCTGTAAGTTACTTACGACGTTATTAATTAAATACTTATATTGTGCGTGTTTATTGAGCTATGTAGCAAGTGTAGGTCAAGGTTTGCATTTCAATAGCACGGTTTTATCTCGGGCAGATCTACAACGACCAACTTGGCCGACCTAACTCCATTTATAAGTAAATTTTTATATTACTTATATACACACACTTTGTGTAGGTCTTTGATTCCATTGACCATTCAATACTGCTGTCGAAGCTGGATGTGTTTGGTTTGGAAAAAACCTGCTGCAACTTCCGTCTTCGTCCGCAAGCTACAGTTACAATTATGTGTGCTGGTATGGTCTTTACTCGAAAAAAATTACCCCATCTTCTGGGGTCCCTCGAGATTCCAACCTATGTCCTTTTCTCTTTATTGCCATAAACGACTATCATTGCATTGTGAAGTATTACCATACGCGGATGACTCCAAATTTACTTGAACACCTGTAACTGGATCTGCAATGTATTGTTCACTGGTGTGATCAAAATGGATTTACTTGAAATGTTTACAAGTGCACGGTTGTCATCTACACAAGAAATTCAAATCCGTTTCTATTCGGTTATGGAGTAAGTCACACTCCAGTGCCTAGAATGCATTGGTTAGCGGGGTATTATTTTCGACTCCTCCTTGCATTTCACTGATCATATTCTTGATACTTGTGCTTCTGCTGTTAAATCACTGGGTTTTCCTTTAAAACCTTGTAAACAATTTATTAATCCCTTTGCAATAAAATCTCTTTACTGTGCACTTTTAAAAACCAAGTTGGAATATGGTTCTATAATATGGTATCCCCACTGTCTATACTTTGCAACCACCACTACAAAATTTTCATATACAAATAAGTATAAATACATTCAACGTCTAATTATAAATTGGACAAAAGATAAAGCAGCATACACAATATAAAACATGAACAAAATACAGACGAGTGCACAAAAACCAGACACAGTGAAAGAGTACAAAACATTTTAAAAAGTTCATACAATTTGCGGCGGGTGATGTAAATTTTCCCGGACGTTGTTACTCCATGCTGATCAGCATAGTTCTGCTTCTCTTCTTAAATAGCTTAATGTAGCTTGCAGACAGTTTTTTCAGCTCTTCTGGTAGCTTGTTGTACAGTTTACTTTCGAAATAATTTATTGATATCTGCGAGCACGTTATTCTGTGGTACGGTGCTCGATATTCATTTTGCGTGCGTGTATAATAGTGGTGATGATCTCCGTTTAGGGGAAACGCTTCTTTATTTTGATGGACATATGTGACAATGGCATATATAAACAGTGAAGGCAGTGTTAGTATGTTTTCTTTCTTGAAATAAGTTCTACAACTTTCATTGTATTTCAGGTTATATAGTGATCTTATAGCTTTTTTGCAAAGAGAAAATTTTATGCATATCTGTAGCTGCCCACCAGAAGAGTATTCCGTAGCACAAAAGTGAGTTGAAGTAGGAAAAATATCCTAGTTTAGTTGACTCCGGGGGTCCCTACATGCTTAAGTCGCCTTATAGCAAACAGGGCAGAAGATAACTTTTTTCCTAGATCATCGATGTGTTGATCCCACGTTATACATGGATCAACAGTTACGTCCAGTAACTTCGCTCCTTCAGAGTTTCCAAGATTTCTTGCGGAA
The DNA here is from genome assembly GCA_963170755.1 of Amphimallon solstitiale. NCBI lineage: Eukaryota > Metazoa > Arthropoda > Insecta > Coleoptera > Scarabaeidae > Amphimallon > Amphimallon solstitiale. The sequence continues at coordinate 33,984,604 of OY720681.1, read as the reverse complement.
AATAGTACACTTTGCGTTTTACTCTTATTTACTTTTAGTTTATTCGCAGCGAACCGCGCCTCTGCATCCTTACCGGATCTCTCCGATCTTCCACAAATTGTTTCCAGATCCCCGCTTTGAACCAGCAGAGATGTGTCGTCAGCATATAAACATACGTTAGCCTCTTTAATATTCAGAGGGAGATCGTTGATGTAACTAACGAAAAGCAGAGGACCAAGTATTGAGCCCTGCGGTACTCCGGATCTCATGCTTAAGGGCTGTGATCTAGTATTTCCCCAATCAGTTATTTGAACCTATTAGAAAGGTAGGATTTTACTAGTAGCAAAGGTTCTCCTCTGATTCCATAAAATTCTAATTTTTTCAGTAATATGTCGTGGCTAACCGAGTCGAAAGCCTTTGTTAGATCTAGCATATGCATCTCTGCATATTCACTCTCATCAAAAACCTTGTAGATATGCTCTACCACGTGCAATATTCCACTAGTTGTTGATCGGTTTCTTCTGAAGCCATGTTGTTCTGGGCTTAAATAGTTGTTCCCTTCAAGGTATTTACTTAATCTTGATGCAATAATCTGCTCGAACACCTTGGATATTGTTGGCAGAATACTTATCGGGTGATAATTTTCGCAATTAGTTTTGTTGCCTTTCTTATGAATTGGCACGATTCTACTAACTTCAAGCAAGGCCGGAAACACAGCCTGTTCCATGCATCTGTTGAAAATATTTTCAAGAGGTACGCATACCTCTTGCTGTACTTCCCTAAGCAGAAACGTGGAGAAGTTGTCTATGTCTTTACTATATTTGATCTTTTGACTTCTTATTAACTGCTGTATTTCCTCTGGAGTAATGGGAGCCAAATAAAAGGAGTTAACATTTTTCAGGCGGTAATTTTGCAGTAGGTCATGGTAGGAGTGAACTGATTTTATACTGCTTGCAATTTGTTCACTAATTCCCACAAAATATTCATTCAGTTCATCAGCCGACAGCGAGGAAACATCTTCAGAGCGCTTGGTTTTTAATTCAATATTAATAACTTTCCATATCGCCTTCATTTTATTGTTTGACGCTTCTATATATGTGGCATTAACTTTTTGTTTATTATCATTTATCTTTTTTATATAGAGTCTTTTAAGGTCTCATTGGTTTCCTCATCATAGCAGTCTTGTTTTACTTTCTTATACGTAGTATAAGGAAGTATTGTGATGATGAAAATTTTCGACCTCGAGATTTTTGTAGATGTCCACGTTTTGAAGTCCACTGATACCAAAAAAGTGGTTTTTAAAAAATGTCTGTGTGTGTCTGTCTCTCTGTGTGTGTGACCACGATAGCGGCCAAACCGCTGTAGATATCAATTCCAAATTTTGTATTTACGTGTATAATCTCCCTCTTGAGATCTGATTAGTTTTTCAGTAAAATCGGTAGACCGGAAGTAGCAGTTTACTTCAGCGAAAAAATCGAATTTTGCGAATATTTCGTCAACTACTAAGTTTAAACAAATTTATAAAGAATTCATATATACTTAAAATTAAAATTGAGAATAATTTTATTTAAAGAGTTTTTCGAAATTCCTACCGGAAGTAGGTCTTTTACTCTTATCGAAAATCAGATTTTTGCGAATATTTCGCAAGTCATGCTTTTTAGACAAGTACGTTACGGGTATAAAAGTATTTAGAACATAATTTTCAATATCTTTTGTATAAAAAAAATTTCAAGATTCAGACCGGAAGTACCACTTTTACTCTTATCGAATAGCGATTTTTTGCAAATATGTCGTAAGTTATGAATTCTATATAAATTTATCAAGAGTACAAAAGTATTTAAAACTGGATTTGCAATATTTTTTGTATACATGAAATTTCAAAATTCGGACCGGAAGTAGCACTTTTACTCTTAGCGAGGATCACTTTTTTGATAATATCTTGCAAAGTATGTATTAGAGATTTATTAAGAGAATAGAAGTACTTAGAATAGGATTTTAAATAATTTTTGTAAAAAAATTCTTAAAATTCTTTAATTTGAAACGCTCATACATATAAGAAAGTCGTGTGGTGGCCACACCTCATTTTTTATACGTAGTATAAGGAAGTATTGTGATGATGAAAATTTTCGACCTCGAGATTTTTGCAGATGTCCACGTTTTGAGGTCCCCTGATACCGAAAAAGTGGTTTTTAAAAAATGTCTCTGTGTGTCTGTCTGTCTGTCTGTGTGCCTGTAACCACGATAGCGGTCAAACCGCTGTAGATATCAATTCCAAATTTTGCATTTAGTAGTATAATCTCCCCCTTGAGAACTGATTAGATTTTCAGTAAAATCGACAGACCGTAAGTAGTAGTTTACTTAAGTGAAAAAATCGAATTTTGCCAATAGTTCGTCAACTACTAAGTTTAGACTAATTCATAAAGAATTCATAAGTATTTAGAACTTAATTTCCAATATCTTTTGTATAAAGAAAATTTCAAAATTCGGACCGGAAGTATCACTTTTACTCTTACCGAATAACGATTTTTTGCAAATATGTCGTAAATTATGCATTCTATTAATATTTATGAAGAGTACAAAAGTATTTAGAGTTGGATTTGAAATATTTTTGTGTAAATGATATTTCAAAATTCGGACCGGAAGTAACACTTTTATACGTATAAGAAGGTTGTGTGGTGGCCACACCTCATTTTTTGTTTTAATCCTGACTTCTATTTCAGGAATGCAGTAGTTGAATGATTTCATTAATAAATTATGGAAACAATTATATAACTCATCCGCATTTTGCGCGTCACAAGGCAACCATTTCAATAGTATAGTCGTATTATATATTCTTCCGGTGGATAAACTTTTTCTACACAGACTTGCAATTCACACATTTGCTATCGTGAAACAACTATCGAGGGTAAGTCATGGACATGCCACTAGGCTCAGGGAAGTAGAAGATGAAGTTCAAACAAATAGTTAAAACGTATAACGTTCCGCAATCTACTTTGGAAGATAGGATAAAGAAGATGAAGAAGAACGGATCTTCGTCGGAAAAGGCTTCTTTGTAATGCAATACAACTAGTTTCTTTTTAGGAATGGGAAAGTATAAATGTGTTTTTACTCAAAAGAACAAGAAATTGAATTTCAGGGCTATGACAAGCACATGGAAAGCCATATTGGGCACATAAGGAATATAAAGGGATGGCTCGACAACGATTTGGATGACTATGTCTGTAGAAATTGTGGATTCAAGCTTTAACATACCATACCCGCTCTTGCCCCTTTTACCATACGGTTGTGGCCCTACCCCCGGGGTAGAACCGTATTTTGCAACATGTTGGATTTTACCTTTTTTTTGTTTTTGTAATACATGTATCGATTTAATTTAACGTTATTGCTTTATGTAAGACTTTAGTGTTTATATTAATAGTTTGAAAAATACAACAACTAAATAAACAAATATTTTACAAGTGTTTATTCTTAGCTATCCGGTTCTACTCCCCCCCCCCCTTCCCCTACCTATATTGCTTGTTGTGGTATCAAGATTTTCCAATAGGCTTGACTTGAGCCACTATGTTATTTGCTCCCCAAACATCTGCCTTATTTATATACATATTTTTTTTGGTCTTTAATATTTTGATTTCTGATATTAGTTAGTAAATACACAATTGAGTTACAAAACATATTGATTTATTAAATCCGCATTTTCTGATTTCGAAGAGTAGATTGTATAGAATGGAGCAAAGATACAGACTAGTTCAGCACCTTATGTCTCAGATAAAGCTCAGAGTAACTTTTATATATAAGAAAACTAATACGATATGTTCAAATATATCTAAAAATAAACATAATAAATGATTAATTCTCCTCAACAGTTTCTCTCGTTAATAGGCTTGTTAATTGTCAATTAATGATAAAAGCAATGCACTTTGATACCGTACATAACCTTACTTTTATCAATTAAAACATTATGTTTTTTATATTGTACAGGGCAGAATAAATGGCTTGTTTGATTAAATATTCGAAAATATAAGCAAATTATTACAAATATTTATTGCACATGTCATTAGTATTAATGGTTCTGCAGACTGGTTTTTACTTCGAATTTCGACACTGCAATTATAATGTTTTTGATTTATCTCCTAAAACAAATACTGCACACATAAATCAAACTGGTAAAATGCGTCTTCTTTTACGACATACTCGATAAGATTTGTTATATTTATGGATTTTAATTAACATATTTAAGTTGATATCGTTATGGTTCATTTGCTATATTAAGAGAAATTTGGCATAAACAAAAATTATTTGTGTATCTTTAATTTATTAAATTATAGATGTCAATAATAAGTTGAACTAATTGGTGTGGGCATTTCTTCAAATGCCTTGATTTTTGCGATTTTTTTGCTTGGAAATTGACCATTTTGTGCCATATGCTGATAAAGTAACCGCTTTGTTACATGGTTGGTCAATAAATTCCTTCCTTAACCATTTTGTCTGGGAATTGTTGCTTAATCATACCAACGCTTTTTTACAGTCTATTACTTTCTTATACGTATTACTTTCTTATACGTAGTATATGGAAGGTAGTATAAGGAAGTATTGTGATGATGAAAATTTTCGACCTCGAGATTTTTGCAGATGTCCACGTTTTGAGGTCCTCTGATACCAAAAAAGTGGTTTTTAAAAAAATGTCTGTGTGTGTGTCTGTCTGTCTGTCTGTCTGTCTGTCTGTCTGTGACCATGATAGCGGTCAAACCGCTGGAGATATCAATTCCAAATTTTGTATTTACGTGTATAATCTCCCTCTTGGGAACTGATTAGATTTTCAGCAAATTAGGTCGACCGGAAGCAGTAGTTTACTTCAGTGAAAAACTCGAATTTTGCCAATATTTCGTCAACTACTAAGTTTAGACAAATTTATAAAGAATTCATATGTACTTAAAATTAAATTTAAGAAGAATTTTATTAAAAATTTTTTTCGAAATTCCTGCCGGAAGTAGGCTTTTTACTCTTATCGAAAATCGGTTTTTTGCAAATATGTCGTAAATTATGCATTCTATATATATTTATGAAGAGTACAAAAGTACTTAAAGTTAGATTTGGAATATTTTTTATATAAACGAAATTTCAAAATTCGGACCGGAAGTAACACTTTCATACGTATAAGAAAGTCGTGTGGTGGCCACACCTCATTTTTTTTGATGTGGTTCCGGTTTATACTTTTGAATACACTCTAAGCCCGTTACGAGGTAAATAACTTTTGTTTCTGATCGGCTTCTAACCAGTTTGCCAGCTGCTTCATTGCTCTCGATCCTTCTGTGTCCTACCAACCAGATTAGCTTTACCTTCTCTACTACGCCAGTGTTTGTAATTCACAAGGCACTCCACTGTCTTGACAACATATTATTTGGATCCGCCGGCTCAGTATGACTGACCGCTACCTAAAACCTAGAGGTGTATGTGCCTAGAAACAGTTTTCCTATTAGAATAATCCATCCAGTTCGACTTTTGAAAATTTCTTTCTACAAAACTTGTTCCAAATTAAGTTATAAATATTTTCGTGCACCATCTTTCAAATTGCGCTAAATGTATAATTTTTGAGATATTCACAAATAACCTATTTTTTTCGATCGAAGTAAAAGACCTATTTCTGATAGAAATGTTTAAAACCACATTTTATAAAGTAGCTCTGAAATTCACTAATTAGTACTTTCATATTCTTTTAGCTTTAGTATTTTGGCTACTAACGTGGTCATAGGCACATAAATACACAGACAGACATTTTTCACACATCATTTTTTTAGTATTAAGGAAATTCAAAATGTGGGCATTATTTCTAAGTTAGAAATATTCATCATCGCAATATTTCATTATTAGGGAGCGGACGTCCTTTCTAAAAGATTTCGACATTTTAACGGAATATACTTACAGTTAAGTTGTGTATATATAAACTTAGGTTATACGCAATTCGCACCGGTTTAAAAATATTTGTACAAGTCTGTGTCAACGACTATTTACGTGAGCTACATTATAGATACTGAAATATGTTCATAAAGTCAGTAGAAGAAACCCTAATTGTTTTCGACAATCCACATACAAATCGTTATCATTTTAAATTCATATCGAAAACTGAAATCTATTCCGCATAATTTTTCAATATAAACATTTGGGAGCGTTCCCAAATTGGTTAATATTATCACGAAGTCAGTCATCTGCATACATACATATAAACATACAGAGACAGCATATCTACTATCATCATCATAATCATCATCATACATTATTCATAATAAATGCCATCCAATTATCATGTCAGGTTCTGGGCATAATTTGTACACGTTCGCGAACAATTGGAATGAATTTATATAATATATTTTTTCTCGTGCATACCCAAGAATATAAATACATATGAGGTTCATTAAAATGTAGAGTAAGTGCACGAGAGGAAGTAATTCGTAAGCAAATCTGTGTTAAATTAACTAAATGAAGATATAACAATGCTGGATACGGGCTGCTACTTGTTTAATTTACTGAATTTACTTATTCGTGGTGTGCCGTTATTTCAGGGTGTGCGTGTACATATGTGTTTATATCTGCATATCTCAACTTATTTTTTTATACAATGCTTGTCGATTAAATATAAACAACTTCTACTTGCTTATTCCATGACTTCAAGCAAATTTGTATATATGATTTTCATATCAAACGGTTCTCTCTTGTCGAGGACATGTGTCGTGAGTCTGTCCGAAATAAAATTATATCGATAATTGGAATTCAGTGATTACATGGCTATCGTAAATAATGATAACTGTATGGCACAATCCCAATCCCTTCTATTTGTCTTCTATCAACAGAAGAGCTAAAAATCTGTTTTATTTTCGATTCGAAATACCAGATGACCCGGTATTTCCCTGTTCATGATCTCAAAGAAAGTACTTATGCCTTCGGCAAGCCCATATGTCATATTATCAGTAATTACTTCACAACAGGATATTTTCTGGATTCTTTAAAATATTCGATTGTGATTCCTGTCCACAAAAACGGTTGTCCAAATGATCTAAATAACTACATAGTAATCAGCCTGACAACTGGTTTCTCAAAAGTCCTTGAAAAAGTAGTATATATTTCTCTTTACAATATTATTACTGAATAAAATATCATCAATCACTATCACATGGTTTCCTGAAACAAAAAATTAAGTACGGCCACCACACGACTTTCTGATACGAATGAGCGTTTCAAATTATAAAATTTTAAGAATTGTTTTATACAAAAATTATTCAAAATTCTATTCTAACTACTTTCATTATCTTAATAAATCGGTATAGAAGGCATACTTTGCAAGATATTCGACAAAAAGTGCTACTTGCTGAGAGTAAAAGTGTTACTTCCAGTCTGAATTTAGAAATTTCATATATGTATACAAAAAACATTGCAAATCCAGCTCTAAATACTTTTGTACTCTTGATAAATATATTTAGAATGCATAATTTACGACATACGTATTGGCGAAACGTCGCTATTCGATAAAAGTAAAAGTGTTACTTCCGGTCAGAATTTTGAATTTTTTTTTATACAAAAGGTATTGAAAATTAGACAGCATGACTTGCGAGGTATTCGCAAAAAACCGATTATTGATAAAAGTAAAAGACCTACTTCCGGTAGGAATTTCGAAAAACTTTTTTAAAACAGTTTTTCTCAAATTTAATGTAGGGTATATTTGAATTCTTTATAAATTTGTTTAAACTTAATAACTGACAAAATAGTGGCAAAATTCGATTTCTGCACTGAAGTAAACTACTACTTCTGGTCTAACGATTTTACTGAAAGACTAATCAGGTCTCAAGACGAAGATTATAATTGTAAATACAAAATTTGGAATTGGTCCCTACAGTCGTTTGACCGCTATCGTGGTCACACACCCAGAGAGAGAGAGAGAGAGAGAGAGAGAGAGAGAGAGAGAGAGAGAGAGAGAGAGAGAGAGAGAGAGAGAGAGAGAGAAGAGAGAGCGACATTTTTTAAAAACCACTTTTTCGGTACCAGGGGACTTCAAAACGTGGACATCTGCAAAAAACTCGAGGTCGAAAATTTTCGTCATCACAATACTTCATTATACTACGTATAAGAAAGTAAAAGCATCGAAACTGCTTGTGGGACTAACTTCCATTTGCTGCCTAATGTCTACGACAACATCTTCAGTTAAAACTGTTGATACTTTTTCAGGTTCACATTTACAAACAACCCCGTTTCCTTGAACCTCTCAATCACCCTATTGCAATGATAAGTGAATGTGTCCAAGTTTATTTCCAGATTTCCATTTTCCGTTACAAATTGCTGAAAACAGGATCCCAATAAATATTTCTATAATCCATCCTCTTGCAATGTGCCACTGCACGATACAACGTATCCTGTTGTATCGTAAAAGGCATGGTACACGTAGGGATGCAAACGATACATCGATGTTTTTGAAACATCGATGTTTCTGTCAAAAAACATCGATGTTTAGAACCGTCAAACATCGATGTATCGAATGTGTTTTGGAGCGATGTTTTACATCGATGTTTTTGTGGCACAACAATAGGGAAACTATTTTAAATTCTAAATAAATTTTAAATTGCGATACCGAATGAATTAGTTTTCTAGGTAGTTAAGAAATTTGTTAACAGATGGTAGCATGGCTTTGATCGCAGCACAAACAGGTCACACCGGCATTGGGAATAATGAATATAGCAAAGAATAAAGTGTCAATCATTTCACAAGTTTTACATTTTGTATACATATATACTTCTCGAAGTTTTTGATTATATAGTAAACCGATATTTTCTTGATTATTAGCGTTAGACCAGGTTGAATGCATTTTGAGTTTTATTTTTCAGTTTAGTGTTGTAACCGTTGGCTCGTGGCATTCGTGGTGCTGTGAAACTTTTGTTCCGGTTTGCCGGAAATGCTATTTAATCAAGTAATTTTAGTATTGTCCCTTGTGTTTTGGATGCACCTGTATTATTCGCATCTATTTTAGTGGTGTTATTATAACTCTAAAATCTTTACCATTGCAGGCTTATTGTATTCAAATAACGTAATTTAAAACATATAAATACTTTACTATATTTAAATTACTTCACCTATAACACAATTCTCCGAAGGTAATTATGCCTCACATTAGAGATTTTGTAAAATTCTATTAAGAACCTTTGGAAAATCCGAACTGTTTACCAAGTATTATTCGCATCTTTTTAGTGGTATTGTTATAACTCTAAAATCTTTAGATATAGTCGTATTAAAAAAGTTAAAGAAACATCAATGTTTCGATATATCGATGTTTTCAGGGTCGATGTTTTTGATATCGATGTTTTTTACTTTCTTATACGTAGTATAAGGAAGTATTGTGATGATGAAAATTTTCGACCTCGAGATTTTTGCAGATGTCCACGTTTTGAGGTCCCCTGATACCAAAAAAGTGGTTTTTAAAAAATGTCTGTGTGTCTCTCTGTGTGTGTGTGTGTGTGTGTGTCTGTCTGTGTGTGTGTGACCACGATAGCGGTCAAACCGCTGTAGATATCAATTCCAAATTTTGTAGTTACGTGTATAATCTGCCTCTTGAGAACTGATTAGATTTTGAGCAAAATCGGCCGACCGGAAGTAGTAGTTTACTTCAGTGAAAAAATCGAAATTTGCAAATATTTCGTCAATTACTAAGTTTAAACAAATTTATAAAGAATTCATATGTACTTAGAATTAAGTTTGAAACAAATTGTCTTAAAAAAGTTTTTCGAAATTCCAACCGGAAGTAGGTCTTTTACTCTTATCGAAAATCAGTTTTTTGCGAATATCTCGCAAGTCGTGCTTTTAAGACAAATACGTTACGAGTATGAAACATCATTTTCAATATCTTTTATATAAAAAAAATTTCAAAATTCAGACCGGAAGTACCACTTTTACTCTTATCGAATAGCGATTTTTTGCAAATATGTAGTAAGTTATGCATTCTATATATATTTATCAAGAGTACAAAAGTATTTAGAGTTAGATATGGAATAATTTTTGTATAAATGAAATTTCAAAATTAGGACCGGAAGTAACACTTTCATACGTATAAGAAAGTCGTGTGGTGGCCACACCTCATTTTTTTGTTAAGCATCGATACATCGAACATCGATGTTTTTCTTTACGATATTTGCATCCCTAGGTATACAAAGTATATTGTCTTGAAATAGACAGAAAAGCGACAATTAAACAATGGAAATAAGAAAGTACAAGGCACTTCAATACATTATGGTTTCGACATTTGACATGTAAATTTAGTATGTTCAATTCAAGGAAGTAAATATTTCCTAGTTTTTGATAATACTGGGACTTTCTTGTTGCCAACCCAGGACAGTTCAAAATGGTCTCTTTGTATTAATACGTGAAGAAAAATCTTTGCACCCGTTTTCAAGCAAATTGCGCACACGGAGGAGTATGATATTTGGCATAGTTAAAGTTCATATGGAGAAGGAGTGCAGAAAGGTAAAATTAGTGTATAAATGTTACAAATGCATTCAATTAAGAAAATGAAAAGGTTGGATTTCGACCACTAGGCGACCACTAGTTCTACTGGATCTGCCAAAGGCTTTTGACGGCGTAGAACATTACTACTCGATAAGATTGAATGGTATGACAGTATTTACCTGCATATAATGCAAAATGCATATTATTGCGTTGACTTCCTCTTTTTAGTACTGTCACCCATAAAACACCTATACATATACATACAGTAACGTAAAATAATATAGAAGAATATGCAAGTAATTGGTATTCAGAATGTAGCATAATGAAAATCCACAATATCGTAGGGCTCTAACTTACGTGGTAAATTGAATAGACATTTTGTAAAATTTGTAACGTGTACATTATATTGTTTTCTGTAATTGCAAGGTGATGCTTGGATAGCAGTATTTGAAACTGTTACCCCTTGTGTAACTATGTGACGGTAAGTTGTTTTCAAACGCTAACTGATTTTTAAAATGAAATATTAAAATTTCGTCATTGTGTAAACTGCAAAAAGATTATTATTTTCTCGGAAAAGCCCGCGACCGTAACCGACGGATCGTATAGCAAGTGGCGCTTAATTTCTGACATAGTGCATTGATATTTTCTTTCTATTTCATACGATTATCAACTGCAAGAAGACCCATTAGACGAAAAATATCTGAGATAGAGTATAAGAAATCAATAAATTCTAGTTGTGATGGACAGGATTGTGACTTATCTCCAAAAATAATAGAATACCCCTATTATTTTTGGAACTAGGGTATTCGTTGGATGAATAATCAAACCATTTTCTGTATCATGTAGAATAAAGGAATCTCTTTCCACAAGATTTTCTAAATTTTTGCCATCCACAAGTATTGTCGTATTATCAACATAGTTTATAATTAGAAAGCCACCGTCAAAGGAAGAACACGTAACAGTGTATATATCATTAAAATAAAGCAGAAATAAAAGTGGACTCGATATACTTCCTTGAGATATCTTACGGATAATATATAGTTTTATAATCCCTGTTATTGTTTTGGAATTAACGAATACCCTCTTTGCCTGTTTATTAAATAGGACCGAAACCATGAGAGAGCTGTTCCTCTGAGTCTATACCTTTCAATCTTATCGAGTAGTCTATAATTTTCTACGCTGTCAAAAGCCTTTGACAGATCCTGTAGAATTCCACATGGAATCTTTTTGTTTTTAATTGATTATAAAGTAGCTCGTATTAAGTCAAAAAAGCAGTTTCGATGTTTTTTTCTTTCAGAAACCATGTTGACAGTCACTGATGATATTGTATTCAGTAAGAATGTTGTAATAACGAGTGTATGTTACTTTTTCAGATACTTTTGAAGAGCCAGTTGACAGGCTGATTGGTCTGTAGTTACATAGATCATTTGGACAACCCTTTTTGTGGACAGGAATCACAATCGCATGTTTTAAAGATTCCGGAAAATATCCTGCTGTGAAGGAATTATTGATAATATGGCATCTGGACTTGCTAAAGGCATACATAAGTACTCGCTTTAAGAATATGAATAGGGATATTATCGATTCCAGATGACCTGGTATTTCGGATACGAATTATTTTAGATTTTAATTGTTCTGTAGATAGAGGGAAGAAATAGAAGGGATGGGGATTGCTATCGGATTATCAATATGGTTTTATTTCGAACAGATTCACGACACAGGTACTTGACAGGAGAGAATAGCTAGGATATGAAGATCATAGATACAAATTTACTTGTAGCCGTGGTATAAGCATGTAGAAATTACTTTGATTATGTCGTTCTCGCATATAGGGACATCTAACCATGTTTTTATGACATTCCGAGGAATTTTAAAACAGATGGACAAACATATATGAAGCCGGAACGAACATAATGGAATTTATTTAAAATATAAATATTTCGTACACTTAAGAGAATGCGATTACAAAATCTAATTATTTTAATTTAATCATTATAATTATTATCGTTAAATATTTAACAATTAATACCCCTGCCCCCATTCAATATATAGCTATCATTTCAAAAAACAACAGCAGAATTCAAACAAGAACTAACTCCTAATCTATTGTATTTAAATTTATTCCTCTTTATCTCTCTGTATGTGTATTTAAACAATAGAATGTTCTTTTAAAACAAACGTATTTATTTTTTTGAAAATATTTAGTATCCATAAAACCTTTCCCGGCTGCTCTCTCATATAAAATTACTGAATCTGATTTTGCCGCGCACGAAAACATTATTCATTGGTCACGTCAGCGTATCGTGTTCAACACTGGTAAATATTAAAATCCACCGCTCGTACACTCCTTTTCTCTCTTTCTCTCTCTTTCATCTTTCACTGACTCGCAATGAATCAGTCCCTACTGATCTCCTGAAAGGAGACGACACTTTCAGGTAATTTGTTAATGTAATTTCCGCAAACATGCAAATCAGTCCGTGTAGCCACTGCCATTAAGAAAGCCATGTCAGATCTCGAAACACAATGCAATGAGGTGGAGTAATTTATGAGTTGTGTAAATGTATGCATGTATATTTTATGTACTTGGCGGTGTGAGGCTGGAATAAAATTGTTTGGATACGTTGTGCGTATTTTGTTAAGTATGTGTACTTATCATCCGTAATGTGTTGATAAGTTTATAATGCACGTAAATATGTGTGTTCGTGTAATTACTGGCTGTGCTGTACGCGTCGCAAATTATTCAGAGAAATCATTAAAACCAGATATCAAGTCACATGAAGAAATATAAGCGATTAATAACATGTTTTAAATATTATGAGTCTTTTAACGAAACAGACGAGTCACATCATAAATAGTTACTTTGGGGCAAGTAATATTTAGTTACGAAAATATACTAAAACGCAAAAAACAATCCACCTTCATAATAAAAATCCATGACGTAATAGTTTTAGTACGTTTACGTGAGCATTGCGATGGGTGTATAAAATTGAGGATTTGGGAAGCTTAATTTGAGGTTATTGAAGTGAAAACTTCTATGGATGCGTTGATTGTGGGCACTGAGCGAGACTGAGTCGTCACGCTCGGCTATGTAACGCTCGTTCGGGTAAAGTCGGCTCGAGTCGACTAAGGGAGCGAGAGAAATATAGTCAACGCGTCACTGCTATACTCGTTCGGCGACCGTTACATGAGAGAGCATGACGCATGAGTCGTATTCATTTTTAAATGTAATATAGAACGAAAATGGAAAATGTAAATGTGAATGAATATAGAGCAAAAAAAAAGTTGTATTTCGTATTATTAACATCGCCTTGATGAAGTTTTCACTTCTGCCGTGTGGTCTTAAGCACACCCATTTTTTTTATATCGAAATTTACCAAAATTAGAATAAAAAATCAAATTCTTTGTAGTTTTATGACATATAATTATTTCTTAATATTAAAGGTTTTAAGAATTGTAATATAAATATGTAAAATCCAGGCAGCAATCCCTTTCAATAGTTTTTCAATATTCAAAATGTTTTCTTAAACCTGACTACAATTTACATTAATATCATACTTTACAATAAACTTGTTTTCAAGTATGTCATGGCTTAACCAAAATCACCTCTGCGCTTGTCCAAATTTGTAATAAATTATTATTCAGAACACGCTTCAACTTACAAGACACGCAAATAAACAAAAATAAATTTCTTTTTGTTTTATTTGAAATGCAGGCAAATAACAAGAGGTAAAATATTTATTTTCATATTTAGTGTTTTTCATTATAATCGATATAACATTCGGTACAAAATTTAATTTAATTTATTTAATTATTTTAATTTATACGTATGAGCGTTTCAAATTATAAAATTTTAAGAATTTTTTTATACAAAAATTATTCATAATCTTATTCTAAGTACTTCTATTCTCTTAATAAATCTCTATAGAATGCATACTTAGCAAGATATCAAAAATGTGCTACTCGCTAAGAGTAAAAGTGCTACTTCCAGCCCAAATTTTGAAATTTCATATATACAAAAAATCGCTACTTTCGGTCTACCGATTTTACTTAAAAACTAATCAGATCTCAAGAGCGAGATTATACACGTAAATACAAAATTTGGATTCATATCTCCAGCGGTTTGACCGCTATAGTGGTCACAGACAGACAGGCAGACATAGAAATTTTTTAAAAACCACTTTTTCGGTATCAGGGAACCTCAAAACGTGGACATCTGTAAAAATCTCGAGGTCGAAAATTTTCATCATCACAATACTTCCTTATACTACGTATAAGAAAGTAACAAGTAAACACATCTTAAACTTAGAATATCTACATGTTATTTATTATATAATACGAGTACATTCTACATTTCATGTCTACGTACGAATCTTACAAATTTAATTAGGTGCAACAATTAAATAAAATTAATACATCATTGACTTAAAACTAAAATTCCTTAAATTGTGAGGAAAATTAACATACATTTTTTTTACATATCATTAAATATGTCCCTCTCTGTCATATAGGTATACAAAGAACAGCATATAGAATAATAAAACTGCTGGCAATATGAAACTTTTTTGCACAGAGTACTAATAAATAAATAAATACTAAACTAACTATAATCGTCAATAATTAGAACATTAACTTTTATACTCACAGCGCTATGTTGTATAATAACTACTTATGTCTAAGACATTTTACTGCTGTAAAATATGAAAAAACTAATGTCTTTCTTATATCAAGTTATTATAATAACTTGAAGATTATAATCTTCAATTTTTACAGTTGGAATTTGTGATTACAAATTACTTATATAATTATATACAAATTTTATTAGAAAAGCAGAATAAAATTACATAAGCAGAATTCATCTGAAGCATACTAGATTTTACAGAAATTCTTGTTCACTGTCACTGTTTCTTCCATCCTCAGATTCTGTTTATTAATTTACACTAATTATAACTGATATTATTTCTAACTCTTTGGCCGTATTTTTCAGATAATATGTCAGCAATATATTTCTTATCTGGCTTGTTTCTAAAATATAAAAATGTGACTACAGTAAATTAAAATACATACCTAAGTGCATACCACATGAGCAAATCTAATATTAGGGCTTTTTAACCACTTTCAGACTTGACTTTTGTTCCAATAATTATTGGGACATTAATGATATAAAACTTTATGATAACTGGAATTATTTTCTTCCATCCTCAGATTCTGTTTATTAATTTACATTAATTATAACTGGTATTATTTCTAACTCTTTGGCCGTATTTTTCAGATAATATGTCAGCAATATATTTCTTATCTGGCTTGTTTCGAAAATATAAAAATGTGACTACAGTAAATTAAAATACTAATACTAAGTGCATACCACATGAGCAAATCTAATATTAGGGCTTTTTAACCACTTTCAGACTTGACTTTTGTTCCAATAATTATTGGGACATTAACGATATAAAACTTTATGATAACTGGAATTATTCATAATAGTTTTTCTTTACACAGCACTCTTTTCAAATCAGTTTAAGAAATTGTTTCTACCCATTTCACCATAGCAATCGGGAGTAATTGTCTATGGAGAAAATACTAGAGATGCATCGTCAATAAGACCGTTACATACACCTGTATATAAATCAAAACAAAATTTGTATTTTCAGAAATATGTTTCAATTTTAATTCAGAGTCATTATCTCTTACCGTCAACTTTTGAATACTTTTGTGACTATCATATTACGATGATATTGTTACTGTCATTTTCAAAAATCCAGGTCTCATCCAAATACACGTATTCCATTGCACATAAACTATTCATATATTTTTTATATGAGAAACATGGGTTTTTCATTAATCCTTTTCATGGGCAGTCTTTTTTATTTCGAAACCTACCAACCTATCACGAAAATGAACAAAGCCTTCAAAGATTAGACGCTGGCTTAGTAGTGATAATAACAAAGTCTTGCAAAGTGTTGTTCTAAAGTGATATAATTAACACATTAATCTTTTTGTTTTCATTGATTTGTGTAAGCAACTTATTGTTTTAAACAGATCGTATATAGTATCGCGTATTGTTACTTTTATTGCCGGAGTAACATCACATATAGGCTCTTTCCTGAGACGATTTTTTCTAGGACCTCGGAAAGGATTATTTCGTTTAGGTAGTCTTAGAAATATTGCTGACAGATTTAAAGCAAGTATGTAAGACTTCTGCAACTCTCTAAAATGAAAATAAATTTTATTTGATGTCATTACAACAACAATGTGCATACCTCATGCACATTTGTCAGGGGTAAAAGAGTCCCACCGTTATCCCGTTCATGGTCGAAATATGTATCATTGGAGCTAATGAGCTTCTTTGACTATCCGCTGAACTTTTACTGATAATACTGCAATATATATATACTACAATAAAGATAACTCACGAAATCACAATAACTGTACGCTGTAAATCTACTATCAAATGATTCACTAGCGAAGTGTAACACTATTACAAATTAAACACAAAATATACCTTATTTATATGTAGTTGTATATATTACAACATAGCAAAGGCGATAATTATATTTGAATTAGGAAAACCAGAACAGAGATAACAAGAAAAAGGGTACAAGAATATGAAATAAACTAAAAATTCCAAGCACAGCAAGCGCAAGCGACAATTATATATCAGTTAGTTAATAATGAAGACACCAAAAAACAGAAATATGAGTACAATAACACAAAGCTAAATACAGCAAGCAAACAAGCCTATAGACTCCGGATTTATTTAGTGGGTTTATTTTAATTTTAGCATTAAAGAGAATATTAACAACGTTTGTATGAGGTTTAGAGGCTATTTGAATGTTATGTTTAGAAATAGTTATAGCAATTTCGTCACTATCAAAATAAGTCAGCGATACATATATAATTTTATTGGGGGGAAATATTGATTTCAGTGCAAGTTTAGTTTATTTATTATTTAATAGGTATCAGATGATTATTGTAGTCAGTTTCATGACAGAAATTTTCTTTTATTTGGTTTAGTAGGAGTATGTCTACCCGTGCCTTGATTTTGTTGTGTATTTGCGATTCGATGTCTAGCAATTCGAGTAATTCGACCGAACTATTATTATTATTATTATATTATAATTTTTGAGTTACATACAGAACTGTAATTATAAACTAAGGATGAAATAAAGAAAAGAAAAGATTTGCAATATTTTATTCTCCATCTTGCTTTGGATGATCTGATGATCGATTCATAATTAGGGACGTATGTACAATATACATTAAATTGTCAACATTTAAGTAAGGTACATTGACTTTGCTTCCCGAAACTTCGATAATGATTTTGTAATAAACGACGTTAATAATCTCTTAATAGCCAAATTTGTACACATCGAATAATTTTAAAAAGAAAATTTGCTCTATACGGTGAATAATTAGTGACATGAAAAACTCCTGTAAGCAGTGGCGTAGATAAGGCGCCCGCAGAACCCGCAATGCGGGGGGGCCCCAAAAATTCAGGGCCCCGCACTAGTAATGAAATTACAAAACTATTTCTGTTTTATCCTTCATGTATAAAAAAATGTGTATGTTATTTTATATGTACTTGTTTTCTAGTATTAAAAATTATAACAGTACGTGTATTTGTATTTTTTACTCTGATAACGTTCGTCGAGTTTTATTTTTTTATTGTTCGTATTTCTCTTTCAGTTCCAAGAAAATATCACATCTGGTATTGACAATTTGCTTTTTCTTAAAAAGAAATGAAATATCTCTACTTATATAGAAACCCACAGTATGACTACATTTTCTGCCTTAACACAGGTCCATATAAAAAAAGGTTCATGTTTTTACCTAACTTTTGGCCTGCACAGTCTTACAGTTTTACAACAGATGTCACAAATGCTTTCTAACAAGTAGGTAATATATAGTCCGTATAAAATACCACGCTTTTATGAGCTAAAAAAAATTACAAACTCATTAGAGACAGACAACGATAATAATTTTGCATTTTACATGTACTATGAAGTTATATGACTATGTTATGCATACAGATTGTAGGTACATAAACTAATACATAAAACTTGAAATTACGAAATTATGAAAAGGCACGTTTATTTCATAAAACTGCATTTGCACATTTGGTTTAATGACCTAGTTGTAAAAAAATATTTTACTGAATAAATACGAAAAATTATTTCCATTCCTTCAGTTTTATTTTAACAGTGAGTTTGTTCGAATTGTGAAAATAAATTCTATTTGTATTAGTGCATTAACTTTTGTGACGAATTAGTGATTAGAATATGTACGTATACTAATTTAATTTTATCAACATTTAACTAAGTAAATTAACGTATACCAAAGTGTATAGTTCGAGGTATTCAAAATAAGATGAGCGAAAGAAAATATATGAGTGGTGCACAAAAACGAAAATTGAAACAAGGATATGTTGTAAAATTGCGTAAATTACCGAAGATTAGCAGTTTTTTTGAAAGCGCTTCAACAGCTAGTACATCTGCATCAGATGAAAATGTTGAACCATACGAAAATGTTATAATCGAACAAAAATTAGATATAGTTCTGGAAAAAAATTAAATCGATTGCAATCAGGAGGATTCAACATATTTTAACACCGACAGAGCCTTATTTTCGGAATCACATTCCGACGAATTAAAAAAAAAATTATTACTGCAGGGCCAAATAAGCCTATGGGACCGTTTCCAAGGAATAAAGACGATAATAGAGCGTTCAGTAGTGATTATTATACCATTAAAACTAAAACTGGTCAAAAAATCGATCGCTTTTGGTTATGTTATTCCCAAAAGTTGAATTGTGTTTACTGTCAACCGTGTTGGATGTTCTCTAGTAATGAAGCATCAGTAAATTGGTGTGAGGGCACAATAAATGACTGGAAGGGTTTAAGTAAAAAATTAAAATCCACGAGGTATGCTCATTTGCAAGCATGCATAGTTTATAGTAGGTACTTGGGAAAAAAACAAAACCATTGATAGTCAAATAAATGGTCATGAAAAAATTAAAGAAGTTTTAATAAGAATATGTGATGTGATAAGAACATTATCAATTTGCAATATGCCATTACGAGGACATCGAGAAAATGTTAAAGAAATTGGAGCAACTAGTGGCAACTTTTTAAATATTATTGACTTGATAGCACGTTATGACCCTGTTCTAAAAGCTCATTTGTCAAGCACTAATATTCGAAGCAAATACTTAAGCCCCGATATTCAAAATGAAATAATTGTACATTTGGCTAAAACCGTTTTAAAAAAATTAACGAAAAATATTAATATAAAGCTCCTTTTTTTCCCTTATAATTAATACAACGCTAGACATATCCAAGAAAGACCAACTAAGTTTCGTTATAAGGTATACAAGTATGAAGAAAAATTCAAATAAACAAAACACTCTAGAAATAAAGGAATAATTTATTGGATTTATAGAGCTAACCGAACAAGATTCACAGAGTTTAGAAGCTGTTGTTCTAACTACTTTAGAAAATTTTCAAATTAAAATAGAAAATTGTCGAGGGCAAGGATACTACGGGGCTGCTAATATGTCTGGAAAATATAATGGTTTACAACAAAGAATTAAGAATCGAGTTCCTACAGCTGATTATATTCATTGTTCAGCTCATAATTTGTACCTAGTCTTAAATGATTCTGTCAAAAACATCATTAAACTACAGAGTTTTTATGATCTTTTGCAAAGCATTTATGTGTTTTCTAGTGAAAGCTTGCCACGCTGGCAAGTCCTTCATCAAGCTGCACCACATGGAGGTAAAATTAAGTATACACTGAAAAAGCTGTGCGTAACAAGATGGTCTTCTAGATTTGAATGCTTACTGTCAATAAAATATAATTATCAGTCTGTAATGCAGTGTTTGTCAAATTTTATTCTATTGCTAGTTTTCCAGAGTAAAATCCTCGAAACTGTTAATTTAATTTCAAAGCAACTTCAGAGCCCTTCATGTGATTTAGAAGAGACGTGCAAATTGCTCAATAATGGTCAAGAAAACTTGACAGAATTGCGACAAAGTTTTGATAAATTAGAAGAAGAAGCTGAAAATCTATCAGAATCTTGGAATATTCAGCCTATGATAAAATATAAACGCAAGAAGAGAATTAAAAAGTTTTTGATGAATGTGAAAACGACTGTGTAATGCCTAACCCGATAAAAAAATTTCAAGTAGAAGTTTTTAATGCGTCACTTGATATTGTTATCAACCAATTATCTAGAAGATTTTACTCCATAAATGAAGTTGTAAACCTTTTCTCGTTCCTTAATCCCTCATAATTTGTTAAGTTAACGAATGAAGAAATAGTGGAATACGGAAGACATATTCTGAGCAAATATGGAATTGATTTTTCAGAAGATTTGCCGATTCAATTAATTAATCTTAAGACTGTTTTGTTTAATGAAATTAAACAAAAATCTTCTATTAAGGACTTAGCCAATTTATTAATAGTGGAAAATGCATGTTTAGCAACTAGTCTTCCAGATCTATGTACACTATTTCAGTTATATTTAACACTACCGGTAACATCAGCAACAGCAGAAAGATCGTTTTCGAAATTAAAATTAATAAAACCTATTTACGCAGCACCATTAAACAAGTTCGGTTAAGTGCCTTGGCTGTTATAAGTATTGAACATGAACAAAGTTCCGTTGATTTGTAAGAGTTAGTTGAAAATTTCCTACTACTGAAAAAAAGATGTTTCGGCATTTTGTCTTCTAATTAGCTTTTTTTGTGTTTTCAAATGTATTATTATAAAATAAATAATTAAATATAATTTAGATTTTTTTATTATAAAATAAATTTATTATAATTACTCCGATATTCACATTCTATGCTACTATCTCTAAACAAGTATTTTGGAAGGGCCCCCTAAAAATTTTGCGGGGGGCTTAAATTTTTAATCTACGCCACTGCCTGTCAGAGTAATTTGTAATAAACGGCGTTAATAATCCCTTAATAGGCAAATTTGTACACATCGAATAATTTTAAAAAGAAAATTTGCTCCATACGGAAAATAATTAGTGACCTGAAAAACTCCTGTAAGAGTAATTTGTAATAAACGGCGTTAATAATCCCTTAATAGGCAAATTTGAAAATATCGAATAACTTATAAAAAACTTTGGCATTATGTTTTTGATATAACATGAATAACTCCTGTAAGAGTGATTTTTGACCATCTTTTCGGAAATCTAACCCGCAGTCTATATATTATGACCAGTTTGTGACCAGGTATTTTTCAGACTCCTGATGTATCACCAAAGCAGGATAAAAATATTTTTAAATTTATAGACATAATGAAAATAAATGTATCTAATGTACAAAAGAAGTTACCACACTTAATCTGAAACTATAAACATATGCGCATTAAACACGTATTTCTAAATAAACGAGCACAAACACACAATATACATATAACATCATTATCATAAATATCCGCGTTTACCTCAATAATTAATTTGTATTAAATGTTACACGCGCATCGTTTTTTTACATATATTCAGCTCGACAGGTAAATAACAAACTTACGAACATGTACACACCGTTTTACACACACGCTCATACATACATATATGGCAGTACAGCATGGCAGCAATAAGGTGGCTTGAAGATGCCGTGTCGTAAACATTACGCAGAAGGTTCAATTTATATTAAAATAATATAATTTAGAACGTTTAAAACGTGAAATGTTGATAGGCGATAGCGGATAAATAACGCTTAATGTCCGTCGATAACGTTCAGAATATGTAAATGCGATTACAAAATTTAAAACGCCGCATATACTTTTTCTATTCCGGTGCTATAAAGTTCACTTTACGACACCCGTTTTGGTTGCATAAAGTATTACTTTATCGCACGCTAATTTTATTTTTTTGAAGTTGGTAACAAAAAAAAATGGAACCAAATCGTATTTAAATGTCAAAATATAAGCCTTTAAAGTAACAAAAATTTGCAATAAAATTGTACAAAGAATAAAAAGCACACATGCTAACATTTCACTTACCATTTAGCAATATAAATTGTTAAGCAGAGTTGGATGATAAGTTTTCGGATGCTACTATTGACATTTACTTACCATGCTGAATAGTACAACTGTTATAAAAGTTTGTTTTGATAAATATGTAGAGTTTGTGGACGAAAGATTTTGTAAATTGTCTTCTGCTATTTTGCGAATCTCTGGGGGCGTACAGTTATTTATTTCGTCCTTTTTGTTGATAATTTGAAATAATTTATTGTATAAATCAGTCTGAATTTTAAACACAATTACATATAGCACCACCGATATTCAAATATTTAAAACGTTCTACTTAAAAATCAGAGTAACCAACTTCAAAAAAGCAAAATTTCTAAAATATTTGAACAAAACATGTCTCTTATTTTAAGCTTTTTTGAACTTTTAATAACCGAAATAGAAAAAATAGTATAAAATACACGTTTCATAAGACATTTTGCGCACTTGTTCTTTAGAAAACTCGCCTAGCGGCTCGTTTTCTAAACTTGAACGCGTGCGCAAAAATCGTGTCTTATGAAACTTGTATTTTAATATACTATTAAAACGATAAATCCGATTGGTTATATTGTCATTATTAATACTGCGTACGTAAGTAAAAGTAGCATGTGTGATGTGATCTTCAATTTAAATTAATTTTCATTACGATGGCAGCTCCTCTATAATTGGTCAAACGCATAAATATCTACATAATTTTCTCATTTTTCTTTCGAATCCTTTTTCATTTAACATGATTTTGTTAAGTGATTTTTAAAGGAAATAAGATTTTTTATTCAATGCTGTATTTTCAAAGTGGTTTTAAAGAATATTAGTGAGTGCACTGAATGAGATTTTATACACTAGCTGTTGAAGATAACATTCAATAATAATAACAATTCATTTTATTTCTTATTGCTTCATACAATGTAGCAAAGTACAGCAAAAGTAAAAGAAATACGTCACATATAATAAATATAATATAAAGTTATTTAAAATAATTAATAAAATCCTGTACACTAAATTTGAAGAAGATTTGAAGAAGATAGTCCTTCAATATCATTTTAAAAACACGTAATGTGGGAAATGCTCTGATTTAATTCCGCAAAACATTATATAATTTGCAACCCACAAAAGCCAAGGTCTTCTGTAAAGAAGTTGTTCTATGTACAGTAGGCAAAACACGATCATAGTGGCAGGTTTCATAGTTATGAGGCAAATTAAAATTAAAGCTGCTGCGATTTCTATATAGGTACATAACATAGGACAAAAATGTACGCATCATAAAATGTAAAAATCTTATTGACCCTGAAGAAATTCCTGTACGAGTCGCCCTGTCGGAGATTAAAAATAGTTCTGTAAAATAAAAAAGCGAGAAACGTCACTACTCACTCTATTCCGTAACGCATCATTGAATAAAAATCGGAATAGTAAAAACTTTTAGTGTAGATAAATTACATGACTTGTCTAATTGAAGCAGAGCGTAGCACGATTTGGCGAGTTTATAGAATACAATTGGTCTATGTGTTTCGACCACTTCAGACCCTCATCGATGACACCGAGCAACCTACAACAACTAACCAAATTAATTTTATAGTCAGCCATGGTAAACCTTGAGATGTTAAACTTTTGTTTATTATAAAAACGCATACACTCTGTTTTTTTGATATTCACGACGATGCTATTAAACTTGACCCACTTATTTACTTCAGAAATGGCCACATCAACAGCATTAATAACATCGTCAACATTCTTTGATGAAATCACTAAATTTGTGTTATCGGCATATAGCAGGTCACAATGTATCTACTAAGCTTATGCAGTAATATTAAATGGTCAACAAGATCAAACGCTTTAGGCAAGTCTATTAGCATATTTAGACATGGAAGATTCTGGTCAATTGAAGTGTTGATACTGCTTAAGAAATTAAACATAGCAGTATATGTCGATTTACTGGGGAAAAATCATGTTGATTTTCGGACATGAGTTTAAAATGAAGAAAATAATTTATTAATCTTTTATTTACAATAATTTCATACACCTTGGAGAAAACGGATAGTATACTTATGGGACAGCAATTGTTAATATTATTTGGATCACCCTTCATGAACATCGGGTAGCATGTTTTAACTTTGACGGGAATATACCATTTTTTAAAGAAATATTTATTAGTCATCACCAGAAGCCATACTCGAACTTGGCTTAAAAATTGCATCAACAATATTTCCCTCACGTGGTGTCATAAATCTATCAATTTCATCGAAGGAAACACTGTCATCCTTATAATTGGAAGATATTAATTTTCCAGATGGTGACACGAAATTCTGATTAAACCGTTCACATGAAGCTGATTTGCCAACTGTTTCGCATAGTTGCCTATTTTATTGTTAATAATACGCCACGCAGCCTTGGTTTTATTATCGGCTGCCATAAAATAGTATATTACATACCAAGGTTGAGAAGATGACTATTATTGCCCGAGTGGCGAGATTAAATTCCGAGGCGCAAAGCGCCGAGGAATTTAAGCCACAAGGGCAATAATAGTCTTCTCAACCGTAGTATGTGTACTATTTTTTGTACCAGTAGTCTAATTGGACCTTAAAACCTTAATAATTATGAATAAATTTACTCATATATGTAAGAATGCCCTTGTAATAAAACTTCATGTAAACAAATAAGTAGGCTATATTTTGATGTTGACATAAATGCGGAAACTAAAAGCCAAGTATTTTTAGGTTATTTTTCATTCCATTTATAATGTCTGAAGAGTTTAGATGTACACCACCTGAAAAGCGCGAGATTGCAGAACAGGCAGCTGAGAACTTGCTTCCGCATAAATCTAATCACTTATACATGAAAACATATACAGAATTTAAAAATGGGGTAATTCCAAATATACAGTAGTAACTTCTGAAAACGTACTTCTGGCTTATTTTCATGAATATTCAAAAAATAAAAAAGCCTCGAAGTTATGGGCGCAATATTCAATGTTGAAAGCTACACTTGGCCTAAAAGAGGATATTAACATATCAAAATATTTTAAATTAGTTGCCTTTTTAAAAAGAAAAACTTAAAATTATAAGCCCAAAAAATCATTAGTATTTACTCGAGGAAATTATAAAATTCTTTACTGAGGTACCCGACATATGTTACATTGCAACTAAGATAGTATGTTTATATATTAATACTTTGAAATTATTGATAATTTATATCTCTGTAGACTGGTCTTGTAATTGGTGTTGCTGGTGCATGCCGAAGGATGATTTGTGTAATTTATTAATTTCTGATGTCATCATGAGAGATAATTTAATTGTTATTCACATCCACAATAGCAAAAATGGTACGTCTCAAAAGTTTGTAATAATGGAACCACTTTGTAGCTAAAGGTTATATCGAAGATTCCCTAGTAAATAAAAAAAATATAGAATGTATGTTACAAGATCTACCTACATCTACTTACGCAACCACACCTGCAATATATACAGGAATTTTCAATATGAATTAAATAATTATTTACATCTGTAATAGTTAGGTGATATATTGATTCCATATTATACTATCATACATATTTTATGTATTAATAGACAAATGCTTTTTTTTTCATGTAAACAACAAAGTATTGTTAGAAAATATAAAATTAATAGCAATTGCTAAATAAACGTATATTATAATTCTGGTATTGTTAACCTAAAATTGTGCCTAAAATAGAGTTATTTATTTTGACGGTTCACAACTTGACATACTACTACTACTACAAGCATGAGTGCATGGTTGCGGCATTCGTTTTATTTGTTTTCATTATTTCCCTAGGTCAATAATGGCCTCATTATTTACCTCTTATTAGTTCCAGGTCGTGAAATGTCATTTCGTGGCGCTTTGTTACGTGTAAAAATGCTATGATTTTTTACTACTGGTACAAAAAACTTTTTGTACTCGCTTATCAAAACAATTCGCGCATGCATTTGAGTGCGGGAAATCGACTTTCTCTGTTTCGGTATTAGAACAAAGTTATTCTAGCACCCATTTTCGTGTTAGAATGGACTCCATTCTTAACCAATTTTTGGTAACTTTCTATTTTAGTAGAAGTTGGTTGGTGCCATAAATTTTTCATATTCTTTTTCATACTTGCTTTTCGATTTACCTGGCAGTAAATTATTTATCGCGTTGGAGACCACGTTCCACAATTCTAGTGGTGCAGCTTGAAGCTCTTCGTCTGAAATTCTGCCCACAGATAATATGAGTTTTTTTTCTAATTTAAGCAAAATTTTCAATTGAAATAATTCATACAAAAGTCGACTGTCAAATATAAATCAGTGCTACCAAGCGACTACGTCATGTTATACTATTCCCGCACTAGTGCGGGAAGTAAAAAAGGCATTAAAGAAATAAATCTTTATTATTGTAATAAAGTATAATTCTGAAAATGTCTATTTCAACTAAATTTGGTGTATTGCAACTTGCAAATTTAGTAAAATTAATTAAAAACTACAAAAAAAATCAATGCCTCCATCTATTACAAACCTATATTATTAATTGCTAATTACTCCGCCAAGAAAATAGTACCTATACGTAAATCTAGTATTTACAAAGTTTCGTTTTTGCAAAAGTATTATGTGGAAATATTTTGCAGAAATATGTTAAAATAGGTATGTAGGTATGTATGCAAATTATTTAATACAACTTGTCAATGACAGTTCGGCGTCCTTATTTTTTCCATTACTCCACAAAAAAGTAGTAGGTACCGATATATTTTATATTAGTAAAATTATTGACATTCTTCTCCTTACAAAAAATATTGTACAAGGTTCGTGCGTGAAACATTTCGTAAATAACTAAAACTTAATGGAAATGTGAGTAATTGGTACGTACATGAAATGCTTTAATTAATTATATATGTAATATATTTTAGGTTAGGTATGATACGAATCCCTTTGATTAATATTTTTTAACTTTATGCTCGTACAAAAAATATTGTACAAACCACTTACGTGAAGACATCTTCCATGCATTCGCGCAATTGAAAGCACTCGCTTCCTTCGGTCGCTCGTGCTTCCAAAATGTGCTCATGCGGGAAAATAGTCTCCCGCACTTGGCTCGTAAATAACTATATTTTTACGATAACGCTCTTTAACGCGTAAAATATCATACTTCTTTCTACAGTCCAAAAAAGCCTCTCTTAAACATGGAACTAATAAGCAACTAGAAAGGACCTGGAATTTTTAGCCTTATTTGTAGTTTTTATAACATGCATTTTATACACGAATGACAAAACTAAGTGTTTATATATCAATATATCAATATTAATGAAAGCATTAACAAAACTGAATAGATAGACAGTAGTAGTAGATGGATGTTGCCGATTCTGCTGCAATATGTAATTCCTTTCGAGGTTATAAAGGAAAATTTAATACTGCTATAAATTTAATTCAGAACATGACCACCAACCAAAAGTGGATGGTTGGCTAAATTATAAAAATCGCGCTAGATTTGGAATTAGTATACATATACAAATTGAATGTATGTGACGCCACAATCAAAAATTTCTTTGTAGGTATATAACTCGAACAGTAATGCATAAAACCAAAGAGTGATTTACATTAAATAACCTACAGATAAATGAAAAGATAGCCCAAGGGATAAATTTGTAACTAGAACAAATAAAGACATAAAAGCTGTCAAGTTGTTAATCCTCGGAGTAAATGACAAAGTGCAGGAAGATTGATGAAGACATGCTGCGAAACTAAAATA
Source organism: Amphimallon solstitiale (assembly GCA_963170755.1). Lineage (NCBI taxonomy): Eukaryota > Metazoa > Arthropoda > Insecta > Coleoptera > Scarabaeidae > Amphimallon > Amphimallon solstitiale. The sequence continues at coordinate 33,956,405 of OY720681.1, read as the reverse complement.
CATACTTCCATAGCCACTTATGGCACCCAGGTGTGGGGTATGTATAGTCATCTTAAGCTTGTTCTTGTACGCAAAAGAGTATTAATGGTGTTAATGTTCATCCTCATTTATAAAAGAAGGATACTTACCATGGCGAGTGTATATATTTTGACCATCACTAAGTATGTACAAAGTACCATATAAAAATTTGCCAAACATGAGATTCGCAAACGTACAAAATGACGATATTTTAAAATACAATACTATAGTTTAGTTAAAACTTAAAAATATGTAGTTACTGAAGACCGAAAGAGCCTGTTTGTTGAATGGTGCATTTTATCCAGTGGACGATTTTCGATATTTTTAAATTACATTTACAATAAGTGTTTAAAATGGCGGCTCTGTACCATCTGATAATACACAAGACGATTTTATATTCATTTCTCAAATTCTGAATAGTTTGAGCTGATATTTATGCAATTTCTTGTCGAATTCTGTGCTTAAGATCTTCTAAATTATGAGGTCGATTTTTATACACTTTACTTTTTAAGGCTGTACGCCCGGCCTCGAAATCGTTTTTCCCATTTCCTAATCGTATTTTTCATGAAAACCTTACCGAATTTACACGCTAATTTAAGAAAACAACGCCTTTCAATGGATAAATCGCTGTTTGTTGAATGGTGCATTTTATCCAGTGGACGATTTTCGATATTTTTAAATTACATTTACAATAAGTGTTTAAAATGGCGGCTCTGTACCATCTGATAATACACAAGACGATTTTATATTCATTTCTCAAATTCTGAATAGTTTGAGCTGATATTTATGCAATTTCTTGTCGAATTCTGTGCTTAAGATCTTCTAAATTATGAGGTCGATTTTTATACACTTTACTTTTTAAAGCTGTACGCCCGGCCTCGAAATCGTTTTTCCCATTTCCTAATCGTATTTTTCATGAAAACCTTACCGAATTTACACGCTAATTTAAGAAAACAACGCCTTTCAATGGATAAATCGTAATTTCTTCGAAATTGTCCAAAGGGCCCTAAATAAAAATAAAAATGTAAGAAATTTCAAAAAACAAGCCTTTATTTAACATTATGTAACACTCAACAGCAATACATAAATTTTATTTTTTCTTAATTTTTAAAAATAAGGTCACGAAACGGAAAACAAAATTTTGAAATTTGGGCGAAATTCACTGAAATCAAATAGAGTATGTGGTACGCTCGCACATTGTGTCGAGAGGTAGCTCCGCCTACCATTTCGGGCAGTTTCTACGCAGTTTGCAAAATACTTCTGAGATCGGTGTTTGTTAAGAAAGTAATCGTTACTCGGACATTATTTTATCGAAACCGTTGATATTTTCTTTACAATATAGTGTACATATACAATGTCAGCGTCACAATACTTCCTTATACTACGTATCAGAAAGTAAAAGCAATATCTCTTCCCGTCCCTAACGCTATACCTGCTAGAAGCGCATGTTAGGACTCACACGGCTTGCGGGCTGGGAGTATAATTATTATATTTGACTCACAATAATTAGCTTCTGAAACGATCTAGAAATTTATTTCTTGCACAAAAAATAATTTTGGAATGTTGGCTTTATTTTGTTTCACATATATATGGGTAAATTCTGAAAAATAAGATTAGTTACTCGATAGCTGAAATATACGTTACACAAATTGGTCGTCTACTAAAACTTTTTTTTTTTTTATAAAATTTACACACCATAAAGAAAAATCGAAAACACTAGTATCATCCAAATACTTTAGGGTATAACCTTTAAAAAAAACAGATCCCTAGCTCTCTGCATTGCTAAGATATCACGAGATAAGTATTAAAAATTGAAGAAAATGAAAATTTTAAAATTTACACAAAAAAACGATTTTTCGACCTTTTTGCGATTTCGATTTTATTTTCCAACTCAAAATTTGAATCCGGCAGGTGATTTTACATATTCAGCTTCACCTTTTTTGTGTGTTTGAGAAAATATAGATTGTCTAATTTAGGGGGGGTTGCTTCCCGACTGCAAACGTGTCGGCCAACCGGCGATTATCTGAGACCACAACGCAGCCATAAATTACAGGCAGATTAGATTAGGTGACAAGTTCTTTTCTCTATCTTTTTCCTCAGCATAAGACAGAGCACGCGGACCCTTAAACATTTGTCTTTTATTACATTTGCACGAAGAAAACAGTGGTACGCCTATTTCAAATCGAACTCAGCTTGAAGCGGGCGTCCAGCCTTAAGTATCCCCATTGAATGAAGTCTAATGGCGTTAGATCTGGAAACCATCGGACCTTTTCTTCCTATCCATCTTCATGAGAGAACATTAATTGTGTAATGAGCCGATGCACCATCATGTTGTAACCGTATACTATTATTTGGTAGGTCAAGGCGGTTTGCATTAGGAAATAATGCAGCTAATGCAGGCATTAATTCGAACTGTTAAAATTAGAAGTATCTCTCCATTCAAATTGTTAGCACAAAAAAAATGACCTGGAGTTCTGTCACCAATCATTCCTGGCCATATGTTAACTTTCTGAGGATATTGTCTATGAATTTCCTGCGTCCAATGGGAATTTTCCTTATTCCAATATCTACAATTCCGTAATTAAATAAAATGTTGCCTCATCCGAAAAAAAAATACTCTAGAAAACAATGGACTGCTAAGACAAATTTCCATCATTTGTTCACAGAATTCTTGCCTATAATTATATCATCATAATCATAATCTTCTGCACACTCATGAACCAATTGCAGCTAATAAGTGTAACATTTTTTATCTTTCAAAAGTTTCAAAACTGAGGAATAGATACTTTTATTTTCTTATACGTAGTATAAGGAAGTATCGTGATAATGAAAATTTTCGACCTCGAGATTTTTGCAGATGTCCACGTTTTGAAGTCCCCTGATACCGAAAAAGTGGTTTTTAAAAAATGTCTGTGTGTCTGTGTGTCTGTCTGTCTGTGTGTGACAACGATAGCGGTCAGACCGCTGTACATATCAATTCCAAATTTTGTATTTACGTGTATAATGTCCCTCTTGAGATCTGATTAGTTTTTCAGTAAAATCGGGAGACCGGAAGTAGCAGTTTACTTCAGCGAAAAAATCAAATTTTGCCAATATTTCGTCAACTACTAAGTTTAAACGAATTTATAAAGAATTCATATATACTTAAAATAAAATTGAGAGTAATGTTATCTAAAAAGTTTTCCGAAATTCCTACAGGAAGTAGGTCTTTTACTCTTATCGAAAATCAGTTTTTTGCGAATATTTCGCAAGTCATGCTCTTTAGACAAGTACGTTACGGGTATAAAAGTATTTAAAACATAATTTTCAATATCTTTTGTATAAAAAAAATTTCAAGATTCTGACCGGAAGTACCACTTTTACTCTTATCGAATAGCGATTTCTTGCAAATATGTCGTAAGTTATGCATTCTATATAAATTTATCAAGAGTACAAAAGTATTTAAAACTGGATTTGCAATATTTATTGTATATATGAAATTTCAAAATTCGGACCGGAAGTAGCACTTTTACTCTTAGCGAGGAGCACTTTTTTGGTAATATCTTGCAAAGTATGTATTCTATAGAAATTTATTAAGAGAATAGAAGTACTTAGAATAGGATTTCGAATAATTTTTGTAAAAAAAATTATTAAAATTCTATAATTTGAAACGCTCATACGTATAAGAAAGTCGTGTGGTGGCCACACCTCATTTTTTATTATGTTATAAACCAAATTAAGACTGATATGTGATATGTATTATGTTATAAACCAAATTAAGACTGATAAAAGAGAAGTGTAAATTGAAATTATTGTGAAAGTTAAAAACGTCATTTTTAACAGATACTTAATTCAATATTTTTTAAGTATGTACTTAATATAAATTCAGTTACTATAGAACTTAGATGAATAGGTATTATATGGAATATTCATACTAAAGAAAAACAACTTAGATACATGCTTCAGAGGAAAACAGAATTTATTGGGCTGATAAAAAAATAATACAAACGATTCAGATTTTTTGTAAGAGACGCACCGTGAATTGCGGGTAATTACGTTTTTTTAAAACAGTTCTAATCGTGTGAAAATATATAAAAATAATTTACAAACGTCTTAACATTCATATTATAAATTTTATAAAAAAAATACAATTACGAGATAGAGTTATTGACGTCGCATATGCTTCAAGATCAAGATTATCCATTTAATGATGTGATGGAGCAAACGCAGCTAACCAAGTACTTTTCCTGTGAAACTGATGATGAAAGAAGTTTGATATGCAGTGTATGAATAATAAGCCAGTTACCTCCTGAATACAAACGATAATTTCGGTATTTTTCAGTTAATGATAGTATATTTTTGTAAACATATTCTAATATTTGAACTTATTATATATAGTTTATACAACTGAATTGTATTTTTTGATATTTTGAATACAATTGAAGGATATTATTTAACAAAATTCATGAAATGAATAGCAACGCCAAGCTTGAGAAACAGTAATTCTATTTAGATAATTGAACTACTCATTTTAATTTTAGTTTTATCGTTTTAATATTTGATTGTATTCTAAATTAATGGATTATATAATAACATTTTTAAACGTTTTAAATAAATATATTTGGGGTCAACATGTAATATCATTCATTTAAATGTAATTATTGAGTAAAACCATATACATACGTATTTATATTTAGGCTACAGACAAATTACTTGTATTTGTGTATGTTGACATTAACATACAAATATTTAAAACATATATGTAATTTAAAATATTTATTTATGTACCCACCTATTTTTGAAATAGGTATTCAAAATATCATAATTTCCTCACGTACACTTTTCAAATACCAAATATACACGTTCATATTTAGATTGAGACAAACTTGTTTCATAATTTTAGACAAATATATATTATTTAATGTAATAAACAAGGCGTGCTTTCAGCTAATGGGAATTAATAAGAAATAATTTAAGAAGTATACTGAACCTTCAAACAATGTTAATGTTTCAATAAAAGAGATTGTTGCGTAAAGCGAATGTAGTATTGATATATAAATTAATGTATATATCTATATTGATCAATATTTACACACAAGTATTTCTAGATGTGGCAACATTAACACTGATTTGTAATGAACTTGCTAAATTTGTTTCTGTTAGATGTATATCGGACAAGTTCTAACTCATTTATTTGCTTTAATTACAGGTTTGTATTCATCAGATTGCTACAAAGCTGTACGTATGCCTAGAGTTTATCATGCTTCACCCAAGAAAATAAAACTCTGTTAAGCATAAGTAATTATTTTAATAAATGTTGCAATTAATTTCTGAATAATTTATAATTCTTGTTCATTTCATATAAAATATATTTAATACCAAGCATAACTAACAAATGGTAATTTAATACTTTTACATGTTTTAGTACGTTTCAGTGCATCCCAAATAATATGACTTTAAGGGGCCCACACACTGCGGTTTTGCTCGACAGACTTGTTCGTCGAACAAAACCGTAGTGTGTGGGCCCCTTTAGATTCAAATGAGTAAACACTATAAGCACTCTATAATAATAATAATAATTATTATTATTATTATTATTATTATTATATATACATTGCCATTTGACAATAATAATAACAATGTGACACAAATATTTAGTTTAGTTACTAATATTATACAATAATATATGACTATTCACTAACTTAAGAAAAGAAAAAACATGAGAAAACTCACTAAAATACAGAACTATTTTGTGACGAGTAGTTATATTGTTATACCCTACCCTGCGCACGCCGCAACATACAAATTAATTTATCGTATACACATACCCCCGGATATCAAATCATGAAAGCGCTGTCGCGGTTTTGCAGCTACAAGATTCTTTTTATATGATCTGTAGGACTCCTCAAAGTTTGCCTACCAAGACAGGGAATCACGCAAGTTAAGAGCGAGGTATGTAAAATTTTTTTGTCAAATTGCTCTCAGAGCCAAAGGCATAAATGTGTTATTTTCTTTATGCCGAGTATTATAATTGTAGTCACCTATTTTAAGAATTTCTTTATTTTTTTAAAGGTGTATAAGTAGCATAAGCGTACACTTATCATATATCAGAAACACACGTTTAAAGAATTAACTCTTCACTCAGGTAATCAAGTTTTTGTAAATGATCCACTTCTGGACTATATATAAGTTCCTCAGATAACATCCAGTGTGCCCCCATAACGTGACACACTGGGCAAGCTAAAATATATTGTAAAATTATAGATGAATTTACTTTTGATTTTTATTGAGTATTGTATAACATTGAGATTAGATAAACGCTACTCTACATATATTTAAATGTACTTTTTTTTTAAATTTTCCCCATTTCGTGTAAAATATAAAATTGACTCACGAAACAAGGATTCAAAAACACATTCACTTCCCATTTATAAACTGAACGCCCGAAAGGGGAAAATTTTGTGAAACGCACGAAAAGGGTCACAAATCGTAGTAGCTGGAATTCCTTAATATATGAGGGCGGGTCAATATGTCCGTGACTTTTTGAATGAAACACAGGTTTTTGGATAAAAAATCATTTTATTTTTCAACATAGTCTCCTTTGAGCTCTATGCGCTTTGTCCAACGTTTCTCCAATTTTTTTATCCCTTCCGTAAAATAAGATTTGTCGAGGTCATCAAAAGAGGTACAATTTGTTTGTGAGATGATTTCATCGTTGGAGTCAAATCTCTTTCCGCCGAGCTATTTCTTCAGGTTTGGAAACAAGAAATAGTCACTCGGGGCTAAATCCGCAGAATAGGGAGGATGAGGGAGCAATTCGTAGCGTAATTCATTGATTTTGCCATGGAAATTGCACATGTGTGCACCCTTGCATTCTCCTGGTGGAAACAACTTTTTTCTTGGCCAAATGCGGTCGTTTTTTTTTCAAATGCTCATTAAATCGACTCAATAAGTTGGCATAATATTCGCCATTGATTGTTTTACCTTTTGAAGGTAGTCAATCTGTATTATACCGCGTGCATCCCAAAAAACGGTCGCTATAACTTTATTGGCTGACAAACCCATCTTGGCCTTCTTAGGCGCGGATTTACCCCGAGAAACCTATTGTCTTGACTGCTGTTTTGTCTCTGGTGTGTTGTGGTGGATCCACGTCTCGTCCACGGTTACGAAACGGCGCAAAAACACGTCCATATTGCGGTTAAACAACGCCAAACACTCCTGCGAAGTTGTCACACGATTGCGTTTGTGGTCGATTATGAGCAAACGTGGCACCCATCTTGCGGAAATCTTTCTCATACCCAAGTGATCATTCAAAATTGAAACCACTGAGCCATGTGATATGTCTATGGTTTCCACAACCTCTCGCACTTTCAACCTCGGATCGGCCAACACCATATCGTGAATTTTTTTAATTGTTTCGGGTGTAGAGACCTCAACGGGGTGCCCAGAACGTTTGGCATCTTCCGTACTTGTACGGCCATAACGAAATTCAGTAAACCACGTTTTTACCGTTGAAATTGATGGTGCAGAGTTCGCATAGTATTTATGAAGCTTAGCCTTGGTTTGAGTGATGTTTTTTCCGCAAAAAATAATGCTTAATGAACACACGCAATTCACATTTTTCCATTTTCTCCTCAAATCACGCGGTAGTCTGCTATTAATGGCTGTCAAACACAAACTAAATGGACGCAGCTTGTTCAAATTTTGACAAGAGTCAACTGACAGATGTCTGTTCACAGGAGTAGTGTTGCCTTTTCAGATAAGAGGCGGGAACTTCAAAAATTCACGGACACATTGACCCACCCTCGTACCTGTAAACCGAAGATTAATTGACCACATAACGTTGCTTGCATTTTTATCTATATCTAACGTTAAGCATTCAGTTTACCGTCGCTTCCGACGAAATATGTATTGATGTGTCTTTTTGTTCATGTATTATCTTACTTACTTATCGATTAATTAATTATTTATGTATAAGTGTGTTTGTTCGGGTTTATGATTACATAATAATTAAAGCTATCAACTTCTTATACTAATTTACTGTCATTTCTAGTTACGATTATAGGACTTGTTAGATTTATTATTGCAATCATTTATGACGTATTATTTATAAATTTATTGCTATTCTGTCTATTTCATTACAAACTTTATATGTATTAAATATTATAATTTTTTGTTTTCATTGTTTGAATAGTGCTTCTATATTATTGTTATTCCCTGTGAGGAGATCAACTGTATGCACTTATGTGACTGCTTCAAATGTTAATAAATATATTGTTATTATTTATGAGTATGTGTTCCTTTGCGGGTAATTCTCCGATGTCTCTGTTTATTCAATGAAGTAGGAATAATTACGTGGTCACGTCACAAAACTGGTTGCGCTCTTTTTTCATCACCGTGCAGTAGTCTGTTACCTCGTTTTGCATAAAACCATATTTGTCTGTTATAATATAATATTGACTTCAGGTTCATTATATTTCACTGGAGGAATGATCGTATTGTCTGCATATGTCAAAACCATTCATTTCTTTTTGATCGCTTTTTTACTTAAAATTAAATATTACCTCAGTTCCATAGTGATAGTCTAGTTTATTATAGGCGTTTCCTCTGTCATATATTTTACAAGACTCAAAATATCTGGCATTACGCATCCACTCAAGGACTTCTTCAGAAAAGATACGAAAACACTGAAATGGTGCACCTATTCGTTCGATACTAGAAAATGTTATTTATGTACTTGTACCTCTACTGAATTATTGTTAATTATCTTGAAGATATATTTGCATTTTATCATAAATTATTACAGACAGATGAATAAATTTTCATTAAATTGACCAACATTTCGTGTGCTCGCAGATATGGTCTTGGGTCATAGTATTTTGATAAAGTTTTTCTGAACAGGCATAAATAAGAGGTATACCCAAAGAAAGAGACAAGCCGAGATAATAAATAGCATCCAGTCGTAATTTATCTCGATAATTTTTTAATGGTGCCCATCCGTCGGGACCAAGAACGACTTCATTATTTATATTACCTCGTTATCCACGAATTCTAAATACTTAATCAATTCGGATCCATCGAGTCGGAATGAAGAGAAAAAATTGTATCCACACCTGCTGACAAAAGCTGGTAATGTTACCCACAGAGAAGAGTCATACATCTTGCATATCAGACCACCCTATTGATGGTAGTAGTAGTAGCGTGTATGTATTTATATACAAATATATGTGTATACGTTATATGCTTCTTCTATTTACGTGCGTGGCTTTGTGTGTGTATGTGTAACCAACAAAACAGGACACAAACTCGAGGCCCCCGACGGTGAACTTCTTGACAACCGAGATAAACTGGCGACCGTGGGTGGTGGGCATGTTGTCACGGACTTAATGCCCGTGTATTCATTATTTATATTTTACTGAATCCCGAAAACATATCCCGACATTTATGACACACTTTAATAACTTGTTATGTGTACCATCCCGCGTGCTTTAATGGCGTACCCGTTCTCCAATAATATATAAAATCCCCCCCAAAAAAAAGAATATAATAACTGTGTGTTCGGGTTTTGAAATATGAAGAAATCGGCCGAATGAATCAAAGGTATATGTTTTTATTTATTTCTAGCATATTAAATTTATCACCAGATCTTAGAACGCCTTTATTTATGTGACTCTTATTTGGAGAAACAGCTTAATTTTGCTTGTTATAAATGGTGATTCTTTCATATTAATATGTTTTTATATTAACCTATTCAGTGTTACGGTCTCCCTGTACATACGAATATTTTTCGTGCCCTTCAGTTGCGTCTGCAACGATTTGTAACGGTTTCCAATGTATTTTGTTACAAGTCTCTTCCGGGCCATGCTGTATAGTTTGTTGCCGAATTTACGTCATTATTGCAAGACTTTGTTATTTTTAACTATTAATTATTTGGCTTGTTTAATTCAGCTATAGGTTTTGAATTATTTGCAATTAAATTACTTGAATTTACCTGGCGACATCTGAGAGCGGGTGGTGTAGTTATTCTGGGAGCCGGAAAATTTCCCGAAAACAATTCACCGACGGAAAATTTCCCGACGACAATTCACCGACAAACAATTCCCCGACAGGAAAATTCCGCGAGAGGAAAATTCCCCGACAAACAATTCAACGAATGGAAAATTCCCCGACAGTAACAAACTTCCCTTCACACTTTGTCCCGGCTTAGGACGAGTTTAGAAGTTTTTTTTTTATAATAGAAGTTTTTTGTCCTTTTTTTTGTTTTTTACATAGATAGTAGTAATAATAACAATAATAATCGAAAAGGCTTTTCTCGTCATAATTATGTACAAGGGTTACTACTTTTTATTGTATAAGCAAGTAATAACAATTAAAACACTTGGTATTGTTTCACAAATATATATAATTAAACACTCGATGTACATTTCGCCTTGCGGCATCGTCAGGAGTTCCAGATAAACTAAAGTAAAATTCAATATACTGTAACTACCTACTTCAAACAAAAATATAAATAGAAAAAATACAAAAAATAGAAAATTATGAAAGGTCATGACTTATCTGGAAAGACCATTTTTACAATGCTAGGGTTTATTAACGGTGAATTTATGAGTTCGGTTTGGTCATTAAGAACATTGCCTGGTTGTAAAAGTAAACTTTCTTTTATAAAATAACCTTCTAGAACATCCATTTTTTTACTTTTATTTAAACTACACAGTACTTCTAAATTGTCTATTGAAAAGTGATGTCCCGTGTCTAAAACATGGTTAGCTACACTTGAATTTTCATAATTTAATTTAACGGCTCGCATATGTTCTGAGAACCTTAATTTGAAATTTCGCCCCGTTTGACCTATATAAAATTTATTACAATCACTACAATTAATTCTATAAATTCCTGATTTGTTTAACTTAGGATTCGCTGTTTTATTATTCGTTAATTGACTTTTTAAAGTGTTATTATTATAGAAGGCTATATTAAAATCCAGCTTCTTTAAAACATTGCTAATTTAAGTACCAAGACGCACCACATCATGTCATCTCTACTGCAACTATTGGACTTAGCCAGCCTACTGCAGCATGTTTGCCGAAAGTTTCTAGCATGAAGAGAACTATAAGAAATATTAGGGAAAAGGAAGATGGTACTCCGGCGTTGCCACTCCATCGAAGAGACATTATTTTTCCACAAGAATACACTTTAACAAAAAATGGAGAATCCTTTTTGTTGTACGATTCTGGACCAAATGACGACAGAATGCTGATTTTTAGTACAAAGAGAAATATTTCACTTTTGGCTGAAAGCGCACATTGGTATGCAGACGGGACATTTAAAACAGTGCCACACTTATTTTGTCAACTGTTTACGATACATGGATTAAAGAAAAATATTTCAATTCCATTAGTGTATGTACTGTTACCAGACAAAACAGAACGTACCTACATTCGTTTACTACAAAAGTTAAAAGAGTTTATACCCGGAGTGTCACCTAATACCATCCTCACAGATTTCGAAACTGGCATGATAAGTGCTTTTGCCGAAGAATTTCCAGCTTCAAAACATCGTGGATGTTTCTTCCATTTTTCGCAGTCTATCTTTAGAAAAATTCAATCAGAAGGCCTAAAGAACCGGTACGAAACCGAAACGGAATTTGCTTTGAAATTGAAGTTACTGCCCGCATTAGCATTTGTTCCCACAGCAAATTTAGTCGATGCGTTTGAAACCCTTTGTGAGGAGAATATACTGCCTGAGGATGCCCAACCAATTGTGGACTACTTCGAGGACACCTGGATTGGACGCCCGCAAAGACGCCAACATCGTCGATCACCGCGATTTCCCCATGGTATGTGGAATTGTTATGAGGCTGTAGTAGAAGGACTACCAAAAACGAACAACTCTATAGAAGGATGGCATCGAGCGTTTGAGCAGCAGACCATCCTAATATATGGAAGTTCGTAAAAGCCATACAACGGGAACAAAGTCTGCATGAAGTTCAGATAGGGCAATACCTAGGAGGCGCTGAAGGACACCCTGCTCGTAAAAAGTACCGTGATTGTGCTGAACGAATAGCAACTCTTGTAAATAATTTTGACGAAATAAATCTTTCCAATTACTTGCGTGGTATAGCCCACTACCTTACTTATTAAGACAACAGAATAGCCCCTGTACATAATTATGACGAGAAAAGCGTTTTCGATTATTATTTGTATTATTACTATTATATAAAAAACAAAGGACAAAAAACCATCATATAAAAAAACAACAAAAAAACTTCTAAACACGCCAGTATAATGCTGCTCGTCCTAAGCCGGGATAAAGTGTGAAGGGAGGTTTGTTACTGTCGGGGAATTTTCCATTCGTTGAATTGTTTGTCGGGGGATTTTCCTGTCGGGGAATTTTCCTGTCGAGGAATTGTTTGTCGGTGAATTGTTTGTCGGTGAATTGTAGTCGGGGAATTTTCCGTCGGTGAATTGTTTTCGGGGAATTTTCCTGGATCCGTTATTCTTTTTCAATCTTCAGGAAAAGTAATTAAAATTTTGTTTTTTGGAGTACTTTTAATGAGCAAATGCCGATGGGTCTGTTCATATCATATCTCGTAAATTTGGTAGTGCTCGTCCACGTATCTTTGATCTTTTGCTTGTGTTAGAAGGCGTAACTTTTGGTGGTTAGAATTTCAGTGATCAATGCTCAATAATCAGGTTTTTTATGTGTATATCGTTTCTGTGGAGCTTAAATTGGCAGAGAATTTAGACCTACCTGTTGATTTGGCACAGTCCACTTCTAGGGATTCCTATTTCTGCATGAGCTACATGTTAACTCAATTTTCGAGACCTTTAATTTTTGTTAGTTTACGAGCCAGGTCTCATACATTGTGAAGGCATACGTTATAGTCTAATCGTATATCTTTTATTTATTTTTACTCCTCACGCAAGTTCTAGGTCAATATTCGGGGGAGAAACAAAACTTAACTTGCACTTATTATATAGAGAGGACGCACGGGTTGAAACACACTCATTAAAAATTTTTGGTTTTGTTTTATTAACGCTCGGATAGGTCGATTTTTATTTTTAGCTGCTGTTTTTCTGATGGTTACGACCATCAATTTTTTTTTCAAATAGAAAAATATGTTTTTTATTTAATGTGTTTATTCTGCATCGAATTCTAAGTATGTTTCATGTACCATGTCCTATACCCAAACTCAACAGTTATCAAGAAATTTACAATTGAACATATCAATAACTGAGACCGTATCCTACACAATTTATTTCACTCAGTTGTCTGAAAAGGGCCGAATTATTAAAAAAAAAACAGAAAAACAAATCAAATTAAATGTTCAAACTGTTGACCACTAACTTCCTGACAATAGGCAAGCCGAAGATCAATTCCTCGTAACACTGCAGTTAACATTTGCGGCTTAATTTGTTGTATTTAGGCTATAATTCTATTCTTCAATTCATTAATATTTTCCGGTTTATTGAGTACACTTTGGATTTTAGATAGCCCCATAGATAAATATCTATTGGGGTTAGATCTGGAGACCTAGCTGGCCATTCGATAAAATCTCTTCTACCGATCCATCTATTTGGGAATAGTATATTATGCAACAAGCATTTAATGATAGCTATTACGACACGAGTAAGAAAATTACAATACGAGCCGTAAGAAAATTTATTGATTTTTTAGGTCGATTAACCAAACAGTTATGTTACCAGAACTGTACGCCATATAAGATGGTAACATTTTATTCTGTCAAATGTCACACTATCATAGTTGTTTACATTTTTCAGTCATTTCAATATCATACGTATTTCTTTCATTTTTACTATAATCTATACGCCGATTTTATTTTTAACAATCAGAACGCGATAATAATGCGCCATTGTTTTCCCTAACAGCAGTTCCAGAGGTAATATTTTCTGTTATTTATAGTTTATACAATAAACCTTCTTTATAATAATATTTTTCATTTAGAGAGTAGCAAGTGCTTTAAACATTCACATTGCAACTGTAAATAGAATATCATCTACATCAAAACAGGGGGTAGGACCATCTAGTCCAAAGCGAAAACGGCCTAGAAGTAAGCCTGTTGTAAATGTTGATGACTTTACTCAGTGTGCAATAAGAAATATGACATGTATAAAAACAGTGAGTTCTTAAGAATTTACATTTATAAAATTAATATTTGAGTTTTTTTACAGAACAACACATCACGCTTCATTCACTGAATATTACTCTTAAAGAAAAGGAACTCTTTTCTGGTGGCAAGTCATCTTTACGGACAGTATTACACAATATTGGTCTTAATTACAAGAAGGATGATCTCAAACGAGCTTTAATGGAACTATCACAAATTGTATTAAAACATGTTACATTCTTGCAACAATATGTTGTTCGCCCGTTTGTGTTTATTGATAAAACCTCGATTTTCCAAATTGAACAATTTGTAAATCTTCGCAAAATGAATCTATAGAAAACACAAAAGCATCGAAAGTAGGTGGAAAAAGGTACATTATATTTATAAGAATAACGTATTCTTATCTTATGTATATTTATTATATTATCTTGTTTTAGATATATTGTATTGCATGCAGGTAGTTTTAATGGACTTGTTCCTGGAGCAGAATTAATATTTCCGACAAATAGTCAGTATCTAGATTATCACGGTGATATGAACAGAGACAACTTTTTATACTGGTTTGAACACCAACTTCTTATAAGTTTAAAAGAACCGTCCATAATTGTTTTGGATAATGCCAGTTACCACAATACTGTTAAAAATAAAAATCCAACATCATCTGCCACTAAAAATGAAATTCAGACATGGCTCACCAATAATAACAATGACTATGACAGAGCTGCTTTAAAAATACAATTATTGGATTTAATTAACGGTTAGTACATATACATTTAATTATTTTATTCAATAAATCTTTACCTAAAGGCATGAACCACCAACTCTATATGAAACTCATGATTTAGCAGCGAAGTATGAGCACGTAGTTCTTCGACTTGCACCCTACCATTGTATGTTTAACCCCATAGAACTAATGTGAGAAATAACAATCACATTGGAAAATATGGTAGAAAAGTGGACGAATGCATAAAACTGTGGAAAGGCATTAACACAAGTAACCCCAGACACTTGGGCAAATAGCGTTAACAACTGTGAAAATGAAATTCAAAAATGGTGGGATAGAGAAGTAGGATTTGAAAGACAAGATATATTACCTTTTATAATTAATGTAAATGATTCCGATTAAGAAGACAGTGTAAAGGATGAAGAAAACTGGCATTTCAACTTAATATTATTTTCTTTTTATAATATGCTTATCGCAATGTTATGACTTCTTTAATCATTAGTATGTATAATAATATATAGATGTTGTGTATATTATTTTTGTGAATGTAGTCTAAAATAAATAAACTCACATGTATTTAGAATTCGTCTGTATTTTTTGTAGACATAGTGGAATAACTTAAAACATATTAATCTTAATCGTAAATACAAAAATTACATTATTTCCTCAAATCACAAAAAAATTAAAATTTCCTGTACCTATGTTACAGATATGAAATAAATGTAGTTTCGTTGTATATTTTTCTGAAAGAACACTTTTGCAAAGAATTCAATAATATAGTGAGGTCTACAGATAACTCTAAAGAGTGAAGTAAATTATTAAATTCAATTCTGTCCTGTTTTTAAAATGTACCAAAAGATACAAACAAGTTTACTTTAACCTCACTATTAAAATTGAACATCTTGTTAAATTTTTATCAGCCTGAGATTTCGTTGTTACTTTAAACTCTCTGGTAAATATTAAAATGAGATGATGAATACCAAAATATAATTTAACAGTTTGATAGACAGCTTAACACAAGGTTAGTGAGATAAACGTTGTTGGTGAATACGGTAATAGTATTTGCTAATATTTTAAAATGGTAACATAATCCTAACCACAGTACATCTTACTCAAAGCAAACGTTATTTGTCGAAACTTGACATCACAGTGACGTTTCATATGATTTGTATCGTCTGGGTAATCGATAACAGTTATAATCAAGAACTATTAAATACAATTAATAAATGTAATCAAATATTGATATTTAAAAAAAGGAACAATAACTTATTCTTTTGGATTAATAATTATATTTTGAATTGTGCAATTATTAAAATGTAATTGTGGCACGTTTGGAATAATATTTGAGGTTGCCATTGTTGTTGTTGAAGATGATGGAACAATATTAATTGAATTGTTGCTGTGGTTGCATTCAATCTAATTAAAAATTTGATTAGCCACATTGACTTTGTTTTGAATTGACTCATCAATATAGTTCTCGGCTACTGCCGTGGATTTCCATCCTCCGTCTCGTTTTAGTGAAGTGATGTCACTACCAGAATCAACTAATATTGTTGCAGAAGTGCGACGAAAGCAATGTCCGGTATATAAATTTGCATTTGGAAGATTTAAGTACGTAGCAATTTCTTTTCCCATGTTTCCAAATTTGTTTATTCCTACGTTTTGTACGGTGAATTGTCCGTTTATGTAATTGATAAAAAAGACGGAATTACACAGTTTTTTTGGACGAAGATTCATGTACTTTTTGCAAATTTCATAATATTTTCCAATAACTGTAAATTTTCTTGTTGTTCTTGTGTCCTTAATTATAACTAACATAGTTGATGTAAAATCCTTTACATCATTTAATTCTAATTTGTGGAGTTCATTCCGTCTGCAAGCTCCCATGATGCCAAAGATACATGCCACCTAATAAAAAACACCGCTTTCATGTGCATTTTAACATTAAAACACTAAGATTAACTTACTTTGGACAATAAATACTTAACGTCTGGGGCTTCTGTGATAAATTGCTTTATTTCATTTGTCGAAAATGTTTGTGATTTTTTGGGTTTATATCCTTCAGATTTTCTTTTTAATAACGCCTGCAGCTTACTGTACTTGGATATGTCTATTTTATGTTTAATGGATAAAGTAGATTTTATAATTGAATAATGTGTCCATAAACTTGCGGATTTTAATTTTTTAGATTACTCATCAAAATAAACAATTAATATGTTTTCGGAGACGCTCCTAACATTTTTGTCGTTTCTCCAATTCATAAATTGGGCGTGATATTTTTCGTAGGTTTTTGCCGATTTCGCCGGTAATAATTCATTCGTTGCTATTAAGGCTTGTTCTTTGATTTCCGGTGGAGTCAAATTTTCCATATTACCGTCACTATCGCTCATTTTATTGTTTGTATTTTCAAAAAAAAAAAAAATTGACGACTTACTAATAAATAGATACAGAGAACTGTCAAGTTTAATTAATTTTTTAAATCTGTCAGATATGTATAGTCATGGCCATACTGAATATTGGAATGTCGCATTCCTATTGGATATAAACTTGTATCGTAATGAAAAATCTGGATTCCTATTGGATATAAACTTGTATCGTAATGAAAATCTGTACCGTCATGGACATCATTAAAGTACAGCTTCAGCATATCTAATAACACAATTATAGTATGAGAGTAGCAAAAATATTATGAAGATATTCTCGTACAGTTCCCGAATAGTGTGGGGGCGCTCCATCCTCTTGGAACCATATCGAATCTGCCGGTATATTTGGGTTCTCATTATTTGTGTTAAGTGCACTTACACTGGGTACAATGTAATTTTTGTAGTAGGTCTAAATATTTTTCAGAATTAAGTGTTCCCTCAATAAAAAAAAAAAAGAGACTCACAATTGCGGTACCCATAATTCCGGCCCAAACGTTTACTTTCTGGGAGAATTGTGTTGGACTCTCCTTTCCCCAATGTGGGTTTTCTGATGCCCAATATCGAAAATTTTGCCTGTTTACCGAACCATGCAAACAAAATGTTGCCTCGTGGGAAAAAAACTATATTTTTTAAAAATTGTGGGTTGGAATTGCATCTATTCGTCATTATTCCTCTTCAACACGTTCCTCAACTAAATGCGCTTTGTATGAGTGCCATTTGTTCTTGTGTAAATATTTTAAAATAGAAGATTTACTTACTGACAGTTCTGCAGCTACTTGTCGACTTGATTTGTGAGGATTTTCTTGTAAATCGAGCAAAATATTCAATTGTGTGTTTTCTGGAACTGTAACATTGTTGGTATTGTAATTGTCTCTAAGCTTTTTTTCTATCTTATTAACTAGTGATCGTGTAATAAGACTTACACGATCACTAATTAACGATAAGTACCCGGAGTACTTATCATTAACAATTCAAAAACTTCAGCTTGTGTTCGAGCCCTGTCGCCATATCCTACCATCATCTAAATTTCTATACGTTGTTTGTCAGTTAAACGCGGCATTCTGTCAAACTTTGCAACTGCACTTGACAAGTGCTAATTTTAAGTGACATTGTCGTACAGTTTCCATGTGACTAAACGGTGACAAGTCAATAATAAAAAAAAAAAAAAATTAAAAAACAAGTCGATAATAATTAGTGGTCAACAGTTTGAACATTTAATTTGATTTGTTTTTCTGTTTTTTTTTAATAATTCGGTCCTTTTCAGACAACAGAGTGAAATAAATTTAGGGTCTCAGTTATTGATAAGTTCAATTGTAAATTTCTCAATAACTGTTGAGTTTGGGTATGGGGCATGGTACATGAAACATACTTAGCATTCGATACAGAATTCATAAACTAAATAAAAAACATATGTTTCCATTTGAAAAAAAATTGGATGGTCGTAACTTATTTTTTGACCACGCTTTGTACATCAATTTACCATCAGAAAAGACGCAGCTCAAAATAAAAATCGACCTATCCGCGCGTTTTTCCATAGAACAAAACCGAAAGTTTTAAATGAATTTGTTCCAACCCGAGCGTCCTCATTGTATAATCGAGTATGCCATATTATTATTTTTGTTCCTGGAAATTATTATCTAGCTTCATATTTAATTGCTAATAAATCTTGTAAATATTTTACTGAATGTGGTTGAACCTATCTTTTCGTCCTTTTGGGTGAGAACATCCTCAGGAAGTTTGTCAAATATCTAAAGAAGAACTCACGCCATTTCTTGAACCTCGTTTTAGGAAACATTTTTGAACTGCCCCTTGTCCGCATCGAGCATAGATGCGGCGAGCTCTTCTATATTATCATCAAGAGACTTTCAACCAAGAGTTGAGTAGCTATACAGGTAAAGTATATAGGGATCTCGACACAAAAGATTTAGATTTGAAAGGCGATCGATTTACGAAGCGCTATTCTTGCTCCTACTGAAGAGGATGTGTATAGCAGAATATTACTAATTAATTACTACTCAATAACTGAATCTATGTAAAAAAAATTCAGTAACTATTACAAAGTAGGTATAAGTGCAAACATTACACCTGTAAAAGAATTTATTTATTGTGTCAAAATGTTGATCAATTGATAATCTTCAGAAATGGCCTTATCGGACTGCCTTCAAGAAGTTGTGATTTAACATTTTTAGATTTCTTCTTATGAGGTTATTTACAGTCTATTATTTATGAGATTAAGAGAAAAACGTTATGCATTAAAGTTGAGTATTCAAAATTTGTGGCATTAAATCTAATTTCTTGAATACAGTTCTTGTATTTATTGAATTAGGTCTAGCAGTATATGCAGAGGCATTCATTCAAATTATGTTACTTTCAGAACTCATTTGTATCTATGATATTTCAACCTAAAATAAAAATGTTTGGTCTATTATTAATTGTTATTTTATTTCAATTTAAAATCATAACGCTCTTATTAAAAAACGCTGTAGTAGGGAAAAGTATATAGTATGGTCATTTATTCGAATGATATCACAAAAAATGTTTAGTCTTCCGTCCAGAATACCGGTTTTAGATATCCATCTCAAGAAAAACATCCATGACCTGTTAAGAAAAATCGTGCCATATAAAATGTCAAATGTGTTGATGTACGTGCTTATCACGCCGAGCCCACTTGCTTATCGTGTAGCTTTATATTGCAGTTTTATATTTAAATAAATATACAACAACAATACTTATTAATCTCAATTTTATATTTTGTGCTTTGCTAGTTATTTATTTTATTACTGTACCATTAATTAGCCTTCTGTTATCATCAAAAATTGTTGTTCTTTCAGAAGCGATTGCTAAATGCAAAGTAGCTATTTCTTGCGAAATATCTGCTTCCGACTGTACCTTTCACGTCTTTGAGAACTTATGATATGTATTTCACTGTCGTAATTCTAATCGGTCAGACATTAACATAAACTTAACTGTCACTCGCTGAACATTTCGCATACATCAACGTTCTTTTTGACTGGCAACGGCATTAAAAACTATCCCTGATAAGTATCTCAATAAATATATAACATTTATTTACAATTCACCCGTAGCTACAACATAATACAATACATTATGCGGACACGTACAAATATATTTTGTAACAAATTGCCGCGTTTATCATTATTCATTCATTCCGATCGGTGACTTTCTCTTTATTCGAAATAACGAATCTAAATTTATGCAATCAGAATGTAACGTCGGACTTTAAATTTATGCATGAATGCAATGTAGTAGGTACAAAATGAGAGATAGCGCGTACGCCTCGTCGAAAATGTCGCTTTTGACAGAGAGATAGGACAATAGAAATATGAAACAGTGCCACTCTCGACTGCCCCGGCCGCCTGAGACAACAGTAATAATGGCAGCTGTAATGACATGAAAAGGAAAAATTGATATGCAAATGGGTTTTTATGTAATATGTTAATGTCACTGATTTATAAATTGTTTTGTCTGTCCTTCTACTTGGGAGATTATTTCTTTAATAAATTGATTCTATTTTACATACATCTCATACATTATAGAGATATGCCAAAACATCATTATTTCAATTATGTAAAAGTATATTTTTATAGGTATATATCATTGAATTACATATAAATGATTTCAGAGAGTGCACGGATAATAGCTGACGATAACTGAAGCGTTTCTGACATTAATCTAGTTTTTTGTTTGATAAATCTTTATGAGCACAGTCTATTCAGAAACGTTTCTTATGGCAGTTGTAACTCTTTAAAGGAAGTGCCTCCGTAGCCGGCGCCGGTGTTGCGTACTGTCACCGGCGCCGGTGTTGCGTACTGTCACCGGCGCCGGTTTTAAGTATGGTTGCCGGCACCGGCATACCGTATCGCTACCGGCGGTTATGTGCATATGTGATTGAATCTCTACCCTGTTTTACAATACCTATAATTCAAAATTTCGAACTAATTTTAAAATTTTATCTACAACTATCCCATAATCTATGAATTACTAACGTGATTTTGGTAAGTTATGACAGTGATTATTCAGTCAGTTGAATAATAATGACAGCGATTGAGTTATGGTCATAACTCAATCGCTATGTCAACACCAGTTTCTTTCCGTGAAAGTTGTAGATAAAGTACATATAATATTCGATTCACGTGTTATGGCTATAACGCACTCAGATGCTTACACCAAGTGCAAGTCCTCTTCGTGGGTTATAGCCGTCATAACACGCTCATTGAATAATATACTATATTTAATACACACATTATGATATAAATAATATACTATAAATATAGAAGAATAATTTATTTATTTCAAAACTAAATGTAAACATTAATAATTTACATTATTTTTTAAAAAAATTGTTAAATAGATTCTTTAGTAGATATTCTTTTTTTTTTAAACCAATAACTGTGTTTCCGCATCCCTTAGGCCGGCCTCTAATTTTCACAGTAGGTATCTTAAAAAATAAAATTTTAACAAACTTTGCCAAAACACTGAACTTACTAAGTAGGTACCTTAACATCGGAAATTATGATGACTTTTGATTTCGAAGAACTTTCACCAGATTGATTATCTTGTGTACTTAAATTTATAATATTAATGGCACAATTTCGGTCAACATCCCAGCGCACGGAATTAGAACTGGTGTCTTGTATTTGGTTTAACTGCGAAGTTGAATTATCGTTATTGTTATTTTCAAAGTTCTTCCTATTCATATGCATTTTGGGGTTACTCTGATTTTCAGTTTCCTTCTCAGCCTCCTTATCATCGTTATTGGGGAAACTACTAAGGTTATCAATTTCAATTTCACCGTTAGTGTTATCTAAAGTAGATTTATAACTATTATTGGACCATTCTGTAACAAGAGACTTAATGAATTTCAGCCTGTTGTAAAAAGTCTCGGATGAAATCTCACTGCATATCTGGGACAATCTCAAACATTCATCGTTCATTATTTTGAACTTTTGGTGATTTGTTAGTGGTCTGCATTTATATGGATAATCATTCGTGACTTCTAAGTTAACCTCAAGTTCTGAATTAGTATTTGGCGTCTCTTCAAACTGGCTAGTTTTGAGGAATGAAAGAAATGGGTGACGTGATTCAAAATAGGTTCTCTTCCATCGTTGCAAGCAAATGTTTTCATCAAATAGGGACTGGTTGCACATAGATCGAAGTTTGAGGATGTGGCGACAAGGTAACTGGACGGAGGTCCAAAACATGCACTGACAACTATAAGGTGTTACTTCTAGAAGACCTTCACTAGTAGGAGCGAGACATTTTTCTTTTTCAATAAATTGAAAATCTTTGCAGTTAGTCATACATTCAAGTTGCTGTTGAACCTTTTTAAAGGCGAAATTCGTTAAAAGTCTAGAATACAAATCTGTCGCTGAACCTGACGTAAATGCCCTGGTAGTAACTTTATGATATTCTTTAGAATTTTTGATATTTCTATCTGCTCGTGAAGAATTGAGGATAACAAAAAAAAATTTGATGAAATCCTCCAGATTAGAAAATTTGGCAATGACAGATTTCAATTTGTTTGTTTTGTTCAGAAAAGATAGATTTGCGAAAGTCAGGTACAATACCCACTCATCTTTAATGGGTTCCCAGTTTTTCTCAAAATAATCGATAACGACTTCAGGAACATTCTGTTTCATTTCCAAATAGGTTTTTTGAAAACACTCCTCAGATGAAGCATAGGCTAAATTCTGCAAGTACTTTTTAGCGACTTCACATTCTGTGGTGGATAATCCCATTTTCTTCACACTTACTTCTCTATTAAATATTTGTAGAGTATGAAATAAACATATCTGCAAGGAGGCGTCAGGAAAGTTTTCTTTAAAAACATTTCTCTCCTTGTTGTCTTTGTCAGACATCACCACTTTTATATCTGATGTTCTCTGATTCAAATTTTTGAACGTTTTTATGAACCAATCGATATTTTCTTGCGTTTCGTTTAGTAATATACCAACTGCTACTATTGCACCACTTCCCTCTGCATCCTCAACCATAATTAAATAAGTCGCCGCTCTACTGCTGTGTAGACAATAGGTACCATCTACAAAAATTATTTCTGGATAAGAGTCAAACATATGTTTCATCTCAGGATCTTGAAAATAGAGGCATTTCAAATTTGCTTCCACATCAACGTTAATGTGAACGTCACATTTGTAAGTATTTCGTAAAATTAATACACATTCATCAAACTTTATTCTGTTCTGTGGTTTTCTGTTTAGATTTGTTAAGTCTTTCAAAGTCACAAGGCACCCGGATTCATTAATGATGTTATTTTGTACGATTTTTTTGTTGGCGCGAGCCTGCAATGCTGCTACTGAATTAACCTTAAGCTGATTTGAAATGTTCAGTCTTTGCTGGGGTAAACTTTTAAATAAAGTTTGTGATACCGGATGAGTGTGATTTTCATTCAGTTCCTTTATCTCTAAAAATTTCCCACAAGAAGTTAATTTTAAAAACATACCGGCTGGGCACTTCTGTCTAAATGTAGATGTGTTTCTTGTTTTATTGCTAGGAGTGTGCATTCGGCCACCTTTAATGCAAGCAATTCTTACATAATGGTAAATTAAGTCTTGTTTTGCTTGAGCTGCCACACTTTCAGGATGTCTTTTAGCCTGCGTCTCGATGGTTCTAGAATCTCTAATCCAGTAATCATTGAACACTTCACTTTTGTATTTCTGTAACTGCTTGTTGAAATTCTTGTAACTTTCAAACTTATCGCCCACTTTCAACATTCTACAATTAGAAGAACATCGTTTTTAACAAAAAGCATAGCTACAGGGAAAAACAAACCTGCGAATTTAGATAAATTAAAGAAAATTAACACTAAAAGTTAAGCCGTTCACGCGCGCAATGTGGAAAACAGAGGTTGATATGCCGGTAACAATACGTGAAGCCGGCTGCCGTCCGCAATTCTTGATGCCGTAGCCGGCACCAATATGCATACAAAACGGCGACCGGCGCCGGCTATGGAGGCACTTCCCTCTTTAAAGTAACTAATTCCAAATAAGATATAATATAAGCGAATGCATTCCTTTTTTTAAAACGTATGTGATAAGGACCAAGTAAAACGTTAAAAATAGCAAAACCAGCAATTTATCTTCTCCGAAAGTAAGTGGATTTGACGTGTGGGTACGTCTAGAGCAGACTTTTCTTTTTTTATTGTAATAGAGGTATTTCGGAATTTCCAAGAGCGGGAATTCCGAATATAGCTTTTAAATACGATACAGCCAGCCGATGTGGCACCAAACTCTCCATGAAAGTGCTTGCGATAACAAATACTCTAAGATAATGAAAAAGTAGCTGACGATCGACATAAAAAATTGTCGCAAACTGTGATGGTCTAAAATTTCGCGCTGTATAAATTAGTATGTCTATCACCATTAGTTGCATTAGAATTGCTTTGCCGTGATGTGTCTTTTTCTTGTTCCGACTCCTGGGTTATCCTATTTCCGGTAGCCTTTACATTGTGTGTATATAATGGGTTGCTGAATTTACTTTATCTTTCATAATATTTTATTTCAAACTATGAGTTTGTTTCGTCAGAAAATTAATTGATGTTTTGTTAGTATTTTGCAATACTCTAATTATACGTATTGTTTACGTTAAATTCACCTATAGAGAAGACGCGTTAAATTCAATTGTACGTCATTGATGACGTTTGCATGTTGTCATAACTGTATTAGAGAAACTAAATAAGTTAAATTGTATTTGAGAGCTTTTATTTCATTAATTTAAATAGAAAATCTTTCTTTTATATATTTTTAATAGACTAATAGTTCAATTCGGTGTTGTCAGATAAAACCTTACCTGTCCAAAAGGCGTGTGTTGTGTATATTTTTCCTGTCAAATTTTCGTGTTTATTTTTGCTTTGATATACATGTATAAAAACATTTCTTCTTAGAACTGAACATCCTCTTTATTATCTATTTGTGTCCTTTGAAGATAATGCCGAAAGGTTTCTGTAAACAGTCGAAACTTTTTACAAACTTTTTTATAATCATCTGTTAAAATTAATGTGAATAGCGTAAAAATTGTTTATTATAAGTTTTATTATAGATACGTTATGTCGGCAATCTAAATCAATATAATAAATAATTTTTTTTATGACAGAATATGGGTATATCGTTTCTTTAAAACACTAAAAAAAATTAAAGAAAAAATTTTCAAAAACGCAAGTTGAGCCAGACTAAAGTCTTAGAGAATGTCAATATATAATAATAGTTATTTATGTACCAAGTCAGTAAAGGATCCTTTATCGAACGAGTCTGGTTTATGAGCCAAGCGAACGAAGCGAGCGAGACGAATAAAAGACGAGTTCGATAAAGGCACTTTATTGACGTGGTGCATACAAAATTTTATCGCCAACCGCAAAAATTCGTAATTTAAAAAATAAAGGTATATTGACTTATGAAATTTCAGAACAACGGCAAATGATTTATGTTTAATGTTATAAAATCAAGTCTGTATTGACAGATATTAACGGCATGTAAAGTACTTTATTTTACAGTACGATGAAGTGTTTGTTTACCTCCGTAAAACACCATGGTAACGCATCGCTTTACTGACGGTTGGCGATAAAATATATTTCGTTATAGTTATTGTAAATAATTTTTTTTGATTATATCAAATGTCACTGACAGAAATAAAAATAGGCCCGGTAACATAAACAAGACTAGAATGATATAGTATTTGTATTTAAATTGTTGCTAGTTTATTAGTTTACGTGGCGCCACGTATGGGTAGCTGGTGTAGTTATCCTTTTCCACTTTTCTGAAAATTCTAGTCTGAATTCTAGATAATTCCCACATATATTCCATCAATTTCACAGTTTGATCCTAATGTTTAATAAATTTACTTTTAATGCGCAAATGCCAATGCGTGTGTTGCTATCTTCTCTCGTAAATTTCGTGTGATCGTCCACTTATTTTTTATCTTTTGCTCGTGTTAGAAAGTGTTTGTATTTTTAGTTTTAAGATTATAACGGATTTATTGTTGTATCGTTTATTGTCTGTGGTTGTACCGGATGATGTACATATTGAAAATCTATTTTGGAAAATTTTGGAGCTTTTAATCTAAGATCTAACAGATCGTTCGGCGTCCATTTTCTTTGATAAAACTTTTGATGGAGTTAGAAGGATATGTGTTTCTAGTAGATTAATTTGCGGCGAAGAAATGAATTATTAATTGCAAAACCCTATCTTTTTTTTGTGTGGAACTGTCTCTATTCCAGGGAACTCCCTCTTATCTAGAAAGTTGAGAAGCAACTATATCAAGTAGCAGCTTGATTAATACTATTACACAGTACAAGGTTAAAGGCATAACCTTTCTAGTGTTTCTAGTTTTCGTTTTGTGTGTGCTGAAATTGACAGATAATTTATACCTGAAGCTACTGAAACAACACCATTCAGTTCCAGAGAGTCCTTTAGCTACACGAGCTAAGGCTAAATTTTACGTTTTTAAATCTATGAAAGTGAATGAATAAAATTCTTGACTTGCTTATAATCGATTTGAATCGAAACCCTTGATCAAGTGCTTCGAAGATTTAACTTTTGAGGTAGAATATTTGGTTGGTATGTAAATTATTACGACTATTTTAGTCGCTTAGAATAAATATTACTTTTATTTACAGCAGGATTTCGTTGCAGACCAGTATAGTTATTTAATAGAACTATACTGGTAGTATTTTTTGATGTACAAATACTTTATTATCTGATTGCCTGATATTTTGTAGAAGTAATGGTTATGAATATGACTATCCTAATCATCGTGCTGCCATCTATCTACGTCACGGTGATCTATCATCATAATCTTTCCTATTTAGTTGCAAATCTTCTACGCATAGTGTCACGATCGATTTTTGCTCTACTACTTAAATTAATTATAAGTGTACAGCGAGAGGTAATTATGTGACATGGGTAGCTCAATGTGTGTTACTCAGAGTTATTTATTACTAATTATCTCAATTACTCTGTTGGTCCCCTAAACTCCGTTGATTCAGTTTTTTAATTTTACCTCTCTTGAGTTCTGATTTACTATCCTTTGCTTTGCCGGCAATGTCGCTGATTCAGATCCGGTGCTCTGACCGACATATTTACTTATTTTACGCATCTATGGAAACTTTCATGGCATTACCCTTCTCTTCAATAAATATGCTCCGACATCTTTGCTTACACATTAACGGCTCCGCCACCAAACTTTCATATCTTACATTTTAAAAACCCTATCAATGCGTCTATAAACTTGCAAAATCTTAAACCACTTAAAGTCCTACGTATTCAGCCAGCACTACATTTAGACCATAGATAATTAATTTTGAGATGTTACAAAAGGATCTTCATAGCTACAAAATGTCTTTATCTGGTCTCAGACGACTTCCCTTGCTTCATCAGCTATATTTTCATATTCTTTTTAGATTTGGACGTCAGCCTTCTTTTATTGTGCCCCCCCTTGCCTTATTTCTACGCAACTAAATTCAGACTGATTACTGTTTTTTTTGACTTTGTGTCCTTCTTTCTTCTTCCTTACTCAGTTTGGGTAGATTAGTAGATCTTATGGTTTTCTTCTTCTTTTTTCTGTCTTACACAATTCGGACGGATTACTGCCTCTTTTCATCTTCGTCTTTTTTCTATCCTACTAAATTCATAGAATTCCCAGACTTCTTAATGGAAATACTCTTTTCCGATTAACTCAATTCGTATAGGCAATCCCATTCGATTAGGACAACTAGTTCACGAAGGCGTTCTTTTGTCGGGAGATACGTTTAAACAAGGACACACGTGCATTAATACTCGAAGTTTAAAAAGCTTCATTCTAAATTAGCTATTACTCACATACTTTATAATTATATAATACAATATTTGTTCACTTGTAGCTCACTTTAATTCTACTTTACAATTTCTCCCATCTGGAAGAACGAACGTACCTTCTTCGTGTCTGCAAATCTACGTTTTCTTTTCTATAATGTACGTTTAATTCACGACGGTTTTTTACTCCAACTTTCATTGTTACTACTATTATTACGGCACACATTTATGGCAACCCCTGTATAAATCAATGCCGACTCTGTATATCCCAGAATTCTAACTAAACTTTACTCAGAGGTATAATGTTGTCAAGTACGTGATCTAATTTTTCAGTATCCCGTAAGTTAAAAGTCAGTTAAATCATTCAAGATGAGTTTCGATGATAACATTAAATTTTTCTAAAAGAGGATGAGGGTATGTTGGCCGCCATATTTGTGGTAAATAACTATTAGGTTCACTTAATGCTGTACCTCTAAGCTGTTCCATTTTTAATGTGACCGGAGTATTGTCTGTAGGGAATGGAGTACTTACTAATAAAGGGTGGTGGTGGTCATTTCGTTAATCTACTATTTTGAAAAGCATTTGACTCTAAGGATATATTAAAAGGAAATATTTTAACACCTAACCGATCTTGTTTATTAGATTGTAATCTACTGTTCATCGATTATGAATTAAGTTGCGATACTTCTATAATTAATGTAGAATTAAATATAAACCAGATAAGGGTTATTTCGCATCATTGCTTCGAGGATATGGCTTTCATGCTGAACGAATGTTCGGATATTTTATTTCATTCTTATTTTTTTTTTTTTTTGGAAATCCCAGTGTCATATTCGTACAAATGTTCCCCTCTTTTATCGACAGAAAACCCATAGGAAAGTCGATAAGATCTTTTCACCATGTAGTTATTGAGATTTTATAGGAAATGCACCACAAACGTAAATAAACGTTTTCCGAATGTGGAGTAATTTAAAAAAAAATTATACAGGTGTCCAGAAACTCTCCTGACAAACGAAGACCGGAGATTCCTCAGATAATTTTAAGAAAATTTAACCCAATTCACCCTAGTCCGAAAATGCTTCGTAAGGGAGCTAGAGTTCTTTGAAGATGGCGCCTTGTAATTAGTTTTTTTTTTAATATCTCCCGAACGCTGCTATTTAGAAAAACAAAAACTGATATGCTTATTTATACTCCAGAGATGAATCGATTCCATCAATTGCGAATTTCTAGTACCGGTCATAGGCGTCCGTTTTGGGTAGGTAAACGGTTATTTTAACGCATACCTTTTTTGTCTTTAACTTTTAAGCATTTGTGACACTAGATTATTAAATTTTCAGGTATTCTAGTACTAAAAGGTACTCTTACTTTAAGTCGATAGGATACACCGTTTTCTAGACAAATCGATTTGAAAATTTTTCGTTTTTTAATCATTAAAATTCAATTTATTATGTACCTACCTATTTTTAGCGACGAAGTTGGCTAGGACTATCAAGGCATGGATGAAAATTAATTTAATAAATCATCTTTTGTTTCAATAAATGCAGCACATAATTCGTAAAAAAAGTTTGGGAAAAGAAGCAAAAATCAATTTGAAACAAAATTTTAGCTGAAGGTTTTTAAAAACAAAGTATTTATTACAATGGAACGAAACTAACAAAAAAAGAACAAGTATTAAAGGTAGATAGTTACAAAAGATGCTCGATGTGATGACCATTAGTCTCTATGCATAAATTTACCCTTTTGCTTAGAGAATGCCGAATTCTTGCAAAAATTCCAAAGTTATTTCTAAATTCGTTGCAAGCATCTTGTATCCTTAGCCAGAGTTGTGCACGATTTTGTATCGGAACGGAATAAACAAATGCTTTTATGTATCCCCAAACACAATAATCGCAAGGATTCAAATCCGGCGACCTTGCTGGCCAAGCAACTGGACCGCCTCTTCCAATCCAATGGTCTTCGTAGTTACTATCTAGAAAGTCTCGTACATTCCTGCTAAAGTGGGCCGGACAGCCATCCTGTAGAAACCATAAGTTTTGCCGAATATTTAAACGCACCTCATCTAACAAATCAGGTAACATATTTTGCAGGAAATATAAGTAATCAACACCATTTAAACGAGCAGGTAATTCCACAGGTCCAAGTAGATAATCGTCAACTACTCCAATCCAGACGTTTATGCTAAACCTATGCTGATGCTTAAATTCTTGAACAACGTGGGGATTGTCACCAACGTACGAATAATAGTGTGCATATGTACATTAAAAATTCCATTTTTTGAGAATGAAGCTTCGTCATCAAACAAAATGTACCTGAAAAAATCTTCATCTTGATATATCTGATTTTGTAACCATCTCGCGAATTCTACACGAGCAGGAAAATCTCCTTCTAGCAGTGCTTGCACCTTTGTAAAATGAAAAGGGTATAAATTTTCTTTGTGTAAGATATTTCCTACGGAAGATTTTGAAATTGTGGGGTACATGGCAGATAGTCTTCGAACGCTAATTTCTGGATTTTCCTCAACTTCCATTAAAATAACATCTTCATGTTCTGCTGTTACATCATTATGTCTCCCTGTTTCATTTTTTTTTGGGACCACTGAACCTGTTTCTCTTAATCGTTGATGAAGAGCTGTAAATGTTGAGTGAGTGGGATGCTGACGATTGGGAAATTTTTCAGCGTATCTACGTTGCGCTGCTCGAGCGTTACACCTCATTTCGCTATAAACTAAATGCATATCGGCGTATTCTTCATTAGTAAAAACCATTTTTCTTTAAATTGAAATCGTTGTGTTTGAATGCTACAAAGTAAAAAAATATACGATAAACTTCGCGAACTGACAACAATTTGACAATTAAAAACGTAGGTTTTATTTCTGTTGGCAGTTCAGAGCGAACTAGTGCAAAAAATAATAAATTGAATTTTAATGACGAAAAAACGAAAAATTTTCAAATCGATTTTTCTAGAAAACGGTGTATCCTACCGACTTAAAGTAAGAGTACCTTTACTAGAATACCTGAAAATTTAATAATCTAGTGTCACAAATGCTTAAAAGTTAAAGACAAAAAAGTTATGCGTTAAAATAACCGTTTACCTACCCAAAACGGACGCCTATGACCGGTACTAGAAATTCGCAATTGATGGAATCGATTCATCTATGGAGGATAAATAAGCATACCAGTTTTTGTTTTTCTAAATAGAAGCGTTCGGGAGATATTAAAAAAAAACTAATTACAAGGCGCCATCTTCAAAGAGCTCTAGCTCCCTTAGGAAGCATTTTTGGACTATGGTGAATTGGGTTAAATTGTCTTAAAATTATCTGAGGAATCTCCGGTCTTCGTTTGTCAGGAGAGTTTCTGGACAGCCTGTATATTCGTCGCAGCAAAAAAATTGAAAGCAAATGTAGACTCAGCACAAGAAAATCTTCATATTCATAATATTTTTTATTTGGATGAGAATTTCGTTGCAGGTAAGTGTAATTCTATTAAATATATTATTTTTTAACGTAAAAACACTTTGCTGTTCTGTTTGTCTTGTGTTTTGTCGAAAAAATATAAATATGCATATTATCTGCCGCCGTCTATAAACATCACGGTGTTTTATCATCATAATTCTTCCTATTTAGTTGCCTTTCTTTATGTATTGTGTCGTTTGTGTAACTTAAACGTCCAGATGAGAAGAATTTAAATAAATATTTTGTAATTCTCATTTTCTTCTGAAACAACCTGTATATAAGTTGTAATTATTTCAACAATTTACAAGCAACACGTTCGCATACAAATAGCATACATTACACATTGAACAGAAAGGCTACACGTAGCACCACGCACTTTAATAATATTCGTATGTATATAACGAACAACAATAACAATAGGACAATTTACCAAGAGGGGGTCGTCATACACAGATAATTTATTCAAGGGGGCATCATATATACTTGTATATACATATATACATATTCTATATAGGTATGTATATATATATATCTATACACGCGCTCAGGAAAGGTAAAAGCAATTCCTTTCAAACATAATTTACACTTTCAATATTTATATCTTTATTTCCATTTCAAAAATAATATATAGGATGGCTAATGTGACGTTCTTGGACTCTCCCTCTCTTTCTTTCTTTTTACAAAGAACCCAGGTGTGAACAATGACTAATGGGTATAACTCTACGGGACGTACCAGTACTTACGCTTGTTGGAATATAAATCTTGTGCAAGGTACATTTACACATATATATATATATATATGCTGTGCTTTCTCGTTCTCATTTAAATACTGGTTCCTTCTGGTACAGTTTTGTTGGCAGGCTGTGCGTGCGTGTGAGTGGAAATTTATGGGTGTAAGTGTAAAATGGATGTGGGTATGATAGTTCATAAAACCCGGCATTAATTATACTGCTGGACTGGCTGTCAATTTGCTAAAGTTGTTTCATAAGTCATTTATTAAAATCGCGGCCTGTTCGACTTCGAAAGTGGAATTTAAGGCTGGGGATGTGCTATTGCACTGATATATATAGGGGTGTTTCATGAATCACTGTCAGTACGGTACACGCGTTATAATGAGTTTAAACTGAGCAAACGATTCTTATAAAGTTTTGTTTTAAAGTAAACACTTTCCGAAATATAGGATGTTTTATAATCCTTTTTCTAAATCTTACTTCCATAAATGTTCATATTATTAATTCAGGAAAATAGAGTCCACAGGGTGTTTTTATACTTATATCTATCTAGTACAACAGTAGAAGTTCATGTTGTTGCTTTCTTGTCCTGCTGAAATATGTACATCGTCTTCTGTACACCCATAAACTTAGGCGAGTTTACAAAAGTGTTTAAGTTATGTATTATTAATAATATGTTCATTTAGCAAAAAAGAAATTATATTTTTTTACAAATTCACTTTTGACTACTTTTTATTCTTTAGACACTTCCTTAGACTTAGTAGTTGACTAGATATTGACAAAACTTGATTTTCTTACTGAAATAAACTACTATTTCCGGCCTACCGGTTTGTCTGAAAATCTGATCAGATATTATGAAGTTAATTATACTGATAAATTCTATGTCAGATATTGACAGCTCCAGCAGTTTGGCCGTTATCGTGCTCAAAGATACACAGACACATCATCCGTATATTAAATTATATTTATTTATGCCCTTCTGGCAACCACTTATCCTAAATAAATTTTAAAAGGCACATACTTGGTAGGATTTATGTAATTTTAGCTTAGTATCTACACGAGTATGCGAATTAATTTCTGAAAGTTGTGTATAATTGATGTAATCAAGAAATTTTATCAAGGACTTCGGAGATTTTAAAATACCGAGGGAAAATATCTCAGTGTCTGTACTATTATCACTACCCCCAGTCGCATAGAGTAAATTCTATATACTAAAATATTTTCTTGTTCTATAAATAATTTTTCTTCCTTTAAACACATGTGATTTGAATATAGTAATATTTATATTTTTTAAATACATACCTGCCTAAGGCTTGACCTACAGGGTGTGTCACATAGGGGGTTTTCGAGGGGGAAACCGCTGACTCAAAAGCGTACACCATAATCCCACCATATGTAAATAATTCCACATAATCCAATATAATTCCACACAATTCCAAATAATTCCTAATAATTCCAAATAATTCCAAATAATTCCAAATAATTCCAAATAATTCCAAATAATTCCAAATAATTCCAAATAATCCCATGTAATCCCAATAATCCCAAATAATCCCTAATTATTTCTTTATATGTCTCACGAGTTCTGAGGATTTTGTGCACGTTTTAATGGTAAATTAAGGTTAAATCGAAGGTTGAATATACACAACACCAGCCTTACGAGAAAGATTTGTTTTATTTATACACTACTTAAGGAAAACATATAAACACAGCAAAAGTAAAAATCATAAACTTAAATATTCGTGAAAAATAAAAAAAAAACCGAATTAAATTATAATAGTCTTTAACACAGAATTTAATCTCAGATTTAATATTATCATATTTTTAATAAATTTCGGCGTATGTGATTTCATCTAAATGAAAAGCTTCCATTTCGGTGGCAAATTTAACAGGGCCGTAAAAAAATGTTTGAGATCAACCGTAGCAACGTCTTGTTTAATTTTTGGCAAAGTAAACATTTTATTTTGCGTCCATCCTCGTGATAAAAAATTAATTTTAAAAATTGTATCATTGATAATTTCAATAATTTGACCTACATACCACCGTTCATCATAAAAAACAGCGTAAAATTTATTACACTCAATTACACTTAATAATGACCACTGAGTTATGCGTCTGTGATGGGATTTATTTTCCCTGTCTTGATTTTCTACACCATCAGAAGATTTCCATTTCGAGCATGAGGCTTCTGGTTCACCTGGTTCCTTTTCTTCAAAAGAATTATCACTAACAATCGAGCTAGCAATAGGACTTTCAATATTGTTGCGATGTTCTTGTTGTTTGATATCATTATTGAACGAAGGAACAATGAGAGTATTGCTAATTATAGTTATTGCTTTGCAGGCTTTCCCAAAATTTTTTGCCTTATCATCTTCTGAATTTTGTAACGAAGTTATCACATGATGAGCTGAATTACCTTTTTCAACATGTTCTATAGAAGTATTCGTTTCAGAGCAAGAAATCTGATTAAAAAACCACTTAATATCTTTATTCTCACTTTTTTTCTTTGGATCACAGATCAAAGATGGGCTTGATGTTGATTTTAGTGTGTCGGTGGTCTTAGATACGGAACCAGGTGCAGAATAAGCAGTTATATGTCCAGATAAATGCTTGTAAATATTTCCAAAAATCGATTTTTTAGAATGGCCTGGCTGTTGCGCATATTTTTGAATTTTATAGGAACTTTTACAGTAGCATCTCATAACGCAATATAACTCATTTCGTATTCCATATTTGGTTTCGAAAAATATTTAAAAATTTTTTTTTAAAAAAAAGTACCATTGGTCGTGGCTGATGCACTTATGTTTAATCCAGTTACTTATAGTACGTGAAATATGAGAAGTTTCTTCTGGGAGATTTGTAGCGATCTCGTCGGTAACTACCGATTGTGAGCCTGATGCACCCACTAATGGAGTACTTGCCTGTCGACTTGTCCCTAAAAGTAAAGCAAAACTTTATTCTGAAATCCGTTCTTAATACTCCTTCATCCTCAAGAACCACAAGTAGAGTAGCACTTCTATAATCCGAGTTAATGCGAATCGAATCGTGCTCCAATAATCAAAATAGGTATACCGTAGTCGTAAAATTTTAATTTCGGTTTATACTTCTATCCCGTGCAGAATATGACCTTATAATATGCAGCGATGCCTGCTTGCTAATAGTGGTGGGAGAGCAACGCAGTGTCGGGGGACCCTCACGCCTTACATTTCATAGGAAACGTTTGTCGAGTGTACTGTCTTGGCAGCCTCGCTTATGATTGTCTTTAGTTTATTTCGTCGCGCTCTTTTCCTCTTTCTACTTTCGTATCAGAAATTGAAATATGTCGACTACGGTATATATATATATAAAATCACAAATGAATGTTAGAGAAAGGTTTGGTATCTTTTTCTAAATAATAATTATTCTACCGTTTTTTTAAATTTGGCATTTTTACTAACCTCGATGCACTAGACGGAAATGGAGTAATAGCGAAATGAATAGCTCACTAATTGAAAAGAAAAATAACTTTCGACAATATTCACACCGATTTTGTTAAAAAATTCACATAAAATTAAGAATCAGGTGTCGGATAATATGGAGTGCGATTAACATATAAGAAAATTATTTGGATAATTTGGGTTCTACTGTACATATACTATACTATAGATTAACTGAGGTCTCGGCCGATATCTTCGCTAACCTAAAGTTCCAGTGCACCAAATTGGTGCAAGGGATTTATCTTGCATTTTAGATTATTGTAGAACGTTTCTTTTGAAATGTCTGGAAATTATGGTAATTAATCTTCTGTGACCTTGTATAAGTTTGAAATTTTCTGATTTTTTCGAAAATATCCCAAAATACGATTCATATTCCTCCTTGGGAATTAATGTTGGTACTGTCTCGGTCATAAATTTCTCCATCTCCAAGATGCCAGCATCTGTGACTTGAGCAAGTAATTGTGAGTTAGTAAATCCATTGATCCTTAAAAGATTTTTTATGCACACAGGCACGGAAATATTTAGCCTATGTTCAACTTCGGTGAAGCACTCAGCCTCTGTTTGTGAAACTTCCATCTAAAGAAAAACAACGGGCACTTACAAATTACAATTACTCTCTTGGACTTCGTAATAGATTTCAAGTGAGGATCATACCTTGATTTCAGCTGTAAAAATTATCCTCAAGATTATCTGTGCAATAATTCAGTGGCAGCAAAAATAAACAGCATAACATCCTAGAATATCACATCACACCGCATTACACTGACTTGTATAAATAAAATGCCGAGTGGAAGGCGCATGCGTTCAAATCTCGGTTCAAACCGGTTCAAACTAGTGTACGATCAGCAATTTCCCGTAAAATATCGTATGATCAAGTAATGAGTCGTAAGACGGCACTCGTGGCAGTGTAAAACTACCAAAGGCACTATTTGTTAAAATTCAATTTGATTTTTACTACTGTGATTGAACTATGGACATGACGTTCAATTTGAAGGGATGATTCGATTACTTAAAGTATTGTTGATTATACAGGACAATAGATACAAAAACATTCTTTCTGATGACCGTGGAATCCGTCATAATTCTACCAAGTAACGCAGCATAATTCCACATAATTCCAAATAATTCCATGTAATCCTATATAATTCCAAATAATCCCATGTAATCCGATATAATCCCAAATAATTCCACATAATTCCAATAATCCCAAATAATTCCTGGAATTCCTACGGGGTGTACACCATAATCCCTCAGCGGTTTCCCCCTCGGGGGTTTTCTTCTTAGTTTACGTTATTTTTGGGCTCTAGACTATATGTTTTAATAGAGTTCCTGTGTGATACTAACCTTTTTTTGCCAAAGGCGCAGGGCATGTTTTCCTTTTTTTGTTTTGTTTTATCTTTTGTACATACTCATCGGCTTAAGAGATAAGACTTAAGTTTTCATCTGTAGTTAAAGTTTTACATATTATAAGAAACATGTTTCCTTTAAAATTTGCTTTATTTAAAAGAACTTATGATAAGTAAATATAAGTAAAATATATTAATGATTGTTTGTTAAATATCCACATTATGGTATATATAAACATAATTGCATACTTTAAAATTTCTGTATAAATCCTTTTTTTTAGTAAATTATAGAAGTTGTTCGAAGATTGTATGGTATAAATTGACTTCTGACCCTACTTCACTACCTTTTATGATATCTAGCAGTCTTTTACACGTTTGACCTTGACAGACATTAACGTATGAGTGGCGTTAATTATTACACCTGTTTCGGAACCACGACCATCTACAACTGAGCGGGCGGTAATTTAAGTGATAGCAAAGTTATAGGTAGGTGGGCCAGAAAAAGTTATGGGGAATTTTTCATTCTTCAATTTAATTGCTTTATTTTTATTACCGTACAATATTGTAACGAAACAAGCCCACAAAATAAGCAGACATCCGGGCGACGACAAAAACGTACCGGTAAACAACAAGTTTTAAGTGTGAAAATATACAGACAGTTTTAAAACATTTGCACGAGTTGTTTATTTCGACACCGAAAACGCAATAATTTGGTGTCAGTGTGGGTTGAACAATAAGTTCAAAAGAAAAAATGGCTACCAAACGTTTGGAAGAATTAAAGGTCCCCGAGTTAAGGGCAGAATTAGAAGAAAGGGACGCAGATACGCCTGGAAAAAAATAATTCTCCAGGACCGGCTTCGTGACATTCTAATAAATGAAGGTAAGGATCCCGAAAAATATTTGTTTCAAGTACAGGCTGATTCAAGCTTAACTATGGAGACTGTAAAAGAAATTGCAAATAATTTAAAACAATTCAAGACTACTATGGAGACTCTAAAAGATGAAATTGCAAATAATTCAAAAGCTTTAAAAGATAAAATTGCAAATAATTCAAAACATTTCGAGACTACTATGGGGACTTTAAAAGATGAAATGGCAAATAATTCAAAAGTTTTAAAAGATCAACTTGCAAATAATTCAAAACAATTCGAGACTACTATAGAGACCCTAAAATATGAGATGTTACAATTCGAAATTACTATGAAGACTCTAAAAGATGAGATGTTAAATAATTCAAAGATTTTGGAAAAAAAAATGAAATTGAAAATAATTCAAAAGCTTTAAGAAATGACATTGCAAGTAATTCAAAACAACTCGAGGAAGACATTCAAAAGAATTCATCGAATTTGAGACAAGAATTTTTTGAAGCCATCGAAGCCGTAGAACAGAGATGGGGGGAAGAATTTAAAGTTCAGCTTCAATTGCCAGCGATAAACGACTGCAGTCCCCATGACACCTCAAGCAAAAGCCTGGAGATCTGCCTGGAGATCTGCCTAACAGCAAAGGCAAAGGTAAAACCTCCCACCTTCGATGGAAAGATTAATTTTATATTTTTATATTGTGACTAGTTTTAAGTGTGAAAATATACAGACAGTTTTAAAACATTTGCATGAGTTGTTTATGTCTACACCGAAAACGCAACAATATTATAACAGATCGTTTGATCCTGATCTCCCCTACATATATAAAAAATAAATCGAAAAACCAGTGTTTATTACTGTATCCAAACCTAATAAAATATCAACATTTTAATGAATAGTATCATAAATTTCTTAGCCTCATTTAAGAAGAAGGCAGTAGACATATACCTCATAATTTATAGATAATCCGTGCCAAACGATTATTAAACATTACATGCTTGTTAGTATGCACGTAAATGATTATAAACCTGTTGAGAGAGTGGCCAAAATTAAAGAAAAAACGCTACCCAGTAAATAACACCTACAAAACACTTAAGTTAATATTCGTATCGCCTCGAAATCCTTTCAGAAGGCTAATAAATCATTTTAGAATGATCATCTTCATACTCGTTTTATCTCGTTACTGGAACGCTCTCGACAGCAAGTGACCTCGAAGTAATATCCACATTGAATGGTGTGTTTTCGGCGTTCGGAAACTGATCAAATTAATTGTAATTATCCTCGCTGCCTTGTCAGTGTAATTACAGCATCCAAAAACCCTGTCATAAATCATAAATTTTATTACGTAATACACCCGGTCGTTTCGGTAATCCTCACTCTCTCATCATGCATAAATTCTTTTGGGGAATTCTGTTTTGTACACTGATATTACTAAAATGTTCAAGGAGACATCGTATTTGCCTATAAAGAACGGAAAAAAGAGATAAGTAGAGTGTAGATACGTGTATTAGTTGTGGTATATAATTAGACTTTTGTGTAATTAAAAGAACCCCATATTTAGACATACATAAATAATGAAATAAACTTGTTTTCTTTCAGTAAATTGCCTCTAATATATTTAGGAGAAGAACGTGTATGCTTGTATTTTTTTTTTATTTCGTTGTTGCCTTTCTCCGCTGTGGTTAACTGCTATGCGATTACGGTCTGACATTTGATGAATTGTTAATGCATACCTGTCAAGAATTTTTTTTCATTCCGACGTAATAATGTTGGCTTCTTTTAAATTGGGGCCTCGCTAAGTGAATATATCATGGCATGCGCGAAAATATCTAACCGTCAAAAATCAACTTGACGTTTGCTCACGCCGCGCCAGTACGTTTCCACATACACAGGATAATTCTTTAATGATACTAATCTTTTTTTAATTTTGGCTTTTTCCTCGGTGCATGTCAAGTATTTCATTAGCACGATTTCATTTTTGGACGCGTTCATATTTAATGCTTTAACTTCGAAAAGGAAAAAGCAATCGGCAAACTATATAATTGGTGCTTAATTAAAATTTTTGCTAATGGACGAAAGTTCTTCAAATTGTAATAGAAAAAAATGATTAGCGACTATTTAATTAATATGCTCTTTTCTCCACTTTCATCGTGTGTGTAATTACTTTACGAATTTTACATCCTCGTATTGGGATCGAATCCGATCTGCGCATACTGAGATAATGAGGATCTAATTGATTCGAATCATAAATTATATTTGAGAAATTGATAGGCAGTCGCAAGGCTAACAACAACTTTTAAAGCGGGTTATATTAATAATATTTTTCTTACACGAAACAAGCTTATCCCATTAACAGGATAGATATTTATTATATGTGTACATATAAAAATTAAATAAGTGTTTCAAGGATATTGTACTGTTAATTGTGACATTCCTCGTCTGCTTTATTTGCATTTCCTTCTAGAAGTTTATTTTGTTTTATATAGTTAGAGCTGTTTGGTATCACAGTGTTACCCTAAAAATTTAGTTTATTCTTTTGGGTATGAAATAAATTGCTACGTATTAGTATGTGGGACGAAAATCCTGCTAGAACCATGTACGACCAATCTTGAAGACATTGATACCCCATACACTTATGGAATGTGCAAAGTGACTGCAAGATTTTCTCTTAGGTTTGCCGCAGCCCAGTACCAACAGTTTTCTGTTTATTCATCTAGCCGTCTAGTCACTTGCAGCTTCGATGTTGATTATTTTTTAAAAAATCAATATCTGTATTTTATTAAATTTATTTATTAACTTATGCTAACTATATATTTATTATAAATGCATTTTCTTTATTTTTATTTTTAATTTGACTGTTTGAATATACAGATGATTTATACAAATGTGATGATGCCAAATTTTTTTTTTTTAAATGGCACATATTTTGTATGTAATATTTTTATAAACTATATAATAACATTTACATAAATCATCCTGTATATTCAAAAACATGGAAAAAAGGAAAATAAAGTTTTATTATTATTAAAATTTATAGAATTTTTTGAAAAATTGAATATTTTGTTTTATCGAATTTATTATTATACTCGCACTTTATGTTCAGTGTAAAGTGATTTAAAATTTTCAATATACCTACATCATTTATGTAAATGTGGTGACACCATCTAAATATTTTTAATTATAGATATTAATAAAAATTTACATAAATGATTCTGTATGCTAGTGTAGCGATACATATTTTGTAGGTAATGTTTTGATAAACTAGATAAATCAATCTGCATATTTAAAAAAATTAAAAATATAAAAACCTTTTTCCAAAAATCATTTTTTTGTTTATATCTATTTCTTAACATATACTCACATTATATATTTAGGCTAAAAGCTTGCTCTGTTGTTTGTACTTTTGCATTATTATGTTATTTTGTAACAGCAAGGACTAATAAAATATTATTATTAGCATTAAATTATGCATTCTGAACATTATAATAATATTTATTAAAATAAATGCAAAAGATGGGTGTTCAATATTATTAGAGCAACAACAAAATTCATGTAATTATGTCACTTTGTATAAATATAATTCAATGACATTTACTTTCTATTTAACATTCAAGCAATTATAGATCAACAGTACTTGAATAATAAATTGTCTGTCATTATTGAAACATCTATGAAATTACAATTTACAACAAAAGATATCAGAAATGTTCTGTCGCCTTTATATTACATACATACATATATATATATATATATATATATAGGTACATAATAGCTCTAATTCATGAATGTTTATTAAAGTGTATTAACCGAGTATGCCATGGAAATAAATAAATGACAAAGTAAAAAATAAACAGAAAGAAGCAACAAAAGAAATGCAAATAGCATTTTCCAAAAGAACAGGTGTGAAATATAAAATTAAAATAATGGACTTTATGGTTGAGTACACAAATTACATTGTCTGTATCTGTTAATAAAGTGGACAAAGTGTCAGTAATTTGGAGCGCGGCCAGACTAAATATGCGTTTTGAACGGCGTACCAATCTGATATCAGAGTGTGTGTGTGTGTGTGTGTGTGTGTGTGTGAATACGAAAACGTTTTTCTTTATTCATCAAAAGCGGCAAAGTGTGATGATGTTAGAAGCTGGGAGTTTGCGTATAATTCTTAGTATTTTGCATTCATATAGAACAGAGAGATCAAAAAAGGTTGGCTGTGCCGCTTCGTAGTAATGTTGTAATTGCCACATATATCATATTCTGAACTGTATTACGTCCGAGACATCTATAATTTTACGTATGAACTACATGCCAGAACTTTTGTTAAATAACTTGTTTTAATAACTTAAGAAATACATTCAATAATTGAAAATATCTTTATTAAAAATAATTTAATACAAATATCGATATTGCACATAACATTACATATTTATAAATATTTTAACATATTGCTGTAGCATTGCAATAATGCAACTACTGCGTACAATTGTAACGTTGTAGTCTTAACGATACAAAATTGCATATCTATTCAATGAATGCTGGGATTGCATTAATATTGTTAAAATATTCACCTATAAATTTATAAATCTAATCCATATTAACATTCAATTTATTTTTGTGAGTTCTAACAGTTATCTTTCCTCTTTTCATCTGGTGTGTTTATTATTTTATTCCTTCTTATTAATATTTTTTTTAAACTTAAATTACTATATACATTTTTCATAATGACATTGCCCCTTAAAGGTTATGCAACTCATTATACACCTTTTCAATCTTTAACTTTGCACTTGGCATACCTTAAAGTATATATTTAAAATTAAAAATTTAATTCTTAAACTATAAAGATCACTGCATATATCCCTTGTTTGTTGTATGTGGCTGTTAATGATTTGTAACAATAAATGTCGAGTACATGAACGACGCACACCACAAACACTATGTGATCTTTAAACAACTTATCAATTCTCTATATCTACATAGTCATATAGCATTGATACATGATATTTCCCTTTAATACTTTCATTTTGGATATATCTTTCACTAGGATTTGCTTGTGAGTGTCTTATACTAGTGAAGATTACCTCTACAATTTTTCCAGGATCCCATTTGAATTTTACCCCTTTCTTTATCATTCTACTAAATAGCATATAGGTCTGATCTGATATTTTTGGAATGAAATGTTTGTAGAGTTAATCATACCCAAAAATCCTCTAAGCATTTTTATATTTTTAGGTCTGGGATATTTTCTTATCGCTTCTAATTTTTCTTTTTCTATGGTGATACCATCAATAACATAGCCTAAGTAATTTATTTTTGTTCTGTAAAATTCACATTTTTCAAGATTGATCTTTAAATCATTTTCTGCTAAAGTATTTAAAACTTTATCCACAGATTCTTTATGACTTTCTAAGTCTTTATTAAATATGAGTATGTCATCCACATAGTGAGAAACATATTCTTCATGTGGATCTAAAATTTGTTGCATGGCTCTGACCAAGGCCGCTGTTGCCGTTGACAGACCAAATGGAACAATTTTGTGTGAATAGACCAATGAATTAAACATAAATGAACAATACTTTCTCTTTTTAGATCTATTTTTGTAAACCACTTGGCATCAGTACACCTTGTTAATAAGGTTTCTATACTCTGTGGAGCTTCAAAATTAGCAGAGGTCCTTGAATTGAGACTCCTCGCATCAAGACACAAGCGTAACTTGGTTTCCTTCTGATTATTTAAATTTTTCTTTACTACTACTACTACTATAGGATTATGTTGATTAGGATAAATGTTGATTCTGTTCTTTCTATGATATTGTTCTTTAACATTTCTTTTATTTCTAGTTTGACCTGCTCTCTGTATTTATTAGGGAT
This sequence comes from Amphimallon solstitiale, assembly GCA_963170755.1. NCBI lineage: Eukaryota > Metazoa > Arthropoda > Insecta > Coleoptera > Scarabaeidae > Amphimallon > Amphimallon solstitiale. Next base: position 33,912,582 of record OY720681.1, on the reverse strand, counting down.
TGGATAATTTTTTACTTTGAATGGTTGTGTTTCATCAACCTTGAGCTTACGCTCATAGCCTTTGGCTAAACCTGGACTATTATCAAATATTTTTTTATATTTACCTAGAAGATTGCTCACATGGCTTTTGTATTGTTTATCGCAATTTAATTCTGTACCATCCCTATTTATCGTGAATTCCTCCCTTTGAGGATTCTTCACAGGATGTGCACTTTTATTGTCAAATAAACTACTATCCATTTCTTTTGTGAGATCTTGTTCAGTATTCTTATCTATATATAAATTATTGATTAATATTTCATCTTCCTGTGCTGCTTTGCTCCAGGAGATTACTGAATCTTTAACATGAAATATTTTATTTTCCATATTAAGTTTTGTACTATATTGACTTAAAAAATCCATCCCCAAAATACAGTTACTATTTAAATTAGGTACTATTATAAATTCTGTTACCTATCTTAACATTTATACAACAAACTTTATTTACAGTGATCATAAATTTTTTATTTGCTGTAATCAAATTTATCTTCCTTATGGGCATATAGTATCCCTCAATTTCTATATTTTTATCTATAACAATACTGTCTAATAATAATAATTGCGCTCCTGTGTCCAATAATGCCTCCACTTCTTCATTTCCAAGCTTGATTGTAATGTGCGGTAGTTCTGTTGTAATTTTTTTCCGATCTTCAAAATTGTAGATGTTTTGTATTTTATGTTTCCCTTCGACTGGTTCCTTTAAAAATCCAACGAAGTTGCATTTGAATAAGTAGTATTTACCCATTCCTTATTCATTGGTAATTGTCTCGTATCCTTTGGTATAGCTCCTTTCGATTCATGCTTCCCCATTGGTATTTGTTTCTTTCTTATCCTCTTTGACTTGGACATTACTCACTTTCCTGTCCCTATCAATATTCCTTTCTTCCTTCCTGTAGCTCTGACCATTCCTTTTCACATTCTCAAACTTCCTTGTTTTGTTATATGTATACGGATTATTCCCGTAACTTTGTCTATTCTGGTTCTGATTGTTTACCTGAGCATTGTTATTCTGATGGTGTCGAGGTAAATAATTTGTATTTATATTTGGATTGCTTCTATTACATCCATTTCCCTTTTCATCCACGTCATCCAATCTCTTAACCATTTCCAGGAGTCCTTCTACAGTATCAATTCCTTGAAGAGCTACTGCCTGCGTAACATTGTGATCAAAATGTGCAGCTAATTGCGATACAATGTCACTTTCTTCTATCATTCTATCATTGGTTGTATGTGCTTTAGAAAAGAACATTTTTTTATTATATAATTTTCTCTCGAAGATTCTGACCTGTATTTACCAAATACTAGATCATGTCTTATCCTTCTTTGTTGTGTTTGTCCCCAATATTGCCTTATGAAGCGTATTTCAAAATCTTTAAAGTTTATCACTTCGTCAATGATCATGTCATACCATTGAAGTGCATAATCTTTTAAACAACCCCTTATAAAATGTAATTTAGACATCTCATCTGATATGCCCCTCATGTAGGTTTTGATGGTCCTCATGAATACCATAGGATTGTCCTTGTAGAATCCTGAGAATTTCGGTATATTTTCCGCACTAACTGGTACTTGCGACAAAAATACACTAGGTATATTGACCCCATGTATTACTTTGTCCTCCAGTTGTTTAATTGTGTTCTCAAATGTCAAAGTTTAGTCTTGTAATGTTAACATTGTATCAGTACAAGCGCTATACTTATTTTTACAGTCTACCATTTTATATAAAAGTTGTTGAATTCTATTGATTCTAATTTGGCATTTAATTCTAAAGTTTTCTTTCTTAATGCTAGGAAAACCTTGTCCATCTTTGAATTGATTTCCTCTTTATTTTCGTCTAATTTTCTATCATTCTCTTCCAATTTTCGATTGTTCTCTACTAATTTTCGATTGTTTTCTTCAAATCTTTTATTCATGTTGCTATCATTCTTTGCTATTGTACTGAATAGTTTATGAAAAAGAGTTGCAAGCGTTTGTTCACTAGATACACCATTACCGCTTTGAGTTTGTGTACTATCTTCTATTACTAAATCATCCTCTCTATCACCTCTTGACTCTTGTTTTTCTGACTCTGAGTCAAAAAATGATTGACTAGGGTTTCTATATTGTGTGAACTCCCATTTTTCCTATTTCTAATCTTACTTAATATAATGAAACTATTTCTACCTAATCCTTATCCTTTCCTAAATATGAAAAATGTTACATCACCATAAGAATGAAAAATGAAAATATATCGTCACTAAATTGGACGTTAAATAAATATTTGCTGTGGATAAACAGAAAAGAAACAAGAATACACTGCCCTACTACGTTGGTGCGCTATTATAATATATGGTTAATTAACAAAGAAAAGAAAAAATTGCACTGCTCCACTTGGTTGAGCGCCATATAAATATGGTTAATTAACAAACAAGAACTAAGAATGCACTACCCCACGTTGGGCGCCATATAAATATGCTGTAGCATTGCAATAATGCAACTACAATTGTAACGTTGTAGCTTTAACGATACAAAATTGCATATCTGTTCAATGAATGCTGGGATTGCATTAATATTGTAAAAATATTCACCTATAAATTTATAAATCTAATCCCTATTAACATTCAATTTATTTTTGAGTTCTAACAGCGATTTTTCCTCTTTTCATCTGGTGTGTTTATCTTTTTATTGCTTCACAATATTTTTTTTAAACTTAAATTACTATATACACTTTTCATAATGACATTGCCTCTTAAAGGTTATGCACCTTTTCAATCTTTAACTTTGTACTTGGCATACCTTAAACTATATATTTGAAATTAAAAATTTATGTTCTTATTCTAAAGCTTAACTATTTAACGATTTTTCTAATTATTAAACTATGAAGATCACGGCAATATGTTCAAAATGAGATCCCTCATTTTGTAAACACACATTTATACGTCTTTTTAGAGAATTGAAAACATTTTGAATCATTTCTTCTGTTACACTGTTAACAGCATTTGTAATAGCATCTTGTAGTTCTGGTAAAGTATGTAGTGGAGTTCTAAAGACTAGCAAAGTTCTAGCAGACCATCTACTTCTGCTAATCGGTCGGTTATTATTAAAATATCTTTGGAGGAATTCAATTGTAGCCTGTGCAATGTGAGCGGTGGCACCATCCTGCTGAAAATAGCCAAATTGTCTTTCATTGTTGTCAAGTTGTCTAATAAATGATTCTAAAATAAGTGTTCTATATCGTTCTGCATTTATTGTATCATGGAAGAAAAACCTATTTTAATAGGATGCATGTCAGTGTCAATAAAAACATGTAGGTTTACGGACGACCAGTGTCGATAATTTTGAGTCCCATATGAACATTAAGTCAGAATTAATAAATTTTTGGTACATTAAAGAAAGTAATACTTTACCTGTCTGTCTGATAGTTATCTTAAGGATTTCTCAGGCCTCACGTCCAGCTGTTTTTGAATATCTTCTAGCACTTCTGCTGTTAGTAAAGTAGGTCTACCAGAAGAGTGCTTCTTAGATACACTGCCAGTTTCTCGAAAACGACTAATAAGATGGTTAATAAGCTTTACAAAAATATAATATTGGAATTACGTGTCTGGAAATCGAAAGTGAAATTGATGCCTATACGAATCAGTAGTATATTTTCACTCTGCATTTGGTAACATTTCTCCGATGCGAAAATAATCCTCCACAATAAATTTATCTTGTTTTTCCGCAAATGACATTGTTGATTTCAACGCAACTTTAAAATTAAGAGAAAATGATAATGATACTCGTATAAACACAAAAAAAGAAAATGGGTGTGCTTAAAACCACACGGCAGAAGTGAAAACTTCATCAAGGCGAGGTTAATAATACGAAATCCACATTACATTAGGGTCATCCTGCATCGAGGAATTCAGTTGCTGAGATTTAGTGTACTTCTTTTGACGATATTTCTTCACGCGCGCATTAGACAATTCCCTTTTTCGTTTTAATTTGTCATCGATTTGATTTTCTTTATCCATCCTGTGTAACAGAAAAGAATTAAATGCTTGTGTACGGACAACTTTAAAGGGTTCCTCGACGGAGAGATTTTCCGATACGCTTCTGGGTCGGTTCGGACGCATGTATATATATATATATAATATGTGTTTTTTCTTGGGTTAATTGGGTACCCAATTAACCCAAGAAAAACACATATTTTATTTAAAAAGAAGGGGTAAAGAAAAAAAGAACCACAAATTGTAACTGTACTATATATATATATATATATATATATATATATATATATATATATATAAAATATATTACAATTCTTTGCCAATTATACAAATGTATTGAAAAATTGAAAATCTTCTTGGTAGTAGTGGCATAAAATGAATTAAAAGTAATAACAATATGACAACTGGTTGACAACTGGGTGACAAATATAAAATGCAAATCAATGATTTACATTTTATATTTGTCATTGTTTTCTAATTGACAACCAGTTGTCATATTGTTATTACTTTTAATTCATTTTATGCCACTACTACCAAGAAGATTTTCAATTTTTCAATACATTTGTATAATTGGCAAAGAATTGTAATATATTTTATTAACTGCCTGGTTGAAATAAGGCATTACACAGTATTAGGTATTTTCACAGTTGTTTTACACTTGGACATTTTGGATTGACATTTTAAGGTAATACTATATTTTTTATTCACATATTAATGCTTTAACATACACTTTCTTTGTTATGCTGCACTGACGAAACCAAACTAGTAGAAACATATATGTCTGTAGCTACAAATACATCTTAACACATACATAGTTGCATCGTTAATTGTTTGTGTATTTCAGTCAAAATTGTACATGTTTAGGTGAACCTAGGCCATTTTGATAGGATTACATGAGTAATTATCGATTGTCCTATGCTTATTTGCTTTCATTTACATTTATACTTGACTATTTTACATTCTATATTGTTATATTATCAACAGTTCTACTCTTAATTTTTCTTTACATAGTTGCGTCGTTGTTATTTGTATATTTGGATTGACTGAACAGTTTGTGGTAGACCCCAAGCCTTTTAATGTGATTATAGAAATAATCTCGACTGTTCTATGCTTATTGAATACATTTTCATTTATACATTTTGATTTACATTTTATATTTGTCATTGTTTTCTAATTGACAACCAGTTGTCATATTGTTATTACTTTTAATTCATTTTATGCCACTACTACCAAGAAGATTTTCAATTTTTCAATACATATATATATATATATATATATATATATATAAATAGACGATATGAATACTCGCTTACGGATCCCGTGCTGGTCTGATGCTAACGTGCCGGCTTCTCACCCGTGCGGCTCTGGATCGAATCTGCTCGGGGACATGAATTTATTTATTCATTTAAATTTCAATTTAATTGACATTAAATACCTCTATATGATATATTTCTCTCGTCCCCTTCGTCGACTCGAGCCGACTTTACCCGAACGAGCGTTACATAGCCGAGCGTGACGGTTTCGTCTTGTTCAGTGCCCACAATCAACGCAACGCGCCCAAAGAAGTTTACACTTCAAAAAGTAACTCATGTAAATTCTGCCATCATTGTTCACGATAAAAATACACAATGCCTGTTTAATATTTGCTGTTTTTGAAGTGAAAACTTCTATGCGCGCGTTGATTGTTGGGCACTGAACGAGACTGAGCCGTCACGCTCGGCTATGTAACGCTCGTTCGGGTAAAGTCGGCTCGAGTCGAGTCGACTAAGGGAGCGAGAGAGATATAGTTTACGCGTCTCTGCTGGTCTCTGCTATACTCGCTCGCCAACCGTTTCACGCTCGGCTTTGTATTATAACGCTAACTAGCAGTATTTAATTTCAATTAAATTGAAATTTAGAATAAATACGCGAAATATTGTATTTTTATTTTATGAAAAATTCTTGTCCGCGTGCAGATGCGCCCGGGTGTGAGGCCGGTACGTTACCATTAGACCAGCGCGGGTACTCGTATGAGAATTATCATATCGTCTATTTGTATATATACATGCGTACATATGAATTTTTGAAGTGAAAACTTGATCAGACCGAGCGAAATGTACTAGAATAATGTATACATAATAATAATAAATATATATTTTTTAAATGTAATATAGAACAAAAATGGAAAATGGAAAATGGAAAATGGAAATGTAAATGAATATAGAACACGAAAAAGTTTTATTTCGTATTATTAACCTCGCCTTGATGAAGTTTTCACTTCTGCCGTGTGGTCTTAAGCACACCCATTTTTTGTCATAGCCATCTTGATTTTATTGATATCAATTGCTGTACAAAATAGTGGATAACTGCCGCAACTTTCATTTTTGGCCAATAATGTATGAAAGCTTTCTTTTTTAAAATAATTCCTTCTTTCGATATATGCAAAAATATACTGGGTGTTCCATTTAAAAAAAAGTAGCTTTTGTAAATAGCGCGAAAATTAGAAGTTCAACTGTATTTTCAGTTCTACCATCATTATTCACGATAAAAATACCACTACTTTGCTAATTTAACCGACATTGTAACTTCATTAGTAACAAAGTTATCAATAGTGCCGACTTAATTTATAACACCCTGTATATATAATTTTCATATTTTATCTAGTTTTTAATAAAGTTTAACTTTTATTTACTCTGAGTTTAAGATAAAAGATGATGTAAAACATTAAACATTCAAAAAAGACGTTCCGTTATAACAAAGGACAAAAAGTTTAGATTGTTTGGTGTCAAGTCTCGCAGCACTGTAGTACGTACTTAAGGGTTAAATCTATTCCATTGTTGATACATAGAAATACTTTCATTAGTGGTTAATAATTCTTTTGTCTCTGTGCTTGTCATTTCTATGTCAATTAGCATACACGTACCAAAATATAGAATAACCAAGGAATGTTCGAGTTTAGCATTTTATACGACCACTTAATTAGAACCACACATCTATAGACGTGCCGTAGCGAAACAAAAAAGAATAACCACGGAGGAGACAACCACAGAAGACAGAAAAGACCAATATAACAACACCGAAGAGGAAAAAGAAAAAGGAAGAGATAATTTAAGGACCAATAAAGTGTGCTGAGTTATCGGCTGCCCGAAGAACACGGCCAGTACACCTTTAATTAGTCGTAACAGTCCAAGAACTTGACGTTTATGAAGTGGAACTCCGACGACCGACCCAATATCACGAACTCACTCCGGTTAATTAATGACGTGTAAATTAAAAGGCCTCCTGGCGGCCGGACCATTTCGGCCAACGGCGGACATATTTCTCGGAGGATATGTAAATTAGTGGAGTTGTCGTCTTTCGACTTGTCGGGAGTGAGTCAGAGATATCTCTGGCACTGTGGCACTCTCTTACGGGGGACTCTGAGGAGTCCTCGATCAAAATCAAAGTCGGGTGTCCGAATACAGCAGAAATAAAGAAAAAAAGCGTCCGAATTCGTTTTAATCAAATCTGACGTCGAATTAATAAAACCTGTGTCAGTGAGGCCTGCTCGTTTTTGAATGATTTATGTCGGAGATGATACGGGAACAGGTTGAAAATTTGTTTTTCATTTATAAAGTAGATGTATCCAATATGTTATTTTGGGCGAGTAATCAGACGTTTCCTGGAAATTTGTTCTAGTTAGTGAAACAGACTTTTGCCAAGGATCATTAATCCGAAGATATTTGTATTTTGTTTATACGTGGTGCATTAATTTGCTGTGTGCTTAAGGTTTAGACGATACTAGTATTTTTCCAAAGTAATTGCATAAACTCAAAATACGCACCTCGTATAAGACAGTAGTATTTTAGAATTTGTAGAGCGAGGACGTATTTCTATCGGCTCTGCAAAAGTGCAGTGTCGCAAAGTAAAATATTGTACGTTGTTAAACATGAAATTGTGATGATGAAACTATTAATAAATTTCATCGATGGACAAAATTAATGATTAATCATTAAATGAAATTTTAAAGTCTATTTCTATTGCCGGAAACAAAACAGGAAAAAGGACTTTATACAGGGAAACTGTAAAAAATAATAATGATAACATTATTATAAAGCCAAAAAATGAAACACAGAAAAGCCAGGAAACGAACACAGAATTGAGAAATAAAATTGACCCTTCTAAAATGTCTGTAAGTGTAGAGACAATAAAAGATATAAGAAAAGGTGGTATTTTGGTTAGTTGCGGTGATACTACTTCCAAAGAAAAATTGAAAAATCATATGAAAAAAGAATTGGGAAATAAATATGATGTGTTAGATCCTAAGCTTAAAGATCCACAGATTATTATAGTAGGAGTGGAAAAAGAATATATTGATATGCAACCAGAGGATATTATGTGCACAGTTGTTAATCAGAACGACTTAAAAATACTAGGAAGTGATATAAAGGAAAAAGTAAAAATAAATAGGAAGTATCTCAGCAAACGGAAAACGAACTATGGTAACATAATAATTGATGTAAAATTGGATATATTTAGCGAAATGCTACAGAAGGAAAAAATTAATGTTGGATGGAAGAAATGCGATATATATGAATACGTAATTACAATAAGGTGTTATAATTGTGCACGTTATAATCATTTTGCGAGGGATTGCACAGTAACTAAAGCATGCGGTAGGTGTGCAGGTGAACACTGTACAATTGATTGTGTTAATGGTGTTGGTGAGGACGAGAAGTGTATAAATTGTATGAGGATGGTAGTAAAATTAAAAATTGATTTGGATGTTAACCATAGTACATTTGGCAGAAACTGTCCTAGTTATCAACGATTTCTAGAAACACAAAAGTCTAAAATTAAGTATATTTAGTGCAAGACTCATAATTATGTATTAATAGACAAATGCTGACATTGTGTAATATATGTAATGTAAGTATATTAGTCCATAAGTCCGCTTAGTGTTATTTTCTTTATTAGGTTAAATTGTTTCATGTAAACAACAAAGTATTGTTATGTCAGAAAATGTAAAATAATAGCAATTGCTAAATAAACGTATTATTATTATTATTATTATTATTATTATTATTATTATTATTATTATTATTATATATATCCATACTGTTAAATAAATCATGAAACAAATATATACGGTGTTTCTCAAAATCAGCTGTTCAGAACATTGTTCCTGACGTAACCCTAGCCAAAAGTAGATACTACAATAAAGTAGAGTACTGATGGATGATCTCCAAACCTAATGGCTACATTATTCTACACAAAAAGAAGGCAGAACCTAGCCTCTTTATCATGGCGACTGAAGACACAGCAAAGGGACCACACCAAGACTACAGGTAACAACGGTCTATATTAGAAAATTGACCGCGCGTACAGCAATTGTCGAACTTCTAGGCATGAAGACATGATAAAGAAATTTTGTCTCAACTGGCAATTTAAAGTGAGTATTCCAGTGACGCGTACTTTGTACTAACAATTGCAATTGTAACGAATTGTTACAATATTCGAAACCAGGCTTAACTTAAGCTCATAAAGCGAAACTCAAATACGATTCCTCTGTTGTTGCTGGTCTGTACTGAAGATGTGGGTGTCTATAGGCGCCCCATGCTTTAGCGTGAAAGCATAAAAATAGGAAATAGTTGACAAAAATTAGTGGCACAACATAATTAGAACGAAAGGTTAATGCTGTAAGAGTTTTGACGAACTTGGTGATTAACGAATACCGTACTACAAATGAAACATAAAATGTACATTATTTATACTTACATCTAGGAGCTACAATCTAGCAAAAGCTGTAATTACATATCAATTAGGAAAACCAGCAAATAAAATACAAGAAAAGGGCTACACAAATATTGAAAATAAATTATAAATTCTAAGTATAGCAAGGGATTTATATAACATCTGTAAGACTTGGTCGGTTAAAGCGAAGAACAGTTATTACAATTCCCTCCTTTCGAATTAGTGTAACAAAAGTGCTGGAGCTTGGAAGAACGTCAATTTGGTGACAAAGGGCTCCTCCGGCAGGAACTTTCGAGTCGTACATGAGAGTTGGAGCCTATCGCTGATCCAGCTTTGCTTACTGACTTATTTAATGGCCATTTTCAAAAATCAGGCCGTTGTGTAAATGATGATCCTGATATCACGAACGCTGTGAATATTAAACTGAATCCTAAAGCACTTTTTTGGCACCTACTGTCATTGAAGAGATTAGAAAAGTTAAAAATCGTCAGGTATTAATGACACACCATATTTCATTCGGAAATGTGTCGGAGATTTTAAATCTGCAGTTTTAACAGACGCAACAAATGAATAAACAATGGCAGAGGTCTAGACCGTTAAAAAATTGCAAAAAACAATACCTTGTCTAAAAGAAGGGGAAATGTGGAGCTTTGTGTGATAATAGACTTATATCGTTATTAACAGTCTTTAGCTCTTAAACTCTAGATTTGGCTTTATTTCGGGTAAGTCCACCAAGAATGCAATTTATAACATCTTAAATTACATTTATAATAATCTAGATAATAACAATGTGATGACTGGAATATGTTTTGACTTAACTATAGCTTTCGACGTCGTATGCTACGACATTATTTTTGACAAAATTGAATATAACGATGTTCGTGTGTGACGAGATGTATTTAAGTTGTATCTGTCTCGAACGACTCATGTTACTTCGGAATCACGGCTCATATGGGAGAGGATTATATTTCAGGGTGTGCAGAGATAAACAATGGTGTGTTAATTCTTTGTCCTCCTTGACGGATTGTATTACATCACAGTATGCTGATATTACATGTATGATATCAATTCTGCCAGTCCTGGGAAAGGCATTGCGCTGAACTGACCAAGAAACTTCTTGCACCGTTGTATGCCATCAGCATCTTAAGTGGGAGCACTACAATGCGTTCAATGATTTTTTTTATTACGTCTACGTAGAATCGAGACTTTCTGGCCTCTATTTTTATACTCAACAAACGAATATGGCTTGTCATATAATAATAATAATAATAATATTTATTCGTTTATTTGAGGATACAAATGGTATAGAACAAGTGAGCACAAATGTAAATATAGTTAAAATGACTAATGATCCAATTGTAGTTAGGTTGAAATTTTTTAAATGGGTATACAGACAGGTCAAACTACGGTTTTTTGACCTGTCTGTATACCCACTTAAAAAATTTCAATCTAACTATCTGGTACTGGGGCAGGAATTCCTCAGGGCAATGTTGGCACTGAGGGAAATACATTTGGAAACCAAAAAAGTGTTGTCAGGAATGGTATAGAAATTGCTCAAATGAGTACCTACATACATTGACTGATCAAAATATTGTAAAACTACTCAGAATATTGACATTACTAGGCAAAATCATAGCAAAAAAAGTATTAGCCTACCGTGTAAGAAAAAAATTGAAGAACTACTGCATATGAACAGTGTTCCCGTAAAAACTTTTTGTTACGAACAAAGCACTTTGCACTGTAAATGAAATTTTATTAGTTCTGAATGTCTTTTTTTCTATAATAAAATAATCTTGCATTATTAACTACATAAATTGTCTTTGTAATATGTGATCAAATATAATAAATGCCCTATCAAATCGAAATTAGATATATCTGAAATACAATATGAGAATATTTATTTATGTCACGCCGAGGCGGTAAAACGAAAGCGATAGACACAAACAAGCAAAGCCACCAGCTCAAACATTAAAAGCACTAAAACAGATTTCACGACGGTTCTTGGATGTCACAGCTGTCATCGGACTTCGCCTCTGGAAGACATTAATACACGCCCACAGGGTCGTGTTAAGCCTCGTGTTTTTGTAATACTGCCCATTTATTTCAGATTTATGGCATTCACCCATTTACTCGCTACTAATTTCGTTTGCCCCTTCTCTCCGGTAGTGGAAGAGAGAGCATCTTTCTTTGTCTGCTGGCTCTAGGAGCAGTCGACGAAGACGATGTCGGGAACACACAGAAAACGTAAATCCTTATCTTAAAGGAAAATTTATGAAGGACGGCAATTCACGATGGTGTATGGTGTGATGATGTTTGTTAAATTTCCTGTGGTTCCCCATCTTGCCCTCCGTTATAGTCTTGATGATAATTTTCACCATGGTAATGTACGAGGCGTATCTTTTAAGTAAGTAAGGTTTCGATATAAAAGAAACAAGAACACTTTTTTTAAGAGCATTATTTTTATGTGAAACGAATTTTTCTACATAAGTTCCACATATTGTATAGTATAATTAGCAATAATTAATAAATATAATATATATATGCTGCATGACATGGAAAGTGCAACACCAAGAATGGGTGCGAATTTTTTGACCAAACTTGGTAGAAACGTATAACTAGTCAAAAGCAATAATTGATTAAAATTTTGTTGCGATAGATCAAGTGGTCATGACACATCTGACACTTCATTCAGTTTTCGCTGACATTAATGTGTGGTGTATTAATTGTTTGTTTGAAATTAATTTCAACGGTTTTGTCTTATTATACCTTTGTTTAACGTGTTTAAAGAGTTTTATTATGCCTAGAGTGCGGCAACGTGGAAATTATCGCCAATTAAGCGAATTCGACAGAGGTCGCATTGTTGGTTTGCGAGAAGGTGGTTTTTCATACAGGGAAATTGCAAATCGCCTTAACCGGAACCAATCCACCATTATGCGCTGTTATCAATCATGGACTAGGGAAGGTCAGGAAAGACGCCAAAGAGGAACCGGAGGCCGAAGAAGAACTAATGAGATACAGGACCGCCGCCTTCGCTTAATGGCACTAAGAGACAGGTTTTCCAGTACCAGATCAATTGCTGACGTGTGGTTAGGTAATATTGGTCGTCCTGTAACCCTTCGAACCGTTTATCGTCGAATTAGGGGTTTCGGCTTACAATCTTATCGTCCACATCTTGTGTTACCACTTACGGCTCAACACCGACAGCAACGTTTGGAGTGGTGTAGATTGCGACTGCACTGGAACGTGGAGTGGCACAGGGTGGTATTCAGTGATGAATCTCGATTTTGTCTAGGGATGCATGATGGCCGTATGAGGGTCAGACGAAGACGTGGGGAACGTCGTGATATTCAGTTTTCCGTTGAAAGGCATGTGCATCGAGCAGTGGGTGTTATGGTATGGGGTGCTATAGCATATGGGAGTAGGTCTCAATTGGTGTTCATCCAAACCACCATGAACGCCCAGCGTTACATTGATGAGGTGGTAGAACCCCATATTCTACCATATCTTCAAACGCTCGAAGACCCACTTTTCCAGCAGGATAATGCCCCTCCCCACGTAGCGAGAATTTCTATAAATCGCTTGGAAGAGGCTCATGTCAATATCTTGCCATGGCCACCCAAATCCCCCGACCTCTCGCCAATAGAACATGTGTGGGACATTATGGGACGAAAACTTATGAATTTAGCCAATCCCCCACAGACACTAATAGCTCTCCGGCATGAATTACAGGTTGCTTGGGACACCATACCCCAAGAGGATATCGACCACCTAGTCGAATCAATGCCACGAAGAGTGAGGGAGTGTGACACTAATATGGGCGGTTCAACACATTATTAATAAAAATTATGTTAAATTGTGTTAGTCTTTTGTTTTTTTTCTTTGAAATTTTAATCAATTATTGCCTTTGACTAGTTATACGTTTCTACCAAGTTTGGTCAAAAAATCCGCACCCCTTCTTGGTGTTGCAGTTTCCATGTCATACAGTATATATATAATAAAGACTGTCTGAACTTGTATGTTTCCTAATGACTATTGTATTTGTGAATTACATTATGTTACACTATTATCACATTTTCTCATTTTATTGTAATTAATTTCAGCAATTAAACATTTTTATTACGTAGTTTAATATTCAATTGTATCTGTTATTGCATAATACCATTTTTAAAAAATGAATTGTTCCTAGGTAAGCTAATTTTTTATTTTGAAAAAAGCTAAACGACACCAGAATCTTAAAAATACACATATTTGACTATCGCGTCATGGGGTACTAGGCTGTGTAAGTATTTAATTCAAATTTCCGCGCCCTTTCTAATTTAGAGCATCAGCGCACTCTACTTTCACATGGTGGCCATGTTTAGAATTAAAAAGTTCTCGCTTGGCAGGCTCCTGTGACTTCGGGAGGAGTGAGGTGATGCAGAACCCGCTAAATATATATACTTTTCTAAATTCAATCCTTATAGAAATCTATTGTCTGTTTTGCTAACGACGTTTTGACGTCGTCATCATTGTCGTAGCGCAGACAGCCAAGGGCTTCCTTACGTGCAAAAATATAGTAGTAGATATTCTGGGTGATAATAGGGGATTAACATCATAAACAACAAATTCTGACAAAAAGAATAGGACTAGGAAGACAACCAGATGCACGAGAAAATGTAAATGAAAGACTTGTAGAATTCTTTATACTTTCAGTGACGATACTGCTTTACAATTAGAAAAACAATAGTCACTGGGAAATAGTGAGACTGGACCAAGTGTTGACAAAATAATCAAGATAATACAAATTTTTAAAAACAATAGAAGGGCAGATACAAACCGAGGGTATCAAATACAGAGGAGGAGAATTTTATGAAGAGGTACCGTCAGTACAGGTTACTTGATCACAATTTTTGAATCCTGGTGGATGCACTTGCTTCGGAGGCGACAATAGCTTGGTTTGCACAGTTATGTTTACAAACTATTCAAAATTACAGCATTTTACAACAACAAAAAACTTACTACATATAAGTAAGTTTATCGGAGCAGTTTTGTTAACTTATTTGTAATTACTGTAAAGTTTACTTTTACCATTTGATAAACTGATGGAAATACAGGGTTCACAAAAAAGTATGCAGAGAAGATACGGTAATACCTTGGTCACCAAACTCTATAAATTATGCTGCACCTAGTGGGTTATCACATAAATAATTTGGGCAAGTAAAATGTGAAAATGTAGTACCATCTAAAGGATTCGACAATGAAGTGACACGATTATAAAAGGGGCTACAAGTGATGAACATATTTTTCGCGTGTGTTTAAGTAACACCTTAAATTTTCAAGTAATTCGTATTGACAATCTACGAATTGGTTCTTGAAATACGGAAAAATGTAGGGTTTTGCACAAACACGTTTAAAAACAGGAAGCAACAAATATCTGTGGAAAATAATGATGCGGCGGAAAGCAGATTAGTGTTTGATCAGATTACGCTAAATTCAGGCTGCAGGATATAAATATAGATTGGAAACTTGTTTTAGGCCGTACATTCTTAGGCTTCAAACAACAGTATAATAGCATACTCAAGAACAAATTATGTATAGCCTCCAGTGACTTTAAAATAACAGAAAATGCAAAGGACAGGATAGAAAACGATAACTACAGTTTTTCATGTCACCAACAGTGTGATACAGGGCGATCCACTGGAAGCAGTTTTATTTAGTCTGGTCATAGAATACTCAGTACGTAAAGCAAATATGAATGTGGAGGGAACAACCTACCAATATCGTCTTCAGTTTATGGCTTTCGCATGTGATGCAAGTGTTTTAACAAGACCTGGAAAGACTTCCCAAGTGCAGAAAATATGGGATTGCGCGTCAACCAATCGAAAAGTAAATTATGACGTAGAACGAAGAAATATATAAGTAAGGTACCTCAATAGTAATTAAAATAAATGAAACTAGAACTTATAAATTTGAAAAAGGTGAAACATTTCTCGCTCAGCATTTTCTTAACCTAATTAATTCTGATACTTCTTGAAATTTGAAAAAACTCAATCCATGATAATACCTATTTAAGAAATGAAATTCACAAATGGCGGGATTTTCAATAGTCTGAAGCATTGTAAACACTCATAGAAAAACGTCAATGCAAGCAAATGTTTTCATAATGGCCTTTGTGGCTAACCAATAAAAAAAAGTTGTCAGCGCGCATGCGCGGCAATGAGATGCGTATTTACTTAAAAAGCAAGCCTCGTAGATTATTTTGCATTTAAAAAAATCAAAAAAAAAGAATGGAAAGAGGAAAAACTAAATACACAAATTAACCTATGTCAGTCGTTCATCACTGTTACTAAATCAACGACTAGATCATCAATTCCTAATGGGTGTTCCATGTTAACTGCGTAATTTAAAAAGACAAACAAGCAGCACTCAAACGAAAACGTTAACATAGTAGATGCCGGTGTATTTCTTGTGGTCGACTTATCTGACGGTGTTGACGCAACTGTTGTTTTGACATATTAAGGCGCGATTATTTATCGAGAGTAAATGTTTT
Organism: Amphimallon solstitiale; assembly: GCA_963170755.1. Lineage (NCBI taxonomy): Eukaryota > Metazoa > Arthropoda > Insecta > Coleoptera > Scarabaeidae > Amphimallon > Amphimallon solstitiale. Next base: position 33,896,334 of record OY720681.1, on the reverse strand, counting down.
GGCCGCCGGTGTGTCACCGGTTATAATTCAAAATGATTTTTTTCTGAAAACGTAATTTGTATCCGTTTTCATTAGTTATTTATCTCGATTTGCGACGGATGTGGCATATATAAAGTGTGTTTAGTTTTCGTAATTTATAAGTAATTTGGGAAAGGACTTGCTGCTGCCAAAATCGTAAAAATTGTCGCCGTTAAATTTTACTTTTATTTATTTTACGGAATGTTGAAATATCATTGCTTGCATGGTGGTCGTAAACGTAAATTATTAGAAATCGTTAAACTGCTAAATTTTTGCAATTAATTCCAGTTGAAAGTAATTAAACTGACAATACAATATCACTTATATTTCCACTTTATTGAGAACATATCATGAAGATCGTTTCGACACACAGTGTCTTCTTCAGATAAGGTTGTATTACAAACTAAACTAAACTGTATTACAATATGCAAAATGCAAATGAAATACCGTCATTAAGAAATAATTAGAGAATAATTTAATAATGGGTAATTTAGAAGTATGTATTTAAAAATACCAGGTAATATGAGGTCACAACGGAAAAAACGGCTTTAGTTGTAGAACAAATTTAATAGTAATAATAGTGGGGAATTCCGCAGTTTTAACTTTCCGAAAAGCTGATGCTATTTATCGTCAGCTATATTACCAATTATCTGGGCAACCGGTTCATTTGATAGAGACATAAACTGCAATTGTTTGACAAAATTATATCCCAACATGGTTTCTACAATCTTAATAATAATATCTAAGAATAATATTTATTCGTGTAAGTTAACTCTATAGATACATCAGACAATATGCGTACAGATATTTAAATGAAAAATTCATGTAATTATTATTAAAGACCGGACTAAAAGTCACAAAAAAAAACAGAAAAATACGTTTAAAAAGACCTTCCTGTTTTTTTTTGTGCCTTTTAGTCCGGTCTTTAATTATTATATAAAAAAAAACAATATAAATATGTATATGGTAAAAAAAATCTAGTGTAAAAAAGACAACAAACTGAAAAGAAAAAAAGACATCAAACCTATTCAGAAATATCATCATATTATTCGGTATAGAAACTGTGATCTATTAAATATTCCCTGAGCACTGCTTTAAATTTGTGCGTCGGTTGAGCTTCAATCTGGGACGGTAACATATTGAGTCTTGGACCCCAAAAATCGATATCTTTTTGAGTGTTGCCTATTCGATAATAGGGGATCGAAAGGTGTGTAAGGTCGATCTGGTGGGGTAGTCGTGATTCTCACCATGGATTGCAAAACCTGCCTTATTTTGGTGAACATAGGTAAGCGGAGAAAATATATAAACACACCTTTAGTTTCTTAAAATGTTATCTACAGCTGTCTTCTTCTCAAATTGCCTTATTTTTAGTCCAAACACTCTCGAAAACCCACAAAACTGTCTCCAAAAAAGTATGATGTATGAGCAATAGAATGGAAACATGAGCACTACGTCCACCTAGGCGCTTCATGTTTTGATACACGGTTGAAACGCCTGATAGCGTATATTTCCCCCGTCAACTTCCACACATTTGCTTCACATGATCTTAATCGACTCTGGCAAAATGAGTGAGTTTGTTTACATCTAGTTATTTTATATAAAACTTTATAAGATGCAAGTAAACTTTTTTCATTCACAAAATTTTTTGAAAAACGATTTTTTGCTTTTTACATGATTTTAATTTTAATTCAAAGAATTTTCATGGTATCTTGATTTAACCCCAATGAAGCTTTTCTAAATGTCGTTCAAGTTGACTGGGTTTTTTGCTGTCTGTTGCCAGTATTTTTGAGCAAACAAGGACCTCCCTTCTGCTTTTACTTCACTGCTGGTAAACGCAAAATCCAAGTAGACCCCACTTAAAAATTAATGCATGCTGCTGTATTAAGCTAGACTACCGAAAATTACAGTCAATACATAACTTACAAAAAACATACATAATCAAAAATCGACTGACCTCAGACTCACTAGAGTTGATCGAGGTGTAGGTAGTATTTATATACTGAATATACGCTTGCGTCGCGGTTGTTCCAGAATGTTCGAGAAAATCGGAACTTCTCGGAAAAATTTCAGCTGTGGTGGACATAACTCAGAGAGCGATAGAGACACTGACTCTAATTTTATCAATGTAGCGGATTGATGTAGCCAAACATCAATAAATTTAGCTCTCGCTCGGTAATTTTTAAGGTTTGTAATTAAGGGCGTAGTGTGGCTTTAGCGTCAATACACATTCAAATAAAAATTAATATCACAGTGACTACTAAAATAAAAAAAAATATTGTATGGGGGAGTGGAGCTATAGGACTGACAATTAAAAATTGGATTGAAATATTGAAAGGTTAAGAAACGCTGCTAAAAACCCTTCAACTGCAGTTCATTCGAAATGAAATAATTCAGTTCTCAAATAGTGTGCATAACCTCGAGATATAACCAGACGTTTAGAATTATTTCATTTACAAACGGAGAGAAAGAAAAAAGAATGGAAACCCACGAAGGCTAAAACTCTATTAATTCTGTAGATAAAGATAGATTGTTATTCACTTACATATACGTGCGTTCTATGCATGAAAAAAAAACTCCGCGTGTTACAATGAATGGACCATTAAAAGCAATCACTATTTAAACAGCCGCTAATCAATTTGCTGTCCACGACGTGTCAAAGCAAATAGGTTACAGCTGACTGCTAATTGGCACATATCGATTATGTTTAAGTGATTTGTGTGAAAAGACAAAGACGTGTAAAACTGCCTAGCTACCGTCTACACAATATACATCTACTAATATGCACAAGTATGCCTGCAGTATATTACATCTACAAATCTACATAATTTCCCATTGGGCAAGTTGTACAAGTCACATATAGGCATATTTATATGAGAGGGCTGTGCTCTATTTAACAACTAAATGTGCTATAATAACTTTCAAGTCGTTAATTAGATTTATCTATATATCTGTTCGAAATCGGTATTGTTGGCGTTTCTAGAAATGTTAATTGCACATATAGATATAAGTAACTGATACGCGTTGAACTTAATCTGGTGAAGGCGTGTGATAACAGATGCTTTTTTGCGTTGTCTGTTTCTCAATAATGCCACTTCATTATTGTGTTCTAGAAGAGAATAATTGTTCTATAGGCTTCGTTGATGATATATCTAACATGATGTGTCTTTTTATATAGACTTTAAAGAAAATAATTACATAGTTTTCTCATACATTTGATTACATTCCAGTGTATTTAGTTTGTACACTTGTTTTTTTCATAATTAAATATTATGCACTTAGTTATTAAATTATGATTGTTAACAGAATATATTTATATTACAAAATCTTGCATTTTGAAGAAATATTTGAGCTGTCCCGGTATATACATTAAAATAGTACTAGTGCGAGCTTTTAAGGCCCACTTTTTAACTTTTAAAGTCGCCGGGACTGACTGACTGATATCCCCTCAAGTTTGAGCTTTTATTAACAATTTTGCAATCAAAAAATAAATTAAAATCTCAACTTCCGTCAAGACAGGGAGATGCACATAGTTTAGGATACCAATCTCTAAACATAATTTCCCTAAATATGACTTATAATACAATATTAAGGTTAGATATTTATACGTAAAATAAAACGTGGTTACTTAAACTACAATTTTGAATTATAAAAATAAAATGATCTATACAATCAAATACAGTAAGTAAGAATAATTACTACTAATAGTTATGTATAACATCAAGTAATGTATGTACGTAAAAATTAATGAATTATTACCAGTATGAATTTAAATTGTACAGCTGACTGTTACTTCTTCTTTTCTTATTATAAGGCATTTTAAATCTTAATCGTCTCCTTCTAATTTTTAGAGAGAAAGTCGGAAAGAAATCACAAATAACAATAATGAATCTAGAATGAACTAAAGAGACATTTATGGTGACAAAATTTATTGTGTTTGATTTTGTAGCGGTATCTAAACAGTCCAGCGTATCAGAAGATACATATAATTGAAGACCTTGGGGGAACAAGGGGATATTCCACAACATGTTAGAAATCTATTTCAATTCATTTTTCATTTTTCATACAGACATATGCTTGTAAAAAATTTGTGCAGCTATTATTTCATTTACCTTTTTGTGTAAAAACACGATTTCGGCATTTGAATGAATATTTAAAACTCAAATATCTCAGAAGTAGTATTTGTGGCATATTCCCTTGTTCCCCCAAGGTCTTCAATTGTATACTGCAAAATATAAATTGTTTGTAAATATAGAAACATATTAAAATACATTAAATGAATATAAAATAAATTACAGATGTGAACTAACGTAATGAACAGTTAAAAAGGAAGTAAAACAACACAAATTCTTTCCACAAGACCCTCACACAAGAAAGTTACTATTCTTCTAGGCCAGCAGTAGATCTAATAAGATATGTATGCGAGCAGGAACGAAATGGGTAACCCTTATAATAGTTCCGTCCAACAACATCACTAGCAAACTGCCCTAAATACTGCGACTTTGGACCCCTGCCACAATTCTAGTGGCAGAAAATATGTGTAAAGCCATCAGTTGACAGGCCTGAAAGTTTGTTCATCAATTGACCACTTCATAGAGGTCATCCTGAACATCTAGTCTAGGAATCAGAATATACACTTACAATAATATTGCTATTAGTGCTATCAATACATATAAGGTAATATAAATGATGTACAACAATATGCAGTTATTCATTTCTAACTAGATTATATAAAATAAAATAACAAATAATTACAAAGTAATGATAATATTCACTGTAACTTTATGCAATTAGGTCATATATGCAACCCCTTACGCACCTCGAACAAGCAACAACAACAATTGTGATTGATTCATAGAGCCATAAGCAGCATATTGCTGTGAATTAAGCAAAAATAGAAATTATATCCTGGGTGTTCAACAATCACAACAAATATATTTCATCACATGTGGATAATGTAATAGAAATCAACGTTCATTTGTTTAATAAACTTAAAGCTTACTAAAAACATATTTGCACATACATTATATTTTTGATTAACATCGTTAAGTTCATAGCAATATGTATATGTTTATATAATTTTAGACATATTTTATTTCTTTAATTTTCAATAATTTAGTCTAGACTTTATGGGGCTTAACCATTTTATTACTTATTTTAATGCTTCACCAGTATTCCATTACACAAACTCAGGACAATAATTTATTCAAAACCTTCCATGTGACTAGCACTATTATTTTTCCCATTCGCACAGCACAGTTCACCTCTTCATCATTCAAAGTCCTTTTGTGTTCTAATCCCCGTATCTTTGACGTCGTGCCATTGTTCTCCAACACTACAATAAATCAAACCGTACATTATATGGCAAATATTGGCGTATACACATAATAAAAATAATGATTAGTCTCTCGCCGTGTCAGCCCATTTATATGCGTGCGTATTATCGACACGTTATATTGTATTATGTTCGGACCGGTCCTGTGCCTTTGAAAAATAGTAGCTTTTTTATAATGGGCGCACAACAGTTTTACTACCCGGTGAGGACCATGTCTTGCTGTATATGGTTGTGCAGAGTGCCTGCAATAGAGGATTGCGGCCTTTGTACGCTCGAACCTTTTTTCACGAAAGAATGAAAAGTGCGCCTGACGGGTATTAATGAGTTTGATTGTGCCGTAACATGTAACTGACAGTTATTAACTTATTACGTTCCATAAATCACATGGTTGAAGTACTAATTATACGATTGTTGTCGCTTGCGGACGGTTGCTTCGTTATTATTGTTGCTATTTGTTCTTCTCCTTCATAGAAGACGTTGATTTAAGTTATTGTGAACAAATGATGATGTCATTATTATTGTTAATTATTAATTTATTGTTCAATTTATTTACGTTACGTTATGGTGTTTTAAATATTGTGTTAATATCAGTATACAGGCTGTTATAGCTTGTTGAATAGTTAACTTTGTTATTAGTTTAGCTAAAATATACGTAAAATTAAAAAATAGGTTTTTCGCTGAGATAAAAGCTGTTCTTATAAAATCCTTCTAGCATTCACGTTTTAGGACTTTTGTATTTTTTAGAAATTCGTCTAAACTTTGTACTTGGCCAGATATTAGTGAATTTTGATTATCAGATCTCAAGAGGAAGATAATCGTAAATATAAAGTTTGGTATTGACAGCTGTAGCCGTTTGGCCGCTATTGTAACCAGAGAGAGAGAGAGAGGGAGAGAGAGTGCGAGAGAAACAGAGAGAGAGAGCGAGAGAGAGAGATGTTTGCAAAAACCACTTTTTCGGTATCAGGAGACTTAAAACTTGAACGTCAGCAAAAATATCGAGATCGAAAACTTTCGTCATCACAATACTTCTTTATATAAAGAAAGTAAAAATCTAATATGTTAGTCAGTTGATATAATATTTCTGATAAATAAACGTATACAAAACGGAACTATAATTTTTATTAATCACACCCATTTCCTACTGATTATGGTTGGCCAGCTTAAGCTACTTAATTTGCGACTCCTTGAAGGCTTTTTATAATTGCATTTTTTAATAATGTAAAAGCATAATGCGAAAGTATGATACATTGTTAATTATCAGCATATTTTCGTCTTTTTGGTTTTTTTTTGTTTTTCTTATAGTGCGTGGCCTTTGTGGGTACGTTTTGCTAAATGCTCTACTTTTTGTTAAAATTTTTGATCTAAGTTTTTAATTGAAAGTGTATTTATTTTAAAATAATGTTATCTTAATCAGACAACTAAAAAGGAATAATAAAACAGTTTTTTAACAAGTTTTTAATAGTCCCTTCAAGGTAAATAAAAAGATCATTATGTATATAAACCAATTGAGGAGCTTCTGCCAAAAACAAAAAGTCAAGTTTCTCCATTTTAAGATAATTAACAGAAGCTTTACAGCTTCCTGGTTTTTGGCTCAAGCTTGGGATTACATATTAGAAAATTATTTATTGAATATTATATAGCAGAAAGATAAGCACTGGTAAGCAGTAAACTGTTAATTCTCAAGTTTTATAAAATATTGGTTGTTTTTGGAAGAAACTGCTTTTTTGACAAGTATAGATAAATCGGTGGACGAGTTCTTTATTTAAATAAATGACGTTTATGACACTATAATACAAAAATCAGATTTCCTTTAGTCTACTATTGTTATTTTCACTTTCTCTGTCTCTAAATTCTCCTATTGGATCGACTTGTGCTTGCAGGTTTAAATAATGATGTATTTCTCCTGTCTTTGAACGCAGTTTGTAAGTTTTCTCAAGTAAGCTAATTTATTCGGTTTTACTGACATTTAATAATAATAATAATAATAATAATAATAATAATAATAATCTTTATTTCCCAACAGGCAAAGCCCAAAACAGGGTTACAAACTATATTACAGGTGTATACATAATATAAAAAAAGAAAGAAAAACAGCAAGTAACAACAAATTCCATGATGATCCACTATCCACAGTCACAGTATTCACGCAAATAGGTCAACATTTTTGTTCGCCAAGCGACAAAGTGTGTAAGTTGGAGCTCGTCTCATGATGTTGGTTCGCGCAAAAGATGTTGCAAAAGTGCAATTATGTCTGGAGTTAAGCCGCGGTATCAGAAATGACATTCGGGTCAAGATATCAGGGCAGTCAATGTTGCCATTCAACAGTCTAAACAAAAATCTCTCACATGTAGCGTATGTCCTCTCACTCAAGGATGCCATACCATGACTCTGCAACAGATCACCCATCGCCACGCCCCTCTCCGGATAAACACCATCTGCCCGATACGTGAGAAACTTCAAGAATAGACGGTGAACACGGTTCAATGCCAAACAATCACTTGCATAAATAGGAAACCATATTAAGGAGGCATATTATAGCTTACTCAATACATAGGCAGAGTATAGAGATTTCAACAATGCTGAATCAGTGAAATACCTAGACACAAGCATAATAAAACCCAACGATCTGAACGCTGATGTACAAATGTTCTCTATGTGAGATTTGAAGCTCAAGCTGGAATCGAAGGTAACTCCAACATCTTTACATTCAGTTTTACTCATTAACTTGTTGTCACCAATGAAGTAAGAAGAATTGTACGAAGTTGAAGACCGTGTGAATGTTACTGCACAACTTTTATCCACATTCAATTTGAGTCCAGAACGTTCACACCATGAAGACAATACACTTAAATTTCTCTGAAAGTTAGACACATCAGCAGGACCATTTATTACAGAATAAATTTTAATATCATCTGCATATCCAAGAACAGGGCAATCGATCTGTAGGAGAAGATCATTCATATACAATATGAACAACAGGGGACCCAAATTTGAACCCTGGGGAACACCAGAAGTAACTACAAACTCAGTGGACGAAAAACCATGATAACAAACATAACATCTCCTCCCACTAAGGTAAGACCCAATGAGGCCAACAGCCGAAGGAACAAAGCTAAATGAACTAAATCTACGCAGTAGCAGGTCATGGTCAATCATGTCAAATGCCCTCGAAACGTCAGTGTATATTACATCAACTTGTCCGCGCCTGTCCAGAACCTCTGAGATACACTGAGTAAGTACTGCCATGTTCGTAACTGTGGATCTCCCAGATAAGAAACCATGTTGGTCAATTGAGATAAAGGAGCGTATATTGGTATATATAAAGGAATATAGAACTCTCTCGAATAATTTGGAGAAGTTAGATATTATAGAGATCGGTCTAGAGTTAGATATCAATGCACGGTCACCCTTTTTGTGTACATGTACAATCCTAGTTTTTTCCAACGCTCGGAAAATATTCCAGAGGAAATTGATAAGTTAATAATTACTTTGAGAGGGGAAGCAAATAATTACCTGCAGTCTCGAATCAAGAAGCTAGGTATAAGATCATCACCAGTTGTTTGTTTATTAGGGAAAGTTAGCCATAAGTTTTATTAAATCCTCTTCAGTTACATTGGAGAAGGAATAAGGTAAAGGGTTATAAACTGATTCAGGATACACTGCATTTGAAGGCATTTTATATACGGATGAGAAGGATCTAGCGAAAGCATTGACAATTTCTATGGAATCAGAAAAGTCATTGCCCACATTATCACGAAGATTACCAGATATTCTTGTGGAGCGTGTTTTTGCCCGAAGAAAGCCCCATAAGTTGGAAGGGGTTACATTCATTGATTTCTCAACCCCTGCGATATAAGACACATAGTTATCATGTATTTGCTTTTTAACCAGTCTTCTGAGACGTTTAAACTCATTATGGAATCGTATGTCTTTTGTTTTGACCCATTTACTGTGATAATAGTTCTTATTTCTGACATTTCTTGTATATGCAGTGGATGTGGGTTTATTTCTGCTGGTAGTTTGTTCTTATTTCACCAGTCAATGGTTTACCATATACCAGAATAGTTATTGTTAACATACATATTCCCAGCCAAAGGATTTCCAGAGACAGTGCATTCCTTTTATTCTCATTGGTAGTTAAGTGTTAGTAGTGAAATATGGTTTTCATTAAACTGCCATATTGAAAAATATTGACTTCTCCACTTTTACTAGATTGAAAGGTGAGCGATTCTTTTTAGCAGGTAAGATAAGTTTATGCCAATTTCATTATTTTTCTCTTCTTTGCTTCTATTAAACTAAAGTTCGTAAAAGAAACTAGAATGCTGTCTAACAAAAACGTAATTCATATTTCTTTGAATAATTTTAAACCATGTACAAGAAAATAAAGAAATCGAATCATTACATAATTTTTATTTTGTTCTAAGCACCATCGTTAAATAAATCTAAAGTAACTGTGCATTGTGCTACTTGAATATTGAAATAGTTTAGTAATAATGTGACGACAATGTTTTGACCCTTCCTTCCAACAGTTTCAATAATCAGTCAATTCACCTTGTCCTGCATGTAATTTGCAGCTTTCCTTAATTTCATAAAATTCATCAACTTCAGTCAAGTGAAAAGCTTTTTGAGAAATAAAGTTATGTTTTGTTTCTGGCTCCATAGCAGCATTAATTTGTAACATTAAATTGTAACAAAGTGCATAAATATAACTTCTTGGTAACCCCAAAAGATATATTAAATTTCTTTCTGAAAACGGTTCACTACGCCTTGTGACATGTGACATGCATCTTAACTTGACTGAAACATATTACATACAGAATCCCATTAAAAAATACTCCGCCAATCGACGATGCTTATGGATTTTAATCCATAAAATTAATTGAATGAACAGTTTAAAAACACACGATTAGCTTGTTACAAATCGACGATCAAAACCAAAATGACATTTCAATACGTCACGGAAGCGTCAATTCAAACCCGCCGATGGTAAAGTGGGTAAAAAAAAACAGTAGAGACAAAGAAGCTATAACAAAGCCGAATTAATTAAGCATGATTACATCTTAAATGTTAAAAGTTATTAAGAAAGAAATCACAAGAAATTAAACAATGCGAAGTCTAATAAGGTTGAGCTAAATTACAGTAAACTGTTAGGTTACGGACTTAAAACGAAGCGTTCTTAAAGTGATTCATAAATGGCCCTACTATACCGAAATATACAAAAGAGATTCTTACTTTATTTGAGAAAGACAAAATTATACTAATTTTACTATGATACACTTAAAAAAATAAAAGTAATTAACCCGATGATTTTTAAGTTGTAACAAGGTTTAAACTTCTTCGGATAATTAGTTCTGGTTTCATATATACCGCGTCTGTTTCTAGGTGAACGCCAGTGATGTATGAGAAAGTCTTGAAGCCTTCTTTCTAACTCTTCCTCTAGTTATTCTAAATATAGCTAAAAATGCTGTGAAACATCAGAAATTCATACTTTATAAGTAAACACTTCGTTTTTTGGACTGAAATCATTAGAAATCTCATTTTCATCTGTTTTTCTTCTCTAAGTTTGCTTTAATGTCGACGTATTGGATAATGAAAGCTAATACTTGTTAATATAAATATGAGAAGTAAATTCGCTCCTTGGGTTTTCTTTCAAAATATTTTTCTTGTAGATCTAGAAATCCAATACTTTACTGGTAGTGAAACAAGAACATTTTAAAGAAAAAAGGTACCAGCAAGCATTGTTAACATGAGTTTCTCCGCTTATTTTTTGTGATTTTTTTCTTTCTTTCTCTTTTTTTCCATTGCTTTGACTAACTTTATTTGCGTTCATATACTTCTCGCAATCAGTCATATTTAAATTAAAGACCGTCAAAATGTGAAGGGCGTATTGTAGGTTGTCAACCTTTTTGTTGAAAGAAACTGAACATCTACCATATGACGAATAAAAGAAGAAAAGTTGTTTTATAATGGTTATGCCCTGTTTTAGATAACCTATTATATATAAGATTAAACTACTCTTACTTATATGAACTACCGCTTTTACACATTCACTTGTCATCCCCCTCCCCCCCTCTCTCTCTCTCTCTCTCTCGCTCGCTCTCTCTCTCTGTGTGTGTGTTTGACCACGATAGCGGCCAAACCGCTGTAGATATCAATTCCAAATTTTGTATTTACGTGTATAATCTCCCTCTTGAGATCTGATTAGATTTTCAGTAAAATCGGGAGACCAGAAGTAGTAGTTTACTTCAGTGAAAAAGTCGAATTTTGCCAATATTTCAACTACTAAGTTTAAACAAATTTATAAAGAATTCATGTGTGCTTAAAATTAAAATGGAGAACAATTTTATTAAAAAAGTTTTCGAAATTCCTACCGGATGTAGGTCTTTTACTCTTATCGAAAATCAGTTTTTTGCAAATATTCTGCAAGTCATGCTTTTTAGAGAGGTACGTTACGAGTGTAAAAGTATTTAGAACTTTTCAATACCTTTTGTATAAAAAAAAATTCAAAATTCGGACCGGAACTAACACTTTTACTCTTACCGAATAGCGATTTTTAGAAAATATGTCGTAAATTATGCATTCTATATATATTTATCAAGGGTAAAGTATTTAGAGTTAGATTCGGAATATTTTTTGTATAAATGAAATTTCAAAATTCGGACCAGAAGTAACACTTATACTCTTAGCGAGTAGTACTTTCTTTCGAATATCTCGCAAAGTATGCATTATATAGAGATTTATTAAGAGAATAGAAGTATTTATAATAGGATTTTGAATAATTTTTATATAAGAAATTCTTAAAATTCTGTAATTTGAAGCTCTCATACGTATAAGAAAGTCGTGTGGTGGCCACACCTCATTATTTACTTTCTTACAGGTAACAATTCCAAATTTTGTATTTACGATTATAATCTCCCTTTTGAGATCTGATTAGATTTTCAATAAAATTGGCAGACCGGAAGTAGTAGTTTACTTCAGTGGAAAAATTGAATTTTGCCAATATTTCGTCAACTACTAAGTTTAAACAAATTTATAAAGAGTTCATATGTACTCAAAAATAAATTTGAGAAGAATTTTATTAAAAAAGTTTTTCGAAATTCCTACCGGAAATAGGTATTTTACTCTTATCGAAAATCAGTTTTTTGCGAATATTTCGCAATCCATGCTTTTTGGACAGGTATGTTATGAGTATAAAAGTATTTAGAACTATATATTGGAATATTTTTTGTATAAATGAAATTTTAAAATTCGGACCGGAAGTAACACTTTTACTCTTAGCGAGTAGCCTTTTTTCAAATATCTCGCAAAGTATGCATTCTATAGAGATTTATTAAGAGGATAGAAGTATTTAGAATAGGATTTTGAATATTTTTTGTAAAAAAAAAAATTCTTTGAACTTGAAATAACACACTTACAGGTTTATTTTTCTAAGATAAAAGTATTTAAAACAATTCAGAACAACTTGTGTATAATTTGAAACACTCATACGTACAAAAAAGTCGTGTGGTGGCAACACCTCATTTTTTCTGTTTGTGTCGAATATCATATATGAGCTTGCCTGATATACTAATAACAGGATATTTCTACACCATGGGTTGCTGATGCCTAAAGAGAGTTCAGTAAATGTCTCATACAATTCGAGAATTACTAATATAAATACAATGAAAACGGAATTATGTAGACCATCGGATCGACTACATACATAACAAGAATGATAGCTAGTTTTAAAACCCGCTCGTTGTCGCAGGGCACGAAGGAGGTTCGCTCTGCAATTCTTAAGGAAACCCGTAGAGATAGGAGCCGAACAACAAAAGGAAAACTAACAAGTATAGAAGGGACGCCTTTTTATGTACTGTCCTGAAGATTATATGTATTTATTCAGTTCGTAACGACCGACCACTCAGAGATTTTGATTTACGGTGATGATGTGGTATTGAAGCCATTGTTTGCTAATATGAGCGCCAGCTAGTCTATGGGTGTGAACGGTTAGTATTGTCTTCACTGAACAATGCTAACGTCATAATTCTTGTACGCTCCAACTGACGCAAACCAAACCGCCGATGACCAGGTGTACAACATACAACAAGCAAGTTTAAGTGGAATATTCTAAATTAAAATTTCATTATTGTCCTTTAATCCCCTCGAAGATTATTCGTAAAAGTAATACAAGTGTGTTAATGGAAATAAAATAAAATTATATTTTGATTTTGGATGAAGCAGTTGCTATGTTATGGCGGATGATATGTATAACTAAATCAATTATATATATAATACTACTCCATCGCTTCATAGACAAGGAAAACTTCGCTCCAACATTGTTAAATAGAAAACATAGTACTATGTCGTTTTAGAGACACGTTGTTAAAACTGCGCATGCCTTACATACTATTTTAGGTCTCCTTGTTTGTCACATATATTTATTACTATAAATATTTAACATATTCATAGTTTGAAAATCGTCAAACAAGTATAAATAGTTTAAAAATCGACAAGCGTCTTTATAATTAATAATTGTACTTTGCTAAATGTGGAAAAATAATTTAACTTCACTTAACGAATGAAGAAATACCATTGTAGCATCATATGAAAATTGTAGACAAACAAACGATCATACTGAAGAAATATATTTGTCAAAAGTTGTACGAATTGTGGTTATGTTATAGTAAATATTGTAAATTAATTAAATAAAACCCGCAGTTAGTTCAGCTGCATTGCAACTGTGTTTCTATGAAGATATTATGATGGGATATCGTGAATTGAAAAAGAAACATCTCTATAGGTCATGTACCATAATTTGTGATATAATAACAACACCAAAATTATTCAACTCAACATGCAAGAATATTAATGAATGAGATAATGTGGCATTCTTGTTTTCTAAAATTATTGTCATCTACATCGAAGCAATGTACAGAAACAACACAGTAAATTTTACATTATTATTATTTATGTTACACATCAAAATATTTGAATTGCTCATAATAAAAAGGCATCTATTAAACCTCTTAGAAGACACACATACCAATATTTTTGCCATATTTTGACATGCATCTAACAGAACGCACATAAGTTCATAGAAAGTTGAGGAATTTTGACATGTCCACCACAGATCCCATATGATATGATATAATAATATGCCGAGATTGGGTATTTTAAGAAGAATTTGACCAGTTATTGGAATTTATGCCATGATGCATCAATGAATGCGAAAATAACTTGGAAGGATGAACACATTATTTATAAGATAGTGAAGTGTTTCTTTTTTAATTTGTACTTTGCTAAATACATATAGTAATTTCTGTGAATAAATTGTGTTTTAATCAAGCACATATAGAATGTATTTTATATTAAAATTTACAATAAAGTATATTTTGTATAGGTGATAGGTTTCATTTGGACTTTTCTTAACATTGTGGAGATAAATAGTGCAGTCTTATGAATGGCAAGGTAGGCACGGCATTAAACAATATTCCTGTTTTTATGATATAATATAATTTATATATAATTCTTTTTTATCATTTTATAAATTTTTGTGTATCTATTAATTCATCACATACTTATATTTTACAATAAAAATTTTTTTGTGCTTTAATTTCAAGGAAGTATATATAAAATAGATTTCTGAACATATATAACACAAAATTTAGTTTTTTACTTCATAAGTAGAAATTGAACTTTGCTCATTGATTAAATTATTGAATCAAATACAACATCAACATACCTTTTTTACAAGAAATAATATACATTATTTGCAAAGACTCATTTCTACTCATCTTAGTTTATGAGAATGTGCTATTACATACACAAGAGAAATTCTGGTGTATGACTAATTTTTTGTTTATATTCATACCTAACATATGGGCATAAATAATGGCTTAATGCATTTTTATTTTCATGAATGGGTTAACCATTCTAAGTAAAAAAAGATAATAATAAAAAAATGAGACTATTATTCAATCACATGATTATAATGTTTTTTACATTGTTGCTTATACAACATTATATTGAATAATGTACGTAGGCAAATATAAAATAGATGCTGTTTTATTCTTACATATAACCAAAGTATTAAATACAGTAATTATATTTGCACTCCTAAGCTTAAAAATACATAGCAAAACTATACAGTGTGCTTACCGACGACCTGCGTATAGGGCTTACTGTGAGATAAAACGACGACACCGAGAGTTTGTATGAGTTAGTACGAAAAAGCAATATACAAACTGCTCCTTGGTCGAGTGTAGTGTTGGAAAAGAGGGGATTCGAGTAGATTTACGCTGAGGCTAGAACGGGCTAGGCTGACTCTCCGTTTAAGCGGAGCAACGAGGATAGATAGCGCAGCTGTACTGCAGTTTGTATATTGCTTTCTCGTACTAACTCATACAAACTCTCGGTGTCGTCGCTTTATCTTACAGTAAGCCCTATACGCAGGTCGCCTGCAAGCACATGGTATATATATATATATATATATATATATATATATATATATATATATGTATCTGTAAGTCAAAATGAAACAAGCAGTATTTATATTCAATAATACACAAATAAGCACATACAAATAAATGTAGTAATTATAAGTTCACAAGTTTTTTTATTCAGTCTTTTTTGTTAGTCGAAATGGAAGGATCGGTATTTACATTTAATAATATAATTTCACATATTACAGTAAGCACGTATAAATTAACGCAGAAGTTATAACTTCACAAGTTTTGTTGTTAATAATCCACTGGAATCATCCTTCATATCCTTTATTTCTGTCTTCATGGGCTTTCTTTATACTACATCGTATTTTCTGGGTAATTCTACAAATTCACCTATGAACTATACTTACACAAAGCTGAATTCAATAAAAAAAAACAACAGTGCGTATGCTTTCAGTAATATCATAATTATAGTTGTCATTTTAAATCGGAGGTTATACTAAACTTATTATGCTTTCTGTTTATCTGTCATTTGGTAACTTTCAAAACAGACATTTTGATTTAACGCATGCGCAGAAGAGACAATGTGACCAATTCCATCTCTCTTAGTTGGGACGAAAAATTACACATTATCAAAATACAGCACACACAATATAGTAGTATTACATATATATGAAATTAAACAATAAAACAAAGACAAATAGTACAACTATTTGAATTATCTTAAATCGAGATTATCCATAATCATCACCAAATCTGTGATTTAAAAAAAAAAGAGAAGAATTACCACATACTTATTAACACGAAACACTGTAAGATACAAAAAATAAGCCGTTGTTCAAATCAATTTGCGCCCCCCATCGACAAAGTCGAATTAATTAAGGACATAAATATAAAAGACGTTTTATTGGTAAAGAAAGGGCGTCCATAAACATATTACACTTCATGATATCTAAATTGGCTCCTATTTCAACGGAAAATTATGCAAGATAATATCTAATATTTGGTCATAAAGACGCAGCTGGAAATTTATGATTATTTCTTGTACATTCCCGGACGTGTCGAAATCATGAGCTTGGAGAACGAAGAGAAGTAAGAAAACGAAGTTGGTTTCTGTATACGCTATGCTCGCGCGCTCCAATCTTGTAAGACAAGACAATTCACTGGTTGATAATGTTATACTTTTTTGTTACAAATTTTAAAATATATTAATGACGTTAAGATCTAGAAATATTTGCTTAAAGAATTTTTCCTGAATATTAGGTGTAATTGTATTACCTTTTTTGATTGAATAATTCAAAGAAAACTTAATACGTTAGCGATACATTGTGCTATGCGTTTGGGCATGCTTGTAATAAGATTATCGGCGGGCTCCTGTAGAAAGTGATTCCATGTAATACAGTGCATCACCGAGCTGTTGTTGGAAATTATACTAATCTTTCGACCAGTAACATAGGCCTGTAAAATTTGAGTAATGAAAAAGTGTTTTCAATCTAACGGAATTTTTTTTTTATTGTTTGCTATGCTTATTTCCAAAATTACATCTATTTTTCTCACTCACGTAAAGATATTTCAGAAAATGGTCTAGGATATATGGGAAAAAAGTATTTTACATATTCTGGTGAAAATTAGTTCGTTTCAAAATATTTATTAAACGTTTTATTTACAAATTTATTATTTATCATAATATTGGAAATAATTTGCTAAATTATCTTATCATTCACAGGTCTTTTCCTTTTTCCTTGAACGTTCCTTTTGACACTTTACCTCTTGTAGGCTGCATGCGAGTCTTTTCTGTGCAGTATCCAACAGTGTGTTTGGGCATGAAGAGAAATGAAGTGAAATCCAACATATTGACGTTTCACCTACCTTAATATCTACGCTCCATCACCCTGATATCTCTGTCTCCCTATTCTTAACTTACAGCACTAAGATTTTCGGAAGAGTAGTTCGAATGCGATTAAAAGAACGAACTATTAAAGCTTATCAAAAAAACCATGTAGTTGAATTTCTTTAAAATATGTTTCACGATACATTTATAGTTGGGGTCCTTAAAGTGCCTGAGAAATTTTGTAACGATCTCCTTAAAATTTCTGCAGAACTAACTTTCACTCATTTTTATTTTACTTTCAAACGTCTTTCCCAATATCAAGACCTACAAAAGCACACTTATTTGCTTTTACTATTTAAAGCACTCACCTTGTTTTGATAAAGACTTAACAATCGTTTCATCAAGCCATGCTTGATGTAAAGTAGAAGCAAAAGAACTTCGCTGGGATCAGCCAAACTTTGCTTTACTACATTTTGTTTCTAGGTTACAATACTTTCCTAGACGGCCACTCCTTTTTAATCCAGTGACTGCTCACCCAAAACTACCATTTACACAAGAAGCAAGGGTACTTGGTGTACCCTATTTATTGTCCAAGCAGCATGGAAAACACTTTCAGATTACCGCATATAGTGCATCCAATATTTCTATGTTCCAATTTAGTGAGAATCAAGGCCAAATTCTAGAAACATGCTTTCAGTTTCACAGAATGCCCTAATGGCACTGAAACATACTTGTTGCTATTATGCAGGAACGCTCATCTGATACTTCTTTTTGATAAGTCAATAAAGAGCCTCCACTTGTTCACGTCATACTGTATATCAAACATCTCCATCAAACATTGTCTCAGTAAACCAAACCACTATCGCGAGAAAAGTATCGAATGAAATCCGTTTCTCGCTTTCTGAACCATGCGAATGAGTTACCATAAGACAAGAACTACTTTCTCTTTAGCCTAGAACCTAAGAGTTTTGCAGAATATTTAGAAAGGCATAAATTTCTGACTAAATCATTCAATTGCACTTGGAAAAAGGTTGAGGATCACTGCTGAAACACAATGAAAGTTCTCGTCCTAAGTCCTTCGTCTTCAGGGTTGTCTCTAGTTTCTCATTGGGTTTAATTACATATGTGTTATAAGGAATAGGGCGCATTGCCAACGGCAGTTCTGGGTAAATATTTTTTTCTAATTACGTAAATTGTACCCCTTTACGTCACATGAATTGCAATAGCAGTCATCACTATGGTTTTGTGCTTCTCTCCAAATCTTAGGAACTCCAAAACGGAAAGACTTTTTGTACCTTTTGAACTACTTAGCAATTCTTCTACACAAGGATAACACACTTTATGCAGGGCACATAACTTATTTCGGTCATCAAGTTTTACACGGAAGTATACATAATATAGCTGTTTCACAAAATCTCTTACAGTTTTTTGATTGGTTTTCGCTAGAAGTTCTCCACAAATGTAGCAAAAGGAATCAGGTGAATAGAGGCAAGTCCATTGTGTCGTTGAGTACATTTTAAAGGTTAAAAGTTTAAATATGATATCTATAAAAATAAATATACTCATTCTCTGCGGGAAATAAATAATCTCTACAGACACTTTGAGAAAAATTGCACCTTTTCACTCAGAAATGAATCAACAACTGACCGGAGCGCAGGAAACTGAATAATTTCAGCTCACTGAACATGTTTCTGGAATTCTCCTTATGATAACCAGTGGTGAATTATTGCGATTTTTAAGGTCGTTTTCCGACGAATAAGAGCCATTTTGAAGTAAAATCTGCCCAAAGTGTTTTTGGCACATATTATTACTTAAAAGTAGTTTTTCTTTACTTGCACCGTAGACTGCGCTAAAAATCACCAGTTTCCGCCAGTAATGACGATTTTTTACACTAATGCTCTTCCTCGTGGATTTTATAACACAATGAAGTGGTGGCTACGAAAATCAAAATTTTTAATTTGTGAAAAGATGATACGTGATGACATTTTTGACTATTTTTCCTGAAATCAGTATCCAAAATTCTGTTAGAATCAGCGATTAGTTTCTGAACATTTCTTTCGTTGCACGCCTGCGTTTTCGGTACCAAGGAGAATTGTCTGTGGGGTTCCACAAGGGTTAATTTTGGGCCCTACCTTGTTTTTGATTTATATAAATGACCTGGGAGCAGGTATGGGGAATTGTGTCCTGTCACAATACGCGGATGACACGTCATGTGTTGTGACGCCGGATTCTGTGTCATCCACAGTTGCCGCATTGAGGGGTATTATTGCGAACATGAATAATTGGCGTCAACTGAACAAACTAATACTTAACACACAAAAGACAATTTTTTTGCATTTCCGTAAGCAACCAAATCTAGACTACAGTCTGTATATTCCACATCATGGGTTATCTATGCCTGAGACAAAGTCAACTAGTTTTCTAGGAGTAACATTGGGCAGTAGGTTGTGCTGGAACGATCACGGCAAAGATTTGTGCAAAAAAGTCAGCTCGTCTTCACTGAAATCATTTTATTATGCGAATATTGAGTCTCGTCTCGGATATGCATTATTCTTTTGGGGTGCATCGACACATTTTAGTGATGTCTTTATATTACAAAAGCGCGCTATTCGAACAATGTGTGAGGTTCCTTACGGCACACATTGTAGACCTCTTTTTCAAGATATTAAAATCTTAACTTTACCTTCCTTATATATATATGAACTCATTGTATTCCTTGTGGATAACCGATCGATGTTTGTTCGGAACAGGGAGATTTACAACTCAATGTGTACTTGGCGCTGCGACGACTATTCGGTGCCGCTTCATGCTTCCGCACGTTTTGAAAAGAGTCCCCAATATCGAGCAATTAAAGCATATAATAATTCTTTGCCGACTGGTTTGAAGAATTGCTCGTCTGCGAACGGTCATCGATTTTGGGGTCAGTTAAGGGACTTCTTGCTGGAAAGAGCTTACTAGTCGTTTGAGGAGCATATAAAGTAAGTAAAGTGTTGGGCAGATGTATAAAGTGTGTATTGTACCCGATATTTATTAACATATATGAAATTTTGTTATTTACTTGTTTTACAAAGGACAGAATAAGCACTATACATATATATATTTATTGTCTATAACTTACGACAAGAAAGTTATATTATTATATTATTATTATCTACGAGCGATTGATGTGTTTCAACCACGCATGTATTCGAACTATAAAACACAAGAGGTCCAATGCGTAAAGTATATAAATTATAAAAGAAAGAATGAAAGAGTGATACATTTTTCCACCACACTAAATGTCGTTAATACCGCCCTGGTCTACGTGAAAAATATAAATGTTGACCTTGATAGATCGAGAAGGTTGTGGTAGCTGTCTAGGCGGGTTCCGAAGGGGCGACTCTTGCGGCGATGTGGTGGTCGCGTCAGCCGCGGCACAACTTACACACGCACACATACAAAGCCACACTCACACACACACATATATAGCAGAATTAATGGTCCGGGAGGGACGGCTGGGTAATAAATTCCGTCCCAAGAATTACTGGCTTGCAACTTGCGAAATATGACAGTCTCATAAATTTAAAGCAGCGAGAAAAGCAGGAAAGAGGCAGTGCAACGGAACGGCACTCTTACTTTGGCTTGCTGGCAGAAGACGTTAGTCTTACTCGTTGGTCTGCCTTCACGTTGGACTTTTATATATGTTTGCAGGTCCGTATATACGAGGACGATTCAGAAAATAATAATCAAGGCAATAATCATCTGTATTGATTATTGCCTTCAATAATATAATCTGAAAAATCATATAATTGCAAGAGCAATTCTAATTAGTACGAGACGTATTTATGCTATCGTAATCGTAAATTTTAGGTCCTGAAAATAGTGGGTTTCCTAAAAACCAAGCAGTGAACATAACAGTGTCTCAGATATGTCTAGTTGGATACCTGATCTTTACCTTAATGATTTGCCCAATGTATTCAGTCAAACCAAATAATTTTGAATGCTGATCATACAATACATTATTTGTGTTGGGAGAAATATAACAATATTTATTAATATACTACATTTGCATGAGGGAAAACTGCAAAATTTCGTTCTGTCGTTATAAGTTATACACATATACATACATTTTTAACAAAAGACTTGAGCACCCGTACAGCTGACCCAGAAATGTTGTTTAAGACTAATACTTGGAATACGCAACTTGCGAGAGTTTCATAAACTGTCGGAGTTAAAATGGCTCAATATACATCTGCAGACTACTTAATGCGAACGAACCAAAATATCTGTATGACCTAATTTCATTTTGCACTGATGTGCATCACTTAAACTTGAGATTTTCTCGAAGAACCATTACGCGCCGCCCTCGTATAGGACGGCGTTTTGTGAGCATGGCTTTTCATGCCAGGTTGCCAGGGTTCGATAGCAGTGGGTATTAAAATTAAATTTATTTGGCGGCTTTACTGCACGGTACTGCACAAAATGCTTAAAGCACAGGTCAAATAATTTCTGTTCTAATACTGCATGGATATTGACATGGATTTAATTACACGACTGTATAGGTTTTGAATTTTTATATTGCCCATAACATTAGAACAGGCAAAAATAATTTTTCTTTGGTCATTTCTTTTTTGTGTTGTTATATTATTGTATCGCTGAGCTGAAATAAAGCGTATTATTATTATTATTATTATTCGATCACTAAATAGTCACTTGCAATAAATAATCTATCGTCAAGAATAATTTATTTTTGTAAAAACTCATAGGGTTAAGAAGGTAATGAGTAGAGATCGGAATTCAGGGGTACATGTCGTCATTGCCAGGAACGTATCGAGGACATCATGAATTCCGATTTGATATATTTCACACACGAATCAAAATACGTATAGAGAAACAAGCAGTCACCACTGTTTAAGTTGAGGGTTCAAATGATAGTAAATTACCATTAATTGCTTCATACGCTCAGGTGTTAATAATTGTATGTCAGCGTAAATACATTTCTACATTGAAAACGACTGTTCAACATCTACCGTTTAAGAGGGACATATTTAAAGTACATAAAGTTTTTAGTACCAGCACATTTATCCCCGGTTCGGAAAAATTTACCTCTGCACTAATAAACGAGTCAACAATTTGTCGTACAGTACAAATTCCTGGACTGTTATTTACAACTCCTTTACATTTTTGTTTGACACTATCAGCAATAGCTCCAGATATTTTGGAGAGGAATAGACGGTGATCATATACAATATTCATAGCGTTAGTTATAGAATATTGTGGGTTGGTCGGAGTAAGTTCATAGCTGCAGTTATGTTGGAATAATGTCAATATGAATATTGGCTGAATCTTCCTAAATAATTGGGTCCATAAATCCTTGTTAAGCTTGTAAAATAGAAACAGCATCGTTCGGATCCAGTAGCTGGCTCAGTAACATATTCAACTTAGTATTGGCAAGTGATTGTATAATTTACGCACCTGTTTCCTGAATTCACATCAGAATACGATAGAGCCTAATTGATCAGTGGGCTTGAAGTGGTAATGAAAGCGTTGTTCATGACATGTGAATGACGTGGAGAACATTGATAAAAATCAGGCCAGTGCTATTATTTCTTTTGGGTAACTAATTAAACAAGTATTCTTGTCATTATTATCCATACGTTTATTCATGACTATAAGTAATTCGCAATATGTGCTTTACTTCCAAGATACATTTATCTTTGGTTTCTCTTATAACTATACACATCCTATCATTTATATTTACATTGTAAGTAATTTCAGGTAATAATGTATGTGGTTTTATAACGTATTTAAAAGTTAATAATTTAATACTGTTACTAAAATAAGAATGTTACAACCAAAAGGAAAAGAGAATACTGCATCTGAAAAAACGAGTCTGCGCTAACCAGATATGTCTGTGAAACCTTATGCACATTGTGTTTAGAATATATTTACGACTGCCATTGTGAGCCGTTGTATTTATAATTATTTCGCACTCAAACGTCACAACAAAGTCTTTATGTGAATTTATGTTTAAGAAATTGCAATTATTGTTGTCTAGTTATTTAGGTTGGTTGTAAATATATTACAATTGTTTATAAAGTGAATTAGAAATTATTATTATATTAGAGTTTTAAAGAGAAACATTAATTAGTAATGTCGGCATGTTAACTCATCAAATGTCCAAGATGGAATGAGGGTAATGAGCAGACTGAGACTTGTGAGTAGTTATACTGTTCATAAAGAAACTGAGTCCTTTTAAAGAATACTGAGGGAAAAGAAAATTGACGGTTAACTTCATGACCAAGAGAAAAAAAAACGCGGTAAAAATATAGGAATAATAAATGTTGAAGAACGTAAATACGGTATCTAAACTATGTTTGTATGAACTATCTGGTAGGTAGTTCGGGGATGAAAGGTTTTATTCCTTTAATCGCTTTAACAAAAGTAAATGATTTTCTGCTTGAGAAAGTGTTAGCTCCCAAAGTTGGTCTATTGCAATGTTTTTAAAGTAATATACATTAATAGAAAATATTTAAAAATCACGTATTTTTTAAAACTGGGTAAGGCTAATTGCAAAAAAAACTAAAGAATTCGTAATTTTGAACACACATTTTTTACCATTTTTTTATGTTCTGCCTAGCGTCATCTAATAACCATACACTAAATCATAAATTCACCTCCTAAACCATCAAGTATAAATCATGTAGAACAAGCGAAACTTATTCTTTAAGAAAATTTTGCCGCCCCTCTGTATTCGAGAGCGACGGAGAATATAAGTTACAGTGAACATGCTTCGGATCGACACTGGGAACAATAATTTTTCCACTCCCGCGGTCGAAAAAGAGGAAAGAATGAAAGAAGGTGGAAGAGCACGAAGAAGAAGAAGTAGGTAGTTCGGAGGTGGCCATATTTTTACCGTGCAACCAGGGGGAAAGCCCCGAGATAGTTAAATGTGATTTATTTTGAAGTAGATAAAGTGGAAACTGGCTGGCTGGTTGTTCCTTGCTCCTTGCTGCCTTGCCACTACTATTCCTTCGTCCTAAAACCGCATACACACACACACACACACACAAACACAAACACGTACACGCATACACTTTGGCCCTGCGACTTTCGAAAATGATAACGTCAAGTGGATGTTGGAGGCGTGTTATATTCTCAATCCCAAGCGCCGCCGAAAGCGTATACACACACCCTCTTTACGAGTTTATAATCCTCTGAAGACGTCTACTGCCACGATAAGTCTGTCAGATTTAAAGTTATTAGTTGATTATGAGGATTATGTTATCATTAACAGGTGGATAGGTGTGTTTTGCTCAAGGTACCTCTGTTAAATTGTGATAGCATTATTCAGTACACAAGTCATGTAATTTGAAGCATCTCTAGGACATAAATTAACTATCACGTTAATAATGTAAAGAATAAAATGTTATTATGGAAGTAATAAAAGTTAAACCCAGCATAGTTTTTAAAATTTAAAAAAAGGATTCTGTAAACTTCCTTTAATATACCTTTTTCTAATGTTCCACCAGAACTAATAATAAAATAAAATAAAATTATATTTCTATAATCAGAAATTACTTGTGATGGCCTCATTAGCTTCCTCATGATAGTATGTGCTCCAAATTATGTCTGCCTTGGACATACATTTGCAATCTATCAATTAAAACATGTATAGTTGCGGCAAAAAGTGTTATCGGGTAAAAAGACACCCGATAAAACTTTTTGCCGCAATTATTACCTCGAAATAGAGATTCCATTCAATTTTCTAATACGTAAGTTTGATTGCACACTAAACTGGTTTATGAAAGAAAATACATTAAGCATATAAAAGTAAATACATTTGAAATATTTCAAATGATACCAAAACATATATTTTATGGTCCTCAATATTCATCTCGCTTTTCGTATGTATTTTTTCAATGGCAAAAACGAATGTTTTATCAAGATACTGGCTTTACCACTTGTTAATTTTTCATTGTAATAATATTAGCAATGTTTTATAGATAACTAAAATATTTGAGCGATAACAGTTTAACAGGGCTTGTTCTTATAAAATGCAAACATATTGCAGTGGTTTGCATAGCATATGGTTTATAAAATGAAATGTATAAACGTTAATGATACAAAATTTTTGCGTCCGGCAAATTTAAAAGATCGGCAGCTTTTTCGTTTCTCTCGTTGTTCGCGCCTTTTTATAACCTCGGCCCTCAAAACAAAACACGACTATCCGCGTACAGCGCCACAACTCCAACACTACAAATTTTATGTTGGTGTTGCCCTGTTCATGGTTGTTTTCTTTTCCCCAGGTCGAAATATACCTATACAGTTTTTGACAGTTGAAAAATGCACTGAATGTTTACAAACAAATTGTTTATTATTAAAGTCCATGCACATTCGCGATTCTTTGTCTTGAGTAGGTATATCCTTCTTCTATTAACGCCATCCCTCATTATATTTGTAAATGAATTTATTGCCTCTTACATCATTGTTTATGTAATTTTGTTTCCCATTATTTAAAACTTTCCGTATTTTCTTTCTGTAGGTATCTTTGTTGGAAATAATCGGAAATATATTAAACACAGATGGGATTCTTCTTTTTATAATCACATTACCAGGAACACGGACCTCGACAGCATCATCCCTATCTTCCAGCCACTTTCTCTCATCTTCATGTAGGTTGATCTGCACGTAACTGTCAACAAGGTTAACATTATTTCTTCTTTGTATATTTATTCAAATCAAAACAAGATTTATCCCATTATATTTAAGCCTTTACTCCATTATAACTTTCCAAGGATGTATTTCTATCTTTACTTTTATTATATCGTGTCGAATAAAGAACAATTTTTTGTATATCCGTTTAAAAATGCTATTAAATATAAGTATCAGGTATTTATTGTATTGTTAAATGTGACCATAAAATGTCTAACAGATAACAATCCTTTTTACAAATTTATATACTGCGTCTATTCATTTTGAAAGATGTTTTCATGTCGAGCATGTCTAATTTCACCTTGTTCGTTGGTTCTGTTTTTGTATATTGAAAACACACCTTGTGCTCATCTTTACTATTAATATAGAATACATGAATTTATTTTTGTGTATATTTCTATACCTTTTCATATATATTTATTTCAATCTTAAATTACTATATACCTTTCATCATAATGTTGCACCTTAAAGGTTATGCAACTCATTATTATTTTTAGCAACTATCTTTACAACTAATAATTTATTTTCTTATCTTAATGCTTAATTATTTAACTATTTTAAAGTACTTAAACTATAAGGATCACGGCAATATTTATATTCTCTAATAAGAGAATGTATTTCTTAATACAATTTCAGTTGTTAAAAATGATTCCTACTTATGTCTCCGCGCTAGTACACAGCCGACAAGCAAGTGGTTAATTCGAATGGTATGTCAAACTTCTGAAGCGTAAGTTCATTATTTTATTAACAAAGCAGTGATTGTTACAACACCAAATTGTTTTATTATGTTTTAGTTTTCTGAAAAACAACTCGTGTTATTACGATTAAAATGCTTCAACATATAAAGTTAATACAAATCACTGCGAAAGATAATAAGTAACAAGTCGTAAGTTTCCACAAAAACGGGATCCTAATAAAACATTTCACCTTGCCCTTAAAATATAACGAAAGACACTCTAAAAGCGAGAAGGATATTTAGGAACAGAAAAAAACTCTTCTAATAAAGTAGCATAATTGTTATCAGGAAATAAATTATAAATACACAAACACTTCAAATATATCTGCTTAATGCTAGATGTAGTTTCTTTAACAAACTAGTTAAATATATACGCAAACTTATGTATTAAAAAATTGAATACAATCTCTCTTTATTTCATGTTAAAATTTACTAGAGTTGATTAAACATACCTTCCATATGGAACAGGTCTTATGACCAGACAAAACTTTTCGCCGCAACTGTATATATTGATACAAATGCTATCATCCGTATTTATCATTTCACTTTAAACCCGACAGTCTTTCCGGCATATCTTTTGAGCATGTACAACCCGGAAATAGACAACAAAACTTTCCATCCTCTGGTATTTGATCAAGTAAGGGAGACTTATACCAACTGCATAATACCTATTGCCATATCGTTAGAACGTATATGCAGGTGGCGGTAACCGTTCATTTCTTGCATTGTATCCGAATACGATCCCGAGATAGTTAAAACGTGATTTATTCCTTTAAAGATA
Source organism: Amphimallon solstitiale (assembly GCA_963170755.1). Lineage (NCBI taxonomy): Eukaryota > Metazoa > Arthropoda > Insecta > Coleoptera > Scarabaeidae > Amphimallon > Amphimallon solstitiale. The sequence continues at coordinate 33,868,518 of OY720681.1, read as the reverse complement.
AGAGCGTATGGAAGCTTGACAAGGTATGGTGATAACGTCAAGAACACTGCAGAACATACAGCTTCTCCAATCGCGGGTAATCCTCGAAGACGTCCACAGAAAGAGACTCGGTCACTCAACATCGTGTCGTTTTAATCTCTCAACGAAATGGACCTCACTGAAAGAGTATATCTCGATCTGGAAATCGTCTGTGTATGTGTTAAACGTATAGGGGAGCGGTACAATCCAATGCGAGCCCGTATGAAGCCATAATGCAGCGAAGTAGTAAGGAATGTTCGTACTATCCCAGTGTCCTGTCTCTTGTAGTCACGGACAGTTCTACACGCTTAAGAACACGATTAAAACGAGATAAATCTAATGGTGAAACCTTGTTAAAAGTGGCGTAAATGGCGATACCGTAGAGCTGTACATTTTACACACATACACAAAGAGCGAGAGAGAGAGAGTGGAAGGAGATATACAAATAAAGAAGTACGACACTTGAATTCTCTTACTATCTAGAGTGTTGACTTATTAGAGTTGTATATACACCTTGTCCTCTTCTCGTTCTTTCTTTCTGATTAGCCAGACCCATTTCGTTCTTTGTTTGACGTTAGATGGTCACTCGAATAGGATGAAGTGTTATGGTGCATAGTTTCTGTGTCTAGCACACCAAGAATGATAATAGTTAATGGTTCTGAAAGAACAATTTACTGATAATAAGATTGATTTAGTGTTTGCCTACTGCCTAATGATGTATAGGACTGCAGTGATGCACGCTTGTGAAAGGCAATGCGTTTGATACCGGCTGTCATGCTTATCTAACAATTCTCGTGTATTAAGTTATAGATTGAGTATAGTGGTTTATATACAAATTTAACACCTCAGAGATTCTTAAGTAGAATTCATTTAAATTTGGTAAGCTGGAATGTTTAGATATAGGCCATTTTTCAACTAAGTGATATAGTAAGAAATAAACAGGTGAAAATAATATTCTTCAAATTTATCTTAATTATTAATTTTAGAGTCCTTTGAAATCTGTGGTATAGAAATTGTGTCAAAGGCATTAGCGTTAGTATATATACACCAAATTCTAAAATATATTCACAATTTTCACAGTCAGTTACAACAAGAATTAATTGAAAGGAGGCGATATTTAAACAGCAATTCTTGTATAATTCAGCTAATAATAAGTACAGCGGGGAAATGAAAGTTATTACCTTCATAACATGCAATTACTTCTTCAGATTAGGCAATAAAGAGGATTACTCCTTATTTTAGCGGTATCTCAGGAATAGTTTATTAAATAAATGTTAAATAAGTATCTTTTTGGAATTGTAATGCTGAAGTAATATTTCAATTTAACAATTATAAAATTAATAATGACGTATTTTTAAATTTGTTATGCTTTCCGCACTTGACGAAACAAAGCGTACTTTGGCGCCAGAACCACGGAGAAACAAAATTATCAAAAAAAAAGCAAAAGCATCAAAACTGAATACATAATATTACAATCACAAGTCCTTAAGCCCAATATGCTGTGAGCTTTGATCAAAGTTTCCACTCACACAGGTTAATTCCCTTAATGACGTCTAGCCAACGTAATACCAAGTATATTGTAAGAAACTGTAACTCTGTTTTTCAATTCCGTGGACCACAGCAATTTAAACGCAAAAAGTGAGCAATCTGTTTTTTTTCGTGCCCAAATGACACTCACTTAATTTAATTGACAGTCATTTCTAGTCATTTGACATTTGCATTTTGTATATTTTCCACGTTTTTTTTTTTATTTTGTTTTCTCTGTTCTTGATTTATACAACAAAAATAGTTTACTTTTAAATCCTTTACAACGTTTCTTTAGTGTCTACCATAATATATCATGGACCTAATGCCAAGTACAAGTAGAAACCTACCTACTTCTCCACCGAGGAAAGGCGGCCGTTTTGGTCAATTGTCCCTACTTGAAGCAAATAATTTTCAATACTCAATAATATTAGAAGGTGAGAATTGAAAATACAATAAAAATACAAGGAAAATATCATCGCATATAGTGTCCACAACATGTGATATTGTATTTTCTTAGGTTATGTGTTAGGTTTCTGCAGTTACTCATATTCTATTATTGCAGGTGCTGCAAGAAGTGTAGTTTTTAAAGTATTGTTACGAAACCAGTAGACGTCTGGGCGACAACAAAAGAAAAGCAGACTTCCGAGCGACAATAAAAAAAAAGGTTGTAAATCATCTCGATGCGACTGGTAAACATCATAAAGCAATAAATCATCCATTTGCGTTGTACTGCAAAGAGACAGAATGTCTCTTGTATGTTCTACAAACATCGAGAAAAACACTGGCGTTTATCTGGTGTGTTACAGATGTTTCGAACGCGTATATAAAAAGGCAGTTGCATCGATGGATGAGTAATTCGATGGAAAGAAAGTCCTTAAGAAGTAGCCGACGCGCGTAGAAATAAATATAAGAAATAAATATAGTGGTAGCCGCAGAAAAGACATAAATACGGTCCAGTTTTTATTATAGTGTAATAAAGACCTAAATATTATCGTGTTATATAAATAGTAGTGGTAAATAAATACGTCTGTTAATTTTAATTTATTAATAGTAGTTTAAATGTGATACGTTAGTTTTATATTTTATATTGTAATTAATTTTAAGTGTATGAATATACAGACTGTTTTAAATAAATAAATTGCACGAGTTGTTTATTGGAACCCGAAAACGTTACAGTATAAAAGAATATAAGTCCAAGGCAGCGCTTACTCAGCCCAAGCAAAGCTCTGGTAGATGCTCGTTGGTGTACAACTTTGACGAAAATGTAAAGAATACTGTAAGACAAGTGGAACACAACTTTTTTGATAACAATAAAGCTCCTACACTGAATAAAATTTTTAAAGAAATTCAATACCATTCCAATAAACCTCAAATGAGCAGTTCATCATTATACTTACTAATGAAAAAGATTAAGAAGTAAAATTAAAAAAGGTCCAAAATCCCACAGATTCTTTATTTGTATTCGGCGACCGGTTTCGTGAGTTTCAATACAACACTCACATCTTCAGGCCAAGCTTAAACAAGAGGCAAGCTCGTGACACCAAGGTATATACTACAAAAATCAATGATAAAATACGTTTAAAGAGTAACTAATTAATATAACAAAATGCTAAAATCAAACACTGAAAAAAATTTTGTTTTTAAAAAAACTGTGAAAAAATTCAAATAGTCAAAACGAAGTAAAACTGTATCAGTAGCAAATGAAGAAGACTAATCTTATACTTACAATCCCAAAAAAGACTATCTTCCTTGCATCAGCAACAACATCTATGCAAAAATCGTATGCCTCAACAAACAGTACTGATAATAAAATGTATCCAAAAATAAAAAGGAATAATTTTAACATCAACCAGCAAAACCACTACAATATAACAAAAGGAAACAATTAATATTTATCCAAAGAAAAACTCTTGACGGTAACAAGACAAAAACACAGCTTACCCAATATCTAGTGGAGGCAGAAAAACAAACATCAAGTAAATCTCTTCAGCAATAATAATTTTCCAAATGGTCGATAATAATTTTCTCAACCATAATAATAACGTGAGGGTAGTCGATGGTCTAATATGTGCGAACGAAACGAATCTTCAATATTAATGAATGAACAGTGGATATCTCCTTGGGAAAAAACAGTAAAACTGATATTCTGTGCTACTACTTGCACTTAATCCACAAATTAGTGGAAAATTAACGCAATTCCTTAACAGGAATGATATAAAATCAAATATAATTATGAAATTTGCAGACTTGTACAAAGTTTTCACTCCACCAGAATCAAATCTGTCAAAAACACAACAGCGGCCGGAAGTGGCGCAACCATAATAGAAGAAAATGAGAATAGCTTACCAAACAATACAGAATTATTACTGGAATAAACCGAATTCATCAATTACCAAATGCAATATTAATTGAAATGATTTTAATTATAACTGAAGTGGAAAACCACAACGTTATCTATGTGTCACTCACGAAGCACACGACAATGATAAGGTTAAAAGTCATTTACAGAGGGCCTAGAAATAAACAACATTGTAAAATTAAAACCAATATTATTAGAGAAAAGAAAACAAATAACTAATGCTGATTAAGCCACAATAAAAATAATTAATTAGATCGTTTCGATAAGCAGAGCCAATACAAAAATATTATTATGTATATTAAAGAAGTTAATCAAACTGACGAAATAAATATACCAAAACAATCAACAAAATTTAGATATAATTATAATATAGGAATAAGAGAGAATCATACAATACGAAGGCAGGAAATAGCACAATAAATTTCTATCGATAATAAATAAAAAGAGTGAACAATTTACTAGAAACGCATAAAGTCATCACAAATAAAATAAAAACAAGAGTCTAATTAAAAATAAACACTAACAAATTTTTTGTTATAATCACACGATTTTCATCAGCAATACGTTCACCTCTTATCCCTGGTAAACAAGTGCGTCTAACCTCAACAATACGTCTTTACTCTCGTAAAGACAAGACACAACTTTGTCTTGTTTATCAACGACATCGTCATGAAGTATCCACCAATCACATACCGTCACTTATAAACTCAAACCCTTCCAAATATATAATTTGCCTTTGTTCGTTTAAAAAATTTTCGAAATAATTATCTTGATGATTTAATAAATGAAATTATTTTTTGAGATTAGCTATATATTATCGCTGTGCATTCAAGTGGAAACTTGCAAAAAATCCAGTCCCATTTTTCTACTTTGAGTACAGCTAAAATGATTTATTTAAAAACAATAAATTGTACTATACCCTGTCTCAGAATAAGAAGGAGTGATTCAAATATCCCGCCAAAACATGGAACACATAGCTTAAAATTTAGTAGACAATTTGATATGACATCATGACAATTGAGGTTAGAAAAACTGTATTAATTATAACTAAGGATTTAGCGGTTTTGTGTTTCATTTACTACTTTCGTTAAAATAGATGGATGTGTCGCTTTTCATTCTACCAGTCGAAGCAGCAATACGAGTACACGGCAATTGGAAACAGGAGAGTAAAGTTATAAACACAAGTAGGTGTATACATCTATAATTTGATGAATACAAATCTCTTAAGATTCAATTCTAGTTTTACAAAAAAAATTATAAGAATCTATGGATAAAGATATAGGCCCAATTTACAAATGAAAGCATAGACTTTGTTCTGAGCGTTTTGAGGAGGATTGCCGTTATATAAATATATAAATACTGCACATTTTAGTGAATGTGCTATATCAATATGAAAATTGTGAATCAAGTCTATTTATTATTAAATATTTGTATCAGAGAGCAAGAATGAATCAAACCTTTTATCAAAATGTCCTCAAGAACTTGCAGAAAAGGTTTTGCTTATTAGTTTCTATTTTAAATATCAATAAAGAACTTATACAGATAAATCATTCGTATTACTGCTACACGCCTTGAGGAGGTAAATTCAAGCAACTAGTCTTGGAAATGTGTATCTTACATACAACAGTAATACATAAATAGAAAAAATTAAATTTATTTATTATGAAAATATATAAAGTATAACAAATATTTATTTCTACTATATATTGGAAATTAACAATAATTTAGTGTTCACATCATGTTAAAAAGATTAAAAATTTACATGGTCGGCACAATTTTCCAAATACGTATTGTAACATTTGTAATTGCTAATGGCAAAAGTTCTCATATAAGTGATATTCTGAGAGGGGATTTTTTTGAAGCAACTTCATCTTATGTATCAATTTAGATCCTATATGAAGTATTCTTAATAGCCTATCTTTATCGGTATGGCTATTTAATCCTACTGGTTTTCCACAAAGCTTGTCGTACACTCATTATACTTGTGGCAATCCAAACTTTTTCCCATATTCTCCACCAGATATTTTCATCTTTTTCTATTAGTACAGGTTTCTTTTCGTTTGACATATCTCAAATATTAACATGTATATGAACATGTGGTAATATAATTAGTATTTAATTAACACTTACTTGAAATTAATGAGTCAATTCTAGAATATGTGTGTTGTCCAGTTCATTTATGGTATGAACTCATCTATAGTTATTTTTGCAATGATATTAATTGTTGAATGTTTGATTTTTGCACTGACGTACAGTGTTTTTGACAGATTCATCAAATTCAAAGTTTCAAATGCATGATCATATGCATGATCACTTGTTCCTTAGGTCTTAAGCCGTCTGATCAACGCATGCTCATGTTGTACATGAAAGTACGGATTTTATTTAATAACACAATAAAGTATAATAAACCAAAGTAAAAATGTAAGAGACTAGGTTATAGCTTGGCTATAAACATAAAATGACGTTTTGTCAAATTTATTTTCCCATGTTAATCTTGCCTACGCAAGAACCAATAAAATACTTTAAAAATATACGCCATTTTGGCGCGATATTTGAATCACTCCTTCTTATTCTGAGACAAGGTATAGGCCCCCTAATCAAACTAAAATTAATAATAATATTCATTTATCAATACGTTTCCATTCTTATAAAAATGTTAATGCTTTAATAACACTGGTCAACAGTGAAATTCCTTCTTAGGTGAAAGTACCCAATCCCGAATGAATTCAACGTGCTGAACACGAATATCACATTGAAAAAAGTTGATTGGCTCACGTTCAAGAGATATTGACGTTTTGTCCATTGTATAGATGCTATTGCATAATGTAATGCAATTTAGTGAGAAATTACGAAATTTTGCGTCATATTGCATCACCCCTTCATGCAAAGAAGTTAATGCAGCATTTACTGTAAGTTTCCATTGAGAGTGTTGCGAAATTGATTGCGCAATATCAAGCAATAGCTAATTATAGTTTATTTATAAATGGCCGACGTGACAGTTAACTCGTGCAATGTCCGTTCATTCGCGCATATTTTTCGAAGCTCTAGCATACATAAGTGATTGCTATAGTGTAAAGTAACTAAACAGTAGCAATGCCTCGTAACTGTGTTAATAGTGCAAATAACTTCTGTTATATTTGCGGAGAAGTGACATTTGCTGCACAGAAAAAGAACATCAGTGCAACAGTTAAGAAAGCGTATCATTTGTATTTTGGTTGCAAGATAGGCGACCAGGACAAAGACTGGGCCCCACACGTATGCTGCCGCACTTGTGCCGTAAATCTTTCACAGTGGCTTAATGGCAAAAGAAAGGCAATGCCATTTGCTGTGCCCATGATTTGGAGGGAGCCCACCAATCACGTTGACGACTGTTATTTCTGTATGGTACGACCAGCTTCTGAAGGCATCACCAAGAAGAAGAAGTGGACAGTTGAATACCCTAACATACCATCTGCTCTGCGACCTGTCTCTCATGGCGAAGGACTCCCAATTCCAGAACCTCCTACAGATTTTTCTATCAGTTCAGACGATGAGGATGGCCATGCGTCGGCGAGATCTCCTCAACGTGGCAGTAAGGATGATGACTTTTCGTGCTTTGACGAAACATCTGCACCACATAAAATTACCCAGGATGAAATGAACGATCTTGTTCGCGATTTGGATCTGTCGAAAAGCAAAGCGGAGATACTGGCCTCAAGACTTCGACAGTGGAATCTTCTGGAACAGAATGTCCGAGTGACTTCATTTCGCACTCGCCATCAGCTCTTCGAATATTTCTTTAAGAAAGAAGAAAGCCTTGTGTTCTGCTGCGATATTGATGGTCTACTACAAGCTCTCGGTATTGCACATGATCCCCACGAATGGCGGCTGTTTATAGACGCTTCAAAACTGAGCCTAAAGGCGGTTTTGTTGAATAATGGGAACCAGCTTCCATCCATACCTATTGCACATGCGGTCTACATGAAGGAGACCTACGGCAATCTAAAGCAGCTACTGGAGACGATTAACTACAGTAAGTATGGCTGGCAGATATGTTCTGACCTGAAGGTAGTATCTCTGTTGATGGGTTTGCAGCAGGGATATACAAAGTACTGCTGTTTTCTTTGTCTGTGGGACAGCAGAGCAATCGATTTGCACTACATCAAGAAAGACTGGCCTCCGAGAGCATTTTTTAAGCCTGGTGAAACGAATGTACAGCACCCACCATTGGCACAGCCACACAAAATCATCATTCCTCCTTTACACATCAAACTCGGTCTTGTCAACAACTTGGTAAAAGCCATGGATAAGAATGGACCAGCATTCAAGTACCTGCATGACAAATTCCCTCGACTCAGTGAAGCCAAAATTAAAGAGGGCATCTTTGTGGGGCCTCAAATTAGACAGCTCTTCCGAGACCCCAAGTTTGAGGAACTTCTTCAAGGTAAAGAAAAACAGGTTTGGGATGCATTCTATCAAGTGGCAGCAAACTTCCTGGGGAATGACAAGGCAGAAAATTACAAGTGTCTGGTTGAGGATATGTTGGCTTTGTTTCATGAATTCGGCTGCAATATGTCCTTAAAGATCCACTTTCTTGATTCCCACTTAGATTTCTTTCCTGATAACTGCGGGCAGGTCAGCGATGAGCACGGCGAACGCTTTCATCAGGACATTGCCACCATGGAGCAACGGTACCAAGGCAAATGGTCTACGTCAATGCTAGCTGACTATTGTTGGACAATCAGTAGAGATGCTCCACAAGTCCACTACAAACGGCAGGCCAAAAGAAGTCGAAAGCCGGAAGCAGACTAATGTTTTCTTACCATGTATTATAATATTGACATAAGTACACTTTTTCTGAAATATGCGTAAATGTTTTCTTACCATGTATTATAATATTGACATAAGTACACTTTTTCTGAAATATGTGTACATATTACAGAAAACCCGTAGCCAATTCAGCTTTTTCTTAGTCATTTTCGTGTTCAGCACATTGAATTCATTAAGAAATGACAATTTTCAGCTTGGAAGCATGAACTTTTCGAAAATTTGTTGCCCAGTGATTATCTTAATATACAGTCCATGATGTAGCTGTATGATTAATTGCGCTTCTTTTAAAAACTTTAAACGATATTCCTTTTGTCAATATTGATATTTCAGTTGGCTGTAACAGATAAGTTCTTTAGAAAAAAAACTAACGGGGTGGAATAAAAATAATGGTTTTAATTAAATCTGATATTGACATTGTGCACATTAATTCTATATTTAATTTTGAAGGTATGCTGTCTTGTTCAAAGGAATAACCTTATGGCAAAAACACTACCAATAAATATTAACCTATATGTTTAACCACCCCGCATCAGACAATGGAGTCGCCTCTGAATGAGAGCATTCAAGCACGGCCAAATTAATGGTAAAGAGAAAGAGAGCTGCGACAAATTACAGAACGAGGTCTTAATACTGTAGCTCAAATATGATATATGGATATGTTATTGGCAATGCAGCATACGCTTTCTGTAAGCAATTAGCAGTATGAACCGTAGAGAGCTGTTTCAAAAAATCCTGAGATTGCGACTGCCATTAACAAGTTTAAGAGTTTCTCCATTCTCCATGGAATTGGTTGTTTAAGTTAAATCGAAATCCTACCCAAAACCATCACGAGTGTTTTTGAAGAATTCAAATAGAATGAATGTTTACGGGAATGATTAAGCAGTGAATCCAAATCAGTATTAGTAGCAGTCACGGCTTTCAGCATATCACCTAGCTTAAACCTATCCCAAGCAGCAAAATCACAATTTTAGAGAAGGGTGAAAAGATATATTTGCCAATGTGGGACAAGTATGCATATGTGATATTTGCAGGTACGTAAACAACTTATTATATTGCAGGTGTAAACGGACCGAGAATAGAGCTCTGCAGAACACTAGTCCATAAACATCTAAAATCTGAAACTTGATATCTTAATCTAACACACTGCCACCAATAAATACCAAAATAATCTCTACGAATTATATATTCTCTAAGGTTATGAAGAACTGAAGAACTAAGAACAGCACTTCATGATCTACAGTGTGAAATCTTCTAATGTAGCGGCACAACTATGACTAGGTCTGAAACCTGACTGATACTGGGGCCGAATATTATTAATTTTCAAGTGATACGTTGACTGGTATAAGATCAGAAACAGTTTAAATTGTTTTCTTTCATGGTATAAGTACCACCGATGCCATTTTGCAACATCGAGCAAAGAGACCCTCGAATAAACAAATATTAACTAAACGTGTGACAAATTGAATATGGGTAACAGATCTTGATAAAGTTAATTACCAATATTATCAATCACAATGGAATTTGTAGATATTCCATTTATAATTTCTAAGACCTCACCCTCGCTTACAATTCTAAAAGAAAAAGTCCTCGATAAATTAGAGTGTTGATTATCGTTACAAAAGAATTCTAGTTTATTGTTATCACCATTTACTGGAGTAGGAGTACTACCTGTGACAAAATTATTAAGATTCTCCAAATCAGCCATTTTAAAGGATTTTTCTTGTGGAAGTAGTAAATGTGTTAATGTTATATGACTTTATATTTTAATACTTCGGATCGACTTATATTCTCGCTCGCGAAAAGCTTACAGCATTATGCTTTATCAAATCGAATCTTTAGGAAAAATCTCTGGGCAATCAACGGAAACTACAATTAAATTTCCATTGAATTCCATCTTATTGAGAAGATAGAAATCTCATCCTACATATGAATTAGAGGCAAAACCACCACTCACTCTCAGTTCTCGATAGTAGAAACACCATCATTTACAAAATACCCAATAATAAACAATAGCTGTATGAGAAATTCGATTCCGAAGCACGGTGGTAGTCGTTGTCTTGCGGTAACCATTTCGTATCAAATATCGGAGACAATAACTCTCCTGATGGGAGTTTTGTCAGTCGCTATATATTGTGCTCTTACCCGTGCACATGCAGTTAATACCTACGCAACATGTGCTGCTATTCGCGAGCATTAAAGCACTTGTTATCGCCCGTTTACAATACCTTCCATCGGCGAAACTTTACGGAATATATATATTGGAATATAATTATGCTACAGAGGTGGTTCCTGGTATTCAGGGGATAAACTTCTTATGTATGCGACGGACAATGCAGCGTGGGTGGTTTCAGTTCGTGCGTTTGTTCGGTAGAGTGATACTCTGGGTAGATTATCCTACTGCTGTTTAAATAATTCCTTTCGAGCGTCTGTAATCTATTGACTGGACATTGTTTACACTTCGTCTTCTATCTTACTTTGTATTCTTTTAGGGGCAATGTACGTATGTATTATAAAGAGCTGTATAATAATAATATTAATAATAATAATAATAATTATTATTATTATTATTATTATTATTATATGGCTGCAATGTATTGTCACTATAAATATAAAGAATACGACGATGTATAAGATCTCAAAATGGTATTGATGAAAGAATACTACTTATAGCAAATTCTCGAAAGGAGTAGAATTTTTGCATTTTAGCATAAGGTTCTGCGAAATATACATGTCAAAATTGACACAAGAACTAATATATATAGTAGTACTAGTATATTACGTGTGGTGTATTTTGATGATGTGTAATATTTTGCCTAGGAGTCAGGATTCCGACCGGGGTTTAGTTGTGCCACCGCGCTGACTGAAATTACTGATGATGTTATTTCAGCTACGGATACTGGTTTGGTTACTGTTTTGGTCCTGCCTGATTTCTCCAAAGCTTTCGATAGGCTCAATCATCAGGTGTTGCTCTCGGTCTTGCATTATGTGGTGTTTCATGATCATGTTGTTTCCTTCTTTCACAGCTATTTGTCCGACAGAGTACAAAGAACTGCATTAAATAATGACATTTCTGACTATATATATTTGAGATCCGGTATTCCTCAGGGATCTATCTTGGGTCCATTGTTATTTGCAATTTATACCTCGCAGCTTTTTCTGTTTGTTCACTTTAATTGCAAATTTCACTTCTATGCTGACGACACGCAACTGTACACTTCTTTTAACACCGGGGATGTTGCTGTTGCAACGCAGACTATCAATAGTGACTTAGATAAATTTTATAAAACCACTCGTCGCCATGGTTTGCAAATTAATGGACAAAAGTCATGCTACATTATTTTCGGTAGTGCTTCCAACAGGTCACAGGTGTGTGATACGTTGGATTTGCGTATTAATGGAGTTGGGTTGGTCCGAAAGAATTGTGTTAGAAATCTGGGTCTACTTATGGACGAAAACTTAAGGTTCAAGGATAACACTACCAACCTTATTAGGCGAGCTTATTGTAATTTGAAAATGTTATATCCTTACAGATGCTCCTTGAATGCTAATGTTAAGACCATGTTGACCGATACATTGGTCTTGTCCCATTTTAACTTTTGCGATTCCATTTATAGCCCCTGTCCTGACAGTTTGGATAGGAGGAGAATACAGGTAACCCAAAACTCATGCTTGCGGTTCATTTTCGGTATTGGTAGGAGATAGAGATTTTATTTCAAGTTGTCGGAAGTTGGCTGGCTCAATATGGAAAAGCGCAGGCTTTTTCATTTGGCCTGTTTCGCTTATAAAATTATTACTACCCGCACGCCACCGTATTTGCTAAACAAAATTAGATATCGCACTGATGTCCACAGCATTAATGTTCGGAGAAGGATTTAATTGATATAGCTCGTTGTTTTCAATACAATTGTGCTTTGATTATGAATGATTTGCCACCGTATTTCAAAGATTTGTCCCTCCGTGGTTTCAAGCGATGTTTGAGAGAGCGTTTACTAAGTGATCTTGTATTTTGAGTTGCTCGAGTTGTTCGGATAGCAGTAATGTTATGTTGTAGTTTTTCTTTTTTTCTGTTTTTTTTTCTTTTATTTTAATTACACTTGCGCTTTTGAATAGTGTTTAAAATGGGGTTATGTATGTGTGTATGGCTATTTATGTATATATGTTCACGCACACCTTCTTTTTCTTCTTTGACTCATTTGGTACAGCGGTACAGCTGATAGATCAGGGAGCCTCAGGCATAACTGAAGGTGTTACCATTTGATTTCATTATTACCAATGTGTAAAATTATAATGTAAAACTAATATGTTAATGTAATGGAATCAATAAAGGTGTTATTATTATTATTATTATTATTATTAGACAGAATTAGAAATATAGACTATTCTGCGCACTACCACATATAAACTTACCAAAACGCCTAAGTGGCAAATAAAATTTTAACAAAAGAAAAACTCCAAAGTAGTCCTCTTATGATTCAGGCTGCCGCCGGCTCAGACGAAGACGGGTGTGTTAAAGTAATTGTTGATAGCCCGTCAAAGATTAACGTTTGTAAAGTTGTAGATGTTAAACTAACAGTTCTGTAGATGTAGGGCATTGAAAGCACACAAAATAAAGAAATGTTGAAACGTTCGGCAATAAGAAAAATGATGACAATAAAAAGAAAAATATTAATGTGCACCCTCAGAGGTGATACAAAACAATAATTGTGACAGTTAAAAATTTCAAAGCTACTGAAGAATTATAATTAAAGGTTATAATTCAAACTGCATAAATAAGAAATTTAAATTACTATATACAAGTGACACAACAACGTGCTACACCCTTGACCAGTTTCTATGTTCCATGAAGATTAGCGTTAAATTAAACAATATAAAAAGCATAGTTTAGAGGTCTGGTGAAACACCCTGTATGTCAACAATATCACAATATCAAATTAAAATAAAAAATTCAGAAATACATATAATAGAAAAAAACTATTCAAGGCAATAAAAGTTGAACGCATAAGTTCAATTTCATCTCTAAAAAGGTCTTTCTGAATGCACTTTATTCTTTTACGATACCCAAATAAAGTAATCCATTGGGCTTTAGGTCCGATGAGCGCGCTGGCCATGGAAAAGGAGCATGTCGTCATATCCATCTTTCTCTAAATTATTCATTTAAATAGTTTACAGCTATTCATATACTGTGTGCAGGTCCTCCAGCTTGCATAAACCAAAGGGCTCTTCTAATGTCTAGTGGCCATTTTGTTATGAGTTCTGTTTGCAAAAATTCATTAACCAGAACTTCGCTTACCGATGAATTTTTCACATCTAAATTGCTTGCAATTACAACGTAATGAATTTTCGAAACTTCTACCGTTTTTCTTGTGCTTTCTTGTAAAGTACCACATAGCTCTAAAATGATTTAGTATAATTGACACGCTTTGGCTACTTCGTTTTGTTAGGATTTCACAGTCGCGGCTGGTGAGTACGTTTAGGTGGAGCAATTACATAGACAAGACCGATTCATTTATTATCGATGATATACTCCAAGAAGCCGAGCATAATAAACGAATCAGTCTTGTCTATGTAATTACTCCACCAAAACGTACTTACCAACCGCTACTGTGCCTTTCATCGAAAATATCAGCTGCTTTTCTGGATGTCATAAATTATCTCCACAAATGAGAACTAACTCAGCTATCTCTTGCAAAGTTAATCGTTCTGCAAGTTCGGTATGTTTATTTAATAAATTACTTTCTCAAATAACATGAAGGTGACAGCGAGTGTAGAAATCACACAGAATTTATTATTAATGTGACAATCCAAATGACAACCACAAAACTAGTATTATGTAGATAGCAGTTAAAAATTATCATCGAATAATAATACTATAATATACTTTTTTAGTTATTTTAATATAAATTCATATTTATGTATATTATAAAATTTGAAACAACATTTTTATATGGATATTTTTGATATCTTTAAAAATAAGGAGTTTACACTTACAGCAAAATTATTTTATTTTAATTTTCTCTAACTAAATATTATGAAGCAATTCTGACTAAAAAATATTAGGTTTGTTCTGACGATCGAACTTTTCTTTCCGATAAACTTTTTTGTAAAATTAATAATAAAATCATTTCCCATTTGCCTCATAGTTAGGTGGACACGTTGTATACCGTAGTCGTAAAATTTTAATTTCGGTTTGCACTTCTATACCATGCAGAAGATGACCTTATAATATGCAGCCATGCCTGCTTGCTAACGGTGGTGGGAGAGCAACGCAGTGTCGGGGGACCCTCACGCCTTACATTTCATAGGAAACGTTTGTCGAGTGTACTGTCTTGGAAGCCTCGCTTATGTTTATCTTTAGTTTATTTCGTCGCGCTCTTTTCCTCTTTCTACTTTCGTATCAGAAATTAAAATATGTCGACTACGGGATGTGTTTCGTGCGTATGACAGCAGGTGTCTTCAATTTGTTCTCAAAACACAAAATGTAAGATACGTAATTTTTATTGAATAATAAGTATGGACGATGATAGCATTATCGGGTAAATGTAAAATACCCTATAGTTAGAACGAAATCCCATTCGTATGTGCGATAACTAATATATTTATTTTAATTATACGACCGATATCTGCTCAAGCGTTATTTTTTTCGATATAATGTTTATCATTACAGTTTTTACAACAGATCTCATATTTCTGTTTAACAGTTGCTCCTTTATTCGGTGTCGGGTCACACAAAGAACAAAAATGACGCCTTAGAATAGACTTTGTCACCCGAACAAAGCTCTTCCTCGTTATTGTTAGGTAAGTGGGTTCTTAATTTGAGTATCCCATGATGGTAAACGAGAAATTGAAAAGAAATATCGACGATATTATTATAACGCTCAGATCGTGACATAGCCGGTGGCCGGGCGCATCTGTCAGATGGGGCATGACAACACTACCGCAGCGCACCTGCTGGGAGGCGACGACACTCATCTCTCGAGCCACGTTACAATATTACATGCATGATAAATCAAGTCGTCTTGGAACACGTGATTTGCCTACATAAATGTGTCACTCCGAAAAATATTCACGTCGGTGCTGTCAAAAACTATTAAGGTTACTACTGTTCGTTAATATTTCGTATAAAGACCCCACTAATAAAACACTATGAATACTAATTTACCGTCTTTAATTTAAACAATAAAAAAATTCATGGATTTAAAAGATTCTATATACAAGTTCTTCCAAAATATATGTAACATAATTTAGCATTTTTGAGGAAAAATTCCGAACATCGTCAATAAGTTCGAAACATTGTTATTATTAAAAAAAACATTAATAAAAGTTGATTTATAAATCATACTCTATAGGAGCCTAAATTTAGATTTACTTTCCTATAGTTTTTTACAGTGATGTTTTTTTCCAAATATTTATTTTATTTGCAAACACTTCTCCTTTATGTCCAAACGCTTTCAAACGAGTCAGATATCATCATTAGTATTTGCCAACGATTATTATCTAAAATAAGAAATAAAGGATCATCAGAATTGATTGTCATGGCCGCTCTTGTAATTTTGCGATAAGTTTTACGCTGTGCCAGATAATAAGAATGGTGATTCAAACTACATACTTTTCATTGTATCAAATGTATCATCTGCTAACCATGTATGAATTGATCTTTACATTAAAGATAATCACACTTATTTAAAAGGTTGTCAAAATTTTATTACAATCTTCTTTTTAATTCAATTTATTGCAGGAAAATTAGAGTTATTATTCTGCATATTATTATGAATTATAAGCGTCGTATTTTTGTACAATATCTTGCTACCCCTTGTATATAAAATTTAACGATATGCTTTAAATGGCCATAGCCATCTCCAAACCCGTATATATAAGTAGGCAAAAGATATGGCACCACCACGATAACGAACCTTCTTTCTATAAGTCAATTAACAGTCCACTTAAAATTCTGAGAGACGCTTGTTCAATTAATGTATACCAACTTATAACCCAATTATGGTCTTACCTTCACACTTCCCAGGGGTTGTTGTAAAATCTGATGTGTAGCACCGCCTCTAGCTAGTCGAGAAAATGGGCAAGGTTCGAATTCATGTAAATCGAAGGTATTATAATAAGGGCACCAGTTCCGATATTGTAACTATGCCATACACCAAGCTGACTACCATAAATCCGGAACTAATTTATTCTTGAACCCCAGGTAGAATGATAAGTAAAAGCAACACACTCATTCAAAATTCAACAACAGGTTTATTAAAATTTAAATATTGTACCAATAGTTCATGTTAAAATATTTAGAACAAAACAGGCTATTGCTAACTAATCTCTCCGTCAACGCTTAATCGTGGCTCATTACAACTTGAGTCCAATTACATTTAAAAAAAAAACACACAAGAAATACATTGAATTATGAATTACATCAACGCAACCCAGTTGCCAGTATTTAAAGATTTCTGAAAGAATGAATAAATGACTAAAAATGGCCACCAAGGTGATCCACAACTTCAAATTACAAAAGACAAATAATTACAAAATAAAAGAAATCCAAAATGGAAATCAAATGAGACAACCCTAAGGTTAATTTCAATTACCTAACAATATTCTTACAACAAGCACATAATTATTAAGCAACTTGCCGAAAAGTCTTTCCAAAGTCGAACAGTTTGATCGTAAACTGCAACACGACAACACTCCAAAATGAAACACTCTGTATACCAGAGGCAACCGACAATCTGTTCGACAGAAGAGTGCAGACTCTAAGTTATATGATATCTAATACTATAAATATTAGCGCTAGTTAACTATGCTTTACATAAGAAAACGTGATCAAAATTAAATTCAATAATTTCTTACAGGATCCCACATTAATAAATTTAAATGGTTGACTAATTACACTAAATAACAAGCAATAAATTTACACAATACGGATGCGAGGCTGCAATGCCAATACACATCCGAAATCTGCTCAAAATTCTAAATCCAAAAAAAAAAAGGCTACGTAACGTCTTCAAAATTGACAAAGTAACCCCCAACTGGAGTCACTGTTACTTATAAAACTACGTTAATTGAATAAATTCAAATTATAAAGGCTCACATGCCACAAAGAAGTAAATTTAAGAAATTACGATGACTTAAATGATTAGTTAGGCCGAGAAAATTGAAATTTACTGTACGAAAGTACTCGAAATTGACATAAATTTACCAAAACTGATTGGCAAATAAACCCCACGTTATGGGTAATATCAGATAAATTACACAGTCACAGTACCTTAAAAAAAATTCCACATCCACAGCTACGATACACGATACCTTCTACAAAGCACACTACGTTATAAGGGAAAACTGCTCCACATAACCTCGGTTAACGACAACATCGGAAAATCACGTAGGAAGGCTACAGCAAAACCTCGGACTGCACCTTAAATTACGTCCTCACCGTAGGATACAGCAACTTATTCCCTTGGAATCGTAAAATACATCAGGCACGTGGTTCCTCAAAATTTACCCAACGAAAGTGCTCTAATGAGTTTCTGCCATGCACTAGCAGCAAACTATAATTGGATTTGAGAAACAGGCACAATTAAGAACGATCAGACACGTGAAAATTATACTTACAGCAGTTAAACAATTCTTAAGCCAGTGGAAAAAAATATCCTCGCAAGATTTCAACCAAAACGCCAAATCCAACAGTAACACTTGATAAATACCATAACATCCGCTTTTGTAAGCGATTACATACGATAAAACTTAAACATTCCAATAATTCCTCAAGCACTGACTAAAAAAAATGCATCTGCTCTTGCGATGTATAAGTGTTTCTCCTAAGACAGTCGAAGAACAAAAGAAAAGGAATTGACTTGTCATTTAGCGATCTCAAAGCGTCATCAACAAACATTAGAACTAATGACCGAAAGACCTAAACTGATATTTTACACACACGACATAAATGTAGATTCAAATGACAATACCAAAGTGGAAAATAATTATAATTAATTTGTCTCATAACTCCAAGCCCCAAAAGAACTTCCAAAACTAAATTAGAAAATAATTAAAAATACCCAAACTATTAAATAAAACATCGTGCGCCATCTACCCGCCAGCAAATGTATACATTACACACCTGAGATAAGGCAGATCGCACGGCAATAGGAATCTTATGAAATTCTCTCCTATCTCCTAGATGGCAGAAGGAATGGATAACATTAATTTAAGAGAAGGATGATCTATTTAATCCGAAATAGACAAGATAATTTAGGTATTCAACCAGTAAAACTAAAATTCTCAACTAAGAGATAAAATACAGCAAAATAATTGTAACAATCTGAAGTTGGACTGCATTCCGCCATTGGTTCAAATGTCTGTCCTGTTTTTCCTTTTAATTGAAATCGATGAAGAATTTATGAAATACAGAATACATAGGAAATTATCAAATTCGTAGGGCAGGTGGCACCTGGTCTGTTGTATGCCGCCAAAAGTGAGGTTACGTGTAAGTTTGACATTTCTGTGGTAGCTTATAGTTGTTAGGTATATAAGTATATCCTATATTATATTTTTAGTTCACGACGACTGTAACAGTCGGAGAAGTTTAAAAAAGAAAAATGGGAAAGAAGTAGTAGTTAGCGGTCTGGGTACTGCAAAAAAAGTGATAACCGCAGAAAATCATGGTAAAGAGTTAGCTTCATTGATACTGTTGAACTGCAAGTAGGAATTAGAGCAAATGAAGTGCAGATGATATTGAAAAAACGGAGAAAATATGCGAAGATGATCCCTATATATAGGGATCATCTTCGCATATGTTCATGATCATCGCTACTATAGTAGCGATGATTCTCTACCTGAGCAGAACTACATTCGAGATTCATCGACATTATTTGAAAGTGATTATCAAGATAGGAATGCAACAACGATATAGTTTCTTCATCAGACGTCGAAGTTCTAAGTACTTCTAAAACTGAACAAGCCGTTGATTCCAATAAAGGTGTTCAGAATTTAAAGAAAAATAGTATTCACGCCTAAAGAAAGTACATTTGCTAATGTTGATACATACCAGGTAAAACAGTCATTTAATTATTTCATCACAAATTTTTAGACTTAATTGTTACAGAAAACAAAAGTTACGATTTTCATCAACTAGATAATCAACTTACCAGAAAATACAGGATAACTTTTGGACCGCAAGTAACAAAGACGAAATTTGAGGTGTTTTAGACGTAACAACAGCTATGGGATTGACATAAGTTCCTGACGTAAATTTGTATTGGTCCAAAGATGATATATTTTATAAAAAAATTGAGGTAAGTGTCCTAAGTGGAAATAGATCTCTGTTAGTACTAACATTTTTCCATTTTGAGAATAATAAAACATGTGATATGTCAAATCGATTGTATAAATTCAAAATATTGTGTCAAAACTTCCTGTAAATTTTCAGAGGGTACTACAACCTGGTAATGTCCTTGTTATTGTCGAGTCTATGGTGCCATTTAGGGGTAGACTTCATTTTTGACAGTGTATTCCCATAAGCGTTGAGTGAATTTGTATAAACTGTTCAAGAAAGGGTTATACTTTTAATGTAATCTTTTATACTGGAAGAGGCGAAACACATTCACTGCTTAATAGTTTCAATTATGTACATAATTGCTTAAATAATTGTTAAAAATAAATTATCATTATTTATAAAATCAAGAAAATGGGTGTGCTTAAAACCGCACGGCAGAAGTGAAAACTTCATCAAGGCGAGGTTAATAATACGAAATCCAACTTTTTTTTTCGTTCTATATAACATTAGGGTCATCCTGCATCGACCAATTCAGTTGCTGAGATTTAGTGTGCTTCTTTATACGATATTTCTTCACGCGCGCATTAGATAATTCCCTTTTTCGTTTTAATTTGTCATGGATTTGATTTTCTTTATCTATCCTGTGTAACAGAAGAGAATTAAATGCTTATAAATTCGTATATAATGTGCAATTAAAGCAGTGCTCTATTCTCAACGTTTCTGTTTTGCATTGGTATACAAATTATAGTAAATGCGTGTGGACGTTATTTAACACTCTGAATATACTGATCAGTTTCCGAGTAATCCCTATCATTTTAATAAAAATGCTAAAACTTACCTGAGCGCGAAATATTATATTATATTATTATAGAGATAATGTCACATACACACACAACAAATTTTTTGGTTAAACGTCCGCGAAGTTACCAATTAGCGAACGCAACACAGTCCGCGAAATATAATCGCGTGGGTGTACGGACAACTTTAAAAGGTTCCTCGACGGAGAGGTTTTCCGATACGCTTCTGGCTCGGTTCGGACGCATATATATATATATATATATATGTAAACAATCTTTGCTGTTTTTGTGTGAAATGATAATTAGGGTATTGGGGAATCCAGCAATCAAAACAAGTTTTATAAAATCATGGAAATCTACCTCTTTTAATCAATATTTCGCACAATCGGTTCCTGTGCTTCCTCAGGATTAAAGATATGATTTCTCTCTATGGAGAAGATAATGCATATACGAAATGTAGGTTATAATTGTTAGGAAACAGCATTACAATGTGTACAAAATGCCACGAGCATTACGTTTTTTAATATGAGAGGATTAAACAAGCCGTACTGTGTCAACAAGACAATGTCATTAAAATATTTGCTTATAGCGTTTATTATCTGAGGAAGCACAGGAACCGATTGTGCGAAATATTGATTAAAAGAGCTAGATTTCCATGATTTTATAAAACTTGTTTTGATTGCTGGATTCCCCAATACCCTAATTATTATATATATATATATATATACAGGGTGAGTTTTTTTGAATGTTTAGCATTGGGATCTCAGAAACTACTGGAGATAGAAAAACGCTTAAATGGGGAAAGATGCGCAGTTTTACGAGTTTGATTTAAAACTGCTTTTGTTTCTCCGATAACTTTCATGGCTTATTTGATATTCAAAGAAAACTATATTTTACGATTTTCTTTAAACATGCTTAGCATCATTAATAGTAATTTTAGAGAAAAAGTGTTCAGACAAAAGTTTTAGATAATTTTACGCCAAATAAAACTGTGTAGCTAATTTTTTTTTTTCGTTCACCATTATCGAGTTATGACACAAACTTGTGTTTTTTTAAATGGAAACCATAGTCGGTTTTGACATCATTAAAAAGATTATTTTTTGCTGATTACAATGATATAAGGTTTGATAGGGTTATTTTAAAAAATAAAGAGGTTATAGACATTTTTATGGTTTTTATGGAAAACAATTGAATTTCGAACTGATAAAATACAAACCAAACGAAAACTTATTTTGAAATCTTATGTAGTAATAAAATGAAAACTATAAGAACTTTTATTAAGAGCACACAACATTATTAATGTTCAAAGATACCTCCATTATTATTAATACACAAATTGCATCTCTTCACAACAGAATTTGTAGCATTGCGTACTTTACTCCTATCGATGTTATTAAAAGCAACTAAGACACCTTCTCTTAAATCGTCGATTGTTTCATATGTTCTTTTGTATACTGTGTCATTTAGTACACCCCACTAGAAAAAATCCAAAACTGATAATCAGGGGATCTAGCCGGCCATTCAATGGGTGCATTTCGTCCTATCCATTGATTAGGGAAGTTCAAATTTAAATAATTTCTAACATTCAGTTGATTGTGCGGAGGCGCTCCGTCATGTTGAAACCATTGCACCATTGCTCGGGTTCTTAAATTTAAATTATCTAACACTTCCTCGAAATCTTGTTGTAACAAATTAAGATAACGATTGCCAGTTAGTGATCCATCAAAAATAAAAGGAGGAAGAACAGTTGATCCTATAACACCACACTAAAAATTAAACCCAAATTTAATTTGTGGTCTCCTATGTTCAACGTGAGGATTTGTTTGAGACCATATGTGCTCATTGTGCCTTTTAAACATTCCACAATTTGTGAAACGAGATTCATCAGTCCATAATATTTTCATTGAAAAGTGTGGATCGTTTTGACACTGATCTTTAAACCATCTACAAAAAGCTATTCGTCTGATGTTATCACTTTCATGTAAAGTTTGTGATACTGATAATTTGTAGGGACGAAATGTATGCTTCTTGAACACTCTGACAATAGTGCGTTGAGAGGAGCCCATTTCTGTTGAAATTTGTCGGGTCGATGTAGATGGATTCTGAGCGACACATGCTAATATGTTTATTTCTCTATCTTCATCCATCCCTTTTTTTGATTTTGGTTTAGCGAACGAACCATAATCTGCTAAATTATTCCATAATCTCTTAAAAGTAGATAGCGACGGCTGACGTCGATCAAATAATTTTCAAAATAAACTTCAGCAGCTCTAGCAGAATTTTTCTGGCACTGAATGTAACATTCAACCATATCACGTTCTTGTACGTTAGAAAATTTCATAGCCAATGCAAACTTATGATTAACGGCCGTTTGCACCGATTATAGTTAAGTTACAATTAAATTAATTAATAGTTAATTGTCAATGTTTGACAATTAACCTGACTTAAAAGTAAAAATTAACAGCTCTCACTTCTGTGACTCAACGTGAAAGCAATGTTAGTATATTTATTTCGACTGCTCCAACGAACACTATTGTAACTCAGATTTTTTGTTTTTTGAATTACAAAACACCAAAAATTTTTTTTTTAAAAAGTTTATATCTTATAAAGTGAACAATAATAGAAATGTCTATATCCTCTTTATTTTTTAAAATAACCATATCAAACCTTATATCATTGTATTCAGCAAAAAATAAGCTTTTTAATGATGTCAAAACCAACTATGGTTTCCATTTAAAAAAACACAAGTTTGTGTCATAACTCGATAATGGTGAACGAAAAAAAAATATTAGCTACATAGTTTTATTTGACGTAAAATTATCTAAAACTTTTGTCTGAACACTTTTTCTCTAAAATTACTATTAACGATGCTAAGCATGTTTAAAGAAAATCGTAAAATTGAGTTTTCTTTGAATATCAAATAAGCCATGAAAGTTATCGGAGAAACAAAAGCAGTTTTAAATCAAACTCGTAAAACTGCGCATCTTTCCCCATTTAAGCGTTTTTCTATCTCCAGTAGTTTCTGAGATCCCAATGCTAAACATTCAAAAAAACTCACCCTGTATATATATATAAATAGACGATATGAGTACTCGCTTACGAGTCCCGCGCTTGTCTGATGCTAACGTGCCGGCATCTCACCCGTGCGGCTCGGGATCGAATCTGCTCGGGGACATGAATTTATTTATTCATTTAAATTTCAATTTAATTGAAATTAAATACCTCTATATTATATATTTCTCTCGTTCCCTTAGTAGACTCGAGCCGACTTTACCCGAACGAGCGTTACATAGCCGAGCGTGATAGTTCAATCTTGTTCAGTGCCCACAATCAACGCAATGCGCCCAAAGAAGTTTACACTTCAAAGAACCTTCATACATGGACGTTTATCTCCATAAACGATTATTTATCACGTTTATGCTGGAGGCATATACTGTTGAGAATAAACATAGCATACAACTAAAACAATCATTTACTACATTGATTTAACGGAATAATTTCATCTTTATTCTATTCCAACTGAGCTCCCTACACTACCACTACACGCATGCAGATGAAGGCAAGTGAAGCACCAAATAAAGAAAATCATATATCCCCGGAGGCAAGTGTAACATAAAAATCGGCCCCTAGGCCCTAGAATTTTCTATAACAGTCAACGCGTTAGATTCATCTCTGTACTATGCTGTTTAAAATTGGCGCCCAACGTTTGCTGATTTTAAATGTTTAAATGTTTTAAATGCAAGCACACTAAAATATTTTTAAATCAACACTTCTATTAATAATAAAATTATTTTAGGTAATTTAACATATTTGTGTGTAATCATTAATTTCTTATACACATTTGTGTAGATAGTATACGTATACGTGCTATCAGCATAACACCATATCTTCAAATTAACACATTCCGCATTATACCGAAGACATTTACACATATCTACAGTCACTAATTTATACATGACAGACATCTTGGATGATTTATTTTGTTTACTATTATAGATACATTTACGTATGAACATTATAGATATGTACATTATCTATTGCCACATTCGCCTGCGATAGAATTAATATTAATGTCGTATAAATCGCGCGACGTATCAATTCAATGGCCCAGCTATGTGTCATATTCATCCATTATGGTCCGTAAGTTTATAAACGTCACACACCTACAGAACGGACGGACTCCGCGACATTATATTCAGGCAATTTTGCATAATTGATGATGGAAGGATGCTGGAATGAACCACGAATACATAGGTATGTGTAGCAGTAATGTAGCCATAGTCCTAGTTTGAGTACGACGGCGAAATGTATATATATAGTGTACGGTCGATCGCTTAATTCGAATCACTCGAGTGTAGTTGATGGCTGCACTGTCGTGACGGAAAACGGGTTTATTATCTGAAAACAGACTTCCGTTGTCCGCGCCCTGCTGCACTCACTCGGGCTGGCTGACATTGTCGGAGCTCTCGACATTTAAAACTAATTAGCCCGATTTGCCACTTGCGGTTGTAAATTTCCAACATTGTGTCAGGTCGGACATGAGTTAGAACACTAATCAAGTTTTATTCATATGTACGTGTATACAGGGTGAATGCATATTAATAATGTAACGTGTATGAACAAGGGCTACGTAAATGGAACCACACAACAAGAAACAAGACGTTGTTAACATTTAAGTTTCCGTTTCGTTTGTTAAAAGAGTGAATCCACTGCGAATCACTATCGTTTCGATAGTAATTATTACAAAAAATTATTCTATCTCCGAAGAAATGCCTCCGAAAATGTAATATTGTTATTTAGGGGCAACGCTAGCACGCTTGTCTGCAAATATCTAGCCTTCCGCCCTTCCCCCACCTTTCGTTAGGAGTGACGTTTACCAACAAATAGAAACTTATGCAACTTATATTACTCGCGGTACGGGTAGACGCAAGTGGGTGTAAGTAGGTGGAGGTTGACGATATTCGATTCTATCACAGCGCTTCGGTTTTATTCACGAATTCTGTCATAGATAAAGAAATACTATAGATAGGAAACATAATGTATAAAGAATGAGTACTTACGGAACTGTTGATGTTGATGTTTTATAATAAAGCAATTTTCGCTTGCCCATAACTGCTATATTATTATACACTCGAATATTCTAGGTATATATGACATTTAAATGCGAGTGACAGTTAGTATTTAAACTGTCACTAGAATTTAAGTCTGCAATAGCCGACCGATTCCGATAGATTTTCGTCTTCGCTAGGACGGGTAGTGATACCGTAAAGTGGGGATAGACGACGCGAAAAACTGCGTGTAAAATGTGTGTGACAATGTTTACTGTTTAATGTTTTTTATCTTTAAAAATAATTACATAAATTTGCTTTTTCTTTATATCGTACATCAAATGTGCAGCTGGCGCGTAGGGGTCGTTTTTTTTCTTTCGTGTACCAGCCTTAGTTAGTAGACATTAATCAAATTCATGCATTTTTGTGGTTATTTCTAAAACACATAACTTTCTTAAGAAAATAAATTAGTACAAAAACTGACCTTGACATTATAAATTTATGCCTTTTGCATCACTAACCCAAATTTGAGATTCTAAAATAACAAAATGAGTTTAAAAAACGCGAAACGGCGATGCCTTAATTTTCGATAAGTAAACGCCCCTCTTAAAGCTACAGAGTTATAACAAAATCAAAACTAAAATGTTGGAATGTTTAATAATTTTAATTCTAAATAAACATACATACATTAATATTTAATATTTAACACGTCTAAATTGAAATAGGAAATTTAACATATTTTTGTGCCTTTATCAAAAAAATAAATAAATATAAATATTAAAATGTTACTCTTCTTAAGTTGGCGCTACTATATTGATTAATAATTTTTCACTGCTTATTTGATAGCAATTTTATTATTTTCAATCGTAATTATTCATAGCTTTGTTGTGATAATTTTGATCGAAAATTAGTTTTGTAAAAATAAGTTTTAATTTCGAAAAAATCTTTCTCTACTAGCAACTGCAACTGGTAGTCATAGTAAAATGCGTAGTGCTATAATTTAATTAATGAAACAAACAAATCACGTCATAAACAGTTACTTCAGGCCAATAATATCTAATAATCCATGTAATACTCTCGCTTCACTGAATATATTGTAGAACTGTATGTTGTTGCAACATACAGCATGTGTCAATTTTCATTAGCCATAGGCGATTAATCCATACAGTAAGTGGTAACATAGTACCCCTTCTTTCCTTTCCAATGCCAGCACGACCGATGCACAAGTTAGCGTGGTTAGCAGTAACTATTCGACCACCGGCTTGGGTGTTTGTAATGCGTTCAGAAATAATATTTACGAGTTGCAAGGATTTGTCTTTCTTTTTCCTTTCAGTAAATGCAGAGAATTATTATGCTGAGTTCACGCTGCATGACACAAAAAAAGCGTAATTCTAATAACATTAAAAATAAGGTAAATAAAAAAGGATTCTGAAAATAATAATAAACTACTAGATCAAGAGATCGCGGCGGCCATCTGATGTTTCCCGTTCCAGTAATAAGACTGCTTTTATTGCAGACTAGAACGCAACGTGTTCGCAGCTAAACATTGAATGTAAAATCTGGTGGAGAGAAGTGGGAAGATCGCAGAAAATCGTTGCGATGTCGATTGTTGCCGGGATTGGTGACGGACAGTAGGGGTGCCATGTTGCCACGCATTACTTGTATACATATAAATCGCACGTAAACATTGAATCCCTATACCTAATGAAAATTGACACATACGGTATAAGATGAAAGCATTTTATTTTGTCAAATATTAAATGGTATAGTTGTTTATATTTTACAATCAGATCATTTTCATAGGTACTAGTTTTATTTTCAATAATATATAGGGTGCTGCTGAAGTATCAGAGATACTTGTATATGAATTCAATGTCTAATTTTAAACGAAAATGATTCTATTCGCTTTTCCCAAATTTCTAACGGTTCTTGAAATATCGGAGTTTGAAGCTGAAGTAAATTACTAGAAGGTTTAGGAAGAAATGTGGTTTATTTATTAGAAAAACGTAGTGACAGTACAATTATTACAGCTGCTCTTTTAATTTTTTTTCGGGTCTGGAAATATAGGATTTTGAAATTGGCAGGTCGTATGAATAGATCCGAAAAATATTTTTGATTGTCATTTCCTTAATTGTCATCACTGAAAGTTGGTTATTTTATATTGTGTCATTTGTATTAGAATCATGCCTGCAATTTATTCAAATGAAGAATACGCGGACATGATTTTTGTGTATGGATATTGCAACGGTGGTACCACCACCTCAGTTAGGGAATATCAACAACGATACCCAAACTTCCGTCTTCCACACAAGCAAACGTTCAGTAGAACCTTCACAACTCTTAGATTAATAAATGCGCTCCCTAATCCGACTTGTGAAAGAGAAAAATGCCGCAGAAGCCCTTGAGGTTGCTGAAAATTATCCTGGTGTTAGTACGAGAAGAATGCCTGTACTTACTGGACAAACTAAGACGAGTATGTTCAAGACACATTGCGAGAAAACGAACTGCATCCCAATCATTCCCAACCTGTACAAAAACTTCTCCCCACGGATTTTCCTCAAAAAATTCGTCTTTGTGAATGGTGGAACAATCATCTGGATACTCATACAAGAACTCTTTTCTGTGACGAAGTTACATTTACAAGATCAACAATTTCTACAGCCAACATGTGTAGGCAATGGAAAACCCTCGTTCTGTTCGAGAAGCCCATTTTCATAGCAGATTCTCCGTAAAGGTATGAACAGGAATAATTAATAATTAAGTTATCGGACCACATATCTTTGACGGAAATTTGAACAGCGAGATGTACCGGGCTTTTTTGGAGAACGATCTACCACTACTAATTGAGGTCATTCCTCTTCAAATCAGAAGGACTATGTTGTTTTTACATGATGGTGCTCCGGCCCAATATGAAAGAGGTGTCACTAATTTCCTCAATGAACAGTGTATATATCGATAGATAGGTCGTTGTGGTCCCATTGCTTGACCACGACGATCTCCGGGTCTCAACCCACTAGGTTTGTTCATGTGAGGACATGTGAGGAAACTTACCTATTCAACGGGAAAGCCTAATAATAGGGACCACCTCATCCATAAAATTGATGCAGCTATTATGAGGTAAAAAACATTATGGAGAACTAGAACTGGGAACGAGAGCTTCGACGGAGGATTGAGTTATGCATTGCACAAGGCGGTGGTCACATTGAGCAGCTTTAATATTTGGATTGTCATTTACGCTTTCCTTAAATAAACCACATTTTTTCCTAAACCATCTGGTAATTTATTTCAGCTTGAAACTCCAATATTTCAAGAACCGTTAGGAATTCGGAAGAAGTGAATAGAATCATTTTTGCATAAAATTAGTCATTGACTTCATATACGAAGTATCTCGGATACACCGGCGACCACCTATATAAATAAGATCAGTTGTCTTGATCCTCAAAATAGCCATTAACTGCCGACATAACTTCTTCATCGTTGGAACATCTTTGACCACTGAGCCCTTTTTTCAAATTTTGGAACAGAAAATAATCCGAAGGGGCTAAATCAAGCGAATAGGGTGCATGGGGTAGCAATTCAAACTTTAATTCATTAATTTTGGCCATTGCAATAACGGATTTGTGAACTGGTGCATTGTCTTGAAGAAAGAACACTTTCTTCTTAGCCAAATGCGGCCGTTTTTGCTTAATTTATTCGCTCAAATGTTGCAATAAGTTCGCATAATACTCGCCGTTGATAGTTTTTCCTTTTTCAAAAGAGTCAATGAACATTATCACACGCGCATACCAAAAAACCGACGCCATGACCTTGTCTGCAGATGGAACGGTCTTCGCTTTCTTTGGAGCCGGTTCTCCCTTTTCATTCCATTGTTTTGATTGTTCTTTTGTCTCGGGTGTGAAGTGATGGACCCATGTTTTATCCATGGTTATGAAACTGCGCAAAAATTCTGCTTTGTTGCTGTGAAACTTCACTAAACACTCAATTGAAACGTCTTGACGACACCGTTTTTGCTCGAGTGTGAGCAAACGCGGCACCCATCTTGCACACAGCTTTTTCATATCTAAATTTTCAGATAATATGCGATGTACCGGACTTTTTGAAATGCTTACTATGTCTGCTAGCTCGCGCACTCAGTCGACGATCATCCAGTACGGCTTTGTGGATTTTCTTCACCATTTCTGGAGTCGTCACCTCATTTGGTCGACCACTGTGATGCTCGTCTTGGCAGCTCGTACGACCTCGTTTAAACTCTGCTACCCAATATTTTACTGTTGTAAACGAAGGAGCAGACTCACCCAGAGTAGAATCCAGTTTAGCTTTTATATTCTTTGGGCTGAGGCCTTTCAAATAAAAGTATTGTATCACATAACGATGACCAATTTTCTCCATTTTCACAAATTCACTGAAAACGTTCACTATTGGTGTCTGTTAAACAAATACTAAACAAGGTTGCGCCTTCAAACTTGAAACATATGTTTTATGGATTGTGTACTCTCTAATACAGTGATATTTTTCAAACAACTACCGCCATCTCTACGTCAGGTCGGGTACTTCTGGAACTACCCTCGTACGCCATGATGAAACCGTCTGGTTCCGAGCAAAAATACTCAGAAGTAAGCCTGTTGTAAATGTAATAAATCAAAGACATATGTAATGTCTTTACTATAAATAATACATAACTAAGGTATTGATGATTGTATTCTGAAATGTAAAGAACATGTTCAAATAGCTCTGAATGTTAAAAACTTACATAAATATTTGTTTATATTTTAAACAAGTTCGCCATTAGTAAAAGTAGATCAAAAGGGTCGCAATGTTATAAAATTCATACAACATAAACTTCTTGATATTTGAGAATGCGCAACCTCCATTTGTTTTAAATTTTGATTTTTTCCCCGAAGTTCGAATTTGAAGTAGGAAGAAAAGAAATGCGTAATTAATTGAGCTACAATATCGTAAAAATGTAAAACATTGTTTAATCAAGTTGTCAAATACATCTGAGTTTTTTGTTCCTCTGTCATTTTTTTTATTGTTGGGCTTTGCTTGTATATTTAATATAAAAAGTATTTTGTAAAATTAAAGCCAGATGGATGAACAATATCAACAAAAAATTGATAATGTATAATTAAAATCAGTAAGCAGGCATTCAATGCTATTTATCAAAACTTTTATGCTATTTAGCTAATTTCTAATTTCTTTACTCTACATTCATTGTAAATATTAACAACGTTTAGCTTCGCATTATTCAAACAATGTACGTTAAATGTGCAAATATGAAAGTAGTGTATCATTAGGCATGTTATAAAATGTTTATCAATTTTAATATTATTTGAATATTGTATACCAGCACATTCCTAAATAAATAAATGTGCAGTGAAACGATGTGTGTTGTTTTAGACAAGCAAATGCTTGGACACAATGTCTTTGATTTACAAGGGTGTCATCACGTGATAGTTAACATTTCTAAAAAATATTCCTGGATTTGATGTTCATTTTAAATGTATGTTGATAATAATAATAATAATAATAATAATAATAATAATAATAATTTATTTAGCCCAACAGTATCAAACCAATTATAGGACAAAGAAGTAACATACATTAATAAATAACAAATTAATCATATTCTTATTTGTAATATAAATAATTTATAGCTATATACATATATTTATATATAAAGTTGAAGAATTATGCATTACTTGCTGAATTAGAAACAAAAAATATATCTTCATAATATAGGTTCGCAGCACGACACATGGTGACCAGTGGCGATCCCCGAAGAAGATTAGTCCTCGAAAAGGGCAACCAAAACGTGGAGGAGGAGCGAGAGGAAATCCTGGGAATGTAAAAGTTGAAGCATGATAGTAGATGTGGGCAATGAATTGTTCCATTACATAGCTTCCATATGAAGCGTGCAACATGAAACTCTCGGCGATCCCGCAGTGACTGGAGATCATGTGCTTGCAGTAAGAGATTGTAATCGATGCCACGTTCCGGATAAATTCTCATATCTTTGAAAGATACGTATTTCAGGAATCGCCGCTGCACTCGCTCAATAGACATAATTGCGCCTATTTGTCAAATATGAATGCAGAAGTTTGAGCAGGGACGGGCTGAATCCAATTGCTGCGAGCTTTTCCAGAAGGATACCATGATCTATCGTGTCAAACGCGCGACTAAAGTCAGTGTAGATCACGTCTAATTGGCCAGTTCATGAGAGACAGCCTGAGTTATAGTGAGTAGGTTCGTAACTGTAGACCGTCCACGAATGAAACCATGTTGACATTCAGAAATCAAAGATTTTGTATTGAAAGCTATGCAAGAATAAATTACGTTTTCAAAAACCTTTGCAAAGTTGGGTAGAATGGATATTGGCTTGTAGTTCTCAACTCTAGTTCATCTTTTTTAAAGATTTAGCTTATTCTTGCTCTTTGCCAGCGCCAAGAAAACTAGCTGTCCTTATTGAAGTATTCATTATTATAGCCAGAGACTCAGCTAAAGCAAGTCTGGCATTGTGAACAAATATACTTGGGATTTGGTCATCACCAGCAGTATAATCTTGATTGAAAGACGACATTATTCGTATTAGCTCGTCTTTAGAAACACTGGATAATGTAAATGGAACTTGCCGTGGTTGAGAATCATCAAATGAGAATTGAGAGCTATGTTGATATACGGATGAAAACATATTAGCAAAGCATCCCAACGTCCTTGGCAAATCAATTATGGAAGAAGCCATTGCACCAAAACGTTTGACGAGCTTCAAACCTACTAACTTGCTATCTAGAATTAGATAGTGAATACAGCTTAGTTGTTGAAACTTTTTTATTATTTTTAATCATTGTCGTATAGAATATTTGTCTAGTTGATATATAGGTAGAAATTTATTGTAATAGCTTTCCTCCATGACCATTGAAATCCAAAAAAAAAAAATTAATGTCTGATAAATAAAAAAAACTTTGTCTCTGTCATATTCTTTTTCATAATAGATTTGTCTGACCCATAATTTTTAACGTACTTAATTGCATTATTAATAACTGTTGCAGCAGCTACAATATCTGTATTTATATTCTGGACCATTTTGCTAACAATATTTATTCGATTGAGTAAATCATACCAAAGTACTCCAAAGAACACATTATATGGACATTTTAATTTTGTTGCATTATAATCTGGCTTCTCTTGAGTTTTCCCAAAATGTTGTTGTTTACCTATTTAGTTTAAATCCTCATCGGTTGATCCTGTAATGTTAATAAAACCTAGAAAACTTTAATGCACATCTACTTCTTTTTATTTTCAGCCGATACATATCTTATAATTACCCTTATTTGCTAAATTTTGCTAATATCTGGTGTGCAGTCTAATAAAATATTTCCCTTTTCAAATATTCGATATCTAATAATATTCTAAACAAAATAACTACGTTCCATCGAGTGTTAAAAGTTTGTATATGTTAACACGTAGGAACATCACAAGCGCAAGTTGTTTATGAATGCTATAAAAACTCCTGGACGACACCGTAATTGAAATTTATAGTTTTCTTTATCAGATCTAATCAATCATAATTGCCGCTGTGGTGGACTTCAACTTGTCGTGTTATATCGAACGAGCACGCTTCGTTTGTCTGCAATACGTGTACGCCCCCAGAAGTAGACGAGAAGGGACACCACCGACTTCTTCGCTTCTATTATATAAGAACACTAACATCAACCGTGTCAGCCATAATGAAGACTAGTTACATATAAATATTGATATTGATGTGTGAAGGGATGTCGTTGACGGTTCCCTGTGGGAAAAGACGATTGTCACGACTCCGTCTCTGTGACGCGTCCATGAACTGAAGCGAACATTGCGAACGCATCATCAGAGAGCCATTTGTTTCAATCTGTTCCTAGACTGTAATGACTACATTAGCACGAACGAGATCTGGCGGTGGTTATTGTTATTGAAGCGTCTCGTTCAATGTCATTTAGTGTGCCCATAAAAGAGGAACGATAATATCTAATTCGAAAATTATTTATATTGTTTTAAATTGAAGTACACGTAATGGTGATGAACCGTAAAAGACTAATTTATAATCATGATAGAAGAGTGTAACGCGGTGTAATTTACATGTGCACATACCCACGAGATCTGTTCGATGTTTTTTTTAATTTCTAAGAGATGACACCACAATCGATTTGAAAACTTCATTATTGACAGATGTCATTTTCAAATTAACATCATGCGCTTTTATGAGGTCGTTAGGAAAACAATTTTGAAAATAATTAGCCAGTTCTAAACTTATTACTAGAGAAACCCAAATATGCAAGTCGAAAATCCAAAAATATGCGCATAAATATGGAAATCATTTAGTCAAAATATGCACAAAAATGTTGAAAATATGCAAATAAAAAGTAGCTATAATACATAAATTTATTGATTCACGTAAAAATAAACAGACATTTTAATATTTCTACATACTGAACTAAACCTAAATATGAATTTATTACACAAAGCAGGTTGTCGTAAAAACAGTAAACCACTAACTGTTTCTGCAACTCCTCAATTTAAAAAATTTATCTTGTAACGGTAGGCCCTGTATATAATGAATAAAATATAAATATAATATAACATCCAAAATATTTATATTAAGGTAAATAATGAATCAACACAGATCAGGAAACATGTATTATTCATTTATTTGTATTAAATTATTATATTCCTATTTAAAATGTTCCTATATAAATTCTGTATATGTAAAAGAGAAATAGTGCGTAGGTATATCGGTGTAAAAACATAAGTGGCGACAATGATATCGGCGCTAGCCAGGAAGTTATGCGACATCAATAAGAAACCGTTTGTGTGTAACCGACACGTGGAACCTTGAATGTGATGAAGAAATGTAAAGCACATAGGTGGCTCGGGGAAACCCCGAGCAAGAATACGGCGTGGCGTGACTTAAGCAAGGAGTAGAGAGACAGACGTTCCCTAGCCCGTAAAGACGGAAGACGTTTCCTAGCCGGCGCATAAATAGGTTCACAGGTCGTGTTAAGTAGAATAACACTAGACCGCACCCAAAAAGAAAAGGGAACGATCTCTCACAGGCTAACAGTGCGAATGCAAGTAATTCTACGCACTAGTAAAAAGTAAAAGAAAAAGCCTAGTGAGAAAACTGTTATAAGTTTTAATAAAACAAATAGTGGGTCAAGTGAAGTAAAAGTGCTATTAATAATCAAGTGGGTGCCGTATCTCCAGACAAAGGAGAGGACGATTTCAGTCTACCCTAGGAAAAGCCGCCCGTTGAAGACACCGTTCATGGTCATCGCATCGTATAAAGGTACCTAGCGTTGTTTGAATTAAAGGCCTATATCATGTATGTTTTTTTTTATAAAACAATTCAATTAGCATCTAATTAAATCCATGGTATACTGTATAGGTAAAGCGTCATTGCATTGTTGTTAATTATATTTGCCCATGTTGTAATTGATGCGAAATTTGTATTGTGTTGTACTATTTGAATTGTGTTTTGTTTCTATAACCTTTGTTTGTAACCTGATCTGTGTTGATGGTGTTTTTTTATCAATATATTAGAAATATTTAAATATTCTTTTGCGTATTATTTGTCTACCTTACTATAGGAAATTTGGAATATAAAATAGAAGTAATAGTACGTGCAGGACAATAATCTTAGTGTCTAAATACCTGAACCGTCTTGAAATTAAGAGTCTTATGCTAAACCGAACTATTTAACTGAGCTAATTACGCGGAACATCCAATAAGTCATTTTATTTATTTGAGTCATTTTAATTATATTATTTAAATTTGTATTATTACATCTGAACACCCCACTTTGGGGCATTTTATTCATTTTTATTTAATTTTAAAAGGACCGTACTATTACAATCTCCTATCAGAATATGAAAACTTATAAATGGAAAAACTACTTTCCACATCAACCGATGTAATAGGGGTGTTTTTTAAATTGTTTAATATTACAGGCTCCAAATCAATGGATTCAGTAAATTCTACCTCTAAAATATTAGCTATTTGGCTAAGCAACCAAAATTGTCAATTTTTTTTCCTTCACATTTTTAAATTTTTGTGAAATTTTGTCCCCGATTTTGCTTGCGACATTTTGAAAAGCTACCTCAGATTGTTTTATTAGTTCTACACTTCGGATTAATGACAAGTCAGATTCCTCAATTTCTATTGTTTTAGAAAAAAAGCAATAATTGGTTTTTATAAACAAAAGTTAATTGTTTTAGTTTGTTGTTTTCGAATAATTGCTTAACATCAGTGAGGGATTGAGAAGATTCGTCAGAAAGAAATTATCGCAATAAAAAAGCGGCTTCCAACCAAGTGCCCCCATCTTGAACGTAATAACAGGTTGAGGTGGAAGAGGAGTGTTTGGTAGTTTTTCTTTATAAAAGCGAACCGTTATAGGCCCTTTAAAGCAGATTTTCTTCATGTTGGAAATTAAACTATTTACAAGAGGAAAATGTTTGCTGATCTCTTCAGCAACCCTACTTAAAGCATGAGCAAGACATGTTACATGTATCAAGTTCAGATAAAATATTTTTAGATTTTGCCCGGCCTTTGTCATGTTCGGTACTGTGTCTGACAAAATAAGCAAAAAATTAATAGTTCCTTTTGAATAAATCTGGCCACTGTCAGTGCATTTTTTTTTAACTCGTTAATAGCAATGAGGTAAGATTTTGGCAGAATTTCGTCGCTAAGAACACCAGTCAATAAATGAGCAATACAGCGTCCTTTTGAATCGGTGGTTTCATCAATACATATGTAAAAGTGAGGTGTGGCCACCACACGACTTTCTTATACGTATGAAAGTGTTACTTCCGGTCCGGATTTTGATATTTCATTTATATAAAAAATATTCCAAGTCCAACTTTAAATACTTTTGTATTCTTCATAAATATATATAGAATGCATAATTTACGACATATTTGCAAAAAAACCGATTTTCGATGAGAGTAAAAAACCGGTAGGAATTTCGAAAAATTTTTTTATAAAATTCTTCTAAAATTTAATTTTAAGTATATACGAATTCTTTATAAATTTGTCTAAACTTAGTAGTTGACGAAATATTGGCAAAATTCAAGTTTTTCAATGAAGTAAACTACTACCTCCGGTCGGCCGAATCTGCTGAAAATCTAATCATTTCTCAAGATGGAGATTATACACATAAATACAAAATTTGGAATTGATACCTACAGCGGTTTGACCGCTATCGTGGTCACAGACAGACAGACACACAGACATTTTTTAAAAACCACTTTTTCGGTATTAGGGGACCTCAAAACGTGGACATCTTCAAAAATCTCGAGGTCGAAAATTTTCATTATCACAATACTTCCTTATACTACGTATAAGAAAGTAAAAATGAATTTTTGCTTTCATTTCCTAAATTACCTCCGAATACAAGGACCTTGGGACATTGAATTTGCAATACTTCTGGAGAAATGAAGTGAAGTTTTGATTACGTAGCTTTGACAAGGGAATATTTGACATAGGTCTCGGTTAAAGATGTCTTGTTCGTTTACCTTTTTGGACATTAGTTGGAAACATTGCGTTAATGTGGGTTGTAGCACGTGTCCAGATTTCAACTTACCCAATTTAGCAATATGAGCAGAAATTTTCACGGGTTGGTCTAATTGATATATAGAGAACGTACTTCACGTGTTCCCCAAACGTAAGTCTGTCGTCATATAATTTATATGTTATAAAAGTTAAAGTACATATTAGTTAATAGTCATAACTATTTACAGCGCATAAATTCTGCCTATGTGCCTCTCACTATCGATTCCTGGTCATAACATATTGATTTTCATACACAGGAGATATTTATTCATGTGCCAAATATAAACAATTAATAGACGTAATATATAAAATCGTAGTCTTACCTAATTATTACGAATTTGTAGATTTGATATTACTTGCAACGTGAAAAAGAATGAAATAATACTTCAAACATTGCAATTAGAGGTGACTGGGTATAATGATCACTAGGGGCATACTGACCAGCTCAAAAATTCAGTTAAAAGTGAAATATAGGATTCTTGTTTTTTTATTCACATATGGACAAAAGATGTCGTTATAATGTTAAGAAGTGTCGGCCTATGCTGCCAAGTGAGTTTAAGGTTATTCCAGAAAAAGTGTTCTATTTGGAGGGTTATATCACGTAAGTAGCAATTTATTTCATTTGTTGATTCGTTAACATATTACTTAAGGAATTCTCAGTACCTACAGCAGCACTTAGAAGGCGAGTGCTGGATAACAATAAGGATGCGATTTTCAACAATAATAAATGTTTAGGCACGAAAGTGGTAAATTTTTTCTTATGCCCAAAAAATAACTGATAGATTGTATCCTCAAGATGGAGTAGATCTCTTTTAGGTCGACTATAAAGGATGTAAGATACATTGCTTTTAGTTTCGCACAAAAAAATATAAGCTTAATCATCTTCAAAGTAAAAAAAAAAACTCGATTAGCTGGAAAAGGCTGGTTAAATAATTTCAGCAAAGTCGTTCAGATATCACATTAAGAAATCCAGAGGCAACGATGGATTCCAGGCTCATAATCTCCAACAAACCGAACTCCGAAGAGTTTTTTAATTTACTAAAATCTGTAATAGATTAATAGAAGTAAGCAGCAGTCCAAAACAAATAGCCAGTTTTCTAGCTCAAAAGGCACGCCAACAAGTCGGTACTATAACATTTACTAAGCGTGGACAATGTTCATTACGATAATTTGCATGTGAGCTGGTGGAAATTATGTTTCTCCAAAGATAATTTTGCCCCACATAATATTAACTTACACACTCACAATTTACGATTACGTGTTTTCAGCCAGAGTTTTCTCAACCTAATTTGTTGAATAATAAACACACTTTTAAACTTGCATCTCCTCAATCAATGACGTCTGGCACTTGTGTCCTAAAGACATAATGTCTTTTCCAGTATTTGAGTTCAAATGGAGACTTGGTTGCAGTTTTGACAAACATCCCCTACAAAAATGAATTGGAAAAAAAAGTACGCATGCGGAAATGCGTTCTTTCAAAAAGTCTAGAAAGGATCAACATGCAAGAAGAAGACAAAAGGCTAGAGGATGACTAGTAAAGTCGATTCTCTCAGAGATGACAATGAAAATATTAACACAGAATGTCTTTTCTTAAGATACGTATTTTAGATCAAAACGTGCAGAAGGATGGGTATGGTAATACGATGCCTTTAGTAGGCCTAAGAAGCATGCACTAGGATTACCAAAAAAGAGACAATTACATTTCAGATAACTGTTTGTAAGATTTATACAAAAGAAATTTTCAATAGATATTTTTAAATTTTTATTTATACTTATGGATTCTACTGTTTTGCATTAAGAAAAAAATCAAAAAACAAATCCAAAAAAATTCACGGGTACAGAAAAAAAGCTGGATGTGACCTTACAACAGCTTTTTTGAAATCCATATGTATTTTTTGTATTTACTTCTTAAACAAATTTGTCGAAATGTTTTTTTAGTGCAAAGTGACACTTATAATTTGAATAAATGCTTTAATATTGTCAATAATATGATTAGAATTTTTTTCCTTAGAATGTCTACTGTGTCTCGATTTACCCCTACTTACAGATACGTTGTCATATCGTTTATCGTTTCCCAACCATCTCTTACTACTTGTCTAAATTTTAATTTGATACTTATTATTATAGGGAGCGGAATCGAGCGAGCTAAACTACCACGGAGCCACAATCGTGAAAAGAAATAATGTAAACAACTGCGTGTTGTGTGTATTATATCTGAATAGCACTAATTCATAGGGCGAACTGCAACATCTGTTTACGCTCGACAAGAGAGCGAGAATCAGAGAAAAAAGGGCAACAAAATAAGGAATTTATGAGGTAAAATTCTTTATACACGGGCGTAGATACGTTATATTTCCAAGAGAAATAAAATTTTCATTTATACCTTATGTTAGTTTCCTTGTTTCATTGTTTTAACTGTTAATTACGTACTTCGTAATTTTTGTAATAGTTCCTGCCGGTTCATAGAATCTACTTCTTCCATTTATATCGACGTAAGTGTTAATTGGATTTTGTTAAGATTAAGATTAAAATTTTTAGTTATCAAACGATAACTAAAAATTTTAAAAAAATTTTAGATCTAGAACATTGTTTATGTTACTTTTTCAGATATGATATGGAAGAACGTCGAGAAATACATCGTGAAACAATGACGAGTTGGATTGAGGGTCATACTGATTATATGTCCATTGTCAGTGATTCCGATATATATTGCAAAGTCTGTAAAATATCGTTACAGAATGCCAAAAAATCGAACGTACAATGTCACTTAGCATCGCTAAAACATACACAGAAATTGGACCCGTTGAAAGCTGACAATTTTAACGAAGAACTCTGTGAAGCTTTAATGGCGGCTAATATCCCATTAAAGAAACTTGGCAATCCCACTTTCAAAACATTTCTCCAAAAATATACTGGTCGACATGTTCCTGATGAATCCACCTTACACAAATGTTATGTTTCTAAGTGTTTCACGAAAACAGTAGAATGCATTAGAAGGCATCTTTCAAATCAGTACCTATGGATAAGTGCCGACGAAACTGTCGATATATTAAGACGCTGTGTGGTAAATATTGTAGCTGGTGTACTACATCCAACTATTCCATATAACGCATATGTAATAGCATCTAAAGTTATAAATACAGATGATGCGGAAACAGTTGCTAAAACCATTGACGAGAATTTGCACAAAATGCTTCATTCGGACGACAGGTACAGGGAAAAAATACTTTTATTTGTTAGTGACAGTGTGCCGCATATATGTTAAAAACAGGCAGACTATTAAAGGAAACATATCCTTATATGCTGCATATTACTTGTGTAGCACATGCTCTCCACAGAATCTGTGAATATATCAGAGACAACTATCCGGAAGTTGATAGACTTGTATCCGCTTTAAAAGAAGTTTTCAGAAAAACACCACTGAGAGTAGCTCTTTACAAGGAAAAACGTCCATCTTCTTCACTGCCTCCCTTGCCAGTAATAACTAGATGGGGAACATGGCTGGAAGCTACTAGTTTTTATGCAGAGAATTTCGATAGTTTACAAAATTTCGTTACATGTTTAAATGACGATGCTCGAAGTATTTCTGAGTGCAAGGAACTAACACAAATCCCAAATTTAAAAAATCAGCTGTTATTCCTTCAGGAACACTTTGGAAATTTGCCTAAACTAATCATATATTTTGAAAATTGAAATCTCAAACTAAAAGATGGATTAACCACATTAGATGCGGCTATTAATAGTTTCAAAAGTATTCCAAGTGACTTCGGATGTGGCCTTCGGCAAAAGTTAGACGCAGTTTTTAATAGAAATCCAGATTTAATAACATTGTGGCAATTGTGTATGGGGACAATGACACAAAATCAAACTGCTAAATACGCTGAAATAAAAGAATATTTCCAGTACGCACCTATAACCAGTTGCGATGTAGAAAGGACGTTTTCTATCTACAAGGATGTACTTCATTCAAAAAGAACAAATCTTACAGAAGAGAACCTTGAGAAAGTATTGCTGGTGAATATTAATACTCCTTTACTCAACTTGAACAACAAAATCAACAAATAATAATGTATTTTGTATTTTATGAGTTGTTATTCAATTATATAAATAAAATTTAAACCACTTTAAAAATACAACATTTCAATAGTGCGCCCATGAGCGATGAGTCATGGTTCGCTCGATTCCGCTCCCTACTTATTATTGATACTTTCGATTGGATTTATATGAAATGTGTCGAATGACGTTTCTATACCTGTATTATTATTATTATTATAATAAAAATGATAAACATCATTTGAAAAACCTATATATCATAATTATAATCCATAGTCCACCACTATAAAATTTTATCTCTATTTAAATTGAATATAAAATGCAATAATTTATTGATTTAATTCTCGGAGGCATTGTGCATTTACATTATTCAAGCTAAACTTGAAAAGATCTGCTGATTTTGTTTCTCAATCCGTACGCTTTCCCCATATAAGATAGAAACACCCGCTAACGAGCAAAGAACAAAGAGCGACATTTAGATATGCGTCTTGTCAAAGAAGAAACGCTACTACTGTCAAGCATTCTAAAATGACACAACCTAACGCCGTAACGCCAACGCTGCCAACATGATAAATTAGACATATCGCAGCTGTCAACTGGTTATTACGGTCTTGAGGGCGAACGTTTGCTTTGACGTCACATCCGTTTGCCATTAACATGTCAGAAAATATCACCTTGGCATCGAGTCGTGCCGATACTATTTTACAGCGAGCTAGCAGGCGAGAAGAGAGGTCTCCTACTCCTCCTGCTTTTCCTCCTTGCGGTTCGAAAGAAGCACATTTTCATTTAAATTTCGCCCCGTTAGTTTGGCTGGTTTGCCACGCCTGCGGTAATTAATCATTTGCCTTGATGATGTCGATGGCGCGATTGTTTAATTTTCCGCTTCTTGTCAACTTCTGTCTGAGTGGAGACGTGGATAAATTATGGGCTGTTTGTATATATGTGTGTGTGTGTGTGTGTGTGTGTGTTGTATATTACGGTAGAGTGAATGGCGCGTCTACTAGAAAGACGTAAATTACCAGCGCTCATGGAATAACAGCAATTACCTATATTACGCTTAATGTCTTTCCTTTTAAAGCTTTTTCAATTAAGTCCCGGAAACTTTTAAATAAAGTAATTTTTGAGGTTATATTTACAGCGGGAATCTTAATAAAACAAATTTATCTGCAACAGTTTTTCTTTTTAACATTTGTGTTTGCTTTTTTTTTCCCGATGGATTTTGTTAAAAGGCTGCAAAACCAATAAAAATTTGATTAGCATTAGTTTAAATTTAGTATCCATGTTATTCATGCGATGGCAAAAGCAACTGTGTAGGTGAAGTCTTAGGTTCGACACCAGAATTACATTAATTAAAACATGCTGGTGACTTTTTTGAGAAGATTATAGATTAGGAAATAGATGTGTCATATCTGAATGGTTACGATTTTATTTATTTGATTCAGTGCAATATGTTAGAGTATGTTTCAAGGTAAACATTTGGTTACGTGTTTTCTGCTTTGGCTATGAATTAATATCTCAGTGAAAATTGTTGGGTTTACGACACCCTGGAAGAATATATCCTAGGAGAGATGCCTTTAGAAGAGTAATGCAACTTTCATTACTGCTGATGGTGTTGCTTATTTAAAATCACGGAAACTCAAATATGTGATAAATGATGATAAATCAGTTACTAAATCTTATGACAACAACAAAAAGTCTTTACGTCAGTACCCGTGATATAAGTCGTTTGCTGGATATTAGCCAAACCAGCGTTGCAAAGAAAAAAAAAAGTCATTCGTAATGAATTCTTTT
Source organism: Amphimallon solstitiale (assembly GCA_963170755.1). Taxonomy (NCBI): domain Eukaryota; kingdom Metazoa; phylum Arthropoda; class Insecta; order Coleoptera; family Scarabaeidae; genus Amphimallon; species Amphimallon solstitiale. Next base: position 33,825,264 of record OY720681.1, on the reverse strand, counting down.
TGGTAATGTGCTATTTGCGGATGAAGCTATGGAATAGTTAACAGAAGAAGTTTTCATTATTATTCAAATGAAAACCCTTACCTCACTAATAAATAGATCATCAGCGTCGGTGGAGCATAAGTATGCCGGGAGGCATATTTTGGTGACTGGATGATAGGCCCGCATTTCTTTGAAGGCAGTATTAATGGACAAGCTTGTGCGCAATTTATATCAAGCTGTTTAATGGAATTATTGGAAGACAATCCAGTAAATTTAAGAAAAGAGTTGTGGATGCAACAAGACGAACAGCCACATTATATGCTACCGACAGGAAATATTTTAAATGAAATGCTTTCAGGTAAGTGGCTAGCCTAACCTGTGGAGGTCCTATTCACTACCTGGTAGGACTTTGGACATCACAAAATCAGATGTTTTTATAGGAATACGTAAACGAAACGTGCTCAAAAATATTTGGAAGTGAGTAAACATTCATTTAAACATTTAATGTTTATATTTATTGTTATTATATAGTTTCTGTTCCACTAATTTCTCATCCATTCACGTAACAGTTCCTGTTTCTGCACCTACTAGGTAGGTACAGAAATGAGACGCAAAGATTATATAAGTAAAAGAAAAGAAGAAGAATAATGGCATATTATCAAAATGCAATTTTATAAGCAGTTGGAACTCTTTAACTAGTAAACAATGTTTGTGATATTTCCCCAATACATGTAAAAATTATATCTCTATTTTTAGAAAAACACATTACCAAATCATGCTTGGTAACCGAGAAGCAATTTACTAAATGTCATAAAATAATCAAATAAAAAATATGTATTTGGCAAAATTATATCAAAACTGAGGTGTGGTCACCACACGACTTTCTTAGTCGAGGCGCGCACCGGAATGGTACGTACGTGGCGTGGAAGTGGCGTGGTGACAACGTGGCATGTGGCAATTTTTAAACGAATGAAATCAGATGCGACAGCGCGCATCGATATGGCGGTGTGGCAAATGATTTCACTAATTAAAAAATTGCCACATGCAACGTTGTCATCATGCCACTTCCACGCCACGTACGTGTACCATTTCGATGCGCGCCTCGACTTATACGTATGAGCATTTCAAACTATACAATTTTTAAAAAAAGATTATACAAAAGTTATTCAAAATCCTATTCTAAGTACTTCCATTGTCTTAATGAATCTCTATAGAATGCATATTTTGCAAGAAAAAAAAGTGCTACTCGCTAAATGTGTTACTTCCGGTACGAATTTTGAAATTTCATGTATACAAAGAATATTGCAAATCCAGCTCTAAATACTTTTCTACTCTTGATAGATATATATAGAATGCATAATTTACGACATATTTGCAAAAAATCGATATTCGGTAAGAGTAAAAGTGGTACTTCCGGTCCGAATTTTGAAATTTTTTTTATACAAAAGGTATTGAAACTTAAGTTCTAAATACTTTTATACTCGTAACATACCCGTCTAAAAAGCATGACTTGCAAAATATTGATGAAAAACTGACTTTCGATAAGAGTAAAAGACCTATGTACTTCCGGTAGGAATTTTGAAAAATTTTCATAATAAAATTCTTCTCAAACTTAATTTTGAGTATATATGAATTCTTTATAAATTTGTTTAAAATTAGTAGTTGACGAATTATTGGAAAAATTTGATTTTTTTACTGAAGTAATTAAAAACTACTACTCCCAGTTTGCCGATTTTACTGAAAATCTAATCAGTTCTCAACAGGGAGATTATACTCGTCAATACCAAATTTGGAAGAGAGAGAGAGAGAGAGAGATAGAGAGAGAAAGAGAGAGGGAGGGAGGGAGGGAGAGAGAGAGGGAAGAGAGAGAGGGGAGAGAGAGAGAGAGAGGGGGGGAGAGAGAGATTTTTAAAAACCCATTTTTTTTGTATCAAGGATTTCAAAACGTAGACATCTGCTAACATCTCGAGGTCGAAAATTTTTATCATCACAATACTTCCTTATAGTACGTATAAGAAAGTAAAAATGGCAATAGTTCAGCTCCATTTTAAAGTACCGTAATAACCAAATTTTTGGTGCAAAATTTAGTAGACAAAAATACGCGATATACAGGCATAAAATTGACTTTGAGACAAAAATGTAACTTGTTCCAGTTTCCTGCACGTAAAATTAGTAATTGAAAAAAGTTTGAAATTTGTTTGCCTTATAACCTTTTACAACTGATATCATCCACATGCTTGATTACTCTCAGCTTGAAGCCTTTGACAATCAAAAAGTGAAGAAATAATTCCAAACAATTTAGGTCGTCACCAAAAAGGCCAAGTCTACAGAATTTTATACGAAAACTGATATCATTTTTAAAAAGAAGGAACAGGATTAGGCCCAAGTGATAGCACTAGGGCACTCCAGATTTTATAAGAGCACGATTGGATGTACTAGAACTAATGCGCACGATATTAATACGACTCAATAAGTGAGACGAGCATCAAGACATGCCATATGTAATGAGATTCTATAAAGAAGATCGAAAGCTTTATTAAAGTCAGTGTATCTAAATAGCGTCCGTCTTGGGACTCACCCTCCAAGAATCTCACATGAAATGGTGGTACACAAAAATATTATTGCCCATACTTCTGCCCTGGGCAAAACCACGCTATTCTAGAATAATAATACAGGAGAACGTTAACACAATATTAACATTTGATCCCATTACCTTTTCTAAGACTGGTAAAATCCAGACTGAGCGATAGTTACAGTACCCTAGCGATAGCCTGATTTAAATAGTGTCAAAACAAAGACTATTTTTCAGTATGAGTATCAAATTTATTACAAAAGAAAAATACAATCTTGTTCATTTGAAAGACAAATTAACGGATGTTTTTCCAAGAATGTCACTCTCATATTACACACATTTCTTGTAACATCTATTCTTTATTATGTACGTAATGCCTTTTCTTACGTACAAGATAAGCCGAGACATACAAGAAAACGAGACAACAATATTTATTTTATAACAGCTTCATACCTACACGTGTAACTGTAATTTAACAATACAATACCAGCAGCTGCAAAGCCGTCAACAACCAAGCAGCGACACTAACAATAACTTTAAATTACATAGTCATTAAAGATGATATTAATGACACTTTGTATTTTTCATAAATAAAAGTAATCATTGTAAGTTCGAAACTATTTCGGCGCAAATGGAAGACATTAAGTCATTAGTAAAGAGTAGCATCATCTCAACAACCACATGACTTTGTATACAGATATATAAGGTGGTAAGTTAGATGTCGGATCTGTATTCTATAATTTCTCTTTACATCTAATTTCTATCTTTTTTTAATTCACGAGGCGAAAGTAATACTTAATATTAATGCAAATGTGCTAATCACATAATGATTCCACTTATTTTCTTAGCTTGCAAGTTTTCCCATTGGAGTTCTGCAAGGACGTAAGTTAGCGGCATTTACATTCATCTTAAAAAAGTCTTTACGGCAACTACTTAATTATTTCTAGAAAACCTAAAGTTGACTCGACTGAAAGGACTATCATAATAATAAATTCACAGAATATACAATAGCAGGAATTGTCTGCGTTGCATAGAGCCCATAATGTAAAGCTTATTTCGTGAGCTCGTTGAATCTTCTCCCATAGAATGCCGCCTTAGTTTCAGTTAGAAAGAAGTTTCGTGATGCTACGTGACATATGGCATAGTTCTCATATTAAGTGGATACACTTACCTAATAGGTACTAGCTTACATTCTATTTCTCTCTTAACTTAAATTTTCAGGGTTCACGAAGAGTGCCTTCATGTCAAGTTGCAAAACAGACAATTTATTGTTGTTGCATATTATGTAACTTAATTACTACTTGTAACGGTACCACCCCAAAGTTGGGTGACACAATGTAGAGAAACTCCTATCTATAAATTAAGATATTTAATTTAAAGTTAAACTTTAGAAATAAAATGTAAAATTATTTGTTTTGCCGGCTCAACTCAAATTATCTCAGGGCGATTCGAGTTCATTGAAATGATTAAGTAAAAGGGGTTCCTGTACATTAATAAAAAAAATACCATTTAAAAACTTTAATAATTCTTATATTAAAATTAATGAATCCTGTATCTATAATTTTACAAACAACACAAGAAGTAACATATATTTAAAAAGCAATTCCAATACATTTTTTTTCAAACCTTAAACTAATACAAACATTTCTGTAGGTCCTTTGTTCGATTCAATCGTAAGTTATCAACGACAGAATTTATTACATATAATGCACATTCTACATTATACGTGTTTATTTGAATAATACTTGTGAACATTTCAAGTTACTTTACACATACCGTAGTCGACATATTTTAATTTCTGATACGAAAGTAGAAAGAGGAAAAGAGCGCGACGAAATAAACATAAGCGAGGCTGCCAAGACAGTACACTCGACAAACGTTTCGTATGAAATGTAAGGCGTGAGGGTCCCCCGATACTACGTTACTCTCCCACCACTGTTAGCAAGCAGGCATCGCTGCATATTATAAGGTCATCTTCCGCATGGGATTGAAGTGTAAACCGAAATTAAAATTTGACGACTTTGGTATATTTGTTAGACGATATTTATTTAATTACTTTCTGTTTGAACTTTTATTTTTACAGTCTCTCTTCCTTTATTACATAAAACATTACAGTCATTAACAATAATCATTTAAATAATACCTTATCTAAATTCTTCTTATTCATTTTATTTTTTGTACTGTTTCCAGCAGGAACTTCGGGCTGCTTATTATCGACGAAATCTTCTTTATTTCTACGATGTTTTCAACGGCTTCATCTGCTTGTTCTGCCACTCGAAATACATTCTTTATTTTAACAATATAACACGTTGCACAATTACTTCTTAGGTGCAACTTTGACCACTACTTTACTACGTTTTCTCGGTAGTAAATTATTTATTGAAGTTATATTAATAATGACTCTTATGCGTAGTCTAATGTTAGGGGTTAGCCTTTTGATACGATATTTAACGTATTTTGCTGTCGACTCCCTAAATTCGCTGTTAACCGACTCTACTGGCCGTTCGACTCTCTACTTGGAGTCTTTCTTTGCAGTTCACTTTCTGACTCGAAGTCTAACTGTCGACTCTTCCGTTTATCACGCGTATTTCCCTTTTATATCAGAATGTCTGTGGTTCCCCGCTTTCCACAAAGTTCAGGGGTTCCCATTCACATTTACACGCACATACACGTTCATTTAGCCGCTGGATTGTATATTGCTATTGGAGTGTTTATCACGTTAATATATATATATATATACAAAACCTATGACTAATATCTACTTAATAATACAATAACACATTCATTGATTTTAAATATTATTTCCCTTCAAAATATTAATAAAAAAATATACTTAATTAAATCCTTAAAAAATAATAAAAATTATAAAATTAATTAAGTGAAATGGGCTGTACCATTACATACTTTAAGCATTTTTGTCCGCCGTCCTATTTGTTCATAATATATATGTACCTTCTAGTCTGAACTCCGACAGTCAACAGACAATAAAGGGTGATTTAGAGTTTACAGGAATGAAAACAACAGCTATTAAATTGCCTCCCGATTTTTCAATTTAATTGCCTTGTGTATATCTAAAAGATTTAATTTATACAGCAGATGTTAATATCATAGCACCGTTAAAATTAAGAATATTTAATGCCGTCCAAGATATTTTTAAAGTTTCTAAAGTTTAAAGTTTTTAGTCCAGATAACTCTAAATTGAAGAAAACATGAAGATATATTATTCTTTCTTTTCAAATTAAGATAGGTTTTGGAATGTCAGGTTTTATTTCCTTTCGAAACTTACGAATCGTTCTATATAATACGGAATCATAGTACACTGGCCACACTTTATAAATGTACCATCACAGGATTATGTTGTCCCTTAAATGTATGATATATACTGACAATGCCTGAATTAATACATCATAATATTGCGGTTGTATGCAATTGCTCAACGCCCAAACTTTTACAACACTGCCTATTCAGGTTGCCAATTTTCTATTTTCCTATATGTGTAACTTTCCTAATACTAACGATAGAGGATCTGTTAAATTAGCGAGGTTGTTAAGAAATTTAAGGAGTATTTGATAGTATTTTCAGATTTAACATTTATTGTCAACTTTTAAAGATATTTTAAAAAAATTGAAAATTACCGAAATTTTCAATTATACATATTTTTGTAACTATTGAAGACAGAACTAATATAAATATGGTACCATATTTATAACGTAATAATCTTAGTTACAAAAGCATGGCACACTTAATTATCAAGATATAACCTAGACTTATGTTTTTTTTTAAATGGTAATCATAGTTGGCCATGACTTTATTTCTGATTTCATAGATATAAGGTTTGGTATGGTAATCTTTATAAAATTTTGATTATAGCGCGCGTAATTCAATTACTGTCAATTTTTGAGGAAATAATGAGCAAATAAGCACTGGAAAAGTATTTTAATGCCCACTCGCTGAAAACGTGGACTTGATACGATCTGTCATCTAAAACTAAAAACTACAGTTATAGTGACAGTAATTGAATTACTGTCGCTATAATAAAAATTTTAAAAAATTACCATACCAAACCTTATATCTATGAAACCAGAAAAAAATTAGGATCTTTATGAAGTCATTGTCAACTGTGATTGCCTTTTATAAAAGCGTAAGTTTATGTTATATCTTGATAATTAAGTGTGCCGTGAACTTTTAACCAAGATTATTACAATCCACGTAAAAATTACTACCAGATAAACCATTTTTACATTAGTTTGTTTACATTGTTGTAAAAATATTGCACAAAGTGTCCGCTTATTTCAGTATTTAACATTTAACCGAATGTGAAAGTAGAATACACATGCCAAAAAATATAGTTTATTCCAGTACATTTAAATTTAGTCTGCTCTGTAAAAAAAACTCACTTTTACTTTGTCGCAATATGTTGTCGGGGTATTGTGAACGTATATAAATTTGGATGTAAGATTAATAATTTAATGACTTTTTATTAGGAGTATATTGCATTATATAATAAGTGATTTATTATTTTAGTATGTTTGAATGGAACACCTTTTGCTCATGATTCATGATATTACCACTATCAGTTGTGTTTTATGCATTTTCACATTTTATAAACACACATTTGTCTGTATTTTTACCCCCATTACCATATATTAAAAAATAGAAGTTGTTCGAGAATAGCAAATTTTTACAGTCCCACGACTTAAGTACATATCAAACAAAAACCCGTAATTTTATTGGCAATAAATTCAGATTATATAGTGATTTACAACCAGAATGTTGTCATTTAATACTGCTTATAAGTGAACCAACCTAGAAGATTTACTAACATTTACGCAAAAAATAATACTTACTTCACCCACTGTCAATAACGGAAGCATATTACGTTGTGAATCACAAATATGCCAATTACTAATAATGATAATAAATCTACTACAATAAAATAAATATAGACCACACAAAAAGTATAAAGCCAAAAAACTACTGGAGAAGACATTATTTACGAGGGAGCGCTTTTAAGTTTGCGGAATGGAGTTGAATGGTAGTGGAAGAGCTCTGTCGTGTCGTAACGTGTTCAGCGACTCATTATTAGTATAAATATAAAGTTTTAACACAATCGCGTTAGTACTCTGTTCGACGATAGTTTACGTCGAGAAAGAAACTTAATCGCGAATAAAATGTGAAATATGGAGAAAATCGAATGTCGCGCCGTTGTCTAGATAATAATTTGAGATAGGCTTATAAAACATATTGAACAAATTGGCATATTTGCCAACGAATAACATAGGTGGAAGGTCCGCAATTACAGCTTTATTAGACATGCTGGATCGAATGGCGGGAGCTATGGACGCAAAGCACGATAAGAAGTTGCTTTGCACAGATCTGTCAAGAGCTTTGACACGGTCGGCCATTCGATTCTAGTGCAAAACTTGGAGTTTTGGGGGATAAGAGGCACAGCGAGTTTACTGCGGGAAGGTAGTGTCCGACGAAGCGGAATCGAGGTTTGGTGTTCCACAGAGGTCGATAATGGGACGATTTTTATTTATCATATACATACATTATGATCTTCCTGTTAATGCGAATTGTGGCGGCTCTTTTCCGTATGCGGTTGATGCTACCCTTTACTTTCTTATACGTAGTATAAGGAAGTATTGTGATGTCCACGTTTTGAAGTCCCCTGACACCAAAAAAGTCTCTTTGAGTGTGTGTGTGTGTCAGTGCGTGTGTGTGTGTGACCACGATAGCGGTCAAACCGCTATAGCTATCAATTTCATATTTTGTATTCACGAGTGTAATCTCCCTCTTGAGACTTTCAGTAAAATCGGCAGACCGGAAGTAGTAGTTTAAATCAGTGCAAAAATCGAATTTTACCAATATTTCACCAACCACTAAGCTTAAGCAAATTTATAAAGAATTCATATGTTTTCAAAATCAAATTTGGAAAGAATTTTATTATAAAAGTTTCTCGAAATTCGTATGGGAAGTAGGTCTTTTACTCTTATCGAAAATCAGTTTTTTGCCAATATTTCGCAAATCATGCTTTTTAGGCAGGTACGTTACAAGTATAAAAGTATTTAGAACTGGATTTGGAATATTTTTTGTATAAATGAAATTCCAAAATTCGGACCGGAAGAAACACTTTTAGGGAGTAGCACTTTCTTTCGAATTTCTCGCAAAGTATGCATACTATAGAGATTTATAAGGGGAATAGAAGTACTTATAATAGGATTAATTTATATATTTTAGGATCATTTTTTTATAAAAAAATTCTTAAAATTTGGGTTATTTTTCTAAGACAATTTTGAACAATTTTGTATAATTTGAAACGCTCATACATATTAGAAAGTCGTGTGGTGGCCACACCTCAATTTTTAATCAATCTCGATGGAATCGATGGCGAGGATGAGACTGAGAGCGTGGCGAAGAGGGTTCTGGTATATTAGACAGAAAGGGACCAAAATAATCAGCAGTGTCTGGTGCTCCTGTGGGTGAAGATCTCAAGTTTCTGGGTGTATATTTATCGGTAATCTTTTATGGAATGAACATTTGGACTTCTTGCTACACCAACTAGCAACATTAATTTTGGCTTGAGACGGATCAAGCAAATAGACGGTGCAGATGCTGCAAAAGTAGCATATTATGGCTGCATTCACAGTAGTGCAACATGTGGCATAGTCCTGTGAGGTGGTAGTGGGGCATCAAGGAGAATACTCTTGTAACAGAAACACGCTATTAGAGTAATAGTTGGCATCATAAGATACACAAGTTGCAGAGACTATTTTAAGAATTTAAAAATACTTACCTTCAATTAAACACAAGGGGACGAAATAATATAGCTTATCCATATCATTGCCTGACGACAAAACAGGTGGTGAAAAATCATCAGGCTTTGACTTTGTTCAACAGAATGCCCGATGCTCTGAGACACATTCATTCAAAACGATTCAAGGTAGGGAATCACGTAAAGCGACCCACGGCAGGGGTTTTCGAAGTGATTATTCCAAAACTTGTTAAAAACAGTCGAAAATTTAATAATGGAGGATGGTCGAGTAAAGAAGACACAAATCACACCAACTACTAATAGATATCACATTAATTATGTATACTGAAAATAAAAAATATTTGAATTGGAGTGTCAACTAATTCGACCGCTTTTTTGAAGATCAGACGTTTCGGTAGACAATTTCTGACTTTTTCAGGAGAGCCCTATTAAGGGCAGTTTACTGCCAAGAGAAGAGATTGAAGCTGTTTTGTTTTTATAAAATATTCGTTAAGTGTTGCGTATCGTTCCATTATTACGAAAATACATTGTATAATCAAGTACATGTAGACAATATTATTAGCATGATGGCACTTCAAACATTCCAGTCACACAAACGCGGCAGCCGCGACGTCAAAGGTACTCCTTCGACATGAAAATTGATATATGTGTACATCGCGATGAATACAAAAATGCGTGTTTGTGTGTGGATGATGATATGATGGGGTTATAATGGGATTTGTATGCAGGGACGTGTATTGGATAGACCGCTGCTGTTGCCTTTGAATAATAGAATTATAGATAACAATGGTATGGCATTAGACACGAAGTATCTGCCTCCTTCAATTCTACCTCTGATTATATTTTCAATTATTTTTTTTAATAATGTCACAGATTAGTAATCTGGAGTGTATCAATTTACAATTTTTCTAATTGATTGCAATGTTTGCATACCAAGTAGTAAAATAGAGACGGCTAACTTTCAAAAAATATAATGTAGACAAGACATATTGCATCAGAATACGTCTTCATGACAATATTCATGTAAATGATATTTTAATAAATACACACAATTAAAGAAAATATTTAATTAGAAATACTGAATATCTATATATATGTTAGTAGTAGAACAATAAAATTTAAAACGTTTTTCAGAAAACCGAGGTTACGGCAAACTTGAAGGAGGAAAAGAATTGCGTACTTGAATAATCGAGATGATAAGATTTTAAAAATTTGTTTGAGCTTATGTGGGCCCACACTAGTAAACATTGAGTTTTGTTTGTATATTTAATATAAAAAGTTAAATAAGATTCAAAAATATATTTCAATTTTCTTTTTGTGTTTTCAATATTAATGATGCAGATTATTTAGATATTTTATTTGATTTCATTTATCATTTTTTGAAGCGAACAATTTAATTTGTAATAAAATTGTTTTCTCATTCAATGAAGCGTTTATTAATTGGTATTGTGTTAATTTTAGATTAAGGCAATTAAAATGGACCGACAATATCAACGGTGATGATTTCTATGATCAAGATCAGTAAGTACAGATGCAATGTCATTTATTAAATTGGTACAATTTTATTTTTTTTATTTATACACTTAGAACTCTCGTTATTGTAAATTCATGCTTAGGTGTTAATAAAATGCTTTGGTAGTGTTTCTATTTGAATTGTGGTGGTGTATGGTATACATTTGATGTCAATTTATTTGAATTGCATATTACAAATGTTACATAAAAATAAAAATGACATTATTAGAGTATGTAATTAAGGGATCATCACAGTGTGACGGGTCGAAAAATAACTGATTTTTGAGATTTTATTTTTGACGATTAAAATATGCTAATCAATCTGATTTTTTTGTGTCGTATCAAAACACTCTCGAAGAACAGGAAAATAAATTTTCTAACGTTTATTCACATTTTTGATAACATTTTTTCAACGGACGAAAATGTCTTCGAAAAAAAAGAGTTCTCACGGTTTACAGGATCGTAGCCGCAAATCTCATCTGAAACGAAATCTGGAAAAAGGTTATTAATCAGTATGAAAACCGTTATCTTGCTATGGAGGTTTTTTTTTATCATCAAAAGTGACAAAATGGCGGAGATTTGAAAAAAAAGTATCGAATTCAACCTATTTTTCTGACAGTTTTTTCGTTATGAAAAATAGAAAGATTTCGAAAAATAGAAAAAGCTTCCATAGCAAGATAAAGAGTAACGTAAAGAATGTTGAGATCGATAGCTTGAGAACTCTTCCTTTGAGAGTGTACACCGTTTTGAAAAACTACATTTCGAGAAAAACCCGTTCAAAGTTTCGATTACAGAATTTAGCTGCTTGATAAGAAAGGCTGTAGTGACCAAAATAATTCGAATTACACCCCAAAATTTTCACAGCATGTTTATAACCATTTATACTATCTGATAATACAAAAAATAATCGAAAATTTGAAAATTTTACACTGTGATGATCCCTTAAGGGGTAACGCCACTGTAGAATGTTCAAAAAATCAATATCTTTTTTATTGGCTTAAAAAATGCCTCGAACCTTCTAAAATATGAAGCAAAAAGTCTAATCCCCGAAAACAATTTTTTTCTATGGAATGCCGATGCTACCCGCATAAAGTACGCCGAGCAGGCCTTGTCAGGTGCGGCAGGGGAGGCACGCTCCAACATAAAATCGGCCAGGAAACAAATACGAAGGAAAATTTGAACCTAGAAGGGCAACTTTATGGTCCTGGAATAGCAGATTAATGGTAAAAAATTTTAAAAGTAGAATTTTTCATATGTTCATGTCTATAAACGTTTCAAAACATCAAACGCGTTTTTCTCGGAACATGATTTTTCAAAACGGCACGCAGCATAACTCCAACAATTTTCGATCCTTGTTTGAAAATCTAAAACCACAACTTTGCAATAACATTTCAAAGTGAAATACGTATGGGTTTTTCGATTAGTTAATTTAAACAATATTTATTAACAAATTATTGTCCTATTTTTTGGGTGAAAATTGAACGACTTTATTCAAACACTCGCCAATTACACAAAAATCAATATTTCTAAAATCCCGTACGTGTTTCACTAGATACACTCATGTAGATTACACAGATTTTTTTCTTTTTTCCAAATTCAGATTGGCACCAGTTGTAGTGCGTGCCGCACGTCGCCTCACGCTCAACATGCATCGGGAGAATTGCTGTAGTGTCGCCATTTTGGAATATTTTCTTACAAATTTTTTTTGTAACATACTTAAATATATGCTCAATAACTACCCCATGCATTATTTCTCTATCACCTAGCCTTCCACCCCAAAAAAAATGTTAAAAAAACGCTTTTTTAAAGGCCGTTACAGTGGTGTTACCCCAAGTATTTATATTAACTATATTTTGATATTTCATTGAAACACCTATCCTAGGTGAAACATAAAAAAGTTTAAATCATACCCCTGAGTAGAAAGATATGCCTATAATGCTATTATTGATCATTTCTTTATTATTATCATTAGGGATCGGCAGTCAGGGGTAGATTATAGGACTAAACTTAAGTGAATAATGTTATTTGAAATTGGGCACAGTAGAAGTATTAGGTATCTTCACTATTATTGTGCGCAACTTGAAATGCAGCTAATCTATTATTGACAGTTCGTACTTTAATTATTGTTTTGACTCATAACATTGGTGGCGAAGATTTTGATATATTCACCGAGATTGATGTATATGGCTTTCTTGTAAATAAGGCTTAATTGATGATGATATTGGAATATTATTGAATCCCGCCGAAGATCCAGAAAATAATACTGAAGTAGAAGAAAACGAACCTGCCCCTCTCACTCCAAAAATAATTCGCGAAGGTCAACTTTTCAGTACAATAGAAATCCATTTTCTTAATAATAACTTGTTCATAGTTATACCTCTACTCTGTGGTCCAAACAGTGACGATAGTGATTTCACACCAGTTCACAAACGGTTGCGGCTGTTCTCAGTAAACGAAGATAATGTCTGTATATGTATAATTTTCATTTAATTTCTAAATAAAGTGAACTAAATGTGATTAATTAAAAAGGAGCTTTCAATTTCAACTTGTTGTACATTCTTAACCCCTTCTTTCTTCAAACATGTTTTATAGGTTTTATAGCTTAGTATCAGTCGCATTCCTTTTTCTGAATTGATATCTCCTTTTTTATGCGATTTTTGAAGTGAAAACTTCTATGGGCGCGTTAATGCGTTGATTGCACTGAACGAGACTGAGCCGTCACGCTCGGCTATGTAACGCTCGTTTGGGTAAAGTCGGCTCGAGTCGAGTCGACTAAGGGAGCGAGAGAGATATAATAAACGCGTCTCTGTCTGTCTCTGCTATACTCGCTCGGCAACCGTTTCACGCTCGGCTTTGTATTATAACGCTAACTAGTGGTATTTAATTTCAATTAAATTTAAATTTAGGATAAATACGCGAAATATTGTATTTTAATTTTCTAAAAAATTCTTCTCCGCGTGCAGATGCGATCCCGAGCCGCCCGGGCGTGAGGCCGGCACGTTACTATTAGACCAGCGCGGGTATTCGTATGAGAATTATCAAATCGTCTATTTGTATATATACATGCGTACGTATGAATTTTTGAAGTGAAAACTTGATCAGACCGAGCGGAATGTACTAGAATAATGTATACACAATAATAATAAATATATATTTTTTAAATGTAATATAGAACAAAAATGGAAAATGGAATATGTAAATGTAAATGAATATAGAACGAAAAAAAAGTTGTATTTCGTATTATTAACCTCGCTTTGATGAAGTTATCACTTCTGCCGTGTGGTCTTAAACACACCCATTTTTTTCCTGTGAGAAGTACCTACGTTTAAAAAAGAATTTAGTTAAATTTAAAGCGTATTAATAAGTAAAAATTTACTAATTTCAAAAATTCTATCTAATTTTTTGCTTAATGCGTTTATACATCCATTGTGTCCATACTATAATAACAAATAAAACGATTTCTTATTTCATAACCAGACATAATTGTTACAAAATCGTAAAGAAAAGAAATCAAGTATTCATTCATCTCTTGTGCTACTGGATCGTTCGTCTGCGTTTGTTAGCAGGAACGGTTAACAACGAAGTACCATCAGCATGAAGTCGACAGTAAAACGAGCTCACGTCCGGTGATCGTCCAATCAAAAGCTCAACAATCTAAGTCTGCACGTCACGTCTGCATTCGCCGAGACATTCTACCGGCTGCATTGTTTCACTGTCAGTCGTTACTCAATCAAAACCATTCGTGGTTTGATGCAAAACGCCGACCGCTTCTCAACCGCATAGTCCCTTGCAGCAGCTCGACGACAGCGACATCTCTTAACGGGGGTAATTCCTCAACATCATCCGAAAGGACGTGACGCCGTCGGTCATCGTCAAGGAAATTTGCCTCCTCTTTGCGTTTCGTCCCTTCACCGATCATCCTCGCGAAGAGTTTTTAGGTAATTTCGCCGATACGTATTTTCATCTCCATCTGATCAGTATTCAGGACGTCTACGACTCTGAGATCCGGTCATATTCCCCATTCATCAGTCTCTCTTTCGCCGCTACGTCCTTTCTTAAATGCACACAACAAGTCGAACGATCTATCTTTTTTTTATATCGGATTTGAAACTGACCGCCGCCGTGCTTCTGCTGCACTGCGAACGCAAACTTCGAAGAGATAAAAACACGTGCTTTGGAACGTAGTCACGTAAAGGACACGACTCCATTGTATGTAAAGTGTATAATGCCCGTTTAGTGTTTGTATGTGTGTGCGGACATGCTGGTTTGTTGGTCGCTTTTGTCTCGCTCGACCTTTCGGCGTAAAACGCGTATAACACAGCGCGCGCAAGCCTTCTTCTTCGTGTTAGTCTTTTAACTGTCAGACGACAAACACACACCGTGGTGACCTCCCAACACGTTCTGTTGATAATTATTCAATCCAACTTGGCGGTACTTAGCACACACGACGAGCAAGATGCCGGATGTGTTACACGGCTTACTATATTAGGTGCATCGTGGTGGAAGGTCTTTTTCTAGATTTCAGTGAGATAAAATTGCATGTATACGGTTGAGGTACGATAAAGTCATTGTTGAGAATGTCTTGGTGTCTAGGAAATGAAGTAATGAAGTGGTTGTTAATTCTATTCGCATAGATAGACACTTTATTTGTCTGTTACGTAGATCGGTGTTTTCCCAACCTTTTTCGATCCATTTTTTGATAAGAATTGTCTTCGTAGCCATATTTTTTCACCGTTTACAATCTTATTTGTGGAAAATAAAACAATAACACCAAACAATTACATTAAAAGTAGAAAATATGTTTGTTACCTGCGCCATCTATGATTAAATAGCGCAAGCTCTTTATTTTTCGGCACTTTCAGCATGGTCAAGAATAACCACTTCAATATTAGATCTTTAGATCTTTCTGGACTTTCTGGAATCATCAATTCACTTTTATATAATTAACGAAACGCTCTCTGAAAATTACCACAAAGCTTTCTGGTACACTTACCTATACCTTCCCTATCACGCGGCTCGTGATGGCACAGCTAGAGATGGGGGGAGATCGGGGTTCTAAAACGAGTGACATAAATAAGCACCACTCACAGGATTAAAGCCTGCCAAGGGAAAGCTGGTGAGACCGCTATGTGACCAGTGAGGTAGAAAAGTATGGTCAGAAGAAAGACATTTAATAACTAAAGCAATGCAAAAAAAGTCGAACTACTTCAAATTTCAAATAACAACTAGAGATTTATTTAAAGCTCATTAATAATAATAATAATAATAATAATAATTCAAAAATTAAGGGAAAAAACAATTGTGAATTTTTTATTACAATAAAAATTAAAAAGAAAGGAGATACACATTTACCATACAGGTTTTGTCTTTAGCACAATGTGCAAGATGAAGCTGTCGTGTTCGGTGTCGCGCTTGGATAACAGATGTTGCCGAGATATTCTCACGGGCATTTTGCGGTCAAGCCGACATAAGATACGATTTTAGTTGTTGATCATTGCTAACAGCACCACGTACACTTAAAGGCCGAAACACGTGTCTGTGCGTCTCTGCGTTCGCTGTTGGTAATGGCATGATTCAAAATTGAGGATCTTCTAGCTGAAGCTACAAATGGGGGTCTGTCACCTGATGGTCTTCCGTATAGCTTACATCTCCAAGGTTATCCCACCTTATTCCTTGGCTACACCGTACTGATGACGACCAATAGTCAGAAACACGTGTCTACGGTTGCTCTACAGCGGAATTTATCCGTTATTATTCTCTTTCTTATATATATATATATATAATTCAAAATTTTTTTTCCTAAGATTGACGGCCATAAGAGAATAGTAAATAAATTACACCATTTTCTTTTATTTACACCAACGTTTCGGCAATTATCCTTGCCTTTTTCAAGGTTATTTATTTATTGAACCTAATAACATAATAAATAATTTCTTCTTGTTGTTATTAGGTTCAATAAATAACTTTAAAAAAGACAAGGATAATTGCCGGAACGTTGGTGGAAATAAAAAAAAAATGGTGTAATTTATTTACTATTCCCTTATGGCCGCCAATCCCAGGAACAAAAATTTTTTGCATTATTAACTATTAAGGCCAGGACAAAAAAGAATTATATACAGGGTGAGTCATCTAAGCGGGTAAGGCCGATTATGCATTTATGAGTAAAGATATTTCGAAGCGGTTTTTTCCTTGTGATAGCTGTTTATTAGGAGCACATTTTAAAAATATTTTGTATTATACAGAGTGTCCGATAACTTGGTGGCTAACCATAGTTATAGTTTTTTAAAAGGAACACCCTACATATTATTGCATTTTTGTATTCCCCGTATAATTTTTAGTGAAAACGTAATAAGATAGTATAGGCCTAAAATCTAAAGTTTTTGACTTTATGAAAAATTCAATGTTTGTATAAAATTATATTTCTCGAAAACGACGTATTAGATGGACACAATTTTTTGCAGTATTGTTTACAATAACAGGTCCTAAGAGAAGCATGTTTTATTTTTTTACAGTTACTAACTGCATGTGCAGGAAACTGGATTAAAAATACATGACACGTTTTTGTATAAAAGTCAATTTTCTTAAATGGAACAGCCTATATATCAGTTCATCCTTGAATTGTTTAAGTATTAAATTTCATATCAGAAATATGTAAGACGTTAATACTTTACTGAGCTACTGTCGTTTTTTGATATGCTTTTGTTAGTTTTTGCAAAAAAATCAATTTTTTCAAATGAAACATCCTTTATATTATTTAATTTTTGAATTTCTTATTAAATTTCAGATCAAAAACATGTAAGACATTAATCCTTGAAAAGTGACAATTACTGAGCTATTGTCGCTTTTTGATATAATTTTGTCAGTTTTGTAGTTTTAATTAATATTGTCTGGTACTGGAATTTTCAGCAACTAGACTATAACAGCTTAAGGCTGTACGCCCGGCCTCGAAATCGTTTTTCCCATTTCCTAATCGTATTTTTCATGAAAACCTTACCGAATTTACACGCTAATTTAAGAAAACAACGCCTTTCAATGGATAAATCGTAATTTCTTCGAAATTGTCCAAAGGGCCCTAAATAAAAATAAAAATGTAAGAAATTTCAAAAAACAAGCCTTTATTTAACATTATGTAACACTCAACAGCAATACATAAATTTTATTTTTTCTTAATTTTTAAAAATAAGGTCACGAAACGGAAAACAAAATTTTGAAATTTGGGCGAAATTCACTGAAATCAAATAGAGTATGTGGTACGCTCGCACATTGTGTCGAGAGGTAGCTCCGCCTACCATTTCGGGCAGTTTCTACGCAGTTTGCAAAATACTTCTGAGATCGGTGTTTGTTAAGAAAGTAATCGTTACTCGGACATTATTTTATCGAAACCGTTGATATTTTCTTTACAATATAGTGTACATATACAATGTCAGCGTCACAATACTTCCTTATACTGCGTATCAGAAAGTAAAAGCAATATCTCTTCCCGTCCCTAACGCTATACCTGCTAGAAGCGCATGTTAGGACTCACACGGCTTGCGGGCTGGGAGTATAATTATTATATTTGACTCGCAATAATTTGCTTCTGAAACGATCTAGAAATTTATTTCTTGCACAAAAAATAATTTTGGAATGTTGGCTTTATTTTGTTTCACATATATATGGGTAAATTCTGAAAAATAAGATTAGTTACTCGATAGCTGAAATATACGTTACACAAATTGGTCGTCTACTAAAACTTTTTTTTTTTTATATAAAATTTACACACCATAAAGAAAAATCGAAAACACTAGTATCATCCAAATACTTTAGGGTATAACCTTTAAAAAAAACAGATCCCTAGCTCTCTGCATTGCTAAGATATCACGAGATAAGTATTAAAAATTGAAGAAAATGAAAATTTTAAAATTTACACAAAAAAACGATTTTTCGACCTTTTTGCGATTTCGATTTTATTTTCCAACTCAAAATTTGAATCCGGCAGGTGATTTTACATATTCAGCTTCACCTTTTTTGTGTGTTTGAGAAAATATAGATTGTCTAATTTAGGGGGGGTTGCTTCCCGACTGCAAACGTGTCGGCCAACCGGCGATTATCTGAGACCACAACGCAGCCATAAATTACAGGCAGATTAGATTAGGTGACAAGTTCTTTTCTCTATCTTTTTCCTCAGCATAAGACAGAGCACGCGGACCCTTAAACATTTGTCTTTTATTACATTTGCACGAAGAAAACAGTGGTACGCCTATTTCAAATCGAACTCAGCTTGAAGCGGGCGTCCAGCCATCATATTCTTTATTCATCCCTTTAACATACAATAAAATACAGGGCAGGTCATAAAGAAGTCTGGTTTTACAACATCTATACAAAAAATAATTATAATTATTTTATTTATCTGTATCCTCTTTTGCCGTTTGGCGTCGAGACAAAAAATAAATAAAATAAAAATAGGTTGTTCAAATATTGAAGAAAACAAGATATTTTTAAAATATATATGAATGTAATAACAGTTCACTTAAGATGGTGAGACTTTGACAATCACCGGATCTAATCTAGTTGTAATTGAAAAAATTCACTTGTTTTAGAAAGTGGACATCCTAGGATTACGTTTTTAATTCTTGTTTTGAATATCGGTGCTGTAAGTGATTTGTATACATGAGGGAGGTGATTGTACATTTAATTCCCATAAATAAGCACCACTGCTGAATAGAATAGAAGATGGCCATTCACAATCGATATTTGCGCATTAAGAATACATTTACTATAAATCAGGTTTAAACTTTCAAAAGTGACGAAATAAATGTAGGAATTATCTAAAATTCAAACTATCATTTTTAGAAATTAGAAATTTAGAAATAAATTAATTTTCCAGGAGAAACGAATTTAATTAGCCTTTCTAAGAAATTATTAAGAATAACTACACTAATTACTCACAGGTAACTATCACCGCAATAACAATACGTACAGATAAGGTATTACAAAATACTAACAAGTAATTAAATAATATTAATATGAGAAACAAAATATTCAAAGTTTAACCATAACAAATTCTCAAAATAACGTAAATTCGGCAACTAACTATACAGCATAGATCGGAAGCGACTACAGAATTTGTAATAAAAATTAAATGGAAATCGTTCAGAAGCGAGGGAGAAGCAACAAAATGGTATGAAAAATATACATATATACAGGACGAATGTTTAGACCGTCACATTTTGCGTGTTATACTGGTTCTTTGATATTTATTATTTTGCTAAATATGGACAAATTGAAAAAAAAATATTGTTAGCACCATAAAGTGGCAAGAATACAGAGAAAAACAGATGAATATTTATATATGGGTTTATCGTTATTTTCAATAAACCGCAATGAGAAGTCTTTTCAAAAGAAAGTGTGAAGACATCAAAGCTACTACTTCATTTAAATAGCAAATACCCAGAAAAAAATCTGTACAATTCTTTGAAAATGAAGTAAGCTCCCTCCACAAACAGCAAGGCACTTTCACGTCATCAACAACTACTAATCAAATACCATTTCTGGCGAGTTCCATATCGCATTGCAAAAACTAGTAAGCCATATAATAGTATATTATGCAATGAGCATTTAATGATAGCTATTAAGACACGAGTACGAAAATTACAATACGAGGCGAAGCCGAGTATTGTAATGAATACGAGTGTCTTAATAGCCATTAAATGCGAGTTGCATACACTATTTTTTCTACGACCCCATAATAAAACATTATTTTTTGAACATTCCATTTCATAAATTGAGGTTAAAATTTTTCATGCACCTTTGCGAATTTAGCTGGTAATAAATTGTTCGTGGTTACTAAGGCTTGTTCCATAATTTCTGGTGGACTCAAATTTTACATTTCACTGTCATTATCCCTCATTTTTACCGTTTATATTTTCAAAAAAGCACAAATGTTAAGTACTTACTTGTAAATTGCAGAGAACTGTCACACTTATTTAATTTGTATATCTGTCAGATATGCAGTCGCCATATTGAATATTGTTTGAATATTGGAATGTCGCATTCCTATTGGATATAAACTTGTATCATACAAAAATCCTATTCATGTCTTATGAAACTTGTATCATAATATAAAATAAACCGAGAAAACAAAAATAGAATGCATCAATGAAATGATAACTTGTTTACATTAGCCTTTATATCTCCCGATTCTTATCTCTATTACATTCACATAAAGGATTATTTCAAGTTGTAGTAGTAGTAGTGTGCATGTTCTTCTATTACGCATTAAATTACATAAAAATATCTGGGAAATTATATAGAATTACACAGTTATGTTATTAAACACACTCTACAATTAACTTGACGTTTTACAACACATCTACTTGACATATTTATATCCCTCAGTATGCACATCCCATGTCCAACGCATATTCCGTAATATAATATAGCTTCTGTATGTAATGTAAGTATGCATATTAGGGTGGAGTGAAAGAGGGGGTAAAAAAAAAATATGTATATATCGAAATGTAATACCTCAGAAAAGTTGCCTAACACTACCTTTAAGTATCTGTAAGAGTTTGGAAAAAATGGAACAATATCTTCTGCCTCCCCAGTTGTTGTGAAATTTAGAAAAAAATTATTTTTTTTACAGTACTGTAAATAAATTGGAATTTTTATAATGTTGCATAAAAAATCATTTTATACAAATTATAAGCTAGTTAACAGTCTCCTGGGTCTTTTAAAAAAATATTCCACAAAATACTTACCTTAGCTGCCTTCTCCGTCTTCCCAAATAGACGCAATTTCTAGTGATTTCGAATACTTTTTATAAGTTTTTTTTCTAGGAAAAATTTAACAACAAAAGCATACTTTTGATATTTATTAACAAAATTATCAATTTTACAGTTATAGTAAAAGAAAATTTTTAAAACATGCTACTTTTTAAATGCAAATTCTGATTTTGTGTTAAAGGAAGGCATGTCTTTTCTAGAATCGGCTCGTGTCCTTATAAATCCATCTCTAGAATCAGGACCACAAACTGCAGCAGAAGCTTCTGTGACGAGCTTGACACACCGTTCAACACACTGTGTGTGACAAGGGTACTTTCCAAAATCAATATCAATTGACTCTGGATTTTTAATCAGTTCTTTCAGATCTTCTGTGGAAACTCTAGAAAGTATGGGAGGTTCCGTTAGGTTACACTTTTGCCAGTCGATCAGTTCATAGTACTCATTTGCATTAAAACAGAAAGGAGAAAGTTTAAATACTCTAACACTATTTTGCGGCGAAGAACTTCTTGCTTTTAAAATTCGACGAAGTCCAAGTTCTCGTATATGCTTTCTTTCGTCAGTAATCATACTAAGAAGTACATTTTCATGATGTCCAAAAAAGCCATTTCGTTGTATTACAGTGTCTACAATTTGTCTCAACTCTTCATCTAAATATCGAGATAACTGTATCA
The DNA here is from genome assembly GCA_963170755.1 of Amphimallon solstitiale. NCBI lineage: Eukaryota > Metazoa > Arthropoda > Insecta > Coleoptera > Scarabaeidae > Amphimallon > Amphimallon solstitiale. Next base: position 33,802,992 of record OY720681.1, on the reverse strand, counting down.
TTTGCAAGACGTGTTTTGCACCATCTTTACATGTTGGCTTTGACTTTATAGTAAACCACATCGGGGCATAAACCTTCATTACATATTCTGCTAGCTTGGTCAAGTTTGGGCTTGGATTTACACTTGAAATATAAAGTCTAAGAATGCGATTCGCAGTCGTCACCCACCGCGAATGAGCCAGTTTTCCAGGATTTCGGTTTGAAACAGACGTATTGCGACCACTAGCAATTACCTGACATATTTCAAACAAATATTTTTGATCAGTACTTAACTCTTCCAAAATATTTTTTGGTATTTCGGGTAAATTGCCTTTAATGGTTTTAAACTGAATTACTGGCAAATTATCGCACTTCTCTAGCTGCTTTCCGATAGCACCTGCAAACCCACGAGGCCCGGTAGTGTCTCCATCTAAATGATTAAAAAGATGTCGAAGTGGAAGTTCATTTGCGTGTAACATACAAACAAACCACTGCAGCGGTTTTTTATAGTGTTCTTCTAAGAGTCTTATTACACCGCCTTTAACACCGGTGTTTCCAACTGTCCCGTCACAGCCAATAGCTTCTAATTCCGTAGTATCAATGTCGTTTTCTTCTAACATTTGAACGATGCTTGTTTTAATACTTAGTGCTGAACCAGAAGTAGGAGACACATGACCGATATACTTACATTCTGGTTCTTGCACTAAACTTATATGTTCTTCTATAATCGTTTGACGGTAGAACTTGCTTCCTTTTTTGACTTGGGCTAGAGTCTTATCTTTGCGCCCGTCAAAGTAGATACCACGTAACTTAATCATATTCGGAGCCATTTCTTGCTCCCGGAGATTAGAACGAGTTTTACGCCTCTCCCTCCTAACTTTACTTCGATCGATAATTTTAGAAGGATCTTCTGGTGTTACTATTCCAATATCATTTAGAACGGCAGACGCAAGAGCAGCGGCTGATCTATCTGATATTCCATGTCTGTCGCATGTTTTTGCAAATGTCGTGAGCTGAATTCGCATTTGCTCTTTCTTTTTAATATTTTCGAATGTTGAAGGCGTGGGCGGTGGTACTTGAAGCAATTCAAACTCACTATCAGAGGATTCGTTAGACTCGGAATTGGAAGATAACTCACAGGCAGCTGACACTCCCGGATCCGTTACTTCTAAGGTAGCTAATGTTCGAGAAGCATCCTTTTTTTGCCTTTCTTCTCTTTTTATCAGCTTTGTCGTTTTCTTTACATCCACTGCACTTATTATCATTTTTCTTGCTCCTCTTTGATCTAAGAGGAATTCTTGCTCATCAACAGACACCTTTTTAGTTTTTTCACAGGTACAAGAAGCAAAGACTTTGCATTTGCACGCTGCTATATCAAAAAGTGTTTTACTTTCGTCTCTAAAACGTTCTATTTTAGCTTTGTAAGTTTCACTAACTTGTCTGTTTTTAAACGGCTTCATAAGTTTCATAAATTTGTCATGATATGATTTCAGAAGCTGTAATATCCTGGCATGAGAAACTGTAGCAATAGATGCTTTATGCCAAAGTTCTCCCAATTTTACCGCAACCTCTTGGGATATTTCAGAGAATACGGGTTCTTTTTTACTTACTTTTTTATTGAACCTAATCCAGGCACAAAACTTCATAACTTGTTCGTAGGTTGGTAGAACATTTTCAGGCAATTTCGACGGTTGTCCAAACACGGGGCAGTTTACAGCACATCTTGTTAATCCGGATGGCCCTGATTTGGCCATTTTTAAAAAACAGAACTACACGTAAAAAACAAAACACGCACTAACAAAACGCTAAACGTTCGCGACTAAGTTCTCATGTAGACTAAAAACAAAGCCAGTAGGAGGGTGCGACGGTGGGGGAAACGCCGCGCCGGCACAATAACGCACCTTTGCGCGTTAGATCTTGTCGACGCATGCGCAAATTATTCATTTAGACGAGTCCGGACAGTTTACAGGTGCGAAAATTTGCTTCTTAACCGTTTTATTATAACTAAAGCAATTTATTGATGTTATTGGCGGTCAAAATTTACTGTGCGGAAAAACTAATTTTTCTTATATTTTAAGGCCTTTGGGGAGGCAAAAGGCGCACTTTTTTGTTAAAATTATTTATGGTGCATGGTAAAGCATTCCTTTGTTATAGCTTTGAGTCCTATTAGAATTTTATATTATATATTTTTTAAAATACCGATGGAGGCTTAACTATTCCCAAAAATTAAATTTTTTAAAAAAGTTAGGGCTGTTGGGGAGGCAGAAGAAAAAATCGAATTAGAAAAAATAATATGTCAAAATGATTTAATCTAACATAGGCATAATTTCCGCACTATTAAAATTAAAATTTCCAATTTTCGTTTTTTCGCTCCACGCTAATGCATATAGGTGCCTGTGTATGTGTGTGTTCACATATAAAACACATAAACACAGTGGAGCTCGCGTTAGTTGTAAAAGCCTTGCATAAAACTTGTTATATCCATGTCACTTACACCGGTGACTCACATAAGTTGTGCAAAAGGTCAGATACCCCGGGAGCCTCGGGGTCAGGTTGTTGAATGCGTAATCACGGCCTGTCAGTGCAGAAGGGCGGAACCCGTCATGCAGATTGAATTTTCTTTTCATCTTTACATAATAGATTGCCCGGGGTGAAATGAAGGCAGGAGAGAACGAACTGAAGGAGGGAAAAAAGAGGAATGTTGGCGGGATGGAAGGAACGAGAACTGTCAGAGAGGGGAAGGGAACACATCACATTGTTTATGTTGGTTACTTGTATAATACACATTATAAAAGAGGGGTCGTTGTGGTACTATTTTGTGTTTTGAATGTTTTAATGTATCGTACCATGTTTATAGCTAAGCGCGTTCAATCTATAGCTGCTCATTTAATGTGCATATAGTTTCTCTTTACTGTAAGACCCCTGCATTTTGATAATAAATCTTTTCTTGTCCTACTATGCGCTTATTTAAGGTGCAGGCTGTGAACCCTTTGCATAATAATTTTCCCATATGAAAGGATGATTTATGCATGTATACTTTGAATATTAAATGTATTACTCTATGCTTTCGTTTTTAAAGGCAACTGTAATTCATCACTATTAAAACAAGCAATAATTTTGGAATACTTAATTATGAATTACAAACTTGAAGAATTAAGTCAGAACTAACAAATTGACAAAACAATGAAAACGGGGTTCAATATCCTCTAAATAAATGCACCAAATTGACCTGATTATTAATAAATATTGAATGATGTAAAACCTGGCATTTATTAAGAAGAAAGAAAGATTACTGAAAATAGTCCAGGAAAAGTAAAAAAGGAAAACGACAAGACCAAGAATAACCTTAACTAAGACCATCTCTTATGTAGACTAATACTTTACCAAAATTGGAACCAGATCACTTCAATTCTTCTGGAAAAATGTCAGATTAAAGATTTATCTAACTCATTTTTATATATCATTTATTTTCCTTCCAGAGAACAATTGTTATAGAAAAGCGACAGTATTGTCGCATCTTTTATTTTTCGTGTCCTACTTTCGCCATGTCGAATTTAAGTGATGAACAACTAACAACACCGAAATAATATTGCTCCTGTAATACGTGGACAAATATTAAAATACACTAAACAAATTGGAATACATAATTTTACATTTTAATTAGAGTTATAAAATGGATTATATTTCTACACTTAAAATGTATATTTTATGAACTTCTTAATATATACCTGAGTATATACGAAAAATAGAGGAGGCATTGTGATCGTATTTTAAACACGAACAAAGTAGTTGTTTATGTTAAAGCAATAAACATTATTAAAAAAAAATAAAAGAGATGACATATTAGGTGATATCTTTCAAATCATGAGTTCTTCTATAGGTTATCTGAAATTCTTAATAGTATTAATAGTACTTTATTTAATACCAACAATATCATCTATTACATACATTTGCAATACTAGCAACAAACAAATGACCGAAACAGTTTTTGCTTCTGCTGTAAAATTTAAAGAATGCTAGTTAATATGTTTTATAAATAAGCAACTTCCTATCAAATTAAAAACTGTTTATATACGAGAGATATATGAGAAAGAATTTCTTGTTTCTTCTCAGCTTCTTTGCCACTTGTTCTAAATTTTAACTACGTGTTTGTGTATTTCAGAAAGTAAACAAAAACCATTCTCACGAACCACGCTCCTTGGTATAATTTATCAGAAAATTCAAAGATGAGAGAAACTAATGTTGCTCATTATATTGAATTGTTGGAACTGCTTCGCCAGTAACACTTACAACATGTACGCAAGAATCAAAATACAGTAGTTACAAGTGGGAAAAAATGCTCAACTTAGCAGTGCCTACCAAACTTAGCAGGAAGTCCAAGGTAGGAAATCTTCAAACGTCAACACAAATGGTTAGGTAAACTGCAGAAGAAATAGTGAATATAAATTTAAAAAAAAATTACGTTGAGGATTAACACTTTGCAATGAAAATCTCTGATGAAGCGGTCAATTTGGAACGAAAGCTGAGAAAGAATAAATGTTAAATTTCTAATTAGTCTTTTTTTTTATAATAACCACCTATGATGGTATTTTTTCAAACTATTACTGGCCTATTATAATATTTTACATAAAAAAGACGTAAGGATATCCTAAAAACATTTTTTTATTATCTTCGTTTTCTACTTCATAAAACCTTAGCAACTAATTCCTCTTTCTTAATTGGAGAGAAAAAGAAATTGTATATGTATAGCTGTGGTATAGCTTATTCACGGCAAGTTATAAACGTTTCCTGGGATAGAATATATTCTTTCCTTACTTAAATAAATATTTGCCAGATTATGTGGTTTTAAGAGATTTACACGTTTTTTTTTGTTGGGTATGTGTGTAACCCGACGATAAAGTTACCAACGTGTAAATAAATAGAAGAAAAACTATTTCCACGAAATAACAGTGTCTAGCACATAAATATATATTTTGCGTTGTACAATGCATAAACGCATAAAACTAGTTAAGTTTGTGTGTACAATGATAGACGCACATACGGTACGTTTCAAGTTATTTATGTAATAAATCTATTATAAGTAGGCTAACAGTTTATTATCATCAATTTGAGGCATATTAGAAATTTTTTTTGACGTAAATATAACGTTATACAAGTTAGTTTAATGCACAATTTAAACACCAATTGTTGATACTCGAAATGGCATTACTATTGCGTCGGCTGAATATATTTAGCAATTGCCCGACGTTTGTGGCGCCAATCTTGAATCAATGAATGGACTGAAAACTAATAAGTAATAAAGTAATCTATAAAATTTTAAATAGTAGCATAATATTTTGATCGCATTTGTGGGGCCTTTGTTGCTATATAGTAGTTTTTGGCTTTCTGGTTGTTTCCTTATAGACTTATTATGAACTCTGAGTTTTGATCACTTGTGGATTCATGTTTTTTGTCAGTGGATTCCAACCCCACCAAGATTTCTTGCAAATGTGTTGCTGGCACAATTTTTGTTCGATAGTAAGCAATTTCGAAATCTTCTTTGTGCAAATTTTTTAATAACTTAATTAATTATTCGAAAATAAACGCTTGGCTCAGTTTCACAACTTCTTTATTAGATACACTAACAATTGTTTCGGCTATGAGGCCATTATCAAAGAGTTATCTAGAACTAAACTTATTCTACTTAAGGGTTAACTTATATACCTGTGTTCATTATGGGTGGGAGGATATGGATAATTGATATTTAAAATTACATCGATATAGGGGGTATTTACAAATTCTAATTGTGTGTTTGTGATAACTCGATTTTGTTTTTGGGCTTTTTCAATTTCAAAAATCTCTAATATATTTAACTTTTTACTTTTTACTACATTATGAATGAGGTTACAGCTATTTACATCTGGTACGTGGTTGTTCTCTATACAATGTTCTGCAAATCCAGTGTGTTTAACACTATATTTTATATCTCTAATATGTTCTGTTACACGTGTATTAATACATCTGCCACTTTGTCCAATGTAAATAGCTTCACAATCCTGGCATTTTATGGAATATACTCCTGATTTATCTATCTATCTTATCTTATTTTCGAATAATCTGCGAAGTCAACCAATGAAATTTTTTAACACTGTAGATTCAATTATCTTAACTTCATCAGAAATTATTGAAACACTAATTCTACCAACTGCTAAGACCAAAACATGAACTTCATTGATATTTTCCTTGTTTCTTGCTTCAACAACTTTTAATCATTATGGTCCCACTTCAATACAATAATTGATTCACTACCCTATCGAAATCATTTGGTCCTAAATATTGGGTTGGGTTGTGTTCGCAAAGTATGACGGCGCATCTTCCCCATACATATTAATCATCCACTGGTAAATGTTGTTCGGTCCATTTTTTTCAGTTCTCAAGAATTTGATTTATCCATTCTTTGTTAGTTAAGGCTACGCATAAGTAATCAAGATGTCACAAGTCGAAAGCAAAAATTTGCGATTGTCGCTTTTTCACATTTTCATAATGGATGTCTAGATAATATAAAAACTCCTCTTGTACATAGGTAAGAAACTAAGTTATTTAGTTCTATACGTTGGATAAATTTCAATTTTTAACTGAAATTTTTAACCGACTACAAACTACATTCTTTAAATTTGAACAAATACAATTTTCTTTTCAAGCTATGAAAGAAAAGAGTTTGGAAGGAAGTAACATTTTATTTTGCTATATATAGTACATTAAAGGCCACACATTTAGTCCAACGTTTTTGCAATAAGGCACTAACGTCAAAAAAGTCTTCAAAAAATGTCTGCACTGCTTCTTTCAGATATTTATCCGAAAGAAAACAGCGTCCCTTCATGTGCGTTTTTAAATTAATAAAGTCACACTGTACCAAATCTGGGCTATAGTGTGGATGCTCCTTCTGTACAAAGCTGTACTCGTCGTTTACCTGATTTTATAAGCATTGCGAAATCGGCAATTATTGTTAAGCAACATAATTTTATGATCATAGTTCTGGGCAGTGGCGGCTCGGAGCGTGACCAACCACACAGTTAAGACCGACTCGCCCATTATCGGAAATGTACTCCCAGATGTCGAGCATATCACCGACAACAAACGAACCAGTCCCGTCCACGCAACTGCACCGCCAAAACGCGCTCACCAGCCGCCACTGGTTCTGGGACCTTTTTTGCTACATAATAATTATCAAGTCCCTGTTTTTTTTCCTTATAGAGTTCCTCTGTTATTGTATACCTTGCCGTATACCAAAATACCGTCGCCATAAACTTTTCTGATGAATTCTGCTTTTTGGCAGTGGAGATCCTTTATAGACTACTCCAGTAGATGCTCTTTTATCGGTAGATTTCAGTGATACATCCACGTTTCATTACCTTCTATAATTTTGGGAAAACGTTCTTTGTCGTCTATCAAAGCCATCAAGATTTCTTCACAAATGTGTTGCCGACACAATTTTTGCTAAGAAGTAAGTAATTTTGGAATCTAACGTGCTGACCCTTATTCAATTCCTAAATCTTTTATTTTTTGATCTGCTATATCCAAAACCTCAAGCTATCCGTATTTTGAGCCAAAGTCTATAAAATTGCCCAACCCTTTCGAAATTGTTTGGGCTGATAATCCACCGTAAAATATGATGGAGGATGCTCCCTATACATATTAATCACCTACTGGTGAATGTTCTCGAGTCCATTTGGTTCATAAATTTTATTAGGCTTCTATACGTTTCATGTGTGTTTTTCTCATTTTTTTAGGTAAGGCTACACATAAACAACGAAACACTTTGGAGGTGAACCAAATTTGGTCAGTAAACATTAAAATGTCACAGCAATTTGACAGCAAAAATTTGTGATTTTCACTTCTCGTCATGAATATCTAGAGAATATAAAAATCTCCTGTTGTACATAGGTGTGGTGTTTATGGATATGCATGTTTTTATTGTTTAAGAAAAACTCAGCTAACTATTTTCTTATTTTATTAAAAACTCTATTTCTTTTGTTACAAAATATAGGTACTGTCAACAACGTAACATTAACTAAGTTCATTCCGTTCCTTTTCAGTCTAGTCATACCAACTTTAAATATGTGATATAAACGCACAACAATTGGTACGAAACAAAATTATTTAATTAGATGCGTTGGTGAAATTTAAGTTTTAAGCTTTCATTTTTAACCGAATATTAGCTAATAGTACTTTATTAGTCACTCCGATCGATACTGGAGATAAACTTCGTCAATACACAAAATAATACATAAATAGTAAAACGTCTAACAACGATTTTCCCGTCATTTAAAAATAAGACAATCCATTTGTTTAATTCTCCGCGAATTTCCAGGTTATATAGATCTTACTACTAACAAAATTATAATTAACGGAGTCAAAGGCTCTGGACAAATCAAACAAGATTAACACGGTGTATCGTCCCGTATGCATTTCATCAAGGATATGCTCCGCACAGTCCACAACACCAGTCTCAGTAGAAAAACTACTCCGAAAACCGTGGTGATGGGGAGAAATGAAATTATGTTTGTTTACAAAAATTAATATTTTATTAGCAATAATTTGTTATCAATATTAGAATGATAATTTCTTTTATGAATAGGTATTACACCAGGTGACTTCAAAGATGTAGGAAATTTGGCCAAACTAATCGATAGATTTACAGGTGCGTGAAGTTGGCACCACAACTTGCGGCGCAAATGTTCTTTTTAGTGCCAAAAGTTTGCGCCTAATATGCGCCGTCAATATCTGAAGAAAAAACACCGGCGCATTAATTTGTTACAAAGTTATAAACAAAAATAGTTTTTTGGTGCCAACTTCACGCCAGCACCAGAACTTGCGGCGCAAATGTTCTTTTAAGTGCCAAAATGTTACGCCCAATATGCGTCGTCGATATCTGAAGAAGAAACACCAGCTATTTAATTTGTTATTAAGTTTTAAACAAAAAAAGTTATTTAGTATCAACTTCTTACCAGACCAAAATTTCCGGCGCTAACTTTCAATTTAGTGCAAGTCGTTAGCGCACAACATGCGCCGTCGATATCTGAAGAAAAAACACCGAAACACGTAATTGTTATAAAATTATAAACAAATACAATTATATAGGTGCGTGAAGTTAGCACCACAGCTTTTTTTTAACACTCTGTATTTACATAAATGTCGGAAATTTTTTTATTCTTATTTTATAGCATTTATTCATTACTTTCTGCTTACCGTGTATATAAGTACTTAATTTTAATTTAATATCGGTTATTAAAAACAAGATGAAAAGAAATTGCCGCCTAAGTGACATGACATTTAATAAACAGCCGCCAACCAACGTTTAATTGATTTTAGCACGCTGAAAATCCCCCCCCCCCCCCATACACACACACAACGACGAAACTACTTCGTTTGAATAAATTAATGATGCGCTATCAGAAATAAACCTCCGCTAGATTTTCGGGGCTCAAAACAGTTGACGGGTGTGATCTCTGATAAATCCACCGAGACGAGAGCATAGAACACTGTTGACACATTTATGACAGGAACCATATGCCAGGGAAACACATATCCAACATGTACACGGCCACACATGCATGGCTATATGGTATTACATGTTGTTTGTGTGTGAATGTAATAACGACAGAGGATTCCAGTACTTTACTTGGACGTTCGAGAATACGCATACATGAACATGTATTAATACGGTTTTATCAATATGTTGATGACAAATATATAACTGTGTTGACACCGGTGCGTGTAGATTAAGTGTTGTAAAAGCTTTATTGAGTTTGCCGTGAGTTGATGAGGACTGAAGACAAATATCTGGTCGGTAACATAAATTATGTATGTATCTAATGGAAACCGAAATAAAATAAAGGGACCGTATATTATAGTCTGCCATCAAGTTTGGACAAATAGAAAATTGTATTTGTTACATTTTTAAGAATAATGCATTTAATGTTGATACTGGTTTTTCCGATCACTTTGGTCAGATTGTGAATTGCGATAGAGGTGTGTGTGTTAATGGGAATGGTGGCAGTGAGAATGCATACCGGAATGTCTCCCATTCGTCCATTAATGAATTCAAAAACTTGCTTGCGGCTGACGGCGCACCCTAGCGGCACTGACGTAGACGGTTGATAGCTTTTTGGGACTCTTTAATTAGTGCCTTAATACTGTTTTCAAAAAGAAAACAAACGAATTTGATTATCAGCCAAGAGTAGCAAAAAGAAAGTGCGTTTTTCTAGTGAATTACAAGTTGAATTATATAACCTTAGAAAACTTAATTGGCTACGCCAGAGGTTGAATAACACAGAATTGACAAACAAGAAAAACACTGAATTGACAAACAGCTATAAGATTATGAAACGAAATATTAACAATAAGATCAAACTCGAAAAAGAAGCGCACTACAATGATGTAATTTATCGGTCTGACAATAGATACAGAGCTCATTGGAGTTTTGTAAATGATTTTTTATACTCACCGCCTGTAAAGTGACATTTGGCGCATGTGTAGCTCGACTGGGAAATACGTTTTCCCGGTTGAGGCGACTGTAAAAATTGAAAAAAACACTGGCACTTTTGGACATTTAAAAAAAATGTAACTTGGTAGGTAGTAATAAAATGTATTCTATAAAATACTACTTCCCTCCACTATTCTTCACTAAAAGTTGGGGAAATAGGAGTAATAATTAAAAATTCTTCCAAAAAAATTGTGGCGCCATCTATTTGACGACATTTTAAGCGACTTCTTAAGCAAGACTCAAGCGCCATCTATTTGAACCACATCGACATTCATATTGGCAGTTCGCAATTGTTTGTATTTAAACCAATTAAGGCAATAAATGCACTATTAATTTATAAATATAAGAATATGTATCTCATGTTTGCCATGTGTAAGAATATAATTACTTAATTTTAGGGAAAGGTGAGTAATAGTTACGTACATGAAATGCTTAAATTAATTAGGTAATCTATTTTAGGTTAGGTATGATACTAATGACATTAATCAATAATATTTCTTTAATTTAATGTGCGTACAAAAAATATTGTACAAACCACTTGCGTGAAGACATCTTCCACGCATTCGCGCAATTAAAAGCACTCGATTCCTGCGGTCGCTCTTGCTTACAATGTGCGCTCATGCGGGAAAATAGTCTTCCCGCACTTGGTTCGTAAATAACTATTAACGGGAAGACTGGGGATATGATTCTGAATTACGATGACCGTTGTGTCCAAGTTTCGGAGGAGGTGGCCAATTTGTTTGGCAACTAATTTTCGTCCATTGTCGGATACGATTTGGGATCTCGTGTTGGAGCCGACGGCGTTGGCTCAGCCAACTTGGCTGTACTACTGGCTGTATTATGCCTTACACGATGTTTTATGTTCCTGTTGTTGCTGGAAACATTATAGACATTATAAAGTGTGTACCTAATAAAATAAGTAGGTCTGGAAGACATTCCCCATTAGTGTCATGAAAGAATCTGCGATACAGGTGGCAGAACCTCTCTCTCAGTTGGTAAATCTAAGGTGCGTGAAGTTGGCACCCCAACTTGCGGCGCAAATGTTCTTTTTAGTGACAAAAGTTTGCGCCTAATATGCGCCGTCGATATCTGAAGAAAAAACACCGGCGCATTAATTTGTTACAAAATTATTAACAAAAACAGTTTTTTGGTGCCAACTTCACGCCAGCACCACAACTTGCGGCGCTAATCCATACGAAAGGGGGTGGAGGGGGGGTATGTCTGCGTACAAAAGTAGGTATAATTTCGGTTTGCCTCAACGGATTTTAACATTTCTAGGCTCATTAGATAGGGAATTTTACAGAGAATTGAAGGATATTTAGTACAAGATTACGTGGTTGCCAAAAAAAATAACAGGGAGCGCTGTTCTCAATTTATGTATATTAGTTGTTTTTTCATTAAAATTTTAAATAGCACGGGATATTTTTAATATCGTAATATTTAAGCATATAAAAAACTGAAGAGAATGATGAAAACGGGAAGTTGCTATCATTTTTCTTAACGAAGATATTGTCATACCAAGACAATCAAGAAAAATACGATATTTTAAATATAAATTTATTTATTTATTGCAAGTAATAATTTAAATTTGTTTTTAATAGTTTCACTAGACAGTGTATAGTTTGCTTTCACTTGAACTTTCATCATACTCTTCCATAAATGTATTCATTTTAATCTTCTTACCGATTTTTAACTTCATTGTATATGTTATGTTAGATTCTCCTTATGAATGGCTTCAAAGTCTCTAGCTATTTTGAAATTTCATGTCTTGTCTTCTCAGACATTGAAATAAAATAATAACAATAATAATAGTAATAGCAAAAATAATTTCAATAATTCATGAACCAAATATAAGTAACAAGAAAAAAACAATATACTATAATGCATTAGTTATAACCAAATCATTTACTCATTAGTAGGGCGCGGACATGACCGGTTTAAACTACGACGATGTTACAACGGAGCAAAGAAATAATGTAAACAACACACGCTTACTGAATAGCACTAATTCATATGGTGAACTGCAACATCTGTTTACGCCCGAGAATGAGAGGAAAAATAAAATAAGGAATTTATGAGTAAAATCCTTTTTTCATCGGCGTAGATAGGAGCGTCAGGGCTTTTAAAAATTCATTATATTTACCTTATATTTCGCAAGAGAAATAAAATTTTCATTCATACTTACGTTGGTTTCGTTTTTTCATTGTTTTGACTGTTAATTACGTACTTAGTAATTTTTGTAATAGTCTGTTTAATACCGGTTTATTGAATCGACTTCTCCCAATTATCTAGACGTAAGTGTGCACTGGATTTCGTTTAGTTTCAATAACATACGCGTACATTTTTAGTTATCATTTATTTAGATCTAGAACGTTGTTTATGTTACTTTTCCTGATATGAAAATAAATTGTCAGTGATTCCGAAATTTATTACAGAGTCTGTAAAATAGCGTTACAGAATGCCAAAATATCGCACGTTCGTCACTTAGCTTTGCTAAAACATCCACAGAAATAGTTTTTATGCAGAGAATTTCGATAGTTTAAAAATTTCTGAGTGCAAAGAAATAATACAAATCCCAAATTTAAAAAATCAGTTGTTATTCCTTCAGGAACACTTTGGAAATTTGCCTAAACTAATCACATATTTTGAAAATCGAAATCTCAAATTAAAAGATGGATTAACCACATTAGATGTGGGCTATCAATAATTTCAAAAGTATTCCAAGTGACTTCGGATGTGGCCTTCGGCAAAAGTTAAACGCAGTTTTTAATAGAAACCAGATTTAATAACATTGCGGCAATTGTGTATGTATGATACTTAATTCAAAGAGAACAAGTCTTACAGAAGAGAAAATGAACAAATAATAAGGTATTTTGTATTTTATGGATCACCGGCCACTTGTTATCCAATTATATATAAAATTAAAACCTCTTTAAAAATACAACATTTCAATAGTGCGCCCATGGGCGATGAGTCATCAACTGTTCGTGTCCGCGCCCTATTAATAGCATCTCAAACAATGGAAAGTTTCTGAACAAAGATGTAAACTAATTACTCAGGGTATGATGCCGAAACTCATAAAAGCAAATTGAACGTAATTTTATAGTTAGTTAAAATTTATTTATTTATTTTATGACTCCTCGTTTCGTATTAATCTTGCAATTTCAACTCGAAATCAGGCAAACATGAAAAAATAAAGTTATGGCCTGCAATAAAAGTTTCATGCTAGGAAATCGATCATACTTCATATCATATGAAATTTAAGTACATTTTTAGGAAAGGGAATAATTTATTGCACCTATATCGTATATTTTCCTGTAATACATACCAGCAAGTTGCATTTTAATATAAAATACCTGAAATTAATAAAATTAATTTTATGGTATTTCTGTGCGTATAGTATTATTATATACACATATACAGGATGAGTCTCCCTGGGGAAGGCAGATTGTGACTTTATGAGAAAAGACATTTCCACGCGATTTTTTTGCTAATGAGAGCCAGTCATTAATTTTATTTTGTATTATACAGAGTGTTTCTAAAGTGGGTGGATGACTATAGTTAGAGTTTTTTTAAATAGAACAGCTTATATGTTATTAAATGTTTGTATTCCCACTTATAATTCTTAGTCAAAAAGTTATAAGATAGTAGAGACCAAAAATTCAAGTTTTCGATTAATACCATTTCTCTGTAAAATTCAATGTTTTTATAAAATTATACTTCTCGCAAAACAACGTGTTAGATGAATACAATTTTTCGTAATGAAAGGTCCTAATACAAGCTTATTTTTTTTAGTTACTAATAGCGTATGTAGAAAACTGGATTAAAATTACATGACAGACTTTTGTCTAAAAGTAATTTTTTCAAACAAAGTAGCCTGTATATCGGTTCTCTTTTGATTTGTTTACTAAATTTCGCACCGACGACATTCAAGACTTTATTACTTTAAAAGTGACCATATTGTCGTTGTTGATATAATTTTATGTTTTTGACAATTGAATGGATGACATTTAATAAGTTGCTTCTCAGTTGAAAACATGATTTATAATGGATTTTTCTAAAATGAGCTTAGAGATATGATTTTTGAATGTACTGGAGAAACGAAAAAAAACTAGATAGGTATACACTCGAATTCAAGAAAGATGATCCCTGCTTTACGAATATATAATTCTATCTTGAAAATTGAAATTTAAATGAATAAATAAATTCATGTCCCCGAGCAGATTCGATCCCGAGCCGCACGGGTGAGAAGCCGACACGTTAGCATCAGACCCGCGCGGGACTCGTAAGCGAGTATTCATATCGTCTATTTATATATATATGTATATATATAGTCAAATAAAATAGTGGGTAATCCCGCTGTAGAGCAACCGTAGACACGTGTTTCTGACTAATTGGTCGTCATCAGTACGTGTATGTATATATATAAATCAATAAAGGAAATATCACGGATACATAATAAAAATAGGAGAAAGAATATCGGGTTAATCCGCTGTAGTGCAACCGCAGACACGTGTTTCAGACTCGTTGGTCATCGTCAGTACGGTGTAGCCAAGGAATAAGGTGGGATATACTTGGAGATAGAAACAATAGGAAGACCATCGGGAAGACAGACCACCAATTGCAGCTTAAATGTCAGAAGATCCTCAGGTCTGAGTGACAACTGGCACCGCATTTAACATTTAAGCTGCAATTGGTGGTCTGTCTTCCCGATGGTCTTCCTATTGTTTCTATCTCCAAGGATATCCCACCTTATTCCTTGGCTACACCGTACTGACGATGACCAACGAGTCTGAAACACGTGTCTGCGGTTGCACTACAGCGGATTAACCCGATATTCTTTCTCCTATTTATATATATATATATATATATATATACATGCGACCGAACCGACCCAGAAGCGTATCGGAAAATGTCTCCGTCGAGGAACCCTTTAAAGTTCTTCGTACACCCACGCGATTTTATTTCGCGGCCGCTACCATAGCAACGGCCGTGAAATTGTATTTCGAGGACTGTGTTGCGTTCGTTAATTTGTTACTTCGCGGACGGTTAACCAAAAAATTTGTTGTGTGTGTATGAGACATCTCTATAATAATATAATATAATATTTCGCGCTCAGGTAAGTTTTAGCATTTTTATTAAAATGATATGGATGACTCGGAAACTGATCAGTATATTCCGGGTGTTAAATAACGTTCACACGCATTTACTATAATTTGTATACCAATGCAAAACAAAAACGTTGAGAATAGAGCATTGCTTTAATTGCTCATTATATACGAATTTATAAGCATTTAATTCTTTTCTGTTACACAGGATGGATGAAGAAAATCAAATCGATGACAAATTAAAACGAAAAAGGGAATTGTCTAATGCGCGCGTGAAGAAACATCGTCAAAAGAAGCACACTAAATCTCAGCAACTGAATTCGTCGATGCAGGATGACCCTAATGTAATACAGAACGAAAAAAAAAAGTTGGATTTTGTATTATTAACCTCGCCTGGATGAAGTTTTCACTTCTGCCGTGTGGTTTTAAGCACACCCATTTTCTTTTTCTTTTTTTTTTTGTGAATAACACGCCTTTATGTGGAAAAGGTCGGTACGTACCATGTTTTTTTTTCGGTAGGTAAAAGTTATTATTTTGAAACTTAAATTCCTCTATATGAAAATTATTATGTTTGTATATTAACTGCGACAGGCTGGGACTCGAGGAAAGAAAAATCAATTTCCCGTCACTGCGTGCACATTGGAACGCGATTTTTTTTTGTACGGGCAATTACTCATATTTTTCTTTCACCATTTTTTTTTTTAATGACGCTATTTAAAACTAATCCTGTGTATTTCATAAAATATGTAGACTATGGTACAATACACAAATTTTAAACCAAATAAATTAATAACTGGATTTTAGTAGATGTAGAAACAGGAACTGTTACGTAAACGGATGCACAATAAATATGAACATTAATATATTTAAACATTATATCAGTGTTTAAATGAATAGTTATTCACTTTTGAACTTTTTTGAACACGCTTCCGAAATCGACATTAATAAAGAGTTGACTATTTGTATTTCCAAATATTTGTCGAATATGTTCCCGCATATATAGCATACTTTGTAGTTACAGCTATAATGAATATTTCCTCTTTTACGTATATCTATAAAACATTTCTTGTTATAGTAGCGGAATATACTATGGCAAGCAGCTTCAGTTGTAAATAACACATTCTCAAAATGAATTGGATGCGGCATTAATTTTAGTTATTGCCAATAATCTTCTAGCTTTAAAGCGATAGTTGCATAGCTCAATATATAAATGTATTCATTACGGATGACGTGTATTTTATTTTAAGGTCCTTGCAATGCTAGTTGGCTAATATCCAACGACTTATTCCACGGGTATACATGACATGAGGATTGCTACCATAAGAATTCGTAACTTTATAATTCATCATATATGTAGGTTTCCATGGTTTAGAATAAGCAATACTACTAATAGTTATGAAATTACCCATTAGTCTTCTAAAGGAATCTCTCCTGGGACAACTTCTTCCAGGGCAACGCTGCTGGTAAACCCAACAAACGTATTCATTACTGATGACATTTATTTTCGTTTAAGGTCCAATGATGGTTTAGTTAATATACCTACAGCAAAGGGGTACTGACGTATTGATTTTCTGTTGTTGCCATCAGAATTTGCTGAATTGATTTTCATCATTTATCACATGTTTAGGTTTCCATGCTGGTAAACTCTCTGGGCTAAAAAATAATTTCTTTGACATTTCTCAAGTATAAAAATACCGTATTCAAATAAAAAACATAAAGTTGGCAAAATTATATCAAATAATGACAACAGCTTAGTAATGGTCACTTTCAATGGAATAACGTTTATACAAGTTGTTGGTGCGAAATTTAGTAAGCATTTTGAAAATGAATAGGTATATAGGCTATCGAAAAAAATGCCTTTTAGAAACAAATGTTTTATGCAGTTTTATGCACATGCAAAAAATAATTTTAAAAAATATGCTTGTATTAGGACCTTCTATTATGAACAACCCTGCCAAAAATTGCGTCCATCTGTTACGTCGTTTTCGAACAATATAATTCTATAAAAACATTGAATTTTTCAGAAAAATGATAATAAATCAAAAACTTAGACCTACACTGTCATATTACTTTTTGACTAGAGTTATATAGGGAAAAGAAAAATGTAATAATATACACATTGTTATTTAAAAGACTATAACTATAGTCAGCCAACAAATTATGAAACACTGCCTAATACAAAATAAATTTGAAAGGTCGTCCTAATGAGTGGTTATTATAGCAAAAAAAAAACCGCTTCAAAATATAAAGTCACAATTTGCCTTCGTCATGAAGAGGACTCTCCCTGTATATGCGCATACCTATATTTCTAAGCGCATTATTTACTATTTGACAGCATGTTTTCATTTTTCACATAACGATCGGTTAACTTTATATGTGACGCTATATATGTATATGTAGATATCATAAATTTTACGATATCTCGTATTGGATTTTGATTTACACAGCACGTCAAATATTTAACGAAAAATTACTTTGTAAATAACGCAGGCACTTTTGATGTGGGCGATGTGAATTATCCTCTGACAAACTAACAATAATATTGTGTAAGTCCAAAGGCTTTATATAAGTGGAAATGATCTCCTTGAAACGGGAGATTACACGGTAATATCTACTTACTGCCAATTTTGACATGCGAACCTATTTGATAAGGTGAGCAAATTTGTTTTCTGGTCTACACTGTGTACTGAAATTGATATACTATCGTGTTTCAATTATCTTTCTAGAAAGGGAGTTCTAAACTGGACGGATATATTTTTAATTAATCAACAAGTAAGAGATATGATTCATGCAGTAAACGTTTGTAATCCTGTTTTGTCTAAGATACTTTATATTATGTTTTAAACAACAGACATTTATTTTATGAATGCTAACAGCATTTGTGGGTTCTTCAGTTTTAGATTCTGCTCGAATAGAGTACTCTAGACACATTAAATTAAACTCATGATCTGGGGCGGCGCTAGCACACTTGACGCCTCCAGCAAATATCTAACATTGTGCCCTACGCGCCATCTTTCCTAAAATGTTACTGTTCTTGCTTTAGCGCTGCCACATTATTTAATAATTTTTTGAATTTTATTTGAGCGAATATATATCTTTCTCCACTGGAAACTATAACTGGTTGTGTTTATAAAATTTGTATTCTATACATATACATCCTTTAAACATAAGTCTTTTTATTGCCGGACTCCCCAACACTCTTTTCTGACATTAATACATAACGGCAAAGACTACTTCAAACCATATACATATATATAGATATATTAAAATTCTTTGCCATTCTAAACCATTTAATGGAACTGCATAAGTAATACCGATTGTCCTATGCTTATTGTTTTGCCACTACTATCAAGAAGATATTTTTTTTTCAATTCATATATATATAGAAAAGAAATATTGCGGATCATAGAATAATCAAGTACAGAATTTAATGGGCTAAATCCGCTGAAAATGCAACTGTTTTCTTTATTTTAATCCTGTGGGTTCAGATGGCGCGCAGGTGAGCAATGTTTACCTCGCGGCGACGCTAGATTCATCCTCAATATCGAGGACACTCTAGCTGAAGCCTCAATTGGTAGACTGTCCCCTGTGTATGTCTCTGATTGATGTTTTTCAGCTCCAAGGTTATCCCATCCTATTCCTTGGCTACACTGCCCTGACGAGAACCAAGTAGTTCGAAACACGTGTCCGCAGTTGCATTTTCAGCGAAGTTACCCCATTAAATTCTGTATTTGATTATATATTGTATAGTAAATCGCACCAATGTACTAAAAAACACACAAAATGGACATTTTATCAAGGCATCATCAGTTTTACAAATTTGATATTGCAATGGTTTAAGTGCATCAATAAGAGATTCCTGCCGTATATCTGATAATGGTTTCAATGTAAAAGTTATAATATACTTTTGATACTCCCATACTTTAATTGTATTATTAGATATGCCGAACCTGTACTTTAACGATGTCCATTACGATACAGATTTTCATTATGTTACAAGTTTATATCCAATAGGAATACAGATTTTTCATTACGATACAAGTTTATATCCAATAAATATGCGACATTCGAATATTCAAACAATATTCAATATGGCGACTGCATATCTGACAGATATACAAATTAAATACATGTGACAGTTCTCTGTAATTTACAAGTAAGTACTTAAAATTTGTGCTTTTTTTAAAAAATATAAACGGTAAAAATGAGGGATAATGGCAGTGAAATGTAAAATTTGAGTCCACCAGAAATTATGTAACCACCAACAATTTATTACCAGCTAAACTCCCAAAGGTGCATGTAAAATTTTAACCTCAATTTATGATATAGAATGTTCAAAAAATAATGTTTTATTATGGGGTCGTAGAAAAAATAGTGTATGCAACTCGCATTTAATGGCTATTAAGACACTCGTATTCATTACAATACTCGCCTTCGCCTCGTATTGTAATATACTATTAGTTGATGTTGAAAAAAATTATAAATTTATTGAACAGCGTCGTTAACAACTAAATTGGGAGAATTATTTTTAATAAAAAAAACTTGGGATTTTTTTCTTAACGGAAAACATTTCTCATATGTAATAAATATTATATTATTTTAGTAATACGCTCTAAAATAGCTCGCCAGTATTTCTTTATTGTTAAACCGATTTTATTTTTTTCTTTACGACACTTTGGAACAATTTTCAACAAGCCTAGATCAATCAGGTAGAGCCGTCAAAATTTATATTTTAAACCAAAGTGGGGCTAACGTCACTATTTTGGATTTCGTTTTTCTTGTTTTGTATAATATCTTTTGATATACAAGAGGTACGGTTTTGAAGGTTTAGAACAATATTTAGAAAAATCCTAGAACAACCGTCAGAATTTCATTTTTCAAAAAAAATGAGTCTCGGCGAATTTCAATTTTTTGGTAGATTCTTTGGAACAATATTTAGAATCACTAGAGCAACCTGAGACAACCCACAAAATTTCAATTTTCGAAGAAAGGGGAG
This sequence comes from Amphimallon solstitiale, assembly GCA_963170755.1. NCBI lineage: Eukaryota > Metazoa > Arthropoda > Insecta > Coleoptera > Scarabaeidae > Amphimallon > Amphimallon solstitiale. The sequence continues at coordinate 33,782,385 of OY720681.1, read as the reverse complement.
CTGCGTGAAAAAGTAGTTTTTTTTCCAAATTATCTAGACCAGTTTTAATATTTTGTTTATTAAATACATTGGAACAATTTAGAACAACCTAGAACAACGTAAAACAACTTGGAACAACTGTCGGATTTTCGATAAAATTTCTGGGTTCACGAGTATCTTCACCAATAATAGTTTTTTAATCTGCTACTTATTTGATGTTCCTGAAGGTGTATTTTTCATTTAGAACTCATAATATTCTCTGGATTCAATTTCTAAGTCAAAATGACCTTCTTGCCTTCGTTTTAGGACTTTTTCTAGGTTTTTGAACGGTATTTTGACAGATTATAATTTACAATATAGGAATAATTCTTTGCTTTAGTGCTTGTCGGCATTTATGTCATTCTACGCATTATCATTTTTCCAGTCTCCCTTTTTTTTATATTTTTCCCAATCAAAACTATTATTTACAAAAACACATTCTAACACTTTGATTGATTTCATAGTAAAAGTGGAAATTTTTGGTATAAGTAGCGTAAATACACAGATGTTTTTACTTTCTTATACGTAGTATAAGGAAGTATTGTGATGATGAAAATTTTCGACCTCGAGATTTTTGCAGATGTCCACGTTTTGAAGTCCCCTGATACCAAAAAAGTGGTTTTTAAAAAATGTCTGTGTGTCTGTGTGTCTCTGTGTGTGTGTGTGTGTGTGTGTGTGTGTGTGTGTGACCACGATAGCGGTCAAACCGCTACATATATCAATTCCAAATTTTGTATTTACGAATATAATCTCCCTCTTGAGAACTGATTAGATTTTGAGCAAAATCAGCAGACCGGAAGTAGTAGTTTACTTCAGTGAAAGAATCGAATTTTGCAAATATTTCGTGAATTACTAAGTTTAAACAAATTTATAAAGAATTCATATGTACTTAAAATTTAAATTGTGAACAATTTTATTAAAAAGGTTTTTCGAAATTCCTACCGGAAGTAGGTCTTTTACTCTTATCGAAAATCAGTTTCTTGCAAATATTTTGCAAGTCATGCTTTTTAGACAAATACGCTACGAATATAAAAGTATTTAGAACTCAATTTCCAATATCTTTTGTATAAAAAAAATTTCAAAATTCGGACCGGAAGTATCACTTTTACTCTTACCGAATAACAATTTTTTGCAAATATGTCGTAAATTATGCATTCTATGTATATTTATGAAGAGTACAAAAGGATTTAGAGTTGGATTTGGAATATATTTTGTATAAATGAAATTTCAAAATTCGGACCGGAAATAACACTTTCATACGTATAAGAAAGTCGTGTGGTGGCCACACCTCATTTTTTTTTTTAGAAATTAAATTCGTAGATATAATTTCATTTTACTTACGCGCCAGACTAATGTATTTATTTATCTAAAATTAATGTATATTTAGTCTAAAATAAATGTATTTCCTTCAACACGTCATCCGTAGGCCTTTAATACTTTACGAAACGATCCATAACATTTATGAACGGCCAGCAGTGTAAAGTAAGCTATCATTATTATTCCTATGAAATACACATCCGCTTCAATATATTATCGAGACATTAATTATACTTTTTACCATCTTCGAATCCGCCAATTAATTTTCACTTTACGACTGGTCACATCTTTCCAAAAATAAAAGAGATAAAAATTTACGTCAAACGCTCATGAAAAGTTACTGCATAAAATGTTTCCTCTTTCCTAAGTTTTTTTCATATTGATTTAATGACTATAACAGTATATATTATATCTTCACACACGGAGAAAGACAGATACACCATGTGCATTTATAGAGACAGGGCCACGCATACAGTTGTCCACACACACACACACTGAATACATAAGCAGTCCGTGTGATAATATATTTTTGATGGTCTGTTTAACACTGGCCTGATGGCGTTGAAGAGGATGTATTAATTAAATCGGGCCATAAAGATACACGAATTTATGAGTGTTTCGTCGGTAATGAAGGAATGTTTAAAACATTTCGAAAGTAATTTATCGCCGTGGATACGTATAAATTATCGTTTTTATGTTTCGGTGAAGATCTTTTTCAATGTATTATCAGTTTCCTTTTCTTGATATCCGTACTTCTTTTTCTTCCAGAAACTTTATGAGCGCTGGTTGATGGAGGAAATATGTTTTATATAACTAATACACCTAATTTGGTATATTCGAATAATTTAATTCACTAAGAGACCAGGATAATGTTGCAGATGGATTCCACGATTAATTCTGAGTTTACAATCCGAATTCAAAATAATGAAGAGTGGGTACCACACGACAATCTTATACGCATGTGTGTTTCAAATTATACAATTTTAAGTATCTTTTAATACAAAAATTATTCAAAATTCTATTCTAAGCACTTCTATTCTATTAATAAATCTCTATAGAATGCATACTTTGCAAGATATTCGACAAAAAGTGCTACTCGTTAAGAGTAAAAGGGTTATTTCCGGTCCGAATGCCATTTTCTTAATGATCAGCTATTTTCTTGATTATAGATATTACTTCTAAGAAAGTGACGATTAACAGAGTCAAAGGTTCTAAAAAATTCAAACAAAATTAACGCATTGTATATACCCGTATCCATTTCATCAAGGATATGCTACGACCATTCCCTAACACCATTTTCAGTAGAGAAGGCACTCCGAAGACCGTGCTGTAAGGTGGCAATAAGATTATGCTTGTTTAGAAAATTGAATATTTTATTAGCAATAATTTTTTCGATAATTTTAGAGAAGACACTGATTAACGCAGTAGGTCTTTAGTTCTCAATATTGAACTATCATTTATTTTATGAATATTGGTATTGCAGCAAATTATTTCATAATTGCCCCAACTAATCGATGAATTCTTAAAGTGAATCCTCTCTGTCACCTTGTCACCTCCACTGCACAAGCTTTCATAATACTAATGAAAATGCCATTGAGACCAGTACTTCTTTTACGAAGTGAACACTTTATAATGTCTCCCACAACAACAGAACCACAAAATTTCGTGTAAGGTACAACGCTGCCGCCGGACCCAAAACAAGAGCCCAGCGTAGAGGAGACGGGCTGGTTGTAACATTTTTTTTGTAAAGTGTCTCAACTTTTTGTTTATGTTGTTGTTTTAAATGAATCTAGGCTTGCTTGATTGAATAACTAATCAGAATTTAAATTTGATAATAATTTTGTGTAACCGCCTATTAAAAATTACATAAATGAATAAATTCTGAAAAAAGACGCATGTAACTTTTTTCCCCACACCAGGGGCTGGTTGTTAAACCACAAGGGGTAAATTGTTGCAACAAAAAAACAAATGTAATCTCAGATTTTTTATTAAGAATATTCATCGTTTGTCTTCTTAATTTGAACAATTATTAAATAGTATTATTTATAACGAATCACAAAAACAGTTTTACATAGTCAAAGTAATAACATGGTACTTTCTAACTTTAAATAAAATTATAATTTTACTTAAATAAAAACTTAGGCATGCATTTTTTTGGTCTCTCTACCTTAATAAAACAAAATAAAAATTAAAAAAAATTATGTTCTTATTTTAAATAAAAACTTAGCCATACAATTTTCATTTGTCTGTCTGCCTTATCAAAACAACATAAAGAAATTTTAAAAGAACAAACAATAAAAATAAGTAAAAATTCTATAAATTAGATAAACTTATAGTTTTCTTTTAAACAAAAATACGAGTAATTTTTAGCCTGAACGAAAGTTATAAACGCTCGGTATTAGACAAAATTCTTATTAACGACCAACATAACATATAACTTTGACTATCAAAAAAAATATATATATAATTATCTTTAAAAAACCATCAAATCTTAAAAACAGAACAGTTAAAATCAGTTTAAATCCGTTGATGATATTAGTTGGATTCAATGCCAAGGGTAAAGCTTTATTCACTATAGATGGAATATCGTGGATAGTCATTGTTTTACCCGGATGGCTTCTAAGCCAAACCTCTTGTTGTCTGGCATAGTAATTTTTAAATGGTCTGTAGACTCCCACATCCAAGGGCTGCACCTTATGAGAGCAATGTTGCGGATAGGACAGCAACAACACATTGTGTTGTTTAGCCATTTCAACGACTTCGTTATCCAAGTGCGAAGAATGATTGTCCACTAATAAAAGCACATGATCGGATGGAGATGGTTTTACACTATCTATGAAATATTTCATGAATATTCTGAATTCAACCCCAGGCATCCAGCCACTCGAGTTACCAGCGCCAATGCAATCTGCAGGTCCATCGCGAACAAAATAGTCCCTGTATTTAATTCGTGGGAAGATGAACATACATGACACCGAGTTTCCCGCTGCATTCGCTGCTACACAAAGAGTCACAAGAATGCCCCTCTCTGCTGATGTTATGGAGCCAACTTGTTTTGAACCTTTTGGAGCCAATATTTTTCTAGGTTTCTGCGCTGTTGTAATACCTGTTTCATCTACATTCCAAATGCGTAAAGAAGAAAATTTATATCTAACTAACACGTCCGCCAATTTAGAAAAAAATTTATTAACATTAGTTTTATTAAATGACGTGACTCTGCTCAGGCTAGTAGCCTTTGGCGTTTTTATAGAAAAAGACTGGTTGCGTTTTAAAAACGCCGTCAACCAATCAACTCCTGCTTCTTTATTATTAAGCCACGATTGGCGCATAACAACATTGTACTTAAGTGCACAAGCGAATGCTAATTGCCGAACATCTTTTGGCGTCAATCCATAGTAAATTTGGCTACATTTTGTTAAATAATTCACCAAACCGGTCTATTGATTATTGCTAAAAATTTGTCTATTCTTCTGGTAATCGACTGTGACAAATTCCATAGGTATGCCCTTCTCCTTAGCTTCGCTTCGTTTTTTTAAGTATTTTGTTAGCGACATATGACATAGTCCAAAATCGTTGGTGATGCCACGAGCTTTTTTCGTTTTATCTTCATCCAAAATAGCTGCTGCTTTGTCGTAGATGTCTTGAGATATTTGTCCATTCCTCATCCTAGGAAAAACAACAAATTTATATAATTCAAATTATACCAATCAGCAAGAAACATGACGGGGCAGGTTGTGACATATTAATTTGTGATTTGTCACAACCTGATTTGCCACAACCTGCCCCGAGAAAATGTCACTTTTAGTCCCAACACCAAATCTAACCTCTCAAGATTAAATAGCAATTCACAAATATTTGGAAAGCTTATGAAAGTGTATTCGTTATAAACAGAAAGAATTAGAGAGTATATACACCACAACGCGCACATCTCTGATTATGTAGATAAAAAGTTCTAGACCAATATTACTAAAAAATGAAAATTTTACTAATGGCGTCATCATGTATCTCTTTCTAACGTCACTATAGCGTTTCCGGTTTAGGTACCGTTGCCCCTCTAACTACCTACACCTGTCACAACCAGCCCCTGTCTCCCCTACTCGACATTGGACGAAAAGAAGTTGCCAAAAATTAGCCACCTCTCCCGAATACGTAATTCCACGGTCATCGTCATTCAGGTTAATATCGCGGTTACCACTAGTCTTCTCGTTAAAGCCATCAATAATACTACTCCAAAGAGCCTTGGATTTATTGTCAAACTGATAAATTACATCAATCTTGTGCGTTTCTTTTTTGATATTATTGTTAATTTATTACTGTTGACCAGGCATACCTTCCATATCCCTGGTCTTAGGACCCGACAAAGCTTTTTGGCGCAACTATCCCTATCCGTATATTCCCCAAAAATAAACATTCTAACATCTAAGAACGGCGCTATATGTTGACTTGTTTGAACAAACAAATCACATTCTGAAAACTTTGTTGTCATGTTAGCTAGTTAGAAATTTCATGAATCCTCGTTGATGGTGGAAACATGTCTAAACTTGCATTATAATAAAACAACTTTACTTTTGTTGAACATTTTGTTGGTGGTAAAAATGTGATAAGAGACCGAAGTAATCAAACACATGGCACTAATATATTTCGAAAACTAAAACTCTTTTGTACCAGTATATACTTCATCTATATCTATAATTAAATATTGCGCAGTTAAAAATAACTCTCAAACAAGTATTTATGGATCTGTATGCCTATAACAAAGGCATGGACGCACAATCTTTATGTGGCTATATTTGTACAGGGTGTTTCATCGGTTGGGGTATCGCGAATTAAAGTGCCTAAATATAAAAATGTCGACTTCAAATTTTAACCACTTATAGAACTTTTAAACCGCTACCAGTAGGTTAGGTTGTTTTTGATAATATTATTTTATTTAATGCGTAAATAAAAAAAAACCTTCGTTCAAAAAATCAAAAGTACTCAGATTTTATTGAAATTCAGGTGTTAAAAAGATATGTCTATAAAATCAACTATGCAATTGAAAAAAAAATTAAAACTTAATCAATTATTGAATATTTTACAATAATTTCAAAATTAAAGGCAAGACGTTGAAGAATTTATGGGTTTTTTATTACAGTGTTGTGTGTTGAGTTTATAATAAATTTTTATTTATTATCCGTCATAAATTTAAAAGGACTACCTGTTTGCGGACATTGAAGAATTTATGGGTTTTTTATTACAGTGTTGTGTGTTGAGTTTATAATAAATTTTTATTTATTATCCGTCATAAATTTAAAAGGACTACCTGTTTGCGGACAGCACAATTAGAAAGTTAAGTACCATAAATCTGTCGTAAGAAAAACGACATTATTTAATATTGACTTTATTTGACAAACGGTTTCGTTTATAAAAATTCTGATTGTGAAGTTAATATGGGTGATATTTCCACGTATCACCATTCAAATTTGAACATTTTTTGAGCACTTTTAATTTTTGATAATACGTTTTTTTTTTAATTTACGCATTAATTAAAATAATATTATCAAAAACAACCTAACCTGCTGGTAGCGGTTTAAAAGCTCTATAAGTGGTTAAAATTTGAAGTCGATATTTTTATATTTAGGCACTTTAATTCGCGATACCCCAACCGATGAAACACCCTGTACATTAATAATCAAACCGTCATCCATCAATATATAAGTGCAGATTAAAATCGTGTAATTATGTCAACGAGTTAGTAATATACGATCGATCTATATAAATGAACATCATCGCAGGAATGAACTTTACTCTCCTTCAATATCATCAATTTCTTTCAAAGCACTCCCGTTTACGGGAAATAAATATTATAAATATTGCCTTCAATCTTATTTCTAGATTTTTATTTCTCGAGCTGACAAGAATTGAGTGTGTATGTCTTAATGATTTATTTTACTAATTCATCATTTTATTAATGTGTTCCGATACACTGGTCATGTTTTATTTGTTTAAATAGATTGCTATCAGCACTTTCTTATTAAAAAATAAGATTTAGTGATTAAGAAAAAGTTATCAATCTCCAAAAAAAGTAATTAATTACTTAATGTGTGTACGAATGTTTAAAGCTCTTACTATCCACACAAGTATCTTTGTGAACACCTACATAGTCGAGATTTCACCTCGACAGATCAATAATGTCATGAGATCAATAGCTGATAATGAAAATTTAATGTTTGTCAATCATTAAAGTGACTTAAGAAATGAAAATATTGAAAAAACAAATTAAAAATAGTAATGTATTAGAATCATTGATCAATTGATAACAAAAAATTGATTTTAATTTTATTTAACAGATCCTTATTTCGGGAATAATTTGTGATTACCTGTAGTAATGAGAATTTTTACTTTCTTATACGTAGTATAAGGTGAACATTTTCGACCTCGTGATTTTTTGCAGATGTTCACGTTCTGTAGTTGTCTGATACCAACAAAGAAATTTTTGCAATACACCACTCCCCCCCCCCTCAACACAATAGCAGCCAAATGGCTACACCTATCAATACAAAACTTTATATTTACAAGTATATATATTGAACTGGTCTTGTATATGAGCCAAGACCAGTCAAATACAAATATAAAGGATAATTTACCCAATAACCTCACTACATGCAATCAGGCATACATTGGTGATGCTTAGTACACAACCCTCGTATTAAGTAGTATAGCTAAAAGTGACTGAATGATAATTCAAAACTGCTAATAAAATTAGTATATTCTGATACCCCAATTAGATATGTAAAGCTAGAAAGCAAAATACTCCCTTAATTATAAAAATCAAACCCATTATTACTCTTTTCAGGAACTCCAACTGATACCCCCTGTATAGATATGAAAAACTAGAATTAAATACTTAGATAGTTTATTCCACAATTTAGTATAATCTTTACATTTAAAATAGGTATATTTTTAAAATACAACAATGATAAAAACAATTTATTTAGGCAAATAAATAATTAAAATTAATTAGACAACCATTACGGATGGTCTATTTTGATTTCAATTTTAAACAATTACTAAACATTCTATACTAATAGAAATTACCTACTACCATTTTAAACTATGGACTTTTATGAACAAAAGTTACCAAATAATTGCAGGGCATAACTTAAGGCAAGTTTGAGTTCTACAGAAGCATCATTTCTAGTAATATAAAATTACAGCATGTACATGGCTAATTTCAAATTAAAATTACATACTGAGAAACCAAAATGAACTAATGTTGAGTACTAGAAAGAAATACCTCATGAACCAACGGCCAATTTACCATTATTGTACTGAGTATTAAGACTATTATATTCACATAATTAATCTAAGCATCTTTTGTTAGCCGAATTATGATTCGCCATATTGAACGAATCATAATCAATTTCAGAAATATTACATACATAAATAAAGCTAATTTTAAATCAAACTAAACAAATACAAAGATTATTAAGGTTTATTTACGTTGTAATAATCCTCATCGACATATTTATAATTTAAATTCAGATATTTGAATGAGTACATTGGATGGTTTGACAGTTTTTGAAACACATGTTTCAAAAACTCTTAAAAATACAAATTGCAAGCCAAGTAGATGATATAAAAAGGTATTAAAATATAAAGAAGGTGTCATAAATTCATGTAATAGCAATAAATCATCAATAAATTAAGAGACCATTTCTAAATAGCAATTCAAAAACTAACCCCACTAATTTTGAATATAAATAGAGAGCTTTAGAAGGATTGAAAGATAAAAGATTATAATATGTAATTAAATGTATATTTTGTGAAGGAAAGGCTCTCTCTACTGAGAAGGCATATTTATCCAAAATTTTGTTATTTTAATTATTTTTATTAGCGTCCATTACGTCATCGAACATATGACAGACGAAACGCTAAAATATAACTTTATTCTTTAAAAAATCTGGTTTTCTAAAAGAAAACTGCATAAAATAGTTTTTATGTACTAAATGAAAGATGAGATAATTTAATTATTAAAAAACATCATTTTACTAAAATACCAAAGTAAATTTGTCCATAATAAGACTTTGAAAATAGTGACTGTATATGTTGCCATAGAAACAACAATGACAACATCAAAAACATATAAAAAAGCACATACGGCCTAATGCCGGGTTCTTCATTTTTGTCTTTTGTCGTTTGTGGATGGTCTTTTATCGATCATTTATTGACGAATTAATTTACGAGTGTGAAACAATAACAAACATCGTGCGACCTTCAAGTTGACGCAAGAAGACCAACCAATTCGATCCGTTCCCGCCAAGAAGAGGATCAAGGTCGAACTTATTTATTTTGACGCTGAAAAGAAAAGAGAAATTTTGGAGGTTAGATTTCTAGCAAATATTATTAATTGAAATCAAAAACACCGACACCGCAATAATAATACAGAAGCCAAAGGGGTTACCACTAATAAAAATAACAAAACGAAGTTGGAAATCGATAAGAAAAATACTCACCTGTCACCTGTTAGTCCACACCTTAGAGGTACATTTCAACCACAGAAGGATCAACGTCGGAAGACCTAGCCGCCCACCTGTCAAAGCCGTTACCAGGGAGCCGGACGATATCTGCAAATCCACTTGGAGCACACCCAGCCTTGAGAAGGGACCGCAAACATTCCAGGATATCTGCCCTAACAATCAATGTGTTAGTAACTTTATAAGGTACCAAAGTCTATTTACTGTTAATTTAACAATCAGTGTTAACAAATGTCAAACATAATGAATGTAACATCTTTCATTCTCATCTAATTCACGGTCCTAAATTGAATTCAACTCTTCAAGTACATATACAGAAACAATTAGGTCATTTTGCTATTACAATCACATTAATCTATCATTAGTAAAAGATCAGGATTTAATTACATTCAAGAATATTTTCATCAATTAATACGTTCACGATTAAGATAGTATTTCACTACTTGCAATACAGATTAAACGAATTATGTTTTCACACCGATAAGGTTTAGAATCGCTCACATAAAGATGCTTTTACAGGTAGAACCTTGCCTATAGTTGTTTTGTCGTTATAAGATACGAAGTTTTTTGGATAGATCCATATTCACATTATTAATTATTGTGTTTACCATTCGCTCAATTCATATCCCATCATTGTTGTATAATGTTATCATATTTTACCATTTTAATAAATTGGAGTTTATTTGTTTATGAATGATGTGCTTGTTTCTACCATCGATCCATTCTATTGCACATTAAAGCAGAGGTACACATATTCTATTCGTGCATTAGCATTAGCGCTGTGCCACAAATCAATTTTCTAGGTTAAGAACTCCCAGATCTTCGAGCAGTACGGAGGAGAGCTGATTATAAGTAATAAGGTAAAGTCGAATCCTTTAACGGCCCGAGATAAATATTTCGAGTCCATTTTAGATCACTCACAACTGATAATACACCAACATTAGAATTAACTTCACATTCACAGTAGCAATTTACACACACGGGTTTTCTTGTTTCCCGCGAACGATACAGCGTGGGTTTCTCCCACTTGAATTAAATCTAAATGAAAACTTATAAATTTGCGCACCTAATGCCGCGGGATTTGAAATATTAATTTAAATTTTCTTTTCAACTAATTGCGATTTATTTATAACACCTATACCTGTGAATTTAGAATATCATTAAATTAAAACTTGTGTTGAATATAACCCATTTGATCTAGCCAGGTTAATCAACATTGCCCACTGTATTAAATTCAGTCTCATCATTTTAATTCACATTAATAAATTATCAAGCGTACGTTAATAGTAATAGGCATATATAGCCCCCCTCCTATTACATCCGCAACGTGTGGCTTTGATAGAAATATTTTAATATACTAGCCCCCATACGCCCCCATAGCAATATATATTATAATCTTCCTATTGAGATCTGATTAGATTTATAGTAAAATCATTACAGTGGTAGTTTACTTCAGTAAAAAATTCAAAATTTACTAATATTTCGTCAACAATTAAGTTTAGACAATTTTTTAAAGAATACCAAAGTACTAACAAAAATTTACAAAAAAAGTTTTTCCAAATTTCCATTAATTACGTGATCCCAAACTGGAGGAGGAGGCGGTTAAAATTTCATCAAATCTCACATAACGAGGGGAGGGGGTCAATGAAAATCGCACGTGAACTGTTTAACTTCGAGAATATACATTATTATAACACATAACATTTTCTATTACAAAATCAGTCCCGGACATACACAAAATCCATTTGGGGAGTTCAGTTAGTCAGTCAGTCAATCGTACCTTATCCGATCCTCCAAGTGACCAGAGAATCGACTATACCGGAGGAACACGATGAGAAATCGTTTGGCCCTTTCCTGCTTCAGCAATACCTCATGGTGTATCCTAAACATGCGGGCTATTCCTAGATGCCGTACGATTACTACTGCCCATCTCTTTTGGCCACTAATCAAGCTATCCATAACAAATTTTATTGCTGCAAGACGTGCAGTATCTACTTTGCATCGCCGTACGCCGTGGACGATAGGCTGGAGTGGCTGCACAGGTATATACGTATACGTATAATGTTTGTCTTTCTATACTCTCAAAAGATATGGACGGCATGTGTCCAGTCTTTACGATAGAGGAATCACATGAATGCCCATGGAGTGAGTGAAGAATTGAGGAAGGTGGTGTCGCAGCCTATTTCATACTTATACTAAATTCAATAAATCCGTTATAGTGCACCTTAAACGTACAGTACACAAAACGAGACGTGGCCGGTGGAAGAAATTGTCGCTGCGCGAGGATGGATCAGTTTCAGACAGAGAAAGTATTCGGAAAAAAGAAATGATAACATCTATTCATCATCGCTTACATTAGTCGGAAGAAGGAGTAAATGCAGATAAGAAATTGTAATATACTGAAAAGAGATACATATATAGGAAACATACTGCACTTCGATGTGTAACGCTTGACAATTTCTCGAAACTGTTCGTGCTTATCGTAATATTATAAGAATCAACTGCGCAACTAATGGAAGGGGCATCTCACCGGCTAAGTCTCGCTCTGTGAGCTGTAGTATAGTATTATTTTTCTCCTTTTACTTCACAGACAAAATGTATTTCATAAGACATCAGTATTAACCCATAGGTATTTGGTGGTATGAAGTAACATAGACAACATATCAAATATATTTAATTATTTAGAAATTATAAGGTAAATCTCACGTGAGGGGGGGGGGCAAATTTTTAAAAGATCACCTCACGTAATTAATGGACGCCCCCTTAAAAACAATTTTATGCACATATCTATTATGCATTCAATACAGACTTATCCGGTATACAAAAGTGTTTAGAGCCCGAATTAGAACAATTTTTGATCATAAAAAAATTCAAAATCGGACTGGAATTATCACATTTACTCTTATCGACTTGTAGCTTTTGCCAATATCTCGCGAATTATGTATTCTATATACAAGGATTTATTATAACTGCAAAAATATTTGTAGCTAGATTTGTAACAATTTTTGTGTGAAAGAAATTTTAAAATTCGAATCAGTAATATTTTTACTCCCATCAAATAACAGTTTTTATCAACATCTCGTAAATTTTGCTTTGTATATAGATTTATTAAAAAAGCAACGGTATTAAGAATTGCATTTGGAATAATTTTTGTATAAAAAAAAATTGAAAAGTCGAACCGGAATTAACACTTTCACTCTTATCAAAGCTTTTTGCAAATATTTTTCAAATTATGCATTTTATAGAGATTAATTAAGAGAATAAAAGTACTTTGAGCAGGATTTGGGTTAACTATTGTATAAAAAAAAAATTAAAATTCTGACTGGAAGTAACACCTTTACTTTAAGGTAAAGAATATAAAACTAAAGTATTGTATACACAGTAATACACACTACGGAACGCACACACGTATAAGAAAGTCGTGTGGTGGCAACATCTCATTTTTTAGAAATACCTTCTACATTAGGATTATATTGACGGTCCACAAACTTAAAGGTTAATTTTGAAGAATTTTTTTGAAATATAATATAATAACAGCAGTAGTACAGACGACGACGTTGTTGCAACCTATAAAGCAAGAAATAATAAACGGCAACTGTGAAAGTTTATATGTTTTATAAATAGCATAGTTCACATTAAAATTTTATTTTTTCTCTGAATTTGTAAAGGGGAGAGTATACCCCAACAAACCAGCAGCAATCAGTAACCTCAAAGAAAATATTCAACGTGTATTTCGAGAATAGAGCCAGAGTATCCCAGGGTTATGGAAAGTATGGCTACACGAATTTGTTGCCGTAAGGTGTTACAAATATTATGCTTTCTATTCTAAAATCAAATCTGATGAGACGGTCTTTATACACACCTTCAACTTCTATTTTCAGAAATATTAATGGATATCTGTAAATCCATTATTATTCTAAAAGTTTCAGTGAAATTGAATGATTAATGTGTTTATTTATTGGACTCGGTTTCTTTTTTTTTTTTTGTTTTATCCCCGACGTGTTTATTTTAAAAAATATCAAATGATGTTGGCTCTCTAACTTGGCACGATAATAAATTATATCCGAGCAACATTTATATTACGTGCTTCCTTAATCAGTATGCCAAATTAATAATACCCGAAGATCGATAATTGATTGTGATAATTTTATGGCTTTTAGGATATGTTTGTGTGTGTTTAGAAACTAAACGGTGCCCGAATGCTATTTTAAAAATGTTAATTATCATATTTATATTCAGTTCGTTAAATTATAGTAACAGGAAATAAATTAATGTATTCTTCCTTTTATGAATTCTAATGATAATGGGTGAATTAAATGATATTCCAAGTCAAAATAAAAAAAAGAGAATTGCAGCAATAATTAAGACTGATAAAATATGCAGCGGAATATGCCCCTATATCAGATTGTGAGCACATATCTTTATCAAAATTTTGAAATTTCAAATAATAAAGCGATATGTATTTAAGAAGTCGATCGTATAGGAAGACCAGAAACACGCATGTAATGATGCTAACTTATTTCAGGCATGTATGTTATTTCATCTTAAAAAGTAACGCAATATAGAAACTCTGCCAAGTTACTTATCTACACTTTCCTTCTTCCTTTAATTCACAAGTACAGAAAATTTTGTGTAATATGATAAACCTCCGGATCAAACTTGATAAAGTTTTAGAGGTTTCAATAATGTTCATATATTTAATGAAAACTTGCCAGGTTTGATCTGGAGGTTTATCAATTTACACAGAATTTTTAGTTGTTGTGCTGTTCGAGCTTATCAAAGACGTGTCATCATTAATCACCATTCTCAATATTTGTTAATTTCTTTAATAGAATTTTCCTCTTTTTGATTAATTTTTTCGGTGGTAGAAAACACGTCCTCAACACGTGGGAATATTTTCTATATTTGTACTACGCTCTAGTGGTGCCTCGTCATGTGTTTAGTTCTGCGTATGGCACCACTGCCTAAGTAATAAATATAATTATGATACCAATTGGATATTTACTTACTTTTCTCGTAACCGACGTCTTAGACACTATCAATGTACAAGTATTGAAAGCTACATCTTAACGAGAAGTACCTAGATTTATGATGACCAGTCACACAGACAGTGAAAGTCAAAAATCTTGGATCCTCGTATCTTGGAAACCATTGCATCTAGATAAATAAAATTTGGAATACTGCGTTTTATTGGTAATCTTAATTCCTGTAAAAAGCTCAAGAAATAAAGGGAGATTCAAAACAGCTCGAATGGGTTCGTGTAAATATTGCGCGCCGGTCCTTTATATGTTGGGAGTTTGTTGCTGCAAGCCCTTGGCCAGGCGCAATCCCTGCGCTTAGATTGTGTTTATCAAAGTTTCTATAAGGTATGCTTGCTAAGGAATATACAGGTTACTTATTCAATTTCTCATAATCACCCCCTTTCTACAAATTGCTTTCGATATTTTTCTATAATTTCTATATAAAAAATTTATATGAATTTACCCATATGCCTCTAATTTTCCCATTTTGTGATTGGCTTAAGTTACTGGAATCTTTTCTATACGTTAAAAGCATCGATAATGTCTTATTACTATTTGTTCGTTTTTGCAGAAATATCTGTTTCTCTCTCTTCAATACTACACTATATATTTACGATTATGATCTAAACAATAGCTTGTATGTTTTGCACCACTAATATACCACTAACTATAAAAGTCATACTGGCAATATCATTATATACCAACCCAACGAATGCACCCGACAAATTACAATCTCACCTCAATTTGCTAGGAAAGTAATTAGACCACACTGACTTAAATACAGGAACCGTACCACCAACCATAGTAATAAACACCTAAGGGAAATATTGAACCAACCCAGTAGGACAAGAATATTGAACACAAGATCTTGCCCATATAGCACATGACATCCTATGGATATCCAGTATATGGCCAGTCAATCGATGGATCGCGCCCGTCCATGCATTGGTTGTCCGTGAGATATCCAATATAGTACATCCACACGATATACCATACAAGTTATTTTGAGGATATCCCACGTATAGACAAATAGTCCGTCCAAGTGTCCGTGAGATACCCAATATAGTACATCTAGACGATATACCATACAAGTTGTTTTGAGGATATCCCAGGTATGGATAGATAGTTCGTCCATGTAATAATGGACGTCCGTGAGATATCCAGTATAGTACACCCAGACGCTAAACCATACAAGTTATTTTGAGGATATCCAAGGTATAGATAGGTAGTCCCTCTATGCAATGGACGTCCGTAAGATATCTGCTATAGTACATCCAGACGATATATCATACAAGTTATTGAGAGGATATCCCACGTATAGACAGATAGTCCGTCCATTCAATTGATGTCCGTAAGGTATTCAATATAGTACATCTAGATGATACACCATACAAGTTATTGTGAGAATATCCCACGTATAAACAGATGGTCCCATCTATGCAATAGACGTCCGTGAGATACCACATATAGTACATCAATACGATATACCATACAAGTTGTTTTGAGGATATCCCAGGTATAGATAGATAGTACGTCCATGTAATGGACGTCCGTGAGATATCCAATATAGTACATCCAGAAGGCAATGCTACACTAAAAATTCTAGAGAAATCACTGGCAACACTGAGTCTGGCGTCGATATAAGTCAGTAACTGCAGACATAATTCTGCCTGATTTTTCGTTTCTAGTGTTCAATTATTTGGTACGTATATTTGTTCCTTGTTTAATTAGGTAGTCTACTAGTCTTTTATTGATAATCTAGAAGAGAAACAAGTTATTGTTGTCTAGTTATTATAGATATAAATGTAGTTATTTAAATTCATTAAAAATTTACAGTTGTTTCAATTGCCTAAAATAAATAAAAGTTTTAGCAAAGTGACATTTTATAGAAATGCTAATAGAACTACCGAAATTGATACAGTAATAGCAAATGGTTTCAAAATAATTTAAATGCGATCAATCTAAAAATTTATAGTTCTTCTTGTAATAACAAATGTAGCACTTTGTCTAATATGTTTGAGGGTATAGCTGAATTTGAGGACCATTAAAAATTGCAGCAGTTTTATTAAGTAATTTAGCTCAAATTAGTTTAAATTTATATAGCAAAAAATTGATATTTCTATATTATTTTAGATGTTTTGGATAGGAATCTCAACATAAATGAAAAGGATGCTGAAAAACCAATTCAGCAGTACTTGAAGGGAGCGAAAGAAGCTTTCGACCGGAAGCAGCTCTAGTCGAATTATAATTTAATTTGCATATTAGTTATTTGAAATATGTTATTAAATTACTTTACTTTATACATATATTACTTTATTATAATATGTTTTTTTATTTTATAACCATGCTATTTTTATTTCATTTAGATATAATCAATAAAGTGGCTCTTAAATATTATAGATAAACATTAAAACAGAATTAATTAGCTAATAATTAATTACCATGCGTAAATCAATCAACAAATATAAAGCATATATATCACCGACATACTTAATGGGCACCCATAGATGGATGTCCGAAGGATATTTTGTTATAAATGTCTCAAGGACATTGAGTTCAAGATATCCTGCGAATATATTTTTCAGGATATTCATAATGTATCTTAAATGGATATCCTAGAATGGATGTCCTAAGAATATTTTGTGATAGATGTACTGAGGACACAGTTTCTGACTCGAGTCAGAATTATTATTAACATAATAACTTGTTACTACTAACATTTAGTGTCGAGAAGATTGTAAATTTGTAATAAATATAAAAAAAATTCTTTATTTTAGAAACCTTGTCCTTGACATCAATCACATTCTTACAATTCTAATTCTGGTCGCCTACGAGAGCTCGTCGGTAAAAAAACATGTATATCACAATATAAATATTCTATTTTGTAGATAAAAGCTCATAATTCGTTTCTATATCCCCCTCATATAAATCGTGAACTATGTATGTTCTAGTTACGTAAAGATAGATAACACACATATATCTGCTGCCTTGTGTTAATGTTCTATATGTTATCATTTCTATCCAAGTAATTTTTTTGACTATGCATGTATGAAAATGGATTATAATATTTAGAAAATTTAATAAATTGTATTTATTCTGAAAATACCCACAATAAAGTTGCACAAGCTCGCCCTTGTGATACGCAAGTATCATAAATCAATCGGAAAATTTACATATATATACTTGTATAAATAACTAAGTATTTACGATACATTGGCGTCATATGTATTTACAATATACATGCGTAAAACTGTTTGAAGAAAAATTAAATCAAGCTTAACCATAGGGATTAATTTAGGGAAATTATGTTTCTGGGAAAATTTGCAAGGTATTAGATATTTTTCTTTACTATAAGCAGGGTCTTTTTCAAAAATCAATTTATGGCGAATATATCACACGTTATGATTTTGAGTACTTCTGTATAAAAAAAAAATTGAAAATTCGGACCGGAAGTAACACTCTTATCCAATAGCAGTCTTTTACAAATATCTCCTAAATTATGCATTTATCAAGTGCTAATGTATTTAGAGCTGGATATGAAATAATTTTTGTATAAAAGAAATTTCAAAATTCATACTTGAAGCATCACGTTTACTCATTGGTTTCCTTTTTTTTTATAGATAAAAGTATTTAAAACTTATTTTGGGACAACTTTTGTATACATTGAAACGCCCATATTGCTGTGGCGATTTAAATAATGCCCCACCAAATATTTAATACATAAAATAATATTCCTGAAAAAATATACATCATGTCCAATGAGCATGATTTAACATAGAGTAATTAATAAACAGAAGCTTTTGCGCAGGTGTATTTACATACAATATTATCTTTATCCATCTAAATACTAATACAATTTGTAAATCAAAACCATTGTTCATTTAAATAGTGTAATTTTATATTCTATTAATTGAGTTAGCAGACGGTTCTTGGCGGAACATTTTATTAATAACTATTTTAAATAAAAATAAAAATAAAACTCTTGAAAACTTTCCACAATTTTTATTTAGTCTTTGCGACATATACTTCGGTATTTTTCATACCATTATCGAGCCGAAACTAACAGGTCAGTTTGTGTGTAGGGTTGTTATATATGTCGTTGTATTTATTGCTTCTTTGTACATAAGTGTCTATTATGGGTGTGTGTGTGTTTGTAAAATCTCTGTGTGTGTTCGTTACTTTCTCTTTTCTTTGTATTAATTTTTTAACTTCTAACAGATATGTCGCAAAGACTAAATAAAAATTGTGGAAAGTTTTCAAGAATTTTATTTTTATTTTTATTTAAAATAGTTAGTAATTTTATATTATTTGCATTTGTATTCCTAAACCAGATTTTTCTGTTGTTAGATTTGTATTCTCAAACGTCTTTTAGGCGTATGTATTTGCATCAAAAGTGGACATAAATTAACAATCACTGGTATTCGATCTGTTTGGATTAAGAAATTATTCCCAATTGTACCCTCAGCTCTATGAAATATAAGCACACAATTATATTTATATTGCACTAAATTTACGTGTAATACATTCTAGGTATGATTTATAAGTATCTTCAAACAGGAACTTAAACAAACACGTACGTATATTAATACAAACTACCATTAATACGAGTTTTAAAAAATATTTGAAAGTATCTCTCTATCAGTTCCTGTGTGTATAGGCAATCTGTCCTGCATGGATATCTACCTATCTGTATTGACAAAGTAGGTATTGCAAAATAATTGATCAGGATGTTAAATGTTACATAACATATTGTTGTAATTTTACACTTTTATATATATTTATACAATATATAATGATAACTCTGAACATTTAAATTTAAATTGCTAAATCAAAATGGAATTTCTCAAAATTAAATTTCATTCATTTATGTTTTTTAATTGATAGCATTAGAGTCACTGCTATATCTATTAGAAAATCACGTGATGCCTACACCTCATTTTTATACCTAATGGTCAAGCCTAAAGAATGGGCATGCAGCCTGCATTCGTAAAACGACAGACGACAATAGTATATTACATACCAAGGTTGAGAAGATGACTATTATTGCCCGAGTGGCGAGATTAAATTCCGGAATTTAAGCCACAAGGGCAATAATAGTCTTCTCAACCGTAGTATGTATACTATTTTTTGTACCAGTTTGTACAGGCAGCTGAGACTTGCTTCCGCATAAATCTAAACAATTATACCTACATAAAACATATACAGAATTTAAAAAATGGTGTAATTCCAAAAATACAGTAGTAACTTCTGAAAACGTACTTCTGGCTTATTTTCAAAAATATTCAAAAAATTAAAAAGCCTCGACTTTATAGGGGCATTATTCAATGGTGAAAGCTACACTTGGCCTAAAAGAGGATATTAACATATCAAAATGTTTTAAATTAGTTGCCCTTTTAAAAAGAAAAATGAAAATTATAAGCCCAAAAAATCATTAGTATTTACTCGAGGAAATTATAAAATTCCTTACTGAGGCCCCGACACATGTTACATTGCAACTAAGGTAGTATGTTTATATATTAATACTTTGAAATTATTGATAATTTATAACCCTGTAGACTGCTCTTGTAATTAGTGTTACTGGTGCATGCCGAAAAGATGAGCTGTGTAATTTATTAATTTCTGATGTCATCATGAAAGATGATTTAATTATTATTCACATACATAATAGCAAAAATGGTTCGTCTCAAAACTTTGTAATAATGGAGCCACTTTGTAGCTGAAGGTTATATCAAAGATTCCCTAGTAAATAAAAAAATATAGCATGTATGTTTGCTACCCTCTTGTATTTAAATTATAAATGGCCAAGACCCTAAACAGATTCGGTACCCAAATTCCAAGAAGGTAGTAAGTCAGACACCACCACGGTAATTAACCTTCTATTTAAATTTAGGAAGACGCTTGTCTATTAAATAATCACCAACTTATAACACTCAAGTCTTACCTCTTACTTCCCAAGGGTCGATGTTAAATATGGGAGTCAGCACTGCCTCCAGCTACAGTCAGAGAAGGGCGAGTTCGAACACAGTACTAAGTCGAAGGTTACGTTGTCAGGGCGCCTATCCGTAAAAATATGCTGAGCCCAACAGATATTCAGACCCCGGACAAGATCCAATGTAAAACTCCCCAGGTGATAAGAAAAATAAGACCAACACACACACATTCAAACTTAACATACGGTTTATTGAAACTATAAATTAGGACTCAACAGTTCGTTTCAATTATTGTACACAAACCGGCTATACTAACTAATCTCTGATTTTTCACAAGATATTCAAAAGACAAAAAAAACAATGAAATGTAAATCACAAAGCGCAACTCAGTTGCCAGTATTAAATTTCTGAAGGAATGAATAAAACCTTAAATGGTCACCCAAGGTGATCCACAACTTCAAATTATCAATGACGTACAATTACAAAATTTAAGAAATTCAAAATGGAGAACACATGAAACAACCTTAAAGTTAAAATGATTAACCGACAATATTCTTACAAAAAGCATACAGTTATAACGCAACTTGCCGAAAATCCCTCCAAAGTCGAACAGTTTGATCGTAATTTGCAACATGTCAACACCAAAATAAACCACTCTGTATACCAGAGGCAACCGACAATCTATTCGACATTAGAGTGCAGACTCTAAGTTATATGGTATCTAATACTATAAATATTAGCGCTAGTTAACTATGCTTTACACAAGAGAACGTGATTAAAATTAAATTCAATAATTTCTTACGAGATTGTACAATAATAAATTACAATGGTTGACTAATTACACTAAATAACAAGCTATGAATTTACACAAGACAGATATGAGGCTACAACGCCAATACACATCCAAAATTTGTTCAAGTTCTAAATCCAAAAATAAAAAGGCTACGTAACGTCTCCAAAAATGACAAAGTAACCTCCAAACTGGGGTCACTGTTATTAATAATACTACGTTAATTTAATAAATTCAAATTATAAAGGCTCACATGCCACAAGAAGTTAATTTAAGAAATTACGATGACTTATTTGATAAGCTAGGCCGGAAAATTGAAATTTACTGTACGAAGTACTCGAAATTGACATAAATTCTACCAAAACTGTTTGGCAAATAATTTCTACGTTATAGATAATATCAGGAAAATTTACACAGTCACAGTACCTTAAGAAAAATCACATCCACAGCTACCATACACGATACCTTCTACGGATCCACACGTTACAAGAAAACTGCTCACATATCTTCGGCTAACGACATCTCAGGAAAAAATTAGCGTAGGAAGGCTACAGTATTCCATTAATCTGCACCTTAATTATGTCTTCACCGCAGGATACAGCAATTAATTCCCTTGGAACCGTAAAACTACCATGGGCACGTGGTTCTTAACTTAACCCAACAAAAGTGCTCAAATGAGGTCTATGCCCTGCAAGCAGTTTAAACAATTCCCAAGCCACGACAAACAATATCCTCAACAAGTTTATAATAATAACGCCAAAATCACATTAATGCTTGAGAAACATCATAAAATCCGCCTTGTACTAGCGATTGCACACGATATAATTCAAAAATCCATCATTTCTCAAGTAGTGTCTAAGGAACTTGCATCTGCTCTGTGATGTTTAATGCTTCTTCTACGGCAGTTAACGTTCCAAGAGAAAGATTCTAACATGTCAAACACCGACCTTAAGCGTAACACGAACATTTGAACTAATGACAGAGCGACCTAACCTGATATTTTACACATACGACATAAACGCAGATTCAAATGACAATAGAAAAATGGAAAATAATTATAATTAATTTGTTACATAACTCTAAGCCCAAAAAGAAACTCCAAAACTAAATTAGAAATAATTAAAACTGCCGAAACCACTAAATAAAACAAGTGCGCCATCTACCCGCCAGGAAAGGTATACATTACGCACATGAGTAATGCAAAACGCACACTGTAGGAGTCTTATGAAATCCTTCACTAGGTGGCAGAAGGAGTTGATAACATTAATTTAATCCAAAAAGCCAAGATAATTTATGTATACAACGATAAAACTAAAATTCTCAATTCAGAGATAAAATACAACAATATAATTGTAACATGTTACAAGGTCTACTTTCATCTACTTACGCAACCACACCTGCAATAAATACAGGAATTTTCAATATGAATTAAATTCTATCAACATCAGCAGTACAATCTATTTCGACTGAAGATATCGTAAATACTTATGGAATTAACTCAATTAATAATATTGTCATTAATGTGCCTACAGATCTGCACAATCTTGGTTTTTCAAATAGAATTGAACCATCAATAAATTTTACATGCCATAATTGCACTATCAATTTTTATAAATAAAATAAATAATTCTTTACATCTGTAATGGTTACGTGTTATATTGTTTCCATATTATACATATTTTTGTTACATAACCTAAAATAGAGTTATTTATTTTACATCTATAATAGTTACGTGTTAGGATATTGTTTCCAATTATACTATCATACATATTTTGCTATTACTGACATAAAATACAGTTAATTATTTTACCTAAGAGGTCGAGCATTTATAACTTTTAGATTTTAGGTATGATTTGTGGTATACCGATCTAAATAAAAACAAACTACTATGAATTTTGACGGTTGACAACTTGACATACATACTACTGCGATTGCATGGTTGCGGCATTCGTTTTATTTGTTGTCATTATTTACCTAGGTGAATAATATACCCATTATTTACCTGTATTAGTTCCAGGTCGAGAAATGACATTTCGTTGCGCTTTATTATGTGTAAAAATGCTATGATTTTTTACTATTGGTACAAAAAAATATTTATTTGAATATGAAATATGCCCAGTAATATTTCACACCCTGACCTTTTGTATACTTCTTAATAAACTATTTTTATTATTATTTTTTCTTACAAGTTTGTAGTGCCATCCTGGCGAATTCGTTATTATGAATACATTGTCGAAATGTTTCTTTTCCGTCTTATTTAAATTTATCGTCCATAGAAAGCAAGACTCAACAAGTTACAACAAAGTACAAAGTTACACATAAATTCATTATAACAGTCACAATCCGTCGACGAAAGTAAAAGCAATCTCAAATTGAAAATAGATGTTTGGGGCCCCACCCCTGAACGACATGCACGTCACACACATCAATCAACCCAGCATGTCGGTTGGTATTTTCGAATGGAACCATATTTATCGGGTGGAGTAGCGACAATGTAAATCATAGGGTTAGAATGTGCGGACCCTGTAATTTCATGCCTTTCTTGGTTGTGGTCGGCCACATCCTTGTCGTGACGAGTTACATACTATCGACACTGCCGCTGAAGGCATTCATTGTTTTTATATGTATAATATAGGCTTCCAACGTTTTATGTGTATATATATTGAGAGGAAGGGAGACTTCTCTATTTAACCACACGGAAAAACTATATTTAGAGGTAATAAAGTGCATTTTTCTTGTGTCGTTTGTTGCTGCAATATTATAGGTATTTTGTCTGCGAAGCCAGTAATTGGTTTTTCTAAAATATACTGCGGGAGTTTTACAAAAAGTACAAGTAGGTCTTCAATTTTAAACCCTTATAAGTTATATAACTTATCCATAAAGATTTTCAATAATTTTTATTTTTATTTGAATATACACACATCGGATGACACTTGCTACTGCATTCAATTAGACTCGAATTTTTTAAATAATAATACATTTATAGTTCTCAGTTAATATTTCTCAAAATAGAAATAAAAAGAAGTTGAAGGTGTATTACATATACATAAAACATTAAAAGAAATCAATCTTGTTAAATTCAAATTCGCTTATTTAGTATTTTATAACACTTTGATAATCAATCCATATACACCAGAGAAATAAAATCAATTAACGTACATCGATATGTATTTCGGCTTTTAAATTTCATCGACAGAGAATCAATTCCGTTCTGAAACCTGCACCCCATTCACGTGTGAAGAGGGGTTCACACTGATGCAATTAGTTGCAGCAATTCCAGTTATATGAAAAGTTGCACGAAAATTCGCGTTCACACTACGCAATTAGTTGCAGCAACTTATAGCATGTGAAAAGTTGCACGTATTAAAGCGTGTTCTATTTTCTAAAAAAGTTGCATGCCATTTTTTAGTAACTTTTACGCTGCCAACCTCTCTTATGAAATGTACCAAAGTACATGTATTATTTTTCATCACTATACATTGAAAGTAATGATGACATACAATTATTTCATGTTGGTAGTACCACAAAAAAAATGCATTTGTGAAAAATTGCTTGTGCTTCCTGATCAGTGTGAACCAACCGTGCAACTCTTAAGAATTACATCGTTCATACGACTTTTCACATGAGATAAATCGCTGCAACTAATTACATCAGTGTGAATCCTTCTTGAGTTGAGATGTGTTGCTAGGCTGCCCTATTATAAAATTCTTGCTTTACCAGTTTCAGCATTACAATCTCAGCTGTTTCCGTATTTCGTCAAATTCTTTTAATTATTGTTATAGTGTTCTCTGTCGTGGGATTTTAAAGTAGAAAATCTCTTTCTCACAGTGTTTTGACGACAACTTTTGAAAAATTAATAAAAATGTATTTTGGTTTATTGATGAGAAAATTCTACTTCCAATATAGATTCCTTTTTATGTTTCTCTTCTCACCATTTTCTAGTTTTTAATTATTTTTGGTATGTGTTACTATCATATTCGTTTTTATTTTCGTCTTTAGTGGGTCTTGGTATTTTTATATCGACTTCTCTCGACCTTCCTCTACAATCTCTATAAGTCCCTATTTTGTCCTATTCTATCATTCTTCTTTTTCATCTGTTGTGACTTTATGTAAAGTCACGTTGGCGTTCATCTGCAAGTTAATGAAGCAATTTATCAAATCAAATAATAAATTATAAGTTAAAATTGCGATATAAATTGCTTGAAATCCTTCACGATTTCTTCCTATATCTTTTACATAATTTAAAGTATGATATAAACTTCATGATATTCAGTAGGTATACTATCTAGATACAAGTATATGCATGGTTGATGTCTAATATATTCTGCTTAGAGCGATCAGGTTTATGTATATATCTCGTACATATGTATAGAGAGAAAATATCGATAAACTAATTTGGTATACCTTTCAGCCGGCAATCCATTTTAGGATATGAATGTATTAGCATGGGTTTAGAGCTTGTACATTTATCATCTAATTCTGGCTGTCACTTTACCTATCGTGATAAACTGTCTACATTTTTATAATGTACAAATAAGAGATTAAACGATTATGATGATTAATTTACAAGTATTTACACTCGAGACGTTCAATTCCGCATTTAAAGGTCTATCAGTCATATGTCATTTTCATTTATTGCTTGTTGGAAATTTGATTTTAAAATACATATGTGTATGTATGTAGGTATGCTGGCAGGAATCTGAAACTGTTATGTACACATATTACACTATGCATGTTGTACATCTAAATTTAGGCATGTGTATACACAGTATTGAATAAAAGTTTCTGTACTACTTAATAAAATCATGAAGGCAAAAAAATATACTAAAGTTACGTCCCATAATTGGAAAAGATGGTTTATATGCAATATTAGAAACGAAAGAAAGTCTATAATACTTATTTCTGCACGCTATCTATACAAAGAGTGTCCCAATTGGTAGTTCGGGATTTCCTTTTTAAATAAAACCAACAATTTTAGAAAAATAACATAATTGTATATTTTATCAAAAAGTTATGATTTAGAAATAATATTCTGCAAATGTCCCCCTCGACTATTTCTACAGAGATGATCATTCTTTGCGTAAAATTGTCAATAAATTTTTGACACAATTGTGGTTCAATTTCACCAATATCATGAAGAATATTTTGCTTTAGGTCATTAATCGTCAGCGGATTGTTAGAATAGACTTTGTCTTTGAAAAAAACCTGGAAGAAATAGTCGAGGGGAGTCAGGTCGCATTATCATGATTCCAATGAATATCACAATTTCGAGATATGACACAGTCGGGAAAATGTGCCTGTAACAAATCCAAAGTTTCCCTCGCCGTATGGCACGCGTCGCTATCTTGTGGAAAGAACATATCGTTGAACAGCATATTATCTATATTGGAGTAGTATGCGCCTTTAACATTTACCATTTCACCATCGCCATTTTCATGAAAAAATGGTCCAATAACCTTTCCAGCCCAAAATGCACACCACACGGTTACACGAAGAAGACGTAATGGCTTTTTTTTTCAATCACACGAGGATTATCATCTCCCCAAATCGTTCAATTTTGTTGGGCTCCGTCGGCAAAGATAATTTTATTGCAAAAATCTGCATTATTCCTAACTTCTAAGATCAAATTAGCAAACGCATGGCTAAATCTTGTTAGCTGAATTTTATACGAGCGCATGGTCAGATCTTAGAACAAAATTCGATGCAAAGAGTATTTCTTTATGTTTAGCTGTTGATATTGACGACGAACTGATGTTGTGGAACTTTCCGCAAGATGCTCACGTACCCTAGCGATGTATTTTCACTGAATCGTGCATTGGCTCCTACAAATCAACAACCGAACCAGTAACCTCAAATTTGCGAATAAGACTGCAAATTGCGTTGTCACTTGACACATAATTACACCCAAACGTTAAATGAAGTTTACGAATTGTTTTCACATAAGAACGCGAATTTTCATAATAGGTTTGCACAATTCTAACACGTTCTTCCATTCTAAAATGATTCATGATTAGTAATGATTACATTGCCGGATATGTAGATGATGTGAGCGAGATATAAAATGTCTAGGTTAAGTAGTTGAGAAATAGCGATAAATTTAAATCCCAAAGTACGTATTGGGGCACAATACGTGTAAAAAATACTGTATATCCCTTTTTAAGCATATTGCGCTCACAGAAGAGTGTGAAATTTGACATAGTTAAAGCTCATAGGGAGAAGGAGTGCAGAAAGATAAAATTTATGTATAATATTTGTTACAAATACATTAAATTGAATAAAACAGAACATTCATTGTTTACGTAAGATTCAAACTTAAAAATGTAATGAATTAAGGTTGAATTTCGACCACTGGGCGACCACTATAGTCTATTTTTTAATTCGGAGGAGTAAAATAAAAAGGCGCGATTACACAATGGAATTTTGGAAAATTCCTTTTTGGCGGCAGTTTTAAAACTAGCTACGATTTTATATAAATTGTAGTCAAGTAATTAATTAAAAATTTAATTAAAAAATGAGATAATTTTAATTTGAAATAAAAAGGAATCATCATCGTAAGTGAAATGCTTAAATCAAAATCAAATTGTATATTTTCAAATTTAAAAAGAAAACACAGAGGGTTCTTCTTCTTATATGATTATTTACAAGCAAACAAAAATTTAGACAAATATTAATTATAGCATATACATATAAAACATATAATTATTCACAATTTTTTATTATTATATACAAGTGAACAACAATTTAGACAAATGTTAATTATAGCATATACATATGAAACAGTAACAATTTATAATTATTCACTATCACTTTCCATTTCACTTGAACTATCTTCACCCACTGATATAATAAATGGCTCGATTATATCATCGACCAACCCATCTAACTCATTAATCACATGGCCTACACATTTCTTCCAATTGTCCGTAGTGATATTCTGAATTGCTTTTAGTAAAAGTATCCTCACATCAGCTAATTTAAATGTAGTATTCTTAGTTGCCACCTCATTTTTTATTTGAGCCCACACCAACTCTGGGTTTAGTTCGCAGTGATAGGGTGGTAACCTCAAAACAGTTTTGTTACAACTTTTGGCCATCTCATCAGTCACATGTATATTATATTGGTCCTTATTGAGACGAATTAGGTGAAGAAGTTCAGATCGAACCATCTCTTCATTGTACTCAATATTTTTTGAATTCAACCAAGCCTGCATATCGAGTTTTCTAGAATTTGTTGTGGGGATTTTTTCAATTTTACGACTATGATATGTAGCATTATCCATAACAATAACAGCATTGTCTGGCAGCACTGTTAATATTTTATGAAACCATCTTTCAAACACCTCTGCATTCATTTCTTCATGATAATCAGTTGTTTTTTTCCTTCGAAAATCAATAAACCATTCTCCACAAATCCAGCCTCTGCAGATCCTAAATGCAAAATAATGAGACGTCTTCCTTTCCCTGCAAGATTACGTAAGCCTGTAGTCAGTCCTTCATTAAATGCCTGTCGTCGACTTCTTATATTGCCATCTTACCCAAACTCTTTGGTTGGTATGACCTTCGTTTAGCCATGTTTCATCTAAATAATAAATTGGCCGATTTTGACGACGATAATCTTTAATTGTCATCAAATATCTTCTTCTCCACCTAATTATATCATCACGTTCTATCAAAACACTCTTTCGATTTCTCTTCATATACCTTCAATAATATATCATATTTATTCTAACATATCAAAGCATGTAAAATATAAATTTGAGTACTTATATACTCTTTTTTTTTGCATATAAATTAGAACATTGGCGCTGACCTAAAGTTTATCATTTTCATCAATTTGTATAATGTTGAACGGCTCATCTGTGGCAAATCATCACGCTGTTTGATTTCATTCAGCACTTTATCAAGTGTAGGAAGCTCATTTTTATAAAAAAAATTGTGAATTATTTGCCTTATAGAATTCTTGACGGTTTCACTATAATCAGCAATTAAAGAGTGTCTTCCAGAACTTTGCTTGGGTGGGATAACTTGTCCTTTCTGCTTATATTCTTTTATGGTACGATAGACAGTAGACCGTGCCACTCCTAAAAACAAGATAACATAATAATATATACCTAATGATGGTAATGTATTATAACACTAACCTATCATACTCGATATTCTTGCGACAATAGCAGTAATCCTCATTCTGGGGTTATCAGCACGTAATTTTTTGAATATATTTACTATATTCAGCTTCTCAACAACAGATAGATGTCCTAAGAACACAAATTTTCGCCTTCTCAACGGGGAAATTTGCGATCCAGAAGTGCTTGCTACTTCCTCCATATCCAAGAAACACGCTATGAAAATGATTTACACGGAGAGTATATCAGTCGATTCAGTTCTTAAAAGAACTATTTTACTATTATAACGCAAATTGAACGTAAACGCACTGACAAAATTAACGATGTATACAATAACAGCTGTTGTAACAGTATGGCGGCCGTAAACATGTAAAATTTCCATACTTTAATTCTTCCCGAAAACTGACAAATAGCAAGCCTCCTTTTTAGCGCTTCAATTTAAAAACACTCCTCCTAATTAAAAAATAGACTATAGTAGCTGAAAACACCTGTGTCAAACACAATCAAACCTACCCTTTTGGGGTACTCCAAATTTTGCTGAATTTTTCCAAAAGACTGTTTGTCAAGCTACGAATTGGCACGGCAATATGTATATAAACATTCTGGTTGATGCTTAAAAGGAATCTGATATTTAAAGCTGCACCAAAGAAGAACGACTATAGAGAAGCGACAGTACTGTCGGATCCTTTGACGGTTCACGTTCCAGTTACGTCTCGTCATATTTGAGTAATATGTAACCATCTTGTACACTCAGACAACGTATTTATATTGACAGTGAAACAATTTTCCTTCTAAAATACACTAAACAAACTTTTATAATAATTTTAAATTTTAATTTGTTAGAATTATAAAATGTAATATATTTCTGCACTTAAAATCTATATTTTGCCTACTTAATATATTCGAATTAAAGAGCATAGAACTGTGATCATTTTTTAAACTCGAAGAAAGTAGTTGTTTGAATCAAAGCTATCAACATCTTAATCTTATCTTAGTAAAAACTATTTATATACATATATATCATAAACCAAATTATTATGAGAAAGAATTTTTAATATTCATCTCAGCCTTTTTACCTGTTTATGTATTTGAACAATAAAAAAACCTTTATTCCTGCGAACTACATTTTGATAGAATTTATGAGAAACTACCATGGGTGAGGGAACAAATGATGCCAAACGCCAGACGTTTGGCTAGATAGACGATCGCGCGGCAATGACAACACCAGACATCTACGGTAGCCGTGCCTACAGAAAAAACATGAGGTTGCTTGGACATCTGTGTCGCTTCGCTATGCTCGTTGTTTTCTAGTTACACATCTACCATGCTTTCGCAACTAGTAGAATTTGAACAAAAAAGAAAACAACCGCCAAAAGCTTAAAAAAGTGGTAAAATTAGAATTAGGTAACTGCGTAACTAATATAAAAAGCATCATAAAATAAAGCGATAACTGAGAAGTCAAAATAATAACTACATACAGTGTGCGCCAAATCCTCTGTTATGATTCCATTCTATCCCTTGAACAACTGCAATGGTTAAATTGCCAAAGAAGGGGAGCTTTTAAGAAGTGTAAGTGAACCAAAGGAAGAGATTCAAGCTCAAACAGATTTCCTAGACATTTACTTTAAGTATATTTACGATCACTTGATCTGTTTATCAACCATCCGAATCTCAACAAATTTCACAAACAATATAAGTTGTTTACCCTGTATGTCTGCATTTATTAATACGTTAAGATTACTCCACTAGCCTTGATTACCGCAAGCTTAAGCCCTACGAGCGGGAAGCACCATAATTAAAGAAAGTTGCATAAACAAATTACTAAAGACTTTTGCAAGATATATTACGAATTTAGGGAATAGGTACTTCTTGTAGGTCTACCCAATGAACATAGAAGAAGGGTTGGAGGTGGTCGCTTGGTTGCTGAAATTTGGTCCTTATTTTACTTATAAGAACTTACCTAATTTCGTCTTTGTATTTAATCTAGGTCTACATTTTTTTTGTTCTCTTTCTTTTGCATGTTTCTACCAATCCTGACGTAGAAATTCTGATGATATATGTATCTCACAACCAATATTTTCTGCAATTCTTTCTTAAAGTTTCGATTATTCCTAAACCAATTATTTTCTTCAAAGTATTTATTTAACGTTCTCACCTCTTGCTTTGTGCTGTAATTAGCAACCATGCTAAAGAATATTCTGGGAGTGTTACAGCAAACATTTATATTCTATATTTCGGTTTTTATTGTAATTATAGAAAGTGTGATTTTTCATATTTTAATAAAATTAAATTTGAATCTATCCTAGCATTCTATTTTCAGAATTGGTTAATTTGTTCCAGTTGGTCAGAAAATTTCGATTTTGGTATTATATTTTCCTTTTTGTCCATACTTTAGTTTTCCTTCTAAAGATACTGTTTATATATTTTACTACCTATGTAATTAATCATCAATATAATTTTACTTAAAAGCAAGCACGATTGACGATATTAAATTAATTGCAAGATTTCTTGTTCAAGGTAAACCGCCAATAATTTCACAAATTACAGCTAATGAATCTAATGATCGAAATAAACGATCTTGCAGATGTGTTAATTCAAATTTTCTGTAATAAATTACGACTTAATAGCTCGAATTGAGTCTAATTCGCCAGGTTAATGTGTAAACAAATTATTTCATAATTCATTTCGATAAAAGATTCATATGTCTAAATCACTGGCTAAGTAAAAACGTTACCGATTAAGTCATCAAAACAATAAATTACATCTTTTATCTCTTAATGTCAAATAATGGCCAGTTTTTTGTGATGCTGTGTAAAAAAAGTCTCGATTTGGATAATTACATATATCTTCGGAGTCATTTAACATTAAAATGCTAAATTTCGAATAGAAGATTGTACGTACCTAATAAAATAATAGATGCATATATACGTATTGAAGTAGTAATAGTAGACAGAAACTATGTAAACATAGATGTTATCTACCAATATTAATAAAACCCCACGTTCGGGTGCTAAATGAGACAGATAATTGAGCACTGTAACACCTCGTTCGGGTGTTAAATGATACGTATTTGTATACTAACAAATGTAATATCCTCTAAATAAAATAATGCTCCAAAAACAATTTGAATGATCCCTGTATCTGGATTAATAATGCGAGGACCAAAATACAAATAGTCAAATTACTAAGATACTCAAAACATTATCTGTGAAAAATGTTACCTTCGACTAGCTCAATTACTTTAATAATAATAATAACTCTGTATATTACTTATTCTGAACATGAGACTCTTTTCTTATTAAACTATCTATTTAAAATTCACAGTATTCCACTTTATTATAATACTTCTCTTTAAGTCCTTTTAACGCTGCACTAATTATCTTTAATACCACCCTGTTGCTTTACTTTTAATTCTGGATTATAATCACAAAAGTACTATGTTTGTTATGTGGTTGGTAGATCAGTACTACCCTATTACTAGATTCTAAATAATAACTACTAATTTCTATTGAAAATTATCTCTTTGGGCGTGTATTTGGTTCGTATATATATTCGAAATATTTCTGAGAATATAATAAACAAACTGAAACTTATTTAAAATCTGTAAGTAATCAATTAACTTATTAATTCAGACATTTATCATGTATGATGATTTTTTTTTTAGTGTGAGCGTTATAAGTTTGACATTTCGCTGAACTCCCGCCTTTTGAATTCTAGTATGTGAAATAAAAAATCAATAAAAGTATCAATAGATTTAATAAATGTAAAACAACTATTTGGAAAGATAAATTGGAAAATACTTAAATAATTATAACAGATGTCTAATTTAAACCTGTTAAACCAAAGTCATGATTTATTAATGAAGTGAAAAATTCACAAGAACAGTTGATATATCAAGGTATGTTTTTATATGTTGCTTCAATTGTATTATTATATTTACCAGATTACTTAAGTAGCATTCATATTTTCTTTTACTTACGTAAAGTGATTTCATTTAACAGTCGTTAATATAGCATTTAATATTATTTGTGAGCAATAAAAATGATACGGACAACAATCTAAAAAATAGAGATAATTTATGAATACATATGATTATGTATGTATTTATAATATATCTAATTTAATTAGATTTAAACAATTATTGCATTTTAAATACAATACACTCTTGGCGAAAATAAATATCTTCTAGAATAATGTTATGTTATACAGCTTGAGCGCGCGGGGTATGATCACCCGATGCTAGTCGATATTCTTCGGACGTATATTCGGCAAATGATCTCCGCTAGCTGTGTTCGCCAGATATAGATATATAGATTTATTTTTCAAGAGTTGTTATTTCGTTATATTTACTGGAGAGAATCTCTAATTTTAATTTCTATTTCAAGGGTCGTTTTTATGTTATTTTATGGTATTCCTGTTATACTTATTTATAGTTTTTTTTTACCATGAAATTTCTATTTATTTATTTTTCTCTAGACATCTTAGTTTATTCTGCAGATGTTTCAGGCGGGTTGTTTTTATTTCATTCTAAAACCCAGTTGTACTGCTATAACTTTGTACACAACTACATTATTATTTAATTTCATTAGGATAATCATAATTACGTTATAAGTATTACAATCTTCGCGTTATTATCGACTTAGTTATCTAAGCAATCGTCATCACTTAAAGAGAAAATTTAATTTGTTCTTTTTGTCAATCTGCACAAAAATAATCAGATCACTATGAGTTCGAATATGAGCAGGCAATGCTAGTATATGTTGTGCCGTTACTCTAATATGTATTATCGGACCACGTTTAGATGCGAGTTTACGTATACCATCGGGTGATCATACCTCGCGCGCCCTTGCTGTATACGACCTTTTAGTAAAAATGTTCCACTATCATTCGTACTACTTCAGAAAGTTGACTTGTATTTACTTGTAGATTCTACATCCACGATGTGGACTGGTATCGTGATTTATATGATATCCTCCGATGTCTTCTCATCTACGACGACCTGGAACTCTCTCTACACTCTCTCGAAGACTCAGCTAATTGCTATTGGAAAACTCGTACTGACTCAGTAAATTTGTATCTTATCTCTCTGCACTCCTGTGATGAAACTACGACTCTACGATTTACTGGAACTCTGGTAGAAATGGTTTTTCTCTCAAAGCATCAGCAAAATACCCTTGGAAATACTCGTACCCACTCAGTAAGTTCCTTTCTAACCTCTCTGCACTCCTGTGATGAAATTTCGACTCTACGTTGAAAGTTCTTCCTCGCTGCTGCTTCTAATGTCTCGTTGAATAAATATTCTTGATATTTTATAATCCTCGTCCCTTGGATAAACTTGCCAGATGTAAGTACGTTTAAATAACTTTTATTATAATTCTTATACTAATATGATTTTCATTCACTATAAATCTATAAACCTGCAACATATAGATATTTGATTTCGAATACTTCACTTTAATTATGAATATTTTGATATTTCTCGTTAGAATATTCTATACATTTATGAACAATTATAGTATTAATTTAGTGTAAAACTCGGTGAAATTCTTCAAATTTCCCGATTCACACAACTATGAAAATTCTGTTCATAATTATTATTGTTTTTTTTCATCCCCTTGACGATATTATTTTTAAATTGTCCAATTAAAAGTTTACACAAAATAATCTTACTCAACATAGATTTTAGATCTGTTTAGTCTATTTAAATACGTTCTAAATTTCAGAATGCTTATTATTATAATTCATTTCATATTTTTATCTAAGATTTCATGCAGTTTTTGTATTTTACAATCTAGTTCTTATCAAAATGCTAACGAACTGTCAACTAACTGCCACATCCTTTTTACAAAATTTGCCGCGAACTTTAATCAATCTTTACTATTAATTCTTCAAAATAGAATTATTATTATCTTTTCAAATCATAAACGTCAAAAAGTGAAACAAGTTTTTATAAAATAATAATACACATCAT
This sequence comes from Amphimallon solstitiale, assembly GCA_963170755.1. Classification (NCBI taxonomy): domain Eukaryota; kingdom Metazoa; phylum Arthropoda; class Insecta; order Coleoptera; family Scarabaeidae; genus Amphimallon; species Amphimallon solstitiale. The sequence goes on along the minus strand of OY720681.1, from coordinate 33,746,700 downwards.
TATACAACAATTAATGTTTAAATCTTTTCTTTTCAGATTTTGTGTAATTCAAAGAAAAATGAAAATTGAACGACCACTCACTATACTGTTATATAAATCACTAATAAAATTATACTTTAAGTAATCATCTATTATGTCTTTTAAAATATACAATTGTACAACTATATAACACCTAATAACTAAACTCATTTGAATGAAAGAAATATATTATTATACTTTGTTAGTGTAAACACGCAAACTATAACAATATATAGTAATATACAGGTGGTATGTATGGTATCTAATGTTAGCACTGAGACCATTACCTTCGGGCTTATTATTAAGTCTGCACAAAGTAGTTCGTTAGCAGTAGTGTTCAGGCATGCCAGGAAGGCCGAATAAAATTATTACAAAAGGAATAAATAATGTATGTAATTAGTAGAGCTAGGATAGTTAGGCAAAATAAAGTCTCGAAAAAGGCAAAAAAAATGGTTTAAAAAAGCACTAAAAAGGCAAGCATAAAATATAAAAATGGCAAAAAGGTAAAACTAAAACTGTTTATTTAAAAAAAATAGCGTAAGTACGTATATACAGTATTAACTATTAACTAGGTAGGCACATGATTCTTCAAACATTGGTTTTATTACACTACCAACTAGTCACCAGTAATTTCTCTGTGTTCTCCGAAGTCAAACAAGTTCTCTTGTCGTTTAGCGTAAAATATTTCTAGCGCTTTTGTTGCTTTTACCATGTAAGGTGCAGCGTCACTAAGTAAAAGTAAAATTTTTCGTCGTACTTCATTGGGATACACTATGCCTAAAACAAAAGAAATATGCATACAGTTGTGTACAACAAACTAGATTTACGCATGCTGTCGTTAAAAAATTAGCAACTGTTTGGTGGTTTGTTTTTTCCAATTGCTTTGAGGCCAACAAAAAGGGCGTACCTGCTTCATCTGTTACTAATTCACCAACAATTATATTCGCTATATAGCGACCAGTCTGTTGTTTCATCAACCCACGTCCATATAAAATTGTCCCCAATTTCAGCGCAATGCTCTAAAGGAAAACCGCCAGTTTTCAATTAATATGATTTAATAATTAAACTTATGTATTCATACCGATTGGTAACACAAATTCAAATAATTCTTCCTCAACGTCGAAGCATCCGGAATCGCTTAGTTTGTATGTTTTTCTAAAAACGACTTACATGTTCTATTTTTTAATTTATAGCGAGGAATATTTGCTGCAATAAGAGCTTCGCAGAGATTCAATGAGAAGCCAGATTTAGTGGGTCCGCTTTTTGAATCCATGGGTCCAAACGCATTTGATATTAATTGAAGTTTTGCAATTTTACGCTTTGTATTAGCTACGTGCAACATTGGCTGCGAACGTTGTTAACATGAAACCCTTTTGTCGCATTAATCTAAAATAAAACAGGACAATTAGAATGATCCCTGTATCAAATATTAATGGTGATATAAAGAATAGCTGCTTTCTTTAAGGCAAAAGGGAACATGACTATGAATGAATGAAAATAAAAGAGTTAATAAAAGCATAATAATTGGCACACTTACGTTTTTCTCATAAACTTGACAAACAAGTCGGTTTCCATCCGTTGTTATATTAGAATCCAACTTTGCCCACTGACTATAGTTGCTTGTCTGCTGGCATTTTTAAACTTGACATGAAATACAATCGACGCACTTCAGAAATGACAATGTTAACACGTTCAAAGATTGCGACAAACTGGCTGTTTCAGTAGAAAACTATCTTCTGACAATCTAATCTGTCCTCTCATTAAAATTAAACTGGGTAAAACCCACTAAACCTCAGCATTTGGGTATAATCTCACAAATATACAAAACTGTAAATCTCAGAATTCTTGTTCGCGCATCACGCAGCAAAAACTACTGGACCGATTTTCATAAAACGTTCATGTAACATGAATCACACACAAATATATACAGCTTGTGTAATGAAACACTTGATAATATCACGTTGCAATTCTGGTGTATTTTGGACTTGCTATATAAAGTGTACCATTACACAAGCTGTATACGGTTTTTTTCAAATTAATTCGGAAATTTAAAATGTGTATTTTTCCAGGAAAATTGCTAGTAGGATTTTTTTTAAAAATTGAAAATTTACGAACTAAATTTCTTAAAATTTCAATTTAGTATACAATAGAAGGCACAAAAAGGCAAGAAAACAGGAGATTCCTAAAAAAAGGCAGAATCCTAAAATAGACACAAAAAGGCATAATAAAGCAATTTGCCTAATCATCTTAGCTCTAGTAATCATATTCACTTTACTAAAAAATAGGTATCTTGAAAACCAAGGTATATGTGACTATTTTCATGAATCGCAGCATCACAGTTATTATAAATAAATTAATTATTTTAAACTCTGATTTGCTCAAGTTAAAGTTCCAATAATTTATTTCAAAAGTTTTTTTTGCTATGCTCTCTTATTAGGTACTGCTGTACGTGTATGTATTTTATAAATATTGTAATCTCACCTTGTATATCAAAACTATTAATTATACGCAGAGCATTTTCTCAAATTTAATTTAATTACCGAAAATTATAACAGAAATACTTCCTCTGTATTTTTCCATTTCTTATTATTACAGTTACTAATGGCTATTTTTAAATTTTTATAACACATATTAAGGCATCCTGACAGCCCGTTATGTCATTATACACATAATAATATTACACTGGAAGGTTATTCTTAAAGAAAAATCCAAGTCTCACACACCGAAAACGTGTTATTATATCACTAATAAAGACGGTCTTACGTCCATCACTCGCTTATAAATATGGAAACATACAACAACAAAAAGATTTCTAAATGGCCCCCCATTAGTGCCAGAAACTAATACTTATTTAATTCAATGTAGCGCGGTTCCATATTACCCATCATAGAGAGCGGTAAATAGTTTGTTATACACAAATTAGATATGTACAAATTTTATTAATTTAAATTATAATATAGTATGTTTTCTCACACATCAGATGGTTCACACATGCGTCTAATTTATCAATAATAATTAAATAGAATTAGGCATCTGCAGCGAAGTAATTGGTATAAAGTTGTTAAAGTTGAAAATTGATGATGTTAATTATAGACGAAGAATAACATCTTTTCTAACAATAGTGGTTCCAGGTGCTAATGAGACCGTAAGTGATTTATGTGTATTGTACACAGATATAACGTCAAATGAGTATTGTTAAGAAAAAAAGACGAGAACAGATTGTTCGTGTTTGTAAAAGAATAATTTTAACATATATACGAGGTGTGTTTGGTATTTTCATGAATATTCAAAATAGTGTTTGAGTTAAGTACAAGCCTGTGATTGTATAATTGCATCAAAATTACTATATACAGGGTTACCGCTAAATAGGTACCAGGCTATGCGAATCTGAAGAGTACATATAAATGCCTAACTGGTAATCAAAAAAAAAAAATTTGAACTCATCAAAAATTTCTAAATATTTAAGGTCAAAATGCAGTTAAAGTCGGTCCATAACATTGTTTATCCTAGACACATTTAGGTAAATATCACTAGTAATTCCAGTTTAGGGTTCTGCCAAAAAAACTATAAAATGCAAATAGTTACAACCTTTGTTAGAGATGAATGGTAATTGAAAAGATTTTCTATAGCGATGTTTTAGATAGAAGTAGGAGTATATTATTTTGAAACTTAAATGCCTCTACAGAAAATTATGTTTGTATGTTAACTGCGTGCACATTGGACCGCGATTTTTTTTTGTATAGGCATTACTCATATTTTTCTTTCACCCCCTTCTTTAATGACGCTATTTAAAACTAACGCTGTATAAGGAGCTCTCCTCTCAAAGTGCAACAAATGCCAAAACACCCAAATGAATAGAAGGTACTATTTTATTCCAAAATTTGTACCCGGTATATAAATATTTAACGCCCCAACGAAAACCTATTATGGAAAATTATCAAAATTCTGAATGAATAAGATCAATTTGTTGTGTTGGCATTTGATGCATTGTATTCCAAGAAAACGGAAACACGTTCACACATTAGCTTTAATATTACTAGTATAACAACAAACATTTAACAAAACATTCAGAAAGTACAAAATAGTGTGAATTATGACAACTTCTTCCTTGCTGATCTCGAAGAATCGTCAAGTACAGCACTAAAACTGTTCTTCCAAATACCACTTATCACCAACCGCCAGCTTGAACGAGTTGCTCGCTCCCTCCCTCCCTCTCTCTCTCTCTCTCTCTCCCTCTCTCTCTCTCTCTCTCTCTCTCTCTCCTCTCTCTCTCTCTCTCTCTCTCTCGGTCTCTCTCTGTGTGTGTGACATCGATAGCGGTCAAACCGCTACAGCTATCAATTCTAAAGTTTGTATTTACTAGTATAATCTCCCTGTTGAGATCTGATTAGATTTTCAGTAAAATCGTCAGACCGGATATAGTAGTTAGCTTGGTAAAAAAAACGATTTTAGGCAATATTTCGTCAACTACTAAGTTTAAACAATTTTAAAAATGAGGTGTGGCCACCACACAACTTTCTTATACGTATGAAAATGTTACTTCCGGTCCGAATTTTGAAATTTTATTTGTACAAAAAATATTCCAAATCCAAATCTAAATCCTTTTGTACTCTTCATAAATATATATAGAATGCATAATTTACGACATATTTGCAAAAAATCGTTATTCGGTAAGAGTAAGTGTTACTTCCAGTCCGCATTTTGAAATTTTTTTTTATACAAAAGATATTTAGAAGTACGTTCTAAATACTTTCATACTGATAATGTACCTGCCTAGAAAGCATGACTTACGAGATATTCGCAAAAAACTGATTTTCGATAAGAGTAAAAGACCTACTTCCGGTCGGAATTTCGAAAAGCTTTATTTATACAATTTTTCTCAAATTTAATTCTGAGTACATTTGAATTCCTTATAAATTTGTTTAAACTTAGTAATTTACGAAATATTTGCAAAATTCGATTTTTTTACTGAAGTAAACTACTACTTCCGGTCTGCCGATTTTGCTCAAAATCTAATCAGTTCTCAAGAGGAAGATTATATTCGTAAATACAAAATTTGGAATTGATATCTGTAGCGGTTTGACCGCTATCGTGGTCACAGAGAGAGAGAGAGAGAGAGACACAGACATTTTTTAAAAACCACTTTTTTGGTATCAGGGGACCTCAAAACGTGGACATCTGCAAAAATCTCGAGGTCGAAAATTTTCATCATCACAATACTTCCTTATACTACGTATAAGAAAGTAAAAAATGAGGTGTGGCCACCACACGACTTTCTTATACGTATGAGCGTTTCAAACTATACAATTTTAAGAATTTTTTTATACAAAACTTATTCAAAATCCTATTCTAGGTACTTTCATTCGCTTAATAAATCGCTATAGAATGCATACTTTGCAAAAAAGTGCTCCTCGCTAAGAGTAAAAGTGCTACTTCCGGTCCGAATTTTGAAATTTCATATATACAAAAAATATTGCAAATCCAGTTCTAAATACTTTTGTACTCTTGATAAATATATATAGAATGCATAACTTACGACATATTTGCAAAAAATCGCTATTCGATAAGAGTAAAAGTGGTACTTCCGGTCTGAATTTTGAATTTTTTTTTATAGAAAAGATATTGAAAATTATGTTTTAAATACTTTTATACCCGTAATATATTTGTCTAAAAAGCATGACTTGCGAAATATTCGCAAAAAACTGATTTTCGATAAGAGTAAAAGACCTACTTCCGGTAGGAATTTCGAAAAACTTTTTAAATAAAATTATTCTCAATTTTAATTTTAAGTATATATGAATTCTTTATAAATTTGTTTAAACTTAGTAGTTGACGAAATATTCGCAAAATTCGATTTTTTCGCTGAAGTAAACTGCTACTTCCGGTCTACCGATTTTACCGAAAAACTAATCAGATCTCAAGAGGGAGATTATACATGTAAATACAAAATTTGGAATTGATATCTACAGCGGTTTGGCCGCTATCGTGGTCACACACACACACAGAGAGAGAGAGAGAGACACAGACACACAGACACACAGACACACAGACACACAGACACACAGACACACAGACACACAGACACACAGACACACAGACACACAGACACACAGACATTTTTTAAAAACCACTTTTTCGGTATCAGGGGACTTCAAAACGTGGACATCTGCAAAAATCTCGAGGTCGAAAATTTTCATCATCACAATACTTCCTTATACTACGTATAAGAAAGTAAAAGCATTCATATATACTCAAAATTAAATTTGAGAAGAATTTTATTAAAAAGGCTTTTCGAAATTTCCACTAGAAGTAGGTCTTTAACTCTTATCGAAAATTAGTTCTTTGCGAATATCTCGCCAGTCATGCTTTCTAGGCAGGTAGATTACGAATATAAAAGTATTTAGAACATAATTTTCAATACCTTTTGTATAAAAAAAAATTGAATTTTGACTTAGTAACACTTTTACTCTTACCGACTAGCGACTTTTTGCCAATATGTCGTAAATTATGCCGTTTGTATATATTTATCAAGAGTACAAAAGTATTTAGAGTTAGATTTGCAATGTTTTTGTATAAATAAAATTTTAAAATTCGGACCGGAAGTAGCACTTTTACTCTTAGCGAGTAGCTTTTTTTTATAATATCTTGGGAATAGCAGTACTTGAAACTGCCCAGGTAACGAAGTGGTAGCGCACCTGGTTAGCATTTAGGCGGAGTGAGTTCGAATCTTACCTTGGATGAATTTTTCTAATTAAAATTTACCTAATTAATTACCCAGTCCAGTCTCTTAACTACTGACTAATATTGAGTTATTGGGACTTAAGGGAGAGCAAATAACTCCTTCTGTCGGACAATTTAATTTGAAAAACGATGCACCAAACACTCTGTATAATAAAATACTTTTTTTTGTATTTTCTCAAGAAAAAAAAGCACGAAACTGGAAATAATTCAACCATAAGACGCAGCAAGATCGTATTAGACGATGCGCACGAGACAAACGCGAAAAACAAAATAATAATGAAAAAACAAAACACGAACGTCAGTTTCAATTGTTCGGTAGACGAGAGTACTCTGCAGGATATATGTAAGAAAACGCCATAACGTAATAAATCAATATATAATCGTGCTGGAGTGTCAAGGCGTGGACCGGATGAAACCTTCTAACAAGAAAAGGACGAAGAAACACTCAACCTATACACGAAGAATGCGAAGAAGAAGGAACAGAACGGTATATGCATCCACGTCAAACAAGGAACATGAAGCCGCCAGCAATACATACGAGAAGAAGAAGAAGAGGAAGAGGAAGAGGCTAAACAGCTACCACACCAACGTCTACGCCATTGGTAATGCGATTTAGATTAAGGCTTTTGATGGTTTGTGACACACTTGACGACTTATCTTTAGACGCTATCACCTTTGCTACTACGTTTTCCTTATTTTGTCGCTTGCTATCAACGGTAGGGAAAACGGGTTTTAATATTTAGAGAACAGCGCAAGGAAGCTAGCGAACAAATTCTCGTGCTATGGTGTATTATAGCAAATGTTGAAAGTCCGGAAACTTAAACGTTTTAATATATAAATTCGGATACATTTTCTAAGACAGAGAACGCTTGGCTGCTCACGTTGATTGTGCTTTTAGGGGAAATATTAAGATTTGTAATTGCTATAAGTTAGTGTATGTAATTTTGACTGTATAGCTGAGGCACAATATCTTATATATACTGTGAAGAGGATGTGATCAAGACGTCTTTTAGATGTGTTATATTGCTATTTATAAAAGAACTTGTAATTTCTACAAAATTATCCAATATCGTGTGTATGTTAACCTTTTTGCCTAAAATAATAGTTACACAACAGTGGCTTTTGAGTAAATAACTAATTACTAATACTTTTAAAATTTCTTAATATAAGTAGAAAATAGAACAATTGGTTAATTGGTTTCAATAGGTGTATTAGAAAATAAGACTTGGACAATTATTTCACATATCGCACTTCATTATCGACTAACACGAGGAAATCTACTTAAACTTGAATAGTTACCATAGTTGATATGTGTGTACAATATCACGGGATAGTAAAGGGGTAAGCTTTCCCAAACACTATTAACATATAACTGCTCTAATCGCATTACCCACAAAGATTCATTAAAACAGCAGTTTACCTAATTCAGTGTTAACTGAACCTCAACTAATTAATGTTCTGGAGCACACATCCAAAATTTCTTCCAACATAACCATACCCACACCGTCATCTTACAATAAGGTCTCGACTATTAGGGACCGAATATCTACAATCATCTTCCAAATAAAATAAAAACTTAAGTATCACTGGATTTTCCAGAAAAGTCGAGCGTTTACTGCTTTTACATTCCTTTTATTCAGGTAACGACTATATCGAGCATGTTTTATGATTTCATTTTAATTTGGATTTTTTGTTAGTAACTTGGTTGGGTTTTATGTATGTTTGTTATACTTTGTCAAGCGCAGACTTGTCATATAGCCTTTTTTGGATTTATTTATGACGTGTAATATGATCTGTATTATTATGAAAATTGAAAAAATATGAAATATGTATAAAGAGTTTCACGAGAAAGAAACACTGAATATTCAATTTACCATTTAACGGAATCCTCTACCTAACGGAATCCTGTACTATTTCGCCTATATGTAAAAAGCCAAACTGAAAAGAAACAATCAGCAGTTCACCTAATATAAAAAAAATTATATTGAAACTGACCATTAACTTCGCCTTCACTTTAAGTATCGCACTGACGAAAATTTTCGACCTCGAGATTTTTGCAGATGTCAACGTTTTGTGGTCCTTTGATACCGAAAAAGTGGTTTTTAAGAAGCGTTTCTCTCTTTCTGTGAGTCTCTCTCTCTCTTTCTTTCTCTCTCACTCTCTCTCTCTCTCTCTCTCTCTCTCTCTCCCGCTCTCTCCCTCTCTTGTAATGGTACATATGATTAATATTTTGCAGGGAAATAATATTTAAAATCAATGAATGTGTTTTTGTATTATTAAGTAGATATTACTCATAGGTTTTGTATATATTTATGAGGAAAAAAGGGTGACGCTGAAAGTTTATATTAACGTGATAAACACACCAATAGCAATATACAATCCCGCGGCTAAATGAACGTGTATGTGCGTGTAAATGTGAATGAGAACCCCTGAACTTTGTGGAAAGTGGGGAACCCCAGACATTCTGATATGAAAGGGAAATACGCGTGAGAAAAGAGAGAGTCGACAGCAAGATACGTTAAATATCGTATCAAAAGGCTAACTCCTAACATTAGACTACGCATAAGAGTCATTGTTAATATAACTTCAATAAATAATTTACTACCGAGAAAACGTAGTAAAGTAGTGGACAAAGTTGCACCTAAGAAGTAATTGTGCAACGTGTTATATTGTTAAAATAAAGATTGTATTTCGAGTAGCAGAACAGGCAGATGATGCCGTTGAAAATATCGTAGAAATAAAGAAGATTTCGTCGATCATAAGCAGCCCGAAGTTCCTGCTGGAAACAGTACAAAAAAGAAGATGTATAAGAAGAATTTCGATAATGTATTAGGTACTTAAATGATTATTGTTTAATGACTCTAATGTTTTATGTAATAAAAGAGGAGACTGTAAAAAGTTTAATCAGAAGGTAATTAAATAAATATCGTCTAACAAATAGTAATAAAGTAACTTGATATGTTCACAAGTATAGAGATATAAACATGTATAATATAGAATGCGCATTGTATGTAATAAATTCTGGCGTTTATAGCTTACGATTGAATCGAACAAAGGACCTACAGAAATGCTTGTGCTAGTTTAATGTTTGTAAAAAAATGTATTAGAATTGCTTTCTAAATATATGTTACTTCTTGTGTTGTTTGTAAAATTATAGATACAGTATTCATTGAATATAAGAATTATCAAAATTTTTAAATGGTATTGTTTTTAATATACAGGAACCGCTTTTTACTTAATCATTTCAATTAACTCGAATCGCCCTAAGGTAATTTGAGTTGAGTTGGCAAAACAAATAAATTTACATTATATTTCTAAAGTTTAATTTTAAATTAAATATTTTAATTTAGAGATAGGGGTTTCTCTACTTTGTGTCACCCAACTTTGGGGTGGTACCTACACTCTCTCTCTGTCTCTTTCCTTCTCCCCCCCTCTCTCTCTTCCTCTTTCTCTTTCTCTGACCACGATAGCGATCAAACGGCTGTAGCTATAAATTTCAAATTTTATAGGTATTTACGAGTATAATCTCCCTCTTGAGATCTGTTCTCTTCAGTAAAATTTGTTGAACGGAAGTAGTAGTTTACTTCAGTGAAAAAATCGAATGTTACCAATATTGCGTCAACAAGTTTAAACAAATTTATAAAGTTCTCAAATGAATTCTAAAGTAAGTATTAAAAGGACTTTATTAAAAAAGTTTTTCGAAATTCCTACAGGAAATAAGTCTTTTACTCTTATCGAAAATCAGCTTTTTGCTAATATCTCCCAAGTCATGCTTTCTGGGCAGGTACATTACGAGTATAAAAGTATTTAAATATTATTAATACCTTTTGTATAAAAAAATTTCAAAATTCGGGCCGTAAGTAACAGAGTTCTTAATATATATGTAAATATCATTTATAAACGGTGAGCTGTAACGAGATTATTGTTAATAAGTCAAGAACAAAGTTCTCCTATTTTATAGTATAATAAAAACATTAATATTGATAAATAGTAACTTTCAATGGCGAACTCCTGTCTTTGAATGTTTGGTCTTACATTTAATAAGAATCTGAAATTACATTCATATATTGATTACGTCTGTAATACTCTATAAATGTGTATTTTTTTGTATCTTACATTAAGGCAATTTAAGAGAACTTGCAGTGTTAAAATTGATAGCTGGTTCTCTCTCGTTATTTAGCGATTGTCTTCTTGATAATTCGCATTCTCTCTAAGAACACTTCCTAGGTATAATACGTTGTTTACACTGGAAATTTGATATTTCCTTCTTTCTAATGTTTAGAGTTCATTGACATGATTCCTTCAATCCCATTTTCGCAGCATTTGCCATTCAAATATTAATATTAGTTTTGCACAAGCGCGTGTCTTATTGTAATTTTCATATCACCGTGTACATTTCCAATAATCTCAATACAATGCTGTACAGAGCCGACGTCTCTGTTTGCATTGTATATCATCCATAAACCTACATTAAATGTAATTATTTGAGTTGGAAGCCCACGCGAGGTAGGGCCCGCGCATTCACTAGACTAATTGCTCATAAATTATAACATAAAACACTCGCCTTTTGATCCCAAAGAACATAAATAAACCCGAGCCATGTCAGTCACAACAAGCGAAAGGTAGATGAACTATGCCAGAGAGTCCCGAGAGCCGGTCGGGCCCCGTGTGGGTCTTTCGCAATGTTTATTGCCTTACAGTTTAAAAGCAGATTTTAACAAGAAAACAACTGTAAATCTCAACTCAACAGTTCACTCTTTATAAATAATTTCCGCTGAACGTTCGGCCGACGTTTACGACGCGAAACGGTGAAATACGCTCGATTTGAAACGTGCGCGTACGTTTTACGACGCGACATTTCGTCCGGGGAACTACCGGTAGGTTACATCGTTAACATTTGATGCGATGCACACCACCTACGGCTTTCCATTGTGCTTTTTGCGCGTTACGAATGCGTATACTACGGATTTTATGTTTTGCGGAATTCAAATAGTCCTGTCGCTTGATTGGGTCCAAAGCAATTGCTGGTCTTTGCTTATTCAACGTTTTCGGATCACAATCCATGCACCCAGATGCGTTTTCAAATCCATTGCATATCTGCGCATAGCATTATCATAATTTTTGATTACACTTAGAAATTACTTTTAATTAAGGCTTAAGAAACATTCACACAAATGGAATTTTCCCCAGCCATTTCAGTATAAGATATTTTATTTTCTTAAGAAATTGCTTGTATTATTTTAGTAACTTTTACTCTGTCAATCTTTGTTATGAAATCTTACTAAAGTATATATTTAAACAGCGTATGTCATTACATGTAAACTTCAACACACCTTACATCTCCATATATACTAGGGCATATTGAAAACTAATGCCTCAATAGTCATAACTTTTATAATAACGAGCCAGACCGTACCAAAAGTGGTTTGCCATTTACCTTAAGCATTTGTAATGAAGTCCTCCTAGTGGAGATTCTCAACAACATCGCGTGTGCGCACGACAGTTCTAAACATGGCGACTGGCATGGATGTGCGGTTAAAGAAACGAGCTGCCATTGAATTTCTTAATGCGAAGGGTGTAGTGCCATTGACATCCATCGAAGGTTGAGTGCCGTATACCGTGGTACGTGTGTTGATGTGAGTACTGTTAGGAGGTAAGTCAGGACTGTGAAAGAAGCAAATCCTGCTGAAAAGAACCTTCATCTACCGGGAAAATCATGATTACCGTTTTCTGGGGTTACGATGGCATCGTTCACATTAAATTTTTCCAACGTGGCTGCACTATCAACTCCGACGGATATGTTAACAGTAACAAATCTGAAGCGGGGGCTGCGTAGGGTTCGTCCAGCCAAGGTGCCAATTCTGCATCATAACACACTCGGCCTCACGTAAGTCAGAGAACGTGCGTAGCAATGAGGAGCTTGGATTTCATGACGTTTTACCTCATCCACCTTATAGGCTCGATCTTGTGCCGTTTTTCTCTTTCCGAAGCTTAAGAAACATCTCAAGGGCAAGTGTTTCTCTTCGGAAGCAGAATAGTGCCGTGTGAAATCTTCAGACTCTTTCCATGACGGACTTGCAAAACTCGTAGTACGTTGGCGTAAATGTATTGCTGTCAATCGCGATTATGTGGAAAAGTGAATATAGGTATCAGTGCGTAGAGTACAGTTTATAATGATATTTCACATTTATATTTAAACCATACATATGGAGGCATTAATTTCAATATAACCTCGTATATATTTTTTTTGGAATAAAGCACTAACAATAGGTTTAATGGTTTGAACACCATCATGGTTACATACATAGGTATAAATAGGGAGAGGCATATATGCAAAAACTACTTTTTCGTTATCAGAATACTCCAAATTGTTTATATCTCCAAAAATATATTGCTTTTATTTAACTCGCTTAAATAAGATGTTGCAATTGGAATTTGCGGTATTCATGCATTTTCTTGATCCAAAACTTAGCAGGTTTCTGGGGGAAAATTATAGTTTGAACATTCCATCACTTGATATTTTAATAACTATAATATCATTAATAATTATCATAACTCGTTTGAATTTCATTTGGATATTTACAAAGACGTTGCTTTAAATTGCCTAAAGTAAGAAGCTCAGAATTTTATACATTCTTATCTGGGTGATAAAAGAAGATTTAGATATAAAACCCATATCCTTACAAATTTTTCTAAAAATACGAATAATGATTCTCTTTTGATAGAATTTGCAGTTATAATGACACAATCTATTTTCGAAGGTAAAAACTTTAGGCAAGAGTTTCTCGATGTAAAACACAGTGCAGCTATTTAGCATCTGGCATGACTTCCTGTAATCTGCTAATAAGACCAGATCCATGTACTGATGATGTTTTGGCCCACTCATTATCGTATTTGGATGGACAATGCATATTTTTATCATATTTTTTTTCTCGTGGTATTGGTCTCTAGTGGCCTAAAAAATAAAACATCTTCTGTGATATTATTTCTTCTGGACACAAAGATATCTGTAAATTTGTGCATCTATAGAGAGAAGTGTGTGCATTTCTAGATATTTTCAGAAATTACTGGTAAAAGTAAATTTTCAGGAAGTATATGTGGTCTACTGATTTTTCCAATGCTGTATATACAATTTGATAACTTGCTTATAATATTATTTTATTGGTAATTATTGGTGACGTCAAAGTGCCTTGCTACTTGTGGAGAGACCTTACTTTCTTTTATATTATTCATGTTTAGCATTTAAATGTCAATGTAGCTTTGACGGTTTCATATTTTCCTTTAATATGACTTCTCCGCAAACTACACATTGCTGTTTACTGAAAATGACGATAAACCCATATTTAAAATATTCGTGGCTGTAAAATCTCTTCTTTATATTCTATCACTGTAAAACTTAGATAGTTCTAACGTGCTCTTTAAAAAATTGTCCATATTTATTAAAATAATGAAAATTAAGTAACGAATGTAACACACCTAAATTAATCTTATAGTATATTATGCAATGAGCATTTAATGATAGCTATTAAGACACGAGTAAGAAAATTACGATATGAGACGAATCCGAGTATTGTAATGAATGCGAGTGTCTTAATAGCCATTAAATGCGAGTTGCATACACTATTCTTTCTACGACCTCATAATAAAACATTATCTTTTGAACATTCCATTTCATAAATTGAGGTTAAAATTTTCCATGCACCTTTGCGAATTTAGCTGGTAGTAAATTGTTCGTGGTTACTAAGGCTTGTTCCATAATTTCGGGTGGACTCAAATTTTACATTTCACTGTCATTATCCCTCATTTTTACCGTTTATATTTTCAAAAAAGCACAAATTTTAAGTACTTACTTGTAAATTGCAGAGAACTGTCACATTTATTTAATTTGTATATCTGTCAGATATGCAGTCGCCATATTGAATATTGTTTGAATATTGGAATGTCGCATTCCTATTGGATATAAACTTGAATCGTAATGAAAAATCTGTATTCCTATGGGATATAAACTTCTATCATAATGAAGATCTGTATCATAATGGACATCATTAAAGTACAGGGTCGGCATATCTAATAATACATTAAAGTATGGGAGTAGAAAAAATATTTAATATTGAGCATTTCGCTGATTATACAACTTCTCTTCTACTTTCTCTTTCCTTAAGACTTAGCCTTGTTTGTTCTACTCTTTATCTCTTTCAGCCTCATGGGTAGCAGATGTCCAGTTCTTGCACCATGTTTTGGGAGGTCGATCCGGGGGGTCTTTTCGTCCTTTGCTCATTTTGCCCGTCGATCCTCTGTCATTCTGTCGACGTGGTCTCTCCAATATATGATGTTGTATAATCATATATTGGAGAGACCATTGGAGTGTCCCAAAATTCGCGGAAAACTTGGATGATACGTTATTATGTGAGGACCAAATATCATGAGAAAAATATGAAAAACATTCCATCGCAGTTAATTTCAAATAAATTAATATTCAAAATTAACACTTTAGATGTTGTTTGTCTAAATTACTGGAAAACATTTTAAAGATTGGTTTTGATATGGTCAATGGGATAACAATTTTGAACAACTATTACCAGGCTTGTAATTAATCACTCTTCTAATTATACCATTCTCAGAAAATCATTTTACACTAATTTTACATGAAAAAACATATGGCAACTTTGTCCTGAATTTACACTTCTATTCCCTCTCAATCCCATGGATACGGGCAACTCTAGTACCTTATCCATTATTAGGATAAATAGATGTTGCCAAAATTACCTTTACAAAAAGGCTAATATCTTCTAGAATGAATAATGTCGAATTTTTTAAATATTTTTTCCATGTTCCTTTATCTCTACTAGAGGGGAGCTTTTCCGCAAATTTTGAGACACGTTGTATAATAGCAAACGATTCTTTCCAGAAAGTTCAGAAAGATCAAACATTTCAGTGTCTTTTCTTGATCATGCTGATAGTTCTGGAGAATAAATAATGCTATTTGATCATAGATGGCGGAGGTAATGAACACATTGTCTACTTTGATTTAATTGCGTGGTGTTGTTGTTTTAGTTTCTACAAGTAAAATTAGTTATGGTAAAAAAGGAGGCCGCGAATAAAATTCTTACAAATGATTTGGGCAACGACTGCTCTAAAGTTATTCTATAAAAAATATTTCTTTCATTTCAGAAATTTGTTTTTATATCTGTTATATTATTACGACAGATAAATTATCATAGATATCAAATTATAATTAATACAGAAATAAAAATATAATATACAATTTTAAATTATACAGATTACAATTATTAACGTCTTCAAATTGATGGTTACAAAATGACGACTTCTAAGAAATTACAACAGTTATTATAATTAAGTCAGATATTTATGTAGGTAATTACACTGGTCTAACCTTAAGTGATTAATGACATTTATTTCCATACCTCATAAGTTTCGAAGTTCTAATATGGTGCATATTAATTAATAATTAATCATTAAACACTTCCTTCTAGAATGTATCTGTATTATCTGTTTTCGAGGCTAGTTCTTACACAAAAATTAGTTTCTAACAGTCAATTAAGTAAATGTCTGAATTTTAATAAGAAATATAATTTATTCGTTTTTTCAAAATGGATTTGGAACATCATTTTCCTTGGTATTTATTTATTTGAATGCGCTTTTCAAGTTGTAAACCTTCCATTGATTCAAATTTTGTCAGCCAAGTCTGATCCTCATACATAATAATATATAGTATGAGACTATATGTCTCATACTATATATTTTATTTTTACACTATTTTAAAAAAATAACACAGTAGTGTTTTATTAATTCTATTCTAATGAACAATTATTTAGGAACGGTGTAATTACGCTTTTTTTTTTATCTATGGCAGACTCTTTCTTACTTTACCATGCTGTTGTCTATAATATTGCCTCGCATGCGTATGTAGAAATAAACCCTTTCGCTACGATTTCGTCGCGGTGCACCTGACACTCAAATTTAATCAGTTTGTTTTCGGGAACTAAAGAAAATCTTCTACTGTGTTATCTAAAAACGTCAACGGAGGCAATATGTTTGAATAGCACATTTTCTAATCTCCTTAACAAATTGTGAATAATATGACTGGGATGATTCAACCATCCCTTTGATTTTAATTGAACTAGTTCAGCTTCGGGAGGCGCGATAAGTTCATGTTTATAGAGAAGCTCCCGAGAAAATTTACATTTTGACTCTTTAAAGGGTTTTTTGCAAATAAATCCCCTTAAATAATAAATAATACAATCGAATGTTTCAGGTACGTCAAAATCATAGATAGATGCTACGTATCTTTAGAATCCTCCCAAAATTCACCTACCAGAAGATCGTGTAATTTATTCTGGATTTTACTTTAGAAAACAACAACAAAATTATGGCACACGTGTTTTCTTGTATTCATAGATGTATTTTCATTTTATTCTTTGGAAGTTGAGGGTTCATCACAAACTAAACAAAAGTTATTATGATTAAGATTAAGCTTTTAGGAATTGTATTAGGTAGAACGTTTCACATTTATTTACGTCGCATATATTATGTAGTTGAGGTTTTGCAGGTTGGACATATTTATGACGTTCCATCAGCCTTCTTTTTTTTAGGATGTTTTGACAAATAAGTTGGGCAATTAGGCCAAATACATGGTTTTGCAGGAATCACAATGTTGACAAAAGGCAAAATTGAATGTCAAGCTTTGCATACAAATCTGCACGCTAGCAAGATTCTGTTTTCGCGCCAAGCGCCTTTTCCATCTTTGTCGCTACTTTTCTTTCGCACGCTGACCACACTCGAGACCCGTTCGTCTGTCACGAAAAGATACTGTCTCGGTTCACGTTCTTTATTATACATTTATTTTTTATTTTAAGTTTCTATTTTACCAGTTATTTTTATGTTTTAATCTATATCTTTTTAATTTGATTTGATTTTGGTCGATGGTAACCATCTTTACGATGGTCCAAAATGGAGAATATAATGTTGTCCATAATAACCATCACTTGGGAGACCGTACAAGATCCCAAGATCCGCACGGTCATATGAGAGGTATCAATTTTCAAGTTTAAATTCATATTGTGTTTCTTTTAGGAATATTGGTCCAGTTGTTAAGATTTGTGAACTTAATATCGAAGGTATATTCAAACACAAAAAAAAATTCATGTAGCATCAGTGGATTGATTGGTTTCAAGAGGAGAATAGTATGTTAATCAAGTGGAATATGATCGCGAGTCCAGCTTGTGATTGCGGAGCTGAGATTGAAACATTTAAACATATTGTTGAAAAATGTCCTCTAGCTAAGTATGTATATTATACATCTGTTACCTATAAATTTGGCTAAACTTGGTAGTTGGTAAAATTTGATTGTTTCACTGACGTAAAACTATAGGTACTACTTCCGATCTGCCGTTTTGATTGAGAATTTAGTCAGATCTTAAACGGTAAATTATATTATTAACTATAGTGTTTGGTACTGACAGTTTTGAACGTTTGGCCACAAACAGAGATATTATTGCAAAAACCACTTCAAAACGTGGCGCACATGCTTCAAAATATCTTCATCACAAGGCTTCCTTATACTACTTATTAGAAAGTAATAATTACGTGATGAAGCATTAAAGAGGTTGAAATTTCCACAACTAACGCAATCAGGAAACTTTCTATCCTGACCCCGTATACGCATTATACACCGGTTTTCCGCTGACAGTTATCTGGCACTGACATCAGAAGGGAACTTATGATTAATAGCAAGAACTCTTCACTTACCTATACGCATAGCGAAATACGGCAAGTACGATAGAGACGGAAGAGCAGACGGTCTTGTCGTAAACCAGTCCAGTTTTGGATTGATGATAGTAGGTAATTGGATGATGGTCTATCATTATACTGTTACGGTGCGCTCTTTTGACGGCCTGCCTATCTCGCAAACTGATGGCCATTGCTGATAATAGCACACAGAGTCGTTATATTCAGATGGGAGCTGAGTAAGCGATGGATCGTACCACGGCGGCGTCGCATTCGAGGTTTACACGTTCGTTCTCTTTAGGTACGGATAATTATAAGGTACAGACAGGTAATGGTGATAAATAGGGCTTGTTTTCATTTTTTATTTTCGCTCGAATAGAAATTATGGATACTTTATCATTTAAATAAGTGAAGTAAAACATGAGCTTGTTCAAAATTTTCGGTTTCTTTGTGTGAGGACTGATAAAATATCCATGATACTTCGAAACTTTTACTTTCTTATACGCAGTATTAGGAAGTATTGTGATGATGAAAATTTTCGACCCAAACGTGCAGATGTCCACGTTTTGAAGTCACGTGATATCGAAAAAGTGGCTTTTAAAAAATCTCTCTCTGTGTGTGTGACCACGACAGCGGTCAAACCGCTGTAGTTATCAATTCCATATTCCCTTAGGACGAGCACCAAAAAGATGAGCTGACTTCTGGACCTCATCGTCACAGGACATTGAATAAAAGTTGGAAAGACAGGACTAAGTTTAAACAAATTTATAAAGAATTCATATGTACTCAAAATTAAATTTGAGAAGGATTTTATTAAAAGAGCTTTTCGAAATTTCTACCGGAAGTAGGTGTTTTCCTCTTATCGAAAATCAGTTGAACGCACAGTTCGTATCGTTCTTGCATATTTGCGACCATATCTAAAAATAGAGGCTGTTGCATGTGTCGTATCGCTCCTGTAATTTTCTCTTTTAACTGTTGTATTGTAGACGGAGGGTTATCTCAGAAAACCCCTAGTTTCAACATACCCCAAACATATGCATCCAATGAGTCTGGAGAGTGAGGTGGAACAGAAAAATTAGTGGAACGTGAAATTACATTATTTCCAAATGTCTCCCGCAGAAAGGTTCTGGTAGCATATGATGTGTGACACGTTGCTCCATCTTGCTGAAAAAACTGGCTACAGAAAAATAAGTTTCTTGATCTGCAAAACATTCGATGGTCGTCTACAAACGATGTGAGAACTTTAGTAATATAGCGCTCTTGATTAACAGTTACTGGACGTCCATTTTCCTCAATGAAGTAGGGCCCTATAATTCCTCGTCCATAGACCGTGCACCAAATGGTCACTTCTGCGCTATGTAAAGGTGTTTATTGCACCTCTATCAATCGTTGGAAACCTAAAAATCTACTGCTACACCTATTTACATAACCCGATAAAGGAAAATGACATTCGTCGCTGTACCAGATGTTACTGATGAAACTTGGATTATCATATTGCAGAGCAAGGATTCTGACCCAATATTCAATTCTTGCATAATCGCCCATTCTCAATGTTGGGTCTTCTGAATAACGTATGAATGGGCATTAAGTTGTTAAGTATCTTCTGAAGAGTCCTCCTGTTCATATTCAATTTTGCAGCGGATCTCCGTTGACTACGACGTAGTGAGTCCATAATGTGATTGAATACTCGTTCGTGATTTTCGTTGGTATCCACTGTTTTTCTTCGTCCAGCTCTGCCTTTCCCATGATGTAGCACACTTCCACTTCTTCTAAACTTAGTTATAATGTCTAACACAATAGCATTACTTGCTGCCTGTTTATTGAAATGTTCCGAAAATTGATCACAGACGAATTTAATGCTTGGACTATTTTGTGTACCTAAACCGTGCGAGCGAAAATAGTGCTCAACTAAAAAAACTTTTTCTTCAGTAGGTAACATTATTTACGAACTTGCAAACGTATCAGTACATCTAACCAAAACCAAACGTCAATGTTTATGTCAAATAACAGCGTCAATTGTCAGTGGTTTAACCACTGGAAGGCCTACCGTTTCAGTAGTGTGAATTAATAGCCATATCGTATTTAGAACTTAATTTTCAATATCTGTTGTCTAAAAAAAATTCAAAATTCGGACCGGTAGTGACACTTTGACTCTTATCGAATACCGATTTTATGGAAATATGTCGTAAATTATGCATTCTAGAATTTGGAGTATTTTTTGTATAAATGAAATTTCAAAATTCGCACCGGAAGTAGCACTTTCTTCAAATATTTCGCAGAGTATGCATTCTATAGAGATTTATTTAGACAATAGGAGTATGTGACTACTTATAATAGGATTTTGAATAATTTTTATATAAAAAAAATTTGGACTTAAGGTAACACACTTACTCACAGGTTTATTTTTCTAAGAAGATAAAAGTATTTAAAACAATTTAGAAAAATTTTGTATAATATGAAAAGCTCATACGTATAAGAAAGTCGTGTGGTGGTCACACCTCATTATTTAAATAGTCGTAAAACTCTTTAATCTATCCTGATACTCAAGGAATATTTTCAGCGTCTATACTAGAAACTATATAAAGTGTAAATATTGCGACTGAAGATGCGCCTACGATTCTGTTACGACTGTAATCATAACAATGGCTATTAAAAAATCTAAGAGGATAAATTAAGATTTAATACACAAATCAGTCATTCATTAAGTTAACAAATAAAATAAGTATCAGATACCTTCCTGTTAAAGTCAAGCGTTTGTCATTGTTATCATGCCTTATCGACTGTCAAAATGATCGAAATTGACATTTTGACATGCCCTTCGAATCACGGTAGCAGCTGATCTAATTTATTTTAATTAAAAATTTTCAGATGTTGTCTGAGTAATCGAATTCAAAACCTATTGGTTGAGAAACTAGTGTACAAACTATTAGACTAAAAATACTTTAATTAATAACAACATAAGTGCTTCGATTTATATATACAATAGAATTCGTTTATAATGATCAACCGTTTATTATTTATAAATTATATTTGT
Source organism: Amphimallon solstitiale (assembly GCA_963170755.1). Classification (NCBI taxonomy): domain Eukaryota; kingdom Metazoa; phylum Arthropoda; class Insecta; order Coleoptera; family Scarabaeidae; genus Amphimallon; species Amphimallon solstitiale. The sequence continues at coordinate 33,725,159 of OY720681.1, read as the reverse complement.
TTATAATAAATAACTTTGTTTACATTGATATCTTTTTACGTGCTTTTAGTAAAGAATTTTCCGATTATAATAACAATTGTCAATTATACTGAAACAATTTTAAGCGGCTGCCCGTCAAAGCTATGATTAGCGTGTGTCGTATACCAGGAAACATACTCTACTTCTGTTTAGTTTCTCTAGACGGGGAAAAATGGACTTAGGTGGCGCGGTGCTAGCTTCGTATTTGTTCTGACTTGCAGTGACAGGTTGTTATTAATAATGATTAGTTCAGTGATTTGACGCGAAAAATGCTAGAACATTTAGGTACAATTGCAGGAAAAAAAATCGAAAATCAAACTTGGCATGACGTTAATTATTTGACGATATCCAAGATTAAAAAAAAAACCGAAGAATCTTTCGATTCCAATCTTTTAAAATTAAAGATGCTACGTAAGATATTGCTCATCCTTAAACCATCGTTTTTCGAAAATCCAGTTTCCTACCATTGTTCCACGTTAATCTAGATTTGATTTGTATTGTTCTAAATTATCTCATTGAAAAAATTAAATCGACCAAGAAAATTGAAAAAAGGCGACTTTCGCAGAGAAAGCCTTTTTTCTGAAATAAAAATTATGACGATTGTTCTGGATTGTTCTATACACGTTCTGCATTATTCCAAAGTTACCAAATGATACTTCAATGGGTTGGTACTCACTTCCTAGCTCTGAAATTAACTTACAGGTGCTACATGATGCCTTAAAAGTGATTTGGAATAGGCTTCTACAAAAATACGTGGATTATCTGATTGGAAGAATGCGTAGGCTTATTAGAAGGAGAGGTGAATTAGAATATACTCATTTTACAGAGTCCCACCTTGATAAAAATCTAATAGTTTCGAAACTTCACATACTTATTTATAAATGTCTGGTGATGAATAAAGTCTTGATAAATCAGGGGTGAGTAGTAGCAACAGTGACCGAAAACATTTCCTCTTTTTGATTTTCCCTTAATATGTCAAAAACGGTGGCTACTTTTTTCTCAAAACCAATTGACACTATGTAGCGAGGATTTTCATACAACGCATCAATGTTAACGTTACGTTACCTCCACTCTCAAACATTATGCAATAGTGGTATGGTTGTGTTTGATAGTCCAACATGAAAGAAGCTTAAGAAAATCTAAGATACAAGATAAAGATGTCAGTTGTCATACACTTCAACCAGAAAATATAGATCATTCTCAAACAGGAGAAAAACAATAAATTCCGATTGATCCGTCCTTCGCAACTAAGGAGTTTCAATAGAACAAGATTCGACTGATGCTGATACATTCATTATTCGAACAGCAATTTAAAAATCGTTGAATAGTAACGACGTTGCTATAATTGGTGAAGTTATTGGTCCCACACAGATATTTTCAACTTCTTCCCGTGAAGCTGTAATAGAAGCACTGAACAGAAAGTTTCTGGCATTGTACAATTCACTTTCAATCTAGAACATCCTTCACATACACCGTTACAATGCGTTCACAAAACAGTTCCCAATGACAAACAGGGTATTTCTGCACTAATACTGAGAGAAGGAGCTGCAAGTTCAATGCGAATTTCCTTCAGAATATTGGCGTTGGAAGTTTCAGAATAATAGACTTCTTCCAGTAACAATGGAGGATCCAACTGCACCTGAAACTGTTCTCAACTTGGGCTGGATAAGGAGGTGATTTCCTAGGCTCTATTTCAGGCAGAGTGGGCCTTCCACAGGGAAGAGATGGGGAGTCAAGCAATATATTTTTTTGTGCATAATAGTGGTATAAGTCTATAAGATTTAAAATATTTATAGCAAATTCTATCAATATACAGCAATAATAAATAAAAGCTTCTATACTATGCACATTCTTCCTAACCACATAGTAGTCTACTAGAAAAACACGTTTTTTGTTATTGTTTAAAGCCTCATACACTTTTTTAACGTCTGTACTGACAAATTATTACAACATACTTTACACACAAAAAACAAACTTGAGAACAACAACAATAACCGTAAAAATATCATTTAAATATGACATTTCGAAATGTTAATTCTCTCACTGACACATTACGAGTTATATTGTCTGTAAGTACATACATGTCATGTCATGTTTCCAACTAATTGCAGATATAATTTATTAAGGTCGTTAGTAAAAATTAAATTATGGAAAAAAAAAGTAGCATTATATTAAGCAAGGTACGAACATGTAATTCTGGCAAAGTCAGAACTGAAATACCATATTGATGATCACATACGTATATTTGGCAACTCATTGCTATATATTAACCATTCGCGTTTAATTTACAAGACTTTAAGCACTCGCGCGGTAAAATTTACGACAGATAGATGCAATAATTTCGGGATTATTTTAGCACTTAAGCGAATGCAAAATGGTCGGAGTGACTAAGGCTGATTAATGAATACTTATGTCTATAGAAAAAGTGTAATGTCTTCGTGAATATCCTTTGAACGATTATTTGATGTAAATTGAATTATTTTAATATTAATTATTTAATAAAAATAAATTATGTGTTTTTAGGTAAAAAGTTTCAAATATCACGATGGAATTTATGGCTTTAATGGTGTTAGAGTAAATAATTTCGATTAGATCCAGTAATCTTTTGCTTTATAAAATAAATATGGTAATTATAATTCATAACATCAAAGCATTACTATTAGTAAACTCACTAATTTTTTTATCTGAAATTCAAAAATGATGAGGATAATTTAAGGAGATTATAATTATGGAATAACCATACGGATTCAATTGCCTCTTAGCAAATATGCAAAAATCCCTGCTACTAATACATTATATAAACAATATTATGATAACGAATAACTTTTTCTACGACTACCTATGCATATGTGGTTTTGTGAGATTCAGTTGTCACAATAAAGTCTCGATGAAATATGTATCAATTCGACCAATGGTCGAGGGAGCCTTTTTAAGTTTTTTAAGTATATATGGGCGAGATAGGGGAAGTGGAACGATTGCACTCAGACTAGACCAACTCGTGTTTTGTCGGCTCTCGGGGAAAACGGTAGGTAAGGTAAAACGATACCCGAGAGCCGACAAAGCACGAGTCGGTCTAGTCTTAGTAAAATCGTATCCACTTCCCTTATCTCGCCCATGTATATTTTTAAGTTCGCGGAATGGAGTGGATGTAAGGCAGCGGGAGAGCTATTTCGTGTTGTCAGGTATTCAGTGACTCATTATCAGTATAAAAATAAAGCTTTAACATAATCGCTTCAGTAAGCAATTAATCGGAAAGAAAGTGTGAAATATGGGGAAAATCGCGTATCGTCCTACTGTCATGTTCCCTACAAAACAAGGAAAGTCTGGAAGAGATGTCATAGGTTTAGGGGGGTTCTGGCCCGAAAAAAACCATGGTTTTCAAGTGGCACACTCGCCTCAAGCAAAGTGGGGAATCACTTGAAAACGACCCACGCGCTGGGCGCCCTATCAAAATGACCGTTTTCTTTCTTTTTCTTAAGGTAATTTTCGTACTAATTAATCTCTTTTGTTTTAATTTTGCAAAACTCTTATTTGATACTTTTGTTTTACTTGCATCAGTGAACATTTAATTTTCATAATTGAGTAACTTAAACTTACCTTGTATACAGATGCTTTAGTGAATCGTTTAATTTCTTTTGGAATAATTGGTCATTTTTGCTTTAGAATTTCTTTTGATAGTTTCTTGGAAACAACCACCAGATTCCTTATTTTTTAATTTTGCACCTTTTGTATTTATTCCTGTTGATTAACCTTAGTAATATACTTAGATCATATCTTTTTCAATTTATTGTTTGAACTTATGTCGGTCGCTAATAAACCGAATGGGCTTTGTTTGAATATGTAAGGTTTCCTTTCTTTCTTCTAATTGACACCATTACTTTTTGGGCTTGTGAGTACTTCTCTATATTTTAAACAACCAGCGAACTCATACACGCATGACTTTGACAGACGCATGAGTGACGCCAATTATTCCACCTGTTTGGGAACCTTGACCATCTTCAATGGAGCTGGCGGCGGTCTGGGTGTCTAAGTCACAGGTAGGTGAGTTAGCAAGGGTTATGTGAATTCTTCATACTCTGGTAACATATAGGTTCTTTAGTTTTATTAACGTCCATCAGGCACAAGTGTATGCTACTACTAGTAGTGGTTGACGCGTTTGAAACGTAGCATAGCAATATTAATTACGTTATGAGATTTTGAGTATTCATTACAATAGTTTTCTGGGCACTCCATTCACCTATTATGGTAAATGGTATGTATATTTGGATGGTGATTAAGTTACTGGGACTGCCTCGTATAAACCTATGAAATTGGAGAAGCTTGAGAAGATTCTATTCTAAGAATGTTTAGAATCAGAATGCATCACAAAACAGCAAGTGGAGTTTTTATTGAGAAGTACTGATCCACTTGGATTAGCCCATAATTATTTAAGGTATATTCATAAAATACATTCAACTACATAATGGTATAAGAATGAATGGGCCTATATAATCTTATTCTAATTTGCATCAATGTTTCAATCTATTTTTTCTCATTAACCTTAAATGGTTCACACTTTTTTTTCATATTAAATTTTGGAATCCATCCAGATCCATTAACCGAGGACAAACATCTAAAGCGTCATCTAGTGAATGGCAACCATTCAACGGAATCGCATCATATCTCCTAATGAGAACGAACAGATTCATTTATGCGTCTGTATATTGCACGGTGAGTTTCGTTAAATGGAAAAAGCACATAAATAACGAAAACCTTCATTTATAAGCGCAACGACGTACAGACGATTGCACTAACAGACTAACGGACGTGCGTGGAACGATTCTGAGATATATACAGACGTTATTCCTCCACAATATATACACGAAAAATACGATCCGCTCTCTAGCCCATCCATACAGACTTTCCGAGGAAGATTTTATGCACTTCATAAAGACCAGCGAATGTCGTAAATACGTTGTCGTGTGGTGTGCGTTGAGTTTGTTTTTCTACGGCATAACAAACCATAAAACGTTCAGCGTCTACGTCTCTATATTTCCTTTTCTTGTTGGAAAACGTTTCTTTATTTTATTATACTACATATGTATGTATGTATGTACAGCGTCCATAAAAAGAATCCGGAGGAGTTTAGAAAAGGATGCAAAACTACACTCGAAATGTCCTTTCCATTTTGCATTATGATGGAACTAATTTCAATATAATTTAATAAGAGTAAATAACATAACTGATATGAAAATATAAATTACTTTATGAACACTATTTACAAAGGCTTATAGCAGCGATTGTTTTTTCAAAATACTCTTCTTCTTTTAACATCTAACAGCAAATAGCTACCATGCTGCTAGTTGTTCTTCCATGAAAATGCCTTTCTATTTCGATTACGTTTTGGAAAAAAATTTTCGTATTGCTTCTTGCTGACTGCATCTCAATCTTTAGGTAGACAGAGTTTGTGGTGCTATCAACATTTTCCTCTTTCATTAGTTTCTTGGTGTCATTTTCCACGAATACACTTCACTTTTGCTTCAGATGAACCCCGGAACTGTAAAATCGTTAAAATCAATAAGTTCATGAACAAAATTCTAGTATTATAGCATAGTAGCAGAATAAGTAGTACAAAAGTAATCAAGTGTTGTCTAAAGTCATAAATAAAGAATGCAGGGAAAAACTAGAAATGTCACACTATCATAATTTTGAGATAATCGCGTTTTACTTTTAGATACAGAATAACTATTTTTAAAACGTCTTTTTGATGCCCTGTATACTATAATAATTTTATTTCAGGCAGTAGTTATACCTGCATCGACGTTTGTAAGCGAACAGCGTATCTATCGTCTTCGCTGCTTGCCATAGGCTACTACTAATTTACAGATCTTTATTTTGTTTATTTTAGAATTATGTCATTCTCATTTGCTGTTTTAAACAATAAATATCTCTTTATTGCTGTTGTAAAATTAAAATTAGCTTTATTTATAATTTCTGGATAGTTTTCATTATTATTTACGACTTAATTGTAGTTTTTCCGTTTTATGAAATTATCCCTCAGCTTCTGCCACGCATGTCGTTCTTGCCTCGGTAATCTACCTCATATATGTCCCGGTAAAACTGGACCTGCAATCTTAACGTTGAAGAAGTAGTATAATCTCAGTATTTTTAGGCTTATGTGACTTAAAATTATTCTAATCCAGTAATAATTTTTATATGACATTATTGGTAGTTAGCATGGGATTCTTATGGATCGATTTGAATTAGAAGATCTTCGTTTATTGCTAAGATATTGTTGAATCCAAATTTATCTTTACCACTGCATCGGATATAATGGTAGTACGCAAGTTGTCTTTCCAAGCACTGACGATTCTAAGAAACTTCGGTCACCCCTTGGGTTCAATTGGTGGGGGGTAATAAATCAGCTATTCGTTTAATCTTTAATTGTATCAGTTGTACAAAATGGTAGTCGTCGCCATTCTCTATTTTAAATTTTCAGTACTTCATATATAACCTTTGACCCATATAGGTAATTAGTAATTATCTATTAGTAATGGTTCTTTCTTTCTATTATTTTTAAGGGAATTTGTGGCATTTTTAGTTACACGCAACACCTTTAATTAATTGAAACCTTATCGGAGCACTTTAATTATATGTGTTAAATTAATTACCAGTACCAGATACAGTTTCTGTTTATTTTTTTCTTGTTTCTGGAGGACCAAGTGACTTCTGCAGTAGGTAACCAAAAAAAAAGAAACAGAAGAGGGCTACTTTTTTTTTTGGATACCTACGATAAGTTTAGCTTAGTATTATTTTATCTTCCCGAAAATGTGATCTAGACTGAGTAAGGTTTGAAAGCAAAAGTTCTTGTTTTATGCTCCTGCAGAGCCACAAAAGGATTGTATTATCATTTAGGTCATTAAAAATGAAATAGTACAGGAAGAATATCACCTCGTTGGGCTCTATTTCGCTATTGTTAGAAGAAAAGTGTAGAATACAGATTTGGCTCTTGGCAGAACATAAATATTAAAGAAATACATTGAAAACTGTCATACGTCATTTGTGGACACATTACGCAAAAAAATATTTTTCTAGAAATCCATTGCAATGGCAATTTTTTCAGGAGAACGTCGAAGATTAATTCTTGCACATTTCTTTTCTATATTAAAAGGTTTGGGCTTTCAGTTAGTGTAACTTGTTTAAAATGGTAAACCTTTTTTTTTCAGTGTTGTGTTTTCGGGTTGAATCCTCTCAGGTTTGCTAGACGTTCGATGATCTTGACCATGACATATCTTCTTTTTAAGTTGTTTACATGTGGTGTTAGGGGTAATGTGTCGGAGTAATTTAAGTTATCTTAAAGATAGGAAACACTCTGTTAAAAGAGATGAATTTTGCTCAGACCAGATGTTTGTGGGTAGGGGTGTTCCGCAGGAAAGTATATTGGGGCCTCTACTGTACATAATTTATGTAAATGATTTGGCTGGGCGACTTGGTGATGAATTCAAAATTCATATAATACAATAAATACACAATGAAAAAATGAGGTGTGGCCACCACACGACTTTCTTATATGTACGAGCGTTTCAAATTATAGAATTGTAAGAATTTTTTTATACAAAAATTATTCAATATCTTATTCTAAGTACTTCTATTCTCTTAATAAATAGCTATAGAATGCATACTTTGCAAGATATTCGAAAAGAAGTGCTACTCGCTAAGAGTAAAAGTGCTACTTCCGGTGCGAATTTTGAAATTTCATGTATACAAAAAATATTGCAAATCCAGTTCTAAATACTTTTGTACTCTTGATAAATATATATAGAATGCATAACTTACGACATATTTGCAAAAAATCGCTATTCGATAAGAGTAAAAGTGGTACTTCCGGTCTGAATTTTGAAATTTTTTTTATACAAAAGATATTGAAAATTATTTTCTAAATACTTTTATACTCGTAACGTACTTGTCTAAAAAGCATGACTTGCGAGATATTCGCAAAAAACTGATTTTCGATGAGAGTCAAAGACCTACTTCCGGTTGGAATTTCGAAAAACTTTTTTAAGACAATTTGTCTCAAACTTAATTTTAAGTACATATGAATTCTTTATAAATTTGTTTAAACTTAGTAGTTGACGAAATATTGGCAAAATTCGATTTTTTCACTGAAGTAAACTGCTACTTCCAGTCTACCGATTTTACTGAAAAACTAATCAGATCTCAAGAGGGATATTGTACACGTAAATACAAAATTTGGAATTGATAGCTATAGCGGTTTGACCGCTATCGTGGTCACAGACACACAGACACACAGACACACAGACAGACAGACAGACACACAGACACAGACATTTTTTTAAAACCACTTTTTCGGTATCAGGGAACTTCAAAACGTGGACATCTGCAAAAATCTCGAGATCGAAAATTTTCATCACAATACTTTCTTATACTACGTATAAGAAAGTAAAAAATGAGGTGTGGCCACCACACGACTTTCTTATACGTATGAAAGTGTTACTTCCGGTCCGAATTTTGAAATTTCATTTATACAAAAAATATTCCAAATCCAACTCTAAATACTTTTGTACTCTTCATAAATATATATAGAATGCATAATTTACGACATATTTGCAAAAAATCGCTATTCGATAAGAGTAAAAGTGGTACTTCCGGTCTGAATTTTGAAATTTTTTTTATACAAAAGATATTTAAAAGTATGTTCTAAATACTTTTATACTCTTAATGTACTTGCCTAGAAAGCATGACTTGCGAGATATTCGCAAAAAACTGATTTTCGATAAGAGTAAAAGACCTACTTCCGGTAGGAATTTCGAAAAACTTTATTAAAACAATTTTTCTCAAATTTAATTTTGAGTACATTTGAATTCTTTATAAATTTGTTTAAACTTAGTAATTGACGAAACACTTGCAAAATTCAATTTTTTCACTGAAGTAAACTACTACTTCCGGTCTGCCGATTTTGCTCAAAATCTAATCAGTTCTCAAGAGGGAGATTATATTCATAAATACAAAATTTGGAATTGATATCTGCAGCGGTTTGACCGCTATCGTGGTCACACACAGACACACACACACACACACACACACACACACACACACAGACACACAGCCACACAGACATTTTTTAAAAACCACTTTTTTGGTATCAGGGGACCTCAAAACGTGGACATCTGCAAAAATCTCGAGGTCGAAAATTTTCATCATCACAATACTTCCTTATACTACGTATAAGAAAGTAAAACAGTGGATTGAATGTACAGAATGAACAAACAGTGCATTGGATGCTGTAAGAAACTATATGCGAACCATTTACAGCAGAAGACGAAATGTATTACATTTGGTGCTACTACTTGCAGTAGAGGTAGGTCACTTTTTATTAAATACGATGGTGGAAGGTATATACTGCAATATTTCTAGGCATAACAATTGCTAGTAGGTTCAGTTGGATTAATGAGTTTATTATTATTATTACGTAACAATTTTTAAACTTCAAATTTCATGTGTTTTGATCAGGCAATGTTTTATTCGTTTTAACATATACATACCTAGTTTTCTTTATTCAATAAAAATGTCTTTCTTGCTCATGTTGACTGATAGTTTCATGGCATTTGAACCATTCCTAGGGATATTTTAGTAGTTGGAGTATTTTACTTGTTGTTTGTTGGTATTTATTTTAATTTTAATCTTTTAATTTAACGCGTAACCTGTCTTGAAACTAAGTATATACAAAATATTAACGATATTAATGCCCACGATGGGTTGACAACATAAACATTATTATTTATTGTAAGAGAGCAAGAGAAAATACTTGAAAGGTATTTTGAGTGTAAGCTGTCCGAATTTCCTTGGGAGGCCGTGTACACATGTTCATATATATACGTGTATATTTTCATGTATGTAATCTTTCTAAAGCATGATGAAAATTGAAAAAATGCGGTTAAGAGACGGGGATGCTAAAAAAGAAACATCAGGGCGATCTGATAGAGTTAAATGGTAACAGGTGTCACGTTGCCGTCCTGTTATGTCGTTGTTTCAAACTGTGAAGTACTTAACTGTGCATATCGGTTGCCAAGTGAAACGTTCGCTTTGCGTACGTCTCTGGCAGGATGTCATTGTCTCGTGCTTGTCTTCTTTGTTTTTTGGTTTCGTTCGTTTGTTTCCGACATTCGCTTGTCCTAGGATGTAATGTGAATATGTATGTATCATTTATAAATATCACGAATGTACGGACGTTTCGTTATTATTTATGCATATTCTTGATAGAATCATTCTTGGAACGACAGGTCTGATTTCAAACAAATATAAATCAAAGCAAGCAAAGTGTTTTTAAGAAAATCATTATTATTTTTTTATAATTTTTTTAGTTCTTGATTATTGAAAAACTTAATTTAAAAGTGCCATCGTTCGAGAAAGACTTGAGTGGAATAGAATAGGGATTACCCACAATTTTTATTTTTAGTGTCATTTTTTTTTGCCAGGGGAAATGCACGTTACGCACTCCAATCGCTAGATCTATGCGACTTAAGAGTGTGGGACTCACAGTTTTACAATGCAAAACCGCCTACCCACTAAAACCCCTCATAGCCCTTGATGATAGTTTGGACCATTTGTAAATATCACATCGACTACATCGGCTGCACTACAACTACTTCTTCCTGTCTATCGTGGTCTAACTATTCCACGTTGCCTCTCCAGTTCTTCACCCTCCTTTTTCTTCATGATGGATCCGATCATCTTATTTATGATTTCCCAGTTATAGGGTGCTGCCACCATCAGTGTCTGGTGATATTGTTTGCCCTATAGCAGCGTGCGCTTCTCTTCTAGTTTGGTGCCACCTGTCGCAACGGAACAGGGTGTGTTCCACTGATTCCAATAGATTTAGGCGTCAGAAACATCCTTCCCAAAGCGCTTGGCATACGCGCGGAAAGTGCAATGCGCCGTTAGCGTTGTGTTAAAAAATAGTCAAGGCCACGATGTTTGCATCCCACCCATTCGTCTATATTTTTAATTAGGCGCTTTGTCTACTGTGCCTTTACCTTCTCAGCGTCCCACCTCTGCTGCCAATTTCGACTTGAATTTATCTTCGCCGTACAGTTTGCTGTCTCCTTCTCCTCCAACCCATACTCGTATGCAAGCGCTCTCTCTTGTACCATAAGGTCTATGGGTGTTATTCCAGTAATGACTCTATGATTTATTGGTGTCTTTGCCTTCTTATTGCCTGTTGCCACATGGGGGCACCATAAAGAATAGTGATGTGTATGGCACCACATAGTGCTGCCATTACTCGGCCCTTTTATATTTGGCATGATCTTGCTTAATTTGGCAGTCTGTACGTCTGCTTTGCTAGTCACACTGGCCAAGTGCGGCCCAAATGACCATTTCTCATCCAGCATTATGTCCAGGTTTTTAATGGTCTTGGCAGGTTTTATGACCATTTCGTCCAGCGTGAAGGTTACATGGCTCCTCTTTCTTCTGCCCCTCATTAACAACGCCTCCGTCTTCTCCGGTGCAAGTCCCAACCTATGCTCTTTCATCCACTGGCTTATCTGATTTAGGAATTCGTTGGTATTTCGCATTAGGACATATTCGTTTTCCGCCCCCACCACCAATGCCAGGTCATCCGGAAATGCAACACACATGGCGTCCTCCGTCAGTACTCCATCGTAGAGGACGTTCCAGAGGGTCGGTCCTAATACGGATCCCTGGGCACGCCAGCCTTCGTCTCGATCAACTCATCCCCACAAATCTAATTACACTATTTTTAGTGTAATTACACTTATCAATATGAATTTTGGTTAAAATACACATTAATAACAAAATTTAGAAGTCAGTGCTAATGTAGAATATACTACATCTATACCTTCAACTAGCTCTGAAAAGTTCACACAAACTTTTCAAGATCAACGGACAGTACAAACCATATCATCGAAGTAAGCTACTGCAAAGAAATGATTTGCAAGTAACTAAAACTGTTAGTGTTGCATGCTCACCTATTAAATCAATAAAACTTGATCATTCGCCAACCCCCATCAAAATATTCAGAAATTGAAAATACCTCACTAAACAGTGTTAAAATTCAGTTACATGGGTGATAATTTTAATCTGTCCGATAGACAACGGCTAAAATTTTTAACAGACATGTTCCTTGGTTGAGTATTTTACTTAAAAAATTAATTTAGTGGCCATCAATGGAAAAAAATAAACCGTTATTGCCAATAGCATTTCGAGCAAATTATCATAATGTAAAAAGTATTATTGATTGTTCTGAAGTTGCAATAGAAAAGGCATCTGATCCAGTGAAGCAGGCGTGCACTTGGTCAGATTATAAAAACACGAACACCATGAAATACTTTACATCGTCTATTCCAGATGGTATTATAAATTTTGTATCGAATGGATTTGGTGGCTGTACAATTGAGATTATGATAGTTGAAGTGGATCTTTAAAAGTATTATCGAAAAATTGTGCAAATGTGATTGATCGTGGATGCAAGAGAATTGATTTTTTATTATAACTTTTAGGATGTACACTTATTCCAAGTGTAAAAGCAGTTGTAAAAAGTAGTAAGGGAAAGGTTCTTGAAATTGAAATGCTGCTCTTGCTAAACACATTGAGAGTTATTAGGAAAGTGCGAGAATTTAAAATTTTAGAATCACACACATGCATCAACAACAAAATAATTTAGATCATATTATAATTATTGTTTGTGCATTAATTAATTAACAATACGGTAAACTCGAGCTTATTTCCGGATGGCTTATTAAATAGTGAAATTCTGGGAACCATTTATAGACGTTGAATAACCAAGGCCCCCATAACTGAAGCAGCAGAGATAATCTGTCCAGAAAAAGGTAGTTTATAAAAAGATGAATTTATCAACCAACACTGGTTAGCTGAATTGTTTGACAAAAGTCTTCTGGTAAAAGATTATAGGAGTAATTAAAAAGAAGGGGCATATGTATGCTAGAGAAGTGGGTCATCAGGTCACTGTTTGAGAGAGATTTTAACATTGTATGTATCAAAATTTTATACATAATTTTCAATTGTGCACGTTTGTTACACTAAAACGTCTATATTTGACATTTAAAAATGATTTGATTCTATGGTTTTATTATTTTTATTGGATAAAGTAGGCTTTTATATATTGTAACGTTTTCGGGTTCGCAATAAACAACTCGTGCAATTTATTTATTTAAAACAGTCCGTATATTCATACACGCAAAATCAATTACAATATAAAATATAAAACTAATGTATCACACTTAAAACTACTATAAATGAATTAACACATGTATTTATTTCCATCACTAATATTATTGTCCGTATATTTAAATCTTTATTGCACTATAATAAAGACTGCACCGTATTTATATCACTTCTATTTATATAACACTCCAATATTTATTTCTTTCCTTCGGCTACCACTTAAAGAACTATTTATTTATTTCTTATATTTATTTCTACTTTGGTCTGCGCGTCGACTACTTAAGGAACTTCTTATTCCGGAATTATTCATCCATCGGTGACCCAGGCGCCTTATATACACATTCGAAACATCTGGAAGCATTCGCGTACACTCCATTTCCCTCTCGATGTTTGTAGAACATTCGCTAGACATTCTGTCTCTTTGCAGTACGACACAAATGGATGATTTATTGCTTTATAATGTTTACCAGTCGCGTCGAGATTATTTACAACCTCTTTTTATTGTCGCTCGGATGTCTGCTGGTTTCGTTACAATATAGTATCTCCATGATTAAATCCATACTTACTTTCTACGTAGTCATATTAAAGATAATGATCATAAAGTGATGTCGCTGTGTCTCTGCCAAGATCTCATTGATCATGTATTTTCGGATCATTCTGTACTTTACCCTGCTACACAAGTGAAGCCTAAACAATAATAGAAGGCCAGTACATATATTCTAATTAAGCACCTGTTTAAGAATATTTTGAACGAAACATCGTCCGAAGTATAAATTAACGTGAATTTATCGCAAGTAACACGTTCACGTCACTTTATATTTACAGAAGTTGCGAATGATAAACACCACGACCTGCTTGAAAATAAATTTGGCAAGGATGCGTGATGCTTGTCTCCCTAACATGACTGTTTCGAATTTATTGCTGCATCTTGACACGTTAAACATGAGAAAAAGGCATTTTGAGTAAGAACACGGCAGGCATAATACATTAAATGTTTACTTACCACAACATTCTATACAGCTTTTAATAATAACTTTATCAGAAAAATTTTGGAAATATCTGAGCTTTAAATTAAGAAATAATTGATGAGTTGTAGTGGGATGATGCTTTTAAATGAAACCATCAGCGAAATGAAGTAAATATATTAAGAATTAATGTACAGGTCGACATTAAAAAAACATCTAAATACTTCAGTGATAGAATCCTAATAATTAGGGTTAAAGTAAAATACAATTTACAACTAATTTCCAGTATAGTCATACTTTATTTAAAAAATACGACATGTTTCGCAACGATGTAGCTTCTTCAGGTATTGCGTTACTACTAAATACATTCTACAAATTTATGATTTTTTCAACACATTTTCTACACACTTGTTCATAACCTAATTACAATAAATCTCGTAATGACTATATAATGTACTCTAAATATATCCTTAACAACTACCTACTGTAGAATTACCGAACAGATGCAGTAGCAACAGCGCACGAGAAATGCGTCACTCGAGCGTCACAAGTAAAAATAATGCTTTCTATTGGTCCGTTTGTGGCCGTCTTTGCAAACGGACCAATAGTAAGGGTATTTTACGTATAACGTTCAAGTGACGCATTTCTCGTGTGTTGTTGCTACTGCATCTGTTCGGTAATTCAACTATACGTCTTTAACGGTACCAGTTTAACCCTTTTAGTCAAAAATTAGCGGCGTTCCACACTATGATACATAGATTGATATCAATTCCATTATATAAAGAAAATTTTCTTAAAGAAGTAAACATAATAAAACAAATAGTGACAAACAATGGATACAACCCAAATATAGTAGATCAAATCTTGAGAAAAAATAAATATAAAAAGGTAATAGAAATGGTTTACCCAATAATAAAAGAGAAATTAAGTAATTATAAATTATTAACTTACATAGGATCAACAAGCGAAAAAATAGGAAAAAAATTACATAAAGTAGATATAAATGTAGCATATAAAACAAATAATTCTTTGGGGAAATACATAAAAAACAATAAATCAAAGATAAACAAGGGTAAAAAATCAGGAGTCTATAAATTAACATGTATGGATTGCCCTAAAACATATATAGGCCAAACAGCGAGGTGCTTTGACAAAAGAATAAACGAACATTTTAAGAGTTTTAGTAATAAAAAGACAGATTCAAATTATGCAATTCACTTACTAGAAAATAATCATAATTTCAACAATGAATTTGAGATACTACATTCATAAGAAAAAGGTTTAAAATTAATTTTACTTGAAGCTTTAGAAATAAATAAGCTTAAATACTCAGATGTACTGTTAAATGACCAGATAGATCTAAATAATTCCCCGCTTTTAAATCGGTAGCGTTAAAGACGTAGGTAGTTGTTAAGGATATATTTAGAGTACATTATATAGTCATTACGAGATTTATTGTAATTAGGTAATGAACAAGTGTGTAGAAAATGTGTTGGAAAAATCATAAATTTGTAGAATGTATTTAGTAGTAACGCAATACCAGAAGAAGCTACATCGTAGCGAAACATGTCGTATTTTTTAAATAAAGTGTGATTATACTGTAAATTAGTTGTAAATTATATTTTACTATAACACTAAATTTTATCGAGTTCTAGAAAGTAACGGCCGATTCAATCAAGAGAACCCTAAGAGTAAATCATGGATAATTGTTGATACTAATGTGATCCTTCCTGTCATCTTATGGCAATATCAGAATATTCTCTCTCGAGTGAAAGTCCTTCAGAATGAATTGGCTTGGTAGTTCACAAAATAGTAAAAAGCACATTCTCTTCTTTGATTTTTTTTTGCCAGTAACAGTGTAAACTGCGTTCATGTTTTCTTCCCCGTAATAAAACGATTAAAAGATGTCTAAAATTTAAAATTGTACATCGAAAACCATTTAATTTAATTAAATGAAACGTCTTTTCCCTTGCATTTTTGGTGGATAGTGCGGTTTTATTTCTACCAAATGTAAATAGACAATACATAGACATTATATTTCAGAAGAGCATTTATATGAATTATGGATAACATATTAATAATTATTTTATAATTATAATTACAATACATATTTAGTTTACCCAAAATTATACAATTTAATAGATAACTAACCTTAATGTGTGATGTAAAGTGTAAGTTGTGTGCTTTTTCATGGTAAAATCCTTTATATTTCCTTAATGACCATTCAGTCATATGCTTGATATGAATTTCAAATTCTGTCGTTGTAACCTTTTAAATTTCCTTCTACTTTTTCTTATAATTATTCTTTTCGATAATCCGGACCTTTACTAAACCGTATCCTTCGATAATCCGGCCAAGCATTTCAAATGGATTATGTACTTTATAATCTTTATTCCCCTAATTTCCTAAATTCAGCATCTAATCTACAGGGTGATTCTTAATACATGCGACAAACTTTAGGAGCTGATTCCTGGGGTTATTTTGGTCATAAAAGTTCATAAGAACATATGTCCAAAACCGCTTAGCTCAGAAGTTATACAATGTTTAATAGAAAGTTTAAATAATAAATGGTTTTATTATAAATTAACAAAATACTCAGTAAAACAAAATTAAGTTCAGAAGTTATACAATGTTTAATAGAAAGTTAAAATAATAAATGGTTTTATTATAAATTAACAAAATAATTAGTAAAACAAAATCAACTTATAGTAATTGTTGAAAATGACCGCTCCCAACTGTAATACAAGCCTGTGCCTGTTTCTCTAATATGCGTAGTGGTCGCGTTGTCGATGCTGATCAGTTGGTGTTTACCACTTGCTCAAGAAGCACGTGTTGTGATTATATACGGTATTTTGGAATTGTTTATTTGTCATTTCAATATTTGTCAATAGTGTCAGAGTATTCATTTAGTTTATTGCCAGTTTCTGTTTTCTAAAATGAATTATACGAATGCTGAGATGTGTGATATGCATTTCGTTTACGGTCTTGCCAATGGAAATGCGTGTGCTGCTAGACATCTTTATGCAGAACGATACCCGAACCGTATCATACCGCATCATTCCATGTTTGCCCGTCTTCATCAACGTCTTAGTGAAACGTGAAGTTTTAAAAAACGGACGACTGATAGCGGGCCCCCATCTACAGTGAGAACTCCACAAGTTGAAGAAATGGTATTAAATGAAATTGAGGAACATCCTACAACAAGCACCAGAAAAATTGCGTTTGATTTAAACATTAGTCAGGCCACAGTTTGGAGAATATTGAAAGATCAACTGTTGTATCCATATCACATTCAACTGGTGCAGGCTCTATTGCCAGCAGATTTTCCACAAAGATTAGCTTTTTGTCAATGGATGCAACACGAAGTCGTACAAAATCCTTACCATTTGGCTCAAATATTCTTCACCGACGAGGATACTTTCTCTAGAAACGCGATTATTAATTTTCATAATAATCACATATGGGCCGAAGAAAATCCACGAGAAATAATGTATGCCCGTCATCAGCATCAATTCTCTGTCAATGTGTGGGCCGGAATTGTTGCAGATCACTTGTTAGGTCCACATTTTTTACCGATGCGGCTAAATGGCGAGGTATACCGCAATTTTCTTGAAGAGGAGTTACCACTACTGCTGGAAGAAGTTCCGTTGCAGTTAAGATTACAAATGTATTTTATGCATGATGGTGCTCCAGCGCATTTTAGTTTACTTGCTCGCGAGTTTCTGGACAGTACGTATCCAAATCGGTGGATAGGACGGGGAGGTCCACAACCGTGGCCTCCTCGGTCTCCAGACTTAAATTCATTGGACTTTTTTTTCTCTGGGGCCACCTTAAATCATTAGTTTACACGACTCCCATGGAAAATGTCGATGAACTAAGAAATCGTATTAAAGCAGCTTTTGAAACAATTCGAAATACCCCTGGTATTTTCGAACGGACTTGCCAGTCAATACGACGGAGGATAGCAGCTTGTAGTACAGTTGGGGGCGGTCAATTTCAACAGTTACTATAAGTTAATTTTTTTTTACTAATTATTTTGTTAATTTATAATAAAACCATTTATTATTTTAACTTTCTACTAAACATTGTATAACTTCTGAACTAAGCGGTTTTGGACATATGTTCTTATGAACTTTTATGATCAAAATAACCCCAGGAATCAGCTCCTAAAGTTTGTCGCATATATTAAGAATCACCCTGTATATATGTCATCTGAGGGTTGACATAAGCATTGTGTGCTTGCATTTTGACTGCTACATGTCGCGTTTGAGGTTCAGTAATTGTTTAGCTCTTGGTTGATACATAGTACATATGTAGGTACATGTAATTTTCAACATTTTTCAATATAAAAAGGAATAAACAAAATCAAAAGACCATAACGGATTTTTATTATGTATGTGTTATTTCTTTTAGATTTATTAAGAAATGACCGGTTCCGGCGTCAGAGAAAACTTATAAAAAGAAGGAATGGAAACTTGTTTTTATGCGTGGTTTTGTACACCACAATCAAGGCACGAGTCAATTTCCTATGAAATTTTGTATGCCAAAGCAAAACAGCTTTATAGCAAGACCTATGGAAATGATCATTTTAGAGCCAGAAAAAAGATGCTTTGCGTGCTTCAAAAGTTTGACGAATAACTATCCAACGATCAAAGTGCCATCAATCCTTTCCTAACTGCATTTTCAGAAAAGATAAAACAATTAAACCTGGCGCCCACTCAAATAAACAATACAGATGAAACTGCTATATCCTGGAAAATGTAGCTTGAAAAAACACTGGTTTGTTCTCAGGAGAAGACCTCATCAGGTCGAGAATTAAGCAAGCAACACTCTACATTTCTTGCATGTTGCAATGCTGCTGTTTCACAGCAATTAAAGCTCTTAGTGATAGAAAATGCAATAAGTTCAATGGCGTTTGACAATGTGAACATATCTGTTGAGCACAGTCATGTGCCAATATAGGAATGACTACAGCATTTTTACACTGATTTCACTGCTCATTTATTCGTCAAGGTAGTAGTCATTTAAGAAGCCTCAATTTTCTTGAAAGTGCCCGGTTAATCGTCGATAACACCTCGAGCTATGAAACTATAGAAGAGCTGACTAGAGAAGATGGATAATTTACAACATTATTTCTTCCACCAAATTCTACAACTTATAATGGCGTCAGACTAACTAAATTATTTTATCGGAAAAATCTTTTACACCATATTTTATCCAATAACGAAGATAACGTAAGTTATTAAAGACGATTAACTTGAAGGACGCTGTATATCTCCTCCGAAATCTTGTAGAGGTACTGGCACAAAATTATGGGCCTTGTGGCAAATAATGACCCATTGAATACTGAATGCTGAATGTCTAATTCCTGTGAGTCAATTGCTGCGCAATCTGCTTTCCTTGGATGGTGTGGTAACAGATGCTTCAGATATGTTCTTTTCAAAATGTCGCTAACGTGGAAATATGTAACTGGCTTGAAAATAATGAAGATTTGTTTCCACTGGAAGATATAGATGCTATAGGTACACTAACGTCATGATTGTAGTGACAATTGCGGTCCAGAGATAAATAATACAAACCAGATAGTTAAGAATGACGAGGCAGTTAAAAGTTTCAATATATTCCAAAAGTGGGCAAAAGAAAATAATAATTATAATAATAGTAATATCTTTTATTTCAACATAAAAATACATACATAGATATATTAAAACAAAAGAAAATATGCTGTTGAAATCCTAAGGCGTGGTTCAGATGGCTGGAGAAGTTGTCCAACCCCTGCTCTTCCACCAAAACCTTAAAACCAAAAGAAACCAAAAAAGATAGAACAATGCTTGTCTATCCTATCTTAATACTAATATTCTGCCTAACTACTACATTATATATACTGCATGACATGGAAACTGCAACACCAAGAAGGGGTGCGGATTTTTTGACCAAACTTGGTAGAAACGTATAACTAGTCAAAGGCAATAATTGATTAAAATTTCAAAGAAAAAAAACAAAAGAATAACACAATTTAACATAATTTTTATTAATAATGTGTTGAACCGCCCTATTAGTGTCACACTCCATCACTCTTCGTGGCATTGATTCGACTAGGTGGTCGATATCCTCTTGGAGTATGGTGTCCCAAGCAACCTGTAATTCATGCCGGAGAGCTATTAGTGTCTGCGGGGGATTGGCTAAATTCATAAGTTTTCGTCCCATAATGTCCCACACATGTTCAATTGGCGAGAGGTCGGGGGATTTGGGTGGCGATGGCAAGATATTGACATGAGCCTCTTCCAAGCGATTTATAGAAATTCTCGCTACGTGGGGAGGGGCATTATCCTGCTGGAAAAGTGGGTCTTCGAGCGTTTGAAGATATGGTAGAATATGGGGTTCTACCACCTCATCAATGTAACGCTAGGCGTTCATGGTGGTTTGGATGAACACCAATTGAGACCTACTCCCATATGCTATAGCACCCCATACCATAACACCCACTGCTCGATGCACATGCCTTTCAACGGAAAACTGAATATCACGACGTTCCCCACGTCTTCGTCTGACCCTCATACGGCCATCATGCATCCCTAGACAAAATCGAGATTCATCACTGAATACCACCCTGTGCCACTCCACGTTCCAGTGCAGTCGCAATCTACACCACTCCAAACGTTGCTGTCGGTGTTGAGCCGTAAGTGGTAACACAAGATGTGGACGATAAGATTGTAAGCCGAAACCCCTAATTCGACGATAAACGGTTCGAAGGGTTACAGGACGACCAATATTACCTAACCACACGTCAGCAATTGATATGGTACTGGAAAACCTGTCTCTTAGTGCCATTAAGCGAAGGCGGCGGTCCTGTATCTCATTAGTTCTTCTTCGGCCTCCGGTTCCTCTTTGGCGTCTTTCCTGACCTACCCTAGTCCATGATTGATAACAGCGCATAATGGTGGATTGGTTCCGGTTAAGGCGATTTGCAATTTCCCTGTATGAAAAACCACCTTCTCGCAAACCAACAATTCGACCTCTATCAAATTCGCTTAATTGGCGATAATTTCCACGTTGCCGCACTCTAGGCATAATAAAACTCTTTAAACACGTTAAACAAAGGTATAATAAGACAAAACCGTTGAAATTAATTTCAAACAAACAATTAATACACCACACATTAATGTCAGCGAACACTGAATGAAGTGTCAGATGTGTCATGACCACTTGATCTATCGCAACAAAATTTTAATCAATTATTGCTTTTGACTAGTTATACGTTTCTACCAAGTTTGGTCAAAAAATTCGCACCCATTCTTGGTGTTGCACTTTCCATGTCATGCAGCATATATACTCGCTTCGCATTCCAAAAATTTAATAATATACGGAGTGTGCCTTTTGAAAAAAATCAGTAAACGCTCTTTGACGATTGCATCGTAACAAACACCCTGTATAATAAAATGAATGTTTGATTATTTTGTAGGTTCAACAGATCCCTTGGCTGCATACTTAGTAAATAATTTTGTCTTAGATAATCGTAATACTACCGCATAGAATTATTATGGTAAACATTGTCGCGACCACTTTTTTATAATTCTCATTAATAACTCAACAATGCGTGATCCAAAACCAAAACCCCCAGATATCGATGAAAGCACAAATTAAAGTATATAAAAAAAGACAAAAAATATACAGGGTGTTTCATTTAAAAAAATTGGAATGTGTGCCATTTTAACGCATTATTCTGTATAATTCAAATTATTTTCAAAATGTATGTTTTTTGTTACTGTGCCACTTTTTATAAAATAAATTTCTTCAGTATTATTTAATAACGCCTATATTGGACTTTGACGCACTAATGAGCAACCCTGTATAAGACCTCTGTTGGAAAATCCTGTCTATCCACGGCTCAGTTTGTTTGCGTGATAAAGCCGACTTGATGAGCCTCTAGGCGTGAAAAGTGTTTTTGTCCAAACCTTGTGGCATCTTCAAAGTTATTTCTTTAGTAGTTAGGGTCTGGCTGCATGGACAATGTCCTCAGTGCCATTATAAAAAAAATTACAACAATAACATGATTCGACTGCAGAAAATACTGAAATAACAATCGACCAGAATAAAAGTGATGGGTGGAAAACAATATGATATAAAAACAGACAATCTAGAGCACGTGATGTAAAGCGCGGAAGAAATGCCATTGCAGAAATTAAAGGCGCTGCAAGTTAGAGTCACTCCATGTTTACAACTTAGATCCCAAACTGTATTATTATTATGTATTAGATAGATATGTATTACATAAAATCTAAAAACCCCTAGGGATTTCATCGTGAACCCTTAAAAAGCAGATATCCCCATAGATATTCCACTTTTAAAGATTCGTTTCCAGCAGTATCAGAAGTAAATATCGCATTAAAAGGGCATAACGTGAACATAATACTTCTGAGTTAACATTGGCAAACCAGAGATCAAAGCCAATTGCTTAAAACACAAAATATTAAATTGTCAGCTTTTAGAGTCGATAATATTTGAAAGAATTGATCAAAATACATTTGATAAATCGATCGCCAAAACTGAATTTGCCGTTGACTTTACGTACTCGAATTCGAAAAACTTTTAACTCGGAGGAGCCATAAGGTGTGCCAGAAGTCGCCTTAGGTTTTTGTGCTTTTTGTCCTAGGTGAAAAATCGAAAAAGCATAGAATAAAGCTTTTCGCATAGAACACAATAAATATGTATTATCCTCATGTTCCAACGTAAATAGTTTTCCAGATCAGAGTGTTAACGTTTTCCTGACTATAGGATTTCGTGCAGTTTATTTTGATAAGATAGTAGGTACTACAATTTATAATTTTTATTAGCAAATGCTAATAATACAAACATTTTAGTTACTCATAGGAAGTTTAGTTGCCTATAGGAATTCAACAATAAGGAACTACAATTTTTAAAAAACAATTATTTATTTCGACTTAACAAAATCAGTGGCGGCTGCTGCAGGGAGGGCAAAGGGGCACTGCCCCCCCCCCTCCCCCCGTGACAACTTGCCCCGTAACAAATTTCTTTTAACAGATAAATTAATTATATATACCTAATTTGTATGTAATTTTTCTGATTTGTTTGATAACAAATAATATGTTTTCGGAAGTAACAGTCCGTCTTTTCAGCGCGTTTAAAAATCGCAGTCTGACGTAGGCTCCGGGGCATCTCGCGCGACTGTCCCGTCTGCATTAGAAATCGAGCGATGAAACTGGCGCGGGTAGCGCGCGTACATATGTAGGCGGCGGGGCACTACTCAATGGTGCCGGGTTTTTAAAGTTGGTAACCAAATAAAAATGGAACCAAATCATATTTAAATGTCAAATATAAGTATTCAATGTAACAAACATGTGCAATAGAAGTTGTACAAAGAATAAAAAGCACACATGCTAACATTTTATTTACTAAGTAACAATATAAATTGTTAAGCAGAGTTGGATGATAAGTTTTTTTTTCTGATGCTACTATTGTAATTTACTTCCAAGGTTGAATAGTACAACTGTTATAAAAGTTTGTTTTTGATAATATGTCGAGACTATGTTGACGAAAGATTTTGTAAATTGTCTTCTGCTATTTTGCGAATCTCTGGGGGCGTGCAAAATAGAAAAAATCAAGTGAACGGTGTTTTTCTACTTTGAAGAGAATAAAAACATTTTCTAGAAATACCATGCAGGAAAGCAGACTATGTGCCTTAGCAATGTGTTCCATTGAAAAACAATTACTGACATCAACACAAACTTCAATGAATGAGTTATTAATCATTTTGCTGATCATAAGGAACGGCGGATGGATTTTATTTTCAAACAAGTTAATTAAATAGCATATTGAGATTGTTTTTGTCTGTACTTAATTTTTGATATTAAACACTCAGACCCCCGGTGCCCTCCCGTCCCAAAAAATCACGGGCCGCCACTGAACAAAATACTGATTTTAATATGGAAAAATATGCCACGTTCCCCTGAATGACGCTAGAGGGACACTTTCAGAAAGTTGGATCGCCCGGTACAATAATAATATTAGTTTATTGAATCCTCGTTTAGTTTATTGCAACAAAGAAAACAACAACCCTAAATCCGCTTATATTATTCGACATAAGCTTGTAGTAAAGCATAATTTACATGAAACATAGATAAATCCACATTTTGCATGTGCATACGCCATTGAAACGAAACGCTCCAAAAACAGAGACGGAAATATTCCGTGGTGTGCTAAAGACATTTTCGCCCTCCCGATGATGAATTGCCAAGCGGTGACCTTCTCTCCTTGGCATCTCCAATCTCTGGTTTATGATGGATCACCTGTTCTGTCGTAAAGTCATTCATCATCGGCCGCCATCCGGGCGCGTCTCTCTTTACGCTCACCTCACCTCGTTGACTGATGCGTTTGTGTGTATGTATTCCACGTTTGCCCGTGTGTTGGCGTTTTGTGCCCGTCCGTATGCTCGTCCGTGTGTGCGTGCGTTAGTTTAGTTCGAGTTAGTGTGGGAGAAGTCGCAAAACAGCAAAATGAACGATGCTGATGACGTGCCCTGACTGCCACGCCACTGTATCTGTCAATCTAATTGAAAGCGGCTCCGAAATCATTTCAGAGAACGAGAGGCAATGATAGAAAAGGACGCGAGAACATCGTAAATTACAGATTTTACTTTATTGAGATGTTTGACCGAAGTTTTTTTGGAATTTTTTAGAATAATTATTTTCGTATTAGAGTATACAATGTGACTAGCACTGATGTAGTAGTTATACATAAGCATATATTTTGCATTATATACGCATTTTTGGCGGTACAATAAGAAGGATTTTTTGAGAGATAAATAACCACCAAGTACATTCAGAAAACATATTTATATTTACACTGGAATAATGTTGCTCCCATAATGCATAGGCAAATGTTGAAATAAACAAAATAATTTGTTGTAAGAATTCTTATTAGCTAGTATTATAAAATGTAATACAGAGAGATCGTAAAGGGTTGACCGTGCCGCTTCATAGTGTATTTGCCGCATATATCATATTCTGAATTGTATTTCGTCGGTGCGACATCTATTATTTTACGTATGATCTACTTTCAAGAATTTTTGTTAAGTTTACTTGTTTTAGTAATTTAAGAAATACATTCAATAATTGAAAATATCTTTATTAAAAATAATTTAACACAAAGATCGATATTGCATATAACATTACATATTTAGAAATACTATAACATAAATATGTTGAAAATAAGATCCTTCATTTTGTAGAAGCACATTTATACGTCTTTAGAGAAATGAAAACATTTTGGATAATTTCTTCTGTTATAGCTACGAAAATAAGCCTCCACAATAAACTTATCTTGTTCTTCCGTAAATGGCATTGTTGATTTCAACGCAACTTTAAAATTAAGCAAAAATGATAATGATATTCGTATAAACATAAAGAAAATAACTTACAGTAACAACGAAATGTGCCTTTTATTGCCCTGAGAAAGACTTTTTCTAATATTCAATTAAACGCAGTAAACCAAGGGAAAAAATGAGGTGTGGCCACCACACGACTTTCTTATACGTATGAGCGTTTCAAACTATACAATTTTAAGAATTTTTTTATACAAAACTTATTCAAAATCCATATTCTAAGTACTTTTATTCTCTCAATAAATCGCTATAGAATGCATACTTTGCAAGATATTCGAAAAAAAGTGCTACTCGCTAAGAGTAAAAGTACTATTTCCGATCCGAATTTTGAAATTTCATGTATACAAAAAATATTGCAAATCTAACTCTAAATACTATTGTACTCTTAATAAATATATATAGAATGCATAATTTACGACATATTTGCAAAAAATCGCTATTCGGTAAGAGTAAAAGTGGTACTTCCGGTCCGAATTTTGAAATTTTTTTTATACAAAAGATATTTAAAATTATAATCTAAATACTTTTATTCTCATAATGCACCTGCCTAGAATGCATGACTTGCGAGATATTCGCGAAAAACAGATTTTCGATAAGAGTAAAAGACCTACTTTCGGTAGGAATTTCGAAAAACTTTTTTAAGACAATTTGTCTCAAATTTAATTTTGAGTACATTTGAATTCCTTATAAATTTGTTTAAACTTAGTAATTGACGAAATATTGGCAAAATTTGAGTTTTTCATCCAAGTAAATTGCTACTTCCGGTCTACCGATTTCACTGAAAAACTAATCAGTTCTCAAGAGGGAGATTACACACGTAAATACAAAATTTGGAATTGATAGCTATAGCGGTTTGACCGCTATCGTGGTCACAGACACACAGACACCCAGCCACAGACATTTTTTTAAAACCACTTTTTCGGTATCGAGAGACTTCAAAACGTGGATATCTGCAAAAATCTCAAGGTCGAAAATGTTCATCATCACAATACATACTTCCTTATACTACGTGTAAGGAAGTAAAAACAAACAAGAATTGATAAAGTTTCAAACCAGTGTAATAATCTACACATTATTCTGTTTTATAATAATAATAGTACATAATAAAAAAACTTGCCGAAATATTCATTTTTATTACATGCATTCTTATTGTGTTCTATTACAATTTTTATAGACCTCTTATTAACGGGCACCTCCCCATAACGGACAGTTTCAAATTCACCATGGCTGCCCGTTGTTGAGAGGTTTTACTGCATATGAAATTTTTGTGTTCATTTATAATTTATTGCATGATAACATTGAAGCTAGTTTATTAATTTTTATTTCTTTCTCAATATCTTTCTCGATTTTAGAAGGTATTACTTTCTTATACGTAGTATAAGGAAGTATTGTGATGATGAAAATTTTCGACCTCGAGATTTTTGCAGATGTCCACGTTTTGAGGTCCCCTGATACCAAAAAAGTGGTTTTTAAAAAATGTCTGTGTGTGTGTCTGTCTGTCTGTCTGTGTGTCTGTGTGTGACCACGATAGCGGTCAAACCGCTGGAGATATCAATTCCAAATTTTGTATTTACGTGTATAATCTCCCTCTTGAGATCTGATTAGTTTTTCAGTAAAATCGGTAGACCGGAAGTAGCAGTTTACTTCAGTGAAAAAATCGAATTTTGCCAATATTTCGTCAAATACTAAGTTTATACAAATTTATAAAGAATTCATATGTACTTAAAATTAAAATTAAGAACAATTTTACTTAAAAAGTTTTTCGAAATTCCTACCGGACGTAGGTCTTTACTCTTATCGAAAATCGGTTTTTTGCGAATATTTCGCAAGTCAAGCTTTTTAGACAGGTACGTTACGTGTATAAAAGTATTTACAACATAGTTTTCAATATCTTTTGTATAAAAAAGATTTCAAAATTCGGACCGGAAGTAACACTTTTACTCTTACCGAATAGCGATTTTTGGCAAATATGTCGTAAATTATGCATTCTATATATATTTATTAAGAGTACAAAAGTATTTA
Source organism: Amphimallon solstitiale (assembly GCA_963170755.1). Lineage (NCBI taxonomy): Eukaryota > Metazoa > Arthropoda > Insecta > Coleoptera > Scarabaeidae > Amphimallon > Amphimallon solstitiale. Next base: position 33,697,550 of record OY720681.1, on the reverse strand, counting down.
GAGTTATATTTGCAATACTTTTTGTATACATGAAATTTCAAAATTCGGACCGGAAGTAGCACTTTTACTCTTAACGAGTAGCACTTTTCTTCGAATATCTTGCAAAGTATGCATTCTATAGCGATTTATTAAGAGAATAATAGTACTTAGAATAGGATTTTGAATAAGTTTTGTATACAAAAATTCTTAAGATTGTATAGTTTGAAACGCTCATACGTATAAGAAAGTCGTGTGGTGGCCACACCTCATTTTTTTTACTTTCTTATACGTAGTATAAGGAAGTATTGTGATGATGAAAATTTTCGACCTCGAGATTTTTGCAGATGTCCACGTTTTGAAGTCCCCTGATACCAAAAAAGTGGTTTTTAAAAAAATGTCTGTGTGTCTGTGTGTGTGTGTGTGTGTCTCTCTCTCTCTGTGTGTGTGTGTGACCACGATAGCGGTCAAACCGCTGGAGATATCAATTCCAAATTTTGTATTTACGAATATAATCTCCCTCTTGAGAACTGATTAGATTTTGAGCAAAATCGGCAGACCGGAAGTAGTAGTTTACTTCAGTGAAAAAATCGAAATTTGCAAATATTTCGTCAATTACTAAGTTTAGACTAATTTATAAAGAATTCATAAGTATTTAGAACTTAATTTCCAATATCTTTTATATAAAAAAAATTTCAAAATTCGGACCGGAAGTATCACTTTTACTCTTACCGAATAACGATTTTTTGCAAATATGTCGTAAATTATGCATTTTATATACATTTATGAAGAGTACAAAAGTATTTAGAGTTGGATTTGGAATATTTTTTGTATAAATGAAATTTCAAAATTCGGACCGGAAGTAACACTTTCATACGTATAAGAAAGTCGTGTGGTGGCCACACCTCATTTTTTTATTTTTCAATGACGAGATCGAATGTTTTATTAAGATCCCGGTTTTATGGAATTTTATGACTTGTTACTTATTATTTCTTGCAGTGATTTCTATACCTTCTAACGAACCGTTAGAAGGTATAACCCAAAGATTTAACGAGGGAACTGTTAACGACAAAGAAGATCTGTTAAAGATGTTCTGCGCGGAAAACAAAATGAGAATCAATAACACTTTCTTTGACCACGACATGGAATATCAATATATTCCATGTCGTGGTCAAAGAAAGAGCTATTGATTATCATTTTGTTTTCAGAGATTGTTGTTCCCCTGTATTTTGCCATGTGTATTGACATGTGGCAAAATACAGGGGAACAACAATCTCTGATAGACTATATCATCACTGACAGAGTGGTTACACGTCAGACGATAGTAGATGTGAGAAAACAATGCAGCTAATGTGGGCAGTGACCACAAATTAGTCCTCTGTAAAATGAGAATAAACATTCCTATTGCACCAAAACCTCCGGCAAAATACATACAGGCTCAATATTGAGTATCTCAAAAAAGAGCATGGAAATCAGCTTTACAAAAACAGACTGACGGAAAAAATAAAGCAGAAGCTGATTAATACAGAAGACAGCGTATATGCCCAATGGAACACTCTGAGAGCAAATATCATCAATGCAGCTAACGAAGCAGTGGGAAGAAAAGTGAATTTCAATAAAACTAACAAAACGCCGTGGTTCACACCAGAAATAAAAGAATTAACCGAACAAAAAAAGCACATATCAAGTTCCTGCGAAACAAGAACCATGAAACTGGACACGATAGAATAAGAGAAATAAGGGAAAGTTATTGGGAACAATTTATAAAACAGATGGGGGAGACATGTACGGTAACCAGTGAAAGATTTGGCGAATGCTAAGAAGAAACGAAATGGAGATTAAGGACACTACACATACAAATAAATGACACGGTGCTCATTGCTAATTCGGAAGATTATCTGTAGATAGCTCTTCACTCATTCAATCAAAAATCAAAGAAATTAAATATGACCATCAACACTGACAAAACCAAGTACCTGGTAACATCCAATGAACGGGTAAGGTACAAATTAGAGATCGACCAGAAGTGTATCGAACAAGTAAGTCAGTTTAAATACTTTGGAGCCTGTATAACAAGCTCCGGAAGCTTATGCAGTGAAGTTCGAGAACAAACGACGAAGGCGTCTCGAATATCGGGTTGCTTGAGGGACATAATATGGAGAAACAAATACCTAAAAGCGGAGAGTAAAACCAGAATTTACAAAGCAGCAGTAAGACCTATTATAACATAGGCGGCTGAGAGAAGGCCAGACACATCCAGAATACAGCAAATGATGCAAACTGTCGAAATAAAGATAATAAGAAGTATAAAAAATACTAAATGACAGAATTAGAAGCGAGAGCCTTAGACAACAAAGCAACATACAAGACATAGAAAGACTTCGAAGAAAATATTGAAATAAAGACATAAACAGAATTTTGCGCAAGCCTGTTGTCGGCTTGCGAAAAGGGCTCAGCTGAATAACTCTTGCGAAGAGTCCTGAACAACCAAATCCGAAGAGGCACAGGAAGATTGAAAACAGGCACAGCCTACATACCATGACTAGAATGAAAGAAGAAGAAGATTTCTATTTACATTAGATGTTGAAGCTTTTTAATTGTAATAACATGAGCTATGTTTTACAGGAAATTTAAAATATTACTACACCAATGGTGATGTAACAAGCTCTGTTTTTTTTTTTAATAAAATGTTAGAATTATTGACAATTATATTCTTCCCAATCGAAACTGATATTTTTAATTAGTCTAATTAAATTACAAAAATTTCGTATCCGGTAAGATTCAAATATCTGCCTCTACACAATTAGAGCTGTTAAAAAGCATTCCTGCTTATTAAATTAAATTATACTTGAAATTTATTATTTCCTGCATTGATTTGTATTTACTTTAGATGTTGAAACTTTCCTATAATAAGCAAATGTTTTGAATTATAGAAAATTAGATTCGTCTCATTCGACAATCATTAGCGAAATTAAATTATAAAAATTTCATACCGCCGGTAAGATTCGAACTGCCGCTTCAGAGGTTTACCAAATCTTTGGCTGTGGAGCTGATCGGGAATGTAAGTACGAATCATTTTTAACGTCTGAATTTGTATTAAGAAATAGATGTTTAAAACCCCTTTTCCGAACCCAAAACACAGCTGCCATAATCTTTTGTGCTGAAAGTGTTTGTCTAGCTTTCAGTCTGGTTGGTGACGATTTGTGTCGCTATTCCATTGACAGATGCTTTGACTCTGTAGTCACGTGAGATACCCAAGTCTCATCTCCTGTAACGATGTGGTCCAAAAATGCATGTTCTTTCTGATCGTATCGAGTCTTCATGTGTGATGTTGCTCCATGACAATGCAGGGCCACATGTTTCTGCACAAACACAACGTCAAATCAGGTCTTTTCGATGATAACAACTGAAACATTCACTTACTGTCAAGACCTTGCATCCGGTAATTTCACTTGTTTCGGTACTTAAAGCAGTTCCTTGGTGGGCAACGGTTCAACGAGGACGAAGAAGTAAAAACTGCAGTCACAAATTAGGCTTCTTCACTGGAAGCAGATTTTTTGACATCGGAATTCAAAATCATGTTGAACGCTATGACATGTTTGAACAAAAATGGAAATTATGTTGAAAAGTTGATGAAAGTATGTATAATATGGAAGTAAATATATTTTAATGATATTTAGAGTATGTATTTTTTTATTCAGAAACGAACCTTAAGAGATATCCCTCCTATAACATAACTTTTTCCCGTGCACACTCGTTAAATATTGATCACCCAAGTTGGTATATTTTCTTGTAATTTTAGTGTAATTTCTCTATGTATTGTAATATATTTTTTGCTCTAGTAGGTATTTGCTATTATGTCATTGAAACAGAAAACATAGGTACAACATATCCCAAGCTACAAAAAATTAAAGTATATGGAATATACTTATTAATAATAGGAAATATTTCAATCATATGTCATTAAAAACATGAGTAATATTAAAAGGATAAATGGCACAAGAGGAATATAGTTATTAATTCTTATAAAGAATTCATGGAAAAAACTTGCATAAACATTAACTTTAATTTGCAGAATTTAATTAAAGTAATAATAAATCATGACTACACTCCCAAATTGTTATTTCTTTAAAAACATTATATGAGAGTACGAATATAGTAGCTGGTTATTTATCGCTTTCCACTTTTTTCTTTTAAAAAAACATGTTATGAAACGGTTTTTCTAAATGATTTATTATTTTAAGCGTGTAATATTTCAATAATAAAATTATAAACAAGATAGAATAATATTATCACCGTATCAAACAATAATAATAATAACAATAAAAATTACACAATACAGTACGTTATTAAAATAAGTCAGCTGTAAATTTAGAAAATAGGAAATAATCCTGCCACCCAACATAAATTAATCATATTTTAAGCCTGTCTTATGTATTTTATTTTCCTAGACACATGAAATATTACTAATTTATACTTATATTTATATTTACAACTTAACCAAGGCATATTTATATAATGAATAAAACCATAAAATTTATGTGTAATTATTTAATTGCAATAAATTACATGAAATCATAATCCTACGAAGTAGACGTTTTAATTGCTGTCAGAAACTTGTATAAATATGTACGAAAGTTAACATGTATACGTGTTTATTAGCTTTTTTAACAGTACCAGTCGTAACTAGTCGTATATGTATATTGCATCAAATAAGTCATAATCATGTTTTCCTGCCGACGGGAAAAAAATTAATGCTTATTACTCTAATTGCAGAAGAGGTAGGTATAAAATGTTTTCCTCACTAATCAGTAGGAAAATGTTTATTAAAAATATTAGTAGTTATATTTATATAGTCCCCCCTTGTCCATACGATGTTAATTACTCAATTATATGTTTTTGTGTGGAATCTATATTATTTGAAATGGGTACCTGTGATATTTAAGAAAAATAATAATTTAAAATTTAAATTTTCAAGTATTTTTGTTCTACCATTATTAATGCATTTTTTAAATATAAAGTTTTTATTAAACTTCTGTAATTTATTCTCCGCCTTTTATAACTTAACTTCATTAATTTATAATGCAAAGTATTTAAAAAAACGGATACAGTCAATTTTTGCTTCTTAGAGGAAAAAACACATTAGTCCAGAAATATTATAAAGTGCTTGATTTCTTTATAAATGCAAAAGGAAAAAAATATTAAAAATGTATAATTTCAGTCTTGTCAATCACAATAAAAACTTTTATAGTTTTTTAAAATTTAAGTAATTTGAAACAGATGACAAATCCCCTAAATAAGTTCAAGTGATAGAGTTAAAAAAATAATTTCATAGAATTGGCATCAACTTTTTTTACTATTTCTACAAAATTTTCGGGTTCCACAAATTTTATTAAGATTTTTCTTTAAGGTCTATTATTATTATTATAACATTTTTTAAATTTTGGTAATTTGATCTTTACGTAACAAAAGCAATCTAAAGAAATAGAATATGACAAATTTTTGCTTCTTGTGGTAAGAAAGAAATATTAAAAAATTCAATTCTAAATACCTACCTATCTGGGTTACATTATTTCCTTATATTAAATTAATTTTATTTTTTCCTACATTGATAATTTTGGATTTAAAAATATAAAAAGTATTGATAAGCAAATATAATATTATCTCAACCAAACACTATAGAGAAAGTCTATTTCCTATTTTTTTTCATTCCAAACATCTAGTCACTATAAACGAATAATTTTACTTACCTTGATAATATAAAAAATGTAAAACATTTTTTCTTTATAAGCACAAATTAACTATCACTGACCAAACATCAAAATTGCTAAACAGAACACAATTTATAATCAAGGAAATAATAAACGGGAAAAAACAACACTACCTGTAATTCTAGAAATATTTTTATTAAAGCATATAGTATCTTGAAATTCCAACATCATGTTCAGTAATATTGTAATAATTATAATACTTACAGTTTTTTTAAAACTATACAAACATCTTTTTTATTGTATTTTTTTAATATAATCATTTCATCGATATTTTAAGTTCTGAGAAAATAATAATAATATTTTAGGATAATAATTAATAATAATAATAATAATAGTATTAAAAAAGAAAACAACATCTGCAATAACGAAAAAATACAGTTCTTTTCCTTCAGAGTTTTAAATTATTGCCCTAATATTTTTTAACTTTTCTTGTTTTTTTATAACTTTAATTTTAATTAATTAAAATTTAACCGTCAGATTGCACTATATATTTATTCTTCCTCGTCTTTTTCATTCTTCGTATTTGTGTTTTTTTTTACAATAATCCATTCGCCTTCTTCTGCTTCAGCATCTTCATATATTTCATATCAACATTTCGAGAGAATTATTTACAATATAATTATCACAGTTTGAGAGTGTATCTTGGACAAACACTTCTTTTAAACGCGACTTCTTTCAAAAATAGTCTTTACGGATGCACTGCCGCAGCTCCAAGTCTTTGCCCATAGACGGAATAAGGTGAATAATACGGACCAAGAGCCGTCGGATTGAATGCACTGTACGGAGATGCTGCTAAAGAACTTGGTAATGTCGGCTTGCCATACGGGTGATATCTAGCAGCTGACAACGGACTTAACGGTGGATTTGGATACCTGTGCAGGGCGGATGTTGAAAACAACGAGTGCGGATTTAAAAGAGACGAAGCCGTTGATGTAGCTGTCGTAACATCAGAACCACTCGTATGTGTCCTCAGATGTTGCAATAATTCATCTGATGTGACAAATCGTTTTCCACAATAAGTATCGCCAGCTATCCAGTTACAAACGTACGGCCTTCCAAGCTGAGGATACGTTAAAGATGAGGGCGGTACAGGACCAGGTGGTACTAAAGACATCGCCATGGCTAAATTGTATTTCTGATGGTCACATTGAGTACATCCGCTTGGACAAGGTCCAGTGGCACCGGCACCAGCCATAAGCAACTGTTGATTGTGCATACTGAACTGGCAGCCTGTACAATAAGGGTCTTTACACACAGGAACTAAGGCTTCACCTCCCGACGGTGTTTTAACACGCGCGTAACTCAGATACGGTCCTGGGGTTGCGCCCGGGTAGCCTAACATGGCTGCGTGATGATGCGAGAACGGTCCTCCAGGAAACGGCGGACGAAATGCTGGATTAGTATGTTCCAGTCCTGGAGGGCAGCACAGTGAACTCAACGGACCACCTAACCCGGCACTTAAACTCGATAAATTCCCGGTTTTATAAGCGGCGCTCAGATGCGAGTCTTTAGCGTGTCCCTGGAGAATCTCCAATCCGGATCGGATAATCGGACTTGCACCTCTCGCCGAAGGAGTTGAGGATTTTCTATCGGCAGCCGTCGGAGAAACTTTACCAGTTTCCGGAGCCGGAGTGGCCGAAGAACTATTCGCTGGTGAGGCGGATTTGCGTTCGTTTCTCTTTTCTTCGTTCGATTCGTAATTGTGCAGGCTGGATTTTGACGTCGGTCTTGTGTCTTCCGATTTTCTGGAGGTCGTCATGTTTTCGTAAGGTTTAAATGCTAATTTCGTCTCTAAAGGACTACTTCTAGATTTTTCCTTATCCCTAGCGACGGCCGGTGAAGTTCTATTATCGGAATTCATCGACGATTTCTTGGGCTTATCCAGCGGCGATATTAGTGGTTTACTAGTTGGAGAATCCGCACCTATTTGACTGCAAGTTTGGGCTAAGAGTGCCAGTGGACTTTTCTTAGCGTCCAACTGCAAAGAAGAAAACAAAAATATTTTAAAAAACTGGATTATTGAAATGATCAGACATTTATAAAAATAAATACTAAGAAATTGATACAAACCGTTGTCGGAAGTGGTGAAAGATAATCCGGTTGTAAATATTGATTTCCAGATGTTGATAGCATTCCTCCACCTTCTAACACTACCATTTTTTTTTAAATAGAAACTTCTTTTAAACACTTATTATTATTTCAATGTCTCTCTATATATCTAATTATATATATTAAAAATCCACAAATTTTAATGGATATCGTCGTTATTTATTGCGATTTTTACTAAAATTGAATTGTCTATATTTTTCAAAAAATTGTTTTGTTTTTTTTTTATGAAAAAGCGCACAAATTTAGCTCACACAACGCAACTAACTCAAGCAACAAACTCTAACGATGTGACGATGGCAGTTCGAGTGCAACTCTCCCTACCATAACACGAAAAGTATGCGCTTGCTCTATCCCCACTACACCTCTCTCGCAGTCTCTTTTCATCTCTGTCCATCTTTCGTGCATGGCCTACTAGAGTCCATGACAAAGCGTTAATACAGCCGCGTTTCAAACTTGTCGGCTCCTACCACCCATGAAGCCGGGTGACGATGACAGAACCGTGCAAAGGGCCTTTGAAAAAGACCGCCTTTAACAACTTGCAGGTCGCTGGAACTACATAATCAAGTAGCCTCAACTATTATAAAACATTGAAGAATATTAAATAAACAAATGCCCTTGTGCCGTTGGTACGAGCATAAAGTTATATAAATGTAAAACATACAGGTATAAATTCGTTTATAAGTTTACGTACAGAAATATATACAGAGTGAATTTTGTTACACTAAGAAAATATTCTACAAACGTAGTAAGACATTGTATGTTGGTATTAAAAGACTTTATTTGAAAAAATATAATAATAATACTGTTCATTTACAATCTTAAATAATTAAAGTTTGTGCAAATGTGTTAAAATGACAAATTGCAGTATAGTAATTGTTTAAAACATATAATAAGAATAATAACCTTGACTTCAAAAGCTGTATACAGTATTGTCAAACTAGACAGGTCTATGCCGGAAGTACGTAACGAACAATGATACATCTATACCAGAGTTTTAGAAAGTCATCTAAACAATAGCAGGATATCACAAGATCTTCCTCAATGACTTTTTAAAAACATTAAAATTGGAGATACATCTAATCGAATTTGGTAACATATTTAGCTTACAACCTCTCAAGTAAGTTCCCATCTGAAAGGTTGTTTTGAATACACAATTGGTAGTATATAATTATTTATGTATGGTGATAGTTGTTGCCATATTAAAAATCTTTTTTATTCTTAAAAACGAAGAACACGTCCTTTACATAAATATCATAGAAAGTAAGGCATTAACCCAAACCGAACTTATTCTTACTGCTCTCTTTTGCAAGATAAATATTCTATTAGATTCTGAGGATAATCTTACTACTAGATTAATAAATTATCATCATCGTAAAGTACAGTACAGCAAATTAATAGCAGCTGATATTGCAGATTGTATTTGGTGTATTATATTGTTGTATAATAATTATTCACTTATTTGTGTTTGTAAACTTTTTTTACTATTTTGTTTAGAGTCGACATCTGTATAATTGTTAAGTTATAAGTTTTTCGTTGTTTGTGCAGAGTATTTGTTTGTCATTTACCACTCAGTTGTTTTTTCCTTTTTGTGTTTAATTCTTATGTGATTAAATTAAGTTCAATGTTTTTGATGGGTCGTGTTTATTTTGTTCGAATATTCAAATAATAGGTCAAATAATACATCAATTATCAATGATTCGTTCAACCTAATGAAATTCAAAAGAAAACAAATCATAAAATAATTACATCAAATATAATAAATTATATCCCAATTTACATTAAAATTTCTCTTGTTATTTATCAACGATAATTAAAGCTGAAACTTAAAAATTCTTCTGAGGTGTAAAAGGCCTCTCTAAGAGTTTTCTTAACAGACTGGTAAAACTTCCTTTCGTTGAGGCTTCTTATGGATTCCGGCAGATGGTTGTAGAATCTAATGCCGTAGCAATTTGTTCCTGTTTTGGCCCTCTCCAGGTTCTGCGTTGGTAGCACCATGTTGTTCTGGTTTCTTGTTGGGTAGGTATGGATATCAGAGTGCCTCTGGAAGTTGTTTTGGGATTCATGGACGTAAAGAAGACAGGAGAGTATGTATATTGAGGGTAAGGTTAATATTTGGTGTTGTTTAAAAATATCTCTACAGCTGTCTCTGTATCCAGCCCCGGTCAGCGCTCTTACTGCCTCTTTCTGCTGTAAGAATATCTTCAAGGCCGCCCCAGACGAACCCCACACCAGTATCCCATATGACGCTCTCGAGTGGAAGTGAGCATAATACACAGTTCTTGCAGCATGGTAATTCGATACCTGCTTGATTCTTCGTATGAGATATATGGCTGATGCTAAACAATTGTGCAATACTTGTACATGGGAATCCCATTTAAGGTTATTGTTTATTTCTATTCCCAGGAACCTAACTGTTTGGGTACAAGTGTTTGATTTTGTTGATATTTTCAGATGATTGGTTTTACTCTTGTTAATCTTTAAGTTATTGCTGCCAAACCATTCTTGCGCATCTGCCATGGCGTTTTCTGTTTTTTCCCATACCTCATCCGTGGTCTTTGCTGAAGTCAGTATCGAGGTATCGTCTGCGAACTGATTAACCCTTCCCGCCCCGACGTTGCTCGAAAGGTCATTTACATAAATTATAAACAACACCGGTCCCAGTACCGACCCCTGCGGAACTCCGGTGCTTACTGTTCGTACTTCCGATACCACTCCATCCCACACGACCACCTGTTCCCTGTTGCATAAGTAGGACTCCATAAATTGCAAGGGTGGTCAACTCACTCCATACCAGTATAGTTTTTCCAGGAGAGTGTTGACAGATAGGGTGTCGAACGCCCTGCTCAGATCGCAAGTAGAAAGAATCACTTCCTCACCAGAATTTAAACTCTCTGCAATTTGGTCCACCATGTTTACTAGAGCCGTCACCGTCGATCTACCAGTGCGATATCCACTCTGCGATGGCACAAGGAGTTTTTTTGTTTCGAAATAATTTACAAAGCGTTTTCTCACTGCAGTTTCAAATACCTTTGATATCGTTGGCAATATAGCAATCGGTCTGTAGTTGCTTGGATCGTCTTTTTCGCCTTTTTTGTAAATCGGTGCTATTCTGGCAACTCTCAGCTCCGCCGGAAAAGTGCCATTTACAAAACTGGTATTTATAAGGCTTGCTATTGGGGCTGCTAATGCCGGATTTGTCGGTGCTAGCCAGCTTTCGGCTAGGGCAATGATTTCTGGTTGCTTTTCTATTCAAATTCTATAATCTTAGTTTAAATATGTTTTAATTTTGCATGAAAAAGATTTTTCTCTCATATTTATGTGTAGTTTTGTACAGACTCTAATTTGCTTTATTTACCCTACACTTGCTAATTCTCTTCTGGTTTTTGTTTTTACTTTTTGGCTCGTTTCTGTCTTTCTGATGTAGACGTATTTCTTGTTTATGCGTATTTAATATTTTCCTCTTTCTTTAATTCGCGAGTACTATAATACAGACCATTTATTAATTTCTTTAATTGTTTATTTATAAATATATCATTGTTCCTTTTTTAATTGACAGTCTTTGGTGATATTTTACCGATGTTCTTTTTGACCTTTAAAGTATCTATTTTTAATATTCGTGAAATATTTGTGCGGGAAAAGTTCCTAAAAATAACAGAAGGAAAACTAAAGGAAGATGGTTTTGTTGGACTTCAGACATTGGTAGAGAATTTCAAACCAAATTAACAGTCCGAGAAGAAGATAAGGTGTCCATGCAAAATTTTGTTGGATTTTTTGGGAAATAAAAACGCAAAAAATTGCAAAACTTTAGTAACGGACATTTTACGGTGCTACATGCAATTTGACACTTAAAGTATACATTCTACATTCTTTCTTGTTGGGTTTTTGAATTAATAAAATGGAAATTATGTAGCAAATATTTTTTTTTTGGTGATTTCTCTTACAACCTAAAAGGGAATATGATATCATACATAAATAAAGATTTTAAAGAGAAATAGTGTTTACGGAATAAATAAATTCTGTTAAGTTAATGTTTGGATAATTTTGAAGTTCTTAGAGTCTTCAGGGAAAGAATTTTTAGTAGTTTATTTAATTGTTTAACTGTCAAAATAAAATAACTTGAAGAAAGATGACATTTATATGGGAACGATATCATAATTGCAGCTATTGTAGCTAGCCCAATCTGATTTTAGCTTTCGCTAAATGAAAGTTCCTGTAAGAGCTAGATAATTAATAATTAAGCTTTGGATTGATTGTGTATGAAAGTAAGTACGATAAATTTAATCGTTGGTGACTGAAGTTCTTGCTGAGTATTTCCCAATTTTCAAATTAGTAAGTAAGTAAAAATATCACATTTTCCTTACGGCAAATTTATTTTTATTTCCGTTGACACAACTTGTCTGTTAATTACGAAGGTGAATCATTAGGGGCATTCAGTGTATCGCAATCACAAATTTAAGATTTATTATTTACAACACAGATTATTTACACACGAGATGTCGAAAAATATCTGATTGTTCTACAATCTCTGATAACGAAAGCAGTACAAGTGTGTTTATATAACCACCGAAAATAACGAATATATAATAAACGATTGAGGTAAATACTTGTTGAATAATTCTAGAAGTAAGAATACGTGGTATATACCGCGAGATCAAAAATTATATCGATAAAGGTTTGCCATGGAACGTAAAACGTCTGTCTTAAGTTATATCATTAACTGTCATTAATATTAATGACAGTATGATACTTAATGATATAACTTAAAATAGACGTTTTTCATTCCATGGCAAACCTTTATCAATATAATTTTTGATCTCGCGGTATAAAGAAGCATTAATATATAAATATCTAGATGAAGAAATAGAGTATTCAGAAATGAATGCAATGCAAATTTGAACGTACAAAATACCACAGACTTGAATTAAACAGTAAAACAAATGCGCATCCACAAATTTCATTACAGTTTGAATGACAGAATTCAATTTGTTTTGACATTAGTCGTAACATAACCTCAAACAATAATTCTCACTTGAATTGTTACATGTCTCCTTATGTCTTAATTTTAAATAAAATATCCTTTACGCACACATAATAGGCATTAATACATAAATAAAATATATTCTCGACACACGGATTTATCTATATATTGCAAGCTACGAACAATATACATTCGTTTATATTTATACGCGTTTGCGGTGTTCTCGCATACGAACAGGTAAAATACGAAGACAAGTTTATAAAAGATATGACAGCTGTAACGGACAAAACTATAAAATAAATAAAAGCCCCGACCATAACACGGCTCATTTTATGATCGTCGGTAGGTAATAACTTAAAAACTATTCCTTTCTCTATCTTGCAGCATCTTCATCTTTTACTTCTTCTTGCATCTTGTTTTTAGCTGGTATAGACGGTATAGATAGGTATGTTATACGGGATATATGCATCTAGAATGGGTATATATAAATTATTACATCTACTTGACGTCATTCACAAGGTTTAATGTAAAATATTAGTAGGTACCTAATTTAGAGATGATTTTTATACCTATACATATGTTTTTATTTGTACCCTCATCGATGAATGAAACAAATGGATGATATGTGAAATTATCTGAGGTTAGTTTAACGTATGTACGTTCATAGGATTCCGCGTATATTATCGAATACAGACTAAATACAGCGACTTAAATGGGTATTTCGTAGTCGTATACAAAAGCATGTTAGAATTGAAAATATGCGTGATTTTTTAAAACAAGCTGATGCTGATTATAATATTGAAAAATTAGTACTGAAAATGAAACAAGCGGACTAAACCTCTTTTTAAATAGAAGTGCCGGAAGCTGTTTTTGTTATTATTGTGAGTTTATTTCTTGAATAAGAATATTTTTATAAATTGCCTCAGTTTTAGGTGAAGGATTAAATTCTTTAAATATCTATTTTTACTTGAAATATAAAACTCAGGATCTGGAAATATTGCGGTACATAGGTGTATTTCTATGGAATTCCCTTCAAGGAGGCTTATTTATTTTAGTTAAAGATATAGTTCACTTAGAAAACTTAAATACCTTGCCCACTTTTAGCCTCTTTATGGACAAATATAAAAAAATATGCTCTTAAAAAGCCGTTTTTTTTAAAATTACGTTTAACAGTGAACAAGAATCACAAAAATATCCATTAGCAATTTTAGGCTCTAAAGCCTAAAAATATCAATGTGTACATCAGAATCTGTGGACACGATGCGGGTGAACTTTTGATGGAATGGCTCCACACATTCAATACAGGTGCTTTTCTGGCACTTACTGTGTTTATAACGGGTGGGCAATCTACTGGTTTGTTTTTAAATCATAGGGTATGGCAACACTGGAAGGAGCAATTTGTTTTAAATTTTGACAGTTCGTCATTTTGATATTCTGCGGTACATGTTTTCCCTTGAGGAGCGTTTCGAAATATTAAAAACTTATTTTCAAAGTCAGTGATGTGTAGCCGAAGCCGTTCGAAAAGAAATATGAGTCGTGAAAAAGCGCCTAGCTGAACCGCTGTAGTGAAATTGGTAAAGAAATTGCGCGAGAGAGGCTTGCTGTTGGACAACAGAACTGGTCCCCGAGCTCGGACAGTGTGCACCTCCGAGAATATTGAGGCTGTGGCCCGTAGTGTAAGAGGAGCCTGAAGAGAATACTATACAAAGATCTCAGATTATTCACCTATAAGGTCCAGATGACTCAGAAGTTGAAAGCAAATGACCATCCGCTTCGATATCAGTTTGTTGTGTGGGCCATAGACCAGCTCTATTTTTGTCGAAAAATCATCTTTTCAGACGAAGCGGATTTCCATCTCGGGGGCTATGTAAGCAAGCAGAACTGCCTAATTTGAGGTTCGGAACAGCCAGACTTAATCGTAGAGAGGCCAATGCATCCACGACGACTGACAATTTGGTGTGGATTTTGGAGTGGTGGCATAATTGTTCCATTTTTCTTTAAAAATGCTACTGGAAACGCCATTAAAGTTAATGGCGACCGTTTCAGAGCCATGTTAACCAACTTTTATGGCGCCATATCGACGCTATGAGTGTGGACGACCGTTGGTTCCAACAAGATGGTGTCATATGCCATACAAGCCGACTGACAATAGATCTCTTGCGCGTCAAATTTGACAACCGAATAATCAGCCGTTTTGAAGATGTCAATTGGCCAATGCGATTTGACGCCATTGGATTTTTTTCTCTGGGGTGCCGTTAAGGATCGATGTTATGCGGATAATCCAGAGACAATCCAGCTTTGAAACATAACATTGCGACACTGTTATTGGCGAAATAGACGGCAAAATTATCAAAAAAATTCTTTTCAAAGCTTGACTCGGAGGATGACTTACTGCAAGGCCAGCGGAAGGAGCGACATGAACGAAATAGTTCTTCATTGTTAAATCGGAGACTCCATCCATAGCAATAAAAAAAAGGCAAAAAAAGTTGATGCAGACTCATTTTATAGCGTTTGTAAAAACAAACTTTTAAATGACCCACACGTTATCTTGCCCTTGCGTTTGCAATACTTGTCATGACATCGTTGGGGATTTTTATTCTCCATTTTGATTAGATAGTGTCGCATTTTATTGACGGGGAACTTCTGGTACAACCTTGGTTCATCCTTTATTTTTTGTTTACGCAGTTGGCTCTAGTGATGGCTTTTCTCTCTTGCATTTCCATTGAGATGGACCAGAGTTTCAGCAATCGATCCATGGACTTTAAGAAATAGTAACCAAGCACGTATCGCAACATTCTGAAGTGAAGCAGTTGGCTCTAGTGATGGCTTTTCTCTCTTGCATTTCCATTGAGATGGACCAGAGTTTCAGCAATCGATCCATGGACTTTAAGAAATAGTAACCAAGCACGTATCGCAACATTCTGAAGTGAAAAACAACTCGCATTTTATACTTTTTATAGCATATGGATAATAGGCGCTCATTGCTATACATACACCACCCATAAGTCTGTTATAACAGCTTGTGGCCTTTGAATGCCAGCATGAGTTTTCGTTTTTCTATTCCATCTTCTAATCACATCCTCAGGCTCCTTGTCAGCAACAAAGGAAAATCATATAAACCAAATTGTTTTCGGACCATCGCAGCACTTTTATATTGTTTGAAGATCTTCTCACAGAACAAGAACCCCAACCACTTTTTTGTAAAATTTTAATATGAGTTAGAATTTCATTTGCCTGATGAATTGAAGTAAAAAAAACGTTGCTCAAAAATATTTTATGATTGAGCCTGTCTAACTCCAAACATAATCTTACTCGTGTGTCACCAATAAAGCCTAATTCCGTCTTATCACGATTTGATGAAGTCTCGTCCTTGACGAGGTTAATACATAAAAGCACTGGGAATTATCTAGCGTATTATTGGGAAATCTGAATATTGTTATTTTAATTTTATACCTTTCTTCGCCAGAAGAATTTTATGTTTTCATGCAAAAGTTAGAAATAACTTATATGAGCTTGATAAATTAAATTGTAATATTGTCCTGTTTAACGACTTCAATATTAACTTTTTAGATTTGAGTTCATACTCTCTTACCCTGTCTGAAATAGCAAATTCTTTTAATTTGTTGCTACATGTGTTTCTCTCTACAATAATTATTACAGCAGCTTCTTCAAGATGTATAAGCAAATGTTTTGCCTCCATTAATAGGTCTGACATGATTGTTCATGTCGTGGACACTTTGTTTTCATATCATTGTGATGTTTTTGTTGAGTTGCGTCTTGAAGATGCTGATACTTCATAGCCAATATACAAACACAACCTCAATACTTGTAGTAGCAACTTGTACAAGGTAGTAGCTTGTATGGTGTGCGCAGAATTGAGCACTTACCTGCTGGTGACGCTTTTAATGTGTTTATGGATATATTCTTACTGCTTTCAACAATGCTTGTATACCAATGATTTAAGCAACAAGCTATTATCTTGTATACAATAGGTAAAGAAACTAATAACTGTTAATCTAGAGAACATTACACTAAATTAAATTAAAAGTACAAAATCGAATTGAAAAAACACATATTTCGAAAACACAACAAAATCTATTTTTCAATGTAATCTCCCTGGAACTGGATACATTTGATCCAACATCCCTTCAAATCGTCAGAAAAAAATTGATTATCCAAGAAACATACTGATTTACAGAGTCTTCAACCTCAGCATTTGACCCAAATTCTTTTCCGCCGAGATATTTTTTCAAATTTGGGAACTGGAAAAAGTCGTTGGTAGCTAGATCTGGCGAATACGCTGGACGTGGTAGCAATTCAAACATCAATTCGTTCAATTTTGACATTGCAACTATGAACGTGTGAACCCGAGCGTTATTTTGGTGAAGTTTTTTCATAATTGTGGCCTTCAATTTATCTAGCAATGCAGTGTAGTGCTGTCCGTTGATTGTTGAACCTTTTGCAAAGTAGTCGACAAGAATTATTCCTGGGCTATCTCAAACAACTGTCACTTTCATTGCAGAGAGATCGACTTCCTCGGAGTTGGTTCTCCCAACGCAATCCTCTGCATTGACTGTGGTTTGGTCTCTGGCGTATGGACGTGTATCCAGGTTTTATCGACGGTTATCAATCGCCCCAAAAGTTCCGTCGGTAAGGCCAAAAACACTTCAAATATTCCTCGTAGTAATAGTGAAGACATAATATGATCTTACGGCACATATAACATTTCATTTCAAAACTTTCCACCTTAAATTTCTGGAAATCTGTAATTCTATGAAAAATTCCCTGAAACACGCAAAAAGTATTATCGTGGGGGGTACTTAAAAATCTTAAATGGAAATGGGTATCGAGTAATATGTCATTTTAAAGGCCTTTTGAAACAGTAAATTTTGACGTTTACTTTTTAAAATTGATCGATTCGTTTTGAAGATTTTTAAGAAAATATTTGTATTTTGTTTGGTATTTCTAGCTAGTCAATCTATTTTAGGAGCATCCGAACAAAAGCCAATATTAAAAAAACATGACAAATTAATAATCTTTTGGGACTTTAACTTTTTTGTTATGTTTAATGCAGAATAATTTTCCTTCTTTTTGTAGTTACTTATAAAACAAAAATGCGTGTTTTAGGAACGTTGATTCAATTTTTGTAACAGCATCATAAAATAATGTTTAACGAAAAACAGGCAATAGCAGAAAAAGCGCAACTAGAATTTCCTTGGGTTCGGTTCATAAAATTACAAAATTTTATAAATTCCATCCTTATACATTGAAAATATGTCAAGAGCTAACTGAAGACGATTATAACAGAAGAGTAGACAGGCAGCATTTTGAACAATTATTGGACTGAAATCTTTGAATTCTTAAATAATTTTGAAAACAAAAATAAAACATTTTAAGCAAACTGTGTTTAAGTAATAGATATTTAAGGCTAAAACAAAACAAAAAAATGAGGTGTGGCCACCACACGACTTTCTTATACGTATGAGCGTTTCAAACTATACAATTTTAAGAATTTTTTTATACAAAACTTATTCAAAATCCTATTCTAAGTACTTTCATTCTCTTAATAAATCGCTATAGAATGCATACTTTGCAAGATATTCGAAAAAAAGTGCTACTCGCTAAGAGTAAAAGTACCTCCATTTAAAAAATGAGGTGTGGCCACCACACAATTTTCTTATACGTATGAGCGTTTCAAACTATACAATTATAAGAATTTTTTTACACAAAACTTATTCAAAATCCTATTCTAAGTATTTTCATTCTCTAAATAAATCGCTATAGAATGCATACTTTGCAAAGTGCCACTTCCGGTCCGAATTTTGAAATTTCATGTACACAAAAAATATTGCAAATTCAACTCTAAATACTTTTGTACTCTTAATAAATATATATAGAATGCATAATTTACGACATATCTGCAAAAAATCGATATTCGGTAAGAGTAAAAGTGATACTTCCGGTCCGAATTTTGAAATTTTTTTTATACAAAAGATATTTAAAATTATAATTTAATACTTTTATACTCGCAATATACCTGCCTAGAAAGCATGACTTGCGAGATATTCGCAAAAAACTGATTTTCGATAAGAGTAAAAGACCTACTTCCGGTTGGAATTTCGAAAAACTTTTTTAAGATAATTTGTCTCAAATTTAATTTTGAGTACATTTCAATTCTTTATAAATTTGTTTGAACTTAGTAATTGACGAAATATTGGCAAAATTCGATTTTTTCACTGAAGTAAACTGCTACTTCCGGTCTACCGATTTTACTGAAAAACTAATCAGATCTCAAGAGGGAGATTATACACGTAAACACAAAATTTGGAATTGATATCTACAGCGATTTGACCGCTATCGTGGTCACACACAGACACACAGACAGACACACAGGCACACACACAGACATTTTTTAAAAACCACTTTTTCGGTATCAGGGGACTTCAAAACGTGGACATCTGCAAAGATCTCGAGGTCGAAAATTTTCATCATCACAATACTTCCTTATACTACGTATAAGAAAGTAAAAGGCCCTGAGTATGATTTGAACAATTTCAGACCAACTGCGTTTTGGCGGTGTTTTATATGATTTTTGATAAATATTTAAGTTAAAGCTGGTGAGATTTTTTGAAAATGTGCCACATTTTTACGTCAGTAACACGCTTAGCGTAGGAATATTGGTCCGTGAATAGGTCTAATAGAAGATGTTGATGTGGATGAGTTATGCGAGTGATTCATGCGAGTCATGGATTTGAGTAAGGCCTTTGATTGTGTTGACCATGATATTCTTTTGAGTAATTTTGAATTATATAGGGTAGAGGCACATCTCTGGGATTGTTTAAATAGAACTTGAGTAACCGCAGGTGAAAGATGTGCTATCCAGCAAATCTCGTATGACTTTAAGCGTCCCCCAGGGCTCTAAATTAGGTTCAATTTTATTTATCACTTTTGTGAATGGTCTGGTTCTAAATATCAATGTTGTCAATATTATAATATTTGCGGATTACACTACCATCATCAATAAAGCAAATTCTAAGGACACTTTAATTATGAATGAAGAAATATTGATTAAAATGATTAATGGTGGTACAAATAAATTAAAATTTAAAAATAATAAAATGCAGGAAATAATATTTAAGTAAAACAGGGAAATGTTCACACAATTACTTTTTTATGCGTTTCTGTTAATTCAGAATTAAATTGGAGATGTCATAAATAATTTGTTTAAAAATTAAATGCGGTTATTAAATAGAAACATTGGGGACTGACCGGCAAATATATTGCTTTAATATTATACTATGCAAATTTCTTTAGTTTGGTAAATTACCGCATAATTTTATGTAACTTCTCATACACTTCGAGAAGTTTTAAGATTCAAAAAAATCTTGTCAGAAACATTTGTCATGCTTGACCTAGAGGGCACTGCACAACATCATAGTATATGCCGATAAATATCTTTAAATTTCAAGTGAAAGGTTTATTGTCTAAGTAATGCGTATTATCATATAAGTGAATTCTAGTATCCGTAATTTTGATTACTCGATAAAATTCAGTTTGTTTATTATTATTATTTACTTATATATTCCATTAAATTAAATGCGAATTATTATATAATTGCTTTTTAAACCCAATGCGTACTTTTACATTTAGCTTACAGGATAAATTTTTAATTAAAAAAAAATGTGGTAAAACAAATGAAAGTGTTCTTCCAATGTTAGTAGAATGACAGCTTGGCTAAAGGTAATTTCGTCAACCACATATTTTGTGACAAAAGCAAGAGTGGCTTACTACATTAATATATTCCAGAAACAGTACTCCCAAATATATTATTATTCAATTCAAAGCTATAATCTCTTGACAGAGTCAGCCAACACGGATTTACATATACCGCATGTGTCAAATATCATTAGGTATAGGGATTCAATGTTTACGTGCGATTTATACGTATACAAGTAACACGTGGCACCCCTATTGTCCGTCACCAATCCCGGCAACAATCAACATCACAACGTTTTTCTCCGATCTTCCCACTTCTCCCCACCAGATTTTACATTTAATGTTTAGCTGCGAACACGTTGCGATCTAGTCTGCAATAAAAGCCGTCTTATTACTGGAATGGGAAACATCAAATGGCCGCGGCGATCTCCTGACCTAGTAGTTTATTACTATTTTCAGAATCCCTTTTTATTTACCTTATTAGGGTTATTTTTTATTTTTATTGGGATTACGCTTTTGTTTGTGTCATGCAGCGTGAATGCAGCTTAATAATTCTCTGCATTTACTGAAAGGAAAAAGAAAAACAATTCCTTGCAACTCGTAAATATTATTTCTGAACGCATTACAAACACCCAAGTCGGTGGTCTAATAGTTACTGCTAACTTGTATTTTCGATAATGTATCGGTCGCGCTGGCATTGGAGAGGAAAGTAGGGATGCCACGTTGTCACGTATTGCATGAATTGATCGCCTATGGCTAATCAAAATTGACACATGCTGTATATATATCCTTAAATAATATTTATTATTGTACTTAAAACGTAAATTTTAGTTATTGCAATTCAGTGTAAGTGATATTTTTTCTTGAACATCTAAATATATTTGGAAGAGGTCCAGATACTGTAGTATAATATGAATCGCATAAATCTTCCGTACAAGTTTCCGATCCTAAATTAACTTTTTCATGAAATACGAGCGTGAAATATTGAGTTTGTTAGCGCCTGACAAACTACTTTAGATTTAACTATGTTTAACGATAAGTACTGGGCTCCACGAGGGGAAAATAAAAGCAAAATTAGAGTAATAAATTAGTAATTGTTTAATTATTTTTCACTGAATTATATACACATAAAATATGATACTTACCTACCTAAAAAAAGTTTTGATATATAGGTACCGGCGATTTGCAACATAAAGCTGCATTTGCTTGATTTATGATTGAATTAGTTTAGGAAATCTATTTTTGATTGTATGAAGATCGACTGATTTTGTAATATAGGTATGTCAACACTATACAAGAAGTTAACAAAATTATATATTAGTAGAACTTGTATTCCATTTATATCGTATACTTTCCAACACTTGGTCAACGGTGTGCTAGTTTATAGAAGCCACATTTAACTATACAGCACGTGTCAATTTTCATTAGCCATAGGCGATTAATTCATGCAATACGTGACAACATGGCACCCCCTACTTTTCTCTTCAATGCGAGCGCGACCGCTGCAAGCTCAAGTTAGCAGTAGCTGTTGGACTATTGACTTGGATGTTTGTACTGCGCTTAGAAATAATATTTACGCCTTGCAAGGATTTTTCTTTTTCCTTTCAGTAAATGCAGAGAATTATTAAGCATGACACAAACAAAAGCGTAATTCTAATAAAATTAAAAATAAGGTAAATAAAAAAGGATTCTGAAAATAATAATAAACAACTAGATCGCGCCGGCCATTTGATGATGACGGATTTTATTGCACACTATATCTCGGAACGTGTTCGCAGCTGAACATTTAATGTAGAAGTGGCAAGATCGGTGAAAGTCGCTGTGATGTCGATTGTTGCCGGGAGACACACGTTGCCACGTATTATTTGTATACGTATAAATCGCATGTAAAGATTGAATCCCTATAGCTAATGAAAATAGACACATACGGTATACTGCCGCATACCGAAAAAAGTTTTCTTTTGCTTTATATTTCTTTCAAAGTATTTATTTGACTGAAAGAAATATTGTTACACCAAAAGAAATTTTCTAGAACAGAAGAAAGATTTGATTAAATGTAAAAATAGTTTTGAGCACAGCAAATATTTCTTACCATTTCAAACTGGCGTTTCCTTAACTCGACGCAAATTTCCTTTATTCATCATAGTCACCAGAATTCAATAGCTTATCTTGAGAGAGCTAAAACAGATCGGTTTAAATATCGTGAATATGGTTGGGGACATTCTACACCAACCATACTTACTGAAAAATAATTCAGCAGTTTCTATAGCAAATTTGTCGAATTTGTCATAATTTAAATGTATATGTTGTACGAATAAAAAAATGTTCAATCTATGAAATCTCTAAATTTTAAATAATATTGAGATTGGTAAAAGATTTGCAATTATAACTCGCGGTGGCCTGGTAGATACATTTTTATAATTTAATTTACCTAATTCAAAAGTGCCAACCAAAAAATTGTAATTACAACTATGATATCCCTTAATTACAACGTTTTATCAGTCCCTAAAATTTTAGCACCATTTTCAGAATTTTTAAAAAATTAGTAAATAGGATATGAAATACTTGAATGTGTAACGTACATTAACGGATAAATAACTATCAAAAGTATACATATATACATTTATACATAAACGTATATGCACATATGTACGTGTTGAGATACACAACATACATTTAGGTGTCATTACCAACAGCGAACGCACAGACACGTGTTTCGGCCTTTGAGGCCTCTTCAGTGTACATGGTGCTGTTGGCAATGATCCACAACTAAAATCGTGTCTTATGTCCGTTGAACCGCAAAGTGCCGGTGAGAATATCTCAGAGACATCTGCCATCCAAGCGCGACACCGAACACGACAGTTTCATCTTTGCACACTGTGCATAAGACAAAACCTGTATGCTAAATGTGTATCTCCGCATATAAGGCCAATAGGTGGCACCACCATTGCCAACAGCACCACGTACACTGAAGAGGCCTCAAAGGCCGAAACACGTGTCTGTGCGTTCGCTGTTGGTAATGACACCTAAATGTATGTTGTGTATCTCAACACGTACATATGTGTATATACATTTATTCATTTTTGATTTATGTATAAATGTATATATGTATACTTTTGATAGTTTTAAAAAAATATCGAGCTGTATTTCCAGTATGTGATGTAACATTTTCTTCAATAACTTTATCTGGTGGTAAACTCATTTTTAATCTTGTTTAGTAATGTGTTTCCAAGTTGTTCATCGTCAAATGGTAATTTATTCGTCATTTTTACTTGAATAAAATGAATAAATGAAATTAATTGTTTTACCAGAGCTTATCCTAGAAGAGTTTTTATTAATTTATGTTTATAATCTATATTTGTATAAAAAAATGTTTATAAAACAGGCAAGTAAACGCAAACAGAGGTGAATGAACAGTTGATACTCTGTGTTACTTTTCTACGCTAGTCCAAATAATGTCAAACAAAGTTTCTAGATATAAATAAAAAGTACGTTCATTCGGCTTTCGAACGAAAGAAACATATTTACACAAGAACACAATGTTTCATTCGTTAAACACTAAATAAAAGGGTTGCAACAGGAATGGCTCTATTTTTCATAGGTAAGTAAATGATAATCTTAACCAGCGTGTATAATTTAAAAGTATTTTATCGTTATATTCTATCGAAAGCATAATTTACTTGGCTCTAAGATGGTGGAACAGCTAGTATTTATAAGTTATAAATTTACGTATCATATCAAGAGTCAATATGATTCGTAATGTGTCAGAAAATTTATATGATAGGCTCGGACAATGCCTTGCTGCTGAAGGAGGCGTTTTTGAGCCTATGCGATAACATTTTATTTTTTAGTATTGTTTAGAGTATATTTTCATTAAAATTCCGTTCTTAGTAAATTTATAGAATAATTTACTAAGATTTAATGTTTAATTAGAATTGTGCTTTTATTTTCCTACTGCGTTGTATACACAATATAATAAAACTCCCAGAAGTATTTTGAATTCTTATTTAGTAAATATGTATTTACGAAGCGTGTGATGCATGCTTAGATAAATACATGTTCGTCCATCGACTGACCGTATGCAACTGAAATGCTAATCGTACTTTACTGGCACGACCTGCGCGTTGCTGTCGGTATGCATAGTACACATATGTCCTATCCCCAATATGATTTTACACATGCTGTATATACAGTGTGGAAATAAAGTAACGGATAGAGGCATTAACTTCGTTAATATTCACTTTTGAAAAAGATCTCGAAGGTGTATAGCGATATTTACTAAAGGGAATATTTTCATCGCATTTTTAGTTTCTTACTTCATTTGTTTTTCATGTTATGACGTCACCGACTTTTTTTTAAATGACAACCTCTATTTTTTTTAATTGATTTCCATAGTACTTTCAATTCCGTATCTAATGGTATAAAATTTTTAAAATGTTATATTTGAAAAAAATTGAGAAAAAGAGTCTTAAAGTTCGAATATTAAAAATTCATTAAAGGAATTTAGTCATATAAATTTGATGAAAAGGCTGACGTCAAATTGGTTTTTATTATAAAAATGGCTTTTACTGTATATAATATAAAAATATTGAAAAACCGAATTGTAAGTTTACTATCTACTCCATTCAAAGATTTCACATTAAAACTAAATTCATTAACCAGGAAAAAAAGTCTAACGATAACATTACACAAAAATAAGCACAGAAATAAGACATTTTAAATTACATTAACTGTTCAGAATGACGACCCTGTATCATCCGACAATACCCAAGATTATTATAAAACTTATTTATCACATTTTGAATAGTTTGAGCTGATATTAATCCAATTTCGTGTCGAATTCTGGGCCAAAACCTAACATTTCAAAATTTTTATACCATTGGATAGAGAATTGAAAGTGCTATAGAAATCAATTAAAAAAATTATAGGTTGTCATTTAAAAAAAAGTCGATGACGTCATAACATGAAAAACAAATAAAGTAAAAACTGAAAATACGATGAAAATATTCCCTTTAGCTAAAATCGCTATACCCCTATGTATGCATTTTATAGAGATTTATTAAGAGAATAGAAGTACTTAAAATAGGATTTTGAATAATTTTTGAAATTCTGAAAATACTATAATTTGAAAAGCTCATACATATAAGAAAGTCGTGCAGTGGCCACACCTCATCTTTTACATAAAGAATGGCTACATATTTTTGCAAACTTTTTGATTTTGAATGATTATTATTTCTAGTATTACTATAAAATTTATTTATTCTATTTTTAATAATGGAATTTATCAAGTTTAAAGGATAATTGCTATTGGTTAATATGTCTTTCATTTGTTGTAGGGTTATTGCTCTACATTTAGAAGTTGTTAGTTTGATTGTTCTGTCTCTTTGCGGAATAACAACGTTTTTTTTTTAATGGACATGGATTGGTAAGAATTATAATTTAAGTATCTACCAGAAGAAGTGATTTTTGATATACTTTTGTTAAAATTTTATATATACCTATATATAATATTTCTCGAATTAATGTTAAATCTAAACAGTTCATTTCATTGTCTGTTTCTCTTTCTAATGTAAATTGAAGTTCTGAATGATAAGTGTTAAATTGTTCTACAATATATTCAGCTTTGTTTGCTGGTAAACATAAAATTCAGACATCTACACAACGTTTGTTAAAAAAAGGATACAGCGTGTTTTTAATCAATATAGCCTCTACGTCATGATTACAGCTTAGTTTAATAGATTTCTATATATACCTAGGAATTTGTTTGAGCTTAATGCAGCATTACTATCAATTGATGAAATAATAAGAAATCAATATGTCGGACTTTGGGAAAATACTGCAGATAGATGCTATTAATGGATTCAATCGATTGTTTATGAAAACAGTAATAATTTTACTTCGGAGACTATCCCAGTTGATCTTAGAAAGGAATATGAGAGTCAAAAACATAAGCTAACTAACAGATCATAGGTGTAATTGTATAGGTTACAGTTGCATATACAAGTCAGTCGATAAAATACACATTTATTTTTATCTTTACTGGATAGATATTAATTCTTACACAAAAGCGATAAGACAGTAGGACATTTAAGCGTCAAGAACTCATTATCATATTTCTACAAAAATTATAAATAAAAATCCAGACTAACTGCAATTAATGCGTGTAGAGGTGTATTATTTCCACATGTCATAATTTATTCAATATTAATTATAATAATTGAGAAATAAACAATTTTTTCTGTTAAATACCGCATGCATAATTATTTCTACATTCGCTTTTGATATCTCTCTTTTATATAAATTTTAATGTAAATTCTTTAATTATGTAAATAGTATTAATTTGAATGGGCAATTAAACCTCAATCGATAGGTTTTACTAAGTATTTTGCATGTGATTATAATTTCTGGTTTAGATTTCTATATGTTATATACAGGTGTACATACCATGCGAGAACGGAAGATTACGGTTTTATTATTAAAGTTAAAGAAACGTGTTTTAGACAAAAGTTGTAGCCACTCCTAAAATACACATTCTAAAATTATTTTCAACTATACAGAATGTTGCATAAGTGAGTGACGATACAAACTTTTCTTTTTTTGAATAGAACACCCCATATATTTTGGCATATTTAGATGCTACTCTTAAAAAGAAGGACACGGATATAAACATGTGTAGGGTTATCTCTTACCGTTGTAGCTATATTCGCAATTTTGTGTCTCAACATATCCAACTTTGGGGAAACTCCGAGACGAAACCTGAAAGAATTTTTGAGATCTGTATAGGCAAGAAGTTTTCCACTTTCGTCAAGTTTAATAATCTATAATCAATTTATTTATTTTTAAATAAATGAATTTGCAGGAATAACAAACGCAAAATTAACATTTACGCTTTTCTTTTTAAATAGAACACCCTGTATATTTTTCTTCTAAAGTACAGTATTTTTTATAAGCTTTTTAATGATACCATATTTTCCCTATTCACACTCAGTATTTTATAACTTATTAACTCTTATTGTTAATAGATTCTAAATTTAAACGAAAAAAATCGTAGTCACCTGTGGGATTTTTCGGCAAGTACTTTCCGAAAAATCCCAATTATTCTCATCAAGAGGTCAAACAATATATAAATACGGCAACAAAGAATAGCAAATATATATACAGGGGGAGTCAACTACGCGAGTAAGGCCGATTGTGCCTTTACGAGTAAAGATATTTCCAAGCGGTTCTTTTCTTGTGGTAGCTGTTTATTAGGGGCACATTTTAAAAATATTTTGTATTATACAGCCTGTTCCATAACTTGGTGGCTAACCATAGTTATAGTTTTTTAAATGGAACACCCTATATATTATTGCTTCTTTGAATTCCCCGTATAATTTTTAGTCAAAAACTTATAAGTATAGTATAGGCCTAAAGTGAATAGTTTTTGACTTATTCCCATTTTTCCGAAAAATTCAATGTTTGTATAAAATTATATTTCTCGAAAACGACGTATTAGATGGACAAAATTTTTTGCAATATTGTTTACAATAGGAGGTCCTAATAGAAGCATGTTTTATTTTTTACAGTTACTAACTGTATGTGCAGGAAACTGGATTAAAATTAGATGACATATTTTTGTATAAAAGTCATTTTTTTAAATGGAACAGCCTGTATATCAGTTCATTTTTGCATTGTTTATTAAATTTCTTGTCAGAAACATGTAACACATTAATACAGTAAAAGTGACTATTACAGAGTTATTGTCGTTTATAGATATGCTTTTGTTAGTTTTTGCAAAAAAAGTCAATTTTTTCAAATGTAACACCCTGTATATTATTTAATTTTTGAATTTCTTATTAAATTTCACATCAAAAACACATAAGACGTTAATACTTTAAAACTGACTATTACTGAGCTATTGTCTCTTTTTGATACAATTTTGTCAGTACTATACTATATTAATTAAAACCTCAAAACTGACAAAATTATATCAAAAAGAGACAATAGCTCAGTAATAGTCACTTTTAAAGTATTAATATCTTACATGTTTTTGATGTGAAATTTAATAAGAAATTGAAAAATGAAATAATATACAGGGTGTTCCATTTAAAAAAATAGACTTTTTTGCAAAAACTAACAAAAGCATATCGAAAAACGACAATAACTCTGTAATAGTCACTTTTAAAGTATTAACGTTTTACATGTTTCTGACATGAAATTTAATAAACAATTCAAAAATGAACTGATATACAGGGTGTTCCATTTTAAAAAATTGACTTTTATACAAAAACGTGTCATCTAATTTTAATCCAGTTTCCTGCACATGCAGTTAGTTACTGTAAAAAAATAAAACATGCTTCTATTAGGAACTCTTTTTGTAAACAATATTGAAAAAAAATTTTGTCCATCTAATACGTCGTTTTCGAGAAATATAATTTTATACAAACATTGAATTTTTCAGAAAAATGGGAATAAGTCAAAAACTTTACACATTAGACCTATACTATCTTATAACTTTTTGACTATAAATTATATGGGAAATTCAAAAATGCAATAATATATAGGGTGTTCCATTTAAAAAACTATAACTATGGTTAGCCACCAAGTTATGGAACACTCTGTATAATACAAAATATTTGTAAAATGTGCCCCTAATGAACAGCTACCACAAGAAAAAAACCGCTTCGAAATATCTTTACTCGTAAAGGCACAATCGGTCTTACCCGCTTAGTTGACTCACCCTGTATATATATATATATATATATATAAAATATATTACAATTCTTTGCCAAATACATTTATATATATATATATACAGGATCTTCATTTCATAATTTCCCACCCTAAGTTTTAGGAAATTTGGAAATCTATGAGAATTATCGTGGGGGCTATTTATTGATGTAACAATTGACTCATAAGTGTTAAATTGTTCTAAAATATATTTAGCTTTGTTTCCTGGTAAAAATAAAATACAGTCATCTACATAACGTTTGTTTAAAAAAAGGACGCATCTTGTTTTTCTAATTGTTATGTTTGTTATTAACTCACTATTTTTTAATCAATAAAGCCTCTAAGTCGCGATGACAGATTAGTTTAATAGATTTCTGTATATACCTAGAAATTTGTTTGAGCTTAATTCAGTATTACTATCAATTGATGAAATAATAAGAAATCAATATGGCGGCCTTTGGGAAAGTACTACAGATAAATGCTATTAATGAGACTCAATTCAATAGATTGTTTATGACAACAGTAATTATTCTACTTCGGAGACTATCCCAGTTGATCTTAGAAAGAGAATATGAGAATAATAAACATAAGCTGACTAACAGATCATAGGTGTAATTGTATATAGGTTAAAGTTGCATAAAGGCCAGTGGATGAAATACACATTTATTTCTATCTTAATTGGATAGTTATTAATTGTTAGACAAAAGCAATAAAACGATAGGACATTTACGCGTCATCATTATATTTCTACAAAAATTATAAATAATAATCGAGACTAAATGCAATTAATGCGTGTGGAGGTGTATTATTTCCACATGTCATAATTTATTCAATATTAATTATAATAATTGAGAAATAAGCAATTTCTTTCTTTAAATAATTTATACATAATTATTTCTACCTTCGCTTTTTATAACTCTCTTTTATATAAATGTATTTACACTCATAAATAAATTAATTTATCTGATTTTCATGTAAATTCTTTAATTAGTGAACAATTTGTGACGTAATGTTGTAATTTATGTAAATAGCATTGATTCGAATGGGCAATTGAGTTAAAAAAAAGCGAAAATTAAACCGCAATCGAGAGGTTATTTGTAAGTATTTTGAATGTTATCATAACTTCTGGGTTAGGTTTTTAATCTTACACGTATGTTATTTATATATGCTTATATTTATATTAAGTGCTTCTTAAAAGTTAATAAATAAATGTATACAATCTGGAGTACAATAGTTTTTAACACTTTTATACTTCAAGAAACAATATTGTTGCGTTTTCGGGTTCGAAATAAACAACTCGTGCAATTTATTTATTTAAAACAGTCTGTATATTCGTACACTTAAAATTAATTACAATATAAAAATATAAAACTAATGTATCACACTTAAAATACTACAAATGAATTAACACATGTATTTATTTCTATTACTAATATGTCCGTATATTTAAATCACACTACCGTATTTATATCACTTCTATTTATATGACACGGTATTATTTATGTCTTTATTGCACTACCACTTAAGGAACTATTCATTTACTGTTCCGCACGAGACTACTTAAGGAACTTCTTAATCCCGAATTAATTCATCCATCAGCTCAACTGCCTTTTTATATACGCGCATAGAAGATCCAGAGAATACGGGAATTCTTCTTCATAAATCGAGAGATGTTCTAGTCTTTTCGCTATGCACGCCGTACGGCGTGGAGATGATTTATGGCTATTTTCATTTCGTTTTTATACGTCGCGTTTTTGCTGTCTTTTTCTGAACTTGTTTCGTTACAATATGTATAGATTTTCGTTAAGAGTAAAAGTGTTACTTCCGGTTTAAATATTGATATTTATATTTTAAAAGTTATTCCAAATCAACGTGTAAAATAGACCATTATATCGAAATTCGAAACTACCGGTAGGAATTTGAAACTCGTTTATAAGGTCGACCTCAAATTTACATTTGAGTAGGTACTTTCCTTTGTTTAGAAATTTGTCTGAAGTTAGTAATTGAAATATTAATAATAAATTTTGATTTGTTTTCCATAGTAGTGAATTAGTACTTCCGGTATACTGACGCCACAGAAAATTTAACTAGATCTTGAGGGAAATTTTGTAATTGTAAATTTAATGGCATAATGACAGATATGTGTGCAAAAATTATTTTTTTCTTTATCAGTAAGCATCTGCAAAATTTGGAATTTTCATTATAACAATACTTATCGTATGATGATAGCAAACTTTGTATGTCTTGAATGGGAAGTTATTTGATTCTGACAAGATGTCCTTTTAAGAAGACACATGCTTACATAGTCACTGCAACAATGGTCTCATTCCATGTGAAGTATGCAGATTGTTGTATTTTAGGAAACAGCAAAGTCAATTGACGATGGAGATCATTGGATTTGACACCATTGGACATCTTTCATTAGAACTATTATAAAATTAGTGTCTATGACAACAAGCTAGCAACGAATCCAGAGCTAAAACACAATATGACAAAGTGTACAGATAAGATAAGTGGTCCAATTATGCCAACATATCATCCAAAACTTAGATCAGTGAGTACAGGTGTACTGCCGAAGCCTTTTACACATAATTGGACTAAAAAAATGTAATTCAAAAAGAACTCAGAAGTTTTAAAGAAAAATCCTTGTATTTATTATAGTGTTTGTTGTCAATTTTCACTTATGTATTATCTTTATGACTTGTTTGTATTGCCTGTATTGGAATGACCTGTAGGAGAATTTAATAAATATTATTATTAATATTATTTTTATTTTTATTATTATTATTATATATGCAGCTGCATCTATTACAAATAATAACATTTTGTCATTTTTATTGCGCATTTCCCCCATTGAGATTTCAAATACGAAAGTACGTTATGTGATATGGATTCTGCATTAGTTCTTTCGAGTTTCTTATGTGCAAGTAGATGTGGAGACATTGCTGTAACGATGTTCATCATCCCAACCAACATTTTTGCAATATTGCGTTCTTTAATATCAGTAGTTTCATCTACTGACACCCAAATATGTTTATCGTTTATGTCAATGACATTTGAAGCCTTGGTTTCATAGGAAACAAATAATTTTTTCTCACGGGGTATTTCCCTATATTTACCGTTAACACAATTTTTTAAACATGACTAAACTCAGGATGATTAACTGTATTCCATGGAATATTACACTTTAAGTAAATACGAATTAAATGCTTTCTGTCTTTCGTAAGCAGCTGCAGAGTCAGCAATACGTAATTTATGTGTATCCGACAACACATGTTCTACTGCGAGAGTTTTATACTTGTCACGGAAGTAATACATTGCAAATTTTGCATCGGAGTTAAATACCGTCGAATTCTGGCACAGAAATATCTCTTGTCCACCTTTCAACAGGGTCTCGCAACGGATGTTGGCAGACATATTGATGCAACAGTCGCATGTAACTAATAAAAATTTCTGTAGCGCTACACACAGCGCTTACGATTTAACTAAAATACTTTCGGCCAAAAAGCCCGCTCTTGAACGCCAGTTACATTCACCGCGATAGATGCAACTATTTTTATACATAGTTATCGTTACTTGTAAATATGTTACTAAGGCAAGGGGAGGGAAGCCAACTGCATCGCGTTGACAAATACGAGTTGGAAACGTTCGTATATGTACATTAGGAATTACATGAATTACTGCTATTATTGTGCCCAATTTAGAATTACATTATTAAGTCCATTCTTGTAATGTACACCTGACTGCCGATCGCTAAATAATAACAGATTAAATTTAGTTACAATTACACCCACAATATGTGCATATTAGGCAATTAATGAATGTAAAGTAAAATAAAATTATGCGAAATTCAAATGTATGATAAGGACAATAACCATAAAAGAACACAATTATAGGTTACATTTATAATATTCAATGATAAATCACAACCCCAGTGTAGCAATCTGCTCCGAAAGCAAATGAGCTAGAAGCTTCCATTTGAAAGATGGCATAGTTATAGTTTTAACTGATCCGGCACAGCATTAGATAAGTTAAGAATCTGATACAAAATGAGTGTTTAATAATTTCATAATGACGTTCAGGAGGTGATAATAAATATCTAAAACGCAAGTTTAAATTTTAAATTTAAGTTTCGAACTCGACCTAATTGTACAGATAAGCAGCCTCCACGACAATGTCAAAATCTTGTGAGATAAACATAATATTGAAAGGTTCGTCTGTAATGCATATTTAGCAAACCATTTCGCTTCAATGTAAAGCTCATTCCAATGTAGAAATAGAGGCATTCTGTACGCGCTGAATCCTCTTTCTACCCAACATAACCAAATATCGGCTGTAGATCCCAACAGTCAAACTGCAACAGAACTACCTTGAAGTTTCTGTCAAGACACTGCCTGTAGCTATACAAATTTTTAAGCCGACAAAATTCCAGTTCTAGCATCTTCGGGAGGTGACCTTTAGTTCATGTTGTAAGGTTTGGTTGCTTACCAAAGGAATAAACGATGTTTTGGCATTCCCTTTCACACTTACTTGGACTGGCTACTTTTCAAGATATAATACAAATAAGCACTTTTTTTTTTCTACGAATCTACTAAATATCAGAGAGAGAAATATTATATAACACAATAGGAACTAGTCTACTCTGTTGTTCCCAGAATGTTCAGAAAGCTTCAAAGGGAGACACAATGCTGCATGCTGCATTACCCATCCATTGTGATAATTTAAATATAAACAGCAGAAATCGGCGCGTAATTTAAACAAAAATTTCGCATGATATTAAAAAATAAGTAATATATTATCAAAATAGAAACTGCACGATTTGGAAAATATAAAAATGAATTCTGGTAGCCTTCAGAATTAATTCTTTGTCAAATTAAAAAGCAAAATTTTGCTTTAAAACTGCGATCTCCATAAGTGCACCCTATGTAGATCCTATGAATTACCTATTGTGTTCATAAAATGAGGAAAATATTTAAAAACGTTTCCATAACGAATTTTGACGGCAAACAAATTTCTTTCAAAAGAAGTAGGGTAGATAGGCCGATTCTGGGCCCTCCCCCCACCACATTACCTCCTCCCCCCACCACTCAATCCCCCACTACTCCCCCACCACTAATTTTAGTTCCGAACGCGGCCACCGTGTATTTGCAGATGGCGCTGTGGTCGGCGCGCAAAATCAATATACAGGGTGTCTCAAAATTATAAATACATATACAGCATGGTACTTTGTGACGTATACAGGGTTAGAAAAAGCAAGATGGCGAATCCAAGATGGCCGCCAAAATTTTAAAATGGCGTTTCAAAAATTAGAAAAAGCAAGATGGCGAATCCAAGATGGCCGCCAAAATTTTCAAATGGTGTTTAAAAAATCAGAAAAGCAAGATGGCGAATCCAAGATGGCCGCCAAAATTTTAAAATGGTGTTTCAAAAATTAGAAAAAGCAAGATGGCGAATCCAATATGCTGAATCAATGATATAAATTTTGAACAAGGGTGTATATATAATATTTAGTTGTAGAAAACAAAAATCAGAAGAAATTTCTAGAAAAAAATAATATATTCCATGTTTTTTAAAAATATCATGATGACGCTAATATATTAAACAAACATTGATTGTTACCTTGTGGTTTTGTGATAATCGGTGTGGGGCCAAGACATTAAAATCAAACCTCACTGTATTTTATATACTAGCGTTTCAGAATATAAATTGATATTTTTCAATAAACAAAAATATGTTTATTTTCTAAAATATAAGACCGAACAAAATATTTGTAGATAAATTATGCATAACAGGATGTAAGAGATAATGCTATTTACAGTTGTTTATCTACAAACAAATAACTTCGTAATATCAATACATTACTGTAATCTCTCACTTCCTGTTTTGAACTATATGTGGTTAGATTCATCCGTTGCATGTTTTTTATCATATTTAGGTAAAGGTGCACAAAGTTAATATGGTGACGTAGTAATAAAATATATTTTTGAAATTTATAATAATTAAATACAGGGTGTAAGGAATGAAAGATTAGCTTATTTATAAAATATTTATTTTTTATATATAAACACATAAATATACTAAACTATTTTGAGAAAATTTTCTAACAATCGAACATTATGTAATGCACAAATACAATAGTCTTTAGTATGAAACAAACAAGTTGAATTAGTCTTATCTAACTTAATACTATTTTCATCACACTCTAAGTTAATTATTAAAGAATTAGGTAAGTAATTTTTTAGAAACATTTTTTTCTGATGACCCTTTACGTAAATTTGATCGTTGCAGCAAACAAGTCTATTCAAAATCTTTCTTATTTCGGAGTAGTGTATATACCCATCGTTATAACATAAACCATGATGATTTTCTTTTAACCACAACACCTGACGTAATTCTTCACGTGTGAGCTTATTGTATGGCATATTAGGTTTGAAAATGAAATGCCCCATTTTTACACCATCACTAATTGCCATTTCCTTAAGCATAAACCCATTTTTTAATTGAAATCCCTGTAGATCAATAATTACATATGAATGACGTTGTAATAAATTCGGGTTAGTCTCAATATTCTCAATCCTATGTTGAAATCGATCCTCTATAGATATTCTACACTCGCACAATTCATTCATTGTTGATGTATCATCAAAATTAGCCATCAAGAAATTACTTTCTTCACCGTTCCCGTAAGAGGCTGATATTCCACCAAGTTATCGTGTAAAATGAGGCAGTATACTACGGTATCTGGTTTAAATTGTTCTTGACACTCTATCTCAAGCTTGATATCAACGCTTGAGGAAATTAATGATTCATTTTGCTTGGAGCAGTCGATTAAATAAAGAGCATGGTCGTGAAACTGATTATAATCCAAAAGTGGTTGGTTTTGGCGACCGTAATAGCTAGATTGGAAATTTGAATACGCGTGATATGCAATAGCATATCGTTTAAGTCCCATATTTAAATTCATAGCTGTGTAAGGATAGCTCTCCGAGTTTAAATATAATTTTAGATTAGTAATTGCAGAATGGTCAAAGTCGGAGGAATCTGCTTGGGGATTATCCTTCTTCTTAAATTGAAATCCCACTATAACATAACGAGGTTTCTCCAAGTTTGTGCTGGTTTTGATAGGCCATATATCATTTTTCGTAGTGCGCAATGATGGTAGTTCGTGCAACTCCCACTTTCTGAATGGTATGTATATCGATTTGTTTTCTCGAAGAGCCTGTAGCAGTTTCAGGCGAGTCTTATCGTTTACAGTAATGTGTGGCACATACCATTCAATCTTTTCTATTTGTATGGTTGCCTTCTTAGTACCATCAGCCAAATTGTTTTTATAACAATTATCATCAGTTTTACTGCGATTCAGTATCAATTCCTGACTGACATTCATCATTATTTGCTTGTAATCATCAAATATTCCAAAACAAAATT
Source organism: Amphimallon solstitiale (assembly GCA_963170755.1). Lineage (NCBI taxonomy): Eukaryota > Metazoa > Arthropoda > Insecta > Coleoptera > Scarabaeidae > Amphimallon > Amphimallon solstitiale. The sequence goes on along the minus strand of OY720681.1, from coordinate 33,660,863 downwards.
TGACTGGCAAAACGGCGTTGAACTCATTTACGGAGAAGGTGGGTTGTTCATCCTTGAACGGACACCAACCTGCCATTTCAAGCATCTTAGATTCATTCGGATTGTAGGAAACGTATGCCTTCATTGTAGTAGTGATGCCAGGCTTCATACAACGATCAATCTCCACACCGTTAATTTCATATCGCATCTGGTCGAATAGAAAAGCATACGCATTGTTTGTTAGTTTACATTTACCCGTTCCGGTAGTCTGCTCATTGAATTTTCCCTGAATGAGAATGAAACTTTCACTTGGTAGAGTGTAAATATCCTGATGTTGAATGGGGATGCGAATTTCATCATTTTGGTTAAAGTTATTTGCGCGTGGATAGTAGACGTGGTATTGCTCTTTCACTATAGCATCATCGAATTTTAACCCCTGGAATATCTGCAACTTTTCCATTTTTCTCGATCACCTTCAAACCAATAGATTTTAGAAAAACAATGTTAGCAGGTGTTAATCGACGGCGTGCCCGTGATTGAATGAATGTCTGTTCAACAGATCTGTCCGTTTTATTGTTTTGACTATTAAATGATAGGCCCATTTTTCACTTCACGACAATCTCTTGAGTTCGAGACGTACAACTATCTGCTCACCACGAAAATCTACTGGGTCAGAGTCTTGATCTAATAAGGTGAGGGTAATATTACTAATTCTCTTCGTATTAATCGGCAAATACACAATATTTCTCGGTTGTACGTTAATGCTGTAGCCCGGTGCCACAGAGGGTGCGAATTCAAATAATGTGTGTGCAAGATGTGTGTCATAGTACGTAGACGTTACGATATTGCACTCGATTCTTATAGTGACAACCTTTATAATCTGCACAGCGAGATCCGATTCATGATTTTGTCCGGCAATCAACTTCCGACCACTGAACCCCAACATTCGCCCAATAGAATCATTTGGCGTAAAATCGATTGTATACTGACTCTGTATCTCACATCTTAGTGTATTGTTGTTGGGCTTTATGGACAGCAATTTGTTTTTATCTGTTACGTCACCAATTATTTGTTTCTGCAGGTAAGCCTCCAAGTCTCCTATTTCATAGGAACCAGTGGGTATATCTAACACGTGACTTTCGTAGTAAAATTTGTTGTGTCCCTCATATATGTTTGGGATAGTGTTGTATGTATGCAGACCTATCAGACCAATTGCATATTCATACCTACTATCCAAATCAATTGGCGGATAGTAATCCGCTGTGAGCACATTACTCGTGCTGCTGAGCGTGAACGTACTCGACATGATACTAATGACATTCTAATCTCTACACACGGCTATATAGAAATTTTAAACACAAATGTCCACAATTCTTGGTATCAAAATTTTGAAAACGCGAATGATTGTAAATAATTTGAGAGTTTTTAAAGTATTCTATCAATTCCAAAGGTGGTGGTAAATTGCCGAAAGAATCGAAATAATGAACTGTACGCTTCTTCTTACAATATGCGACCCAATGGGTTCCCGGGCCGGACATTGAATCAAGATTAACGACTGCACACTCACTGTTCCTCGGTTTATTAGGCAAATCGTCTCTCATAAAGACACCGCGAAAGTTAGGTATGTTTTCTCCAAACTTCAAAATATCTATATCTGTGAGAGCTCTTCGTGGCAGTCTGCTTAATAGTTTTTTGATTGTGGTTTTAAATACAATCCCAATCCTTTTCTGTACGGTTTCAAATACAGACCCTGACCATGTTTTCCCAATGCAACAGCCTCCATTGCTTTATTATGTCGTTGTGTTTCAGCCAGTAATTTTTGGGATGCCTTTGCTTTATTCACCGCCTGTGTAATTCCAGCGGCTCCTCCAGCAAGAGTGCCCAAAGCGCTTAACCCGGCAAATAGTGGTATTAGAGGAATAAAGCCCCCAGTTTTTGGTATAGGTATAATCCTTGGTGTTCTGATATTTTTTCTACCTCCATTCTTTCTAACAGCAATTTTAGCAGCGGCGAGTGATATTTTAGCTTGCTCCGCAAAATCCTTAATTTTTGATTTCGTCAGAGCTGATTTTGCTTGTGCTACAACACCCCTTCTGAAAGGAACTCTTCTACTCTTAATACCAGCTCCTTTAATTCGCTTTCTACTGCTCGTTCTCTTCATTTGTGTATTGATACCCATCCCCAGTTTTCTCTTAACTTTCATACTATTAGTCACCAACCAGCTAGCCGCTTTCTCACCAAGACTAGCGTCTTTTGACTTAACACGATTCCAAGCTTTTTCTTCAAGAATTTGATCCGCCTTGTGTCGATCTTTAATATCCTTATTTTTGGAGTATGCAATGTCGTGCTCTTTACATGCAGAGTCGAGCGGGTTTATTCCAGGATCTCCTCTAGCTAAACGTTCTTTTACTTTCGTCCCAGGGCCGCACCACTGGTAGTGGGGCAAGTGCAGCTCTACAGGAAGATTGTTGATAAGAGTGTTTAGGACACCACCTCCTTCTTTGAATGCTAACATTTGAGTGAATGATATTTGATAGGATGAACGTCCTAAATACACTTAGTACTGCATCATGCGTCTAGTTAAGCAGAAGCTTAACCTCCAAGTGAATAATTTGGACAATGAACTGCTGTCTGAAAAGTCATATCGTAGACATAATTCATTACTGCCTAATACAATTCGATGTATAATATGCGGACCGTCTAATTGTGGAAAAACAAACGCCCTGATAAGTCTGATTATTGAAGAAAACGGTCTTAAATTTCATAATATCTATGTGTACTCCAAGTCGCTCTTCCAGCCGAAATATCAATTCCTGGAGAAGGTGGTTAATAATGTTAAAGGCATAAAGTATTTCAAGTACACCGAAAACGATAATATTCTAGATCCTAATGAAGCATTAGAAAACTCTATATTTATTTTCGATGATGTGGTGTGTGACAAGCAAGATAAAATTAGATCGTATTTTAGTATGGGGCGGCACAAGGCCATTGACTCTTTCTACTTATGTCAAACATATACCCGTATACCTAAACATTTAATTCGAGACAATGCTAATTTTATTATTTTATTTAAACAAGACGATCTAAATCTTCGACATATATATAACGATCATGTAGGCACCGACATGACTTTTGACCAGTTCAAGTCAGTTTGTGCCGAGTGTTGGAAAAATAAATATGACTTTCTCACAATTGATAAGGATAGTAATATAAATGAGGGTCGCTATCGAAAAATGTTTGATTGCTTTATATATTTGTAAACGACTATAAATTTGTCAATCTACTATTGTTACTCGATCGTGTTGGATGTATTAAAATGGAAGAAGAAGAACCGACAGAAGATACATATATTGGATGTTGTGATATATGCTGCTTATTTTGTGAATTTATTTCATCGATTATACTTCATATTTTCTCATAGTTATCAAGTGTAAGTAGTATAGACAACAATTATAGCTCTGAAAATTATACAGAGCTCTTCAAAACCAGTATTAACCGCTTAGAGCCCATTGTATTCTGTATATTACCTGTTTCGAAGCACTTGGGACGCAGTTCAAAGCTGTTTGTAGCACTTCAAAAGCCGTTCAAAGCACTTCAAAAAACTGTTCAAAAGCTGTTTGTAGCACTTCAAAAGCCGTTCAAAGCGCTTCAGAAGCTGTTCAAAAGCTGTTTGAAGCACTTCAAAAGCTGTTCAAAGCACTTCAAAAGCTGTTCAACATTATTTAAATATGGCCGCACAGAGCAGAAATAATAGTGATAGAATTACATCTGAAATAATACGAGCTACCAATTCCATTAGAAGGAAACATTTAGCATTAAAATCAGGTCGTTCTGATTATGATAAGTTAATAACAGAACATTTTAAACCTGTTACCGAACCCCTTCGGAAGGTATTGAAAGATGTCGTTATACCAACAGTTAAAAGTGAAACTAAGATGGAACCAAAGGATGAAAGAATAGTTGAGGATGGTGAAATAAAACTTCGACTGGAAAAGCCGACAACATCTAAAAAGAGGGTTAGTATAACCCATGATCGTGCAATTCAAGTACAGCCCACCGGTATCGACAGAGGTGTACAACATGATGATAGTGTATTTGAGCTTGACACAACACCAGTGGAAGTGGATCCAGAGGAATCATTTCAGCAGTATCGTACTCAGTATAGAGAGATGCTTAGAAGGACACCAGAAATCGTCGATGACTATCTGGAACAGTACGAGTTAATGCCAAGGACTTACTTGGATGGCTTATTGGCGGATACCGCTGGTGAATATGATTTAACAACAGGTGTTCACTTCGATCCTATAACAAATAAATTTAAAATTGGCAACTCCGTTTTAACCATCGACGGTAAAGATATTGTAATCGATACTGTGCGATATAGAGGAACTGGTGGCCTCTACGAATTAATATTTAAAGCCCGTCCGGAAGGTTTTACTAAAGAAGATGAGGATCGATATCGTGCAATTTTAAAACAGACTAATGTACATCGCCGCGGATATGATCCGAGAAAACAGGTTCAAGGCACTAAGAGTTACAAGTATGTAAACATCATTAGACCCCTAACATATGAGAGACACGCATCAGCAAGTGGACGTATTGAGGGTGGTGGTCATTTAGGTGAAGAACTCATATTTAGAAATGAACCATACCAGTACGTTTACTGGGATGATATAAACGAACTGGTGGATCGTCTACGTTTACTGATAGCTTCCAAGCATTCAGGGAATAATGGTCATGCTAATGAGATAGCCTCAATAATAGAAGAGCTCCAGGAAGCTGGTGTCATTGAATATAACTAGAGACATTTTCAATTATGGTCTCAGTCTAAATACAAACATCAATATGGATAGCATTGATAAATTTGGTCGTCACTTAACTAAATCAAAAACGAAAAAATCTGTACCCACAGATAACCATCATCCACTTTTCGAAACTAGTACTGACGGTCATTACAATTTTAAAAATAAGCGACTATGTAATGTTCAATCACCAGTAGAAGTTGACGACTGTGCAAATAAAGCTTACGTGGACAAAAAGTTTAAAGATGTTGATGAAATCATTAAAAAATCTAAATCACCGTATTATAACCAAATTACAGAGTTTATCGAACTACAGACTGACGTGGAGGATTTAAAACGTTTGAAAACAAACGTCACCAGCAAAACTGATGAGCTGACGGATAGCGTAGATCGGCTGAATCGTGAATTTGTAGCATATAAAACCAAAGTAGATGAGGCCCTACACTTGGACAACAGGTTCAGATTTGATTTGGACGTTGTTGAAGATAAATTGACACAAAACGAGTCCTCATTTAAAACTTTATTGACCAATTTGGAAACAAAGATTGATAACAAAATTAAGAAGTTAAAGACTAATAATGAGTAAAGTTAAACAAGATGTTGTCAACGAGTTGCATAAACCCGCCCGCAGAATATTTAAACGGCGCCGTGTTATTATTAGAGGTCTCGATGACTTGTGGCAGACAGATCTGATGGAATTTGTACCATATGCTAGAGAGAACAGAGGTTATAAATACATACTCGTGGTAATTGATTGCTTCTCGAAATTTCTATGGACTCAACCTATAAAAAGTAAAACAGGTGCGGATGTGATGAATGCAATGCAAACAATTTTAAAAGGAACTAGACAACCTAAAAATTTACAATCAGATAACGGTCGTGAATATTATAATGCTAAATTTAAAAAGCTGATGAAGCAATACAATATAAATCATTATTCAACATATAGTACCATGAAGGCTTCCATTGCAGAACGTGTAATTCGAACAATTAAGGGAAAATTGTATAAGAAATTCAGTATGTTGGGTAAATATAGATGGGTTGATATATTGTCAGAAGTAACCGACACCTATAATGGGACTAAACATAGAACGATTAAAATGAGACCTCGTGATGTTACCAAGAAGAATGAAAAACGGTTGTTAAAAAGCGTTTATAGTCATGTTAAAATAAGTGGGCTTCGAAAGTTTCATGTGGGAGATATAGTACGTATAAGTAAATATAAAAGCGTATTTGAAAAGGGATACATACCCTCCTGGTCCACAGAGCTATTTAAAATAGTTAAAGCTAATATTACAGATCCAGCAACGTATGTTCTAGAAGACATGAACGGACAACCCATCTTGGGCAGTTTTTACCGAGAAGAATTGCAAAAAGCGAAACATGCAGACGTATACCTGGTTGAAAAGGTGCTGCGCAGAAAAGGCAATAAAGTGTATGTGAAGTGGTTGGGCCTATCAACTTCAAATAACTCTTGGATAGATAAACATGATATATTGTAATTGAAATTGTATATATTTCTTTTTTATGAAACAATAAAACAAATATTAAACTGCTACATATAATTTTTATTTATAAATAGGATAAGTATTTAATTTACAATAGCTACAATTTCTTCGAGCAGGTGTTGGACCATCTATGTGCTCCGACTGCCAGGGCTGATTGTAGTGGAGATAGCACGGTAAGTATTCTTTGAGAGCTTCCCTCTTCTCTGTGGGGATAATGTGCCAGTTTTGTTTCAAAGATTCAGCTGTCACCATGGTTTGTAGAATGGATGTCGGGATCTCGCGAATTGTTGCTTTATTTATTCCGTCTAGTGTACCAAAATTCTTATTAATTTGTTTAATAGCTCGATCAACCTTGTTTTGTTGATTCCCCATTTTAGAGTTTGATTTTTCTAATATTCAATGTTATTTTATAAACTTCAATATCAAATCCTAGTTTCTTTAATTCTGATTTGTATTTCTCGATTCTATTACCTAACAATTTAATTTTCAATTTGAGTGTTCTCCGCTTACATATTTCACACATCGTTGATTGATGGCAAATCAACGTCTATTTCACTTAAGAATTCTTCATGCTTTTTTATTCGAACTGCCATCATTTAAAAATACCTCGCGAGAGTGTATCACAATTGTAACTAAGTAATAATACTATTTGTATATAAATATATGCTAGTAGTGTGCAAGAATACATGCGCACATATGGCCACAATCGTTCAATAGAAATTATTAAATATAAACTTTAAAAATATATTTTATTACTACGTCACCATACTGTATTAAGTTTGTGTATTACCTAAATACAATAAAAAACATGCAACGGATATATCTAATCACATTTATTTTGTAACAGGAAGTGAGAGATAATGATGTTTACTAAGTTATTTGTTTGTAGATAAACAACTGTAAATAGCATTATCTCTTACATCCTGTTATGCATAATTTATCTACAAATATTTTGTTCGGTCTTATATTTTAGAAAATAAACATATTTTTGTTTATTGAAAAAAATATCAATTTATCTTCTGAAACGCTAGTATATAAAATACAGCGGTCAGTATTGTAAATGTCATTCAACATTGTGTTCTACTAGAGCGTACATCATTACATTATTCTACAAGTAAGTACATATTGCTTTTTAATATTTTTTTCGAAACGGTATTATAGATACTTCTAAGATGTTTTGAATGTGTCTAGTATTTATAAATATCTTTTTTAAACTAGACCGGAAGTAGTAGTTTACACATACAATTGTTTTACTAATGCTTGAATAAAATAGAATATTTCTTATTCTAAACTTCAGTAAACACTGCAACCTCGTTGAGAGTACATCGTTATTGTTTCTAGTTAGAGCTCTTATTATTAGAACAGTAAGTAATAATTATTTTTTAAAAATTTCTTCTTCTTCAATGTATTTTGTAAATATTAATCACCTAGTTTTAAATTTGTTTTTTTAATATTTCATTATAAACAGTATACAGTGGTGTTTAATATAAACCGCTATAGCAAATTTTATATTTACGAGTGTACTCTTGATATCTCACTAGATTTTTAGTAAAATCGGTACATATTAACATATGTTTTTAAATTATTTTGGGGCGTCTTTAAATATTATAAACAGTATTTTTTGATATACAGTGATGCTTCATATCAATCTGACACATTTTTTCAAGATAATTTGAATTATTATATAATAATTTTTTCTTTAAAATTCCTAATTATTATTTCAATTTTGATTTTTTTGCAGAAATGAACTGCCTAATATGCGGAAAAACCTTCACCCGCCGTGATAACTTGAAGCGGCATGTAAATGCCCTCCACCGCAATTTTATTTGCGGTATTTGTGGGGAGGGCGTGGACACATGTGAGCATGTTGGTGGACCATCTAAGAAGAGGGTTAAAGTAGATGTTGTGCCATCCACAAGCTCTATTAGACTTGCGGATGCTGCTCCATCTACTAGTCGAGATGTGTCTCAGGTAAGCTGTTGTGGGCTGAGTTTCCCTAATAATTCTCTATATAGGGGACATCTCCGCTCACAGCAGCACTTGATTAATAACACACTTATGCTGCAGGATGGAGTGTTCAAAATTAATTCATCATTCAAAAACCGGGTCGCGAGTTACAAAATTTTAGGCAATAAAAATTTAGATGTTGTTAATTTTCTGGCCAATTTAAAAATTAAAGTGTGCCGCCTGATTAAAGACGTTCTGGCTAGGGCTGTATCGGGTGTTAAGGTGCAGTTAGAGCTATTTGCTCATTATGTTAAAGCGATAGCAGATGAGGAAATAGTCGACTTAAAATCATTTAATACCCGATACACCATTGTCACCGAGTCTTCGGACTTAGAGGACGTCTTTGACCAGGCGGCTGCTATTATAAAGTCGAAGTCGGAAGAGTTTTCGGAGAGAGGGAGTAATTGGGCATTTAAGATGGTCTCACATTTAGAGGTTAACATCAACACATACCAACCTCTTGGGGGATCATCTTACTTGGAACTACCCCCCTCGATCCGAAACAAAAAAGCGTGCGTCAACATTCAGAACTCCGATGACGCATGCCTGTGTTGGTCGCTAGTAGCAGCACTCCACCCGGCAAACATGCATGTACACAGAGTGGGTAGTTATCCTCATTACTCCAGCGTCCTAAATTTAGATGGTATTAAATTCCCTGTAAAAATTAAAGACATTTCTAAAATTGAGGAAATGAATAATTTAAGTATTAACGTTTACGGTTTGGCTATAAATGATGACACAAAAAATCATGAGGTGGTGGGGCCGATTTATTTTACGCGGAACAGGAAAGCTGTTCACATTAATTTATTACTTTTGGAAGACGGGGTCAAATCGCATTATGTTTTAATAAAAAATCTTTCCAGACTAGTTTCGTCTCAATTGAATAAACACGGTCATGAGACTTACATCTGCGATGGGTGTTTGGTTTATTTCAGAACACCCGAAAAACTAACCACCCATCAACAGAATGATTGCAATCATGTTTACACCGTACTACCCTCAACTGATGCGCGTAAAACTAAATTTGGTAATATGATACCACAAAATATATTAAGATTCGATGGTTATGATAAGAAAATGTCCGTTCCTTTTGCTGTTTATGCCGACTTTGAAAGTATTCTCCAACCAATTCACACATGTAGCGGTGATCCAGCTAATTCGTATACAAATAAAACATTCAAACATATTCCTTATAGTTTTGCATATCAAATTGTGTGTTCGTTTGATGTGAATTTAAATAAATTTGTCACGTATGCCGGTTTAGATTGTTCAACGGTGTTTGTTGAAAAATTGATAGAAGACGTCAAGCTAATCTATGAAAACTATTTAAAGACTATCGCGCCGATGAATCCTTTAAATAAAAGCGAACAAAAATTATATAATGAGGCCGTGATTTGCCACATATGTGAACTATCTCTCAACGGAGATAGAGTGAGAGACCACTGCCACATTACGGGAGCGTTTCGAGGGGCCGCTCATTCTAATTGTAATCTCAACTTCAAAATTCCGAAATTTGTCCCTATCTTTTTTCATAATTTGAGCGGGTATGATAGCCATCTATTTTTGAGAGATTTGGCACAACAAAATTTAAATATTGATGTGATTCCGATTAATAAAGAACGGTATATTAGTTTCAGCGCGAAAGTTTTGGTCGGTGATTATACTGATAAATCGGGCGAGAAAAGAAATGTTTGTATAAATCTACGGTTTTTAGATAGTTTTCGGTTCATGGCGTCTTCTATTGATAAACTAGCGAAAAATTTAGACCCACAAGACTTCAAAAATGTTAGACGGGCGTTTCCCGTAGATTCCGAATTCAATTTAATTAGAAAAAAGGGTGTATTCCCTTACCAATATATAGACACCTTTGAGCGATTGTTTGAACCGGCCTTACCGGCAAAGCGCGATTTTTTCAATTCTTTATGTAATGAGGATATTTCGGTTGCTGAATATCAACACGCACAAACTGTTTGGAATACATTTGGATGTAAGAATTTATTAGAATATTCAAATTTATATTTAAAAACAGATGTTTTACTTTTGGCTGATATTTTTGAAAACTTTAGAAAAATTTGTCGTGATACATATAGTTTGGATCCAGCACAATATTACACCAGCCCTGGCCTGTCTTGGGATGCTATGTTGAAGCATACCAAAATTGAACTGGAGCTACTCACTGACATTGACATGCATCATTTTGTTAAGCGGAGTATCAGGGGTGGGTTGTGTCAGGTATCTTTGCGGCACGCTACAGCAAATAATAAATATATGTCTAGCTATGATGCGAGTGCTCCAAGTTCCTATCTAGCTTATTGGGACGCGAACAATTTGTATGGGTGGGCAATGTCGCAGTATCTACCATTCGGCGGGTTTAGTTGGGTTAGTCAAGATGAAATTGACAATTTAAATATCTCAGGGGTCGCTGATGATTCACAGATTGGTTATTTTTTGGAAGTAGATGTCGAGTATCCTGTAACATTGCATGATGAGCATAACGACTTACCTTTTCTGCCCGAAAACATGGTACCTCCCACATCTAAATTTCAAAATAAAAAGCTGATCGCTAACTTACAAAATAAAGAGAAATATGTCATACACTATAGAACATTAAAGCAAGCGTTACATTTCGGCCTTAAAATCACCAAAATTCATCGTGTTTTGAAATTCAACCAGTCAAACTGGCTTCAAAATTATATCGACCTAAACACCAGCCTACGTCAGCAAGCTAAGAATGATTTCGAGAAAGACTTCTACAAGCTTATGAACAACTCTGTATATGGTAAAACCATGGAGAATGTTGATAAGCGAGTAGATGTCAAATTGGTCACGCATTGGGAGGACCATGGTAAAAGTCGCGGGGCTGGTAGTTTAATCGCGAAACCAAATTTTAAGAGTGTTAGTATCTTTTCTGAAAACTTTGTAGCTATCCAGATGGAGAAGTTAAAAATTGTATATAATAAACCTATTTATATTGGCTTCTCCGTCTTGGAGCTGTCAAAATATTTAATGTATGACTTTTATTATAATTTTTTAAAGCGCGAGTATGCAGAAAACGTTTGTCTGTGTTATATGGATACGGACAGTTTCATTTTAAAAGTGAAGAGTAATGATATATACGGTGACATTAAGAAAAATATTTCAAAATTCGATACATCGAACTTTTCGGCCAATAATGTCTTCAACATAGCACCTCAAAACAAGGCTGTTTTAGGTTTATTTAAAGATGAAAATGCGGGTAATATAATGAGTGAGTTTGTTGGATTGCGCGCGAAAATGTATACCCTATCGGTTGAGGGTAGAGAAATTAAAAAAGCGAAAGGTGTAAAACAGACTGTAGTCCGGGATGAAATTAGTTTGGCAGATTATCGCGGTTGTTTATTCGAACAAAATTTAATATTAAAAAAACAGAACCTATTTAGGACTAAATTACATAATATCTATTCGGTCGAACAAAATAAACTAGCCTTATCACCTCACGATGATAAACGCTGGATTAATGGGGATGGTATCCACACTCTGGCCTGGGGACACTATAAGATCGATTTACCACCTCCTTAGCTGGTCCCCTGCGCATGCCTCGGATGGAGTTGATTTGTCGCTTCAAATTGAGTAAGTATCCCCACTAATATTTCACTAAATCAGTATTAGTTTGGTTGCATTTGAGTTCACACATATTTTTATGTTCTAATATTAAAATGGAAGCTAGTAAGAACACAAATTATATAAACTTATATCTATATAATTTTTTTAATTCTTTCCAGAAACTTACAATGAATTTATTGATAATTCACTTAAAATGATTGATGACAACATCGTTAAAGAAAAACAACTAATTGGACAGTCATCATACTTCCTCAACAAAAGTGGTTCCAAGTGGCTCATCATCGGCCTTAGCCCAGCAGCTGGATTCATACCTATCATTCAAATTCGTTCCCCAACAAACTGCATATTCTTCACATTGGAGGAATGGGCGGAATTTTGCAAGACTGAGAGTTGTAGCCCCAATCATCAAATTGAAATGTCGACATACAAAACGATTAGTGTTATACGAATAAGTAGTCGAAATCAGCAGATGGTGTTATCGAAGGATACATATAATAATTTATTTAATTTACAACCACTAATTAAATGTAAATTATCATTTTTCGCTGATTGTGAGTTCCCTAGTTTTTATAATACATTGTTGAAATCTTGTATAAATTTAAGTGGTGATCTATATAGCAATATTGTTAAATTAATAGAGGATCATTCAAATTCATTAAACGCTTTTCTAATGTTAGAAGTGCTACATACTTCTTTTACTACTCTTCATTATGATTTTGAAGTAATGAAACTAGGTGATATTGCTAATTGGTATACCAATACTGTTGATTGATTAGTCCATAAATGTGATACTAGATAATAAGTTTAATTGTATATAAAAAATAAATTTTGTCTACAGAATCTAATCTTTTATTTCCTTACACCTTGTTTATTTTGAAACGTCCTGTATATTCATATTTTTGGCGCCATCTTACTTTTCTAATTTTGAAACACCCTGTATATTCATATTTGACTGCTACGTCACCGAGTACCATGCTGTATATGTATTTAATTTTGGCGGCCATCTTGGATTCGCCATCTTGCTTTCTGATTTTTTAAACACCATTTGAAAATTTTGGCGGCCATCTTGGATTCGCCATCTTGCTTTTTCTAATTTTTGAAACGCCATTTTAAAATTTTGGCGGCCATCTTGGATTCGCCATCTTGCTTTTTCTAACCCTGTATACGTCACAAAGTACCATGCTGTATATGTATTTATAATTTTGAGACACCCTGTATATTGATTTTGCGCGCCGACCACAGCGCCATCTGCAAATACACGGTGGCCGCGTTCGGAACTAAAATTAGTGGTGGGGGAGTGGTGGGGGATTGAGTGGTGGGGGGAGGAGGTAATGTGGTGGGGGGAGGGCCCAGAATCGGCCTATCTACCCTACTAAAAGAATTTACCTGAATCGAACTACCTTACAATCAAAAAAAAATATTACCCATTGTGCCTGGCAAAATACATACTTCCATCGTCAATAATTATGTCCATATAATAAAATATTACTTCTGTCATTTACAAACCATAAAATTATTAATAATTACCCACATCATACACAATAGAACGAGGCCTCTAGTACTGGTGATAGGTACAATAGATGCTCCTGAGGTTCCACCAAAGCGAAAAGGATTTATTTTTTTCTATTAGTACACATTTAAGAGAGACTTCAATGTAATTGTAATATCTTAAGAAGTTACGTCACATTTTATCGAATGGGAGAAATATTGAATCGAAAGAACGGACGACCGTGAATAGAAAATAGATTTAATTTATAAGAAATATTGCTATTACTGTTGGTACAAAGAGGTCTTTTATGATCGAATAAAGAAATATTAAAAGAGAAGTAATTAATAAATTAGTTGTCCGCCAGATGGTCTGACCGCTACATGCCATTCGAATTATTGTTCATTGCATCTAAACGAATCGTTTGTTGAATGCTTGTATTATATATTGATGAAGCGGAGGGAATTGTTGGTTCGTTTTGTCGAAATTTCCAGATAGGAAATTGGTATTTATTAATGCATTCATCTCAATCTAGCATGACAATTATCATATCGAAGCAAACGAGTTTCCTAAAGCAATAGAGAAATGATCATTTTAATTGGTTCTTTTCGCGTCAGCAAGTTTGTCTTTTGTCATTGATTTTACTTTTTTTCTCCTTTATAATAATGCCTTGAATTTCTAATTTCAATTAAATTATTTTTAACAGTGTTTGTGAACGAAATATTGAAATTGAGTTAGATAAGGGAAGGTGGGGTAAGATAAAACCACGCAGTATTTATCTTCAAAGGGACAGTATTACAGAGATAACATTTTGATTAAAATTTCCTATGTAAGGCATAAATAAAAACACTTTTATAAAAAGAAAGAAGCATATATTTGAAAATGAAAAATAAGTGAAAAAAAAAATCTTATTTCACTTATATCTACATTATCTCGTGACGTGCATTCCAATAAACAGTTAGATTGTGCTTTGTCTTATTTATTACTTCATTTCAAACCATCGCATCGCGAGAAAAACTTCTGATTTGATTTCATAGTTTATCAAGTTAATCACTTTCACTTGTAAAATCACTTCCTGGTTTTAGCTTTTTCTTTACAAGATATAACTGCATTTCGTGTAGTAGTTATAAATTTGGTGCCGCTCTGGGTTGATAACTTAAAGAATTCACACATCATTTAGAACTATGCTTCAAGCCCATACTCAAATGTCAGATATTCGTTGAAGCAATTACAATATTCCATTTGTTTTTGCATATTCCAAAGCATTAACCTGTGAACTTTGTCTATATTAAAAATATTTATTAATGACTAAATAATCCTGAAAGTTTGTTTTTTCTTCCATAACATATTGGCTAGAAATGAGCTGCGCCAGGACGACCTACATCTCCAGACGCTGTCTCTTTTTCAAGAACGATTTGTGATTCCGTAAGGTCCAAATTATATCGTGATTAATTTTATTATAGGGATATTCTTCCAAATAAAACAAGAAAAAGAGAATATTGGGTAAATTCCGCTGTAGTGCAACCGTAGACACGTGTTTCTGACTAATTGGTCGTCATCAGTACGGTGTAGCCAAGGATTAAGGTGGGATATCCTTGGAGATAGAAGCATACACGGAAGACCATCAGGTGACAGACTACCATTTGCAGCTTCAGTTAGAAGATCTTCGGTTTTGAAGACAACAACTAACATCGCCACGAGGAAGACATTGTCAACCCGCGTGCCATCCGAACCCAATGTTTTCCTCGTGGCGATGTTAGTTGTTGTCTTCAAAACCGAAGATCTTCTAACTGAAGCTGCAAATGGTAGTCTGTCACCTGATGGTCTTCCGTGTATGCTTCTATCTCCAAGGATATCCCACCTTAATCCTTGGCTACACCGTACTGATGACGACCAATTAGTCAAAAACACGTGTCTACGGTTGCACTACAGCGGAATTTAGCCAATATTCTCTTTTTCTGGTTTTATTTTATGTATCCGCGATAACTCCTTTATTGATATTCTTCAACACATACTTCTACGGCGTATTTGCATTTTCATTGTTAATTTGGTTGGCCGTAGCAAAAATGGGCTCTTCACTTGAATTTGACAAATGCATAAATACTAATAACCACACTTATCGCGACGACAATTAGAATGAAAATATTAATTATTAAAAATAAATATTGTCTCGAACGTTAACGACAAATTTGATTAGTGATTTCCCTTCACACTAAAAAGTGGAAGTAGATATTGATGTTATAAGATCAGGTCACACTATTTCAATCGCTTGTTAGCAAAACTGATATCGACAAGTGCTGTTAAATCTATGTAATAATGCAGAAAATCTGACAATAAGTGTTAAAACTGGTGTAAAAGACCGCCATCAACTTATCTCTAATAGATTTTAAAACTAAATATTTATCAGCTAAATTCATTCCAATAACATCATTTACTTACTTCTGGTGTTTTTTTTTTAAACGAAACCCTCTCAATAGGAGCACCCTAAACAAGTTCGAATGGCTGTGTTCTCAGCTGCTATTTTCGTGTTTCTTTGCAAACCTTTTAATTCTGTCTTTAACAGTTAGAGTGTCAAGTTTCTGGAAATATCACTATTTCCAAAATACCATGGGTGCATTCACCATTGCACAAAGAGTTCTTTTGTGAAATGATTTTATTTTATTGATATTACTCTTCTTTGCACACGACCAGAGTTGTGTCAGCCAAGTAGATTTAAGAATATGATTATAGATAAATGTTTTATTACACAGGCCAACAGTTGTTTTGCTGCCGTGGTATTTGGAGCTGAAGTTTGATGCCTTGCATTCAAATATGGCATTAGTTTTTGCCTATGAGCTAAAATTTCTGGGATATAATATTTTAGAGAATTATACGTTACACTTTTTAAGTTAAATCCATGGGTCAAATAAAACAACTAAACACGGAATTTTTATTATTATATTATACAAATATTATTATGTACAAAGTTAGAAAAAAAGTCATCGATAAAACTACTTCCGAAGCTTTCTTCCGTAACATTCATGTATGTATTTTGGAACAGTCCCTTTTTAAACTCCAGCAGTAGTCTGCTATCATGTGCGTATCCCATATTCCTTGGTTGCAGTCCTCCATAGTTTTAATATCCTAGTAAAATCTTTCACATTGTTTCTCAATGGTTCATCTAAATTTTCAGAAAACAGTCTAAGTAGCTGTGTAAATAGTGTACCTTAATGCTCATTTGAAACTCTTATACGTTCCGTTTACCAATTCAACACAGTCATCAACTTTGTGTTTGCCCAGAAAATTTTCGACACCTGCAACAGTCCAGGCTTTTCACTCAGCCTCATTTATCGAATTTACGAAGACCCTCAAATATTCCTGATGTCTGTACTCAACTGAGGCATTTTTTCCTTATATATTAAGTGGAGGAAAGATCCAAATAAGGGGTCGTTAACAACTTTAATTCTTTTCCCCAACGTCCATATTGTCTTTCATTGGCTACTCTTTTCTGACCTAGTGTTGCGTGTTATCTCTGTTATTCCAGAGGCGCAAGAAGCAAGGATATTTGGTGTGGACAATTTGCTGCCCAAGGAGAAAATTTACCAAGCTTAAACCCACAAAAATCACCCATTGATGTTTATATCTTCTCCAGACCAAAGCTTTGTTGTTATATTCTTTTTTCATTTTCGTTGATTTGTTTCCATTGTGTAGAAGGACACATTTCAAAATTCGCTTTGAGCTGTCAATAAAGGGGCGCCAATCATTCGAAAAATACTCAGGAGGAACCGTTTCTCTAGGAGTCCTTTAATTTCGTGTCAAACACGAGATTGCCGTCTCGAGAGAAGAAGGATTCTTATACGGTGAAAGATAATTTTGGTTCCTTATTCCATTAATTTTTTATCATTCAACCTGGAAGCCACTAATTCATGTGCTTCATTCGACAGCTTGAGATCTCTGGTGAAAATATTTAATGCATACTGGTTGAAACCGTGAGGAATTTATGACATTCCCTCATAATCACTTTCACTTTCGGTTGTATTAGAATGATAGTCAGAGAGACAATACTCCTAAAACCAAAGTATCCAAGATACGCTCTCTTTACAAAGTCACAAACAGTTTTCCGTATATTCTACTAATATGTAGCAAAACACATCAGGATGATTTACACATCTTTTTCTATTTGAACTCATTTTATTTCTATTCAGCAACTCTAGTTGAAGCGCTAAAAGTCACTTTATTTATCGGACAGACAATGCTTACTCCATCTAGTGGATTTATTGGAACTAACTGGACGGCAGTCTGACAATAGGGTAAATATACAGGAAACAATCTTTCTATGTGATTTAGAACGACATAAAATGGAGTTAGCAAATACAGAAAAACTAATTTCATATTTATATTCAGTGTTCCAAATATAACTAAAATCAGTTCTAAAATCTTAGGTACCAAAAAAAATATGAATTTCTTCCAATAAGCCATCTATATTGGCGGAATTTTATGTGGATTTATTTTTTCTTCTTTAGGTACTTCCTCCACCTTGGTTACCAATGACATACCAAGATATTTAGCTTTATTTTTAATGGAGACTTTAGTTCCAATTATTTCTAGAGTTTTCAAGTCATTAATTTTTTTTATTTGTAATGTTAATATTTTCATTTAGTTTGACTTGGATGGTTACTTGCAGTTTGTAGTATTTGGGTGGATAATGCCTGACTTTGTCTCGTTGATAGTAACGCTGTGTCGTCGGTAAAGCTGGCAATCTTTACATTTTCGAAGTAACGCTGTGTCGTCGGTAAAGCTGGCAATCTTTACATTTTCGAATTTGGCCGTCACTGATAAATAACACTTAGAAAATAGGTCCATGCTTCAGTGTAGTACTTCTGCGTGAACATCTTTTAAGTCTGAATATGCTTCTGCTTGTGTAATACTAAACAGTTTATTCTATACGTATGAGGTAAGGATTTCAAGATTTTACTTAAAATGTAAATTAATTCTACATGTCACACTCTGCGAAGCGTCCAGGAAAAGTGCAGAAGAGATGTATTTTTATGTTTTTGAAGTGTAAACTTCTTTAGGCGCGTTGCGCTGATTGTAGGCACTGAACAAGACTGACTGCAACGCTCGGTTATGTGTAACGCTCGTTCGGGTAAAGTCGGCTAAGGGAACCAAATAAATAAATATATCATATAGAGGTATTTAATTTCAATTGAATTGAAATTTAAATGAATAAATAAATTCATGTTCCAGAATAGATTCGATCCCGAGCCGCACGGGTATGAAGACGACACGTTACCATCAGACCAAGCGCGGGACCGTAAGCGAGTATTTATATTATCTATTTATACATGCACATACGTCCGAACCGACCAAACGAAATGGCCGCTCGCGTAAATGTAATAAATGTGCGAATATGTTTTATTTAATACGTTACTGAATATTATACGAGTGTATTTCGTATTATTGGAAAGTGAAATTCTAGATACGGAGGTGTCTTAGGTCGCCGATTACCAATCCATAGA
Source organism: Amphimallon solstitiale (assembly GCA_963170755.1). Lineage (NCBI taxonomy): Eukaryota > Metazoa > Arthropoda > Insecta > Coleoptera > Scarabaeidae > Amphimallon > Amphimallon solstitiale. The sequence continues at coordinate 33,641,980 of OY720681.1, read as the reverse complement.
CAAAATGTCAAAAAAGAAAACGAAATGGCGGAAGAGTTTTTTGAAAATTGACGTATGAACGTGAAATTTTAGATAAGGGGGTGTCTTAGGTCGCCGATCACAAATCCAAAGTCAAAATGTCAAAAAAAAACAAAATGGCGGATGAGTTTTTTGAAAATTGACGTATATGTGCGAAATTTTAGATACGGGGGTTTTGGGGGTCGCCGATCACGATTCCAAAGTCAAAATGTCTTAGGTCGCCGATTACCAATCCATAGACAAAATGTCAAAAAAAAAAAACGAAATGGCGGAAGAGTTTTTTGAAAATTGACGTATGAACGTGAAATTTTAGATAAGGGGGTGTCTTAGGTCGCCGATCACAAATCCAAAGTCAAAATGTCAAAAAAAAACAAAATGGCGGATGAGTTTTTTGAAAATTGACGTATATGTGTGAAATTTTAGATACGGGGGTTTTGGGGGTCGCCGATCACGATTCCAAAGTCAAAATGTCAAAAAAACAAAATGGCGGAATTTTTTTTTGAAAATTGACGTATGAATGTGAAATTTTAGATACGGGGGTGTCTTAGGTCGCCGATCACGATTCCAAAGTCAAAATGTCAAAAAAAATAAAATGGCTGAAGAATTTTTTGAAAATTGACGTATGAATGTGAAATTTTAGATACGGGGATGGTTGAGGTTTGCGTTTTATTTAATACGTTACTGAATATTATACGCGTGTGTACATGTGTAAATGTAATAAATGTGCGAATACGTTTTATTTAATACGTTACTGAATATTATACGCGTGTATTTCGTATTATTAACCTCTCCTTGATGAAGTTTTCACTTCTGCCGTGTGGTTTTAAGCAGACTCATTCTTCTTGTTTTTTCTAAGGCTTCTTCTATTACATCTGTAATTCGATGTATCTGGTCTATTGGAGAATACCTTTGTCTAAATCCAAAGTATAGTATAATTAATGATCTAGTAGTAGAATATAGGCTTTGATTGACCAACAAAATAGTGAAACCATCAACATTTACTTACTAGACAAGAAAAACAACAATTTAATCAGTTTAACAGATATCATACGTATAAAGAAATATTATAAATACTCATATTTGATTAATTTATGTAATGTTTAAGTTACAGATCACAAGCAAAGTAGTTTCCACTTTCCTGAATATTATTTATGTTGCTAATTCTGTTTTCATCAAACAACATATATCTTGCTGGATATTTTATGTCTTAAGTTGAACTCTCTTTTTCCACAAATGTCTCGACGAGTGTGTCGTCTTACCCTTGTCTTTTCCTCATGAAGGATTACACCAATTACCAAAAACGAAAATGTGGCGCCACACTTTTAAGCGTTGGACCGCATCCAAGCAACTTTGCCTGTATGAATGTGTCATTTACACAAAACTCTGGGACCGTTCATGTAAACAAATAGCCACCCTAATATTAGAAGATATTTACACGGTAGGACGCAAACTTATATCACAACGTGCGCCAGCGTCGGACGTGTTTTCATTTTAATTGTGCGATTTTACGTCGCCCCGAACACGCATAAATTAAGTGATTTAAGTGTCCGCGGTGTATTCAGTGACAGTTGAACGTTTATTTGATTTTTTTTGTTTTTAGTTTCACTTGGTTTTCCTTGCTTTCGCTGAAATCTCGAATGATTTACGAGCAACTCGAAGGCATAAATGTACAGAAGGTGTTTCGAGATAACCAATAAATTTTGCCAGAACAAAATAGTTTATGTCTAAATTTTAAGTGCTTTTCGTGATAATTTATTGCGCCTTCTTGTTAATCTGCTGGAATTTTTCGTTTGATGCTCTCGATGGTAGCGATTAAGATGATTGCATAGTTAATGTTTGTTTGAAAAAATAGCAATGTCAAAGAAAATGATACTGTACTGTTCCACATTTGAAGACCAAAATAAAGTGTGTTAATTGTTAATTATGAGGTACCCACTTTTTGCTTAAAATAATTTAATTCTAGCAATTAACAAATTTTAACGATTTTTATTATTAATTATACATATTATGTGAGGAAAAAATTAAGTGTGTTAATCACACCACTTTCTTAATTTAGGTGACAGCAAATGTATTTAACGAATATTTTAATAAGATTCGAGATGAAATATGCTAATACTTTCGATTCCTTCTCAACTTCTATAACAAAAATAGAAACTCAAAAACTATTTATGATGCTGAAAGCTAAACAAACTGCAGATATATGATATGAATACTCACATACTGTCAACAATTGCAAGGTTTTACCAGCTAGCAGCAGTATTAAAAAAATGTTTGCAGCTAGGAAAGCTTCCTACCCTATTAAAAATGAGGTGTGTTCACCTCACGATTGTCTTATACGTATGTGCGTTCCGATATTTTTTTATATATAAACGTTGTTCTAAATTAATTTTCAAATAAAATGTTACTTCCACTTCGAATTTTGGTATTCTTAGTCAAACATTATTTTAGATCCAGCTCTAAATAATTTTATACCTACTATTAATAAATTTGTACAGAAAGCCTATTTTGCAAAATATTTGCAAAAAAACTACTATTAGATAAGAGTGAAAGTGCTATTTCCGGTTGGAATTGCGACATTTCTTTCATAAAAAAATCGCAATCAAGCTTCAAATACCTTCACACTCTGCAAAAATCTACTGATTGAAAATTTTCATCACAATTTTACTCACAATACAAGAAAGTAAAAAGACCCAGAATTCTGTCAGTTTTTAAAATAGAAGGAGATTAATAAATAACAATTGACCAATTTTAATTTTACTAGCCATTGTGCTGACATTGTATTTCGTCTTTGATAAATCATGAATTTTTCAACAGAACTGCACATTATCTTGGCTTGCTTTCCCTATTGTTTATTGTTAGTTTAGTTTAATTTCATACGTTTCTTTGATATATTGGCTACAAACAATTTAATTTTATATATACAGGGAGAGTCAACGATCTGACAAATGTAATTAAAAATTCGCGTACTTTAGTTGACAGGGTTATCATTTCTTCACAATTTAAAAATGTATACGTTTACATATTGTGATCCATAAAGAAGATTTTTTTTCATTTATAATTAAAGTTAAAAAGTGACATTGAAACTGTCTTTTACTTTCTTATACTTATACGTAGTATAAGGAAGTATTGTGATGATGAACGTTTTCGACCTCGAGCTTTTTGCAGATGTCCACGTTTTGAAGTCCCCTGATAGCAAAAAAAGTGGTTTTAAAAAATGTCTCTCTCTCTCTCTCGCTGGCAGTCTCTCTCTCTCTCTCCTTCTCTCTCTCTCCTTCTCTCTCTCTCCCTCCTTCTCTCTCTCCCTCTCTCTCTCTCTCTCTCTCCCTCTCTCCCTGTGATAACGATAGCGGTCAAACCGCAATAGCTATAAATTCCAAATTTTGTATTTACGAGTATAATCTCCGTCTTGAAATCTGATTAGATTTTCAGTAAAATCGGTAGACCGGAAGTAGTAGTTTACATCAGTGAAAAAATCGAATTTTGGCAATATTTCGTCAACTACTAAGTTCAAAAAATTTATAAAGAATTCATACGTATTCAGAATTAAATTTGAAATTTTATTATGAAAGTTTTTCGAAATTCCTACTGGAAGTAGGTCTTTTACTCTTATCGAAAATCAGTTTTTTGCTAATATTTTGCAAGTCATGCCTTTTAGACAGGTACGCTACGAGTATAAAAGTATTTAGAGCGAGGAAGTAACAGTTTTAGTCTTAGCGAGTAGCATTTTCAAATATCTCGCAAGTATGCATTTTACAGAGATTTATTAAGAGAATAGAAGTACTTATAATAGGATTTTGAATAATTTTTATATAAAAATTCTTAAAATTTGGCTTATTTTTCTATGAAATAAAATTATTTCAAGCAATTTTGTGTAATTTGAAACGCTCATATGTATAAGCAAGTCGTGTGGTAGCCAAACCTCATTTTTTAATTCCCAATAATTCAAGAGTACCATGGTAGAGCATAAAATGATGTTGAATTACATACACAGATATTTGATGTTTTAGAAGATATTCAAACTTAATTTAAAATCGTGTCAATGACGCAGTAGAAATAATAGTATTAGTTTATTATCATTTTTCTGTGTTGATTGAGTTGTTTTTATCAGTTTTTACTTTTTGTTAATGCATCATATTTATAGACTATCCCAATAATAATGATCAAGGATCAATTAATTGACATGGTCTAAATATTGGGTGAAACGCAGAAAAATTCCTTCCTTGCTTCACGCGTTTAATGATGCCGAATAGTCTCGAATAGACGTCACTCACAACTTTTGAAAAACTTAAACGTATGATGCTAATGGAAAAGTACAGTATGATTCGGAGAATCTTTTTCATGTCATACAATGTGGGCAGATTACTAATCTGCCGACATTATAGACAACTACATAAGTGTTACTGGAACATTGAAGAAGAGTGGGCCCAGGTTTGATCCTTGGGAGACACCTGAAGAAGCTGTGAAAGTGTTAGAATGAAATCTATTGTAATAAACATAATCAGAACGATTGTCCAGGTAAGATTAAGATCAGATTAATGACAAGTGACGTAAGACCCAGGGAGATCAGCTTTGAAAGGAGTATTGTGTGATCAATAGTATCGAACGCCTTGGCGAAGTCTGTGTACAACACATCAACCTGCTTTCGAGAGTTGATTCCAGAACTGATAAATTGTGTTATTTCGACCAAGTTGGAGACTGTTGATCTGCCCGCTGTAAACCCATGCTGCTGCGGAGAAATGTGTGACCTTATATATGCATAGAGCTTAGTATAGAGTAAATGTTCGAATACCTTGGAACTACCCGACATTATACTAATTGGTCTGTAGTTCGAGATATCATCTTTACTACCCTTATTAAAAACAGGATAAATTTTACTTATTTTCCAGATTTCGGGAAAAGTTTATGTTCGGAGAGAAAGATTAAAGATCATATACAACGGAGCGCATAAAACAGATGCGCAATCTCTAAGCAAAAGATTGGGCAACTCATCATGACCTGAGGTAAAGTCCGTTTTAAGGTGTTTCAAAGCAATCAGAATTTCACCTGTCGAAAAGGGCTCCATAGTAAAGCTGCTAGAGCAAACATGGGCATTTGATGAGACAGACAAAAATATAACGTTGTTGATAAACTTTAGAAATATTTTAGCGAAAGCTTCTACAATTTCATCAGTAACACTTTAAATCTAAACTTTTCACGTTATTTTTATATGTATGTAAAGAAAATCATTTCTTCTTAATTAATTTATAGTAACCATCGAATTTCAGAAATGTCATGTTTGACAGAGAGATTTTAAAAAACTAAATATAATACTATTAAAAGAAATCTAAACCTGTAATAGACTTTAAATGTTGTTTTTTTGTTGTTATAGGTGAGTGGATTAAATTTTTATGTAAAACAAAAGTGGAAATTCTTTTTATGAACAATTTTTCTTAGATTAATAAATTTTGTTGTTACAGAAAAAACGCATTGGTCTTATTTTACTCATTAGAGTTTAAATAGTATTATAAAACAACATTTACTGAAAACATGTCAAGAAATATGGAAAAGTTGAGGTTTGATTTTGCGGTGAAAACTTCGGCAAATGAAAAATCAAACATTATTTGTATAACCTCAATAGGTACACCTAATGGACAGATTTTTGGTATACCGGTTGAATATCAACCAGCAAGTCTACACCAAGTAATTACATCTACTTCAAACTACAGCAAGATAAAAAAAAACATTAAATAGAAGATACCAGACAAGGAAAATATGGTTGACTCTAACAGATGAGATATCAAAGATATATTTGGATGAAGAACAAAATTTACAAGTTAATGATTTATATCTGGAAGAAATTATGGAAAATACAAATGATTGTAAATCTTTACCAAGTGGCTCAAATTAAAACTTGGAAAAACTATTAGAGAAATTACTCGAGGAAAAACAATGTAAATTTGAAACTCAGAATTTAGGGAAAATTTCAAAGGATTTTATGATTGAGAAATTCACTGGTAGAAATGCAAATGCTCATCAGTGGATTAAGGAGTTTAACAAAGAATGTGAACGCTTCCATATCAACGAAGACAAAAAGAAAATTTAAATATTAAAATTTTGTTTGCAATATTCCAGTATAGATTGGTACAGTTGTATGTTAATGAAAATTACAGTTGAATCAGAGTGGAATAAATGGGAGAAAAATTTCTGTGATACATTTGCCAACAAAGGTCGGTCGCCCATCAGATATGCTCTTACCTTTAAGTATTAAACGGGTTCACTGCTCGAGTATGCACTAAAAAAAGAAAAATCTTCAATTGTGACACTTACGTCTTAAAAGTAACAAAATTATAAGTGCTTTACCTTAAGTATATTTACGAAAACGAATATTTTTTTACTACCTACGTAAACACAAGCATAACATAACTCTCCATTAACATTGAACATAACCAAGAATACTTCAAATTATGCTCTTATATCGATGTTGTGCTATCGTGGCATTTTAGATAATATATATTAAAAATAGTAACAGGCTCAGAAAACGTGTGAATGAAAGTATTTATGATTATATACAAATGAGTATTGTGTGATAACCAAATGAAAAGATGGAAAAAGAGAACATCACATTTTTGAGATACAGGGGTTCCAAACTAAGTAAAGTAGAAGAAATAGATATACTCCCAAAACTAGAAGACACGTTCAAACAAAAATCATCAGTAGGTGGAACATTGTCCATTATAAGCTTCTTGCTAATCTTCTGGTTAATATATTCAGAAATAAATTACTTTTTGGATAGTAACTTTGTTTTTAAGTTTACTCCTGATACTGATATCAATGCAAAACTTAAAATAAATATAGGTAGATATGACTCTGGCAATGCCTTGTTCTAATGTTGGTGCTGATATATTGGATTCTACTAATCAAAATGCTCACAAATTCGGTTCTTTAGATGAAGAAGACACTTGGTTTGAATTATCTCCCAATCAAAGGAGGCAGTTTGAAAATGAGAGACATTTTAATTCATATTTGCGTGAAGAATACCATTATGTTAAGGATATATTATGGAGGAACAGATATATACATATATCCAGAGAATTACCACCAAGAAATGAAATTCCAAATAGGCCAATTGATGCTTGTCCTGGCAAAAGTCTCAGTCTACCTAGAGGACATATACATATAAGTGCTTTAATACATGATAGAGAATATAATTTTTCTCATCGAATAAATAGATTCAGTTTTGGAGATCCAAGTCCTGGTATTGTGCATCCATTAGAAGGAGATGAAACAATAGCATCAATATGATTTTATATCAATATTTTATAGAAGTAGTACCTACTATAGTGAAAACATTTCTTAACACAATAGATACTTACCAGTATAGTGTCAAAGAATTCGTGGTATATTCAGATCATAAACCATTAGAAAATCTGAATAGAAAAGCTAGAGCTGATGAGGAACTTGGTGATTTGACGTATTACTTATCCCAATACAACTTTAAGATAAAATATAACCCGGGACAATCAAATAAAGAAGCAGACTGCTTAAGCAGAAATCCAGTCCTAGAACCTCATGAAAATACTGATGATTTTTTGAAAGTTATAAATCTGATAAGTCTAGAAGATATAAAAAATGACCAATACACAAATCTAGATTTACAAAATAGGAAATCCAAGTTTATATTGGAGAATAAAATTTGCTAAAAACACTAATTAAAGATGTACATGATACTTACGGTCACATTGGAAGAACCCAGATTATAAATAAAATAACACCATTCTACACAGCAAAGAATATGTTCATAAACATTAAGCAAATTTGTAATGAATGTGACATTTGTATAAAGAACAAATCAAGAAGAAAACCAAAATTTGGTTTGATGTCACATTTAGGTCCAGCAACACGCCCATTTGAAATTATATCAATTGATACCATTGAAGGTTTCGGAGGATCACGGTCTACAAAAAAGTACTTCCATCTTCTTGTCGATCATTTTACAAGATATGCTTACATTTTGACATCAAGAAATCAGAGCTCAAGTGATTTTATTAAGCTAATAAAAAATGTGACACTAAGTTATAATATTGATATGGTATTAACAGACCAATATCCTGGCATAAATTCCAAGGAATTTAAAGACTTCCTGAAAAAGAATAACATGACAATAGTGTTTTCAGCTGTAGAGGCACCATTTTCAAACGGGCTTAATGAAAGGCTGAATCAAACTCTAGTAAATAAGATAAGATGTAAAATAAACGAAGGTGACAAGAAAACGGCATCGACAACTGTTGCACAAAAATGTGTAGAAAAATATAACGAAACAGAACATACAGTCACAAAGTTTACTCCAAAATATCTTTTAGAAGGCGAAAATGTGGACATTCTGCCACTTGAATTGAAATCAAGATGCACAAAAGAAGATCTGAAAAGAGATAGAAAGCTAGCCATTGAAAATTCAACAAAATCTCACAACTATAATAAAAAATGTATGATCTACATAGGGAAGAATATAAATTCAAAGTGGGAGATAGAGTTTTTGTAGAAAACGGAAGTCGACTGAATAGAAAGAGAATGGATGAATTGAGGATTGGACCATACAAAATCTTAAGGAAGATTTCTAGTTCAATATATGAAGTCGACACCGGACACAAGAAGGCAGAATCAAATTTTTACCATATTACGAAGCTATCTCCAGTAACAGTTAGTTCTTAATCGAACAATTACTTGCAATTGTTCTCTTCGAGGGTGGGAGATGTAAAGAAAATCATTATAATAGTATTATAGCGTTTCTTAATTAATTTATAGTAACCATAGAATTTCAGAAATGTCATGTTTGACAGAGAGATTTAAAAAAACTAAATATAATACTATTAAAAGAAATCTAAACCTGTAATAGACTTTAAATGTTGTTTTTTTTTGTTGTTATAGGTGAGTGGATTAAATTTTTATGTAAAACAAAAGTGGAAATTCTTTTGATGAACAATTTTTCTTAGATTAATAAATTTTGTTGTTACAGAAAAACGCATTGGTCTTATTTTACTCATTAAAGTTTAAATAGTATTATATGTATTTACAACTTTTTTATTACTTTATACTGAATGTAACTTTAAACGTTGATTAAGTATTTTCTAAACTATTACAAAGAAGTTTAAATTAACAGAATATAAACTATCCACAAGTGTACTTAATATGATTGAGAAAAAAAAGATATATTGTGTCGGTTACAATAAATGCACTTTTTAGAACGACAAGGAACGTAGAAGCAACAACAACGACAATACTAATAAGTAATATTAATAGAAATCAATAACACGGGCAGAAATCAATAACACAGACTTTCAACATTTTTTCATGAATATTTTTCAACAGCGACTATGTTTTTCCATGTGATTTTTAATGCGTCATGAATAAGATTTTAAAATAAGTTTGGATATCTTCTAAAACACCGGAGATAGATATAGGGCATATTTAACAAAAAAAAAAGTAGCTGTCGAAGGTTCTGATATAGTCTGATAGTCTGTAAATAAAATTGGGTGTTCTATTTAAATTAAGTAAGATTTTCCTATTTATAATTTCCTCATTTTACCACACCTTTGCGAACACACATTATATATTAGAACAAGATTTGTGTATAAGTAACACTTGGCACTCCTTATCTCAAAAAATCGAAATTTGAACTTACATGTAGGGTATTCAGTTTAAAAAAAAGTATCTTTTTTTGTGCCACTGATTTATGGATCACTTTGTATATGAGTATATATTTTTTAATTGTGAAGCAATAGGGGCCCTATCAACTACAGTGCCCGAACTTTTCAATACATTAAACATCAAAGAGTAAATTTAGTTTCTCCTATCGTGGACTTACCGTGTACATATATATTATATGGAAACAGTTAACATAATAATGAAGTTGCAAAAATATTTCACGTATTGTTATTATAATGTACAATTTATATAAGAAAACTTCACGTTAAATTATTTAAATGTGTGTATATTGTGCAACTTGTAAATTACAATGTATTATATTAGCAATTATTTAAAACCAAAAAGAACTTTGCAACCTTTTCGATCAATAATTCTCTACCTATTAACCTTTAAAACAAATTACAACAGATAATGGACACACCGAACACAACAACACTTGTTAGATCTCTATCAAATAATTAATTTTATATTTCGAACAAAACAGACCCTTAAAAGCTCTGTTGAAATTTATACAATTTCAGTTTTATTACATTACGTTCTGTCGGTATTTAAATGAAAGCCACATTACGTAAACTTATTATTACTTTTACTGCTCCCCCCGATGTACCCCGTACCATTATTCAAAAAAAAGCTAATTTAAATAGTAAATTATATAGCATAGGTATAGAAATAAATATTAATATAATAATTATAGTATATCGGATATTAACTGCCATCGATTGTCTCTAAATAACAGCTGTGTAATATTTATTTCTTTTTATAAGCATACTATGTAACTCTGTTGCAATTACATTTACCAAGGAAAATACGAATACAAAAAATATTTTACTGTGATATTAAGTGTATTTATGTTGTTATATTCTCATTTATTTGTAAACATTATATATTATTACTTTATAACATTAATAATTGTATAATTATACCGCCAGCGTTTTTATTAATGGGTCTTGTTTTTCTATGTTCAGCACGTAATGTAATAATTTCATTAATTAAAGGTACAGTAATAATTTTGTGTGGCTTGTTTGTTTTGTTTTTATGCATACCTATATATACGTCTATAGTCCGGTGTATTAAAGCTCATTTGATGCTATTAACGTCGAATGGGATTTTCCAAATCGTCAGGTCAGACATTAAAGGTGTTGTAATATTGTAATTTTGGTACATAAAACCAGTGGGTAATCGAAAATATCTCAAGCATAATCTCTAAATGGGCACAATAAAAATTTACCTTTTCGGAATGGGATTAGAATATTCTAAATATTTAGATTTTATTGCGTTCTATAAATAACCCGGTGTCGCTAGCATCTGCAAATATAAATTGATGTTTGAATGGAGAAGGTAGTAATTGTGAAAATAAATACTTGAACCATATTTGATTTTTCTAGATCAAGTTTGGGGTACGTAAATAAAACTGCAACCCTTAGTTTAAGAAATATTTACAATATTTAGAAACACTTTCACTTTTATGGAAAATCATTATTGCCTCGCAAATTTTTCAGAGATTTATTAAAAGAAAAAAGTAATTTGGAACTATTTACCGTACTAAAATATTTCAAATGAAGTAACATGAAATTTCTAAAGCTAAATTTCCTCTTTCAGTTTCTATTTTCTAGATATTGTAATGTTATGATATAAGATGGTATTTTTAATCAATATAATATGTTTTTAAAATTATAAAAATAACTAAATGCCTTAAACTAAACTACTAAATAACTTTAAATTATAATATTCTTCTGTATAAGACCTTGGATCAGCTTTTTTAGTAAATTTGCCCAAAACCAAGACAAAAATAACTCGAAAATTTACCATGACCGATAATTTTTATGAAGTATGTGAAAATATGTTAGAAGTCGTCGAACTTATATTACAAGTGAGTTGCTATCTTTAAACTATCAGAACGGTAAATGCCCTGCTCAAAGAATTGGCATTAATAAATTTACTTAATGGGGAAAGGAATTGCTGCCTTTTAAAAACTATCAAATCGAGAAAAATTTTCTGGGCACAGCTTCTGCAGATCTTCTGCAATTCTACTTGTTGATCTAGACGGTGACATAACAGCTTTGAAACGTCATGACGGATGAAAATCATTAGCAGTGGCCGCGAGCTACATAGACGACTCTTTAGAAACAAAATAAATATCCCTAAAAAATCAAGCTCCATACAAATAAAAAATTCTTATAACGGCAGAAATCAAAGCATTTCTAGACGTTAATTCTATTCTTGCAATTTACTTAATAAATTGTTCAAATGTAACTATTAACATAAATAATTAATGTTGAATTATAATTAGTTATAAGTTAATGTTCTATAAATATTTGCTTCAATAAAAGTATTTTCATAAATATCTAACAGTCGTGGACGAAGTATATTATTCTACTCGCATATAATGGCTATTATTCACACGGGTGGTTTGACGTTTCGGCCACTACCATAATCTACCTTATTTTTAGGGCTTCTACTGCAGCGATTAACTGATATAGTCTGTTTCAAGTAATTACAGCAGTAGAAGTCGGCAGTAGAAACAGAGACGACGCAGGCGGCGAGGATTCAATCCAGAAACCAAGAAGGTATCAACGACACCGTGAAAGCCTACGACTTAGATTTAGCTGCTTTCCACTCTATGATATATTCATTACATTTATTAAAACAAAATTTCGATCATGAAATTGTTGCACTCTTTCTGTACTTAGAATTTATAGTTTATTTCATGTTAGTGTAAACTTTGTATTCTGGATGCTGGTTGTCCTAATTGATATATAATTGGCGTCTTTGCTACGTTGTAACACCTAGATTTAAGTATAAATAATTTTATGCTTCGTTTCTAATACAATATTTGTTAATGACCAAGTTAGCCGAAACTGCAGTTACGCATTTAGTTTAATATAGTGATATAACAAAGTAATTCCTGTTATGTTTAGTTGACTATGGCATATCACACGCTCAGAGTATTGACCATTTGTAATAATAAATTTCACTTTACAAGAAAAAGAAACACGGTTGGTGGTCACTTCGTTCTATATAAACGAAAAAAGAATTTTCTGTAAATGCAAACTAATTCTTACTAATTTTTAGAAAAAATATGGCAAAGCGTATTCCTTGTATATGGTTATTCACTCGGTTATTCATTATAAATTACCCACCCTTCATCATAGTTATTATTGCATATACAAAAAAATGTTTCAAATAAAAGTTGTGTGGCTGAGACTGAATTTTATTTGCATACTAACAAAAACACAGTGGCGTGCAGATACAATGGTATAAAAAGAAAATTTTTTTTTTTTAATGGAATACCCTGCATATTATTAAATTTTTATAATGGTCTTTTTACTCTGCTTTCAAAAATATACCACATGATACCGGTATCTTCAACCGTTTTCCAGTTATTAAATGTCGAATGTTGTAGTTACTGTACCATCGAAAAGTTAACATTAGTAAAGTAAGCTATGACAATGATAATTATTGTGTTTGATAAATGACATTTCCTTAATAAAACAGTCCAAATAGAAATGTTATTTATCAAACACAATAATTGTCATTTTCAAAGCTTAATTTAATAATGTTAACATTTCCATGGTACAGTAACTACGATATTCGACATTTAATAACTAGAAAACGGTTTAAGATACCGGTATCATATGGTATATTTATGAAATCAGAGTAAAAGAACCATTACAAAAATTTAATAATATACAGGGTATTCCATTTAAAAAAAATATTTTCATTTTATACTGTTGTATCTGCACGCCACTGTGTTTTTCATAGCATATAAATAAAATTCAGTCTCAGCCACATAACTTTTATTTGAAACATTTTTTTGTATATGCAATAATAACGATGATAAAGGTTGGGTAATTTATAATGAATAACCCTGTACCTCAATTTAACTATAATCTTGTTAATGTATACCATTTCTAAATATCGTAATCTTGTATGCAGTTTTAAGAGTTTTGTAATACAATTACTCTCCAGGTTCAGTTATTTCAGTTTCCCTAAAATTAAATTTGTACTATTATAAGGTAATTTGGAAGCAACAGTTTATTATGTGATGTATTCTTCTATAATTGTAGTTGCTAAGTAGTACTCATTTAAAATTAGTCAAATAAGGTGTATATAATCTCTACGTACCCTTCTTGGAAATATTGTCATATCCAATTGTGATGTTATTATACCAAGTTTCTATATAGAAAGAAATACGGTTTTAGATAAAGTTCTTAAGTTATTGCTGAATAAATAAATTTTGAAGAAAGGAACATCGCCTTGAAAGCTCTTCGTCAATTATTGAAATATTTACATATATTACCTAGTGTTTAACAAAAGTAATTTTCATTTACATAAAATATAAAGTAATTAACGTTATGTGTTCTTCCGATAATATGTGTTGTAAATAAAATACGAAAAACGAGCTAAAGAGCGACTGAAAAATCTGTGGAAACATTAAAATTGCATTAATGAAAGTTAGTGAATTGACACATAAAAAAATTTGCGAAATTCTCATTTTAATTTTTATACCAAATAAAAGTTATTACGACAAACTGCTGTTCCTAAGAAACATGGCGAATGTTATATTTTAATATTACTTAGATCTGATATATATCATAATGGATTATAAAAGACAATTGGTCAGATGTAGTTGTTGAAATAAGAGAAGATACAACCAACACAAATAAAAACCATAGCCATAATGACTAAAAATATAGTTGTTAGTGTAGATAAGGAAACTGCAACTTTGTAAACGTGTTCTGTGATTTCCGAGGCAGGTGTATATGGTAAATGAGGGATGGTTGCTGCACATTTTAAAAAGTTCGTAAGTTGTGCAATATTGCATTTTATGACTTTATATTTAAAGAAATAATAACATGTACATTGGACTTTAATAATAATTAATTTAAAAAAATGGAAAACTATACCAAAAGGAACTCCAAAAATCAGTTTTCCAAAAGACAAAAAAGGGTCTCTCCCATCTGGCAAGACGCCGCATCAAAAAAGCATAGATTCCTTATTTCTTAGGTTGATATTTCTCATTTTTTTACGTAACTCAGCTCTGGAGCATCCGTTGCACTTGTTTGTATATATTCTACAAAACTCATGGAGCCATTGTAAGCATTTAACAAATTGCAGGAAGTCGTCATTTAGTGTTGTTTTTTGCATGACTCAGAGAACTCCACTCAAAAAAAACTTCTCTGTGATTGTAACTTTGTGTCTTTTGGTAAGATATTCTTCGTTAGGGTCGCTCCACTGCTGTTTACTATTGTTTCGTTTGGTTTCGAGTTTGATAAAGTTTTCCACTTCCACCTTTTTTGAATATGATTTGTCATCTTTCTTGCAAGGCCCAATTTTTTTATGCTACTTTTCATTATTATGATTTTCCTTTGCCATTATCTAAAATATTTCTTTTCCGCATGTATTTTGTTTTTGCCTTTCGCTTAATGATATCGACACTTTTGGAACTGAAGTTATTTTCTGCAATAATTTGGTGGGTGTGAATAACTTGAAGTTGGATCGATGAGTTTGAAGTTCCAGGTGCTTCATTTGCCACAGATCCGGGTGTGATAACTCTGGGTATTTGGAACTACATCCACAATATTTGAGCATAGATAAAAATGATCTTGAATTGCATTTGAATCCAGGGGATATACTCCGGTGGCCGTTATTCTCTTGACAGCAATAGCTACAGAAGCTGTCCTAAACCATGCTATATAAATTAGTTCTGATCTTGGTACCTGATAAGGTAGTAAAATTCTAATTTCGTCCCTTTCTATATAACCAACCACTTACTTCTACATTTGCAATATGTGTATATACTTCACGCATATTCATAATATTTAAAGTGATAACTCCCAAACACAGATGGCACCGTTATCTCACATCTCGAAACCTACATAAGCTATAAATTTGACACTGATGTGTTAAGAAGATTCATTTGCATAATATAATTTTAATTGTTATTACTGTGTTATATTTGAAAAATTGCTCATTTATTGCTTTTGCAGGTTATTTACAATTAATTCCCGAATTTATTTTCCTGGATACATTAATAACATTTATGGTTATATCAATTGGTGCATAAGTACGAGGGATGTCCAATATTAAAGGTACAAGCCAAAATTTCACTAACATATATATTTAAAGAAAATAGTTAATACATTCTACAAAAAACTACCTACTTTTGTTTATTTCTCGACATGTTCTCCATAAAGATTGAGACATTTACCCCAGCGTGACAGTAATTTGAACATCCCGTCACAGTAGCCTTGCCTGTCAAGTCGATTAAAGTAGTCTGCAACTGCGTCTTGCAATTCCAGTTGATTCGAAAAGCGTTTCCCCGCCAAAAATGTCTTTAGGGGTCCGAACAAATAAAAATCGGAGGGGACCAAATCGGAACTATATGGCGGATGTTGGAGCAACTCCCACTTCTTCTGTGTCAACCATTCCTTGGTTTGAAGTTTAACTCCTTGCCGTAATCGTCCTGGCTTTTTCCTTCTAATGGCTTTCTGCAATTTCTGGAGAGTTTCACAGTTTCTGTCGCCGTTGTGTGCGGTTCAAGGAATTCACAGAGCAATAGGCCTTCACTATCCCAGAACACGGTGGCCATGGTTTTGCGGACAGATGGATGAGTTTCGAATTTTTTTTGAACTGGGGAATCTGGATGTTTCCACATCATGGACTGTTGTTTCGATTATGGGGTGAACTCATAAACCCAGGTTTCATCTCCGGTAATGCTGCTTTCAATGAAAGAATCCCCTTCCTGTTGGTAGCGGGTGAGATGTTGAAGTGACGCACTTATTCGATTGGTTTTGTGATTCATGGAGAGCATTTTCGGCACCGAGCGAAACGAATCTTTGGGAAAGTTTAGGTCGCATATGATTTCATGGACACAACTCTTAGGAATGCCAGTCATGAATTCCCCGTATAATTTTTAGTCAAAAAGTTATAAGATAGTATAGGCCGAAAGTGTAAAGTTTTTGACTTATTCCCATTTTTCTGAAAAATTCAGTGTTTGTATAAAATTATATTTCTCGAAAACGACGTATTAGATGGACACAATTTTTTGCAGTATTGTTTACAATAAGAGGTCTTAATAGAAGCATGTTTTATTTTTTTACAGTTACTAGCTGCATGTGCAGGAAATTGGATTAAAAGTAGATGACACGTTTTTGTATAAAAATCAATTTTTTTAAATGGAACACCCTGTATATCAGTTAATTTTTGAATTGTTTATTAAATGTCATGTCAGAAACATGTAAGACGTTAATACTTTAAAAGTGACTATTACAGAGGTATTGTCGTTTTTTGATATGCTTTTGTTAGTTTTTGCAAAAAAGTAATTTTTTTCAAATGGAACACCCTGTATATTATATCATTTTTGAATTTCTTATTAAATTTCACATCAAAAACATGTAAGACGTTAATACTTTAAAAGTGACTATTACTGAGCTATTGTCTCTTTTTGATATAATTTTGTCAGTACTATACTATATTATTAAACCACAAAACAGACAAAATTATATTAAAAAGAGACAATAGCTCAGTAATAGTCACATTTAAAGTATTAACGTCTTACATGTTTTTAATATAAAATTTAATAAACAATTCAAAAATGAACTGATATATAGGGTGTTCCATTTAAAAAACTAAAACTATGGTTAGCCACCAAGTTATGAAACACTCTGTATAATACAAAATATTTCTTAAATGTGCTCCTAATGAAGAGCTATCACAAGGAAAAAACCGCTTCGAAATATCTTTACTCATAAATGCATAATCGGCCTTACCAGCTTAGATGACTCACCCTGTATATATCAACCCATGTATAAAAGCCTTATTTAGATAAGAAATGTTTGTATTATATATAAAAGACTCATGGCACCAAGTGTGTGTGTTTATCGCCAGTTCTACGTGATAAAATGTATGTGAATTATAACTACTATAAAGGTGCAGAGAGAGAGAAGGGATTTCATGTGCGTCCCAGAGAACGAGAACTTTAAAAAAAAGAAGTTTACCACGAGCCCTCAAGAGAAAAAATCGACAGGGGACCTTCGAAGATATCGGTCGACAGCATATTAGACAGTCTTAATTAGACCGTTAAAAGTAATATAAGATTTCCTAATTAAAAAGTAACTCGACTCAACATAGCGGTTGACAGTGTAATAGATTGTCGTTTTGAACCTCATAAATAATATAAAAGGTTCGTTGTGTATATAGAGGGGTCGACCGACTAATAAGTGTTAAATGTGTACAGTTTGATATACGGTCATATAAGAAGTTGAATAAGTGCAAGGTCACCATACAAAAAGTAAGAGGTGACTTATAAAGTGCCTACAGCCTTTAAAGAGGCTCCTGGTATCTATACCGTCGGAAGAGGATTCTTGCGAAGCAACCCGACAACAAGATCTTCTGTATCGGCGAAGAGAAAAGAAAAGAAGAAGAAAATATATAATAGTTATTTAAATGTTATTATTGTGCGAGTACTAGATAAACTAAAATGTTTAAATTTGTTTTAATTTAGAGACTTAATTAAATAATATGATAATCTAAGATTGAAAACCTTATTTAATAATTTATCTTAGATACGGCAATATCTCGGCATTTGTAAATTACTGGTAGATGATATTCTATATTATATACGTTGTATGTGTAAATCTAAGCATAGTTTGTTTTCTATCAATGCCTATGTTGTTTGTGTTTTCTAGATACGGAAAGGCCCCGGAAAACAAATGATGATATATTACATTGAAGAAAGGATAATATTTCAATAATTACAACTAATCCTTCAATATTGAATGAGCTCTGAAATTATTATAATAGTGTGTTTATTTTATTTAAATTTCATATTATTTTGTATATGTTCTTTGTATTCGTATTGATATATGCAAAATGTGTGTTTCTAATGCTAAATTATAATCCATTTGTTTTCTTTAATTGTACCAATTAATGCACTATGTTTATTTTTGGTATCTCGTTACCTGGATCGTCCTGGAGATAAAAAACATGAGCTAGCCATGTAAAACGATTTAGTTCTTATTTTATTTTAAAACATTAAAATATAACGGGCAATAAGTTGGATGGTTTCGGTATAATGGCTATTTTAAAATGCGAATTGCATTATAGCTACAGCTTACAAGGGAAGATCTACCCTAGACATATACATTTAACCTATTTATAATAAAATGACTTTTTTTAAATCTGTTTTAGTTTCATATATTATGCTTTTGTTTTGCTTGGGGTTAAAAATAATAGTAGTGTGAGTGTTAATAGACCTATTTGTAAATTATATAGTCCGTATTAATTACGAAATATTGATTCTAAATCACGACAGAATAAAAAGTAATTGGTAATGTTGACAGTTAACTAAATATGCACGATAGGTTTATACAACAGATAGACATAACATATTAGTTATCTAACACATACAACACCTACGGAACGTACTCTTTTCATCAAACCCGCGAATGACGGTGACAAATGTTACGTACGAACACGATCAGCCGGCTTTCCGATAGTGTATTCAGCTTGTGCGCGCGTATGCGTGTCAGCTCCTACATATATATGTGTACAAACAATGTAAACTTTGTAGACGTAAACAAAATAATGTTGGATATTTGTTAGAAGTCAGTCTCGATGGAAATTAGCAGCGCGAGTCATTAATAACCGTTCGATGGCTTATTGTTGGGCCGTCAGTTTTCTATTATGCCCGGGTTCGGAATCATCAATCTCTCGTGGGGGCGCTCCGATGCGAACCCGCGGCTTCCGCGGCCTCGACCCCCGCATGACAAACGACAGCTGCCAACCACTTGACGGCTGCCTATCACGGTTTATAAATGACCTTAGTAAAACCGCGCACCATGCACCACCTCCCCCGTATTCCTAACACTCCTCGCCACCCCCTGTTACGCGCCACCTCTTTCTACACAACTTTCAGAACGTTCCGATTATCCGCCCACATCTTTCGCTATATTCTTAAATATTTATTGTCTGAGATATCGTATTTATGAAAGTGACTGACAAGGTGGAAATTTAAACTCTAAAGTCATTTTGTTCGGCTATCAGTTTTATGGTATTTTATATTATCTTGATGAATCCTACTATTATGGGAATTAGAATAATTCGAATTATTATATGTATATACTGGTTGATTCACCTCAGACGACGATATATGTTTTGCTTTATATATTTACTTCAAATTTGCAGTATATTCTATATTAATTATGAATATTAAATACATAAATGGTATATAACAATTTTGGGTTGAGTCAGGTATCGTCCACCGACGATACTTAAGAATTTTCCTAATGAGATCTTCTGGATATAATATCAGAGAACAACGATCACGAGAAGCGACAAAGACGGTAAAAAGGCGTCCCTGTTTCTTCGGTGGACGAAGCGTGCATGGTTGTCTACACGATTGTCTGTCTTGACTAGATGTTATCTGTAAGAATCAAAATTTGCTATTCCCTCAAATACACAATCAGAGAGATAAAATTAAAAACAGGTGACAAAAAGGCTGAGAAGACGATAAACATTCCTTGTTATATAGGTTTAAATAGATAACAGTATAATGTATAAATGGCTTATTTATAAAACGTATTACTTAGAATTTTGTAAATTTAACAGCAGAGCCAAAAATTCTTTGGAATATATGTTTTTGCTAGTATCGCTAATAAAATATAGTAACACTATTTAGAGTTTCAGATAATCTACAGAAGAATATCAATGATTTGAAAGATATTACCTGTCATAAACATATTGCTGTGACTCTTACAAATTGAGGTTCATATAAAATAAATTTAAATTATTCCATTAATGAGTAGGTAAGAATCAAGCACGCATCCCAGTGCTAGGCCTTATGCTAGACTAAGATACAACAAATTTTCTGCTGAATAGTGGGTTAAGCAAATTTTTTTTTACATACAACTAGCTCAGTTTAAAAATAAATAATTCTCTCAGGGGCAGAAAATATGAATAGATTCTCCAATCGATTTTGAATGCTCTTTAATTATTTCCAGGTCAGGTAAAGAAAATAAAATGCAAAATAAATCTTATCATCTAATTTATTAAAATAAATATTAACGAATTCAAAATTTCAAATTATACAGATATATATATATATTTACAAACAAAGAATCAATATCTCAAACATCATCCAAATCTATACATCATAATCAACAAATCATTATAAGAAATAAAGTAAATGAAAGCATAACGTCGTGAAAAACTTATGTTTTAAAATGTGAACGTGATTATCATGATTTATATTTGCCATAGATACATGTAAACAATCAACATCTTTAATAAAAAAAAATAAAATTTTATTACACATGATGAATTGTACTGGAATATAAATAACCAAAAATTTACACGATTTACCATTTGCGAACAAAATATAAACATTAAGGAAATGGCTTTGCCCTAATTAGTCCTGTCCGGCGCCTTTTCTCGCTCCCAACACAGTACCATCAGAAAGCAAATTCACACAGATGGGTACCCCAAAGTTCCACCCTACGAGTATGTCTTTTTAACTCGTCGGACACAACCCGAACATACACCACAATGTGCTCATCCCTTAAGGTATATATATAAAATTTAAATTAAATAAATAAAATGAAATAAAATAAAGTCTTTGCGTATTCAATTAATTAACTCAGCCCTGATTAGTTCTGCCCGGTGCCTTTTCTCGCTCCCAACACAGTACCACCAAGACTAATTCGTGTCTTTGGGATTCACCAGGACTCCATGCTATGAATTAAATAACAACTTAATTCATTTCACACATCCCTGATGTATTACCCAACACGTTAACATTGAACACACAAGTACCACAAAATATTATACTTAATACACATACAAGAAAAATATATATATTAAAAATAAACTTTACCTTCTGTGAGATTCCAATACAAAACACCACTACAAACAAAAAATTTTGTACACCACTATACACACATTTATAACAAATATTATCAAATCACGTTAATTCTTCGTACATTACTTCAAACTCATCCATCATAAAAAAAATCCAAACGCTTGTTCACTTATGTATTCTATATATACATAAAACAAAATTATTAATCTCAAATCCTTTAGTCTGATAAATAAAGTAGTAAAGAAAAATTTTTTACACTAAAATAAAATTATTATGCTATCCAACTTAGTCATTACAATCACTAGAATGTTTTATCATAATGTATGGCGTAGTACCCCTACATGCAAAACAAAACATTCCAGAAAGAAGAAAATAAAATAAAATTAAATAAATTCAAAGTCCGAATTTAAAAATAAAATTGTCCCGTACATAAATAATTATTTTAAAATATTTACAAATCTCAATGTAAAACATGTTGCATGACTATTACGAAAAATATTACAAGTTTTGAATCTTGTTGAAAAATTTTATAAGTATCGAAAAATCTCAAAAATATTCTAAGTTCAGATTCAAGAATAATCTTTTTAAAAAGAGGGAGTGGTTTATCACCTACTTCCAAAAATATTCTAAGTCAGCGGTTTTCACCAGCTGTCTTGGCATTCTGTCCGCCAGCCCTTTTATACATAATTTTCTTTATAAAAACGTACGGTCATCCTCGGCAGATACCGATACCACCTCCAGAAATACATGGCCGCAGTGCTGCACCACTCGGGAAAGCAGCGTATTAACAATCTTTGAAAATGGTAAATAAACATACTGTCGATCTCTCCCGGTAACAGTATTCTTCGTGCGGGAAAACACTTTCTCGTTATTCTTCACGTAACATTTAATGCTTATTTTAATATCATGACTTTTATAAAATTTATACTAAGATTCTTTTATTATTTTACTTAAATAAAAATTAATTTTTGGTAAATTATTGACATAATGGATATTTATATACACATCATGATAAAAATAAATAAAATAAAAATTAATTAAAATAAATCTTGAAGTGATCTTGATTATACTTATTTATAATTTACAACCAAACTCAAGGTCACTGCATAAATATCCCTATGGGAATATCTGCGATTTATAAGCGAGAATCGCTAATGTTAATGGTATAAATCCAAGATTTCCCATAAATACCAATTAACATAATCATATATTATATTTCCCTATAATATGCTTATTCTATATTTATATACAAATCAGAGGTAAGTTCAATTCATTCTTACAACCTATGTAGTTTTCATGGGTTCGTATCCTCAGGTGCTTTATAACCTCTTGATTCTATCTTTTCCCTGCTATATTACTCAGTGTCGAGTTCAAAATTAGATGCAAAACTTTTGGAGTTTATTTTAAACTTTACTCCTTTCATAACAATAAAGTTTAAGCAAATAACATTTAAAACACCTAAATTAATTATGCTACCTATCAATATATACAAAAGCGTATTTAAATTCTTTAAATTTTACACCTTTCATTGGTATTACAAATATTGTAATTGTATTGATTGATTTCCTTAAAATGAAGTGGCTATTGTAGTCCACTATTTTTGGAAAACCTTTTAACAATTTTAAATTTCTGGGTTGTGGGTACTTTTTAACTGCTTCTAAAGCCTCTATTCTCTCATGGGTCCATTTAAATTTCACACCCATTCCTAAAATCATTTTATCATTCACATGATGTGACACATTTTCATCATGTGGGTTTAATATGTGTTGTATGGGCTTTACATACCCATAATGTAAAATATTTTGTTCCTTATGAACAATTTTAATTAGATCCACTAATAAATTTACCACTATTGGATATAATTTTATGAAACATTTATATAGCTGTACCAACCAAAGAGAATTAACGTTTACAAACCACTTTGTATTAGTACTCATTAACAATAATGTTTCTAATAATTTGGGGAGTTGTAGCTGCTGCTTTATTGATTTAAATGTACACAAACTTGATTTATTATTCTCAATGTTTTCTAAATAATCTAAATATTTCTTAACTACTACTGTGATGGGGTTCATTAAGTTATATACTAAATTTTCTATAATTTCATCTTCTAACAAATTTTTAATTTTAAATTTTACACTTACTTTGTACTGGGAACATGGATGAGTCGTTTTTGTTTTAAAACAATTATCATTGCCTACTGCTATATCTACTTTACCATTAAATAATGTAACATCTTTTGTCAAAGGATCTCTCACATTATCATTATTAAATTGTTTGTTGCAAATCAAACTTTTGTCACCCATAATAAAATTTCGGCGTGCACATTTATTTTCTATGTCACCCATATTAATCGTGGCGTCTTTCTTCTGAAGACCCTCCACATGGTGTGTACATCTATATTTTGTGTCACCCGTAACAAACATGGACTCTTCTCTTTGAAGATCATCCACATGGTGTGAACCTTTATCCTTGTCAATCAAACTATCATTATTTATTTTTAAAGTGAGGTCCCTATCAAAATTATCAATGATTGAATTATTAACTAATATTTTATCATCTTGAGCACCTTTGTCCCAAGACATGTTTACTTTACTATTGTGGAAGGTTTTATTTTCCCTTTCCAACTTTGATGTATATAGACTCAAAAAATCCATCCTAAGTACGCAGCAATATTTTAATCTTGGTGTAACAATAAATTGTGTTACAAGTTCTACATCACCCATCTCTACATTTATACAAAATACATTATCTTGCTTGTAAAAACCTAATTTTTCAAACCTTTTATCAAATAATCCCCCATCTAAAAGTGATAATTCTAATTCACTATCTATTACAGCTACACCATATACATCCCCTACTTTAACATTTACCAGTGGAAATTCAGTGGTTATATTACTTAAATCTACGAAGTTTCTCTTGTTTTGTTGTTTCTTCTTTTTCTTCCCTTTGGTTGGACCTACCAAAAATCCAGGTCCTTAAATTCTTCAATTATAGGAACATTCCTTATTTCTTTCTTTATTGCTCCTCTTGACGCATCTCTTGTTACGGCTTCTGTTTTATCTTCTTTTCTTTCTTAAATTACATTATTAAATCCTCTGGTATCTTCTGTTTCATTTTTACCATATTTCTTTCCTGCATAACCCTCTTGTTTCCAATTATTATTATTGTTGCTACTACTAGTACTCATATTTTTGTTGTCTCTATTCTCTACTCTCTCTCTCTGATAACCATTATTTTGATACCGATTACCATTGTATCTTTGTTGGTTATTGTGGTAATTACCATTATATCTTTGCTGAGTATTATAGTGATTACCATTATTACCTGCTTTATACCCATTTCTATTCTGAGATACACTCCTATCTTCCACGTCGTCCAGACGCTTTACCAATTCCAAGAGTTGCTCAACGGTGTCTATACCCTGTAAAGCAACTGCTTGTACTACCTCATGCTCGAAATGATTAGCTAATTGTGTAACAATGTCACACTCCTGGATCACAGGTTGTATGTGCTTCAAGAAAGAATATTTCCTAATAACATAATTCTCTCTAGACGTAATAGAACGATATTTTCCAAATGTAAGGTCATGTCTGATGCGTCTTTGCTGAGTTTGTCCCCAGTACTGTCTAATAAACATATTTTCTAATTCTCCATACGTCTGTACCTCATCAATTACCATATCATACCATAGTAATGCATAATCCCTAAGACACCCTCTCATGAAATGTAATTTTGACATATCATCATTAATACCACGTATATATGTCTTAATAGTTTTGAGAAATGCCATTGGATTGTCTTTGTTGTATCCAGAAAACTTAGGTATATTTTCTGTTCCGATTGATATCTGTTGAGGCACAACACAAGGTGTAATTGTACCCTGTTCAACTCTTGTCTTCAAATTCTTTATCGTATCTTGACAATTTAATGTCATATCCTGTAGCTTTAAAAGTGAGTCTGCGCATGTTCCATATTTAACTCTACAGTCCTGAAACTTACTTGTTAAATTTTGAACATCTTTCTGAACTGACATGGCACTACTGTCCACCTTCAGTTCCAAGAATTGTATTTTCTCATCTTGTCCTCCAATCCTTTCTTCTATTTGTATAAAATTTTCTCTTGCTACACAGGCCCTCTGATTCATTTCATCTATTAAAAAATTACTGCTATCCTTGCACTTCTTTTCATTTGCTTCAATTTTTTTATTGATCTGTGTAACACTTTGTTTTACATCTTCATTTATTTTATTGTTCATTGCAGACATTTCCATTCTACAAGCTTTAATTCTTTCATCAATCTTCTCATTCATCGACTTTACTACAGCTTGTATCTCTAATTTATTCTCATCCAATTTCTTGTTTATATCTTCTTTATTTTCTTTAAACTTCTCATCAAACTTCTTATTCATTTCAGTTTTATTTTCATCAAACTTTTTATTCATCTCTATCTTGTCACATTCCAACTTACAGAAAAGTTTTTCAAATAGAAAATCGAATCTGTCTCCGCCTGGCATTTCTTTTGTTTCAATTTTTACATTTTCAGTTACATTTTCATCCTCATCAAGAGGTAGAGTCTTTTCTGAGTCTGTCACAGAGGAAATACGTTGTGGTTCCCTGTACGTTTCAAATAAATATTTGGTATCTGTACCACTTTCAGGATTTTCACCCTCACCTTTATTCTCAGACATATTTACTTTATCTGTCCTGGCACTTAAAGAGACTTATTTGTGGAGAAAAAAAAATAAATCACAACTTGACAAAATTTATTTGTGAATTGCACTTATTAATTATTCAAATGCACTTAAAGGTGAAAATATCTCCCTTTAATTACACAGCTATTTGAATATTAAATAATTAATTAATTTTTATCTAATCAGTATAAAAATGTAAAAAATTTGCCCCACGACGTTGGGTGCCATATATATGCTGTGACTCTTACAAATTGAGGTTCATATAAAATAAATTTAAATTATTCCAATAATGAGTAGGTAAGAATCAAGCACGCATCCCAGTGCTAGGCCTTATGCTAGACTAAGATACAACAAATTTTCTGCTGAATAGTGGGTTAAGCAAATTTTTTTTTACATACAAGTAGCTCAGTTTAAAAATAAATAATTCTCTCAGGGGCAGAAAATATGAATAGATTCTCCAATCGATTTTGAATGCTCTTTAATTATCTCCAGGTCAGGTAAAGAAAATAAAATGCAAAATAAATCTTATCATCTAATTTATTAAAATAAATATTAACGAATTCAAAATTTCAAATTATACAGATATATATATATATTTACAAACAAAGAATCAATATCTCAAACATCATCCAAATCTATACATCATAATCAACAAATCATTATAAGAAATAAAGTAAATGAAAGCATAACGTCATGAAAAACTTATGTTTTAAAATGTGAACGTGATTATCATGATTTATATTTGCCATAGATACATGTAAACAATCAACATCTTTAATAAAAAAAAATAAAATTTTATTACACATGATGAATTGTACTGGAATATAAATAACCAAAAATTTACACGATTTACCATTTGCGAACAAAATATAAACATTAAGGAAATGGCTTTGCCCTAATTAGTCCTGTCCGGCGCCTTTTCTCGCTCCCAACACAGTACCATCAGAAAGCAAATTCACACAGATGGGTACCCCAAAGTTCCACCCTACGAGTATGTATTTTTAACTCGTCGGACACAACCCGAACATACACCACAATGTGCTCATCCCTTAAGGTATATATATAAAATTTAAATTAAATAAATAAAATGAAATAAAATAAAGTCTTTGCGTATTCAATTAATTAACTCAGCCCTGATTAGTTCTGCCCGGTGCCTTTTCTCGCTCCCAACACAGTACCACCAAGACTAATTCGTGTCTTTGGGATTCACCAGGACTCCATGCTATGAATTAAATAACAACTTAATTCATTTCACACATCCCTGATGTATTACCCAACACGTTAACATTGAACACACAAGTACCACAAAATATACTTAATACACATACAATAAAAATATATATATTAAAAATAAACTTTACCTTCTGTGAGATTCCAATACAAAACACCACTACAAACAAAAATTTTTGTACACCACTATACACACATTTATAACAAATATTATCAAATCACCTTAATTCTTCGTACATTACTTCAAACTCATCCATCATAAAAAAAATCCAAACGCTTGTTCACTTATGTATTCTATATATACATAAAACAAAATTATTAATCTCAAATCCTTTAGTCTGATAAATAAAGTAGTAAAGAAAAATTTTTTACCCTAAAATAAAATTATTATGCTATCCAACTTAGTCATTACAATCACTAGAATGTTTTATCATAATGTATGGCGTAGTACCCCTACATGCAAAACAAAACATTCCAGAAAGAAGAAAATAAAATAAAATTAAATAAATTCAAAGTCCGAATTTAAAAATAAAATTGTCCCGTACATAAATAATTATTTTAAAATATTTACAAATCTCAATGTAAAACATGTTGCATGACTATTACGAAAAATATTACAAGTTTTGAATCTTGTTGAAAAATTTTATAAGTATCGAAAAATCTCAAAAATATTCTAAGTTCAGATTCAAGAATAATCTTTTTAAAAAGAGGGAGTGGTTTATCACCTACTTCCAAAAATATTCTAAGTCAGCGGTTTTCACCAGCTGTCTTGGCATTCTGTCCGCCAGCCCTTTTATACATAATTTTCTTTATAAAAACGTACGGTCATCCTCGGCAGATACCGATACCACCTCCAGAAATACATGGCCGCAGTGCTGCACCACTCGGGAATGCAGCGTATTAACAATCTTTGAAAATGGTAAACAAACATGTAAATATCAACTTGTTTACATGTTCATGACTGATCCGATGCATCTGGCGAATAATATTGTTTTCGCCGGCCATACGGTCGATCTCTCCCGGTAACAGTATTCTTCGTGCGGGAAAACACTTTCTCGTTATTCTTCACGTAACATTTAATGCTTATTTTAATATCATGACTTTTATAAAATTTATACTAAGATTCTTTTATTATTTTACTTAAATAAAAATTAATTTTTGGCAAATTATTGACATAATGGATATTTATATACACATCATGATAAAAATAAATAAAATAAAAATTAATTAAAATAAATCTTGAAGTGATCTTGATTATACTTATTTATAATTTACAACCAAACTCAAGGTCACTGCAATATGTACCTCTTTAATTACTTTCTTATACGTGGTGTAAAGAATAATTGTGATGATGTATATTTTCGAATTTGAGAGTTTTGCAGATGACCACGTTTTGAAGTCCCCTGATATCGAAAAAGAGGTTTTTTTAAAATGTCTCTCTCTCTCTCTCTTTCTCTCTGTCAGAATGTGTGTAGCCACGATAACGGTCAAATGGCTATAGAGCTATCAATTCAAAAATTTAGATTTACAAGTATAATCTCTTTCGTGAGATCCGATTAGATTTTCGGTAAAATCGGTAGACTGGAAATAGTAGTTTACTTCAGTGAAAATAAATTTGACAATATTTGGTCAACTACTAAGTTTTAACAAATTAATAAAGAATTCAAATATACTATAAATTAAGATTGAAAAGAATTCCATTAAAACAGTTTTTCGAAATTCCTACTGGAAGTAGTACTTCTACTCTTATCGAAAATAAGTTTTTTGCGAATATTTAGCAAATCATGCTTTTTAAGCATGTACATTACGAGTATAAAACTATTTAAAGCTTGATTTTTATTAGCTTTTGTATAAAAAAAATTCAAAACTCCGACCGGAAGTAAGACTTAATCTTATCCAACTGCGATTTTTTGCAAATATGTGTGAAATTATGCACTCTATATACAGGGTTGTTATAAAGGAAGGGATATACTTTAACTTATTATAACTTTTTAACAAATTAAGTTTTTATCAAAAACTAAACGAAATTTAATTGTTAAAATAATGGGATTTTGTATGCCCAAACCCAGTTACCGCAAATGTTCAATATGTCCTCCATTTTGATCTTGTAAAATCAGCAACCGTTCCTCTAAATTGTACACTGCATTTCTTAACATTTCTGGTTGAATTGCACCAATTTGCTCCGTAATATTGTCTTTCAATTCTTGTAGCGTTGTTGGTCTTCTTCTAAACACTAATTTTTTTAAATGACCCCACAGCCAGTAGTCCGCTGGGTTAAGATCAGGTGATCTTGGTGGCCATGAATTTGCAAAATGTCTGCTTAAAACGCGATTTTGAAAAACGTTAGTTAAAAATTCTTTAGCTGGTCGGAAAAGGTGCGGAGGTGCTCCATCCTGCATAAACATCATGTTTTCAATTCTGTGGTGCTCATCTTGCGGCTGTGGAATAACATAATCTCTTAACATTTGCAAGTATCGTTCACCGTTAACAGTTACAGATACGGCTTCTCCATTCTGTAGCTCTTCGAAGCAATACGGACCAACGATAAAATCAGCTGTAAAACCGCACCAAACGGTGACTTTCTTGTCATGGAGACCTTCTTGAACAATTACTTGTGGATATTCTGCAGACCAGATTCTACAGTTTTGAGTATTGACTCCACCATTCAGAGAAAAATGTGCCTCATCTGTCCATAAAATACGGGATATCCATTCGGGTTCAATTTCCATCTGAGCCAATAATCGCAAAGAAAAATCGTACCTACTAGCCAAATCTGCCTCCTTTAATTCAAACAGCATTTTGAGTTTATATGGATACATTTTTAGAATTTTGCGTAAAATTTTCCAGACCGTGGTGTACGGCATTTGCAAATGCTTGGATATCGCATTTGCACTGCTGATTGCTAGTGGATTACCTCTGGCTATGTCCTGATTTTTGTGAAGAACCTCTGCAACTTGGACATCACTAATGCTTGGTCTTCCTGATCTCGGAAGGTCAATTACCGAACCTGTTCTTTCAAATTTTTGTATCAAATTGCGGTACGCTTTCATACGACAGGGCCCCGCTCTCAAACCCATTCTCGTGCGAAACCTTCGTAATCCAGCTGTGTAATTCCTGCCGCATTCATAATAACACTGAACTAAACCAATTCTTGTTCCTAGGTCCATGCTATTACAGTTTGAGTCGTTAAAACTTTACGTTTACTTGAGTTTTAATTTGAAAATAAACTCCAAATTGAATGATTTACTTTTAACACTTGTGTCAACAACTGTCATGACAACGCTTTTGTTTTCCATAGATACAACAAATCCCATTCCTTAGGCAACTAGATTTCGTTTACTTTTTGTTGTTAGCTTGATTTGTTAAAAAGTTATAATAAGTTAAAGTATATCCCTTACTTTATGATAACCCCATATATTTATCGAGAGTACAAAAATATTAAGAGCTGGATTTGGAATATTTTTTGTATAAATGAAATTTCAAAATAACAGGTAGCATTTTTTCTCGAATATCTCGAAAGTACGCATTCTTTATTTATTAAGAGAATAGAAGTACTTATTATAATAGAATGTTGAATAGTTTTTATAATTTTTTTTTTTTTTAAATTTGGACTTAAAGTAACACACTTACTCACAGGTTTATTTTTCTAAGAAGATGAAAGTATTTGAAACAATTTAGAACAATTTTGTATAATTTGAAACGCTCATATTGCTGTGAACATTGCGTTTAAATAAAATTTATATAATTTATTTATTTATTTGTTAAATAAATAAATAAAATTGAAGTTTGTGCCATCTCTATAGGCAAAACAGCATAATTCATTATCTCTCGTGGGTTCTACTGTGATTTACTTCTTTCCTTACTTGTTTCACTTTCGTTATTATTGTGATGTTGTGTGGGATAGGGTTATAAATAATTATGACACCAGATTACTCATGTGAAAAATGTATTATATACTTATTGATTACAATAGGTAAAATTTATTATTGACTGTATATTATTTATTTTATTTATTTATTTATTTACAATTCTTACAAGTAACAGTTTTCACAATAATATCGTGTTCGTTCATTTTAATATGTATTCAGTCAATACAGGGTTTCTCCGGTTTCACTCTTTTCTTACGAAGGCCTGTATATTTGGGTCAAATTATATTGACTTGATAATGAAGGTACTGACTAATCGTCTTTATGCAAACATTCACACGTACTACATAAAGCTTGGATCAATCACCACCCCAGATACATTCCTAATGCATCACAAACTAATTGTCTAAACCTCTATTCTCACGGAGACTTTAGATTCTTAGTGCGAAGCGTTTAGGCGTTCCTGTTTATAAAAGTTTGAATATTGTTCAAAGCAGTACTTACTAAGGTCTTTCTTAATGAACACTGGTCCGTTGTGCAAGTATTCGCACACAGTACACTATTAAGACTAATGTTCTTAATTTTAATTAAAAATTGTGTCCCTATATTTACGTTCTATTATTTAAATAAATAAGTATTAAAAGAAATGGAGTGTTTAGAGAGAACCTGTATATTTTTGATTGAATTTAATGGTTATAACAATATTATTTACTACTCACTGCGTAGATTCATATAATTCCTCGAATTCTTGTTGAAATTGGTTTTCCATTTTTGTCGATTCTTTTCTCATTGGAATCTTCTATAAATTAAATGATTACGCTCACTTTTTGCAAATATGGCGACCAGAAAACAATTGGAAATTATTCCTATAGAAGCGTATAGGCTTCTTGTTTGTTTGTGAATTGTTAGGTAATTTATTTATTTATTTGTTCTGCGGTAATAATGGTAAGCGTGTAACAACTCCACTTAACCATTACTCGCTCAACACGTAGATGTATTATTTACTTCAAGAGACGCTATTACTTTGTTGTGAATTAGAAGTTTTTAATGTCACAGGAACCAGCTAACAACTCACTAATTTTCTGTTCCGACGCGCTTTTTATAGTTGAAAATAAATGCCACTCGCTATTTGATTGTTTTGCGGACTTTTATTTTTGAATTGTTCGTTGTAGCGCCTCTAGCGGATATCTCGACATTTATGCCTTGTTTCTTCTTCCTCTTGTCGTATTTTAGGTTGGTATTTATTTTAGCATGTTCGTTCCTGACATTTGATGTCTTCTACATTCACCAACGACAGTATTTGTTGTTGTTCCATTTATTTATATCTAATGTGCAGTAAGTATATTGATATTTATTTTGATGTTTTTCTTACGTTATTTTATTCGTTTATTGCTATCGTAAACATTCATTGTACTTATAAATATATTCATTGGTACTTTCGTTGTTTCGTAGGTACATTCTTCGACCAAGCGCTAACCTTACTCGTATTTTTGTTCTGGTGCTTTTAATCGGAAAGAATGGAAAGAAATTGGATATTGTTTCGATCGTCAGTCCCTCTGTCTGTGGCTTCTTCGTCTGCTCCGTTCTCTCCTTGAACCATCTCATCGTCCGTGGAGAGTTTTGTATGTTTAATATGCTGTAATAAATCATTGCTTTTTTATATTAATGCTGCTTATTCCTTTGGTTACAGATGTTCGTTTGTATGTGCACTAAGTTTGGAACCATGAAGAGGATTGCAATTACCCGCATTACAATGAGAATTGATACCTTTGTTGCATATATTAAAAATATTATATGATTTTTGTGATGTTCTTAATGATATACTTTATCTTAATATCCTTTTCAACGCAAGTGTATGTATTTTATTTTTAAGTTACTTGAGTGCATTAAGCCTCTTCATATACATTACGAGCATATCTTATTTTATTCTCTGAGTATAGTTTAATTGCTTTTAAATGATTGACTCTTATAATTGTTCCGTTAGTTAACATCACTCTTTCACGGTTGTTGGTCTTAAGAGTCTTTCCATTTTTAAATGTAGGTTCTTTGCATAATATACTCAGAGCTCTTTTTGTTCCTAACTTGTAGTCAGGTTCTTTATTTTTAAATTTAAATGTTATCTCGGGTTTTTCACTTCTGAAAATAAATATTCATTTGTGTCATTGACTGTTATTGTTGAGGTTTTTCCTCACTTATTTCTAAATGATATGTATATATATACAATCTTAATTAAAATACTTATATTCTAAGTGCATACCTGTGTTATCGTATGATCTAATAAATATTTATTTTAAAATAAATGTTTCTTAAACTATGAGTGAGTTTTCTTATTGCTAATATTGATTTAAATACACGAGTATATCTTAGTGTCAACATTAATTATATCTACTTCTAACATTTTATGATTATATACAATATTGTTTTAATTTCTAAAGTAAAGTTCACGGCAATATGTATAAGAAAGTCGTGTGGTGTCCACATTTCAGTATGATGTTCATTGTTTTGGTGGTGAATATTATTAGTGCTGACTTAGTTAGTGTTGATGTTTATTGTCAATTGTTCAAATCATTATTCCAGCAATTTGAAGTTATATTGTAGTTTGGTCAGATGCATCTTTTGCGATGGTAACTTGAAAATTTTACCAGTATGGTAATTGTATGTCATCAGTGAATACTAGACACAAAATAGGTCCCTAGATGCTGCCCTGTGGAACTTTTGATTGTATGAGGTCGTAATCTGAAAACACTATTTTCATTTGATACTACCGATCGCTCAAATATGATTGCAATATAAATAATACTTAGTTGCTGTGTTAGATTTGAAAAGCTTGTATACTCATTCCACTGCATAATTTTTTATCCAAGTTAAGAATTTTTGCGGCTTTTTATATTCCTGATATGTTACATAACTTATTCTATTTAGATGTCTACTATACTATGAATTGAACTTTCATATTATTTTCGTTCAGATTTGAATAAATCTTATTTCTATAAGAGTCCTAACGAATTTTACAATAATATTGCTCTCCCCCCCCCCACCCCCCTCTCTCTCTCTCTCTCCCTCTCTCTCTCGAATAACATTTGTTTAAAAAAAAATCAGGATTTGGACCAGAAGTAGCACTAATACACTTATCAAATACCACGTTTTCCTAAACAATGCATCCTATACAGATTTATTACAAGTGCAGAATTGCTTGTATTGAAACAATTTTTGCATAAAAAAAATTCAAAGATTTTCCAGGTTTATCTTACTAGAAAGATATTAAAAAATATTTAAAACTCAATTTAAAGAAACTTTTGTATAAAAAAATCAGAATGCACTTACATATAATAAAGTCGTGTGGTTACCTTATATATATTTTTTACATTACCATCAGATACTTCATAGTATTTAGTTTATTATTCCATACACTTATTTGTTATTTCTTTAATTTACGCATAGCATTTTAATCATGTTTTCTGTCTATTGTGTGAATTTTCCACTAATCTGTGTTTATAATTTGGTTAATTCTCTTATATTTATTGAACAATTTACATTGATTCTTATAGCACTAATATTTTCTATCCTTTCTTTGTATGTCTCATTGATATTTTATACGAAAAAGAGTGTCCACAAAATACATCTGATTCATTGTTTACTATAAAAACATGATGTCATTAAATCGTGTGCCCTTGTTTAACGATGAAACACTTAATTTATTATTTGGCGCCATCCACACTTTCAATAGTATTTTCGTCATTCATTTGTGCATTTGTACATTCGATATGGTTGCCATTTTGTCGTCATTTCCGTCGAAATGAAGCTAATATTTCTAGTGACGAGCGTACGTCAGTAATTGAAAATTGATTTCGGACGGGTGGCGTAATTGGAAAATGCAGAGCTCAAAGTGTCTTCCTGACAAATAACAAAAAAGCGGGATTTTCTTTTAATGACAGTCGTTGTGATAAATAAAATTGTTTGTGTTTGTATAACAAATTATTTATTTCTGCAAAATTTTCATGATTCTTGTGTTATATTGGAAGGAAAGTGTTCTTAATATATAAATGTATTTTATTGATAAGTTCTATATACGTATATTTTCCAAATTTTGGCTGAAATTAAAAAAGGGAAGTGTTTTGCAAATGATGCATTATGCACAGATTTATTGGTAAAAGATTACTTAAAACTTAAAATCGGAACAATTTTTGTAGAAATAATTGGCATCGCATCTTTTTTCTCGTTTCGTGTTCCACACTGTATATTATATAAGTATAAAACTTTTTTTCTTTTAACAATAGTTTTAAAAATGATCAAAAATAAGTATATAATGTGCAACTCATTACGTAAATTAGATAATAATGACATATTATCTACCGACATTACACAGATAAGACTCATTCCAAAGAAATTATGTTAACGATATGTGTTGGAATAATAGGAAATTTATTTAAATTCACGAACAATTAGATGTATTATTAATGACACGTTGAAAAGTATATTTGTGTTTATCGTATCATCTCCGTATCCTAACAGTTATAATTGTTGGTATTTTACGTTGAAAAGGCATTAAAATTAATGGTGATGAAAAATTACTTCATTTCCATTTTAATTATGTGAGCATTTCTAATGTCTTGTAATCAGATAATTAAAAAAATTTGGAGGTGTTATTTATGCATTCTGATTATATATCATTATATGTCTATGTAAATTAATTATTCTAACGTTCTGCTATCAAAGATAGGCAGCTTTAAAGTTAGAAATAATTTTTGGTTATTTCATATTTTTCTTCAACAAGTTTTATTGAGTTTCTCATACACAGCCTAATCCTTATTAGGCTATGTATAAGTAAAAAATAAATGTGTTCGTCTTGAGATTTTTGTGTATTTCCACTAATTTTAATACATTTATTACAATAATAATTAATTAATCTTTTCCCTTGCACTACGTCTGTGTAAGTAATAATTTCATGATGATTTAATATGGGTATCAACATGAAATCCAATATTCTTGAAATTTTTTCTTCTTCTTCTTCACGACTATGCTCTTATCTTCTAATGAGTCGTATTTGTTTTTTTTATAATTGTATTCATAAATCTAGCGTCTTTTGTTTGCAGATTTTTTTTGTTTACTACTTTATATGCTATTGGCTATTGAGTATCATAACCTGGTTTAACTTTGTTTTTTTTTTTATTTTTAGACTCTGAATTTGGTCTCCCTAAACATTACCATTTGTTGTATATTTCATATACAACAAATATAATAAACTCACGACTTTAAGATGTACTATAAGTGTCTTCTTGACTTCCACAATCTATCTTACCACTAGAATGAAAAAGGGGCTTAGGTTATCCCCTTGGTTTATTCCTGTATTAAACTAGAATATCATTGATCTCAGTGTGCTTATTTGTACTTTTGCTTTTGAATTCCAGTATATTATACTTTTTATAACATTTAGAAGTTTGTTATGAAGTTCTAGTGATTCAATTGCTTACCATATTTCTTGTTTTTCTGTCTTTTCAAGTACTGCGATTAGATCAATGTGTACTAGATATAATTCTTCTCCAGTTTCCTGAGTCCTTTAAATTTCTAACCATGCTAATGTTATCATTCGCTGATGTACATGTTTTAAATACCGCTTGTTTATCTTCCAAATTACTTCTCAGCTGCTTCTTCAATCTTTTTTCTATAACTCTTGTGAATGTTTTAAATCCTCTTGAAGATAGACAAATAGCACTGTAATTATTGGAGTCAGTGTCTTTTTTTATGTATTGAGAGGACAAGATTTTTTCCCAATCTTCATTCCACACTTGTTGGCATATTTTGAGCATCCATCTGTTTTCTTCAGCTCCAATCGATTTTAGTATTTCTGGTTCAACATTGTTTTCCTATTTTTATATTCGATAGTGTCTCTTCAAGTACTTCCATATTTATTACCCGCATTTTACTCCCACTTTCTTCTCTTTTTCTCATCGTTTCTTCTTACCCTTCATCTAATTTTTCTGTATGGTGTGTCCTCAATATATCCAAGATCTCATATCTGCCTAGTATTATTACTTCTCCTTTATTTTTCGATTCTCTTACTTCTTTCATCTTCTTTCCTCTAATGGATTTTATTCTTCCCCAAAATGTTATTGAATCATATTTCTAATTGTCAGTTTCCAAAATTATCACAGTTTTTCTTCTCTGCCTTTTTCTCTTGATATTTTTTATTGTTTTGTATATTATTTTGTCTCCTCATACTTTTGTTGTTATATTTCTTCCGTATCTCTTTTGCGTAATGTTCCTTTCAATTATGTTGACCACGAGTCCTTTCATTTTTGGGACAAAATGTGTGAGGCTAATTTTTGTCTCACATATTTCTTCTGCTAATATGTATGGTGTCTGTTTCAAACTGAGTTTTTTTCTAAATATGAAAATAAAATAGTCACTATAAGGCTGATATCAGGACTATACGGCCGAAACTCAATTTCTTGATCTCCACAAACGCGAATTGCAACCTGTAAAACTGTAGCAGCACGAATAAGAGTATTGGAGTGCAGAAATCGAAGAATTTTTTCAGATATTTCCTTGACGTTTCCCGAGAATATTGCTCTATACATATACCGTAGTCGTCAAATTTTAATTTCGGTTTATACTTCTATACCATGCAGAAGATGACTTTATAATATGCAGCGATGCCTGCTTGCTAACAGTGGTGGGAGAGCAACGCAGTGTCGGGGGACCCTCACGCCTTACATTTCATAGGAAACGTTTGTCGAGTGTACTGTCTAGGCAGCCTCGCTTATGTTTATCTTTAGTTTATTTCGTCGCGCTCTTTTCCTCTTTCTACTTTCGTATCAGAAATTAAAATATATCGACTACGGTATACGAACTTTAAAAGTATGTATACTCGCGGCAAAAAGTTTGGCGGGTCGTAAGACCAGCTATATGGAAGATATACATATCTGGTCCACCAGTAAATTCTAACAGGAAATAAAGAGGGATTATATTCAATTTTTATAATACCTAAGTTTGAGTAAATAATATTTATCTGCTTCGTAAAAGAAAATACATGTGGCATGTAGAAGTGAATATAATTCAAATATTGTTTATTTATGATTTATCGCACGATAACATTGATGTGTCAACATTACAAAGAAATTTTTTTGCTGTTCTACAAATGTTTTCGGCTTTCCGAATTTATTTTATTTTTCAAGGGGGAGAATGAATGCTTTATTATGATCTCGGTTTTATAGAATTTGTAATTATTTATATTGATTATTATAATTATTATTTAATTATTATAAAAAGAATTAATAAAGTAATGGTACGATCAACCAAATTAAACAGTAACACTTATATAACATTAGATATAAATTTGATAATTGTGTATCCGAGCGATATTTGTTTTCAAACAATCTTTATGTTCAGGTATCTCTACACAAAATGCAGTCATGCAGTATATAATTTATTTCATTGCTTAGTAATACATTAATATCAATATTATATAAGAAGAATAAATTGCAAATTATTATTATGTCATGTAACGTAGCTTACATATCTAACGATTTTCATTTATATACATATATTAAGGTGGCCATCTCGCCCATCTCAATTACATTGCAAACATGCTGCTAACATATCGCACCAGAATCCGTTAATAAGCAACAAAATGATATTAAAAAAATAGTGGCATAATCTGCAAACTTATCTCTAGGGGACTGGGTAGTTTTAATAACTGACATTTGTTCGATTAATGTGGAAAAAATTGTTAAAAAACAGGGAGTTTTTGTATCAAAAATCTGCTATTTTATTTCGTAATTACTTCGAATATATAAATAATTGCAAGATATTAGGTAGCTTAGCCCCTGGAGAAATAAATTCTCTTTCTTTTCATGCTTGATATAAAGCAATTAAGCGTATTTTATAGCTGTCTTGTGCTTTTAATTGTTTTTACCCAACATTCCGATTAAAGAAGCCATATTTTAAGAGAAAAGCAGATTCCATATATCATAATCAGGGAGATGGGTGCAGTAATTCTTAAACAGAGGGCGCTGCCAACAATAATATTAGTTTTTCAAATTATTCGGGGCGCTCTCTAGTTGAATGTAGCAAAACTTGAATGCAAATATAGGGTCGACGTACGTCTTATATGGCTTTCTCAGTCATACAATTACGTTATATATGTCTTTCTGTCTGCCATTAAAAGAGTAACCCCTAAAAAAATCACATATTTAGAAATAAAATGAAATTGTAATGATACGATACTATTTGTTGAAATCAAACAAATATTCATGGATGTTTTTTATTATTTGCTCATCAATTACAAAAAGCCGAAAATAGATGGTCTCGGATTCTTATTTAATAATATATATATACCGAAAATATCCAGCAAACAGATTATTTCAAGTAGTGTTCAACCATATTTTACGAAAAATATTTATGTTTAGGTGATTATATACAGAGTGTTTCAAATTAAATGCGAATCTGAAAATACTTTCGGATTTAATTTCCATTTAATTTGCAATTAATTTCCATAAATTTGCTTTTAATTTGCAACATAGCGTACATTAGGGTGGTCGTTATT
This sequence comes from Amphimallon solstitiale, assembly GCA_963170755.1. NCBI lineage: Eukaryota > Metazoa > Arthropoda > Insecta > Coleoptera > Scarabaeidae > Amphimallon > Amphimallon solstitiale. Next base: position 33,602,087 of record OY720681.1, on the reverse strand, counting down.
TTTCAAATTTGAGATTTCTTTCGGGTACCCCCTAATTTTTTCCTTTAAATGTAAAAACATACTACATAAAATATCTACTTATTTGATTAATATTAACGGGCTCCACTTTTGTATCCATTACACATTTTGAAAAAACTAACCATTGACAACATACTTGGTAACTATGTATTTCGCGCTCAAGTGTTACTTCTCATCTACCAATCTAATTCTACCAACTAAGACATGGTACATGCTGAAGTTACATAACAAAACACAAAATTTACCAACTTTGCCAAACTCAAACCTACTCTCTATTCCAAATAATAAGCGAAATACCCATGGTGACCATCAAAATTGAATCAGCCTATATATTACTTTTTCAAAAATGCAATTAATCACTAAAAAAAATACCCGTTTATTATCTAAATCAAATAGATAAAGGACATAGATCTACATAGGTATTTACAAAACAAATACTATACGTAACAGTATGTTCTTATTATTCTTGTAAGGATGTTATTTGCATTTTTACAATTTAGGGTAAATATCAATGATTTCAAAATAGACACATATTCTATTAAATCGTGTATGAGACAAAAACTCTGTTTTTTGTCTCATACACAAAAAACAACGGTCTGGTCTGCCAGTCTCTGTATAATTTGGTTCAATCTAAGGGATACGTTGCGTTAGTAGTATTACCATCTTTTATCCAATAAATTTGTTTTACAAATAATATCGCTGCTACTGGCAACCAGATGGCTAATTAAAATACAGTCACGTACGCAACACATAATACACGCCTAATGGTTGGAAAAGGACAGAGCAATGTGACGATTCTCTTTCTATTAGATGGCCACCTTAAATATATTTATTGTACTAAATTCCTTACTTGCTGATTTATTAATTTGTATAGCAATATGCCTGACGGAGAAGCCACCTCTCCAAAGACCAATTATTTCACCTTTGCTTATTTCATTAATGCGGTTATTTATCTGCATCTTTAAAATTACCTTAAAACGTCCGGGGTGTACATGGGCGAGTTAGGAGACGTGGATCCGTTTTCAGTCAGACTAGACCGACTCGTGTTTTGTCGGCTCTCGGGAAAACCGGTAGGTAATACGGTACCCGAGAGCCGACAAAACACGAGCCGGTCTAGTCTGAGTGAAATTGGATCCAGTTCCCCTATCTCGCCCATGTATAGTCCAGGGTGAGTGTAATAGTGCTTCTATTTTACATTTTAAAACATTCTCCTTTAAACATATCTATATTCAAAAGATTCATTGTGTAAATTATTGTTTGCTTCTATACCTATGGTAGATGTCGCTTTGAGGCCACCTTTGATTGTTTATTCGCCGCTACTTCCATCACTGTCACCGGTCGTCCTATAAATCAAGCTCTTCCATTGACATAGGAGCATTCGGGAATTATTTATGCCGTTCCGAATAGTTTTTTGCAAAAACAGATTCTCCGCTTCGCCATATCCAATTATTGTCGGGGGCCCTTTTGATATCGAGCCGATGGAGAATACAAATGAATGAATACGAAATTTTCTTTTGTGGTGAGATGGACGCGACGCGACGAGTTCCCACCCGTTAGAAGAAATTCGGTAGCTAGAAGTAGCCACCCGCGAACTACCCAACATTCAATTGTCTAGAGACTCTGAAATACTTCTTTGCCTTTTTCTTTCACAAAACTACTCTTTTATGTGTGATACGAACAAGTGATTTTATATTCCTGAACAAAAACATAAGCAAAACAAAAGGCACAACAATAACTTATTGTGGTTTTTTCCTGTCAAAAAAACTATAACACAATTTTATGGTTTTCTTCACAAAATGCTTCTAAGTTAGATGGTTCGTATTCTTAGTTAATCGGTATAAAACGACAGCTTTCATAACTACTCGTTGTTTTGTAAGTCAGCCTTTTATTCAAGAAAATATCGATTATCGCTCGTAGTTCCAACACTCGCTTTAATAACATTCCGCGGCTAAGCCAACATACTGCAGTATGTTTAAGTCGTGTTTTCCAATTCTTCAGATGTTTTGAGTCGTAACGTGATCAGTGACTCATTATTAGTATAAATATGAAATTTGAACACAATCATGTCAGTAGCCTTTAAATTATCGTCGACCAAACAATTTAATTGGGAAGAAGAAAATGTGAAATTTGGAGAAAACTGACAATCGCGCCTTTATCAAGTTACTTACAAAACAAGGAAAGTCTGTTGATACCACACTGGAAGAGATATCATCGGTTTATAGGGATTGACTAAGGCAGAGGCAAGATGGGTATGGAAAATGCTTACGCCGCTCCAAAAACAAGTGCTTGTGGAATGTTCCCGTGCGTTTTTGAAACTCTTTACTCTGTAATGTTTGTTGTAGTATCTTGGTAGATTGGACAATGTTGGTGGTTACACACTGTCGATGAAGGACAGATAATTCCTTCAATGTTGGCAATACTTTAGTTTTCCTGGATTCACTCTACCATTGGTATTGAGAGAATATGAAATTGATCAATTGCTTGAGGATATAAGGAAAGGATACGTGTTCGCACTCATTTGTACTGACAAAGTTAAAACTAAGTTATATGAATATGGCGTTATTATGGAAGTGTTCGAAACCAGTGCAAGGAGGGGCACTATAAACCTTAAAGCCAAAGGACGACAAAGGTGTCAAATTATGGCTGACACACTTACCAGGAATCCATGGGCTAGGACTCAAAAGATTACTGTAAAAATATTGGGAGAGCCGAATATCAAGTCACCAATTTCCAATACACAGTTGCAAACATTACGAGCCAGAGGAACTTGTTTCGAACCCGATTGTGAAAGTTTAATGAGGAACTACAAGTATAGGAGGTATCACCTAAGTCAATACCCTCATCCAAGCTGAGTATATAACCGCAACGAACTTAATTACTATGTAAATCTAATCACTGAAGGCTTATCTAAACTCTACACAAAAGAACTCTTGCCAAAAGATCCTGTATCCCTATCGTATTGGTTCGTTCAAAACTATCAGTTAACTCACGAAGAGCGATTGGACATTTTGAAGTGTCCTTCTGTGTTAGTGAGATTAAGACTTGAATTACAGTACTTAAATACGAAACGGACTCTGATCTGTGGAAGGTGTAGTATTGATATTGCCAACCAAAGTGATGTTTTTGCGATGTCGCGGGAAGGAATTCAAAGTAACTATTGCAATCCAGGCGGGCAGGTATATGAAACCATAACTGTATCAGAAGCTGAAAACTATGTACATTACAGTTGGAGAATCATCTAAGCAATTTAGATGGTTTCCAGGATATGCCTGGACCATAATTCAGTGTAAATGTTGCGCTAGTCATCTCGGTTGGCACATAGCTGTTTAGATATCAAGAAGATTAAAGAAACGGATACGACTGTGAAGAAACTAAAGAAGAACGAGACCGAATCGTGCATATAAGATACTAAAAACAGAACAGATGTGATGAGTACATTAACGGTTTATATTTTAAGAAGTATAAAATATATTATTTATTAATTTCAATTGAATATTAATTTTGATTATGATTATTAAAACATACATAGTACTGTGTAACACCTACAAAACTATGTGGCAATAGTGTAGATGCTTTCAATGCATACATATATATATTTTGGAATCAATAATGAAGGCATGGATGGTGTATCGAGTCGAATCTTTAATGGACTGAAACATGGGTTCATCAGTAGGAACCTGAACCCAAGCAAGACTCCATACAGTGGTATAAAAAGGCACCCTCGGCCACGAAGTTTAAGGTGTCACAGTCGACCGGAAAACTCATGGCTATCGTCTTTTGGAAACAGGAAGAAACCTTGCTAATTGATTACAAAGATAAAGGCGTTTTCATAACTGGAGAGGTCTAAGCTTCAATAATGGAGCGGTTAAAAGAAGTCGTTAAAGAATAAAGAAGGAGCAAATTGACGAAAGGTGTTTTGCTCCTGCACGATATTGCTCCCGGCGAGAAGAGTCTTGTTGGGCTGGCTATCCTGCATCACCAACTCTACACTACAGACCTGGCTTCTAGCGATTTTTACCAGCTTCCTAAGATGAAAAAAAGAGCTTTGTGGGAAGCCATTTAGGAGCGAAAACATGTAAAGGCCGCAATTACGATGTATTTTCCAGACAAAGACAAAGACAACTGAAATACAAGCTAATTGAAAGATGTATTAGGGTTACAGGTGAATATATTGAAAATTTTTTTGGGTGTGCTTAAGACCACACGGCAGAAGTGAAAACTTCATCTAGCCGAGGTTAATAATACGAAATACAACTTTTTCTTTCGTTCTATATTCATTTACATTTACATTTTCCATTTTCGTTCTATATTGCATTTAAAAAATATATATTTATCATTATTGTGTATACATTATTCTAGTACATTTCGCTCGGTCTGATCTAGTTTTCACTTCAAAAATTCATACGTACTGCTATGGTTTTTTTTATATACTAAGGATAAGTAAAATTAAATAAATTGATTTACTTCAAATTTATTTTTCTGTGGGGCAAATGTTTTGGTACACACTGTATATTGGTTTCTGTTTAAGGATTTGGGAGGTATAGTAGTCTTTTGGTAATCTGTGTATATTAATATTTATTTTGTTATTTGAATTTAAAAGAAAAGATGCCTGAAGATTATTTACGCTTTTCAACTTGATATCTTAATATTGTATACATGTGCGATGTTATTGAGACGTGGTAGGGGATGTGTGACTTTCACTTGTCCTGCCGTGTGTTATTGAAAGGACATTAAATTTTGGTCTCCCGTTAAATGCAGTTCTTTTATTAGATATTTGATGTTTGAATAAAATTTGTTATAGTTTCATTATTTTACGGAGCCAAGATTTAATCATGTTAGTGAATTAGTTATTGCTGTCATATAAGTTAAGTATTTACTTTTAAGAAAAGAGAATGCATTCTTTATAATAATAATAAGAGAAAATTTTAATATTGAAAAAGTAGACTCGTATCCGTCATTTTGTTTCCTGCACGTGTTTGAGAATATTTTATATTTATTTGAGAAGCTATTAAAGTAGATAATTTTCTTTATTGTATCAGTTTGCTACAATTTGATGTATTTTAATTATAGGTATTTAATTTATTTATTTTAAGTAATTAATTAGGTAAATTTTGTCGCGTTTGTCAGTACAAGTTTTTTTTATCCTATCTGGTCATTTAGTGGGTAGGATTTTTTCTTGAGAATTTATTAATGAAAGTTTTTTTTTTTTTTGTTTTTTTATAATAAATAAATTATATCTGATTTGTTTTTCACTTTTATTAAAGATTTTAGAAAAGATAATTAATTATTTATTTCATTTTTTTGTCTTCAAGTAATTTGTTGTTTTTTTATACTGTTTCCTAAGATCACGATTCCTGACGTGAACATTGTACAGTCTCGCCGAGGGAACCTGAGAGAGAGAGAATTTTGTTTTATGAGCTAGATCGTGGCAACCCTATAATAATTGTACTAATATCATAGCACAATTAAATTGGCTGAACCAACGTGGGGCGGAAAAGCAATTAAATTGGCTGAACCAACGTGTGGCAGAAAAGCAATTATTTTGGCGGCAATCAAAGTGTGGCAGAAAAGCAATTATTTTGGCTGAAACAACGTGGTTTGAAAATGGAAGGAAGTGGAAATTTACAAGGCGCCCAACAAAATTTGGATGTGTTAAACAAAATGGAGGGAGAAAAGAAAATGGAATGGAGACAACCTGCAGGGTATGAGTCTATCTTAAAGAAAAAAGAAGAAGGAGAAAATAAAATGTTGATGGAAATGATATTGGAAATGGGAGAAAGAATGGACAAGATGGAAGAAAGGATGCAAAGAAATTTTGAGGTATTTATGGCAAAGTTCCCACTGTGCAAGAAACGTCACAGTTCGTTTAAACAACTTCCATTTTAGGTTAAAAACTAACGTTCTAATATGTAATACTGTTAACTTCCAATCAACTTTTGATTTGCACTTCTAATATTGGAAGTTTATACAATGTTATTCCTGAAAGTGTCAGGAACGAGACCTAATTGTCAGTTTGTACGACTTCCTTTTTATACTAAGAAAGAACGTTTCTGTACGTAAGAATTTTAACTTCAATATTACTTTGAATGTGCACTTTTATGATTGGAAGTGAATTTAACGTTGTTGCTAAAAGCTATAGTGACGAAGCGTCACAGTCAGTGTATAAGACTTCCTTTTTAATCTGAAACATAACGTTTACATAAATATGATTCGTACTTCCAAATAACTTCTAATAAAAATATTAACAAAGACGTAATCAAATAGGTAATTTATATTGCTTTGACCAATACGATTAAGCGTAACTACGAGAAATGCATCTGTTTATTTGTGAAGAACATAAATAATTAATGTAGTTTTTAATTTGCTTTTTATAAACTCGCCTTACCGTTATATATTGTAGACTTTTGATATTTATACTTTATTATTTAAATTATCATCCTGTTTAGTGGCAAATTTTTAGACTGTGTGTCTAAATAATAATAAACATCCAAATAAAATAGTTAAACATCGCATTTCGACAACAATGGGCCGCAAGATCTCCCTTTCTAAAGTCATTCATTATTATCTAAAAATTTGGTTAGAATGAGTGAGAAAATACGATAAAACCATCTATCAGACAAAGACAAAAAATTAATATACGTCTCTAAATATTAATTAAAGAAAAATCATAGGACCCAATGAAATTTAAAAATGTTTGTACGAAGGGGCGCTATGTCTGTGTAGTGTAGGGGGTATTGAAGTGACACATGAGTGGAAGAGAACAATCAAGAGAGTGATGACAACAGGTAAGTACATGTATCGAGATGTATCATATTTTATAATGTTTATAGTGATCGAATAATGCAATTAAAATTAAAACAAGTACACCGTCTATAAATCAATATCATAGCCATGATTGCAGTAGTTCTTGAAGCAGGGTTCGAACGCGAACATAGTGAGTCTCGTTTGATTTCAATACCTACCTAAATTCCTAATCTTCGTTCTCACTCGCCCCATATATACATACAAACACATACCAGACGCTCAAATCGCTAACACATGTGACTTTTTATAGGCATAAAAACATTATGTTTCCCTGGACGAAGCAGATATTAAATTATTAATTTAAAAGACAGCAAATAAAGGCAAATTTAACAGGATTCAATTCCTTTTTAACATCAGTGAATATTAAGTCGTGCCAAATCACACATCACAATCACAGCTTATTGATCTATTATAAAAATGAATTCTTCCAGTAAAAATGTAAGTAAAGTAACTTTGTACACCTAATTAATTTATTGCATCATGTCATACAAATTATCAAAATAAAAATTTGAGATTTATTAAAAATTTCAAAAATCATACATATCTACTCGTAGTTATATTACCTATTTTAATTGTTGAAAACTGATAGTTATTTTAAACTACAATTTATTGTGAATTTTACCTCATTGTACCTAATTGTAAATTGTAAATAATTTAAATAATAATCATAAACTGTTAGGTATTTATTTGATTAGCAATTAATTCAAAATCGTGTTTTGCGAAAAAGGTACAGATTTGAATAAACTGTTCCATCCGTTATTTTGTAATAAATATCATTAGGTAAATCGATTTATGTAAATAGTAGGTATAGGTATTTGATTTTTTTTAAATTAGTTATATAAAAAAGCCCACTTTACGATATCCGGGTTTGCATTTTCGAGTGTTTCTGGAATGAAATATACTCACCTTCACGATTATCCGAGATAATTACATATAATTAGGTACGTATGCATCAACTTTTAAAAAGACAAATCATCGTTTGAGCTTTGATTTGAGTTAATCAAACATGAAACTCGAATGCCAACATCAAATAGTGGAATTGGATTTTATAAAATTTCAAACAATTCAATATTTTTAGTGCTCTACGAGACATGTATTTGTGAAATAACTGATAATATACAATTTAATTTAATTCACTTTTGCATTTGAAAAATAATTAACTGCGATAATGTTTCACTTTTAGAGACATTCCACTAGGCGAAAATTAATTTCCACATTATCAAAAAGGCAGCGTAGAAGAATATTACTTCAGGAAATGTTAGCAAACAAAATGCGACCCACAAACAATACTAGTGACCCACAAACTGAACATAGTCAAAATTTTAGAATGGAGGAAACTACTTTAGCTTCAACAACATCATCTATTATTACTTATAATCCAAAACCTATGATAAGTAAAATATGTACACAGCAGATAGTAGCTGTTAGCTCTCCTATAGTTATGCCAAATAATAAACTTATACAATTGAGTTCTAACAGTAACGATTTTAGTAGTAAACTAACTCAGTGGGCTATCAAGTACAAAACTTCACACAATCAGTTTAATGATTTATTGATAATTTTACGTGACCACTGTGAAAATTGCAATCATGATATTTTACCACGCGACTGCCGCAGCTTGTTAAAAACAAATGATTTGAATATGAGGCCAGTTGACATAGTGTCCCCGGGAAAATATTTTCATTTCGGATTGGAATCTGGCATACGCTACATATTTAAATTAAAAAATTTAATAACGGACGATAAACCGTTTATTAATATTGCTATAAATGTAGATGGCTTGCCGTTAACAAAGAGTTCAGGTAGTCAATTCTGGCCCATTCTTGGTTCCATAGACGACAAAAATTTGTCAAATCCCTTTTTAATCGGTGTATATCACGGTTTTACAAAACCTAGTGAAAGTAACGTATTTTTAAAAAAGCTTGTTGACGAATTTCAATATATAAAGGAAAACTCAGGAATTGCTATTAATTTCAATAAATATATTATTCAAATAAATAAAATTATTTGTGATGCTCCTGCAAAAGCATTTATTTTGAACATAAAAAATCATAATGCTTACAATAGTTGTACAAAGTGTAAGGTAGAAGGGGATTTTATAAATAATCGAATGACATTTGGAGAAACCACTTCATCATTAAGAACTGACACAGAATTTTTCAACTATATTGATGAAAATTTTCATAAAAGTAATACCATATTAACGCAGCTGGGAATTGGCTTAGTCTCACATACTTGTTTGGATTACATGCATTTAGTATGCTTAGGTGTTATGAAACGTTTGATTATTTTTTGGGTAAAGGGAAACAGAGAAATTAGAATGACTGAAGAGCAAATATCAAACGTATGTGAACAGTTAAATGAATTTAGAAATTGTATGCCAAAAGAATTTAATCGCCTTCCACGATCAATTTTAGAAATCGATCGTTGGAAGGCAACAGAATTAAGACAATTTTTGTTGTATACTGGCCCAATTGTGTTAAAGAGAAATTTAAGTCCAGTTCAATTTAATCATTTCTTAAGCTTTCATTGCGCCATTAGAATTTTAGTAGATGAAACTTTATGTCATAAATATAACGAGTTTTCCAAAACATTGTTAATTTACTTTATAGAAAATTTTGGTGATCTTTATGGTAAGGAATATGTCAATCATAATGTACATAATTTAATTCACTTACCAGAAGATGTACAAAAATTTGGACCTCTGGATAACTTTAGCGCATTCAAGTTTGAAAACGCAATGCATGAAATAAAATTATATATGAAAACATCAAACAGACCTCTTAAACAACTTATTAATAAAATAGATCAGATCAGAAAATATAGCGAAACAGAAACTTCCGTAAAATATCCCAAACTTGCAAAAGAGATTCCAAACTTTAATTCTGTTGCTAATGAAACCTTTTATAGCAAAATTATACTTGAGAATTTCTACATTAATTGTAAATCAGAACGCGATTCTGTTGTGTACACAAAAAAATCATATTTTATGATCAAACGAATCTCAAAAATAAACGAGGACATAATATTACATTGCAACAAAATTCTTGATGTTGACTCTTTTTTTCATCGACCATGTAAATCAACTCTATTTAACTCTGGTATAGCTAAAAATTATGATAAATCGATAGAAAAAGTTAATATTGCACAAATAATTGGAAAATGTATTAAATTCAGAAAGTATGTTATTGCAATGTCACACAAACATAATTAAATAGAATACCTAATAATACTTAATGATTATATTTCCTAAGTTTTTATTTAAGTTACAGTCATATTTTAAGTTTAATAGCACCTACGGGTATGTACAGTTGCGAGATCATAAAGCGGGACAGTTAAGCTTTATTAGTGTAAAGTAGCTTTTTGATATAAAGGGATCTTTCTATCCAAGAATATCCATTACTAATAAACGTCAAAAAGCCGTGTAAAAAATATGTATTGACATGACAATTAATAATTGCCAAAAAGTACGTCCAACTTACAATACTAAAATAACAGCATTTGAATATAAGAGATGTCCCGCTTTATGATCCCGCAACTATACGTAATTATACATATTTTATAATCAGGTAAACTGTGTAAAAGTCATTATTATGTTTTTTCATATTTCTGGTTTTTCAGTTTTCTTATGCTATAGTAAAATTTAGCGATAAGTCGTATTCTGTCATACCATCATCTTGGCTTTTGGAAAATGGCAAATCCTGTTATTGGCCGAACAGTAAAAGTCCGAGAAACTTAATAGTTCGTGCAGTAGAGCCAGAATCTACTTGGAAACTATACGAAGTTAATGTCCTGCAAAGTTTTAGTAAGGTGACGTTTAACTTTTTGATATTCAATACAACATATTTTTAATATTTTAGATTCCTACGAAGAAGCATTTCATAAAGAAAAACATTTTACAAGTTCCTCCTCCTCTTCTTCTTCCGATGAAATCAATTCTTCGAATAGAAAACAATTTAAAAGAAAATTAAAAATTAAAAATTCAATTGACCACGACTTACCTGAACTTCAAGAAGAGATTTCTGGTAAATAAAAAAATAACTTTTTATATTCACTTTGTAAACTATGTTTATAATAATATCAACTTACAGGTGATAGTGAACCACAAAACACCGATAACCAAATATTTAATATTGAAGAACCGTTTGACAATTTGCGAAAGGAAATTGATGGTAGTTAATACTTATATTTTACTAACCATTCAAATACAATTTTATTTACGATTTATTTTAGCCACTAGTAGGTTGCTATCCCTAGAAGAAGTAACAGAAGGTCCTACGGCAATTCATGCTATCCAACCGACTGCGTCAGGTACTGAAGAAAACAACAAACAAATTGATAACAGAGAGGGTAAGCTAACATATATATTGTTTACAACTATTAGTGCATGTTTAGTTAGATAATAATATTAAAAGGGTCAGTTTATAGAATACAAATTGAATATGTAAATGAGATTACATTTTAATCATGATCAATGACCAGCCCATCAAATTTTCAAAATACGGTTTTTCGCCATTAAATGATTAAAATATTTATTTGACTTTCTGTAAACGGACCCTAAGTATTTTATAGGTATAAGATAAGTATCATAAACATTATAATTATTGTTTTTCAGATAATACTAAATATGCATTTGGAAGAAAAACCATGGAAGAATGTTTTCTAGATATAAAACATGAATTAATGGTAATTTCCGAACGGTTATCCAGAATAGAGTCAAAATTTAACCTTGGCCCCAATGACACACGAACTAAGCTTCCTGAAATGCCATTGGCCAGTGTGCGTGAACTCCTGGATTTTGACGACCATATTCAGAAAGATCCCGCAATGGCCAAAACTTTCGTAAGAAATATAGGTACCTAACCTTTGAATTATGATTTATAATAAGATAATTTTGATTTTTAGTTGCAACGCATGACATACATAGGCGGATACAACGACAAGAATTGTGTCAACAGATGCCTACAAAATTTCTTCACCAATCACGTGGCAACTTTTTGTAGCTGGACGGGCCAAAAAAATAATTTTAAGCTTTCCAGCCTAAAATCTATATATATCATAAAAGGTACTCCTAAATTTTTTAAAGTTAGTTATAATTGAATTTTAAAATCGAAGCTAATATTTATTTCTTAGAGGCCGTAAAAGAAAATTTTCCAAAAATGACCGACAGAAGTTTCCAGCAAGCAACGATGGAATGGCTCAAACATGCCAACCAACGATACCAGCGGGAGAAAACAAATTGAGTTTTATTTGCTGTTTAACTATTTTATTAAAATATTTTATATTTCAATAACACAATTTTTTATTTCCCCTAAAAATCATTAACTAATAAAAGCCAATTATTAATTATCATTAACTAATTAAAAATTAATTGAATTGTTAAGAAACTGACGCTAGGAGAATTTATTAAACTTTCAAATACGACGTTGCAGAAACTTTTTACTTTGAAGTTAACGTAACGTCATGTGTAAACGTGCCCGTGACCGCTGTAGTTTATCTTTTATTAACTTTTAACTAGTAAGTTTAAAGCACCTTAAAAAAGGAAGTTGTCCCAACTTATCGATGTCAACGTGCAGAACACATTTAAAATAGCAAGTTGTTAAAACGTGTTAAAATTTTCGTTAAATTAACTTCCCAAAAATTTGGTGCCAAGAACGTCGCATTTCAAACATTATAATAACTTTTTGGTGCGACGTTGGTGTGATAAAGTCGTTGGGACAGACATAAGAACTTCAGGCTACGTGCCTGTAACGTCACAGAAGGTGTAAACGTAAAGTCACAAGGTAACAAAGTAACGTTAACAGAACGTTTATGGGAAGTATTCTTGCATAGTGGGTTTGGACAGGTGGATGGTCAAATAAAGAAAATAGAAGAAAATAAACAAGATATTGAAGAATTAAAAATTAAAGTTGATGTAATGAAAGAAGAAATGTTAGAAAGAATAAATATTATTGAAGATAAATGCATAAAAGTGCTACAGAGAAATGTATTAAATGAAAAAGAAATGGAAAAGGTGGAAGAGAAGATAACAGCAATAAAAAATGAACAAATTCGTGGAAATGGTGAAATAACAAAATATATTCCGATGCCAGTATCAGATGATGCTTTGCCTAAGTTTTATGGATCAACATCAATAAATCCGATGGGTTTTCTGAAGAATTTGAAGGCGGGTTTGGAGAATGTTCCAGGAGATGGTAGAAAGCTGCAGATGGTGAGAAGTTGTTTGAAGGACGATTCTCTTATCTGGTGGGACATGATTTCTGACGAGGTGATGACGTTCGAGGATTTTGAAAAGAGATTCACACAGCAATATTGGGGACAGATGGCACAAATGAGGGTGAGAAAAGATTTATTATTTGGTAATTTTAAGAAAGGAGGTTCAGATAATCGTGAGACATATATAATAAAAAAATATTCAATTTTAAAATATTTAACTCCTGCTATGCTAGAAATTGATTTGGTTACACAATTAGCATGTCATTTTGATGTTGAAGTAAGTCAGGCAGTGGCCATACAAAATATAAAGACCATTAATCAATTTATAGAATTATTGAGGAGATTAGATGATGCTGAGTATGGAAATAGATTTCAAAGTTTTAATATGTTAAAATATGATAGAAATGGTATAAGATATAGAGAGCAAAGAAATTTTAATGATAGAGAAAGAAATTCACACAATTATAACATGACAAATAGATTTGTGAGACCACAGGTAGAAAATAGAAGTTGTGAAAATGTAAATTGGAATAGAGAGAATGATAGAGCATGTCAATTAAGAGAGCAAAATAGAAATAGTAATTATATACAGAATGAAAGAGTAAATAAAAATTTTTCATATAATGGTACTAAAAAAGAAAATAGTAGAGAAAATGTAGAGAGAGAGGAAAAGGCAAAGTGTCAGGATTTTTAGATAGGCCAACCAAAGAGATAATTAGTATGAATGCAATGAGAGATAATGATTCAGATAGTTTAGATAATAAGATGTTGCCACATATAAAAGTTACTATGGGAGGAGTGAAAGTAAATTGTTTAGTTGATACGGGGAGTGAAATTTCAATCTTGGATGATCAAATAATAAAAAAATTAGAAAGTATGAATGCAGGTAAATATATACCTACAAGAAAAATTACAATTGTGTCTGCGACGAAAAAGATAATTGCAATGGTAAATAAAATTTATGTAGTTGAATTTATGGTAGAAGATAATAAGTTTTTGGGAGAATTTATGTCAGTCAAAGGTTTACAAAGAGATGGTATTATTGGAATGGACCTGTTAGAGAAAATAAAGGCAGTAATAGACATTGAGAGAAAATGTATGGTGGTGGAGAATCAAGTAGTTTCTTGTTTTCAGCAGGATGAAGTAGATGAAGAAAATGAAAAGATTATAAATAATATGGAAATGGTATATGAAGTAAAAGAAGGTATAAATAGTATAAATGGTGAAAATTATGAAGAAGTTGAAGAGGTTAAAGAAATAGAGTCCAATAATATGTGTATCGAGGTGCCTGAAGATGTAGATTTACTTGAAATTAATGTTGAAGAAAAATATAAAGAAAATGTCAAAGATATGATAAAGAAGAATATTTCCTTAGTAGATAAATTTCCCTGTATTGCTAAAAATTATGTACATTCATTAGAAGTAGATGAGTCGAGACCATTTAAAATTAAAAATTATCCAATTCCCAAAAATATGCAAGAGAAGGTGAGAGAAGAAGTAAGAAAGATGTTGCGAGATGGTGTTATTGAGAGAGGTGTCACGAGGTATGTCAATCCGCTGGTGGTGGTTCAAAGGAAGTGTGGAGATATTCGCTTATCTTTGGATGTCAGAAGGTTGAATGATCGTACCAAGATGCAATTTGAGATTCCTGTAACTGTGGAAACGTTATTATCTAAGTGCAACGACGCTATGATTTATACTAAGTTGGATCTAAAAAGTTCTTTTTGGTTGGTGCCTTTAGAAAGAAAGAGTAGAAAATATTGTGGTTTTATGGTAGATGGAGCTGTATACCAATTTAAAGTGGTACCATATGGACTAAGTAGCTCGTCTGCCGCTTTAATTAGAGCAATGCAACAAATTTTAGAACCTTATGAATCGTTTGTATCCCATTATATAGATGATATTTTAATATTTAGCAAGACAATTGAAGAACACATGGAACATTTAAGGAAGGTTATAGAGGTATTAGCAAATAATGGTTTGAAAATTAATATTAAGAAATGTGAGTTTATTAAAAAGGAAATTAAATTCCTTGGATATAATTTAAGTTTAAAATATGTCAGTGTGGATGATTCTAGGCTGGAGGTTATAAAAAATTATCCTAGACCTAAGAATGTGAAAATGTTGAGAGGTTTTCTTGGTATTGTGGGTTATTATAAAAGATTTGTTCCGTATTTGGCAAAATTATGTGCACCATTGTATGAATTATTAAGAAAGAATGAAAAATTTATTTGGTCTAAAGAAAGAATAGATGCTTTTGAAAAGGTTAAGAATGAATTTTATAATAGTTTGTTATTAGTACTGCCTGATTTTTCTAAAGAATTTTTATTAAGAGTTGATGCTAGTGATTCTGCTATAAGTGGAGTTTTAATTCAGTTAGACGATGAGGGAAATGAAGAGCCTATTTGTTTCATTTCAAGGCTATTAAAAAAATATGAATTAAGATATACAGTGGGAGAAAAAGAGTTACTTGCTGTAGTGCATACTATAAATAAATTACGTTTTTATTTGTTGGCTAAAAAATTTATTGTAGAATCAGATCATGCGGCGTTGACGTCACTTTTGTCAACTAGATTTTCAAATAATCGAATATATAGATGGTCATTGTTGTTATCAGAATATTCATTTCAAATTAGACATATCAGAGGTGTTCTAAATGTTACCGCTGATGCTTTAACAAGAATGTACAATATAAAAAGTAACTTCAATCATGTAGAGTTAAATGCTTATAATAGATATGCAGCTGAGGGAATGTTTGACTATGTTGAGATCCATCAGGTCCAGCAGGATGAATGTTTTGATCATATTAAAGAGGAATTGCGAAATGTGGGAAATTATAAAGATTATATTTTTCATGATGGGCTTATTAAAAAACAGATTCGTGATCAGTATAATGTGGTTGTAAATGAAATGTATGCTCGTCAAGCAATGTCCATTATTCATAATGAACTGGGACATATTGGGACTAGGAAAGTTTGGTTAACTTTTAGAGAAGCTTTTTATGCTGTTAAGGATAGAAGTATTGCGAAAAGGGTGGTAAGGAATTGTAATGAATGTTATTTTGGAAAGCATAAAAATCGCACATTGCAACATGATATAAAAAGTATAATAGTGAATAATAAATTGGATTTAGTAGCGATTGATTTCTTAGGAAATTTAATACCAGGAGATTATGGGTATAGAAATATATTTGTTATGGTGGATATTTTTACTAAATTTGTTAGGCTGTTTCCCACTACAAAATACAATTCTGAGATTGCACTTTTATGTATTAATAACTTCGTACAAAATCAAGGAAAAATGAGACGAATTTTGGCAGATAATGCTAGTTATTTTACTAATGATAGATTTATAAATGCTTTGAATGAACAAAATATTAATGTATGTTTTTCTTCGATACGCCATCCATGTGCCAATCCATGTGAGCGGTATATTCAAGAGGTAATCAAATTTTTGAGGATGAAAACCCATGAACATGTAGGCTGGGTCCAGTATGTCCAACAGATAGAAGATTCCATGAACAATTCGCCCAATACCCTTACTGAAGAGTGTCCAGCGACTTTGATGAATGGAATGACTCCTAGTCGGCCCTGGGATTTGCATGGAGAAGTTGTTCATAATCTAGAAGAGAGAAATAATTTGGTTCGAGGAAGACTACAAAGGCAAGGGGAGATGTATGTGCGCCGAGAAAATGAAAAAATCAAAGAAAGAACTAGGTTTAATATTGGAGACACAGTTATTGTTAGAAGATATAGGGTTGCCAGAAGAAATCAACAAAAGTGTGCTAAATTGGATCTTCCGTATTGTGGTCCGTATATTGTAACAAGAAGATTTAATAACGTCACATATGAGCTCTATTCAATGGATGGACGCATTAAGAAGGGACGATATCACATTAGTATGCTTCATCCATATGTGAACAATCCTTAAGAAGATTGTGAGGTACTATAAAATTATATTCTGTGTGCGGAGAAGGGTTTTAATTTTTACATTATATTGTATTTGGAGAAAACATTAGAGATAGTAAGATGTTGTGTGCGGAAAATAAAAATTTCTGAAATCTTTGCTTTGCACAGATTTAATAAATTGTTATTTTGGAGATATGCTATGGTTTTTTTATATACTAAGGATAAGTAAAATTAAATAAATTGATTTACTTCAAATTTATTTTTCTGTGGGGCAAATGTTTTGGTACACACTGTATATTGGTTTCTGTTTAAGGATTTGGGAGGTATAGTAGTCTTTTGGTAATCTGTGTATATTAATATTTATTTTGTTATTTGAATTTAAAAGAAAAGATGCCTGAAGATTATTTACGCTTTTCAACTTGATATCTTAATATTGTATACATGTGCGATGTTATTGAGACGTGGTAGGGGATGTGTGACTTTCACTTGTCCTGCCGTGTGTTATTGAAAGGACATTAAATTTTGGTCTCCCGTTAAATGCAGTTCTTTTATTAGATATTTGATGTTTGAATAAAATTTGTTATAGTTTCATTATTTTACGGAGCCAAGATTTAATCATGTTAGTGAATTAGTTATTGCTGTCATATAAGTTAAGTATTTACTTTTAAGAAAAGAGAATGCATTCTTTATAATAATAATAAGAGAAAATTTTAATATTGAAAAAGTAGACTCGTATCCGTCATTTTGTTTCCTGCACGTGTTTGAGAATATTTTATATTTATTTGAGAAGCTATTAAAGTAGATAATTTT
Organism: Amphimallon solstitiale; assembly: GCA_963170755.1. Lineage (NCBI taxonomy): Eukaryota > Metazoa > Arthropoda > Insecta > Coleoptera > Scarabaeidae > Amphimallon > Amphimallon solstitiale. The sequence goes on along the minus strand of OY720681.1, from coordinate 33,584,331 downwards.
CTTTATTGTATCAGTTTGCTACAATTTGATGTATTTTAATTATAGGTATTTAATTTATTTATTTTAAGTAATTAATTAGGTAAATTTTGTCGCGTTTGTCAGTACAAGTTTTTTTTATCCTATCTGGTCATTTAGTGGGTAGGATTTTTTCTTGAGAATTTATTAATGAAAGTTTTTTTTTTTTTTGTTTTTTTATAATAAATAAATTATATCTGATTTGTTTTTCACTTTTATTAAAGATTTTAGAAAAGATAATTAATTATTTATTTCATTTTTTTGTCTTCAAGTAATTTGTTGTTTTTTTATACTGTTTCCTAAGATCACGATTCCTGACGTGAACATTGTACAGTCTCGCCGAGGGAACCTGAGAGAGAGAGAATTTTGTTTTATGAGCTAGATCGTGGCAACCCTATAATAATTGTACTAATATCATAGCAGTACGCATGTATATATACAAATATTATAATTCTCATACGAGTGCCCGCGCTGGTCTAATGGGAACGTGTCGGCCTTATACCCGGGCGGCTCGGGATCGAATCTGCACGCGGACAAGAATTTTTCAGAAAATAAAAGTACAATATTTCGCGTATTTATTCTAAATTTCAATTCAATTGAAATTAAATACCGCTAGTTAGTATTATAATACAAAGCCGAGCGTTGAGCCGACTTTACCCGAACTAGCGTTTCATTCCGAGCGGGCCGGCTCGGTCTCGTTCAGTGCCCAACAATCAATGCATCAATGGGCCCATAGAAGTTTTCACTTCAAAATTAATGTTGTGTTTCTATTGTCTCTCCTTTTTCCTTATTCCGCGACCTTAAAAACGCTGCCTCGTAAGTCATTTTCTGCAATCCTTTCAACAAACTCGCGACATTGACGATGATTGAGCGCATGTGATCCGATATAATTAACAGGGGACACGATTGGCTTTAAAATTTCTGACACAACCGAGTATTTTCCGCACAAATACTGTTGATGAATGTTGCAATGTACGATTGATGGTTTTGAATCACCGTCATTTTCTACGGCTTTTGATACGAAAGGAAAAACACAGTATTTGCTGTCAGACTGGTGTTTTTAAATAAATTATCATACAATTCTTGATTAATTTACCGTCAGTCACGAGAAAACTAGCACGAATTGCTGCTTCTTCTTCTTCAGCATTTATTCTCTAGAACAACAAATGCTGACGCAAGAATCATATTTTTCTAACTGTAGACCTCCAGTAAATTTGGAGTTATTCTGAGAATGTTTGGTCTTATAATGACGTTCTATATTTTATTATTTGAGGACTGATATTGTTTCATTGCAAATTATACACATTTACGCAATAACGCTGTAAATATTCCGCATTCAATATCTCTCTTTCATTTCTTTTCCTGATGTATATAAAATCCATGCAAAAGGCAGTTATTTTCAAATCAAAATTATGAACTTGTCGCGCCCAACTCAAAATTTGCAACTGTTCAACTCTCGGTTGTCTCACTGTTACAATTTTTTTGTTTTTGTTTTGTTTTCTCTCTTTTCTTATTTGTACCTAATTAGTATTTAGTAAATTTTGTTGCATTTCTGACAAGTGGTGCTGTATATTTTTACCTTATATAATTCCGTGTAATCTAGGTCACGCCTAGGGTTAATCTTTCGTTTACTTTTGGGAATACGATTAATATGCTCTGCGGTATAATTTATTTAATTTTATTTTTTTTATTCAATTACCTCTTGTAATTAAGTGGTTCCTTTCATTTTTAATTAACTTAGAATTATTTTCCTTCAATTTGCAGCGCTTGCGCCATCTTGTGAGTGCGAATGTTTATGAAGGTTTATGCTATTAAGGTGCATTAAGAATCTTTTTCCGGTTAGCGTTGTTTTATTTCTTACGTCAATGTATTATTTTCCACGGTTATTTTCTATTTATTTGTTTCCTTGTTCTGCTCTTATTAAGTTATCCTTAAATAAATTTCACGTAACATTTCCTTCCGAGTGAAGTAGATGTCGCCCTACTCTGAACGGCCTTATTCATCTGCAACCTAGTGGTGTTCCTGCATTCGTCCGTTATCGTGCATCAAATAAGTTGACTTTTAAAAAGGCGGTCCTTGTTTTACTTCAACATGTAATCACTGAATAATTTAGGAACTAGAATTGTCCACTTATCGTGCAATTAACACGTACATCCTGGATGACCCACCAGTGACAAAAAATTATTGGTTATTTCTTAGCTTTATGACTGCTCAGGCAGGATTAATTAGTCTGGAATATACTTAAGGATCGGTGAGTCTCTTAGCTATTCGCAATTTATTTCTGGTGATTAACTCCTGTTTCGTGTCTTCCCTTTTCTTTTTAGCTTTTTATTATATGCCAAATTGACGTCTGTAGTGTGGAAGACCTCGTGTTGGAAAAACGGAAGTCGCCCGCCATTACAATTATCATTCTTCATTAAGCATATGGACGTTCATTTCCATTGAAATATCTGGGATGTTTTATGCTGTTGAACGTTAAACTCCACCACGTTGGAGACAGATTTGATGTAATTTCGTTGAAGAATCTGATGTCGGTTCGGTCCAACTTCTCGTCCAGATATGTATATAGAGTTATTTGTTTTTTTTTAATAATTGGAACTTAATTACCTGTTAGTGTTTAATAATTCCATGAACATAAGTTGCACTGCTCTTTGTAAAGTACATTTCATTACCGAATCGGCTTGATTTAAGCTTATCAAATTAATTCTTTTGTTAATTACTGTCGGGTCAGAAGTCTGATCTGCAGTTGTGAATTACCTTTTGCATAACTTATGGTTATTAGTTTTTAACTTGAATAACGAGGGTGCTCGACAAGTTTTGAAGCAAATTTAACTGATTGTTAGTCAACTGGAGACCCTAAATTATAAATTTAATTTAATTGCTTTCAGGCTTAGTCTTGCATGTTATAGCTATAAATTTTAATTACTCGATTTGATTTTCTTTTACATTTTAAAAGGCACATATACAGTGTGTAGTGTCTTATAGGCTTCCGTGTACACGAGATCTCGTATTGCCGAATTTCTCTGGTAGATTTAGTATATAACTAAGATTCAAATTATTTTTTTTATGTCACTATTAAATTATTGAACGCATTTAAGTTCTTGAGTTTTAACTTTAATTGGTAAATAAAATTTTAAACAGTTTTGTTCAATATCTGATTCACAATAATTTCCAAAACATATGAAAGCTATTCGTAATTCAGTGATTGCTATATTTTAAAAATAATAGTGTTTTTTTTTATTTTAAATAGAAGATTATACAGGGTGATCTACCCCTTGGTAGATTATCAATATTTTCCTTTGCGCAGCTTATGGGAATTTTTCATTTCTTATTGTTGGAAATAAATTTTGTGATTGTTGTTCATATTGTTTATTGACCTACTATACTTAGTGCACCTCCTTAATTATTTCTGCCGTCGGGATAAATAGCTTTTGGAGTGGGCCTGAATAAAACTTAGACGGCTGGCGCCTAAGAGTCATCCACCTTTAGGAATCTGAATGACCCATCCCTAAATCCGAGAGTTAGAGGCACAGGCTCCACCCCATCTTTTCCAACACGCACTAGGGAAGTGAAAGGTAAGGCAGGTTGAAGGTGACACACAATAAAATTTCCGAAACTCTCACAATTTTAATTGGACAAGGCTACAGGTGTGAAAACCCCGACAAACGGGCACTTAGTTCACAAACGGATGACATTAATCTAGTTTTCGTCAGCGCCAATTGCGTCTCCTCTCTGCCAGGTTGATCCGAGGCGAGCGAAGGCGTAATATCACATATTTATACTGCGCTTTCTAGAGGCGTAGGACATATTCGAAAACTCGCGAATGTAATACCACTTTCCAGGCAAGCGATCACATTGCTGAACGGAGCAGCAGGGGTGTGTTCAGATTTAGATGGGTTAACGTCGGGACGTGGTCAAATAGCCAATAAATCGGAACGGTCATTGACGCGTTCTCGATCATTTAAAATATTTTTGACGTCCAAATTGTTTTGTAACAATCTAAACACTAGTTATTAATTTATTGTGGTATAATGGAAAACTTTTTCCACATTTTCGATGAAAGTGAAAGTTCCGTTTCGAGCAGTGATGAAGAAATGGGAATGCAATTATTCCTGCAAATTCAAAGTTCAAAATTTTCTAGATATTACTGAGAATTTCAAGCAAATTTGAGAGTATTGAGTTTCAGTATATTCATTTTTACCAAGCGACGAGGCTACATACAATAAAGTTTCTTCTGAATCATATGGAATTATACCTACTTTTAATAGTATTTAGATATAATTTACCGCCTGGGTCTAGTACAGATTTATATTACTCCATATCATTATTATCTATCTTTAAAACAATAAATATTTTCACCTAAACCGACAAACTTCTACAAAGTTCTGTGGCAATTACCAATGCGCAAGTCAGATCATTTTCGTCATACTCTAAACCTGGTTGAGAAATTGTCACCCGGACGTTGTATAGATATAATTTCTGAACGCCCGAGATGTTGACCGTCATAAACGGCCAACAATTAATATGAAGGACTTGATGTAAAATTTTGTCTTCCGGAAAACACTTGTCGTCAAATCAGAACGCACTCCAGCGCTAGGAAGTCCACCTCGCATCCCACGCCATAGAATTCAAAATTAGCGCGTACTAATTCAAAACTGCACTATACTAGTATGTATAATGAACTAGTTAAGACTTGGTCTTTAGGTTAATTGGTTTGGACACCCCTGTTGTATGTTATCCTTTGTATCTGCTAAAATCTGCGAATATAGATTCTGAAGATCGTCTCTGTCTCATTTACCAGTATCTCACTGCCAAAGACTATAATTCAGATTATTTAAGCAGTCTCAAATAAACAGATAAATAAATAATTTTTCTTCACTATTCGTTTTTTGTTACGGTATAGCAAAAGATATGTATAAAAAAAACTAGAATACATTAAATATTTCCAGCGTGCTCCATTATAAATTATATCACGATAATCGACTTATCGCGTTATTCAAGAGCAGTTATCAAATATATTATCCAAAACGCATTCATCACCGTCTAGCAGGTTAACAACAGTTAACAATAGTCGAGAACCTGCCACTCAACATTATCAAAACATTAAATTACATTTCCTCAACGTAAATAACCACTCTTTTCCGTTTTAATTGAGGTGTAAGTTATTAACTACCATAAATTAGGTTTCGGATGAGTGCCCAGACCGCGGGTGTTCATTCCTTATGCTTATGGGTCGCTGACAGTTTAATAATGCGTGAGTTACTTTATACAATGGTGTACGTATGTAAATATACGTGTACTGTCTGCTTCATATATCGGGCGTGTATGGATCAACTGAGATTTGAAATTATTAGCAAATCGAGGGACATAATAAAAATAAAATCGACAAGCCCTCATTTACTATTATTTCAAAAGAATTTATATTATTATATTTTTCTTCTAGTTGTAATTCCCAGAACAAAAAAAATATTGCTTCTTTGGAATAAATTATTTTAACTTGTTTTTTAGTGGTCACATGAGAAGAAAAGAAGAAAACTGTGAGAGATATTATATATTGTTCGGTTATTTATGATTAAAATAAAAATGATTTAGAATTATGACACATATTGCTGTTACCCTAATGATATCAATTAAACATATAATGATTGTAAAGGGTTGTATTTTGAGTATTCCCTTTCTATTTAGAAATTACTTTACTATCTACTTAATAATTTTAAATTAAGAACTACTTAAAATAATACCTGGATTTTCTTGCATATTATTTCTTTACATTATACATGTAATTCTGGTTATTATTAAAGGATTTTTAAAAATTCAATTATCTGAACTTCTGATATCGGAAGTAGCACAAATTAAACCTCAGACAGCTTATTGGGCATGTGTTAAGGGGATATTAAAGCGGTCGAGAAAGCAAGATATCGAATTTATCAGTTTTTTTTTACTATTGTTCAAGATAGAAATGTGAAATTTTCTGTACAACTCCAATATAGATATGAGTACACGGAAAGGTTGTCAGATTATGTAATTTTTTGTCACAACCACCTATTTTTTTTTATTCCAAATTAGAGTAAAATGTACGTGTGTTTCTCCGTCAAAATCTGAAAGAATTAAATGAAATTGATCAAAACGGATGTAATTCCCGTGTAGACCAATGTTTTCTTGTGAGATATAGCTTTTTGAATTGCGGAAAAAAGTTTAATTTGAGTAATTAAATTAAGAAATTCCGGAATGCTGCAATACTGAATTATTTGTATTTTAGCAGCGCCTTCAGCTGCTACGGATATGCACCCAACTTCTTGGCCCCGCCTAATAGGACTGTCCCAACTTTTTGCGGTTGTCTGGAGTATTTTATTTCACTTTTTCTCACTCCAATTTTACGCATTCATATTATTACCAGTTTCGAAGCTATATGATTTTACCATGCAAGTATACATATACGAAAAAAATTTTTCGTATTTGGATAAATGTATGAATGCATTGTATTGTATATGATTTTAATGACAATACAGAAGTAGGTATAGTTACAATTTATTTTTATTTTGGTGATTGACTTATTGCGATTTTGGTTAGTTCTTTAATTTGTATGCAGAAATAGCGTTGCAGTAGCATTGGAACATGTTGCTGCATGTATTATGCTTGTATTGCCTATTTAGCATCCGCTATAGTAAATTAATGAACTTAGAAATTTTTTTGAATTTTCTTTATAATTTCGTGGCGCGTAAAATGACTCAATTAAATTGACTTTTGGTGATTGACTTATTGCGATTTTGTTTAGTTCTCTAGTTTGCATGCAGAAATAGCTTTGCAGTTGCATTGGAACATGTTGCTGCCTATTATATTTTTCGCATCTGTTAAAATAATTTATGGACTTTGAACATTTTTTAAAATTTTTAAAATATTTGTTTGAGTTGTGTAATAGACATTTTATATATGTGATTTAATGATAAAATAATTGTCATATACATATATTTATTTTTCAATGTGTGATATCGCCTGGCTTTTCTACGAACTGGATATTTATGCCGCAGAAAGTTCCCAGTTGACAATATTAGTGCCCGATGAATGAAGCTCCGCATCAGTATTCGTCTTTTTTTTAATTTGGGGCGCGTATTCCAAATTTTGTATTTAGTAGTATAATCTCCCTCTTGAGAAATGATTAGATTTTAAGCAAAATTGGCAGACCGGAAGTAGTAGTTTACTTCAGTGAAAAAATCGAATTTTGCCAGTATTTCGTCAACTACTAAGTTTAAACAAATTTATAAAGAATTCATATGTACTTAAAATTAAAATTGAGAATAATTTTATTTAAAGTTTTTCGAAATTCCTACCGGAAGTAGGTCTTTTACTCTTATCGAAAATCAGTCATGCTTTTTAGACAAGTACGTGACGAGTATAAAAGTATTTAAAACATAATTTTCAATATCTTTTGTATAAAAAAAATTTCGAAATTCAGACCGGAAGTACCACTTTTACCCTTATCGAATAGCGATTTTTTGCAAATATGTCGTAAGTTATGCATTCTATATGTATTTATCAAGAATACAAAAGCATTTATAATTGGATTTGCAATATTTTTTGTATATATGAAATTTCAAAATTCGGACCGGAAGTCGCACTTTTATTCTTAGCGAGTAGCACTTTTTTGATAATATCTTGCAAAGTATGCATTCTATCGAGATTTATTAAGAGAATAGAAGTACTTAGAATAGGATTGTGAATAATTTTTGTATAAAAAATTCTTAAAATCCTATAATTTGAAACGCTCATACGTATAAGAAAGTCGTGTGGTGACCACACCTAAGTTTTTCATTAAAATTTGGGAAATCATTTATAAATTCTTTTTCACAAGATAACATAGTAAGGGCATTTAATCTGTCTTCTTTTATTGTATTTCTCAGGAAAGTTTTTATTCTCTTCAGTCGTGAAAACTGGCGTTCCGCTTCAGACGTTGTCATTGGGATTGTAATGACAATTTTTAAAAGCTTAACAACTTCATTAAAGGTGTAGCTTAATCCATCCAGCAGAAGGCCTAGCAGACCTACAGCACTGACTTCTATATTTTGCCTAAATTCTTCTCTAGAATATTGAACACTTAATTCAGTTCGTAGTCTGCTTGCATTGAGACATGGTTAAAATTTTACTGCTTCTTTAAGGCAATCTTCCCGAATTTTTTTTTGAAAAGAGGAGAACTGTTTAAAAGAAATTAAGTTTGCTAATATTAAGTGCCCTGTATACCGAAATCTAGTTTTTATTTCAAGCAAAATAATATCGCACACTTCAATAGTCTCCCTCCGTCTTTGGCTACCATCAGTTACTCTTCGTCGCGTTGACGGTCGAGGAGTCAGTTCTGAGTCATTTTGTTTAACCAACTGATTATCTGTGTCAACGATTTCGGTTCGAATTTTTCCAATAGCGCGTTCAAAATTATCTAAATTATTCTTGATTTTTAATGCATCTGTATTGACATATTGTAATTGATTAAACAATATGTCCACATGTGGCATAATTTTATGAAAGGAAGTTAACCAATAGATAAAATTTTCCTCCTCTAAAATTCGCAAATTGGCACCAGCTTGATGAATGGTAGTTTGTAAACTAGCTTCTCCCTCGATTTGTTCTAGAGCTCGGTGCTCATATATTGTATTCACTGTCCTAGAATTGAAGTTCCATCTTATTTTTGAAGAACGAGGTAAGCTTTTTCTCTGAAGGAATTCTTCCAATCTTGCAGCTCGTTGTGGTGAAGTGGAGAAAAAAAGTACATAATCCCGTCAGATTGGCAAAAAAATCTGCATTTACTACTGCTCGATGTAGCATGTGACATAATAAGATTTGTCTGATGTGCTTAACAATGTACAAAATTGGCCCTTGGATACTGGTCTTGGACATGTCTTTGCACGCCGTTAATAGCACCACTCATGACTGCTGCCCCATCATAGCTCTGTGCAATCAGTTTTTCTGGGTCATCAACAAGCAAACTAATTTCGTTAAGGATGGAAGCAGATAAAGAATTAGCATCATGTCCACTAGGCAGAAGAAATTTCCAAAATCTTTCGACCGGTCTCGCGTTCACAATATATCTTAAAACAACCACCAACTGAAACTGATTGGACACATCTGTGGTTTCATCAGCTATCACAGATGTGAAGTCGGTTGCTTTAATTTCACTGGAAACTTGTCCATGATACACGTTCGACATTGCATCAAGCAGCTCATTCTGTATCGTTTTTGATAATCCCTTAAAAACCGGTGCTGTTTCGATGTGATCTCTGAGCAATTTATCCAATTCTGCCGTAAAATTTATCAATTCCCGAAAAATGCCCTTGGTATTCCACGTTTGCCGTTCATCATGACCCCGAAGTGCCAGTTCAAACGCGCCACAAAATCTAATGCAATGTATTATTAAATTTAACACATGCCTATTTTTTGTTACCTGTTCATTGTGTTATTGAAGTGCTTTTCTATATGATGAATCTAAAACATTCTGAATGTTATTTTTTCCCAACATTCTTAGACTAAATATATTTTTCACATGCCCTTCGGAATTTTCATATTTCGTAATTTTAGCACTACGATGAATTAAGTCTTTTATTCCGTTCTTTGACCAAGACGGTTCACCACCAAACAAAAGACACGGAAAATAAAACAAAGTATTTTTAATTTCACACCCACAAATCCAGTCATTTTTCTGATAAATATTCATTTTGAATTTTCTTATAACGTCTTTACCTTTAACAGATTGTTTATTTTCTAAACATAATTGAGGCATCGGGCGTTTAAGATTTTTTATTACGATTTTTTCATCATACGTTAACCGCGAAAACGTGTTATTCTGTAATGCAGAGACGAAATTTATCTTACAACAGCGGTGAGCAGACTGGAGATCTTGCTCACACGCTATGTATTATACGATATGGAAGTAGAACAAAATACAGTTCTCCCCACCTTCAATGTAATGTTAATGGCTTAACGGAGCAACGGTTGGGCTTTGCTCATGGGTATGTTTCTCTCGGTGGAAAGGGTAAACATTCGAATAGTTGTTCGTGCGCTGTTAGTCGTCATTATATCTGCGACGACGATCGGTACATGTAGGTTGTTACGCGTGCCGCACACGCCACGTTCCTGTTCAATAACTATGAATACGTAATAAATAAATGCTTTCACAGTTAGTCGCCGCTTGGTTTGTTTTGTTTCAAAATTCCAGGGGGTGCAATTGCTCACTTGCTTTCATTAAAGAGCCGCCACTGACCGGAAGTATCACTTTTACCTTTATCGAGTAGCACTTTTTTGCAAATATCTCGTAAAGTATGCATTCTATAGTAATTTATTAATAGAATAGAGGTACTTAGAATAGGATTCTGAATAATTTTCCTATAACAAAATTTTTTTGTGTAACACACTTACAGGTTTAATTTTTTAAGAAGATAAAACTATTTAAAACTTAATTTAGACCAACTATTGTATAATTTGAAACGTACATATTGCTGTGACCTTAATAATTTGAATAATATTTAGAAAATGATTTTAACTCTTGGAAATAAACAATCACAGTTATATTGCTAAGAAAACGGTGGGTTAGCAACTTAACAGTGGTTTATGCTCTTATTTGCTCCTCTTATCTTTAACAAAATCTCTTCCCGGCATTTACTCTATATCTCAGGGTGTAGGTAGCTTTAACACTTCAAAGTGGTATGGCAATTTATAAAGCAAAACACAAATTTTTCAAAGAACAAATATAATAACTTTATTTAACATATAGTTTTATAATATAAATTAAAACCTTTATTTCAACTTTTATTAAACATTTACAAAATATTAACAAATAAATAATATTACCAAAAATGTATGATGTATAATATTTCAAAATAGAAAATATTGAAAAACAGATATTCCTAAGACAATTAAATAACACTCAAAAATTATGAATCTATCCACATGTATGCCTTTTAGTATGTATAATTATAACCAAAATATATAATAAAAATATTCAAAAAACAAAATAATTCCAGTCTAAGTTTTATTATACTTAATTATGATGTTCGCATAATCACAATTAAATACCTCATTCCTAGGTCGAACATATAAATCAATCCGACACACATCCTCGGAAATTTCTCATGATTTTCGCAAGAATGGATCGCATTCACGTTACTTTTCGCTGAAATTATTGACTGAACTCCGTAACTACTTTCACAATCGAAAATTAATTTTTTTGGATCGTGTTATGAAATAACAATAGAGAAACATGCAAAATGTGTACTAAAAATGGAACAAATGAAATAAGAATATTAAACACACACAAAACGATGATATAGATTATTTTTTTAATTTTTCTACACATTTTCGGATTCTACAAATTTGTTCTTCTGCCTCAAATCTCGGAAGGGTAGATTTTGTGGATGTTGTGGATCTATGAGTTCTGGTAGAACGCAATTTTCATAGAAATCTCGTAGTTGTAACTCCATATGATTCGTCCAGAAGATGTCATCTCTGTAAATCTAAACAGGTCGAATAAGCAGTTAACATATTTTTATTCCTAATAGTGTGTTTTCAAACATGCTCTACTTCCATTCCCAGTGGACTCCACAAGACAAAATAGCACACATTCCTTTGAGAAATGTGTAGTTGTCCTTGGACCTGGTAGTAAAAATGGGCTGTTTTCTTCAAATGAAAGATTCCATCATCATCAATTATTGCAAATTTGATTTTCTTCTGGTCGACGGCATCACGAGGTGACAAATTACAAATGGACTTTGGACACTTCATTTCTATGATCGCATCGGTACCGATTAGTCCGTGTGGCGAGGCACCAAGAAAACCAAGCACGGAATCTACGAAAAGCCCACATGAGGACACTTCAAGTCCAAAATGTTTTTCAAATTCCTTTCTAGCAATTGGCTCGTGGCTAATACCCCACTCGGTAGCCTCGTTTCCTGTGAAAGTACTATACACCAATTCTTTTAACAGTTGCATTACAAGACGTGGTTGACCTCATTCTGCATATTCTGCCAAAACTGGAAGCAGTCAGTCTATTGTGACGTTCGGTTCTCCAGTCGTCATTGCTACTTTGCCCATCAGTTTTTTTCTCTAAGTCACGAATTTGAGAAGGCGTTTTTTGTAGATTTTCCAAACATTTTTTTTCAGGATTTCATAATTCTCGGGCAGTTCAGCAGAAAGAAGAGCCGCGACAGGCCCGTAATCTTTGTCTGCGGGTGCCTTAGCTTTCAACTTCTTGCGATATTTTTCAGGGAATAAGGTCTTTGGGGATTTATGGTAGAGGTGTTGCTTTCCTCTTCTGCGCATTAATTTTTTGGTAAATTGTCCAGGGCTTTTCTGCGATATTGCCTTATATATTATGCCAGGATAATTATGTGATCCTGCTGAAAAACTCACACTTGCTGCTTCGCATCGAGTTTGGTATGAACCTCTGCTGGATAAATTCAATCTTTTCTCACTCACAAATTTTGCGACAACTGAATTGTAGCACTCTGCAGCATTATTATCCATGTTTAGGAGAAGACTATCAGCATTATGCACTAAGCGGTACAACAGAATTTCGACATCTTGCAAAAGACCACTTTCTGTCATTTCATTCACCCACTTGCGTTCATCCTTACCTACATAATATATATATTAAATGATACACTATGAAAAATCCACTTCCAGAATACTTACCTTGACAAAAATATTGTTTACAATTCGAATGCTCTCTAAATATATGTTTGGATGAATTGAGAATATCAGAACGCAGTTCCCTCACTTTTTGCTCATGTGAAATATCTTCTTTAATCCAATGTTTAACAGCACATTGCCTCAGCTAATTTTCTTGTTACGCTGCTATCCCCGTCTCCTATAAGATATTTATATTTCAGCCCGTGCATTTCAATGCTGCTTTTGAAACCCTCTACAATTATTTCTGCTTCCATTGCATGTTTGCACCAATTTTTGAAACAGGTATGAGGTTTGACATCTTCTTGTTTTTTTTTCTGCACGGGAACACATACAACAATATTTGTTCTTGATACCAAGATATAATATTTTTTTGGATTTTTGCCCAATAATAACTCCCTAAAAATGAAATATTATGTTCTCAATGTCTTCATGGAAATACATGTCAAACAAAATTGAGGAAAGTACTAACAACACCTCATGACGCACTGTAATTCGTCCGATATGAACGCTTACACCAGGCTCCATCTGCTATTACAGCTATATGTGTAATGCCGTCTTGATCCACGTCTCCTACTTCCTTTGCGAGTTGAGCCTCTTCCTTTCCTGCTGCCTCCATTAAATCAAATGCACTTCCACTAATGAGAGGAGAAATTTCATCCTGAGTTGCAGCAAACTTTGGAAAACTCATACAAGGAATGTTACAAAATGCAAGAATTTTCTCCAGCTGCGAAAAACCACCTCCTGAGGATATCATTCCCAAGACTGCTGCTTTGTTTATATCAAGCGAATTTTTTGATGCACTATCTGTGCTTACGGATGATGTTTCCTTGCACATTGCACATTGTAAATAAAAAATACTATTGAGACCAAGTTTCTTTTCATTTATTATTTTCAAATTCTCAGTATTGCAGGAAAACAATGGATTATGTTTGAACTCCACAATTGATTTAAAGAATTGTTCAACATCAATTATTCTTCTACCAGAAACAGAGTATTCAGAATGTGCACTCTCTTTTATTATTTCAATTCTAAAATAAACTCAAAACGCAATTAATTTATAACGAACAGCTCTGTATGTGCTTATGTTTACAGGATGTTTCCAAAGACAAGCCTAAGAGCTTTTGTTGACATGAAAGACCCCTTTAATTTTTGACAAGGAATCACCCTCTAAAAACTTTCCAAACTTATTTGGAAACATCCTGTATATAACTTGCTTTATAATACAAATAATAATTTAAATAGTTGCTGGAACTGCCTACTTTGAAATATTTTCATTTGATAAGTCAACTTCAGGTTCACGTTCAATCGCATGTAATACATCCATGTAATCTTTATCAACATCCTCATGACTAACCGAACTTGAAAGAAAAAAAATAAATATAATATAAATGATTGAGAAAGGTATTGAATTTACGTTTGGCAAACTTGAACGGTTGATGATGGATCACTCTCATTGCTCTTATAGAGTCTTTTTAACACTTGCCTGCCTCTATTTTTCCGCTTTGAGGATAATCTTGGATATTTCTTTAAGTTTCTGTTGCCTCTTGCCATTGTGAATACCTTTACATCACACTCTACTTCGGCACTCAACACCAAAAAGTGTCAAAAAATTAATTCTCCAAATAATAAGAACAGCGAACAGCCCTAACTAGTATTTACTGTATGTGCGAAAAGCCAGCAAGGATCGCGATATAACTATACTTATCACGAAAAGAAAAACTTTTATTGAGTTGATTGCGTAATTGTGGAAAGTGTCTCGTTCACATATGCACATACAAATATTTTATTGCAGCAAAAAAAAATTGTCAGTTTCATATACATTCTTCGTACATTTCGTAGAGATGTCTTTGAATACATTTATTGCACTTGTTTGAATGGAATACTTTAATTTTTGTTTATATATAGTATTTTCCAAATATTTGCTTTTCTAAAAGAAATAACTATAGCGAAATAATCTTCCTTCATGCAAAAAACGCTAAAATCAAATAAACTGAGGAAAAATACAAATCTGCTTGTAGAAACAGACTCTTTTTTGCTAGTATAATCGACCATCGTATTTGTCACGATATTCTGCTGCCGTTGATTTGAATAGTTCAGTTGTTTCTCTGTATTCGGGTGACGGAAAACAACACATTCATTTCAAATATGTGAGAATGAGATGGCTTGCATTTGGCTCCTCCTACGGGCCAACACCTCCAAAAGCAATTATAGTGAATTCCCAAATACAAATCGACTTTAATATCCCCTTAATAAGCCACTATATATTTTGTGTGGCATAGCAGCATGAAAAGGGACCCACGTTGTCAATAGTGAAGGTAGACTATGTGTTATGCATCGTGACGGCACTGTCATCAGGGTTTCTTACATGGCGGCTGCACGAATGTAGGCCTTAGGATTACTTAGACCTTTTAATATGTCAAACGAAGAATGACAATATATCTACTAAGTATCTTCTGTCACGAGACCTCATTTATTTGTATCTGCTGCGACAATTTTGTATGATATCAGTTCATGTTATTTATTCCATGCTAAAAGCATAATGAAGATACGTTAAGATTTG
Organism: Amphimallon solstitiale; assembly: GCA_963170755.1. Classification (NCBI taxonomy): domain Eukaryota; kingdom Metazoa; phylum Arthropoda; class Insecta; order Coleoptera; family Scarabaeidae; genus Amphimallon; species Amphimallon solstitiale. Next base: position 33,569,087 of record OY720681.1, on the reverse strand, counting down.
AGGAGTGTATTATGTAAGTTAGATTTATTGTTTTAAAATATCCATTAGTATTTAGATATATAAAAACAATATGGCATGTGGATATTTATAAAAAAAAAACATTTTTATTTACTGTGAAAAATATCTTCATATGATTTGTAAACTTATTATGTATTTAATAAGCGTTTGTTTATAGTTTATATGAACATCTTAAAACTGTAAGATGTAATGCCATTTTTAATGATGAAGTACCACAACACAATTTATGTTGCTAGTAATAGGAACACAACTTTTAGAATAAAATTTTACTTACTCTAGCCCGGAAACAAGTTTTGTTAAATATATTCTTTACATTTAGACAATTCATATATGAACTATTACACTGCAATTTAAAAGACTGTTGCTACGAGCGATCGGACACCTAGAACGAAAAATAAGTGGAACGGAACTGTGGTTCAGAAAATCCTATGCCCACACTTACAGTATACAGGGTGCATCCATATATATGTAGGTTAATTTTTCAATGTGTACATGTAATTGTTGTATGTATTATCTATAATATATATAAATGCTTTCATTTTAAAGGATGACAGTGTTAGTTTTAAAAATATATATGTACAGTAATTTGAAACTTTGTATGAGAATTTAAGGTATTTATTTCAATTTTGAATTATTAATTTTAGGACAATTAGCATGATAATTTACTTATTTATTTTTTTCAAAATTATGTGAATTATCGTAGATTTTTAATCTCATTTTTAATAACTATTTTAACGTAATGGTTTTGGGCAGATATTCGTGCAATAAACCCATTAATGATATACATATATCATGAGCGTGTATGCAATCAATAAACGTATTGTTTAGGGATAACATAATAAAGCGTGGAAATACATGGTAGCAGCACATCAAAATAGTTACGGATTTGTTTTAGTTTTGGCAAATCATCTTGTGAAGAAACCAACTGGTTTCATAAGAGATTCCATGAGGCAGGCCTCTAATTCACCGATGTTCGTGAGCCATGGACTAAACAATCATTCATGCATGTGCAAACATGGGTAACTGACATATGGGCCAAAGCTTCGGTTTACAAATTATTTTTCGTTAATTCTTCAGTACCTAAAATCATGTTAATTGAACCTTAATATACATATACAGTGAGAACGCGCGGGTTGAAATAAATTCATTTAAAATTTTTGGTTTTGTTTTATGGAAAAACGCTCGGATAGGTTGATTTTTATTTTTAGCTGCGGTTTTTTTGATGGTAAATTGATGTACAAAGGGTTGTCCAAAAATAAGTTACGACCATCAATTTTTTTTTTCAAATGGAAACATATTTTTTATTTAATTTGTTAATTCTGCATCGAATTCTAAGTATGTTTCATGTACCATGTCCTATACCCAAACTCAACAGTTATCGAGAAATTTACAATTGAACATATCAATAACTGCAGTTAAATTTACAATTTTGAACATATCAATAACTGCAGTTACCTATTGATATGTTCAATTGCAAATTTCTCGATAACTGTTGAGTTTGGGTATAGGACATGGTACATGAAACATACATAGAATTCGATGCAGAATTAACAAATTAAATAAAAAACAACAAAAACAACAAAAATAAGTTACGACCATCAATTTTTTTTAATTTGTTAATTCTGCAACACAATACATACAACATTTCAATAACTGCAGTTATTAATATGTTCAATTGTAAATTTCTCGATAACTGTTGAGTTTGGGTATAGGATATGGTACATGAAACATACTTAGAATTCGATGTAGAAAACAAATTAAATAAAAAACATATGTTTCCATTTGAAAAAAAAATTGATGGTCCTAACTTATTTTTGGACCACCATTGTACATCAATTTACCATCAGAAACACCGCAGCTAAAAATAAAAATTGACCTATCCGAGCGTTTTCCATAAAACAAAACCAAAAATTTTAAATGAATTTATTCCAACCCGCGCGTCCTCACTGTATAATATACAGGATGCCCCACCGAAAACGAAAAAGATTGAATAGAAGGAGAAAACTTTTTTGAAAAACCGCAAACTTAGGTTGATTTTTGATCCAAGGGGGGGCACCATTCCATCAACAACTATAACACGTCATTCCCCTCCCCTCCATCACTCTAACCATTACAATTTAAATAGGGAAAGTACTAAATACGATACATCAGTGGAAAGGTAATTGTACGGAGAATTAAGCAATGTGATTGTTGGTTGCGCTATTTTTGATTTTAGCGCCCTCTAGCGGGAAAAAAACGGTTACGTATTTCATAATGTGACACATCATTTCAAAGCTAATTTTATTAGCAATTTAATGCACAATTGAAAAAAAATTAAATAATCGAAAAACCTTGCAGAGCTCTAATATTAGAAACTTATTAGTTTACAAAAGACACTGACAGTCTGTACTTGAGAATGATGACAAATAAATGTAAAAAATATTACGTATTTAGTTGCTAATAAAATTAGCTTTGAAATGATGTGTCACATTGTGGAATACGTAACCGTTTTTTTTTTCGCTAGAGGGCGCTAAAATCAAAAATAGCGCAACCAACAATCACTTTGCTGAATTTTCCGTATAATTACCTTTTCAATGATCTTTCCCTATTTAAATTGTAATGGTTAGAGTGATGGAGGGGAGGGCAATGACGTATCACAGTTGAAGATATGATGGAAGGGTGTCCCCCTTGGAATTTTCAGGAATAATACCTCCACACATAATGAATAATGTGGACATTGTGTTTTATGTGTCTAGTTTCATATGAATTTCTACTGTTGGAATTGATATACACAAATACACATGTTTAAGAGAATTTATATTTCCTTTTCTTGATTGATTGTGTCGCTGATATTTTTGCATAGGGGAAAGGCGGGTAAAGTGGCCACCTTTTTGTTTGATGTTTTTTTTGGTACTCTTTTTTTAGTAAATTTAATCAAAATAAATATTGTTATATACTATATCCAATATAGCTTCAGGTAAACTAGCGTTCTTCATGATTTTTTATATATTTTAGTGTAAAAAAAAATATTTTTAAAAAAACGCTAAATGGCCACTTTACCCTCCTATGTCGGGCAAAGTGGCCGACCTGAACAATTGCGTCAAACAAAAGCAAGTATGTACGATAAATGAACTGAAATAGACTCAGGTTCAGTATTTAATTTTGAGGTATTTATTTACAAAAATAAATAAAAATTATTTACAATATTCACATACAAACTCGTCATTGTCCCCCTCAACCCCTGCACACTCTTCGTGAGCCCATTCTTTGCACACAGAACATCGTATCCAACTTTCATTGTCTTTTGAATTAGAAAAAAGGTCATTACAATAAAAACATGTACAATCTTGTTCTTGCTCCTTAAGCTCTTCTTGTTCTTCAACATCAAAAGTGAGTAGTCTCTTTGTTTTTTTAAGCTGTTGATTAAGTTTTTCTGTTTGAAAATTTTTTTTGTCTTCAGGCCTCTTTCTCTTCTTTTTTTCTTGTTGCTCTCGCTTTTGTATTTCTTCCATCAGTTCATTTTTGTACGGGCTGGCTGTAATGATAGCTGTCTTTCCTTTTTTCCTGTTTTGTTTCCTTTGCTTTTTCAGGGTCTGTTTTGGCAACGGAATTATATCTCTTGGACTGATAGCAAAAGAGGACTGATTTAACCCACTGGGTCCAGCAACTGCCAAATCGTCATTGTTAGGTAAATTAACTTGAACCATTTCACCGACATCATCACCACCGTTTCTTGGATTGAACATTACATCTTGACCTTTTTCGGGTTCATCTGCTGTTCTGTTCTTCTGTGGTGCGGGGTCAGGTTCCTCTCCATCTGATTGTAGGCTAGCACCTATGTTGCAGTCGTTCATTGGAATGTCAGACACATCAGAGGGAAGGAAGTCAGCATCACAAAACACATCAGGGTCATAAGGAACAATCCCACATCTCCGAAAACCGTTAATAGCTGTTGCAGGCGTAGCTGCACGCAAAAAAGCCTCGCCAAAAAGTCGACTAATCTGGAACTGAGTGATGGCTCTCCCAGGGTTATTCCTGAGGAACTTCTCACATTCTTGAATGTAGTAGGTCTTAAAAGGTGCCATAAAAGATACATCAAGGGGCTGCAATTTATGGCTGCAGTGTGGAGGTAAGCATATCACAGTCGTGTTATTTTCTCTGGCCTTGATTATGAAGTCAATACTTTTAGTGTGAGTGGAATGTCCATCTAGGATAAGCAGCACTGGTGACTCTGGTGAAGGTTTTGCGTGATGTAGGAAGTGGTCGAACCATTTCAAGAAAATATCGGTCTGCATCCAGCCACTAGGAGTGCATGCAAATTCTGAACCAGGGGGAGCTCCGTCTTTAAGCTCTGCCTTCATGTTCTTCCTGGGGAAAATGACAAAGGGAGGAATAAAAGTGCCTCCAGCAGACATACAAACTTCTAATGTAGACAGAAGGCCTCTTTCGGCCGAAGTTATCGCTCCCACCTGCCGTCTTCCTTTCAAGGCTAATACTTTTGAATGTCTATTTTGTACTGTTAAAAGTCCGGTTTCATCACAGTTATATACACGATGAGCTTCAAACTGGTGTTCATCTTGGACTGTTTTCAATATTTCAAAAAATTTAGTTACATTGGTTTTGTTGAACCCTTGGGCTCTTGCTAGTGAAGTGGCTTCTGGAGTCCGCAAACTTATATTTGGGTGCCTTTTTTTAAATCCTGCCACCCAATCCTTGCCAGCCATCTTTTTTTCGTTGTTATAAGTGTGATGGATGTAGTTTTTTTCTGCGAGGCTGTATGCCGCACGACGTAAATCATTTTGCGTGACTCCATAAAATCTTCTCTCCATGTCTATAATAAATTCAACTAGTTCCTCCTCTTGTTTATCGTTAAATACTTTTCTGTACTTTCCTAGTATTTTTTTCGCACCAGTGGCATCTTGATTCTTCTCAAGTACTCTTCTTTTCAGCGTATTTCTGGGAACGTTAAACTGCTTTGCTGCAGTTGCAAACGGCATATTATCTCTTTTCACTGCTAATATTGCCTGTCGCATTGATTCTGAATCCCATGATTGTTGGGTAGACTTTCTCTTGTATGTGTATGGCATCTTGAAAATACCTGTAACAATATCAATCCTAATAGTTATGTGATAAAATAATATTTTTTAATCTATTACTACTATTTTTAAATATATTATTTTCTTTTTTTGTGACGTAATATGTATAGGACGAGCTATTAATTCATTTAAGCTACTTCGGCAATATTAAATGTATATTATTAGCGAAAGCCATCGTGGCCACTTTACCCGTCACGTACAGTGGCCACTTTGCCCGAAATGACGCCATTACTTAAAAGAACTTCTACAGACTAACCTAAATGACACAGCACTTTTAAACCAACTTCTATTAAACGCTGAAATCAAGCCAATTCAGTAGTATTATTGCCAATAGTTAATGCTTTTTCTATCATTTAGTAATAAAACAAATAGTTAACACTTACCAAAACTCAGAGATAAAGAAAACTAAAACTATTTCACTGTACTCAAACTGCGAAACGCACAACATCCAAACTCATACACGGCAATGAGGCAGTAACTGTCAACCAGTTAACTTCGTTTCCGCATAGGTGCAGCACTAACCAGCGCTATGAAACCAAATGGCCACTTTACCCGCCCTAGCCACTTTACCCGCTACTCCCCTATGTAGGGCAATTTATATATTGATAAAACTTAAAAATAATATAACAAAACAAAAGATAATAAAAAGTAAAGACGCAGAATGTAAAGAACTAATAAACTTAAAGTTTAAAATACATAAATTAGTTAACCCTCCGTTATTTTCTTATAATTCTGCTAAACGAGACAGCATGCTGTCGACAAATTTCTGGTAATAGTCCACGGTGACATTTTCCCAGGTAGTTTCAATTTGATTCCATAATTGATTTGAATTGTTTTACACATTATCAGAGATTCTATCTAAAGATTTTCCAGAGGATTTAAATCTGGACTTTTAGGGGACCAGGGTTGAGTTTTATTATTTGCTGTTTCGAACCACTGCTGAAACACTCTGGATTTATCTATCGGTGAGATATCTTGTTGGAACAGGAAGTTGTACAGTACAGTAACACTAGGCAACATGACATTAGTTAGTATATCCTTATATTGCGTACTGTTTAAATAACCCTCTATTTTCCATATAACCCCTGGCCCATCAAAAGACATCCACCCGCAGGCGCCTACAGAAAATATATCTTGGATAATATATTCTTCCTCAGTCACAATTAATCGTTTTCTTTCTGTAGGAAGACAATTGAAAAGTTGATTCATCGGAGAAAATTACTAACCGCCAAGAATGTAGGTTCATACGGTGATGGGTTTGCGCAAATATTAACCTATCATGCCGATGTCTTTCCGTTAGTGAAGGTTTCACCGCTGCAATATCACTTTTTAAGCCGGTGGAGATCAATGTTCTTCGTGCAGTACTCATACTAACAGGAGAAACACTTTCGTTGACCGTCGAACGAAAGCTGGTAAAAGGATGCTCCCGGAATACTGTGATAAAATTCTGTTCTCTTTATCTGTGGTAGCTTCTCGTCTACCTGGTTGCCTGCGAATTGTATTCTCATTGGTTCATTTACGTACCGATTTATTTATAGATGTATGGCTAAGTTTTATTTCTCCAGCAACAGCTCTTGCGGACAATCCATTGTCGAACAAACTTGTCGCGCGCACTTTTTCCGGAATAGTCAACATCATTTTAACGTTTTTACCTTTGTTAGTTTGGGTATATAAATAGAACCAGGCGATATTAAATATAACAGTAACAAAACAATAAAGACCTAATACACGTACTAAAAATATTTATTAAAACTTATTTATACTAATGACCGAATTTATATTTATTACTTTATATCTGATGTTGACATTACTAACTCAACTAATAATAATCCCCTCCTGCGTCTGGAAACCTCTTTTTATATACATCTTTATCTACGTGATAATTCTCGTGGTTTCTGGAATGACGGTGACCAATACCCCATTCATTCTTCAGAAAGTCCATTCTTAGAGACGGGAGCGGTGACAACGGTTATTTATAGTTTCACAATTCCAAACAATGATCAAATAATTACTTACAGATATAATGTTTAAAAATGTGTGTGTTTATGAATCCATTAAGTTTATATGAATTTCTTTATATTTCTAAACTTTAGCAATATATAAATACTTTATCATTATGTGCTTTTTATATCGCATATCATTGACTGATTATTTTATTTTTTATATTCCGACAACGCTCCAAACTACCAACCGTCTATGGTTACGATTCAAGTTTTCATTGCCAACTTGTACATTTTAAAATTGTCATGTATTCGGTTTTCAAAAATCTCTGTGTCTGCATTGTTTCTTCTCAAATTTGAGTTGGATTACATTGGTAATATTTTATGTACTTTCTTGTGTTATTAAATGAAATTCGATTTCTTTTTAATTAATATATGCCTAATTCTAACACAATGATATAAATTATGAAAAACAAACCTATATAAACCAACTAAATAGCTTAATTTTCAGATTTATTTAACAGTTTTTTCTTGTATCTACAAAAAAAAATGCCCACAGTTATTTTTAATCCACAGCACATAATATTCAAAGAGGCAACGTGAGTATATACGCATCATTAGCAACATTGGTATTTAGTATACATGGCAACAAAAAGGAATTTTGAATACCAAAGTGAGAGAAATAACGAAGCAATCATTCGAATTTTAATAGAACAGCAGTGTTCCGTGCCAAGGCGTTTCGCCTTTCATACAATTGTTTAACCTCAATTATATGACCGCTTCGTACATAGAATTATAATTGAAAAAATTACGAAACACTAAGTGACTGACAAATTTGCTTTAATGTGTTATACAAGCGCTGCTTAAGTAAATTATCATTTTCAATTCTTTTGGTTTGTTTCCATTAACTTCTCCCTAAATTCCTTCTGCCGTGATCAAAAATGAATTACATGTCAGAGAAAACGAAGAAAATTCATAAATGAAAACAGAAAAACTGATAACTTGATAACATATTGAGCAACCAAGTTACGTATAAATAAAAGCTCTTATGTTTCATGTACAATATACAGGGTGACGCGAAGATCTGATGAAGTAAGTTTATTCTATAATCAAAATGTAAAAGGAAAAATCCCTTACGACAAAAATTAAAAAGATATAAAAAATCTATATACGCTTTTCGGAAACTAAGTTTCCATCTTCAGTAGAAACCTGTAGAAAAACAGAAAAGAGTGTTAAATGTAGTGAGATAACATTCTAGTGCTATCCCACTGGTGATTTGGTGAAGAACATAGCTTCTAAGGTTACACCTTAGCCAAAAACACTACTTCTGTTTTTCTACAGGCTTCTACTGAAGATGGCGACTTAGTTGCCGAAATGCGTATATAGATCTTTTTAATTTTTGTGGTAAGGGATTTTGCCTTTAAGATTTGGTTTCAGATTTTGAACCACAGTCTCCACCCATTATTGGATTATTCTTTAATGCTTAATATGTCAAAAATTTTGCGCTTCATAATTTAATAAAGCATTTTTTTAATCAATTAATACTTTTATTATTAATTATACTTAAATACTTAAAATTGAATTTTGCTAATACTTTAGTTAGTTAGATATAATTTTATTTTGTTTTGCATTTGTTTCCAAATAGGTCGCAATAGGCATAGCGGGCATATTTTCTAGATTTTCTAGAGGCTTACAAAACATCCTCTCGAGCTTCTGGTAGAGACTTGGAAAAAGACTCCCAGTATTACTTATTTCATCAATTTTATATTCTAAAATTCAATTTCAATATGTAGATTCTTATATCGCTTAAAATAAGAATATATTAACATATAATCTTTGAATAGTATTAGTTAGTACCTACTATAACTTTCCTTAGTTTATTTTTTTTATTTTTTATTGTAAAAATATTTCTTCTTCAAAGTACAGATTGCATAATATCAAATAACTAGCGATACCCCGGCGCGCGTTGCTACGCCAAAAAAAAAAAAATTTTTTATCGGCACTAAATTTCACAGGAACACTCTCCAGACTGTGTTAGAGTTTTTCTGAAAATTTCATCGAAATTAGTTCAGCGGTTTCGGAGTCTATATATTTTATATGAAGATTATATCATTTTTTTGATGTAAAGTTACCATATTTTGGTTTTCATCAAAACCAATCAAATTCATTCTCAGAAACCATCTAAAAAAACACATTAGTTACGTAATGTGTTTTTAAGTTGTGAATTTGAATTGTAACCCGAGTTGTTTACTCTTAAAAAAGTAGATTTTTCCGAACTGGGGATAAATGTGCTGGCACTAAATAAGTTTATGTATTTTAAATATACTCCTATTACAACAGTGTAGATATTGAACGGTCGTTTTGAAAGTATGAATGTATTTACGATGACAAACAATTATTAACATTTGAGCGTATGGAAGAATTACTGGTGACTTACTTTCATTTGAACTCTCATCGTGAATAGTGCACAATCAGAATGTGCGATACGTTTTATAAGCCCTGCATATTGCTGTTGGAGAAGATGTTTACTTGGTAAGTAGGTACTTGTTTTTCTATATACGTATTTCGATTCACTTGTGAAAAATCTGGATTCATGTTGTCCTGGATGCCTCCCTGGCACTGATGTTATGTACCCCTGACTTCCAATCTCTTGTAGTAACATTCATTATTTACCATTGGCGTAGATAATATGAATATAGATACATTTGATAACTTAAATGTAGATAAATATACTGAACAAGCTCTAAATTCAACTGTGGAATGCTCAGCTCAGAATGTTCCCACAAGAATGCAGAAAAAACCGATTGTTTTTATACTGGGTGGTTCACCGGAAACTGAATCGATTGATTACGGAAAAACTGTAGCTAGGAATGATCTGAAATTTTGGCACTACACTAAAGTCGATGGGAGCCATTCGCCTAAAATATTTTCAAGATGGCGGCACTTCGGGCTATGCCGGAAGTAGGCAACCACTTCCTAATTTTAAATAGAATACCCTGTATATTGTCAGGTTTTTAGATTCTACGTGAAATTCTAAATATATTTCATGTATAATGTCATATATCTAAGTGTAACCTTTTTTACTTATTGAAATTCTTATGTTAAATTAGACGTTTGCAGACAGAAAATCAATAGCACTTTTTCCATATAAAGATGAATTTATTATTTAATTTGAAGTAAATTCTCTCAAATAGATGGTCTAATAAGTACTATCTGTATAAAATTGTTAAAATTATTAATACAGAGTGTGCGAATTATACGCATGAAAACGAATTTGGAAAATTGCCAAATGACAATTTTTTTAAATGGGAAGCGGCAGCTTCTATAGTTTTATCTTATTCTGCATTAAAAATAAGGATCACTTTGTATAAATATGTCTATTATAAAAATTAGTAGTTTTCGAAATATTAGCAAGTTAGTGTTTTTATCTTCTACAATACATACTGTTTGCATTATATCTTTTTTCATTAGTTAGCCATGACAGTGTTTACAAAATTATAAATTGTCATTTGTTGAAGAAAAGTCATTTACCTTATCATAATTTCAATAAATCATGCCGGGGCGCTGATGATTATTTAAATTTATTTATTATTTATGGGGAATGTAATAAAGTTATGTCAAGAACATGTGATACATTTGCATTACATTATTATCGTTATTAATAACTGGTTTATTTACCTGAATCTTTGCCCTCACGGATCCAAAGTTTCTGAAGTTTCCTATAATACGTTTAACGGTATTGGTAGATGGTTTCCGTTTTTGCAGATATCGAGTTGCAAATGTATCACATGTTCTTGATATAACTTTATTACATTCCCCATAAATAATAATTAAATTTAAATAATCATCGTTTGTATAATTTAAGCGCCCCGGCATAACTTTTCTTCAACGAATGACAATTTATAATTTCGTAAACACTGTCATGGCTAACTATTGAAAAAAGAACTAATGCAAACAGTATGTATTGTAGAAGATAAAAACACTAACTTGCCAATATTTCGAAAAATACCAATTTTTATAATAGACATATTTATACAAAGTGATCCTTATTTTTAATGCAGAATAAGATAAAATTATAAAAGTTGCCGCTTCCCATTTAAAAAAATTGTCAATTTGGCAATTTTTCCAAATTCGTTTTCAGGCGTATAATTCGTACACTCTGTATTAATAATTGTATCAATTTTATACAAATAGTATTTAATTAGACTATCTATTAGAATAGAGAATTTACTTCAAATTAAATAATAAATTTATCTTTATATGGAAAAAGTGCTATTGATTTTCTGCCTGCAAACGTCAAATTTAACATAAGAATTTCAATAAGTCAAAAAGGGTTACACTTAGATATATAACATTATACATGAAATATATTTAGAATTTCACGTAGAATCTAAAAACCTGATAATATATAGGGTATTCTATTTAAAATTAGGAAGTTGGTGCCTACTTCCGGCATAGCCCGAAGTGCCGCTATCTTGAAAATATTTTAGGCAAATAGCCCCTATCGACTTTAGTATAAAGTCAAAATTTCAGATCATTCCTAGCTATAGTTTTTCCACAATCGATCGATTCAGTACCCGGTGAATCAGCCTGTATAGATAACTTATTTATAACCTAAATTGCAAATTACTGATTTAATAGACTATTCAAAGACACCTTACAATAGGATTTTGCTTTCACCAGGTATAATATTTCTGCGTACAGATTTCTAAAAGGTAACTACTGCAATGGTAAAACAATATTTTAACATTTATGTTTCAGCTCTAAAATAATGTTTCTTGAATGTGAGTTAATGTTTCTATAATGTAAGATGCACTATAAAACATTATCATCAATAATACCATCGACTCCGCGCAAGATTACTCATGACATTTTGATATTTTCGAAAAATATTTTTCCAAGTAAACAACGAATGAAAATAGCTGAAAAATAAAAGAAAGCGCCCGTCATTTTTACAAATATGTACGAAAGCGGAAAGAAATTAAATATAATTCTGACAGGCTTTTTACATCTTTCCACACAGATGATTTGTTATCCGCATTATGTTTTGTGTTACATCCACGAAAAGTCATCAATCAATCTTTATTAATGTGTCAGGATTTTCTGGGCGAGGTGTAGGAGGGAGACGGAACACGGGTGATGTAGAATGTGAAAATAATCTGAGATCTAAATGCGTTTCGATTTAGTTGAACTTTGTTTGGGAGCTCTTTTTGTTTCGTTCTGCCCTTCCAATTAAATATAAGAAATTATAAAGTATAAGTAGGTTATTTGTAGGCATGAAATTATGACTTAAATAGATGATGATAAGGGTTATTATGCAAAAGTGTAATGAAAATTTATTAAGAAATCAGATAAAGAACTACTCATCGCCGTCTCTACAATAACTGCATACCGTATAATCAAATCTAATAATTCGACCCTTAATAAATTATCTGCATCTGGAATATTATGCGTCATTAACCACTTTCTCATTTGAGTTAGAATTATTGGGAGGTTATCATATAATACGCCATGACAACTGGCATTATCCATAATAATCATAGATGACTCTTTTAGTTTCCAGAGCAGAGTTTATATTCAAACCAAGTTAAGAAATTGTTTTTACCTATTTCACCATGGTAATCGGGATTACTAGCCATTACATGTACTTGCATGAATGACTGTAAACCTCAAAGCCAAGCAAAATTCGTATTTTTGTCGTCAATTTTCAAATGTCGGGCACTTTTATGGCTATTATCTCGTTATTTTCAAAAATTTAATTCTGGACCGATTTCCACTTTGTAAATTGTTGATATATTTTCTTTAAAATTTGGTTTGACCATGTGCAACATGTTATTGTTTGATTAATCCTTCCGTGGACAGTCTTTTTTATATTCTTATGTTCGAAATCAATATCTGCTAGTAATCTACTAAGAGACGCTCCCTTAGCAGCGATAATAACGAAACTTTTGATAAATGTTGTTCTTAAATTACATTATTGACATTATATTTATGTACTAAATTTTAAATATTTTAAGATTAGTTTTCCTCAGTTTTGAAAATTCTAATTGAAACTTTCTGCTTTGCACTGATAATTATTTACTTAAAATTAAAAATTTACCCACAAGTGAGATGCGACTCCATGACCTCCTAATCTCTAGTCAGGTGCACTTTCCGCCGCGCCACCGCGGGTGTGTGAGGTTGAGTCTTTTAAATTGTACTGAATTAGATCAAGTGAGAGATGGATATATGTATTGTCGTCAGTTCGACATGTATTACATCTTACATAATTAAAAAAAATATTTATTTTTTTATTCCCATTGATTTGTGTAAGTAGTTGTTTTTATACATATCGTATATAATTTCGCGTATTGTTCCTTTTAATGTAGGAGTAACACCACATACAGGTTTTTCCTGCGGCGTTTTTTTTTATAGGAATTCAGTGAGTATCATTTTATTTATGTGTTTTAAAAATAATGCTGAAAAACTCAAAGCAAATATTTAAGACTTCTGCAACCCGCTAAAATAAAAATAATTTTATTTGATGTCATTACAACAAAAATGTACATGAAAATGAAAAGTGTTAAATACTTGGATGCTAGAACTAACATCAAGAGGTAAGTACTATTTACATATATACATTTATGCGCAAAACGTATATGACAGCGTATTTCCGCTTTTAAGGCCTCGTCAGTGTATGTGGGACTGTATTTATTTCTTGATGTTAGTTCTAGCATCTAAGTATTTAACACTTTTCATTTTCATTTTTGATTGGTGATGCCACCTAAAGGCTCTATTATACGGGATACACTTCTAACATGCAGGTTTCTTTATAGCATGCGAATGCAGCCGGAAAACTTTGCTTTCGGTGTCGCTTTGGGTGGCAGATGTTGCTGTGATGTTCTCACGGACATTTTCCAAGCAAATCGACATAAGTTGCGAAACTAATTTGAAAGTCATTACCGGCAGTCCCACGTACATTGACGAGACCTTAAATGCCGAAACACGGTGTCTGTGCGTTGATTGTCTGTAATGACACTATATGTATGTGTATCCCAACACATGTATATATGCATATACGTTTTATGTATAAATGTATATATGTAAAGAAAATGTACATACTTCACGCACACTTGTCGTCCGTAATAGGGGTCTACCATCATTTCGTTGACGTTCGAAATATGTAATAAGGTAGGTGATGAGCTCCTTCGACTGACTACTGGACGGCTGAGACATCGTTAGTTCTAAAAAAAAGAACTTTTACTGAAAATACCTACTACATAGTGGAATAGAATAACAAAAATAACGTTCGAAAACACGACAACACCAGAACGCTGTAAATCTACTTTCAAAAGATTCACTAGCGAAGCAATTCTTTGGAAAACTAGTTGAAATAACGCCAACAATATAATTTTTAATTAGTATTAATCATTTAAATAATATTTTTATATACATATAATACATTTATATATATAAGGAATTACGTCCATTTTATAAGATTGGCAATACAGAAGTCATTACTATTCGTATTCGACGAAAGTGGATAGTTTTATGTGTTCTACTATACAAACTACATTTCTTCCTCGTTTCACATTATACTTGCATATTCTAAAGAAACGTAATCGCATTTTAAAATAATGCTTTCTTAATTATTCTAGGCAGTTCCAAAACTAGAAATAATCATACACATTGCAAGAAAACCATTTCAAAAAGATTAATACAAATTTTTTTGGACCAGTGATGGAAGAAGAAGTGACTTCAATTGTCGAGGGATTAAAAAATAAAAGTACAGCTAATATTTATGGGACGTTGTTGGATATGTTGAAGAAGGTACTTCCTTCGTTACTGCGGCAAAACTGAGAGTATCCAGGATAGGATCGATTTACAAAACAGGTGAAAAATACGACCAGAGCAACTACAGGGCTGTATCTATACTATCAATAATATCAAAAATATTCGTAATAATAAAGGAAAAAGCACCTTGTACACTATTCGGAACAAATAAGTTCTATGTGCCTTCGCAAAGTGGATGTCGTCCTGGTAGATCGACGGTGACGGCTCTGGTAAATATAGTGAAGCAGATAGGAGAGAGCTTAAATTGTGATGATTACTATTTGCAATCTTAGTAAGGCGTTCGACACGGTTTGTGTTAACATTGTTTTGGAAAAATGATCCTTGAATGGAGTGAAAGTATCACCTTTACAATTGATAGAGTATTATTTGTCCAACAGGGAACAGGTAGTCGTGTCAGATGGAATTGCATCTAAAGTACGTACAATAAGTACAGGAGTTCGGCAAAGATCAGTATTAGGCCCAGTATCGTTTACAACCTATGTAAATGACCATTTAAGTAACATCGGCGGAAAATGTTAAGCAATTCGCAGACGATTCCTCAATACTTCAGTAAAGATAACGGACGAAGTATGGTAAAAACAAAGACTATCGTGGGAGAAGCACTAGAATGGTTTGGCAGTAATAAATTAAAAATGAACAAAAAAAATCTTTTGCAAATATTCACCAAATCAAACACTTGTTCACAAACAAATAGGTTCTTGGGAATAGAAATAAATATATATTTTAAATGGGATTCCCGTATACAAGTGTATATTACGCTTCCATAAGCTACTATACGCTACTATAAGTTACGTATGGAATAATAATGTGGGATTTATCTGGGGCAACCTTGAGGATTTTCTTGCCGCAGGAGGAAGCAGTAAGAGCGTTAAGCGGAGCTAGATATAGAGATAGTTGTAGAGACATCGTCAAACTTTAACTTTACCCATGATATACATTCTTTCCTGTCATCTTTACGTCCATAGATCGCAAAACAAATACCAGAACCATTCCGACAACCATTGCTACCCACAAGACGACCTGACATGGTACTACCGAGTCAGAATCTGGACAGGGCCAAAACAGATACGAATCACTATAACATCAAGTTCTAAAATCAGCTTCCGGAGCCCACAAAAAGCCTCAACGAGCAGAGTTTTATAAGTACATTAAAGAAGTTCTTACGATAAGAGAAGCCTTTTACACAACAGAAGACTTTCACCGATTTAATTTTAATTAGTAATCTCACAGTTGTTTAGTTAGTTTGTTATACGAGGGCTGTTCTTTCCGCTGAGCTTAGTAAAGCAAAACAAATTGATTTACACATCCGTGAAAACCAGTGTTGAAAACATTTTCTTCAATCTTCTGGCCGTAGTTGGTTTATTTCATATGTAAAGGCATCAACCGCTTCTTCGGCCGATGTACTAGACACCATCTTCTTGTTATGACTTTTTTCATGAAAAATTTGCCTTTCAGCCGACTCTTTCTCAAAGACCCAAACCCAGCATACTCATGTTTTGTCACCTGTGATCATGTACATCAAATTAGACGATCCACGGTTAAAGTGATCTTGTATAGATCTGCACCATCTCACACGGTCTTCTATTTGAATTGAAGCCAAGTTGCTTGAAATTAAAAAAAAAACACTGCGAAAGGAGTACTAATGTCACTTACATACAATCAGGTATATTTGACTACTGTCACTATAACTAAACTTGCAAACAACTGACTGAAATTGTCATACAAAATTTGTCGCAAAATATCATCGCCTACTAGATATTATATACCTTTTTTATATATATGTATAATAATTTTGTATTTTTGTATATTTATTACATTGACAATTGTAATCTTTTTTTGATAGGAAATTAAATTAAATTAAAATTGATAATGATCAATCTTGCTCACATTGGCTTTCTTATTCCACTATCCAATAAAAATAAAAGCATCAAGTACATAGAACCATAATATATATTATTTAGATCTTACTGCTGCGATAAAGTTAAGGTTTTACCGGATTCCTTCCAAGTTGAGAGATCTCTCGTAGATACACCGATCTGATTGAATTAGCATTTAAACGATAATTAATCTTTTATTTGATATTATATATGCACAGGCCTGTAATTTAACAGCCAATGGGGAGTGATGTGTGACCATGTACCATGCCAAGTAATCATCCTCAAGCAGACAAGTCTCACCGACCAGACCGTCCTTGTTTACTTAACCGTTTCTTCGACGCTTCTCGAAAGACAAACCGAAAGGGACTGTTCGCGCCGCGAGCACGAAACGCCATCTATCCGCCACGCCTTATAATTACGACTTTCCGACTAAATGGGCTCGCTGTCAGCTCGCACCTTCATTTGTCTTAGAAAAGACGCTGGCAGGCGAGATGGTTATCTTTAATGATGGCCGTTGTCTTGTCTCGGGGGTCTTCCATCTCTTTCGTTTACATTCGACGGCTCCTTGTCTCTCTAACACCCCTTAAGTAGCCACTACATGGACAGTTACATGAACACTTGTCATCCGTTGTACCATAAAAATAATTCAAATGTTGAGTCGTGTTGCTAATTCACTGTCAGAAGGCGGAAATTGTCGAAGATATATGAACGTGTAAAGGGGGTCGCTGTGTTATATTAACTGTGGTCGCCTATGGTCTTATCTGATGTTTTGATGTTAGAAATTGACGTTGTTTATCGTTCGCTTTCCTTTCCTTTCATTAGCTCATTGAAATGTCGCATACGGAAATGTGAATAAGTGACTAGATTTTCATTGTTTTTATAAACAGCAAAAATATTTTTCTAGCATATAATGTACTTTATTGGTAGTTAAGTCAACTGATTTTTTTATAATTTGTATCAAATGAAATTTTAATTTTTATACAGTTGGCATTACAAGTTAATTATCAAATGAAAATAAAAAGCTTGTTAATAAAAAAGTAGTTGTAATAAATGTTCAATATGAGCATGGAGCATCTCAGGGGGTACCACAAGAACTATCTCTGTGTTGTGTTATGGTCTAAAAGTTCGCCCTATATACGTGTATTTTTTCATAATTCTTTCGTTGACCCTGCAACGCTTTTGAACGGTTTTCAATTCATTTTTAATGCGATCCTATTTCGGCTTATGCAGTGCATTAGGTGTGTATACTTGGTTGCTGACTCTACGCTTTCTAATATAAAATTCCTTGTTTGTAAATTTTTGGTTTGTCGTCTTTCATAATAATAGTAGAATGTTACTGAATTTATTGTTTGTATTTTGCAATGCCTTATTGGTATCTATTGTTTCATTTACCTCTTGTTTGAGTAAAACGATTGCTAAATGAAGACTTGAAGTAAATAGTGAGCTAACTGCCAAAACCATAAATCCGAGGTCAATTTTTTTATACTGAGCCAGGTGTATTGCAGACAACTTCTCAAGAAATTAGATATCAACTTAGTGTATTGTAATCCTTTATTGTCCAGTATTTGCAATACATTTGATCAAAAACGGCTTCAAAAAAATAAAAAAGTAAAAAAGTTGGAGTAAGTATTCATATGGAAAAATAAAAAAAATGTACAATCTAATCATTAGAATTCACCAAGTTTTGATAGATTTGTTTATTTTCTTCCTTCAAGTAAGGGATTATATCTTGAAGATTGCGTTTCTCTTCAGAAATTCTGCTCTCACAATCGAGATTCCGAAGACTTAATTATCTGATTGTTCGGCTTGTAATATTCTTTCTCAAAATATTAACAATTTTCAGGCCTTCATTTAATTGAGGGTGGTTCTTATTTTAATGACTCCGGGATCGTTTAACATTGATCCATTATTGATTGTATTATACGTTCAGAGGCAACTTGAATTGAAAAAGGACTTCTGGGTTCATTAACGTCACAAGAAATAGGGTGTTTTATACTGCTTTTGTCATCATCATCATTACTAAATTTGTTGACGGCCCTGTTTTCTTGTAGTGAAAAACACTTTACTGGCAACGTCTACTCTCTTTAGTTTTATTATCGCGCAATACGTGCGTTTATATGTTACTACTAGTGACCGTTGGGTATTAATTGTAGGAATCCATTTTTATTCCGTTTATACCCAGTTTTTTGGCCTGCCATAAAAATGGTAAGATGCTCCTCAACATAAAATATCATGATGCAATAGCATACCATACTAATATACAAGGTGCCTCTAAAAGGTCTTTACACAACTCTACCACGTATTTTTCGGACCAAAATAAACCGATTTAGCAAAACTTGGCTTAGTCAAAGTTGCTTAGTTTGTGCGCAATACGGTCCTGAAGTTGCAGTTGGAAAATTGTTTTTTGTTATAAATTTGAAACGGCTGGAGCGATTGCGCTAAATTTTGTCACGTTTACATAGTTTTATGAGTCAAGAAATTCTGTATCAAAATTGTGATAGTAATCAATCCATAGGCGGAGAACCTGCGTTTATAAATATTAAAACATTTCCATTTTCTACGCCAATGGATAAAAAAGAGTTTGTCTATAAAATTTCGATTAAGTGTCTTAAGTACAAGAAAAAAGGTACTCTTGGTAAGACTCGAAAAATTGCATCGTTTTCTCAAAAATCGCATTTTAAGATTTGAGAACATTAACTAGAGGACGGCAGCACATACTGTGTGCTCCATGTACATGTATCTTTAAGCCGTGTACACGTGTCTTAGGCCGTTTAGACGTCTCTTTAAACTATGTGCACGTCTTTTGACGTCGTTTTTGAATTGATAACTAGTAGTAAACGTGACAAAATTTAGCGCAATCGCTCCAGCCGTTTCAAATTTATAACAAAAAAACAATTTTCCAACTGCAACTTCATGACCGTATTGCGCACAAACTAAGCAACTTTGACTAAGCGAAGTTTTGCTAAATCGGTTTATTTTGGTCCGAAAAATACGTGGTAGAGTTGTTTAAAGACCTTTTAGAGACACCCTGTATAATCAGCTAATTTCTTTTGTAATCTTAGCAGTTTGTAATATTCGAATTAAATTTCATAAAATCATCATTTCTGTATATACTTTTTCCACTCTCTCAATCAGTATTTGTTTTAATAATCAAACATTTTTAACTCCAAGATAAATATTTTTAATGTAATCATTTTATTATCCAACTGAAGTTTATAAAATATTATATATATCTCTACTATAGCTACTTACTATAACTCGTAATGTCATGCATAATTCAAAATAACAAATTAATAAGTTTCAAAACGATCCATCATTACACTTTCTCGTCTGATTACTAATAGTATACATACTCCATCATTATTTTATAAATCATTGCTTACTAATTTTAATGAAATTTAGATAACAGCAGAATATAAAACCAAACAGTTGCGATGAGAAAAAGTTTAACATCAGTAATATTCTATCATTTTTTCTTTCAGTTTAATAATATTTTAAAATGAGAACATGGTTTGTACTCTCCCAATATATAATTTCCTATATACAAAAAATGAGTAAACGTGCTACTTTTGGTCCGAATTTTATTTTTTTTTAATGCAGAAATTATACAAAATAAAACTATAAATACATTTCTACTTTCATTATATTTGTCTATAAAGTATAATTTGGGGGTTATACGCAAAAGAAGTGTTTTTAAATAAAAGACCTACTTCCAGTAACATTTCGAAAAACTGAAAATCACCTTTGTGTACTTTTGTATTTCCTAGAAATTTGGTTAAACGTAATAGGTGGCGAGATATTAGTAAAATTTGATTTCTTCACATCAGAAGTAAACCACTATTTTCTCTATTTTACTGTAAATTTAATCAGTTCGTCAGAAGAAGATTGCATATCTAAATATAAAATTTGGTGTTAATACCTTTTACCATTTGGTCGCTATCGTGGTCACACACACACACACACACATACAGGCTCACATGGACATAGGCAGACATTTTTTAAAAACCATTTTGTTGTTAAGGAACTTTAAAACGTGGGCATCTTCAAAAATCTTGATATCAACCATTTTTAACATCACAATACTTCCTTATACAACTTCTAAAAAAGTACAAACTTAGTTAAATTTATAATTTCTATGTACCTACATACTATTATAATCAATGCGAATAGTAAAAGAATAAATGTAACTGTCTATCTTTCTATAAAAGAGTTCGGTCGTATAGTATTATACAATATAAGTTTTGTTACTTGATGACAGAAAGTTTGTTTTCGAAACAAATTACTCTTGTAAAAAAAGCATTCTTATAAGCTGATAATCAAGATCTTGCAAAAATTTACATTTAGAGTTAATTGATCGACAGCATGGGTGTCATCTGAAACATTTTCGAAACGATAAAATCTCTTGATATTTATATTATCGGCTGGAAAAATTCATTAATATCGTGACCACTTAACCGAAAAAGTCAAATGTCGAATGGGACGAAGTCGGTAAAACAAAATGTCTATACGTCCGATGGACCGGTCGTTGTAATTAATGTCCAGCAAGTGGAAGTGAACAAGCCGCAAAAGTTAAAAGGCAAGAAGATGAATGTCCCAAGTCGTTCTCCTTAATGCTGACGATAAGATAAGCGCTTTTGCGGAGTTGCATTTGACACACGTTATCGGTTCATTTTCATATAAAATATAAACAGATTAATCCTGTCCAATTTGCATTTCGTATATCTTCGTCTGAAATGCAAAATGGCAATTTATGTGAATATATCGGTGTTCGTGAGACGGAGAGTTAGTGAAGGTCGCATATACACTGAATGTCAAAAATAATTGCATACATTCTAAAAATCTATAGATAAATATTATGAATATATATTAATAGTTTCACGTGGCATAGAATTCAATCACTTAAATTATCGTTTGTAGTAGCCTATGGTATGGTAGTGATATATCGTTGGTGATATTAGAACGATATGGTGTAAAATGTGTAAAATCAATCATTGCTATAAATTTAATTTTAATTTAGAAAATTGCATTGTGAAGTATATGCTAGAAATGTGTTAACTTTGATGCACTGAGGAACTAGTCGCTTCATATGTTCAAAAACGTTTGCGAGATGTTGACGGATTATGTTAATATAAAGCTTCTATAATATCATGTCAAACTTGACTTTCATAGCAGAAAAACTTGATACATTGGGGTAATATTGCTAAATTTAAACTCTTGATATTGTTAAATAACAAAGTAATTAAATTAAGACACAAATTCAAATAGAATTAAATGAGTAATGTAATTCGAAATTGGGAATAGTAATAGTAATAATAGTAATGGAATAATACGTAACAAGCTGTATACATTATGCATGTATGTATATACATAATATACGAATTTTTCCAACGTGGATTCTTCAACGCGATGCAGCTGGCTTCTCCCACTTTGCCTTCAATAATGATATTTACAAGTTACGATATACATGCATAAAAGTAGGCTTTGGTGCCAAAATTATTTTAGTGAAATTATAAGCGCTGTATGTAGCGCACAATCTACTATTTACGTTATTAGTTACATGTATTTTATTGCGTAAATGTGCCATCCAGATCCGTCGCAAGATATTGTTGGAAGGTGCATTGTTTACGCTAAAATTGAACAATATTCCTTTTCGATGCAGTGTAGTAAAGCATGTGTCGTCGGATACACATAAAGCACGTGTTGCTGGTTCTGAAACAGCTTATGTACGACAGAAATCATTTAATTCAGATCTACTTAAATTGCCAGTAGCGCGTCACATTCCATGGAATACGGTGAATCATTCTCATTTTTTACAAAATTATGATAACAGTAAATATAGTGGGGTCCGCGGAATCCACATTGAAAGAATATTATTTATCTTCTATGTACGATGAAACTAAAACTTCAGTTGTCAATGATATAAACCATAAACATGTTTGGGTGTCAGTACACGAAACTACTTATGTTCAAGAGCCCAATATTGCAAATGTTTTGGTTGGAGTGATGAATAGAATAGAATAGAATAGAATAATTTATTGGTCCATAAAATTTTACAAAAATGTGTTGGACACGTCATGTTACAAAAATATGTGTTGTAAAAAACAGAAATACACAAAACAAATAAATACATACAACTAAATAAATAAAAAAGTAAATAACAAATTATATACATATATAGAGTTATCATGCGTGAACTCATCCAGAAGTATCACCGATCAGTAACATCAATAAACTCTTGCACCGAATAAATGCAATTAATTTGCAGAAGCTGGCGCAGCTTCCGTTTAAATTTTTGGGCACTTTCTAAAACATGCAATTCATCGGGTAACCTGTTAAATAGTTGTAGCCCCATGGACACCGGCGACCTCTCTGCAATATTCAATCTATTGTTCGGCAACCTGAAATCATTTCTTCGCCTAGTATTGTACGCGTGTATTTCATAGTTTTTTCTAAAATCGTTTTTATTTCTAAAAATATACACCAAAAGTTCTAGAATATATACACTAGGCAAAGGCAAAATGCTGTATTGCCTGAAATATGGCCTGCAAGATGTAGTCGAATGAATACCAGCAATAGAACGAATTACGCGCTTCTGCGCAAGAAATACTTGATAGGCATACTGAGATGATCCCCATAGGATGACTCCGTATGCCATGCGAGAGAAAACCTGCCCGTAATAAAACCTGACCAGGTCTGTAGCATGCAATGTATGCCTCAGTACTCGAATTTGATAACATGAGGAATTAATACTGGAAATCAGCTGATCACAATGAATCCTCCAATCCAAGCACTCATCAAGCGTCACGCCAAGAAAACTAACGCTAGACTGATGACTAATGCCAGTATCCAGGTAAGCAAGATCCAAGTCAAAAGCCTCCCTGGACTGCGCTGTATGAAAAATCACAAAGTGTGTCTTTGAAAGATTCATAAACAACTTATTACTCTGAAACCAGTAACAGAGTCGCCCAAGGACCGCAGCGGCCCTATCACGCACGCCCACAGGGTCAGATCCCGAAACCAACGCAGTAGTATCGTCAGCATAAATGTACAGTGGAGCATCAACGCATGTCACAAGGTCATTAATAAAAAGTAAAAACAATATTGGGCCAAGAACAGACCCCTGTGGCACACCGAGGCCCACAGGCAAAACGGAGGAATAAAAATTTCTTGTCAAGTTATCTTTCCTGTGTGATATCCTAACGCACTGTGTTCGCTCTGACAAATACGAAGCAAACCATTCAGACACTACGCCTCTAATACCGTAGCTATACAGCTTGTCAAGCAGGAGCCGATGGTCCACGCAATCGAAAGCACGTGTAAGGTCACAAAAAACTCCAGCAGGGTACTCTCCACGATCCAAGCCATCAATTACATCAGTAATAAAGGCAGTCACGGCAGCCACAGTTGAAAAACCTTCCCTGAAACCAAACTGTCTAGATGGAGTGTCACACTGCATTGTCTATGCATCAACTTGCATCTAAGAGACTCGGAAGAAGTAACGTAGAATCCATATTACATAACGTAATTTCGTGTCTGGAATCGCTATTGGGTGAAAAGCACGATAAAAGTAAAAAAAAGTGTTATTACTTGTAACAGACTAGTTGTATATATAAAGGTGGCTGGTCGGCTCTTACAATAAACATACAGTAGTAGGACGCATATTACATGTTTCGCAAATGCTCTTCATCGAGTATCCAAGTGCTACCCGAATGCAGATAAATTGATATATTCTGTCAAGAAATTTTTTTGAAAGCACCTGCATGCAAGTATTTATTTCGTGAAAAACTTCCACTACCACCAAAAGCTATTGTCACGACTGGGACACATGAATACGAGCGGCATCCCATTATACATATATTTTGTTGATAGCTATTGGATTTAAACGATGCTGTTTGTATTTTACAAACTCAGCAAGCATTCATGAAATCAACTATTCAGGTAGGTTAAGCCAATATTCATGGACATTATTCTAGAACACCTGTAGCCGTCCGCCAATATTATATATGATCTTCGTCAGTTCTTTTCCAAATTACATGGATCTGTTACTGACAATATCGAGCAAAAATTTGATGCAGTCCTGAATAACAATCAGAA
The DNA here is from genome assembly GCA_963170755.1 of Amphimallon solstitiale. NCBI lineage: Eukaryota > Metazoa > Arthropoda > Insecta > Coleoptera > Scarabaeidae > Amphimallon > Amphimallon solstitiale. Next base: position 33,544,250 of record OY720681.1, on the reverse strand, counting down.
ATTGGTAGTGTACGGAAAAAGATCGACTTGATCACTAGTTACGAAATACATTTTTCCGAAACCGCAATAAATGTGACAATTATTACCACCTGATTATATGGAACAATTAATGATGATTTACTTTCAGCTATCAATGTGAACAGTGAACAACCAATATATTTCATAAACCCTACAGTATTGCTGTTGGAAAAAATTTATTTACTGTTACTGGGTAAGTATTTGTTTCTCTATACGTGTTTTGATTTGTGTGTGCAAAATATGACATCAGGAGATATAATGTCCTCAATCTTTCCCTGACACTGACGTGATTGCATTATAAGGTATTGTTTAGAAATTATTAATTGCATAAACCTACTGTACGTTTTCTAATCTTACTAACTGCTTGTGATAAGTCTCACTTTATATTCTACATTAACATACACGTTTTAATAAATATATAGTTTAATAATTTGACGTATGTGTTGAATATTTACAATATTTTTCACAATCAGCAGTAGTGTAAAAACCCACAAAAACCCAATATTACGAGAGAAGAAAATTGACTACGAGGCACGTATGACATACGAGGTAGGCGCCATAAATCTTCGGCCTGATATACAAAAAAGAAATTTGGAACAATATAAGAATTTTTATTTTTCAATGTAATCTCCCCTAATTTTTATACATTTATTACAACGATTAATTAATAATTCGATACCCTTGTAACAATGATCTGAAGTTTTTCCGTCAAAATGTTCTATAACAGCTACTTGCAACTCACTGTCCTCCTTAAACCTACGTCCCTTAAGGTCTTTTTTTAAAATTAGAAAACAAACAAAAATCACAAGGAGCCATATCAGGACTATACGGTGGATGTTCCAATTCTTGAAAGCCGCATTCGCGGATGGCAGCTTTTGAAAGCGCGGCAGTATGGACGGGAGCATTGTCGTGCAATAATCGCACACATTTTGTCACTTTTCCACGACGTTTTGCACGAATACTGTCCCTTAATTTCTGCAATAAAGATGCATAATATCGTTCACACTTGTATTGCCTTCTTTAAAGTCAATACACTCTCACAATCTCAGAATATTGTTGCCATCACCTTTTTCGTTGATTGAAGGACTTTCGCCTTTTTGGGAGGAGGTTCATCAGGTTGCCGACATTCCATGGACTCCCTTTTCGATAGAGGATCGTAAAACAGAACCATTGTTTCATCCCATGTGACAATGGACTCCAAAGTCGGTTTTGGGTCGTCTCTACAATGTTTAAAAACGACTTCGCACATTCGACTCGACGTTCACGTTGGAGAGCAGAAAGAAGTCGCGGCGCCCATCTAGCACTAATTTTATTCATACCCAAATGGTCATGGAAAATTCGGCGAACACTTGTTTCGGAAATGTTTCTTTTGTTAAAAATTTAATGACCGCGCGGTACTCAATTTTCGTTACTTCAGACATTTTCGTGCGCCAGTCACGTTGGTTGGCTGGTTATTAAAACTACTAGGCTTCGAACAGTCATATTTATAGTGTACACCTCGCGTATGTGCATGCATGACTTGACGGAGTTTGAACACGTTTGAACCTGTATAAGCCTGTCAGGCCGAGAATTTATGGCGCCTACCTCGTACATACATTGCAGCACTTGGGCCTGTGTCAAAAGTAAATATAATTAAATTTCTTGAAGAGAGATGTATAGGTATTGTATTGCTACCACTTCATGAATATTTATGCTTGTCAAAGCTACTAAGCCAGCTAGCATAAATTCTATGTGTAAAGTATTTAGTGAGTTTGTTACTACATTTCTCCGCCATTAGAACGAATGCACTATTGAATAGTATATCACGATAGCACAGACTTTTATTCAATCGGAAATTATAAATAAAAAGATGAGGGTATTTAGCAATAGTGAAGTTAGAAATACAGAAAAGAAAACAAAAATGCAATAATATTACGGTGTATGAATAATTTTGACGTCCACTGTATAACTTGTAGCGTTAACAATCAATAAAAGAATTACAAAAACGGCTATCCGTTTTCCAACTTTAACTAACGCGTCGTCGACTGTACACGTATAAAGTTGCTTGCCACCGTCTGCGATTGCAGTTGTCGACATAAGGCCCAAGCCAACTGTATACGACGACCCGACCACTTATCTGACATTTACACTGCCGGCCACTTGAACCTAATTATTATTTATCGCCGTGTTTCCGCCGCCGTATATCACTTTTATTGCTTCATCAGATAGTCCGACACAATTGACTCTTTTCCTTTATTTTTATTCTCTAACCCGTACCTACCACTGTGCCGGTAGAATAATAATTGTTATTTTGACGTACGTGTGGCTGTGTATGTATTACGTAGTCATGTTGTTTGAATAAGAACGAAAGTTATTTGTATTTTAAATGAATTCTTCTGTGTAAATGATGCCTTCTTGCTGATAAATATGTACAGTCATCCGCAAAAATGTTCATTTAATGTGTTCGATAGTGAGTTTCTTTGACAAGGCCTTCTTTTACAAGGCATTTCTTCGATGAAATTCATGTTAACAAATTAAAAAGATATGGCCACAGTGGTCAGTATCTACATACAGTAGAACCTCCATTATCCGGACTAATTGGGGATTAACATGGTCCGGATAAATAGAAAGCCGTATAATCGGGAAAGGCAAAAAATACATAATATATGAACACATTTTATTGAAATACGTAAATATGTATAACTTCACACATCGACATAACACGCTTATACACTAATATAATGTAATACATAATTATTATTATGTACGTTCATATACAGGTCATTTGAAATATATGCCACAAATTTTATGGGCTGATTCCTAGGGTTATTATGATCATAAAAGTTCATACTTAAATAGCATAGTTTTGAAGTTATGGTATGTTATTTAACAGTTCATAAAATAAAATGTACTATTACAACAAAATTAACTTGAAGAATTTGTTCAAAATGACCGCCTTCAACAGCAATGCAAGCTTCTATCCTCAGTTTCATTGATTGGTGAGTGCGTTTAAGATTATCGGGGGTGTTTCGAACATTTTTAATAGGCGTCGTATAAACTAGTGATTTAGGGTGACCTCCAAGAAAATATCTAGAGAATTTAAGCTTGGAGATCGCGGAGGTTATGGTTTTGGACCTCCTCGCCCTATCCACCGATTTGGATACGCACCGTCCAAAAATTCAAGAGCAATTAACTGATATGTGCAGGAACATCATCGTCCATAAAATGTATTCACAATCTTAATTGGACATCTTCCAACAGTAGTGATAGCTCCTCTTCAAGAAAGCGGCGGTAAACTGCTTCATTTAACCTCATCGGTAAAAAATATGGAGCCATAAAGTGATCAACAATTCTTGCCATTAACAGAGAATTGATGTTGATGACGGGTATGCAAAGTTTCCTGTTGGTGTTCTTATGCCCATATATGATTATTATGAAATTTAATAATAGCATATCTGGAGAAATTGGTCTTGTCGGTGTAGAATACTTGAGACAAAAACTGAAGATTTAGAGTGATTTTCTGTTGTATCAATTGAAAAAAAACCAATCTTTGCATGAAATTAGCTGGTAAAACTGCCTGTACGGATACAACAGTGCATTGTTCGATATCCTCAAACTTTTGGGTTGACTTATGTTGACAATTGTGGTGTTCTAACTGTACGTGGGTGACCACTATAAACCGTATGTTTTTTTAAAATATCCCATTTCACTAAGACGTTGGTGAAGACAAGCAAATACTGAATGACACTGGATGACACGGTTCCGGTATCATAAAGGCGCCTAGCTGCATGTTACTAAGCATTGGAAAAACCGTAAACAAAGTGTATAGTGCATAACTCAGCATTTGTGTAATTCATATTAGAAAGCGTTGACAATACCTTGACAAAACTTTCACATAATAATATTGAAATGACAAATAAATATTTTCGCTTCAAAACGCATGCTTTCGCAGAAACAGGTGTGACATTAAATGTTGTTAGTTAAACTATAAGAAAATTTTAAATATACTATTAAACATTCTTATTAAACTTAGGAATCAGCTCATAAAATTTGTCGAATATACTCAGCATATCCCTGTATAGTAAAGTAATAACACAAGATTGTATATTATAGATACAAGCCCAGATGGCGTTACGTATTATGTATTATCGTATATGTATATTATTTCGATAATTATTAATTCGGACAAGGGAGGTCCGGATAATGGAGGTTTTACTGGAAATCCTTTCTGTGTGAAAGACCAGAAGTCACGTATATAGATGGGTAGAAGTTATCCAAAACTAAAGTAAGAGGAATGCTATTATTTTAATATTAGCTGACAAGTAGTCATAAAATTGACATCCGTTATAATATGCTTACTTGTGATACATTGAGGATTGATGGGGCGCCGATAGTAGAGTTTTTTTTTATATCGAGTACAATATTGAGCCGGCCTGCATCAAATTTAGGTCCAGAATGCAATGCCCTTGCTAGATTTCTTTGAACACAGATAACTCACGTCAGTAAAACAATTTTTTTCGGAGAATTAATTAATTTAGGTTTTTCTTTATTTTCTGAACATTTCTAACTTTCTACTAACAATTTGCGCTCACGTATTATAAAATAGAGTATTTTGTTATGGTTATAGTATGGTGATGTGTCTACAAACGCTTTCATTTAAGCATGTTGCGTAGTGCATTAGAAGTTGTTTTGGCATTTTAGCTGCATTAATTATATGTTTTGAAGGTTCAAATATGTGCTATGCTACGGCAGATAAGATTTATTTTATTGATTTGTCTTATAGTTATAAGTAAGTGTGAATTAAAACACCTGTACATTATTTTATATCATTTATTTTAACATCACCTGCAGTATATGCACTAGTAGCAATAATTGTTATTGATATATAGGTATTTTAAAGTCAATATGATCATAGGTGCCTACGCGACATTAAGAATAGTTTGGTCTCCTAACGTAAATACTCTAGGTGTGCATTAGCACGAGATGTTCACGTGATCAAAGCATGTTTTCTAGTCAAAAACACGATCTAATAATATTATTTATGTCGTTCGGTTCCTATAAAAGCCGACCCAGTCTTTAGTGCTGTTGCTGAGCTGTTCTATATTGTTTGCATGTTTCTAATTACTGCTATGGCCGTGCATTCCGTAGCCAAGAAGTAATTAATAATCCCGTAACTATCCGATATTGCTGCGGTCGTGCATTCATCAACCAAGTAGTAATTAGTGATTCCATTATTATACGATACTGCTGCGCCCGTATGCATTCACCAGCCAAGTCATAATTAGTCATCCCGTCATTATCCGATACTGATACGGTCGTGCATTTACCAGCCTTGTAGTATTTAAGTATCCTGTAATTAACCTACCCGATAATAGTGAAATTTGAAAGAAATGTACATAGTACTTTCTCTGCACTGTTCATATGCTTATAGTTAATATAAGTTTTTTGGGGAAATTGTAGTAAATTAATTTATAATATATACAAATACATTGTTATATGTTCATAAATAATACGCCAAGACTCCTATAAATTACGAACACACAATAAGTAAGCATTTCGTAACTTAGTTCTAGAATTTAATACATTAGATTTATGTTTCATGTGTAAATATATTTGATAAATATAATTAAATGATCCTATTTGTATGTATATGCGTTTGATGTGAGTAAGGTAAATATCATAGATACCAAGAAAGGTCGATGATATTTAATCATCGACCTTTCTTGGTTTTAATGCATTAGAGAAATAAATCCCGAATAAACAGTAAAATACAAGTAAAAGCTAAAGAACTGACCGGTAGAAAAAGCTCCGCCTGAATAAAACCGATGAGTCTTGGATTTCTTTCTAACCTTTACTTACTGGGCACTGATTAAAACAAAGCAATTAAATCACACAATAACAATTCCGACGATTACGGACGACAGATGGAAAAGATAGGAATGTGGAATCCATATGCAAAGCTCTCCGAACATACATGTTTCACTTTATTTCTAGAAGTATACATGGACCTCTGCATCCTTCAGGCGCGTAGTCGTCGACAGATGTTTGTTTGACAAGGGGGACGTCCCAACGATATGAGAGTCACGACGTAAGGCATCGTGACGCCAACAAGCGGAGGAGCAGGTTATAATATTTACTAGTTTCAATTTTACTGTATTTATATATTGATATTATATACAGGTCCGGCCTGTTTTTATCTTTCATGCGGCTTCCCGTGTATAACACGAAAGGAGTTGCCAAACCGTACCCGCCTAACAAATATACATATGAGAGCCGACAAGTAGACCTTCAGCGAATTCATAAGCTGCATGTGTGTGTAACGATGAGATCTAGATTAGTGGTTTGCCGTAGCAGATGTGATAGACAAAGTACTTTAATTTTGCAGTACCTACTCTTGTTTGAGAATTGACAAAAGAATATGAATGTATTCCGTAATAGTGATATAATATACAACTACGCACATGTACAATATTATTAACAACGATCGCAAGAAAGACATACTTATTTCTAAAATCTTATACGTAGTCATCAAATGCAAGCTCTAGAAAAACAGTAAATGTATAACACTACCAAAATAATAAGTAGGAGAAATAAAAATATTCTTCTAAAGGCAATAAATTTCAAAACTAAAAAAATAATTCTAAACAAAGAAAATTAAAATATGCTTCCAAAATAAATAGAATTCTTGAAAAACGAAATTAAAATTTGTCGTAATGATAGTATCGGCGCCGGCTTGTCGTCTGACTTCCCCACTACTTTTCTCGCCCACATGTGTACATATTGGCAACAACGTTTGTTTCAATACATGTATTTTAGCTGGCATACACGATAAAAACAGGCCGAACCTGTATAAATATCAGTTTTCACAGCCAAGTAATTCGTAAACCGTTAACAAAACAAATCCCTTATAATAATTTTTAAATACCTATATATTTACATATATCAAATAGTACAGGAAATAATATTTCTATGTTGTGTTCCGGGTTTTAGTGGTATATTTGTAGCACTCACTCTTATTTTGAGACAAGTTATAATAGATTAAAACATATTAATATGATTTATAACTACCTAAACTCATAAACTATATACAAAAGCTTCTTCAAGGTAATGTAATTTGGGAATACTATTATGACATCACCTAACGTTCTTTATATCGTAACTTGTTCGTTCATTAAAATATTTATTGTTTTATTTAATTTCACGATTACAGCTACTCATCAAGTGAAAGAATCTATTCAATTCTGAAAAATAATTTTCGAAAATATTACCAGTCATACACGCAGAGTTAATATTTCTTTAGTCAGAATCAGCAACCGCTGGAAAAAGTCATTAACTGTAACTGTTGAGAAAATTGTACGCCAAGTTAAAGTACAATTACATTTCGCCAGACCGTCCTAGCTAGCGAGTGCACCGGATTTATATCAGAGAGCATCGATCTCTGCTTGATCGACCAAAACGCAATAAATACGGCATTTATGTAAGTCAATTTTGAACGGTAGCTCTGGTCGTAATATCTTTAATGCATTAGCAGTAAATAAAGGCGAGGCAATAAATAAAATTACTGCAGCCGGAGATCGGGGCCGTGGCGTGGCCCACGACGCACCCCGACAGACGGACAGAGAGAACCGCACATTCCCCGGCGAATAAATAACAATTTTTAATTATATTTTCTGAGTGGTTGTGGTATCCGAGTATAAAACCGTCTAATAATTTTTCAGCGTGCGAAATCACCTCAATAAATCAACAGTTGCCGAGGATATAAATTAATTAGACCGTCCTGACAGGTCGAGGTGAGTTTTGTGGGAAGGGGTATTATTTGAGCAGCCAAGGTGTAATAATGTTTCGGCTCCTAGAATCATTCTTATATAGGATATTACATGTGAGAAAACACATATTTGAACATATGCCATTTTTTGAACATATCCTCGTATAAACGATACGAGAGCAAGTTCAAAAATAAGGTATCTAACAATAATTATATTTGAATAGAAACGTAAGCGTGCTTATGATTAATAAATTAATAATAATAACTTGCTTTATTAAGGTGATTACATACATGCAATAGAACACCGTACCGAATTCCGCCGCGCAACACTTCTTGTTACGCCAAGATATGCATCGGTGTTGCTTTGCGATTTTCTGTTGCATGTGTGCAGCCACTTTTACGGAAACACATTGCTGTGGTGTTCTTATTAGAAATAGGCTGTAGATGTAAATATTGTCAAGACCACAACTAGATTTATGTTAATTTAATTAAACTTTACTTGTTTAGGATAGTCTTAGATTAAAATTAAACAATACACCTTGTATGTAAATATTTATTGTAATATTAAAGTAGGTTAGGATTCAGTAAATTTATTTTAGTTTAACAATCAATACGTAAGTAAAACAATGTAATAGTGTTGTTAAAATTTTTATTTTTGGAATTAATAATTGAGTAGTCCCTGTATAACAGGTTGATATTGATAACTAATTATTTGTTTATACCTTTAGTATGGGATGTGTGTTACCAGAAACCATTCAATGTGTAGAATCTCATGATGGGGTCGAAGTAAATTATGTTCCTTCACCTGATGCTGTTCAAACCACACATGAATTATTTTTCTTAGGAAAACGCATTTCAATGATTACGGACATATTTCCTTTGTTTCCTATGCGAAAGAAGACAAAAAAGACTACGATTCCAAGTCCAAGTAACATGCGAAAATGGTTTAAGAATCATAGTAACAGTAATTAAGAGGTTTATAATCTCATTTCTGAATGGAAATGTGTCACTTAACGATGTAAATAATGTTAAAGGTGTATAAATGTATTGCTGTACCAACCTTATTAAATGAGGTTCTAGTAGCAATTTGCACATTATCACACATTTATGTTGAAATTTTCTTTAATTATTGTATATTAAATTGATACAATCACATATTAACGTTAGATTGCTTGTTTACGTTTTCAAGGAGTAATGTATTTCCACATTGCTAGTGGAGATTTTGACAACATGTTGGTAATATGTATTTAAGAGTGGAAATAATAGTCGCTCCGGGCATGTCATAATTTTTTTATTAAGAAAATTATTTATAAAAGTCATTGGCATGGTATTTTTCGGGGAATTCTATTTGCAGGTGAAAATCGCTTTAGAATACAAATAAACGTACGGTGTCTGTATTAAAATTAAATAATTCAGGGGACGGAACAAAGAATGATTTTTAAATAATAATTTATGGAACTCAACAAACAATTTTACAGAACTTAGAATATTTTTCAAATGAAAATAATTACATTTGAATTATGTTTAGGAGATATCATTATTTTAATTAAGGTTCGGAAGATTTTATTTTAAGGCACGATGGCTATGCGCTACATGTTAGGTATGGTAAAAAATACGGAGTTTGTAATTAATTTAGAATAAGAACGTTTTATTTTACAATTTATTATATATTTAAAATAAGGATACATACACATTATGATTTTTTATTTTATTTAGTTATACAACTTAAATTGAATTTTGTTATATTTTATAATTCTTTATAGTTTAAAGTATTTGGTTAGGTAAGAACATACAATTATTCGGTGTTTTTGTTTGGTGTGGTGATTTATATTGATAGATAACAAAGTTAGTACTTTTATGTAGAATTTGTAATTATTAATATTTAATTTTGTGTTTATGCATTGTAATTGGACATGTTGGGTTTTAAATTATGGATGTGTTAGATAAGTTTGCAATAATGAACTTTTAGAATGGAGCCCTAATGTCATTCAGAAGTGAGAAAATGCAATCGAATGGGATTAATATCAACTCAGAGTCAGCGTTTTAATGCACATAAAACCACTTATTGTAAAAGTTTGTAATTAAATTTCAGAATAATTCTTCTTATTCTTTTTGAGCGTTTGATAAGTTTTAACACATAAATTCATAGGATGGAGCCATGATTGACCCATTAGCGTGAATTTGCTTTGGGAATGTTATCCAGAAGTGAGAAAATGCATTTGAATAGGAATAACATCAAGGCAAAGTCTATATTCCAATGTGTACACTATATTAAATTTTTCTTTTGCTCATTATGACAAAGTCTGGTATGAGTCATCACCTGTAATAATTTTTTTTATTTTATTTTGTTTATGAATCATTGAACTCAACACGTACGAGTACTTATTTACATATGTTTTTATATATTATGTATGCTTAATTTTTAGTTATATACAAATAAATATTTTTAGATTAATTTGTTTCTTTCGTTAATATTGGAAGTAAATTTTTTTGTATTTTATTTAATGTACCTGACCTGTCGAATAGCTAAAAAGTAAATTTTTTAGAGAAAGAATATTTCTGCCCCTGAGGTCAGATCTTATTAGTGATTCTATTATCTGAGATGGTGAAGTGCGACATTGCCTAATTCACATATTTGCAGAAGCATATTGTGTGTATGCACATATTTTTTGAAACTATAAACTATAAGCTGAAATTATAATCTAAAAACTTCTGCAGCGATTAAAAGGCATTCGAAACTAAAATCTGATGCATTTTATACTTGAACTGATTATGTTGCAGATGTGTTATTTTTTAAGGTAATTTATTATATATATTTTTAAAGCGAGTACCTGTAGAGAGAGCTGATCTAATTTTAATCTAGATATACGATTTACAAAATAATTCATATATCTTACTGAAACTGTGAAAATTATGATTGACTTTATAAGTACATATTGTCGGACCAATTTTCCTTTGCCATTCTTACGCTAATATAATAATAGGTAATAATATTTATTAAATTGCCCAATAGGTAATACATACTTCGAAAAATTAATAACAATGAACAATTTAGAAAACTAAGCTAATTAGCATAACACAAAAAACATAAAAGACATTAAAAGAAAAACAACTAGTAAAAAAGTCTTGAGCAAAGTTATTAAAATTCTTGGCAGAATGCACCACAAGAGTCCTCAGTAAAATTTCTGTTTTGGCAGTCGAAATTAAAAGCGTTTCATTCATTCTTGAGTTTGGACGTAGTGAAACTTAACTTCTAGCAAATTAGAGGAGTCTACCGTCAACTGAAATTTTTTTATAAAGTTTGAACTAATTCGGTGTTATCTTGCTTCAAGCGTTTCAACTCCAAGTTAATCCAGGAGCAACTTATAGTCCATCCAGGAGGAGGGTACGTTCCATTGAATTTATAGGACAAATACTTTAATATATATGTAATAAATATATGTAACTATAATAAACAAATGTCGCTCTACTAACTGTTTTGAGATATTTAATGAGCCATCCATACCAAGAAGTATCAGTAAAAGAGCTTTTATGTTAGGGTTGGAAATGAATTTATTTTCTTTTTTTAAATTCATAGCTGAATCTGTCCGATAATTTGACACTTCTTTAATAAGAGACAAAAGGTGTTTTTTTTGTTTTCTTAACTAAATATTTTGTTTTGAGACTATAGCTATTTCATCTTATTTACCAAATGTTCGTGTTCAATTTTAGCTTTTTATAGAAAACTTTACGTCCACCTAAAGGTAATATAAATAATTTATATTGCCTGACGACAACGTTATGTCTATTGAACCAACGTTTATTCGCGGGTACGGCTATGGGTATGTATTGTAAATTGCAGATTGAAATAACACAGAATAATATTATAAAAATTATCAAAACATTATTGAAAAATGGAGTTATTATAAATAATACTCCAATCTTCACTTCCTTATTTTTACAAATATACAGCATGTGTCAATTTTCATTAGCCATAGGCGATCAATTCATGCAATACGTGACAACGTGGCACCCCTACTTTCCTCTTCAGTGCCAGCACGACCGATACATGCTCGAACATACAAGTTAGCTTAGCAGTAACTATTGGACCACTGACTTGGGTGTTTGTAATGCGTTCAGAAATAATATTTACGAGTTGCAAGGATTTGTTTTTCTTTTTCCTTTCAGTAAATGCAGAGAATTATTAACTGCGTTCACGCTCCATGACACAAACAAAAGCGTAATTCTAATAAAATTAAAAAATAACCCTAATAAGGTAAATAAAAAAGGATTCTGAAAATAATAATAAACTACTAGATCAGGAGATCGCCCCGGCCATTTGATGTTTTCCGTTCCAGAAATAAGACGGCTTTTATTGCAGACTAGATCGCAACGTGTTCGCAGCTAAACATTGAATGTAAAATCTGGTGTGGAGAAGTGGGAAGATCGGAGAAAATCGTTGTGATGTCTATCGTTGCCGGGATTGGTGACGAGCAGTAGGGGTGCCACGTTGCCACGTGTTACTTGTATACGTATAAATCGCACGTAAACATTGAATCCCTATACCTAATGAAAATTGACACATGCGGTATATATATTTAATGTACTATGTATGTAATTGCTGCAATACTGGTCGAATTATAGGTTGCAAAAAGAGGAAGCAGTTATTTAAGCTTTGCGACGTTTCGAACACCATTTATTAAAAGTAAAATTGCACTCCTTCTTCTGATCTACTATAAATTATATCAGATATAAGAGACTTTTATAGATGCCGCTGCGGGTGCAGCGGCCTTATTTATTAATTTATTATTTATTTAAGTTTCGGCATAAATATTTATTGCCTTTCTCAAAACCTTATTTTTTATTCTGGTTGACGAGCAATATACTTTTCTAAAAATACATATGCACATACCTATATTATTCTCTCCGTTCACACAAATAACTTATCACAAACATATATTACGTATATGATGACAGCTTACTAATGAGTATGAGTGTATTGCCTCCCATTTAGCGAATTTTGCAATTTTCTACTTTACTGTAGAAGGATATACCTTAAACTAAACTGGTTACATTTTATGTTCGTAATACCACTAAATTTACTATAAAACATTTTACATAATCTTACATTTTATTTATCAAAGCGATAAAGTAACAAGCTACGACCATTTACATAATTTATTGAATTGCAACAAACAGAAAGTTTTAAGTGGTTTGAATTTTTTGTTGTAGCTTCATTTAGATCTTGACATTACGTATCTAAAGGCTAATTTATATTTACGCTGCATAAATAATTTACTAAAATATTTACTAAAAGCTATCCGAGTTCCAGCTGTTTCGAAATTCTTTGCCCGGTTTAAATAAATAGTACAAATAATGCAAGTATAGTAATGGCAAAATAACTAAAAATAGGTTGACGACTATCAAATATCACATTTGTAAAATTAAACACAGTGTACATAAAATAATAGGTGAATTTGAATTAGCATATGAACTGAATTTGAGACCATATAAACGAACGAGGAAGATAGGTAGATAGATCTATAAACAGCTAAGTAAAAAATCTCAATTTAACTAATTTGCAGAATTTGTTTGGATCGATGTTTTTAGGTGGGATTAGGATTTGTTATGTTGTTTGGTATGATTTTGTGTTGCCGTAAGAGATACATGGTTAGAATTGTTAAGTGTTAACAGTTCTTACACTACAAAGTCCACTGAGGCAAAGATCTCGTTTGCCAGGTCTATTAGGAAGGTGAGTTTCTCTAAGTTGCCTTCGATCTTCTTCATTTCCTTTATTCCGGCTATGATCTTGCGGAGGATGATCTGGAAGTTCTTATGTTCCTCTTGTGCATCTGTAACAGAAAAATCATCGGAATTAAATTCGTCCGTTTGGTCATTTTCTTCAGGTGTGCGTGAAGCGTACACCGGAACACTGGCAGTTTTCTTTCTTTGCTGCGGGCTGCTTTGGGATTGCTCCCTTGCTCCCGCCCGTGGATGGTGGCTTTGTCACCGTAATGTTTCCGTGTTTCTTCTCGTGCGGTTGTTTCTTCTCCTCCTGCGGCTGTGATGTTGGGGCCATAGCTTGTGCATACGATACCGTCGGAATGACGGTTTTACACGGTGCCCACTGTCGGCTGGGGAGCGTTGGGTAGTCTTATTTTGTCGGTGGATACAGTGCCGCTTGCGGTGCCTGCGCAGATCTCCCTGATTTTTCTGCCGTCAGTATACGTTGGTAAACGTTGCAACTACGATAACTGGCCGAATGGTTGCTGCCACATTTTGCGCATTTAGCCCTCTCTGTGTTTTCCATACAGGAGTCAGTTTGGTGTTCTGCGCTGCAGCGGGCACATCTCTGGCGGAACCAACAGCATTCGGAGGAATGACCGTACTTCTGACAACGGTAACACTGCGGAATTCCCGATCGAGCCCTGTAGGGTTTGACCGTGACCCTCAGCTCCAACACGTCATCTACGGCGTACAGCTCCTCCAGCTGTGGTCTCAAGGCCTCTCAGATTTATTACTTTTATAGTGTCGATGCGTTTACTTTTCAACGCATTGGAGATGGTGTCCACAGGCATGTTAGATGGTAAGTATTTTATCACCACCTTCACCGGGCGGATAATTGTCACCTGGTAAGTGTAGTATTGGCCCCCAGGTTGGTGAGGTGCGTCGTCAATTTCCTCCAGGCGTCCACGTCTACGGGTTTAACCCGGAGATGGTCGACCTTGAAGGTAACTTCGGTCCTGATGTTCTCTTTCTTCAATTCTTGAGTCGCTAGAAGAAAGTCGGTCTTATAGATGTAGATCTGTCCTCTAGGTCTAAAGGTGGTTTGAGTACCACTCGTGCTTGCCCCTGAGTCGGTGGACGTGGTCTTCGGCTTCCCGTTCTTCATCTTGTTCGAGCCTTTGCTGAATTTAATGGTAGTAAAACCGTCGTCTTCTTCCTGGGAATCTTCAATCCTCCTATTGTTGTCGCCTTTCGTTGCTCCCTCTTCGTCAGACAATGGTCTCTAGGGCCTGGGGTGCGCTTCGCCCTGAGCATCCATCTGGTCCAGCACGTACAACATGGCGGCGAACGCTATTGCCTTCCTTTTTGGTAAGAGAGTCTGTATTTATGATAGAGTATGAAGCTGTAAAAACAAATGTAAGTCGATGTCACCTTATCCTAAAAAAGATAGGTTTAGGGTATCACGTCTGCTCGTCACGAAGTTTAGATGCATACTTCACTGACTGACTGACTAACTCAACGACGACGAATCTTTGAATTTTAATTTCTGCAAATAATTAAATTATCATATAAATGAAAAGGACATTGTATATGCACCATCTATACTATGCGTGCTGTAATGCGACATAAATGTAATAGACATAATGCCGTGGTCTCTTGCATATTAATAAGATAATAAGTAATAGCGTTAAGATTTAATTTAAGTATATAAAATATAAAAGAGACAATAATAAGTTTTATTGTATTTCAAGATTTAACATGAGTATATTAAGTTGCATACATTTTTTTAAAGTGAGAAAACATAGACATAAAAATGAATTTATATTTACAATTTAGATATGAAACAGGTATAAAATAAAAGACGAGATAAAATTTAAGATATATATATTTCTTTTATAGAAAAGAGAAACAAGATGTATGGTTTGTGTACAATGAAAAACAACCTGACTTCATAAAAAGCGTGAGAATTGCACTGAACATTTTAAATAATGGACCGTTGTTTAAAAATAAAAAAAAGAAATGAAAGCGAATAACTGAGAAAGGGTTATGCTTAAGGATGGAAGTGTGATAAGAATTAGTTATCTAAATGCAATAAAATTGTATGAAGAAAATAAAATTCGATATGCACGGGAGAAAAATATAATTGAATAAATTATGTAAACTTGAGAACGTACATAAGGTAATAAAACTTTATTAAATAAATCATGCAAAAAGAATAAAAATTTACCTTAACTTATGACTATATAAGTAAATAAATAAAAAAAGGATATAAATAAAGATATTCTGAGTCCATACAATCTGCAGTAGTTTTTTTATAAACGACAGCTGGTAATAATAAAATACATTCATGAAATTCGTATATGTAGTATTATGTTTCATAAGCTGTAGAGAGGTTTAGTACGGTTTTGATGACCTACAAAAACAAAATATAATGTAAACTTGGTTTGTAGTTTATTACAGATAAATATATCACCGTTGGAAAAGTCCTGGATAGAGGGAAGCAATGAAGGGGCAAACCGGATCATGGTAGTACAAGTAATCTTATTAAAAGAATACCTGTTATTTACAATGTATTTCCAATAATGCCGAGAGCTGGACATAAAACAAAAATAAGAATTGTGTTAGCCAATGGAAAGAGGAAATATGTGGCAAATAGTAAAGAAGGTAATAAATTCATAAACAAATATAAAGAAGAATTATATTAATACAAATATACCTACGTTGTAGAAATGCTGGACAATTTGTGAGAAACTTTAAAGTGCAAATGGACAATTCTCGGGGTGTTGACATTTGGAAGTGAGAGGTAACTGTCAAAAGGACAACAAGTGCGTGTGTGTGTGTGTTCGAATCACAAAGGCAACCTGAAAAGCCAAGAGCTCACTGAAGACGCAGGGTGACAACTTAAATGGTAGTTTCTGAGGATGGCGTTGAGAGCGGTCACGTGTTTTTCCCGGGAATATAAATTGAAAACAAGAATCGACAAGATTCACTCATTCATTGATTGATTCATGGATTAGCTGGTTATCTGAAAGGAGAATAACAGTAACTTAAAATCGTAGGGTTAGATACACCACGATTCATATTTATTTCTTTTGTATTAGCGTATTAATTTTTATTTGCATTTAAGTTTCATTCATTTATTTTCTTTGGTAAATTGTTTTTTGTATTTTTAAAAAAAATAGTGGATATGCAAATGGGAGAATTTGAGAAGTTCTTCAATGATTCACAGTAAGTTTGATACCAAGAGTTATTAATGTGGCTATGCGTGTATTGAAATATAACGTGCAAATGTATATTCAATATAACGTTGTGCAACAGTGATACTAATGTTTTCCTGTAATAGTATTAAGTATTTATTAGATTCAAGTATACGAAAATAAAATTATTATTGGTGTTGGGTGTTAAGAGGATATAGCGTGCAAATGTATATTTTCTGGCACTTAATTTGGGCATCATTAAGGTTTACGATAATTTTTGATTATAAATTAATGACTTAAAATTAAATTTTTAATAAGGAAAGTGTTTCTGGGTAGCGGACTCTGAGATGCTAGATATAACACGTGCGAATGGTTATAGATAGTAATCAGATTCAAGCTTTTTCTCCGAACATTGACCATTGCGAAGTTCTAAGTTTGTCAGAGCATTACGTGCGAATATAATGTTTCTGATGGAATAGAACTAGCATAAAATGTAAAAAGTATACAAAAGTTAATTGAATTTTATTTGTTTTGAAACAGGAAAATATTTTTGATTTCTATTTGATTAAGTACAAGAAAAATATATTCGTACCATAAAACGTTACAATCTAGAACAAGGTACAAACGTTTTCTTTTAATCATGTTTCTTATAAATAAAATGGTTAATATAGCATAGCGATGCTATCTATTATGTAATAAATGTTAAATAAATTATACAATCATTTTTATATGGTTTCTGGTTTTCATTTAAATAAGCTATAACCTTATCCCAATCAAAAGTAAAACAAGAGATTTGACGAGAGAGGAGAAATTTAGATACACTGATGGAATTCACGTATACTTATAAAGTACGTGCTGTTAAGATAAATAAAATATACATTAAGGATGATAAAAATTATCATCATCTCTATTACTTATGTTGCTGGAACAGCACACAACATAATTTATTTGGCAAAGCCTAATGTATGGCAATACTACAATTATCATATTCCAAATAGTCATGTTGCCACAGCAATATGTAAATAGAATACATTAAATATAACAATCACTACTTTATACTTATCATAAGAAATTAGTTATATTTATAAATTTACTGTATATTTATTATTATTATTATTATTATTATTTGTTGGACTTCAACACCACTGACTTTCCAATTTATTTATCGCTTATCTATTAACTTAATTTGTAAGATAGTATACCCGTTCACTTCGTTAAACCTTTATCTTTTTGCTCAGCTCATAAGTTTTAGATGTCTTGCTTTCTAAGGTTCGAAGAATTTGAAGTAAAAATGCTATTTTTTGGCATATTTCTTTCCCGCCAAGACCTTTTCAAATACAAACTTAGTAAAAACTTAAATCTATGAAACAAAAATTGAATAAAATGTCTCTTTATTCCTTGTTAGAATTTCGTGGGAATGTTCAAAATAATCTGCGAGTTACCACAATTGACGAGGTATATCTTCCATATATTTGCGTAGACGCCGACACTTTTTATCGCAAAAATAAATAAAAAAATTACTGAACATCTATGGTTTTATTTTCGATATTTATTAAAATATATACCATAGTCGTCAAAGTTTAATATCGGTTTGCACTTCTATCATATGCAGAAGATGACCTTATGATATGCAGCGATGCCTGCTTGCTAACAGTGGTGGGGGAGCAACGCAGTGTCGATGTCGGGGGATCCTCACACAACGTTTGCCGAGTGTACTTTCTTGGCAGCCTCGCTTATGTTTATCTTTACTTTATTTCGTCGCGCTCTTTTCCTCTTTCTACTTTCGT
The DNA here is from genome assembly GCA_963170755.1 of Amphimallon solstitiale. Taxonomy (NCBI): domain Eukaryota; kingdom Metazoa; phylum Arthropoda; class Insecta; order Coleoptera; family Scarabaeidae; genus Amphimallon; species Amphimallon solstitiale. The sequence goes on along the minus strand of OY720681.1, from coordinate 33,525,798 downwards.
ATCAGAAATTAAAATATATCGACCCCGGTATGTATGTGTATAAGTAAGTTCTTAACAACTTAAATTGGTAAACTATTGAAGTTCATTCTAGTTCTTTGTTATTATACTTATTGCAAGTTTATTAGGTATATTAGTGTAGAGATATAGGTACACATCAAATGATTGGATTTCAATTAGTTTTGATACTGTTTATAGAATATTTAATATCAAAAAATGTTGTTTGCAATATTTATTTTTAGATTCTGTATTTGAAATTCAGCATGATAATAATGTTGTTAAATGATAAAAATAATATAGATACAAATTATATTATAACTCCAGTAATAGAATTTAAAATATTCTATTGACTAGGAAACAGTGCACTTTCTGGGAATTTTTATTTTATTTTTGACATTAGTTTCGAGTTTACAAGCTGCTCTCAATATTTCGAGGTAAGAACAGTCTGACTAACTTGTATATGTTGTTGATAATTGATTGAAGATGGAGATACGTGTTGAAACTCCATAATTTACAAGTAAAAATTGAAATAAATTCAAATTGAGTTCAAAACAGTTTTATTCAATTTAAACAATTGTAGTAAATCGAATAAAACTGTTTTGAACTCAATTTGAATTTATTTCAATTTTTACTTGTATATGTTGTGTCTCGTAATTATGTTGAAGTATGTTAAATTTGTTCTTCTATTGATATGCATAATATAAAAGATCATAATACTACTATTGTTTGAAATCCTTCATATTTAAACTGATTCCAACAACTTTTTCTTAAAGATTTTAATTTTCATCATCAACCCTATCTTTAAAAGTTACAATTCTATTGCCGTTTATATATTCCAAAACAATATTCTCTTTATTATAAGGGCTGTAATATTTTCTAAATATCCTTTGTCGTAATATTAACCCAAAGGGACTATAATAACTCCTTAAATTATTCTTTTATTAACATCCCTTGTGGATTACCTAGTATTCCATAAACAAAACAGAACCGTAACCATAAACGAAACACAAGAATTACTCATCATAAAATGAAGACCTGAATAAGAAAAAGTGAATGAGAGAGAAAGTCGAATGCCTGTCGGGGTTCGGAGTTTTAGGTGTGGTACCCTTCGGACGACAGGAGACGGATGAATAAGCATAACAATGCCCTTCAAATTTACAAGTATAATCCAATTTTAACAGAATTCAATATTTGTCGGACGTAAGTGGATTAACAATAGGTGGTAAGAGACTGCTTCATAATATAGCACGCCTAGTTGTCTGTAAGTACGGAATAGATCATTTATATCTGTGATGCATGTGTATACAATATATAGTTTTTTTTAATTTTTTTGGGTTAGCGACGTTTTTATTATAATTATATATAAAACAATTCAATCAGAATACCATTAACGTTTCGACATTTCTTTATTATGTCTTTTCATAATCGTTTTTCTTTTATGTCATACATGTAAACAAAATCATCTATAAAAATTGATTTAAAACTGATTTTAAAAAACACTCACAAACATTCCTAAATCACGTCCAGGATGTTAAAAACAAGGAAGACGACGAAAAACAGCAATGAATAATGTAATTTTAAACTTCATCATAAAACCAAAACAATTAATTTATTACCATTCCCTGTTTATATTCTATTTTAACAAAATGTTTTCACCCAGTAAATTGATTGAATTCTCACTATAAGACGTAAATGTTGATTATTATAGTTTATAACCGATAACTTCTAGTTCTGCGTCTGTTTCATCCGATTGTTCTATATTCTCTAATTGCAGCTGGGTTAAATCTATTTCATGAAAGTGTCACTTTCTGAGGATTTTTAATTTTCACTTCTTTAAGTATTGTGATGATGAAAATTTTCACCTCGAGATTTTAGCAGATGTCGACGTTTTGAAGTCCCCCGATACCGAAAAAGTTGTTTTTAAAAAATGTCTGTGTGTCTGTCTGTCAGTGTGTATGTGACTACGATAGCAGTCAAATGGCTATAGCTATCAACTTCAAATTTTGTATTTACAAGTATAATCTCCCTCTTGAGATCTGTTTAGTTTTTCAGTAAAATAGGTAGACCGGAAGTAGTAGTTTTGCCAATATTTCGTCATTTATTAAGTTTAAACAAATTTATAAAGAATTCAAATGTACTTAAAATTAAATTTGAGAAAAATTGTAATAAAAAGGTTTTTCGAAATTCCTAAAATCATACTTTTTAGACATATACATACATTACGAGTATAAAAGTATTTAAAACGTACATACCGTATAAAAAAAATTTCAAAATTTGGACCAGAAGTAACACTTTTACTTCTATCTAATAGCGATTTTTTTTACAAATATGTCGAAAATTATGCATTCTATATATATTTAGCAAGAGTACAAAATATTTAGAGCTCGATTTGCAATGTTTTTGTATACATGAAATATCAAAATTCGGACCGGACGTAACACTTTTACTCTTAGCGAGAGGCATTTTTTTTCGAATATCTTGCAAAGTATGCATTCTATAAAGATTTATAAAGAGTATAGAAGTACATAGAATGGGACTTTGAATAATTTTTGTATAAAAAAGTCTATAATTTGAAGCGCCCATACGTATAAAAAAGTCGTGTGCTGGCCACACCTAATTTTTTCTTTGAACCTTCTTTTCGCTATCGCCTTTCTTCTTCCAGTAAAAATGGGAACGACTAGGGCATGCTCTTCCGGAAGTCGCAGAAAATTATAACAAGACAAACACTTGATTTCACCGTACAGGGAAACGAAAAATAGGAAGGCCGAAAGGTACCTGGAGAGGAAACATGTTAAAGAAACTGTGCCTATAAAATTTAATATAGAAGCAGGCCAAACATCTAGGATTTTTTACCTAAAAAATCAGTTTTGTTTGTTTTCTCCTTTGTTAACTACTTTTCCAACATAGCAAATTTGAACTCCTTAGATGTAAAATATTAATTCAAAGGCCAAATTCACACTACAAGACGTAAATCTTGATTATTATCATTTATAGTTGACGCTATATCTAGTTCTGCGTCTGCTTTTTCAGATTGTTCTATATTCTCTAATTGCAGACGAGTTAAGTCCACTGCATGGAAGTGACACTTTCTGAAGATTTTGAATTTTCAGACTTTATTCTTTAAGCCTCTCCTTCCCTAAAGTAATTCCTCCTGCATCTTCAATATCCGCCTTCAACTAAAAATGGGAATAACTAGGACATATTCTACGGAAGTAGCAAAAAAATTATACAAAACAAGCACTTGATTTCAGCGCACAGAGGAAACAAGATAGGAAGGAATTGGACTATAAAATTTATCAAAGAAGAAGGTCAAACAGCCATGATGGGATAGACAGGACTGGAAGCATCTTAGTGTTAGGCCTTATGCTAGACTAAGATTCAATAAATTTTCTGCAAAATTGTAGGTTAGGCAATCTTACATCTAACTAGCTCAGGGGCAGAAAATATAAATAAATTCTCCAATCAATTTGAATGCTCTTCAATTATCACCAGGTCAGGTAAAGAAAATAAAATGCAAAATAAATCTTATCATCTAATTTATTAAAAGAAAGTATTAAAGAAAGAGAAATTTTAAATTACATAAATATATTTACAAAAATTTAATATTTCAAAAAGTCATATAAAATCACACATATCATGATCAGATAGTCAAAATAATAAAGAAATTATAATTAATGAAAGCATAACATCGAGAAAAAAATTATATTTTAAAAATAAACGTGATTATTATGATTTATATTCATCAAAGATACATGTAAACAATCAACATCTTTAATAAAATAAAATTTATTGCATATTGGGAATTGTACTGGAATATGAATAACCATAAATTACGCGATTTATTATTTACAAAAATATAAACATTAAGGAAATGGCTTTGCCCTAATTAGTCCTGCCCGGCGCCTTTGCTCGCTCCCAAGACAGTACCATCAGAAAGCAAATTCACACTGGTAAGTACCCCAAAGTTCCACCCTACGAGTATGCTTTTCAACTCGTTGGACACAACCCGAACATACACTACTTGTGCTCACCCCTTAAGGTATATATATAAATTTTAAATTTAATAAAATAATAATAAAAAAAAATGTCTTTGTGCATTTAATTAATTAACTCAGCCCTGATTAGTTCTGCCTGGCGCCTTTTATCGCTACCAAAACAGTACCACCAAGACTAATTCATGTTTTAAGGATTCACCAGGACTCCATGCTATGAATTAAACAACTACTTAATTCATCGCATACATCCCTGATCTATTACCCAACACGTTAATATCAAACACACAAGCACTATAAAATATACTTGATATACATATAAAAAAAATATATATATAATAAAATAAAACTTTACCTCACTCTGAGATTCCAATACAAAACACCACTCAAGGAAACTTTGTACAACACTATATACACATTTATAACAAACATTATTAAATCACCTTAATTCTTCGTACATCGCTTCAAATTCATCCATCATATAAAAGAAAATCTCGATCACTGTTCAATTATTCTATATATACATAAAACAAAATTATTAACCACAAATCTTCTAATCTGGTAAATAAAATAGTAAAGAAAAATCTTTATAAAAAAAAATTATTATGCTATTCAACTTGATCATTACAGTTACTAAAATGCTTTATCATAAAGCATGGTGTAATAACCCTACATATAAAACAAAACATCCAAGAAAATAAAAAAAAATTCAAAGTTCTAATTAAATAAAACTGTTCCGTACATAAATAATTATTTCCAAAAATAATTACAAGTCTCAATGTAAATTAAACTCCAAATTAAAAACTATATCTAATTCATAAAATTATTCTAACTTCCACTTCGGTTAGAAAATTCTATAAGTACAGTAAAATTATTACGGAAAATATTACAAGTTCTAATTCTTGTTGAAAATTTTATAAGTATCGACAAATCTCTTTGAAAATTATTCTAAGTTCAAATTCATGAATAAACTTCTAAATTAATATAACATTTTTACTTTTAAGAGGAAGAAGAGGTTTCCACCTACTTCTTGTTTTGTTTTGAGAGCGCCGATTTTCACCAGGCATCTAACGTTTTCTCATCGGTTCCGGTCTTATATTAATATTTTTCTTCACAAAAACGTCCGATTCTTCTCGGTACGATACGATTCCACCTCCAGAAATACATAGCTGCAGTGCTGCACCATCCGGGAAAACAGCGCATTACTAATTTTTCAAAAAGGTAAACAAATATGTAAATATCAACTTGTTTACATATTCATGACTTATCTAATGCATCTAGCGAAGGATATTGTTTTCGCCGGGCCAAACGGTCGATCTCTCCCAGTCACGGTATTCTTCGTGCGGGAAACACTTTCTTGTTATTGTTCACGTAATATTTTATGCTTATTTTAATATTATAACTTTTATAAAAATTATAATAACATTCTTATATTATTTAACGTAAATAAAAATTAAATTTTGGCAAAATATTAACTTAATAAATATTTATATACACATCATAATGAAATAAATAAAATAATAATTAATTAAATTAAATCTCGAAGTGATCTTGATTATGCCTATTTATAATCTACCACCAAACTCAAGGTCACTGCAATATGTTTCCCATCTATAGTATTAATAATAATAATAATAATAATAATAATAATAATAATCTTTATTCCACGCGACTCAAAAGAGTATGGGAAACGTCATAACAATGTAAATATAATACATGTATATATATATGAATATAATAAATATGTATAACATAAAATACAAAGCCCACTATTACACACACAAATGAAAGTCAAATACACATGAAAATAAAACACATTACCCATTACAAAAGTGTATCTTCTAAGTATTCATTTACTGAGTAGTAACCCCTTTCAATTAGTAATTCCCTAGTTGCCTTTTTGAATTGATCGTCAGACATTGATTTAAATTTTCTTGGCAATCTATTATATACTTTAATGGCCATATATCTGGGACTTTTTTCGGTAAAACTTAGTCTATGTCGAGGAATCTCGAGCGTGCAGCCATTTCGAGTGCAGAAACTGTTCTTATTTAATTTCGGCCACTTGTTTAAATTTTCTGCAGCATACAACAGCAGCCGCCAAATATAGACGCACGGCAGCGTCATAATCCTGTGCTCCCTGAACAAATCCCTACAACTAGTCCCTGCAGATACTTTCGACATAATTCTCAATGCTCTCTTCTGCATTCTAAAAACGCGAATCATGTCTGGTGATGATCCCCATGCTATTATGCCGTATACCATCACTGAGTGAAAAGAAGCAAAATAGAATATCCTCAGTACTGTGTAACTCACCACATCCCTCAGTCCACCCAGCGCAAAACATACCGGACCAATCTTACTGCACAAAATTTTTATATGCTCTCTCCAATTGCATGTGGAGTCAACAGTTAAGCCTAAAAATCTAGTGTTGTCCACCTGAGCTATAGCTGCAGTAGGCCCCCTAACGAGATGAGATTGATCTCGATCGCGCGACCCTGCCTTGAATTCAATGAATACAGTTTTATCATTATTTAGCACAAGCTTGTTGTTAAGTAAATAGTTATTTAAGTCACCCAAAGTATTAGACGCATGTCGTCCCAAGTCTTTCGTCTTCTCAGTGGGCACCAAAAGTGAAATGTCATCCGCGTACATGATGGCGTTATCTGATGGAATATCAGTCACATATATTATGTACAATAGGGGTCCCAGCACGCTCCCCTGTGGCACCCCACACCCGAGTGTGCACTTCCCCGAAATAGCGTTTCCAATTTGAACATATTGACTGCGGTCCACTAAATAACTCTGAAACCATTTCAAAGGCGTACCCCTAATACCATATCTAAACAATTTCTGTAGCAACAGTCCGTGATCGACCAGATCAAATGCTTTACTCAAATCTACAAAAATTCCAGCACATGCGTTTCCGTCATCTATGTTCTTGTATAATGCATCTAAAAACTCTGTAATTGCTGAAACTGTGCTGCGACCTTTTCTGAAGCCAAATTGGTGGTCATTAAACAGATTATATTTTTGCATAAATTGCACTAGTCTATTGGCTACAAGCTTTTCAAAAATTTTAGCAAATACACTTAACAAAGATATCGGACGGTAATTCTCAACAAGTTCCTTTGCTCCTTTTTTAAACAATGGTTTAATTTTTGCTATTTTCAACCGCACCGGGAAAGAACCCTCCAAAAACGATTCATTGATTAATGACATTAAGGGAAATATAATCTCATCAATGCAGTGCATAAGCAGCCAGGCATTTATATTATCGCAACCAGCGGAAAATTTACTTTTTAAGCTTAGAATTACTTTACGCAGTTCGTGTTCATCAACTGGGTGTAAGAAAAATGTAAATGGATTGAATTCTATATTGCTTTCATGTGGCACATCCTGTACTATACTATTCCTCACTTTACAAAAATACATGCTAAAATGTTCTACCACATCATTTTGATTGGATATTATTTGGTCTTCAATTTTAAGCGCTATATCATCGTTGTTTTTAGTTTTCTGTTTTAAGTTAATAATATTCCATGCTGATTTGGATTTATTTTTTGAATGTATCATAATATTATTGTTATACAATAATTTAGCATTTTTAATTACTTTTCTATATATTTTTTTATATGTTTTATAATAGGTAATCATTTCCTCATTGCTGCTAGATAATAATGAGTATAAATATTTCAGATTTTTTGATGAAATACGGATCCCTTGTGTAATCCAAGCCTTGCCAGTTTTTTTTTTTTTTGATCAATGCTTATAGTTTTGTTAATCGTAGGAAATGCCAATTCGTAATTGTACGTAATTATGTTAATGAAAGCATCACATTGATCCGAACAATTCAAAGCAGCAAAAACATCCAACCAGCTTTCCCTACCTAGAAGCCCCTTAAATTGCATTATACTCTGTCTGTCAGTGACCCTCTTATACTGTATTTTCTTCATGTTTGATAAATGTTTAGCGATAGAAAAATGTATTTTCTGCGCGGAATGGTCTGAGATAGCATTGTGAATTACTTCAATTTTATAATTATTAGTATTTTTCTGAATACATATATTGTCTAAACAATTTTTTTTACGTGTAGGTTCTTTTACAGTTATTTGGAGATTGTAGCAATCCAACAAATCAATGAACTTATACACCCTATCACAAGCATTTAAGAAATTTACGTTAAAGTCGCCACAAATAATTATATTATGATTTTTAGATTTATTTAATATTTCAAGAGCCATTTCAAATTTGTTCATAAAAATTGCATAGTCACCCTCCGTGCTCCTATAAATGAAATTAATCTATGAATAAAACCAAAGCGCTGTGAAGGAAACCGAATATCGTGTAGCTTCACTTACTCACACCCCCTTGCGTCTACCCGCCCGCGAGTAATTTATGTTGCATAAGTTTCTATTTGTTGGTAAACGCCCGTCTTAATACTTGTCACAAAATCGGCTATTTAAATAACTGCCTGAATGTCTTATTTGACATTCATGTCACTACTATTACCTATATACTACTACCTATGTAAATGTGCACGGTTTTCTAATTCTTGGATGACGGAAAATATCAAACATTTAATGTCCCTTTGTAATAATCTCCTCAAGAAATATAAAAAACGGCTTGGGGGTTAATTGTGGGTATTACAAAAGTCCTAGAAATTATACATTTAGTGTTTTCAAAGCCCCTATGGCTAATGCTTGTTGACACAACCGGTATACCATAAAGTAATCCCGTATTGCCTTCACATCTACAAAATGTAAATGAGATTAGTAATTATTTTCCTTCTATCTATTTTATAGTGATTAAATTAGACGTGGAATTGAGTTATGTTCTTTTAACGAAGTTTTGGAGGATGACGAGTTTTCTATTATGAGTGAAGTTTCATCTAATTCATCGGAAAGTGATAAAATTAATTTTAAATAATTTCTTTATCTTGTCCTCATATCATTCCATTTCCAAACAGTTCAAAAATTTGCGGACTTGAGACAAGTATTCTGCCGGCTCTGTCAAAGGTTTTGGAGATGGTGGTGGTGCGCCAATTGAGATTTCATATATCTAGGTTTCAGATTCTTTCATCATTTTAGTCTGGATTTCGACCAGTGTTTAGTTGTGCCTGGTACTTCTACGGGATCTCTTTTACGTCAATTGCTATTTGCAACTTATTTCCTCCCAGCTCGACCGGTGTAATTACTTTACTTGCATATTTTACTTCCGTGTTGACGACAGGCTACTGTACACTTCTTTCAACACCAGCGACGTAGTTATAAATACCGATTAGGTAAATTTTATAAAATTAATAGTCGCCATAACTTGCAAATTAATGAACAATGTCGTGTTTTATTCTTGGCAATGTTTTCAACAGATTACAGGTATGTGATAGGCTGGATTTGCACATTAACGCATTTATATATTAATCAAGTTGATTGATCTGGACGAGATGTGTTAAGAATCTGGGACTGTTAATGGATGATAACTTAACACTTAAGGATAACGACCTAATAAAGCAAGCTTATTGTAATTAAAAATGTTATATCCTACAGATATTTCTTGAATGTTCACACTGAAACTATGTTGACCAAGACATGGGTACTATCTGATTTTAACTTTTTGCGATTCCATGTATGGCTCCTGTCTTGGCTGTTTGGACAAGAGGAGGTTAGAGGTACCACAGAATTTATGCTTGCGGATTATTTTCGGCATTGATAGGAGGGAGCAAGTTCTTTTAAAATGTTAAAGTTTGGGTGGCTCAGTAAGGAAGAGTGTAGGCTTTTTCATTTGCCTTGTTTCGCCTACTATTTATTACGTCTAGAACGCGACGTTTGATCAATATAGCTCGTATTGAAAGCAACACCTGAACACTTTAGGCGGTACTTTATTCAATCTAGGGCCTAAAGTAATTGTACATTGGATGTGATCAATGTGATGTTTAAAGGAACGTTTACTAAATGCCTATCTTGTATTTGAGTTATTTAGATTTATATTTTGAGTAATTACCAAATGTATCTATATGCATATATACATTTATCTTGTTTTTGTATTGTTTGGTACATTTGGTAGATCAGGGAGACGTCAGGTACAACTAAAGGTGCTACCTTTTAATTCCATTTTGCAGGTTTAATTACTGTAACTGATATTATAATGTATGGTTTGTTGAAATAAATTAATGTATTATTATTATTACTATATTATTAAAAGTGTCTTTTAGATTTATAAGTCTACCAATAGACCTAGAGACATCATACTGGGCGCTTTTTACTTGTTAAAGAATTTGAAAATCGTCTCTCATAGAGCAAAATTTCGACCCGCGACCAAACTACGAGGGCGTATTTTTATGTTATTTACCTAGCCATGAAAGAAAGCACATAAGAGCCTTAACTCTATAAACCCATAGTCATTGATTATCTGCTGAACTCTGTTTGCCTTATGAACCCTACAATTGTCGTGCAGCAACAAGTTTTTTTTGTGGATAATAATGAGGGCGTTTTTCCTCCAGAGCAGTTTTTAAATTTTTAATTATGTTTCCGTAGGCCTCTCCATTTATGGTAGACCCTCTCGGCATATATTCAATAAGCAAAACTCCTTTAGCATCCCAGAAAACAGTTTCCATCAGTTTGTTTCCAGAAAATTGTGTCTTAGCCTTTTTTGGTGGTGGAGAGTCCTTATGAACCCACTGCATGGATTCTTGTTTAGTAGGAGAGTCCCAGTAATATACCCAAGTCTCATCCCCGGTAATAATTCGAGATAAAAATGTTTTGTCCCTCTCCAACTTGACCAAATTTTCTTGAGAAACTTCTTTTCTGCACAGTTTTTGTTCTGGTATAAGCAATCTGGGTATCCACCGTGCAGACACCTTCTTCATACCCAAATCGTCATGCAAAATTTTGAGAACACTTGTTTCGGATATACAAACTTCATTGGCAATGACAGAGATCTTTACACGCCGATCTTTCAGTACCAAAGTTTCGACTTTTCGCACAATGGTTTCAGTTCGAGCTTCAACATGTCGTCCGGACTTTGGGTCATCATTGATTGACTCTCGGCCCCATCGAAAGAGTTTGGACCAATATTATACTTGTAAATAAGATGGTGTATCTTCCCCATATAGAGCAACCATTCTTTCATGAATTGCTTTTGGGCCATTGCCTTCCTTTGTCAGGAACTTTATTACGCTGCGATGTTCAATTTTAGTTTCACTCATTTTGTCGAGAAATGGACCGTCTCAAATCTCTATACACAACATAAACTAAACAAAACTTAGCACATGTACTTCTAATAGTGACAGCAAGTTTTCAATAATTTGTTTGACATTGTCACTCTTTTGTTTCATGGCTAGGTAGATAACATAAAAATACGCCCTCGTATAAACATTTTATAATTGAAAACTGTTAAGATTAAATTTCTTTCTAAAACACAACCAATTAGGTCAATTCGCAGTTTCAGGAAAAGTATTTAAAAGTAATTTAATTGGATATTCTAAACTCGATTTGAACTATTGATTTCTTCTATGAGAAACGTGCATTAGAAGGTAATTGTGCAGTCCACATAGATTTCATTTTTCTTTCTTTCTTATTCGTGTTTATTTGCACATAAGATCTAATGGAGGCGATTCCAATCTAAGGAACACTTCTTGAAATGGTTTAATTGACTCAGCCAAAAGTGATTTGCAATAATTCTATTTGTTTTAATCACTGTAGAAGCCGCCAGGAGAAACGGCAGACAACAAACCAAAAAAGAAGACCTTTTCTGCGGCAGTAACGTAACACTGGAAAAACAGAAACATACCTATACCGTCCGGCGAAAAAGATCTAATTTATATATATCTCCAAGCATCAGATTGCATAAATCGAATTGGTCGAGTGCAGCACTTTCGAAAAAAGCCCTAACAACATGTGCACCTAATAAAAGAAGGAGCAAGATAACAATTAACAGACTGGTAAAAGACGAAGACAAAGAAATAGAAATTAGTGGATTCCGCAGATGGAGAATAAAAAAATATACAGTTACACGCGTTCTTACATGGCTATCTCCGTACCACCTCACGCTCAACTATCAATTAAAGCAGTTACCGTGAGTGTTCATTTAGTTTTGCTGGCGTTGCTGATGTGCATTCTGGTTGGTTCTGTTTGCAGTTAGTTAGCTGCTCGGGTAGTCCCTTGCGCCGATGCTGGTGCTGTCGTTGTTGGTTGTTGTTGAGTTTAATCTCATTAGTGGTGTTATCTTGGTGTTACTCTCGCTTTCCATACCCGTTTACGACGCAATTAATTAATCCCTAATCTGTAGTCGTACATACACCAATGTGCATATATTCCTTGGACATATGTGCACGTGTGTGTGAGCCAGCGATCGTTAAGATTCTATCTTTTCCACATGCTCGTGCAACCCATACTTGTATACACGTAAAAACATTGTAAATATAAGCGTATTATTTCTTGAAATGGTAATAATCAGTGCTATAGTAGCATAGAGGAACAATCAGAAAGGTTACAGGCGAATGGAATGAAATAATTAATTTTATTTCTGTTTCCTTGTTTTGCTTTTGAAAAGTAGAACCTAAGTTGCCCTAATCCATAGCTCCGGTGTTATAGAAATATCAAACGTCAAACAATGTTTTCAACCCTATGAAGGTAACCTTCATTCATAGTACATGCATGGTAACCTACATAAAATTTACGCATACAAATTAAATGTAATCTTTTTTATAAGCATTTATTTCTTATTTATCAAAATATACATTTTTTTAAAAAAAGACATTACCTTTTTATTTATTGATTTTGCCAGCATGTGAAACAAGATTTTATTTAATGCTTATACTGCATTTTGGTAACTATCACATAAAAATGTGGATAGGCAATTGTAACGCGAAGGTAGGCAGAAAGGAAGTACATAAGAAAATAACAGGAGGGAAAGGTTTACATGCTGACAGCAATGAAAACGGCGGAAAATTAATTGAGTTCGCAGCAGAAAATCAATTGAAGATTGTCAGCACACATTTTAGCCACAAAGAAATCCACAAAGTAACTTGGGTTCCCCTGACGGACAATCAAGAAACCAGATACATCATGTTCTTGATGAGGGTAAATGCTTTAAAGCTACTAGAAACTGCAGAAGTTACAGGGAACCGAACGCGGATAGCGACCATTTTTTGCTCATTACTAATTTAAAGTAAGAAGTATCAATAGGAATAAAAGAGAGAAAAGTCAGACAGACATATAATTTAACGAAACTTGATCAGGAACGAGTAGCACGGGAATTAGAAGAAGAAATAAGATCTAGTCTACTAAGAGGTAGCGTAGAAAGTCAAACAATAGAAGAAGAATGGAGTAAAATACGGGGTGCAATGGTAAATGCTGGGAACACATGTTTGGGGAAGGAGGAACAGGAAACACAGTGGAATGGTATGATATAGAATGTAGAGAGTCGATAATGGATAGAAATAAAGCAATATTGGAAACAGAACAGTGGAGAGAATTAGAATTTATGAAGAAAAAAGGAAAACCGTGAAGGGAATATGCAGGCAGAAAAAGAGAATGATGTTGGAGAAACAGTTAAAAGCAATAGAGGAACACTATGTAAACTGGGAGATCAGAAATTTCTACCAAGAAACCAAGAGAACAAGGCAGAACAAGGACACAAAAATAATTTATTGTAGAGATGAGGATGGGCTACTACTAGGGGACCCAAAGGATATATTAAGCAGATGGGCGATGTATTTTCAACAACCAATAAATGTCGAGGTAGAGAGGGAGGAATAAACAATAACTCCAATAGAACAATACCAACAAAAATGTAGCAAACAGGAAGAAATAGAAGAACCAACAGAACAGGAGCTAGACGAAATAATTACGGGGCTTAAGAATAACAAAAGTGTAGGTGAAAGTAGTATTCCAGCAGAAATCCTAAAGTAAGGACGAGAGGAACTACGTGCGTGCTTGCATCATTTAGTACTACGGATATGGAGAGAAGAAAAAATGCCGGAACAATGGTGTAGGGCGGTTATATGCCCGATCTTTAAGAAAGGGGACAAGACATTGTCAAAATTACAGGGGAATAGCCTTCCTGGAAGTCGCTTACAAAGTCGTGACAAAAACCGTACGAAACAGACTAAAGAGATATGCTAATGAGATGAACAAGAAGGTTTCAGGTCAGGTAGAGCAACAACAGACCAAATATTCACATTAAAGATGTTGCAAGATAACAGTTATGAGCAAAATCTAGGTTTGTATATGCTTTCCATTGACTTTAAACAGGCGTACAACTCAATTTTTAGAAAGAAATTGTATAAAATTTTAGCAAAATTACAAATACCGTATAAACTAATAAAGTTAATAAGAATGACACGGAGTCGAGAAGTAACATTTTAGTGGATGGAAGGTTCTCGGAACAAATTACAATCAGAAGAGGACTAAGAGAAGGAGACCCGCTTTCGACTGACCTATTTAATCTGGTGCTGGGAGGAATCATGAAGGAAAGCAACATTCAAATAAACGGCGTAATTTTCCACAACAAAGTACAATTCATTGCATATGCAGATGATGTAACCATATTATCGAGGTCAAATAGGGAACTAGAAAAATTATTTGGACAATTTGTGGAAGAAGCAATAAAATACGGACTACTGGTGAACGAGGAGAAGACCAAGTATATGGAAATGACAGCAGAAGTGACAGAAAAAAATAGATATACCAAATTCAAATCAGGTCAAAATGAATATTAATTTGAAAAATGAAACAGATAGAATACTTGGGTGTGACACTAACCAGTAAAGGGCAAGAAGAAAAAGATATCGAAAAACGCATGGTAAGAGGAAATAGAGCGTTAACACGAATATTAAGAGGAAAAACCATATCCAGAACATCTAAATTACAAATACATGAGGCAATTATCGGGCAGGCTGTTCTATATTCAAGCAAAACATGGACCATGGCAAGAAAAGCAGAAGAAAAACTGAAAATTTGGGAAAGGAGGGTGCTTAGGAATATTTTTGAAGGAGTTAAGGAGAAGGTGGCGACGAAGGACTAACACAGAGTTAGAAGCAATGTATAGAAAACCGAATATAACACAAATAATTCGATCACGAAGAGCAAGCTAATTGGGACACATCTCTCGAATGCCGGAACAAAGAATTGTGAAGAAAGCGTTGCATAGAGGAGAGGGTGATAAACGAAGAAGAGATTGGCCGAGGAAAAAATGGTTACAAGAAGTGCTAAAGGATATAGAGGAGGAAGGAATTGATGACTGGAGAGAAAGAGTGAGAAAGCGGAAGAAGTGGAAGTAATAGTAGAAGAAATAAAGGCCAAAGGCCTTATATATACACATATAACACAAAGTGTAGTTGTCATTCCTTTTTTGGCACTAAGAAACAAACTGCTTTTTTCCCTTCGGCTGGATTTGGTATTATTCTCCAGATGGGTTTATGTTCAACACGTTTGCAATTGTTTCCTTCAATTTATTTGGTAGGGTTGGAATCTTTAATCTTTGATGTAGCCATGGGGTCATCAACTTTTCTTCTAGCTTCAACATGAAATCGTTCTTGAAAAAGGCTTATTGTTTATTTTAGTGTTATTATGGCGATATATAACGTAGAAATTAATTGCACCTTGTTGTAAAAAATACAAAGGGACAGCGGTGTTTCTCTCTTAGTGCACATACTGTGCAACATTTGATCGAAAGTATCTACCGAGCCATTAGTTTCATTGTACGCACATATGATTTCTGGTTTCTTTGTGGTATCATCAATTTTATTCGTTAAATGCATCGTTGACAATAATACAATTCTATTGTTTTTGGGTTTATATGACAACAATGTCATTTTATCGTCAAAACCAAACATTGAAGTTCCACAAGGTCGTGCTATTCCTTTCATTAAAAATTCTGGAGGGAGTTTCGTTTTATTTTTGCGTACTGTGCCTGTAATTGTTGGTTTGTATGGCGGACTTAATAACTTTTCTGCTAAAACTATATTGGTGAACCAATTATCTATTGTTAAATTTCTCTTTGTGCCCCAGACTGATCCAGTTAGTGTTTGTACAAAATGTTCTGCTAATGGTAATCCGTCTGTGTTTGTTGACTTTCCAAGATATGGAGCGGCATTTAGCATATATTTTGTGTCAACGTCACACCATTACAATTTTTATAACGTACTTTTTTAAACGCTGATCGTAACCATACTTAAAATTTACGTGTGGTCTTGTGAATTCTACACTCTCTGCTAGATGTACGAGGTCATTTGCCGTGACCTTGGCTTGAAATAAAGATGGTAAGAAGTGAAAATAACATTCCTGGAAGCACAAGTTCAGCAAATAAAATACACCGAAATAATTTGATATTTGTATTTGGTACTACTTAAATTTTACGTAGCTTACCTTTTTAGGGTTAATATATACATCATACGTTGCTAATGAATTTTGACAAATTTTGCTAAAATTATATCTGAGATGACGCCTAGGTCTTCATCAGATATAATTTATTAGGTCCTGTTCATTAATAAAATAAGTGGACATGCTTGAGGATAGTTTTGGTGTGAAAGACAGTGTTACACTTATTGATATTCAATTTTAATTTGAGTTTATCCCCTCTGCTAATAAATTTACATTGAGTTAGAAATAGTCCACATCTTCTTGCTTAAAATACGGCGGCATTCAATAAAAAGGTGTTAATGCTCAAACATGATGTTCAGATATAATATGTGGGCTGACATTCTAAATGCTGTTAAAAGATGTTTGGCAAGATTAGATAAAATTTAAATAGGTCTGTAATTCTTCATATTATGACATATCATCCTTCTTGAATGCACAAGAAAGTTAGATCAAGTTTTCTTCGAAAGTAATGGAAGAGGGAATGAAGGAAATTGAAGTAAAACTCGATCCAATCGATCAAGGACGTAGAAAGGTATGCAAGGAGTAGCTCTTCACATATTAGGGAGCGAAGAAGTAAAGTCCTCTCATTTCCGGGCATAGACATGATAAATATCTTGTAAACTTCCAAACGTGTAGAGGATAGGCACCCATATTTGAATAGGTATCTAATTTCTTTATCATAAACCATCTACTGTTTGATTTAATAACTACAGTAGACGCTCGCTTATGTGAATACCCGGTAATGGAAACATCGCGGTCATGTGAACAGAAAATTCTTACTATAGGATGAAATGGAACACCCGGTAATGTGGAAAGCATGTACAACGTACAATTCGATAATGTAAACAGTTTAGGGTATCGGATATTTCCCAATTTATCTGCGCGTTTGAATCGGTCGAAAGAACGTTTACGTAAACGTTTTTGCCGCTGGCACCGGTTGTTCTCCAGTAGGTAGGGGATTCCCGTAAACACTAGTTCTCTTATCTCTTGTAAAATAAAGTACAGTGCAGTTAGAATCACGCCACGATTGACATGGCATCCACGTCCAATAAAAGAACATTTTTAAAATTAAGTGACAAAGTGAAAATCATCGCCGAAATTAAAAAAGGTACGGGAGGAACACAATTGGCGAAAAAATATGGAGTATCTAAAGCCACAATCTGTAAAATTAAGAAACTCAAGTCACAAATTTTACAACGTGTGTCTGATACAGGCCCGGGAAATAGAAGAACTTTAAAAAATGCTCAAGCACCTAGAATGGAAAATCATCTGTATAAATGGTTTTTAAAACAAAGGGATAACCATGTTCCAATTAGCGGTGAATTAATTAAAGAGAGGGCTAAATTATTAAATGAAAAACTAAAAGAGACCGAAAATTTTGTAGCTAGTGATGGTTGGCTAACAAGATTTAAAAGGAGGTATGGAATTCGACTGCTGTCGATATCCGGTGAAAAATTATCGGCACTATCACAACTAGTGCAACCGTTTAAGGAAAAGTTAATGAACAAAATCAAAGAGCTACATTTAAATCAGGAGCAAATATACAACGCCGACGAGACGAGCCTTTATTGGAAATTGTTACCTGCAAAAACTTATGTTGCATCACATGAAAAATCTGCTCCGGGTAGGAAGCCGGAAAAACAACGCATAACTTTTCTAGCATGCACTAATGCTAGTGGTACACACAAAATAAGGCCACTAGTAATAGGGAAAGCAAAAAATCCACGTTCATTTAAAAATTTTCAGAACCCCGTTGATTATAATTGTTCAAAATCCGTTTGGATGACCTAAGGCATATTTCTGGAATGGTTCCATAAGCACTTTGTCCCTCAGGTATGGCAATAAAACTGTAATAAGTAATAACTAATGTAATTTAATGATACATATCCAATTTGTAGGTGAAAGTTTTCTTGAAAAAGCAAAATCTTCCAATAAAGGCGGTGTTAATCTTGGATAACGCACCAAGTCATCCTCCAGAGGAACAATTAAGAAGCAATGAAGGTTCAATTTTTGTTATGTTCATGTCGCCCAACGTAACTCCACTGATCCAACTGATGGATCAAAATGTAATAAAAATTACTAAACTGTATTATCGAAAATTTATACTGTCGTCTGTGTTATCAAAAAATCCTAAAGACATTTCTGAATCCTTAAAGCAAGTAACTTTACGTGAAGCGATTTTAAATTTACATATGGCGTGGGATGCTCTTAACCAGCAAACAATCAAAAATTGTTGGAAAAATTTGTTTTCCTCTAGTGACGACTCTGACGATGAAGACAATGTACCGCTTAGTATCATTAGGGAACAGTTACTATCTGATACTGAAGTTATTAACGGTGCATCATCGGACGTTGTCAATTTATTAAAAGTAATTAATCCCGATATTGTTTGTACCATAACCGATGTTAATTTATGGAATGACGATAAAGAGATGGATGAGATACATGAAGAGGAAGGGTGATGACCCTCCGATTGAAGTAAAAAATACAGTGAGCGACGCGCAAGCTGTAGGAATTTTTAATCAAGCGTTGGATTGGGCTGAAGATAAAGACATATTATATTCCGATATTTTAGTACTCCGTAAACTACAGGCAAAGGCATTAGAAAATGCTGCCAAGCGTAAATTTACTCAAACCAAAATAGGACATTATCTCTCATAATAATGTAAAATGTACTTTTTATTTCATATTATGTATTGTGTTATTTTTATTATTTATCTTTTAATAAACATACATATGCATATATGTACATTGCAATTTCTTTATAAATAAATCAAGTTCGCTAATGTAAACTTTCAATTATGTGAACTGGTGCTTGGCTGATATCGTTCACATGAGCGAGCGTCTACTGTATTACTAATTTTTGGTAGGAGTTGGCAGTTAAAAGTCATGAAAATTATGCATTTTTAAGGCCCAAAACTACAGTTATACACCCCTTTGAAGAAAGGGAATTTATTTACTACTTCAGTAAGTTGAAAATCTTCTTTAGCTTCTCTATAGGTTAAAAGCAATAAATTTTGAAGATTCCGCAGAATTTATAACCTCTTTTTATGGTGAAAATGGCCAGAAAATTAATAAGGCATAAGCATTGGGACTTGATCCGCATCAAATCAGTTTGAAGTTAAGAGATGGCCTACCTCACAGCCACCTTATATTTTCGGGGCCCAAAGTATACTTTACATTTCACAAAAATCTCAATAAAGTTAGTTAATATTCGAACCGAAAGAAAGCCGTTGTTTCCAAACGAAATGGAAGACGATTTGGTTGATTATTGTTTGGAAATGAATGGGCCAATTGTGTATAAAAGGTATATCGCTCCTTTTTCAAAAATGAATAAGCTTGCTGGAAGAGAATGGATGAATTTTTTTAACGCTATCTGCATCTGTCCTCAGAAAATCTCATGGAATTTCATGCATGAGAGTAAAAGGTTTTACAACTAAAAATTCAATCGAGTTTTCAAAAACTTAGAGCCGGTTATGGAGAATTTGATGAGACAGAGATAACAACTGTTCAGACAAATAATCGACGAGTTGTCACATTAGAGCCTGTTATGTATACGAATAACGCTGGTGGACTGTGTATGGACTCAACAACATATTTTACCTAATAGCTTCACTACTTTATTGCACATGTGAAATCATCCAAGGATGAGACTGTAGTACTTATCTTTGATGGTCATTACAGGCATACCAGACCATTATTATGAGTATTCCAGCACATACATCGCATAAATTTCAGCCTTTAGATCTGTCATTTATGTTGCCGTTTAAAACTTATTTGCAAGAAATTCAGTCGTGGTTAAGTTATCCCCCAAAACATAAATGCCTTTCAGATTTGCACGTTAATATGTCCTGCGTCCTCTGTCTATGATTTGCTAAGAGAAAGGATAATATCGCCAGATATTCAACTGGGAGTGCAGAATAAAGAAAGTTGAAAGAAAAACATCAGAGCATAAGATTTGTGCCCGTTACTTTCTTGCAGTCGTGCATTGCAAAACAAAGAAAGACAACGCAAGAAAATCATCTCGCCAGGGTTCTAGCATGATAATAACTAGTACTTCATAGAAAAATGTACTAGAAAAAGAGGTAGCAGAAAAGAAAAAACCGAAAAAGCCAAAACAAAATGCCGAATTAGCTAACTAGAAGAAAGAAGGTGGCAAATAGAATAAAAAAGATGAGACCGATAATTCATCAGAAGATGATAGAGAACCTTTCTTAGATGATGAGGAAGCAGACGACACAGAATTTATGTTAACAATTGACCCTTCTCGAAAAATTACAAAGGGGGAAAAGTGGTTCAGACATGTGAAGTGTTTTAGATGGCCAAATATTACTTGCGCCAACATCGACAAACAAAAATCGTTCATCTACGACTTCTACTTGGTATAAATTACGTACCCGTAGGTTTTTTCTGAAAGAACTGGTATTCTAATTTATCATACCAGAAGTGTCTTTATTTTGATTCTCGAATTTGGGAAACCACTTTAAAAGAACAGAATATTGCTTGTATTTGTTAATTTATTTTTTGTGAACCTTGCAAAAATAAAAGTTCTTTGTTTATACTTTAAATTTCCTAGACTACAATATAAACAACGACCCAACACAGATTGCTTGAACATTATTTTTCCCAACATACATGAACTTAAACAAATAAAACGTAAAATACTAAACCAAATACAATTTTCTTTTATTTTCTGCAGATAGAGACGGAACTTTTTCTTTGAAAAGTTTATTGTGTTCACCAATTTTATGTACACGTTATCCATGCTCAGCGTGCCATTGTGACTGTCTTATATCAAGGTAGATATAAACTATATCTTCACATGCCTCATAGTTATAAATGCCCTCTTAATCGTTGCTGTTATGCATGTCTGTGCTAAAAAAAACCTGTGCCTGTCTTGTGTGAGCGAAAGTGCTTTGTTTCTTTCAATACAAAACCAGGTCGAATGCTTGTAGTTATATTACTTTCAGAATGCTATATTTTATATAAATCTTAGATATCTGATTGTTTAATAAGCTTTAAGTTTTAAACCTATTACCACAACACATTTTGACTTATTTCGACTTACGATAAAAATGTTTGAGCTTTAAGTTATATTTTATTATAGCAGAGAGCAAAGCAGAATAACTCCATGAATTTGGAAAAAATGCGAATCGTCTAAGGGACCATGGAAAATAAAATTTATCTACGACTTACGAAAACAAACATACAAAGATTATATCTTTTAGAGTCGAAATTTCTAGAGTAATGATTAAGAAAACATAATTATTTAATTCTTTAAAATGTATATCATCGTTATGAATCTATCCTCTTCCATCATGAGATTGGAGGAGGTACTTCGGAATCTCTTCAACGCGAATAAATCGTCCGCCCTTTCCTTGAAATTTCTACAAATTAATTCAGTCAGCCATCGCTTTGCCCATTTATTTTTTTCTTTAAATTGTCTAAACAGCAACTTGTGCACGAAGGAAGCCGTTTATTTTCCATCTTAAAAGCGCATCGCATCTGCAAGCGCTTGAAATTAATTTGATCCTTCCAGAAATGCCATCGCTCTTCCAGAATGACTCGTGCGCTGTCTTATTCGTGTAATTTATAAATCAGAGATGTTTGCAAAGGACGAATACGCGAGCAATGTCAAAGACGACTTTACGGAAAGCGATAAACAGATTAGAAACGGGGGCCGCAAAAAGAAAGCAAAAGGAAAAAACTAAAACTGAAAAGACAGCGCTGAAACGTTTTAACAGTGGGAAATAATAAATAAAGCACTAATGCGAGTGGGAAAATACGATATTCCAATTGGACGTCCGATGGCATTTTGAGCGCACTAAATCGTCTGGCAATGTTTTGCGTCTGTTTTGGTCGCGCTCACTATAATTTATTCATTGATTTCTTGCCGTTTATAGGAAATGAGAAAAAATGCGAAAATGATGGCGCATCGATATATGAGAGAGCGTTCTGGTCGTTTTGAAATTTATGCCGAACGGGTATAAATAACAATTTTAATCACACTATTAGGGATTAATGCTTAATAATTTTGCAAAATTGAACTCGGACAGCAATTGGAAGATTAATACGCTAGGTTATTCTGATTTGGCAGTATTAAAATTGAAAATCGAACGGAATATGCAAGCTATAGCGTCATTTGAATACTGTTGATAATTCTTTGAAATGCTGAAGACATAACAGAAGAGAGGTGCTCTGGAAATTGCTCTTGTAAATTAAAATATAAACAGATGATTATCTGTCTATTTTAAGGATAACTTGCATGCATTATTTTACTAAATATAAACTAGTAAATCCTCCAAGTATTTTCTATACTGGGTGTTCCAGCAAAGGACAAAGTCCATTATTGGTATCTAATAATGTAGATAGTAAAATAAAATAATACAATAAATGTAGATAATTTTGTAACTACTGTACAATTTCTATTTTTACGAAGAATCAACACAAACTTCTATATATAAGGAAATCTATTCAATTTGTCTCATGCCATATAGTAATTTTTTGTCAAAAATTGTAACCTTGAAAAATTTCTTTAAAATGATGATTAACGATTAAAAAACTCTTTTGGAGTCAATTAATATATATTGTTGACGCATTTTTGTAGTTGTTGTATATATTTGCCCCAGAAAACCGAACATATATTTGGCTTAAGGTTGTTGCACTGTATGCTATATACTATTTCCCATTTCTTCAATTTTTTCTGATAGTTTCTGTTTAGAAATTGTATCAAACGCATGTTTCATATCTATAAATTTTGCAATGACTATGTTTCCTCTTTCTAAGTTGTCTTTTATGCTTTCTAATAACATATTAGTTGCAGATATCGTCCCAGAGTTCTTATGAAAGGCATATTGTTTTGTGTATTATATTGTGTGTTTGTCGGTATTCAATAATTTGAATTTGTGTACATTTTCCCCCATCTTGTTCAACGTTGAAAGCAAAGATATAGTTCGGTAATTCTCTGGTTTTGTTTTGTCACTTTTCTTAGGTATTGGTATTATAGCAGCCTCTTTAAGACATTGAGGGTATATACCTTTTGAAAATTTATTATTACCTAATTTAGTTAGTGTTGGTACTGATACTGGCTTGCCTTGTTTGAGTATTCTATGTACTTGGTATTTTATCATTTCCAGGAGCTATCTCGTTCATGTCGTCTATTATTGAGTTCATCTATTCTGTACCTTTTAATATAAATGATGGTAGTATTTTCTTGTAGATTGTGGTTACTAGTGTTTTTATGGTATTCTTAATTTATTCTTCCGCTAATTTTTATTTTATGTTAGCAAAGTAACGAGCATTCAAATAAATCCGGAGTCGAAGTAGGTTGTGCACGAAAACACGTAATTTCTATCTTGTGAATTTGTAATATCAATATACGTACATAGTCATAGTCAACGCTAACATTTGATATTTGGTTGTCAACGTTGACATTTCATATTAATGCAAATGCGTAAGGTAGGAAATAAGTTTTTTCGTGCGCAACCTACTTCGACACCGGATTTATTTGATAGCTCGTTACTTGTTTATTTCTTAATTCTTTTTTCAGGATTTTTCTATGGTGTTTTTTTCTGTTGCTTTTGTAAATTGATTTACCATCAGAAAAACCGCAGCTAAAAATAAAAATCGACCTATCCCAGCGTTTTTCCATAAAACAAAACCAAAAATTTTAAATGAATTTATTCCAACCCGCACGTCCTCACTGTATAATTTACCGTACAAAAAATATTGTTCATATTCTGTAAGCTGTAAGTGGACGGCTCGCTGTAAGCGGAAGACCCGTTGTAAGCGGAGGACCCGCTGTAAGCGGACGTTAGAGCTAGTTATAACGTAAATAAATAATTACTAAAGAATGCATAAAAAAACTACAAAGTACACATATAAATTCTTTATAAAAAAATTTAAATCTAAAAGTCAGTGTGATTTTTGGAATTGTTTTCATTGGCCATTGCTTGAGAATAGGATGATGTTGTTTGTGTATTTTCTGATGGTAAATCAATTTACCATCAGAAAAACCGCAGCTAAAAATAAAAATCGACCTATCCGATCGTTTTTCCATAAAACAAAATCAAAAATTTTAAATGAATTTATTCCAACCCGCGCGTCAGCACTGTATTTTTGAAATTAAATGTTTTTTGTACATTATGTGGACGTATTATTTATTATTAACTATGTCGAAATATAAATTCAGCTTTAAAAATAATAAGTCCGACCGGTATTCTGTAGAATGTGCTCTTAGGTACAAAAAGGTTGGGGACACATGCTCTATACCATCAAACATTACCAATTGGTAAAAGAAATGTAATAAAAGTGATAAAATACCTCCTCAAAATAAATATTTCACTATGTTTTCACAAATGACAATAAACAAATTTTTAAGAGAACAAGCTAAACGTGATTATTTTACCAGTTTAAATTCACACTCCATTTCGACTAATCACAACCGCTTATTGTATGCCGTACCTTTTGCAATACTCCTTCCTTAGACTGAATAAAGGACAAATTACATACTTAATTGTCAATTCCTCAAAAATAATTGATCAAGATCCTGTAATCACCATTCAGTGTCTACTTGACGACAAGCGAAAAATGCTCTATAAAATGTGTAACGTTTGCCGGTAAATTCGCACTTTCTCTGGAAAACTCCGTTTGCTCTTATGCAAACGAGCTAATTCACACAGATGCTTGTCGTTACAATGCCAAACATAATTTATTCTTTCGTTACCAATTTGTTCTTTCCGTTATTATTCAGAGGACGACCCCGGAAGCGATAAGGACGATTTTTGCTTACAGATTTGACAGGTGTAAATTCATTAATTCTCCTGCAAATTACTCGGAATTGACGCACGAGGAATATAATTAATGTCTTTATTAGATGCATTACATACATTGTTGCCCATGTATACAAGGTGTTTCAAAACGGTGAATTTGTTT
Source organism: Amphimallon solstitiale (assembly GCA_963170755.1). Classification (NCBI taxonomy): domain Eukaryota; kingdom Metazoa; phylum Arthropoda; class Insecta; order Coleoptera; family Scarabaeidae; genus Amphimallon; species Amphimallon solstitiale. The sequence continues at coordinate 33,500,513 of OY720681.1, read as the reverse complement.
TTAATTGGAGGTAATAGACGCCAAATAATGACGTTTGCCAAAAAAGGAAATAATAAAAGTTGTGTAATAGTTAATATATTGAGGTTTCTAACCTTTTAAAATACGAATAACTGGATGTTTGTAATATTGCTCTATAACAAAGTTTTTCTGAAGTGCATGTAGTATGTGAAGAAGTTAAGCACTTACATTTTGGATGACGTGATGCATGTATTGTATGTATTCATGATGAATACACATTAATACTCTAAACTAATAGTAATCAAGAGTTATATAATACTGTATCAACACATTTAGTAAGTACTACTACAGCCTGATCAGGACTCAGACTAATACTGCTTTAAGACTAATATTGAGACTACTTATTTTATCATTAGCATATAAAATGCTTAGATAAGTAGTCTCAGTCTGTTGTGGCATTTAACGTCACGTAATTTTCTACTATTGCGACACTTACACTTGTATGTTTTGTCTTTCTGGTTACAAAAACATCTATCATAGCTGCATTTGGGCAACGTCCTAGGAGTTATTTTATCTGGTAAATTTTTGATATAACTACTGCAAGATATTTAACGTCTTTTTTTTTTTTAGTAGAAGAAAGAAAGGAAAATCCAAACAATATATTCAAGAAATCATTTTATAATCTGCAAAGAGTCAATGGTAGCAAATATGTTGGGATGTAAATCAGCAGTGGTTCCACATATTTGGTCTTATTTTGCAGTATCTACGTATCAAGCATATTTTCTATGTTCAGATTTCCTTTCAACACAACGTTGACTTTAGGAGCGTCTGGGTTTGTCGTAGACCATTTTTAATTTATCCCACATGTCAGCTAATTCTTCTAAATCCTGTTAGCAAATTCTCAACCATTATCACTTTGGAGGATACACGGTGCTCCAAAAGTAGTGAAAAACCTAATACCACGTAGGCGCATTTCGTTTTAATGGTCGAAGAATGACAAGCTTGATTAGGTGATCTTGATATAAAAGAATGTATTTGCTCTATTCGTCTTCTTAAGCTTGCATATCTATTAAATCGACACCTATCATTCGTTTCATTAAAACTCATTGACCACTAAGCACTTTTTAAGCGTATTATACTTTTGATCTGACAGGCTTTGTATAGATTGAGGTATAACATTATCCTTTCTCATGTAACGATTTTATATTTACTTTGCAACTCTTCTTCTTTTCGGTATTGTCCAATATGGCTAATCTTAACATGAGCTTCATGTATTATTATCTTATCAAGTTCATCATTATGCAAATAATACTTAATTGTTGCACTACCTACTTTAACCGCGTAAAACTTTAATAGTTTGTATTCTTCTGGGATTTTCCCGTATTTTTGTTCTTGCTGTTTTAACACGACTTACAAGTTCACTATATATACTTATACCTAACACATTTGTCCAAAATGACTTTTAGTTTATCATTAAACTTGTTGGAAGATTCGATTTCAAAATGCTAAACAGATTTTACAACTAAAAATGTTTCAAAAGCGAGGTTATATCTACCATAGTAAAAAAAATACCTGCTTTTCCTAATTTAGTGTTGGCATTTTTACCATTGACCATTCAATTCAGGAGATGGAGTGAAATATTTTCACTATGCCGCTAACATATACACAGATGGTAGTGTCATGATCCTCGGTTTTCTGATCAGGGGCGTACAATATGTAGTTTGTGGTACTTAAAAAAATTTTCTTTTTCTGTTGCATAAATACTTTGTCCATATGCGCAAACGAAAGGTAGTTATTGTAAGTTGTATGTCTGGTAAACTTCTAATGCATTTAATAGCATAGATGGCGATCAAGATAGTCAATATCAGATCTTCTATATGGAGTTTCCTGTCGAGCGTTATACCAAGAAAACTTGCATCATGTTTTCGTGGAGTGGTTGTTGATACGGTCACTTGTAAACAAAGTGGTATTATCAGCGTATTGGATACAGTGGTCAGAAGTATTATCCGGTAGATTATTCGTTGACGTTATAAAATCCCGCTTATTGCCTACCCCTCAAATAGGAGTAGATTAGCTTTAATGATGCTCCTTTTCTAGTGCCATAGTAATCTAGCTTCAACTGGAATATATTCTGGTCCATGGAGTCAAAACCTTTGCTTAAGTCAAAAATTAAGGTCTGGCAATCTTGATGCTTTCCATTGCTTCCCATATACAGCAAATTCTAAAAGTAGATACGAAAAAACACCTATCGTAACCCTCCTCAAAAGTAGTCGCGGATATTTCAATGAATTTTATCTTGGAAAAATGCTTGCAATTTTACCTCACATTACCGGTCATACATTGTTTTGTCAACAACGATATGGAACGCGAATCCAATAATCTTTAAAAATAAATTTCCAAGATATATGTATTAATATACATGTTATACAGATGTCCCAGAAATAAAAAGACGGAGTAGCAGGTACGTAAAGTCCGAACAGAAACAGACCCAAATATACCGCAATAACGAAGAAATTAAAAATTTAATTTTCAATGTTGTCTTTTAGATACCGTAAACAAAATACATTACAAATACATCACAGAATGTATGTTTATAAATACACGTAAGAATGCTCATTTGTAAATAGAAACGAACACGCATTCATAGAAAAATACGCTTTTATTTGTATAAAACGGGAAGAAAACGTTAAATCGTACTCATTCATATAAAACATATTTTTTGTCAGATGGCCGACCCACTTTATTGCAGACAATAAAAGATTGTTTTTGTTTTTAAAATAGGAAGGTTGTTGTTTTCAATGTGTTTGTAGTCGAAAACAGCGATTATTATTATTTTAGAATATTCAATAAATCGTAGTTTTTCTAGATTACAGTAAATATCAAGAATGCATTTATTTTTTCTAGCAGGTGTAAAATTAAAGTAATTAATGGTTTGATATTTATTATGAAGTATCTATACCTCGTCCTTTTTTTTTAAACACAAGTAATATGGTGGTCCTGAAAAAGGACTGATTGTGAAAGTGAAGCAGGTGAATATTTAGTCCAGGGTCGGCGTAAGGCCAATTGAATTCTTTATTATTTTTTTTCTGCCGTCTGCTCACGAATAAAGACTTGATATTTTGAGGGTACGTTTTTACACAATCTAGCTTCCGATTTCTGCTAGTCCGTCTTTTTATTTCTGGGACACCCTGTGTGGTTCAAGAAGGAAAAGATGGAATCGACGGTACTCTGCTCCTTCCGAAATGCAAATTGATGAACGTACAAGACATTGTGATGTTTTAGGAAATTTATTAGCCGTGCATCCTCCACGATCCTCCATGACCTTCGATATCACAGGCAGTACGCAGACAGGTTTGTAGGTGTTGGTCGATGAGCGATCACCCTTCTTAAAAACGGGAATGCATTTAACTTTTCTTGTTATCGGGGACAGCACCCTATAGAAAACACGTATTTATTAAGTCTGGTAATGGTGTGGATAGGAACGATGTATATCTCTTGAGCAGTTTGGTGTTTAGATTGGAAATATCTTTAGTGCTTTCAAGCTTCAACCAATTTATGATGATTTCTATTTTATAATGAGTAGCAAGTATAAAGAATATAGATTGTGTTACAGCAGCTATATTGTTGAGTAAGGAAGCAGGGGATATGGGATATGGAGGAGTGAGTGTGTTATATTCTACTTTGGAGAAAAATATAGTATGTGAGAAATTTGCTGAGAATTGTTTTTCGATAAGATCTATTTCCGTTAGGTATTTTAAAATATGTTTTTGTGAAGTTTTTGTTAATTTCACTTTTCAGTACGTTTGTATAATTTAGTAATTTGTCTGAACTTAGTAGCTGACGAAATGTTAGTAAAATTTGATTTTTTTCAGTGAAAAAACTAATACTTTCAATCTACCGATTTCATTGAAATCCTAAACAGACCTCGACAGGATGATTATACTCTAAAATGTAAACTTTGGTATTGATAGCTTTAACTATTTTGCCACTGTCTTGATCACATACACATAACCTGATACTTAGACACATAAATGCCACCATACTAAGTCTCACGAAAGTTGAAATTTAGTGACGTTCTTATTCATTCTTTATGTAAAGACTCAAAACAATTAGCTTTAATTGATAATTTAAATATATTTAATAAAAAAACAATTTTGTGCAATGTTTCTCTATATTGTTCTAACGCCTTCCTTATTCAATCTTCGTACAAATCGCAGATATGACTCACTTTCTTTAAAAATCTGCGATGTAATCGAAAATATGGGAAAAATGCACTTATGCATGTGTGGTGTATACATGTGTAGAAAAGCGCTGCTGCTTCAATGTGCAGCGCAGCGTGAACGCGAAAGAGTCGAGTCATTTGAATCAACTTCCTGGAGGAGGTGTAATTTGTTCGGGATGGAGAGACCGTTCACTGCTCGTCCTATTATGCCTGGCAGCTCTCAGCCCAGACATTTTCTCGCAATATTTACGACGCATTGTATTCCGCGGCGGGACTGACGAGAGATGGCACTGATTATCATACGCCTACGTGAGTTGGAAAATTTGCCAGTCGCCTCCTTTGATTTATCATTTTGCGCATGCGTCTATCATTTATAATGCATACTAAGTCTGTACAATTCAGGCATGTATACATGAACACGCAGTACTTTTATTCGAAGAATTCACTTTGAGAATAAGTCATACAGTGAAATTATAAGAATTTTGGCAATGTATCAAAAATGACACTTCATTGCTCCATCCACTGATATATTACAATGGAATTCTATTTAATAGATATTAACCATACGAGACTATATTAAAACAAACAAATTATTCTTGCTAAACATGCGTTTGTTTTATAATATTATGATTTATTGTAAAAGCAATTTAAAATGTAGTCAATCAGTTATTTTTAAGCAAGCAAGTTTTTTTTTGACATACAGGGTGTAACAGTGGGAACGCCGTGGTCTCTGGTAGTCAAATGGTAACAATTTTGAAAAAGTTACATACTGGAATATATGTAGGTGGATTAGATCTACAATTTAAAAATAATAGGCAATATACAGGGTGTTTCAAAATTTAGCAATGTACCAAAGTTATGTTTTTCTTAATGGAACACCCTGTATTTTATGTCATTTTTGAGTTGTACACTGAAATCTAGATCAACTTTATTTAAGGTTTCCTATGTCTAATTTTTGTAGTTTAGGAGATATTTCAAGTTTTTTGAAAATGCAATGTTGCACGAAAAGTTTAGTATCTCGAAAATGACTTAATTCAGAGAAGTGTAACGAATAGCGTAAATGGCAGATCCTTTGGCTGATTGAATGCCATATTCAAAGTTGCCGAGTATTCTACAGGTCGTTCATGTACCGAGAGCAAACTTTATGAACTTCTTTCGTGCATAACTTTATTATTTTAAATGGAACACCCTGTATGTATTTATGTTATCAGATAGAACATTTTATTGTCTAAAAACCAGTATCAGGAATCCCTATGAGTATCTTTACTAGTTTTTAAGTTATTTGTGTTTTTTAGATAATTTAAGTGAACTAAATTTGTTTTTTGTAAGTGAACACCCAGTATATCTTTACATCGATGGGTATAAATATTATTATTCGAAGAAGTTGATTTAGATTGTCACAATTTACATGAAAACATAAATTCCAAGTAATAAAAATAAACTAAACAAAACAGCAGTAAATATTTTTGTATTTGGATTAAGAAAAAAGGATTTCGTATAAAATAAACGAAAAAACATAACAACAAAATAAACGAAAAAGTGCTAGCGTTCAACATAATTGCCATTTTCTTCAATACAGAAAATAACCCTCTGTTCAAATGCTGTTCTAACGTTCCTCAGCATATCCGGTGTTACTGAACTGAAGGCGTCTCTGATTCTCGTTTTCATATCCTCTGCTGTAGTGGGCAAGATATTGTAAACGATCCCTTTTACATACCCCCATAGGAAAAAGTCCATACATGTTAAGTCCGGAGACCTTGGTGGCCAATTGCACGGACCATCTCTTCCGATCCACCTATTAGGAAATTTCCTGTGAAGGTAGTTTTTAACGGACCGTTTAAAATGGACAGGAGCGCCACATCCGGTTTCTAATATTCAAGGGAATATTTTCCAAGAGGGTCCAAAAGTCCCTTTTTAAGAAACTTAGAAATTCGTCTCCGTTTAGGTGCCCATTGAAGAAGTATGGTCCAATTACATAATCGCCTATAATGCCTCCAAACACGTTCAAACTCCAGCGATGCTGCCGATCCAAGGTACGAAAAAGATGGCGATTTTCGGTATCATAATAATGAAAATTGTGACGGTTTACTAATCCATTATTATGAAAAGTGGATTCATCGGTAAATAAAACGTAATTAAAAAAATCATTATGTTCTGCGTTTCTATCAAGAGCCCACAAGCAAAAATCAATTCGCCATTCATAATCCATTGCGTATAAATTTTGATGGTATTGTAAGTGATAGGGATGGTATTTGTGTTTTCTTAGTATCCTAGATACGCTCATATGAGTTATATCTAATTCCTTGGCAATCTGTCGTGTGCTTTTATGCGGTTCTTCAGTGACTGTTGCCAATACCACGAATTCATTTTCTACGTCTACAGTTGTTGTTCGCCTTTTGTATGCAACACTCCCTGTGGCACGGAATCTACCCAACAAATTTTCAAATACCCTTTTATCTGGATGTTTTCGATTTGGGTACTTCTGCGAATACACCCGAGACGCAAGGAAGCAATTTTCCTGACACTCACCAATAACTAAAATCATATCAGTTCTTTCTTGCAACGAGTATGCCTTCATGATGTTAACAGAGTACATGTCAAATTGACAGTTTCTCTATGAGGATCTAACCTCCTAGATTAAATAATAACAATTTCCGTAAGTTATCTAAAAAACGCAAATAACTTAAAAACTAGTAAAGATAGTCATAGGGATTCCTGATACTGGTTTTTAGACAATAAAATGTTCTATCTGATAACATAAATACATACAGGGTGTTCCATTTAAAATAATAAAGTTATGCACGAAAGAAGTTCACAAAGTTTGCTCTCGGTACATGAACGACCTGTAGAATACTCGGCAACTTTGAATATGGCATTCAATCAGCCAAAGGATCTACCATTTACGCTATTCGTTCCACTTCTCTGAATTGAGTCATTTTCAAGATACTAAACTTTTCGTGCAACATTGTATTTTCAAAAAACTTGAAATATCTCCTAAACTACAAAAATTAGACATAGGAAACCTTAAATAAAGTTGATCTAGATTTCAGTGTACAACTCAAAAATGACATAAAATACAGGGTGTTCCATTAAGAAAAACATAACTTTGGTACATTGCTAAGTTTTGAAACACCCTGTATATTGCCTATTATTTTTAAATTGTAGATCTAATCCACCTATATATATTCCAGTATGTAACTTTTTCAAAATTGTTACCATTTGACTACCAGAGACCACGGCGTTCCCACTGTTACACTCTGTATATGGTGTTACATTTTAATTCTGATTTCTTATTTTTAGAACAAAATATTTTATTTTTAAAGGCCAGTGTTTGTTAGCTTGAGATTAGAGTTTTAATTTTTAGTTTTAATATCACCTACATAATTAACTATTCATTATTTTCCCTGTGAAACATTTGACGTCATCTGTTCTTGTCACCTTTTAGTTGAAATAGTCGAGATTTATATGTTATTTTTGAAACTATGTACTTAATTGATTTATTATGCAGTTATTGTCTCTAAATTTTTTTCACTAATTTTTAACCAGTATATGTGGTATGTGTCCGCCTGGTTTTTTATACTTTGATCATTCTCTGGGAAATAAGTTTGAGCGCATGTCCTTTTAGTTGAGTAAACAGAGTTTATGATCACTTTGATTAATAATTATCATTGTGAATCCAACTTGTATGCCCGGCAAATTATATGTTTTGTTAAGTTGCAGAAATTTATTCAACTCATTTTAGAAATATATTTAAAGTAGTCCTTTTTACAAAAATCATTAATTCATTAATTACGGAAAAAAAATAATGGACGGCTTGCAGACCTTGATACATATTATACTGTAATATTTTCGGGTTCGCAATAAACAACTCGTGCAATTTATTTATTTAAAAACAGTCTGTATAATTCATACACTTAAAATTAATTACAATATAAAAATATAAAACTAATGTAGCACACTTAAACTATTAGAATAGATTAACACAGGTATTTATTTCTATATAACACTCTAATATTTATGTCCGTATATTTAAATCACTTCTATTTATATAACACGGTAATATTTATGTCTTTATTACACTATCTTATGCTGATTCTTCGAGTACCACTCAAAGAACTATTTATTTATTTCTTATATTTATTTTTACTTTGGTCTGTTCCGGGCGACTACTACTCGAGGAAGTTCTTATTCCGGAATTACTCCTCCATCGGTGACCCAGCCGCCTAATATACACATACGAAACATCTGGAAGCATTCGCGTAAACTCCATCTTCCTCTTGATGTTTGTAGAACATTCGATAGACATCCTGTCTCTTTGCAGTACATGTAATTTATTGCTTTACGACTTTATGAGCACGTCCTTGTTGTATCCTAGAAATGCACTGGGAGAAACTCCAGACATTATGTCGCGTCGAGATGATTTACAACCCTCTTTTTATTGTAGACTGGTTTCGTTACGATACCATATTACAACTTTATGTATTTATATATTATGTCATTTATCATTGAAGGTTTATAATGATTGCTTTGTATACCTGTCGCCGCGCGGGATTTATCCGTCGTCGTCGTATCCGTACTCTCCCTCCTATCGATGAGTATCTTCCTTGGTATTTATCAGATACGCGCCTTACAAGTACGCTACCATGTATACGCGACCGGTGTACCTTAACTGCGAAAGTCAGGCGATCTTACCCCTTTTCTTTTTACCTTGGCCGTTCTTATCTGTCACTTAACTGTATTTCGCATGATTAATTACTAGGTTTAATTTGAGTTATGCATGAAAAGTAGGGTAATATCTGAGTCCATTATGTGGGCTCACTCTTCCGATAAAGTAAGTTCCAAATTTAACTTCTTTTAACTTTGTTTACTCAGCAAACCAGTAATGAAAATACAATGGTCAATGACAAGTTTTTATTTACAATAAAAATACATATATACGTACATAAAGGAATAAAATTCGTGTGCTTACGGAAGGCATAGTTATACACATAACATGAACAACAATTTTTTTGAGCAGATCTTAATCCGTAAATCACCTTGAATGACAACTTAATAAATTTGTTTACTTGATATTTGCGTTCTTTAGAACGATGTGTCTAATTTTCATAAATTGCAGGTTATTTACAGATTATTTATTCGGACTTTGTTTATAAATTTACTTCTATATGTAGCCTGAAACCTGATAATTGTTAATTAAATTCGTGGTGTCTATTTTATATAGTACTCAGGAGAAGTTATTAAGGACGATGAAGTCGGATGGGTTTCCGAATTTATGAACGGAATCCAATTAGCAGGTTGTACTGCAATAGCTAATTAGCGGGGGCTACACGCAGGTCCAATTGGGGAGGCATTTATTAGGAGACAGAAACTAATTAGGAGGTCGAAAAGCGCAACTAATTAGCGGCAGAGAAGAATCAAAAGCATTCAAATAGGGCAGTCTTTAAAGTTTTGAGTGAACGAAGAATCAGGCGAGGCAGCAGCTTTCCATGTCAATTCTACATTCAAATTCGTCGCCTTATGTAGCTACGAAATGTCCTGCGCATTTAAAACAAATCTTGATTTCTACCAGGAAAACACGCTTTGATCACGTGAACAATTTGTGCTAATGCACATTGTAACATATATACGTCACGTGAACAAGCCACTCGTTTGATCACGTAGGCACATAATTACAAAAATATATTTGTATAGAAATACTGAACTTTAATAACTAGAACTTTGGCATTTCTATACCGGGTGTCAACGAGATCATGTATCAGCCCGCCATTTATTTATTAGTTAAAATAAAACTTTGAAATTCGGACCGTATATATGGGCTTCTTCATGCACACTCAATTTTTCTATAGAACTTCCGGTCAAACCGGAAGTGACGTTAATTATGAATTTTTAAATACAACATTTATTATTTCTGTTCATATTCTGTTTCTTCTGAAAATTTGCCATCTGGTGCAGGTTAACTTTTGACATTTCTGTCAAAGATGGCGATATCTGTTAAAATTATCCATTAAAGTGAAACTGCTTCTCAACAATTGTCGAAATGCAAAAACCATCAACGTTAGCTTTGAAAACAATTAAGAAACGTATTTTTCACATGTTGTATTTAAAAATTCAAAATTAACGTCACTTCCGGTTTGACCGGAAGTGCTATAGGAAAACTGAGTGTACCTGAAGAAGCCCACCAATCATTCATATATACGGTCCGAATTTCAAAGTTTTATTTTAACGAATAAATAAATGGCGTGCTGATACATGATCTCGTTGACACCCGGTATATTGATAAGTTTGTTTCACGTTAGATTAGTATAAATACCTACTACTAATAATTATTTATATATCTATTAATATTATATCTTGAAAGTCATAAAAAATCAATATCTGTTCTTTAATTTGATAAACATTGTAATTGTAATTTTTATTTTAAACTTTTGTACATAATTTTCTTAAATTAAAACATAATATTAGTCTAATCTTGAAATTCTATTACTAACTTTGTATGTGAACTAAACCCAAAGTTAATGGGATATAGTTCGTTCACGTTAACAGCCAAGGAGTGTAATTAACGCGACGACCATGTTGCCACATTTCACTTATTTCTGTATTTGTCAAACCGCTTTATTTTTAGGTTAGGTGTCAAATGTCCATCTTATTGATGTGAAAGTTAATTTACCTTCACTAATATTATTATTTACCTTTTCTAATTATATTATTATTATCGAAAACACGAAATAACCTAATGACAGTTGACAAAGACAGAGACTAAAGACACCAAAACACATTAGGCAACACGGCGCATATTCCATATAGTGCGTCCAATATAATATATACACGAAGTCGTAGGAAGTGGTAATAATGCTTAGGTATTTTTGTAATTCAATATTCCTAAGTCCGAAATTACTAGAACATCCCCACCTCGTCTATTAACGAGAATGAACTGTATGTAACACTTTCAATACTAAATTACTTTCTTTATATCGTCAGCAATAATCATAAATTAAATAACAGTTTTCGTATTGAAACAACACTTAAAATGTAATTTATTCATATCCGTATTTATGTAATGACAGTCGTTTAAAACATTTAATGTGTGTAACCATGTCAGATAAGAAATAATTTTCTAAATTGTACACCGTTGCAGTTTATGATTTGCATATAGTCGTTTCGTTTTTTTTTTTGCGACAAAACCTACTTCCTCAATTAGGCGACCGCGAATAAAAAACGAGAATGAAAACAAACGAAGCCGTGCTAGAAACGTTTCGCTGCAGTTCTGCCTCGAAACACTATTCTCTGGCTCTGCGCTTTCCAATACTGATCGATCTGATTATAAGGCTTGAGCAACGCCGTTTCCAATTAGAAATAATTTATACCGGTCGTACTATAATACCTACACGGTAATAATTGTAATTACAAGTTGAACAAAATTACCACTTTACAAGTTATTAGCCGCATACATCCATTATAATTGTTAACCGGTAATAATTTACATGAATAATGGGGTCCACTCTAGCGCGGAACTCTTTTCCCTCCGCCGCAGTTTGCCGGCCAGCGTACATCATCAGAGTGAAGCGACTGACGCGGTTTGGGCCAAAGGAAATATCGCGGCTAATTTATAATGGCACGGTGCGGTCGAATAGTTTTCCAGGATGGTGATCATCATCGGCATAATTATGATTATCATGATGATAATGCTCGTCGTATATATAATATATATAATAGTGATGGTACACGAGAATAATATTAAAAATGAAGGGCCGTAAGTTTTATTGAACAAAGGCATCGACATATATTGAATATTCGCATTTTTGATTTAAAGTAATAATACAGAAGCATTTAAAATTAAGTTAAAATAATGAGCTGTGGCCACCACACGACCTTCTTATATGTATGAGTGTTTCAAATTAAACAATTCTAAAAAAAATTTTATACAAGAATTATTCAAAACCTTATTCTAAGTACTTCTATCCTTTTAATAAATATTTATAGAATGCATACATTGCGAGAGATTCAAAAAAGTGCTATTCGCTAAGAGTAAAAGTGTCCTACTTTCGGTCCTAATTTTGACATTTTATGTATACAAAAAATATTGCAGATTCAGCTCTAAATACTTTTGTATTCTTAGTAAATATATAGAGAATGCATAATTAACGACATACATATATGCAAAAAATCGCTATTCAGTAAGAGTAAAAGTGTTACTTCCGGTCCAATTTTGAATTTTTTTTTACACAAGAGTTATTGAAAATAAAGTAAATACCTTTGTACTCTTGACAAATATATATAGAATGCATAACTTACGACATACATATTTGCAAAGAATCGCTATTCGAAAAGAGTAAAAGTGGTACTTCCGATCTGAATTTTGAAATTTTTTTTATACAAAAGGTATTGAAAATTATATTTTAAATACTTTTATACTGTAACGTACCTGACTGAAAAGCATGTGTAAAATATTTGCAAAAAACTGATTTTCGATAAAAGTAAAAGGCCTACTTCAGGCAAAATTTTGAAAAACTTTAATAATAAAATTCTTCTCAAATTTAATTTTGAATACATATGAATTCCTTATAAATTTGTTTAAACTTAGTAGTTGACGAAATATTGGTAAAAGCCGATTTTTTCACTCTAGTAAACTACTACTTCCAGTCTGTCAATTCCGGCATCTTTTCTTAGGTTGCACCTGATTCATTAATCGTCGAACTAGCTGTTCTAAAGATTCTTCGGCTTCTGGTAGATTTCTGACAGAACATACTCTTGCAGGGTTTCGAGAGGCCAGCTTTCCGCTTTCGAACTCCAGACTATGTGCCAAAGCATCAATTAGGGTTTTTGGTCTTGCTAGCCTCAGTGCTTGCTGTGTACCGCCATTTTGAAGACCATTTATGAATGTCTGCACAGACAACTGTTCCGAGATGCTATCTGGAGCCGTTGGATATGCCAGACGAACCAAATGGGCGATATCCGCTTCGAATTCTTGGAGGCTTTCACCCTTCTTCTGCAGACGATTCTTCAATTGTATATGATAAACCTGCTCCAGGTGTGCATGCCCATATCTCATCTCAAGACGCATGATTAATTGAGGGTAGTCTTGACACTCTTCCGGAAGTAAGGTCTGTAGAACGTCACTAGCCTCTCCTCTTAACGACACAATCAGAGCAGTAGCTTTCTCCGGGGATGTCCATCCATTTGCTCCTGCAGCGGCTTTAAATTGTTTCAGGTACGGCTTCGATAGCCTCAGAAAATTCCTGCCTCATATACGATGAATTCTTCTGAATGTCTTCCTTAAAAGTAGTCTCGAGGTGTTTTGAATTATCTGCAAATTTATTTTTTAAAGTTTTTTCCAAAATCTTTGAATTATTTAACATCTCATCTTTTAGAGTCTCCATAGTAATCTCGAATTGTAACATCTCATCTTTTAGGGTCTTCAAAATAGTCTCGAATTGTTTTAAATTATTTGCAATTTCATCTTTTAAAGCTTTTGAATTATTTGCAATTTCATCTTTTAGAGTCTTCGTTATTAAGCTTGGATCAGCCTGTACTTGAAACAAACATTTCTCGGGATCCTTACCTTCATTTATTAGAATGTCACGAAGCCGGTCCTGGAGAATTATTTTTTTTCCAGACGTATCTGCGTCCTTTTTATCTAATTCTGCCCTTAACTCGGTGACCTTTAATTCTTCCAAACGTTTGGTAGCCATTTTTTTGTACTTATTGTTCACACTAAACACCTAACACCAAATTTTAGCGTTTTCGGGGTCGAAATAAACAACTCGTGCAACAGTCTGTATATTTTCACACTTAAAACTAATCACAATATAATTCTGGCTCTCTTCTACCATATTCCAGACTTTCTGTCGCTGACGTAGTATATGAGTGCAGTTGATTTACGACTTGTTTACCGGTACGTCTTTGTCGTCGCCCGGATGTCTGATTCTTTTTTTTTGGTAGGCTTATTTCATAACAATATCCTTTGCAGTCCATCCGCCTTCGAGCATAATTAATAACGGTAATTTACAACAAAATAAAATGCAACGATAAAGCGATTGTGATCTTTAAGAGTGCTTCTTAACAATTCTAACTATAAGATGCAAACGAACGAGAAGATATCTAATTCTAATTAACTTCCGCTAAAGACAAACAACGCCAGACGGACAAAACAAAAACTAACAATTTGTACGTAAATTAAAAGTTTACCCAAGCTATGATTTCACAAGCAAAGGAAGCTTAATAATTACTAGGGAAGGAAGGGAAAAATAAAAGAAAATTTTCTAAGACGAAACAAAAAGTAAGAATACTTAATTAAGATTAAATTCTGAATCACTAATCCTAGCGCCACTAAGGTTGCACACGCATCAGTTAGATTTAAAACGCATTAGATCAAGTACAGTTAAAATTGCATAGAAGCTCAGTTGACTATGACTCGTTATAACAGGCCCGCGAAGTAGAGATCTATTTTCTATCTTATCTGTCTATTATACGTTAAAGACCCTGCTCGCCAGAAGATGGCGGAACAATCCAATAAATTAGAATTTAAACTAATTCATATATTAAATTATAAATACTCAAATTCGATACTACTAAATATAATAACGTGATAGATCAAAATAATTCAAAGCGAAAATTACTAACGTCAAAATGACAGAAAACAATAACAATAAGCCTACCAAAATAAATAAAAGAGACAAAGGCCGGAATATACAGAACTGTCCAAAATTAACAGTATATTTCAATTCTGTATAAATCTGTTTAAACTTAGTAGTTGACGAAATATTGGTAATATTTGTTTTTTTCACGGAAATAAACTAATACTTCCGGTCTGCCGAATTTACTGAAAATCAAATCACGTTTCAAGAAGGAGATTATACTACACACTACTACTACCGTTGTCACATACACACATACACACATACTAACACACAGACACACATACAGGGAGAGACGATTTTTAAAAAGCACTTTTTCCGTATCAGAGGATTTCAACACTTGGATATTTACAAAAATTTCGATGTCGAAAATTTTCTTTATCACAATACTTCCTTATCCGCAAAAAAGCGAAACTAAAAGATTATAAAACTTGTCTTCTATTGAATACTCATTTTAATAAATCTCGTACAATAGACTAGCTATGTAGTGAGCAGGTGTTAGGGTATTTTAGTGAGAATGAAATTACATAAAAAATATCTGGAAGAATTTATTGAAAACAGAATCAATTGCTAAAGTTTATGTACGTTCCGTTTCGTGCCATTTATTCCCATTCGACATGTGAAAAGGGGCTTCCGAAATATATGGCACATAAATAAAAACTTGGCACACCGATACAATTGTTTGCAGATGCGGGATAATGACCGACTGGGCCAAATAACGACCCTCAACAACAGCAGATTTATTTGTCACCATATCGACAAAATTCCCAAATTAATATCTCTAAGTAATCGCATAACTGGGGGTGTTTGTGTGGGAGGAAGGACGGGGAACCTTTCGGTAGTTAGCATGATACATCCACCACTCCGTGCAACCCTCGGTCCGGCATGCATAGATATCGTTTATGAAACGCTGTCGCTATATTTTATCCAACTAGACGCTTTACGATTGCAATAAATATCTTGATAAACGATCTTTTAAATTATAACTGTGATGGATATTTGCCCACTCAACTCCAGGGAGGAGTCGCATGTAATTTATGACACCATTTATCAATGTTCCACACCCTCTGTTAACTGCGAGCCAATTCTAGATGTATGCCGACGATACTGTGTTTATAGTATATATAGTGTGGTATAGGAGTAGATGGTATATGTTTCTGTTCACCATTGGGATGTTGTTTCAGCTCGACTTGACCCCATTCGTTACTGTAATGTCTTCTTTCAACTTTCGCCGACTGGCTCGATGTTCGTATGATTAATGCGGACAGCTTTCCGCCGTGTGGCTCCCTTTACCGACACACACACACACACACATACACTCAAGCTTTGTCGATATATCGACGATAGCCATCGACAGAAAGCCATTAAACAAATCATTTTATTGACTATGACACGGTCGACTGTGGTACGACCATAACTCATTTACATTTACCAATTATTACTTAAGAAGCATGACGTTGGAATTGCGGTCGCTTTACCGATGTTAAGGCAAGAATAGATTAGTTGTAAATAGAGTATTAGAACTGAGAAAGGAATAATTTATCAATGTTATCTACATTTAAAACTAATTAATTTCCGTTTATTTTATTTATTATAGTTTATGGATTTTGTATTCTGCATGCAAAAATGTTGAAAATTAAATAATTCAATAAAATAGGTACTCCAAATTGGTGAATACTTGAATTTTAGCACGAGAGCTCCATCAAACACGATGTTTTGTACATACGAACCATAGATGACGCTGATATCCTTCATAGACTAGAGTGACTTTCTAACCAGAGTAACAATGATGGTATTATTCCTAATTCTGTCGAGATTGACCCAACACCCAACGCAACACCAGATCATCCCTGACGAGCAGCATGGTTTCAGAAAACACCATTCTACTTGAAATTTGTCGCCTGCAGCAAACCTGCAGGCCACCGACCGGCCTTTCGGCATCCGGTCCACACCATTCTACTATCACACAGCTCGCCAGGGTGACTGAACACACTCATGACGGATTCTACAAGAACCATACAAGAGCAGCGCTATTCCTAGATGTCTCCAATGCTTTTGACAGGGTGTGGCACCAGGCTATCATGTACAAATTATATGCAAAAAAACTACTCTACTCACCTCATCAAAATCATACAGTCCTATCTCTTTCACAGAACATTCTCAGTCAAAATTCGAAATTCCTCTTCTGCCCCAAGAATTCTCACTGCCGGTGTCTGTCAAGGCTCAGCCCTCTCGAAGCCGACGGTGAAAACCTACATAGACTACAAGGAGATACCCTGGATGCCGCGCGTCAAATACCTGGGAATAAATTTAGATAGAAGACTCACATACACCTACCACCTTAAAATCATAAGCAAGAGGCAAGGATGGGCAGGGGCAGCCTGACGCCTCTCCTCGGCTCAGCCAGCACCCTCAAGTCAAAAATGAAATTGAGAATATACACTCAAATAGTAAGGCTAATGATCACATACGGCGCCCATAAAAGAACTACAAGCCTTCCAAAATACCACACTGAGGATGGTCCTCAAAGCACCCTGGTTCGTTAGAAACGCTCAGATCCACAGAGAAACGAACACACTTTCCATCCAACAATTTATAGAAGACTTGACGAGGAAATTCTACGAAACCAAAATATTGCGTTCACTCCCCAAGTGGTCTACGATCCGCAGGGACCGTCATACTTATAAGACAGTCGTTTTTTAAGTTCTGAGGTGTTATTCGGATCGGTCAGCTGCGCATAGTAGAAAGTGTTTAGCTTTATCATTAGTTATATTTCAGTATATTTTAGATAATAAGTAAGTGTATATTAGACAATTTTGTATAAGTAAATAATTATAATCTTTTTCAAGGTTTAGTTGGAAGGACACGGAATTTGGCTTCTTTCTTATTCAGAGATGCATGGTGGTGCACGTACTAGACAAAATATATTCTTTTATTATCGGTGATATACTCCCAGATGCCGAGCATATCACCGATTATAAACGAATCACTCTTGTCTATGTACGTGTTCCACCAAACCATACTCACCAGCCGCCACTGCATACCACTGAATCTCACCTTGGGGTTGTGTCAGAAGAAGGTTGTGTACTTTCTTATCCCATATTTTTAACATTATGTGATCACCCTAGGTGTCTCTTTTTCTTATTTCAATAAAGACATTTATTATTACTGGAAGTAACACTAAAAAAAGCAATGTATAATGCTGAAATTTATATATTTGAAATTGAATACGTACAGTTGAATAGCATTGGCAACTAATACGCGCCAATAATTTAAGTTGGCGTCAAATTTGAGATGTTGCAAAAGATTATCTGTCAACTAATATATCCTACAAAAGCCATTTCAGGAATGTCGTAATTACCTTTTGATGTTTGGTATAATTATCATCTAAACAATATAAATTTGTCAACAATGCTCGCCCACTACACAGAATAGCCAAGTATTAAATTAAATGTAAGTAAAGAAAGGTAATATTTAATAACTTTATTTATAATATTACATTTGTAAATGGCTTTCATGTCTTATTATTTTATTAGCAGAAGCTAACAATAACAATTCTAATAAATAGGGGGCGGACACAAAAGGTTGATGACGCGCCCATGGGCGCACTATTGAAATGTTGTATTTTTAAAGAGGTTTTAATTTCATTAATATAATTGGATAACAAGTGGCTGGTGATCTATAAAATACAAAATACATTATTATTTGTTCATTTTGTTGTTCAAGTCGAGTAAAGAAGTATTAATTTTTACTAGCAATACTTTCTCAAGCTTCTCTTTTGTAAGACTTGTTCTCTTTGAATTAAGTACATCCTTGAAGATAGAAAACGTTCTTTCTACATCGCAACTGGTTATAGGTGCGTACTGGAAATATTATTTTATTTCAGCGTATTTAGCAGTTTGATTTTGTGTCATTGTCCCCATACACAATTGCCGCAATGTTATTAAATTTGGATTTCTATTAAAAACTGCGTCTTACTTTTGCCGAAGGCCACATCCGAAGTCACTTGGAATACATTTGAAATTATTAATAGCCACATCTAATGTGGTTAATTCATCTTTTAGTTTGAGATTTCGATTTTCAAAATATGTGATTAGTTTAGGCAAATTTCCAAAGTGTTCCTGAAGAAAAAACAACTGATTTTTTAAATTTAGGATTTGTGTTAGTTCCTTGCACTCGGAAATACGTCGAGCATCGGCATTATACATGTAACGAAATTTTGTAAACTATCGAAATTCCCTGCATAAAAACTAGTAGCTTCCAGCCATGTTCCCCATCTAGTTATTACTGGCGAGGGTGGCAGTGACAAAGATGGAAGTTTTTCCGTGTAAAGGGCCACTCTCGATGGTGCTTTTCTGAAAACTTTTTTAAAAGCGGATACAAGTCTTTCAACTTCCGTAAGTTGTCTCTGATATATTCACAGATACTGAGAGCATGTGCTACACAACTAATATGCTGCATATATGGATATGTTTCCTTTAACAGTCTGCCTGTTTTTAACATATATGCGGCACTGTCACTAACAAATAAATGTACTCTCTGTACCTGTCGTCCGAATGAAACATTTTGTGCAAATTCTCGTCAATAGCTTTAGCAATTATTTCCCCATCAACTGTATTTATAACTTTAGATGCTATTACATGTGCGTTATATGGAATAGTTGGGTGTAGTACACCAGCGACAACATTTACCACATAGCGTCCTAATATATCGACTGTTTCATCGGCACTTATACATAGGTACTGATTTGAAAGATGACTTCTAATGCATTCTACTGCTTTCGTGAAGCACTTAGAAACATAGTATTTGCGTAAGGTGGATTCATCAGGAACATTTCAACCAGTATATTTTTGAAGAAATGTTTTGAAAGTGGAATTGTCAAGTTTCTTTAATGGGATATTAGCTGCCATTAACGCTTCACAGAGTTCTTCGTTAAAATTGTCAGCTTTCAAGGGATCCAATTTCCGTGTATGTTTTAGCGATGCTAAGTGACGTTGTACGTGCCCTTTTTGGGCATTCTGTAACGATATTTTACAGACTTTGCAATAAATATCGGAATCACTGACAATGAACATACCTACAATCAGTATGACCCTCATCCAACTCGCCATTGTTTCACGATGGATTTCTCGAAGTTCTTCCATATCATATCTGAAAAAGTAACATAAACATTATATTTCTGGCAAAACTTGATTCAGGTTGTTTAAAATATTAATATGGAGGTAAAATTCTCGAGTAATAATAGACGTAACTTTCCTCATGTGATGCCCAATGGATCCTCAAAGGGATTATTATTCTACATTATTTTATTCTTGAAGGAGATCTGAGGTCAGGTTAAAACAAACGTTTTTCTAGCGGGACCATTGATATCTTTGGGGTTTTGCATAGCCCTATTAAAAAAATTCACAGACCCAATTAGGCTTGCGCATGATTCTATACACCAGAATGTTGTTGAAGAGGGAAAGTTTTAATTGTTTATTTGTTTTGTTTGTCAAAATTTAAATCAAATTTAAAAAAAATATATTTATTCGTTTTGTTTGGATATACTTCTTCCAATTAAAACAAGATATAGGCCAAGGTATTTTGCTTCGATTATAGTGTATATTTGTAGATTTTCTATTCTTATAAATGGGAAATAGTATCTGGAATAATTTTGAATTATTTACTCTTGTTTTCCATTGTGTGTTTCTATAGTTGGGAAAACTAAATTTGCATTCGTAATCTTCTTTCTTTATAACAAGATTTATAAAAATTCTAATTTAAATCGTAATAGGAGGATCGTTCTGCTCAAAATTTCTTGAATGGAAGAAGACATCATTCCAAAATGTTGTGGAAAATTTTCTTATAAAAATTAGGTAATTATAACATGTCCTCGTTCATATATAGTTGCATTGGGTACAGTCGAGGTTAAGCATTTAAATTCAATAAGTATAAAAGAACAAAATAAATATTTGATCAAAATATCTACTTCATTTAAAGATAAAAAAGTAACACCACTTACTGTCGAATTGATGTTGACATTAGACACATATTTCGACAGTTATGTTTTCATCATCAGCAGGGTTTGGAATTATAAACTTTCAGAAGCAGAAAACATTTATGCAAGTTAGAATATATTAATTAACTATTTATCACTGTGTGCGGTTGTAGCCAATTACCATTATCAATACCAACAGTAGTCAAATATATGATATCATATATTTGACTACATATATCTGTAATCAGTAGTAATGACATTGTTTTTGTTATTATAAACATAAATACTTTTAAAAGGTATATATTGTTCTACGACTACGTACATAGCGAGTTAGAATTGCACGCTTTGTTTGACCAACATATTTCTTAACACAGTCTTGCCAATTTATTCCGTACATTTTGGTTTTTTGATTCACCACATCTTTTGCGTTTCCTTATAATTTTTGAGTGAATTGCTATAATGAAAATTAATTTAAAATTATTGTTATTTGAAAATTTAATTTAAAATTTTATTATTTTGGTGCTGTGAAGAGATATTTTTTTTTATTAGAAGAATTTACTTTTTCAACGCGTGTTTCCTAATTATATTTTCTATTAATTTCGAATCGAAGTCATTGTAGCTTCAAATGCTTTTTTTTATTATAATATTAGGACCTCTTCGATATCTACTAATTGCGAAAGTGAAATTTAAACATGGGTTCGTTTTTTCTTCTAACCTATGATCTGAAATTATACTCCTGCAGTTCTAAATAACTGCAGAAATATATATTAATAATTTACATAATTTAGGGAGTTTTGACAACAACGAATGACTCGATGTCAGTCTCAAATCTTGATGTATAAAGAACACGTGTTGACGGCCCAGAGGGGCCGGATAATTTAATGAAATCCAGCGCCGTCTCGTTACTAGAGTTCATTCAACAACTCGTCCTATTCTATATAGAGTGTATGTACGAGGTTAGTTCATCGGAGTCGACAGCTAGGGACGACGCTACAGCGGCAAATCACAATCGACACTAATGTTATACATGACAAGCTGTATTACTCGATTATACCTCTGATAACGGGGCTTCTAATGGAACGCTCTATATATTAGACGTGCGCTGGTAATTAGTTTATAGTCGTTGAGCCGGCTAACTTGGCAATTACGCGTTTGCCGGTTTCTGTTCTCGTAAAGTGACGTTGATGTCGTTTAGCAGGGATGTTACTCATTTTCGTGAAAGGAGCACAAAGGGAAATTTGCCTGAATGTTCTTGATATTGTTTTGAAGTTCTTAAAGAGCATTCGATCTGTGTCATTCAATTTCAGTATATAAAAATTGTCTAGGCAATTTATTTCCAACATTGATGGTGGATAAAATGAGAAAAATCGTTATTTTATTTAAAACAAAGTTATATATTGCAATGAAATGCAAAAAAAAAAGTTTGGGCTTAGAGAATACTCTGTTAATTTTATAAGCTGATGCAATTATGTATGTATCAATAGCTTTAAATCTTGTGGGTTTTCCTTTTTTCTAAATTCCCACAAGATTCCAAATTAGTTTATTTCATAACTATTTACGTCGTTTCTTGATGTCTTCAAAATCAATAAGCCCATAGTTAAGTTCAGTTTTATTTGTCGAAAATTTCACAGAAACGTGGACATTGTCAATAACCATAAAATAATATAAAAATACAATTAATATAAGAGGGGTTCATGACAACATGTTAAAATTTCTAAGCTACTGTAGCGGCTTCTCCAGCAGTTTATCAATGAGTAAGGTTTACCTAGAAAATAAGTTCTTAGAATCTACTTGAATCTGTCAACTTTAGAATTATAGAACGCATTTATATTATAAAAGAGTAATCCACATAAGTGTCTCTTTGTAGCCCGGTTGAACTTTTTAAAAGACGGAGCCTTCCACCTATCCGGTAGATAGTTATAGATCTTCAAACATTGAAACAGAACAGTTCTTTTTAGTCTAGATGGGTCCGTTTTTTCTGGAAGAAGGTATGAATTCTTAGTACCACTCTAGCATCATAAATATACTAGAGTTCATACTTTTTAAAAATACCTAAATCATTTAGCCTTACAAGTTTTTCAATCTCCAACACATAATGAGCTGGCAGTGTTATTATTTCGTATTCCTTGAACAAGTTCCGAATCGTGGCCCTGCATCTTAACCGAAAGACCGCTCTTAAACACGCCTTCTGTAGCACCAGCATTCGTCCGACATCCACCTCTTTACCCTAAAAAAATAATTGTTGCAATAACGACTGCACACTCCCGTAGTACGTATTTAGAACTACTATAGTATACATTCTCCGCAATAACTCTCAGCGCAAAACAACTCCCAGACAAACTCGGAGCAAGACAGTTCAAGTGAGCCACCCATAAGAACTCGGAATTCACATATAGTCCCAAGAAGAGTATTCCTCCGGACGTTATAATCAACTGATCACGACACCACACAATCTGTCACACCATTACCAAGAACCACCAAGTACGCCTTTTGGATATTAAGTTCTAAGTTGTTTTATACAAACCAGTCGCATTGTCGTGGCAACTCTGCAAATAAGACAATCAAGCCTGCCACTGATTGCGGCATCTCATTTATGTAGGACAGAAAGAGCAGTGGACCTAGTATAGAGCTCTGTGGGACTCCATACATTATATGCTTCCCTACTATCCCTATCATTTGACAGTAGTCACTCATAAGGTGCACCGCGGAATGTCATCTCTCACAACTTCGTCAATAGAACTTCATGGTGCACACACTTAAAAGCCCGTAAAATGTCCTTGAAAACACCAATCACCGCCTCCCTATCATTCCGTCCATGAACTGTTACCGTCATAAAGTTTTGCATTAAAATTTCATGCTATCAACAAAATCTTATCAGGATGGTATTTCAATTATAGCAGATAACATATTTATAAATGTTCTTCTATGACTTTGACGAGAAACTTAACTAACAGTATTTTACTTAAAGCCGTTTCGATTGTAGATTAAGTTCTTGCAACTATATAATTTTTGTTTAAGTTGTGATTTGTCTGAATTACTTCAGAAAGACATTACTGTTCGGCATGTATATATGTAAATTTTTCATCACCCTTTAGTTTCTTCTCCACACAATATTCTTGGTTTGTAAATATTTGATTTCTCATGTTTCATAATATTAGTAGAATATTATTGAATTTGTTGTTGGCATTTTGTAGTACTTTACTGGTATTTATTTTTTAATTTACCATTTTAAGACGGCCGTTTACCAACAAATAGAAACTTATGCAACTTAAATTACTCGCGGGACGGGTAGACGCAAGGGGGTGTGAGTAAGTGAAGCTACACGATATTCGGTTTCCTTCACAGCGCTTCGGTTTTATTCATAGATTAAGGAATACTATAGATGGGAAACATATGTATAAAGAATGAGTACTTACGGAACTGTTGATGTTGTTGATGTTTTATAATAAGCCAATTTTCGCTTGCCCATAACTGTAATATTATTATACACTCGAATATTATAGGTATATTTGACATTTAAATGCCAGTGTCAGTTTGTAATTAAACTATCACTCGCATTTAAGTCTGCAATAGCCGACCGATTCCGATAGATTTTCGTCTTCGCTGGGACCGGTAGAGATACCGTAAAGTGGGGATAGACGACGCGTAAGACCTTGTGTGAAATGTGTGTGACAAGGTTTACTGTTTAATGTTTTTTATCTTAAAAAATAAGTACATAAATTTGATTTTTTTTTATATCGTACATCAAATGTGCAGCTCGTGCGTAGAGGTCGTTTTTTTTCCTTTGTGTACCAACCATAGATACTAATCAAATTCATGCATTTTTGTGGTTATTTCTAAAACACATAACTTTCTTAAGAAAATAAATTAGTGCAAAAACGGACCTTGACATTATAAATTGATGCCTCTTGCACCACTAACCCAAATTTGAGATTCTAAAATTACAAAATAAATTCAAAAAACGCGAAACGGCGATGCCTTAGTTTTCGATAGGTAAACGCCCCTCTTAATTTGAATAAACGATGACTTAATTACGTTTATTTATAGGTTTGTTCCAACATGTAGTTCTGAACGGTTCTAGAACTAGTGCGCATGTCATTTAAGAAAAAGACTGTTCGGACCATGCAGTTCTGGAACTACAAATTCTGAGAACTAGTAGTTCAATGTTCGGTCTTTCAGAACGCGTAATTCATGAACCGTTCTGAATTACGAGTTCTGAAGAAGCGAACATTGAACCTTGTCTTTTTTTAAATGACATGCGCACTAGTTCTAGAACCGTTCAGAACTGTATGTTAGAACAAACCTTATAACTCCTATTACTTGAACTAGAGCCATCTGTGTACATGAGGTGTAGTTATTCCTTCTCATTGATTTAGAAAGAGCAATTAAAATATTGTTTTGGACACAGTTACTTGTTTTCATTTGTAGTCATAAGACATTTATTGCACTCGCCCATTAGGATACTCCTTACTGTGCTCGTCGTGTCCTATACTTGAGCTTGTGCAATAAGACGTATTATATGACACTCGTTATTTAATATACTATATTGTAGTGTATTTTGTTTAACTTTATCTTGTCTAACAAATTCCTCTTATTACATCAGCTTAGTTTTTTTTCACCCAACTAGCCCACTACTTAACATTCTAATTAATGAGAGACTATTTCACTTTTCTTTCTGCACATTTATTTTAATTTTTTAATATATTTAAACTGCTATGGGTAATACTTAAATAAACTGATTTTTTTGTTAGGAACTTTTTTGGTATTTCTACTTGCTTTTGTTTTCTTTTGTGTTGGTACAATTACCATTTGAATTCTGATCCTCTTTCACTATTTTTTATGTTATATGGTTGTCTCATACACGCTTGAACTTGACAGATCTTGAGGTAAGAGTGGGGTCAATTATTGCACCTGTTTCGAAACCCCAAGTATCTTCAACTGAGCCGACGGCGGTGTCTGAATGATAGCGGAAGTCATAGGTAGGCGGGCCAAAAATAGTTTTGGTAATTATTCACTTTATTAGCAACGTTTAGTTTCTTCAGTTTTATTATCGTCCAACAGGTGCCATTACATGCTACATGCGTTTTAAACGCAGCAAGACTTCGTATTTTGTTCTTTAACGCTTATTTTAGTAGCACATCTCTTTCGAGGATATAGGATCTTTAAGCATACCCGTTCCTCCCGTAGTTAAGATACCATCGTGTTCTACATGTAGACTAATTTATACGGAAGCCATCATCTAATTTTTAACTGTGTAAATATCAAAAATAAAAATAAAAAAATTAGTTAATGTATAACATTTAAAGAGCAATAAGGATATTAATATTTTGTGATTAAGTCACGTAATAAGGCAATGTGTGTAGTATCAGTCTTCAAGAGTACAGTATTAATAGTAGTTTATACAACGAGTCAATAATGACAGTTATTATTCCCGAGAGCTGAATTTACTCCCGAGCCGCGTAAGCGGCGAGGGAGTAACTCAGCTCGAGGGAATAATAGTCATTATTGCGAGTTAGTATACACTACTTTATCGACGACTAACTGAAAATTACTAAAAAAAATCAAAATAAGTAAACGAAAATGTCAGATTACTATATCAATATGACGTTTGATGGTTAGGCAGTCAGTAAAATGGCCGGACTTGTCTATCGTTACTATGACAACGTTAGGAACGTTATGTTCTTATTGGCGGAATGCAGTGAATAATGGTAACGTTATGGCCCATTATATGTTCTTATTGGCGGAATGCAGTGAATAATGGTAACGTTATGGCCCATTATTCACTGGTCGCATTTCATTATTCCCTACGGGTATTATGAGTGTTATTATTAGCCAATATTGATTAATATAATACATACTTTATTGTTTAGTCGTCGATAAATGTCATTATGAGACTAAACATGCTCATAATTGCTCTAAATTTAGAGGAAGCCTACGTTTAGAAAAATACGAATCGTTGAAACGCTAGTTGAAATCTCAGCAATTATTGTTTAATAGAATAAATATTTGATAATAAGCGGTAGATCGTGCTACTTTCCGCTGCTCATTCAATAGTGAAACAGGGGAGTCATTTACTGAAGGTTAATCATTCAAGAATTGCATGACCGCACCAGCAGAACGAATTTATTCAGAAAAAGCATCAGTTTGTCAGCAAACACTGTCACACAAAAAGTAGATGATATTGCAACGAATAAATGATGTTAATTTCCTGACGAAAATCGACATTTAGAGCGGTTCTTCTTAGCCATGGAAGAGTCACCACGTGTTTTACGTAAACAACTCATGTGCTTTTTTTTATTCGAGGGTTAGATAAGAATTATGAAATGTGTGAAGAGCTTTTTGACATTCATAGCATTCACAGCATGATAATTGGACAAGATATTTATCAAGGAGTTAAAAATGCTGTTCAGAAAATGATGAAAGGAGCGCGCGCCGAGGTCAGCTGGTAGGGATCCACTTCTTACAAAACTTGACTACCATTCTCGATCGTACTTATCTGAAGTTTTAGCAATTTACTTGTATTAATTTATTTATAGTATGGCTATTAGACACATTAAAGTATAGTACTACATAGAATATATACACGTAAAGTATGAGACACAATTTAAAAGGCTACAAACATACATCTAATTTGTTTATGTAGTCTATCGACTCTGGGGTCGCTATCATGAAATCATCAGGTCTTCCACTGTATGATCGTATGGTACATTCTTCTGTGATATGTCTGATGGTTTGGGTTTCTCCGCAATCGTAGACCATGTTTTACATGGTAGATCGAAACCCAGCGGCTTGTGTGTGATGCACGGCATATCATTGTTTTGTTGTGCGGTCCATTCTTGAGTCCATGCTTCGGTCAGATTGAACCCACTTTCCACAGCCAACCCTTGCTGTTCTTGTTGGGGGTCGTCTAGACCGAAGTCGATTAAGGTTGGCGACTTCGACATCCTTATGAATGGGTAGATTTCTATTGTTCACGATCTTTTTGTATTCGTTCGTAACAGCATTTTTTCGTCGCAATTTGTGGGTGGGATGTGACTTAGGACTGAGAGGGAGTTGGTTTGATAACTCCAGCAATAATTCTTATGGTGTTATTTAGCTGTGCATCTATTTTATGTACATGTGGGCTGCTTAACCAAACTGGAGCGCAGTACTCAGCTGCCGAAAAAACAAGACCCACCGCAGAGAAGCGCAAAGTGAAACCCGACGGTCCCCAAGTCGAGCCGCACAGTTTTTGAATTATGTTGTTTCTTGTCTTTAATTTTTCAGCAGTTCTCGACAGATGCTCTCTGAAAGATAGTGTTCTATCAAGGGTTATTAATTTACTTGTTTTCACACTTGATAGAACACAGCCTTTTATTAAAAATAACGGTTTTCATAACTTCCAAATTAGAACTCACAATAAGCTTAAAGAGCTTTTCTCATCACACTCGTAAATATTGTAATAATGGTCAGTGAAAGTACATTATTTCCTCAGCTGCTACTGCCATTAATTTTCCTGTCGCGTATGATCATCCCTAACGGCAATTAAAATGTATTATATCTACTGCTACTATATATTATACGTGAATATCCTGCAGCCTTAGCGAGATGAAAGGGAATTCTCCTGTCAATAAAATAATATTTACGATACGATACGTATGCATATGGAGACTGTTGGGGTTGGCATTGGAGCGTTGTTCGTGACTCACCATTCCTCGGGCAGTTTATATCATCAAACGAAAAAAAAACAATCGTACGCACACTGCCTAATGGAATCCGCTGCATTAATCACCCAGGAGAGTAACTGCAGCAGAACGTTTACAAAACGGAAATTATGTCGCCCAAGGGGACAAGTGAGTCCTCTCTCCCGGGTGCCTACCGCCACTGCAGTACACAAAGTACTCGGGATATACGTGGATGATGGTGAGCTTTGTGTGTAAAGGGCAAAAAGGGGATCGCCAAAGCTTTTAGCCAATCACATCAAGATGTTGATTATGTTCTCCTGGCGGTCGTAACTAAAATGTGCCGGCTAAAGAGGAACGGTAATTGAAAAATATGTGAAAATTATTTTTGCAAAGAGGTCAGTTGGTTATCTGCTACTTGACCGAATATGGCCTCTTGTGGATTTATAAAAATTGAGCGAATTGAATGAAAAGCACTTATTATCTTGAGGTAGCAACAAGGATTATGTAATAATATAAAATACAGAACAATATTAAACGTATCCTAACAGATGTGGTAGTATTTAATATATGTTTATATTAAAAGCAATCAGTCATCTTGGCGTAGCGGCAACTTAATTCAATAGTAATTCAGAAAATGATAATTGGATAGCGAGTTGTCAAAGTTTCATTGTCTAATAAAGTAAAATGCACATGATAAATGTGTAAAATTATAAATGCGAACTATTAAGCATAGAGCATCCGCTACTATCTATTTTAAAAAAATCTTATTAAAAAAAAGTTCTTGATCTGTTTTAGACATGCCACAAGTAATAAACAAAATTGTATTGAAACAATAAATATATGAATGATTTAGAGAAGAATATCGTACGTAACGTAATAAAACTTAAATAATGAATAACTAAACAAAAATATTTTAGAAATTAAATAGAACTGTATATAGTATATGTAGGCAAATTAATAAACAATATATCTAGCAATATAATATGATGATGACAAAATAAACCGGGATTGGGTAAAACATTTACTAAGTTGAGACCCCTCCGTATGGTTAAACGTCTATCCATTTATATTGCAACGTTTTCGGGTTCGCAATAAACAACTCGTGCAATTTATTTATTTAAAACAGTCTGTATATTCACACAAGTAAAATTAATTACAATATAAAAATATAAAACTAATCAAAACATAAAAATGTAAAATAAATGTAATGCACTTAAAACTACTACGATTTACATTAACACACGTATGTATTTACTACTACTATTTATATGACACGGTAATATTTATGTCTTAATTGCACTATAAAAACTGCACCGCTCACTATTTATTTTTATTCTTCGACTACCACTCAAGGAACTATTTATTTATGTTTATTTATTTATCTGCCTCTTTGGTCTGTTCCGCGCGACGACTACTTGAGGAATTTCTTATTCCGGAATAACTCATCCATCGATTCAACTGCCTTTATATATGCATATGAAACATCTGGAAGCATTAGCGAAAACTCCATCTTTCTCTCGATGTTTCTAGAACATACGACAGACATTCTGTCTCTTCGCAGTACATATAAATGGATGATTTATTGCTTTACGACTTGTTTACCAGTCGCGTCGAATATTTGCCTTTCTTTTTGTTGTAGACTGGTTTCGTTACAATATGTAACTGAGCGCCAAAGATCTATCCAACGAACATCTACAAAATATATTCTAAGGTTTCAAAAATATACATTGTTAGGTACAATTCACCCGAAGTTTTTTTTTATACTGAGTTTCGTTTAGTTACAATTAAATATCAGAATGGAACGGTAATCAACATAATAAATGTCGATTTGCGTCGCTTTTTACCACCTTTCAAATAATTAATAACAAATTTGCTCTGGTCAGATCAGAGATCTATAAGTGAACAATAAGGTTTACATTACATTCATTTTATACATTCACAGAAAATAATGTACGTACACTATTATTTTGCCGCTTGTGAAATGTGCATTTTCTTAACTGTGCCGTGGCGCCCTCTACCGGACAGTTGAGCAATATGTAAATAAATAAGGTATGAATAAATGACAAGTACTTCCCCTCTTCAGAACTTCAACAGAACCTGTACGAGTCTGTTAGACGCAATTCCGAAAAGTAGTTTGTCATCGTAGAGAGGCCTCTAAAGTGAATAATTTTGTAAAGTAGAAATGAGCAATACCATTGTAAATGTTCAACAAATTATTTGGTTATTTTTCTTAGTTTTCTTCGTTTATGTTAAAAAGTAGTGCTTTTCCTTTGTTATAAAACATATAGAATTTAATGAATATACAGGCTGGGGCAGGGAAACATCCCTACTTTCAGATGGCTATTGTGACGAAGCAACAGTTCGTAGAAGGGTGGGGATAGACTTAAGCGACGTAGTAGTTTGGGAAGTTTCGGTCTGTAGACTTCTCAACCGCAAAAATGGTATGGTCAATGGAATAACGCGCTCTTGCCGTCAAAACGTACTTTTCTCGAAAGAGATCTATAGTCGCAGTGCAGCGTGCAATGCGTACTCGCTACAAAATCCCTCCTCGAAATACTGTTTCCAATCGGAAATCGATTCTGTTTTGGGTGGAAAATTTTCGTAGATGTGAGAATGTTGCGAAAAAGAAAGTTGACCCACAGAGGACCAGTCGAACACCGGAGAACATAGAGCGAGCGAGACAGTCGATCCTACGGTTTCCTAAGTGCTCTACTTATAAGCACGCGATCATCCTCAACCTATCTAGAGTATCTAGCCGTACTGTGCGTCGAATTCTTTACACTGACTTTCATTTTTATCCTACAAGATGGTCTTTACTCAAGAACTGTCACAACAGGATTGGAATGATCTAAAACAGGCATATGAAAATATTATTGAAAATCTGCCTGACGACGCAGAGGTGTTTTTTCAGCGACGGCGCGCATATCTATCTTTCCTGTTGCATTAATAAACAGAATATGCTTTAAGAAACTAAATTTGGAGTCTGTGGCTTGAAACTACACAGAAACACTAAAACACAGCGCGATTTTTAATCAGTGCTACTGATGATGACAACTTAGTTGTTGAAATACGTATTTAGCCATTTCTGTGCTTTAGTGTGGTAAGGTGTTTTAGTGTTTTTGTGTAGAATATGCTTTATTGAAGTGATGTAAACCCTAGGCGGATTCAAGAGAGACCCTTACATAGTGACAGGGTAACAGTTTGGTGTGCAGTCAGCAGTGAAGGCGTCGTCGAATTCTACGTTTTTGAGGAACATGGTCGTGTGGTTATCATAACATCTGAACGGTATGTGAGCATGATCCAATTTTTTTTTGCACTACATCTTGAACATGTGTATGATATGGAACGTGTCTGGTTTTAGCAGAATGGGGCCACAGCCCACACAGACCGTAATTCAACAGCTGTTGTAAGAGAAATGTTCCCCAGCCGCTTGATCTCCAGGTTCGGTGACATTTCGAGGCCCGCGCGCTTGCCGGATTTAACTCCGTGCAACTATTTCCTATGGGGCTACCTCAAAGCTGAGATCAACGAACATTGCCCTAATAACCTACAAACTTTGAAGGAAGCAATATGCCAGGAAATAGTCTATTTATAATGAGGGCCATCATTTGCAATATTGCTATC
This sequence comes from Amphimallon solstitiale, assembly GCA_963170755.1. Classification (NCBI taxonomy): domain Eukaryota; kingdom Metazoa; phylum Arthropoda; class Insecta; order Coleoptera; family Scarabaeidae; genus Amphimallon; species Amphimallon solstitiale. The sequence goes on along the minus strand of OY720681.1, from coordinate 33,468,434 downwards.
TTGAAACAAAAAAATAAATTTGTTCAACCTTTTCTAGTTCCTTTTTTTATTCACCTTCAAAGTTAGGGATGTTTTCCTGCCCCACCCTGTACAATAATGTATATGCTACAACCACAAGAATTAAAAATAAACCTATTCAACACCCTGTGGGTTTTAGAAAATTAAAGTGTAGTACTCCCATAGCAAGTTATGAAAGTGATGTCACATAATATTAAATAAAAAAAAATTGTTGTTATAGCAGAACAATCTGATTATACAAAGAAAAATATTAATTTTGTTTCAAAACCTCAAATTTACAAATAAATCTAAAATAAACATCTAGCTGTCACTCTAGACACTCTCCTTGTCGGGTGACACCAGAGGAAAAAAACAAAAGAAAACGGCATTCAGTCTGCTATTTGTTCTTGAACAGTCAGTATATAGTTTCCTGTAATATGGTCCAGATACTTGTTGAGTAAATGCCCTAATAGTAATTCAAATGGTAATACTACCACGCAATCATTTAAATTCTAAATTATAGCAGGCGGGATTTTTTTTATTAGGTAGTCCAGAATGTCAATTATTGATTAATTAACATTCTGAAACGTCACTTTGACAATTCAAATTGTAAATTAGTACTTATATACCAACTTAATTTAAATTTCACAGCCTGCCCTAATTTAGAATTTAAATGATCGCGCGGTAGTTTCATTAAAGGAAATAAAACGAAATTATCAAAGGTGTTAATACTTGATTGTGTACAAAGAAAATTACATACTTAGTGCAAATTAATACCTGTGTAGGGAAAATTCAAACTACAGAATACAATGTTCTTACGTATTTATGTAAGTTTCATAATCCGATCAACTATCGAAATAAAAGAATAGCGGCTTCTGGGAAAAATTGCACTCAGTATAAAATAACCAGTTCCAGGAATTAATTCGTTCAATTCGTGTCATTACGACGACAGCTAAATTCGAAAAAATTTGACAAACATTATTGCTACAAATTTGGCAAGGGATAAACTACAACATAATTATAGCCCAACACGTGAATTTTCCGTAGCAAGGAAATCAAAAGTGAGGCACAACGCCTTCAAAATGGCTTAATTAGCCGGTGAAAGAAAGACATGCCCGAGCGGTATCACTAATAAACACTAAAAAAATGTAATTTAGGTTATAGATTTAACAGTAAATTTATTAAAAATTATTCCCGAAGTTTTTCTAATTATTCAAAGTAAAGAGTCTAATCACTAGCGCCGGAAAATGAATTTTATTTATTTATTTATTTATTTATTTATTTATTTATTTATTTATTTATTTATTTATTTATTTAATCATTTAATACCCAACAGACACATCTATTTACAGGGTAATATATACAAAAATTAACAGTGACTTAAAATAATAGTTCACAATACGATGCACAGATAATAATTAAGAACAGAACACAATACGGCATACAAAAATACAGAATACATTAAGAAAAAACAAAAAAAAAAAGCATAAATATATCAATGTATCCCCCAAGAATGGGTCAGCGCACAAAAGGTTGGCATTTGTGCACATATGATAGTGCGGGGATTTGAGAAATACATTTGTCCGAGCTGTCGGGACATAGAAAGTACCCGTCGACCTAGCAGCGTACCTGGGTACTAAGAAGTTCACCTGAGACAGAAGTGCAGGTGAGTCAATGCGATTGTTGACCAGTTTCACAATGAAGCTGCAGCTCGCCCTGTCCCGTCTTTCACTCAAAGAACTAAAACCGTGTCTGTTCAGGAGATAACCATAATCAATGCCGCGTTGTGGGTAAGCACCATCGATTTTGAACGACATATACTTCAGAAAACGTTTCTGTACACGTTCAAGCATGAGACGGTGGTATACATAATGCGGAAACCAGACCAGGGATGCATACTCCAATTTGGAACGCACAAAGGAGTAAAATAAAATAGATAACGTTTCCAAGTTGTTAAACGCTCTGCATGAGCGAATAAGGAACCCCAGGGACTTGGAGGCAGAAGCACATAAGTCGCTGATATGCGGACCAAAGGACAGTTGGTTGTCGAATAGCACACCAAGATCTCTGAACTGCAAAACTCGAGAAACACAGTTCTGAGAGACTTCATAATGGTACGACAGAACGTTAGAACATTTAGAGTAGGAGAGAGTTGCACACTTGTCCACATTTAAACAAACTCTATTATTGTTGCACCATTCATTAATTAATGTAAGATTTCTTTGCAGCACTAAACAATCCGAAGGAGTAGATATCACATTAAAATTTTTTAAGTCATCCGCATATGCAAGAACCTTACAATCAAGCAACATCAGGAGATCGTTGATGTATACATTAAACAATAGCGGGCCCAAATTAGATCCCTGCGGAACACCGTTGAAGGCTGTAAAAGTATTGGATATATATCCATTGTAAGCTACATAGAACAAGCGATTCCGCAGATATGAGTTTAAGAAAGCAAGAGTTCTTGTGGAAGCACCTAAGGATTGTAGTTTAGCAGATAGCAGAGTGTGATCGATTGTGTCGAACGCTTTAGTAAAGTTGATATAAATGACGTCCACTTGCTGACGAGCAGCTAAAGCCTCACTTATAAATTGAGTGATTTCAACTAAATTTGTCGTAGTTGACCTTCCAGCAATAAAACCATGTTGGTTGACTGAAATAAGCGGTTTAATGCAGCTATACAACTTCCCATATATGACGTACTCGAATACCTTAGCACAGTTTGATATAATGCTAATAGGTCTATAATTACGAATGTTACTACGGTCACCCTTATTTACAAATAAGTAAGAAGAACCGGCACAATAACTCACAGATGTATCCAGAAGCACATATAAAAGGAAACGTTCTTATTTAAAAATTCAAAACCAAGCCAAATAAATCATTTCTTACTGCTGCAACTATAGAAAGCTATGAAATAATATTTACAAAATTCTAGTTACGTATCTAGTTTAGTAAAAATAAACTCGTACTATTTACACGACAAACCAAACGAACCATGAATACAAGTAGGCAAAGAAAAAGCGCAATCACAATATAACAAGAAATCAATAATTCGATCTTGGCAAAGCCAATACAGGGTAAGTTCGCCAGTAACAGGCCAACATCCAATAGTCGGCCACTGGTGGCTTCTTTCAAGAATAACTTAAAATTAGTGCAAATATTAAGCTACTTCACTACACATTGTAAGATACGTCATCATAAACTGCGAATATTCATTTCTTATTCCTGTATATAAATATTTTATTACTGTGCCGATTGGAGCACCGAGATATTTAAAAAGTGGTAAACTTAGGTACCCAGAAATATATAAGTAAGTCAAATTTTATTTATTATTATTAAACCCGTTTCGGTGGATTTTAGCGGATGAACACAGTTTGAAATAACTTCTATTCGGCCAAAAAGGCCTGATTTATTAACTTTGAAGTTCAAAAAGGCACCACCGGTCACTGGTACAAAGACTTACTTCAGTATCTAGTAGTCGGCCCCCTAGACTGACCACAAGCACATTACTCAAATTTTATTTTCATATTTTTCGTACTTACCTATTCAGATACATGTTCGTCCCATTCGCAGTCATATACAGTTTCACAAGCTGATACTCAACACCAGTAATTGGCCGTTGACACAGTCAATAATAAAAATGTTTTGCAACATTGAAAGCAACGGCCGACGACTAGCATAGACGTCAAATGCTGATTTGTTCCATAAGATTATAAGTTGTTTTCAGTACTATTTTTGGATCAAAAATTTGAAATTACTCATCTTCAGAAGATGGCAAACCACCAGGATAATATGCAAAAGGCGTTGGAAGCAATACAAAATGATTCAAAAGTCCGAGTATCTTGCAGATATTTCGATATTCCTCGAGCAACACGGCAGGACCGGTTCAAGGGACGAGCTGCCAATAAGCCACGAATATATTTCGGTCATATTTGAATGTGGAGAGTGAAAAAAAAGTTGCCGAATGGATAATTAGACGAAGAAAACCTAAAAGAAAGACTGAAACTAAAAAAAATAACTAAAAAAACTGGAGGAAGAAAATTTAGGAGGAGAAAAATTTGGAAAACGAACAATTAGATGAAGAAAAACTGGATAAAGAAAAAGTGGACAAGTAAAATTAGATGAGGGAAAACTCAGTTCAGACCAAGAATCCGTAGATATATTCATAAAGCATTTGAATTATCCCAAAATACTAGAATAATCTACGAGCGCCATATCTGCCAAAGTATAGAGAGCTTACTATATTGACAGAGAAACATAGAAAGCGGTGAAAGAAAAAATTAAATAACGGAAGGAAGTGAATCTGAAACCAAAAAGAACACAACATCGAAGAAAAAAGTTCTTACCAAAATAAAAAGAAACAAAGAACGAAACGTGTAACTACCATAAGCGAAGCAAAAGTGCGGTGTCTGCGAAGAAGAATTCTGTGGTCACAGGCAATAAGGGGATAAGTCGACTTATCTCCAAATTGTTTTTTTTTTTTTGGAATTCACATTCCTTAAGTGCAAATGCATGATCTGACGTAAGGAAATAAGTCTGTGTAGATTAGAAGAAGGAAAAGCAGAGGCTTTTGATATGGAATATGTGCACTTATACCCTAAAAACTTCAAGAGCTTTATGGATTTGCAAGATTTCAACCAGCTGTAAAGGAATATGTAGACTTCTTCTTGAATTTCTGTCAAATAACTCCTGCAAAAAAAACATATGTGTACTTAGATCCTTTTAGCATTCACAAAATTTCTAAAATTTGAATCACTTGATGAGCTGAAAAAATGTAAGTGTGCATATATCCCTTTTTGGGCAAATTAAATGAAAGAATTAAGTATTCTTATATCCGTTTAGCAAAAATCGTTGAATGGGAATTCAAGCTATTGCGGTACTGTTGACGTCGCAGTTGTATTATTCTCCTTGTGAAGAACGGACCAAAACCACATGAAAATAGATATTAAAGTTTTAGAGGTTTTTATAGCGAACGGTCTAAATCTAGAAAACGCCCTTACTACAAACAAAGACATTACTGATATTGTAAATATAAATAAAGAGCTTCATGTTCTTAGTAATGTGATTATCGGAACTGAAAATATTGTATCTAATAATTCAACAGAAGTGCGAGTATATGTCGAAAATCAAGACCAAGAACAAAAACTCGACAAACATAATCATGATAAAAACTGTTCTAACAGATTTAGATTTCCAAACTAATGACAACACATTGGCAAGAAATAGTTTCGAGAGTACTATTGATGTGCCTTACATTCCTGATTCGGATCAGATGGATATTGAAGAAAATGAAGAAGGAAACCAAATAGCGCTTGGTCACTTAAGAAAAGAACAGCCATGAAAAAAAATAGAAATAATGCTATGCAATATACTACAGTAAAAGGGCGTATACGAAAAGAACGGAAACAGAGAGACTTGAATATATGTAAAGTAAATTGTTGCGAACTCATTTCAGAAGAAGATGGAAAAATGTGTTTTAGGTAAAAGTAATGGCGGAAGAACATTTTCTCGATTTTTCAGATTTGTTCAAGAAATATTTACCAAAGAAAAAAGGCGAATAAAAAAGAAAAATTGATTTTGTTGCCAAAAAAAATAAATAGTAATTAATAATTTTTTTTGTCAATTATGTTTTAATATTATTTTCAAACATTGTTCAATTTCAACATTTTATTTTCTGTTTAAAATAAAGGTTCAAATATGCTACTGATGCTTATTTTAAAATTATTATTGGCCATATTTTTTGAAGAAGAGTATTTAATAAAGTGTGCAGAAAGGGTATTAGTGTACTTGACTCCCTATTGCTGAAACATCTTGTCATTTTTTGTGCACTAAGGAGATAAGTGTATAATCGATAATCTAAGAAGATTTACTTCTTTTTCACAGTAATGGTGTACTAATTTATTATGGAAAACAATACTAGAATGTAATAGAGCCTTTAAAGGCGATAATATTCTCAAAGTTATGATCACAGATACAAAAACCTGTCTACTGAAAAATGACCTATTTTGACATATTCCCTTATTGCCAGAATTGTACAGTGATGCCGAAGAAGAAGGTGATGAAAATGTTGGATGTGATATTTGCCCCAGGTAGTGTCACTTAAATTGTATTAACCTTGTAGGACAGTTATATGAAGATGTTGAAAATCAAGATTTCTCCTGCGATTTTTACTGACGATGAATAATTTAAAGAGCATTAAGTATTGAATTTTTGTATTTACAATTACCATGACAGGTTTCACTTCTGTTTCTTGTGAATCAGAAAATAATGTTATTTTTTTATTTATATGACTATTAGAGATTTAGTGTTATTCTCTTACCTTATTTAAAAAAAAAATATACATTTATTTTTATTTACTGATTTTACCCTTTTACTACTTTCATTGAAAAGACAAAAAACAAAACAAAACGGAACGATTAAAATGATGGCTCAAAATATTTATACGGACCTCGTGAAAATTGACTTGACCGACAACTGGTGTACCACTAGTCGACTACCGACGTGTAAGTGGCCGACTACTGCCAAATATGTTCTTTTTCAAACGAATCAAAAAAGAAAAAGTACCTATGCTTCATCCTGAACATTCTCTGTCTTATAGGTACCGTAACTAAATATATTTGTTTCAATCTCGAGAATAACTTTTTAATATAATATGGAACGCCTCAATGTTATTAAAGCTGAAAGTTGACGTTCAAAAAAGGCCGACTACTGACGAATTCAGCCTACATGGCGCGATTTTTATACCGTAGCGTTACACCAATTCCTCTTATCTAGGTTTTTGGTCAATTTCCCTCTTTCTTCTGCCTTCGTTCTATAGGGTTCATCATTGTTATATATTCACACTAGTCAGTTTTCTCTTTTCTACTTTTATCATGGGTTCGTGTGCTATCATTTTTCTAAAAATAATATTTTATCGAAAAGCATTTTGTTACTTAATCACAAGTAAAAATGACATGATTATGTTTGTATACCCTACTATATTCATATACGGTAACATCCGCATACAAAATGAGACAACAATGGATGTCGTACGTTCTTTTATAAAATGTTTTTGTTCGTCGAGTGCTGACCGCGTGTGTTGGGAACAGTAACACGTTTAATCGGCGTCTGCCCACCATGACAGCTCCTCTATTTGATGACGATGACGTATGTAAATAGATGATGATGATGAAATTTGCATTTCATGTACACACAGCGCCAACACACAGCAGAAGAGACACAAAGGGAGATACGTGTTCACGGACAATATGCAGAGTGGCCTGATAATGAGCATTACCTTTTCAGGGAGAGTGCTGATTGATCAGTGAATGCAGACCGGGCTGTCATGTGATCGATCACAAACTGGCCGCCGGCAGTTTGTCCAACTGAACTACACGCATGACTCGGTACATGAACACGGGGTTATTATGAACTCGCCTCCATTCCGACATTGATAAATTAGTAATCACGTGCAAGCGTCGGTGCCTCCGCTTCTCTGCTGTATCTGATTTCGTCTTCCTCTCTCAATTCCCGTTCTATCTCTCTCTCTTTTGCTCCTGCCCATTCCATCTTTGCACTCCGTGTTACTGTTCTCAAGCATTGAATTACAGATTGACTGCCTGATGTCGTTTCTGTTGTTGGTAATAGTGCGAAAGTTCACAAGATACATTAAGATGGAATAGAACCATTCATCAATCTGATTGTCGTGTGTAACTAAATAATATGCACAGTATAACAGCTTTTAATCATCCTTAATTGTTTTTATTAGTTAAATTCTAAAATATACAAAATTCATTGAAAGGTTTTAATTAGTAATTACTAAGCACCTACTCAGACTAGACAACACTAGATTTCTCTTTTAATTAAAATGAAAATTTGCAGTAAATAAGTGTCGTATAACTCGGTACATTTAAAAATAAAAAAAAAACAGGGGTGTGAACCAAAAATACTGCGACTCTAGAGGGCCAGCCAATGCAAGATGTTTGGCGCAGTCAGTAGGTTGTAACTTAAAATAAACCAATGTGTAATTAGAAGTATTGATTATAATAAAATTTACATTTCAGGTATACTAATTACAATGAATACTAACACAGAGCATCCAAAATTGCCAGTGGCGGCGCTAAGCGGCAAGCATCGTGGGCGGGCATATCATGTAAAGGGATATGCAGCGAGGTCTTACTAACAGCAAATCAGTAGCGGGTGTTCAAAAAGTTTAGCAGCATCAAATTAAAATCATTTCTTACCAAACCAAACATCACGTTATTTCAGCTTTCTTCAAGTTCCTCTACTTCTCCTGACGCCTGGAAAATTGCCAGAATTACTCCCGACTTCAAGATTGGTGACCAGGCAGTTACCACTAACTATAGGCCCACTATAATCCAAATTTCGCAAAATTTTTTGAGCTTTGTATTCATTCAGGTCTTTATCCATTATTTAAACGGAATTTGTCACCGTATCGGAATTGTTTTCTGGATGCGAGATCCACCTTTACCAACCTCTGCATGTCACGCAATTTGTTTCGGATAACTCTGATAATAGAGGGCAGGTTGCTGTGGTCTATACGGATTTTACACACTACGATGCGCTTTTTTAGCCTTCTGCTTTCCTATTCCAGTAATCGGTTTGAGTACATTTTGTACAATGGATCGTCTTCCTTTATTTACACAGCTGCGTCTGGGATCCCGCAAGGTTCCCGTCTAGGTCCCTTAATACTCAATATGTTTATTAAGAATTATATCACTTCCGTTATTAGTTGTAATAAGCTGGTCTTGCGTATGATTTAAAGATTTCTTGTGAGATTTCTTTGAATTCAGAGTGTATTCGTGTTCAGTCTGACCTGGATATCATCTTTTATTGGTGTCTACGAATAACTTATACTAGAAAGCACCTTTGCCATCAAAATCCATGAATAGTTGTAGTGCGTTAATGTTAGTATTGTTATTGACCAATAAAATTTCTGAATGTAAGTTAAGTATGTACATTTGTTAAAAATAAAGCAATGTATTCTGTGAGTGTAATGAAATAAAACTACGTCTTTGAATTTTTCATTATTTAAAATATTTTCTTAAAACTGATAATAACAAAGATCATGTAAAATGTTGTTCTAAAATGACATAATTAACATTATAACATGTTTTTATTTTCATTGAGTTGTATTATTTATAAGCAATTTACTGTTTTAATACAGATCGTATATAGCATCGCGTATTGTTGCTTTTATTGCAGGAGTAATGACATACAGGTTTCTCCTTGACATTTTTTTTAGGACTTCGGTGAGTATCAATTTTGTTTACATGTGTTAGAAATATTGTTACCATATTTGAAGGAAATATTTAAAGCTTGTGTAGCTCTCTAAAATGATAATACTTTATTTGATGTCATTACAACAAAAATGACTCGCACACTTGTCAACGGTAAGAGAAGACCACCGTTATTCCGTTTACGTTCGAAATATGTAATCAAAGAGCTAATGAGCTGCTTTGATTGACTACTGAGCATCGTTAGTTCTAAAAAGAACTTTTAATGATAATACTACAATAAAATAATAAACATAAACAACAACAAACTAAACCATAATACTGTCAAACAATGCTGTCAAATGACTGCAAGTGACTCAAAAATCAAAATGACTAGCGAAGTGTAAACGACGTTTCATGTAAGCCAACATCCGATTTTAATATTTCTAATAAAACTGGCTAAAACAACGCCAACATTATCAATTTTAATTGATATTAATAATTAAAATAATCCTCTAATTATTATTTTATACATATAATATATTCGACATGTTCGTTCTTATGAAATTGGTAATGCAGACGTTATTATTTTTTGTTTATGATAAAAGTGGATTGATTCCAGCGTTTTGGTATACCACTGAATGTATCCAAGTGTAAATCATGTCCTTCTCGCGCTGTGTCCAACCATATACCGGGATATCAACAATTAAATTGGTCAATGGTGGTCATGGATTTTAAAATTATTGTCGTAGCGTGCATCGTACATTTAGGTATGCCATAATTTTTTGAATGTCAAAATCTGTCAAGTTATTGTGTTGAAGTTTTCTAATCATGCACGGTTTTTGAATCATGATTCTCACCACAGAGCACAAAATTTACATGATTGAAGCCTATTTTCGAACGGGTGTGCTAGTTAATGGAACTTGGGAATACAGTCAACGTTTGTGTTTGAACAATTTTCGAGAGCACTTCCCAGCCGTAGCAGTATTACCGGACAATTTTTATGCATGCCTTACAAATTGTGTTGAAGTGTTTTGCGAAACTGGTTCTGTGACGCATATAAAAAGGTGCTGGTAGACCAAGAGTTCGTACAGAAGAAGTTATTAATGACGTTCGTCAACGTATGGAAGAAGAGCCTACAAAACGTTTAAAACGTCTCTCTCAAGAAATTCGGCTTTCTTATGGAACATGCCAAACGATTGTAAAGAAGGACCTGAACATGCATCCATATAAGAAGCAATCATATCAAGCTCTTCTGCCTGCAGACCACCCCAGACGCCTTGCGTACTGCCATTGGTTCGTTAATAATTTAATGAATGACGATCTGCTGAACTTAACTTTTTTTTCTGATGAAGCTTGGTTCCACCTTTCGGGATACATCAATTCTCAGAATATGTGAATGTGAAGCACTGATAACCCGCATATTTTTATTGAAACGCCACTACATGCTCAGAAAATTAGTGTTTGGAAGGCAGTTTCTCGCAGAAGAATAATAGGGCCAATTTTTTTCAGTTTCACCGTCAACGCAGAAAGGTACAGAAATATTTTTTTGACTGAATTTGTGCAACAGTTAGACGATGATGAACTTCAATAAGGTTATTTCCAGCAAGACGGTGCAACAGCACATACTACACGAGAAAATCTTGCTTTTCTCCGCGAGTTTTTTGATGACCGGCTGATAAGTTTGCGTACGGAAGTTGAGTTTCCTCCGAGATCACTTTGTTTGACAATTATGTACTATTTTATCTTTCCTTATTTAAAAAATAAGATTTTCGCAAATCCGATACATAATTTGAAAGAACTGCAACAAAAAGTTGTTCAGCAATGTGCAACCATAACGCCAGAAATGCTGCAAAATGGTTTTCACAGCATGAGGAGGCGTGTAAACTTGTGCATTGAACAAAACGGGGGACATTTCGAACAATTATTGTAATTTAGTTTTTCTGGTTAATAAAAACGTTATTTATTTCATAACTTGTAGTTCATTATTATTTTACAGCTGAACTAAGTAGGTAACACATTAGCTTGACAATAATTAAATTATTTCAAAAGGATGATTTAAATTAAGACAAGCGTTTTACATTCCATGACCAACATTGACCAATTTAATTTTTGATATCATAGTACTTTTGTCTACAGTTTAAATGACGTTGATTTGAATCGTATTAGACAACAAGGGCATTGGACGTGATTTTTGACGTGAGACTCATTTCGTTTAGCACAAAAACAATGCCATACTTCTACTGCTTTGAAAATGCTGGGAATTTTCATCAGCAATTGCAAATCTTTTACCAATCCTGAATCAATAAAGGCGTTATACTTCTCGTTTGTTAGGTCACGTCTTGAATGTGCTTGTGTGGTGTGGTAGCCACTTTATCACTGTAATATGCTGTAGCTTGAATTGGTTCAGTGTAATTTTCTGGAATTCTTATGGAGTCGTGTTGACGGAGTTTATTCTCGTGGGATGCTGACCATCGTCTACTGTTAACCCGTTTTGAATTAACTTTTCTCCTTTTGAGACGTATTGCCTCGAGTATATGTTTATTGTTTAAATTGCTTAACAATACAAAATATCATCTTAAACATCCTTGACGTCTCTTTAATATACAAATTACAAATTTTTATAAGTTATTTTTGTTTAAAATTTATATAATACAGGAATTAGTAATGTTTTCAAAAAGTGATCCGGATCTGAAAATCGCGAATGTAAAACACTAAAAACAAATAATTTAAAGAAATTCTTAAAGTCATTGATGCTCTCACTGAAACAACTGAAGAAAAACATCTACTACAATCATCCCAAGATGAGCACCCCAATGAAGATATTACAGCAAGTCAAGGAGAATTAGTTAAAGTTTAAGAAGCTGAAGTCCTTACAAGAGAATATGGTGAAGTTCTTATTGTCATGAACATCTACTCTTTTAGGCAAACTTATTGATCCGTCACCTTGGCCTGAAGTAAATGATAAAATCAGAACACTCTTTCATTGTTTAAGAGTTTTAACTAGAATTATCGAACTGAAGAGCTAACTAATTTTGTGTGCAATAGACTGTTTGTCATATCAGTAAACATAATACAAGAAACAGAAAACTAAAATAAATATTTTAAATTACGCAATTTTTTACCACTAAAATGTTCCCAGAACTAAATAGCAATACTGATTATATTTAGGTGCGTAAAAAAAAGAATTTGCACATGTTCAAACACATCATCGTCCTTTCAAGATATTCATTCGACATTGATGTTATAGTGACACACTTATCAACTATACACAAAATCACGTACATATAAGAGCAAAATACATTTGTGTATTAGTAAATATGAATGCATACACGAATATGGATAATGTATGTATACCTCTGCTGTCAAGTTTCGAAAATTGATCATTGTGAAATCTATTTATATATCTCTGTGTATAAAATATGTGTGATGAGTAGATATGCAAAGCAAATGCGTGAAATTGCTTCGGTCACAGAAATGATAAATCATTTTTCGTATTTTCCCCGCAAATACGTACCATTAACATAAGTAAATATGTCATTTATCTTAAAATCACCATGACATATTCTAGGTATAAGTCAATATTGATAATAAAACGCCCGAAAATGGTCACAATATTAAACGTGCGTAGAAAAATCACTTTATGTTTTGTATTTGTTTATGGTTTGTATTTGTGTAACTCCACATACAGGTTGATCAAATTAATTTAGAGCACTACATAAAATTAAAATTTTTAAAGTTTGATAAACCCTAAAATAAAATCTGGTAATCGTAGGGATTAACTAATTAGCATTAGCCAAGAATATCATTAAATGCAAAAGGTTTCAAAACTATAATAGAAGTCATGATAATGGTGTAATTTCAGTAGTATATAGATGTATTTAACAAACTAAAAAAATTATGTGTAGTTTATTAAATATTACATGTCCCTTATTAACGTTTTTATTATAGGCATGTCTTGTATAGTATACCACCAAATCATAGTCGCCTGTAGCAGCGCAAAAAGAATGCTTTTTGGGGAGATTCACATAGGGAGTGCATAATTTCAAAATTAAAAAGTATAATACAAGAACGCTTACCCAATCTTTATAAGTTTCACCGACATTCTGTTCCAGACAGGTACTGTTCATTGTACAGTTTGTTTTGAGGGAATAGTAAATATAACACTACAGTGTGATTACATCTGACGATAAACGAAGTCAATTTTGCGTGTCTTTGACTTGCAGAACAGTTCTATCACTTTTTCATTAAAATTTGGGAAATCATTTATAAATTCTTTTTCACAAGATAACATAGTAAGGGCATTTAATCTGTCTTCTTTCATTGTATTCCTCAGGAACGTTTTTATTCTCTTCAGCAGTGAAAACTGGCGTTCCGCTTCAGACGTTGTCATTGGGATTGTAATGACAATTTTTAAAAGCTTAACAAGTACATTAAAGGTGCCGCTTAATCCATCCAGCAGAAGGCCTAGCAGACCTACAGCACTGACTTCTATATTTTGCCTAAATTCTTCTCTAGAATATAGAACACTTAATTCAGTTCGTAGTCTGCTTTCATTGAGGCATGGATAAAATTTTACTGTTTCTTTAAGGCAATCTTCCGAAGTAGCATGTGACATAATAAGATTTGTCTGATATGCGTAACAATGTACTAAATTGGCCCTTGGATACTGGTCGTGGACATGTCTTTGCACGCCGTTAATAGCACCACTCATGACTGCTGCCCCATCATTGCTCTGTGAAATCAGTTTTTCTGGGTCATCAACAAGCAAACTAATTTCGTTAAGGATGGAGGCAGATAAAGAATTAGCATCATGTCCACTAGACAGAAGGAATTTCCAAAATCTTTCGATCGGTCTCGCGTTCACAATATATCTTAAAACAACCACCAACTGAAACTGATTGGACACATCTGTGGTTTCATCAGCTATCACAGATATGAAGTCGGTTGCTTTAGTATCACTGGAAACTTGTTCATGATACACGCTCAACATTGCATCAAGCAGCTCATTCTGTATCGTTTTTGATAATCCCTTAAAAACCGGTGCTGCTTCGATGTGATCTCTGAGCGATTTATCCAATTCTGTCGTAAACTTTACCAATTCCCGAAAAATGCCCTTGGTATTCGACGTTTGTCGTTCATCATGATCCCGAAGTGCCAGTTCAAACGCGCCACAAAATCTAATGCAATTTATTATTAAATTTAACACATGCCTATTTTTTGTTACCTGTTCATTGTGTTGTTGAACTGCTTTTCTATATGATGAATCTAAAACATTCTGAATGTTATTTTTTCCTAACATTCTTAGACTAAATATATTTTTCAAATGCCCCTCGGAATTTTCATGTTTCGTAATTTTAGTACTAAGATGAATTAAGTCTTTTATTCCGTTCTTTGACCAAGACGGTTCACCACCAAACAAAAGACACGGAAAACAAAACAAAGTATTTTTAATTTCACACCCACAAATCCAGTCATTTTTCTGATACATATTCATTTTGAATTTTCTTATAACGTCTCTACCTTTAACAGATTGTTTATTTTCTAAACATAATTGAGGCATCGGCCGTTTAAGATTTTTTACTGCGATTTTTTCATCATACGTTAACCGCGAAAACGTGTTATTCTGTAACGCAGAGACGAAATTCATCTTACAACAGCGGTGAGCAGACTGGGGATCTTGCTCACACGCAATGTATTATACGATATGGAAGTAGAACAAAATACAGTTCTCCCCACCTTCAATGTAATGTTAATGGCTTAACGGAGCAACGGCTGGGCTTTGCTCATGGGTATGTTTCTCTCGGTGGAAGGGGTAAACATTCGAATAGTTTCTCGTCTTTACATCCGCGCTCTGTTGGTCGTCATTATATCTGTGACGACGATCGGTGCATGTAGGTTGTTATGCGCGCCGCACACGCCACGTTCCTGTTCAATAACTATGAATACGTAATAAATAAATACTTTCACAGTTAGTCGCCGCTTGGTTTGTTTTGTTTCAAAATTTCAGGGGGTGCAATTGCTGACTTGCTCTCATTAAAGAGCCGCCACTGGGAACAATTAAAATGTAAACTATCAAAAATGGCATAAAAACGGTAATGCATTCTGACATGACAGGTCGCAAACAAGAAGTGTCAAACCGCAGCCTGGTAAGAAAACGTCTGTGGAATACCTCAGGAATCAATTTTTGGTCCGCTGCTGTCTTTGTCTATACCAGTGAAACGCCAAATTAGATGCAGCACTATACTGCTATATACAGATGACAACACAAACAGCTTAAAATTAAGTGTACAGAAAACATTTCTCATATCAGCTATTTCAGATAGCCATTTGAAATAATACGTGAAAATAAGGGGTGAGCGCAACTTTTTTTTAAACATATTTGTCTCCCGAATTTGACATACAGATGTGTTTCTAAATTAAGTTATAAATATTTTTATTTTTTCAATAAGATAAACCTGTGAGTAGAAGGGTTGCTTCCAGTTCAAATTTTCAATTTTTCTTTCTAACAAAATTTATTACAGTTCTAAATACTAATAAATCTGTATAGTCGGGTCGTTTTCGCAACCGACACGGCAAAAGTACGAACCAAAAACGCTGATTCAATACCACTACAAATTCCAATCAACCGTAACAATTTTAGAACAATAAAATTCAACCAACTAATTAATATTTTAGGATAAATAGCTACGGCTAGTAAAATACTATTACATGAAAGTCAGTTAGAAATTAAATATTATAGATAAAATTATTAAATATTGCTTTTCTATATCAATATTTTATTTAATACATGGCTATTCTGAGCATTGTTGTCAGATTTTTATTTTCACGGAGCGGATGACACTTGACAAGCGTAGCGTATGACAAGCATGTGACTAGTATTCAGTATAGCGTTTCGAACACATGAGACTTTGGCTACCATCACTCATATTGAACAAGAAATAAAGACGTGGTGGGATAGGGAAATAGAAATTGATAAAACAGATATTAATCCAGTAATATTTTGTATTAATGATAGCGGTAGTAGCGAATGTGAAAGTTATTATTAATGCTAATGAATGTCACACTGTGGTCATCTTTACTATTATAGTTTTAAGTCTCCCCTTAATGACAGCACGGAAGAACTGGTAATTTGTGATGGTAACCAGATAGCGATGCGAGTTTCTGGTTGAGCTGGACATGAACTGATTGCAAGATTATTTGCAAATGATTTGCAAAGAGTAAGATTATGTATAAGAAACTGAGCGAAGAACTTTTATTTCACATAATTAAATGACCTTGCTATTAATTGTGTTTGAAATTTTACTGGCACATAAATATTTTGCAGTTTGGATTTTATAACCTACGATTATCTGACATACAAGAATACAAGCTAAATATTGTCAGAACGTGTTTTCCAATTTACTTATAAGAAGCATTAGAAACGCTGACTATTATTATTCTGAAGGAAATCTGTTCTTAAACAATGTCATTAAAAACTAATCAGCACACTTTCCAGTTCAGAAATAAGTCAAATATATTGATCTAAACAAAATTATTTAAGAGAAGGTAAGTTTTATTCAATAGAAATGTTTGGTTTTACTTGTAATTGCTTTATGTTATTTAGAATAATCACGTAACTGATAAAACGAATGTAGCTTATAAAGGATTGGAGACGGATTAAATTCAGTATCTATATCAAAAGTCAAAGACAGATTTTGGAACCTGTTAACATATTTGTTCATAATGCTTTGGCAGAAGATTACGATAGTTAAAATAATTTGTACTTATATTGATCAGTTGAAGAAAGAACTCTGTCTAATCGAAGAAGTAGATGATTCTAACTGAAATAACAATTATTTGAAGATCACATATGTAATACTGTTGAGAAAATTTTCAAATTTAAGAAGGTATAACCATGTTGACTGTAATAGAGGAATGGTGGATGATTGATTTCAGAATAAAATAATGATCGAGTTTATTAATGTGACAACAAGATAAGCATTTTCATGGGGGGGGGGGGGTGCAGTTAAAACATATTTCTGTTATATTACTTTTATAGTTTTTCTAAAATAACCTTTGTATATTTTCTGTAGAACTTAAATTTTGTAATTAATTATTGTTATTAATGGAATTAAGATTATATAATTTAAAAAATATGTGATAGTATTGTAATAATATTAATATAGTACATTATAAATCGGGATAGTAAAAATACTTGTTCATTATTGTACCTATTATAATTTAAAGTTGCTTGGTAAGTTAAATTCTGATCAGTAGCAAAGATTCAGCTTACGAATACTCAACATTTGAAATACTTTAAAATATGTTTGAATTGTTTAATTCTGCATTAAATATAATCTTTAACAACAACAAATTTATACTAGTTTAAAGCTTAAGTAAACCATAATGATGTGTTTAGCTTAATCAAAAATGTTTGATTAGCATGCAAAAATTATGTTGTAATCAATGATATACCTACAAGAAATGTTTCAAACAAGTTGCTTTTGGTAGACCAGTGATAATGGTAATAATCATAGGCAACAGTAAGAATCTGGCAAACAACTGCTTTTATAATTAGTGTAATACGTCTCTGACGTTCTCGCTGTTGCATGTAAAAATACCTTAATTTTGATGCATTTAATGGAAAAGCAGTATAGCACTCTTGGTAAGGATACTGCTGTACAGGTGTCTTGGCTACTACATATCTTTATTATCTGTAGTGAAACTAACTCGAATATAATTATTAAATACATTCCTGAATGTTTAAATGAATTTCAAAAGTTCAATTTTCTCTGAAAATCTAACCTCTTTTATATTTATATCTAATTACTAACAGCAGACAAGTTCATACAAATATAAAATAATCATTATATTCGGCTTTTCAATAGTACTCAGCAAAATTATTATCAAATTAATAGTTACATATTAGAATTATTGTCAGTAGTGCTAAAAGCACAAGTCTAATTGATTATTTAGGGTTATTGTGTCAGAATTAATATTACTTGACAGATCAAATTTTGCAACGCCTCAAATTTGACGCCATTTTAAATTTGGTGGCGCATGTCGGTTGCGAGAGCGACTAGTATAGTATGCTAATTTATGAGATATTCGCAAAAAACTGCTATATTACATCCGGCTTGATTTTTTAGGATTTGTTCCAAATCCAGCTTTTAAAACTTTTGCACATGTAATAAATCTATATACAAATTGCGAGATATTAGAAAAAAAAACTTCTAGTGCTATTTCCGGTCCGATTTTTTTTAATGAAAAATTATTTCAAATTTAGCTTTAAATACTTTAATACTGTAATATCTCTGCATAAAACCATAAAGTATTCGAAAAAAAACTGCTTCTCGATCAGAGAATTTTTATAAAAAACCGCTTCAAATTCACTTTTGGGTTTGAGTACTTTCCATAGACATTTGTCCAAATCTAGTACTTGCTGAGATATTGGAATAATTTTGATTTTTTTTAAAAATAAAACTACTACTACAGGTCTACTGATTTTAATGAAAATCTAATCAGATCTTTGCAGGAATTTTATATTCAATACTAATTGGTAAATTGGTAAATAAGTAAATATTGAAAGTTTCAATTCTAATCATTACAAAGTATGAATGACAAACAAGATGGATGGCATTATTAATATCTAGAATTATTATCTGAAATATGAAAGTTTGTGTTAACTGATACATTTTTTACTCGAGTGGAATCACTACTAATTTATAGAAAATTTAATATATTATGTACAGCGGGTCTCAAAGCGTAAAAGATCCTATAAAGATTTAATAAGGAACATAAATTACATAATTCACATATTGTACGCTGATTCGATACATTAATATTATTACAAATCAGTACACCAAATTACCTGATAATTTATTTTACAGCTCAATCGAAAATAGACTGTCTTGTTCTGAGTCGCACCCCCCCCCCTAAATTACAGAATTTTCGAGTTTCTTTTTTTTAATATACCTTGCAACTCATTTGCAGATTTACACCAGGCTTCTTCAAAACATGAGTTCTTTCTATTGGCAAAAAAGCAAAATACCTGACTATGCGAATTTCTAAATTGCTGCTATTCAACATCTTCTTCTTCTTCTTCTTTTTCTGAGCATGAGGTTGTTTAGTTTGACTTTGAGATATAACGATAAAGCCTACAGAGTATTTTTCGGGGATATACTACATTGTTATCTCTCCCTCTCTATTGAACTAACAACAAATGTTAAAATTAAAATTTAACTTCCAAGATAACAGAAATATGGATCATAAATCAATTTTTCCTCAGAGACAATATTAATATAAATGGGCGCCACTAATATTCATTTTTAAAAATATTAGAATTTACTTTAATCATAATTAATAATAACGATTTAAATTTACAACTATTTTAATATTTCCATTCTAACATGAATGTCATTTTAAACGTGTCTCTAGTGTACATTACCAACAATGCAATTTTCCTTAATAAGGCTACGTTCTGATATTCTTTGACAGAGATTATTTTAAGATGTTAAAATTTTACCGGCTTTATTATTGTTATTCCAAAATATACTTTAAGTAATTATTAGCAATGAAACTCTTCTTCAGTACGTGAGTGTTATTTAGTGTATAGAAAATCACTTGCAATAATAACCATTAGATTTAACAACTAAATTTTATAATCCAAGTGTTGATTAATAATGTAGGTTAGAAAACACATGTCATAAAATGAAACAACAAGTATTATAAGAAGTATTTATATTATAAATGTAATACTTATTCAGAATCAGGTGCATTCATCGTATAGTAATAACAACAAGAAAACAATGGTAAGTAATACTTCTTATACATTAAAAAAATTATTAACATAAGTTTAAAGTTTCAGTATTGAATAAACAAACATCTTGATATTAAAATTGTACTTCCCACATCTGCATGTATTTATATTTTTTTTATTAAAATATTTATGGTAACAAATTATTCTATTTAACTTTTAAATTCTTGATTTATGTAGAATCATTTTATTTTAAAATAAATCTATCTGACATGTAATAAAATATGAATAATGACATAAAAATAATGTCTTTTACAATGTTCACTTATATAGGAACGTTTGTAATCTAATCTTTCACTATTGATAATTATTCTAATCTTGTTTAAACAATTTTAACCCATTTATCATAATAATGTAATTTATAAACCTGTATTTCTTCTTTTATTCTTGCTTCGTGTACACAATCCCACAATTTCTCAGCAACAATATCCTCTATTCCTTCTATTTTGTTGTATAATTCATTGACTTTAATTACCATAAACTTCGAAATACTATCTCCAATTTCCAACAGAATAATAATCTTCTTAAACTCCAACACATTTACTAGGTAATGTATTCCAAAACTGCCTTTTTCTGTCTCGTTACATCCGCATTTCTTTTCCAGGAACAATTCTGGTCTTCTACATCGATGGCGACTTCTTTTTTTTAAGAAAAATTGTATTTCTTGTAACTAACTTATTAATACAGTTCGTTTATACAATTAAAAGGTAACATTTAAACACTTTTAGTTATTTTAACTCTCTAATCTCTTTTAAATTCAACTTATTGTAGAATTCACAATTATACCTCTTGTTATTTTCAAAATTAATAACAAACTTCCTTTATTTATTTTGTAACCTGGTAATTTTCGTATCTAAGTTGATTTTAAAAAATTAAATGTTGTAGCAAATTAAGTTGCCTAATTCATTAAATACTGTTATAAGATTTTGAATTTACTTTCTTAAAATATTTCTAAGATGTTTGTTTACCTTTTTAATATATGTCAAAAGTATTTTTAAAAGAAAGACATTCTATTTTATACGTTTCATTCACTAATTTCAGATTAATATATAATATTCTATATAAGTTGAATTGAGAATGTGTCAAGTACAATCAAAGTCAAATACACTATTTTTAGTAAGTTTATAACAGCTTAATACATCCTTTTTAAATTTCTCTATTACCATGTATAAATTAATTGCTCAAACATTTTGGTTTGCATGAGTAATAGAAATAATTAAGATGTCCTTAAAGCTGGCTGGACTCTCAAGATAGCGCCGTACGGTGTCTGCAAAAGTAGAGTTTACGCCACTGCATCAATTTTTTTCTCCAATTTTTCTTCCCCCAGTTTTCCATATAAAATTGAAAATTTTATTAACGCAATATTAAAAGAATTCAGATCTAAAAGAGGAAAATCATGTTACATTTTGTATATTACCTATTAATATTTAGAATATGTATCAAACTCCATTGTATCTTACTTGGTTATATATATATATCTATACGTATAAGCCATCTGTCGTTCAGAAATTGAACTGAAAGTTAACCGTGCGCCATCAGCCAGCCAAGTGGAATATGATTGATGCCGCACTATTCATCATCGTTATGTTTCCTTTCCTGACACTCTTCCAACTTTTACTCCGACCCCGTTTCTTCGATAATTACCGTCGGTGCTTTCTCTGTTTTGCCGGAGATCAGGTCTTCAACCCGTATTAAATTACGAGTCTCGCGGACTGAGTAAAAAGGAGAGGTGTCGCCGTCAAAAGAACTGTTCTCACTGCTGGAATGACGGTATGCTATTCATGACGCTGTTAATTCATTAGTTAATTGAATACTTCACTTACTTGGAAAGAAATTTCCTTCAGCGTGGGATACAACATTTTTATGAATATTAAAAATAAAATGCATTAATATAAATTTAATAATATACCTATAGTAAAAGGTTATACATTAAAAATTACATGATTTTGATTTGAAATGATAAGCGTGTTTATAATGTTATTCTTATAAGTGTCATTAGTTGTGTTTAGTATATTCTGCAACCATGGTTAAATATGCATCATGGTTATATATACAATTAAAAAAGTTTGGTTACTATTCAACTATTAGATGAAAATAAAAAAAAAAATTGTAAACTTTGCAAAAACCATGGTTCCATCATCGTTCTTCTAAGGTTGTTAATAGTCGAATTGTTGAAAAAATTAATAGGCGTATTACTCTTCATGATGCGATAATACCATATTTATAGTAATATGGGCATACTAATATCTTTAATAATAATTCAATTTGCAAATAACATTTTAGTGCTAATGTTTTTACTTTATAAACACAAAATATAATTAATCATAAAAGGAACAAAAAGCAATAAAAAATCTTATTCTTAAACTTTCAATAATTAATCATCACAGTCGGGACAAAGAAAAACTTTTGGTTTGTCATTCGCAGTAAGTCCCATACACTCTTCATGCACATACTCCTGACATGAAGTGCATAGTCTCATATCTACTTGCCTATCTTCATTGCACAACTTGTAGAACTATGATTCTACAGTTTCTTTCTTTTTTACTTGAAGTTTTCCTACTATTGGCGCCTTATCTTTACGTTTGCCACCTTTTTTATCATCAAAAATATGCTTTCTTATCACTTGAGCATGGCTATTTAAAGCGGGTTTTCTTGTTTTTCTATGGTCCTTTTTTTCATTGTCTGGAATTGCGACCATTTCACTAAAAGATAGGTTCATTGACGAAAAATCATTGTTTGATGTATTTTCGTTGGTACTGGAATGTGACTTTCGGTTATAATCAATACTAGAACCGTCACTTTCATAAACGCTGCTATCTTTAGGTGGCGACAAGCGTTTTCTAGAGTTGTCTGTTTTTTTTTTTTTTTTGTTAAAACCGAAGTTGAGGCGAGTAGGACAGGGTATCTTTGTTCTTTATTCTCCATTAAAGTAAATTTTGTCTTTTCGGATTGTTGCCGATGATCGATGACTTAATGGTGCTAGGGACATATGCTGTCTAAGGAATTGCATCTGCATCAAATGGATATATACCAGTGGCTCTAAATCCTGATTTTATATTAGTCGGTGTCATGGATTTATCTCACACTTTGGTAAGAATATTTCCGAAGCGCATCTTGCCGATAGAAGTATCTTCTGGAAGTGCAGAGAAAAACTTGACAGTCTCCTCGTGCCAATGGTATTCAAACGCTCTAAACACCGCTTTGTCTAGAGGTTGAAGCTCATGCGTGGTGTTGCTTGGCAAGCAATATAATGTGATGTCATATTTATCCGCAGTTTCAAAAATGGTGTAGTCCAAATGCCATTTTGCACCATCAAAAATAACAAGGCAAGGTCCAGGTACTTTGAATTGTGGTAAATGCTCTATCCAGCTGCAAATTGATTCTTGAGTCACACTGCATTTGTCAGTCATCAGTATTTTAATACCTGGTGGCATTGAATCTTGCCATTCGCATTTTAAACGTTTTCCTTTAAATAAAATCATTGGCGGTATTGCTGTTCCAATTGCATTGCAATAGGCGACAATTGAAACGTTCTGGCCATGTTCGTTGGTAACTATGTGCACCCTTCTCGCACCTTTATTTGCTAAATCCTTCTGTTGGTGATGCAGGCACAAGCTACAGCCTTTCTCGTCTATATTATAAATTGCTTCTGGTTTATCTTAAATTTTCATGTGTTACATTATTGCTTCTAGCTTTGTGAAATGGTCCTGCACAATGAATCTGTTCATTTTTTGTGCTCTTGCAGGGTTTAAGTTTTGAGCTTTTCTTGTGCGAATTAGGGGATTTCGTTGCATAAATCCCGTGACCCAATAACTTCCTGCCATCGCTTTCTCGTCGTTGAAAGGATTTGGTGTATTGTTGGTTCTTGTATATTGAAAAACACCACGACGAAGTACTTTTGCTGTAATTGGGTACCCAATTTCAGAAAGGTGAATAATTCTATGTGCTAATTCTGTTTCTCGTTCTTTGGTTAAAATTGTTTTACGCCCTAAGGAAGACTTTTCTTTATTCTCTTTAGTTAGGTATCGCCTCAAAGTTCTTCTGGGAATCGCATATGTAATACTAGCTCGTTTTACAGACATTCCATTACCCACACCAGTTATGGCGCTTGTCAGATTTTCATTTTCCCATTTGCCTCGTACACCTCTGGAACTATAAAGTGGCATCCTTTATGCTTAAGCCTATTTATGGGTGGTACGCGCACTATAAAAAAAAACAAAAAAATAATCACTAAATTTGTACAGCAGTCGGTGTAATGTAGACCAATGTGGCCATGGCCATATTACCAACATAATATTTGGCCATGTTGCTCTCAACTGCATGCCAAATATAACCTCACATTGGGCTTAAGTCAATGTAATTGCAGTATGATACAAACTAGAGAGTGTTGTATCACAGACTACAAGCTTTAATTCTGTATGTGTAGATGCAAAATTACTGACCTAAATAATCCTCTTGTTCAATTATTTGTGAAGCATTGTTTTATAGTGTTGACCGCGCCAACTCCGACCGGACAGTTGACTCGGTATGTTATCGTAAAATATCGTAATTTCACACTTTCAACGGCTGTCCCCGTCAAGTACACGGTCCACATATACACTTGTAGTGCCATCTATCGCTAAATAACAATAATTGTTGAAATATACGCAGCTGACCACATTGCCTTCTTGTCCATATTACCTTCAGATACCCTTCTTCATATTGCTTATAGACTAGGAAAACTTGGTTCCAACATAGTGAAATAGAAAACACAAAGGCAAAACTGCTCATGGGCTACAATTAATTTTTCTCTTTAGATGTGTTTGTTTATCACATATAAATGTACTGTTAAAAATATTTAATTAAAGTATGCACATCTTCAAACAAGAATACTTAGCTTAAAGATAGATTAAATCCGTAACAATTTATAATAATTGTACCTTGTTAAATGTATAAAAATAACCAAATTTTACTTAAACGAATTAAGAAAGATCATACACAAACTATAGACAAACAATCGACCACATCAAAAAATGAGATGTGGCCACCACAGGTATGCACAAGACACATAATTTTGAACAGAAATAATATAAAATTAATTTTTTACTGCATACGTAAAAATATAAATTATTTGCACAGGTTTTATTCTTGCCTAGTCCCCAAATATTAAATATAGTAATTATATTTGTTTTTTTAAATTTTAAAATTCAAAGAATGCTATAGGTACGTGGAAATATAATACAACTGTTTATAAAACATCAATTTATGTTTTCTGTACGTCTAAATAAAAAGCTCGCTATTTATATTCAATAATATATTTTCACATGACTCTAAATAAGCAAGTTACAATTTCACAAGTTTTCTTTTCAAAATCGACTGGAATCAAACTTCTTATTGTTTGTTTTTGTCTTTATGCGATTTCATTCGGGATATCTACACTTGCACAGATGCTGATTGACGTAATTAATGTCTACAAAACATTGGTGAAATGTTTCTTGATTTGTTGTCTTGTTCAAGAATTGTGTTTAGTAGACAACTCGGAATATTTTACAAAAACACTTGGGTCTACTTCCAGATAAGATTGTGCAGACTCAAGAACTAAAGCTACTGGACCAATTGTAAGTGTCGCCCTTTTGGTGCTTGGGCATCAGAACAACTTGTCACGCATCATAATTTTGGATAAAAAATGATTTTCGCAGATGAATTCCGTTTCTAGCGAATTGGTCATTTTTAAAATTTATTCAATTCATAAGAACATTGCATCATGTCGTGATTAGTGGCCGATAAATTTGTAACTGAAAGGTTTATAAAAAAGAAATACATATATGCATATAGTACAAAGAAAAATAAATATGTTTTTTAAAATTCAGAAAGCAAAAACCCAGAAGAAATTCAAAATTAAAAAAAAAGCAAAAAGATAATAAACTATTGAAGGAAATGGGAGTTAAAAGACATCAAGTTTCGAGAATATAATGACATTGAGGAAAACCACATCTACGGCCAATACTGTGCAGTCAGGAACCAAGAATTTACAGCAAACGTAAAAGTCTTTAAGATTTCGACACCCTAAAAGTTGATATTTTTTTTCAACTCAGGACGGCATAATTGGTAATCAAAACGAGATTATTGAAAAAAAGCGTCCATTTAAGGCTAGCGAAATAATCTAGTTTGAAGCTACGGAGAAAATGTATTAACTTTTTAGAAATTAGGAACGTGGTGGTACTTGTAAAGATGTCTAAGTTTTAAATGTAAACTTAGGCATTATTACAAGTACCAAATATAGGGACAGTTGAACATACCCTAGAAAGATATATGTTATTTCATAGAGTGGACTCCGAAAACTGCTATAAGATAATACATAGAGATCAAAAACTCTGGACTGAAATAGTAACGAAATTTTATTTTCTTGCTTTATCGCCTGAAATTATTCGAAATCGACAAATGGAAAATTCGTATTTATTGTGACATATTTAGACAAGATAGTTTCGCAATAGTCATTTATTTTGTTACATCTATAAAATAAATGACATCAATAATGGTCTTGCGTAGTTTGCAGGGTTAGACCGTGTTACTATTTCTGTTTATTTCTTTACGTTTTCTGTGTGCTTAAACATCTTTTTTATAAAAAAACATGGATTAGTGGGTTTGATGTTTTGTCAGCCACATAACGCTTGTTTACAAATAAAGTCATAGAGCTTTTCCGCAGAAGAAAAAAAAGAATGTAAGGTATTAATAAAAAACCTGGTAATATCAATAATATTCGATTCTATTTAAGGTTTATACTAATGTTTATATTAATCTTAATTTCATAAAAAAATGTTAAACAAAACAAATAATTATGGAGCAGAAATAAAATGCAAAAGGAAAAATCCCTAACCACAAAAAATATACATAGGGTAAGTTTTAAATAGCGTCATTAAAAAAAGGGGGTGAAAGAAAAATATAAGTAATGCCCATACAAAAAAAATCGCTGTCCAATATGCACGCAGTGACGAGAAATTGATTTTATCTTTCCTCGAGTCCGAGCCTGTTGCAGTTAATATACAAACATTATAATTATCAGATATTCAAAATAATATATTTCTATTTAACGAAAAAAAATCATGGTGATGTACTGAGGTTGTCGACCTTTTCACACAAAAAAAAACATCGCCATAAATCTTTTCAATTGCTATTCATTCTCAAAGGATGTAGCTATTTGCATTTTATCTTTTTTTTTTGGAAGAACTGGAATTACTCGTGGTATTTACGTAAATGCGTATAGGATAAAGAAAGTTATGGACCGACTTTAACTACATTTTGGTCCTACAAATTTAGAAATTTTTGATGAGTTACAAATAAATTTCTTTTTTGATTTTCAATTAGACATTTATACGTATTATTTAGATTCGTATAGCCTGGTACCTATTTAGCGGTAACCCTGTATAAATAGTCTATATACGTATTTCGGCAACAAAGTTGCCATCTTCAGTAGATATCTGTATAAAACAAAAAAGAGTGTTAAACGTACCTACTTTTTTGGCTAAGGTGTAACCTTAGAAGATATGCTCTTCGGCAAATCATCTGTGGGATAACACTGATTTCTTAACAAACGGCATTCCTCTATATCAGTGTTTCTTAACCTTTTAAGTGAGCCGCACCTCTTTGAATCTGAAAATAGGTCTCTGCACCCCATTGAAAAATATGTTTCGATTTTTTAGTTTAGAAAAATATTCTCTTTTTGCGAAATTTATTGTTTATTTTAAAAAAATTGGACATTTTATATATCAAACAGGTAGGTGGTGGCAAATGGTAGAAGTGACTGTAATGCTTCTTTCGCCAACTGTGGATAACGTTCTAACTGTGTACACCAGAATTGGACTCGGTTATCGTTTATCACTCTTTTGTGCTTTATACGATTTCTACTGAAGATGACAACTTAGTAGCCGAAATACGTATATAGATTTTTTTATATATTTTTTGTGGTAAGGAATTTTTTCTTTTGCATTTTTTTTCAGATTTTTAGCCACAGTCTCCACCCATTATTGGATAATTATGTCGCAACTATAAATTTTGTATATATTAATATCTTAGTGAAGGTTTCTTTAGATTATCATCTTTGTTCATTCTGTGTTGGGTTTAAATTGTAGCCTGTTGCCTATGTGCCATTTTAACGATGTGCAATTTGTGGCCAATTTCATTTTTTGAAAATCAGGGTGCTTTGAAAATTTAAACATTTTCGCGATTTTTTTTTGTCTGAAAATTCACCATTTTGTAGCATACGCTGATCAAGTAAAAAGTTTTTAAAAACAGAAAAATTTCTATAATGAATGATTTGGAATCTTTTTCATATAATTTTTTTTATTGTAAACAAGACGTGAGCTAGGATATAAATGTAAATTATGTATTTTTGAAGTAATAAACTAAAAATAATAGATTCAAAATTATTTTCGAAATATATTTTGTTATGAAAGTCACTTAAGTGCAATATTGTTGCACTATCGATTCACTATTATTTTGAACTTATATAAATGGGAACCTGTTGCAATTACATTTTTACTTTCTTCATATCGCTTCCACGGTCCACCCAGAGTATCATCAATTTTAATGATAGGCACTCGTTCCTTAATATTCCCACATATTTCGTCACAAATTCCTCATTCATTTTCCCATCGCGACTCTTTTAACCAACAAGATAACCGCGTTTATAGCATTGCACTTCTTCTGACGGCAAACCTCTGTATATACTATACACATATGACCATAATAAATAAATGTCATTTAGCGGCTGTGTTTCCGCGGCATTCTACAACATTCCGGGCAAATTCAAATGTCCTCTTAATTTATCCCGTTCCTCAAGTCGCCCAAGCAATGACAAGTTAATAGCGGGCCCATTACTGAGTCCCAGCCCGCGGCCGTTCTTTATTAATAACCGGGCGTTGGATGAGACGTCTCTTATGCCCGTGTGCGGACGTTTCCCGACGTATTTTATCTTCGAAAAACGGTGAGCAGCGATAGAGAAGAGAAGTAGAGTATGGATGGCGTGGATGTGTATCTCGGTGGAATTGATGAACGGCACTCTGGAATCAACATGTTGGAAGCGTTAAAATATTACAGGACAGATAACGAGGAATATTTCAGCTGCCTATCTACTGTTACACAGCTCTGATTGCTGTATTATTTATGCTCCTGAGACACGGCGGTGCGTCTTTGGTTGGAATACAAACAATTTATTAATTAGAACCAAGACAGATGGGTATGTCTTCGGCGAACTGTTATAAATTTTATAGTTTGATGGCTTCTTTTTGATTTTATCATCAACTACGCTGGGTTTCATTTATCATTAGTTCTGATTGTCACAAGTACCTATAGTTTACGCAAGAAAATGTAGAAGAAATATTTGGACATAAATTAATGAACTTTTGTTTTTAAATACTTTCTTCTTACATTCTTATATGTACTATTGTACATTGCTAGAGAGTATACGTGTGGCAAATAGGGTCAGCAAACAAATTACTTTATTGTTTATTACAAAAACCATCACACTACAGTAAATTAGAGTGTTACATATGCAAATGCAAAAGAGTATACACGTGTTTGAAATAATTTAAACAAAAAGCGACTATGATGGCAATCTAACAGCTATAGCTATCAACACGAAATCAGGAAAAAAAGCTATATACTGTAACAAAACAAGTGCACAAAGAAAGGCAGACTTCCGAGCGACAATAAAAAGAGGTTGTAAATCATCTCGACGCGACTGGTAAACATCATAAAGCAATAAATCATCCATTTGCGTTGTACTGCAAAGAGACAGAATGTCTATCGAATGTTCTACAAACATCGAGAGGAAGATGGAGTTTACGCGGCTGGGTCACCGATGGATGAATAATTCCGGAATAAGAAAGTCCTTAAGCAGTCGTCGCGCGGAACAGACCAAAATAAATATAAGAAATAAATAAATAGTTCCTTGAGTGGTAGCCGAAGAAAAGACATAATATTAGAGTGTTATATAAATAGAAGTGATATAAATACGGTGCAGTTTTTATTATAGTGCAATAAAGATATAAATATTACAGACATTTAAATAGTACTGGTAAATAAATACCTGTCTTAATTTAAATCGTAGTAGTTTAAGTATGATACATTAGTTTTTATATTTTTATATTGTAATTAATTTTAAGTATATGAATATACAGACTGTTTTAAATAAATAAATTGCACGAGTTGTTTATTGCGAATCCGAAAACGTTACAATATGTTATGTTATGTTAGAAAAATTACGCAGCAAAGAATCCGAAATTGACAATAAAGTAGATCATTAGCTTTGTTCGTAGAAAAATCACAAACTAATCAGAACCAATCAGATTTTATGAAATCTTTCTCCCCCACCAATCGAATCGTCAGCGGCGATAGTTTTGCCTAGTTTGTCATTTGCCTACAAACGAAGATATTATTGTACGATTTTGGTCCATGTTGCCTTGCATAAGTTGTCACTAGTTGACAGCTTACAGCAGAACGTCGTAATAATTGTACCTTTCCAATTAAGGGTCCTCGATAGTGGATCTGTGAACAGTTGACAAATAGAAGATTTTTGATGCAAGATATTTTTGTTGATTTTAATTTTGGAGAAAATCTATCATCGTCAATTTATGAAGAATTTAGTAATCTACCCCGTTGAATAATCCAACTTAGAAAAAATTATCTGATTAAAGAAAATTAATTAATACGTCAAAATATTTAAAACAAGTTTTCTCAAAAGTCCTTTGCAGCAGATTTGTTTGCTTTAGTTCGTGTTAAAAATTGAATAAAAAGCTACCCCGCTCTGTTCTTATTTTTCGTTCAACTATTCTTTACTTTGTTTTAAATGGATGTAAAATAAATTTAATTAGGCAACCCACATTACAATAAATGATATTCTGGTAAAAATCTTTCCCTCGGTTACAAATGTATACTTGATCTTAAATGAATCTTTATTCGCTTAGATATTGAGTTATTATTTCAAATATTTGTTATATATTCCCTATGTGTAATAGGTACTCGGACATCCTTCGGTTATTAAAGTCTGCTCTATGAAAGCAATATTGCGATTACCGTTTCAGTATCGAGGAGCCTTAACATTCAAGAGTACAATATTTTTTTTGCCTTATTAGAAACGATTTCAGATAAAATAAAAATTAATGTAGGTACAACTAGGCAGTCCAGTTATTTTACTTTCTTATACCTACGTAGTATAAGCAAGTATTGTGATGACGAAAATTTTCGACCTCGATATTTTTGCAGATTTCCACGTTTGGAAGCCCCTGATACCAAAATAGTGGTTTTTCAAAAATTTCTCTCTCTCTCTCTCTCTGTGTGTGTGTTGTATGTGACAACAATAGCGGTCAAACTGCTGTAGATATCAATTCCAAATTTTGTATTTACGTGTAGGTACAATCTCCCTCTTGAGATCTGATTAGTTTTTCAGTAAAATCGGTAGACCGGAAGTAGTAGTTTACTTCAGTAAAAAAATCAAATTTTGCCAATATTTCGTCAACTACTGATTTTAAATAAATTTATAAAGAAATCATATGTACTTATAATTAAAATTGGTAACAATTTTATTTAAAAAGTTTTTCGAAATTCCTTTAGGAAGTTGGTCTTTTACTCCTATAGAAAATCAGTTTTTTGCGAATATTTCGCAAGTCATGCTTTTTAGATGGGTACGTTACGCATATAAAATTATTTAGCACTTTATTTTCACCACCTTTACTATTAAAATTTTTTCGAAATTCGAACCGGAAGTACCACTTTTATTCTTACCGAATAGCGATTTTTTGCAAATATGTCGTAAATTATGTATGTTATATATATTTGTCAAGAGTACAAAAAGATTTAGAGCTATATATTATATTTTTTGCATATATGAAATTTCAAGATTCGGACCGGAAGTAACACTTTTACTCTTAGGGAGTAGCACTTTTTTTCGAATATCTTGCAAAATATGCATTCTATAGAGATTTATTAAGGCAATGGAAGTACTTACTTAGAATAGGATTTTGAATAACATCTGTATAATTTTTTTTTTAAAATTACATAGTTTGAAACACTCATACGTATAGAAAGTCGTGTAGTGGCCACACCTCATTATTTTCACCTCTGACAGTGTTATTTGCTTCAAATTTCGCCTCTGCTAATATACACCCTCGTAATAAAAAATGTGATTTTACTGCTTTGCCATACAAATAACTATTAAAGAAATAAAACGAGAAAGGATATTAAGCGAAGAAAAACAAGCATACGGTTCTTAAACAAATGGTTAAACAATATTTCTTGAATAAAAAATTTACTTTCTTGTATTTACGAAACCAAATAACTAGAATTATCAAACCATTTATTATATTTGAGAATATCAGTTAGGATTTGTTACTATAATATTGCATTTATGACATATACTTTTACTCTATTATTCGTTTAGAAAATTTATTGTATTAATAAATACTCATATTTAGTAAAAATATCAAATTTACATTTAGAATAATATATTATTCTAAATTTTATAAAATAAACTAATTTCTTTTTATAAATTCGTTATAATGAAATTTTAGGAATATTATATTTTGGACAAATCAAACCTTTTTGGTCCGAAATGAGAAAAGGAAATTATATACATATCTAAGTACATGTAAAAATTAGTTTATTTTATTAAATTATAAGCTTAAGTATCTACTAGTTAGCAGTTAGCAGTAAACAAATGGCTGGAAACAACGAACTTATATATAAAAACAAGAAAAGCAGCATTACATATATTATTGTTAATGTATTTGTCATGTCAGTACCAATTAGGTAATTTATATTTAGAGTTTAATAAGTATTCAAAACCGTCTAAATAACATTATAATGTAACGAGAAGAAGTGTGTGTATATCAATAGGAATAATAAGTTGTATAGGCATTTCTGCAAGCAATATCAATCGAATATAATTATTTCTTATAAATGATACTTGTGATTTAAAAGATATATTGTAATTTTGATTTTATTTAAAAATAAAAGAAGCTGGGGTAGCCATTGTAGAAGATACATGCAAAAGTTGGTATCCTTCAAGAAAATCTAATAAATAAATTGCTAATTCCGCGAGGATTTTAATTCTAGAGCTTTGTTAATATCTTAAGTAGTCCTATGCATCAATAGAAGTCAACAATTCCATTTAACACCAGTGATAAAAATTTTACTGCGTTAATTTCAAGATTTCAACAATGAAAAAAGTGCATTAGCAGAATTCAAATAATGTGTAACTGTCATAAAGATTCATAATTGCCAGAAGTACAGAACAAATTTCAAGAATTTACAATATTTTAAAGCTAAAACGAGGTTAGTGTCCTAACCAACATCGAAAAATCTCGACGAAAGCGGATACTGCGGATACCTTACGGTAATCAGAAAATCCGAGCAGCGACGACGACATCCTAACTTTAATACTTCGGAAAGTGTTTTCTAATCACATTAGATCTAGTTATTTGATATTTCAAATTAAATTTCAAAAGTTAATCAAATTCCTATATGTATTGAAGTATAAACCCCCTTTCAAAAAATTATTATTCCAGAAAATTATACAATCTGTAATTTCATATTAATAAGGAAATATTTGGTTATATATGTTGTTATTCTAATTTTATTACATACAATCTGTTAGTTTAGTTTCTCATGTTAATTTATAGAGTATAGCAATCTTTTCAAGTATTAATTAGTTTGTTAGCTTTATTGTTAATTCATTTACGTATATATCTTCATTGCGTGTCACTTGACAACAGAAATTTCAGAGATTTACATAAGGGGATAAATATAAAACATATCTTTTTTAACAAATATTGTTTTTTTTTTCAACACATACAATTCAACAAACTGTTAAGTATTTTTGATTTCACAACAACTTATTATGATAACTTTATTAATTATTATTAATACAGATTTCAATACTTACATTTTAAGAACATATATATATATATATATTAATATATTATATCGGGTGCCCCAGCGAAGTGACAAAGCGAATTGTAATCATGACATGTACAGGGTTATTTACTATAAATTACCCACCATTCATCATCGTTATTATTGCATTTACAAAAAAATGTTTCAGATAAAATCTGTGTGGTTCAGACTGAATTTTATTTGCATGCTGTCAAAAACACAGTGGCGTGCAGATACAACGGTATAAAAAGAAAATAATGTTTTTTTTTTAATGGAATATCTACCTGTTTATTATTAAATTTTTATAACGGTCTTTGTACTCTGATTTTAAAAATATACAATATGATAACGGTATCTTAAACCGTTTTTGAGTTATTAAATGTCGAATATCGTAGTTACTGTACTATGGAAAGGTTAACATCTTTAAGGTAAACTATTAATATGACAATCATTGTGTTTGATAAATGACATTTCTTTAATAAAATAGCCAAAATAGAAATGTCATTTATCAATCACAATAATTGTCATTTTCATAGCTTACTTCAATAATGTTAACTTTTCCATAGTACAGTATTATAACTACGATATTCGACATTTAATAACTCGAAAACGGTTTAAGATACCGGTGTCACATGGTATATTTTTGAAATCAGAGTAAAAAGACCATTATAAGAATTTAATAATATACAGCGTATTCCCTTTAGAAAAAGTATTATTTTCCTTTTACACCCTATCTGCACGCCACTGTGTTTTTGATAGCATGCAAATAAAATTCAGTCTCAACCACACAGCTTTTATTTGAAAATTTTTTTTGTATATGCAATAATAACGATGATAGAGTGTGGGTAATTTATAATGAATAACCCTGTAGAATTTATATGTTTGAGATGATGAACCAACACAGCCTTATATTTTTTTAAATGAAGTGCTTGGCATTTAATTGCAATTTAATACTAGATCGTTGAGAGTTGATTAAATTAACATATATTTCTATTAGCTGATTTTCAACGATTCTAAGATATGGTGATTTTTCGTGGAAAAATGTTCAATCTTTGAATAATACCTATATGAAATAATGATTAATGATAGAAAAACATATAGTTGACTCATGTAGATATTATTTCCACGGCGTGAATGTGATGCTTATTTCGACATTTGAACGTAGGTCCTTGATAATGCCAAAAGAAATTAAATGGAGCACACTATATATTCACATGCCAGTGTGATGTAAGAAAGTGGTATTTTAAATAGTAAATATTTATTACTTTTCACTGAGTTGTAAATATACATAATTTTTGAAGTGTAAACTTCTTTGGGCGCGTTGCGTTGATTGTGGGCACTGAGCAAGACTGAGCCGTCACGCTCGGCTATGTAACGCTCGTTCGGGTAAAGTCGGCTCGAGTCGACTAAGGAAACGAGAGAAATATATCATATAGAGGTATTTAATTTCAATTAAATTGAAATTTAAATGAGCAGATTCGATCCCGGGCCGCACGGGTGAGACGCCGGCACGTTAGCATCAGACTAGCGCGGGACTCGTAAGCGAGTATTCATATTGTCTATTAATATATATATATATATACCTGTGTCCGAACCGACCCAGAAGCGTATCGGAAAATTTCTTCGTCGAGGAACCCTTTAAAGTTGTTCGTACACCCACTCTATTATATTTCGCGGCCACTGTCAATTGTATCTCGCGGACTGTGTTGCGTTCGCTAATTCGTAACTTCGCGGACGGTTAACCAAGTAATTTGTTGTGTGTGTATGCGACATTATCTCTATAATAATATAATATAATATTTCGCGCTCAGGCAAGTTTTAGCATTTTTATTAAAATGATATGGATGACTCGGAAACTGATCAGTGTATTCCGGGTGTTAAATAACGTCCACACGCATTTACTATAATTTGTATACCAATGTAAAACAGAAACGTTGAGGAGAGAACATTGCTTTAATTGCTCATTATATACGAATTTATAAGCATTTAATTCTTTTCTGTTACACAGGATGGATGAAGAAAATCAAATCGATGACAAATTAAAACGAAAAAGGGAATTGTCTAATGCGCGCGTGAAGAAATATCTTCAAAAGAAGCACACTAAATCTCAGCAACTGAATTCGTCGATGCAGGATGACCCTAATGTAATATAGAACGAAAAAAAAAGTTGGATTTCGTATTATTAACCTCGACTTGATGAAGTTTTCGCTGCTGCCGTGTGGTTTTAAGTACACCCATTTTCTTGCTAAATTTATTGTATGGTATATAATTCTAAAGACAATGCATTGAAATGTCGAAAGAGCTATTAAATTCCAACTCAACTGAGCCCATATCATCTCTCATCGGTAATGGATACTTATTTATACCTATAATTTTGTCAGATCATCATTATTTACAATTTCTTTATTACAAAACCTAGATTACTGCATTATTAGAAACCAATATCCGACTTTGTCGTTTCACAGGTTCCCTGTATATAATATCTGGGTAAATAGGCTAAATTATGAAATATGCATTTATATGTAGGTAGCTAGGCTAAATTGTGAAATATGCATTTATAGGTATGTATTTAGCTATAGATACACATTTGAATTTTCATAACATTTACATTTCTACTTTAACTTCTATATTAGAAGAAGTTAAAATAGAACGTTTTTTTACAATATATTTATTTGAATCCTCTGATTGATTGACGTGGTACTACTTAAGTACTTGCCTGTCTATTACATAAGAACCTATAGAGTCTAGGTATTAAATATACCTACGCCTGTGGAATTATAAAACACTAGACAATATGGTATATCTATATATATAGTAGGTATATCATAAGAAATAGAGCATTTATAACATTAAATAGCCTCCCAGAAAATGTGTGTCTTAATTAATGTTACAGCGCAAACTTTTAATAGCAGCGCTGATTCTGTCAATTTATTAATATGAAGCACGCTTTAAACTTTAACATAATCGCTGTACAATTGGCTGGGGTTCACCTCTGAACCCTTTGAAGAATACCGCTCTCAAGCACTAAAAACATCGCTTTTATTAAGATGTGTTATTAATTTTTTTAATCATAGCACTTAATAAAGAGCTACAAAAGCAGGTTACATTATTCACTATTTTTCATGAATATTTATACAAAAAAAAAAACCGTTTAAATTAACTTGTATTCACTGTTGCTCACACTTTACACATTTAAAGCTGGGGCACCAGTAATTTACGCCCATAGATAAGGAGGTAAATAAATCCATTAGGACAAGAATAACTGAAAGCATCTTTGCGTTTGACATGTGCACTTTGAGAACGGCGCATCCAGTGTAGGTCCTTCTTGTTTGTTGTAACATAAAGATGGGTCTGTGCAATGTACAAGAGGGGCGGAGTCCCGGGTCAGTGGGCCGGACTGGATGCAATGACGTCGGGAGTCAAGATGGCGCCGATACGTACAACAGAGGTAGCAGCAATTGGAGATTCCGATTGGACCTCTTCTTGTGGTATTTATTATTCTTGCTGGTGTGCAAATTGGAACTGCAATCGAACTGCAAATGCGTTAAGGATGGGAGATTTGCTTGTTCTGCGTTATTCTTGTTCTTTGAATACCTACTACAATTTGCGGATGTAATATCTGAATCAGAGATTAATTACCCATATATTTTATACATTAAAAGTCACAAGTAATAACCTCCTCTTGCATACGTTTCTTTTATAAAAAGTGAAATATCTGCTGCTTGTGTCATACTTTTTTATATTTACTTTGAACAGAGCATTTACAAAATTAATATTAAATAACATTTAGGTATCATTAAACTAATTTAATTTTTTTTCTGTATTGCGTTTACCTAAAAATAGAAGAAATTCGTTTCTTCTTTGTGTTTTGTATTACTT
The DNA here is from genome assembly GCA_963170755.1 of Amphimallon solstitiale. Classification (NCBI taxonomy): domain Eukaryota; kingdom Metazoa; phylum Arthropoda; class Insecta; order Coleoptera; family Scarabaeidae; genus Amphimallon; species Amphimallon solstitiale. The sequence goes on along the minus strand of OY720681.1, from coordinate 33,430,631 downwards.
AATTAAATGGTATTTAAGGAAATTGAAAAATAAATTCCCTCAAACTCGTATATTAATTTAAATAAATATTATATGCCTAATAAACTCTGAGTATCTACAACTATTTATTTCTACAGAGATACAAATGTCATATTGACATTTTTATTTTATATAATATTGATACAACTTCAATTAAATTAATTCTGCAAGAGGTATTAGTATGTTAAAGTTTTATTATAATAACTTCTGGCAAGGACTGCTTTGGTTCTAGGTAACCTACATATAAAATATCCTTGCCCACAATTCTCAATGCGTACTTAATTCTTAAACATAAATTTGTTATCCTATGGTTGTAGATACACGATAAAATAAAGTAAACAATTTATATCATCTCTGAATATTGAAAAACTCTCTCTAGCAGAAAATAGCCTGGAACCACTTATTTGGTAAATTGTTGTCTTTAGTGAATTGGAAAATATACTTTTTTTTTTTATTAAGAATTGCAAATTAATTATAAAATATCTAAAACAATTCTGGTGATATGCAAGCACCAGATTTTAAGACGATTTAATGAATTCTAGTAAAGAATAATTGGCGATTGTCAAATAGGAAAATATGCCTAGATATTATGATGACATTATGCCTATTATGGCTTATATAGGGTAAGGTCGCCGAAATCGTACCACTTAGTACATTTTGTTCATTTCCTTGTGATATGGTGTTCTGTAGTGATTGATATTTTTGCTTTATTTGATAAGTGGTGTTTTATAACAGTAAAAAATAATAAGAATGAAATACTTAGGCAAAACTATGTCCTATGGCCCTTTTATTGTTGCCCTACAAGCCTGGGTTCCCAAATCGTACCTGGGGTGTTTTAAATCATCCCATTCATTAAATTACCTATGCACACTTTTCTTGTTTTGAGTACCTACAGGTTTGTAATAAAATGTTAGTTTTTATTGAAACAGGTTTATTCCAGTGAAAAACAACGTTACACAAAAAGATTAAAATATTGCCTACAAACAAAGGAAAAAAAACTTGTTCCTAACAGCATACATTTTTCATTTATGTTTTTATGAGTTCTTGCAGTGATTTACTTCTTATGTTCTGGGTGCACCTCTTATTTAGTTTTGCTTGGGATAAGGTCAAAAATTAAACAAAATGTCTAAATCTCATATAAAAATTATATTTACATTTTTGTAAATGACGATTGTTAATAACATTGTCACTATATGTATATTTTTGTTCTACAATTTTGTCTATAGGTATATAAAAAAACATTTAGACTCACTTTAGAGTTATAATACTTGTGAAATACTTATACATCTATAATGATAGTTGAATGAATAATTATCTTCTTCCTTTAAAAAAAAAATATTGATTCAAGATAATGTTTATTAATACGATGCAGTCTCATATTTCACCAAAACATACATGTTCACATAGTGCTTTGGTAATATAGAACCCTGCAACTTGAATGCTCTGAATCTGGCTTATGCTAATCACTAACTGTAAACATTCTCACATTGTACCTCTAGCAACTTAGCATCTTCCCACCAAAACATCCCCGCTTAGTCGTATTGATTTTTATTTGAATTTCTAAATTAAATAACTATATAATACTTAATGATGCCCAACAATCTACTAAAGGCAAATAATTTCACATAGTACCTTCAGCATGTTTAGCACCATTAACTGTCCCTTTTATTATTTTGAAAAACGAAATATTGTTAGAAAACAAGATAATATTCATCTGATATTCAATAAATTGAATTATTTTATCTAATGACTTACTTCTTTTCATCGTATATTTTATCAAATTCTATCTTATTGATATCCTCCATCTTAAAAATTAGTGATAAGAAAAGAAAAATTAATTGAATAAAATTGTTTAAAAGAAAACTAAATTAAAATTAAACTCTAAATCTTTTACAAAAATTTGCGTCTTTACTCCTCGAATTACAAACTTAAAATCTGCAGGTTTATTCTTGTTTCTTCGCTTATATATTCAAACAAATGCCTATCGACTATTTTAGCGCCTCTTTTCTTCAATTAAGTTTACGGTTGGCATCTTTTTCAAAAACGTTCATGGTAAAATTTTCTTGTTTGTTTTCTTTAAGTTGTCAAGCTCGAACCAATACACGTTGATCATCTTGACAGTTATACTAATGGCGATGCTTCAAGTTGTTTGTTATTGTATTTTCTCATAAAATTGGTTGCATATCATCTTTGGTTATCTATCTTCTCTTCCTCTTCAGTATAATCCTTCATTCTATTTGTATATAAACGCATTACCTTTTTCATCAGACCCTCCTCTGCATTTTTCATGTGCCCATTTTTTACATAGAGAGCACGGTCTGATCTCCTCGACAACCGATTCAAAAAATAAAAAACAGTACCAGTCTTCTTCATTCACTTCAATGACAACATTTTTTTCTGACGTTTCTGCTTTCTTGGATTTTCTAGTTCATGCTTGTTTTGGCTAGATGTTATTACAGTCGCCTTCTGTGGACCTTTTGTAAAACGTTTAATATGTTTTTTTGCTGGTTTAGGAAGAGGGCTCACTACGTCTAAAGTGATTAAAGCTACCTTCTCTTTTTCTGGTTCTATTTGCACTTTAGTTGTTAGTAGTATACGGTTATTATCTTCATGATTGGTCAGAATATTTGATTGAATTTCATTGTTGGGAATATCCTGCACATTATCAGAATTTTTTGGAATATTTACTTCAGTTTCACTCTTGGTATCCTCAGAGTTTTCAACATCGTCCACGATCATTTCTCCTCGTAAATTCTCACTTGCTACAAAGTCTGAATCCTTCAAAATATTTCTATCAGTTGGCCATACTGCAGTAGCCTGAAACCCACCCATTACATTGCATGTTATTGTATCCTGGACCTATGCCTCAGTTAACAGCTGGTTAACTTCAAATTGGGTAACCTTTTCTCCAGGATTAGAACGAAGCCACTTTGTTATAATTTGGCTGTAACTTGACACCATTGATTTAAAAACTCTCACATCTAACGGCTGCAACCTGTGTGCATAGGTTGCAGCTCTATGTTGTATTTATGCCTCTTTCTCCACATGCTATGAATCCAAGTTGATGGTTTACACGTTGAGCTATAACTTTTGGAAATTTTTTTGTACGATGGAGAAGCCATCAAGTTCATCAGCGTTATAAATATGTCGAGCTTTTATTTTGTATTCATCAACAACATTTTGCAATAAAACAAAAAATTTATACACATTTTCTCTATTAAAACCTTTACAACGGGCTATCGATGTATTTTCAGGTTATCGCAAAGCTAATTCTGGATGTCTGTACATAAAACGGTAGTACCAGTTCTTACCAGCCATTTTATTTTTATTCCCAAAGAAGGGCTTTTTTTAAATACATGTGAAGTATCCTCCATTAGATTATTCGCAAGTTTCCTAACATCTGTTATGATAAGTTCGAAAAGACACTCGTCAAATAAAATATGTTTTTCTAGATTATTTTCAAGTAGAACAGGAATAGCAGGTAATCGACCATTAACTCTTCTTTTCCCCGTATATTTTTTCATTGTTTTTGGATTGTCCTCTGCTTGTGCCTCTTCCGCTCTTTCCAGTTCACTCCTTTTCACTATCCCGTCTACATGTCTTTTCAATGTAGGTTTAGGAATGTTATACTTTAAGCAACATATATTGAACTTAATTGTTCCACTTGTATATTCTTCTAGAGCATTTTTCATGTCTTATTCGGACCATTTTCCATATTGCCTTCTTGCAATCTTTAGCTGAAATAACCTTAATCAATAAATACAATTGGTAAACCTCCAAATCGTACCCGTACGATATACAGCACTCAATTCTGACCTATAAACTAAACAAGTCTTATTCTTTCTTCTGATTGTTTTAACCTATAAATTACCTTTAATCTTATGTACCCTTAAGAAAGCCGAAAGTTGTACTCACATCATAAATATATCCTTAGAAACACATACACAAATTTACATGGATTAGGTACACTTTTTTGAACGGTATGTAAGGAACACTAAACGTCGTCTGATTAATGACGCTTTGGGATTGCATGCTACAAGACGTAAAAGGTAAAGGTACAAGAAAACAGGAACATATGGTGGTATAGTCTCTCCCAACGTATAAATAAACGAAAAGTACGATTTACGGACCTGTACGATTTTGGCGACCTTACCCTACTGACGATATTTCTAGAACATTTTTTTCACGTGTAGGCCGACAAACTAGTAAGCTCATCAAACGGTTTAGTGGTAGTAAGAAAAAAAAGAAATTTCGGTAGTCCAGAAGCAAGGTTACTCAGCAAGTAATTTTAAATAATATTGTTAATAAGTAAGCAGTGGCACTCATTCAGTGCCTACTTTCAATGCATTTATTTAGTATTGGATCTCTTCTAGACTATGTTGTAACTGAAAAAATATTTCAAATAGTTTCATTAATATCTTGAGTTTTCCTATGATGGTATACTTCAGTTCTTCTTTTGACGACATGATATACAAATTGAAAAGGCTTTTATTAATGTGGGATATCACTTGCAGACTCAATTACAGTGTAAACTACGGCTAAAAGGCAAGAATGGCGGAAGGAAAATACGACGGAAGCTTTAGGAAACCTTCAAGAAAAAAATTGGCGAAAACCTTCAATGTCCCTGCCACAACACGATGTAGAAAATTCAACAACAACAGCACAAAAGGGGATTTGGAAGGTAAAAGACTAATATTCACTTGGAAGATGGAGGATACATTTGCTCAATATAAGTATTATGGAAATTGAAACTCGATTTCTTGGTTTCAGAATCACCGATTTAAAAAAAATGATTTTTATTTTGCAAATAAAAACCATAAGAAACCCATTTAACAATGAATAAGACATAGTCAAAATTCATTAAGCGATTTTTATAACGAAATTTACACACTTCCTTCAGAAGATCCGGAAACACCTCGGCTGCCACGCGCTGTCTTTCAACAAAGAAAGCATGTTGGCTATTTTAAAGCCCTTAATTAAGTAATGGATAAACACAAATTTTTACCAAAAAATATCTGCAATATTGACGAGTCTGGTGCACCATAGTCCAAAAGAGGCAGTAAAAATTCTGGTTAGAAAAAGGCGAAAGCAAGCTGCAGCATTATCCAGTGCTGGACAAAGGCAGCACATAACTATGGTCTGTTGACTGAGTGGGATGGTTATGTTTGTGCCATTAGCCTTTATATTTCCCAGGAAAAGGATAAAACATGAACTTATGGACAACTCTCCAATAGGTAGCACAGTCTTCTGCCAAGAAAACGATTGGATGTGTTTGGAGATATTTGTCCAGTGGTTGGAACATTTGTGTATTACACGCAAGGCTTCAAAGTTTTGTTTCTTCTAGACAATCCTACAACCATTGGATGCAGGATTCTTCGGATCTCATCAATGCTACTATGACCAAGAAAGTCAGACATGGCTTAAACAAATATAGAATTGTCACACGTTTTCAACTAACTGGTCTTTTCAATAAAGCTTAATGGACAGTTGCCACAGCTGCAAATGCAGTACATATGTTTATTAAAACTGGAATATACCCGTTCAATAACACATTTATCAAGAATGGTTGCTCCAGTCCTCTTCAACAACGAATTAATTGCTGACGCTGAATAAAGAAAATGATGAAGAATAGTCACGAAAAGATACAGAAATTAAACTTCCTGCACAAGGACCGTGGGAAACAAAACGTATTTCACCTAAAGGTGTAGAAAAAATTTTCCCATTAACACAAGCGGCGTAAGGAACTTGGAAAATAAAGTTAACAAGATTCAGCAAATTAGGATATTTAAATGCATTCGTCCAATATTCAATAACTAGAAAGGGGAGTAGAAGAAGAGGCAAGAAGAGACAAAGAAAACTAACCAGAAAAGCCAAAAAAGTTTTTGTTGCGGTAGAAAAAGTTGATGTGAATGACTATGCTAACTTTTTAGATGAAATTTTTATCAAGCTTTTCAATTTTTGTTTTGTAGTTTGTTCATTTCCTTTTTAATAGATTTAATTACAGATTTTTTATGTTACAATCATTGTTCGTTTATTTTAAATATATTATTACTTTTATAATTATTTGCTAATAATAATTGAAATCCCTCAGAATAACTTAAAAATTGAAGGCATGCCATCGTGTCTATGATGGCATATTTCCAATTTTTCCTTTTTGTTTCTTTTCGACCCACACATTCGTTTTTATTACATTCAGCTTGGTTATCAACCGAGTCAATGCTGTTTACTGAATTTTTGATTAGTTTTATTCTTTAACACTTTTGCTTTGTCAATTCTAAATTGGATGTCAACGTTAAAACTGTTGCCAATAGATTTCGTTTTATATGTGCAATTTTTAAATCAAGTAGGGGAGATGTGGGTATAGTGGTCACCCAGGCATCATTACCGTCAACTGTACAAGAAAACAGAAACCATAACGTCTACACGTCAGGTGATATCTGCATAATTGTGTTTTTGCACGTGCCTGTATTGAGGCTGAGTTCAGATAGTTGTGTAACGCGTTTAATAAATATAAGAGTGCTAAGTCTTTGCAAAACCTAAACATACGGCATAAGGTATGTGTCCGTGTAATAGAATTGGTAAATATGCAAAGAACATTTTGTAGGATATGACATTTCTCATGTTGCAAAATGGGTTAAAGTGGCCAAATATCCACTATACCACGTGCAAACATTGGAGTGGCCACTTTAACTCATCGATTTTCTATTGCGTGTAAACTTGAAAATTTATTTGCAGAAATATATTAGAACATCACACTAGGTATCATGGGATCCTAAGGCTATGGCACAAGCAATAATAGCCGTAAAAGGACAGCATATGCCATTCCAAAGAGCCCGACCTACAGCCTTCAATAAACCTAGTGTTGACAGGTTTTTTGCTCTTTTAGGTGATGCATTAGTCGATTTCCATACATACATATGAGGGTCTTTAATGTAGATCAGACGGGATAAGTGTGCAGTCTAAATCAAGCGAAATTTTTGCAGTAAAAGGGAGAAAACAAGTACGGAGTCTCACATCTGCGGAAAGAGGAGTATTATGAACAGTTGTCTGCATATCTGCTGCTGGCTCATTCATTCCCCAAATGATAATTTTTTCTAGAGTGAGAATGAAAGAAGAGTTAATGGACGGAATTCGCCTATCATAAATCAGGATGGATGCAGTTGGACTTTTTCAGTAAATGGCTTGAGCATTTTCTGAAGCATGCAAAGCCTTCAGCGGAAGATCCATGCTTGTTAATACTAGATGGGCAAGTTACACATACAAAAACTTGGACTTCATCAATATGGCACGTGATAATTTCGTGACTGTGTTGTGTTTACCGCCTCATTGCAGTCACTTAAATACGTTTTATGTTCAAGAGATTGAAAAATATTTTAAGAATAACCCAGGAAGAACCGTATCACTATTTGAAGTTAGCAAATTGTTTGGTGTTGCATATCTTCGAGCAGCTATAAATGAATTTAGACATTGTGGAATTGTTCCGTATAAACCACAAGTGTTCAGTGATGGAGACTTTGCTGCAGCTGGAGTTACTGACAGATATGTTGAAATTAGGGAAGATCATCTGGAAAACGAAAATTCCAATGATGATGGCAAGAAAGTAAATGATGTAGCAGATCCAGTTCCTTCAGCTTCGCAAAATAACAAACGACCTGTTGATCAAAACATGTCTAATATCCAAAATAATAGCCAAGCTGCTCGGAATTACTTGTCAGTCTAAAAGACATCGTTCCGATTCCAAAATGTAAAACGGAAACGCAGAGAAATAATAGAAAAAGAGGTTTTACCGCAATTATCACAGACGGTCCTTATAAGAATGAGCTAGAAATAGCAAAAGAATCCAAAAAACCAGCAGCAGTTAATGGGCGCATGAAGAATGTGGTGGGTGCGATGAAGATGACGATGAATTTACATGTGAACTTTGTTCTTAAAAATGTGTTTTATGTGCTTCACATGTGAAACTGTTTTGCCATACTTTTATCATGCCCACTTTGCCCCATTGTGTAGGGTAAAGTGGTCATCTGCACATATTTTGCAAAATATTTTCTTATAAAAAAAAGTTGAAATCAGGACTTGATTTTTCTTACTATGGCTATAATAGTGTTTGAGCTACATTTGGGTACTAAGTTTCATAACCATCTTGCTCTTTATTCCAAGTCACGGGACTTTTAAACCTTAGGGTGTCCACTATACCCACATCTCCCCTACTGTCAAAATATTTGCTAATAACTTTGATAGCGTTAAAACATTTGGTGCAGGTTCTTGAATCTGTACCATAATTCCTTTTGATTTTGCACAAATGTATCAAGTTTTCTGTATTTGCAAATTAATAAACCGGGACAAAATTAGGAGTGAACCTACAACCCTAAACCTAGATACAGTATGTTAGCAGCTTTTCCAAACAGTGATTTAGTAATTCTAGAAATTGTTACTTACCTTGTAATAAGCTGCTCAGGATGTGTTTTATTTTTAGTTTTGTTTTGAGTCTGTTAAAATGTTGTATTCAACAACTTTCGTACCTAATTTAAAACATAAGCCGACATTTTTAATCGATTTAACTATTATAGATAAATGCAACTTAATTTATGTACTTATGACTATGATCTGGTAAGTATTCACATTTAAATTTTTAGCAATATCTCTTTAATAGCTTTACGCGTTCAGACAGACGAAGTTGCGAGAATGAATTTTATTAAAGCTCCGTCACCACTGCAAATGAAGAGAGACGCAGTAGGTAACTTTGCAATGCCCTGATGGCAGTTTGCACGTCAAAACTGTTAAAACTAAAAGGAAGCGAGAACATAAATAACCGCACGAGAGCTCATTTCGCGTCTCAGGTTCATGGTCTTGTCTTGCTCGTAAAAACGCTGTAAATCTTTTCGGCTATGAACTCACGGCCGAGAAGAGGAGAATAAATGCGATGAGAGTGGCCACTAACGCCATCTATATCTCAAATCCTTGCGTCGTTCTTACTTGCACTTACCGCCATTCCGAGGCCATTTCGGCACTTGTAAATCTTCTTTAATTGCCGACGTAAATATTAAAATGGCATGTAGGTACCCATGTAAGTCTTACACATGCTATATATGTTCGTGAAGAACTCTTGTATGTCCCATAATAAAGCGTTGTGCTTCTAAGAAACAGACAATATGCAATAACTGAAAGAGAAGGATTGACTATTGAGAATTTCAAATATGTTTTGCAGAATATATACACTACGAAATATGTGAATACTAAAATTTAGTGACTGAAGGTTGAAGTTTCTACAATACTTAATGACTAAGTGCCGTAGCTCATAAATAGTACCTATACGAACAGAAGTAGCAGAGTGGTTTAAAATTTTTATTTTAACACTACAAATCATTTGGGAAAATACGGAAAGATGACCATCTAAGAGAGTGCAACTATGTAAACATTTAAGATAATATCATTTACACATGTCTCGTCAATAATTTAGTGTATAAACATAACCAGCATCAGTAGGGGAAATGTGGGTAAAATGAGATACTTAACGTTTGAAAATTTTTATAGAAGTATCCACATCCACGACAGTATAAACAATTTTTTTATGAGTTGCCCTTACATTTCTTTGTTAAGAGGAACATAACAAATTAAAGTTTAATATACATTTTACATTATATAAATATTTTTTAAGGTATTTGTTAATTTCCCATTTTACCCAAATGGGATATGGCATATACTGTGTGTCCAAAAAGTCTGGAAACACCCAAATAAAATCGAAACGGATGATTTTTGAGAAAAATGCAAAAACAGGTCAATTAGTATTTTCAAAAAAACTACTGGCTGATGGTATCTGTTTGGAATTTTTGATGACCTTGAAAAAGTTATGATGTCATCAAAAAAAAAATTTTAATGGCAACGCCGCATTTTTAATTTTATTTTTGATAGATCTTTTAATTGTCTAAACGACAGTAAAAAAATTTTTCATTCTATTTAAGAAAAATTTTGAAAAAGTCGTAAAAAAATTTTTCATTCTATTTAAGAAAAATTTTGAAAAAAAAAATCATTATAGAAAACAAAGAAAATTTTAATCGTAGAAATCAGCAAAAACTCTTACAATAAATGTTCAAAATGTTGTCCTTGAGCATCTTGGCAATACCCTAAACGATAATAAAATTCATTTTGAACGTTTTCTATCATTTCAGGAGTGATCCTTCGTACTTCAATCTCAATCCGTTGACGCAAGTCTTCCAAATTTTCAGGTTTAGTTGCGTATACCTTATTTTTTAGGTAACCCCACAAAAAATAATCAATAGGCGTTAGATCTGGTGACCTAGCCGGCCACTCGATAGCCCCCCTCCTGCCAATTCATCTGTTTGGGAAGGTATTCTCGAGATAATGCCGAACATTTCCCGCATAGTGGGGTGGAGCCCCATCTTGTTGAAACCAAATTCTTTGGCTGGGCAAATTAGGATCTTCATGGTTCGGAAATATTTCTGCTAATGACGGAATTAAATAATTTTGTAAAAAATCCAAATACATTTCCGCCGTCAGGTTACCGTTGAAGAAAAAAGGCCCTATAATTCTGTTACCAATTAAACCAGCCCATACATTTAATTTCTGAGGATACTGAGTTCGTACCTCTCTCATCCGGCGTGTATATTGGCGTGCCCAGTACCTGCAGTTTTGTCTATTAACAGTCCCATGTAATGTGAACGTAGCTTCATCTGAGAATAAGATATTTCTGATAAAAGACAGATCATTATCACAGATAGGCATCAGTTGTTCGCGAAACTGTACACGCCTGTCGAAGTCGTCTTCAGACAGCTCATGAACCAAACAGATTTTGTAGGGATGATACTTAGTTTCCGGAAAATATTACCAATTGTACTCTTCGACACGTTAAACTCCCGAGCAAGCTGTATTAGAATTTGGAGTTTCCTCTAGTGACAATAATACGTCAAGTTGCGTATCTTCTGCGATCTTTGGACGACCACTTCTAGGACGAGCGGCTAAATCACAAGTTGCGTTCCATGTTCCAATTGGTCGTTCTATTCGATGATTGATTGGCGATATTCGCCTTAGTCACAGATCTCATCGTCGTAGTGAAAGTTTTTTAAAGTTAATTCAGTATTTTAAAATACTGTATTTTGATGTTTGTAGCTGATCGGAAATAATTTTTGTATCTTTCTCTTTTAATATTTTTTTTTCAATAAACTTATCTTTTAAATTGTGGTAGGTAGGTATGTAGGTACATCTAAAATAATATGCAGCAAAATATTGTTTCGTGAATTCTAAAACGAATTCTACATTAAAAAATAAGGGAAAAAACTATATTCGCAAATATTTCGTTTTTGAAAAACAAGGTGTTAATGGCCTTTTCTTTTAATTAGGGTGTTTGTTACGTAATAGTTATTTGTAAGTTCAACTAGTTTTAAAAGTCATAATTTTTTTCACGAATTTGCAGATTGATTAACAAGATCCCAGCCCAAGTTAATCAAGCAAATGAGTGAAAAAAAGACTTTTAAAAATTTGTTCTAGCTATTCTTAAAAATTTCTAGAAGTAAAAATATAGAGAATGTATTACATAATTTATTTCATCATATTACAATACCTACACTAACAAAACCAATAGATATGTGTAATAAACTTTAAAATGCCGGTAAAAAACAAAATGAGAATACAATTTATGACAAATAATTATGATCTTCTGAAAAATTAGAGGAAACCAAACCACAAACAAACATAGACTATGGAATTAGAATAAACATAACCTCAAAGAATGAACAAATACATAATTAAAAAGAGATGGAATACGGAACGCAACTTGTGATTTAGCCGCTCGTCTTCTAGGGCGATCTCGAACATGGCCTTCTTCTTGAAATTTTTTGTGAATCTTACTCACTGCAGAAATACTAATTGGGGCACGCTCCGGATGTTCTGTATTAAATAAGTCGCAAACTTCTCAAACTGAACTAGCCCTATCCCCAAAACCAATCATCATCAATATTTGAATACGTTCCCTCTCACTTAAAACCATTTTTAAACAGATTTTTTTTTAACTTACGCACAATTCGTATTTGACAGAATGTCACAAATAAAACAAAATGTGTTTGAAAAATAATCGACTTTTAAGCCAACTATGTTTTTTTTTAAAGACAAACTTTTCCATTTTCGAAGAAGTAATTAAATTTTTGTCGGTCACTTTCTTAAGTAAAATGAAAATTTTTTTTACAGTCATTTAGACAATTAAAAGATCTATCAAAAATAAAATTAAAAATGCGACGTTGCCATTTAAATTTTTTTATGACATCATAACTTTTTCAAGATCATCAAAAATTCCAAACAGATACCAACAGCCAGTAGTTTTTTGAAAATACTAATTGGCCTGTTTTTGCATTTTTCTCAAAAATCATCCGTTTCGATTTTATTTGGGTGTTTCCAGACTTTTTGGACACACAGTATGTATGTGTAATATAGGAATAACAAATTTCAAACGTTTTTTATTTGCAAACTCAAAGATTTGTCGCATGTGAAGTCTTCTTCATCGCGGATCCACTTCTGGCATAACGAAAAGCGAATTCATCCCTCTCCGCTTTTACTTTTTGAATAATGACTTTCACAGTAAAAACATGCAGGACCGTCTTCGTCAGAGCTGCTACTATTCTCGTTTTTAATCGGACATAATATTTTACGCTTGGCTTCTAGCTTCTTGCTAACGGGTGTTTTTCTTTTATTCTTCTGTTGAGACCCCTTGCTTTCCTTCTTATTTTTACATTCCTTATTTTCTTTTTCCTTTTTCGCATTTAAAGAAGCATTTATCCTTAATATGTACTTGATAATACATCTGCTTTGTCTCTATTTTTGCTTGCTGTTTTCTTATTTCTTGAGGAAGCTTTTGGATACGGGCATAGAGTCTGCGGTGAAATTAGTCGAGACGGCCCGGGTTTAGGAGAAATACCTTTGGACGATGAAGCTTTTGATGAAGGCCAGTTTTTCAAAACCGTATATTGCATTCAATGGAGTTGTCGCTCTTAAGTATGCTTTGCCGAATAAATTAGCAACCTGGTAAATTGTCACTACTTGTCCAAGATTATTCCTCAGAACTGTATTCACTTCTTGACTATAAAACGTTGATATATAAATGCCATAAATGAGACATCGAAGTGTTGCATCCAATGACTGCAATGAGGAGGCAAACATGTCAGAGTTACTCCATGGCTCCTGGCTTTATCTATCACTGCGATGTTTTGTGTATGGATTTTGTGGCCATCCATTACCAATAAAACTGGATTTTCTTTTGTAGCTCTAGTAAATGTTAAAAAGTGATCGAACCGCTTTTCGAAAAGGTTCGTTTGCATCCATCTTATTGTATGACAAGCCGCTATTGTTTCAGGTGGAACCCCATTAAGAAATACCGCCTTCATACGCACTCATGGGAATATAAGTATGGGTGGAATGTATGTTCCTACAGCGTTCATGCATACTACCGGAGTGACTAAAGTTCCACGTTCGGCTGATGTTGGGGTGCCAACTTGTTTCCTTCCCTACAATGCAATTACTTTAGAAAGACGTCCCTGAACCGTAGTTAATCCCGTCTCATCAACGTTAAACACTCGTGATGCTGAAAATTTCTGTTGCTCTTGAATAGGCTGCAATATATTAAAGAGGTTTTTCACATTTATTTGATTGAAGCTTCTAGCACGAGATGCCGAAATAGCTTCTGGAACCCTGATGGAGAGCTTGTTTCGGCTTAAAAATGAGGTCAGACATGTCCAACCAGCCATTTCTTTATTCGTGATAAAGTCATGCTTCAGGTTATTCCTTTCGGCTACTTGATAAGCAAGGCGACCAACTGCCCTAGTTGTCAACTCGAAGAGCATGCACTCCATATTTTTAATATAATCCACCAGTTGTAGTTCTAATTCTAGAGGAAATGTTAAATTTCTCCTTCCCAAGACTTTTTCTGTTCCAGTTTTGCATTTATTTTGTCCTTTAACTCGCCGCTCTAGAGTGCTTTTGGGCACCGAATACATTTTCGCTGCTTTTAATTAACTCCATTGACCAGTAGAAACTGCCTCAATTGCTTTAGACATAGCTTCTTCTGTCCATGACTGGCGGTTGGTCGTTCGAGAATATTTTCCGATCATTTTTCTGACATGAATGGTTGAATTTGGAAAGTACGAAGTAAAACGATCTGATTTCTTCATTAGGGTAAAACGGGATACTACTATCTCATTATCAACTTCACATGCTATCGCAAAGTGATCATAATGAAAATGTTTGTAATTATAAACCCCAGTCTGCTAGGATTTGCGAGTACAATCCTTATGTATTTAAAAGGCTGTTTTTATAACAGAAGTGTGAAAAACTGAAAAATTTACCCACTTTTTTAACTATAACTCGCACGAATCACACCTTCTGCGCCATTGGTATACGTGACTTTGTAATTGTTTCAGACACGCAGGCGCTGGATAGCGATACGTATTTTACACAAAAACAACGGCATCCCGTATTATAGAGTATCCCGTTAACAATAATATTTGTAACAAAGCACATACAGATTTTTTCAAAATAAGTAAATAAGTAAATTTTAATCAATTTTGAAGATTGAGTGTATTTTATAGAGATAACATCTACTTTTTTTATATTAAAATATATTATGAAAATGTTTTTTATTTGAAAATGTTATTAGAGTTAATGTAATAGAAAATACATTTCAAAACGGACTATTGTCATTACGAAATCACAAAGGATACAACAGTTATTATATTGGTTGAAAAATACATGGACAAGATTAAAATCACCAGAGAATTGCAATAGGTCAGACTCGCATGTTCTCGGCAAAAATTCTCTACGGGCACTTAAAATGGACTACAGAAACTTTCAACACACATACGAAATTTCTAGATTATGAACATCTTCAGATGTAATTTTCTCAGAACGTAGCAAAGAATAGAGGCTGACATTCGTGGAGGTAATAATATACGTAGATTGTAGGAATCATATGTGCAAAATATAAATATTTGCTACGTTTAAAACGCGCTACTCGTAATCGGCATATAATGGCGTCATTAGATGCGTTAAGAAAAATAAGACTACTATACTTTGAAACTAAAATGAATATACACAATAATTCTGTCTGGTCCACCTCTCTGTAGCTTCCCTATCACGAGCCGGCTCAGCTGGAGATGGTCGGGGTTTTAAAGCAAGTGGAATAAATAGACACCACTCGCACGGCGTATGTCGGGTTGCCTGAAATAAATTGAATATATTTACCGAGTTTAAAATGCCTGCATCTTTTACACGATGCAGATACCGGCTAGCAATATGAAGGGATATACCTGGTCAACTGGAAAGCAAATAAATTTGGGATATTTGCCTCCTGCATTTATTGCATGAAAATATTGGTGCGGCTATTTTCTTCGAAATTTGTTTTTGCTGTTTCTGAGTATTCTCCTGGCTTGTATTTATTTAGTTTTATTAAGATTCCCGATTTATGTAATTTGTAATTATTTTAATGATATTTGCCGAAATTAATTAGATATTAAGTTTTATTCTGCAATAAATATATAACTTAATTATTATTATTTATGATTAACAATTATTTAAGTTGTACTTCTTATTATTTCTCACCATGATTTCTATTTACTTTACATGTTGAGGCTTTGTAATAATATGAGTAATGTTTTAGAGAAAACTAAAATCTGCTAAAAAAACAGTGCCGGTGTTTCTTACAAAATGTAAAAATTTATATTCTCTAAATAGCACATGTTTTAAATTATTGAAAATTATATTCTTCACAGTCGACACTGGTATTGTTATGATTATTTATATCTTCAATACAATATGCATTTGCCTCCGGCCCATAGTCGCGATCGTCCGTAGTTCCTGAATGTATTTTTTGTTTCCTATAAAAAATTTTTCTTCTCATACCGTTTTTTTCACACACTGTCGTATACATCCATATTTGGTCTGAAGCTTTGAGTGATATTTGCCCTTACAATTAAATGAAACTGCTGCCGCTTTGCAACGTGCACTGTAAGAATTACGTTGAATATAATACAATCTTTTTACCTCCTACAAATTTTGCAATGACTGAATTAAAAGATTCTACAATGTTGGCATCTACGTTTCCTATTAAAGATCTACTATTAGGCTGAGCCGACTTAAAGCGTTAATAAAGTTATCATACATATTAAAATTCTGAAATTTTTCAAACATATTGATCTCACCTTCATTAGATCCTTGACAAAAGTAAGAAGCATAATCCGAGTGTTCACCAAAAATATGTCTTGATCCATTTATAATGTGACGTTGCAGTTTCACAATCTGGTTTGTTATTGTTAAGTTCGAAGTTTTGTAATGTTCAATTGCTTTTGTCAAGGCCGCTCTGAATCTAAGTAAATTTTTTGTTATTAATTGTCCTATGTCCGAATTGAATTTAGGTTTTTTCAAAGAGTCGCTAATTTTATTTATTACATAATATATGATTTCGGCACCCAATTTTTTCAATAATTTTTTGGGGACCGTAAGGAGCCATCTCACGTAGTTTTCTAAGAACGCTGCTATCACAGTCCCCTATTAATCTACCATAAATTACACCGTGCATTTCACCAGAATGTCGAAAACCTTCCGGAATAATTGGCGACTCCATGACTGTTGACGACGAAGACCAATTTTTGTAGCATACGTGATTTTTAGATTCACCATATTTTGCACAAATTAAACAAAATTTGTTTTTTACGCCTACATACAACATTTTTTTCGCTCGCCATTAAACAATTGCTGTCACTCCTGATAAACTGCTGTAATTAGGCTTATGCGCTCGTTTGGCCCATGCTCTTTTACTTATTCACATATACAAAAAAAAAAATCTAAAAACTGTCCTGTGGTCAAAATACAAAGTACAAATAAAACAAAAACATGAAGGCACAACAAACTCAGATATTTAAATAAATGCTTTTGCCATCTAGAAAACTGAAATTTGTGTAACTTGCTGTCTAAAACCAATGCATCTTAGTTTGAAGAGTCCGGAAAATCTCTAAATTCCATATCTTACAATGACATAAAGTTGTTTTTGTCAGATTTTAGTTTTCTACAAACATTGTTCATATTATTAAAAAGCTTCAACATGTAAGGTTAAAAATAACAATACGACTTATTGTTATTTTTAACTTTACAACTTCATAATTAATAATAATAATGTATATTTATTGCAGAAGAAAACTGCATTTCTGAAATTCCATAAAGCCGAAACCTTGTCCTTGAAAAATAAAATACATTTTGAAAGCGAGAAGAATATCAAGGAACAGAAAAAGAGTCTAATAAAGTAGACACATCAATGTTATCACGTAATCAATCGTAAATGAACACCGACAAATATCTGAAATATATTAAAATTTGCTTGTATATATCAACCGCACGTATTTTCTTTTACAAATATGTTTAATGTATACTCAAACTTATGTATGAAATAATGAATACAACTTTATTTGATGATAAAATTTAGTTCGAATCTTCCCTGTGATAAAATGTTTTATAATTTAATTTTGATAATCAACTCCATCAATGCCGATTGGGAAGAATATAATATTCAACAATCCAAAACATCTGATTATTATAAAATATACATATTTACATTTTATTAAAAAACAAAACAGGCACTGTTACTGTTACAGCACAGAATTGTTTTTGTAATATTTTAGTTGACTACAACATTGCTCATATTATTAAGATTAAAAACCTTCAACATCTAAAGCAAAATATCACCGCCAGAAATTAAGTAACAAGTTAAATTTCATAATAATAACAACATATATTTATTCCAGACGAAGAATTAAATATCTAATACATTCTCCCAAATATCATTAAAATAATTAGAAAATAAAGCCGATATCTGAATGAAGCATTCGTTTGCCTAAGGTAATAAAAAAAGGTGAATATCTCTCTGTTTATATGATGTTCGGCTTAATACAGTCGACCAGGTATACCTTCCATATAGCTGGTCTTAGACATTACGAAAGTGTGAGTAAGAGGTTGAATTATGTGTTGCCTATTTGCCATTTATTAGTGCGGACTTTGTGATCATTCTCATTGGTTTCAAAGTAATTTTTTGGAGACCAGGGTTATTTTGAAAGTAAAGTAAATATATTGTCGAGTTCAGAATAAAAATATCTAGGTACTCACGATTCAAAAAAGTACTTTTTAAACAGAGTAAGCTTTATATCGCTATAAAACGAAAAAAATTCAAAGTGCTGTATTTTAACTATTTTTTAATATAATTGCAAATTTGAATCGTCAGTCGCTAGAACAAATATTCATTATTTCGTTCACGTAGCGGCAACTTTTTCAAGTGCCCTGATTTTTGCGATTTTTTGCGTTGAATTTGACCATTTTGTGGCATACGCCGATCAAGTAAAACCCCCTCTTAAGCGTCTGTAAGGCCACTGGATGACCAATGAAGTAGGCAAGTAGGGCCAAAAGAAATATATTTATAACTAAAACAAAGTCGAACACCTTCAAATTTCAAATAACAACTACAAATTTATTAAAGACTCACTGATGTTAACCATAATGCAATAATTAAGGAAAAAAAGAATTTTTTGTATTTTAAGAAAACTAATAAAAAGAAAATATTTATAAACGATTAAGTTGCATGTACTCTACCAAAAAAGAAGTCAACTTGTCTTGCACCTACGATACGTCGGTGTCACACACGGGCCCCAGTTAAAACATAAATGCAAAAGCCCATAATAATTACATATTACAGGACGGAAACGTACCTGTATATTGAACTAAACGTATGCAAGCGTTTTAAAAAAAAATAATATTTATATATCATATATAGCGATACACCCTGTATATTCAACCCACAGGTATGTAAAAATTAATAATAAAATAAAGAAAATATTTTACAAAGGGTACTACTCTAATAGAAGTAATAATTTACAAATAAACATATAAACTCGAATATTAAAACTTATTTACTCTTGATGAAGCTTGACGATCACACTTTTATAAACAAAATATGATTTTTTCGTCTATTTACGTCGTTTAAGATACAATTTTACGTAATAACCAGTAAAGTGTATGTATTCTAAATTTGAAATGTTAAAACAAAGGGGTACAAATAAATGAAATATATATGGTCAAATGACGACTGATCAAAGATGGTGTTTTTAAAAGGCAAATAAATTTTGAATACCAAGATGTTCCATTCAATTATTCATTTATTATTTATATTCTATCTTTTGTTAATTAAATAAATGATGTAATAGTCACACTTTTACACACGCTCCCAATACAGTAAACATCAAGGTCTGTTTATTTTCTGTTTTTTATATAATTTCTGGAATGATATAAGTACTGATGAAGTCATTAAGATACAAATATCTGACATTTAGCAGTAGTACACTTAAGTTTTTAATAGCAATAAATTATTAGAGGATACTTAATATGTTTTATGTAATTTATTAAAAGCTACTCTATTTTGTTGCTTTACTTCTTGTTTAAAATAATTAGATTTTCCATAAAATGATCGACTGTGAATGTTTGATGTTTGAAGATATGTTGATGTATGATTACAAGGGATTACACAACTAGATTTAGAAACCACTATGTTCTACCCAAGCATCGACTAACTTTAATGCGAAGTGGTTTGGTTTATACCATGTTAAAATTGTTCAACGAGTTACCCACCGTTTTAAAACAAATCACTATTTTGCACAATTCAGTATACTTTTCTGTGTAATTTACAACTCTACAATATCGGAGATTTTTACAATTAATAAGCAATTATTATATTTTTTGTCGTTACTTCTGTATCCGTATATATTTGTTATGACTAAAGCCCGGATCTTTAGGCATTGTAAAAGTTGAAAATAGGCAGGCACGAAGGCAGTTAAAACCTACTAATTAGGCACAGTTATAGGCGGCCTAAATAAAACTTGGGCATTTTATATGAACTTATTTATTGAGTATTTAAAGAAACAGTTTTAATTTTTTTATAAACAAACAACTTAGTTTTCCCTAAGAAGAATATCAACATAAAAACATAACATTACTTCAAAAAGTTTAACATTTTCAACTCGATAAGTGACGATAAGTTATCGTCGATAACATGAAATAAATATAATATTTTTTATTAGCATGAAATAAATATAATATTTTTTATTTTTTATTAGCTTGGCAATAAATAACCAGAATTTGTTCAATTGATTCGTCTGACAAAGAGTGTCTTTTGTCTGTAAGAATTTGCTTATATGCAGAGAAGCTCCTTTCGACATCGCATGATGTCATTGGAGCAAACTTAAATTTATTGATGTCTTCGGCAGTCATTTCAACTCCGTTTATAAGTGGTACAGATGAAGATAGATCGCCAGATAATACTTTACTGATATCTTCTAAATCCTTGAAATTTGAATTTTTTATCAAGACACTTTTTAGTTTATTCAAGGCAATTTCTGCAGGTAACCCTGGTGTCTCCTCCAATGATTTTTCTACACAGTGTATAATTTCAAAACTTCTACTTAACGGCAAACCTTGGGTTTCTAGTTCTTTTATAGCTGTGGTTAAAATTTTGAAATTTGATTGTATATATGCTAAATCTCTGAAAATATTATTATTTTTATAACAATTTTGGGCATCTCTAATGGCACGACTCTCCCCATCAAATGCTAATACAACCTAAAAGAAATGACATATATCTGCGTATTATCGAGGAACAATGTTTTTTTAACTTACCTCTTTTATACCATTAAAGTGTTCTGCATGAAACATTGCTGCCTCCAGCCAGGTTCCCCATCGTGTTAGGATAGGCTCGGGTGGCAGTGGCACATTCGGCAGTTTTTCTTTGTAGCATTGCACTCTTAAAGGAGCTTTTAAAAAAATTTGTTTTACAGATTTGATTAAACCATTAACATCTTCAAAGTGGTGTCGAATAACTTCACAAACCAAACTAAGCGCATGAGCCAAACAAGTGATATGGTAAAGGTTAGGATAAAAAACTTTTAGTGCTACACCACATTTTTTCATGTAAGCTGCAGCGTGGCTGTACATGATTCGAACTCTCTCGTGGTAAATTTGTTCGGGCCATAAAATTGCTTGAAAATGTCAATTAATAAACATAAAAACATTCGAAAGTATACTTACCCAGTGAGGAATTAATAAATCTGGATACTGTTGCATGATTGCACTGAGGCAAAACTTTACTGGCCAATAAACATGGGACACTTGGTGATTCTCCGCTTAATTTTCCTACAATAATATTACAGATATATTTTCCACGGGCATCAGTTGTTTCGTCCACAACAATCCATATATCGTTAACACCAATATAATTTTGAATAGTTTGAATTTTCTGCAGACACATGTACATTAATACTACAGACTATCATATAGTTTATAAGCGAATAACAAACCTCTTTGTAAACGAGAGGTAAATAATTTTTTCGCAAGGTAGATTCTGACGGAATTTCTTTATTACAATAATCTGCAAAGAATTTCTTGAAAACAGGGTTTTCCACTTTGTTCCATGGTATATTGCAGGAAGTTAGCAAATTGCATAGATCATAAAAAAATGGATTTTGCCTCGTTTGTAAACGTTCTGTTACTAGCGTTTATTTAGGACCTGCCTCACCGGCCTGTATTTTGGTTAACTTTCTTTTATGGGCTTGCGTCTCTTCATGTTGTTTAATGTGGCATTTTTTTGCACAGTTTACCTAAAAATCAATGTTTTATTGTGAAAATTTATGTCAAGAACTGTTACTACTTAGGTACCATTTGGTTACAAACTTGGCAATATAAGATGTCTCCGTCCGTTGTAAAACATTCTTTACCACTAATCCATCCTTTTAACAAATGTCTGTGATTGGTTTTTTCTCTCGGCATGTTGGTCTAGAACGCTAACCAACAGTAACAACACGGCAAAAAGATAGACAAACCACCTGTGTCAACACCAACTAACAACTACCTGTGCAACTACGCAGTGCGCGTCACGCGGAGTGTCCACGCGCAAGTCTTAACGCGCAAACTTGAAGTCGATCAGAGTACACGGATCAGTGGGCCCGTCAGTACAGTAGTCCTAAACTTGTTCGGTAGAAATCAGTTGCAAATAGATGGATCGATATCGGAAAAACTGAAATTAGGCTTAAAATAGGCAATGTAGGAAATTGTAGGCACTATAAATTGTAAAATACGCAGAATAAACGAAATAGTGAAAAATAGGCGCGTAGGCGTTAAAAAAAAGTCCTTAATTTCAATTAAAATCATTAGCTGAACGTATAAAACCTAATTGCCTACGATTTTGCTTAATTTTAATTTTAGGCAATTGCCTAAAGATCCGGGCTTTAGTTATGACTTTTGCCCCTGTACTACAAATCCCAATATGATTTTATTATTATTATTATTATTATTTCGTCACCTTCCAGTGAGCTGTTGTGTATATGAAAAAGGTAGGGCACATTTCTGTGGAACTTTTTAAATACAGGGAACTGTAAATATACAGTTATCTTTATTTAGTTTACAAATAGTCGTTCAGAAATTAATTATTACAACTTTGGATATTGCAATTATAAAGCTATAATAAATAATTCTTGTTTATTTCCACACTTAAATGTTTTTTACTATTGATAAAGATATCTGTAAATAAATAAATATGCATAACGAGTATGTACTAAGCGCATTTCACAAATCTTAAAATTCCCTTTCTACAAAATGTAAATAAAAAGTAATTTCACGAATTCGTCAAGTATTTACATAGTTTTAATGGTTGGGAATGTTTCGTATTTCCCTTATCCACGTATGGTTGTCGGTGATATGGAAACAATCCATTTAACTGCGATAACACATGTCAACCTTCTTCCATAATACACGTACTGCGGCAGCATTTGCATATGTATTTTGTAATTTCTTGAAAATAATCGAGATTTTTAGGAAATATTTTGGAAAAAAGCACAGCATTGCATGCATGATTCAGTGTGAGAATAAATTTCTTGAAATTCAAGTCATGTCCTTCTATGCAGTTTTGGTATCGATAAAATGAAATTAGAACATACTTAAAAAAATTGCGTGTTTGTTATATACATTTTTGAAATGCTTCTTTATTTTTACTTTCTTATACGTAGTATAAGGAAGTATTGTGATGATGAAAATTTTCGACCTCGAGATTTTTGCAGATGTCCACGTTTTGAGGTCCCCTGATACCAAAAAAGTGGTTTTTAGAAAATGTCTGTGTGTGTGTGTGTCTGTCTGTCTGTCTGTCTGTCTGTTTGTCTGTCTGTCTGTCTGTCTGTGACCACGATAGCGGTCAAACCGCTGGAGATATCAATTCCAAATTTTGTATTTACGTGTATAATCTCCCTCTTGAGATCTGATTAGTTTTTCAGTAAAATCGGTAGACCGGAAGTAGCAGTTTACTTCAGTGAAAAAATCGAATTTTGCCAATATTTCGTCAAATACTATGTTTATACAAATTTATAAAGAATTCATATGTACTTAAAATTAAAATTGAGAACAATTTTATTTAAAAAGTTTTTCGAAATTCCTACCGGAAGTAGGTCTTTTACTCTTATCGAAAATCGGTTTTTTGCGAATATTTCGCAAGTCAAGCTTTTTAGACAGGTACGTTACGTGTATAAAAGTATTTAAAACATAGTTTTCAATATCTTTTGTATAAAAAGCCGGAAGTAACACTTTTACTCTTACCGAATAGCGATTTTTGGTAAATATGTCGTAAATTGTGCATTCTATATATATTTATTAAGAGTACAAAAGTATTTATAGTTATATTTGCAATATTTTTTGTATACATGAAATTTCAAAATTCGGACCAGAAGTAGCACTTTTACTCTTAGCGAGTAGCACTTTTTTTCGAATATCTTGCAAAGTATGCATTCTATAGCGATTTATTAAGAGAATAAAAGTACTTAGAATAGGATTTTGAATAAGCTTTGTATAAAAAAATTCTTAAGATTGTATAGTTTGAAACGCTCATACGTATAAGAAAGTCGTGTGGTGGCCACACCTCATTTTTTTTATTACATTATATACCTACATGTTTTCCTGTCGTCAGAAAAAATGGGCAACATTTCATCTTTACTTATGTAATCGTTATTTACGAACCAAGTGCGGGAAGACTATGTTTCCGCATGAGCGCATGTAGAAAGCACGAGCGACCGAAGGAAGCGAGAGCTTTTAATTACCGAAATGCCTAAAAGGTGTCTTCACTCAAGTGGTTTGTACAATATTTTTTGTACGAGCATTAATTTAAAAATATTATTGATTAAGTGATTAGTGTCATATGCCTAACTTAAAATAAATTACCTAATTAATTTAAGCATTTTATGTACGTATTACTCACATTTCCATTAAGTTTAAGTTATTATATTCTTGCATATGACGTTTTTATTCTTATATTTATAGTGGATTTACCACTATTTGATTTGATTACAATTAACTGTCAATATGAATGTTGTTGGAGAGATCGTTAAATAGATGCCGCCAACAAATTTGTTGAAAGAATTTCCCTAAATTTCAGTAACGAAAAGTCGAGGGAAGTAGTATTTTATAGACTAAATTTTATTACTATAAAGTTCGATATTTCTTTAAATATCTCCAGGAGCCAGTGTTTTTCGACCGGGAGGAACTCTTTGCTGGTCGAGCAGTTGATTATGTTATGTTATTTACGCATTCAATTTTATCACATTTAGCAAAGTATATAAATTTTTTGGATAACGAATTCGTAAATAATTAATATTACTTCCAGTTATTTATTATTCTTACTATAGAAAAATATAAAGAAAGAAAAACAAGTTCAAGATTATTCTGAGGACATATTAGTTTAAATGAAAGAAAGAGGAATGTTAATTTATATATTATGAATTGTTTAATTACTTTTGTTTTTCAAGTGTATATGCAGACTCTCACCGATAAATTACTTATATGGTTGAGTGAAAATATTATTCACATTCTTACATTATTTACTAACATTCTACACTACCTTATTATAATTTGTAATTATAATAATAGTTTTTTGTGTAACAAGGTAGAAATGTTAATTTTTCATCACGAATGGATATTAGTTGTCGAGGAGAAAGTTGAAGCAAATAAACACTATGAGTGATGAAATACTTATTTTTATTCTCACCACCTATAAAGTGACATTTCGTGCATGCATCGCTCGACCAGCAAGGAGTGTGTCCCCTCACTTGGTTCGTAAATAAGTATTACGAACCAAGTGCTGGAAAGCTACGTCTCCGTATGAGCACATTGTAAAAGAACGAGCGACTGGAAGTGTGGAAGATGTCAACTAGTGACAACTATGCAAGCCAACATACACTAAAATCGTATGATAATGTTGTACTGTACTGCTGATTTCGAAGTTCTTTACTTCCGATTTGAACGTTCTTTGCTGCCGATTTCTGATAAAATAGTTTGTTTTTGCTTATATAGGTTGGGTTTACTGCAGTAATATGCTTGAAAATTTTCTGTTTTTAAAAGAAATATTGATTTGCTAAGAGTATGTCCGATGTGATATTCATTATATGGTTATAGTAGTATTACAAAATGTTCCACTCGTATTCCAGTTTTTTCAGAGCATTATGACGTACGGGATGTTATGATTCATACAAACACGTTTCTGCAAGTATGAACTACATGCAGATATACTGTGGTTTCGCACATTTTTGCATATAATCTAGTAAAAATCTTAAAGATATTAGAATATAGTTGGTAAAATGGTACAAGTTTTTAGATACATTTAGCTGAATAAATACTGTTTACCTTTTTATGAGGTGTATGCCATCTCTAGACATGATTTGTGAAATATATGTAGTGTATTTATTAATGAATAATTTGTAGTTCAACAGGAAGAAAACACTAAATGAGGCGGAATTGAGAGAGGCGGCTGGACATATATGGGATGAATCCGAAGATGAACCTTATGAAGAAAATGGATTCGAATAGTAGTCCTCCAATACCAGCAACTCTGATGTAGAAGATAATGTAGAGGAAGGTGAAGTTGTCAATGAAGAACCGGATATTTTTTTCAATGAACCCATTGAGAAAGAATAGGTAGGGAGACGACGTCACTTGATCAAACCCGGTACAGCTCAGCAATATTGATGCTACACTTGCGTCAAACAGGTAGTGTTGGTAAAAAGAGGACTGTTTGTTAAGTGTATCGTGTATTAGAGTTACATAATAAGTTAAATATTAAAAGACATTATGGTTTCTTGTGCTCTACGTAGCTGCAACAGCAGAGACGGCGTTGATAAGAAGAATTCGTCTGGAATATTGTCACGGTGAAGATATTAACGCACCTTCACCACAATGTCACGGTGAGCTATAACGTTAATATCTCAGGTCTAAACCCGTGACGGGGGTTTTGCTCTGGGGAGAGCGCTCGCTTTACAATTATAGAATATCAAATGCAAAAAGCACCTACCTTTAATTCTCCGCCCTGGCTTCAGTCTCAAGTGGCGAGGAGATTGAGTCGTTTCAATAATACTACTTGTTAACAATTATAACTATATTTATTAACACTAATCACAAGTCACAAGTGGAGAGGATTTCAAGTGATCCCCTTTGCTGAAGAACACTTATGAAAAATTATATTCTGTTCGGAATATAGTTCTTTTATTACCTCGATAACGCCGGTCCGTCATTACCCCGCTGAATCCGCACATTCCTTCCGTTCGATCAACTTCCGTTGAACTCATCGAACGGACAGACAGGATGTATCGACTCAGTGCTAGGTAAATCAGGATTCAGGTTACCGCTGTAATAATTCTAGTACTATACAGAGTGTTGATTCGCGATATCATCATTTCATAGGCTAGTGTAGGCCTGACAGGTGTGGGATGACATTATAATTTTGACTAGTCTGGACTAGGTGAGGCAGCCTACACTTAGCCCCGCCCAATGCTCCCGTTTTGAGAGTACAGCAAATATGCTTTACAGCGTCTCCATAGTATTTTTCCTCAATGAATGAACTACATAATACTGGCATGCTAAACGAAACTGCAAAAAATGCCCAAATGAGATATTGGAATAATTTTATACAACGAACATTCTGCGCCCCTTTTAGTAATGAAAAGCACCAAATATGTCATAACTAATTGAAATATTCTTTGATTTTGTTTACCGTATGTACAAAATGTACTGTAAATACTAGATAAAAACGCAGTGTGTGCAGTATATTGAACAAAAGTGCAGCATATGTTGTGTATATACAACACTCTTCTTTAGCACGTGTTAGTTACTGTGTCTTATAGCTAATTATGACAGTTATCAAAATCAGTCTGAATTATGAATACTATTTATTGTGACAGTTCTGGAATAGCGCTTAATAAAAACAGTTTAAAAAATCAGCGTAAATTAAACGCTGATCCACTTGAAATCACAGCCTTAGCAAACAGCATTTTAGAGTGTGTACCCGAAACCCCAGATTTATACACAAAACAGAAAAACTCAAGAAAAGATCAACAATACTAGATAACTAGATAAAAATACAAAGTGAATAGGGAAACACGAAAATGTATGAAACTTAACCAAAAATAGCCAAAAAATCAGTAAACTGGTGAAAGAAAGTGTTTTCCTGTTACCGTCCATCGTAACCTCTTGGATTGTGTATAAAGAGCACAAAAACATATCTCTGCTGCAGCTATCTGAAACTCTGATAACTTGCGAATGAGAAATTACTTCGAACAAAAGCCTTCGTATAGGAGACCTTCAAACAACTCACCAATAATAAAGAATGCGGAACATCTGCCTATAAAAGGATCAACTAGAAAAAAATTTCATAACTGTCATGTCGTATTCTTCTTTGTCTAAGTAGTTTTTAGAGTTTCAACACCTAAATTACATAATACGTATAAATTTAAATAATAGTTGAAGCAGTTACGTGCTTAGTTTATCCCATAGCCCTAATTTAAAAACTAAAAACAAAAAAAAATCAAATTTTCAAAACAATATTTAATGTCTATTAACATAATAATTTATTTAAAAATAATGTGTGGCAACCTCACGACTTTCTTATACGTATAAGCGTTTCAAATTATACAAAATTGTTTCATTGAAAAATAAGTAGAATTTTAAGAATTTTTTATATAAAAATTACTCAAAATCCTATTATAAGTACTTCTATTCTCTTAATAAATCTCTATAGAATGCATACTTTGCCAGATATTCCAAAGAAAGTGCTACTCGCTAAGAGTAAAAGTCTTACTTTCGGTCCGAATTTTGAAATTTTTTTTATACAAAAGGTATTGAAAATTAAGTTCGAAATAATTTTATACTCGTAACGTACCTGTCTAAAAAGCATGATTTGCGAAATATTGGCAAAAAACTGATTTTCCATAAGAGTAAAAGACCTACTTCCGGCAGGAATTTTGAAAAACTTTCATAATGAAATTCTTCTCAAATTTTAATCTCAATATACATTAATTGTTTATAAATTTGTTTAAACTTAGTATTTAACGAAATATTGGCAAAATTCGATGTTTTCACTGAAGTAAACTACTACTTCCGATTTGCTGATTTTTCTGAAAATCTAATCAGATCTGATTAGATTTTCTGAAAGCAGCTTTTTTGGTGTGATGGGACTTCAAAACGTGGACACCTGTAAAAATCTCGAGGTCGAAAATTTTCATCATCACAATACTTCCTTATACTACGTATAAGAAAGTAAAAACTTGACATCCCGTAAAAGAAGTTGTGGCGAAATTGTTATACTATAAAAGCATGAATCACCATTACATATTATGCAAAATATTATTTAATGAAACGCTTTCGAAAATCTAAGTCTACCTTACCATAATAGTTTTTGGTGATGTCTATAAACATTAATGGAAATTCTCTCTTACAAATATTTTTTTTTTAAATTCAAATGCATCAAATATTGCTTTACAAATATATTACCACATTTTTTGTAGATTTACTTATTCATAATCAATGTCATTTCTTAATATTCCATAAACTATGGGAATACCAGGTTATTTTTTCGAAAAAATATGTCAATCACCTCCTTGAGGCTGTGTAATAAAGCGCAGATGTATTGTAAACACGTACTTGTGCATGATTAATAAATTTGGCCTCTGGCTGCTATACGTATCGTAGGTTAAATGAACCACAAGCGTTACAAGAAACTGCCAGAATCGCATCCTAAATCAGAACAAACTGATTTGTTCTACGTCCTACATCCTAAGTAGCACGTAATGAACACATTTTCAATCATTATGTTTCGAAATATAGAAATTATTATTGTTATTATTCCTTTATGTTTTTTTTTAAATTGCACCTTACATTATGCAACTGAATCTGGTATATCTTAATTGAACGCTTCTGTGGGGATTTTTGAAATACCAAAACCGGTATGATTTAATAATATTCCATTTCATATGTAAACATTCCAACATTTCGACAGTCAACACCATCAACAGTAACAGTAAAAGAGTGGCCGATTGCTGCTTCGCTTCTCGAAAACATTCGTTTGTCCGACTGCTGCTGCTGGTGCCCTTCGGTATCTCAAGAGATCATCGAATCATCGGAACAAGCAACAGACACCGACTCGTTATAGTCGGCATTGATGGACTAACATGCTTCAGTCAGGTTGTTGTTCGTTGTAATTATTTTTAAATTCCTTTTGATAAGCTATCGTTAGCCATCGAGACTTGACTGCTCGCACAGTTGACGAGTACGACGGCAATGTATGGCGGCCAGAAAACGCAGAACGCAGAAGTATGTAAGCATGTATATATGTATATATAGACAAAATCAAAAGAATCGAAATGCCGACAGTATTAACAAACAACGACCAGGCAACAGAAGCAACTTTAAAGAAAGAAGAGAAACGGGCGAATGGTATAACTTTCTTTCCCTCTACGCTCTTGTTTGATTCGATTTGGCTTCTCCTGCGTGGTATTCAACTTGTTTTAGCCTCGGGCACTACCGAACCTCTCTTCGCCTCCTAACTACTCCTCCTTTATTAGGATTTACTTCTTCGGCATATGCACGGCACGTCACTCACTTTTCAATCTTCTTGTAATACATTGAAATGACAGAAACAGATAAGCATCTGGTTTAAAACCGCTAACGGGAAATATCAATTTTAAATACAATGCCTTCTCGTTCTTCTTATACATATATACTGTTTCTACTTCTCTCTGGATGGAATGGATTAGTTCTTTTGGTTAACAAGAGGCCGCCTATTTTTGTTTCGTCTGTTATTATTATTTTTTTTTTACTGTTAATCTTGAAGGCTTGCATTGTATTTGTGTATTGGAAGTTAATGGAATTTTTGTTTTTGTTTCTTGTCGTTGTTTACGTTTAGATTTTCCCAGATGTTTTCTATGGATGACTGTTGAAGACACGCTTAATTTGTGTTTTCAATTTTGAATAAATTTTTTGTGAAATATATGGAAAATGTTAATACGATTTATATCATGTTTAATATGCATTTACAATCCATCTCTAAAAACTGATAATATTGTACTATAAATTCTCTCTGCGTCAAGCGATGCTCTGCCAGGCTTACTTTTACTTCCTTATACGTAGTATAGGGAAGTATTGTGATGATGATCATTTTCGACCTCGAGATTTTTACAGATGTTCATGTGTTGAAGTCTTCTGATACCAAAAAATGAGGTGTGGCCACCACACGACTTTCTTATACGTATGAATGCATACTTTGCAAGATATGCGACAAAAAGTGCTACTCCTTAAGAGTAAAAGTGTTACTTCCGGTTCAAATTTTGAAATTTCATTTATACAAAAAATATTGCAAATCTAGCATTAAATAGTTTTGTACTCTTGATAAATATAAAGGGTGTATCATAATGTTTTTCGTTTTTGTTTTTACCGTTACGCGCCAAACACAGATAGCAGAGAGAGGCGAGTGGTGTCTTGGTGCTTGGCTGATATGTTTAGTTTAGTTGCGATGGATCGTTTCACGGGACCGCAGCGCGCATTTTTTGTGCGAGCATTTTATAGAAACAACTATTCTTACATTGTTGTTCGACGTCTCTACAGGACACATTATAATTTACCAACCATTAGAAATGTACCAAGTGCGAATTTGATCAAACATTGGGTGCGCAAAATTGAAGAGACTGGAAACACAATGCCGGACAAATCAGCTGGGTGCAGAAGGACATCAAGAACAGGGATAAACGTCGAGCGTGTGCGCCAGTCTGTAATGGACGATCCACGACAGTCGCTGTGCTTGCGCGGAGCTGCTCTAAATTTGAAAAAATCCACGGTTCATCGCATTATTCACAAAGATTTACATTTGCACCCGTATAAAATTGTTATTGTGCAAGAGATGAAGCCCGATGATCCTGCTCAACGAGTCGATTTCTGTAGGACAATGAAGGATCAATTTAGAAGTTTCAATAACATATGGTTCTCCGATGAATCCAATTTTCACATAAACGGCCACGTCAATAAACAAAATTGTAGATATTGGGCCTCCGATAATCCACTGGAACAGCATCATACACGATTACACTCGCCTAAGGTTGTTGTTTGGGCTGCCATATCAAGTCAAGGAATTATCGGCCCATACTTTTTTGAGGATAACCGTAGTGGTGCGCAGACAGTTAATTCCGAGCGATATTGTCGTATGATCAGGACCTTTCTGGCTCCGCAAATGCGAAACCAAATGACCTACAACCGCAACACATTTTTCCAGGAAGATGGAGCCCCGTCTCACGTAACAAATGACTCGTTAGTTGCTCTTCACGATTTATTCCCTGAAAGAGTAATTAGTCGCCGAGGAGACATCAATTGGCCACCAACGAGTCCAGATTTGACGCCTGCAGATTTTTTCCTATGGGGCTACTTAAAAAGTTAAGTTTTTAACCCATTGCCACCCAACTTGAATGTGTTAAAACAACGAATCACAGACGAAAACAAAGGGTTTCCAAGAGTAATGTGCCAGCGAGTGATTGAAAATTTCAATTCCAGGCTAACTGAGTGTATAGAAGCGGATGGTGCACATTTACAATCAGTTGTTTTTCATACATAAAAATTGAAAAACTGCTCTTTAAATCAACATCAATTAAAAGGAGTCTGAATTAATTCTAGTGTTTTTTATTTAAGAATCAAAAACGAAAAACATTTTGAAACATCCTTTATATAGAATGCATAATTTACGACATATTTGCAAAAAATTGCTATTCGATAAGAGTAAAAGTGGTACGTCCGGTCTGAATTTTGAAATTTTTTTTAGACAAAAGATATTGAAAATTATGTTCTAAATACTTTTATACCCGTAATGTGCCTGTCTAAAAAGCATGACTTGCGAAATATTCGTAAAATAACTGATTTTCGATAGGTATAAAAAACCTATTTCCGGAAGGAGTTTCGAAAAACTTTTTAAATAAAATTGTTCTCAATTTTAATTCTAAGTACATATGAATTCTTTATAAATTTGTTTAAACTCAATAGTTGACAAAATATTGGCAAAATTCGATTTTTTCAATGAAGTAAACTGCTACTTCCGGTCTACCGATTTTACCGAAAAACTAATCAGATCTCAAGAGGGAGATTATACACGTGAATACAAAATTTAGAATTGATATCTCGAAAGGTTTGACCGGTATCAGGGAATTTCAAACGTGGACATCTGCAAAAATCTCGAAATCGAAAATTTTCGTCGTTTTTAGCAAATCTCTCTCTCTCTCTCTCCTCTCTCTCTCTCTCTCTCTCTCTCTCTCTCTCTCTCTCTCTCTCTCTCTCTCTCTGACCACGATAGCGGTCACACCGCTAAAGCTATCAATTCCAATTTTGTTATGTACTCAAAATTAAATTTGAGAAGAATTTTATTAAAAAAGTGTTTCGAAATTTCTATCGGAAGTAGGTCTTTTACTCTTATCGAAAATAAGTTTTTTGCGAATATCTCGCCACTCATGCTTTCTAGGCAGGTAGATTACGAATATAAAAGTATTTAGAACATAATTTTCAATATCTTTTGTATAAAAAAAATTTAAAAATTCGGACCGGAAGTAACACTTTTACTCTTAGCGTGCTGCACTTTTATTATAATATCTTGCAAAGTATGCATTCTAAGAGATTTATTAAGAGAATAGAAGAACTTAAAATAGGATTTTCAATAATTTTTGTATAAAATATTCTTGAAACTCTATAATTTGAAACGCTCATACATATAAGAAAGTCGTGTGGTGCCACACCTCATTTTTTACCTTGAACTAATGACATTTTTCTATTAATTGCAGAACTTAGACATCATTCTATAGTAAAATAACACCTTACAATATATTATTTACTAAATCAGAAGATAACCTTGAAAGTACCTTTAATTTAGGGGGTACAAGTTTATTTCAATAAATAATTTATTTCGTCCATATATGTACTTATTTATACATACAAACAAAATTCAATAAAATTTGAGTTAAAGAATATTTATAGATTTCTAATATATATCCTTCTATGTAAACATAGCATTTATAGTACTCTTACGTCGGTAATATTGATTTATCTATTTCTTTCAGATTTACCAAAATAGAAACTAAACGAGAAGCAAAAAAAAATCTATTGACTTACCAGAAAGACATAGCACATAAGGTTATCAACGTCAGATGATGTATAACCCAACAGAACTTTTCAGTCATCTGTGGTTATCCATGAAGATTCAGACTAGTTTTAAGAATTTCAAAGCTATTATCAAATCACACCTCACGTCAGCAGGAATATCTTCTGTACATTATTCAATTCTTTGTTTTGTTTTTGGTAGCATTTATTAATTCCTTATTGCTCTTGCATCTTGTATTTTCTTTTACTTGTTGTATTTGTAATTATTATTGTATAATTATTTTATCTCCACAACTCTTATAACTAGATTTTTACTAAATTGAAAAACATTATAGAAGACGTGCATGAACAATGTCTTGAAATGGAACGACTAAAATAAATAAATAAAATAAAAATGACATAATAATTAAAGTATAGGGCCATTGCAACATCGATTATTTATTAAAAAATCATGTTTGCAAGACAAAGATGTAGCCATTTCTGAAAGTCATTTTTGTTCTTGTGAAATCTCAGAACATTCCTCTATTTTAAACAATGACGTTTAATTTTGTTTAAATTTAATCAATTATTTACAATAGACAACACGAATACAGTAAACAAACTGTAATACTTGCGCTTATGGAAATAAATGTCAATGTACAAAAAAAAGTAAAATCCATACATGTAGATTTTTTCGCATTCTTTGTTGCGTTGTTTCTCCGATATAAACACTTACATTCAAATCAACAACATATGTAATTTTCTTCGCCTTAATAGCATCGTCGCTCTTTCTTCAACATCAATACGGTCTAAAATATAAATCCCTGTTATATTTGTGTGGTAATCCCCTATATACATATGCATTAGGTGTTTTTCCTGTCGTATAAGTTTTAAGTATTTCACTTCGTGTATTAAGTCTATGTAGACACTTCGTTGTTATTGCTTGTTATTAGTCTTTACATAGTAATTTCAGTATTTATCAATAAAATGTCGCTTGAAAAACCAAAATGCATTACTCTTCAAAGTCGCTTGTGATTCAAGAATTGAATACCAAAGTGTAACGAGTGCTCTGTGCGTGCTGTTAATTAAGTCAATAGTTCACACATTGACTAATATCTGATATCTTGTAAAATAATAGGTGACTGTTATGGGAGTTTTTACGCCTATGCGGATAGGCAGCCTTGTTCCCTCATATCTCGAAATATACCCAGATATATGACAGAGGTCATTTAATATCAAAATGAGCAAGTTTTCTAATCTCACCTGTCAAAGCATATTAGTGTTGTAGTGAGTTATTTTCTTTGCACTTAATTAATCACAACCCCCCGTGAAAAAGAATGCCTTGCGGCTTGCTCACGGTTTAACTCAAATCGTATAAAAAAGGCAAGGCTTTCTTGTTAATTAATAGGTACACAACCTTATTCAATAAACAAAAGTCAGCTTGGTTCGATGACATTTGATTTATTTACACCTGTTCAAAGTAAAATACAAATCAACGATAAACGCCTTGCGAAATAGATATATACATAAATAAAGTAATCCTCTTTCATTAAGATTGACAAAGATTGATAATTAGAATAATTGGAATAAGAAAAATAAGTGAAACTTTAATATGAATACATTGATAACAGCAGGTTCGTAATTTCTATGTCTATTTACTCGAGGAATGAAATCTTTGTGCCGGGAATCGTGTAAATCTTTGACGAACCTACATATACGTATGCGTATAGTCTGTAAAATGTTTGTTTAAGAAAAAATTGACTAGATAGATACGCAAATTAATTGTTTACATAAAATTACGCAAATTAATTGTTTACATAAAAGTACGGAAATTAATTCTTAATACTAAATACGGAATTAGTTTGGTTTGATTCGAAAAGTAATGATAATGAGACAATGATCTCGGGAGTGCACAAATCATATGTCTACGGATTCGGTAATTATCTATCAAGTGACGAGTGCGTCTTGATAGATAAAAGAAAAAAGAAATGTAACTTTCTTCGATGGCGAGCGCGCCTCGAGGAAAGTAGCTAGCGAGTTTTACGGAATTAATTACTTATAAACGTGAGTCCATATCGGAAACGGATTTTTTTGTCGATGGGTGCATCACAAGAGGAGGACTATCCGTCCTTGTATACATACAAAATTCTTCCTTTATATATGTGCCTTTTTGCATAAATAATACTTAAAAATAGTATTTCTACCTACGTCATAGCAACAGATATGCTTAAAATCACGCTTTTAAATGATAATTAACATCCTACACATGACAAATTAATTATTAATTTATGGGACTGCGTGTGTACAAAAATATTTAGCCAAGAAGTATGGTGTGGCAAATTCTACAATTTGTAAGATAAAATCAAAAAAATGATTTATACACCTATATATCACGCAATAAATGGAATAGTTCCGAGATTTCCAAAATTGAAAAGAATTTTATATAGATGGTTGCTTGACCAAAGAAATAAAATTTTTATTGTAACTGGTGAAATAATTCTGCCAAACTAATTCATTCACAAATCCAAGAAAATGATAAACAATTGATGATTGTAACGTTTTAAAAAGCTGTTTGGAAGTGTTGAAAACTTCTGAGAAAAAATTGTCTTTTCAACCAGAACTCGAAGAGCCGATCAAAATTTAGTTAAAAAATAAAATAGAAAAACTTAGTATTACATTGGAGCAACTATACAATGCTAATGAGACAGAACTCTACTGAAAATTGTTAGCTGAAAAAGTATTTGCTTAGGCGGAAGAAATGAGCTGCTGCTGGTAGAAAACGCAGAGAATAATATTTTTGGCAAGCATTAATGCTTCTGGGTGTCGTAAAGTAAAGCTAATGGTTACTGGTAATTCTGCGAAACTAAGGTCATTTAAAAATTTCAAATATCCTGTCGGCTATGAATATTCAGAAAGAGCTTTGACTTCTTGACTTGTGGCTTCTAACATTTTCAAATACCGGTTTCATTATTCGTTTATATCTCAGATAAGATTTAATTTCCTACTTCCTAGCTCTTAATTGTTTTACTTTAGCAAATTGTAATTAGACTAACAACATTGTATTGCAGGAACAGTCTTTTCTCTACTGTAGTAGAAAACGACATAAATATTTCCGATACCTTGAAGAAGTTGAGTATGAGGGTTGCAATAATCAACTTGGTGGCAGCCCAGAATCATCTTTGTCCCGAAATTATAAAAAAAAATGTTGGAGGAATATTTTAGATAGAGTTTCAAATAAGGATAACGACGAAATTGTGTTACATGTTATTTTGAAACATCAAAAACGTGGGACAATGAAAATACAATGTGCAAATCTCTTGAACGTGCAAACTGCGTAAAATTGGCAACTAAGGTTAGTTCCACCTCTACAATATATATATGAAAGTTTGTCCTTATTGTATGTACAATCAGCTGCATTTGAAGACTATGATTTATTGGAATGGAATCAGTGTGACACTGAATTAAATGAAATAAATGAATTCGAATATGGCGTCATATTTCGCCCTCTATCATCCGAATTAATACTTAGTAACTAAATATAACGATTTTATACCAGTGTTTGGGAAGATCAGTAATATTCTTATAAATGATAAAATATTTATTTTATATTAATGTTTTGTGATACATTCTGTTATAATAATCATCTTCGAGTGTATGAAATTATGCAGACTGATAGTGTCATACTTAAAATGTGTGAGGAATTTGTAAGTTTTTTCCATGCACGGTCCATAAGGTTGGAGACAAATTATTTATTATGAAAAATGAATTTAATTAAGAATACTTATTTCATGCCTAATAAAAGTCTTTCAAAATGTATTGAGTTTTTTTTTTAAATATATCCAGTTCTTTTTTGTGAAGATGAATTATGTAAACTAATGAATTATACGTTTACTAATATCTACTTATTTCTTCTCGACAGATATATTATACTTTTGATTTATGCCTATAATTAGGTCACTGTTATTGGGCCGTGATATCAGGAAATCAAGTTTCTCAGACTCAATGCTTTCTCAATCCAAAAAATATAATTGGTTTGTTTCAGAATATATTTTGGTAGATTTGCAACAACTTGTCGTAAGTAACAAAGAAGCTTGATAGAAATGTTCTGTTTTAGTTTTAGAATTGACATTTTCAAAAGTTTAAAATGAATTGGTAGTTTAAATTTATCTTGAATTAAAACTCACAAATATTATTATACACTTAAGTCAGAACATTTTATTGGTATGTCTTCGGAAACTCTATAGAGATGTAATGTTACTAGAATTTCGAGTCCCAGGATGATCCCGGGATTTCATAAAAGAATATTGGTCCCACACTCTTAAGAGAAACCTCATGTTTCTTGCATTAATAGACTAGAATATTTCATTCAACTGAAAAGGAATTTCAAAGAACGACAAAATTGTATTCGTTTAACAAAAAAAAAACGAGTTGTTGAAATGAAATTATTCTAACTCCTATAATAAGTGGACATTATTAGGCCAACAAATACGTGAAGTCGTTACAATTCAATTAATAATATTTATTCGTACAACACTAGAGATCGTTGCGCCAATGTGCAAGTGTCAACAATTTCACTTGCATTGCATCAAAAAAGATGAAGTATTGATTATAAGTGAATAAATACGAATGTGGACTGAAAGTGTTTTGAGTTGACTGAACTTTTTATTTTGCTCGGTGCACATGCTTCAACATCATTTTCGAAAAAATTCTGAAGCCTTAAATAATTTTACTAGATAGCGCTATAACCGCTTTAAATTAGTGGGCAGAGCAGAATGATAAAGATATTATGGAGCTTGCAGTTATAAAGAGAATAAGAGAAGAAGGCATTATGCAAAAAAAAATCCCCATTAACAAACAAAAATTCTATCTTTTTGAGAAAAAAGTTATTATTTGTATTTGTTCTTTATTTGTCGCTATTTGTTAACCACTATTACTATATTCTATATATTATTTTTTTAACTATCACTGTTTATTATGTATTAGATGTAACATTCGTTACTGTGAATAAATTCACAGATATGAACAATTATTGTTTTACTCGATTTACACTATCGAGTGTTTACTGTACTTCTAAAATGAAATTTGGTTTATGTATGAGAGTCGAAGCTTTTATACGGACTATTAAAACCTTATGCTTATAACATTTTCGTTGTTAGATACAGTGTTAATATCTTTAATGAAAACGCCTGTATTACATCAGGCCAAGAAATTATAATAGAAGCCGATACTTGGTCAGTCGTGGTTTTAAAACGTAGAGGTTTTAAATTGTCAGATGTATGCGCAAAATGTCTAGAGGTACATATCGGATCATTTGTATGGGGCTGCTTGTCTATGGCAACGTCATTGTCAGAGGGTATGGAACAATGGTTCTGTTTTACGAGTCCATGAAATGGCGGCAATCTGATGAACCTCGTCCCAGAAGAGCGGAAGTGGTTCAATTAACGAAAAAAGTGATAGCCACAATTATCTGCTATTGTGAGGGCATTTTGCTAATTGACTTTAAAGAGCGCAATACAAGTGTGAACGGTATATATTATGCGTCTTTATTGCATAAATTAAGGGACAGTATTTTTGCAAAACGTCGTGGAAATTTGATAAAAGTGTGCGATTATTGCACGACAATGCTCCCGTCCATACAGCCGCCATTTCACAAACTGCCATTCG
Source organism: Amphimallon solstitiale (assembly GCA_963170755.1). Lineage (NCBI taxonomy): Eukaryota > Metazoa > Arthropoda > Insecta > Coleoptera > Scarabaeidae > Amphimallon > Amphimallon solstitiale. Next base: position 33,391,457 of record OY720681.1, on the reverse strand, counting down.
CGAATGCGGCTTTCAAGAATTGGAACATTCACCGTATTGTCCGGATATGGCTTCTTTTGATTGTTTTTGTTTTCTAATTTAAGAAAGACCTTAGGGGACGTAGTTTTAAGGACGACAGTGATTTGCAAGCAGCTGTTATAGAACATTTTGACGGAAAAACTTCAGATTATTTTACAAGGATATCGAATTATTAATTAATCGTTGTAATAAATGTATAGAAGTTAGGGGAGATTATATTGAAAAATAAAAGTTCTCATATTATTCCAAGTTTGTTTTTTGTATATCATGCCGAAAATTTATGGCGCCTACCTCGTATTGTTTATAATGACTTTTAATTGCTGTACTTTACGAAATTAAATTTTGTATTTATGGTGTAGTCTCGGGTATAAAAGTATATGTAATTAAATACAATCTAGTGGACAAATTAATCTAATTTAATTAACATTGGTTAAAACGAGATAAATTTGGGAATAAAACAAATTCAAATCAAATTGATCTATAATATAAATCAAATTATTATTTGAACAAGATTAATAAGTTAAGTAAATTAAATTAATTACAAATATATATTCTTTAAAGGTGTTTGATTATGTTAGGGGCAAATAAAACAAACACCACCTAAAAAGAATGGTGAAATTAAAACAAAAACAAAACCGAATTGAGAAGAAACGATTAAATTTAAAACGTACATCATTTGTTTTAAGCGTCCCTCCAATAAAATTGTTTCTTCCACAGCGAGGAAGCGATTCTTTTTCTAAGAGATTCTGCTGATAAAATCAAAATCCACCGATGGTAATAAATCACTTCGGAAATAAATGAAAAGAATCGAAATAAAATAAAAGGCAGGACAGGATAAAAAACAACGAACGTATACGAAAGGGATATAGAAAGAAACGAAACAGTCTGGAGATGTTGAGGAATGTTTTCAGAAAAATGTTAAATAATCCCTGGGTCCGTCTCTTTTACCTGATGAATGGGTGCTACTGGTTTTAACTTCAGAAAGGAAGCCGACAACCATACTACATATAACTTATAGCGGCGAACTAATCTTAGTTATGTTAGGGCTATAAAATAAATTTTCTGGACACAATATACTATAAAAACATAATATTGTGGGATAGTTTTTCTTTTTTCTCTCTTTTATTTGTGTTTTGCTCCCTCGCTTCTCGTTGTTTCGGTTGTCGGCGGATGAATCTCTGTGTTAGTTGTGAAATATTGTAAGTCATTGCAATATAATAATATTTCCATGTTACGCCTTGTCACACTTGCTATATTCCTTTCTATTTCCTTTGACAAACTTGATGACTGATACCTAAACATGGACGACGTGGAACTAGTGCAAGTATTAGAGTAATTAATCATTTCTGCAAACAAATACATAGTTAAGAGAGATATGTTGGGATAAATTAAAGAGATTCAATATTTATAGTAGCAAAATGAGACCTATTTCCACCCACTTAGGCAATCCACAGTGAATGATGACTACATTGTGTTTTCAATATTTAATTTACCTTTTAATTATGATACTGATACATTACCTGGATAATAGATGCCCTAATCTGAAATCTTTGAATATCGAGTCAATACTTGAAAATAAGGTTACTAAAATCATTAGGAGTATTACATCTCTTGCAACTTAATTGCGATGGAATAAATATTGCTATGATGAAGATGTGTAAATAAAGATAAAGGTAAAACTCTCATAGATTTAAGCTTATAAGATAAAAAAAACTTTGAAACTTCATACCCAACTCAAGCCCCTATTATTCTAACTAATAGAGCTATTACCTTTATTAATAAAGGTAAACAAATTAAATAAGTGGTAGGAAATATTAATCATATTAGTATTCTCCCCCCAAGCAATACAAAAAGAATAAGCCCTCCTATACCCTTTAGTATCACTAAGCCTCTATCCCTAATTGAATTTAAAGATAGGTAATTGAAATCCCCCCTAATCACATAATATAGTAAACGAAAAGTATAACATACTGTTAGCCCTGTAGACAAAAAAAAATAATATAAATATAAGTATTTAAATAAGACATAGATAAAGTCTCAAGTATTAAATCCTTAGAATAAAGCCCAGATAAAAAGGGCAACCCACATAATGACAAATTAGAAATAATAAAAAAAGTACATGTTAAGGGCATTTGTATAATTAGCCCACCTATATAGCGAATATCCTGATAATTACTTATGTTATGAATTATACACCCAGCACATATAAATAATAAGGCCTTAAATAAGGCATGAGTTAAAAGATGAAATAGTGCTAAATGAAATTCCCCTAAAGCTGAAATTGATATCATTAACCATAATTGACTAAGTGTAGACAACGCAATAATTTTTTTTAAGTCAAACTCAAAATTAGCCCCTAATCCTGCCATAAATATAGTTATTGTACCAATGAATAATAATAATAATATTAAAGACCTAGTTAAAGCACAATTAAAACGAATTAACAAATAAACACCCGCAGTTACTAAGGTAGATGAATGCACTAATGATGATACTGGGGTAAGAGCAGCTATATTCGCTGGTAACCAAGAAGAAAATGGAATTTGAGCCCTTTTAGTTATTGCAGCTAATATGACTAAACTAGAAACAATAGTTATTTCATATGACCCTATTATACAGTGAGGACGCGTGGGTTGGAATAAATTCATTTAACATTTTTGGTTTTGTTTTATGGAAAAACGCTCGGATAGGTCGATTTTTATTTTTAGCTGCGGTTTTTTTGATGGTAAATTGATGTACAAAGGGTGGTCCAAAAATAAGTTACGACCATCAATTTTATATTTAATTTGTTAATTCCGCATTGAATTCTAAGTATGTTTCATGTACCATGTCCTATACCCAAACTCAAGAGTTATCGAGAAATTTGCAATTGAACATGCAGTTATTGATATGTTCAATTGTAAATTTCTCGATAACTGTTGAGTTTGGGTATAGGACATTGTACATGGAACATACTTAGAATACGGTGTAGAATTAAAAAACTAAATAAAAAACATATGTTTCCATTTGAAAAAAAAAATTGATGGTCGTAACTGATTTTTGGACCAGCCTTTATACATCAATTTACCATCAGAAAAACCGCAGCTAAAAATAAAAAAAATCGACCTATCCGAGCGTTTTTCCATAAAACAAAACCTAAAATTTTAAATGAATTTATTCCAACCCGCGCGTCCTCACTGTATAATCAACGTAATCCATATATAATATATACAACCTTTTATAAACAATTGTAACCACCAACATAATACCAAGTGTAACAATTTGGCGTCCAACGTAAAGTGTAACAAAGTTTGAATAACTCAATTCAATAGGCAACACTAATTACATACAAGTTTCACGTATTCGCGAAACAAACTGATTTGAATTTTTCAGCATCATATGATATATTCCCATTTTAAATCACCTAATTTTTCTTGGTCGGTTGGTATTTATAAACCTAAAATGTAATAAATAAAGTTAAATTGTTACCTTGTGTCATGTCTGTTCATTATGTAAATTACAGCGAGATATATGAATACATACATACTAGAGAGATGCTAAGGAATTTTGGCAGAGCGTTTAGCTGTACCATTACTTAGAGTCTGGTGACGTTTTAGATAAATGGACAGGCGTGAAGAATCATGAGAAAGTTACAAATTGTCCGTAAAATATATATTTTCGGGATATTTTCAACGTACAAATTGTACCGTCGAAATGGTGTAGTTGATGTGGATTTTTTGAATTTTACATTATCTTTATTATTATTAGCTGTTCTGTTCAAGACTTGAAAGATAATTTTTCATTTAAAAAAATGTTTACTACCTTGTCATTCACCTAGAAATAACATACTAAACGAATGAAACTCTACGTACACAATGGATAAACAAAGATAATCTATTCTAAAGATCTCCATTTCTAAAACAATAAATTATAATTCCATAAAACAAATGAAATTATATATTCCGCTTCCTGTGAAACTGTCTCACGTCATATCTATCGTTCCAGCTGTTTAGTCGTGTGAATGCGTTTGTCTAAATTTGACTTCACATTGTGGCTTCATGACACACATATAAATTCGTTCGATTTTAGTAAGTTTCCCGTATTCAGAGAGTAATTCTTATACAGTGTTCCTCAAAATATTTCGACTCCCTGATAGTGATAGGAGTAATAGTGTATATTTCTCTACTAGTTGAGTTTGTAATGTTCTATATATTCGTGCTTGCTTTACATGTACCATTTTGTTTGACACATGTCAGTACTTGTTACAAGGAAGAGAACAAATAACTTTTTACTTTCTAATATTTAATACAGTAAAAGTTACTTATAATTTCATGGCGAAAATTTGACATATTAGTAGAACTTCCATGTAAACCTAAACAAAAAAATGAGGTGCGGCCACCACACGACTTTCTTATACGTATGAGAGTTTCAAACTATACAATTTTCAAAATTTTTTTATACAAAACTTATTCAAAATCCTATTCTAAATACTTTCATTCTCTTAATAAATCGCTATAGAATGCATACTTTGCAAGATATTCGAAAAAAAGTGCTACTCGCTAAGAGTAAAAGTGCTACTTCCGGTCCGAATTTTGAAATTTCATGTATACAAAAAATATTGCAAATCCAATTCTAAACACTTTTGTACTCTTAATAAATATATACAGAATGCATAATTTGCGACATATTTGCAAAAAATCGCTATTCGGTTAGAGTAAAAGTGGTACTTCCGGTCCGAATTTTGAATTTTTTTTTATACAAATGATATTTAAAATTATAATATAAATACTTTTATACTCGTAATGTATCTGTCTAGAAAGCATGACTTGCGAGATATTCGCAAAAAATTGATTTTCGATAAGAGTAAAAGCCCTACTTACGGTTGAAATTTCGAAAAACTTTTTTAAGACAATTTGACTACGCTACGCAGTTCTTGTCAATTTCATAGAACTTATTTGCACAGTAAGTTATGAATATGAAGTGCAGTTCGATAGAAAAAAGGAGCAATTTTTGCTAGAGCAGAAAATGATGAATCCAGTGCCCTTATTGCTGCTGAATTTAACTTATCGCATTCATCAGTGAGTGAGAAAAAATTAAAGCTGTCTTCAATGATTGTTAACTAAATGTAAAAAAAATGCGCTGCTTTAGTGGTTTAAGTTAAAAAGGAGCCAAGGAATACCAATCAGTGGGCCGCTTTTGCAAAAAAAACCTGACGATTTTGAAAGAGCTTTAGGTAAAGAAAATTACAAATACTCAGAAAGTTTCGAGCCCGCCATAATATTGTGCCTGGACAATTTTGTGCCGAAAGTGAAAGTGTTGATGTCGAAGTAACTAACCAATGGTTGCAATCTATCTGGCTTAACATTAGAAAAAACTGTCAGGACGGAGTTTTCAATGTTGATGAAGCAGGCCTTTTCTTTAATTAACCCCAGCAACAACTTTCAAATTCGAAAATGACAAATGTTCAGGTAGCAAGCTGTCCAAAGACAGAGTTACCGTCCTAGCGTGTTACACCTTGTTTTCTTTTCAGTTGAACACATAAATAATTTTCGAGTTTTTATTTCATTTACTTTTGGTGTGAGCTGTATATTGCCTCGATAATTAACTTCATAGTGTTGTAGACCAATGAGACATTAAAAACAGTGTCACATGCACCAATCACAAGTTAGAAATGATTTCTTTAACTGAAAAGAATGTATGCTATTTTTCTTGCCGATACCTCATTGTTTTAGCATTATTTTAGCAACCATTAATATTTAAAAAATCAAATGTCATTTTGACAAAAGAAAAAATGTCGCGCTTCGGCCACATTCCTGACGCTTCAATTAATGAAAACATTCAAAATTCGATTCCAAGAAAGACAACTCAGTGTAGAGAAAGTGTGTGGAATCAATTTGCAGAATTTTGCCAACAACGCAAATATGAATAAAGCGAATCTTTGTCCACTGATATGATTGCAAGTATTTTAAAAGATTATGCATTTAATATGCGGAAACGTAATGGAGAAGATTATAAGGAATCTTATGTCAAAACGCTATGGAATACAACCGCCAAGTTAGTGCAAGACTTGTATTTTAACAAATATAATAGAAGAATTGACCCATTCTCGGATATAGTCTTCAAAGCTGCACGAGAAGCGAGGAACACCAAACGCAAGCAGCTGCAATCAATTCCGGAGAAACGGAAAGTAAGCGCTGAAGCATTCTCTCTTGAAGAAATTGACAAGATTATAAACAGCTTTGACGAAGATACTCCAGAAGGTTTTCAGAAAAAGTTTTTCCACATTGTTTCTTTTGAATTAGCGTGGCGCGGTGGGGAAGGACGCAATTGTATCACGGACTATTTTAAAGAAGAAATAGGAAACGATGGATGTGCGACAGGCAGGATTATTTATAATCCTATATTTACAAAAACTTGTCAAGGTAGGTTAACAATAACTAAAGAAATTCATTAAACTTTAAATAATATAGGTGGTGCTGAAAAATGCGCAGAGAATAAGTGGCTTACGCCTAACAAGGAAAACATAGACCAATGTCCAGTAAGGTTATTCAACAAACTGCAAGAAAAACGTAGTCCACACATTACATCTAATAGACTATTTTTAACTGCAAATCCTCACTGGAAAACAACTGGAAAATGGTACAAAAATTCTCCTGTAGGTCACAATAAGATTGCGAAGTGGACCAAGTCCTCCGCGGTAAAAATTGGATTAGATATTAAAAAAAGGAAATTGACAAATCACTCGCATCGTTCTAGTATTGCTTCGCATTTAACAAAATCTGGCATAAATGAACAAGGATTAATTAAGATTACTGGCCACAGTAATGCATCTTCAATAAAACCATATCTTCATATTGACGAGAACCACCACACCAACATCATCAACCAAATACGACACACCAACTCGAACATCATTCATCAAAATTCTAGTTCAGATTTACCTCATGTCGCATTTCCATCAACTTCAAATTCTTGGGAAAAGAACCCTCGTGCTCCGCGCTCGGGTTCTTTTCGTCAATTTGATCTAGTTTAATTGCCAAGCAACCAATGCTCATACAAAATAAAAATCTTGCCGACAAGAGTTGAGCACTTATGATCTTACTGTTGACAATATTTGTGTCTGCCTTACCGACCGTTGGCGTGCAAGACGCTGATTGGTTGCTTTCATCTAGCGGGACGACTGTGGCCATTTTCTCTCTTAAACAGGCAAGCACTTCCATTTTGATCGTTGACCGATAAGCAGCATATACCTGTCTGACGTACCTTCTGCTCAAATTTTGATGTTTCATTTAAGTATCATTGACGTTGTATTACGCAAATTGGTTGCGGATTATTCGGCAGAGGTATAATTGTTCCGTTTATTTCAACATTGTTGGATGTCCTTGTGTTGACAGGTTAATTTGCTGGTGAGTTAGTTTTTCTTTTATTAAACATATTAATTAATGCTTGTCGTGTTGTTTCCGTCGTTCTTTATTAGCTTTTCCTTTTACCCGTGGGAGACAAATTCTCGTTCATACCGTTATGGTGCATGTCGAACGACACATGCTGTGTTTTCTTTGATGTCCTGTATTCTTGCATTTTCAAGTTGAAATTTGGATGGAAAATTTGTAATTAGAAGAGTAATTTCCCCAGCCTGATGGTGTATGGAAATTAGCCGAATCCACCGACGATGTATATGACGGCGTCGAAGGAAAAAATAACATCCATATCGCTTATTTGTCATTTTCTTAAAAAAAAGCAATTATATTACCTGCCATAACTTTTAGTCCTTGTTGCATTTTAGTATATTTGGCCTTTAACTACCATATTAAGTAATTGCTCGTTTCATTTTAGTTACGTTCATCTAGTTATATACCGGTTGATCCAACCATATGACTAATTCTATCTCACATATTGTATTACTGTGCTGGTTAAATAATAATTTAATTTTTTATTTATTATAAATTTATTTGTAAAATTATAAACTAACTTTTGCTTCCATGTGGAGGGGGGTTTCAACTCATACCATTCTGGGTGTAATTTTTATTACATTTAATAAAATTGTTATTTGTTGATGATACCGTGTATGAATGTCTTTCTACACCTAGTGCTCCCTAATAAATTATTCCTGGTGTCGGAATAAGTAACATTTGGAGTGATCCTGGTTAATTAGACAGCTGGCGCCTAGTCATCCACTTCAGTAATCTGAGTGACCCATGTCCCATAAAACCGAGTGAGCAAGAGGCACAGGATCCACTTCATCTTTACCAACAAGCACTAGGGAAGTAAGGTAAGGCAGGTTGAAGGTGACACACAATAAAATTTTCAAAACTTTCACAATTTTATTTGGACGAGGCTACAGGTGTGAAACTCGACAATCGGGCACATCTCTGTTTTACGTCGGATGACCTTTTCTTAGTTATCGTCAGAGCCATTTACGCCTCCTCTCTGCCAGGTCGATCCTAGGCGAGGGAAAGCGTAGCAAGCGGCAGCAAATTTGTCGGTGTCTATCAAAAGAAAAGAACTTAATTGATAAATCAAAGTTGTAGCTATGGTTGCTATTCTGTATGCAGTAAATTCCATATGATTTTTTCTCCTGCTAGCTGATCCACATGATTATTCCGCTTTAATCCTTCATCTACATGTAATCCCAAAAAGGTCACCACTATAATACTCCTTCGAGAGTAGTGTCACGCGCATAGAGACATATTCCGACATCAAGTATATTGTCGGATACATAATTGAACACGTCGTTCACATATACAATGAACAATGAAGGACCAAATATGGATCCCTGTGGTACGCCACGTGTATTTGTTTTCCTTAGTGATCTTCTTCCATTCTATTCTACTAATTGCTCCTTATATGCAAGGTAAGATTTGATTAATTACGGCGGAACTCTTCTTACTCCATAATAAAGCAGCCTTGAAAATGGTAGCGTTGACATACGCCGATTTAACTGACATAGCAATTTGAGAGCCAGGTGGCATTTCATCAAAAAATTCATCCTTTCTATTTTCTTCTTTAAATATTGCGTAAGGTGGGAGAAACATATCCTCTGCCTTGCAGCAACCTATGACGGAAATGGTTTCGCCCTTCTCGCCTGATGTCAACGAAGAAACATTTTTTGAGCCTTTTGTGGCTAACATTTCAGTTTGTTTATTTTTCAACTCCAAACTGCTTTCGTCCATGTTAAAAATATTAGAAGGTTTGTCATGGAGTGAGAATATTGTGAGAATATACCTGGATGTCGTCGCATAAAAAGAGTTAAGCCAATCATAGCCGGTTTTGTCTTTTTCTTCATTGATCGTGTGCTTCAAGTTCGGTTCTTCGGCAAATTGAAAGGCCCATATTCTTACGGACTCTCGATCTGGTGCAAATCCAAATGTTTGCATTTTTTTAATATGTCACACCAATTTCAGTTCTGCATCATCTCCCAGCACCGATGACGGACCCAGTCTCTTTCGTTTTATGCCGTCTGACTTAATATAATCTTTTAGAGTTGATTTAGGAATCCCAAACTCTCGGGCGGCTTCATTTACACCCATTGTACGATTTTGTACACATTCAATTACATTTCTTAAGAATCGGCACACCATTTAGCTCTTTCTTCATTTTTTCTTTTGTAAGTTGTGGACATTTTTGTTAATCTGTAACAATATTATTTTATAATATATGTAACTGTTTAAATTGGGCTTCATTAAATATGTAATTTCCTACAAACCAAATTTTTAATTTTTTTTTCGTGGTCGATCTCTTCCGGATTAATGTGGTCGAACTCTACCAAAGTCACGGGAGAGATAGACTACTTTATTAACTGGAGAAAAACCGAAGAACGACTACATTTTTGAGACTCTGCTACAGATTCATGCATATTTTGAAATCTAGTATCGAAATAGTTTAAATAAACTTACCCATCTTTAAAATATCACTAACACAGTAAATAAGTCAAAAAAAGTTCGTAAAAAGTTAAAACTGAATTTATAAATTCACACTGATGCCACGTCCTGTGTTTACACGTTGGTTGCAACAAGCTCAACTAATTCCATCAAATATGTGAGACACAGGGTCCTGTGTCTCACACATTCTTGCTTTTACTTTTACTACGTATAAGAAAGTATTGTGATGACGAAAATTTTCGACCTCAAGATTTTTGCAGATGTCCACGTCTTGAAGTCCCCTCATACCAAAAAAAATTAGGTATGGCCACCACACGACTTTCTTATACGTATGAGCGTTTCAAACTATACAATTTTAAGAATGTCTTTATACAAAACTTATTCAAAATCCTATTCTACGTACTTTCATTCTCTTAATAAATCGCTATAGAATGCATACTTTGCAAGATATTATCAAAAAATATTGCAAATCCAGTTCTAAATACTTTTGTACTCTTGATAAATCTATATAGAATGCATAACTTGCGACATATTTGCAAAAAATTGCTATTCGATAAGAGTAAAAGTGGAACTCCCGGTCTGAATTTTGAAATTTTTTTTACACAAAAGATATTGAAAATTATGTTTTAAATGCTGTTATACTCGTAACGTACTTCCCTGCATGACTTGCGAGATATTCGCAAAAAACTGATTTTCGATAAGAGTAAAAGACCTACTTTCGGTTGGAATTTCGAAAAACTTTTTTAATACAATTTTAAGTACATATAAATTCTTTATAAATTAGTTTAAACTTAGTAGTTGACGAATAATTGGCAAAATTCGATTTTTCCACTGAAGTAAACTACCACTTGCGGTCTGCCGATTTTACTGAAAATCGAATCAGATCTCAAGAGGGAAATTACATTCGTAAATATAAAATTTGGAATTGATATCTATAGCGGTTTGACCGCTATCGTGGCCACACACAGAGAGAGAGAGACACACACACACACACACAGAGAGAGAGAGAACAGGGGACATCAAAACGTGGACATCTGCAAAAATCTCGAGGTCGAAAATTTTCATCATCACAATACTTCCTTATACTACGTATAAGTAAGTAAAAGTGGTTTTTGAAAAATGTGTGAGCCTGTGTGTCTGTCTGACTGTGACCACGATAGCAGTCAAACCGCTGCAGATATCATTTCCAAATTTTGTATTTACGTATATAATCTCCCTCTTGAGATCTGATTAGTTTTTCAGTAAAATCGGTAAACCGGAAAACCAGGAAAAACCAGTGAAAAATCGAATTTTGCAAATATTTCGTCAATTACTAAGATTATACAAATTTATATAGAAATCAAATGTACTCAAAATTAAATTTGAGACAAATTGTCTTAAAAAGTTTTTTGAAATACATACCGGAAGTAGGTCTTTTACTCTTATCGAAAATCAATTTTTTGCGAATATCTCGCAAGTCATGCTTTCTAGGCGGGTACATTATGAGTATGAAAGTATTTAAATGATAATTTTAAATATTTTTTGTATAAACAAAATTTCAAAATTCGGACCGGAAGTACCACTTTTACTCTTACGGAATAGCGATTTTTTGCAATTATGTCGTAAATTATGCATTCTATATATATTTATTATGAGTATAAAAGTGTTTAGAGTTGGATTTGTAATATTTTTTGTACATATGAAATTTCAAAATTCGGACCGGAAGTCGCACTTTTAATCTTAGCGAATAGCACTTTTTTTCGAATATCTTGCAAAGTATGCATTCTATAGCGATTTATTAAGAGAATAAAAGTACTTAGAATAGGGTTTTTTATAATTTTTTATAAAAAAAATCTTAAAATTGTATAGTTTGAAACGCTTATACGTTTGTGTGTGTCTACACCTCATTTTTTTCTTGAGTTATCCGTACTGGTCAGACTGTCCTGGTGGTCGAGCACTCCCGGACCTACTCTAATAGTAAATTAAGATAAATTTAAATTTGGAGTAGCTCACCTGAATACTTTCTACACTGAGTTGCCCAAAGGGTTGTTAACAACCCATCTCAATCTTTAGAGAGAAAAAACAGCTAGGTATATATTTAGTTAAATATTTGTATACTTTTTCTCGCGTTATAATCACCTTTGAAATCGAATTTAAGAGGAATCGTACAAACCAATAGATGTTGGCATAAATGGTTTAAATAAAAGGCCAAATGTAACTTCCGGAATTACTTTGTAGTGTTTCTCTACGATTTTAAATAAGGACGCTCGAGAAAGGAACCGAGCATTTTTCACTGATCCATTTCCTCCCTGTGTTTATAGCAAGCAATAAATTATCAACTTTGTTAAATCTAAACTCTAGACTCTGTTCCCAATAATAAAGATCCCACTGTTAGCATTGAAAATGAATTGATCTGCATGTTATCTATGAATTTATTCGAGTAATAAGGAATTCTTCCCAATGATTCTTTTTGTTATTTCCTGTATGAACTGTGATAATGATGAGCATCATTTGCAAAGTGTATGTTCAAATACCAACAAACGAGACGTCTGCTACTTCGTTAAAAGTCTCAAACAATGTCTCATAATTCCTAATACTAAATCTTTCAAATATAACTTTCAACCTTCACAAACCATAATCTCACGAAATACGAGACATAGGACGTGCGCGTCAACCTCGAAAACTACATGAAAACGGTACGATGATACGCGTTTATATGTAGCACGGAGCACAACAGAAGCGGCGGATATTCGTCTTTGTCATTCAACATCTTGTCACAGACCGCAATGAGACCAACGCACTGGGAATGGGTCTTGTATCTGTCTGGAGCACTCCGAATCATTTATCATTTTGCCGTATATTTCTCCTTCTCTCACGCGGCGGCCTGTGTGAGTGTCAGTTAGGTCGTCGGTGGCGGGTCGCCCTCCTGCCACCGGGGCGCACGTTATTATGTTCCACGAAACAAGCCACATACAAAGACCACGGTTACCCCGCAGAGCTTTCCTTCAATTAATATTAGAAAAGAGACGTTTTCCCAACAAATAGGAATCAATTAATAATCACTGCCGTTGACGTTGACTAAAAATAATTTGCTGTTGCCTCTTGTTACATACACATGTACAATACATATGTTTTTAATTTTTTGTGTATAGTTGCGGAAAAAGTTCTATCGGGTTCTGTTCCACCGATATGAAAGATGTGGCTGATCAACTGTAGTAAGTTTTACCGCTAAATAAAAAGAGATTATAGTCAATTTCTTCATACATAAGTTTGAGTATCCAGTAATGTTCACTATAACGAAACTGGTTAAAACAAACTCGGAGTTGTAACGAACCACTTGTAAGGTACGGACCAACAATCCATAAAAGCTTGATAGATTTTACTTAATATAATGAACCCGTTTAAAACGATATTTTGGTTAAAACGAACCGTTCTTTTTACTAATACTTCAAAACTTTTCTGTTATAACGAACACTTTGCGGTAAAATGAGGGACTTCCCCGAAAACAAAACTGTCTTTCCCAAACGAACAAATAGCAGATGATAGTCAACATCGAGTCTCTAACTGTGCCCCACGTTTAATTGCGCTGTGAATTATAAAAATGAGTGACGTTAACGTTGTTTTTCTAATAAACGAAAATCATTTACATTCAATACGATATTATAAAACGTTTACAAAGAGGTGCAAAAAAAGTAACATATGTCGTGATATGAAACTTAGTAAATTAATGATTGCTACAATTTGGAAGAAAAATCAGGAAATATTGGAAAACTTTGAACATTTACATTCACGCTTTAAGAAAGTTAAAAAATCTACCCGCTCGGAAGTTGACCAAAGTTTATTAAAATGGTTTAGCCAACAAGGAATTAATAAGGTAACTATTGTGTTGCAAACAAAAGCTGAATGACTTTAACGCATACGTCCACGTTGATGACATGCTTGTGAAGTTGGAATTTTTAAGTGATGATGCTATCATTGCTTGTGTAGGTAACGAAAATGTTGATAGTGAGGCAGAAGATGAGAAAAACGAAGAAACAGTAATCGATGAAATAATACCCATTCCAACTACATCAGATGCAATTAGATATATTGAAGCGGTTCGATATTTTCTGCAGTCGCAAAACACTCCTCGAGATATTCTTAACAAAGTAACTGTAGTACAATTACATATATTCATAAAATTAACATTAACAAACAAACAAAACAAACTGATCTACATGAATACATATTTTAAATAAAATGTAAAGTTTAACTGCTACCTACGTACAGTAAACGCCAAATAAGATGGCGAGCGGTGGGAGTAAGCATTAGCAATAATGGGACAAATATAGTTTGACATTATTGGATAGTCTTCAGTAAGTGGGCGTACGCGTTTTTAAAAACGACTACAGCGGAGGATAACTTTGTTATTAATGAAAAAAGGTTGCGTGTGCTTATTATAAAGAAGAAATGGGTGAAGCCGTCTATAATGATGAAACGTACCAGGCCAAAGTTTGATCGGTTCTTTAATAAAAGTCACCTTAACATGATCCCAAGGGGGAGGGGGTTATTATTCACAATATGCACAGATAATTTAAAGCATTTCGGATGTTCTGCCCAGATTCAAGTCACCCATAAATTTTACAGATACCATTAAATGAGGAACAACAGGGATTTATGAAAAATCACTCAACAACTCTGCTCTGTTCATCATAAGGCAGAGCTTCTTTGCTTTATTGACATGAGTAAGGCCTTCGATCGGATTCAACTGAATGACGTTCTTACAGCCCTGAAAAGGAAAGACACTCCTGCAGAGCACTTAAAGCTAGTAAAAGACCTGCGCCCCGGAAATATAACACATCTGAAGGTGGACGACATATTATCAAGAGAAATTGCAATCACAGTTTGAATAAGACAAGGGGACAGCCTCAGTCCACTAGTATTTAACACTATAATGGACAAAATCAGACATGCAGTAAACAGGGTTGTTCGGGATATCGGATGGAGCAAGAGAGGAGATAAAGACTGGATTCTACGCGGATGATGCTACACTTATATCAGAAAGCAAGGACGATTTGCAACAAACTCTTCACGCCTTTAATATCCATGCAGGAATATATAATATAAAGATCGCTACGTTCAAAACAAAATCAATGAAGCAACGATGCAAAGTTGCAATAGACAATACTAGCATTGAAAAAGTCATGCACTGCAATTAGGTGCAAAATCACAAGCTACGGGAACCTCGCAGAAGAAGTTAGACAGTAAACCAATAAGACAGTGGTGCTCAGGCCAGCTGAAGCAAAGTATCGGGAAAAACAAGCACATTAACCTGAATTGTAAGCAAAAACATACAAAGCATGTGTTAGACCGGTGATGATATCGTCGTGAAAAGAAATGCAAAGGACTATAGAAATGAGGATACTGCGAACAATCACTACAGGACCGGAAAATAAACACCCTGATCACGGGGAGTGTATGGAGGGAAAGTGGAAAGGCTAAGATGTCGCAGGAAGAATGGAACCAGCATGTAACCAGAATGACAGAGGATGGGTTGACCAAGACCGTTAGAAATAACAAACCACATGGAAGACTACCTATTGGAAGACACCCCCCCCCAACAGATAGAAGGATAGCTGTCTATCTACCTCACAGGAGACTCAATGAAAACTTCTCCAGTAATAAATAGACATTTGGCCTAATGAGAGAAAAATACGAAGAAAAATTTTTACAGATCAGTGTTTATCAGGGATTTTGCCAAACTGTCTTTCTATAGGCCACGTGTTGATAAGTGCAGCACGTGTGACTTAATTGTCAAATCAAAGCCAATACTGACTCCAGTAAATTTGCAAAGATTCTACTGGAGCTACACCACAGCAAGGCTGCAAGAACAAGGGAGGTGCTAAAAGCCGATAAGATGAAGTCTCAAAATCCCGAACGTACAAAGTGTTGTTTCTTCGTGGATTTACAACAAGTCATGTTCGCTCCGTTACGGACACACAGTGATATGTTTCACCTCTCGCAGCTATCTTGTTATAATTTGGGCGTTCATATTGGTGATAATAATGTAGCCCATATGTGTATGCGACATCAGGGAGTAGCGTCTCGAGGAGCTAACGAAATTGTATCATAGCTCCTCTATATTGTCAGTTAAGGATTCACCTCTATAAAAGATTCTGATAATATAGTATGATCATTGCGGAGCCCAAAACAAAATAGAATTTTGTTGTCATATTGATATATTTGGTTGCCAACTGTCGAACAAAAGTTTCTTATCAGCGGCCATATTTTCATGCCTTGCGATAGAGATTTTGCAATCGTACATATCCTCGGATCTTCACGCAATAGTTAAATCAGCAAGATATAGTCCTCTTTTCGATATCACTGACATGATATTGTCAGGCTTTTGGAATCTAAAACGAGCTGCATATGAATATCTTAACACTATTAAGTTGAATACCAGTAAATTCTACAGTGATAATCATTGACCAGGAACATATTCCATTTATTACAATAAAAACCGCTTTTCTGATCTTCATGAATGCGTAAAATTCAATGTTTTGAAGAAAGGAAAATCTTCAGTTGATCGTATATGGGTTAATATAATCAAAGTACCACCTGAAAATAAGATATGTGATAATAAGAAGGTTTCACTTCAAAGCATGATTCCTTACCTTTAGAATCTCGAACACGAACGTTTCTATAAAGAACTCCTTAATGCTAAAAGTGTTTTAGAGCCTCAAGAAAATGACAAAATATTGTATGAACAGTTATTTTTTCTTCTTCATAATAGGTAGTTAGTTTTCCAATATTTTTTGGTTTTTGGATTTGTATTACTTACACAGGTATATTTAATAAAAGATTAGCTACAAACTCTCTGACTCGCTGAACTTAATAAGCCGTAACCAATTTAGTTTAAATCGATTATCTCAAAATTATGTTTTTAGCACATACCTAACTTGCACACTTCAACCGAGGTAGGGAAGTAAGGTCAGAAAACAATTAATAATTATTAATAATTCTGCTTTAAAATTCGCTGATTTGTCAACAAGCTTATACAAATTGTAAGAACGCCGGCTGAACGTGTATTTTCTTATAAGTTTTAAAGAATCCTTGTTTGATCTCTTAACCTTAATTACTTTTAATGTTAATACCTCTTTTAATATAATTTATATAAGGTATTTTAAACATGACTTACATTAGAAATACTTGATACATAATATAAAAATTATTTATTACGAATTTACACACAATTAATATCTCCATACGTTGGTTGTTAAATTCTGTCTAATTTTAATAATATTTATTTTTCTATTTTGGTGCTATAAAGTTCACCCGTTTTGGGTGAACTTTTTTGTATAAAGTCTTCCTTTATCTTCTGCTAATTTTATTTTGTGTTATTAAGTCGGTAACAAATAAAATACTGAACTAAACATAATTTAAACGTCAAATATTTTTTTATTTATTCCCTTTTTACATACAATCTGTCGTATACATTAAGTATTTTTTTTAGATTTCAATGGTCATTGAAGAAAGCAATTCCAATGAATTTTTCCTATTTATCAACTAGACAAATATTCTGTATGACTATGAGCAAATAGTATATTATGCAATGAGCATTTAATGATAGCTATTAAGACACGAGTAAGAGAATTACAATACGAGGCGAAGCCGAGTATTGTAATGAATACGAGTGTCTTAATAGCCATTAAATGCGAGTTGCATACACTATTTTTTCTACGACCCCATAATAAAACATATTTTTTGAACAATCCATTTCATAAATTGAGGTTAAAATTTTGTGAATTTGGCTGGTAATAAATTGTTCGTGGCTACTAAGGCTTGTTCCATATTTTCTGGTGGAGTCAATTATTACATTTCACTGTCATTACCCCTCATTTTTACCGTTTATATTTTCAAAAAAGCACAATTTTTAAGTACTTACTTGTAAATTGCAGAGAACTGTCACATTTATTTAATTTGTATATCTGTCAGATATGCAGTCGCCATATTGAATATTGTTTGAATATTGAAATGTCGCATTCCTATTGGATATAAACTTGTATCGTAATGAAAAATCTGTATTCCTATTGGATATAAACTTGTAACATAATGAAAATCTGTATCGTAATGAACATCATTATAGTACAGGTTCGGCATATCTAATAATACAATTAAAGTATGGGAGTAGAAAAAATGAAAAAAAACACAATTTCTAACATGACGACTAAACTAAATCCAGAGAACAAATTAGTGGGTTTGAAACGTTTCAAACATCTTGGTGTATAGTGGTTCCTTCCATAATTTATTTGACTAGGGTGTTGGAATGCACTTTGACCGTTTCGCTGTATTTCTGACTATGCTTTGGAGTTTCACATTTCAATGATGGTACTTTGAGATTTTCTTAATAAATAAGTTTGGAACATACTACACAGTGCACTTTGTTTTGATAGCGTCGTAGTATTTGGATATTAGAATTGCATGCTGTTCCTCAAAGTTATATGCCGTACGTCGATATAGGCTTTAGAATGGCTTTGTACACTAGGAGTTTGTTGCTTATTGAGTTGTATCCAAAATTGTTTTCTTTTTGCAAATATATGCTTCTGCTAGTTTAATTTCCTGTCCAGGTGCATGCCAATGTATTTGGCAGAGACAACCTATTTCATTTGTTGTGAATGTTATGTGGATTGGTCTATTTTTATTAGTATTTAGTCTCCAATCTTTCACCCATTTTTGGATTGCATTAATTTGTTGTTATGAATGTATCCTAGATAATATTGGACTCTGAAATTTCGTTACGATGTTCGATAAAATAGTATCTATTGATTAACTAAGACTTTAAAACATCGTATATCTGGCGCGGAAGTACTTCTCTAAGTTTGTAATATAGACTCTTATGCCCGACTTTATCAAATGCCTGTGTAAAGTCTAAAAACACAGCTGAGCAATATCTATTTCTATCCAAATCCTGGTTTACTTGATTAACTACCCTGTGAACCTATTCTATATATCACGAAAACTTATAAAATAGAATTGTTGATCAGAATTTATTTTATGTTCGTCAAGAATAATTTTCATATTTCGTATTTTTGAAGTGTAAACTTCTTTAGGCGCGTTGCGCTAATTGTAGGCACTGAACAAGACTGACTGCAACGCTCGGATGTGTAACGCTCGGATATGTGTAACGCTCGCTAAGGGAACAAGATAAATAAATATATCATATATGTAGAGGTACTTAATTTCAATTAAATTGAAATTTAAATGAATAAATAAATTCATGTTCCAGAACAGATTCGATCCCGAGCCGCACGGGTATGAAGACGATACGTTACCATCAGACCAAGCGCGGGACCGTAAGCTAGTATTTATATCGTCTATTTATACGTACACATACGTCCGAACCGACTAAACGAAATGGCCGCTCGCGTAAATGTAATAAATGTGCGAATATGTTTTATTTAATACGTTACTGAATATTATACGCGTGTATTTCGGATTCTTGAAAATTGACGTACGAAAGTGAAATTTTAGATACGGGGGTGTCTTAGGTCGCCGATCACCAATCCAAAGCCAAAATGTCAAAAAAAACAAAATGGCTCACGAGTTTTTTGAAAATTGACGTATGGATGTGAAATTTTAGATATGGGGGTTTTGGGGTCGCCGATCACGATTCCAAAGTGAAAATGTCAAAAAAAAAACAAAATGGCGGAAGATTTTTTTGAAAATTCACGTATGAATGTGAAATTTTAGATACGGGGGTGTCTTACGTCGCCGATCACAATTCCAAAGTCAAAATGTCAAAAAAACAAAATGGCGGAAGAATTTTTTAAAATTGACGTATGAATGTGAAATTTTAGATACGGGGATGGTTGAGGTTTACGTTTTATTTAATACGTTACTGAATATTATACGCGTGTGTAAATGTAATAAATGTGCGAATACGTTTTATTTAATACGTTACTGAATATTATACGCGTGTATTTCGTATTCTAATCTCGCCTTGATGAAGTTTTCACTTCTGCCGTGTGGTTTTAAGCACACTCATTCTTCTTGTTTGGAACAGCTTAGGCATAATAAGTAAATGACTAATCGGCCTGTAGGAAGTAATTTGCTCTACCAGTTTTCCAGGTTTCGGAATCAGAATTATTTGTGCAACTTTCCATAGACTTTCCTTGAATTAGGTCGTAACCGAGTGCTTTCTTTGGGCTAATTTTGTTCTATATAGCGTCTTCTATAAAGTTCACTTTTCGACACCCGTTTTGGTTGTATAAAGTATTTCTTTATCGTATGATAATTTTAGTTTGTTTATTATTTTTATTGTTCCATATTTTATTAAAATAAAATACGGGACCAAACTTTATTTTAATGTCAAATATAAACGTTCAATATATTAAGCATGTGCAGTAGAAATTGTACAAAGAATAAAAAAGACAGATACTAAAATTATATTTAGATTAATCAACAATATAAATTATTAAACAGAGTTGGATGGTAAATGTTCTAATACTATTATTGACACTTACTTCTCAAGAACATCGATACTCAAATGTTTTATTTAAAAACCAGTATAACCAACAACAACAAAAAACAAAATTTTTCAATGGTTCGAATTGATTTGAACTTTTAATATTTGAAATAGCAAAGGTAGTATAAAATGCGCATTTCATATTACATTTTGCGCACTCGCTCATTAAAAAAATCGCTGCGGATGGGTTCTTTTCTAAACTTGAACGCCTACACAAAAATCATGTCTCATGAACCTTGTATTTTAATATGCTATTATGTATTACCATCCATGGGAAAGCCTGAACAATATGTATCGTTTACGTTAACGACTCCTAGAGTGATAGTTTCACATATCCTTTAGTTCCAACATAGCCGCGTGAGGGCTGCTATTTTAAAAGGAGTTTCTAAAAGCAAAACTGGTAGACTTTAGGAACGATGAAACAAAACAAACAGTTGCCTTACAAAGTAATTTTAAAATTTCATATGGCCACTAAAGCTTACAACGAAAATGTCTATATTAAATTAATTAAAAATTACTCACAGTAACACTACTGTTTAAATGACGCAGGACAGTCTATGTACATCTGTTTCGTCTAAAATTCAAATTAAAAACTGAACAATAGAATAGTTATATACAGATATAGAATCAGTGATATATAACGACATTTCGGTTTGAAGAAAGAAAGACGGACGAAATCTCACAAACAATGACAGGAGAAGGCGGTGACTGTAACATTAGCGGACAACAGAATGGTGCCAGAGCGAGACAGCGTATAATTATCGGACAGACGCAACTGTTTGATCAGCTCACGCAAAGGAAATATTAACGGCGGCACGGTCGTTTGTCAGGGAAAAACAGCATTGTCATTACAATTGAACGGGCTTAATTAGGGCCCCTTTATAAATTACAGCCTACATATAATTTTATAATTTACGATCCCGAGTGTTTTGCCTATTCGCTGGTAATTTCCGAAAGCGGTTATTGTTGTGCCGTCCCCCCCTCCCCCAGTGCCACGAATATATCTGTTCCGTAGTCCCCCCCCGCCTGCGCTCTGCACATTTTAGTAATTGAAATATAATTATTATGTGTATATTGGAGCGATTTGTTCGAAATCGAGGTATAATTTGAAGGAAATGTTGCATTTTGTTGGGCAACGAACTTCTACTGAAAGACATTCATTTGTAAAGCTCTTACGTGACCAATAGCACTAACGACTTGATGAACGTTACTTTAGTTAATAAGGTCTCTTATGAGTCTTGATTTTAATGATTTTTCAACAAACTACAAAATCATATGGAATTAAAAGAATTATAACAAGTTGTTTTCCGGGGAGCATTACAAAAATAAGGACCAATTTTCGAAAGATAGTGTAAAAACCGATGAAGGATTAATGAAACAAATTTTTCATTTAATTTAATTTAAGCTTTAACATTAGGAAAAAGCAAGTTTAAACATCTTCAGAAAATGAGGTGTGGGAACAACACACGTTCGGTAATCTAAATGAGCCCGATTAACTAAACTGAATTAACTGTAACCCTGCGCAATTAAACTTCATGAAAGTTTCAAAGAGTTTGGTGTAACGCCTTCAGTATGCCTTACCTTTTCTTCCCTAAGTACGGTGGTAAATATGGAGGAGGGTTTTGCCTCTAACTCGTCGGTTTATGTGGACGTAGGTTTCCTCGAACACAGTTGGAGGAATGATTAAGGAGTCAACTTATTTGGAATTAAACCCCACCCCAAAATATTACTTGATCCAGAAGCAAAGTCAATATAAGTACCCAAGGTTGCAAGATAAGACAAACGACAAAGTTAAAACAAAAACAAGTTTATTGAGAGCTGAGGTAGATCCCCTAATTTAAAATTGCAAAAAAAAAAGGAAGAAATGAAATAGATTTGAGGGAAGCAAGCAATATTGAAATTACACAATAAATTTCCAAACTGAAGTTACGAATTAACTCTTAATTCGATATACGGTTTTGATCAACCTGTATATTGACCTATAAATTAACTAAGGTTAAAAGCGCATCAAATACAAATAAGTATGGGGCAAAAATACAAATAATTAAATCAATAAGGCAAAATACAGTACGAATAAATTAATGGAGCAATAATACAATATGAACAAATTGATGGAGCAATATCTCGCTTTACAGGTTCATCCTGTAGATATTAAATAAAATATGATCGTACAGTGGCAATTAATAGAACAACTAAGGGTTGTTAAATATAAAACAAATCAGAAACAGAATTAGCTGAAGGCACAAAGAAAACTAAATTTAATTACAACAAAGATTGAAACGGTACCTATCCCTTGCATCGGATAAATATTAATAGAAAATTGGTTATTAACCGCGAGATGTAAAGAAATTACAAAGGTACAGATCAAATTACAAAAGAAAAAAAAACGATGCTCTTGACGATAAAAATACATTAACAACTGCAAAGAATTTAAAGTTGATTTAGGCCTCCGATCTTGATACCTATCGGGCCCAAATTAGCAATTATTACTCAAAATAAATGAATTAAAATTTACGATATTAATTTATAAAGGTTGAACTTAAATAATATTAATTTGCCAATTTAGCTCTCACAAGGAACATAAAACATTTAAAACAACTACTTATCTTGTAGGAGGTACAGCATCACTCGGTATAGAAATTCTGGCATAAATTTTCCTGGAGACGAACACAGGAACTCAAAAAAGAAAGGTTGATTGATTAACCTTTGAGGCTTTGATTATATGAGGGAATTTTATCCTTTCCTCCGGAATTCATCAAATATCACAGGAACAAATTTGCACAAAACAAAATGGAGTCGATGCCATTACACCCAGTGCTATTTGATCAGGGGAACGGTAATTAATGCAAAATTTTGCGTCGTACGGTAATAGCTAAATGAAAAAAAACGAAATGAAAGATCTTACTAAGAGTTTGAAATGAACGTTAAGGCCTTACCAGTTGATAAAAAGTCCGCATACAAAATCCGACAACGGGTCGATGAAGAATACGATAGATTTGTACTTCCTACTCGGAGAATCTACTGTTACTTAGCGAAATTACGATTCATACGGCAAAGGGTTACTTTAAAACTAATGCAGAAAGTACATCGAACAGTCATCACTGCTTCTTCACGGAAAGACCAACAAAATGAAAGTGTTCGCAACGTGCTCAGAAGAAGCGTCACTTCACGGACATCTAAAAATCAGCGTGGAACCAACGCCATCTGACATTACAAAAATAACAACACAATTGTTAACGTTTAATAATTAAGAGATGAGGGACAGCGTAATACAAAAATAATTAATAGAAATAATAGAAAATAATTAAACACAGACGTAGGAAATATATAAACATTAAACTGAAAGTAAATTTTCCCCGAGCGGAGAAATAACTATCTACTAGCATCACCATCGCACACACACGAGATGACGCTGGGTGGCTAAACTGCGAATTAAAAGAAATTAAAACCACAAAATTTAAAATAAAGGAAAACAACCCAATTACACAAGGCAATTAAATAAAGATAATGTGAATGAAAATATAACATTCCTACGTAACATATTTAGGTATATGTATTACACGGAACACAAAAAAAAACACCAATTCTAAGAATTATATAAGTGCGAAGAATCCAAGATATGTCTACAGCGTAGCTCGAAGTAATGTACCAAAATTATAAAATGCTAATACATGAGTCCAACATTTGGAACATACAGGGTACAAAAGAAAACGTAACAGTATGTAGTTCAAAAATTAACTTATTTAATAAAATGGACATCCTCTTGTTTTGAAAGTTCCAACTGGAAGTGATTTGTACACACTGGGAAGGTGATTGTTCATATTTATTCCCATAATTTGAGGGGTCAGACTCGAAAGGTGACGCTTGCTCGTTGGCAGTGCGATAAAGTGACATGTTGTTGATTTGAATACAAGTGTTTATATCGACGTAACAGCAAAATATATGTATCTTGCAAATGAAACTCCTTTGCATAACCCAAGGAATAATTTGTTCCTGGTATGCGATGGCCTTTAATGGGATAGTTAATATGTTGTTTACATTATGCGGGGTTTCCGTTACGCGAAGTTCACACTATAGAGTGTCTGCTGTATTCACATTTGCAAGATGATATCCCAAGTCTCCAGTATTATTGCTCATGTAACCGGTATAACTGGTTTGTTACTGCCCCTCATTGCTGTTAGAGAGTAATAACTGATAATTAGCTCCTTAGCAGCTAACAGTGTTTTTTAACGATGTAAGTAATTAGATGTTATGTATGAAAGTCATGTGCAGTTGGAATTAAAGCAATACTGATGAACAGTGTAATATCTAAATTGCGCATAGTATAAAGAAAGATCTTATATTATGTTGCATAACCAAAACCAAAGATACCGAAAGTTATTAAATTTAGCATGCGTATACAAATTTAATAAAGACAAAAAGTAATCCGGTTCAATCTAGTTTCGAAACACCGAAGCAACTCGTGAAACCACTGAACTCTACGTAATTCTGTTAGCTTGTCTTGTTAACCTAAGTATTTTAAAAGGTATTTATAAGTATTTTCATTAAAAGAGAGCAAGTAACATCATCCCAAAAAAGAATCAGTATATAATAAGCATTATATCCTCTTATCTGCAATTTCAAAGGATATATATTAAAAAATTTATGTAGAAGCATTTAAAAATAATTAATTAATAAAGTAAGTGTAAATCTTAGGTTATATTTTTGTATATGTCAGTAGAATATTTTTCTTACACCTAAATTCAAAATTCAAAGATATTATTTAAAAGAGCGATATGTATAAACTGAACTTAATAGATTCATCAAAACGATTTAATTAAAATTAACTATCATATACTGAATCTTGAAACATAATCACTAGATTGGCAGCCAGGGTTACATTGTAGGACTCTATTTAAAGGAATATTTTAATTCAAAATTGGGCGCAGTAATAGTGATAATATTGCTATTACTGTGATACAGTAAATTATATAATTCTTAGAAAAGCATATCATTTTTAACTTTCCAAATAAATATTGTCATTGTTTTAATTTTGATTTGTAATTGAACATCCTTTAAACTTCCGATGAGAATACCATCAGGGAGCTCCTCAATTTACTGAGTGAAAAGTAGCGCCATTTACGATTGACGTTGTAGGGAATAATTTGAACCCCTCCATTCTCCGCAGCTGGCACAGCGGCGGCATGCTATCCTATATTTTAGATCGACAAGAAAGTGTCGACCAGGATAAGAATTGAGTAGGTAACACGGATATTGCATATATAAAGATCGTGGACCAGGAGTTTGAGAAATATGAGACGATCGATTTGCCCCTGTTTACGGTATTTTGTACTATCAATTTGTTTTTCTTCATGTGAAAGTGAAAGGAAATGGAAATTAAAATGAATAACGGTACATGTTTATTTACGATATCAACAAATAAATAATAATTTTCTAAACCAATAGGACATTTTATCGACGAAATAAAAACGATATCGTCTTCCGGCCTTACTAAATATATTATGGAGTTTCTCAATTTGTGTAAATGAGGGTATCATGGCAGGATTTATCGTCATCTAAAAAAAATCCAGCGAGAGATTTACAAAACAGCTTCATTAACATACGTTTTAGAAAGTCCTGTGAAAATATTTGGACGTGTTAAACTCACTTCACAATTCACGTCATGTAATAAATTTTGTGTATGCGCATGTATTCATTCCGTATAAAAATGAGTAAAGTAATAGCTTGAATAATTCATGTTAACGACCAAAATGAACGGCAGGTTTCATAATGGCATTTTTCCTTTTTCGTCTTTCCCCGGGAGTCATCTGTTAAAAAGTCATGCCGTGCATTTTATTATTATTATTATAATTTTGTTCAACAGCACCACATGACCAGACAATTATGAATAATTTCTGTCATCAATTTGTTATTTATCCACTGATTATTGCATTGTATAATTATTTGTGTGGTGGCATATACCCGCAACAATAAATAATCTGGCCAATAATAATTCAGTCACATCCCAGAGAATCGTGATTATTTTCAATTAATGCGTCCATCAATATAATCTGTAATAAATTGTTATGGCGTATGGTAGTGGAAATTTTTATTATTGATATTTTAAAATAATATAAAGAAAAAAGAATACAATTACAGAGAGAAGATTAAATGATATGTGCTCAGACTGATCAAGAAATTTGAACGTCTGCTATTGTGCACACGCCTCTCAATAATACAAATAATAAAAGAAAAAAGGAAAGGCTGAAACACGTATATTGCAGAACTGACAATATGTGAAAAAAAGGAAATCAAGGGACACTCACCGCGGCTCCTTCAAATACTGTTTGTATTTCCTCTTAAAAACGTCACAACCGACTTCCTTGAGTTGTTCACGGAAGTCGGTTGTGATGTTTTAGGTTAGGAGTTCCATAATTTGACAATCCGGTACAAATAACCACGCTCAAAAGCAGCAGTCCAATGACGGGGCCATCTAGACCCATAACATAACATTTTTATGTCGGATATTAATAAGTGATCTTATTGTTGTGTTTTCGGGGTCGAAATGAACAACTCGTGCAAATGTTTTAAAACTGTCTGTATATTTACACACTTAAATCTAATCAAAATATAAAAATATGAAATAAATGTATCGCACTTAAAACTACTACAAATAAATTAACACACGTATTTATTACTCTACTATTTATGTCCGTAATATTTATTTATTTTGTGAACTATAATAAAACTGCACTACTCACATTATTTATGTTTATTTGAACTGTTCAGTAAATACCGCGCGCGACTACTATTGAATGAATTAATATTGAAGGAATGAATCATTCCGGTACCACAGCGGCTTTTATATCCATATACAAAAAGCCTAGAAATATGCTAGAAAATTCTTTTTTTCTTCTCGATGAGTTCGGCATTATACTGGCGAAGATCCAGACTTTTTTGTCTGTCTACGATTTACGACTTGTTTACATTGCGTTCTCATCAACGTCGCGCCTATGTTTACTCTTCTATTTTTTTGTGGACTTGTTTTCGTTACATTATTATACAGTAAGCTGGCTGTTTACAATGAATAGTTCTGTAAAATAAAACTGCTCAATGATGACCGCTCGGGTCCTTCATACTACACCAACGACACTCCATAAATTTATAAGGTGTTCGTTCATATTGTAACGAAAACAAGTCCACAAAAAAATAGAAGAGTAAACATTGGCGCGACGCACCGTAAATAAGTCATAAATCATCCACATATTGCTGTGGCAACATAATTATTTGAATATGATAATAGTATCATTGCCATACCTTAGGCCTTGCCAAATAAGTTATGTTGTGTGCTGTTTCAACAACATAAATAATTAAAATGATGATAATTTTTATTATCCTGATGTGTATTTTATTTATTTTTAACAGCACGTACTTTATAAGTATTTATGAATCCTTCAGTGTATCAGAATTTCTTTCCTCTCGTCTAATCTCTTGTTTTTATTTAAGATTGGGATAAGGTAATAGCTTATTACAAATGAAAAATCAGAAATCATATAACACATAATTGTCGAATTTATTTAACATTTATTATATAAAAATAAATATAGCATTGCTATACTGTATTCACTTTATTTAATTAAAAAGGAACATAATTATAAGAAAATCGTTTGTACCTCGTCCTAGGTTGTAACGTTTCTTCATGATACGAATATGTTTTCTTATACTTTATTAAATAAAACTCTAAAAATATTTTCCTGTTTGTCAACAAATAAATCCAATTTACTTTTGTATATTGTTTATTTCATATTCAATGTTTGGAGAAAAGCTCGAGTCTGATTACTATCTACAACCATTTGCACGCGTTATAGCTAGCATTTCAGAGTCCGCTACCCAGAAACATTTTCCTTATTTATTGTAACTATTAATGATGCCAAATACTGTGACAGAAAATATACATTTGCACGCTATATCCTCTTAACACTTAACACCATTAATAATTTTATTTCTTATAATCTTGAAATTAAAGAATGCTTATTACTATCCCAGGAAAATATTTATTATCCCTGTTGCATAACGTTGTACTGAATATACGTTCGCACGATATATTTCAATATTCGTATAGCTACATTGATAAGTCTTTGTCTCTAACTTACTTTGAATCGTTACAAATCTTTTTGAATTCGATCATTTGCATCTCCATTATAACACAAAACAATTAAACAAAGAAAATAAAATAAGTGAAACTTGAATGAAAATAAAATTAATATGCTAATACAAAAGAAATAAATGTGAATCGTGGTGTATCTAACCCTACGATTTATATAACTGTATAAATGAATTAAAGAATGCTTGTTAACTGTATAAAAATCAATGAATGAATCCCATCGTGTCTATTCTTGTCTTCAATTTATATCTCCAGAAGAGACATGTGACCGTTTTCAACGCCATCTTCTGAAACTACCATTTACGTTGTCACCCTGCATCTTCAGTGCTCCTGACTTTTAAGTTGCCGTAATGTTTCGAACACTCACACACACACACGCACTCGTTGTTTCTTTGACAGTTCTTCACCGCGAAAGGTCAACACCCCAAGAATTGTCTGTTTACAATTTAAAACTTCCTATAAATTGTACAGCGTTTCTCCAACGTAGGTATACTTGTTTTAATATAACTCTTCTTTATAATTGTCTATAAATTTATTCTTTCCATTGGCTAGTACAATTCTTATTTTTGTTCTTTTTCCAGCTTTCGGCAATATAGGAAAAACATTGCAAACAACAGGTATCCTTTTACTAAGATTACTTGCACCACCATGGTCCACTTGGTTTGCCCCTTCGTAACCTCCTTCTATCCAAGACTTCTCCAACGGTGATATGTCTATCTGTAATAAACTACACACCAAGTTTACATTACATTTTCTTTTTATTTTGTAGGTTATCAAGAACCGTACAAGTACCTCTCTACTGTTTATGATACATGATATTACATATACAAATTCCTGAATGTATTCTATTATTACCAGCTGTCGTTTATAAAAAACACTACTACTGATATCTCAGAACAACTTTATTTATATCCTTTTCTTTATTTATTTACTTATCTATTAATAAATTAAGGTAAATATTTATTCTTTCTGCATGATTTATTTAATAAATTTTATTTATTACCTTATGCACGTTCTCAAGTTTATCTAATTATTCAATTATTTTTTGTCTCGTGCATATCGAATTCTATTTTCCTCATACATTTTATAAAGTCAGGTTGTTTTTTATTATACACAAACCATACATCTTGTTTCTCTTTTCTATAAAAGAAATATATATACATCTTAAATTTTATCTCGTGTTTTATTTTTAGTACTTATTTAAATTGCAAACGTAAATTCAATTTGCTGTATGCATAAAAGTGTATGCAACCCAACATACTCATGTTAAATTCCTTCAACTACCTTAAACTTATTATTATAGTTTCTTTCATATTTTATACACTTAAATTAAATCTTAATACTACTGCTATCATCTTATTAATATGTAAGATATCACGGCAATATGTATAATGTGTAAGCGACAGAAAGTCTGTCGTGTGTTTTACAAACATCGAGAGAAAGAGAGAATTTTCGCGTATATTTTCAGTGTCTTATATGCCTATATAAAAAGCGGCCGGTGCCCAGAAAGAATTGATTCATTCAGTAGTATTTGTACAGTGCAAATAAACATAAATAAGTGAGCGGTGCAGTTTTTATTACAGTGCAATAAATACATAAATATTACAGATATAAATACGTGTGTTAATTTATTCGTAGTAGTTTTAAGTGCGTTACATTTATTTTATATTTTTATATTGTGATTAGTTTTAAGTGTGTAAATAAACAGACAATTTTAAAACATTTGCACGAGTTGTTTATTTCGACCCCGAAAACGCAACAATATTTAAGAATACCGTAAATATAACGCAGACAGAAGTTTCGAACATATTGAATACGACTATGATTAATTTTAGTGATACAGGAATCATATATTACATCGCAAAAGGTATAATATAATCAGATTGATGATGAGGATATAACACTTTCAAGTTACAGTATGTTTTTTGGATTAATTTATTTACATATACAATGTGTAAATAAAGTAAGGAATAATATTCATATTTTGTTTATTATCGCTGTTTCGGAGAAAAGCTCGGACAGGTCAATTTTATTTTCTTCCTCCGGATTTTATGGATGTCATTTTTTTTCCTTGGTTTACTACTCTGGGACCTATGACGTCATCGATTTCTTTTTCAAATAGAACCTCCTTATTTTTTTGCTAGAAATAAAAAGTATATTTTTTTCTGAATTCAGCAATACCGCTTATGTGGTATTTAAAATTAGTAGTTTTAGAGATACGGAGGATAATAGGTATTAAAATGACAACAATAATTATACTTGAAACTCAAAAAAGCAAATAGTAATAATTTATTCTTGGGAAGATTTAAAAAAATTAGAGTAATAAACGTTCAAATTGCCACCCATTTGTTTCTTGGCAATGATAAAGTCGGAGTTGAAATTCTTCCAAATCATTATCTCTCATTTCTTGGTCGATATTTCTGCACTCTGACATGTCAATTGCCATTATTAGCACGCTTAATACTCAAAACTATTCATTTTAAATACTACATATGGGGTATTGGTGAATTCAGAAAAAAATATACTTTTTATTTCTAGCAAAAAAATAAGGAGGCTCCATTTGAAAAAGAAGTCGATGACGTCATAGGTCCCAGAGTAGTAAACCAAAGAAAAAAATTGACATCTATCCGGAGGAACAAAATAAAATTGACCAGTCCGAGCTTTTCTCCCAAGCAGCGATAATAAACAAAATATGAATATTATTCCTTACTTTATTTACACACTATATATCAAATTAAAGTTCCTCATCCATCCAAAGGCCAAGAGTTTTGACGCAGGTCATAAATGGTAGTGGAATATCATGGATTTGAAAATGGAATATGTCTCTCAGTATCCCAGTTTTCTCTTTGTTACCAAATGAAATTACTGCGTACTTGGCGGGATTGATCGCAAGACCGTGCTCAGTATAGATATTAAACACTGCTTTGAGGTCAGCGTTAATTAACGCCTCGACATCTGAATAATGTAATGGGTCAAACAAATAATAAAACTGACTGTCATCAGCACATGCATGAAATTTGAATTTGAATAAATAATATATAGTAAGGGTCCACACATACTTCCCTGTGGCACACCATATGGCAGTGGAAGAGGTAGTGAAATGTTCCCTTAATTTGAACCATTTGTAAACTTTTAATTAAATATTGCTAAAAAAACGTAGCATACTAGGACTCATACCGGTATGATACAAGATCGGGAGCAACAGTCCATGATCAATCATATTAAATGCCTTAGAGTAATCTAGGAGCACCAACAAGGTGCACAAACGTGTCAGTATGCCCAATTACATCATCTACTATATGTAGTACAGCTGTGATTTGGCTTAAATATCGACTGTGTCACTGATATAACAGTAGAGAGATTCATTTACTCTCACATCCTTTTATCCACAATTTCTCAGGCACCTTTAAGAGGACAGGCAGAATACTTATTGGTTTCAAATCCTTAAATTCCAGACGATGTGATGTTTTTGATACTGGAGTCACTAATGACTCTCCTGAGCAACCCGGAAACAAATTTTCAGTGAGACAGAAGTTAATCATATGTGCTATGATTTTCTTTAGATAAGGACAGCACAATTTAATTACTTTAATACTTATACCATCAGTAATATCCACAGCTTTGATACGCATAGTGAATATGATAGACTTGATCTCCTTCTCCGATACGCTTTAAAATCGAATTCTATATTACTTACACGAGTGTTCAAGTAATAATTAATCACACTATCTATTTTCTAAATTAGGGATCCAGTTCATAAAATAAGATAAAATAAGTTGGACTCTTTATTTTAAACGGGTAGCTGGATCGTCTACGGTGCATCGATACTATACAATATGCCTAACAATAAGCGACTATTTAATTTAGTTTAATTGTTCAGTTCAATGTCATTTAATGAACTATGTTAATGAAACTTTCAATTAAAGAAGGTCTGAATTCAAAGTAATTAACTTCCAAAACAAATATATCATTTGTCGAACTAATCTAATCTAGCCGTGGAGTTTGTAAATATCCTAAAATTGTTTGTGCGCTTACTCATGCTAGTTTGCTTATGTATTTCTTTATTTGACAAAGTTGCTGAAGTTACTCTTATTTATTATATGTAAGCCTAACATTTCCTGAAAAATCAATTACTAGCTACATAACACTGGTAACCCGGACTATATTCGCTATAATATTAATGCATTTCTTACAAATACCAGTAATAATAATTTCTGCATGCGTTTACTCTTCTTTTTGGTCAGAAAATGTAAATAAAATTCTAAAACTTGTAAATAATTAGGTGAATTTCTAATGTTCTAATTAACATTTTTATGTTTGCTAACAAAAAAGTCTCAAAAGTCAAGGGTAGCTATCAAAAAATTGATTATTTGAAAATTTTATAATAAAGAAGTGAAATATTTGATGTAGGTAGTAAGAAACATAATTATTTATATTTGTAAGAAATTCTTATATAAATGGCTTCTTTTAGAACACATTAATGAATTTCCTAGAAATGTCATCATCAATAATATTTCATAATATTTAAAGGAAATTCAATTATTATTAATAGGAAACAACAATTTTTGGTATTTGTAATAAATTCACTACTTGTCTTCTTAAAAATGACATTAATAATAATTACTGGTATTTAGAGGAAATTTATTTTTACTTGATTATTTTTTAGCAAACAACAAACTTTGGTATTTGTAATAAAATCAGTAATATTCTTCTTCTTTGTTAGCAAACAAGGAATTTCTTACAAATACTAATAATAAGAAATTTTGCTTTTTTTTAAAAAAAATCATTTATAGTTGACTCCTTTTAGAAAACATTAATTAATTTTTAAATAATACATATGTAATTCTTCGTATTTTAAAGAAATTTTTCAATATTTTACTTGCTTGTTATTATTCTCAATAAACAATACGTTTCTTGCAAATACCTGAATAAATGGCAGTTAAGGGTAAATTGCAAGAGACTCGAAAGAACTAATGCAGAAGTCCATATCACATAACGTAATTTTGTGTTTGAATTCGTTGTCGGGTGAAACGTACGAAAAAGAAAGAAAAAGTATTAGTATTTGTAAAAGATGCAGCTGCATATATAAAGACGACTGGTCGGCTTTTCCAACAAACATACAGTAGCATGACACATATTACATGTTTCGTATATGCTTTTCTTCGAGCATCAGAGGACACTGAAAATGCTACGCGAATACAGATAAATTGATATGTTTCTGTCAAGAAAGTTTTTGTGAAGACACCTAAACGCAATTATTTATTTCCTGAAAAACTGTCACATGTTCCGCTATCACCAAAACCTGTTGACCCGCACTAGGACACATGGATACAAGCAGCATTCTATTAGCACATACATTTTGACGACGTGAGAGCTATAATACAGCTTCTGAATCCGAACGATGTTTCTATTTTACAGCTCATCAAGCATTTATGGATCCAACATGGTACGTATTTTGATTCGCTTGTGGAGAATCTGGATTGATGATGTCCTCGATGCCTTCTTGGCGCTGACGTGCTTTCCTATCACTAGCCATTTATAATAATTCTTGGTATTTATAAGAACTATATAGTTGACTACTTTTTCAAGTAAACGTTAAGGAATTTCTTTCAAATACCAATAATTTCTGGTATTTGTTTGAAATACATTAACATTGCACTACCTGGCTAGCAAACAATAAACTCCTTCATCAAGTTTTACTTTTTTGTTATCAAAAAATAAATACATAAAATTCTAATAACTATTCCCATTTGTCAGAAATCTTACAATACAAGAAGGCAAACTCCTTAGTATTGGCATGGTAAAAAAGTAGGCAGAAAAATTGACTGGTGAGATAATTCAATTGACGCGGAGTGTACCTGCGTTTATAACAGATATTAATTCACAAAATGAAGCCACGACATCCTTAATGCCATTCGCCGGTAAAATTAACATTATTTTTCCATTATTCTAATAAGAGTGAATATAAATGCCGCTAATTATTAACGTGTCATCATAAATAACGCAGCGGTGATTATTTAATGTATGTTTTTCGTATGTAAACAAGTTTATTTGCACCTTCGGAATTCTCACAAAACAGCCACATATTTATATCAAATACATATATGTAATTTAATGTACATAATATGTACATACATCTACATGCATGTATCGAACATATCTCAGTGTCTTTATGACATTTCGCAAGCATTATACGCAGTGTTACGACAGAATTTCATTAGCACTAATGTGCCGACGATATTGAGCAACTTTTTAATATGTGTGCTCATACAGAGACGACCAAAAGTATACACCAAAGATAGATAAATGGAAATCATCAATGGATTAGATAAAATAATTTAAAACGAATAGGTATATATAATTTTACTTTTACTCTTGTGTTAGTGTATATTGTGTTGGATCTCTTTACACACATTAGCAGATTTATAGGTAACAATAATAATTTTTTCACTTCAGCATATAGGACTATTTCTGTTAGTCCTACAGGGTTGTTATTGTGTTAATTTGATTCAATTCTTATTCCTTCATCTAATCATTTATGTGTTATATAGGTATAAGAAAAACTTTAAGACATTCTAGTTTGCCTGATAAATATGAGGTTATATTTACACTTTTCAATATGTCACATAAAACAGCAAACGTTATAAAATGAAAATCTCCTATTTCAAAAAATTTAACTAGAACAATACAATCACGTATATAAAATACTGAAACAAATCAAAAAGGAAAATTTTAGTATAAAAAGTTTAAATACCTAGGTATAAGTGAACCTCCCTTTATATAGATAATCCAGGAGTACACTAATAATAAGCTGAAATACATCATATCACTTAGAATAGCCATAAATATGTTAGTTAAATATAAACGTGCATCAGAATATATTTTACCATAAAGTCTTACTAAAACAAAAACAAAATACAACACTGATATACAAAATTAAAATAACAAAACATTTACTTTGAGGAAATGCATCTAAATGTTTAAGACAATACTGTTGAATGTATAAAATATAAAGAGGCAAACTTGATTAGGTTGTGTCGTCTCCTATCTTAATTTAAACAATATTGACGTAACCATAGATCTTCTCTAAAAGTAAATAACCTAATAAATGCATCTAAATGTCAACTTACAACAAACAAACCGAAAACAGATATGTATTTTTGGGTATTTCATTTGAAACAATATGATAACACCTGAACAAATACTGAATTGGTAATACGAAATATAACACTGTATAAGTTGTATTCCTATTAACATAAAGAATTCCACATCTGATGGCAGCACATTGATCTTGAATCCATTTTGCATCTATAACCTAAAAACAATACGCATTAGTAACCATAATAAAACCAAGGTGAAGTACTCATCTGAAAGCATTGAGAACTGCTACTTCTAGTATGTGGATACAGTTAAATGAAATCTTTTCTGCGTATACATTTGAATTTGAGGTAGGCACCTGTAAAAATAGAACGAATATAGTCAACCGAGAGGGATTGCTACATTTTAGTGACGTTAATGTCGCTTCAGAGTAGTAAAAGATAAAGCCATTTCTTATAGTAGGGAGGATGTTTGTCATATTTGATACAGAGAGCCAATAACCTTTGAATAATTATAACTAAAATGGCAATTAAATTAAAAAAAAAACAATTAAGTTAACCAACGAATTACAGACACGTTTTGTTAGAATAGAATTCTATTTAAGTATAAATAAGAACATTATGTAACTTATATTTATAATTTTTTGACAAATATCGTAAATAATAATCAATGTTATTAAATTTATATGAAAGCATGTATGTGATACCTAGATGGGTATATACAAGGGATTTAAAATAATAATCATCACAAACGTTATGACAATGAATATCAAATTAGATGAATACCAAAGAAAAGGTATATGTACATATGTAAGAAATGTGTAAATTAAAACTGGAATATCATAATTTTCTGTGTATAGATGGAGCAGATATTAATAGGTATGCCATGAGTATTGCCAAGAGATGAATATATTAAAACAAAAGTACAAACACAAAGCCAACGAAAGGTGATGCAGATACAACCTAATTATTACTGAGAATTATACAGAGTTATCACAACATAGTTATTTCTCGAAGGCTACAATAGAACAAATTCACATGTTTTTAAAAAAAGGAAGCACTAGCAACCAACTTTTTTTTTTCAAATTACACTACGTAGTTTTTTGAGTGACTCTGGTGGAGTTACAAATATAGCTTACACCACAAAATTTCCGAAAAATAATTAAAATTTTTAGTGTTAGGCGAAAATGATATTGACCATTTAAACAAACTGCCATCAGAAATTCTCGTTACTGTGACAATGGGATCTATGCTATGCGTACAAACGTAAACGCCAGATCCTCCCTTTCAAAGTTTTCAATGAAGACAAAAAACAAAATAAAACGATTACTCAAAAAAACAAAGAGCAAAAACAATTAATATAATTAATACTGAGTTATCTTCTACGAGGTAGGCGCCATAAATTTTCGGCCTAACAGGCTTATGCAGCGTTTCGAAGCCTAGTAGTTTTTAGTAACCAGGCAACCAACGTGACTATCGCACGCAAATGTCTGAAGTAACGAAAATTGAGTACTGCGCGGTCATTAAATTTTTAACAAAAGAAGGGCATAAACCTTATCACATTAAAAAACGTTCAGGCGGTGTTTTAGGTGATTCATCTCCTTCGTATTCAACTGTAAAAAAGTGGGCAAATTGTTTCCGTTTGGGACAAAAATCCCTGGAAGATGCTGATTGGTCGGGTCGACCAATTGAAGTGATAACGCCTCAACAAATTTCAATTATTGAACATTTAATAAAGGAATTAGTAGTGATAACAAAAATTTCCGAAACAAGTGTTCGCCGAATTCTCCATGACCATTTGGGTATGAATAAAATTAGTGCTAGATGGGTACTGCGACTCTTTCTGCTCTCCAACGTGAACGTCGAGTTGAATGTGCGCAGTCGTTTTTAAATATATGTGGAGACGACCCAAAACTAATTTTGTAGTCCATTGTCGCAGGGGATGAAACAATGGTTCTGTTTTACGATCCTCTATCGAAAAGGAAGTCCATGGAATGGCGGCGACCTGATGAACCAGAAAGGCGAAAGTCGTTCAATCACCGAAAAAGGTGATGGCCACAGTTTTCTGAGGTTTTGAGAACATTTTGCTAATTGACTTTAAAGAGCGCAATACAAGTGTAAACGGCGTCTTCATTGCATAAATAAAGGGACAATATTTGTGCACAACGTCGTCGTGGTAAATTGACAAAAGGTGTGCGATTATTGCACGACAATGCTCCCGTCCATACTGCCGCTATTCCACAAGCTGACATCCGCGAATGCGGCTTTCAAAAATTGGAACATCCACCGTATAGTCCGGATATGGGTCCTTCTAATTTTTTTTGTTATCTAATTTAAAAAAAGACGTAGTTTTAAGGACCAGGGTGAGTTGCAAGCAGCTGTTATTGAATATTTTATTAATTAATCGTTGTAGTAAATGTTAATAAATGTAAAGAAGTTAAGGGAGCTTACATTGAAAAATAAAAATTCTTATATTGTTCCAAATTTCTTTTTTGTATACATATCAGGTCGAGAATTTATGGCGCCTACCACGTAGGTATGTTCAAATTGCACCGCATGTTGTTCTAAACATTGTCGACATCTCTGCGCAACCACATATGTCACATTAGCCAACATATCTACAGGAATCACACGATAAGCCTAAATAATTCTGTTTCTCAGTTCATCTTGATTTTCTGAGCGTGTCTTATATACTATATCTTGAAGATACCCCAAACAAAAGTATCCATCGCTATAAGCTACTTTGGCTACAAATAGATTAGCACATAAATTACCACCAATAACAAAACAGTTCAAAGTAAATGTACAAGAAAAATAAAGCGACAAAAGAAATCAAAAATACAAACAAACGTTTGTACACTAAGTTGCAAAAAAAGTTTCCACTAACCCCACTGGACATAATTTTAGTGGAAACTTTTTTTTTTACAACTAAGAGTACATATTTTGCGCTTCTATAATAATAAACCAATAGTGATAATTAAGAATTAGAAAGGCCGAAACATGTATGGTACGGAACTTAGTAAATAAATAATGATAATAGCCTTTGCTATTCTAATCATTGAGTTCAACGTTATGAAGTCCTTTTCTGACATATTCTCAAAGGAGACATCATATGTCAATGTCACTCTTGTCGTCGCTACTATATACTAAATATAAAAATAAAATCACTGTCTTTAATTACAAAATATGGAATTGAATGAAGCTATTTACAATATCTTTCAAATGGATTCATGACTAATAAACCATTAATTATATTATGGTAAATGGTCATTACTTTTGAAGATCGATGTAATATTGGCATATTACAATAGCACACTAAATTACCGACGTACTTTTTTCTCTTTACACATTTGTATGCATATTACGGCGCACTGAAATGCCACAATGAATTATTGATTGATGATTGTATAATTTAGCAATATAACGACGATAAATAACAGCGTAAACAATTTAAGTCCCGGGAAATTACATTTCAATGTTACTGAGTCACTTACGGAGGCAAATATTAGATGAATTATGAATATTAGCGTAAAAAAATTCACGCACAAACAACATTAATAATATACAATAACATACATGTGTTCATACTTTGAATAACTAACTAGTCATTAGCAATAATAAATTAGAATATTGTGACTTGTTTTTATAAATTATAATTGATGTAATTCTGTAGTAGAAAATATCATGGTCAGTAATATACGAATATACACTGAGCCAAAAAATCATTGAACGGGTGGATTTTCTTTTTATTTTATCCCACATCTTTGCTTCAAAGTAGATTTTTAACCATAATTTGTTTTTGAAAAATAATGTCATAAATTTTTTTCATATTTATTTTTCTTGATTCAGAAGCACCTCTTCGAAGCCGAACTGTTAATATGGAAATATTGCCATCTTACGTAAGGAATGTTTGAAAAAGTAAATTTTATTAACATATAATAAAGACGAACTCCTTTGTTAAGCAAATACAATTACAGTCGACACTCGATGGTGTTAACAGAATAAAAGGATGGTCGTTAATGATTTATTCACATTAACGAAGTTTATATCTGTAATGAATAATGAAGTAAGTCCGCAAAAGAAAAGTAAACATCGGTGCGACGCACCGTAAATAAGTCATAAAACATCCACACATATTTAATGCGTAAGCGACAGAAAGTCTGGTTCTTCTCTCGGGCTATCGAGAATGAAGCGAGACGTTTCGTGTATATTTCTAGAGTCTTTATAGGCCAACATAAAAACGGCCGGTGCCCAGAAAGAGGGAATTCGTTGAATAGTATTCGTGAAGTTCAAATAAACATAAATAATGTGAGTAATGCAGTTTTATTATAGTTCACAAAATACATAAATATTACTTAAATAGTAGTGATAGAAATAAATACGTGTGTTAATTTGTTTGTAATAGTTTTAAGTGCGATACATTTATATTATATTTTTATATTGTGATTAATTTTAAGTGTGTAAATATACAGACTGTTTCAAAACATTTGCACGAGTTGTTCCTTTCGACCCCGAAAACGCAACATATCTAATAGGTAGTAAACACTGATAATTCAGAAAATAAATATACTGTGTGTCCAAAAAGTCTGGAAACACCCAAATAAAATCGAAACGGATGATATTTGAGAAAAATGCAAAAACAGGTCAATTAGTATTTTCAAAAAACTACTGGCTGATGGTATCTGTTTGGGATTTTTGATGACCTTGAAAAAGTTATGATGTCATCAAGAAAAAATTTAAATGGCAACGTCACATTTTTAATTTTATTTTTGATAGATCTTTTAATTGTCTAAATGACTGTAAAAAATTTTTCATTTTACTTAAGAAAATGACCGAGAAAAATTTAATTACTTCTTCGAAAATGGAAAAGTTTGTCTTTAAAAAAAACAGTTGGCTTAAAAGTCGATTATTTTTCAAACACATTTTGTTTTATTTGTGACATTCTGTCAAATACGAATTGTGCGTAAGTTAAAAAAATCTGTTTAAAAATGGTTTTAAGTGAGAGGGAACGTATTCAAATATTGATGATGATTGGTTTTGGGGATAGGGCTCGTTCAGTTAGAGACGTTTGCGACTTATTTAATACAGAACATCTGGAGCGCGCCCCAATTAGTATTTCTGCAGTGAGTAAGATTCACAAAAAATTTCAAGAAGAAGGCCATGTTCGAGATCGCCCTAGAAGTGGTCGTCCAAAGATCGCAGAAGATATGCAACTCGACATATCGTCAGTAGAGGAAACTCCAAATTCTAGTACACGGCAGCTTGCTCGGGAGTTTAACGTGTCGAAAAGTACAATTGGTAATATTTTCCGGAAAACTAAGTATCATCCCTACAAAATCTGTTTGGTTCATGAGCTGTCTGAAGACGACTTCGACAGGCGTGTATAGTTATGCGAACAACTGATGCCTATGTGTGATAATGATCCGTTTTTTATCAGAAATATCTTATTCTCAGATGAAGCTACGTTCACATTACATGGGACTGTTAATAGACAAAACTGCAGGTACTGGGCACGCCAAAATCCACGCTGGATGAGAGAGGTACGAACTCAGTATCCTCAGAAATTAAATGTATGGACTGGTTTAATTGGTAACAGAATTATCGGGCCTTTTTTCTTCAACGGTAACCTGACGGCGGAAATGTATTTGGATTTTTTACAAAATTATTTAATTCTGTCATTAGCAGAAATATTTCCGAACGATGAAGATCCTAATTTGCCCAGCAAAAGAATTTGGTTTCAACAAGATGGGGCTCCACCCCACTATGCGGGAAATGTTCGGCATTATCTCGAGAATACCCTCCCAAACAGATGGATTGGCAGGAGGGGGGCTATCGAGTGGCCGGCTAGGTCGCCAGATCTAACGCCTAATTTTTTATTTTTTGCGTAACGGCTGATCTGTTCACTGAGTTAACACTCCGCAAACAATTTATGGAATCATCCATTTTGTTTTTATTTTTTTTTATTTTATAACTGAACATAAAACAAAATTCAAATAAAAAGCCAAAGACTGCTACTTGACAAACAAAACAATTGGAAAAGTAACACCAACGGAAAGAATTTAATTAACGGGAACTTGAACTAATAATGAGTATTTCTGCCTCGGGCCCGTATTACAGCAGCCATCCACCTAGGCAAGATCTCTGATGAAGGCTTGACCCACCTGATTCCATTCTTCAGTGGCCACTGCTTCTAGCTCTTCTAGCGTTCTTGGTGGAACTTATTTGGTTCGTAGTGCCCACCCAATGTGGTCCCAGGCATGCCCTATTGGATTCATGTCCGAGCTTCTAGCTGGCTACTCTAAAATACGAGGTCGACTTGTAATGTTTCCGGAATCGACAAGAAAAACACCGTATTGGTGTGGGTTTTTATTTTTATTTTTCCTCTGCATATAGTCGATGAGAATCGCACTTTGGGAATCCCAAAAAATGGTCGCCATGACCTTTCCGGCCGAAGGAACGGTCTTTGCTTTCTGCGGAGATGATTCGCCCTGAAAAGTCCACTACTTCGATTGTTCCTTGGTCTCCGGTATGTAGTGGTGGATCCAAATCTCATCCACGGTTATGAAACGCATGAAGAAATCTCTTGGATTGCCTTGAATCCTGGCCAGACACTCCTACGAAACGGTCACCCGTTTTCGTTTTTGCTCTGGTGTGAGCAAACGCGGTCCCCATCGCGCCGAAACCTTTTTCATTCGCAAAATTTCGTGTAGGATATGACCAACGCGTTCTTAAGAGATGCCTGTTGTATCTGCTATCTCTTTCAGCTTCAATCGGCTATCAGCTAACACGACATCATAAATATTGTCGACCATGTCATCGTTGATAGCGGTTTTTGGACGTCAACTGCGTGGTTAATCACTTGTTCTTGTGCGGCCACGTTTGAATTCACTCACCCAGAGGCTGACGATCGAAAATTATGGAGTAGATCCGCCATGAACCTCTAACAAAATATTTCGAATTAACTAAATAAATAAAATACGTAAACTTGGTTTCAAAAATTATTTAATAATATCACTACAATATCATTTCGCATGATCACCTGATGAAGCCAACGTTTGGCGAAACGATATTTTAGTGATATTATTAAATAATTTTTGAAACCAAGTTTACGCATCCAGAAGTGTTTTATCACTGCACGAAATTCGATATTATGCATTTTTGCAAAACCGCCTGACTTGCTACACAAAACACACTCTTAAATAACAACTATTGACAGTAGACGTCTAAAATATTTACAGTTGCTATAAAAAGGGTTGCCCTTGCCGACCAATGAATCCACTTCAACCTTCGTGCGCCATTTCTTGTCGATTCCGGAACATTTCAGGCCGCCCTCGTACGTATGATAACCTTATTTTGTAATTTTGTACAATGTTGGCGAAACGGGGGCGAACGTTATCATACATTAAACGGAAATTCGGGTCTATGTAAGATGCAAATGGAACAAGTGGCTCTAAGATAATCCTAATGTACCTATCTGCGGTCATAGAGCCATTCTGAATAACCTCCAACTCCGTCTTACCCTTGGAAGATACACCTCCCCATATCATACCACCTTCGAAATTTGTTGTTCTCCTGACGTTGCACTAACTGAAGCGCTCACCATCTCGTCTATATACTGACAGGCGCCTATCTGATGAGAACAAGCAATACCTAGATTCATCTGTGAACATAATGATAGCCCAATCTGCAGCGGTTCAATTTTGATGATCTCTCGGTGTTCTGTAATGAGTATGGGGACTTTGGCCGGTATACTTGAACGTATATCTTGTATTTTAAGCCGCCTCCTTATCGTCTGAAAAGGAACATTTATATTTCCAAAGGTAAGCTGTGCGTTTTTTATCGGTTTTGCGGTGCAATGCCTTATTCGCAAGGCTGTAAGTCGTAAAAGCGATCTTCTATGGCCTCAGTTGATGCTTCCTACCTTGTCCTGGTCTCCTATTATATCATCAGTTTCTCTTTACCTACGCACAAGTTTCAAAATTGACGATTGTCAGACATTTAACACCCTACCAACGTATCGTTGACTCCTGCCATCGTTAATTAACGTAATGGCTTGGACAACTTCTTCGACGTGACTCAAATTACGTGCATTGCGAATTGGGGGACCGTCATTCATCTTTACCAAGCCAGGCAAAAGGGTTCTACATGGAAACACGTAATAAATGTTAAGATAAAAAACTGTAGTTTTAAACTTACCAACTTTTGAAAGAAATGAGAAGACGTAAAACACCTAAAGCTCACGAAATTAGAAAACAAAACCATTTACTTGTCACAGATAAGGTGAAATTCTATTTCAGGGTTTAGAAATTTTTTTCTCAAAATTATTTTCGAATTCAACTCAGTGTCACGCTGACTCCATCCAGTCCAATGCACCACATTCTTCAAATGCAGCGAATTGTACATAAAATGTAGGACCATTTCCCACATATTATGCAGATGGGACAACCTGAGATGCCATTGGCGTTTCAAAACAACGGCTGGCAGATTTTCGTCATTACCCTTATTTGAAGCTCCATGTAAAATATCCTTCAACACTTTTATTATAATTTCGCGATTAAGATGATTCCAGGCTGCTACTAGGTTGATTACGGAGTCTTTAATACTCAACTATTTCAATGTATACGTAATGCGTTATCTAGTAGGAATAAAGTCTTTATCGGGAGACTTTTATCCTTTAGAAACCTTTAAAGTAAAAAATCTGACTTAGGTTTAAAACGTAGAAAGTAGAAAATTAAAATTTATTTGAAGTACAAACGAATAATGAAACTATTGATTCAAAATCTTAGAAGTCACCCAATCTGATTTTGAATATTTATAGTCCATAGGATATTTAAAATCTTTAAATGAGTTTGGGTTTGCAGCTTTACCAATAACGAATAGCTTTACTTTATGAAGTCCAGAATTACATGCTAAAAACTTTATTTTCTGCTTTCCTGTTTTCCTAGCAGCTGCAGGTTTTTCTTCCGCCGAGAAGAATGTTTTGTCTGGTAATAATTTCCGATAGCCCTTCATATGCCGACCACTTGGAACGCACACTGAATAAAATGGTGTTCTGGTTTTGCTCCTTTCTTAAAACAGCCAGCAACGTCACCGTTCTTTGGAGTATTGCCAAGGTTAGTTTTCTTGAGCCTAGCACAAACTGCAGAGAAAATTTTATTTGATCCTTTAGAAAATTCAATGGAGATTTGGTAGTTATTTGCAAAAAACTGTTTTTCGCTAACATAATAGACCTACTTCCGGTAGGAATTTCGCAAAAGTTTTTTTATTAAATCTTTCTAAGATTTACTTTTCAGTACTTATGTATTCTTCAAAAATATGTCTAAACTTAGTAGTTGACGAGATATT
This sequence comes from Amphimallon solstitiale, assembly GCA_963170755.1. Taxonomy (NCBI): domain Eukaryota; kingdom Metazoa; phylum Arthropoda; class Insecta; order Coleoptera; family Scarabaeidae; genus Amphimallon; species Amphimallon solstitiale. The sequence goes on along the minus strand of OY720681.1, from coordinate 33,346,514 downwards.
TGTACATTTTGATGTTTACTTCCGGTCTACCGATTTTACTGAGAATCTAATCAGATCTCACACATACACACACACACACACAGAGAGAGAGAGAGAGAGAGAGAGAGAGAGGGAGAGAGAGAGAGAGAGAGAGAGAGAGAGAGAGAGAGAGAGAGAGAGGGAGGAAGGGAGGGGGGGAGAGAGAGATTTCGCAAAAACATTTGTTCGGTATCAGGGGACTTCAAAAAAACATGGACATCTGTAAAGATCTCGAAGTCCAAAATTCTCATCACTACAATATTTACTACTACGATAAGGCATACAGAAGATAATTAAAATATCTGAAAAATGTACCAAGGTTGCAGGTGAATATATTGAACAGAATTTTGTATTTTTATTTTCTCACCTTTTCCTTTTCGGAACTCCGATAGAAAATTTGTAGCTCAGATTGTTTAAAAAATATTGACATTTGAACAAAAATTTTATGTACTCTTCAATTAGTAATGTGTCTAATTGATTGGTGATGGTCATTCTTCTCCAAAAAACTATCTAATCATTTACTACTTGTGCACTCTAACCTACTTATACAATATTCCTTTGAAGAAATGAAATAATAAACGAAAGCGAAGAATACAATGTGTCTTTTACACATTCCTTTATGAATGGAAACCATTTACATTCAGTTCTGTTTGGAGCTTTGGACGACCGGTATAGTTCAGATGTGAATGTTAAAACGTCCTTGTTTATTATTTTCATTATTATTAAAAACAGCTTCTTCTCATTCGTGTCTTGCGTGTATTCATGATGAGACGGCCATCATATCCTCTTCCAATCGTCAGTAGTAACTTGTAATTTCAACCTACCTACACGAAAAGCTCTCTCCGTGTAGACATTAGGAGCTGTGCAACGTGGCAAAGAAAGACAGAAATGGTGAAGAAAACGAGAAGGGATATCACTTCCATAATACGCGCTCTGTGTTGAGCGCCCACGTGCATACAAATTTTTTTTTTGATTGATGGCACATTGTATTCATGAAGTGCAGTTGGCAGACATCAAAATAATACACGAACGAAAGCCTTCTTTCGATTGCCGGTGACTGTGATGATGACGATGGTACGATGCGTGGTAGCTTGATTCGACGTCACACGGTCCTTTGTGTTTTTGAATTGGTGCCTTGTATTGTAGATTGTGTTCGGTCCCTTCCATATCCACCTACCTGAGTCTTCACCATTGTTTGTTGTTATGTCAGGGAACAAGAGATCACGTCCAATGTAAGAAGATGGTAATCAGTCAATTATTAACACGTGGAAATTCATTTAATCAACTATGAATATGACTTAATTAACATTTTAAGAAAATCTTATTTACTAGTATTGTATTAATTTGTATAAGTAAGGCTCAGAAGTACCGTTTAGCATAAATTACATGAATTGATTTATGGTTGAGATATTTGATATAGGAAAATTTTCTTATTTTCTAGAAAATAATTGTTATTTTACCTTGAAGCAAATTTTTCTTACAAATCACAGTCATTAATAAAATAATAATTTTTATTTTATTAAGTGGTTTTCAAATTTTGACTCCTTTTACATCATCAGCTATAAAAATAAATTGAATTCTAATTTTACGTACCTATCCGCCAATACACTCGCGAACAAAAAATTCCGGTCACCAAAATAAAATTTTTGTTATCAATTGAAAAATATCTTTGCGTTTTTTTCCCACAAGACATAAAATATTTCCTTCAAAGGCTATTGGCTAGGTTTGACATCTACGTTGGCGATTAATAGTGTATAGTACCTCCACGAACTTTAATGGTTTCTGCTATACGCCTAGTAAATTTTGAATGCAGTTGGGGTCTTCTTCTTGTGTAATGTTTTCCCATTCCTCACGAAGAGCTATTCTAATATCCTCAATGGTTGGCAGGATGGGATGACAGTGCCAAACACGTCGCCACGTCATTTCAGTTATTGGAGCTATTTTAAAATTATATTCCTCTTCAAGCTGACAAAAACGGTTTCAATACGGACCACTCCAAATGCAGCCATGGAGATCCTGTTGAGCCTAATTTCTCTTCACTTTGTAATACAGGCTGTCCAAAAGGTCCTGCACCATAAGGACTATGAGGAATATAAGTACAATACAAGTTAATAAAACATATATTTACAATATATTTCACAACATTTGTTCAATATGACTTCCTTGTAAGTCAAAACTTAATTGAAAACAATCTCTGGCGTTCCGGAGAATGTTCGCCATCAATTCAGGCGTAATTAAACGACACACAGTTGAAATGCGTTCTCTGAAATAGTCTTTGTCTCTAATCTTGACTGTTTACACTTTGGAATTTAAATAAGCCCACACAACACTATCCATCGGGTTTAAGTCCGGATATCATGGGTCTCACTTCAATCATCCTCTACGACCAATCCACTTGGGAAAATTTTCATCTAGCCAATCACGAACTTGTGTACCATAGTGTGGGGGTGCACCGTCCTGCATGAACAATTCTGGTTTTCTCAAACCCTGGAAATCCAAGTCAAGAAGCAGTTCTTCTCCGAGAGTAAGGTAATTTTTGCTGTTAACTGTGCCGTCAAAGAAAAAGGGGCCTATGATCCGGTCTTGCCACAAGCCACACCAAACTATGATGCGACTAGCTCTTTGCTCCTTACTGTCGATATACTAGTGAGAGTTACTGTCAGACCAATAACGCAGATTATGTCGGTTGACCTCTTCATTTACATAAAAATTGGCTTCGTCCAAAACCATAACCTTAGACAAAAACTGTGGCTCTTCCTCCAACTTTAGAAACCAATAGCACATTTCCATACCGCGATCAGGATCGTTTTCTGACAAGTGGTGTAACAATTGTAACTTATACGGATAAAACTTGCTCGTTTGCAAAATATCCTATACTGTGCTTTGAGAAAAGCCTGGTACGGCGGATTGATTTTTTTGGGACTTGCACCTTTGTCAAAACTCCTTCCACAATCGCTTCTAAAGTACTCGAACACACATTTCTTTAACATCAGCTACGCTACCTGTAGCTTTGAACTTCGCTGGAAATCTGCCAACCGTTGTGTGCGACATTGGCTCTCGTTCAGGATGTCGCCTATTAAATTCATCTGCAACTACTTCCACAGAGATGAATAATTTCTACCAGTTCTTCAGTGGTCAACATTTTTCAGTCCTGAAACAATAAGAAAAATGAGGTGTGGCCACCACACGACTTTCTTATACGTATGAGAGTTCCAACTTACATTTTTTTATACAAAAATTATTCAAAATCCTATTCTAAGTACTTCTATACTCTTAATAAAATGTCTATAGAATGCATACTTTGCAAGATATTATATAAAAAAGTGCTACTCGCTAAGAGTAAAAGTGCTACTTCCGGTCCGAATTTTGAAATTTCATTTATACAAAAAACATAGCAAATCTAAATCTAAATTCTCGTGTACTCTTGATAAATATACCGTGTGGCCGCCGTTCATAGCGCGATGCATGTATTAGTAACTACTGGTCAACTATAAATGGGCGTGCCAACTTGAATTGCCACACCGACAGCGGGCGTATAAGTTATACGTATAAATGTATTAGTAGGCAAATCAAGTGAAGAGCAGTGTAATAGGTATTGCGTTCCCGTTGTAAGTAATTATTTGTAGTTGTTTGAAGCATCAGATAATCACTGATAATATGTCAGTGAAGTAACTCATCACAGCTTCATAAACAACATAAAAGAGCAAAAATAAATAATAAATAACTCCTAGACTTTAAAATAAAAAAAACTTCTTAACTAAAATAATATTTTTCAACAAATATTATAATCTAAAAACTCAACTATAATAAAATACTGAAACATAAAATATTTACTTCTTAAAACAGAATTGTAATTCAACATTGCAATTAACCTGTAATTAGCTAAAAAAATGTTATTCTTAAGCAATAATAAAACTCGAACTGACGCCCATATGTGGAAGCGACGGCGAATGCGACTGCCCGACTACACCGTATAATGTGGATTTTTTGGACAAATACGAGTGCATCATAGGCATATGCGAAATACTAGCTCTGTTGTAATCCAGTATAACACTGCGTCTACTTGTTTACCGTTCTAATACACAGACATCTCTATTTGTTTCGCTTACTCTACGGATATCGCGATAATGCAGACGCACGCGGTCTTATGGTATACAAAATGCATAATTTACGACATATTTGCAAAAAGTAGCGATTCGGTAAGTGTAAAATTGTTACTTCCGGTCCGAATTTTGAAATTTTTTTTATACAAAAGATATTTGAAATTATATTTTACATACTTTTGTACTCGTAATGTACGTGCCTAGAAAACATGACTTGCGAGATATTCGCAAAAAACTGATTTTCGATAGGAGCAAAAGACCTACTTCCGGTAGGAAATTCGAAAAACTTTTTAACACAATTTTTCTCAAATTTAATTTTGAGTACATTTTAATTCTTTATAAATTTGCTTAAACTTAGTAAGTCACGAAATATTTGCAAAATTAGATTTTTTCACTAAAGTAAACTACTACTTCCGGTCTACCGATTTTACTGAAAAGCTAACAGTTCTCAAGAGGGAGATTATAAACGTAAATACAAAATTTGAAATAGATATCTACAGCGGTTTGTCCGCTATCGTGGTCACACACACACACATTCACACAGACAGACAGACACACAGAGAAATTTTTTAAAAACCACTTTTTTGGTATCAGGGGATTTCAAAACGTGGACATCTGCAAAAATCTCGAGGTCGAAAATTTTTGTTATCACAATACTTCCCTATACTACGTATAAGAAAGTAAAACAAAATGAGGTGTGGCCACCACACAACTTTCTTATACGTATGAACGTTTCAAACTATGTAATTTTAAGAATTTTTTTATACAAAACTTATTTAAAATCCTATTCTAAGTACTTTTATTCTCTTAATAAATCGCTATAGAATGCATGCTTTGCAAGATATTCGAAAAAGAGTGCTACTCGCTAAGAGTAAAAGTGCTACTTCCGGTCCGAATTTTGAAATTTCATGTATACAAAAAATATTACAAATTCAACTCCAAATACTTTTGTACTCTTAATAAATATATTTAGAATGCATAATTTACAACATATTTGCAAAAACTCGCTTTTCGGTTAGAGTAAAAGTGGTACTTCCAGTCCGAATTTTGAAATTTTTTTTATACAAAAGATATATAAAACTACAATTTAAGTATTTTTATACACATAATGTACCTGCCTAGAAAGCATGACTTGCGAGGTAGTCGCAAAAAACTGATTTTCGATAAGAGTAAAAGACCTACTTCCGGTTGGAATTTCGAAAAACTTTTTTAAGACAATTTGTCTCAAATTTAATTTTGAGTACAAATGAATTCTTTATAAATTTGTTTAAAATTAGTAATTGACGAAATATTTGCAAAATTCGATTTTTTCACTAAAGTAAACTACTACTTCACAGACATTTTTTAAAAACCACTTTTGTGGTATCAGGGGACTTCAAAACGTGGACATCTGCAAAAATCTCGAGGTCGAAAATTTTCGTCATCACAATACTTCCTTATACTACGTATAAGAAAGTAAAAAGATAGTTAAAATTAAATTAGTGAAATTAGTGAAATCTCAATGGTGAGGGACTTTTCGGACATCTGTAGAGGGGGAGGCCAGGACAGACTGTGGAGTTAAATATCACTCACACAATATCAAATGCAGGGTGTGATTCTTGGCAATTGCAGACCTTATAGGCGTAGTTGTTTTAAAAATGACAGATCACATGGTAAAGCGATATAGCCTCAACAGACCATTCGAAGTAACATTTCCAGAAAGATTCGAATGGGAAAATGATATGCCGGATATCAGTAGGTGGGAAGACACCTGGTGTACAGACTGGCGCAAACCGCAGCTGGGCATTAGCGCAGGCTAGTCTGAGTAATTACGAAAGGAAAAGCCTGATGAACTCGCTAGTATAGGGGCAGAAACGAAACTCATAGGCCGAGAACCGGCTCTGGAGGTAACAAAATATATGGCCCGAAGCCACATCATAGACTGGGTATATAAAAAGCATAAGCACTACTGGACAACAACTCACGTGCAAAATCATGGAAAATAATTTATTGGCCAACCATGCAACAAAAAGGCGGCAGAACTACTACATATATGAACAGGGAATAGCTGCGAATACCAACTGGTCCATTGACTAGTCATGCACTCTGTCAGACTCTGCAAGAGGAAATCAGAAACAGTCACTCATATCCTAGACAAACTGTGAGCACTGGATCAGAGGAAGCAACGCATTTTTGGGTAACCGAGGGTAGACGCAGAGATGCACAAGAAAGAGTCAATAAATGACTTATAGCCCTGTACAGGACATACAAGTACTGGACTGGATAACATAAGCAATACAGGTTTAGCACAGTAAGCATTCTTGGAAGCGGTGTAAACTGGGGGCGTAAGTAGGACGGACATGGAGGGAAAAAAAATTTAGAGAAAACCAGTGTAAATCGGTTTTCTCTAAATTTTTTTCCCTCCATGTCCGTCCTACTTACGCCCCCAGTTTACACCGCTTCCAAGAATGCTTACTGTGCTAAACCTGTATTGCTTATGTTATCCAGTCCAGTACTTGTATGTCCTGTACAGGGCTATAAGTCATTTATTGACTCTTTCTTGTGCATCTCGGCGTCTACCCTCGGTTACCCAAAAATGCGTTGCTGGGGGCGTAAGTAGGACGGACATGGAGGGAAAAAAAATTTAGAGAAAACCGATTTACACTGTATCTTTAAGAAATTTTATCTCTTTTTGTAATGTCGTTATTTTAGTTTGTGTTTTGCCCAATTCTACTTTAAAAATACCTTCAAAAGGTATTTTCTCTTTCTGTTAAAAAGCACTTTGTTATTAATGAATTTACAGATTTCGCTGCTTTATTTTAAGTATCAACTAATATTGATTTTAATTTCGAATTTTCCTATTATAATATTTAGTGATGATTTTCTAAATCTGAATATTTACCTCAATATTTGTTATCTTTGATAAAATAGCATTATTATTCGTGTAACTATAATATGGATCTAATGTATCTTTTGCTGTAAATATGATTATACATATTCTACGTTATACTATGATATCAAAAATTAAATTGGTCAATGTTGGTCATGGAATGTAAAACGCTTGTCTTAGTTTAAATCATCCTTTTGAAATAATTCAATCATTGTCAAGCTACACTGACATTATCAATAACCTACAAATGTGTTACCTACTTAGTTCAGCTGTAAAATAATAATGAACTACAAGTTATGAAATAAATAACGTTTTTATTAACCAGAAAAACTAAATTACAATAATTGTTGGAAATGTCCCCCGTTTTGTTCAATGCACAAGTTTACGCGCCTCCTCATGCTGTGAAAAGCGTTTTGCAGCATTTCTGGCGTTATAGTTGCACATTGCTGACAAATTCTTTGTTGCAGCTCTTGCAAATTATGTATCGGATTTGCGAAAATCTTACTTTTTAAATAAGGAAAGATAAAATAGTTCATAATTGTCAAACAAGGTGATCTCGGAGGAAACTCAACTTCCGTATGCAAACTTATCAGCCGGTCATCAAAAAACTCACGGAGAAAAGCAAGATTTTCTCGTGTAGTATGTGCCGTTGCAGTGTCTTGCCGGAAATAACCGTATTGAAGTTCATCATCGTCTAACTGTTGCACAAATTCAGTCAAAAAAAATATTCCTGTACCTTTCTGCGTTGATGGTGAAATTGAAAAAAATTGGCCGAATTATTCTTCTGCGAGAAACTGCCATCCAAACACCAATTTTCTGAGCATGTAGTGGCGTTTCAATAAAAATATGCGGGTTATCGGTGCTCCACATTCGCATATTCTGAGAATTGATGTAGGTATCCCAAAAGGTGGAACCAAGCTTCGTCAGAAAAAAAAGTTATATGGATGCATGTTCAGGTCCTTCTTTACAATCGTTTGGCATGTTCCATAAGAAAGCCGAATTTCTTGAGAGAGATGTTTTAAAGGTTTTGTAGGCTCTTCTTCCATACGTTGACGAACGTCATTAATAACTTCTTCTGCACGAACTCTTGGTCTACCAGCACCTTTTTTATGCGTCACAGAACCAGTTTCGCGAAACACTTCAACACAATTTGTAATATATGCATAAAAATTGTCCAGTAATACTGCTACGGCTGGGAAGTGCTCTCGAAAATTGTCCAAACACAAACGTTGACTGTATTCCCAAGTTCCATTAATTAGCACACCCGTTCGAAAATAGGCTTCAATCATGTAAATTTTGTGCTCTGTGGTGAGAACCGTGATTCAAAAACCGTGCAGGATTAGAAAACTTCAACACAATAATTTGACAGATTTTGACATTCAAAAAATTATGACATACCTAAATGTACGATGCACGCTACGACAGTAATTTTAAAATCCATGACCACCATTGACCAATTTAATTGTTGGTATCCCGGTATATAAATTTGAAGTCAGACATCCCCTTCTAACGTCAAATATTGGAAATCCACATCTGTCAAATTTTGAAGATAGATAATTGGCATTATATAAATATATCTAGTTCTTCTTTGATCAAATTTTGTTCAGAATAAAATTAATTCGTCACGTTTTTTAAATGATGAAAGTATTCAATCAATAATAGATGATTATCAATTTTCATTAAATTTTTCACATATGCTATAGGATTGTGTGTACAACTTTTTTGATACTTAATGACTCTCACAATTTTTTTTATCATTACTCTTGTATCATTTAATATGATAATGGAACATCATTTAAATCAGTATTAATCGTTTCTATATCATAGATCAACCAGGTTCGAAAATAAAAAAGTGTTGCCAAGTTGTGCGCCAAGATTGTTGTTTTATTTTTTAAAAACGAATGTATGCTATAAAAATACAAAACTTAGAATAACTTTTAACAATTATTATCACAATATTTAATGTAATGTTATGTATAATTTTGTGTACTTCTTCATGGTATAACCTTTTACTGTTCATTCTATGATAGGGCTGATGTAACTCGCTGACTTGTCAAGGTACAAGTCAGCGATATAAAAGAAGAACAATAGATTGACACTTTGAAAATATGCAAAATTAGGACAAACAACAGACACAAAACGAACAACCTCAATGGGAAATAACAACAGGAAAGCAGTCAAATAATATGAATGGAAGAAAAGGAAACAGCCACCAAAAAAAAATGAAAGTCGAAAATGAGCGGATCAAGTACTGTGGGAATGCTATGTTAACAGAGTTCCACAAACACTACAACGACATCATATTATGGCGAACAGTTCTCTAATAGTGGAAGAGAGGGATCATGATCCCCATATCTAAAAAGGCAAAAAAAGACTCAAACAACTACAGCGCAATAGTATTACTAAACACAAAAAGAAATAATAGCAAATAAGGTCAATCAAACTATCCCGCTGGAATAACAACAACAGAGATTGACAAAATATGTTAACTATAGACGTCATATTTATTATTTGTCTGATTGTGGAACAAGCACTGGAATACAATACCTCAGCTTATATGCGCTTCAAAGACCTCATAAGATATTGGATAGAATACAAGTACCCAACGTGTTAGAAATAATGAGAGAAGCAAAGTGGAAATAACGTACATACAAACAACTCACAAACTTACTAAGGATATAACCACGAAAACGAAAGTGAAGAATGCACTGACTAGGGAAATAAGCATAAGTGGTGGAATCTGACAGAGATATAGCCTGAGTTAAACACTATTCGCTTAATTATGAATAAAATAATACAAGTCGTTAAAATCAAGGGAAAGGGATATCGCCAACAGTACAACAATATGAAAATACTCTTTTATGTGGACGATGTAACTTTAGTGTCTGAAAGAGAGGACGATCTCCACAACCTAAACGTTGCACATACTTAGCAAGGAAGCGCAGAGACTCAATATGAGTATTTCCATTGAATAAACAAAGTGCACGACAATAGTTAAGGAACCGCTCCCCTGCAAACTGTTGGTCGATAATAGACTTATAGCTGTTATCACGTACGTAACACAAAAACAAGCCAACGAAGCGAATATGAGAACAGCTGATTGTCGCCCTGTTGGCGATCACCTGCGCCTCATTTTTGGAGAGGAAGAAGAGCTCAGATATCGAGGAGCAATGTGATAGCGGGGATATCGTGCAATGAATTGGCAAAAACAGCAAAAAACGGAAACCAAAGGGAAGTAACGAGCACGTTGCATAAATTACGAAGAAAAAACCAAAAAAAGAATTTTTTCTTATAACACACACTTATTTCGATGTCCGGAATTTTTCTGCCACGAGTGTATTAATAAATACTATTAACATTTCCAAAAATAGTATTTTTATTACAGATATCAATTACAACAAAAATATATGAAACCAAATTAAATTATGCACATTTAATAACGCAATATCAGTCAATCAAAAAGATTTTTGTTTTAAAATTGATATTAAAAATAATAAAGATATTTGAGATGATCAACTTAAGTGCCTGGCCAAGTATAAAATGCCTGCAAGATAATTACATAATATAAAATAATATACTCATAATTTTAATACATCCATTGTCATTATGCGCCTTTATTCTTATCGAATGTATTATACTTAATTGAGATTAAACCATCCGTTAACTTCTACATTATTCTTTCTGTCTGTGCGACTATGGCATACATATACTTAAATCGAATCTCCTAAAAACCACAAGTAATCTTGCATAACCATCAAGGAGAGTGCGGCATCACAATGAAACGTAACCGAAATGGTCTATAACATATAATATACGATGAAACGGGCAAACCATGGTCTACTGTACAAAATTGATTGGTCATCATTGATCAGAAGCACATTGTTCCACCTTTTCTGTATCGATGCCGTCGATCAAAAGGCCTCTTCGTCTCACTTATTCAGCGGAATCGCTGACAGAAGACCGTGAAAAATCGGAGAATAATGTCACGCCATTAATTCAACCGAAGACCATCATTGACAATGGAGGATGATTATAATGATCGGGATGATGTGGATTTCTTGTTGTTCTTCTTTATGCATTACGGTAGCCCTCCTCGCTCTTTGGAATTAAAAAAAAGAGAACGAAAAGAAATCTTATAGATAGAAGTTTCGAGTTATTACTTTGATAATTTCGGTGTTGGGGATAGTAATTGTTGATTTTATATTCATAAATTGCATGATTCAATCTATGGATAACGTGAATGGTTAATACTATAAATTTATATACAGCCTGCGAAATTAGTCAATTAAAATGACCAATAATCGTAAGTAATTCTCCTTTAACTTTTTGGAAATAATTATTCCTTTATGTATTTGCAACATGTTTCACGCCCAAGAATTAGTGCTTAAAATTACAGTGAATACATAAGGAGCTAATCTACAATTTAACGACTTAATACCGTACATGAATTCCTTATGAGAATGATATTTTGTTAAATTTATCATAATATGTCACAATTTTCCATAGACTCTCAAAATTTGCCCAGTACGTAGAAGTAGGGATTTATATAGTGTGTTAATTATATACCCTCATAATAAAACGTTCTCAATTGACGAGGATTCTTAGAACATTGATGTGAAGTTTCGGTACGTTTTTAAATCCAATTCATGTAATTTATGCTTTTGGTTGATTCCTATTATCTTTGTTCTACCTGCAACATCAACTTAGTGTTGGGGTTCTCTTTGATGTCAGCGCTCTCTTTTGATTAATAACTTTGTTAGTGGACGTACGAGACTTTTATCTTCCAAATCTTAAGCTGTGTTACACTAAATAATGTATTAAAATTTAGCTTGAAAATTCAAGGATGAAAATGCACTGCTTAATATTTCATATTGATTAATTTAAAAAATGATGGGTCTTGGTTATTTTTCGAGTGGTTAAACGAAGATTTTATATTGGGGACATGGAAATGATAATCTCGGTGATTTTTTGTTCGGTATATCGCTTGTGGTTAACGTTGGTTTATTCTTGTCACTTTTTATTTTGCTTCTTGTCTTCCTTTTTAGTACACGGTCAAGGATGCCCTCTCGTGTACGTTAAAGTTTGATCTATCTGGACTACACATTCCTGTTTACCCGCCATTGTTCTGAACTCCTTTGGTTCCGAGTCGCTTGTGCCGCCATTGCGTATTGCTTTGCCTGGCTGTGCTACGAACATTCACGCAGCGGCGATCGGCTGCCTATGAGCATCCTATAATATAGGATTATATGTGTTTGTTTTCTGAAGGTAGGCATTTATGTAAATATTTATTTTCCAAAAGAAATTTGTAAGCAATAAGTTCAGTGTGAAATTTGATACATAAATTGGAGTTTAACTGGAAATTAATCATTCGTTTAAATATTACTATACTTTGTCCTATACCAATGTGTTAAAGTACGTGCAACTTGTATTTTGAAAAATACCACTTCTGTGTATTTCCGATGTGACTTTATGTAATCTGGGTCACCTTCAATAGCTGATTTAAATAATTTTAACAAATTATTGTGCCTATACTGGTTGGTTAACACCAGCTATCACTCATTATTTAGGTAATTTTGTTTAGTCTTATGTGCGACTTAAGAGATCTCATACGTCTTATCACTCATTACGCCCAATTGTCTAAGGCCATTTGGTTTTAAAAATCTTAATAATTATGTAGGCTAATGTTTTTTAAAATTTGCCTATACTGTTCAATACTTTCCGTGTATTTTGAACTTTTAATTGCCTAGTCATTGTCGGCCTTATTTTGTTAAATTAATTACTTAATGCATTGAGGTCTGGAGGTTTTATTTAACTGCTTTGTTTTTAATAATTAGTACTGAACTGGGGTACTAGATTTAACCTAAAATTCTTAATTGTTACCTCTCGATCAGGTGTTGTGCCAGGAGCCTGTCTTATTAATTTAGGAAATGTGGCCACTTACTTATTCCATCGTCTAATTTGATTTTTTAGACCTACGCCTTTCTATAATCAGTAATAGAGTTCTCTATATTATCGACCAAATATTGGAATAGAGATTACAGATAAGACAATAAGTATTTTTTGAGTCAGGTATAGCGGAATAAACAAGGGTTTGTGTAAAGAGTCCAAAAGAGTTAAGCGAACAAATGGACTTTAGTTTAGTCGCTCCATTTTTTCGCGCTTATTAATTCGAAGGGATAGTAACACTTTATTAAGTAGCCTATGCACACTTAGAATGATTGCATATGAAGCTTTATATGAATTTAAGACTAAGCCTTATTTTTCTATTATTTAGCAAAGTAAACTTAACGAGTAGGCATATCTTGATAATCGGAGCTTTTATCAGAATATTCATCGTCGTCCACAAAGACCATCAATTTTCTCTGTACTGCTTCTATTTAGTTAATACGGGATTATTAGGTGGGATACTATGCCAGTGACGCATACTCTAATTTCGATCCAATGTAAGTGCAATACAAAATACTCTGGCATATAGTGTTAAAATCCCCACTGGTTATGTAGATAAATTTATATATTTTGCAGGCGTCAATCACCATCTGGTTCAAATGTTTAACAAAGGACAATCTGTTGTCAAAGATAAGACTTAGGCCAAGCCCATATTCATGAATTTTCCTAGAGTAACTCGTATTTTTACATTAGTATAAGTTGAGACAAAGGTGGTTCCTTCGACACTATACACCAACGGCATCCAGGTTCCTCTGCAGTCTCAGGCAGTCATTGACTGTGTCGACTTCATGGAAGATCTTCATATCGTCAGCATAGAGAAGCGTCTCATAGTCTACTGCTCCGGTAATGTCATTTGTAATGAGATTATGAGAATGAGAAACAACACAAGCCCCAGAGTGATCCCTGGGGAACGTCTAATGCAGGAGTAAATGTGAACGATCGAATCCTGCGATATTCGACAAACTGCTTCCTATCGAACAGGTAAAATTTAGAAAACCGTATCAGCACAGAAGATACCCCAATAGCAGATAGATTGTTTAGTAAAATAAATTGATCAATTTACTCAAAAGCCTTTTGAAAGTCAGTGTAAATTACATGAACTTGACTTCTTCTATAGAAAACTTTCGAAGTATATCAAGTAAAACAATTTTGATTGGTCAGCGTAGAACGTTTAGTAATAAATTCATGTTCAGGTAGAGATAAGTAGCTTGACATGGTTGTAAACACTGTCACAAATAATGGTCGCAAATATTATACCACAGTTGTATAAAATCAAAATTGGTATGTATTTTGTTACATTAGACGGGTTGCCCTGCTTCAATACGAGACAATTCGTGAAGTCGTCCATAAATTCGGAAATTCAGAATTCCTCAGGATAAGGCTAAATGAGTGGTGGAGGGGTTTATGTGACGCGTGGGCACAGTCTTTAGTAATAAATCTAGGAACATTGTCAACCCCACTCAGTAAACTCTTCGGTGTCTTCTGAAAACATAACACTTCTTTCTCAGTAACTCCAGGAAGAAATATGCTCTAACTGTCAGTAGAGTCTATATTAAGGTCAACACAATAGTTTTAGATGTAAAGAAAAACAAGAAGCAAATTTCAAGGTTTCCTAAATAAAATGTCTTGAAATGCTTAGAAGTTAACCAGCAATGTGAATGTCACAGTATTCTGTAAATAAAAATGAGGTGTGGCCACCACACGACTTTCTTATACGTATGAGCGTTTCAAATTACAGAATTTTAAGATTTTTTTTACAGATATTATTCAAAATCCTATTCTAAGTACTTCTATTCTCTTAATAAATTTCTATAGAATGCATACTTTGCAAGATATCAAAAAAGTGCTCCTCGCTAAGAGTAAAAGTGCTACTTCCGGTCCGAATTTTGAAATTTCATATATACAAAAAATATTGCAAATCTAGTTTTAAATACTTTTGTACTCTTGATAAATTTATATAGAATGCATAACTTACGACATATTTGCAAAAAATCGCTATTCGATAAGAGTAAAAGTGGTACTTCCGTTCTGAATTTTGAAATTTTTTTTATACAAAAGATATTGAAAATTTTGTTCTAAATACTTTTATATCCATAACGTACTAGCCAAAAAGGCATGACTTGCGAAATATTCGCAAAAAACTGATTTTCGATAAGAGTAAAAGACCTACTTCCGGTAGGAATTTCGGAAAACTTTTTAGATAAAATTATACTCAATTTTAATTTTAAGTATATATGAATTCTTTATAAATTTGTTAAAACTTAGTAGTTGACGAAATATTGGCAAAATTCGATTTTTTCGCTGAAGTAAACTGCTACTTCCGGTCTACCGATTTTACTGAAAAACTAATCAGATCTCAAGAGGGAGATTATACACGTAAATACAAAATTTGGAATTGATATCTACAGCGGTTTGACCGCTATCGTGGTCACATACAGACAGACAGACAGACAGACAGACACAGACATTTTTTTGAAAACCACTTTTTCGGTATCAGGGGACTTCAAAACGTGGACATCTGCAAAAATCTCGAGGTCGAAAATTTTCATCATCACAATACTTCCTTATACTACGTATAAGAAAGTAAAAAATGAGGTGTGGCCACCACACGACTTTCTTATATGTATGAGCGTTTCAAACTATACAATTTTAAGAATTTTTTTATACAAAACTTATTCAAAATCCTATTCTAAGTACTTTCATTCTCTTAATAAATCGCTATAGAATGCATACTTTGCAAGACATTCGAAAAAAAGTGCTACTCGCTAAGAGTAAAAGTGCCACTTCCGGTCCGAATTTTGAAATTTCATGTACACATAAAATATTGCAAATTCAACTCTAAATACTTTTGTACTCTTAATAAATATATATAGAATGCATAATTTACGACATATCTGCAAAAAATCGATATTCGGTAAGAGTAAAAGTGGTACTTCCGGTCCGAATTTTGAAATTTTTTTTATACAAAAGATATTGAAAACCATGTTTTAAATACTTTTATATACGTAACGTACCTGTCTAAAAAGCTTGACTTGCGAAATATTCGCAAAAAACCGATTTTCGATAAGAGTAAAAGACCTACTTCCGGTAGGAATTTCGAAAAACTTTTTAAATAAAATTGTTCTCAATTTTAATTTCAAGTACATATGAATTCTTTATAAATTTGTATAAACTTAGTATTAGACGAAATATTGGGAAAATTCGATTTTTTCACTGAAGTAAACTGCTACTTCCGGTCTACCGATTTTACTGAAAAACTAATCAGATCTCAAGAGGGAGATTATACACGTACATACAAAATTTGGAATTGATATCTCCAGCGGTTTCACCGCTATCGTGGTCACACACAGACAGACAGACAGACAGACAGACAGACAGACACACACACACACACACACACAGACATTTTTTAAAAACCACTTTTTTGGTATCAGGGGACCTCAAAACGTGGACATCTGCAAAAATCTCGAGGTCGAAAATTTTCATCATCACAATACTTCCTTATACTACGTATAAGAAAGTAAAAATGAGGTGTGGCCACCACACGACTTTCTTATACGTATGAGCGTTTCAAACTATACAATCTTAAGAATTTTTTTATACAAAACTTATTCAAAATCCTATTCTAAGTACTTTTATTCTCTTAATAAATCGCTATAGAATGCATACTTTGCAAGATATTCGAAAAAAAGTGCTACTAGCTAAGAGTAAAAGTGCTACTTCCGGTCCGAATTTTGAAATTTCATGTATACAAAAAATATTGCAAATATAACTCTAAATACTTTTGTACTCTTAATAAATATATATAGAATGCAAAATTTACGACATATTTGCCAAAAATCGCTATTCGGTACGAGTAAAAGTGTTACTTCCGGTCCGAATTTTGAAATCTTTTTTATACAAAAGATATTGCAAACTATGTTTTAAATACTTTTATACACGTAACGTACCTGTCTAAAAAGCTTGACTTGCGAAATATTCGCAAAAAAGCGATTTTCGATAAGAGTAAAAGACCTACTTCCGGTAGGAATTTCGAAAAACTTTTTAAATAAAATTGTTCTCAATTTTAATTTTAAGTACATATGAATTCTTTATAAATTTGTATAAACTTAGTATTTGACGAAATATTGGCAAAATTCGATTTTTTCACTGAAGTAAACTGCTACTTCCGGTCTACCGATTTTACTGAAAAACTAATCAGATCTCAAGAGGGAGATTATATACGCAAATACAAAATTTGGAATTGATATCTCCAGCGGTTTGGCCGCTATCGTGGTCACACACAGACAGACAGACACACACACAGACATTTTTTAAAAACCACTGTTTTGGTATCAGGGGACCTCAAAACGTGGACATCTGCAAAAATCTCGAGGTCGAAAATTTTCATCATCACAATACTTCCTTATACTACGTATAAGAAAGTAAAAAAATGAGGTGTGGCCACCACACGACTTTCTTATACGTATGAAAGTGTTACTTCCGGTCCGAATTTTGAAATTTCATTTATACAAAAAATATTCCAAATCCAACTCTAAATACTTTTGTACTCTTCATAAATATACATAGAATGCATAATTTACGACATATTTGCAAAAAATCGTTATTCGGTAAGAGTATAAGTGATACTTCCGGTCCGAATTTTGAAATTTTTTTTATACAAAAGATATTGCAAATTAAGTTCTAAATACTTTTATATTCATAGCGTACCTGTCTAAAAAGCATGACTTGCGAAATATTCGCAAAAAACTGATTTTCTATAAGAGTAAAGGACCTATTTCCGGTAGGAATTTCGAAAAACTTTTTAAATAAAATTTTTCTCAATTTTAATTTTAAGTATATATAAATTCTTTATAAATTTGCTTAAACTTAGTAGTTGACGAAATATTGGCAAAATTCGATTTTTTCGCTGAAGTAAACTGCTACTTCCGGTCTACCGATTTTACTGAAAAACTAATCAGATCTCAAGAGGGAGATTATACACGTAAATACAGAATTTGGAATTGATATCTCCAGCGGTTTGACCGCTATCGTGGTCACACACAGACAGACAGACAGACAGACAGACACACACACAGACATTTTTTAAAAACCACTTTTTTGGTATCAGGGGACCTCAAAACGTGGACATCTGCAAAAATCTCGAGGTCGAAAATTTTCATCATCACAATACTTCCTTATACTACGTATAAGAAAGTAAAAGGGGATTAATCAGTATTTAAGTTCGTGTGGTTAGTAGTTACTAATTCAAAGTGTTCAAAACCATTCAAAACATACTTGTACTTTTAAAACTCACGTGTATTTTGGGAAGTTGAATAACAATGACTATCTGTCAATCTCGATATACACACATATATATGTATCTTGTGAAAATATTTTTAAATCCAACATTTCCCATATAGGTACTCATAAATATTTTTAATATTGTATTGACATAAATTGTCAACATATAACGGCATCGTTCAGTTTAATCCGTTTTCGCACACAAATGATTTATAATATCGCCAATATTTTTTAATTAAAAGTTGAATCACGTATAATTTTATATTTCTGTCACGGAAATGAGAATTAAAATCAAAAACGATTGTGTGTGTCACACGAATAAAAATTAAACGAGTGACAAAATGTCCTCAAAATATGCGTATTCATATCTGCGTAGGTGCAGTATCTATTCTTTTTTTAACATTATTACAACAATAATTTTTCGAAAGCCGTATATGTATAATGTTCAATCAACCGGCGCACAATAAAATATTAAAACTTATTGTTGTTATTGAAATTGATTTAATTTGAGTTTGAACTCAAATATATGTATATCCAACATACATATAAATAAAAATTTCAATGATTTTGTGGTGGTTTTATTTATTGTTTAACGACAATATAGAATATGCAAATAAACATTTCCTTTTGTATATTTCATACGCTATACATACGTGCGTGTAAAACTAGAATAATTTATGAGAACTTCAAGCATTTGCTGACTTCCTTTTAAACATTAATTCTGCCTATTTTATCTTTTTCTATGTACAGAACTCTTATTAGCTTAAGCGTAAGTGAGTTTGTGTTTTATGGTTGTGTTACTTTACCTCGATGGACTTGGCGGTTGAGGAAAAATAACTTGATCGAATTCCTAACGAAGAGACTTTTATTCAATCAACTCACTCAACGATTTAAATTACTGCAACAGAGAATAGTTAATACTCATATCATATTCAATGATCTCTTTTTAAGTGCATTTTCTAGATAAGAAAATCAACACATTTTTAAATTGAAACTATTTAAATTAAAGTTGAATTAAAACGAAATGTAAAATAATTCATATCGATGGTATTTTGCCAAAAGGGCGAACGCGCCAATTTTACGATTTTAGAGCTTTATGTACCAAAAAGTACGTACCTACTGTAAGATGATGTTCGCAAAAGGATGAACGTATTTGATGGAATATAAGGTGTTGATGGTGAAAAATACATTTTTCCCTTGGGCGAATGTGTTCAGAACAATCCGTCCAAAAGGACGAATGTAACAAAGATAAAACGTCTAGAGGGCGAACTTGCATTGCTTTACTATAGGCAGCATAACCTGAAAATAGTTTTGTTCGTTGATTGTATGGTACGTATGCGATATGGTACGAAAAAATTGTTAATTATGTCTAGTCGGACAGAGCGAATACTAAAATTGTCGCGTAATATTAATAAGCCAACAAGTAGTGTCTCAAGTGATGTACCATTGCCGGCTAAATGTTATGTGGCATTAGAGAATTTTGACGTTATTTACGGGTCAAATTCCGGCCGTAGAATTGAGAAATCCTATGTAACTGACTTAGCCCGTAAAGTAATGAATCTAGTTCTGAATCTGATGGTGCAGAGGAGCCAAATGATAATAGAAAAAATTATAATATTATTACTAAAGGGCGGAATATATGCACGTCAATTCAGTTAAAATATGCCATATACCTATATGCATCGTTTTTCTCTGAAATATGCAACAATATGCATTTATTTGTCAAAATATGCAATTATATGCCTTGAATATAACATGGAAAAATGGAAATAAAGAAACGCCGACTCTTACAAAAATTATTTATTTTAAGTAAAATTAAAAGAAAAACATAATAGGTACAATTTTCAACCTGAAATAGTATAAAATGCATTTATAACGATATATTTTTCAAAATTTTCCAATAAAAATGTTTGCCTTCTGTCTGTAAAAATATGTTTGTACAAAGAAAAAGTTCTTTCAACATCTACCAATGTGATCTGCCAATATTTTAATTTGGGTAGTAAGTTATAAGGCCAAGGTATTACTTCGTTGGATGGTTTACTATCAAAAATATTTTTGATTTCCATTAAATACTTAAAGCCTTCATTCTTTCCCACAATAACTTCGAGTTTCCTTCTTACTTGATTTCCTACATCACCGAGAACTTTTTTGCATTTGTCGGAAAAAGTTTCAACAATATTAATTTATTCTCTTAAACTTATATTCCTACTTTCTAACGAAGTTATTATATCTGGTACAAAACTAAAATTAACCTTAATAAAAACAAGTTCCTTAGCTAAATTTACATTTTTGAATAATGCTTGACTTTGCACTACACACTGCGAATTGTCTTCTAAATCTAAAACTATGTCTTTAATGGCTTCAAAATGGTCTGCGTAGAATATCGCGGCCTTAATCCAGGGGTCTCCAAACTACGGCCCGAGGGCCACATCCGGCCCGCGGACAGATTTTGTCCGGCCCGCGGAGAGCTAGCATACTTGAAAACTCCTTTTAGAGAACATATTTTTTATAGCAAATTAAATTTAGTTTACTGAAGTATTCTAATTTTATGTTGAATAATTATTAATATGACATCTACATTGATATGGTCATGGGCTAACTACTCATAACATTGTTGTAGGCTTATTGTTATTGTTTTTGTGATAAGTTGGATAAAGAAACACAGAATTGTAATGAGTAAAGACATGTATAATATGCAGAAAATTTTACTTCAGTATATAATAACTAACAAATTATTGAAATGAATCCAACTAACATTTTATACATTTTAAATAAAAACATAACTTATAACAAGCATAATGACATATGAAATACTAATGAGATTTGTGTAATTGGGATTTTCCACTGACAATAGTTTGTAGTTGTGGACTAATTTTACTTGTACCAATTATTAAAAGAGATTTAAGATGCTCATCAGTTAATTTAGATCTGTAAACATTTGTTGTGTACTTCATTTTGGAGAAGGTCTTCTCACACAAATAAATAGCACCAAAAACAGAAAACAGCCCACGAGCAAATTTATGCAAATTATCAAATTGTGTCAGTGGAAGACTCTTATAAAATTCCAACAAAGATGAGTTTTGATATTTGTTCTTAATTATATCACTGCACTGTAGATCAATTATTTCCATTTGAAGTTCCGGGGCTAGGGTTTCAATGTCAGTATCAAAAGGATTCTGAAAAATCTTAATTTGATTCGCAATGGCATCAAAGTCCGAGAAACGAGTATCAAAATTTATTTTCGAAGCACTCAAAGTTTCGATTGCAAAATCGATAGGAAACTCAGTCTCAGTAGTGTGGCTGAATATTTCACATGTTTTAAAATGTGAAAAACATTTACTTCGTAGTTGTGATTGAAACAGTATCAATTTCTTCCGGAATGATTTGATATTAGTGTATAAATCAGGAAGATGCTGGTTTTCTCCTTGCAATCTCAAATTCAGTTCGTTCACATGTTTTGTCAAATCAACATAGAATGCTAACTTCCACAGCCATGCGTTGTTTTGTAATTCAGTAAGAGGGCGATGCTTTTCATTCAAAAAAATTTCGATCACTGCTCGAAGTTCAAAAAAGCGCTGAAGGACTTTCCCACAACTAAGCCAACGTACGGCAGTATGATAAGGTAAGTCATTGTCTCCAATCTCTTCAATAAATTGTCGGAATTGTCGGTGATTCAGCCCAAAAGATCTGATAAAATTAACAGTTGATATGACAGGTTTCAGAACTTCAGACATATCCAAACATTTTCCGCACAAAGACTGTTGATGAATGATACAATGTAAGACTAATGGTTTTAAACCACCGTCATCTTCTACAGCCTTTGACACAAGAGCGACCACTCCTTTATCTTTCCCACTCATGTTTTTGCCTCCATCAGTTGTAATACATTTCAAGTTTTTCCATCGAAGGTTCTTTTGATTAATGGCCATTTCAACTCCTTTAAAAATATCTGTACCAGTAGTTGTGCCATGAATACTATTCATATCAAGAAGTTCTTCATGCACTTCATAGCTTTTATCTACTCCTCGAATATAAATCAACACCTGAGCAGTATCTGACACATCCGTTGACTCATCCAAGGCCAAAGAAAACCACTCAACATGTCCATTTTTGTCGAACAGTTGAGAGGATATATTTTCAGCGATGTTTTCTACCCTTCGAGCCACAGTGTTTGCTGACATACTGACACTTTTTAATAAATTTACCTTTTCAGGGCACATTTCTTCGGCTACTGCAATTATGCATTCTTTGATCATTTCTCCATCGGTGAATGGTTTTCCACGTTTTGCAATTTCAAGAGCCACACAAAAGCTGGCACGCGTTGCAGCCTCTTGTTCAGTTTTGAGTTTTGTAAATGAAGATTGCTGCGATTTCAATCCGCGCTTCATAGCTTCGAATTTTTCTGTCCGCAAACTTTCTGTATATTTTGAGTAATTTTGAAAATGTTTTGTTTCATAATGACGTTTAATGTTATATTCTTTGAGAACGGCTATGCTTTCATTGCAAATCAAACATAGCGCCTTCTTACTGGAGACTCAATTACGAAATACTGAATGTTCCACTGATCTTTGAATTTTCTGTATTCACTATCAATTTTTCGCTTCTTTTCCATACTACTAAATCACACACAAAAGCAACAATTCAAATCAAAATACTGTTACAAAGATGTCTTAAACTTAAACACGCACAAACACGTTTTAAGGAGGTACGCACTATTTTATTTCACAACAGTGTCATAGGAACTGACTTGTGGTTGCGCCACTAGCCTTCTTATATATTCCAATTACTGCCATCTAGAAGTGAGTGGAAGACACCAGAACTTTCTCGAACCAACGAGATTATTCTGTACGTGCTATTAGCGCCATCTGTTAGCGATAGAAGGTACTACCTATTTCCGCTTGTGTCCACCAGATGTCGTGTCACGTTACTCCTCATGGCTCGTACTCTACGACTAATCTAGAAATTACAGATAATGACAGGAAAATTAATAATATGCAGTGTTGCCGTTTTGCAGCCTTTTTTAAACGTTGCGTACTTTTTCGGACTTTTTTTCATCAGTGAACTATTTCACTTTTTACCACCGGCAACAATGATAATATGGTTTTGGCCCTCGGAACTTACTGGAGTAATCAGTATGGCCCTAAGGCTGGAAAGTTTGGAGACCCCTGCCTTAATCCATGTTCCCCATCGAGTAATTACGGGCTCTGGAGGTAAACAAACTCCTGGCAATTTCTCTCTATAGATCTGCACTCTTAGAGGTGCTTTCAAAAACACTTTCTTTACATTTGAAATTAATTTGTTCACCAAGGGATATGCTGTTCTAATAATTTCTGCAACTCTGTTTATCCCGTGTAAAAGACAAGTGACATGTACCATATTGGGATAAAATATTTTTAAGTTTTGGCCTACTTTAACCATATACGGCGCTGCGTCAGACAAAAACACTAAAAACTTCTCTACTGGAACTGCATTTGCTAAAAAAAAATTTCATAGAGACTGCTGAATAAATCGAGTTACGGTCTCATTATTTGTTTTGTCTAACTGTTTAGAAGATATTAAATATGGTTTCCCTGGCTCATTTTCTTGAAGCCCTCCAATCATAAGATGTGCGATATATCGACCACATGAGTCTGTGCTTTCATCAACAATAATATAAAAATGTTCATCGCCCAGTGTAACTTTAATTTCTCCCATTACGGTTTCGTATACTGTTTGCACATTCTTCTTTCTAAGTGTGGATTCGTCAGGGGTGTTTTGATTACAATATTTTTGCAAAAAATCTCTGAATTGTGTATTTTGCAGTTTCTTCAAAGGTATATTTGCTGCGACTAAAGCTTTGCATAAGTCTTGATGAAACACCTCCTTTTCACTCTTTGGTTTGACATTTTGAAATGCGGTTTGCACACACTGCTGAACAGGCACTGATTTATTTTTCTGCAACTTAGCTTTATGCATAGCTGTTTTCAAGTGTTGATCAATTTGGAACTTCTTTTCACAAACAATGATTTTGGCACAAACTTTGCAAAACACTTTATCCCCACTAAACTCCAACTCAGGAAAATTTTTAATCCACGAAGCGGCTTTCGGCATTTTAGGCGTTTGAAATAAAATATTTTCGAAATCACTCTTTTCACACTGGAATCTATCGACAAACTAAACTATACAATATAAATATAAAAGAATAGACCACATCTGCTCTCCATTAGGCAAGCTGATTACTTGGAAATTCCTAAACACCCAATAAATGTCGGCAATAAACCATATAATAATAAAAACTATACAATATAAATATAAAAGAATAGACCACATCTGCTCTCCATTAGGCAAGCTGATTACTTGGAAATTCCTAAACACCCAATAAATGCCGGCAATAAACCATATAATAATAAAAACTATACAATATAAATATAAAAGAATAGACCACATCTGCTCTCCATTAGGCAAGCTGATTACTTGGAAATTCCTAAACAGGGTCGCACTTAATCTTTTCATAAAACGAAAAACATAAAAATATGCACACAAATTTTATTTTTGCCGAAATATGCAATTTTTTGTGAAATTTCTTAAAATATGCAAAATATGCAAATATATGCACTTTGCATATATTCCGCCCTTTAATTATTACCAATTCTGAAAATGCCAGAGAAAGTTGTGCTTATGGGATCAAAAAGAGTGAGAAGGGGAACAAAAAAGAAAACTTATATAGGGCACAGAAATATTGACAATTCAAAAAAGAAGATGAAACAGAACCCATGCGCAAAAGGATGCCCTAGTTAATGTAATAAAGTCAGCAAACATGATAGAAAATTCATTTTTGAGAAATACTGGTCATTCAGTCATCAAAGACAAAGAGAATTTTTACTCAACTACATAGATGTTCATGAGATCGAAAGAAACAGGGTTAAATCGCAAAGCCGAAAGTGTCTTAAAAGAGATTATTATTTGCCAAACCTTAATGGATGTAACAGATAAGCTTCTCCGTTATACTGAAACTGGTAGAAGTGATATCAAGACCCCCAAAATATAAAACTACTGCTGCCAGCGTCGATATAGTCGTTTCGTTCATCAATGAACTACCGCCAGTTCCATCGCATTATTGTAGGAAAGATATATACTACAGGAGAATATTTGCCAAATAACTTTCGAAATGTCTCCAATTTGTATCCAAATATAAGTAATACCTTGCCATACAAGATAATACAAAAGGCAAAGTTAGTTTATCATGGATTGAGAAAGTTGTGCACAAATGGAACTGTACCTTCGCAATATCACCATGAGTACCTATCTATGTCATTTAGACCAAACGTGGAAGACAGGCTCTTGGAGACCGATGAAGAGGACGAAGACTGCACCCAATTATTGATTTTTTTCCCTATTATTGTAGTTTTTTGTTACTTTAATTTCATTTGTATTTTCATATTTTTTGACATTTTTTTTTTCTTATTTGACTCTTACTGAAATATTTTAGACCTATTTATTATGATTTTATTGTAATTAATCATTAAAAGTTCTCACAAAGTCTTAATTAGAGGTTTGGGCGAATGCATGTAACACTTAAGCAAAATGGCGAACTTGGGGCCAATACACCACATATACTAGAACTATTCTGGAAAAAGGGCGAATGTCCACAAAAAATTAAATTATAACTAAAAGTACATTTCATTTTGTATTTTTTGATTACTTATTCATTTGATTATTAATATGAAAGGTTTGAGAACATTTTTTTTCAAATGAGTCGCCCATATATTTACAGAACAGTTTTCTCCAATTTTCTCGAAACAACGAAATGGTGCGATCGCCCTTTTGGCGAAATACCATCGATATATTAAAAATTGTTTTTGAACTGAATTTTTTTTTAAAATAAAGAGACAATGCATATAAATTCATAACTATATAAATTTTGTTGAATTCAGAAAGAAGCGCAAACAAAAGCAAAATTTATTTCTAGATAAAGCGCGTCTCGTGTAGACGCAAGCTCTTTCTTTTAAACCAAAAAATGTGATTTTAATAATCATTACAATATTATATTGTGCATCATACCATAGCTATTATTTCTACTTCGACGAATATATAAAAATTTTGAACGTGTCACCAATAAAATCTTAATTATCAATTAAATATTGAAAATTCCACTAAATCAAGAGAATATCTTTATTTTAAAATTTAAAAACTATAATAAAAGTCCAAAATAATTGTAACCCTGATAATGAAAGATCACTAATAAAATCTTAATTATCAATTAAATATTGAAAATTCGACTAAATCAAAGAATATCTTTATTTTAAAATTTAAAAACTATAATAAAAGTCCAAAATAATTGTAACCATGATAATGAAAGATCACCAGAGTGCATTTGGAAAAGCCTTTGCATGAGTAAAACTATAGCATCTAATTTCCAACAGCAAATTTCTTAAGCTGTTCCTGTATAGGCGAAGAAAGTAATGGAATTCGCTGAGACCACCATTCCCCATAACAGATACAAAAAAAGTTGGAGAATGATCGGGGGTGACGGAGCCATAAGATGGCTCGACAGTTGCTATTCCTTCAGGGCGTTCCGATCAACTTATTTCTGTTCCTTTATAGCAGGGACAACACTTAAATTTTCACACATGATCACACACACAATCGTTTTTAATTTTACTTATTTATGCTTACAACATTTTAAATAATTTTCTTCTTTTAACTGTCTCTGGCTTAACTAAAATATTTACTGCTTATAACAACTCTAACTCCAACTCCTAAGGATGCATATTGTTTTACTACGAGACAGTTGACCTACAAGGCCAGCTTGTGAACAACAGACGATCTCACAATCTGTTATCTTATACATACACTATCACTTGTCATCACTCTACTCGATTCATATCTACTACCAATGACAAATTGCGTATTGCTCATAGATACACACTTCTGAAATTACAATACCTTTCTATATTTCTTGAACACTACCTGTTGCGGCAGTCGTTGTTCTGCCCTTTCCGGTAGGTGGCAAGGTTAGTAAACAATATTGCCATCTATCGGACGGCAGGATATACCAAAAAAAAATGTTGACCACTCGAACATATTATACATATACATATAAATCATGTCGGTTTATAAAAATATTTTTTTAATAACACGGCCACACCACCACCTATCAGATCCAAATTTTGTGATTTTATTTTTTGGCACTAAACCATTATATATTACGAATTTGAGTTATTTTGGCTCATAAAAATAGAATTCATCAATATCATAACTACAGCGCTACCTGTCCTAGCATAGCTATGAACCATCGTTTCAACAAAACAAATATATTGTGTGAATATGTGTTAATTCGTTCAGACGTTACACGATCACTAACAGACGCAACAATTTAGGCTGCAATGCGTTTTGCCAGATTTTTCCAAATTCAGATTTTTTTTCAATTGACAACATTCACTTGAGTTATATCCATCCCGGGAAAATAACAAACAAAACAAAGAAGGACCAACCAAATATGTAACGTTCCTATCATCAGTCATGATCGACAGTGCATACAAAAATTATAATTTTTGTAGTTTGTCTGAATTTTCCGATTTTCTTTGTAATTGTCCCGATTTTTTCCCTGAACACTTTTCCAGAACCATAACCATAAAGAAAAACAAAAAAAAATTTTGCATATCCATCGTTCGAATAGTAAGTTCTGGCCTTGAATACATACAAAAATTCTATAGAAAAAAGCACGTTCAGTTTTTACAGAATTTTCCAATATTCATGGCAACATTTCCACTTTTTCTTATCCTAAAAACCGTATTTGAACTATTGCGAACATTTAAAAAAAGTTGCCAAATCTTTGCAACCGTTCTCAAGTGATGCGCTTACCATCGAACAGCATTTAATTTTTATTTTATTATTTCATATGAAATTAAATCTCATATCAATAATTATATTTGCACTATTTCAATCAAAGATGAGTACTTTAATAGCAAATCTGTTATATATGTTTTAGATTAGTTGCACTAAAATCAACAACATTAAATTCAAAACACCCCCATGCTTTTAATAACTAGTTGGATTTTTCAATCTATTCGATCTTGACTTCGCTTTTTTGCTTCAGCTTACAGTTTTATTACAATATCCTGTAAAGCGCGAGCACTACCATGATGCTTTTTACAATGTCCGATTTTCTAAACTTTTAACGCGCCCTGTATATACGTCTAATTTAAGCTTTTGCACAAACTGTCATTGCATCAAAAGTTAGTTGACGTTCATTCGTTACTATACTTTGTTACAAAGACAAAAATTGGTTTTGAGGATGGCTAAGTAGTTAACCTGAAAATGTACGCATTAGCTTAACTGACTTACATTTTGATTTGTATCTGCATACATTTAATACTATATACAGGGTGAGTCATTAGCAGCCGCCTATTCGATTGTTCTTTTGTGTTTTAAATAAGAGAAAAAACTCGGTTTCCTAGTACTGGTATGAGGATGTTCGACTATAGTCGCAAGTACCATAAAATCATTGTCCTCACCAGTTATTTGCTTTGTCCGCTCTTTTTTCATATTTAATACTTCCAGTCCTCTCGAACCGTTCCTTTACACTTTCAAAGGTCTTTGGCTTCGGATGATTTCTATCAAGTTATCGCTGTGCAAAAAGTCTAGATGCTAGCAAAGAGTTTGTTTCAGATTCACCCAAAACGTACATCATATCTGTTAGGCATGAGTATAATTCATTTTGATGTTATAAATTTTACATAAATATTTACCGACTTTGACAGTTGACTCAGGCAGTTGAGCCTCAATCCGTCCTTCACATTGGTTGAACGAATATTTTGGTTCATAGTGAAAGAGCGCTCGTAGTTTTTTGTTTGACAGCTGATTGCTCAAGTAGTGATTATTTCAGAAATTACAAAAGATAGGTATAGAATACTTAACATAAGTGAAAGAAAACATAAAAGGAATCAAATGCTATAATAAAATATTAGATGTTACATTAAAAAAAATTGTTTTTGGTATGTGAAAATTTCGGGAAGTAGGCTTTGATAAAAAACAAAGTCTTTTGAGGTATATTAATGATACAGAATTTCGTTGGCTACACACAGCACATAAAGGTTTTTACTTTTACAAGCATACGAATATAATTTTTCTTTCGGACACGTGTTGTGGTATAGAGTTCCAAAAAAAAATATTAATAACACAAAAACGTTTCGCTCAATTTTGAAAAAGCAAAAACAGTTGAATAGGAATTTTAAAAAGGTACTAGAAAATCCAAAAATATATGGGGGTTTTATTTAAAAAATTAAGTTTTAACCTGAAGTGGGCCAGAGCTTAAAGTATTTTTAGAACATGTTTCTTAAGTAGCTATGGATGTCTTCTACAAATCTTTTTTTCTCTTATTTAAATCGCAAACAGCCAAACGAATAAACGTCTACTAATGACTCACCTTGTATATTGATATTTTAAAGTGCGTATTTATTATGTTTCTTTAATGAATTATGATTTCCTTTTATACATAATTACATATTAAAGGCAAAGTTTATATATATACGGTATATATATATATATATATATCATATCATCACTGGAATTTCACAGTCCTGATATTATCAAAACACATTTTTGAATATAACTTTCATTTCGTGGTAAATATGTTATTAACAGATGTTGGTACACACAGAAAATATTAATAATATAATATTAACACAACAAATTATAAGTAAGAAATTGTAGTATTTGCGTACGCCAAACTAACTATTAAGTGGTAAAACAAAACAAAAATAGACAATTTGCAGTGATACAAGCACATAAAAAAGTAACAGCTCAACGATATAAATTATGAAAAACCCATATGTATATTTAAAAAAAACAATTATCTGTTGTCATATATGACTTAAAAAGTATATTTAACTTTCAACAAAAGGGTTTCAACATGACTTTCACTATTTCAATGAAACTTGTTTCAAATGATGATAAGTGCGAATAAATTGATGTTTCTTTTTGTAAATTCTTAAGAAGATAATTACTATAGCTAGAACAACTAAGGAATATAAATATTTATACGTAAAAATAGTGGATTGTATACATATATGTAGTTAATACAATACTTTTCGAACACTTCGTTGCGTCACACGTATTTGGCGTATTTACTACATATATAGCTATCGTAATGTTACATATTTTATTATAGCTAAAACATATGGTACGCGTGTTCATATTGTAGGTAGAGAGAAATAATTTAATGGGACGCCTTCTACTCTAGATATTTAATCATATTTGATTGACATGCGAAACAACGGAACACGTGTTGCATTTATCCCAGGTACATGCAATAAAGCGGAGAATTTAATTTAATGGAAAATTAAATGTTTCCACTCTACTTGCCTCACTTTCTACAATGTTATAATAACATCATTTGATAAAGTACATACCTGTAGGTGGATGTAAATATATTAAATACATATGTATATACATAAAATGTACATTATACCATACATGTTATTTTATTACGGTGATTCTTACTTTAAATCCTACTGTATAATTTGTGAAAAACAAGTATAAATGTGCCCTTAGGTATGGTGTAGACTCTACAGTTGTACTATTATATTGTGCTCATTATTTGGGTCTCATAAATAGTAAGTTTGATGAACGAGAAAATATATGCCAAAAGGTTTAAAAAAATTTGCCCCACGTTTGGCGCCAAAATTGTGGTTTTCATTTATTAATTTCTTTTATTTAAAATAAAATGAAATTATAACAACATGTCTTCTTTCAAGCGTTCAAACTGAAGGTTTTCATATAAACATACACACCCTATTAATTTACAATATTATTAGTATTACGAACACGTATCTTAAGGGACGTAGAACAGAAGAACTAAAAAAGATAATATTTTGCGAAAATAGCCTATTTAAGCAAGACACAAATATTTGTTTGTCATATATACTTTCAGCAACTGCTCTAAACCAACTTTGTTTGAAATATCCCTCGATGTAATCGATGCTTGGAAACGTTCTCTCCGTCTTGGAAAATAATAATAAACAGGATAGAATTCCTAAAACATTTCAGAATGCCAACCACTAATTACCAGATATTTTTTGTGCGTACTGCCACGCAGGCCGCAACGGGAGCAGACAGTAACTATACCGGAGTAACAGTAACAAGGAGTCATCAATCATACTTGTCACCGGTTGAAAACAAACAATTAATTACAACGATGAAAGACATCATCTGTAACCGAGATAAAATCTTACATCGGAAGAAACAATGAGAATTGAAAAGCCGAGTCGTTATTTATTATTATTATTGCCCTCTGCGAACGAAAAATCGAATAGAGGATTTATGATTAATAAATTTCGGTGTTTATCGAAGTATGACGGGATAACAAAACGTTAATAGAAGTTCTTTATGCGTTTTTGTGTGTTCCAGTTCTTCGTTTTTATTTATTATTTTTCTTTTGTTACTCGGCTTTTACTATGCGGCCATTAATAACGAACGATTGGTAATTCAGATGATTGATATACAATCATCGAGAATTTTAAAAGGTTGTAGAAATAATTCTAGGTTATGGGTAATCCTGGAATTTTCAATTTCAATGTAAAAATAACTTAATGTATTTGTAAAGATTGTAATCGACATCTACAGAAAATATATTAATGCTAATAGACTTAGTGTTTGACTCGAATCATTCCTAATGATAGAAAATAGGTTCACTACTTTCTCATTTCTTGTACATAGTATAATGAAGTATTGTGATAACAAACATTTTCGACTTAAGATTTTTGCAGATGTCCACGTTTTGAAGGCTCCTGATACTTAAAAAGTAATTTTTGAAAATATCTCTCTGTGTGTGTGTGCGTGTGACTACAGCAGTGACCGACAGTCAATGCAATCGACGAAGAAGTTAAAAGCCTTATCCCTTGTTCTTCGGTGGGCGATAAGCGTTGTTGTCTGCACAGTCGTTTGTCATGACGAGATGTTCATTGTAATGAAATTTTGTTATTGTCTCATAAACACAACGAGAAACTTAAAATTAAAAGCAGGTGATAAAAAGGCTGAGAAGAAACTAAAAATTCTTTCTCATATGTAATATTATTTATAATACATATTGCTGTGATAGCATATATTTGTGGGTATAGTCATCTGTATATGCTGTGCTCTAAAAATTATTCTTTTTATACCAAAAACTTATAATTGGTTTTGTATTTAATTTATATTGTTGAAGCACGTACCTAATAACTATTGTGGGTTCTGGCAATGTATGTGGTTCCTTCTCCTTCACTGGTGGCCTTTCTCTTACTTATAATAGGGACGAGGTAATAGTTTTGTTTAAAGAAGAAAACGGAATGTCTATATAACATGATCATACACCTTTTTATTTTGTAATTTGTAAATTGAAATATTTTTATATACACCTTAATGCTCTAAACAAATACATAATTGAAAATGCTCATATCATTTGTACCAAATGTCGGTTGTAATGTATGTAAATCTTTTATTTATTTATTTATGATGCTAAACAAAAAAATAAATATTTATCCTGTAAATAAATAAATGTAAACTTTTATTGTACATTGATAGTGATATTTATCGATGTAATTATTTTTATATTGGCTTCAATTAATTGCTTTAGACAACCATTTGCACGTGTTGTATCTAGCTTTTAATCTTTGCCTTGTGAAACTTTTAATTAATTATTAACATAACTTGAAAAAGATTAATGATGCCTAGACAATGCCATGAAGAAAATGCTCATTCGCACGTAGCATCTCTTCAACTGCCCAACACCATTAGTCCTATTTTTGTTGTAATTCCAACTTTATGAATTAAAAGAAAACCTTACAGGATAATATTTGCTTATCTATATTGTTCAACATTACATTGATTAATCATTTGCACGTAAAAACCAATATCTGTTTAACAATTTAGATAACTCCTTTTCAAAAAAAAAACTTACTTGCTATCTCTAAACATTTCATCAAAATGTTGATTTTGAATGTCCATATTGAACGTTTCAAATGAATTTAAATATATTAATAAAAGAAAATTATTATGAATAAACGTGATAAAGAAACAATGAAAACTACTATTCTACAATGTAACAATTATTTTTAAAGCGTCTTATTCTTTCGGAGTCGTAATAAGAAGTCTCTCTTGTCGAATCTTGTTTTTCGAATTTATACCGGCAAAAAAAACTCTACGTTGACTATTGCGCCCTCTAGTCCATATTTTAGGTTGGCATTGGAATACACGTTCCAGTGAAATCGCTGCCCACATGTTGCCGTCTTGATACACCCACACATACACATATTGTTCTGACAGTTCTTTATTTACTAAAACGTCAACATATCGCAAATTGTTTTCTTATTCAAAAGTCTTTTCACTGCCTCGCACAGCATTTCCGACGGTAGGTTTATTCTTGTTGTTAATACCATCCTTCTTTGTATTCATCAATGAACCTATTGCCTTGTTCATTGTTCAATACATATTTTTTCTTCCCATTTATTAATGTCAATTTCACTTTCCTTGTAGCTAGATTGCGATTTGGTAAGATGGGAAACACTTTGGAGATAACGATTATTTTTCTTCCCGCACTGCCTGCACCTGGAAGACACGCCCGCCTCTCCACTGCATCTCTGTTTTCTATCCACGATCTTTCCATCGGTAATATGTCTATCTGCAATAAACTTTACACAAGTTTTATATTTTGTTATCTTTTGTAGGTCATGAAACTGTACACGTCTGTTTCCAGTCTCTGAAGCATTGTGTTACAAACAAATCATAAACACATACACTTTTTATTTATTTTATCAGCTACCTTTATATCAATTGTTATTGCTGATCGGGTTTACGTTTTACATATATTTTTATATCCTTTTCTTAGTCTCTAGTTATAAGCTAAGGTAATTTTTATCTTTTAATATAATTTAGTTCTTAAACTCTTTCATAAAGTTTTATTGCTTTATGCATGTAAATCATAATAATTTATTCAGTCATATTTATGTTTTTTGCATATCGTATTTGATCTTTTTCATACAATTCTATTGCTTTTACATGACTAATTCTCTTGATTGTTCCGTCCATTAACATAACCCTTTCTCTATTATTTGCCTTCATTACCCTTTTTGACTTAAACAGCGGTCCATTATTTAGAATGTTTAAAGCAATCTTTACGAATTGTATAAAATTAGGTTCTTTTTGATGATATGTAAACCATACATCTTGTGTATCCTTTCTACAAAAGAAATATATTGCTTATATTTATTTTGTCTTTTATTTCATATTTATTTAATAAATTTTATTTTGTCTTTTGTTTCATATTTATTTAATAAATTTTATTTTACATTTTCTCACTATTCACTTGAATAATAATGACTTTTGAATTACTTGCTTGTATATTGACCATGTGTATGCAACTTTATATACATCCATGTAATTTGTTGCATATTTTTACTCTTTCATATTTAAATACGATTTTTGTCATTTTTATTTTATTTCAAAACTTAAACTAATCCTTAAAGCTATTCTTATTTTATAAACTTGCGAGATATCACGGCAATATGTTATATATATGTTACGCTAAATGTAATAAAGTGGTGATTATGTATAATTACCGGTGATTATTCATAATCACTACTAAACTTGTTAAATGTGATAAATTATTGATTATTTATAAAATTTACCGGTTAGTTTATAAAATCCCCCCCAACTCGTAATGGGGAATGTGAGTACAGAACCAAATCCTGGAAAAAGCGTTTGCAATGTGGCCGGACCTAAAAATTGTGCACGGTAAACCTAAGCACATCCAGACTCAAGGTTCAGTCGACCGTGGAAACGAGGATGTTGAAAATATCCTAAGTTCTTGGTTGGAAAGCAATAAAACTAGTGAATTGTCCGAAAGGTTAGGCTTTATACAACTTATGAAAAACAAAGCATCTCATAAAGGCATTAAGTGTACGATTTTTGTGATGCCTGTAAAAGTAGATTTTTGAGAACACCTTCTTTACCGAATGACTCTATCAAACATCTTAGAAGCGAAGAAGAGCTTCAAGCTTTAATCGATACAATTAATAACGCTTCTGATAACACCAACAGCGAAATAGAACATCATTCTAATGTGGAAAATAATGATTCATTGCTAAATGACCTGCAGTTAATTTTGTGATTTAGAAGGAGATTTAAGCAGCGGTCGATTTTATCCAGACAGATACTTTAATCAGGCAAGAATAACTAAGAAAACACAGAATGAATGCTAAAGAAAGTTTAGAATCACGGGAAAAAAAGATGCTGAAAGTTTCAAATCTTAAATTTCCTTCTGGTAATGTTGGTGGCACAGTGAAACTACGAGTACCAGATGCTGACAGAGCAAGAATTGATTCACGAAATGTATTAGCGGTGATATTAGAAGTTCAAAACGGAGAGTTTTATCTGTTAGGAATAAAAGAAGGAAAACTTTCAGTGATATACCAGAAATCAATTCGCAATTTGTGTAGAAAAATTTATTTTGCTTGAAGATGTTTCAGATCTGGCAATATGATTTCGATAATGTGTTAGAAAATCATCTCTTTCTGGAGGTCAGGGATATCAACTAGGTATATGTTTGTAAGGGACAGTGCAAGTTGGATGAGTGCAAATGTAAAAAGATCTATCAAAGTTTGTAATTCTAAATGTTATAACATACTATTAATGTGTATAAATAAGTAAACTTAGACGTAAATGTAAGAAAATGCTTTTTTTCTATAATATGGGTTTAGATTGTTTTTGAGATGGAAGTGTTTTGTAT
The DNA here is from genome assembly GCA_963170755.1 of Amphimallon solstitiale. Taxonomy (NCBI): domain Eukaryota; kingdom Metazoa; phylum Arthropoda; class Insecta; order Coleoptera; family Scarabaeidae; genus Amphimallon; species Amphimallon solstitiale. Next base: position 33,310,552 of record OY720681.1, on the reverse strand, counting down.
AAGTTATAATAAAATTGCTTTCTTTATTCAGGTACTTTCTTTGATCAGACATCAGTGCTAGAAATACTAGTTATTACTTAATTCAAAATTCTGTTTTATTTAGATAAAATAAAGTATGCTTTACTTTATTTTTAGCTGTTTTAATAATTTTGTATTTTTCATACAAAAGCGCCACTTTTATTAAATTTTTTAAATTAAAATATTATTGCAAGTTTTAACACCCATCATGACGTTCATCTAATTTTTAACAGCGATATTCTAGTGTTATTTGAAAAAAATATTTTTTTTGAATTAAGATCTCGTTACTCCACAAAAAGAAATCCGAATTTATTACATTCCCCATTATGAGTTGGGGATTTTACTAACCGGTAAATTTGATAAATATTCAATAATTTATCACATTTACCAAATTTAGTAGTGATTATGAATAATCACCGGTAATTATACGTAATCACTGGAATAATCATATTGACCGTATAACATATGGCGTGTTTCCGCCATCTTCCATATATATTAAGAAGTACATAAGACTAGATTATACACAAATTTAATTGAAATGATTAAAGTTAAATTCATATTTAATACTGTTATAATATTTAAAATTTCAACAAGTTTTTTATTGTTGTTTATTTTTAAGAGAAAATTAGTGTACTATATTCATATTTTTGTTGTATTGCATTATATGTACAGTTGTGGCAAAAAGTTTTGTTTGGTAGGTAATAAGACTAGCGATATGGAACGTATGCCTGAATGTCTACTTGAATTTAAACACCAAAAAATGCGGTGTGGCCACCACACGACTTTCTCATATGTATGAACGTTTCAAACTATACAATTTTAAGAATTTTTTATACAAAACTATTCAAAATCCTATTCTAAGTACTTTCATTATCTTTTATTAAATCGATATAGAATGCATACTTTGCAGATATTCGAAAAAAAGTGCTACTCGCTAAGAGTAAAAGTTCTACTTCCGGTCCGAATATTGAAATCTCATGTATACAAAAAATATAGCAAATCCAACTCTAAATACTTTTGTACTCTTAATAAATATATATATAATGCATAATTTACGACATATTTGCAAAAAATCGCAATTCGGTGGTACTTCCGGTCCGAATTTTTGAATTTTTTTTATACAAAAGACTTTTAAAATTATAATTTAAATACTTTTTTATACTACGTATAAGAAAGTAAAAAATGAGGTGTGGCCATCACACTAATTTCTTATATGTATGAGCGTTTCAAATCATACAATTTTAAACATTATTTTATACAAAAATTATTCAAAATCCTATTCTAAGTAGGTCTCTTAACAAATCTCTACAGGATACATACTTTATGAGATATTTGCAAACAAATGCTACTCGCTAAGAGTAGAAGTATTACTTCCGGTCCGAATTTTGAATTTTCATTTATACAAAAAATATTCCAAATCCAAATCTAAATACTTTTATACTCTTGACATATATAGAATGCATAATTTACGAAATATTTGCAAAAATCGCTATTCCATAAGAGTAAAAGTGTTACTTCCGGTCCGAATTTTGAAATTTCATTTATGCAAAAAATATTTCAAATCCAACTCTAAATGCTTTTGCACTCTTGACAAATATATATAGAATGCATAATTTGCGAAATATTTGCAAAAAGCGCTATTCGATAGGAGTAAAAGTGTTACTTCCGCTCCGAATTTTGAAATTTCTTTTAAACAAAAGATATTAAAAATTAAGTTCTAAATACTTTTATACTCGTAACGTATCTGTCTAAAAGCATGACTTGCGAAATATTCGCAAAAAACTGATTCTCGATAAGAGTAAAAGACCTACTTCCGGTAGGAATTTCAAAAAACTTCTTTAATAAAATTCTTCTCAAATTTAATTTTGAGTATATATGAATTCTTTACAAATTTGTTTAAACTTAGTAGTTGACGAATAATTGGCAAAATTCGATTTTTCACTGAAGTAAACTACTACTTCTGGTCTGTCGATTTTACTGAAAATCTAATCAGATCTCAAGAGGGAGATTGTATTCGTAAATATAAAGGTTGGAATTGATATCTATAGCGGTTTGGCCGCTATCGTGTCACACACAGAGAGACAGGCGCACACACACAGAGAGAGACATTTTTAAAAACCAGTTTTTCGGTATCAGGGGACCTCAAAACGTGGACATCTGCAAAAGTCTCAAGGTCGAAAATTTTCATCATCACAATACTTCCTTATACTACGTATAAGAAAGTAAAACAGAGATTGTATTCAATTTTTTAATAATATTAATGTTAGTATATATTAAACTGGTCTATCAACGAAAATATATCCTTTAAGCAAAAAAAAAGTTTGACGAAGTGTGCGGCTATACCGTCTTGTAAATTAATATATAAGCTATCATATTACTACTAAAGTAAATTTTGCATATCAGTTTTTTGACCCAGATAAAAGCCTAATATCTGTTTTGCACTTTTTGCATTTTCTTGACCAAAAAGTTGTTTTATATTTTTCTTCAGCTTTTTAGGTATTTTTTCTTTTGCCAGCTATTTTATATTATAATCAAGTATTTTATTTTAGAACCTTGTGACATACATTTAATCCAGTAATTCAAGTTTAGGTATTATTGGTTTATGTATATAGTAAATAATGAGTGTAATCTAGATGGAATTGCTTTGTTGCACTTCAGGTTCATTTTCTTACAAAATATGGTAGAAATAAAACACATGAACTTCCTTTTTATTTTAGCCTAAGAATAGCAATATCTCAAGTATATAATTTTCCGTAAACACAACCGGTATAAGTCACGTATTTACCATATTACTTTTACAATGTATGAACACAGAACAGATACCTGTAATTATTTTGCAGGGAACGTATCATTTATTACACCAGATTGTCCACAATTATCGATCCGGGCAATACTAAATCTATTATTTCACATCGTCTGCGGGCAATTTCTCTAAAAGGTATACATACACATAAAATGATCATTACGTATAATAATAATGCGAGACGAAATGAAAAAGAACCTCCAGCTGTCATATTACCGCGCTGAACACGTAAATAAAGTAATAATTAACACAAGGAAACGACATTTTTATTAAGAATAAATTATACTTTAATAACATAAGTTCGTACGTTCTTACATACTTACTCAAGTTAAGTATGATATATTTAAAAAAAAAACCATAATTATCCAGCCGGTGAATATATTTCTTAATGATTGCCTTTCGTACCAATTATAAAATAAGATATATGGTATTTTTATGTAATTGCAATTAACGTCTGGTTAAATGGACACATGTAATTTACAGTGAATACATATATAGTATGTTCGTACAAACAGGTAATCATATAATGTACTTCATAACATATTTATTAACTTACTTATGTTTAATTTTATATTACCTGTACTGTTAATAAAGGGGGAAATGCTTATTTAGTTGTCATTTATCTTAATTTAAATAGCTGATATCATTTATAAATGGCACCTGTAATTATAAGTTTCACTAATAAATGTGATTACATTTTTACTGGCAACTTTTTCCTTGTAATAATATAGGTTAGTGAAAGTTTATAATGGACATGTTTACCAATATCTTACGTATCAATGTATGTATGTATTGATCGAAACGCAATCAAATTAAAGAAATGATTCACAGACCTGATATTTCCTGACATTAAAATGCAGAACTACAAATTAAATCATTTTGCGTAATTTATTTTTTTAATTGGTGCTTTTCTACTGTTTCTATTAAGATTGTCGGGTATGTTGGAGGCACAACATAAATCCGCTAAATATCGGTTGTATGTAACGAAAGGGGCCACCATTTTCGTTGTAACTTGAAACTATTTGCTATACTATGCCTCATTTTAATCAAAATGTTATTGATAATGCTTATTACTATTTTTTAGTATAAAAGCCAATAACGCAGTCATTTATACCACGCGATCATTTAAATTCTAAATTATAGCAGGAGGAATTTTTTTTATTAGGTTGTCCAGAATGTCAATTATTGATTAATTAACATTTTGAAACGTCACTTTGACAATTCAAATTGTAAATTAGTACTTACATACCAACTTAATTTAAATTTCACAGCCTGCTCTAATTTAGAATTTAAATGATCGCGCGGTATTAATGTATTTCAATAAAATATGCGTAAATATGAGTTTACAGTTACAAACCTTTCTTTTTCTTTCTAAAGTTTGTGAAATTAGCCCCCCTTTCTTCGAAAAGCGAAAATTTTATAATTGTTCTAGATTTGGTCTAAATTGCTACAACGTATTAAAAGAAAAAAAAGTCCAAATTGGCGAAATAATTGAGCAAAACGACTTTTTCACCCAAATTGAAATTCCGAAGGTTGTTCGAGTTTTTCTAAACTAAATTCTTCGAAAGACTCTGGAAAAAACTGAAAATTGCCCGATATAATCGGAAAAGACTAACTTTTCCCAGACCCCTTTTTTTTTAAATCGAAATTCTGATTATTGTACTAGGTTTGTTCTAAATTGTTCTAAAGTATTTCAGAGAAAAAATCTAAATTGGCCAAGAGAAACGATTTTACAATGGGCGGAATGCCTTGCACCTTGCAATGTAGTGTGTCGAACGTGTTCATATGATGCAGCTTTATACCCAAAAGGCAGAAAATGAATAATAATTCTCGTTTGTGATTTATAATAAACGTCAATACAAGCAGTATATTTTTCTCAAAGAAATATAATATTCATTTATTTAAAAACAATATTTTCATTGTTACAAAATGCTGATGCGTCTAACTCAAAATAATATTAGGAGATCAGTAATTTTGGTTACATTGGTTACATTATTTAAAAGAGTTTGAATTTCTAGGAACTTAAAAGTTCGAAAATAGGATCCTATATAATAGGATCGAAAAAACTCAAAATAGGACATAATCATAAGTAAAAAAATAAATAAAACACCTAATTGTACCTAATAAACTATATTTTTGTAAGTAAAGCTAATTCTAAAAAAATTGTTAAACTTTTGTGAAAAAGAGAAATAAAGCTTAAATAACATAGCACCGAAATTGCAATATTAATAAATTCCACATATGTATTAAAAAGTATTTGTTAGTATAGATATTTTGGTGAAATTTTCGTTATACAAATTTAAAACATTAAAAGAACAGAATATATACTTACGTAAACAAAACATTTATAAATGTTTTGCATTTGCGTAACAAACTAAATATTTATCTAAATTGTCTATTGTGAAATTAGTACATTTCTCAGTTAATACGTTTTTCAAAACTGAAAATGATTTCTCCACATCACAGCTGTATTCATGGAAGAGAAAACCATGAAAAGATCAAGAGTGGCTAGCCTTATTCATAAAATAAAATAACTAAAGGCTAAAGGCTTGTTAGAAATTTTGATCTTTCTTTGAAACACTTTGGAACAATTTAGAAAAAATCTAGAACATTCTGGGAAAATTTCGATTTTCGAAAAAAGAGGGCTCACGTCACACTTTTGAATTTCATTATTTTAGGAGAAAACCTAAAACAAACTTTCGTGACTCCCCATTTTCTGGACTGAGTTTGACTTTTTCTTTGAAATACATTGAAACAATTTTGAACAAATCTAGAACCATAATCAGAATTTCGAATTTCAAAAAAAAGGCTGGGAAAGATTCGTTTTATCTCGATTGAATTTGAATTTTTTTGCGAGATTATTTGGAACAATGTTTAGAATAACTAGAGTAACCTGGAACAACCTCAAGAATTGTAAATTTTGAAAAAAAGAAGGCTATGGGTGAAAAAGTAGTTTTTTCAATTATCTCGGAGAATTTTGACTTCTTTTTTTGAAATACTGGGAAACAATTTTCAAAAATTCCTTGAGAAATTTAATATACTTGACGTGACAAGAAAGTGATTAAAAAATGTTTCAATACCACAATTAGTGCTCATTTCACATGCCCCTTTACAACTCTTTACCCCTAAAAATTCAGAATTTCAAGGAATTATTATATAGATGCCAACATTCGTCCTTACTATCAAAGCTTTTTGAATACTTTGTCATCGTCTGATGAAACAGGTGAATATTACCCGGATGCAGAACATCGAGATGATGATGATGAAGATTTAATGTAATCTTATGTTAATTTTGATACACTTAATAAGTATTACTGTATTTCATTATTTTGATACTAATATTTTCGTAATAAATGTTTTTTCTTTTTAACTCTGGTATATTTAATTACCCTTTCGATTCATATTTGTCTAATGTAACAGGCTCAATGTCAACTATGGTTAATAACATCTGTGTTATGTTATCCTAACGCTAATTTTTTTGTAAAGAGCTGAGAAGTAAGTAGTAAAGTTATATTTTAGAGGTGGCCTAACGCTTGCTTGTGTAGCTTGTACAACAAAGGGACAACATAGTGCTGGAGAAACACCTAAAACTTGCCATATTCAAAACCAGTAAGTGCGATTTTGGCGCTCTTAGAACCAAAGCACAGAAATATCCTTATCAATATCTCCTGTTATGAAATTAAATGCAATTTCCAATAGTTTACAAAAATAATCTAGCTTTTAATTATTTATCAACATTACTGCTTTATTAATCTTCATTTTTAAATAATAACAATTCATCGAGTAGGTATTTAATATTTATAATTTCTTTTAACAAGTTTAACTATTAATATATAGCCACTGGAAGTTTGACATAAAAATATAAACTAAAAGCTCTCTCTCTCTCTCTCTCTAAATTTATAATCTCTCTACAATACCAATTACTTTTAAAAACTATTATATATATAAACTATTATACCTTTTAAATTCATTAATAAAAAAAAAAAGGAGAACGATTTCTGGGTAATAAGATCAGTTAACGTTTACAACGAAATTTATAAGACAAAGAATCGGTTTCTCTTCTTGGAATTGTACGTTACGAGAGTATATAATCGAAAATCAATTAGAAAATTTCACGAATCCGAATTGTGCTCGGTGAATGGTAACTACAGATGATGATGATGATGATGGTACGGTCACCATAAAAATCAGATATTTAATTACTATAACCACCGATTTACTACGCTTTTAACAACGTTAACATTGAAAAAAAATGAAGGTACGATCTAGTCGTTTTTAGAATATACCTGTATAACATATACATATACGGAAAAATAATTGCGCCAATTTGAAAGTTTATAACTGACGCTAGTAAATCAATTCTGTAGAAAATGCGAGCTTTAGCGTTGAACGCCCGGTGAATATGAATGAGTCAATTTACTCCAAACATGTAACTTAATAAATTCAAAGAGCACAGCATCAGTTTCTATATATGTATTGTACGTTCTCTCTGTGTAATGTAAAGCTAGTGTATACGAGGATCTATAAACCTCGTCGGAGCATGCAACAAAAGCAGCAGTAACCGATTCACATGCCTGTGATTGATTTTGTGTTCAATTTATATCAAGTCTTAATAGGATATCGGGCTCACTCTGTAAGGATAGGAAGAACAATAAAAATAATCCATCTTACTCTTCTATTTCAGCATCTAAGGTTCGTATTGTGTACGGTTACCGTTTGCTCTATAATTTAGACCTCTCATTGAAAAAAGTAAAATATATCTGATAGAAATTGTTTTGATTTGTTACGTTTAAAAAGCAGCGGCGAATATTAATTCATTTATCCCTGTATATTATATGTTAAATATTTTTAAATCTGTATTAATTCAAATTATATTTCCAATCCTAAATAAATTACGTTTTAAAATCTTCAACATTAAAATCTGCGTCGCATATATTTTTCCGTTTTAAAATATTCGATTTAACATATTTAGTTTATGAAGGATTCTTTGTTCAAATATAAGATTGGCAACGTATACATTTTTGTCCGTCTAAGTTATCTAAATGTTCTCATAGTTTGTTTATGGAATTTTCTGGTGGCGTGATCCAACAGGGTCTTACTGTCGCCAATTTCTTTCGAGAATACCCCTCTATAATTCCGAGGTTTTATAAGGGCGAAGCGCATCTAAAATCATTTACTATGACAACATTCACTAATCACTATAACATCAGTATTACTTTCATTTCATTTAAAGTTCAGTAAAATTAAACAGTGAGTGGTAGTTGATTATATCGTAGCTCCAGTCCCGGCGTCGAGTCGCTAAGCCCTGCGATGAAGATGTCCAAGGGAACGAGATGTTATTGTCCAGTATGGATACACCGACCAGGGTGATTTAATTCTCGATTTCCCAATAAAATTGTTGGAGTATTTATCGTCCTTCAATTTACGGCGTAGTACCGGATCTAGGGGACATCTTATCGATACCGTCAACATAGGGCCCGCTAAACACCAGGTAGCAGAGATAGGCGTCCGGGAATAATCTTTGTCGAAGTACGGAAACACTACATTTCCATGTACTATTTGAGTTTTTATTCTTGTACTACATGTGACAAGATATTTGTACAATTACCGGTCTGTTTGAAATTTTTACATTTATGTTTGTTTAATAAAGTTAAGAGTTATTGTGCACAAGGCACGATTATCAAGAGTCTTTGTATCTGTCTAAATTTGTTATGTTTATTAAACCTTTGTGTTCTTGTCTAAATTTGTATATGTTTTTTTTGAAATTTGTGTGTGTTGTAATAGTCACTATTATTTTCTTTTATTTTATCGTATCGATGGTCAAATTATTTCGAAGTATTAAATATTTGTAGAGTTTTTTTTTAATATTGGTAATCTTCAGTTTATAGAAATTTTAAATTAAATGGTGCACCATATTTGATAATTTAGTTTCACCATATTTGATCAATTAGTCTTATCATGTTTGATAATTAGTTTTACCGAATTTGACCAATTAATTTTATTAAAATTATTTATCTGTCGAACCTGTTCTTATTGTTTTGTTTGTACCGTCTCTCTAAAATTTAGTTTTCTCTGTTTTTGTATTAAATTTGTAATTATTAAATTTAAATGAAATTTAGTGCAGATTGAGTCATTTTTCTAACAAAGTTAAAGTTATATTCAACAATCATTTATATTTTGACTTCAATATTTCTTTTGTGCAATATTTCAATTAATATTATAATAGTAATGTATCCAATTTTCTATATCCATTTTTCTCTCGTTTTTATTAAATAAATTGTTATTGTTTTTATTAATTTGTTTTCTTGAGGTAGGCCTAGTATTAGTTAGTACAATTTCCCATTATAATTGTGCAATAACTTATTATTTTAAAATGGGTGGCACAACGGGCATTAGTTAACATCTTTGAGTAATTTCGTGCTCTTAATAATAATCTGAGCTAGACATACAGGGCGGGTCACAGATATAATAACATCAATGGTTTTACTTTGAGGTCAACATCTGGGACTATTATTAATCATAAGCGATTAATAATTATTTATTAAGGTAAGTGAATATACTGATTCATACAATTATCTTGCACCCTGGAATTTTAATTTATTTATATTAGGGGGGTTTTCCCTTAAGTAACAGCTTATAATCTAGTAATATAATTTTTACTAGATTAGTTTTAAATATTCAATTATGTTTTCTTAATTAGGCATACATCACGAAAACAAAATTTGAATATTAACGACATCGACGTGAAAGCAATTAGAATTATGCCAACGTTGACTTGGAGAAGACCTGGGTGAATCTGGCAGAATAGAATAATATATGAATAATAAAGTATCGTCGTAATTTCGAATCTTGGGCAAGCTCTTCTAAATAATAATAAAAAAAACAAAGAAGCATCAATCTTGCCCTAAATACTGATTTATTGAAGTATTTCAGAACTTAGCCGTTTTCAAATATTGTTGAAGCTTGTTTACGGTTTTTCTGCATTTTCGTAAAGTATTTCAAAACAAAACTTACAATTAGCCGAAAGAAAACACTAGTGCTGCAAATCCCCTAGATACTTCTAGTCGTGAGTCCCTGTTCGTAGTTTCCCTCCGGATTTCTTTTGTTTTTTAAAAATTCGTTCTAAGAGTTTGTTCTTCGGAGGTGTGAAACGTAAGAATTAAAGAATTAAAACTTATAATTATAATTTACGTATCAAACAATTGAAGTACATTTTAAATTAAATCCATCAGAGATAATTTTTTTGGTGGTGTATCTTGTGGTGGTGTAGGTGATAAGAGATAGGAGTAGACAAATAAGGTTAGCCAGTGATTTCTTTTATATAAGTTGTAGAATTTAATAGAAAAGCTATCAGGCGGGCAAATATAATAATAATATATGCTTATTGCCCAACAGACATACATCTAATTACAGGACAAAAATTAAATAAATCGAACACTCGACAATACAATAACAATAACATATAACTTAACATGTTACACTGCAATAATGGAAGGAAAAAAACAAGTCAATCCTAATATATCAGTAAATTGTAACATCATAGCAGTTGTCAACAATGGCACTTACTAATTAGTTGGGATAGTAGAGAAAAATGAATATCTAGATCATCTCCGCAAATGGCATTGCAACAACTACAACCCCTATAAGCGCAGATCCCAGTAAAATATTAGTTCAGGCCATTGTAAAATAAAACGCATACTTTGTGCGACATCGGTACTGAGGTACAACAAACATGATCTTTGCTAAAAAGATGGATATTTTTATGCAATACATCATAGATGAACTTGATGCCTGTTTTTGGCCTTCGCAACTCCAAAGAAGGACATCATAGCATATCCCTTGAACGGAATACGTACTACTCTTATTGAAATGAAGATATTTCAAAAAACGCTTCTTAACCCTTTGGAGCGTGTCTGAATACGTTTTATATGTTGGTGACCAAACCAATGAAACACAATCGAAGCGACACCGAACAAAAGAAAAATAATGGGTAGTGATAGCCTCTATGGATGCAAACTGCCTGATATTTCTAATAAAAGATCTCAATGCCGAAAAATAGTGCTGTTGATGTGGTCATAAAGCTTTCCTAAACCACTGTACAATGACAAATACAAATCCCATCAACAACGACGTAATTAAAACAGAGAAGTTCCTGCTTCCTAATTATAGTCAATGCATTGACTATCAGTAGGAAGCACGATATTCAGAGACAAATTATTCGCAGTACACCACACTCCCAAGACATCCACGTGCCTCTGCAGAAACAAGCAAATCGTGATGGTGCGCCTTTTCAGGAATAGCTTGACATCATCTGCAAATTAAAGTCTATAGCAGCCCAGTTCAGAACAGATGTCATTGATAAATATTGCAGATAATAGTGGACCCAGATTGCTATCCTGCGAAACTCCTGAGGTGGCAGTAAAGTAAGTTGATTTGTGACCAGCATAACTGACGTACTGAACCTTATTTATTAATACCATCTATTTTATATATCAATATGGCGTGATCGATACGATCAAAAGCCTTAGAAAAGTCGGTATAGATGATGTCAACTTGCTCATTATCATCCAGGAACTCCGAGACAAATTAAGTTAACGCTGTAAGATTAGATGTCATAGATCGCTTACTCATAAAACCAATATGGTCCTTGAACGTATGCCCCGAATCTGTGAGTAAACAAACATTCGTGTAAAGGCACATTTCGAACACTTTGGCAAAGTTGTTAAGAATAGGTATCGGTCGGTAATTCTCGATTAAGGTCGTGTCACCTTTTTGTGAATTGGAAATAGATTGGTTGCTTTCCAACACTCAGGGAAGACGGGCGTTTTATGTGCTAAATTAAAAAGGAAAACGAGAGGTTTAGCAAAGATATAGGCACAATCACGAACAAGAAAACTTGGTATGTTATCCTAAGCCATAGTATAAGCATTCTTAAATTGCTAACGACTTCCGACTCGGATAGTGAAGATACACCAGTCATAGGAAAACATACGTAGATAACGAAGTAGTATCCAAATCGTGCTTCGAATCGGTATAAACAAATTGGAAAAATTGTTTAAAACGATTAGCTATAGATATAGAGGGAAGACTGACGTTTTAAGTGCTAAATTAAAAAGGAAAATGAAAGGTTTAGCAAAGATATAGGGACAATGACGAACAAGAAAACTTGGTATATTATCCTAAGCCATAGTATAAGCATTCTTAAATTGCTAACGACTTTCGACTCGGATAGTGAAGATACACCAGTCATAGGAAAACATACGTAGATGATAGGGAAGTAGTATCCAAATCATGCTTCGAATCGGTATAAACGTATTGGAAAAATTGTTTAAAACCATTCACTATAAATGTTGTATTCTTTATTCATATCCCTCAATACCCTTCATTGAACTGGGTATACCCGGGCCCCGACGCTTAGAAACAACTAATGACCAAAACTGTTTCGAATGTTCTTTAAGTTGCTGTTCAACATATATTTGGTATCAATTTGTTTGAGTAGTATAGGTTGCAGAGACCAAGATGTAATATTGTTTATTTTATAGAAGCACGTGTAATTTTCGGTGTGTTATCGACCTTCATTGTATAATATCAAGTAGTTATTAGTTTTGTTTAAAAAGCAGATGCTTTCTTTACATCAACCCCGTAACCCCCATACATGATCAGAGATACTTTTAGGCTAGCTCGACCCGTTACCCCCGTAGCACTTTAATACCTGAGTGAGAAGGTATATGATGACGTTAGAGCTTACAGTACCATATAATTTTAATATTTCCTGTAGTTTTGTATTCCGCTCCCAAAGTTCAAGACTTCTGGTAAAAGTAAAAAATTAACGAAAGGAACGATTGATACGACTGTCGATATCAAATTCAAATAAAATATGTGAAAGTGTCAAACATTTTCATTTATTCTCAGGGCGAGAAATTTCCAAAAGTCGTAATTGTTTAATTGTGGTGACTATTATTTGCAAGTATATTTTTTCTATTATTATTTTTTTTTTTTTGGAACAAAAGATGTGTATAAATCTTTATATACCAAAGTACAAATTTATTGCGTATGTGTTCAAAGTTATTTGATTAGCTGTTAGAAAATTAAATAGTAAACTTCTTATCTACCTTTCAAACTCATAGTAGTAACTTGTTGGCAGGAGATTTGAACCTACCATACCAAATATAGCACAGTAATATAAGAACATGTAACACTATCTTCAACGGACAAATGAAAGAGCGAACATGAAAGCCAATGGAAAAAATGAGGTGAGGCCACTACACGACTTTCTTATACGTATGAGCGTTTCAAACTATACCATTTTAAGAATTTTTTTATACAAAAATTATTCAAAATCCTATTCTAAGTACTTTCATTCTCGTAATAAATCGCCATAGAATGCATACTTTGCAAGATATTCGAAAAAAAAGTGCTTCTCGCTAAGAGTAAAAGTGCTACTTCCGGTCCGAATTTTGAAATTTCATATATACAAAAAATATTGCAAATCCAACTCTAAATACTTTTGTACACTTAATAAATATATATAGAATGCATAATTTACGACATATTTGCAAAAAAAACGCTATTCGGTAAGAGTAAAAGTGGTACTTCCGGTTCGAATTTTGAAATTTTTGTTTATACAAGAGATATTTAAAATTATCATTTAAATACTTTTATACTGGTAATGTACCTGCCTAGAAAGCATGACTTGCGAGATATTCGCAAAAAACTGATTTTCGATAAGAGTAAAAGACCTACTTCCGGTAGGAATTTCAAAAAAATTTCTTAAGAGAATCTGTCTCATACTTAATTTTGAGTACATTTGGATTCTTTATAAATTTGTTTAAACTTAGTAATTGACGAAATGTTTGCAGAATTCGATTTTTTCACTGAAGTAAACCACTACTTCCGGTCTGCCGATTTTACTGAAAAACTAATCAGATCTTAAGAGGGAGATTATATACGTAAATACAAAATTTGAAATAGATATCTACAGCGGTTTGACCGCTATCGTGGTCACACACACACACACAGACATTTTTTAAAACCCACTTTTTTGGTATCAGAGGACTTCAAAACGTGGACATCTGCAAAAATCTCGAGGTCGAAAATTTTCATCATCACAATACTTCCTTATACTACGTATAAGAAAGTAATACGTATAAGAAAGTAAATACAAGAAAGTAAAAGTAAACGACTGTTGGAAATAAATTCTCTTGCATAAGAAAACAGCTCATAAGAGTAACAGATTATCTTTAAAAGCAATAGAAAATCAACCAAAGGATCGAATGAAGTGATATATGTATTGTTGGACTTTGTAAATACTCTGTAAGGCTATCTTTGTTCTGGTGAATATAAGAAAACAACAGCAATCTATGTAGCAAAAGAGTAATTTTGGGCAAGAGTTAAATCAGATTGGGATATAATTTACCTCTTGCACAAAATTACTCTTTCGCTGATCTCATTGCTGTTGTATTTGGTACTATAGAGCAGCGGTTCCCAAACTTTTTCAGACACTGTACCCCTTTGTAGCAACAAAAAAATTTGCGTACCCCTTTCCGTCAGTAAATTAAAAATATATAACAAAATTTAAAGCCTTTTATTATGTATAGTTTTAACCTTTGAAACTCAATTACATGTCATGTCCAAATAAAAACAAAGACATATTGGTTAAATGAATTTTTATTACATAAAAAAAAACAGAAAGTTGCAAAAAATACTCATAAAAAGCTTATTTTCAAAGAAACTAGTGCGATGGATGAGCTTGTTTCTCTTTACAAAGTTGATCAATATTGGGTTCCAACTTAGTTAAATATAATCTTAAATCATCTTCAACATTTAATTTGTTTCTGTATTTATTTTTAAGATAAGTCAAACTAGAAAAACCTCTTTCACATAAATAAGTGGTGGAAAACCCAAGAAGAAATTTAAGAGCATTGCCGGACAGTTCTTTATATTCCTACCGAACACCGATCCAGAATTCTAACAATGAAGCCCCAGAATTCAAATGTTTGTTTTCCAAGGTGGAATCGCAGGAGACTTCAATCAACTGCTCCTTTTCAAATGCAGACAGGTTGGTGTCCGTAACATCAGCACCAAAGGGGTCACGAATCCAGTCGTACTGTTTCTCTAAAGGTGGAAAATACTCCCTAATTCGAACATTCAGTGCGTTCAAGTGCTGGGCTATTTGATTCTTCAGTTCATTAAAATCAGATATGTTCTGTTCATTTTCTTGCAAAAAGGTGTTCAACTTTTCAAAAGGCTCGCAGTTGTTTCTTTGTATTTCTTGTTCCCACAGTGTGATCTTTTTCACCATTGCATTAGTTTTCTTTTCCGCAAAAAAAAAAACATCAGAAACACTGCCCTGCATGGACAAATTCCATGTGTTGAGTTTTTCAAAAATATCACTTAAATAAGCTAACTTTAAAATCCAATCAAATTCAATAAGTACTGCAGACAAATTCGATTTGTGTTCGGTAAAAAAGCGATGCAGTTCTTTGTGGAGTTCAAAGACACGCGACAAAACACTTCCTCTTGAAAGCCACCGAACCTCAGTATGAAGCAACAAGTTCTCATGAAGACTTCCCATATCCTGGCATAGAATTTTAAAATAGCGAGATTTTTGAGGTCTAGGTCTAGAAATTCACAATTTTCACGCTTTCATCAAGAACTCCTTTTAGTTCATCAGGAAGGTGTTTGACCACCAAAACCTCGCGGTGTAGGACGCAATGAGTAAACTTACACGCAGGTGAAACTGTTTTGATATGGCCTACCAGTCATGTGATGTGACCACTAATAGCTTTGGCGCCATCCATACACACTGAAACACAGTTTTCCCACTTCAGGTGGTAATCAGAAAAAAAAGAGTCCAACAACTTGAAAATATGTTCAACTTTTGTAGATGTTTTAAGTGCTTTACAAAACAACAGATCTTCAAATACTTCATCTTGAAATATACCACGAACAAAAACGATCAGCTGGGCTAGGCCAGCGACATCCGTGGTTTCGCCGAGTTGGATAGCAAAGTAAGGGCTACCTTGAGCTGCTCGAACAAGTTGTTCTTTTGTGTCACTGGCCATATCGTTGATTCTCCTTGCAACTGTGTTGTTTGATAGTGGTATTGATTTCACTCTTTGAGCCTCTTTTTCTCCAAACATACAAGAAACAATTTCTACTGCAGCCGGGAGTATAAGGTTTTTACCAAGAGAATGGTTTTTTCCAGATTTTTCGATCAAATGACTAACTTTATAAGAACCATTACGAGTATTTTCGTTTTGTTCTGCACCAGAAAATTGTTTTATTATGCTTTTCTTGTTTTTAAGGTCTTCTAAAAGACGTTCAAAGTACTGTTGCTCCTTTTTACTAAATTTTCATGTTTGCTCTCAAAATGGCGTTTTAAAAGAGATAGTTTCATGGAATTGTTTGATAAGGTTTCCGAACAAACAACGCATTGAGGATTGGGGTCGTCTGGGCTTCCAGTCCATGTAAAACCTAATTTTAAGTACGATTCGTTGTACTTTCTTCTTTTATTTTTAGATTCATTGCCCTGATTTTCAGGTTTTTTATTTTGTCCCTTAGTTTGCTCATTAGTAGGTCTACTTACACTTTGTGCAGTTGATGGCCCAGGATTTTGATTCAGATCTTCCTGAGGCCTTTTCTTGATTAACCATTTATTCATTGTTAATTTTTATTGTAACTTTCCCTTTAGTACCGCACAAACAAATGTCCGTAAATGGAGTTCACACTATCAGGTCTGAACAATAATTACTGTTTGAACAGAATTGAATGTTTTCAGAACAGCAAAACACTGTGAGCGAGATTGTTATGGCATACTACTGCTGCGGTGACAGTGCTGGCAGAGAGGCGCGCGCAAGTCAACTAAACATGGTGGGGGAGGGGTACATCACATCAACTAGTGATGGGCATAACCGGATATTTTCAATAACCGAATACTTGGTATTCGAGTGATGACAAAAACCGAATGATTATCTGGATACTTTTTCACTCGAATGTTAATTATTCGATACTCGTTATAGTTATAATAACCAAGTTATGAAGGTTATTTTTCACTCGAGTGATCCCATCACTAAAATCAACTGATGCACTCTGTCCGCCCGGCCTGTTGCGTCGCGTCGTCGCGCCACTACTAGCGCTGTTGGCCGGTCGCGTACCCTCTAAAAATTTTCGCGTACCCCCAAGGGGTACGCGTACCACAGTTTGGGAACCACTGCTATAGAGAAAGAAACTTGAAAAACAGATTTTGTTGTTGCAAATATTGAAGTTATGAGAGCAAGAAGCATATTGCGACCTGATATTTTACTATATCGCATAAAAGATGAGTAGAATTTTCCCAATTCCCAAAAATAGTTCTCGTAGGGGTTCACCTAATTTGTAAAAAGTAACTCCTAATAATTTGAAGTTGGGTTTATCAAATTACACGATTCTAGAAATTATGTCTTGTCCATTTCTGATTTCATTAACATTACCATAGACTTGTCAGCGACAAAACTCTTTTTTAAAAGTGTGTAGTGACCAATATATTTTTGAACGTATACATATAAATTTCATCAGGCGACCATAGATTGGCACTCACTGAACCATCTCATTTGAAAAAGTACGTGAACAATAAAATTTTATTGTTTAGAGTTAATTGTTAACGAGTAATATGAAAATTCACACGTATCTATATATTAAATGATTAGTCTGAACGTCATAATTTGTAAGTAGATTGTTTGTTGTAATGTTAATAAATACCAATATAAAGACTTTTTGAGAAAAGCACTAAATTCAATTACTTAATAATACCCCACTAAGACTTTTTTCTGCAGAAACAACTGAAATAATACAATTATCTGCAATAATTAATTAATTGATTGGTGGTCTGTATTATGACTACTAGCAAAGTATCAATGTATCTTCAATTTTTACTTCCAAAATTTATTTACTTATGTTTTTGATATTACCAGCCACTATAGGAGAATCTCTGCAAAATACCTTCTAAACCCTGTGTATATACTTTTTTTTTGCTATTGAGGACCTCCTAAAATCCATACAAGGAAAAACTTCATATATGTCCAACATACAGACACTCGGTTCTTATATGAATTACGATTATGGCATCCTAGTCGGGACAGGAGAAGTGTTCGGAAGGCTGTTCCATAGGAATTATTGTTTTCCGATGTTTATGGACACTGTTTCGATTTCATAACTCCGACGGACGAACATTTCGTGTGTGGGGTAAAACATTTCGGGCAGGATTTTGGGTGCACGTTTTTAATTTATCAGGCCGTATATCAACGAAAAAGAGAACTCCCCGTTTCGTGTCACAGTCGGACCGAAATAATAAAAAAAAAGAAGAAATTACGACCTGGTAGTGGTCCGTGGTCTGCGGTGTTGGCGTTACCGGGGGAGGGAAAAACGGACCTTTCGTGTACAGAGCAAGCGACAGACGCGTCCCCGTATTACCCCACAAATCATCGTTCGGGGTTTCAGATGAAATAAAACCCGGAAATATCGGACTGTGTGTTTGTGCCGGTGACATTTCTGAGGGTTAGTGAAATGTATTATTCCGGAGAGTTGTGCACTTAATCCGGGGGATGTTTCAACATATCCTTGCGACATCTATGGAACGAAAATTTAGTGGCTTTGTTTCCGTTTCAACACGAGACTGTATCTCTTAACATTTTTTGATATGGCTGATCATCGCTAATGAAATTGGTAGTGTCAATTATTCTAGGTAAAAAAACCTGCCATTTGTTTCTTTTTTGTGTCAAAACAAATTTGTTGTAAATTATTAATACGCTTTTCTTCATTAATGAAGGTCCTCTTTGATGAAGGTCTTAGTCAATACCGAAATGTCATAAGCTTAAAATAGCGTTGTCTTTGTATTTTTCAAACCTTTATTTTGCCATAGAATATACTATACTAAGCTGTATTTTAGATAGGGTATTAGCTAGTTAATTACCACTTTATTTATTTTTAAATAAATAAAGTATGATTTTAAAACGTACAATGAGTTTAAACTAAATTTCAAATATAATTCTGAGTTGTACAATATTTATTTTTACTCACTATAAATAATATTTTGAAGTTGTACAATAATTATTTTTCCTCACTGTATCAAATTATTAAGAATATGATTATACCTACATTCATAGTATTTGAAAGAATTAAGGGGGGAAATGCATGTAGGTACAGAAAATTGGTTATGTTTATTATTTTTCTTTCCGGCTTAAATTTATTTAAATATAATTAATAGCTCACTTTAAATTTATTTATGAGACTCCATGAAGTATTGTCAGGGTGTTAGAGTTCTTATAGTGTAGAAGATTACCTTCGTATAAAAGAAAAACTGTGTTAATTCATAAATAAAAATATATTGGAAACAAATACATGAACCTATAAATTAAGGTTGGAATCAATCAATTTATAAACAAAACTGTTATTGTGATACCACCATAGAACATTTCCATTCAGCAATAAATGGGCTCGACTTAACACAACGGTATGTGTTCAATTTGTTTCAATTAACTAAAATCTAAATATAGGAAAAATCAAAAAATTAATCTGGAAATTCTTTTATATCTATATGTGAATAAAACTTTAGACACAATTTTAAATATTTAACTTATGATGACTCTTAGTATAGAATAACTCTTATAAAATCAAGTATATTCTTAGACTAAATGATTTATATAATTGTGTGGCAATTATAGTTTCTAATTTCTGATTATTTTAAATCAACTTTAATAAAATTTTAAGTACTTAACTTGATTTTTTTTAATACTTTGTGGGATTGCTTTAGTGCACTATAACTCCGAAAATCTTATCTGGATTCTTCTATTTCCGGGTGATCCTCTTCGTCCTGGATACTGTGTCTTTGGAACGAAATTCCTCCAATGAATCTGCTTATCCGTCGAGTCTTACGTTGAACTTCTTCTTAATTCAGGTATTATTTAATTTAGCACTTTAATTCACCATTAATTGGTTTGTATTGTTACTTGTAGATCAGGATACAGATTAATCGACGAAAACTTTATAATCGTATATTTCTTCACTATTTTTGTATGATGTTATGGTTGAAATCGTAATAAAAGATCGGCATTCACAGGTATTTAATATATTTCTTTTAATGATAAACTTTTTAACTTCATTTCTGAGAGCGTTTTTTTAAGCGTCCCTTATCTGTGAAAAATTATTTAATAATCCCATTTGTTTTTTCTTTTCTTGCCCACTAATGGATAAGTTGATTTAATTTTATATATTTGACTTCTATAATAAGTTGTCTAACTTTGATTAATTAAGTAAAATTGTTTTCTAATATTATTTAAATGTTATAAATGTTATAATTATTCAATTTTCCCTTAATTCTTGGGACTTTATTAACTTCTGAATTTTATTAATAATTTATTAGACATTTAAATATCCTATTTAAGACTGAGTTACTCTATAGTAATGTGTGTATCTTAAGTTGCCTAGTTTCGAATTATTATTAAATTAGGTATATAAATATTGATACTGTCTTTCCTTATATACATGATTTTAGTATATAAATATCGTTATAATATATTGTTCCATTTACGAAAAAACATAGGTTTGATACGCCACTGGAATACAGCACGGCACTGATGACCAAAAATATTTTAGGGAAATGGTGATTGTAATATTATGGATAATTCATAATAATAATCATGGTCACCATCCAACAACAGGGGATTCGAAGAGAATAGATTGGGATCATACCTTGTATATTTAATACAAATAACATAACAGTGATTGTTAAGAGATTTTTTTAGTTTATTTTTGCTTTGATCGTGTTAGTAAGACTTAAATAGCATGGGCACTAATTATCCATGACAGAGTGCTTAATAACATGTCTAACAGTTGACTTATTATATCTATCGTTATTATTATTAAATAATAACAATTCGAGAACGTTAACTTTAAATTACACTTTTTACAAAGTGACCATATTGTGAAGAGTTAAAGAAAATAAGTATACGAAGGGATTCCCACACGAAATACATTCTCTAGCCGATGACAGACAAACGCCACTAGTTATCACTCTATAGGGTAAGTCCGGGAGAGATGCCCCGTCGGCAGAGATGGCCAAGTACTCTAGTTTAGTTTTTTGTTGTTAGATGTCGCTAGCGATCAGTTGGTTGGGGTCTTGTATTGAGTGTTGAACGCCTGCATGTGAAATTGGCGACGAAATTTCAATAACGGTTTTGTGAAAATACGAAATTGTTTTGTGAAGGTGCCGATTTACAGCAGCAGTTTAAGCTGGGACAGTTTTCATACGGTGAGAAACGTTTTTACTTAAGTTTGTCTTATTATATTTGACTAGTGATATGTGTTGACTATACTTAACCTACAAATTACATGTTATTGTAATATTTGAGCTAATAATGACGTGGGGCATCTCTCCCACCAGAATGGTACAGATGCCCCAGTCAGTTCCGGTAGAGACGCCCCAGAAAAAATCAAAAGTATATTGTATTTTTTTTAGATATGCCCACCAAATATAAACGGAAATGCCCTGATAGGGGCAAATGGAGCAGTCAACAATTGGAACAAGCCTTAGAGGCAGTTAATAACGGGCACATGGGGATCAATGAAGCGTCCAGAGCATTTGCCATTCCCTCTCGAACTTTAAGAAGAAGAAAAGCTCAACATAATAATTCACAAAAAGTTCCAATGGGCCCTTCGTCTTTGTTCGGCAGAGATAATGAGAAAAAACTAGTTAAACACATACAAAAACTGCAGGCAAGAGGATTTGCACCGTCCATGGACGATTTGAGGAGAACTGCGTTTAAATTTGCCGAATTTTTGGGTATCCAACATCACTTTAACTCAGAAAAAGAAATGGCGGGATACGACTGGATGAATTCTTTTTTACGACGCAATCCGGAGCTGAGTATGAGAAAGTCGGAGGGAGTATCCTTGGCGAGAGCTGAAGGCATGACTAAGCAAAGGGTTGATAATTATTTTCAGTTACTTAGCGCTGCCCTTGAAGAACACGAACTAATGGATAAACCGGGGCATATATACAACATGGATGAGACTGGGTTGCAGCTAAATAATAACCCTGGCTTTGTTATAGCCACTAAAGGTTCAAAAGCTGTGTCTTCAGTTACATCCGGCGAGAAAGGCGAGACAATTACTGTCGTAGCATGCTGTAATGCGGAAGGCAACTTTCTCCCACCTACGTGTATCATGAAGGGAGTAAAGAAAAGAATTGAATATGAAGATGGGATGCCCCCTGGGTCATTTGTATATATGTCTCCCAAGTCAGCGTACATAAATGCAGAAATATTCAAAAACTGGCTAACAAATCAGTTTTTACCAAGAAAACCAGAAGGAAAAGTAATTTTAATAGTAGATGGCCATTCCTCTCACTGTGATATCAACACCCTAGAATTTGCAGAAGCAAATGACATTGTTATGCTGAGCTTACCCAGCCACACTACGCATTATCTACAACCTTTAGACAGGGCAGTATTCAAGTCATTAAAAGCTGCATATGGTAAAGCTTGTAACAACTGGATGAAGGCTAATCCTTACAGAAAAATAGGTAGGCTGCAGTTCGGTTCATTATTAAGCGAGGCTTGGGGCAAATCTGCGACCAGCAGTAACGCCATATCGGCCTTTAGGTCAACAGGCATATGTCCATTAAATCCGGAAGTGATTCCGGAATATGCATATTTGATAATAGATAGCCAGACACCATAAAACGAGAACCAAGGCACTCAGCTGCCAGCAACTTTGCAACTTACATCTGAAGAAGTAGAGATAATCGCTCCAGAAATGTTGATTGAGCCATCTATTCAATTAAAACCGTCCTGTCTACCAGTGGCTGGATCATCTTCAAAAATAGTGGCTGAGACATCTTCAGAAGTGGCTGAGACATCTTCAGAAGTGACTGAGACATCTTCAGAAGTGACTGAGACATCTTCAGAAGTAGCTGGGCCATCTTCACCAATAGTGGCTGAGATATCTGCAAAACCAATGACTCCGCCAATTAACAAGGGAAAAGTGGAAGCACCCATAGATGCAGTGGCCGGTCTATCAACAAGTGTGCTCGATAATATTACGTCTGAAACTAGTGACATTACGCCTGGAAAATTGTTAGAACAAATACATCCAGTTCCAATCTCAAAACTCCCTGAATCTACTCGTAAGCGTGGTCGGCAGGTTGCTACAATTCTAACTTCAGCAGAAAATTTAGCAACTAAACGAGCAAAGCAGAACAATAAAGAAGATAAGAAGATTCAGCAAGAATTGAAGAAAAATAAAAGGAAGATGAAGAAAGTAAGTAAAACTGGGAAACTAAAAATAAGCTCTGTTTCAACAAGAATAAAGGCAAACAGCCAAAGAAAGTTTACCAAAGTGACTCAAGTGAAACTGAAAATGAAGATGTTTTATCTCTGCATGACATGAGTAGCGACGATGATAGCTCACAGACCGAGTGTGTGGGCTGTGGTGAAGAATATCAACACACCAATAAGAAGGATGACTGGGTGCAATGTCTTCATTGTGCTAAGTGGTTTCACGAAGGATGTAGTAGTTTCGAAAATACATGTGATATGTGCGGTAACATAATGTCTAGGCGAAAGTAAACAAAATGCAGTTGATTTGTACCTGCTTGGAACTTTAATTTTCTGTTTTTAATTAGAATTCTATTTTTTGCATTTCTTGCATTTCTATTTACTTAAATAAGTTGAAATAATCTTTATTTTGTTGCAATATGTTGATATTTTATACGTTAAATATATTGTTTGTTATAAATGAGACTACAATTTTCTTTTTCTGTTGACTTAGCTAATAGTTTAGACCGGGGCGTCACTCCCACATGCTAAAGGCATCTCTCCCGCACTGTCGGGAGAGATGGCCAAACCCATTTTTTTGTTTATTATTTTTTTATTGAGTTCCAGCGAAAGATAATCAAATTTTTAGCACAACGGATTATTACTTAATAGATTTGGAATGCATTCTTCATTTTTACTAAAGTAAAACACTAAATACTGGACCAAGATGAATTTTCTACTTTTGGGGGGGCATCTCTCCCGGACTTACCCTAGTATATTCTCCTTCTTAAGGTCTCATTCAGTGAAAAATTCCAAATTTACCAATATCTGGTCAACCTCAAGGTTTAAATTTCTAAATAACACAAATGTACTCGAAAGTGGATTGGAGAAAAGCTGTAGGTATGAAATATTTTTCAAAATTACTAGCGGAAGTAGGTCTTTTACTTTTATTAAATTCAGGTTTTTTTTTAATATCTCGCAAATTATGCATTCTATACAGAGTTATTTATAGAATAATAGTATTTAAAAGTTTATTTGAAACATCAGCAATACAAAATTTGGTTCGCCTATACATATTAGAATGTTGTTTGATGTTCATATACTATATTTCTGATTTTGAATTTTCTATTGTATTAAAATATTAACTTTTAAAATAAATACTGTACTTGTAGACAAGAAGCTGTTCAAATTTTGTTTTAATAGCAAGATTAGAATAGCAGAGATGTTACCAAACACAACTTGGACAATTAAGAAAGAGAATGAAAGTATTGTTGAAACAATGAATCCCTCACAGTTGTTTTATAGGTATGTTATATAAAGTTCCATTAGCTGCAACATAAAGAATTCTGTTAATTAAATTTTACCTTTAAAAACTCACAGACATAATATACGTATATGTTATAATTACCACTTTTCAACCCTCACTTCGTGTAGGCATGTCGAAAACTTAAAAACTACACGCTTTTATAGTTACTTATTCTTTCCCGTACAAATTTACGATGCTCTAAACGAGAAAGATAACCAGTCACAGAAGAAAACGTAAACGAAAAGTCTGAAAGTCAGGGGAGCAAAAAAATACGAAATAAAAGAACATTTATAACACGTAACATGTACGTAAACAAAAAGAAGGAGCGGGAACGATGAGAAGGCGAAGAATAAGGAGAAGCACAAGAAGAAACGCGTAAAATAAATTTTAAGCTGGTAGTAGTGGTTCCGAAGAGCAGCAGATGGAATGAAACGAAAGGATCTTGATAGACCGGTTAGTTATGAAGGGGGCCCCCGAGAGCAAAGAGTAAATTAACACCAACAAAGAAGATTGTTTTGCTTCTACCACGCTCGGTAGTCATTTATTTAACCTCAACAATACCTGTCCCGAATTTGACACATCTATCAAAGCATAAAGAACGGCCCCCGGACCTACGTTAGAAGTCGACAGGAGGGTATACGAGATGAAGTAATGGAGTATATAACATCCATGCACATACGGTTTTTATGTTACGGTTTAGATCATTTGATTTATCCGAAAAAAAATGAAGATTGAAAGCATGTATGGTGGGATCTCATTTTACAATACATAAAAATTGATTTAATAATTACTGATACACATATAATTTAAGATATTTCTATGAAATGTTAGTCTGAATATTTGGCAAATAAAGCTGGTCAACATATTTCAACTTTTGAAACCACGTATTAATTTTTATAGAAAACAGAAAAATACGAGTAGATACAGTCAATTTAATAAAATATGGATGATTAGGTTACTCGTAGTTTGGTTGCATTTTATTAAAAAGATTTTTCTGTTTATAACAGACTTTAATGTAAGCACTCTCCCTTACATTAAAGTCAAGTGGTTATATTTCAGAAAAATTTTTTGCCATCAAATTTATTAACTCAGACAAATCAAAATATATGGGAACAGACAGTTTGCGTTTAACTCAAAGTATTACATTATATTTACCTCTAATAATAAACAAACAAAGATACGAATTTTTACTTTCTTATAAGTAGCATATTGTGCGTATTGTGATGAATAGTGATGATGAAAATTTTGGACTTCGAAATTTTTGCAGATATCAACGTTTCGAAGTCTCCTGATACCTAAGAGTGGTTTTTAAAAAATGTCCCTCTCTCTCTGTGTGTCAATGTATATGTGGCTACGATTGTGGCCAAACGGCTATAGATATCACGTCTAAAATTTGTATGTACTAGTATAAACTCCTTCCTGAGATCTGATTAGATTTTGAGGAAAATCGGTAGAACGAAAGTAGTAGTTTATTTCGTTGAAAAAATTGAATTTTGTCAATATTTCGTCAACTACTAATTTTAACCAAATTTATAAAGAATTCAAATATACTCAAAATTAATTTTGAGAAAGATTTTATTGAAAAGGTCTTTCGAAATTTACTCTTATCAAAAAATGAGGTGTGGCCACCACACGACTTTCTTATACGTATGAGCCCTTCAAATTATAGCATTATAAGAATTTTTTTATACAAAAATTATTCAAAATCCTATTCTAAGTACTTCTATTCCCTTAATAAATCTCTATAGAATGCATACTTTGCAAGATATCAAAAAAGTGCTTCTCGCTAAGAGTAAAAGTGCTACTTCCGGTCCGAATTTTGCAATTTCATATATATATAAAATATTGCAAATCCAGTTCTAAATACTTTTGTACTCTTGATAAATATATATATATATAGAATGCAAACGACAATTTGCAAAAAATCGCTATTCGATAAGAGTAAAAGTGGTACTTCCGGCCTGAATTTTGAATTTTTTTTTATACAAAAGATATTGAAAATTATGTTTTACATACTTTTATACCCGTAACGTACTTGTCTAAAAATCATGACTTGCGAAATATTCGCAAAAAACTGATTTTCGATAAGAGTAAAAGACCTACTTCCGGTAGGAATTTCGAAAAACTCTTTAAATAAAATTATTCTCAATTTTAATTTTAAGTATCTATGAATTCTTTATAAATTTGTTTAAACTTAGTAGTTGACGAAATATTGTCAAAATTCGATTTTTTCGCTGAAGTAAACTGCTACTTCCGGTCTACCGATTTTACTGAAAAACTAATCAGATCTCAAGAGGGAGATTATACACGTAAATACAAAATTTGGAATTGATATCTACAGCGGCTTGACCGCTATCGTGGTCACACACACACAGACACACACACACAGAGAGAGAGAGAGAGAGAGAGACAGACATTTTATAAAAACCACTTTTTCGGTTTAATTTGTCATCGATTTGATCTTCTTCATCCATCCTGTGTAACAGAAAAGAATTAAATGCTTATAAATTCGTATATAATGAGCAATTAAAACAATGCTCTATTCTCAACGTTTCTGTTTTGCATTGGTATATAAATTATAGTAAATGCGTGTGGACGTTATTTAACACCCGGAATATACTGATCAGTTTCCGAGTCATCCATATCATCTTAATAAAAATGCTAAAACTTACCTGAGCGCGAAATATTATATTATATTATTATAGAGATAATGTCTCATACACACACAACAAATTTCTTGATTAGCCGTCCACGAAGTTACCAATTAGCGAACGCAACACAATCCGCGAAATATATTCGCGTGGGTGTACGGACAACTTTAAATGGTTCCTCGACGATATGAACACTCGCTTACCAATCCCGCGCTGGTCTGATGCTAACGTGCTGGTTTCTCACCCGTGCGGCTCGGGATCGAATCTGCTCGGGGACATGAATTTACTTATTTGTTTAAATTTCAATTTAATTGAAATTAAATATCTCTACTTGATATATTTCTCTCGTTCCCTTAGTCGACTCGAGCCGACTTTACCCGAACGAGCGTTACATAGCCGAGCGTGACGGCTCAGTCTTGTTCAGTGCCCACAATCAACGCAACGCGCCCAAAGAAGTTTACACTTCAAAAATTTCATTCGAATTAGGACCGGAAGTAACACTATTACTCGTATCGAATAGCGATTTTTTACAAATATGCGTAAGTTATGCATTCTATATACCGTAGTCGTCAAATTTTAATTTCGGTTTATACTTCCATACCATGCAGAAGATGACCTTATAATATGCAGCGATGCCTGCTTGGTAACAGTGGTGGGAGAGCAACGCAGTGTCGGGGAACCCTCACGCCTTACATTTCATAGGAAACGTTTGTCGTGTGTACTGTCTTGGCAGCCTCGCTTATGTTTATCTTTAGTTTATTTCGTCGCGCTCTTTTCCTCTTTCTACTTTCGTATCAGAAATTAAAATATGTCGACTACGGTATTATATTTATCAACAGTACAAAAGTATTTAGAGCTGGATTTGCAATACTTTTTGTTTACATGAAATGTCAAAATCGGATCGGAGGTTATACTTTTAGTCTTAGCGAGGAGCACTTTTTTTCGAATATCTTGCAAAGTATGCGAGATTTATTAAGAGAATAGAGTACTTAGAATAGAATTTTGAATGTTTTTTTTTATAAAAGAATTCTTAAAATTCTATACTTTGAAACACTCATACGTATAAGAAAGTCATGTGGTGGCTACACCTTACTTTTTTTAACTGAGTAATACAGACTGTATCAATGTTATTTTTGTTACCACATGTAACGTGTGGCCATCTGCACTTTGGATCTAATTTTTATCTTCAGTTTCTTAAAATAATACCATTCTCATAAAGTAAAGACAAAAAGCAGATAAAGCAAATTTCATTATCTTCCGACTCATCAGACTCTTCAGAATCTGTTTTGTTTGTTTTCTTCAATCATCTTCTTTTTGCCGTTAGTGTTATTTCTACTTTTAAATAAAGGGCTGTTACCCTTTATTTTGCTCTAATTTTCCTTTTCATAAACTTCTTCTCCCGATACATCTTTGACAGGAGTATCTGTTAAAATTGCAGATTTACGTTTCCAGCCGTTAACCGCTTATTTCGAGGAGGAGCCTTCGGGAAAAGCTTTAACTATTGTGTTGTAATACGAGTCGACGCATCTATGGAACATCCAGCAGTAGAAGTTGATGGTGTTGAAGGTCGAATTGCTAATACACGAACAAGTTGCTCAGAGACGTTATCTGGTTTATCAATCATAACTGAGTTATTTGTGCCATCATTGTACTTCCGAAGGTGAAAAATTATCACCTCTAGAAAACTGTCTGTTAAACGGCCAAATTCCGGTACCAAAAATCCATACTAAATATTAGTGAGAGAGATGCAAGTGGTAGGGTGTTGGATCATAAATGCCCATAGGAAAGGGTGGGTGCGATTTTAAATTCTGATATAAATATAACTCTTGAAAGAGTTGTAGACTTTGGAATGTGAATAGATACATGTTGGTGTCGTTTGATGAAACCCAATTACAACTCTTTTGATGCCATTTTATCATTTTGGGTATTTTATTCTTGTTGGCAATAAGTAAATTATACTTTCGTAAGTTTCTTGTAGTTAGACCATAATAGATCTTCAACGATCTTCTGCACATTTGGCAAACTTCTTCTCCTGTTTAACATATCCAATATATAGAGGAATACTGGATTTAACTGTAATTTCTGTACATGCAATAAAGGTTCGTAAGATTAATTCAGAATCTATCAGTTGCAACTCTTCAAAACCCTTTTTCTTGGCATTACCGGTTTACTGAAATGCTATAACTGTTGTCTCAGCTCGACACTTTTCCTTTATTGTTTCAAGTTAGATATTATAGTTTCGTTTCTTGGGACACTTATCAAACTAGCTAGTATAGTCATATATTATTAGAATGATTAAAACCTGCGGAATAAAATATCAAGACAGACGAGTCGGATAATAAACGAGGAAGTGATTATATTTCATACTTCGTGTAGATATGTAATAATTAAATATGCTGCAGGTACTTTAGCGCCATATTTCAATTTATCGTTTTTTGATTTACCATCATTACTTAATGACAACTTTCTAGTTTGTTATCGTAATTATCACCACTGGAGATCTTCATTTTCTCTTTTCTTTGTTCCAATGTACGTTTCTTTTATTTTACGGTCTATAATTACAAATATTATTTTCAACTTGGCAGTCGTACGGTGTATTATTATTTGAATAGTGAAAAAACAATATTGGAAATAAATTTCTCATTCTCGTTATACGCGAGATAAGTTACGTCTTCCGACATATACATACATGCACGCATGCGGCCAGCGTAAAGAAAAAGTATGATAAATTACTTAATTCCAAATAAGCACTTTGTCTGATAGGTATGTAATAAAGGAAAATTACTACCAGGAATGAAATTATGAAATTTCGAAAAATCATTGCCATTATATCCTTGCATATGTCTTTATTATCTGAATCATTATTATATACTTTTTGTAAATAACTTTTCGTATTAAGGTTTTTGCTTACTCTATTTTTGTATAATGGAGGGTTCGGACGTTACAAAAGTGGATTAAAATTATCTGTACTTCCTTTAACTAGAATAACTAAATTACTCTATTAATTTTGCGGATTAAATGCATGTTGTTATACAGAGTGTCCAGCAAGAAATTTGTCAGTGGTATATCTCAAACTGCTTTTGAATACTTTATTGTTTGTATTGATAACTAACTTAAGAAGATTCTATTTGCACGCAAATGCTTTTGAAATAGCTACGTTTAAATCTACACATTTCAACAAATTATGTTGCTCTAACTCGTACACCAGTAGGAACGACCAGGTGATTAATACCTTGCTCATAGAATGCTTGTGGCTCCTGTTTGAAGAATATTTTACAGCGTTTTGTAGCTCTGCTTTCCACTGAAACTGTTAGCTTTCAACGTTTTTTTCAGTAGACCAAAGATATGGAAATCACGTGGCAATAATTCTGGGATATTATCGTGAAGAAGAATGATACCACGGGTAAGCTTCTTTGAACGTTACACATTTTTTTAGCTACCCCTGTATATTGGATGTCAAAAATGAGCTTCCTAATTACGAGTTTTAATTGTGGTTTCAAGTAATTTTGAGTTGCTTCATTTTAATTTGTGAGCATTTTAAACTTGATGGGACATCTCGTGATCCATAGGTGTCTTTCCTAATTATTAATCGTGCACAGATTGGGGAGATCTTGCTGTTGATTTGTTTCTTTCACTGATATCTGGTTATATTCACATTTATTCAGTAATAACCACTTATATCTGGTTTTATCAATGTTTTTACATATATAAAATTTTTAATATTTTAATCTGGTTATATCCAGTTTCTCATTATTTTTTTATTTTTAATTATATTTTTAAAATACAGAAAAATACCACAGCAATATGTATATATTATATAATATCCATCCATATGACATAGTAATTTGTTTTCTAAATTATTTCCAAAATTACCAAAATTACCGGAAAATTACCCTTAAATTACCACTGGAAAAAATCAAATGAAAATTTCCAGTAAACTTCAATAACTAGTCTTATATATGACAAAGGTGGTGCCTTATATTTCATTATCTTGACTGATTTGGCATTTCCTCGACCGTTTCCGTTTGAGTTAAGCGGCGACGGAACTACCTGTTTTTGAGATCAGATGCAGAGGAAAGTTGTCAGGTAAGACGTTAAGTGTTTTGTCAGTAACAGTCATACCCATTTAGGAATATTCTGAAGAGTGATTAGTAATTTGTAACTAGAGATTAATAGTGCTGAATTTTCCCAAAGCGTAAACTAGAATAAATGGCCATTTGAGGAATTGATGGATTCTTACTCAGCCTATAACTATAATTTTACAAAGGATAATGAAGCATAAATAACTAAGTGTTGTACACAATAATTTTCACATACAAAGTTGACATTCTCCCGTGAAATAAACTAAAAGAAACACTTAATTGCATTATCACAATCATCTGTCTGGCCCAATGGAGTCACGACCTTTCACTCAGACTGTACACATATATATATTTATCAAAAACATCCTAATGCAATAGGTCCACACAATAACACAATGGGCACACAAAGTGTTTAGACCGTCGACGTCCATGGACTCACCATAAAACACGGTCCACTGAGTGAGAGAATTATGACTTTAATTCATCCTAAAGTAACTTCTTTGTGTTCGTCCATTTTACGTATTCTGTATTGATTGTTGTTGGAAGCGTACGCGACAAAAGAAAACCTAACATCTACACGTCTTAAATGATAACAAAGGGCCATAAAGTTCGTTACGTCTGTAAATAGGATGGATGGATATCGGTGCCTTTTATTTTATTTTTGTTTTGCTCTTTTATTTGAACGGAGACAAGAAATGGTAGAAGGCCGCCGCTTATGTTCGTGTTTGTCTTTAAACAATCCATTATTACGAGAACCGGCCTGCGCCCAGTTAACACTGTTTTACTTATTGGTCCGTCGCTACCGTTTCCACTAAGGTCTTCACTAATGGAATCCGATGTGTACAGTTGTAATGTTTACACAAAACGTATTGAGGAGAAAATTGCGAGAATGACTGGTGTTTGATTTAGGTAAACGCATCCTCCAATCAGGATCCTCACGGGGCCTGCACGTTTCTGCACATGTCCCACCTTGCTAATTACTAAACCAAATGCAGACATGTCAGCGGTGAATACTTTTTACGATCATTCAATTGATGATGTCTCGTCTGCGATTTTAACTTTATTCTTAAAGCGAAGGAAGACAGCAATTAAATGTTTCTTGTTATAGAGGTAAACTTACCTAGGGGAGTGCTTGTAATGATTGTAGATAAAGCCTCTAGGGAATTATTTCAAGGTGTATTTGGTAATTGCATATAATGATTAGCGCTGCAGCAAGTGATAATTACAAGTAATAATGGGTGGACGTGAAAGAATACTAGTTACATATTTCTTGGGTAGAGTAACGCTTAATAGTGTTCTTAGCACAGATAGAATTACGTGTGAGTCATAGAAATTGATGTTTGTTTAAAAAACGATTCTAAATCACCTCAGAGATTAATTAAATAAACGGTTAAATAAGATTGAGATCGGTTTGAGAAAGAAAATTATATTATTGAAAAGTTGGTACACTATAAGGTAAAAGCTCCTAATATAAGACATGTTCCTAAAAAGAGACCCTATGTTATTTCGATTAGTAAGTGACGAAATCTAGCGGAACTAAAAGATTATGTTGTTAAACTGCAACAGAATAACCGTCCTTGCTATTACTACTCTACTAGCGGTTGTGTGCAGGATTAAATATATTTATTTTTTTAAAACAAATTGTGAAAAATTCAAATAGTCAAAAATACAGTGAAAACATATCAGTATCAAATGAAGGAGATTAATCCAACACTTACAATCCCAAAACAGAAGACTACCCTCCTTGCACCAGCAACCACATCCGCGCAAAAATCATATGTCTCAACAGACAGTACTGATAATAAAATTTTTATTCAAAAAATAAAACGGAATAAATCAAAATTATTCCTGTGTGTCAATGATATAATAATCTATAATTTACATGCAAGTCTGTGATATTTAAAATACGACATACAACACATTAAAAACTTGTATATGGGACAACACTCACAAACAAATTGTCAAACGCAAAGTGACCTTATAATTCAAAAGTCAAATTTGTAAAGAATTTTTTAGAATGAATATAGTTTAACTTGTAGAAAATGTGTATTTTTTAATTTATATTATCCTTATCCCAAACAAGCAAAAACAATTTAACGAATGAAATAATAAAATAGAAAAAAGACATCTGGAAAATATTTAATCCAAACAAGTTTTTAGAAATTTTGAAAATTATTTTTATATCAACTTTAATTTTCAAAATTTCTAAAAACTTGTTTGGATTAAATATTTTTCAGATGTCCGTTTTCTATTTTATTATTTCATTCGTTAAATTGTTTTTGCTTTTTTGGGATAAGGATAATATAAATTAAAAAATACACATTTTCTACAAGTTAAACTATATTCATTCTAAAATATTTTTTACAAATTTGACTTTTGAATCATAAGGCCACTTTGCGTTTGACCGTTTGTTTGTGAGTGTTGTCCCATATACAAGTTTTTAATGTGTTGTATGTCGTATTTTAAATATAACAGACTTGTATGTAAATTATAGATTATTATATCATTGACACACAGGAATAATATTGATTTATTCCTTTTTATTTTTTGAATAAAAATTTTATTATCAGTACTGTCTGTTGAGACATGATTTTTGCGCGGATGTGGTTGCTGGTGCAAGGAGGGTATCTTCTGTTTTGGGATTGTAAGTGTTGGATTAATCTCCTTCATTTGATACTGATATGTTTTCACTGTATTTTTGACTATTTGAATTTTTCACAATTTGTTTTAAAAAAACAACATTTTTTTTCATTATAT
The DNA here is from genome assembly GCA_963170755.1 of Amphimallon solstitiale. Lineage (NCBI taxonomy): Eukaryota > Metazoa > Arthropoda > Insecta > Coleoptera > Scarabaeidae > Amphimallon > Amphimallon solstitiale. The sequence goes on along the minus strand of OY720681.1, from coordinate 33,276,644 downwards.
GACTTGTACAATTTGTTATATTAATTAGCTAATTTGTTAAACACATTTTATCACCTTTTTGTAATTTGTACTTTGGTGTCACGGGCTTACTTTCTTGTTTAAGCTTGGCCTGAGGATGTGAGTGTATTACTTAAACTCACGAAACCGGTCGCCGTAATCAAATAAAGAATCTGTGGGACCTTGGACCTTGTTTAAATTTCATCTCTTAACTATCCACCCACACATGGCCCATCATACCAAAATATTTATTGCTTTTACATTATTATTTTGTATTACACACCCATTTTCAGTAGCAAGTGGTGCGGATAGTAGAAAATGGATAAATAGATTTTTAAGGCGCCATAATAAATTAGCAATTCGATCCCCTCAAGGAGTTTCTCACGCATGAGTCAAAGGTTTTAACGTGGACGAGACAGAGTTAACAATCGTTCAACATAAAACCACAAAAGTAATTTCAGCGAAAGGTAAAAAAGAAGTAGAAAATCTTACCTCAGCCTAAAGAGGAGCGCTCATCACAACTGTAGTTTGTATGAACGCTGCTGGCACTTTCATTCCTTCTTTAATTGTGTGGCCGAGAAAAAACTTGAAGGTTGAGCTGATGGATGGGGCACCTATAGGGTTGGATTCAAAGTGATATATATTGTAGTGGTTTGTTCAGTTTACAAAACTAATACCTGAAGATCCTGTTTTGCTCGTTCTTGATGGACACTACACCCATATCAGGAATGTTGAGCATGAGAAAATAATGTAGTTCTCGTATGCCAACCGCCTCACAGTACGCACAAAATGCAGCCGTTAGATGTTACGTTTATGAAACCACTAAAAAGCTACAATGTCTCAGAGATTGAAACTTGGTCACATAACAATCCTTTAAGAACTGTGACACCGTATGTTGTGAGGAAATTATTTGGCAATGCTTACAATAAAGCTACTAAGATCCAGATTTCGGTTAATGTATTCAAGAAAACTGGATTATTTCCATATAATAGACATATTTTTTAAGAATATGAAATTGCAGTTCACAAGTCAGATCAATTAACTGAGAACGAAGAAGGAATTCGAATTAATAATTGTAAATTAGTTTCCCCAGAGGAAATCAGGCCACTGCCTCAATTTAGTCATGAAAATTTGTATGATATCAAAAAGACAAAAGGAGGTAAGCATGCACTATAACTGAATAAATCTGAATTGGAGCAGATTGTGAACAAAATTTTCAGTAAAAAGCAGAAGGCAGCTATTAAAAACAACAAAGAAGAAGTTAAGTAAACACTGTTTGTAACAGATATTTGTAAATGATGTCCATCTAAGCCCAGAATGGATGAAGAAGCTGATGATGAAGAAAAAATGGACGAATCGGAAATATGTGACGATAGTTCTGACTTAGAATTTGGCAATGATGATGACGATGTTGAATGCTTGTTTTGTTCCTGTCTTTATTCTGCTGATCAGAATGGAGATTAATGGGTTCAATGTACCAAGTGCTACAGATGGGCCCATGAGTACCGCGGTGCAACTGATGTTAACTTTGTGTGCACTTCATGCACAAAAACAATAAAAAAAAAAGATATTTGTAGTTATTTTTTTTTGCAACTTTACGTCTTCTTTTTTGTAAGATCTGATTATTAAATTATGAAAAGTAAATATATTTTATACAACTTTCCTTAATTAGAATTGTAGTTTCTCAAAATTATGATTTCCGAACAAAATGGTGTCTCATATTAGGGGCAGTTACCTTATCTGTGTCAACCTTAGGAAAAAGAACAGGCTCTTAAAAGCTATAGCCGTACTTTATTTTCTTAGGGTGCTTGTACTTGTAATATAATACCTCCTTATCTATGCGACAGATATTGCCAATAAAAATGTCTAACAATTAGCGGTCAAATTTTATTTCTATTTAAAGTGTCTGCATATTTTATTTTTTCTTGTAATTTTTGGACTTGTTATTATTTGTTGGCTTATTATTTTATATTCCTGAATACATTTATTTATATTAATAGCTAAGAGACTTCAAGTTAGCGTAATGTGGGAAAAAGGAAAAAAATAAAAATACAAAATTATTTTTCTTTTTCAATACGTACATTCACCTGGACCTCTAATACATTTTCAGATCTTGCAATTAGCTTATGTGTGCCTAAAAATACGCCAAATCTACGTCCTTTACTTCTTCATCGCTCTTAAATTTCTTCCAACGCATCTCCTTTTTTATTTTAGGAAACAAGCAAAAATTGCTAGGAGCCAGGTTTGGATTATAGGGTAGGTGATTCATTACATCAAAGCCCACTTTATGCAGGGCAGCTAACGCAATACGACTCTTGTGGACGGGAGCATTGTCATGCTGGAGCAGGATACCTTTTGTCAATTTTCCCCTTCTTTTTTCTTTAATGATTTCTTTTAACCGCTTGAGGATCGAAGCGTAATATTCTCCAGTTATGAAAAAGCCCGTATCTTTTAATAAAAGGACGGGATTCCTTTTGGGGGTCGAAAAACAGTAGCCATGAATTTCCGGACGGTTGTGGCACCTTAAACTTCTGGGGGTGGTTGTGTGTCATTTCTATGCCACTGCATGCATAGTAGCAATTCGATTCAAGACACCATCCCAACCTAAATTATAGAAGTAAAAGAACGCGAAAATTCCACGCGCTGTTGTTCTTGCGATAGCGTGAATATTCTCGGCACCCATCTTGCTCTGACCTTGGTGCTGCCAATATGATCACAAAGAAGTTTGAAAATGGATGTGCCATATCATTCTTGCGAGTTGTTTCTTTAGACGAGCATCTTCCATTATTAATTTTTAGACTGTTTTAATAAGTTCTGGAATGGTCACTTCGATAGACCGCCCCAGCCATAAGTCGTCTTCAAGTGATTTCCTTCCTTTCTTAAAGCGGTTGTGCCACTTAAAAAACACCTAAAATTGGTCAAGGGCTTACAATTCTTCCCGGACAAAAATCTCCGTAAATCAATGACATATCTTCCAGTATGGCTTTTCCTTTTTACTTTCTTATACGTAGTAAATTCCAACCGGAGGTAGGTCTTTTACTCTTATCGAAAATCAGTTTTTTGCGAATGTCTCGCAAGTCATGCTTTTTAGACAAGTACGTTATGAGAATAAAAGTATTTAAAACATAATTTATAATATCCTTTGTATAAAAAAAATTTCAAAATTCAGACCGGAAGCACCACTTTTACTCTTATCGAATAGTGAGATTTTTTGCAAATATGTCAAAAGTTATGCAACAGTTTGAATATCTCGAAGGAGAAAATATTTTTGAGAAAACACAAAAACAGGTCGATTTTTGATCCAAGGGGGACACCCTTCCATCATATCTTCAACTGTGATACGTCATTCCCGTCCCCTCCATCACTCTAACCATTACAATTTAAATAGGGAAAGTACTAAATACGATACATCATTGAAAAGGTAATTGTACAGAGAATTCATCAATGTGATTGTTGGTTGCGCTATTTTTGATCCTAGCGCCCTCTAGCGGGAAGAAAAACGGTTACGTATTTCACAATGTGACACATCATTTCAAAGCTAATTTTATTAGCAATTTAATGCACAATTGAAAAAAATTTAAATAATCGGAAAACCTTGCAGAGCTCTAATATTAGAAACTACGAACTTATTAGTTTACAAAAGACGCTGACAGTCTGTACTTGAGAATGATGACAAATAAATGTCAAAAATATTACGTATTTAGTTGCTAATAAAATTAGCTTTGAAATGATGTGTCACATTGTGGAATACGTAACCGTTTTTTCCCCGCCAGAGGGCGCTAAAATCAAAAATAGCGCAACCAACAATCACTTTGCTGAATTCTCCGTACAATTACCTTTTCAATGATGTATTGTATATACTACTTTCCCTATTTAAATTGTAATGGTTAAAGTGATGGAGGGGAGGGGAATGACGTATCATAGTTGAAGATATCATAGAAGGGTGCCCCCCTTGGATCAAAAATCGACCTGTTTTTGCGTTTTTTCAAAAAAGTGTTCTCCTTCGAGATATTCAACCTGTTTCGTTTTCGGTGGGGCACGCTGTATATTTATCAAGAGTACAAAAGTATTTAGAACTGGATTTGCAATATTTTTTGTATATATGAAATTTCGAAATTCGGACAGGAAGTAGCACTTTTACTCTTAGCGAGGAGCACTTTTTTTCGAATATCTTGCAAAGTATGCATTCTATAGCGATTTATTAGAAGAACGAAAGTACTTAGAATAGGATTTTGAATAACCACACCTCATTTTTCTTTATAAGGAACTTGATAGTGGCATGAAACTTTATTTTCTGTATACTTTACACTTTCTTTCCGATTAAGTTCCTTGGTCGGCGATAGTTTAAAGATTACTGACACGATTGTGTTAAGGCTTTATATTTATACTAATAATGAGTTAGTGAACATGTTACGACACAAAAGCGCTCACCTACTACCATCCAACCCCTCCATTCCACGTACTTAAAAGCGTTCTTTTGGTTTTTACATTTTATTGCAAGATGTATGTGAATATTTCCTAATTCATTGGATTTGTTCATTTAAAATGTTTAAATACATGGATCTAAGAACAAAGAAGCGACATACATGAGGAATTTATATGTCTAGATAAATGCAGCTCCTTCTCCCTACAACTATTTTAGGAAAACAATACAAGGATTGTTACATTTACCTTTAAGTAAACTGTATAACAATTCGGTAAAATGTAGACTTATATTTTATGTATAATTATTCCTCAAACATGATTTTTTTTTCACATTTTTTTAAATAATTTACTAATAAATATTATTTTATACATCGATGTAATATTAAATCAGAACATAAAACTATAATCATATTAATCATAATACGTCACATATAATTACTTCATTAACCGTTCTTCATTTGATTCTAATCACATTGTTTAGATCCAAATCATTTTAGAAACGGTTGCCGAACGAGTATAGCAGAGACCGGCAGAGACGCGTTAATATATCTCTCTCGCTCCCTTGTCGACTCGACTCGAGCCGACTTTACCCGAACGAGCGTTACATTCCGAACGTGACGGTTCAGTCTCGTTCAGTGCCCAACAATCAATGCATCAACGCGCCCATAGAAGTTTTCGCTTCAAAAATTAAAATTCGTACTGGGAGTAACACTTTCAAAGGTTTTTTTTGTAAAGATAAAAAAAAGAACTGTGCCCACGCCATTACATCTTCATCCTTTACTTTTCTTGATTACTCTAATTTGAGTTCAAAACTATATCAACTATATTTGTTACGTTTTCCGAAATTTAGTGGAATTTATATAATACGGAAATACTGCCATGTTTTTACTTGCATTAAAAGCTGTGTAGATAATAAAGAATTATATTTATGGCGTTAAATTTAAAAAAGCAGCTTGTTTTGAAAATTTTTATGAATTTGAATGACATCGCATTACCAAAATCTGTCGAAGTGGTGTATTTGCAACAACTTCTTTTATTTTGCTGTTTTTATATATAAAGCCAAGAATGAGACACTTTTATACTTCCGATATTAATTTGTTAAGTCGTGTATAGATAATTTAAATCTCATCTAAAAATGTTTGCTATTTAATTCTCACTTTTTCCTATAAAACCAAGCACTTATCGATTGGCTAATCTCACTCTAAGAATCTAATCAATAAATAGCAAAAACATCCAAGGTCCCTATCGTTTGCAATGCATGTAAATGAGTTTGAACAGCCACAGTGCGATACAGCTACAGAAAAACACTCTGCCTTATACATGCAACATACACACACACACATTTACACATGTACAGGTGCAAATATAAATAACGCCGGCTAATACAAATGTACAGCTGTAAAACTGATTTATTCACTTCTCGACGTCCTTTATAGTGTGTGTTGTTGTTATGGGTGAAGCAGTCAGCTTGAATACAATAAATCTAGTGGATTAAGAACCCATTGTCCGCATTTTATTTATTATAACCATTAACACTAGTAATAATGCATTTGTTATCCAACGGCGAAACATATATTTTCCAGTCGTGTCAGCAGTAGCACATGTGGATGTGTTCGACCGTATGTATATGTGTGAGTGAGTAAATGTATCTGCTTAGTTCACAGTCAGTTCCATCGTTTATTCAACAGAGGGCTTTTCCATAGATATAAGAAAATATTAGATAACTGATAAAAGTTAGCAACTGCAATAAGAAGAACAGATGCAGCATATCATATATTATGTATGTATCTTCGAATGAGTTAGAGTTATTCGAAAGTTTATAATAAATAAATGAATTTAGTTCATTCAAAAAAATTTCTAAAGTAGTAATAAATTGGTAATGAAGTAAAGATATACTTCTGTTTGGCAAATATTTTCGGTGGCATTTTGAATAATAAAGCAGGTAGTCGTTCTATCTTTTACTGGCACTTAAAGAATGAAATAATAGGTTGCATCAAACATTCCCATCATTTTTGTTAAGGATATGGTAAGATTTGGTTGGAATAGTTCATTTTGAGTTGGTTTAATGTACTGACGAGCTAAACAAACAACTAGATGGAATGCATGCTACCATAAGACAAAAGTACTCAGTGATGGGCAGCATGCCTGTATTGCTTCAACATGTCATTTTGATCTCGTTTGGTCCAGCAAAAAATTCAATAATTGGATTTCTACGGACCTCTCTAATACCTTGTTAAAAGGTCGTGCAAGTATGGCACACACTGAGTCCATCTACTTTAATTATTTATTCGGGAAAATTCAGCACTCAAGCTCCCGGTTGTTACTTCCTAATTACTTTTACAAAACCCTAATTAAATCAGTCTAAACACCTGTCGCCGTACCTGTAACATCATTTTCGTTCACGATCGTTAAAACAAGTAACTCTGTCGCCGCTTGACTCGATGGAGACGGTCGTGAGTTTAACGATAGCTGTCAGATGATGGATTAAAACAAGACGCCACCCCCTTAATTAACAAGATAAGCCTTTGACAGAACACCTGATAGGGAGGTACTCAGGGTATTCAAAACTAAGGGACAGAAATTAACAGTTAGACAGAGATATACTAGTCAACAAGTTAATTCTTTCCCAAAGGGGAATATAAAAAAAGTAACAAACAAGGAAATGTAAAAGTTAATAATAAAAATCAAATTTAGGTCAAAGTAATTACGCTAATCCGTTATTTATAAGATAGTTATCTGATAAATTTTACATGAATCGAAATTAAAACCGACAGAAGTACGACAACAAGAAGTTAAATAGTGAATATAAATAATTGCAATTCGCTACTTAGTCAAAAACAGTTAGTCGTAACGACAAAACTAAGTTCCAAAGAAGAACTGACGTAAGAAGGTCTCAATAGTTACACATAAATCATATACCGTATATACGATTATAACTGATACTGAGCCATAGAACGGATGTGTATTCTACCTTATAGATACACAGCAACGTGCAAAATTTATCTATAAATAACTACTAAACATGATTAAAAAAACCCAGTGTAATCGGAAATACATAGACGGTGTATTCACGATAATTTACAATTACCAAAGTGCATAGAAGTCTCCTTAAAAATTAAATTTTGCCTCTAACAAAACTGTTTAGATTAGACTTTCAACATTTTTAAGAAAAGTAGAAATAAATAATTCTACCTCACATTAAACAATACTTTACAAATAATGTTTTTTAAAATTCCAGCTAATGAATTTTCCTCTCTCTGGAATATAGCGTATAAATGCCATTCCAAACCGAAATATTTTATATCGCTTATGAAATTAATTTCATCTAACATATTGTTGTGACCTTCACATTAAATAAAAATAATATTGTTAAGAATTAGTTGAGTTTTTGAAAAAGAACATTAATTTTATCTTTAAAACGTTCATTTTAAGATTTAGGCATTACTCAAAATAAGTTACAATAAGTAAAATAGGTTGCCAACATTCAAGGGGCAATGCTATCACAAAAATGTATACGTTAGAATATATATATTAAGTTGAATATGTACTAAAATTAGGTATGCTCGAGACGAGAACACAATTTTAAATGAATAAATGTAAATTCAGACATGCATAATGGTGCCAATTCTTAGGAAATATTTTATGATAGTACCACTTAAGATATAGTAAATACCTCAGACTTATATCTATGAACGATAAAAGGATGTGAATCAAGACATTCATTATACGAAGTGACAGATTGTAATGTTTTATGTAAACAGTAACTGTATAAATTAAAAATGCATTTATTAGTTCCTATATGTATAACAAACGGACTTCAATAGACTATGGAAATGGTCATGTGTGGTTTAAAAACCTGCAAAAGAAAATGCAGTATCAATGTTGTTTATAGCTTTCTGCAAATAAACGTACTACCAGAAGAGAGAGCCTGGATAGAATTTGGAGACATTGTGACGGGGGCGACTGGTCTTTATGGTGCAGGATCCGTAAGAAAGATTTCAGTTGTCTACAGTGTGTTCCCAGTATTACCCTATCGAGGTATTTCTAAAAGAAAAATATGGATAACTTTAGTAAATGGAAAAAGAAAATATATAACAAATGAAGAAAAAGGAAATACGTTCATATACAAATACAAGTAGGGTGTATATCAAGAAGAAAGGAAAATATATACCTACCGTAGACGAAACATAGCAAGTTTGTGAAAAACTTCTAATAACAAACAATTCAAGGTGCCGACATTAGTGTATAAACTGTCAAAGACAATGTGTGCGTGTTGGTGTAGATACGACAACTTGAAGAAAACAAACAAGAAATATTTCATCACAGACGTTTCAAAAAATCAATGCCAACATAAAATCTAGTTTGACAAGAGATGTGTTAAAAATTGCCGATAGCAATTATTGTTTTTTTTTTATATATAAACGAAAAACAAGAATCGACTTGTTGGAGATATAATCTGTACTTCGAGTTAGAAAGACGCTAATTTTCCAAAAAGAATAAAATTTCTTGAGATAGCAAAAGTGAGAGTAGGGTTAAAATACACTACTTTTAACTCACAATTAGATTAAATGTATTAAGTTTTAAATGGGGGATGTTAATAAAGCTGAATTTGATAAAATATATGACGAATTAAAGTAAATTTAGAAATAAATTATTCAATTTAGGATTAATTAATTGTGCAAGGCGTACTGAAAGTACTATGTGAAAATATTTGCTTTTAGTAAAACGTTAAGAATCATTAATTCTATGAATATTATCTTGTTCAGTAATAATAATTCATTTTTTTAAGTAATAAAAGGATAGTTAATGGTGTTGGATATGCTGAGAAGTACTATGTGCGAATATTTGTTTTCAGTAGATCATTAGACATCATTAATGATTATATAGTTATTTTAATTTAATATTTCAAACAAAATAAGTACGAATAAACGGGGATGTTCTTGATGGGCAGGTGCTAAGCCGCTAGATGTACTACGTGAGAATGTTTACAGCTAGTGATTAGTTTAGGCCAGTTTCAGGGCATTCGCGTTGCAAAATTTAAGATCACCAAGGCACTATGTGAAAATGTATGTTTTTGGTGAAATAAAATTAGCTTCGTATTAATAAATTTATTATCAAGAATCAATAATTGCCTTTTGTCTAACAGAACAACAAAATATTTTTTTTATTTAACCAGCATTAATTTAATATAAGCTTTATACAAACATTATAACTCAAAAATGAGTATAAATGTTTTCTTTCCTCATTATTTGTAATACAAAAATGGATATAGATACAATATAATAATGTTATTTATGATTGACTTTCTCATAAAAATATGAATATAATTTGTACATGAGATTTAGATTTTGTTTAATTTTTTTTTAACCTTATCCCAAACAAAAAACTAAATAAGAGGTATACCAGAACAGAAGAAGCAAAAATCACTGCAAGAACTCACTTTCAAAATACTATTCTGTTAAGGAATAAGCTTATTCTTAGAATATAATGATTTTGTGATTTACTAGCATTTATTGAAATTATTGAGTCTACAGCATAATTTATGTGGCTGTACCCAGTGTGTGGCAATGTTACATTTTCATTTCAAATAAGAAATTTACCATTTTTAACAGTGTAGCAGCCATCATAGCAATATGCATAAACTTGCTTCTTAGCTTCTTAGTAGCATTCCTTGCTGTTTTCTTACAAGATTACTTCTATTAGGTTTGTTTCCAAAATAGATAGCCTTAACTAATCTGTATTTTTGTTCAATTATTTAATATATATTTTCACTGGAATCCCTTTTCATTTAATTTCAGGACGAATATTCCTCCACTTTGGTACGAAATAAATCAAGAAATTATTTTTCTCTAATCTTCACAATTTTTATTGCATCATATGATAATAATACTATTTTAAAACCATTTCTTAACCACATCTCATATTGCAACATTTATTATTATAAATTATATTATATTTGTATTAAATACTTTTTTTTATATCAGTCCTAATGCTCTTATTGTCATTAGGATATAAAAATTGTTGCATCAAACCAATATTTTAATTTCAACATGGATATTATCTATTGTCTGTATGTAAAGCTTATACAAGAAATAAAGCATGTAAACTTTCCAGTCCTCTATTCCCTAAAAACTTGTACAATATTAAGATATAACATTAAAGAGATAGCATTAATATATAGTCAGACAAAAAGCATATGAGTTTAATATCTAGAAATATATTTGAATGAATTATTGTCGATCATTTGAACAAACGGAGTTAGATGATTTTTAACTACTGTATTTGTTTTAATAAAAGATCCATTTCGATAAAAAATTAAATATGAAATAATTTTGTAAGTTTTAAAGCAATAAACGTACGTAAGTTTTAAAGCAATAAACGTACTTTGTTTATATTTTAGAATATCAATAATAGATTCAAGCTATAGCATTTTAATAGGAAATTCTTTATGAACGCAGTAAGCTAGCTAACAAAAACTCACTTTTTTTTATAAAACACCCATATATTAATATATATACGGGGTGTTATAAATTAAGTCGGCACTATTGCTAACTTTGTTACTAATGAAACTACAGTATCGGTTAAATTAGCCAAGTAGTAGTATGTTTATTGTGAACAATGATGGCAGAACCCAAAAGACAGTTGAACTTCTAATTTTTGCGCTATTTACAAAAGTTACTTTTTTTAAATGGAACACCCACTATATTTTTGTATATATTGAAAGAAGGAGTTATTTTAAAAAAGAAAGCTTTCATACATTATTGACAAAAAATGAAAGTTGCGGCAGTTATCCACTATTTTGTACAGCAATTCATATCAATAAAATAAAGATGGCTATGACTAATGACGCACACTCGGAGGAGTGGGAGTGATTTTTGTATGTTTAAATTTTGTTTCTTCGGTTAAGTTAAGTTAGTATTGATTTCCTATTGATAAGTACATCGATTCTTCGCATTATCGTTGTTATATTTAAGTTTGTGTTGTAACTTTAAAAAAATCATTGGCAATGGTATTTAATCATTTGGAAATGTGTGATATGTTAGAAGCGTATATCGTGTGTCGTAAAAACTCGGTAAGGAGCCAAGAATATTGCGCTGAGTGTTATTCTCTACGCCCGCAGCCAAATCGACGCTATTATCAAACAGTGTATCGACAATTCAGAAAAAATGATAATGTTTTCAAAAAAAACTATATAATTAGTGAAAAAATGGAAATTGACGTTTTGGCTTACTTTGAAGTGCATCCCAATAATTTTATAAGAGAGGCTGCTCGGGAATTAGTTGTAAACGTTAATTGTGTGCACAGAATATTAAGAAAATTTAAATATATCGCATTTAAGTACCAGCCAGTGCAAACATCATTATTCCCGGATGATCAAGAGAGGAGACTGACGTTTTGTCACTGGTACCTTAATTATTCAGCGCAGAATGTAAATGCATTTCGTCATATTTTATGGAGCGATGAATCGAAATTTTCTAATTCTGGAATTTGGAATAGAAAAAATCATCACTATTGATCACGAGAAAATGTATTGTTGGAACGGCCCCATGTTCCAGAAATACGGTTTAGTTTTAAAGTTTGGTGTGGATTAATTGGCAATGATAATTACAATTCATGACTGAACATTTAGGAATATTTTTGGACAACCTGCACTTGGCTACTCGGTAACATATACATTTTCAACAAGATGGAGCACCAGCTCATAATCATCGCGAAGTACAAAATTTTTTGAGCGAAATGTTTCGGAATAAGTGGATAGGTACGAATGGACTAATTCAGTGGCCACCACAGTCCCCGGATCTAAACCTTATTGACTTTTATTTTTGGGGATATTTAAAAAATGAAATTTACAAAGGGGGATACGAAAACGTTGTAGGGCTGCAAAATAAAATACTTACTGTTGCTATTAACATAGACGAAAGATCGATTTTAAAAGTAACTCGCAATGGACATAAACGAATTCGGAAGTGTATTGGACAAAACGGTGATGTCTTCGAACATGTATTATAATAAATATACATAATACATAATGCTTGTTTAATATTTGCTGTTTTTTTTGAAGTGTAAACTTCTTTAGGCGCGTTGCGCTGATTGTAGGCAGTGCGCAAGACTGACCTGCAACGCTCGGATATGTAACGCTCGGATATGTAACGCTATTCGGGTAAAGTCGGCTAAGGGAACAAGATAAATAAATATATAAAATAGAGGTATTTACTTTCAATTAAATTGAAATTTAAATAAATAAATAAATTCATGTCCCAGAGCAGATGTGAACCGGAGCCGCCTGGGTGAGAGGCCAGCACTTAACCATTAGACCAAGGGCGGGAGTCGAAAGCCAGTATTTATATCGTCTATTTATATATATAGATGCGTCCGAAAATCTCCTTAATAATGCTTGCGGCCGAGACAAGACAATCTCGAGTACGTTAAAGTTTTTCGCGGACAAGATATACACACAATTTTTTGGGCAACCGTTAAATTTTTCAATCGATTTAATTTAAATTGAGACACAATTTAATTTAATTTAGTTCTAAAGGTGCTAAATTAAAGTAGTTTACTTGCTTTACATGCGTTACCATGGAAATGAGACGAATATAATAAACTACAAATACTTGATAGTTGTCAAAATAAGTCGTAGAATGTGTGATTAAATATGTTGCAGCGCTCTTATAAAAATATGAGAACATGCTGCACTATATGTTGTGGGTATAGTCATCTCTATATGCTGTGCTCTAAAAATTATCCTTTTTACACCAAAAGCTTATAATTGGTTTTGTATTTAATTTATATTGTAATAGCAAGTACCAAATAACTATTGTGGGTTCTGGCAATGTATGTGGTTCCTTCACCTTCACTGGTAACCTTTCTCTTACTTATAATAGGGACGAGGTAATAGTTTTGTTTAAAGAAAAAAACGGAATGTCTATATAACATGATCATATACTTTTTATTTAATCATTTGTAAATTCAAATACCTTTATACACCTTAATGCTCTATACAAATACATAATTGAATATATATATCATCTATACCAGATGCCGGTTATAATGTATGTAAATCTTTTTATTATGCATTCATGATGCTAAACAAAAAAATATTTATCCTGTATTTAAATAAATGAAAACTTTTATTGTCCATTGATAATTTTATTTATCAAGGTAATTGTTTTGATATTGGCTTCAATTAATTGCTTTGAACAACCATTTGCACGCGTTGTTTCTAGCTTTTAATCTTTGCCGTGTAAAACGTTTAATTATGTATTAACATGACTTGAAAAAGATTAATGATGCCTGGACAAAGTATTGAAGAAAGTACTCATTCGCACGCAGCATTTCTCCAACTACCCAACACCATTAGTCCTATTTTTTTTATTACAACTTAATGAATTAAAAACCTTACAGGATAATATTTGCGTATCTATACTGTTCAACGTTATATTGAGTAATCATTTGCACGCAAAACCAATATTTGTTTAACAGTTTAAATAACTCTTTTCCAAAGAAAAACTTACTTGCTATCTTTAAACATTTCATCAAATTGTTTATTTTGAATGTCCATCTTGAACTCTTCAAAAAGAATTTAAATGTATTGATAAAAGAAAACTATTATGAATGAACGTGATAAAAAAATAATGAAATTACTATTCTACTATGTAACAATTAACAAAAATATCAATCGCAATTATTTTGAAAGCGTCTTATTCTCCCGAAGTCGTAATAAGAAGTTCTTCTTGTCGAATCTTGTTTCGAATTTTTATACCGACAAAAAAATGTAACGTTGACTAGTGCGCCCTCTAGTCCATCTTTTAGGTTGGCATTGGAGTATATCTTTCAGTGAAATCGCTGCCCACATGTTGCCGCCGTGATACACACACGCACACACGCACATATTGTTCTGACAGTTCTTATTCACCAAACGTCAACACATCGAAAATTGTTTTCTTATTTAAGAATCTTTTTCACTGCCTCGTACTGCATTTCCGACGGTAGGTTTATTCTTGTTGTTAATACCATCCTTCTTTGTATTTATTAATGAACCTATTGCCTTGTTCATTGTTCAATACATATTTTCTTTTCCCATTTATTAATGTTATCCTCACTTTTCTTGTAGCTGGATTGTGACTCGGTAGAATTGGAAATACGTTGGAAAGAACGAATATTTTTCTTTCAACACTGCCTGCACCTGGAAGACACGTTTGTTTCTCCATTGCATCTCTGTTCTCTATCCATGATCTTTCCATCGGTGACATGTCTATCTGCAATAAACTTTACACAAGTTTTATATTTTGTTATCTTTTGTAGCTCATGAAACTGTACACGTCTGTTTCCAGTCTCTGAAGCATTGTGTTACAAACAAATCATAAACACACACACTTTTTATTTATGTTATCAGCTACCTTCTTATACAAAATGTTATTGCTGATCGGGTTTACGTTTTATATACATTTATATCCTTTTCTAGTCTCTAGTCATAAGCTAAGGTAATTTCTATCTTTTAATATAATTTAGTTTTTAAACTCTTTCATAAAGTTTTATTACTTTATGCATGTAAATCATAAATTATTATGATTTACATGCATAAAGTAAGCCATACTGATCTTTCTTGCATATCGTATTTGATCTTTTTCATACAATTCTATTGCTTTTACATGACTAATTCTCTTGACTGTTCCGGCCAATAACATAACCCTTTCTCGATTATTTGCTTTCATTACCCTTTTTGTCTTAAACAGCGGTCCATTATTTAGAATGTTTAATGCAATCTTTACGCATTGTATAAAATTAGGTTCTTTTTGATGATATGTAAACCATACATCTTGTGTATCCTTTCTACAAAAGAAATATATTGCTTATATTTATCTTGTCTTTTATTTCATACTTATTTAATATTTTTATTCTACATTCACTCACTATTCAATTGAATAATAATGACTTTTAAATTATGTGTTTGTATTTGACTATGTGTATGCAACTTTATATACATTCATGTAATTTGTTGCAAATATTGTTCTTCACATCCAAGTACGATTTTTGTCATTTTTATTTCATTTCAAAACTTAAACTAATTCTTAAAGCTATTCTTATTTTATAAACTTGCGAGATACCACGGCAATGTGTCAAATGTGTATTTACTTTAACGGCCGCTGCCATAGCAACGGCCGCGAAATTGTATTTCGCGAACTGTGTTGCGTTCGCGAATTGGTAACTTCACGGACGATTATTTAAATGTAATATAGAACGAAAAAAAAAAGTTGTATTTCGTATTATTAACCTCGCCTTGATGAAGTTTACACTTCTGCTGTGTGGTTTTAAGCACGCCCATTTTCTTGTTTTATCATAGCCATCTTGATTTTATAGATATGGATTGCTTTACAAAATAGTGGATAACTGCCGCAACTTTCATTTTTTGTCAATAAAGTACGAAAGATTTCTTTTTTAAAATAACTCCTTCCTTCAATATATGCAAAAATATACTGGGTGTTCCATTTAAAAAAAAAGTTACTTTTGTAAATAGCACGAAAATTAGAAGTTCAACTGTCTTTTCGGTTCTGCCATCATTGTTCACGATAAAAATACTACTACTTTGCTAATTTATCCGACACTGTAGCTTCATTAATAACAAAGTTAGCAATAGTGCCGACTTAATTTATAACACCCTGTATATATAATATAATATTTCAATTAGAACAATTTTTGAAAGTGCTTATTTAAAACGTAATAACCTACAATGTTTTTAATTTCTTAATTTAAGTCTATAATAATTGCTTGACCATAAAACTAAGCATTTACGATTCTTGGAATTCATTACATCTATTCTATGTTTTCCGAGAAAAAATAACAATTGCAACAAGCTTGATAGATCTTCCAGTCATCTATTACGACGTGTTCACCTTTAGCAGTTGGATAATATCCAACTTGCAACTACATTTACATTATTTTCCATTATCAATCAGCTTCACCAGCATCATAACTATACCGTCGAGTTAATCACTTACTCGAATAATTAGTGTCAATCTGATCGTGGTGCCGTGGTGTGTGTGTGTTGTAAATAGTGGATATATAAATGAATTTAATTTACAATTACATTCTAATTGTGAACCGGAGGCGGCGGCATCAATAGACTTTTGAAAAGGAACCTCGGAAAGAGCGAGGAAAATAAATGACACCGTAGTCGTACAAATGATAGAACATAGCGTTCGTTGCTGATTTATGTTGGAGATATTCAGTTGCCTCGAAAAGGTATGCCGCACAACATTAATCTAAAGGTCTCTTAGCTTCTGTGCGACGACTTACAAAACCAGACGATTGTGTACCATAGACTTCTAATTCTAGTATAGATTACTTATCTGTTGTGCAGATCTAATTGGCAAATAATTCAGTTATTATTTTATTATATGTGAGTGGTTTAGAATTAATGGTAGTCAGATATACAGGGTGAGTCATCCCTGCGGGTAAGTCTGATTGTGTCTTTACGAATAAAGATATTTCAAAGTAGTTTTTTCCTTGTGATAGCTGCTCATTAGAAGCACATTCTAAAAATATTTTGTATTATACAGAGTGTTTAAGAAAATGGTGGCTGACCGTAGTTATAGTTTTTAAAATGGAACACCCTACATATTATTACATTTTTATATTCCCCGTATAATTTTTGGTCAAAAAGTAATAAGATAGTATAGGTGTAAAGTCTAAAATTTTCGACTTGTTCCCATTTTTCTGAAAAATAATATAATAATAATATTTCTCGAAAATGACGTATTAGACAAACACAATTTTTCGTAGTATTGTTCATAATAAGACGTCTTAATAGAAGCATCATTTTTTTTGAGTTACTAATTGCATGTGCAGAAAACTGGATTAAAATTACATGACACGTTTTTATATAAAAGTAATTTTTTCAAATGGAACACGCTGTATATTAGTTCATTTTTGAATTGTTTATTTAATTTCACATCAAAAACATGTAAGATGTTAATTCTTTATAAGTGACTATTACAGAGTTATTGTCGTTTTCTGATATGTTTTTTATTTGAATACGATATAGTGAGCCATGATATTTGATGCAACATTGATAATTGAATGGATGCCATTTAATAGACTACATTAAAAGATACAGGGGGACGCGCTTTATTCGCATGCGTCGAAAGTAGATGCCAACTTAATTCCTTACAATAACAACCACATAACATGTGTACCATGTGTTACATGTCAAAAATATGCCGGCAAATTCTCACTTTTCCCGCTTCTTTGTTCGATCAACATCACCTTTACTGATTCACGGAAAGCGACTACTTTTGTTACAAGTTTCATATTTATTAGCTTTATTACCGTTGTTTTAAATAATAATTAATTAGTTTTAAAGGTTAGGTAAGTACTTAGGTTTGGAGGAAAGGATGGAAAATATATTAAATGATAGGTGTATTTAGTTATGTTTTTTTTTTAATATTATTGTCTTGCATAGTTTATTATAGACTGAATACAAATTGTTCCTTTTAGATACCTATTTTGTAAATACCACATGTAATAATTTATTTTTGTTTGTGTGTATTGTGTAATAAAATAAGGTTAAGAAATATTATCTACTCAGTACTCTCATAAGTTCCTGTAGGTTCTTCTTATAAGCAGTAATTGAACCTACTACAATACAGTTAATGTCATGCAAAGCTTTTGTTTCATCTTTCCTATATTTTATAATTTTTTAGTCAATATTTAAAATAAAATCAAGACACTTTCATAGATGGCGTCTCTAACAGTAATTTTGGATTTTATTTTTTTAAATATTAATAATTAATAAATATTGTTTTAGACATTTTTTTTTGTTAATTTTCACAGATAAAAGCAGACAAATTCAAAAAACGACAAATTAAAATTTGCCGCTAATGTCATCGTAGACGTCCGTCACGCATGCGCATAAAGCGCGTCCCATGTGCCTTTTAATGTAGTCTCCATTTAATAAGTGTTACTCAGTTGACAAGTATGATTTTATGATGCAGTTTCCTAAAAATTAATTTAGAGGTATGATTTTTATATGTATTGGGGGACTGACCAAACAAAATTCTACTAGCTTAAGATTTTGGGTTGTTAAAACTGCATTCCAAAAATATATAATACATCATTACTCTTCTTTTTTCTTTTACTTCTGCAATTTTGGTAAGTGTCTCATTTCTTTATCTACATATTTATACAAAAACTGAATATATTGTACTTAAAATACATTCTATGCCAGTAATATATTTCATAAAATATATAGAATATGATACAATAAACAAATTTTAAAACAAAACAAATTAATACCTTAATTATAGCAAGTGCAGAAACAGGAATTAGGAAGTATCAACGGATCTGTAATTAGTGAAAAAGAAACTACAAAATACCATAAGCAACATTGCCAGTAGTAATGAAAGTGACCATTACTCTTCTAAAGGCATATGTTGTGAGATATCTTCTTCCATGGTAACGTTACCGGTAAACTTTCTGAGCCAATAAATAATTTCTTTGACTTTATCCCCGGTTCAGAAATCATATCTGTAAGCTCTTCTTTAAAAAACTCCATTATAAAATCACTCAATTATTTTAAGATTAATAGTGTCAACAAATTACATCTGTACTAAAAAGTAACTTATTAAACGTCATCCATCAACATCAAAGCTAATTTCACGGCATGCTATGCTATATTAATTGAAAAACATGAAACAGACAGTAGTTCATTAATAGTCACTTTTGAAGTATTACGTCTTACATGTTTTTGATGTGAAATTTAATAAGAAATTCAAGAATTAACTATTTGAAGAAATTGACTTTTATACAAAAACTAACAAACTTGTATTAAAAAACGACAATAGCTCAGTAATAGCCAGTTTTAAAGTATCAAAGTCTTACATGTTTTTGATGTAAAATTTAATAAGCAATTCAGAAATGAACTGATATATAGGGTGTTCCATTTGAAAAAAAAATGATTTGTATACAAAAGCGTGTCATGTAATTTTAATCCAGTTTTCTGCACATAGAGTTAGTAACTGAAAAAAATATGCTTCTATTATAACCTCTTATTGTGAACAATAGTGCAACAAATTTTGTCTATCTAATATGTTGTTTTCGAGAAATATAATGTTATACAAACATTGAATTTTTCAGAAAAATGGGAATAAGTCGAAAACTTTTGACTTTAGGCCTATACTATCTTATTACTTTTTGAGTAAAAATAATACGGTGGAAACAAAAATGTAATAATATATAGGGCGTTCCATTTAAAAAACTATAACTATAGTTAGCCACCAAGTTATGAAACACTCTGTATAATACGAAATATTTTCAAAATGTGCTCCTAATGAGCAGCTATCACATGAAAAACCCGCTTCAAAATATCTTTACTCATAAAGGCATAATCGGGCTTACCCGCGGAGATGACTCACCCAGTATATACTGTGACTTATGAGCATTATCATTGAAATAATAAAATGTTAAAGAATATAGATGTGGTAAAACAAAAAGACGTAGTAGGAAATATAGCAAAATTTTTAAAGAATAATAGCTTTTCTATTAAAATATTACTAATGGCGATATTTATGCTCTGCCCCTGCTTTATCTATATAGTTGCTTTAAATGTTTGACCAGGAAAGAACGATCGCAGGGGAACGACAAAGATGTTGCAAAACGTGTATGTTTCTTTCGTAGGCAAATGTGTCCGTAGTTGTCTGCGCGATCATCTATCAAGATGAGGTGGTGTTTGTAAGAATGAAAATAAACTTCTCGCAAAGAGGGAGTTAAAATTAAAAACAGTTGACAAAAAAGGCTGAGAGGTAACTAAAAATCTTTTTCATATATAATCTTATTTATAATATACAGTGCGTGCTTAAAGTCCCCCCCCCCCCCGTTATCTTTTAAACGAAGTGGAATAAAACGTTGAAACAAAAATAAAATAAAACTACTATGAACTAACTTTATGACTATATCTCATTTTAAAATTTTGACAGATGGCGCTGTAAACTAAATCAACTTGAAAAAATTGAAATGGCAAAGGGGGGCGAGTGACCCCTCATTTGAAAGGTGTTTAGAATATCTATTCAAAATTTATGTATTTTTTAAAAAATTTCTTTGTTTTTAAAAAAAACGCCGAATTTCACTGGTAGGATAATTACAACATTGTTTTGCAAACGGTTGTTCTATTGCCTAGAGGTTGAGGGTGCTCATTTTGAAGATTTAATTTAAAATAACATTGATGTGTGCAGGATTGTATATTTTATTTGTTTTTTTTTTTGTAATTTTAGTATCTCTTTTTATTTGCTACCCGTGAATTATCGGCGTTTTTTTAAACAAATTAGGGAGATTTAAAAAAAAACATAAACTTTGAATAGATCTTCCAAATACCTTTCAAATGAGGGGTCACTCACTTTGTCATTTAAAATTTTTAAATTGACATATCCTACAGCACCATCTGTCAACATTTTAAAATGAGATATGGCCATCAATTTAGTATTTTTAAAGTGGTTTGTTTTATTTTTGTTTCAACGTTTTATTCCACATCGTTTTAAAGACAACAGGAGGGGAGGGCAGATTTCAGACACGCAGTTTTTACTTAGTTAAGATTATAATATATAAACCGCTTATTTATAAAACATTAATTAGCATTCTGCAAATTTTACAGCAAAAACAAAGAAAATGTTTCTGACATTTGTTTTTGGTAGTTTCGCAAATTTATATAATAGAGATATTTTTGCTATTAAATAAAATGTAATTAACACTAAGTATTAAGAATTCCAGATATTCTACAGAACACCACCGCATGATTTGAAAGATTTCATTTAATAGGTTTTTTAAACAAACGCGCCTCTTTTAAATTTTTTTATGGTATTTATTTGATTGAGACGAACAACAACTTATGCAAGTTTATAAAACGATCACAATGCTTCCTCTATCCTTCGTATACACAATATATTAAGTATTAATTGTAGAAATACATTGTATAATTCTAATTAATTAAAATTTAAAATTATTACAATAATTTGTTTTGTATATTTTAACATTTGCCCACGTATTATAGAAGCAACATTATTTCAGTGTAAATATAAATACATTTTCTGAGAGTATTTGATGGTGGTTTCTCACTGAAATACGTCGAGGCAAAAGTACGACAAGAAATATCAAAAGACCCGACAAGACTATCGCTTCCCTATGGTTGTTGTTCGCTGCGCTGACCATCAATATTGAGTAAATATTTGCTAAAATATATATAATTATTGCACATCCGTGTATTCAGAACTCACTCCTAGGTTAGGTTGAAGAAAAATAACACATTGATAAAGTGCACTACTAGATGTAAGAGTCTGTATGAATATTATGACAAAGACCGGACACGAGCGGCCGATGACTCATCGCCCACGGGGGCACTATTGAAATTTTGTATTTTTAGAGTTTTTAATTTTATGTTTATAATTGGATGATCTATAAAATACAAAACACGTTATTATTTGTAGTTCAAATCGAGTAAATTCTCCATACTTTATTTATCTTACGAAATATAAAGTAAATAGAATAAATTTTAAAACCTACTCACGCTTCTACCTACGCCCACGAAGAAAAGAATTTAACACAAAAATCTCCTTTTGTACTATCCGTTTTCTTGACGAAAACAGGTGTTACAGTTCACCATATGCCTCGAGAAATAAGGGGAGCAGATCGAATAGGTAACAAGTGAGTGCAAAAAGGCAGCAATAAAGAATTTCATTGTATCTCTTCAATGTGTAGAAAGTCACTATTGCCGTAGTCAAACAAGCGCTAGTATTTATTTACCGTGTGAGTTGAATTTTATTAAATTATGGAAGATTTTCAATTCTAGAGTAGAAGATGGGCTGCCCGTTAAATTAGGATATTTTCGAACTTACATAAATTGTAGTTATAACATAGGTTTTAAATCTCCAAAGACAGATATGTACTCAAGTTGATTAAGTGCTAAAGAAAAACTTAGGCAAAGTCATACCCAGCTCCGAAAAGCAAAACAGTATAATCTAACGGCTGCATAATCCAAAAGCAAAAGCATTTTTTGCCTTAATGAAACTGCCGTCAGAAAATATCGCAACATTTTCGATAGATTACCAAAACTGCCTGATCAAGTTAGATATTTTAGCCAACAAATTAATTACTACAATTTTACGGTAGTCCATGGATGTTCTAATAAACTTACGACTCGTAAGCTGGACATCGAGGAAAATATATGACTGAAAAAGTTTCAGGATGGTGGCATTTTAAGTTTGCCCAGGCAAAGAGGTTTATTTTTTCAAAAGGAAAAACGAATAATAGGAATATCTTGGTGCGAGTTGAACCACATTACTATGCCAACGTAGCAGAGGCTAAGTCTGTTTGTAAGAAAGGAAAATTGTTAGTCTCCTGTTATTCCAAAGAGTTTTCTGTTGGTTGTCTATTAAAGATTGATAAATTCACAATAATTTCTTTTTCAAAAACACATTACGGTGAAACCTGGAAGAATAATTCTGACTTTTATACCCAACACCTTGGTGCAACACTTTTTATTGATGAAAAATGAAGCAATAGTAATGAAAGTAACATTGAGGCTGAATGAAACAAGTAGTTTAAAACAATATGAAGTAGATATGATTATATAATTTCGCTAAACTTCTAATATTTTTTTGTAATTAATAAATCCCAATGGGAATAATCTACCTTCCTTTGCAATTTCTAGTAAGAATGGTAAAAAGCTCGCTTTTTGAAAGACTTTGTTGCAAAACTCCCTAACTCCTTTAATTACGAAAAAATCTGACATATTTTTTAGAATAATTTCTAGAAGCAATTCAAGGGAATCAAAACACTTTTTGATTTTTTTCCCAATTTTAATTTAAATATAGTTTTTTTACGAATTTCTCTATTTGATGTTTAAGTCAATACGGAAGTTTTGCATCTAGGGCATTGATTTATCAAAATAAATATTTTAATACTGAAATTTGGAAAATTCCCGACCTTAGTCCTGATCTGCAGGAGTTTTTGCTAATAAATTTTGAGAATTTTACAATAATGGAGACTTCAGTCAATTTAGTTTTCTCACAAATTAATTTCTAATAAGTATTCCTTAACCAGAATATTGTTGTTAATTTTAACGAAATTCGTTTAAAACATTTTCTGTGGTTGATAAAACATTGTAAAACAAAATTGTAAAAACTCTTCATTGAAATCAGGATTTTCAAAGCACTCTCTCATGCAATAATGAATCTAGTATTATTATACTTTTAATGAAATATTTCACTTGTATTTGATCGTTTTCTTCTTGCTACCATTACAAAACGCAATAATTCCGGGAAAAACGGGAATCACTTCGAGCTTCTCAATTAACAATATTTTAATTTAAACCTCTTTGAAGATCACTCAATTCCAGCTCAATTACGCTTCACGTCGGACTCTCAAAAGTCTCGAAAGTGTAAGAAAAATAGAAATTAGATTGACACCGATCCATTCAACCTGATGTTTTTTCAAGTGCGGATTTGTCCAATTCATCCTTCCAAGAATCTAATTCAATTTAACTTTTTATCAGTCCTTCTTACGCCTCTTTTCTCTCTTACGTTACCTATGCTTCGTCTTTCATTCAAGCTGTGCTTTTTCGACACCAGTATGATATCCATGACTGACCATTAAGATTCAATTAAAGCGCGCATGCACAAGATGGTAAATATGAAATTGGTATGTCGTAAGTCTCGTAGTTTGAGCCTAAATAGATTCCGTTACTGCTCGCTGGGTAGTTGTTGTTGTGTTTTGTTCATCATTTCTAGGAACTCTTCCACGATCTCTGAAGCTGAGGAAAGAAAGTGTTGTTGAAAACAATGCAGATACAAAAAGAACACGTCAGACGTCAGAGATTTTCCTAGATTAATCAACGAAAGGACAACGGGATTTTTATTATAATTATCCGCTTTTGATGTGATCGCAAAAAATCAAGTGATATAAATCACATACAACCCACCGTATAAAAGAGAGTAAATGCAATAATTATTTATACATTGTAAGAAACAAATGCGTTATTATTGTCATTATGATTAAGCACATGTAATTTAATAATAATAAAGCGAATTTCTAATTAGTAACATACATATACAGGCTGTCCAGAAACTCTCCTGACAAACGAAGACCGGAGATTCCTCAGATAATTTTAAGACAATTTAACCCAATTCACCCTAGTCCGAAAATGCTTCCTAAGGGAGCTAGAGCTCTTTGAAGATGGCGCCTTGTAATTAGTTTTTTTTAATATCTCCCGAACGTTTCTATTTAGAAAAACAAAAACTGGTATGCTTATTTATCCTCCAGAGATGAATCGATTCCATCAATTGCGAATTTCTAGTACCGGTCATAGGCGTTCGTTTTGGGTAGGTTAACGGTTATTTTAACGCATAACTTTTTTGTCTTTTACTTTTAAGCATTTGTGACACTAGATTATTAAATTTTCAGGTATTCTAGTACTAAAAGGTACTCTTACTTTAAGTCGGTAGGATACACCGTTTTCTAGAAAAATCGATTTGAACATTTTTCGTTTTTTCGTCATTAAAATTCAATTCGCGAAGTTTATCTTTTAATTTTTTACTTTGTAGCATTCAAACACAACGATTTCAATTTAAAAAAAATTGGTTTTTACTAATGAAGAATACACCGATATGCAATTAGTTTATGGCGAAATGAGGTGTAACGCTCGAGCAGCGCAACGTAGATACGCTGAAAAATTTCCAAATCGTCAGCATCCCACTCACTCAACATTTACAGCTCTTCATCAACGATTAAGAGAAACAGGTTCAGTGGTCCCAAAAAAAAATTAAACAGGGAGACATAATGATGTAACAGCAGAACATGAAGATGTTATTTTAATGGAAGTTGAGGAAAATCCAGAAATTAGCGTTCGAAGACTATCTACCATGTACCCCACAATTTCAAAATCTTCCGTAGGAAATATTTTACACAAAGAAAATTTATATCCTTTTCATTTTACAAAGGTGCAAGCACTGCTAGAAGGAGATTTTCCTGCTCGTGTAGAATTCGCTAGATGGTTACAAAATCATATAAATCAAGATGAAGATTTTTTCAGGTACATTTTGTTTGGTGACGAAGCTTCATTCTCAAAAAATGGAATTTTGAATGTACATAATGCACACTATTATTCGTACGTTGCACAGACGGGTATTTGAGCATTCTACGCGGCCAAAAGTGAATTTCACAAAATTGGAATAACCATCTTAAATCAACTACCTGAGGCAAGGGACATTCCAGTGAATAATATACAGCATCTCCCACCCTTTTCCCGTGGACGCTGTGCTGACAGCGTCATTAGAAACTTGGGCATCAAACCTAGCATACGTGACTGTTCTCGGCGATTTTTTGAAAACCTTAATTTTCAAAGTGAATAATTATTTTTCTACGTTAATTTTCTGCGGAAAAGTGATGGATTCTGATTCTACAGGTAATTTTCTATTGTACTGCAATATTGCCTTTTCTATTTTATTCTATAAATGTACTCTTTTGATGACGTAAAAGTAATATCTATAATAAGCATGATTTTTCAGAGAAGTTTATGTTCATCAACGTATTACTTACAGTATCGAGATAGATCCGGTGTTCTTTCTTATTAATATTAGAACTTTAGAGTATTGAGTAGTAGATAATCAAAAAGTTTGCCGCGGAAAAGCGCCGATAAGCAAAATCTCAGTAACTTAATTTTTTTCCTACGCAAATGTCTGAATATGTGAATGATGTTGCATGTATTACAAAGCAACATTTTGCTTATTTCAGGAGCAGTGGGTACTTCGGGAGTACGGATAGTGACCCGCAAATACTTATTCGACCTCATGAAAACTTATAGCAAGTCAAATTTCGAACAAATACTAAATTGCTTAGAAGACCAACTTTTGTTGCGTGAAGAATTCACTGAAGACCAATACAAAAAATCGTTTCGCACATTTCAAATCCGAAGTGAAATCAAGATGGACCAAAACACATAAAAAGGAAGACTTTTTTCTCAAAAACAATCACCTGTGGTTAGAAGGAACATTTCAAATTCCAGTGGCTACGCAATATCGGCCAGGTCGACCTCGAAAATCGTTTGGAGGGTCCAGTGAAAAGAGTAAAAGAAGGAAAACAGAGGAGATTCGTTTTACTTTAGAAGACGGTATTATTGTTTACGCAGCACAAGATGCTTCCAATGTACTAAAAGATATTACTTGCACCCCAATACGAGCAACAAAGCAAAGAGCATATGCCACTTCCAAAACTGAAAACGCTTTGCGTCTGACACCCTTCCAAACATTGAAAATGTTTATAGATGCTGATTTAACACGAGGACAATATGAAGTAATTCGAAATACTAATAAAAAGTTCTTCCCGTGTTATAGTTTAATACAGCAAGCAAAAAAAGTGTTATCCGCCCCGAGAAGCATGCACAGTGACGAGTACCAACGCCGAACGCCTATTGCATTTTTTAATCGATATCACCGTTAAACGCTTATCTGATTCCCTTGAGAGGTGTTATCAACAATACTAGAGCAAGAAAGGGATACATTAAAAATTATATGTAAATGGGGATGCGATGGGTCGCAGCAATCACAGTTCAAGCAAAAATTTGATGAGGAAGGTGATCTAGATACCAATATTTTTCAAAGCTGCAAATAATCGCACAGGTACGATTAGTTTGTAGCAAAGACTGTGAAAGAGTATTGGGGGAAAATCCCACACCTTCTTCTCTACCGTTCTGCCGCCCAATTAGATTCCGTTTTGTGAAAGAGAATACTGATATCACAAATGAAAAGATGAAGTACGATCAAAATTCCATAAGCTCTTAAATAGCAAATGAGGTTGATGGAAAAAAGTTTTTCGTCAAACATATGTTGATAATGACAATGGTTGACGGAAAAGTCTGCAACGTTACTGGCACAACATCTACGAATCGTTGCTACATCTGTGGTGCGACTTCCAAAGACTTCAACCAACTGGATAATAAAAAACAAATATCTTTTGAGCTATTGAATTTGGGCTGTCGATTTTACATGCCAGGGTAAGATTATTCGACAGCATTCGCCATTTGGCATACAAATTGCCCGTAAAGAAATACAGAAAAAGAAAAACAAAAGAGGAAAAACAAATGGAAAAAGAGAGGAAAACAGAAATACAGGACAAATTTTTCAAAGAAACTGGTATGTTAGTGAATATGTCAAAAACAAATTACGGTAATACGAATGATGGCAACACGAGTAGAAGATTTTTTTGAGGATCCGAAATTAGCTTAAGAGATTAGAGGCATCAGTTACGACTTAATTTATAGGTTGAAAGTCATACTGGAAACCATTTCATGCGAATTCTTGATAGATGTAGAAAAATACGACAAATATGCACTGGAAACTGTTCGTTTATATGTCGAATTGTACCCTTGGCATCCAATGACACCAACAATGCACAAGATACTAATTCACGGAGCAGTCATAATAAAAAATCATTGCTACCTATTGGTCAATTATCTTAGGAGGCAGCAGAAGCTCGTAACAAGCATTTTATGACATATCGCCAAAACTTTTCAAGGAAATTTTCTAGAGAGTCCTGTAATAAAGATACATCCAACCGAGTCCTCTTGAGCTCAGATCCCTTGCTCAGTAGTATAAACACTTTTTAAAAAAGAAAATTTTCTTCGTTTCTTTCTGAAACCATCAATATGCTTCTGCCAGCACAGTCAAACCCAATGGTTCTTCCATCTGAAAACGACTAAGGGAAATTTATTTCTGACGAAGTTTAATTTGTAATTTTTTCCTTCCTAAACCATATTTTTCATAAAATAAATGTATATATATACTTACAAACACTATTGTTGTATCCTTTATACCGTTTAGAAGCAATCTAAGCTTAACAAATTTTGGCCGCGTAGAATGCTCAAATACCCGTATGTGCGTTGGTGACAATCCCCACGTTGTTCAAGAATTTAAGCATCAGCCTAGGTTTAGCATAAACGTCTGGATTGGAGTAGTTGACGATTATCTACTTGGACCTGTGGAATTACCTGCTCGTTTAAATGGTGTTGATTACTTACATTTCCTGCAAAATATTGTACCTGATTTGTTAGATGAGGTGCGATTAAATATTCGGCAAAACTTATGGTTTCTACAGGACGGCTGTCCGGCCCACTTTAGCAGAAGTGTACGAGACTTTCTAGATAATAACTACGAAGACCATTGGATTGGAAGAGGCGGTCCAATTGCTTGGCCAGCAAGGTCGCCGGATTTGAATCCTTGCGATTATTGTGTTTGGGGATACATAAAAGCATTTGTTTATTCCGTTCCGATACAAAATCGTGAACAACTCTGTCTAAGGATACAAGATGCTTGCAACGAATTTAGAAATAACTTTGGAATTTTTGCAAGAATTCGGCGTTCTCTAAGCAAAAGGGTAAATTTATGCATAGAGACTAATGGTCATCACATCGAGCATCTTTTGTAACTATCTACCTTTGATACTTGTTCTTTTTTTGTTAGTTTCGTTCCATTTTAATAAATACTTTGTTTTTAAAAACCTTCAGCTAAAATTTTGTTTCAAATTGATTTTTGCTTCTTTTCCCAAACTTTTTTTTACGAATTGTGTGCTGCATTTATTGAAACAAAAGATGATTTATTAAATTAATTTTCATCCATGCCTTGATAGTCCTAGCCAACTTCGTCGCTAAAAATAAGTAGGTACATAATAAATTCAATTTTAATGACGAAAAAACGAAAAATTTTCAAATCGATTTTTCTAGAAAACGGTGTATCCTACCGACTTAAAGTAAGAGTACCTTTTAGTACTAGAATACCTGAAAATTTAATAATCTAGTATCACAAATACTTAAAAGTTAAAGACAAAAAAGTTATGCGTCAAAATAACCGTTTACCTACCCCAAAACGGACGCCTATGACCGGTACTAGAAATTCGCAATTGATGGAATCGATTCATCTCTGGAGGATAAATAAGCATACCAGTTTTTGTTTTTCTAAATAGAAACGTTCGGGAGATATTAAAAAATAATAATTACAAGGCGCCATCTTCAAAGAGTAATTATTGTGGGGGCCATTTCTTGATACAAAAATTGACTCACCCACTTTAACTCCCAGCCCCCGGGAGCTACCCCCTTAAAAATCTTAAATGGAAAGGGGTTTCAAGTAATACATAATTTTATAGGTCTTTTGAAACAGTACATTTTGGTGTTAACTTTTTTAAAAGTGATCGCTTCGTTTTGAATATTTTTCAAAAAATCTTTTGGTTTGTCTACTTTTTTTGTTTTTGCTTTAGGCTTAAACATCTATTACTCAAACGCACTTTAACTGCTTAAAATGTCTTGTCTTTGTTTTCAAAGTTATTTAGGAATATAAATATTTTTTTTGCAGAAAAATTCAATCCAATAATTGTTCAAAATGTTGTCCGTTGATCGCTAAAGGTGCTAGTGGTGCCAATTCAGGCGATCTGGTGGCCATTCTATAAATCCTCTTCATCGTATCCATTTAATTGAAAATACATTGTCTAACTACCGCCGTACTTGAAGGACATAGTGAAGAGGAGCTCCAACTTTGTTGAAAATGTAAATCGTCCTCATCAATGTAACCAAATAAGTTCATGCGGTTTTTGTATACAGCAGAGTGCCATGAATTCTTTAAGTTGTTGATCGATAGCACTTGTCTGTTATATGTCATCCACTTTAGTATCAATCCTTCTGTCATTTAATACATACACATTTCGTGACAATTATTTAATTATTAATTTGAATAGTTGAAAATGGAAACGAATAAAACTTTAATTCGAGGTTGTTGTTTACTATATGAGTACAAACTTGGTACTAAAGCTGCAGTGGAGGCGTGAAAAATATGTACCGCATTCGGAGATGATGTCGTAAGTGATCGAACAGCACAGAAGTGGTTCAAGAAATTTTCTTCGGGAGATTTCAACTTAACCGATGAAGCACGCTCTGGAAGACCGAAGATCATTAACAACGAGGATCTTCAACAGGTTGTGGAGGCAAATTCCAGTACAACGTGCCTAGAGCTTGCAGAAAGGTTCAATGTGAGTGACGAAACCATTCGTTTGCATCTTCATCAGCTAGGAAAGACGTGGAAGTTGAGCAAATGGGTTCCACATGAATTGTCAAATGATAACAAATTAAGTCGTCTTACCATTTGTTCGGCAAACATTTCACGCAACGATAATGAACCATTTCTTGATCGGTTGTTAACCTGCGACGAAAAATGGATATTATACTCAAATTCTAAGCGTTCGTATCATTGGTTGTCGCCTACTGATGCAATACCTCACACTCCCAAGGCTTCCTTGCACCCAAACAAGATTTTATTGTGTGTTTGGTGGACAGCAAATGGAATAGTCCATTATGAGTTGTTGGAAAAGGGCCAAACCATCACTGCGAACTTGTATTGTGAACAACTTCAGCGAGTACAAGCAGCACTCATCCAAAAACAGCCTTCTTTAATCAATCGAAAGAAAGTGATATTCTTACAAGATATCGCCAAACCGCATACTGCAAAAGTGACCCGGGAAAAAATTTGTGAACTTGGCTGGGAAATATTGCCACACCCTCCATATTCTCCTGACATTTCGCCAAGTGATTACCATCTTTTTTTGTCTCTTGACAACTGTATGAGACATAGGCAGTTTAAAACTCGAGTTAATGTAATAGACGCAGTCCGTCAATTTTTTGATTCAAAATCCGTAGAGTTCTACAATACCGGCATAAAAAAATTGGTGTCACGTTGGCAAAAGGTCATTGAGTGTGATGGTAATTACTTTGATGAATAATATTGTACTATTGTTTCTTAATAAATATTTATATTTTACCATAAAAAACCGCATGAACTTATTTGGTTACCTGATATTTCCATCTTTATCCAGTTGATTTTCGACAGCATCAATAATTATCTGATTGATAGTATTTTGCAGATGTTTTAAAAATCTTCAAAACAAATCTATCAATTTTAAAAAAGTAAATGCCAAAATTTATGTTTCAAAAGACCTTTAAAGTGACGTATTACTCGGTACCACTTCCCGTTTAATATTTTTAAAGGTGCAGCTCCAGGGGGTCAGGGTGTTAAAGTGGGTGCGTCAATTTTTGCATCAAGAAATTGCCCTCACAATAATACATCTTACGTGTTTCAGGAAATTTTTCATGGATTTCCAGATTTTCAGAAATTTGGGATGGGAAGTTTTGAAATAAACATCCTGTATATTTGTTAATTAAGAATTTGCCAAACAAGTGTCAAAATTTTTGCTGAATATTTCGTTTCACTGCTTTTTAACATCTTCAAACATTTCCATATAAAGCTCCTTTTCCATCTAGTGATTTTAAGTATAATTTCTAGTTCAATTTTAAGTTCAACAAATTGACAGATATAAAATTAGCTTAATTGAATTAACGCTTATATACTTCAATTATTTCTTTAAAAAAACAATGTAATATTGTGGCTTTTTTTTGTTTCAAATTTTGCGTTAAATATTGACCAAACTTAAAGTTTTCTTGCAAACAGACATCGCAACCGCAGTTCGTTGACGTTTATTCATTTACGTAAACTTCAAACCTATTGCGTAAAGGAAAGGAACATAAAGTAATCAACTCTAACAATATAGGGATTTAAAATTGCAGATTATTAATAACAATAAGTCTTCTTGTCTAATAATATTTAAAAATACGGTCATACATAAAATCATGTTTTGCTTAAATAATATATTTTCAAACAAAATCGAAAATCTTGCTGCTCCTGACTGGTTGCTGGTAAAGCGCATGTTGCACCATTTAATCGAAAATGCCTTATGAAGATATGGAAACTTTATCAGTTTTTCTTTTATTTCAGGCTATTACGGATAGATCTGACGAAAATAAAAATCTCGTTCTTATTATTCTACTTATATGTAATAATAATTTTAATTCTATTAACAATTTATAATAACATTGAAATGACTGAGGTTTGCTGTCCTCATGGACCCGATCTATTAGTGTCACGCGTCGCGAAGCGTCTTACTAGGGGTGGGTGTTGACTGTGTGTGTGTTTGATTGAATTCAGAGTCTTCTAGGGACTCCCTGTTCAAATCTGAAAAAATCGCACGGCTAGTTCCCAAGATATTGTTTAAAATTCGCGTGTTTTTAACAGCAATCGCGTGTGATTTTCGTCCTATGAATTCGGTCAAATAAGACTCCGGGCTCTCTCACCGGAGACCTATTTATTACATAGAAACAATACGAGGGCTGTCCAAAAAGTAACAGACGTTTTGAAATAAAAAAATAAACGAAGTGAGAAAAACAATGTTTATTATATACATTTTGAAGGTAAACTCTTAGGCTATCTTTCTACATAATCGCCATTTAAATTAAGGCATTTATCATAACGTGGTAGAAGCTTTTCAATACCATCTCTATAGAAATCTGCCGCCTGCGAGTTCAACCACTGGTATACACCGGCATGGAGTTCAGCGTCAGTGTCAAAGCGTTGCGTAGCGAGCCACGTCTTCATCGCTGGGAACAGATGGTAGTCGCTCGGCGCCAAATCTGGGCTGTACGGCGGATGATTGAAAACTTCCCATCCAAAACCATCCAAGAGCGTTTTCTGTACGATTGGCAGTGTGTGGACGAGCATTGTCGTGAAAAAACAAACCTTTCTCGCTAAGTTTTCCCCGACGCTTATTTTGTATCGCGCGTCTTAATTTTTTTAGTGTTTCGCAATACCTCTCTGAATTGATTGTTTGGCCACGCTCGAGAAAATCAACGAGGATCACTCCCTGAGCGTCTCAAAACACAGTAGCTATGATTTTTCTTGCTGAAAGCGTTTGCAAACACTTCCTCAGTTTCTTGGGCGAAGGCGTGTGTCCCGATTCCATCGACTGCCGTTTTGTTTCACAGTTGACGTGTTTTACCTAAGTCTCGTCGCCAGTTACGATACGATCGATAACATGGTTTTCACTTTTGTCATAGTCTGCCAGAAATGTTAGTGCTGCAGCAAGTCTCTGTTTTTTTGTGGTCTTCCTTTAGGATTTTCGGAACCCACCTGGCACAAAATTTGTGGTAACGAAGTTTATCAACCACAATTTCATGAACTAAACTCCGTGAAATTTGTTCCGTAATCGTGAAACGACGACTTCCACGGATTTTTTCGTTGATTTTCGCCACCAATTCATCTGTCACAAGACTAGGCCTGCCACTGCGAGACTCATCGTGAACACTGGTTCGGCCATTTCTAAAATCAATACACCACCGCCTCACTCGGCTTTCACTCATTATTCCTTGGCCGTACACATCACAAATCTGGCGATAAATTTCAATTGGTTTGTGATTTTTTGCTAACAAGGATCTTATTACAGCTCGCACTTCACAACTGGCGGGAGTTTCAATAGCAACGCTCATTTTAACACTCCGTTGTATACAAAGTACGATAGGCACGAACCACAAATTGCCACGGCTGGTTGCGTACTGAGCGTAGGAAAACTCTGATGCCAAAATGGTGGCGCTAGTTTCGCCCTCTGCCGCGCCAGGCCAAAACGTTAGTTAATTTTTGGATTAGCCTCGTATATTAGAAATACATAAGGCTGATACGAGAATATTAATACGTTTAAAGTGTTTCTTATCTGTTTTCCTTTCGGTTTTCTGCGGTTTCTACAGGAGGCTGAGTGCCCTCCGTGACAGTCTTGTGCTTTCCTCGGGGTTTTTCCTTCATAGTGTCCTCCAGATAGGAGGTTTTTATGAAGTTCGCCCTTTGGAAAAATTTCCTGTTTGCGTCTTCAATAAACTCTGCCAGTGACTTTATTTTGACGATAAGTGACATCGCCGTGCTCTTCGGTTTGCCTGTGGTACTTCTCAGGTAGCGATTCTGTACCCTCTTCAGGCGTTCCAGTGTGGTTTTTGGCATGGTTGTACGTCACGATTTTTCGGATATTTACTTTGTACAATATGACGGCCGCCTTCGTGATCAGCTCCTTGGAACCCAACAGCGACAGACAAGTTAGAAATAAAGGTAAGGGATACTATATAGATGGAAATCTGTGTGATATTCTATTGATGTGAGCAAAATTAATTTAACCTGTATTATAATGATTAACATCAGTATTGTTTGTATACTTATTCTTATAAATATAACGTGCAATAACAACAGTGGCGAAGTTGAAATTTATAAATATAAAAGTGAATCATTGCATGAATATGAAAGAATATAAATAATTCAATAAGTGCATGGTTGATAAAATCATCTTTAGCTTTACACGTCTTTCTAAGTATGTCGGTAATATTGAGTGACAATATCAATGATACGTATGCATTCTAAATTAATCAGCTCTAATAAAATAAATTGGTACTTAACTGAGATGACGGCTTCGAACTTGTACCAGTGAATAAGTGAATAATTATGTATGCGTTTATATGGGAGAATAGGTCAAGGGCGTCCATCATGAACTGCATAAAAGCATTATATAGCTATAGAATTGTACAGAGGACCGCCTCAATAAAGTCCTGAATTATAATCTCTGACCTACATACATGTATTACTTGATACCTCTAACCCAATAATTTAATACTAGATTAGTAGGCTAATAAGGAACGCAATGAAAGTAAATGCTCATAATTTTTATTTAATTCAATCAGTTGCGTTGGTGTATTTTTAATTTACAATAGTTTCTCTTTGTATTTCTATTCTGTTTGACAATTATTTCTAACAAACTTTTAACTAGTTTTCCTACTAATGTTTTTTTAGAATAAATTATTACTGGTCTTATAACATTTTCAAGTATTTATAAATTCAGTCTCTTGATCAATTGTTTTTTCGCTAATATGATATGCTTTGTTAGTAGTACCCATGCATGAATCTCAAAGTGATCATTATTGCCTTTGTATTCACCTACATAAGTCTGCGTTCTTCTGATATCATTTCCCCTAGCTTCCCAAGAATGATTGATCTTCCCTTTTTGTAGCTCTTTTTGATTTTGCTTCTCCTTATTGTCTATATTTAGCCATTGGCATGCAGTTCACTACATTTTGTTCTTTTCTGATGCTAATATCCAACTATCTCGCCATCTTGCCGAGAATGTACCGATGATATGATAAGATTTCTTTAATTTTTTCCTCTTTCTCGTCAATTTGTTGTAGTTGTTATCTATATAAATATTGTAACACATACACATAGATGTCAAACACGTGAGTGCAACATATTTTTCTGATCATTTTTCTGACACGGTCCAGCGATTCCACTGAAGAACATTCAATTGACATTAGTGTTTGTTTAGTGCATTATATATTTTGCTAATATTAGAACTATTTAAGTATTAATAGTCGTAGTTAATACTATTATATAAAAATTAAACTTGTAAACTGATTCATATAAAGTTAATCAGGAATATTTTTAGTTATCGATTTAAGATGACAACAATTAAAAAAGAAATTCTTTGTAACATTAAACAATAGAAACAGGCATTACATTACGAATTTAAAGGTTTAATTTTTCGCTTTAACTCAGGGATTAATGATCAATCAGGCTTTAGAAAACTACTACAACTATGTTAATTGATATTTTATCCATACGCTGGTCATGTTTATGGTAATTCAAAAAAATAAATGGGAAATTGTAAGGCGAAAGGGTTTAAAACAGTTAGCATAGTTATGTTAAATACTTAAAAATATAATTAAATATTAATATTCAGACTAATAATTGGGATGACATCACAATTAATGCCTTAATAATACAAATCCATACAAGGTTAAAGTTAATCTTATTAAAATGATTGATAAACATTTAATATTTGTATGTAAAGCAGGCTTTATGTAAAATATTAGACATTGGAGAGCACATGAATGTTATTTACACTGATTTTTCTTGTACCTACCATTGATCATGCTGATCTCTTCGCAAGAATGAGTTAATTTGGTTTCAGTAGCTCACTTTTAACATTTGCCTTACTGGAAGTTCATACCTCACCGAAAAAAGCAACTTCGTATAGGTACTATATGGATATGTATATCTACTTCTAGAGTGGTCCATGCTCCAACATATGGTCAGTTATTATTTAAAATCTTTGTTAATAAGTTGCCACGTTTTGACATTTGCTGACGATATATTTTTTTTTGTTGGAACTGCTCTATCTTCAAGAGAACCTGCACTGAATTACGAATTGGTGCTTTTCAAGCAAATTAAAGGTAAGCATATAGAAATGCTGCTTTACATATTTCTGTGACCTTCACATTGTTGAAAATAATAAACTTAAGAATTAATTCAGTTATTAAAAGGAGTACTAATTTTATTTTAAAGAAGTTTATTTAAAGTTAGGGTATAAGTTTAAAATAAATACTTGTAAGTAGAATAGGTTGCCAACATTTAAGGATAAACTCCTTTATCAAAATAAACATAAATTATATATGTATATATGTAAATATTATGTATAATGCAAATACTAAATAAATCAATAGGTTTTTTTTTTGTCTAAAAGACACATGAAAGCCATAATATGAACGTAAACAAAACAAGACGTTCTCGAGAAAATGATGCAGTCTTGAACGAGGAAATATAAATTTGAACATACTAATTCATAAGAAAGATTCTAATAATAAAACTTAAAATATAGCAAATACCTGTATTTTATAAAAAAGGATATAAATCAAGACATTTCTACTAAGAAATGTTAGATCGTAAATAAAAATACCTTGTGTAAATAATAATATAAGTTTAAAAGACAGTTGTTCGTTCTTGTATGTGTAGCTCAAGGGTTCAAAGGATCTGCAAATGGTCATATGTGGTTTAGATACCTGAGAGAGAAAAATACAATGTTAATGTTTGTTTATAGCGTTCTACAGATAGACGTTTTTCCTGAGGAAAGAACGTGGTTGGAAATCAGGGAAGATGTGACGCCGGCGACAATTCTTCTCAGTATGGACTTGGCAAGGAAAATCCCCGTTGTATGTAACGTTTTTCCTGTGCTACCAAATCGATGGATTACTAAAAGAAGAATCAGAATAAAATGAATACATAGCAAGAGGAAGTATGTAACAAACAGTGAAAAAGGCAATGCAATTATATACAAATACAATGAAGGTTTATACTGAAGAGGAAGAGAAGAAGAAATACACTTACATAAGATGAGAAGTAACAGATTTGTCAAACTTTGATAACAAACAATTTGAAGCGTTGCCATTAGTGTGCAACTGTCAAGATGATCTATGTGTATCGGTGTGAGTGTGATAACTTAAAGGAACGAACAAAAATTTTACTACGAACGTTTTTGAAGAAGATGCCAACTTAAAATTTAATTGAATAAGAGGAGCGCTAAAGCGGAGATCGTCATTTGTTTATGTATATAAGGGCAAAAGCGTGATAGGACTTGTAGATTTTAAGTTTGGAATTTGAATTGTTAAGACGTAAATTTTGATAGCGAAAGTCCGTTACAATATAATAAAGTGAGAGTAGGGCATATAAGCACTGCTTATTAACTCACAATTTCATAGTTACATATTAAAGATTTAGAATTAAAGTTTTCAGTTTAGTTTTCCTTTTTAAACGAATTTATTCAATTAATTTTCTTTTCTCGTTATTAATATTAAGATGGAGGATATCAATAAAACAGAATTCGATAGACTGTATGAACGAATGAAGTAAGTCATGATATATGTATGTTTTCGTAAAATAGTGACGGCATCGTATTAGTAAAAATTAACAAGAATTAAAAATAGTTTTAAAGTTAAAAGAACAGAGTGAATATTCATTCAATTATTATTATATATAAGTATTTCACACACATTATGACTCTAAAGAGAGTATAAATGTTTTTTTTTAATTGTAAAACAAAAGTTTATGAAATAATGATACTATTAACGACCATTACTTTAAAATATAAATATTTTTTTAATATGAAATTTAGACATCTTGTTTAATTTCTTCACTTTACCCCAAACAAAAACTAAATAAGAGGAAAACCAGAGTTAAGAAGTAAATCACTGTGTGAAATTAAAATTTTATGCTGATACGAATAAATTAATAAAGAATGTGTTACAATATTTTTATCATTTCGACAAATAGGTATCACAGCATATATTTTAATGGCGCAAGCGAACATGTGGCGATGTTACATTTACAATTCAAATATATTTATAATTCATTAGTAATGTTGCATCCACAGCAATATGTTACCAGACAACTCAATATGACCTCGAAGTTAACTGACGTTTCTTAGTTGCGTCTTCTATGTTTTTCTATTTCTCTGTATTACGTTAGTCAGAAGAGATATTTTATTTGCATTGTTCATTTTTCACGCGTATATTTGTTGTTTTGTTTACATTTTCTTGGTTTTGGTGACCTGTTGGGCAATTTATATATATTATTATTATTATTAGGTGACAAACCATTTGAACAAGCACTAAGAAACATTCTCTATTGTCTTTTAGGCAAGAAACGATGCGGTTTTTGGGCAAGAGACCGCCTCCCATCTTCAAAATAACATTAATCATCTTTTTCTTGATAAAACTCATAACATTTAAAAGATTCGCATAAGAACCTCCTCCGTAGCTTAATTGCAAGGGCGCGCGTTTGACAAACTCGAGATGCGCTTTCAGATCGTAAATAAAATTGCTCTAATTAAAACTACCATTGTTAATTGGAGAAGTTATATCTGTCAAACAGCTCATTAATGTTATTATCCATCTATTAAAACACTTAATGGAAAATTATTGTAGTAATAATAGAATTTATATGCATACATCATCTACAATAATAAGAGCTGCAAAGTATAAACTATACATTTCCAACTAAAATATAAATCAAAAAAATTCTATGCAATAATTAACGTATCACCAATGATTGGATGCATACCCAAAAGAGGTTAGCGAGGTCCCAACTTTTTATAAAAACGCTGTCTCCACCATTTATGATGCATTAAACATATCGTACAAAATATAACTACCCACCTATATGAAATATTCTGTATAAAGCAGTTAAATCCGCTCTCTTACATTTCTCAATAAATGCACAATAGGATAAACAGATAAAGAGCATTCATATCTACCGTGCATCGAAGAAAATACAAGCGTACATTTAGAGTCGATTGTATGTAATTCACCACCGTCGGGGTAATAGAACGCATTAACACCATAAACCAGCCTTAGTGTAATGGCTGCGAATCGTTGAAGTCGTGAGAGGGTAATATGTTTCTATTATCGGTACGAACTATTGCCGCCGGCTCGTATT
This sequence comes from Amphimallon solstitiale, assembly GCA_963170755.1. Classification (NCBI taxonomy): domain Eukaryota; kingdom Metazoa; phylum Arthropoda; class Insecta; order Coleoptera; family Scarabaeidae; genus Amphimallon; species Amphimallon solstitiale. The sequence continues at coordinate 33,237,018 of OY720681.1, read as the reverse complement.
TAAAGGGAGGGAAACGAGTCTCATCTGGCGCCCAGAAGAGAGTTCTTGTGCTTGCGCTACGGCTTTGCTCTCTCATTCTCTGTATTCCTCCGCGAAATTGCTTTCCATATAAATATATTGGAGCGATAAATTTCGACGTTAAACGATTCAACATGAAGAGGAGAAAACTTGCGTTTATTTTATACAGTCATTTTGATATATGCATTCCGTAAGTTGGATTTTAAGTAAGGATGGTAGCATATTACCCTCTTCAAAATTTAGTGTAAGGTTGATCCAAATTGAACTTTAGGATTTTCTATATCGTGTGAATGTTGAAACTTTGCATTATAGTTAGTATCTCAACAGGTAGGATTTTTTTATGGTGGTTTCTACGACGGTGAGTTGATAAAAGGTCAGGCACACCCATCAGTTTATTTGTGAAAAAATAGTAATATTTTCAGAGCAATGGACACAGTATTACAAGCAAAAAAATTATTCAAAATGTAAGAATGGTCAAGAAACCAGACAACGCAAAAGAAAACGTATAAATAATATAAAGAGTAGAATAGAAAAAAATCTTTTAGGGAAAAATGATGAGTATTTTGTAAAATAAAACTTAAAAGAATATAAACATGAAAATTACATTATCATAAGATATTGTTACAAAAAGATAAAGCGAGAAAAGGTTTCTATAACAAATACGCAAGTTGTGATAGATAGATGATGTATTACTATCACAAATATACATACGAGGTGTGATCAATATATAACCGTTATTTTCAATTTTTTCAAAAAGTATTTATTTATTCATCAATAACAATCTTGTCCCCTTCAAAGTAATCCCCCTCAGATATAATACACTTATGCCAGCGTTTTTTCAAATCCTCGAAACACTTCTGAAACGCGCTTTTTGGTATCGCCAACAGCTCCTTTTTCGATTTTTCTTTTATCTCCTCAATCGTAGCAAAACGCTTTCCTTTCATCGGTGTCTTCAGTTTTGGGAAGAGGAAAAAGTCAGCGGGGGCCAAGTCCGGTGAATACGGTGGTTGAGGCATGATAACGGTTTTGTTTTGGCCAAAAACTCACGCACAAGCATCGATGTGTGAGCTGGTGCGTTATCATGGTGCAAAATCCATGATTGTTTTTTCCACAATTCTGTGCGTTTCTGACGAATTGCTTCTCGCAAACGGCGCATAACTTCAAGGTAGTATTCCTTATTGACCGTACGACCTTATGGCAAGAATTCATGATGCACCACGCCATTGCAGTCGAAGAAAACAGTGAGCAAAACCTTAACATTTGACCGAACTTGACGTGCTTTTATCGGTCTTGGCTCTTCTGGACGCTTCCATTGGGATGATTGGGCCTTGGTTTCAATGTCATAGCCATACACCCATGATTCGTCACCAGTTATGACCTTTTTGAGGAAATCTGGATCGTCGTTGACGATGTTCAACAGCTCTTGAGCGATGTCCATGCGACGTTGTTTTTGCTCAAAATTTAGCAATTTTGGAACAATCTTCGCTGCCGCACGTTTCATGCCTAAAACATCCGTAAAAATTGCTTAACATGAGCCGAACGATATGCCAACATCATCAGCAACCTCTCTGATAGTGATTCGACGATTATCCAAAATCATTTTCTTCACTGCTTCAATGTTTTCATCGGTTGTTGACGTGCTCGGGCGACCCGGACGAGCTTCGTCATTGACATCTTCTCGGCCTTCCTTAAACCGGTTATACCACAATTGAACTTGTGTTCTGCTCATAGTAGACTCGCCAAACGCCACAGTCAACATTTTAAATGTCCTTGCGCATTTAATTTCATTTTTTACACAAAACTTAATACAATTTCTTTGATCCATTTTTTCGAATAGTAAAAAATCGAAGAGCACACCAAAACACGACTAACCTTTTTATCTGTCAAAAACAAACTGACAATCCAAAATGGCTGATATTGCCAACATATATAACAGACATGTGTACCAACATAACAGAAACAAAAATGCGAAAATCGAACATACGTAACTCACGAAATTTGAAAATAACGGTTATATATTGATCACACCTCGTATATACATTTATACGTAAACGTATATGCACATATGTACTAATTGGGATACACAGCATACACCTAGGTGTCATTACCAACAGCGAACGCACGGACATGTGTTTTGGCCTTTAAGGCCTCTTCAGTGTACGTGGTGCTGTTAGCAATGATCAACAACTAAGATCGTATTTTATGTCGGCTTGACCGCAAAATTCCCGTGAAAATATCTCAGCGACATCTGCCATCCAAGCGTACATATTCGTATACTTGTGATAGTAATCATCCGCTAATGTACGTTACACATTCAAGTATTTTATATTTTCCATTTGTGATATGGTGGAGCCACCTATTGGCCTTAATATGCGGAGATACACATTTAGCATAGACGTTTTCTCTTTAGCACAGTGTGCAAGATGAAACTGTCGTGTTCGGTGTCGCGCTTGGACGGCAGATTTCGCTGAGATATTTTCACGGGCATTTTGCGGTCAAGCTGACATAAAATACGATCTTAGTTGTTGATCATTGCTAACAGCACCACGTACACTGAAGAGGCCTTAAAAGCCGAAACACGTGTCTGTGCGTTCGCTGTTGGTAATGACACCTAGGTGTATGCTGTGTATCCCAATTCGTACATATGTGCATATACGTTTACGTATAAATGTGTAGGTATACTTTATCCGCTAATGTAGGTACATACGTTACATATTCAAGTATTTTATATTTTCCATTTTAGATGATGTATTAGTATGCAAGATTTTTAAACAACCTGTATTAAGAATAACCTTATGAATGGAGGTATGTAAATTCTACATTAAAGAATTGCTCTACATTGTAAGCTCAAAGTAAATTATGTAATATTTAAACTTTATTAAAATTGTTGTCGTTAACACTATTAAAACAACTTTAATACACATGTAACATTATATAATTCTACTTTCTTATTAATAATATTATATGTTATATTGATTCATACATTTAAAATAAGATGGCACCACTTAAGACAATTTTTTTTCAGATTTAAATAATAATAATCTCTTCAATATATATCACATATCATAAGAGTGATAAGAACTAGCCAACCAGATATATCTGTCCATTAATTAATGCGATATTTTAATATGAATATAATTTGATAATTTATCTGGTACAGTCGAGTCGTTTTGGCAACCGACACAGCCAAAGTACGAACTAAACACGGCGATTCAATTTCACTACAAATTTCGATCGGCCGGAACAATTTCAATACAATAAAATTAAACTAATTAATTAATATTTCAGGAGATATACCTTCCCACAGTAAAATACTATTACATGAAAGCCAGTTACAAATTAAATATTATAAATAAAGCTGTTAAATATTATTTTTTCTACACCTATATTTTATATAACATTTGGCTATACTATTTATTATTTATGACAGTCCCGAAATGGCTTATATTACTTGACAGGTAAAATTTTCAAAACATTTCAAACTTGACGCCATTTTAATTTAGTGGCGCAGATCGGTTTCGAGAGCGACTCAAGTATAAGATCTCATTTAAATATTATTTAAACGGCATACGAATATAATCAACTTTTCAGGTTATGTATATTTATTTCTTTCAGAAATCAATAACAATTATCAGAACAAATTATCTGCTAAATGGGTGAGTTAACAACTTACAAAGTAAATTTATTCTTTAATGCTTAACATAATTAAATATTCGCGTAGTGTAGTTAATAAGGTTGTCATTGCCTCACAATTTAAAAATATACGCTTATACAGGCTGATCCATAAATCACTGGCACAAAGAAGATGTATTTTTTAAATTGAACTCTCTATATATAAGTTTAAATTTGGATATTGCCTTAAAATAGAAATATTTTATATTAAGAGTAATTATTCTTTAAAGTTAATAGTTTTCGAGTTACTCATAATTAACGTTAAAAAGTGACATTTACAGCCTACTTTTTAAATGCCTATATTTCAAGAATACCATAACAGAACACAAAATAATTTGGTATAGCGTCCACACAAGGTGTGCCAATTGATACTTATATGCAGACCCTGTTCTATTTTATACAAGGTGTACGCAAAAAATGTTGCATAATGAAGAAATTTGAAACACAAAAAACGTATTTATTTTAATTGGAAAGTCTTATATTTTTCAGAGAATCATATTAAACCCTTTAAGAGACATTTTTTTAAAAAGTATGTCCTATATCTATCTTCATATTTTAATAAATACTTACTGAAGTATGTCTGCCGTTAAGAGAAAAATCCGATAATTTTTTTGTTAAAAGTAATGGTAGTTTTTTACAGATCCAGCATATATTTAACTGACATTTTGAAGAAGTGTACACGTTTACATACAAAATACAGTTTACTTTTCGGTCTTTCATATTTTATACGTATATTCAACCATTTGGTGCAGCTTGGTAAATGACTTTGCGACTGGTAAATGCAAGTCGGGACACCTGTATGTGGTATACACAAACTGGAATTAATTCGTAGCGTTTCAGTGCTCGGAAAAGAATTATTGTGACATACGTCAGGGCCGTGGAATTGGGTAAATGAGTTTCGTGCCTGACGTCTATTGTGTTTCCACGAGTTCTAAATAAATTACCGCCACACCAGTTTTAACACATACAGGCAGTGTCGATAGCAAAGGTACCACACAGTATCCGTTCATGTGCCCGACCGTTCCACAAAGAATAATACACAGAAAACGTCAATTTACGTATTGTTGTTGCCCGACTTCACGAATAGTCGTTTCAACTCACCACTGAACCGTATAGACGGCAATAGAAGGAGAACATAGCAGAGAAACACACAAGTCAGACAGTTGTTCTTGCCAGTGGTCTTATATAAGCTACTCTGACTCGTCGAAGTATATAAACACCTGCTGAATGAAGTGATACCTGGAGGATAAATCTTTGCGCGAGATTTAGTTTTGGTTTCTTTCTTCTCTGTTTCGTATGCTCCATTGACACTTTTTGATTTGGCACAATTTATTTCCTGTAGAATTTTCCTTTCTTCTTCAATGTTTCAGTGTTTTTGGATCTCAATCAATCACATTTGTTCAGTTAACTTATTGCAATCTGATTCGTTTTACTAATGGTGTAAATAAACGGGAATATCTGTGATATAAATTATTACAAAGATGAAGTTATCATGTTATACAGGCGTTGAAATAAATAGTGAATGCTGGCGTCGCGTCGTTACTAAACTATAAGTATGAAGTAAAAATAGTCTAGTCTGTGTGGAATTTGACATTTGGCATGGGATGTACCAGAGCCACTAAATGTAAAACATAAACACTTTAAGGTATTTGCTTGAAATGTGTGTACATGCTATCGCAGTACTGTACAATGTTATTTAAAAAAGGTGCAAATGGTAGAAGTTCGTTTTGAATTTGTTTGCTGTTTAATAACTTAGTAAATATTGAAGATAAACAAGAAAAGAAGCGATATTCGACATACTGATAAAGAGTATGTTAACATTATGAAAGCAGTGGTTTGTACAAAAAATGCACCTCAACACGAAAAAAGTATATTTAAGGTTAGGAGCAATAATTTGAGGACAATAAAAATCGAAAAGCTTTTACTTTTTGACAAATTTTAAGCTGAAAACTATAAAATCCAAGATACTTATCTGACTGGATTAATATATCTTATAAAAATCAAAGGACGTCGACATGGTACACATGGAAGGGTCTTGGAAATCAAAAGACAATGACAGTTCCCGATCAAACTAGGAATTTTCTACAAGTTTAGAAAAGGGGTTTTATGAACATTTTTCGTGCAACTCAAACACCTTTTGTTGGCTTAATAAATAAGAAAAAAATGAGTGAACCCACATTCAGCGAGAAAAGTTATTTGAAATAAATGTATAAACATATGCGACCTTCGCGATCTTATTCAGAGCCAGCAATACACACTTTACGTGTATCTGACGACACATGTTTTACTATGCAGGTTCTGAAATTTATGTCTTGAAAAACGCATTTTTTTGAATTAATTGTCCGGGAGGTATAAAGTCATTTGGAATATTTGACCCTACTAAAAAAAGTTGTGAAAGTCTATTTTGAATTGCTCAACCGAAATAGACTTTCATAACTTACACGTAAAGTACGTAATTCTGGTTCTGCTACTACTTATGAACGATAAAAAGCATTTAATTCGGATCTACTTAAAGTGCTAGTAGGGTGTAACATTCCATGAAGTATGATGAATTATCCTGACTTTACTCATTTTTTACAAAATTGTGTTAACGGTAAATAAATATAGTGACATGCGTGTGCTCGCGGTATCTAGCTTGAGGAATATTATTTGTCCTCGATGTACGATGAAATAATGATATCAATTGTCAAACGATAAAAATATTTGGGTCAGTAGATGTAACTACTGATGCTAAAGGACACAATATTGCAAATGTTTTGGTTGGGGTGATAAAAAGCGTCACGGCAATTTCTACACATCCACTTGCAGCTAAAAGACTAGAAAGAACTAATGTAGAATCCACATCATATTACGTAACTTCTTGGTTAAAATCACTATGGTGTGACAACCACGATAAAATAAAGAAAAACAGTTATTATTTGTAACAAATGCAGGTGCATATAATGAAGGCGGTTGGTCAGCTTTTGCAACAAACGTAGAGCAGTATGACGCATATTACATATTTCTAAATGCTCTTCATCGAGTATCAGAGGAAGTCAAAAGGTGCTACACGAATGCAGACAAAATGATATCTTCTGTCAAGAATGTTTTTATGAAGGCACCTGCACGCAAGCATTTATTTGGTGAAAACCTGTCACATGTGCCACCTGATGACGCTAAAACTATAATACAGCTACTGGATCCGAATGACTGTTCTAAATAACAATCCTGAAGTTTTACTGTACGCCGAATTGTTAGGTTGTTTACTGGTAAAAAAGAAGATTTTTTCGAACCGGGGATAAATGTGCCGCCAGAAAACCACTTAATGCATTTTAAATATTTCCCTATTGCCCTTATTAAAATGGTAGATGTTGAACTATTGTTCTTAGTTTATAAATCTATTTTCGGTAAGAGAAAACACCTGAGCATACAGGAGAGTAAATTATTGTTTCATTTGAAGTCTCAATATGAACAGTGAAAAGTCAAGGTGTGTGATATGTTTATAAACCCTGCAATATCGCTTTTGGTGATGATGTATTTATTGTAACTTGGTAAGTAATCGCTCCTTTATACGTATTTTGATTTGCGTGTGAAAAATATCAAATCGAGATTTATGACGTCCTCGATACGTCCCTGGAATTTACATCATGTAACCTAACCTCCGATACCTAGCAATTATTCTTCTCTATGTGTCACAATTTTAATTATTGCATTTCATTTATATTTACCTCATCCTGTAAACGACGTCCTTAACTCATTCCTAATACCATCTTCAATTGAACTTTAAAAAATGAGGTGTGGCCACCACACGACTTTCTTATACGTATAAGCGTTTCAAATTATAGAATTTTAAGAATTTTTTTACAAAAATTATTCAAAATCCTATTCTAAGTACTTCTATTCTCTTAATAAATTTGCAAGATATTATCAAAAAAGTGCTCCTCGCTAAGAGTAAAAGTGCTACTTCCGGTCCGAATTTTAAAATTTCATATATACAAAAAATATTGCAAATCCAATTTTAAATACTTTTGTACTCTTGATAAATATATATAGAATGCATAACTTATGACATATTTGCAAAAAATCGCTATTCGATAAGAGTAAAAGTGGCACTTCCGGTCTAAATTTTGAAATTTTTTTTATACAAAAGATATTGAAAATTATGTTCTAAATACTTTTATACCCGTAACGTATTTGTCTAAAAAGCATGATTTGCGAAATATTCGCAAAAAACTGATTTTCGATAAGAGTAAAAGACCTACTTCCGATAGGAATTTCGAAAAACTTTTTAAATAAAATTATTCTCAATTTTAATTTTAAGTATATATGAATTCTTTATAAATTTGTTTAAATTTAGTAGTTGACGAAATATTGGCAAAATTCGATTTTTTCGCTGAAGTAAACTGCTACTTCCGGTCTACCGATTTTACTGAAAAACTAATCAGATCTCAAGAGGGAGATTATACACGTAAATACAAAATTTGGAGTTGATACCTACAGCGGTTTGACCGCTATCGTGGTCACACACACGCACACACACACACAGAGAGAGAGACAGACACAGAGACATTTTTTAAAAACCACTTTTTCGGTATCAGGGGACTTCAAAACGTGGACATCTGCAAAAATCTCGAGGTCGGAAATTTTCATCATCACAATACTTCCTTATACTACGTATAAGAAAGTAAAAATCATAAAAAATTTACCTACATCATGGTACCTTTATTCGTATAATAGTGTTTACAATAGAATATATAGACGTAAACTTTATATTTAAATTAGTCGAAGCAGGACCAACTAACTATACAGCTTCGTTTTTAAATAGAGAAGACCTTACGATAAGCAGGTCGGACGTCAAAGAGCTTGACGGCCATAAATTTCTTTTATCGTCGAACGCATGTACTGTCAACCGATCTAAAAAAACATGTCAATATGTGTGTATATAATACGGCTGAAGAAGCGGAGAAAGTTATAGTAATTGGCTTGAAATGAAGTAATAAATAGTGGCCGGAACGTTTGTGTGCTCTCTCATATAACTAGACGATTATTCATATTTATGGGCAGAGTTGAAAGTCGATTTTCGTCGAAATGATTGCCCGAGTTGTCTTGACGTTAATTTGTACTGTAATTAATTACACATCGGCATCGATTACAACCACAACGACGTCGTTCATATATAATATATGGATTTCTTTTGGAATATCTTAATCTTTCACTAATAAGACAAATATTAAGTCGAATGAATTTTTAAAGTGGAGTATTTATCGCTAAACACGTGCTTAGTCTATAATTACAGAGAAGTGTGTAACAATTCTTCGTTTTGTGTTTAGAGAGAACTTGGAAAACAATATAATCTACACTGGTAGAAATAGAAATGGTTGTTGCAGTAATTCTAAGCAATTCTAGGATTACAGCGCATGTCATTTGGACGGTGCAGTTCTGGTACTTCAGAATTCTGAGAATTCTTAGTTTAAATTTAACAAATAATAGCCAGAGAATTTGAGATCATTAAAAGGGAAATTCAACGTAATATATGCAATGAATTAAAAAAATCGGTAAAAAGATTGAAATGAATACATTTATGGAAGAGTATGATGGAAATTCAATTGAAAACAAACTGTACACTCTCTAGTCACCCTCCTAAAATTAAAATAAAATTATTGCTCGCAATAAACAAATAAATATTTTTTATATTTAAAAATTTTATTTTTCGAGATTGTTCTCTTATGTCTACATCTTCGTCAAGAAAAAGGTAGCAACTTCCGGTTTTTATCGTTTTCTTCAGTTTTTTATGCGCTTCAATATTATGATATTAAAAATATATCGTTCCATTAACCCTTTAAGTGGCAGAGGTAGCTATAGCTACCACCTGTTATTAAAGTCGAAATTCCAGCATCGGCTCAGCGAATATGATCTTTACGCCTTCCACTTAATGCATTAAGTTACCCTGGCCTCTATTGTTATCGCGCAGACAATATTTTCGCAAGCATTTTGCCTTATTCGTGATGGCTGGTATCTATAGCTACCAGTGTCACTTAACGCGCCTTATGTTTCGACGTTTACTGGTGTTTTTGATTTTTTCGGCTTGTTTTTCCTGTTATAGCGCACTTGATTTGCGAAATAAATTGTTAATTTTTGCTACAATGTATACTTGCAAATTTAGTTTATTTTGCATGTTAAAATTTTCGCATATCTGGGAGAAATTTGATTTCAGATTATCAGCATGGTTTTTTTCTGGCAGATCCACGATTACGAACTTGGCACATGTCACTCAGTTTATTAGTGAAGCCCTTGACAGGAGAGAACAAGTGGATGTGGTCTATACTGATTTTTCTAAGGCTTTCGATGTCATAGATCACTCACTTAAATTGGATTCCTTCGGTTTTTCACATGACCTCATACAGCTTTTGTCATCTTACCTTACGGGTAGACTTAATTATGTCCATTACAATGGCTTCACTTCTAATACTTTTTACGTACGTTCTGGTGTGCCGCAGGGTTCTAATTTGGGTCCCCTTCTTTTCAATTTGTTTATTAATGACCTTATAACTTCTATTAACTGCCACGTGCTCGCGTATGCTGATGATCTGAAAATCTTTAGTAAGATCAGTAACGATGATGATTGTGTACATTTACAAAGCAACCTCAACTTAATACATCGGTGGTGTTCGGATAATGGCCTACGACTTAATATCGACAAATGTGTTGTTGTTTCATATGCAAAAATACGCAATCCCGTGTTATACAGATATCACGTCAATCATACTCCGCTTACAAGGGGGGATACCGTCCGTGATCTGGGCGTTCTTTTCGATAATCGGTTATCTTTCTCGGAACATGTCAGTTCTATATGCCGTGCATCATCCAGATCTCTGGGATTCTTAATCAGATCGTGCCGTGGCTTTCAGGATACGCTTGCCTTGAAGACGCTGTACAATGCACTTGTTAGGAGTAAACTTGAATATGCTTCAATTGTATAGTATCCCATTTACACATATCTGCAGTTAGCAATTGAGCGTATACAGAAGCGTTTCTTGAAATATTTATCATACAAAATGGATGGTACCTATCCAGCTAGAGGTTCAGATTACAACCATCTACTTGAACGACACGGTACTGTTTCCTTATCGGTGCGGAGGGATCGCTACAGCGCTCGTTTTCTTGTTAATGTTTTAAGAAACAGCATAAGCTCACCGTATTTGCTGTCACAGATTCATTTTTCTGTACCTGCTTAATGCGCGCTCAGTAGAAACTATTCGCGTGGCTAGATGTGATACAAATGTTTTATCAAAGGCTCCTCTAACACACATGGCTCGTAATTACAATAGGCATTCTCCGGATTATTTTTCTTGACTTACTTCTAAATATTGTTTATTTCACTTTTCATTTATTTTTTTTTATGCTCATGCAGATAATAGATATGTGTATACATATTTCTTGTTTTATCTTGTGCTATTTTGGTTCACGTGTATTTTTTTGTTTTTTTGTTTTTTGTTTGTTTGTTATTATATTATTGTAAAATGTCCTGTAAATGGTGTTAGCTGTTGGACAATAAAATATTATTATTATTATTATTATTATTATTATTATTAAAATAAAATAAAATCGTATAAGTAGACCATAACATAACCCCACTTACAAAAGAAAAACATGCTTTTTTCAACTTTTTTCAATAAAATTTTATATATGTTTTTTGAGAATCCTATAGAACACTATATTACCTTTGAAACTATCGTCAAAGATTTTCTCTACGATTTTCGGCAAACTTGTTATAAACAAAAAAAATGTTGCAGAATAATGGATAATAATTATTATCGCAAACCATTAACACAAGCTGAATTGGAACAGTTGACCAACGAGCTGTGGGATGATGAAAACTCGTTTGATGAAGAAAACTTTTGTTATTCTGACTATGGAGGGGATTCTGATGCGGAAGATAATTTCACATTGTCAAGCGGACCTTCTACGTCAGGCATAAGTGGTACGATAAAACTGTATTGGAGGGCGAAGTTGAAGTAGACAGTACATTTGATGATTCCGACGTCGACCCAACATTTGATCCTGATGATCTCATTCCTAATAAAAAACGCAAAGTATTCCAAATCTCCTCTAGTTCATCTTCAAGCAGTGAAAATGAAGAGGACATAGGAATATCTGACAACATACCCAGTAAGACTCGGTCCCCATCACCTGATGACAGTTTTTCTTGGTCGACACACGATCAACCTCTTTTGCACATGGCAAGTTTTCAGTTCACCGAAGCAACTAGAGTTCACAGTATTGGTGTAGACCCAAATGATATTTCACCACTAACAACTAACTAATTTCAAATTGTTTTTCAATGAGAATCTTTGTGAAGAATTTATCACCCAATCAAACTTATATGCTACTCAAGGAAACACATCACTAGATTTAGGAACAAGTGAATTTTCGGCCTTTTTGGGAGTGCTCATTATAATGGGTTTCCACTGCTTGCCCACCATGAAGTCATATTGGTCCAATGATTGTAATTTTCGAGTAAGCCGAATAACAGATATATTTACACTCAAGAGATTTTTAAAAATACTTAGGTATTTACATATAAACGATAATTCTAAGATGCCAGTACGTGAAAGTCCAGAATTTGACAAGTTATATAAAATTCGACCGCTTCTAAAGGATTTGAAGGCTAAATTTTTTTCAGCATTTTTCCCATCAAGATATCTTTCAATTGATGAAAGCATGATAGGGTTCAAAGGCAGAACGTCACTAAAACAATATATGCCAATGAAACCTATCAAGAGTGGATTCAAAGTGTGGGCAATTGCGTGTGCTGACACGGGTTATCTACTTGACTTTGAGGTTCATGAAGGCAAAACTACCAAGCATCCAAATGCTGATATGTTGGGTGAAAGCGTCGTACTAAACCAAACTGAAAAATTTGCTGGAAAAGGCTACTGTATTTTCTTCGACAATTTTTTTCCACATTGCCATTATTTCAGAAATTTCTGGACAAACAAATTTTTGCATGTAGCACTATTCGGCAAACTAGGAAGCAATTCCCGAAAAAGTTTTTGTGTTTAGATAAAACTTTGAAGATGAGTGATTCACACTCGATTTTTTCTGGAGATATAACCGTGTATAAATGGAAAGATTGAGGAGTAAAATGTGTAACAGTTGTTAGTAATATGCACGAATTTGAGAAGAAAACGGAAGTATTGCGTACTGATAAAACTGGATCTCGACAAAAAGTACCCTGTCCTCAAGCTATTGCCGACTACAACTCGTACATGGGAGGAGTTGACCATTTCGATCAGCTCCATGCTACTTATACGGTGACTTGGAAGTCACGAAGATGGTGGATGAAGATATTTTTTTATTTGTTGGATGCAGCAATTGTTAACAGTTACATATTATATAAGGAAGATATGAAGAAAAAAATTCCCAATCAAAAACCTATGAGTCAGTTGCAATTTAGAAGTTCTCTCGCTAATGCTTTGATTTCCACTTATTCTTGCCGAAAACGCCCAGGACCACAAAAAATGAAAACATGTTTGATGATGCAGGACACCTTCCTATAAAGGGAACATACCGTCGTTGTGCAGGTTGCGCTAAACAAAAGAGGCAAACACGCTCTAATATTATTTGTAAGAAATGTAATGTCGCCTTGTGCAAGTCATGTTCGATCCTTTCCATTCGAAGTAGTTTTATTATTATTATATGAACAAAATAAAAATATTTTAAGTTCTTTGTAGTGCCTTAATAAGTTAAAATAAAGCTTGTACAAAAAAAAATATTTCAAATTTGTTGTTTTCCTAAAGGAACCTTGGTAGGTATAGATACCACTATTTTTTTTGTATTTTTTTTAATGTTAGCATTTCTGTTTTTCTTTTAATATTTTCCCGTGTTACAAGGACTACTTTTAACATGTAGGCATAATCAGAAAAGTTTTGCCACTTAAAGGGTTAAAATTTTAAAGAAAAAACAAGCAATATACATAAACTAAAAACAGCGCACCTTATTATTTTTTTTGACAACCAAATAATTTCTTAGTACATACACTTTAATTCTCTGTGAAATTCTCAATCTAATGAACCTAGTAAAATTAAAATCTGTTAAGGCACGCCGAAGTTATACCTACTTTTGTACGCAGACATACCCCCCTCTACCCTCCCCTTCGTATGGGAGTTAGATCAAAAAGTTTCAAATGAAAATTGTACAAAAATGTTTGAAGATATTGCTAGTAAAAAATTTAACCTATCTTAACCTTGAATTTAATGAAAAAATTTCAAATTTTTAATTAACCTTGAGGATTGCGCCCCCTTGCGGTCATTTTGAAAAGTTAAAAATATTTTTGTTGAAATTCCCCTATTTCATTTTGCTATCAAGATTTTTTCCGCTTAGTTGTACTATAAACGGTTGCCGAGATATGGCCGGTGGCCGAGCTTAAACAGACACCCGGTATAATCACGATAATACGAAATGATTACTTGAAGAAATATCTGTTTAAAAATCCAAATACTGAAGTAATGCATGTTAGAAAGAGTCATGGAAAATTATTATCACTTTAGCAATTCATTTTTTAGCAGGTATCAGACAAACACTAAATTAATTGACAATCTGGATCCATTCACTCTTAAAATTACACGGTATAATAGATTGTATTCCGCCTGTGCCCAGTACGGATATTATTGCATATTCGGTTTCAATACGTAGTAGTTATTACATTAAGGACTAAATGACAGCGTTCAAGAGTCTTATCCCTTACAATTATTAACAACTTCGTCATTTTATATCGAAAAGTATGTGTGCTTTTCATTAGATGAAGCATTTATTGCAAGCTAATTTAAAACCAGTGGATGTGTGGTTCATTATTGGGAAGAATGAATCAATAATTTCATACATGCAAGGTAGGTAACGGAGTTTGTAGCCATGTTTGTGCGTTATTAGTTGCAGTTTTCGAAGAAAAAGCAACCACTTCATGTACTGATATAAGGCAAAACTACATGAATAACTTTTCTTTAAATTTACAAAACCGTATTGTTTAATAAGATTTTTTTATTAAAATGTTGGACTTAATTACTATAATTACTTAGCAAACAGTAATTAGAAAATAAATTTAATTATAGGTAAAAAATACTATGTATAAAACTATAAAATAATTATTAATATTTAAGATACAAAGTGTAAGAGTTTAGGGTTTAAGTAAACGTAAATTGATTTCAAATGTATTAAATTCACAAACATATTTAATATATTTTACAGTTTTCTGTTTTATTTGTAAGGAAATGTTTATTAAAACTCTAAAACAATGGCCACGTTGAACAGGTACAAATTAGGATTATATAGTGACATAAGTAATTACAAATACAAAATCATTGACAACTTACACTTTTATGGTAGCATTATTGATGGTGATATGTTAATGTGTGTATTAAATACAATCACAATTCCTTGAGGAGCTATTGATATTAAACTTTTTACCGTATTATGATGGTTATAATTAAACCAGAACTGTTGCTGAGTTATGCTTCGTTCAATCATACTGGAATATTCTTTTGGAATACAAATCGTTTTGGTCACATAATTGTGATCTTTAGTCTTTAATACAGAACATCATAATTAGATAATAAAGCTAATTAAATTAAATAATTGTTTTATAAGAGCATTTATAGTCGATCGAATTTTAATAATCACGAATTTGATTCTTCGCCCACTACTGGCCATATTGGATTTGATTTGACAGTTTGTTGGATTGCTCGATTGTCATTCGTATTGCCTTTCGAATTTTTCTGGTTATGTTCATATTATTATAGTAGGTTAATTTTCTTTTATAGTGGATTAAATATGTATTTAATTCATGATATTATTAGACTATATGTTTTGATTCATTTTCGTGGAACTTATTTTTCTTTATTTTATACTTGTTTCCATTTACTCTCATTTTTTTCTGTTCAAGTGGTGGTTTATTGTTTTATAAATTACGTCACATAGTAGCATGTTCTTAAGTTTAACAAATGATTCTTTCTTTAAGGGTGAAGTGCACGTAATGATACAGTTTTAGAAACTTATGAACATGTGAAAAGGTAATTTAGACTTTTTATATATTCTTGGACATACTGACACATTTGTTAAACTTAACCAACTTGTGTTAAATCTTAAGAAAACGAAACTTCTATTGTTTGATTAGTTGTGTGGTCCCTTCCCCAGAGATTAAGAAAAATAAAGGAATTCTGTAATCAATACATTTAGAGTGCATATTGTTATATGCAGTATGGATTGTTGTTCTTGAGATGTACATTAAAACCCATTCTAGCCTGATTTAGATGAAAGCGATCTATATTATCTATACCAGAGAGAAAGGCAACTTGATGTAGGACTTACTTTATTGAAATAAACATCCGAACCATCTATTTATGTATATACAGGCTTGCCTTTTTTTTTGTAACTTTTAAATGAATTTTTTTATAATTTATATTTTATTGATTGATTATATGGCCTTTAACGTTACGTATGGACTATGATGTCGGTTAAGTGGCTATCTCTGGCGAGCTCTTTTAAGCAGACTTTTATAATAATTTCGCAGGATTCTGATGTTCTTTCAACTACTTTGTTTCGAATGATGTCCTTTATCATCGCGATTGTAGTTAGTTTGTTGGTATCGCCGTTTTACTTCAATTACCCCCATAGGAAGAAATCGGGGGATATTAAATCAGCGGATCACCGACGTCAGTCGATATTCCCACTTTTTGACATTATTTGGCCGGTAGCATGAACTGTGTTTGATATGGCGCCGTCTTGTTGGAAGCTCATGTTCTGTAGGCCTGATTGATGCAATATTGACACAAAAAGTTTTCCAATATGTTCCGATGGCAGTCACCAGTAACTGTGTAACGGTACAGACCATTTCAGTTATTAATTTTATAATTTTACTTTTTTAGGATTTAATTAAGTATATTCTGTTATTAATATTTTGAAGAGAAATAATATTTAAAATCAATGAATATGTTATGGTATTATTAAGTAAATATTAGTCATAAGCTTAGTGTGTATTTAGTTCTAAGAACCGCGTCGCCGAATGTTTACAACAGTGAAATAAACGCTACAGTTCTGATAAACATTCGCCTACGTAAAAGAGTGTGTATGGGAAACTTAAGTGGAAATAACCGAACTATATAGAGAAAGGGGAACCACAGACACTTTTATATAAAACAGAGACACGCGCTAAAAACGAGTGGAGTCGACCGCTAGACTTGATTCGAGTCGGAAAGTTAACTCCAAAGTCGGAGGGATTTGACTGGCTGGCTTCATAAAGAAGTCGTCAAACCCCGACTAGCAAAAAGTTCAAGTAATATACATTAAATGTTCTATAAAAAGGAGAACCTAAAACTCCTATAATAAATTACGTAACAATCATAAGAATTGTTATTTGAAGAATAGTGATTAAAGTAGCACTTAGAGAGTAAATGTGCTCAGTGTTAAAAGTTTGTAATAAATATATTGTGCTCCAGTAAGCAGAGCAAGTAGATTCGTCACTACAGGATCGTGACCACGAAACAAATGATGCCGATGAAAACATCGCAAGAAAAAGAAGATTTTACTGAAGATAGACATCGCGGAAGAGCGAAGAAAGAAACTTTATTATAAGGTATTTTTAAAAGATTATTGTAAATAAAAGTATTGTTGATAATGCAGAATTAAAGATTACGAAATAAATTTTAAATTGAAATTAACATAATAAAGTTGATAAATACTTATCATCTCCATTCTATGAAGGAGAATGTAATTTGATCTGTATTAACATTGTTGTGTATTTATATCAGAGTACACATAACCAGCCTACGTAGTAAATGCTGGCATTCGTTGTTTATGTTAGACTACGTCGAATAATATACATAAGAAATCTATGGCCATTAATGATTGGTAAAAATGTATTAAAATTGTATTTAAATATATTTTATTTCTTTTGTTATATGTAAAAAGTAGTTATATATATAATTCATTGGTTTTGAATATACGAATTGTTTAAAGTTTTACAATGGTATTTTTTTTATTAAATATAATTAATGTTTAGGAACACCGTTTACTTAATCATTTCTTATTAATCCCAATAGCCTTGAGATAATCTGATTTGAGTTTAGCCGGCAAAGCAAGTTATTTAAATTTTATTTAGATTTAAACTCTACAATTTTATTAAATTAAATATAAGGGGGTTCCTTTACGTTAGGTCGCCCAACGTGGGGCATTTTATTCATTTTAATTGCATGGTAATGCTTGTTCCTTTACAACTGTTACAGCATTGCTTCTAGCATCCTCAAAGAAATATATTCCAATGATGCCACCAGCCCAAATGGCGCACCATACATTTACTTTACGAAGGTGTAGTGGTCTTTGGTGCATCAGTTAAACGTTTTCAGTATCCCAATAGGTTATTTTTCTGCAGCTCTTGTATCAATTGAATTTTCTACGGGTAAAATGCAAATCTTTTACAAATATGATGGCGACATTCCCACTTCTTGTGCACGGCGTCGTTGAGAGGACATTCACACACAACACTCTGTGTCACTACATCAATCTTTTCTGGTGTACGTCAGCTTAACCGCCGGCCTGTCTTTACTTTATCTCCCAGTGTATATAAATTTTCAAAATTATTCATTACACGATAAATGGTTGACTTGCTTGAGACATGGTTAACACCAAAAAAAAATTCACGTAATATTCTTCACGTATTTACAATTGAACAATTACTTAAATAATTTTTTTCAAAAATTTTAACATGTTGCGGCGTTAGATGCTCTATAATAAATTGCTATCGATCACTCTCTACGACTGTCAAATGCTAACTGACAAATGTTATCCAAACCAAGATGGCTGCCAAAGAAAATTAACCTGGAACATAAAACGCACCCTGTACTTGTACTAGGATGTTACATTATCAAACTTATAATAAATTTTAATTTAATGGGACAGTAGAATTGTATGACAAAAGAGTCAGATTCTGATTGATATAACTAGTAAGTCAAGTAGGTAATCACGATTCATATTACTAGTAGGTACCCAGCACGAAAGGAAAGAGGGCTGGCCTCTTAACAGTGAAAATGCATTGCTATATTAAAACACGAAACAATCACTTTCATCATTAAAATCCATGATGTAATAATTTTTTGTTCGTCTATATGAGCATCATGATCGACGAATAAAATTTGGAGTTTATTTTGAGGTTATGTTTAATATCTAAACTTACCAAATATTCGGAATGAAAAGATTTTTATCGAGACTCTTTTCCTTCGTTTTCCTAGGTAGATAATATAAAAATCTTCCCTCGTATATTGATTCATTTGCATTCAATTCCACTATTTAAGTATTTTGACCAAAGCTACATTTTCCGCTTGTAATAAATGATCAGTATTGTGAACGTGTTGAACAAATGCTTAAGATCAAATACTACTAAAACGATATATAAATATATCAAATTGTTTTAGGAAGGAATCAAAAAATGCATTTTACATTTACTTCACATTTTATGTTAAATCACTGTAATTAAAAAAACAAATTTGAATGCATTTCTGCTACCTTTACTTTACTTTTTTATTTATGAATTTTATATGGGTAAGTTCATGTAATGAACAAAAAAATGGGTGTGCTTAAAACCACACGGCAGAAGTGAAAACTTCATCAAGGCGAGGTTAATAATACGAAATCCAACTTTTTCTTTTCGTTCTATATTACATTAGGGTCGTCCTGCATCGACGAATTCAGTTGCTGAGATTTAGTGTGCTTCTTTTGATGATATTTCTTCACGCGCGCATTAGACAATTCCCTTTTTCGTTTTAATTTGTCATCGATTTGATTTTCTTCATCCATCCTGTGTAACAGAAAAGAATTAAATGCTTATAAATTCGTATATAATGAGCAATTAAAGCAATGCTCAATTCTCAACGTTTCTGTTTTGCATTGGTATACAAATTATAGTAAATGCGTGTGGACGTTATTTAACACCCGGAATATACTGATCAGTTTCCGAGTCATCCATATCATTTTAATAAAAATGCTGAAACTTACCTGAGCGCGAAATATTATATTATATTGTTATAGAGATAATGTCTCATACACACACAACAAATTTTTTGGTTAACCGTCGGCGAAGTTACCAATTAGCGAACGCAACACAGTCCGCGAAATACAATTTCGTGGCCGTTCCTATGGCAGCGGCCTCAAAATATAATCCGCTTGGGTGTACGAACAACTTTAAAGAGTTCCTCGACGGAGAGATTTTCCGATACGCTTCTGGGTCGGTTCGGACGCAATTATATATATATAAATAGACGATATGAATACTCGCTAACGAGTCCCACGCTGGTCTGATGCTTACGTGCCGGCTTCTCACCCGTGCGGCTCGGGATCGAATCTGCTCGGGGACATGAATTTATTTATTCATTTAAATTTCAATTCAATTGAAATTAAATACCACTGTATGATATATTTGTCTCGTTCCCTTAGTCGACTCGTGCCGACTTTACCCGAACGAGTGTTACATAGCCGAGCGTGACGGCTCAGTCTTGTTCAGTGCCCACAATCAACGCAACGCGCCCAAAGAAGTTTACACCACAAAAAGTTCTTTCAACATCCACCGAAGAAGAATTTGCTAACAAAATGGATACGATGACGGCCAATGATTAGTTAGTCTCCGAAACATTTTTCTGAGTTTCCTACTATTGTACTGCATTTAATTTTCAAATCTTTCGATTTCATCCATTTTCAAACTTTCTCTAAAGACAACTGCACTTTTCAAAAGAAACGTCATACAATATTGAAAATTTAAAAGTTTTCTTGTAAACGTAATTACTCGAAAATAAAACTTCTTTTACAAACAAACACTGACAGACGAGTCTTATCGTTTAACAAATCATGCTTAATGTCTAAACTTAATGTTATGAAACTTTTAAAATTCTAAAAGTAATGGTGCACACTGTAAATCTAATTGGCAATTCGCTTTTCTCCTGTTATATCAAAATTTAAATAAATCAATAAATAAAGCGCCCATTCCATAAATATCAACGAGAAATGTATAAAAGTTCATATTTATAAATTACAATAAGTTAACTAAAATAAAAATTCATTTAATATAATTATTATAATAAAGTCGATTAAAGTATTTTTTACAATTCTAAATTTCTGAAAATTATGTTATAATAAAAACTCTAATCCTTTTGGTTTCAGATCACAAAATATATTTAAACAAATTAAAAACTATTCCTACTACAGAGATATTTCTAAATTCTAAATTTACTTTTTTATATAAAAGAAATATATTACATAATAAATCTTAAAATTCTTGTTTATTTTCTAATTGCCTCATAAAATTTCACATTATCTTCTATTGTAAACAAATCCTAACATAATACCACAACATTGTTTATAGAATATTATAAATACAAAATATAGGATGTTTACCTTAAAGCAACGTAAATATTTTAAGAGCAATTAGTACGATCAAAAATACTAATAATACTTAATAAGAGTATATTCTCAAATCAACAGCTTACCGGATAACAGTAATTTTATTGCAATACCAGACTGAATTTGTTTTCGTTATTTTTATTATGGGGTTATTGTAGTTTTAAAATAAATTACAACTAAAAAAATGTTCAAATGTTCTCCCATTAAGACACTTAATCTAAGTCTTGCTTCAAATTAAGCGCGCATTCTTTCAAAAAGCCTGGGTATTGTGAATGTATGCTTAAGGCTTTTTACTGTATTTTCGACAGTACTACATGTCATTAAATTAAACATTGTTCCAAAACACCCTGTATGTGTCTAGTAAAACAAAACAATAAAATTTTAAAAGTAAAATCATTATTTCTCTAGTGTTTATAGCATGGATCAGACGTAATACTTTTGCAAGAAGGTAGACTACTAGATGACCTGCCGTACCCTTACCTTAAACATAGTATTTATTGCGTTGAAGTCCATAATTTGCCTTGCAATTTTCTTACTGCACCCTCAATATAAAAGTGTACCTTTGTTTATTATTATGGGGACTTCTACAGGTAAGTCCCTTTAATCATAAGATACCGCTTGGGTGTTAAAAAATTAAAACTAACATCCTGTTATAAATAGGGAGTGGATACGATCCTGTGGATCAGTGCAAATATAATTAGAGTATAATTATCAATAATAAAAAGACTGTCTGTAAAGACAGTGCTAATTCTACTGGATATTGGAACAACTAAACAGACCAATTTCGAACACTGCATCAAAACAACAATTATCTGAAAGCAGTAATAGTTAAAATATATTTAATCTAATTGCTATAACTTGATAGGACAAGTCAAATAATTACATAGAATATTGATATAAATAGAACAACATTCGTTCCATATTTAGTTTAAATAACGCCTATATATAATTATGTAAAATAAATATAAAAGGTATACAGAAAATATTGTATAGAAAACTATGAATTAAGTATAATTAGACCGTAATAACTATTTTCGGTACATGTAAACAATGTACGTATTTTTTATCAGTCCAGAAATTGAATTGCAAATATTTCCGAAACTTCTGCAGGACGTTTTCTAGAGCAAGCTGTAGGAAAAAATATCAAGGGTACCAACCCACGAACAGCATACTATTCAGTCTAGAATGAACGAAGAGATATAATAGAATATTTACAGTAGATATATTGGCATAATTACAAAGCTAAGACTACTATATGTGGTTATTGCAGGCCTACATCAAATAAAACTTCTAGATTCAGAATTTTATTACACATGGAATAGCTTACAATAGAAATTAATTTAGTGATACCAAGTTGACAGCAGTTACGAATAATATCAAGGTTTAATTGATGTTAAGTAACACCATTAATGATGAGTGTATTTTAATAATAGTAATAATAACCTTTTATTCACCTACCAGGTTACTAAATTCAATTACAGGGTAAACCTTATATACTATATTTCCATATTTGGAATAATTTATTACAAAAATTTCAAAACCATATGTAAAAGATAATATCAATTATGAAATATCTCTGACTTTAAATTATGGTTAAGACAAAAATTAATATATATATACAGGGTATACCACGACGAGATTTCATTAGAACAATATAGAAAACTAATAAGAGTTGAGTTTTGTAATTTCGCAAATATTAGTTTCGCGTTAAGCTCTTTCGATTTAAAATAGTTTTGAAATTTTGCTTCTTCCGGTTACACCGGAAATGGGTATCAACTTTCTTATTTTAAATGGAATACCCCATTTTTTATGATTGATTCGTATTTCCAACGTAATTTTAAGGGTAGTTTGTGTGATAAACTTTGCCTCCAAAGTTAACCATTTTTGAAGTATTTCAATTTTTATAAAAAAATTGACAGCAGCAGACTATTACTCATAACAACATTCCCAATAATTGAATGCATGCACATATTTAAAATTTTAGGTAATCATTTTGGAAAGTATACTGCTTCGAATGCGGTATTATAAACTTTTCAAAATAATACAGGGTGATCAGAAAACCATGTTAAACATTTCATCCAGAAAATATCAATATCTTGTAATTTTTAAATAGCAACCTACATTTTTTTTAACTTTATTGGATTGCACGTTCAAAATTAGAGTCAGTATGTATTTACTTCCCTATAACTAAACGTCTTAGTTTCGGAGTTATTTTGGAAAATGTATCAATTCCTATAAAGTTTTATTTTGTATAATCAATTAGGCTATGGAAATTCATGTGAATAAATAAAAACAAGTTGCAATCATATTACCTGTCATCGGTAAGGTATTTACTAGTGCTATTCAGCGTTTTAGTTGTCTTCCGTTTCTGAACACTTGAATAATAATAATGTCGCGATCTGGATTTAATAACGAAGATTTTTTAAATCTAATAATAACATATGGTGAATGTAATAGAGTAATCGAGAGGACATGTCGTATTTATGCAGAGAAATATCCAAATCGGTCAAGACCTACAAAGAGTATCTTACGCAATCTTTTAAAAAATTGCATTTCCTCCGTATCATTCTTGCCCAAAACAACCAAAAGAAAGCCTGTTGTTGATAGTGAAAATGTGGAAGTAACAGCACTTGCTTACTTTACTGCACATCCTAGTAATTTTCTAATGGATGCAGAAGCTGAAGTAGGTGCATCTAGAATGAGCATACATCGAATTTTGAAAAAGAACAAGTGGCATGCTTACAAATTTCAACCTGTTCAACATATTAATGAAGCTGATTTTGTAACAAGAGCGGTTTTTAATGAAATCACAAGAAGACGACGATTTCACAAAAAATCTTGATATGGAGAGATGAAGCTAAGTTTTGTAGAAATGGAATATATAATCGACACAATAGTCATTTTTGGTTCGAAGATAATCCTCGAGTTGTTAGGCAACGACGTTTCCAAGAGTCTTGGAGTTTTAATGTATTTTGTGCTATTAAACGCATGACAAAATATTCGCTTTGCATTTTTATCAAGAAAATTTAAATAGTGAGCGGTTTATAGACATCTTAAGAAACGTCATAAATTTAAATTTAAATACACTGCCCGCAGAAGAAGCTCGTAGTGTATGGTTTCAAATGGATGGTGCACCAGCACATAGTACCAGAGCTGTTGGAGAAGTATTAGACAACATATTTTATGATAGGTGGATCGGAAATAAAGGACCTTATAGGTTTCCACCGCGATCACCCGATTTAACGCCCCTAGATTATTTTATTTGGGGATATGTTAAAGATAAAGTATACAGTATACCTCCTACCACCAAAGAAGATATGATGGCCAGAGTGCGAGGCGCGTTCAATAATCTAGACGGTACCATGATTCAGCGTGCCACGCGTACGAATATTTTAAAAAGAGTAAGAAAGTGCTTAGAAAGAGGTGGTGATGTGTTTGGAAACTTTATTTAAGATTATTAGAAACTATTATCAAGACTACTTCTTCTCGATATTATGTAGTTTTCATTTAAATGTTTTAGGACATTATTAAATGATGCCTTGTTTTGTTTTTATTTATTTACATGAGTTTCCATAGCCTAACTGATTATACAAAATAAAACTTTAAAGGAATTGATACATTTTCCAAAATAACTCTGAAACTAACACGTTTAGTTATAGGGAAGTAAATACATACTGCCCATAATTTTGAACGTGCAATCCAATGAAGTTGAAAAAAATGTAGGTTGCTACTTAAAAATAACAAGATATTGATATTTTCTGGATGAAATGTTTAACATGGTTTTCTGATCACCCTGTATTATTTTGAAAAGTTTGTACTACCGCATTTGAAGCAGTATACTTTCCAAAATGATTACCTAAAATTTTAAATATGTGCATGCATTCAATTATTGAGAATGTTGTTATGAGTAATAGTCTCCAGCTGTCAATTTTTTTACAAAAATTGAAATACTTCAAAAATGGCTAACTTTAGAGGCAAAGTTTATTAGACAAACTATCCCTAAAATTAAGTTGGAAATACGAATCAATCATAAAAAATGGGGTATTCCATTTAAAATAAGGAAGTTGATATCCATTTCCGGTGTAACCGGAAGAAGCAAAAATTCAAAACTATTTTAAATCGAAAGAGCTTAAGGCGAAACTAA
This sequence comes from Amphimallon solstitiale, assembly GCA_963170755.1. NCBI lineage: Eukaryota > Metazoa > Arthropoda > Insecta > Coleoptera > Scarabaeidae > Amphimallon > Amphimallon solstitiale. The sequence continues at coordinate 33,211,766 of OY720681.1, read as the reverse complement.
TATTTGCGAAATTTCAAAACTCAACTCTTATTAGTTTTCTATATTGTTCTAATGAAATCTCGTCGTGGTATACCCTGTATATATATATATATTTGCTGATAATTCGACGTGGTATGTTAATGACTGCGATGATACGATGCATAAAGCAAATGAAAACTTACGTTCACATGATTTGAAAGTTTATCCAAAATGATCAATCCGCGATCTACTTTTTTATATCTCCTGGATAGTACATCAAAGCAAGATAATAAATACAAAAGGTTTACATTTCTCTGTGGATAGTAACCGTTCACTATAAACAACACGGGTTTTGGCAACTTTTCATGGACCATCACCAAGGGCTTCCCAATATTCAGGTTAAACGATCTGCATATCAAAGAATAATATTCCAACTTTGATCTCACCAAAGCAAAGTACAGTGAGTTAATGGCAGTACTGTAGAGAAGAAGCATTTAGAATTGCCATTTATGATATCCAGTGTAGATCGGACGGATGTATTAATGGAATCGATGTTATCGGAAAAAGACAATTTTAGATCAAACAAGACTCCAAAATTTTTAACTGAGGAGCATCGTGACAAATTGACAGAATCAATGTCGTGTGCAAAATTAATACGATTAGTTTTCCGAGTGAAAGAATCATCCTTACTTACTCTACTTAGCAATAATGAGGCCAATGTTATTGTTATAATTACTTCTACACCAATTAGAGATGATTAATAGACCCGCCTGCAGCATTTCACAGTTCTCATCAGCAAATAGAAGCAAATCGGATGACATGACGTTCGCAATTTCGTTGGTAAAGATGTTGAATATATGTGAAACCAGAGTATTACCTTGCGGAGCACCCGACGTGGTATATATTTTATGGAGGAAATACCTTTATAGAGAACGTGCTGAGGTCGAAACATTATATATGAACTAAAAAGAGCAATTAAAGACGAATCCAAACTAAAAGATCTAAGTTTCAGTGGAATAATAGAGTGGTCAAGTTGATCGAATGCCGTATCTAAAACATGCACCTGTCCATATTTATTTGATAGTTTTGATGTATCAGACAAATAGGTTTCCTGAATTAGACAGAGTTGAGTGGTTATCAAGGAAATCATGCTGAAGAGAGGTACACTTCTCAAAAACTTTAGAAAAGCTACATAATATAGCTATGGGTTGATAGTTACTAATATTGCTGAATCACCACCTTTTAATATTGGGATAACTCTACCTATTTTTCAAAGTAAAAAATTTACTTGCCACATAATTGAACATAACCACAATCCTTGACATGAAGTACTGGTATGAAATTATACCTGGATGTGAAACTGACTTTGTATAATACATAGATAATTTAACAAACACACATTTAATTAAAATTTAAATTTACATTTACAATGTCACAAAATCCTGCACAGAATAGAACGCACTCTTCAAGAGGTACTTCCACATGGTTTCAGGAAGTTTATTGATGATTTGGCACCCCAGAAATCCGCAAGTCTCTGCGTCGTCTGCAATCTATGGTATGGTATTTTCAGGGCATTTCTCATTCTTGTGTTGTGATTGTGCGTGTCACCATTCCTCCGCACATAAGCACCCCCGTGCACATGTTTAGCGACTGTGAGTATGTAGTCACACGGAATGGTAAGCATTTTTTCCTTGATGAATGCCTGCTTATATGTCTCTTCTTGTTTTAGATTGCACAGGACTCTCACTGCCCGTTTTTAAAGGAGAAAAATTCGATCAGCGTTCGAAGCCATTCCCCAGATTGCAAACCATAACTAGCCACGCTATGGAAGTTGGCAAAGTATGTCAGCCTTGCAGCATGGTGAGTCGAAACATTCTTAATTCTTCTAATGCTATAAACTGCGATTGACAATTTGTTTGCCAGTTCATTCAGATGTGCATCCCAGTTCAACCTGCCATCAACGTGAATACCCAACACCCTGATAGAATTATTATTTACTTTTTTGTCTAGACAAAAATCTAGGAGTTGTGTCTTATCTCCGTTTAGTATTAGTTTATTCGTTGAAAACCAATCTTCGGTGTCCGACATTACAATTTCGGCTTTCCTTGATTTTCCATCTCTAGTTTTATCTGTGACTACAAACTATGTGTCATCAGCATGATGCCATCTGCAGACAAATTTAACACCAGATGATTCATATAAATTACAAACAAGAGGGGTCCCAGTATCGATCCTTGTGGAACACCCCTTTCTACAGTCTTCATGTAAGATCTTTTGTTATTGATATCAACATATTGTTGTCTATTAGTCAAATACGATGCTATCAAGTTGTGTACGTTTCCCCTTATACCAAAATAATACAGTTTCTCCATTAGTAGCCTGTGATCGACTGTATCGAAGGCCCTGCTCAAATCGCAGCAAGTTAGTTGGACATATTCCTGCTGGTCCAAAGTTGCCGGCACAACATCCATTATGCTCGTTAAGGCAGTTAGCGTGGATTTATGTTTAAGAAATCCGTGCTGACCTATCGACAAGTAATTGTTTTTGTCAAGGTATTTAATTAATCTATTCGCAATTATTTTCTCAAACACCTTCGAAAACGCTGGTAAAATTGATATTGGGCGGTAGTTGGTTGGATCGTTTATATCACCACGCTTATGTACAGGTATTACTTTTAAGTACCTACTTTAGTTCTTGTGGAAAGTATCCTTCCAATATGCTTCTATTCACAACAAAAGCCAATGGTTCCAATATACTAGGGCCAATAGTTTTCAAGAATTTAGTAGAGTAACCATAATAGTCCCTTGTATCCTTGCCTTTTATGTTATTAATTAGGTACTTCCAAAAGTTCACTTTCAGTTACTGGAAGAAAGTAGCATGATTTTTTTATTTATATTACTGGCTTTACTTAAAAGGTCATGTGGGTCCTTCATCGCTAATGTGTCATGCTGCTGAGTCCCGAGTTTTAAAAGACATTCGTTCATATCGTCTCGGTCTATATGTATATCACCCATTAGAAATGTTTCAGGAAAGGGAAACAAACTAATGGGGGATTAGTTTGTTTCCCTTTCCTGAAACATTTCTAATTATTTTCTAAATTGTCTTTTGCTTGTTTTCGGATTTCTTAATTTCACTCATATAATATTCTCTAATATCATTTTCCAACACTCTCCTGTACATATTCATGCGTTTAGAATATCCATCATACATAGCCGGCTCCTTGGTTACTATTGCCATTGTCGCCAAAGCATCGAGGTTATTTTTTAATCCGTTTACATAATCTGACATTGTGTATTTGTTTTTATTTTTATGAACTGCTATTTTCCTTTCAGGGAAACATTGGTTATAAAATTGCATCATTGTATCAAAGAATATGGATGTTGGAAAATCGTTTGCCAATTGTATGTCTGCATTTTGTATACGAATTTTTTTATATTACTATCACTAAATTATCTTGTATACTTTATCTCTCTGTCTCTTTTATCCACATTATAGACTGAATATTAGAACAGCTGTGCCAAGTGATCTGCAATATGGAGGTTAACTACTGATGTATTGTACTCACTCTGACTCATATTTGTAAATATATCGTCAAGGCAGGTGCTGCTACTAGTACCGGTAATCAATGTATGTATTGACTTGACTATGACGTTTTTAGCGAAGAATTCCATGTGGGTAAAGTGAGTACAATTGAATCCAGTTGCAGAAGAAGAAGAATTCGAAGGGTTCGTATAAGCATATTGGAAATAATATCTAAAACTTTGTGTATGTGTTGGTAGGTTCTATCATTCAAGGCCATACTATCTAGATTGCGAATGAACCTTTTTTTGTCTCCCATGAAAGAACAAAGATAATATGGATGGTTTGAGATGTTCAACGGAACGGAGGTAGTCTACATAAGCTGCAGCCAATTGCTTTATTACGAGAGCTCTCAGTCGTTTAAACTCAATGAAAGAATTCAAGCAATTGTTATTTTTATGTCGTTTGTAATGACGCTGCTTTAGTTTAATATTGCTAATAATCTCACATGTAAACCACATAGAATACGAGTGCTTCCAGTATTTATGAATATTAAATTTTTTGTCAAAAACAGAATACAGAGCAGTGTAAAAATACTGACAAGCAGAATTAAAGCCATTAACGAGTTATAATTTTAAATATTATTGCTTACAAAATTGGGTAATGGTTTAAATGAAGCAAAAGAACAGTTACGAATATTGAAAATAAAAAGGGTCGTAAATTCGAGTCCCGACATGCTCCAGAATAGACAGGAGGTATTTAAGTTCGTAGTAAAAATACAGAAGTCAAATCAGTAACACACAATTACAATTAAGAATGTTGAATGCCTTGGACAAATCCGTATTCATAAAATGAGACATTTATCTCAAAGAAAAGCACTCTATCGTAATTTCTCTAAAAGGCATTATTAAGTTAAAAACATAATCGTGAGTTTGCAATACTTGAATGTGAGAAAAGTACATTACTTAGAAATTTAGTTAAACAAGAATATGCTTGTTTATATTTATTACTAAAAATGTTTAGGTTTACTACATAAACCAAGGATCATTTGCCACAACAATATACTAACAAAAAGAGATAACCATTATAAAATCTAAAACACATATTTATTGGATAATTTACAAAAACCTCGGTGAACACATATTTACTCCTAAAGAAAATTTAGAAGTATAGTAAATGCTACGACTTTATTTGGCAAATAATTATATACCTCTATACAAGTTTAAATAAACAAGTTGTGATTTCTCCTCGTTATATTAATATCACCTCTATGATAAACATCAGATTTTTTACGTATTTGATTTTATTGTCATGGTTGTAGCATCAGTGATCCATATAAAACACACTGAAAACAGTTGGAACCCGTAAATTTGAAACGAGTCACGGTATGATTGACTATAAATATCATGTTTTTATAGTAACAAAATTTGATTTCCAATTGTCAGCGTATACCAAATAATAGAAAAAATAGATGTCATCATAGAATGACAATGTGCAAATTAAATTATTCAAAAAGTATCTTTTTATTTAACTAAGGGCATGTTATCTTCCTATTTTTTTAATTTTTTTTTTTGTACTAAAATATTTACAAAACTAAAATTAATATATAAAAGGGGACTCAGGTGAAAAATAAAAACATTTTAGAATTAGAAAATTTCAAATACCCTTCTGATGTTTGTGTAATGCTATAAGGGAACTATTAGGATATCAAAACAATTTGTTTGTATATTTAATATTTCAAATATTTCTAAAATATTCTCCCAGACCTATGTCAGTTAACAACTTCAGGTAGGCAAATAAGATAATTTAAAATTTTAATTTGCTTAAAGCAATAAGAATTTAATATACATTAAAGCTCCATTCAATTTAATTCCTCTAACAAATCCTGTGTGGTTTCTAACAACACCTATAATAAAATAGTAGTTTTGGAAGTGCAACATTTAACACAATACTCTGAAAACTGAATAAATTTTCATAATTCCATTACTTTTATGACACTACCTAATTTAAAACAACATTCCCGACGGGGCATATGTCCGCCCGGCTATACATTAAGATAATAATATTGATGTAAATTATTAGGAGATTTAAGGAAAATCCGACGTTTAAGGGGGCATTAAGGGTTTCTCGGGGCCCCTCGTAAAGTTTCATAAAAATAAAAATGTTTGTAGTGCCGATAGAACAGCGGGTTATCCATTTAAGGGAGTATATAGGGGGCAATATAAAATGTATAAACCGACTTAGTCTCAGCTATTGTCGGTTACCTCTTCAAAGAGACCGGCTTCGACTGTCTGCCTGTCGGCTCACGGGACCGCATTCGCTCCAATAAATACAATAAATAACTCTTAGGGTGTAATTGTGTTTTACTGATTTGTGAACGCCAATAAGCGTATACGCTGTATGTTTACTGTTGTGTTCCTGTGGCCCCCAGTAATAAATCTGCTTGATATTTTCCAAGCCGCCTTTTATTAAATTTATAGCTTTGCACTTTTGACAATAAAAATCCATATTTCAGTATAGAAGAATTATTTATGAACGGAAATAGTGTCATATACCACACACACGTCTAGGTTCAGTCTGGGAAGCTGTATTACATACAGTATGTGACAGAAATGTACGTATATTTTCGAAATAGAAGTTGCAATATCGCATTCCATCTTTTTTTTACAAAAAAATTCTATAGCAGCATATGAATAAATTAAATGCATGCACCCCTGAAACAATGTATATCTATGTATCTATATCTTACAAATTCTGTTGAGATAATGCGAATAATCTGTAGCAAGAATGATACGAGATTTGGAGAAGATGACAAAAAGTATGAAAATTTTGTTTCGCAACATATAATGCAGAATCAAGACGTAGAGGTTATTTTGATCAAAAATTATAAAACCAAGTAATTTAAGAGGAGCGTTTACCTATCGAAAACTAAGGCATCGCCGTTTTGAGTTTTTTAAATTTATTTTGTAATTTTAGAATTTCAAATTTGGGTTAGTGATGCAAAAGGCATAAATTTATAATTTCAAGGCCAGTTTTTGTACTAATTTATTTTCTTAAAAAAGGTATGTGTTTTAGAAATAACCACAAAAATGAATGAATTTGATTAATGTCTATATACTAACCAAGGCTGGTACACAAAAGAAAAAACAACCTCTACGCGTCAGCTGCATATTTGATGAACGATATAAAAAAAAAACTTTATGTAATTATTTTTGAAGATAAAAGACATTAAATAGTAAACATTGTCACACACATTTCACACGAGTGTTTTTAAAGCTATTGCGTCGTCTATCCCCACTTCACGGTATCTCTACCGGTCCTAGCCAAGACGCAACTCTATCGGAATCGGTCGGCTATTCCAGACTTAAATCCAAGTGACAGTTTGTAATTAAAAAGAAATGTCATATATACCTATAATATTCGGGTGTATAATAATGTAATAGTTATGGGCAAGCGAAAATTGGATTATTATAAAACATCAACAACATCAACAGTTCCGTAAGTACTCATTCTTTATACATTATGTTTCCCATCTATTTCCTTTATCTATGACAGAATCTCTGAATAAAACCGAAGCGCTGTGATCGAAACCGAATATCGTCTAGCTCCACCTACTCACACCCGCTTGCGTCTACCCGTCCCGTGAATAATATAAGTTGCATAAGTTTCTATTTGGTGGTAAAAGCTCCTTTTAAGTAGATTCATTGGAAAAATCTTTGATTTATCAAAAACGACATCCAACTGAAAAAGTAAACATTTAGGTGTAGCTGCATAATATTCATGTAGATCTATTTTGTGATCCTGATTCATCATGGACGGCATCTAATTTTACCACACAAATAATATTGACCTATGTATCAAATGATGCATGAGTGACAAGGCAAAGATTTGTGTAAAGCAAACATGAAAATGTAAAATGATACGTGTAAGGTAACCGCTGGCACATATGTTTTTTCTTGAAATACAGCTTGATAAATATTTTATAGGTACTAATTAATCATTTCTCATTTACCGTTTTATTTATCTCCCTCCATTGGTCGATTGGATGTATAGGAACCATACATTCATTCAATGTAGTTATATTTATGTTTATAGTACTTGAGGAACAGCAGAATTTTCCTTTTACGCTTTGTGTTGTTATAATAATCATTCTAGTGAAGACAATAATGTTGTCGAAACGTTAATTGAGTAATGATTAACTACTACCTATAGAATATTATAACCCAGTCGCATTCCAATCAAAAAACAAAAATACATTAATACAACTTAAAGTCTTAGAAGACAACAATGGTTCTACTTAAATGATTTGCTTTTCTAATGTCATTTTTGTTCCTAATTTACTATTTAATCAATATAGTCTCTACGTCATAATGACAGAATAGTATAATTAATTTTTTTGTTAATTACTATTTCCCATATTATACAATTTCCTCCAATCCTGTGTTTTGCTGTTGGCTTCTATCCAAATTAAACCTTGCTGCTCTAAAATTTTTGGCAAGTATTTTCTACCACGTTTTTTTTTTGTGTGCCTTTGTCTCGTGCTTCCCATACTTTCTTTACTGGTGAATTATTTTTTATCTAATGGAGGTGACCCCATCAACATAATTGTTTTTGCTTCAAAAAATCTTGTGTTGAGTGAATTTAAATTTTTGGCATAATTTTTTCTTTTCTTGTCCATCTCAATTTATCGCTCCCTTAACTCTTCGAAAGAAATATCTCACCTGAGTCACCTGTATTTTACTATTTAGTTTTGTTGACTTGACCCACGATATGCATCCTTCTGTTAGTTCAGGCCTGTATATAGTTTTGTATTTTCGTCTATCTAGTTATTTCTTTCTCAGTTCATAGCACAGCTTGTCGGCTTTTTTAATTGTTTTATTACTAACTATTTCCTGACTCCTTTTTTCTTCAAGTTCTGTGCTGAGATATTGCCTACTTGTTCTAAATATATTTATTTTTTTCATTTTCCTTGCTACCATAACTAATTTTGTTTTCGACTTCTTCAACATCATTCTTTTTTTTTTGCAGTTTCTCGTTCCAGAAGATTTCTTTTCAGTTCTTTCATTATTGGCAATAATTACTTCATTGTAGGCAAAGGCGTAATTCGTAATTTATATGTCCTACAAATCTGTGTAACCGACGAACATAAGTTCTGTTTTTTTATCTAGTCTCTTTGATGATGTCATCCATGTACATATGTGATTCCCAGCAATGTACATACTAAATGCTACTCCTTTTCTAACTCCTTCTTTTCTTCTAAAAACATGTGATTAAAGATTATTTTTTACTACGTGTTTATTTGTTCTTATGTTGATTAACATTACTAATTTCTTGTTAACTTTTTTTCTTCCAGTCTACTTTTTCCATTCCATAAAAGCAAAGTAAGCCATTCTGTCTTAGACAGGGTTTCTAGCCCGATTTCTTGAATTGGGAATTACGTACTCCTACTTTTCCTGAATCCATTGTGTGCTACGTCTTGTGTTGAGTCTTACTCTAAGACTTCCTTTCAAAATCTGTCTCTCGAGTCGACTAAGGGAACGAGAGAAATATATCATATAGAGGTATAAATAAATTCATGTCCCCGAGCAGATTCGATCCCGAGCCGCACGGATGAGAAGCCGGCACGTTAGCATCAGACCAGCGCGGGACTCGTAAGCGATTATTCATATTGTCTATTTATATATATAGTTAGATTAAAGATATAATTACTGATAATTAGCTAATATAATATAGTATGAAATAATTACTACTTTAATAAAAGTAGAATTTTGGGCTGGATAGTTGATTCAAACACAATTGTTGGCTAAATAACGTTTCGGAAATATATTAATTCCTTCATCAGATCTACAAAATAATTAAATTAGGAACAACTGTTAAGTAAACTATTAATTATCTTACAATTGTCACACTAGGACATAAAATATATGGGTTTGACAAACATTAAAAATATAACATGATATTACAGTGACTTATAAGTGTAAATGTCAAGATGACATATACAAATATGTAAAAAAAAAAAAAAATTTTTGGAAAAATATACTAAGAATTTAAAATTAACTTTATTTAATTATAAGCATTAAATACGTGTACCTGAATGTGTTAGTTTTATTTTTGAAGTGTAACTTTCTTTGGGCGCGTTGCGTTGATTGTATTGTATTGTATTGTATTGTATACTTTATTCGTAATTTGACCATTACAGAAATTGTCACAGTGCTCAAATTTTTTTTTTCATCACAAAGAAATTGCCATATATAAATAAATAGAGATAAAACATATAAAATATAAACATGAACCAGCATATGGATGCATTTGTCAAAAGCTTTGAATAAAACATATAAAAATTGTATAAACATTAAACATTAAGCAATTAAACAATATACACAGCTCAAGTATTTGAGGGTTTCAGTGGGTATGTTAATATGTGGTATGGTGCTCCGATTTCATTCCTTTTATGTGTGGAATACTGGTGATGATCGTCAGTTATGGGCAACGCCTGTTGTTCATATCATGTTTGAGCAAAGTACTCATCCATGGAGTAGCACTCCTTTTCCAGAAGCATGCCTTTCACCCTCCCACCGAAGAGATCCACATTCATCGTTTTCCACTCGGAGGGAAGACCATTGTACAGCCTCGGCCCCCAGTTACTCACACCTTGCTGCGTCGACACCAAACGGTGATATGGGACACCAAATTCGTCCCTGTGTCGAGTGTTATATGCGTGGTGGTCGCCATTTACAGGAAACTGGTGTCGATGTGTGTGGAAATATTTCAATATTTGCAGGATATACATCGACACCATGGTAAGTATACTTTCTCTCCTAAAATATCCCCTACAGGATTCTCCTGGTCTCAGGTTGCACAGAGACCTCACAGCTCTCTTCTGAAGCAGGAAGACCCTAGCTGCACTCGCTGATTCACCCCAGAAGAGGATGCCATAAGCCAGATGAGAATGAAAGGCTGCATGGTAGGTTAATTTTGCAGCGTGGTGGGTTGCAATTGATTTAATTCTTTTGATGGCAAAAATGCCTGATGTTAGTTTTTTTGATAGCTGATCGATGTGCTGTGTCCATTTCAGGCAATCATCCAGCGTAAGTCCAAGGAATTTGGTTGTATGGGTTTCACTACTTGATTTAGTTCTAAAGACAAGTTCTTGTGTTTTTTCTGTATTTAATTTAAGTTTGTTTGCAGTGAACCATTCCTCTGATCTTCTTATTGCTGACAATGATCTTTGTTGAGCATCAATTTGTGTCATTCCATTTGTCGTCAGCGTAAAGGCATATTTCAGCACTAAGACATTCCGGGATATCATTCATAAATATAATAAACAATAATGGTCCTAGAATCGAGCCTTGGGGAACTCCACAGCTTACTGGATGCATTTTCGACTTCTCACCCCTCCATTCCACTAACTGAACTCTATTTGTTAGGTAGGATTTGATAAGGTCCAATGGCTTTCCCCTAATCCCATAACGTTCAAGTTTCTGTAGCAAGATCCCATGATCCACCGAATCAAAAGCCTTACTTAGGTCCAGCATATTCATTTGTACGTACTTTCTCTGGTCAAATGAGTCGTGTATATAATTGATAGCATCCATTATACCACTCACCACTGATCTACCTTTACGGAAACCGTGTTGCTTTGAAGATAGTAGACCGCGCATCTCAAAAAAGCAGGACATCCTAGTTGCTATTACCTGTTCGTACACCTTTGATATGGTCGGCAGTATGCTGATGGGTCTGTAATTGTTGCACACCTTTGTGTCACCATTTTTATGTATTGGTAATACCCTAGCCACTTTCAGAGGTTCAGGAAATACTCCCTCATTCATTGCCCCGTTTATACATTCGGCTAAGTTCCTACATATTTCGGTGGCAACTTCTTTTAGAATGTATGTTGAGATATTGTAGATATCTTCAGTCTTCTTATTTTTTAGGCCTTTGATTATACTCAAGATTTCCACTTCTGTTGCTGGATGGAAATAGCATGAGGTGATTTGGTTTTTTCCTTTCATTAGTGAAATTGGTGAGACATCACTGTTTAAATTGTTTGCAATGTGAACTCCAACACTACAAAAATATTTATTTAGTTCCTCTGCCGTTAGTTCGGACTCCTTTGCTATTTCCCTTGACTTGATATTATTATTTATAATTTTCCACACAGCTTGCTGCTTATTGTCGCTGCTTTCAATATAGTTAGCGTTTCGTTCTTTAGCAATGTCTGTTGTTAATTTCAAGTACACCTTTTTTTCTACTTTATACATTTCATAGTATCTCTCATCCTTAGTAACTTTAAATATTGTAGCCAAAGCATCTAACCTGTTTTTTGATTGGCCCAGTTTTCCCTGATTTGTGGGTGTAACTTTACTGTTGTTACTGTCTCTACTTATCCTTGTTTTTATAGGAAAAGCTAATTCAAAGGCCGCTAGAAAGATACCATGAAATTTGTTGAACATAGCAGCCGCTGTATTCGCACATATTGGCAAGTATAGTTTGCATTGTAGCAGTTCCCTAAACAAGATTACTTGTTCCTGATTATACTGATTTTGTTGTGGACTATAATTTGTATACCAATGCAAAACAGAAACGTTGAGAATAGAGCATTGCTTTAATTGTTCATTATATACGAATTTATAAGCATTTAATTCTTTTCTGTTACATACGATGGATGAAGAAAATGAAATCGATGACAAATTAAAACGAAAAAGGGAATTTCAGTCATTACTTTGTAGGAGCCTGTTACTTTTCCATATTTTGATTTTTTGATTGCTTCTATCAGTTCTTGTTCTATAATGCTTTCTGCATGTATTACTTGTGCACGGTTTTCCAATGTTATCTTTTTCATAATTTGATCATTCTTTATTCATTCTGTACTCAGCAGTCTTTCAATATAACCCTTCTATCTGTGCATTACCCTCACTGTATTTCTTACCGCCATTGTTTCGTGTTCTTTTCGTTTCATATATTTTTGAGAACCTTGTAGAAAAGCTTTTGGAGTCCTTTCCTGTCATTTTCAAGTTTTACTTCAAAAAATGTAAAAAAAACTTTTTTTCTCGTTTTTATTTAGTATGTATTTAACCATTTTACATTGCCTTTTATATGGTGTCAGGTTTTTTTTATTGCTATTTTCAGAAATTTCTGCTATTTTTTTTTGTCTTTTATTTGTTTTATTTCGTCTCCATTTCCAAATATTAGTTTTGCCAATTTTGTTGTGGAATGCTTTCCATAGCTCTTCTAAACATAAATCATTTGTATGATTTCTTTCTTCCTCCATTACGTTAGCTAGTATCATTCTTCATCGACGCACTTGTACAAGCAAATCATCCATCAGCTATACATTTGTTGTCCCTGACAAATCGAGATCTTCCAGCAGAAACTGCAAATGATGGCTTGCTTTTTTATTTGCTGAATGAAGACGACAATTTTAAATTATTTTTTACTTTTATTATATACAGGATGTTTCTTAATAACATGCTAATATTTAAGGGGGTTATTCTTGGGTTCATTTTATGGGGCAAAAAAACTTCATAAAATATCTTAATTTTTGAACTGTAGGGTGCTAAAGTATAAAAAATTCAACCATGTGTATCTTGCTAGACCACTTATGAAAAAAAACTATTTATGTAACTTTGAACAACAATTTATTTAAGAGAATAACGTAATCGACATACATTTTGAAATGGTAACAGCAAATTATCCTGAACGCACAAAGAAATAAAATAAATCAGATGTTGGAAATGTCCACCTCCTGCTAATATACATGCCTCTGCTCTTTTTCATAAATGGAACCATGTTTTTTTAATAATAGTTAATGTTTAATGACTTAAATATGTGACAAGTAGACTAAGTAGATAAACGTCAAAACTGTTTATGATTACAAAATAAAATCTACTTCTTACCTCTAGATCGTTTTTAATCCTTGTTAATACCTAGGTTAAATATTATGACGGTTCCCTGTATTTTTATTTACCAAATATTAACTTACGCCAAGCAAAATCTGTTCCAATTTATAAAAGTTGGTGATCACCATGAATATGCTACGAGGCGGGGTGATGCTTTGGAGGTGCTCAGACACAGATTATCGGTTTATAAAAAAAGCCCACAGTATTTAATGATAACTGCCTACAACAGAATCGCTAAAAATTTAAAAAGTCTTCCGTTGGAAAAATTCAAAGTTAAAAGTTACTGATTGCCAGATGCTATTAGTCTTTTAGTGATTTTGAAAATGACAGGCAGATCTTAGATTTGAATATCTAAATTGTATGTTTGTGATTGTTGTTGTATTTTTTTTTATTATTATATTGTATTGTATTGTATTGTATATTAGTTAGTTGCTTATGCTTGTGTTATATTTGTATTGTTTGATTTGTTATATTTACATTTATATTTGTGTGGACTTGTTCTATACCATTTTTATGGTCAATTGAATGAATAAATATTATTATCATTATTATTATTATTATTATTATTATTAATTTCATAATATCATGCACTTGAATAAATTTTATTTTTTTAAGCGAAAACCGTACGTCAAAAAAAAAAAAGAAACTACATTTGCTCAGAAACGAATGGGGATTTAAAAAAAGGTCTTTAAGAAAAAGCAATGGCATAACATACGTTTCTTCAAAAAAAAAAAAAAAACTGTACAGACACCACAGATAAAAATTATAAAATCGATTGTACATCACAAAATGCATCGTGATGCATAAAAGGCGTGTACGAAGTTATTTTTTTTTTAACTTTAGCACCCCTAAATTCAAAAGTTATTTAAGACATGTTCATAGGAATTTTTTTTTACAAACTGAACCCAAGAACAACCCCTTTAATATTAGCATGTTATTAAGAAACATATGATATATTTTTCTATCCTATAGATATATTTAAAATTTGGCAAAATATACACAATAAGGAGATGTCGAATCAGTAAAATTAACTCTTGATTTCATGAAAATTGTGGCCGATGTAGGATGTTGACGTAAAAATTTGATCTTACTAGTTATGCCAAGCCGTAATACCTACATGTTCTTTGAGAAACACATCGAAATTCAATAAGCTGTGGCCACCGTATCAGCAGAGACAAGTATATTCGTTGGTATCCACTTTTCCTGTGTGGTTGTCCAGATTTGTTTTCGAACGGTTTTCCGGTAATTTTACTTTCTTATACGTAGTATAAAGAAGTATTGTGATGATGAAAATTTTCGACTTTTTTGCAAATGTCCACGTTTTGAAGTCCCCTGATTCCGAAAAAGTAGTTTTTAAAAAATGTCTGCCTGTGTATCTCTGGATGTGTGTGTGTGTGACCAAGTTAGTGGTCAAACCGCTATAGCTATCAATTCCAAATTTTGTATTTTTGAGTATAATCTCCCTCTTGAGATCTGATTAGATAGCAAAATCAGTGGACCGGAAGTAGTAATTTACTACAGTAAAAAAATCGAATTTTGCCAATATTTCGTCAACTACTGAGTTTAAACAAATTTATAAAGAGTTCATATTGCTGTGACTCTTGCAAATTTATATATAAATGAAATAAATTTAATTTATTTAATCAATGTGTAATTGAGAGTCAAGCACGCATCCCAGTGCTAGGCCTTATGCTAGACTGAGATACAATGAATTTTCTGCTGAAAAGTAGGTTAAGCAAAACTATTACATACAACTAGCTCAGTTTTAAAATAAATAATTCTCTCAGGGGCAGAAAATATAAGTAGATTCTCCAAACGATTCTCCTGCTCTTTGATTATCTCCAGGTCAGGTAAAGAAAATAAAATGCCAAATAAATCTTAATATCTAATTTATTAAAAATAAATTTAAACGAATTCAGAAATTTTAATATACAAATATTTACATATAAAGAATCAATAATTCAATCTCTATTCAAATTGATACACCATAATCAATAAAATATTATAAGAAATAAAAATAAATGAAGTCATAATGTCGTGAAAAACTTATGTCTAAAGAAAAATGTGAACGTGACCATTATGAATTATATTTGTTATAGATACATGTAAACAATCAAAAATAAATTAAATTACACATGATGGATTGTACTGGAATATAAATAACCAAAAATTTTGCGCGATCTACTATTTGCTAACAAAATATAAACATTAAGGATATGGCTTTGCCCTAATTAGTCCTGTCCGGCGCCTTTTCTCGCTCCCAACACAGTACCACCAGATAGCAAATTCACACAGATGAGTATCCCAAAGTTCCACCCTACGAGTATGTCTTTTTCAACTCGTCGGACGCAACCCGAACATACATCACAATGTGCTCACTCCTTAAGGAATATATATATAAATGAAATTTATATAAATAAAATAATGTTTTTGCATATTCAATAGACTAACTCAGCCCTGATTAGTTCTGCCTGGTGCCTTTTCTTGCTCCCAAACGCAGTACCACCAAGACCAATTCGTGTCTTTCAAATCCACCAGGACTCCATGCTATGAA
Source organism: Amphimallon solstitiale (assembly GCA_963170755.1). NCBI lineage: Eukaryota > Metazoa > Arthropoda > Insecta > Coleoptera > Scarabaeidae > Amphimallon > Amphimallon solstitiale. Next base: position 33,195,836 of record OY720681.1, on the reverse strand, counting down.
TTAGATAACGACATAATTCATTTCACACATTCCTGATATATTATTCAACACGTTAATATTGAACACCCAAATACAACAAAAATTATACTTGGTACACATATAAAAAGAAATGATATATACATTAAAAATAAACTTTACCTTTCTCGTGTAATTCCAATACAAAACACCACCACAAACAAAGAATTTGTTACACCACTATACACACATTTATAACAAATACTATCTAATCACCTTAATTCTTCGTACATGGTTTCAAACTCATCCACAATGAAATTCAAAAAAATTTGTTCACTTATATAAATCCTATATACACATAAAAGAAAATTATTAATTTCAAATCCCTTTTGAAAGATAAATAAATTTAAAAGAAAAGTAAATTATACGAAAATGAAATGATTATGCTATCCAAAATTATCATTACAATTACTAGAAAAGTTTTGTCATAATGTATGGCATAGTACCCCTACATGCAAAACAAAACACTCTAGGAAAAAGAAAAATAAATGAAATTAAATAAATTCAAAATCCGAATTCATAAACAAAATTATCTCATACATAAATAATTATTCAAGTATAACTAAAAATCTCAATGTAATACACGTTGCATGTTAAAATAAAAATATTACAAGTGTTGAATCTTGTTAAAAATTTTATAAGTGTCGAAAATCTCAAAAATTATTCTAAGTCCGGATTTAAAAGTAATCCTTTTTAAAAGAGGAGGAAGTGGTTTGTCACCTACTTTAGGACTATTTGAAGATAGCGGTTCGCACCAAGCTATCCCCGGAAATTTTATCCGTCCGCTCTTTTATGCCTAATTTTCTTTATAAAAACATACGGCAACTTTCGGCATACACGAATCCACCTCCAAAATTGTATATCGACGGTGCTGCTCTTATCGGTCACTTGGGGAAACAGCGTATTAATAATCCTTGAAAAAGGTAAACAAACATGTGAATATAAATTCGTCTATACGTTTATGACTCATACGTGCATCTGACGAATAATGTTGTTTTTCACCGGCCACACGGTCGAACTTCGCCGGTGTCAGTATTCTTCGGGCGAGAAACACCTTCTCATAATTGAAACGTAACATTCAATGTGTAACTTAATATTATGACTTTATAAAAATTTTACTAAGATTCTTTTATTGTTTTACTTAAATAAAAATAAAGTTTTCGTAAATTATTGATATAGTGAATATTTATATACACATTATGGTAAAAATGAATAAAGTAAAAATTAATTTAAATAAAATCTTAAAGTGATCTTGATTATACTTATTTATTTACATATTATTATTTATTCAAGATCACTGCAATATGTACTCAGAATTAATTTTGAGAGGAATTTTATTAAAAAAAAATTTTTGAAATTCCTACCGGAAGTAGGTCTTTTACTCTTATTAAGAATCAGCTTTTGCGAATATCTCGTAAGTCATGCATTCTAAACTGGTACATTACTAGTATAAAAGTATTTACAACTTAATTTTCTAAACCTTTTGTATAGAAAGAATTTCAAAATTCAGACCGGAAGTATTTTTGTATCATTTGAAACATTCGTACGTATAAAAAAAAGTCGTGTGGTGGCAACATCTCATTTTTTTTATTTTGAATTTATTTTACATTTAAATAAGCTTTCCAAAATTGTCAAAATCAGCTAGTGTAGTTGTTGTATATATAAATTATTTGATGTTTTCTTTACTTTATATTACAATACTGTTAGAAGGAAAGAAGTGTGGTAGGTCTGCAGCTAATGGGAGTAAGTAAGATTCCGATCTTCTAATGAGCAAATATCACAAGAGGCATTATGCACATTAGACATGAGATAGACGCGATTTAAAAACAAACTCAAAAACATTTCAATTCAACTAAAAGAAGACGCTGAATATTACAAATTGAAGAGACAAATGTATTTTCAAGAAATTACTGCCTTATTTTTTTAACACTTTTACTGTATAAATTGTTAACCCTTTAACGTTTTTCGGTACAAATAAAAACCACTTGTCATTATGGTTTAGTCGTGCATTAGTTCTTATTGGAAACTGGTCTCTATGCACCGATATATACGTGCTAAACGACCACTGGTACAATCTAGGACCACAATTACTATGTACGCCATCTATGCGACTTTATTTAAAAAGTGGTCGATTATTGTACCAGTGAACGGCAAAGGGCAAAAACCAAAGTAAGTATTTTTTTTTGTAATTAGCTAAAAAATTTTCGATCTGCATGTTGCTATAATACGTTTACTCATTACTAAGCTAAAAAACCTCGGAATTTCAATTTTTTAATTTGAGGTTAGATTTCCACTTTTTTCAATGCAGTTTTTTTTCTAAATCCATTTCTTGTTTTACTTAGCAATCTTACAAAAACCAAAAGATTGCGTTTCGCAACAAGTATGGGCTGGTGGTTGGGGCTGCCGTATTTGCGATAAGATAATATTTTTGTTTTTGTAAAGCGGTACACCAGTGTACCATTACACGTAGAACTAAACAAAGTGGTACGAATATGTACCACGTCACATTCGCATTTTGTTCACACTTCTTTTTATTTTATCTAGATGAATAAGAAAATTTACAATTTAGACGACCCGAGGGATGTTGCCTACCTCCTGGCAGAGATTGATGATAACATGGCTGTAGATTCTGAAGCTGAAGGTGACGAAGATGCTGATGACAACCTTCCTGTGTCTGAACATTCGTCATCACGACTTAGTTCAACTGCAAGCAGTTCTTTCAGTACGCCAAATCCAGAACCATGTGAAGATTATGATATGAATGAGCCATGTGAAGATTATAATATGGATGAACCAGCCGTACCTACAGAACGCTCAATCGATGACATTATCTCGTCAGCTGAAAGTGACGAAGGTTCTAGTGAGCAAGACGACAGTGAAGAAAAATGGTCTCGCATTGATGTAACACCACAAACCTTTTCCAAATATTTTTTTGATAGGCCTTTTGGAATATCGTCCAAACTTCAAATAGATATTTCCCATCCACTAAATATTTTTATGGCCGTCCTTACGCCAATTTTTAATATTGTGGATCAAAGCAACTTATATGCCTTGCAAAACAATAAAGAACTTAATATAACAATTGAGGAATTGAAAGCTTATTTTGGATTACTAATCATAATGGGATTCCACAGTTTACCCACAATGAGATTGTATTGGAGCACAGATCCTAGCTTTGGGGTTCCACGCATTCAAAAAGTCATGACTCTAAAAAGGTTTCTGAAAATTACAAGATACTTACACCTCAACGACAATACGAAAATGCCTAAAAAAGAAGAGAATAATTACGATAAGTCGTACAAAATACGACCCTTCTTGGACTACCTTGACAAGCGTTTCAAATTATTATTTCATCCTTCTCGTTTTGTTTCCATTGATGAATCGATGGTAAAGTATAAAGGCAGAAGCGCATTGAAGCAATACATGCCAATGAAACCCATCAAACGCGGGTTCAAAATATGGGTGATCGCTTGCGGCGTCACTGGATATTGTCTTGGAATGTCTCTATATCAGGGGGCAGATGCAAAAGGAACTAAAGTTCCATTAGGAGAACGAGTAATCTGTGGATTATCGACATTTTTTGAAGGCTTTGGATATTGCCTTTTTTTCGATAATTTTTTTTCTTCAATAGCCTTAACTAAAAAATTGTTAGAAAAAAGCTTTTTCTCATGTGCCACTCTTCGTCAAACACGAGCATTATTTCCATCAAATAAAATAAAATCTGATAAAGAACTGGCAACAGGAGAATTCGACGGAGTTTTCAAAGGGAACATTTCAATTTCCAAATGGAAAGATAGAGGAAAATAGTCGGTGTGTTGTAAGTTCTATGCACAACCCAATAAAAACTGAAAAAGTACTGAGAACACAGAAGGATGGCACACGTGCATTGGTTGACTGTCCCGAGGCAATTGCGGAATATAACAAATACATGGGCGGAGTCGATCATTTCGATCAACTAATGGCATGTTACAGTATTTCCTGGAAAAGTAGGCGTTGGTGGATAAGAATATTTTATTATTGCCTTGACGCCCGCGTTGTAAACAGTTTTATTCTGTACAAAACCGTAATAAAGGAGAAGTCTTCAAAAGAAAGACCAATAAGTCACTTACAATTTCGAAATATTTTGGCCAACGAACTGATTAGTACCTTCTGTTCCCGAATAAAACCTGGTCCTGTGGCTCACCTGTCTAGAGCACGCAAAAATAATAATCCACACGGACGACCAACGGTATATAATGCAAGTAGACTGACCAACGTAGGAAAACACTTACCCAAACAAGGAACACGCAGGAGATGCTGTCATTGCAGTACAAGTAAAAAGCAACAAAGATCTGATATTATCTGTGAAGAATGCAATGTGGCTTTGTGTCTACAATGCTTCATTCCGTTTCACAAAAGCCGTTGAAGACTGAATGAGCCATAAGATTAGATTTTTTTATATTTACATATTTTATACAAACATCATCACATACAATTATTTAGACATTGTTGTATTTTGAATTGATATGTTTATTTTCTTACCGAAAGTTTTGACTGAACTGAACAGAATACTGTTTTGATTTCCTAGTTTTGTATGTTTTTTTTTTTAATAAATGTTTTAGTTTCTTCTCGAAAGAACTTTATTTAATTAAATTTTGTATTTGTCACAAAAAATATAAAGAATACACATGATTTTCTCTGTGGTACGGTACAGTACCAATGAACATTACAAAAATAGTTTTTTGTGTAACATACTCTGGTATAAAGGTTTAACACCCATTTTTGAAAAAAAAAAACAAAATTTTTTTTACAAAAAGACAACTTTTAGGCATGTTTGGACCAGAAAAACAGATTGGGATTGCAAAACCCACTATAACACAAGCCTCTGAGTTCTGCACGTTAAAGGGTTAATAATCATGCCGCAGAAATACAAAAACCACGATTTCATCTCTAAAACATACAATAGTCGTTTACACTAAAACACACTAAAACCAACTAAAATTTCATTTCTAATAAACTTATATATAAGCATCGATCCTGCTACAGACTATAAACCGGACAGTCCATATTCGATATACCCCGTTATGCATACATATGAAATCCCTAAATGCTATCGCTGCATGGAGAATAAGCGACCAGTTAATATTCTTAAAATTTATCATATCACCCCATCGCACGTCCGACGTTCACGTCTCTCTCTGGCCCGTCTATGGAAAGCATACATCCATTTCTGTTGCGGACGACGTTCTAATAAAATGGAGTTAAGGCGGTAGCTAAGCGGTGCTCCCAGTGGCAAGACCAGGACAATAAGGACCATCATATATTCAGATTAAGCCAAGCCCGGTTTACACGGGCGTCTCCTAACTTCGATGTTCCAAAGTAATAAGAATTGTCAAATATTTTACGTTTATACTTGGGAAAGGAGGAGGAACGAGTTTTCTAGGGATGACTATAACCGGAGAACTTGCGCTTATATGAATTTGTATACATATTATACAGTTCTTGTCTGGTATTTAACAATATATAATATTCTATCTTTGATGAAACTACATCTTAATCTTACTTGGGTTAGATTCGTTTGTAACTATAATAATTGATTTATCTTTTGCGATAATAGATAATAATTTGTTTGAATTTTAATGATAATGTATTCTACAACATTTCTCAAAGGTTAAAATGAATAAAAAGTATATTTTTCAATAATAAAATTATATTCATGTTGTTCTATAAGAACATCTAAGATTTTGTTTATAAATATGTGTGAATAAGGAGCTTTAAAAATATGATTTAATATCAAAATACATTTATCTACTACATGATCAAATAAATTTATCCTCTAACAAGACAAGTTACAATTGAATCGCTTATTATTGAAAGGAACTAGGTAAGTCATTTTAACAGGTTTTGAGAAAAAACATCCCAAGTTCAAAAATTTTTTTTTCCGTTGAATTCAATTACTGTTTCATTATTTAATTGGCTAATAAGTATTGTTTTAAATTTTGTTAGTATATATGTTGATGACCGAATCGCTTAAAATATATATGGTTCAATCGGAAAAGAAGGATATATAAGATAAAAGCTTGACACGTCTGAATATGCCAAAATTTAATACAAACAAAAATGTGTTTAATGTGGCAATGAAGTAGAAACAAACATTTTGCAGCCGTTACATTTGCAATCATTGAGGGCACAGAAGTAGGAAATACAAAATTTGACATTACAAAATGTTTTTTTATTATTATTGTATTTTGTAATTAATAATTTTTCCCAATTCTAATACTTATATATGCATTTAAAACCATCTCTAGTACTTAACATTATATGTACGAAAAATTTATAAAAAATCGAGGGGGAAACCGCTGAGGGATTATGGTGTACACCCCGTAGGAATTCCAGGAATTATTTGGGATTATTGGAATTATATGGAATTATTTGGGATTATATCGGATTATTTGGAATTACATCGGATTATATGGGATTATTTGGAATTATGTGGAATTATGCGGGATTATTTGGTAGAATTATGAGGGATTCTACGGTCATCAGAAAGAATGTTTTTGTATCTATTGTCCTGTATAATCAACAATACTTTATGTAATCGAATCATCCCTTCAAATTAAACGTCATGTCCATAGTTCAGTCACAGTAGTAAAGATCAAATTGAATTTTAACAGAAAGTGCCTTTGGTAGTTTTTCACTTCCACGAATGACACTTACGACTCATTATTTATTCATACGATATTTTGCGGTAAATTGCTGATCGTACACTAGTTTGAACTGATTTGAACCGAGATTTGAACGCATGCGCGTTCCACTCGGCATATTATTTATACAGGTCAGTGTAATGCGGTATGATGTGATATTCTAGGATGTTGTGCTGTTTATTTTTGCTGCCACTGAATTATTGCACAAATAACCTTGAGGATAATTTTTACAGGTGAAATCAAGGTATGATTCTCACTTGAAATCTATTACCGAGTCTTTATCAAGAGAGTAATTGTAATTTGTAACAGCCAGTTGTTTTTCTTTAGGAAGTTTCACAAACCGGGGCTGAGTGCTTCACCGAAGATGAAAATAAGCTAAATATTTCCGTGTTTATCTGCATAAAAAATCTTTTAAAGATGAATGGATTTACTAACGCACAATTACTTGCTCAAATCACAAATGATGACATCTTGGAGGTGGAGAAATTTATGGCTGAAACAGTGCCAACATTAATTCCCAAGGAGGAATACGAATCGTATTTTGGAATATTTTCGAAAAAACTGGCAAATTTCAAACTTATACAAGGTCATAGAAAATTAATTACCAAAATTTCTACCCATTTCAAAAGAAACGTTCTACAACAATCGAAAACGCAAGATAAATCCCTTGCAACAAACTGGTGCATTGGAACCGAGACTGGAACTTTAGGTAAGCGAAGATGTCGGCTGGAACCTCAGTTAATCTATACTATAGTATATGGACAGTAGAACCCAGATTATCCAAACAATTTTCTTATATATTAATCGTACTCCATATTATGCGACCCTGATTCATAATTTTATGCATATTTTGTAACAAATCGGTGTGAATATTGTGGAAACTTATTTTTCTTTTCAATTAGTCTATTCATTTCTTTATTACTCCATTTCCGTCTAGTGCATCGAGAGTATTACACATTCATAAGTCAGTTACGTGGTTGGCTACGAGGTTAGTAAAAATGCCAAATTTTAAAAAACGGTAGAATAATTATTATTTAGAAAAAGATACCAAACCTTTCTCTAACATTCACTTATGATTTTATATATACAGGGTGTCTCTAAAAGGTCTTTAAACAACTCTACCACGTACTTTTCGGACCAAAATAAACCGATTTAGCAAAACTTGGCTTAGTCAAAGTTGCTTAGTTTGTGCGCAATACGGTCCTGAAGTTGCAGTTGGAAAATTGTATTTTTGTTATAAATTTGAAACGGCTGGAGCGATTGCGCTAAATTTTGTCACGTCAAAAGACGTGTACATAGTTTAAAGAGACGTCTAAACGGCCCAAGACACGTGTACACGGCTTAAAGATACAGTATGCGCTGCCGTCCTCTAGTTAATGTTCTCAAACCTTAAAATGCGATTTTTGAGAAAACGATGCAATTTTTCGAGTCTTACCAAGAGTACCTTTTTTCTTGTACTTAAGACACTTAATCTAAATTTTATAGACAAACTCTTTTTTATCCATTGGCGTAGAAAATGGAAATGTTTTAATATTTATAAACGCAGTTTCTCCGCCTATGGATTGATTACTATCACAATTTTGATACAGAATTACAGCTTTCTTGACTCATAAAACTATGTAAACGTGACAAAATTTAGCGCAATCGCTCCAGCCGTTTCAAATTTTTAACAAAAAAACAATTTTCCAACTGCAACTTCAGGACCGTATTGGGCACAAACTAAGCAACTTTGACTAAACCAAGTTTTGCTAAATCGGTTTATTTTGGTCCGAAAAATACGTGGTAGAGTTGTTTAAAGACCTTTTAGAGACGCCTTGTATACCGGGGTCGACATATTTTAATTTCTGATACGAAAGTAGGAGGAAAAGAGCGCGACGAATTAAACTAAATATAAACATAAGCGAGGCTGCCGAGAGTACACTCGCGTGAGAGTCCCCCGACATCGACACTACGTTGCTCTCCCACCACTGTTAACAAGCAGACATCGCTGCATATTATAAGGCCATCTTATGCATGCGATAGAAGTGTAAACCGAAATTAAAACTTGACGACCACGGTATACCAATTTTGATTATCGGAGCACGATTCGGTCCGCATTAACTCGGATAATAGAAGTGCTACTCTACTTGTCGTTCCTGAAGATGAAGAAGTATTAAGAACGGATTTCAGAATAAAGTTTTGCTTTACTTTTAGGGACAAGTCGACAGGGAGGTACTACATTAGTGGGTGCATCAGCATCACAACCGGTAGTTACCGACGAGATCGCTACAAATCTTCCAGAAGAATCTTCTCATGTTTCACGTACTATAAGAAACTGGATTAAACATAAGTGCATCAGCCAGGATCAATGGTACTTTTTTAAAACAAAATTTTCTGAAATCTTTTTCGAAACCAAATATGGAATACGAAATGAGTTATATTGCATTATGAAATGCTACTATAAAAGTTCTTATAAAATTCAAAAATATGCGCAATAGCCAGGCCATTCTAAGAAATGGATTTTTGGAAATATTTACAAGCATTTATCTTAACATATAACTGCTTATTCTGCACCTTGTTCCGTATCTAAAACCACCAACACTAAAATCAGCGTTAAATCCATCTTTGATATGTAATCCAAAGAAAAAAAAGTGAGAATTAAGATATTACGTGGTTTTTTAATCAGATTTCTAGCTCTGAAGTGAATACTTCGATAGAACATGTTGAAAAATTTTCTGTCAATGTCAGTTGTTATGGAGAAGTCCGAGATGGAAACTAATATTCCCGAGAACATTCCAGATGATTGTGAGATGGCAATTGATGAAAATATAGTTACCTGCACAGAAGAGTAAAATAATGATTTTCAATTAGTTTCCGACCTGGACACGACCAGGAACAGAGTACTACATAAGGAGATGGAAATACTACACTTGAATTTCACAATGACCTCAATTTCAAAGATTTTTCTTCAAGAATCGAAAAAGAAGGTGGGAAATCTTCGAACAAAATTTATAAAACTGGGCTCTTTATTACAGTATAGGCCAATGGAAAACCTGTAGTCATAAAGAAGTCGTCCTTATGTTGGCTTCTGGTCGATTTATATACGTAAATAACAGTAAAGCAGCAGAAATGATATTGCCGTCATTTTCGCAATCATGTAAAGGCAAGTCGCGAAGAAAGACAATGTTTAAATCGAGATGTAATTCAATAAGCAAGAGAGGTTTGAAATATATTACTGGAGAGAGCTCGAAAGAAAGTGAGGAGGATGATCGGAATGATTACAGTGTATTATATACTGATACTTCAGATGCAGATACATCTTCTGATGGTGGAGAAAATCGGGACAGGGAAAATAAATCTTATCACAGACCCATCACTCAGTGGGAATTATTAAGTGTAATTGAGTGTAATAAATTTTACGCTGTATTTTATGATGAACGGTGGTATATAGGCCAAATTATTGAAATTATCAGTGATACAATTTATAAAATTAATTTTTTAACACGTGGAAGGAAGCAAAATAAAATGTTTACCTGGCCAAAAATTAAACAAGACGTTGCTACGGTTGATCACAATTATAGTTTTCATGGCCCTGTTAAATTTTACCACCGAAATGGAACCTTTTCATTTAGATAAATTCGCATACGTCGAGATTTCTAAGAAACATGATAACATTAAATCTGAGATTAAATCCTGTGTTAAAGACTAATTATTATTGTTTAACTCGTTTTATTTTTATTTTTCACGAATATTTAAGTTTATAAATGTTACTTTTGCTGTGTTTACGTAAACAAAATCCTCAGAACTCGTGCAACATATAAAGAAATAATTAGGGATTATTTGGGATTATCGGGATTATATGGGATTATGTGGGATTACATGGGATTATTTGGAATTATTTGGAATTATTTGGAATTATTTGGAATTATCTGGAATTATGTGGAATTATGTGGAATTATAATGGATTATGTGGGATTATTTACATATGATGGGATTATGGTGTACACTTCGGAGTCAGCGGTTTCTCCCTCGTAAAAAATGAATAATCAAAATTTATAATTCTTTCATTTTTTAATTTTTTTTTACAAACCATTTTTGTGGCACCTCATGATGTTGTACTATTGCAACCATTTTTCTTTTAATTCTTTTTGAACCTAAAAGGCAACTTCTCCCTATTACCAAACTAAAATCTAAAAAGAAATTTAAAAGTCTATTTTCGTTCCACCCTAATACTCACATTTATGTATTAAAAAATTGAAGACAAATTGACAATTTCGTGTACAAATTACTACAGTTGAATTCTTTAAAACATATGGAATGTTTCAGCATTTGTAGTGTCGAATTTGGCTAACCCTGTACATTCTATGTGAGTTTAAAGAGACCCCTTGACTTTCATACGTAACTGTGACACATTTTACTGCATACCAAAAACGGGCATAAATAATTACAATATCTTAACTACACGCTACTCGAGATGGACGTGTAGATTGCCGATGATGGCCGGTCGGTTGCCGTTGTCAGTCGATAATTGACTTCGATATAACTGATGTGATTTGATTTACGTCAGGGCTGGTTCGCTTAAAACGGAGGTATCGGATAAGTGCATCTCCTCTTGTGTTTATGGATGCTAAGAGAACGTGTGCTGTCATACTGCCAGTCAAGTAAGCATATACAGCGACTATGATGATAATGACAGGACATTGTGAAAGTACATCTTGTCGGACGCGATTAGATTGGAGAGCTGATTAGGTACTAGTCGACACATTCTGGCTACTCATTTTTAATGAAGTAAAGAGGCAATCCTTGATATCTTATACGCTACTGAGTGGAAAGTATAGTGAGATAATATTCAAATGCATAAGAGGATATCTTATAACAATCTATCGTGCATTTAAAATGAATATTTCATAAAAACCTGGACATATAAATTTTTGTCTTTTTTGTCTTTTTCTTGTCCAGAAATTCTAATATTCTACTCGTTTCGTTGAATATGGATTTACTATGTACCAAAAACATGAATTATCCATAACAATATACAGGGTGATTTACCATAAACGACGCGATCTCTCTATTGAAAACGATAAAAGGCTTTTCTGGGTTTTCAATGTATATATGCGTATTTTTTACTTCAATAAATTTCACCTGCATCTCTTCTGAACAGTCGATCTATTTTTATGGTTAAAACGTTTTCTTGTGTTTAAATATTGAATGTTTTCGGTCACATTTCAATTATAGAATATTTTTTAATTTTTAGTTATTAATTTTCAATACTTTATAGTGCATATTGTTCAATGCAGTCAATATTTTTAAATCTTTATTAAATACCTTTCAGTATACCTACGACATCTATGTTATGTCAGCATAGTTATCATTTATTTCGTCTACCTCAAAACGTAATTAAAATTTCTCTTTTATTAGGACAGTTAATTGTCTTCATGCCTAAATTTTTAATAATTTGTATGTGATTTGCTGTATTATTAACAGTCTAACTTTTTTTTTAAATTTATATTTGGCCACGCAGACGCGATTTGGCTGCGTTCTTGACCATTCGTCTAGGTACATTTCACATCAAGTGTATGGTCCATGCTTAACACAAGTCCAGAAATCTTGTTTTAGATTAATATTTGGAATACGGAAATTTGACAGTCTCGCACAAACTGTCCGAATTGAAATGGCTCAATACGGATAACCGCAGACTCTTGCAATCTGCTAAATTTTATTACGCAATAATTAATACCTGCATATCTTTACGATCTAATTTCATTTCGCACTGATGTACACCACTTGAGATTTACTCGAAGTGCCATTACACCGCGCATGCGGAGAATAGCGTTGTGTGAACGTGTTTTTTTGTGCCAGGTTGCCAGGGTATATAATTCGATACCAGTGGGCATTAAGGACAGTTCGTTTAGTACCTTTGATGGATGATACCGGGCATAATTATTTGATGTTCAAGATCATTAATTTCCCATTATTCACTTTTTATTTTTCAATATTGGATGGATATAGATTTTATTGTACAAATGTATAAGTTCTGAATACAATACGTCTCCTTTTTTTATTTGCTTATGTTACACATCACATTAGATTAAGTTAGCTTAAGTTAGTAATAGGCAAGCATATTATTCTATTCTTTTTTATTCATTACATTTTATGGTGATAGTGAAAGATCACGGGTTAATACCAAACCTTGAACTATCACCTTGTGATTTTCTAGTTCTACATTAATATTTATTATTATGACAACTGAAAATAAAACATATTATTATTATAGCTATTCCTGTTCGTCAAGAAGTTTTGTTTTGGGTTAATTAAGCCGATTAGGGCTGCAAAAGTTTATGTAGTAATTTATCCTACCGTTTATTACCCTCTTAAGTATAGTATAATTGTCTGTGCAAATAATGTCGGTGTTAAACGTTAATGCACTTTGCTTATATCTGTTGAATCTCTGCCGAAAAAGTACTCGGCTGTGTTATGTAAGGTCACTGAGTCTGCTTACAATTATCTAGAAGAGTATTTTAAAATTATTATTTCATTCCAGTTGAAGGGGAATTAATTTTCCCTAATTAATCAGGTATTTTTTGAATTTTAAGTACAGCTCGCCATATACTTTTTTTTAATACATAATTTGTCTTTGGTAATATTTTTCTTTTTTCAAGTTATTTGAAAAGACCTAGTACTAGATTAGAGGTACAATATCAACTGTACTCGAATCGCCGAACAGGTGCAGTAACAAAAGTGCGTGATCACAACGTGATCGCAACATGATCAAGATCTCACATACATAAAACGGTCAGCGGCAAGCATCGTTTACATTAGGTTAAACTGTAATAGTATCACGCATCGCAGGTGTTTATTTACTTTTATTTTACTTTTCTGTTTCCGTTAAATCTGTTTTGGCTTCATTTATTCCCTTTTCTTTTGGATATTTTGATCAGTATTTCTAAATACGCTCGTAAGTAATTAGTAATCCGAAATGTTACAAATTGTAACTAATTATATCTTCTAGGTTAGAATTCGACAGTATTTCAAATATTATTTCAATTTCTTTGTTTCTACCAAAGCTATACATAGTAGACTATACCATGGAATATTCACCTCCAAGAAAAAGGCTAGCAGAACACTTCTCAGCTGAAGAAAAAAACGTTGAAACGACTGCAAAAGCGGCAGGTAGTATTTTTGTTATAACAAATTTTAACAAACTGATTTTATTTATCATATTTACAGGAATTACCATACATAGTGTTTATAATATATTGAAAGGATATGACGCTGAACCACAATTTAATCAACCAAAAAAATATCAGAGGAAAAGGGGTATTTTGGATACTGTTGATGAAGATATGAAAAACAGAATTCAAACCTTTGTTGACTGATATAGGATGTAAATTAATTAGCCCTCCTAGTGTCGATCAACACAAGAAGCCATCTAAAAAAGAAGTACTTCAAACAAAAAGAGTAGCTAGCTTACGAATTCATATAGAACGTACTATCCGAAGGATTAGGGAGTTTAAATTATTAAGACTTCTTGTGTTAAAAATAAATTAGTTCTACAAATAACTATTGCTGCAGCTTTAGTACATCTACAGGGATCTCTTATTAAAAAATAGACAATATAATATAAGTTGAATGATATCTAGGTTTGCTTATGAATTTTTAATTAGTAATAATAACTGTTTTAAGAAATAATATTAATTTGTTTTTTATTTTTTTGTATTGTGTATAACACTTGAAATTTGCATTTTTGTAGTATATGCCATGTAGTATCAATAAAGTAACTTCGACTGTTTTGCAAGAAATATATCTCATTCCACCTGCTATTGAGCTGTAAGATCTATACTATTACAATATAAATAAAAATGCAGTATAACTAAATATATTCATACATACGATATATTAAAGAATAGGTTTTAGACTGTTGTAAATTTTTGGAAAAATACATTTTGTCCAAAAGTCTTCTAATACTACTAAAATTTGGATCAGCTGTAGAAAATAAACAATATGGCCTTCTGCTTGCATACATCTATAACTGTACTTGTATATTACATTTAGCACTTATTTCATCTGCATCAGAAATATAGTTCTTGTAGGTTTTTGCTGATGAGGGACATTTAACTTCAACAACAAAATTATCTCCTATACCATCAGGAGATGCATTAATAAATGGATAATCTTGGCATATTAATAATCCGTTTCCTGCAGTGTTAATATCCAACTTCCTTTTTACTTCTACAAATACTTGACCTTTCAACTTTCTTCCTCTCTGCATTGGTTTTGTATCGGGCCCTTTACAAGTACCCAGTAGTTCCATTAAAGATTCATCAGGTGTCTTACAATGCATCACATCAAATGCTGAGGCTGATATACTACCATATCTTATTTCATGCCAAAGTTCACATTTGTACTGCAGCTTGGTTTGTTTCTCATTTTCTGCACAGATTGTATCACTGATGTTTAGTTTTAAATAATGAAGAAAACCATCAACGGAAGAACCTCCATTTGCCACAAATGCAATCATTCCATGATGAAGAGATAGTAAAAGACCATTTGATATTTCGTATTCTGTTGTATTTTTTATTATTTGAGAATTTACTTTCTTCCGATTAAGCTCTCTTAGTACTTGGCCAACTAATGATAGTACATTTAAAGATAGTTTGGGATGTCTAGGTGGACATAATTTACCAGCCCTTAAATATCTCAATGATGTTCCCACTTTGGAAAGCCGAGATTTTTTCCAGTAGCTTTCCACTGAGCTGGTGGCAGGTTCTTCACTTCTACGGTGAATCCACATTAAAAAGGCTATAGCATGCTTACATCCACCTGAAATATTTATATTAAAACTATATATTACAAAACTCAATAATATTACCTGCTGATGCTGCACAATTTGTACTATTTCAACAATTTTATCAGTTTTATCCACACTAAGGGTAACGTTATATTGTTAGTATGTATTTTATGCTCTGGGCAAATTTTGTATTTAACATTACATTTGGTTCGTTCCCTTTTAAGTTGCACATACCCAACAGCAGAATCCCCATATTGTTCTCTTGATGCACTAAATAAATTAAAGCAGTATAAATAATTTGATTTCTTCACGTATCAAGAAGAACAAAATATACTAAGTTATACTCACCTCTGTGTTTTAGAAATACAATTTATTTTTTAGTTACCTATATTTGAAAACATTGAAAATGAAAATGAGCGTGTTATCAGAAAATGATGTAAATAATGTTTAATAAATTTTATGCACATTCCCTATTACACTGATATTATTATTATCTTTGTTCTTATAAAATGTAAAAATTCTCATCAATAATAAAATTATTTTGTTTATTTTCCATACTTGAATTTATTTTATGGTTATAGCCACTTTGAGTGTTCATATGTTTTTATGTCTATTAAACAATAGAGAAAATTATTTAAAATATTACAATGACAGTTTTTTCATTTGTAAAATAGTTTATTCCTTTATATTGATAATTACTACATGCTATTTTATAGAGCAATACAATTTTAATACGTTTTGATAGAAAACATTTGAATATGCAAACTTCCTTATGTCAAATATTACGGCGATAACTATTTTACTGACATTGATCCTTGAACGATTTTGATGTGCTTGTATGCATACAACTTTGTTGTAATCACGTGAACCCAACGTTATCATTGCATCTGTTCGGCGATTCTAATATAGTGCTAAATTTATTTCTGTACAGTATCATTTTGTGCTAGTCTGGAAGAACAGCATTTACTAGTACTAAGGAGCAATCAAATAAATTCGGAGTTGAAGTAGGTTGTGCACAAAGAAAACGTATTTCCTAATATACGCATTTGTAGCAATGTGAAATGTCAACGTTGGTAACCAAATATCAAATGTTACCGTTCACAATTATGTATGCATGTTGATATTACAATTGCGTAAGTTAGGGAATAACGCTTTTTTCCAGGAACTTCGACTCCGGATTTATTTGATTGCTGGTTAGTTTAGAAGCACAATATTAACTAATACTTTCCGTTCATATTTTGGTTGATCCAAAATTTGGCAGTTAATTTGTAGCAGGGCTAATGAATCAAAACCATCCCAAGCTTGAAATTATCTAAATTTGACAAGCTAAGTGCGAGCAAATATTTTCTTTTTCTTCCAAATAACTTTACTTGCAGTTATACATACGAGCGTGGGCTTGTACTTCTCTTAAAATATAAGAGAAATGTCAGAGTGTGACCTTTCGTATTCTATTTATTAAACCCCTTAGGAATGTTGTATCAAATTTCACATACGTTTTATTATAGTACATTTGACTTCTACTTTTGGGAACTACCTAAATAGTCGAGTAAGTTTTTATATACTTATTGTTAATGGTCGATGTGATCATAAAACTTGATCAACGTGTTCGAATTAGAATTTCAAGGACTTATTGTTATTACTCGTTGTTTATTAGTTTAAATCGACTCTTACTAACTTTTTTGTTATTATTATAACATAAAACAAAGCAACGCTCTCTTCTTCTCGAAATATACTTTTTCACGTCGTCCATCCTCCCGCGACCCATCTGAATTGATCCGGCGACGCACTTCTACATCTATCATTTTAAACTATTTTAGGATGAAACACGAAAATCAAAATTCAGAATCGCCACTTCTACATCTATCATTTTAAACTATTTTAAGATGAAACACGAAAATCAAAATTCAGAATCGCCAAATTAAATTGTTCAGAACGAACACTACCAAAATGCAATATCATTGGCAGCATTTTATTGGCTACTGGCAAAGATGGTAACATAAATTAAGAACAGTTTATTTCTCTGAAAAAGCAAAAAATAAAATACGGAAAATAGAAGACAAAGGAGGAGTCTCAGTCCTACAGATATGACCGAAAAGAAAATTTGGAGGTAAAAAAAAAATGAAGGTACAGTAAATGAGAGCAATAAAACGTGATTTATGTATTCGTTCGAATAGGTCTTCGAAAACTGATCTGAATGTTAAAGAAATTCTACTGAAACCAACCGCGAAAACTCTGAAAGGTAAAAGCGGACGACATTGTTATGGTTAAGTTTATTACTAATAAAAAGAACATCTTTGTTACATCGGAAAGTTTTAAACATTGAAGAAGATGAAGCAGAAAAGAGTTTTTTTTAAAGATGTAAGAAAGTGTCAAATAAATATGACATATTCACAGTAAACAAAGGCTATCGTTCTACTGCTTCCACAGCTAAAGACAACTTGCACTAAAAAACAATAAATTTATCTTCATGTTGAAGTAAATTTCTCTCCGCTAGATGTGCGGAAATGGATAATAATTTAATTCAAATTAACTTTTCTGTAGTAATTTACGTCTTCTTTTGTTAGTTCGTTTTCTTGATAAAAATTGACGAACCAGTATCTCAATGTATAACACATATGTTTCACAACGAGACACCCGACATACTTAAAAATTGGATGGCTATATACACGTTCTAAAATATACAGAATTTCATAACATTAACGCCTCCTATATATTTGTACTATAATTTGATAATATACATTTAATTCTTTTTCATACTATACTAATATCATACTATTGTAACATGACCGAATATTGTGGCCCACCCACTCTTACCTCCTATCTCGAACACTCTGTAGAGTATAAAATAATTTTAGATTATACACGTGATGATTTGTATCTTTTGCAACAAAAAGAATTTATAATCTTTTATCTTTTTTTACGAACAAATTTAAGGTTAGTCAGCCTGTATATGAGATGCAAAACTTATACAAGAGAATCACTTCAAATAACTCCCAATATATTCTCTTTAGTCACTGTTACCGATTACTTTCTGTCTTAATCGCATTCTCATCCCATCATCGCTATTCATTCATCAATTTAAACACTGAATTTTCTAGAAAAGGACCTCCTGATACAACAACGTCACGCTTTTCTAATCTGACTACGCCATTAAAGGATCCATTCGACCTATCGAATTGCCCGCGAACGCTGACAAATTATAAAGAATTTTGTTCCCATGAATAGAAATCAATTTATTTCGTAAATTACTGGCCTCCTCGGGGTCTTTTATTCATCGTATTGCACCACCACTGTACTGGCACTTTGATGCTGAAATTGGTGCAACCTTTGAATGACGATTTCTTTTATTTTCTATTCAACTCTTATTCTATTCAAATTTCCTCTGAGGTGTGTTTTTTTTTATTTATGTTGACTGGCCCGAAATCGAAGGTACTAATCGAGAAAATAGACCGAGTAAAATGTAAATCATTTTCGGTCGTCGAATATAACAATGATAAAATAGCAATGAGATCCGAACAAGAAAAAGGAAGAGAAAAAGAATGTCTAATTTAACGCGCTCGGATCGTGTAAGTGCGTGATTTTAGTTTTATTTTTCTACAAGATTAATTTTAAAACTTCCAGGAAAAATAATTTACTTTGACATAATAAACTAGTCACCATATAATTGAATAAATTTTGTCATCTAGTTTCCATGAATATATAAGTAATAACGATTGATAAAATGATGCTGGTTTTATTTATCTACTTAATTGTGTAATTCCAAAAGGGTATACAGGAAGAACGTTTTTTCGGTTTTATGTTTTGCAAGTAATCGGTTTTGAAAACTGCAGTAAAAATCTGAATCCCTTCTTTTACATCTAGTTGTATAATATTTCTAGAATGCCGGTAAACATTATTGCCGTTAATTAAAACCGAACCAGTGCCTATGTATTTATTACTCTATTCTAGGTAAATATGTATTAGTCAAGGGTCTTGGAAATATGAGTCAGAAAAACACTTAAATTCAAAATAAATACAAGTACAAACTTTAAGTATACGGGAGTTCTAGTGAAGCAACAAAGTCTATTATTTTTATAGTCTGTCCATAGATATAATGATTTTACTTCTTAAATAGCACTCGATCCTCACAAAAGAAATTAACCCAACCCTTCTAACCCGGTTCGAGAACGAGTGGTTGACAAGGACGTATTCACAAAGATTATTATACTGAAAGTCTGTTATAGGAACATTGATATTCGATTGTATAATATATTTATTTTTTTAATAATAATAATAATAATAACAATAATGTATTTATTATCCAACAGAATACTCCATTTACAGAATAATTATTACAAAATAATTCTAGCTGCTTTATATACAATGCAGAAATACAAAAAAATAAATAGAAAAGAATAACAAATGCGTTGAAGTATACAATAACACAAAAGTGTCTGTCATAAATCAGTCAGAGTCGAGTGCAAATTGCAACAAAAATCTAGCAAACCAACCACACAGCTAAGTGAACGGATCCGGATAAATGCTCATAATATTAGTCATCACGTGTGTAAGTGGTGCTTTAAGGAGAATGTTTGTTCTACGTCTAGGTAAAACAAAAGACTCGGATGATTCCGTTAAATGCGAATAAGTAGCAGAATCAATTTGCGAAAGCAAGGTAGATGAGTTTATTTTGTTGTTAAGTAAATCAAAAAGGAAGTTGGTACTGCTGATCCTTCTCCTGTCGGCTAAAGACTGGAACGAATATCTTTCAAGAAGAGCAACGTAGTCAACGCCCCTAGGAGGATAAATGCCATCAATTCTGAAACTAATATATTTCAGGAAACGTATTTGTACTTGCTCCAAGATTATTTCTTAGTATAAATAGTGCGGATACCAAATGATAGCACCGTACTCCAGTCTAATTCGAACGAAAGCGTAATATATCGACCTCAAAGCCTGTAAACCATTGAAATTCCTGCATGAATGGACAAGGAAGCTTAATGATTTAGTAGCCGCACTGCAAACTGAAAAATTTTTTATGGTAAATATAGGTTTAACACAGAAATCAAATAAAATACTATAGTTACTAAATTCCTGCAAGGAATTGAACCTCATCGGATCTAAGTACTCATCTTGTATACATTATCGTTAATTTATAACTTAAGTACTGTTTCAGTCATCAAAATCACTAATTTCATCGTCATCTACATGTGTTATGAATTTCGATATCGAGTTTGCTTACTGTAAATACTCGTCTTCTATACCGATTACATGTTGTACACAATTTTTCCAAGTATCTGGTGTTATTAGTAATATAGCTTCTTGGATCGTATTTATTGTTGTTTCGCTAAATGTGGAAACGGTATTTTTGTGACGAATGTGTTGCCTTAGTTGTCTTCAAATCAAGTCTATAAGATTGAAAATAGTAATATGGAAATAGACGTAGTTCTGTATGGCCTGCAGCAGCTGTAGCGTTATCAATAAAATATTGCTTTTGAAATATTTTCCTATGCAAGACTTCCAGGAGTTGTTTCTTCGAGTAATCTGCTTCAAAATAATATTAAAGTTCATGCTCCTCTAAAAATGTTGATGTTTCAAATTTTGTATTGATGCTTTAAGTATTTTAATAAGTTGTCGTGAGTGGTAACTGGCATTATCCATAATATTGACACTTTTTGTAGGTAAAGACGGTAGCAGCTGATTCACAAACCACTTTTCAAATAAGGAACTTGTAATATCTTCATGATAATTCAAGTAAGACGCCTTTATGTTCTTTGCAGAGATTAATACATCACCAACCCAGCCATCTACATTTTCTGTATGTGCAATAATTATTCTTTTCCCCCTTGAAACAGGAATATTAACAGATCACAGTCCCGAACTATCATCCCAACCTTTCTTTGTAGTATCATGGCTGCCATACTACCTTTTGTCCAACTAGCACATAAAACGTTTCTTTTCTCTAAAGGCCTTCACTTTCGTCAGATACTCATCCCATAGTAGCTGCAATCCTTGCGATTCCATAATTATTTGTCGCTTATTAACTATACTATATTTAAAGCAGTTTTCTTTTTTAACTCGCAACAACGTAGTGATACAGCACTGGAATCTATTGTTTTCTTTCAAGGAGTTCCACAAACTTCGCAGTGTAGAAAATTAATTTTTTTTATAGAACCGGTACATTTCTCTTCTCACAATATCAAAATCGCACATACTAATTTTGTTTTGTGATTGTCCCTTGTCCTTCCTTGTTTTTCTTTTAAATAGATCATGTTGAACATTTTTTTGGACTGACCCGTAAGAGACTTCTGTTAATTCCGATGTGCTAACAATTGTCTCTGTTTTAGTCCCATAATTCTCACTCCTCAAATTATTGTATAATTCAGGACTATCTGCTGCGTTTCAGTACTGTAATGGTTTCTTGTATTATCAACATCGTCTTCTATGGCATCACTACTTTCACTTAGTAAAATATGGGGCTACCTGTCTAGTTTATTGAATCTTCATCGGTACTCCACGGTCTCCACATGTTTTTGTTTCACAAATTTAAACGTCTTTACTTTGCGACTACTCCCTTTCAACAACATTTTCATTATCTTTCATATATTATCTGTTAAATTAGAATTGTTTCCTTTAGAATAATAAAGGTGAAATTGTAAACGCTAGATTATATTATAAGAAACATAATTACTTCTCCACTAAAGAAAATCCAATTTCTACGATCCCTTACTTCATTTACAAGTTTTATCGGTACTTGGGGCAAGAGGTAGCGGATAATCCTCCTAAAAATCATTATATGGATAGACTATATCTAATATTGCAGAACATATGAATTTTTTTAATTATATTACTATTCACACTGCTATCTTTCTAGTGATAGAATTGATATTATGTATAATAATTGTCAGCTATCACTGACTCGTAGTTAAAGTTGGGTAAACTTATTGCTTTAAGCAATTAAAAAAACAATATTAACGATATGAAGAATAATTTGAGCAATTATAAGCATTTTCTTTATTGAATATCAATATTGTAAAAGTAATTATAACAAATAATACAAAAATAATTGCACTACAAATATAATAATATATTAAAGTTTGATTAACAACAATTTCAAAAGTTGAACAGCTGCTGTAACATAAAAGTCACATGTTTTAGATATGATACAGTATTTAATTACGGTGGTATTAGCATATAATAGTTTAAACAGTATAATCCAACGACATCAGTTTAATCAGTTTTCATTGCCATATTATAATAACTCTACAAAAATATTTTATTATATTATTCCAAATGTGTTACTTCATTATTTTTTTTTCTAGAATGCTTGCTTAAATGTTTAAGCGAAATACATTTCATGTTAATTATTTGGAGTAAGGTAAATTATAGTTTACCGTTACATCACTAACTTAGTGATTTTAACAGTTTTTCCATTTAGAAATATTTATATTAATTAATGGACAATTATCAATATATTTTTCCACCATATTGGTTTAGAATATTTCTCAGGTTTCGTTATTCTTTCGGTAATTTGTATTTTTCATATTTTAATATATTTTGTTTAGTCGGGCTATTAGAAAAGAACGCCGCAGCGCCCGGGTTACTGTGCTAGATATTTACAAAAGGGTGCTACTCGATGAGTGGTACTTCCGATACGATTTTGAAATTTTGTTTATAGGGTACATCTATATGGAAAGCATAATTTACGAGATATTTGCAAAAATAGCTATTCGATAAGAGAAAAAGTTTACTTCTGGTCCGAATTTTGAATTTTTTTTTATGAAAAAGTATTGAAAATCAAGCTTTAAAAACTTCAATACTCATAATGTATTTGCCTAGAATGCATAACCCGCGAGGTATTTGCAAAAAACTGATTTTCAATAAAAGTCTTACTTCCGGTAGGAATTTCGAAAAACTTAAAATATTTCAATTCACTTTTGAGTACATTTGAATTCTTTATAAATTTATTTAAACTTAGTAGTTGACGAAATATTAGAAAAATTCGATTTTTTCACTGAATTAAACTACTACTACTTCGGTTGTCGATTTTACTGAAAATCTAATCAGATCTCAAGAGGAAGATTATACTCGTAAATATAAAATTTGGAATTGATTGCTTTAGTCCTTTCACCGTTATCGTTGTCACACATACAGAGAGAGAGAGAGAAAGAGAGAAAAAGAGAGAGAGAGAGAAATTTCTTTAAAACCACTTTTCAGGTATCAGTGCACTGCAAAAATTTCGAGGTCGAAATCGATTTTCATCATCACAATACTTCCTTATACTACGCATAAGAAAGTAAAAATAACCTAGGCATGTATTTTTAGTTTCAGAATATGATTAGTTCGTATGTAAAGGCTGCAAACTATACGTACTAAAGGTGCCCCATTAAGATCGCATAGTTTGAAATTTGAAAAAAACGCGTTGTTTATTTGAAAAGTTCTGATGTTTTTATTTTAATAAAGTTTGTAGACATGAAGGTCATGTATGGAATACAATACCCGATTAATGGCCTCCTAGTAACTGATAGCACTCCTTTTGGTCCTTTTGACAACATTTTCGATGACATTTTGGCATAGTGGCTGATTTTCATCATAATTCGTCTTTCAGTTCAGAAATTGATCTTAAATTATTGGCATACACTTTCAAAAAACCCCCAAAGAAAAAAAATCAACTGCGTCAAATCGCATAAACTTGGTGACCAATTCACATCGCCACGGCGCGAAATAACTATCTCTTTAAATTTCGTCTTCAACTATTCCATTGTTTTGTATACTATGTGGCAAGTTGCTCCGTCCTGTTGAAATCACATGTCTTCGACATTCATTTCAGCAGTTTGAGGCCAGAAGAAGTTGTTTATCATCACAAGAAAACGAACGCCGCTAACGGTGACTTCACTGCCAGCCTCTTTCTTGAAGAAGAACTTCGCCAGCTCAAAATACATACCAAACGGTGGCTCGTGGTGGATGCATGGGACGTTGAAGGGTCATTCTTCGATTTTCAGCTCCCTAAATGCACCAATTCTGTTTGTTGGCATAGCCATCAAGTTGGAAATGGTCCTCATCAGAGAAAAAGATTTTCTTCGAAAAATTACCATTCACTTGTTGCTGCTGCAGTATCCATACGGGGACGGTCGGCGCTGCGTTTGTTCTTCCGGCTTCAAATATTGGGTCAACTGAACGTTGTAAGCATGCAAATGCAGATTTATAGTCAAAATTCAACTGTAACTACTCCGTGAAAACTTTACTTGCAGAGAATATTGGCGAATCGAGGAGGCAGGATTCTGAGTAACTGTCTCATTACCTGCTGCAATGCTTTCATTAGACCATACTGCAGAACACGGACAGGCCTCTTCTGTGTTTGAACTGATCTAATCGCTTCAAATTTCTCTATTAATCGAACCACTCTACAGCCAAAAAACGCGTTATGGCGACGGAAAAATCCGCGACATTTTCGAATCGTCTCCGCAGAACTTTCACCAGTTCTGTAGATGATTTTCACAATTTCTATACGTTGTGCGTCAGTGTATTTCTCCATTACTATGCCTGAATGTTCCCACATGATAGCTGTCAAACAACAACTCTGTACAACAGACACAAAGAAAATGGTGCTAAATCCAATCTCAGTATAAGAGTATTTCAAGCCTAATTTAAAGCATCTGGTATATATTGATTATGAACGAAGAATTCAGTGGATTTATGATGCCTGTTTTTACTTGTGCGATTATTGAAAAAGCAAGATTCTTCGAAAAACATGTCACTTTTTAGAAGAATTGCAGACAGTTATTGTAAACAGAACAATACAATACAATTCCTTCTTTGCAAGAAATCTTTAGTTCTCTTTGTCTATTTCGTAGATTCAGATCAATAAATGTATACATATATTATTACCAACACCATTCTTTTATGTAAGTATGTAATATTATTTATGAAATTTTCAAGTCTCTCGCCGATTAACTAGTTTTTGATTCACTTACATTTTTGTGTGGACTTCTTGCGAGTATTACAGTATTAAATTATCATCTTCAGCCCTTCTATAATTTTTGCTTGTTTCAAGTAACATAGAGGTAACTATATCAATCTTTGCATTTATTTACATCAATAACGTGTAAACGTCATGAGATATCTGCCTTAAATTATATTGAAATAGATATTTTAAAGTATAATACTATACAAAACAATTTGCTTGTACATACATCTAAATTACACGGCAAAAATTTTGACAAATATCTTAAACAATTTCTGGCAAATTCTTAATTAATAATGTGTATCGTTTTCAATAAATTTATTTTCTACTAATTATATATGTCAGAATAATGTAGAAGTAAGTTCTATAAATATTTTGTTTAATTTTTTACCT
This sequence comes from Amphimallon solstitiale, assembly GCA_963170755.1. Classification (NCBI taxonomy): domain Eukaryota; kingdom Metazoa; phylum Arthropoda; class Insecta; order Coleoptera; family Scarabaeidae; genus Amphimallon; species Amphimallon solstitiale. The sequence goes on along the minus strand of OY720681.1, from coordinate 33,170,035 downwards.
ATATAATATTTTCGAGATATGTAAGAGGCCCACTGTGACAGGGAAAGTAATAAAATTAAATTGACAAAATGAAATGAAAATATTGAATTTTTCAAAAACCTTAAATTTGTTCTTAACAACTATGAAGCAATTGAAATTGGTATTTTAGCTATAACTCAACTTTGATATGAAGAAAATCTGTGTGTGATGATGCACAAGAATTTCAATTCTAATTCAAATTTCCTAATTATTGTAACAAAAAATTACAAAAAAAGGAAAAAATATGTATGTATAAATATAACACAAAAATATTAAATATAATAACTGCTACATGAATCACAAACATAAGCAAACAAGTAAGATAAAATATTCACACAAAAAAATAAAAGACAACAAAAAGTGAAATTATATACTTAAACATAAGTATTCGTCAATGCTATAGAAGCACCTCGCCAAAAGAAACTGCTGTAACGATTTTCTAAAGTCAGATAAATTATTTATCTTTTTAATGTGCTTTTGGAAAAGAACAGATCGGTGCGCAGGTGGTAAAAGGTGACTTTTGTTTCTGGTTTCATGCTCATGACTCTTTTTATGAAATTAAAACTAGCTCATGTTCCTATACACGAAACACAAAGTTTCCTTTATAAATATCGAGGGCACGTTTCTGAACACTGTCCACTGAAGAACACCACATTTCAGCACACGGTAAAAACAGTCAAAGGAAAAGTCAAATAGTATACCCCTGTTGCAGTGATAAGATAAATTCTTCAGTGCGAAACACATTTTCGTGAGTTTAGGAGACAGTAAGTACTCCATTTTAACCCACTATCCACCCATATGCCTAATAATCTTGTAGAAACCAAACGCCGGATATTTACATCGTTAAAAGTTAGAGAAAAACCAGCTACGTTAAAGTTAGAAACAACGTAATTAAGCTTCTCTATATTTATACATATACACAAGTTAGTAACTTCCGCCCAATAACTCATCTTATTTATTATGCCCTTGGTCCTTCGCACAAGCTTCTCCAAAGAGGAATCCGTAACAATGGTGTGGTGTTCATCGGCATAACATACTACAGTACTAACCGGAGTCGATGTATAATTGAAAAGATCAATAATGAAAATAGTGAAGAGTGCAGGACCCAGTATAGATCCTTGAGGTGCACCTGTACTTGCATACTGTACACTTGATTTTTGATCACCTAAAGTGAAAAGTTGACATCTGTTACTTACGTAAGTCTCGGCCCAGCTGAAGGCCCTACCCCCTAACACCATATCTCTCCAACCTTTTGAAAAGAAGTTGATGATCGACACCATAAAAACAATTTTTAAAGTCCACCGAGAGTCCTAATACGGCATTACCATAGCCACGAGTTTGTACAATTAAATTAATAAATTCACTGATTGCCGTATTAAAATTTTTTTAATGAAACCATGTTGGTTCGTATTTAAAAAATTATTATTAGCTCACTTACAATGGATTCGAAAACTTTTGAAACTAATCGTTCAACAGCTCTTGACACCATTAGAATCACCCATTTTGTATAATGAATTATGAGAAAATATAAATTCCATACGACCCTGGTATATTTACTGAAAATAATTTTGTGTACAGCTAGTAATTTTCATAGCATATTTTCGTAAACACAAAAAAAAATAATAGCTTCTATAATTATTAGGTACGCACCTGAAAAGAACTCTCTTACCACGGAACAAAGGTACGTCAGTTGTTTACAGTAAGAGCTTCTTCAAACATGATATATGATAACCTTTCTTCTATTATTCTTTCCTAATGGTGCGTTCGTTTTTCTATACACATAATTACCTGGAGTTCGGCATTTTTGGCAGATTAATGTCGTATTGGCGCCGGCGTCATTACCTTTCACCCCGTAGCTAGGTATTTTTTTGCATGAATAATCGTTCTGAAAGACGGCCATCCTCCATTGTTCTCGGACAGGTTACCGGAGACTGCAATTTTCCACGGATTTATGTCAAAAGAAAAGTGTAATTAGGTACGTACTAACCATGAGAAGTATCTGAAATATGTAATTTTTATATTGGATAGCTTTAACAACGCAGTGAAGTAAAAACATATCTTTAATGATAGTTTTTATGAAAGTCACGTGTTTAAAAATGGTAATAATCGATATCTTTTGTACTTTAAAAAACCTTGAAATTATTTCAGTACCTATTAAACTAGTAGTGAAAAATTAAATACAGCTGTCGTCGTATTTATTGTGGTGGTTAACTGACATAAACCATAAAAATGAGGTGTGAGCACCACACTATTTTCTTATGCGTATGTCCGTTCAGAATCTTTTTACAAAAAAATGTTCCAAATCGAGCTCTAAATGCTTTTGTATTCTTGATAAATCTGCATAGAATGTATAACTTGTGTAATATTTGTAAAAAACTGCTGATCGATAAGAGTAAAAGTGCTACTTCTGGTCCGAATTTTGAGTCTTACCTTGCGGTAGGAAGGTAAGACCCAAAATCTCTTGATTCTTACCTTCCTACCGGAAGATAAGACTCAAAATTCGGACCAGAAGTAGCACTTTTACTCTTATCAATCAGGAGTTTTTTGCAAATATTAAACAAGTAGGAAAAACTCTTTTTATAAAATTTCTCTCAAATTCAGCTTTGAGCACATTTGTATTTTTTACAAATTCGTTGCCACTTTGTAGTTGACTATATATTGGTGAAGTTTGATTTTTTCACTGAAATAAACTAGATACTATTTCCGGTCTACCAATTTCACTCAAAATCTAAGAAGATCAGAAGAGGAAGATAGCTGTAGCCGCCTTGCAACTATCGTGGTCACACATAGAGAGAGAAAGAGAGAGAGATGATCCAAAAACCAATTTTTTGGAGTCAGGAGGCTTTAAAAAACTATTTTTCCGTAGAAGTAAAAGACATACTTGCAGCAGGAATTTCGAAAGCCTTTCTTTAAAAAAAATTTCAAATTTACTTCTGAGTACTTTCGTATTCCCTACAAATTTGTTTAAACTAAGTAGTTGACAAGATATTGTTTAAATTTTATTTTTTTTACTGAAGAGTCGTTGAAAATTAATTTTATGTATTGCCATTTGACTTCCCTCCCAATCTAGGTGCAGCGAGCGATGAACATAGGGAAAGGTCTCATCAATGAATTATGACCATGGAGAAAAGGTTTCGAGAAAGATGGACACCAAGCATGCAAACAAAGTATTGCTGGACATGTTTACGCGTTTACGCGATAATCCTGAATATGGGGTGCTATAAAGGGTTGTCCAAATGATCTAAGTAACTATAGACTAATCAGCCTCTTAACTTGTTTTTCATTTGGTATTGTTATTATTATTATAAAAATAATGTTATTATTATTATAAAAATAATGATAAGAGTAAAAGTGTTACCTCCAGTCCGAATTTTGAAACATTTTTCATACAAAAGATATTGGAAATTAAGTTCTAAATACTTTTATATCGGAAGCGTACCTGTCTAAAAAGCATGACTTGCAAAATATTGGCAAAAAGCTGAGTTTTGATAAGAAGAAAAACCTTTTTAATAAGACTTTTCTCAAATTTAATTTTCAGTACATATGAACTCTTTATGCATCTGTTTAAGCTTAGTACTTGACAAATAATTGGCAAAATTCCTAGTTCCTACTTCCGGTCTGCCGATTTTACTGAAATGTAATCAAATCTCAAGAGGGAGATTATATTTGTAAATACAAAATTTGGAACTGATATCTATAGCGGTTTGACCGCTATTGTGGTCACACACACTGACACACACACACACATAGAGAGATATTTTTTAAAAACCACTTTTTTGGAATCAGAGGACTTCAAAACTTGGACATCTGCAAAAATCTCGATATCGAAAATTTTCATCATCACAATACTCCCTTATACTATGTATAAGAAAGTAGAAAAAAATAATTAGAAAATGTAATAGCAAAGCAGTTTTTAATAAAATGTTTTGTGAAAATTATTTTTCTGGACCTGAGAGTATTTTTAGTTCCAAAATTGTTGGATATTCTGATTCGTACTTTAGCAATAATTAACTCAAATCAAAATAATGAGACAATGTGTCAAAAGAAAATAAATAACTCAATTAACAAGTTGAAATGATGGTATGTGTAAATAATTTAACCAGTGCTTTATGATATGTACACTTAATGTGACATACTACTTCATACCTAAAATGTTTACTAATCCATTAAGAGTCTTCGACATCAGCAATATAATTTTATTTGCATATCGTCTTCCATTAACACGAACTAGATTTTATTGCTTAACAGTTTACAAGCTATCATCATCACATAATGTTGATCGATTCCATATATGACAGGAGCAGAATTGTTCGAAACGATAATAAGTGTTTTCACAAACACGATATGTTAATACTCTTTACTTAGTTATTTGTACAAATGGACGTTATCATCCTAGAAATATTTAATATTAATATCCACATATGTAAACTGGACTAAAACGTTCCTTGACATACAGTGCAAATAATGTGAGTTTGTTTTCGGTGTTGTGCTAAGTAACATAACGAAAGCTAATCTAATTTTGAAATTAGTAGGTACTATGTGCTTGTGACATGATCAATCGAGGTGTTGTTTATATTTCTGAGTGTGTTTATAAAGAGGACAAGGTGGGCGTTTTTTTTTAGAATTATTTTGTCATTTAGGGTTTTGTCCAAGTTGAAGGCTAACTAACTAAACACAAAATAATGAAGATATTTGTGTGAATTTTTATATATTGAAATATGTTTAAAAATGATAGTACTGAAAATTGCCTACTGACAAACAGTTCATAAACACAAGAACACACTTAGATATATATAATAATAATAATAATAATAATAAATAATAAATGTCTTTATTGAAATAAGAAAAAGAGATACCTAGGGTAATCACATAATGTTAAAAATAAAGGATAAGTAAGTACACAATCTTTTTCTAACACAACCCCAAAGTGAGGATCAGTGGTATGCATCTCTGAATAAGAAAGAAGTAATATCCCTGTTCTTCCAACTAAACCTTGAAAAAGATTATAATTATTTATTTATACAAAATTGTTCAATATATACTTACATTACAAAAAATACTATACTATAGTATAACTATAATGATAAATCTAAACACTTTCTACTATGCGCAGTTGACCCACGTGAGAACCTAAAAAAAAATTTAACCATATTAGGCATTACATCACATACATGCGCGGCAACAAATCAAACCCCCATAAGGAATTGATTTTACTTTCTAATACGTAGTATAAGGAAGTATTGTGATGACGAAAATGTTAGACCTCAAGATTTTTGCAGGTGTCCCCTAAAAAGTCTCTCTCTCTCTCGCACTCTCTCTCTCTCTCTCTCCTCTCTCTCTCTCTCTCTCTCTCTCTCTCTCTCTCTCTCTCTCTCTCTCTCTCTCTCTCTCTCTCTCTCTCTCTCTCTCTCTCTCTCTCTCTCTCTCTCTCTCTCTCTCTCTCTCTCTCTCTGTCTGTGTGTGTGTGTGTGTAACCACGCTAGCGGTCCAACGGCTATAAATATCAATTCCAAATTTTGTATTTACGAATATAATCTCCCCCTTGAGATCTGATTAGTTTTTTAGTAAAATTGGTAGACCGGAAGTAGTAGTTTACTTCAGTGAAAGAATCGAATTTTGTAAATATTTCGTCCATTACAAAGTTTAAATAAATTTGAAAATAACTCAAATATACTCAAAATTAAATTTGAGAAAAATTGTATTAAAAAAGTTTTTCGAAATTCCTACCGGAAGTAAGTCTTTTACTCTTATTACAAATCATTTTTTTGCGAATATCTCACAAGTCATGCTTTGTAGGCAGGTACATTACGGATATAAAAGTATTTAGAGCATAATTTTCAATATTTTTTGTATAAAAAAAATTCAAAATTCGGACCGAAAGTAACACTTTTACTTTTATCGAATAACTATTTTTTGCAAATACGTCGTAAATTATGCATTCTGTATATATTAATCAAGAGTACAAAAGCATTTAGAGCGGCATTTGCAACGTTTTTTGTATACATAAAATTCCAAAATTCGGACCGGAAGTTGTAATAGTAAGGCCCCTAGTTGGTCGACATATGTAATAGTACGGATTTAAAATATAATTAAAAATGACTCAAATAAATAAAGTGACTTATTGAATGCTCCGTGTAATTTAGCTCAGTTAAATGGTTCGGTTTCGCACAAAAACTCTCAATTTCAGGTCGGTTCAGGTATTAAAACACTAAAGTAAATTGTTCGGCACGTACTATTACTTCTATTTTATATTTCAAATTTCTTAGAGTGAGGTAGACAAATAACACGCAAAAAGATATTTAAATATTATTAATATATTGATAAAAAAAAACACTATCAACACAGATCAAGTTACAAACAAAGGTTATAGAAACAAAATACAATTCAAAAGGTACAACACGATACAAATTATGCATTAAATTACAACATGGCACATATAATAAACGACAATGCAATGACGCTTTACCTCTACAGTATACCCTAGATTCAATTTGATGCTAATTGAATTGTTTTATAAAAATTAAAAACATGCATGATATAGGCCTTTAATTCAAATTATGTTGGGTACCTTATACTGCAATGACGCTGGAAACAGTGTTTTCACGGGCAGCTTTCCCAAAGTAGACTGAAATCGTCGTCTTCTTTTCTGGAGATACGACACACACTTAAGTATTAATAGAACTTTTACATTACTTGACCCACTATTTGTTTTATTAAAACTTATAACAGTTTTCTCAATAGGCTTTTCTTTTTACTTTTTACTAGTGCGTAGAATTACTTGTAAAGCACTGTTAGCCTGTGAGAAGCGTTCCCTTTTGGGTGCGGTCCAGTCGTTATTCGACAAAAGGGACCTGTGAACCTACCTACTTGTTCACGAGTTAGGGCGCGTCTCCCGTCTTTACGGGCTAAGGAACGTCTGTATGCCTACTCCTTGCTTAAAATCACGCCACGCCGTATTCTTCCAGGGAATTCCCCGAGCCACCTATGTGCTTTACATTTCTTCATCACATTCAAGGTTCTACGTGTCGGTTGCACACAAACGGTTTCTTATTGATGTCGCATAACTTCCTGGCTAGCGCTGATATCATTGTCGCCACTTATGTTTTTACACCGATATACCTACGCACTATTTCTCTTTTACATATACAGAATTTATATAGGAACATTTTAAATAGGAATATAATAATTTAATACAAATAAATGAATAATACATGTTTCCTGATCTGTGTTGATTCATTATTTACCTTAATATAAATATTTTGGATGTTATATTATATTTATATTTTATTCATTATATACAGGGCCTACCGTTACAGATACCCCCCTTTGCCTTTTCTGACAGGCTGATAAGTCTAAATGAAAAGCAAATAATGGTAACGTGTACATAATGAAATATAAAAAAAAAATTACAAAATAATTTTGAGATTATATATATACTTATGGTTTGCTAAATGAATAATAATAATTTGATAGTAATAAGTGAATAGATATGTATTTTATATTTACAGACTAATTTTCTATTCACCCTATATCTCTGTTGGGTCTTTTGGCGGCATTGCATAAACGTCAACAGATGTTGATAAAATATTATTAATCATTCTTGATGAATGATTTGAGAACATTACTTCTTCGTAATGTGGATTATTGCAGAGATAATGACGTTTCTTTGGCTTATCCCATCGGAACGTATTATTTTTATTATATTCCCTTTTTAGAACCCATTTTTCCTTCAATATGATCGGTTCTTTCCTTGTCTTCATTTTTAACTTCTTTTGTTTTCTTTGGCGATTGTTTTTTATTTTCTTAGAAAACCCCATTACTTTACCGATTCCACTCTGTATATTATTTGACCAATATTTCTCCAGAAAGTCTCGTCGAAAGTCCTCCATCGATTTCCATTGGCTCTTGGTGATGCTGGCCCATCGTAGAACTCCACCCCCCAATTGGCTTATATGCAAAATTCAACTTCCGGTTTTCGGGAGTTTCCATAACTTCAAAATATTTCTGCAATGAATCTAGAAATTTCTTGGGATGTGTTCTTTTACCATTTCCCTTGAATTTGGGCCCCTTTATATTTCTTCTAACCATGCCAACGGATGATGCCTCCTTTATTACAACTTGTTGTGGTACTTCCGGTCGGTTTTCTTCAATTCCCTCGTATATTGGTTCCACTTTGTCTATTTTTTCACTCATATACTTCTTGGATTCTGTCATATCTTTCTTTAAATCTTCCTTTAAATCCTCATAACTTTTCTTTAAAGTTTCCATGTTTTCATCTAATTTGTTGAATTTCTCATCACTGTCTTTCTTTAATCCCTCGAATTTCTTACTCATAAAGTCAAAAAGTGCCTGCATATCTCCCCCTCCTTTGGGCGTCGCTTCCTTTTCGACCACGTTTTCGTCCGGGGTTTTATATCCGGATGCTCCTTGATTTGTTTTTCCACTTCCATTCTCTACATCTGAGTTTCCCATGATTATTTCCTTTTCTCCTATCATCTTACCACTCCTTAAATGCATTCACTTCAATTCCTTCTTTAATATTTTTCCCACTTTATTTCCTTTGGAGGCTATGTTTATTTTATACAACGGCGGCTTTATTTAAACAAACGATAAGGCATATAAAAAACAACTAAATAAAAAATTTGACAACAACGCTATAAAAGAAAATTCTTTTTTATTCAAATTTTATTCTACTTTGCCTTTAAAAGCTCCGATAATTGTATAAAATGTTTATTTACTTAATTCCAATGACCCCCCAACCAGGTGTGCCTATTCCTTTGGATCACCCTGTATAATACGTCGCCAATTTGTTTCCAAAATTACCGCTTATTCGTGTAAAATATTTTGGGTTTTATTCCTATTAACCCCCCAATAAAATGACCTTTCTTTCAGAACACCCTGTATAATACGTATTATTGTACCGTATACCTTATATGCTATGCGCCCTGAAAATGTTTACACAACTTTTGTAACACCCTGTATATCACAAAAAAATATATATACTTAAATTGTCTACCTTTTAATTCAAATTTAAATTGCGCTTTTTATTTAAAAATTAAAATTTTGTTCAAAAGAATTTAAAAATTTCGTGAAAATATTCCTAAATATTTGATAAAGCTTTGTTTCTACCAAATTCCTCCATACAAATTTGAAATAAATTGAAAATTTAGTGTCTTTTTGAGCCCACCGGCTGGCGCGCCATATGTAATAGTAAGGATTTAAAATATATATAAATGTAATTAAAATTACTCAAATGTCCCAAGGTTGGGCACCATATGTAATAGTAAGGCCCCTAGTTGGTCGACATATGTAATAGTACGGATTTAAAATATAATTAAAAATGACTCAAATAAATAAAGTGACTTATTGAATGCTCCGTGTAATTTAGCTCAGTTAAATGGTTCGGTTTCGCACAAAAACTCTCAATTTCAGGTCGGTTCAGGTATTAAAACACTAAAGTAAATTGTTCGGCACGTACTATTACTTCTATTTTATATTTCAAATTTCTTAGAGTGAGGTAGACAAATAACACGCAAAAAGATATTTAAATATTATTAATATATTGATAAAAAAAAACACTATCAACACAGATCAAGTTACAAACAAAGGTTATAGAAACAAAATACAATTCAAAAGGTACAACACGATACAAATTATGCATTAAATTACAACATGGCACATATAATAAACGACAATGCAATGACGCTTTACCTCTACAGTATACCCTAGATTCAATTTGATGCTAATTGAATTGTTTTATAAAAATTAAAAACATGCATGATATAGGCCTTTAATTCAAATTATGTTGGGTACCTTATACTGCAATGACGCTGGAAACAGTGTTTTCACGGGCAGCTTTCCCAAAGTAGACTAAAATCGTCGTCTTCTTTTCTGGAGATACGACACACACTTAAGTATTAATAGAACTTTTACTTTACTTGACCCACTATTTGTTTTATTAAAACTTATAACAGTTTTCTCAATAGGCTTTTCTTTTTACTTTTTACTAGTGCGTAGAATTACTTGTAAAGCACTGTTAGCCTGTGAGAAGCGTTCCCTTTTGGGTGCGGTCCAGTCGTTATTCGACAAAAGGGACCTGTGAACCTACCTACTTGTTCACGAGTTAGGGAGCGTCTCCCGTCTTTACGGGCTAAGGAAGTTCTGTATGCCTACTCCTTGCTTAAAATCACGCCACGCCGTATTCTTCCAGGGAATTCCCCGAGCCACCTATGTGCTTTACATTTCTTCATCACATTCAAGGTTCTACGTGTTGGTTGCACACAAACGGTTTCTTATTGATGTCGCATAACTTCCTGGCTAGCGCTGATATCATTGTCGCCACTTATGTTTTTACACCGATATACCTACGCACTATTTCTCTTTTACATATACAGAATTTATATAGGAACATTTTAAATAGGAATATAATAATTTAATACAAATAAATGAATAATACATGTTTCCTGATCTGTGTTGATTCATTATTTACCTTAATATAAATATTTTGGATGTTATATTATATTTATATTTTATTCATTATATACAGGGCCTACCGTTACAAAGTAACACTTATACTCTAAGCGAGTAGCACTTTTTTCGAATATCTTGCAAAGTATGCATTCTATAAAGATTTATTAAAAGAATAGAAGCACTTAGAAAAGGATTTTGAATAATTTTTGTATAAAAAAAATCTTAAAATGCTATAATTTTAATTATAATTGTGTATATCTAGACTTGAAAATTGCAAAACACTCTAATCTGTCAAGTTATCCGGAAGATTATTGTATGACTTATATATATATATGGTAAGAGGCTCAAAAAGCGATGTTTTATGTCGGGGACTAAAATTATACTTTTGTGACCTATGTTTAAGTTGTGCGAACTGTAGCAAACTCAATTTTATTATATAAATATTTGGGGAGTTTAAATTTAATAATATCATAATAGAAAAACTCGGGCAACTATTTTGAATCCATTCTATACGATCAGAAGTGATCTCGATCGCAGGATGATAAACCGGCACACAATACTTGAACTGTGAAACCACAAAATGTTTACACAATCGCTCTTTAAAATCCCGCAATAAATATATAAGCTGTTAGGGTAAATCATTTTTAAATTTACATATGTATTCCTTACATAACGTGCAATTTGAACCCTGTACCTAAATGAGTTATCAATATTCAGGCCGAGATTAAGTGGCTCAGTAATAATGGAAGTTCTTGCTCATTAATTTCAATTCTGACAATCTGCTTAAGACCGCCACAAGCCACACTCGGCCCAAATAATAAAACCAATGATTTATCAGTATTTAATTTGAGACAGCGATATTCTGCAATTCTGTGAACAATAGCAAGGTTGGCATTTATCTTTGCAATGAACAATGCAATAATTAAATTAAATATTATAATTATGAATAATGAATAATAATGATATTTGTGTCTCTGTAACTTTCCTCTGACAATTGGGGAGCCTTTGGAAAGAACAACAATAGTCACAATAATGCAAAAATGGAGATATTTTCATTTATGGGTCGCCCAGCTGTTTGGTAACAATGTTGCTATTAAAAAAAACCCTTAATCACAAGTTATGAAGCTCTCAAATTTACATGCTTCGGTAAAAATAACCATAGTCCTCTTGAGATTCAGCAAAAACAAATTTAATCCCAGACATTGGTTGTTTCTTCTAGAATCTCCCTCCTTTTATTTTGACAGTTCAAGTCCCAAACATAATCTTACTTAACAACCTTGCCTTTACTATTATAGAAACGAGTAATTGCAATTAGTGTACAGATGAAAATAACGTTACAAAGGGGAAGCAGAAAAGAACTACAAAGTGAAGAAAGACAAAGAAGTTATAAATATTAAAAATTTTTATTGAGAAGCTCATGTTAACAGTGACGGGGAACAAAGGACCTACTAGAGTTGCAAGACCAGATTCCCAGTGCGTTTAATTTTTAAAGTGTATTTCTTTCATTACTAGTAAGGTTTTGGATTTCTAGATGTACAAGAATTGAAAGAATAACCTAGGTTTCAAGAGTGAATTTACGCGTTACATTTAACTTATTAACAAGCAAAAATGAGAAAGATAATTTTTTAAACTGCATTATTAGATTTCATACTCCAATACGTCTACGTTCTAGAAAACCTGGAGAAATAACGCGAGATGATGATGGGATTTCTGATGATTTCAATGCAAAAAATCGTTGCAAACAACCCGGTGTTTGCTTATAAAGTGCAAATTTCTGATTCCGAAATTTCAGTATGTTTTCCAAATTTTTGGCTATTTCTGGAGTAAGAGTTAAGATTTCAATATAAGCATATATATAATATAACATATTCAGTCATTCAAAGTTCGAGAATAATCCAGATCGTTTAAGTTTACCTGAAACCTTCTCTTTAAAAAAAAAATTAAATATTTTTGGAGAAGCATATTCATATCACTTACAAGTCGTACTGGACTGTTTTTAAATAGAAATATAACATATCTTTTAGTTTACCAAGAAATGGAACCTATCCAGTTTGTGATAATTTAATGTTAAAAATTAATGTTGCTATGGACCCAGAAAGAACAACAGAAAGTTGTTACGCGAAACACTCTCCATTTAGCTGAAGATGTTAAATTTTATGAATTAAACAAAACTACAAAATTACGAGTATGGCAAAACATATTTATTTGTTTGTCTTAAGAGTACATGCAAAACCTAACTTTACCTCATCTACGAATTGGTGATGTGTTTTTTTGCATGTTGTCAGTTGTGATAACATATATTTGACAAACATGAAGAGAGTAGCCATTGCTGAGATTCAGTCTGATTGTTCATTCAATCTAGTAAAAGCGGAGCATCTAATTTTTTCAATATTGCAGAGGTCAGTAAAACCATACTTGATTATTAACACTAAACCACAATGAAAATAAAAGGAATCTGCAGTCCCCAGGTTTCCTCTGACAATGAATATGTTAAAGTTAAGCATAACTATTCTGGTGTATGGGACACCATTTACATTTGAAATAGCATAAAACTACCAACATAATCAAACTTACAACCACTACACATACAATAAATTCAAATAAAGCCTTATTTGACAAAATTTGCAAAGTTCTTTCAAATCCAAGAACCAACAATATTATTTGTATCTGGAAACACAAGACAATCCAATAGGAGAATATAGAAAGACAGATAACAAAGATCAGAGTCCCAGAGGAAATATAATTTTAATATTGTAGTGTTATAAGCTTCATTTATTTTGGATAAAGACTTGTCTACCAATTTTTCTATACTTGAGGAGTAACACTACCAAAACGCAACAGATCCACTTTGTTTCAAAAATGACATATGGATGGCGTTCATATGCTATTTTGTCACTCTATTCAACTCTAAAATGTTACACTATCAAAGCGCAACAGATCCCAGTGAAAATAGATTGTGAATATAAACTGATTTCATCAAAGTGCAACATATCCAAATTTGTACCACTGTCAAAGCGCAACATATCCATTTGCGGTGAATTCGTTAAGGTGTGTTCAGTGTTGTTCTTTTATTACGCCGTTTTTTCACAATATTATAACAATTCTGGCCTGTGATTACCTACATAAAATAGAATGGATGGTGAGGAAGAAGGTGTTTTTGTACAAGACAACATGGTGGGGCGTGGAACCAGAAAGAGGAAAAATAACATTTCGAGGTTAGGAAAAGAAAAGAAAACCAAGAAATCGTAAGTTCTTCAAATTAGCAAAATTATTTAACTTATAATAATAACTTTCGTGCTTCGTTTTCGTAGGTATGGAGCCAAAGATATTAATTTAATAAATTTTGCCCCGCCTTGTAATCACAAATTCGATAACAATATTAAAAAGTTTCAATGCATAGAAGTACCCAAGGAAACTTTACATAATGTTAAACAATTACTTTACACAAGTGATGACAAAATTTCTCAAGATACTCGTTTGTCTACATTTCTTCGGATTAATCACCCCAAACGGTCTCGTCTAAGCCAAATTTCAGATAAGCGCAAACCGCATGATTTTCACATAACTTATTTGGTAAATTAGCGTAAAATACGTATACTACTTGTTCATTGCATGTAAATTTGTAAAATTGCAGGTAGATCACGAGAACAAGACATACATCGTGTGCCAGAAATTTTTTGAAAAAGTATTTGAAGTTTCTAAGCGTCGTATATTGTGGATTGCAAGAAATATTCGATATCATAAAGATCTAAAAGAAAAGAGGGGAGGAAAAAGGCTCCCTTATAACAAATATGTAGAAAAGAGGGAAAAGGTAAAAGCTTTCATTGGAAAGTTTAAGGGCCGTGAAAGTCATTATAACCGCCAGAAGTCGCGTCGCTTGTATTTGCCAGCGGTCTTAAATATTTTGAAAATGTGGAAAATGTACAACAGTAGTCACGATCTAAAGTATCATGTCAGTTATTCGTATTTTCATAAAATATTTTCTTGTCATTTCAATCTGGGTTTTGGCTCGCCTGCCACAGATGTCTGCAGTTTTTGCGAAAGAACCAAAAACAGAGTCAAAATTGCTTCAAATCGAGACGCAAAAGACAGTGTAACTCGAGAATTAAATGTGCATAGAATGAGGGCACGGCAATTTCATTTAGTAATGAAAGAAGATGTAGATAATTGCGAAACATTTTGTTTCGATTTAGAGCAAGTGCAAACTCTACCCAAGCTCCCTATACAAGAAGCTTTCTACTCTTTGCAGATAGCATTTTATGCATTTTGCGTAGTTGATATTAAAGCTAAGCGACCTATATTTTACACTTGGAACGAAGTTCAAAGTGGTTGTGGGTCCAATGAAATTGGTTCGGCGGTATTCCATTTCCTAAAAAATCATAAATTCGGCCCAAACGTAACGAAAATACGTTTGTTCTCAGATGGATGCGGTGGCCAAAATAAAAACTCCCACATGATACATATTTTGATGTTGTGGCTGCACAAGTATGCTCCTAAATCTGTCCAGAAAATAGAATATGTTTTTCCGGTGAAAGGACATTCCTATTTACCTGCAGATCGCGTTTTCGGTAGGGTGGAAAAAGAGTTGCGAAAACATGCAAGAATTGTTTTTCCGGAAGAATATGTAAAAATTTATTCAAAATTTGGGGAAGTCAAGCAAATGGGTAAAGACTGGAGTGTGTACAATTTAAAGTCTTTGCTAGAAACGTTTAAAAAATTGGATGGAATCAGCGAGCAAAAGAGAATTTACATAGCAAGGCCAGCCCAGAAGCCAGGTCCAAACACTGTTCTTGTTAAGACCGAAATAACTTACCGCTTTAATGATCCATCCAAACAATTCATTTCGTTGCTAAAAAGAGGAAAAAAGATGGAAAGTATACAATTGGAAGAAGTTACGGGAGAGCAAGGCATAAGTCAGGACAAGGGGATGGCAGTGAATGTGTTGCTCAAGCAAGCATACGGTAATCAGTGGTATCTGGAAGAACAATTTGACTGGTATTTTACCATTTTGAGGGACTTTATAATAAACAACGATAGTAGAGAGGACACTGAATATATCGACTGTGAATGCACAGAAGAGGAACAAGAACCAAGATTATAAAAACAATCACTTTCTTACATAATTACGTTACATTTTGCAAAATTTATTTTCTTTTTTAGTAAACGTTTTCTGAGTTGCACCATTAATTTTCCTCTTTACAAAGTGAAACATATCCATTTCTCCTATCAAAATGCAACATATCCAAACTCTTTTCGAATTTACAAAAAAATGGAAAAAGAACGATTTCCAGTAATAAGCCTATTAAAATAAATACTGAATTTTAAACCAAACAAAAAAAAATGTTATTCTGTTTTCTTAAATAACAAAGTAATAGAAAATACCAATTTATTTTATTTTATGTCTGACGGATATGTTGCATTTTGGTAGTATTACTCCTCACTTATGAAAAAGCAGTCCCTGCCAAAAGCAACTAATGTCTTACAAAATTTTGGAATTAACAATTTACTGCTTATCAGTGCTTACCTTTCAGCTAGATAATATTCAATAAATAATTGTTAAGCATTTACACGCAAACTTGAGCCAAAACAGACAACTAATATTTTCAAAAACAAAGAAGTTGTATAGTTTCTTAATTAACTCAAAATGGAAAAAAATGACTTTTATTGTTTTTGCCAGAAACTCCTCAATTCTTTGCAATTCTAGATCAAGCTTACTAATTAAAACTCAAATCAGCAGCGACTTCAAATGCCCATCAGTTAACTTCGATCAGTAAATAGTTTTTGGATATTTCATTTTGGAGAATGATTTTTCAGACATAGAAGTATTTCTAAAAGCGCAAAAAGGGCGCGCAAATTTGTGCCTCTCATAAGACCGAGTGACTTTTCTAAAATTCCAAATGATGAGTTTACCACACCTTTCTTTAGAAATATCTCTACACTGCAAATCAATCATTTCCATTTGATGTTCTGGGATAGTAGTTTCTATGTAGGCAATGAAAGACTTGTGAAAAATCTTGATTTCGTTTACAATTGCATCAAAAACTAAAAAACTAAGCTTTTGAGTCACTTGAAAATTGTACTTCTAGAGTGCCTCATGATTTTAACTTGGGGCCTTTCTTATTCATTCTACTCATCAATGACCTTGTTTTAGTTCTTCAATCATGTTTTAGCTTATGCTGAAGACTATTACTACTTGAGCGTTAAATTAAGCAGATTAGGTGTAAAACTAGATAAATCTAATTTGTGCGTAAAAATTTGATGATTAATAAACTAGAATTGCCGGGAAAATCAATAGAAATAATATCAGCATGTATCACGAAACTCGTACAGGCGTTTTCAGTACTGATGGAGTAGATACGAGGGCGTATTTTTATGTTATCTACCTAGCCATGAAACAAAAGAGTGACGATGTCAAACAAATTATTGAAAGATTGCTGTCAATGTTAGAAGTACATTTGCTAAGTTGTGTTTAGTTTATGCTGTGTATAGTGATTTGAGACGGTCCATTTCTCGATAAAATGAGTGAAACTAAAGTTGAACATCGCAGCGTAATAAAGTTCCTGACAAAGGAAGGCAATGGTCCAAAAGCAATTCATGAAAGAATGGTTGCTGTATATGGGGAAGATACACCATCTTATTTCCAAGTAAAATATTGGTCTAAATTCTTTCGATGGGGTCGAGAGTCAATCAATGATGTACCCAAAGTCTGGACGACCCGATGAAGTTCGAACTGAAAACATTGTGCGAAAAGTCAAAAATTTGGTACTGAAAGATCGGTGTGTAAAGATCTCTGTCATTGCCAATGAAGTCTGTATATCCGAAACAAGTCTTCTCAAAGTTTTTCATGACGATTTCGGTATGAAGAAGGTTTCCGCACGGTGGATACCCAGACTGCTTACACCTGAATAAAAACTGTGCAGAAAAGAAGTTTCTCAAGAAAATTTGGTCAAGTTGGAGAGGGACAAAACATTTTTATCTCGAATTATTGCCGGGGATGAGACTTGGGTTTATTACTGTGACCCTCCTACTAAACAAGAATACATGCAGTTGGTTCATAAGGGCTCTCCACCACCAAAAAGGACAAGACAAAATGTTCTGGAAAAAAACTGATGGCAACTGTTTTCTGGGATGCTGAAGGAGTTTTGCTTATTGAATATATGCCGAGAGGGTCTACCATAAATGGAGAGGCCTACGGTAACATAATTAAAAATTTAAAAACTGCTCTGGAGGAAAAACGCCCGCATTCTTATCCACAAAAAAACTTGTTGCTGCACGACAATTGTCGGGTTCATAAGGCAAACAAAGTTCAGCAGATAATCAATGACTGTGGGTTTATAGAGTTAAGGCATGCACCTTATAGCTCCAACCTAGCTCCGTCAGACGTCTTCTTATTCAAAAATTGAAAAAAGCATCTCAGAGGAAAGCGTTTTGCTTCTGATGAAGAATTCAAAGAAGCTGTTGAAGAATATTTTGCGGGGGTTACCGAAGCAATTTTTTTCTGAGGGTATGGGGCAACTGGAAAAATGATGGAATAAGTGTATTAGTGTTGAAGGGAGTTATGTAGAAAAATAGTTTTTATTGTTCTCTTATGTGCTTTTTTTCATGGCTAGGTAGATAACATAAAATACGCCTTCGTACCTTAATATATTCAATGAATTTCATTTCGTTTTTCGAATACAACCATAAATAAATATATTATCAATTGTTGGCTTTCAACTATGTTATTATGTTATAAGTGTTGAGAAGCATAGACTCATCATTTTATGTGTTCCAGCATTTAACTAAATATTTAACTAAATAAGCAATTCATGTAGATTAGTTATTGGAGTGTGTTTATAAGTTGTGAAGTGTGTAACTCATTTTAGACTATTAATTTTTAACCTCAAATATGTTATGATATTATTATGGAATCGTCGGAAACTTGTATATACTTAAGGGCCAGTTACATTTAACTACGTCTCTTCATCAACACATAAACAAAATATTTTAAATCAACAAAGCATTACGTAATTTTTGTTTTAGTTTAATTATAATTACATACATAATACCGAAAGGCATTATTTATACAGCATTATTCGATAGAATTTATATAAATAATTTTTTCTGAAAAATTAAATTATTTCTAACATTTTATACCTTATTAATGAATGCTATACTTTTTGAACCGATTTCCTACTCACTTCAATACACAAATGTAGATAAATACTGTACATTTCAAATAAATGCCTTTCTATAAGTATACTCACTACCTCACCATAAAACTATGTGAGAGATCATGTTTGAAATTGGAAGCTCTCGAGATGTGATGATGATGAAGAACAGGAGAGCGCGCTGTCTGGTAATTATTCTTCTACCAGTACTGCTGGATTAGACAGCAGTATTTTTGAAAAAGATGCCGCACGACCCGGCACAAAAGACCATTATATTGGACTGCGTAAATGACGGGCACTTCTCCATTATCCGTCTAACAAAGGGACAGCGCGTTTCCTGGCCCCCACAGCCTATTTGTTTTTTCCATAGCACCGTAGTGAACTGTACACACACATCACATAGTGGTAGTATAGGGGTACGTATAGGAAAGAAAGAGACAAGTAAATGTTGGAAATGAATTCAAAGCTTTCCTTTCTCTTAGATATATCGTCATGTGTATAGCCAGGGATGAAATTAAGACATCGGCTTGCTGTCATTTCAATATTTGAGAAGAGAAAAATTAATTATTAATATTGTACTACGGAAGCGTTGCCAACTGCACAGGAACAAACTGTATAAGCCCACAGTATAGCAAACAGCAACAGGTTAAATATATACTTCAATTGATCAGTGTGCAAGTTTTTAGAAACATTTTTTAGCAACAATTCAAGTAACAAATATTTTATCACGTTATTTAATAATAATTTTCAGAATTTCTTCTATTCATTTCATACCACAATTTCTAATAATAAATTTATTCTGCATTTTTGACTACATAGTCTTGAAAAATTATTATTTTGATCTACAATTTCGTGCAACAATGGAAACTATTCTAGTAACAACTTTTTGTAATAATTTTAACTATATATCATGCAACAATGTTTGGCCATAATTTTGAGAAAATATTTTTGTTACACTTTATAGCACTAATTATAATTCTATATCGTGCAAAATAGTTTCTTTCTACTGAGTGCTCACCTCATGACATGGTAACAACACCGATATTCAATTTTCTTCAGATATTTTTAGTTAAAATTTGAAGAAACAATTTCCAGCGTAATTTTGACTTACAATTTATATTCGGTGTTTTATAGTTAATTTAAAAAATATTTTACATGAATAATTTTCAAGCCCTTTTTACATGAAACAATTAGTAATAACAAATTGTTATAACATTGTTAAGCTACAATTTACAGTAGTTATCGGTTTTCACAAAATTCAAATTAAGTAAAATTCTGTATACTGAAAAATCTAAGGTTAACCTTGTTGAGTAACAAATCACATTGTTTAATAGTAATGAGTTTGTAGTTTTGTTAAAAAAGTAGTTTTCTTTACTTGATCTTAACCTCATAACTCCCACGCTCGAAAAGAGTAATTTTTTTAGGCTAATATGACACTTAACCCCGAGCACATTAATATGTTAGTTAACAGGTGCCGTGTCTTTAAAATCTTACTTCATTATAGTAGGCTGTTAAGTAATTAAGTAATCAATGTTGGTGTACAAGCTTTTGAAAACTTGAAATTGTGACATGCCTAAATTCAAATTATAGACGCTTATATTTTTTAAATTATTTTATTATTATGTTAGAGTTGCACATTAAATATCTATTATTCAAAGTTACAAGGTATAGATCTGGGCAAAAATTAGAAAATGGAGATTGTGTATATTCCATTAATCAGTGCTTAAAGAATTTCCGGCAACAGTTAACTAATCTGCCAGTTATTTACGCATGAACAGCAGATTATACATATAGAAGATATTCAACGCAGGAAAGACATTCAAAAAATCAATAGCAAAGCTCTATCAGTAAGTTCAGTTGTCAATGAAAACATGTCATACTATTTTAAAAAAGAACCAACTTAAAGTTGTTTGCATATAAAATTCAAGCAATTTCGGAACTCAAACAGGTAGACTTTGGTACGAGATTACAGTACTCTCAATGACTTTTGAATAAGATAAATAATAATTACATTTCCGGCAAATGCTTC
This sequence comes from Amphimallon solstitiale, assembly GCA_963170755.1. Classification (NCBI taxonomy): domain Eukaryota; kingdom Metazoa; phylum Arthropoda; class Insecta; order Coleoptera; family Scarabaeidae; genus Amphimallon; species Amphimallon solstitiale. The sequence goes on along the minus strand of OY720681.1, from coordinate 33,149,368 downwards.
CTTTCGGATGTGGCATCGCTCCAGCTTTCAGGAATTTAAACAAGCAAAATATGAGAATTTGGTGTGCAGAAAACCCTCATGAATTTGTGAAAGCTACGCCACATTTACAAAAAATACGCGTCTGGCTAGCACTTTCAAGAAGTCAAATTTTTTTTAATAAAACCATAACATTTGCGCACGAGTGCACAAATCTCGAGAAACAATAACATTGTTGCAACAAGTTTTCGATACAACAATTATTGATTTTTCTCCAAGATCTCCGGATCTGACAATTTTAGACTATTTTATTTTTCCATATTTAAAGAATACCATTTTCAAGACCAGGTATTACACAATCGAAGAGTTTCGTAATGCTATTGTGAATTCTTGTGCTGACATAACCTAAGAAATTCTAATAAATGGCTTTGAAAACATGAAGCGTAGAGTTCAACTTTGCCTAGTAACACTTAACAGAAACAATTGCATGTAAAAATCTTGAGCTACAGGTTCCAGTACGGTATTACGCAACAATATCAAGTAACCAATTTCAGTTAAGATTCTGCTTCTACATTTAATTCTGTTTGATACATTTTCGAGAATGAATATCTAGTAACCATTTTGAACTACAAGTTATTGTAACTTTATTTATTTATTTGAAAAACAGTTTCAATTAATAACATGGGTCTTAATATTGTGAAGCTATTTCTAGTAACAATATTGTGCAACAATTTTTAATAACAACAGTTTCCAAGTAACACTTTTAGCTACTATTTATTTTAACATTTTCGCCTATTAATTTAATGTCTAAATATCGTGGAGCAATTTCTTGTAATATTTTTGTGTTATACATTTTGGACACAATTTTGTGCAACAATTTCAATTAATATTTTGAGAAACCGTACTTATTCCGAATGTGATTTTCTAGCAAAAATATTTTTGAAGTTTAACTTCTTTGGGCGCGTTGCGCTGATTGTAGGCACTGAACAAGACTGACCGTCACGCTCGTTCGGGTAATGTCGGCTGGAGTCGACTAAGGGAACAAGATAAATATATCATATAGAGGTATTTAATTTCAATTAAATTGAAATTTAAATGAATAAATAAATTCATGTCCCCGAGCAGATTCGATCCCGAGCCGCACGGGTATGACGCCGGCACGTTAGCATCAGACCAAGCGCGGGGCTCGTAATCGAGTATACATATCATCTATTTATATATATACATACGTTCGAACCGACCCAAGGAAACGGCCGCTCGCGTCACTGCTATACTCGTTCGGCGACCGTTACATGCGAGAGCATGACGCATCAGTCGTATAATACGTTACTGAATATTATACGCGTGTGTACATGTGTAAATGTAATAAATGTGCGAGTACGTTTTATTTAATACGTTACTGAATATTATACGCGTATATTTCGTATTATTAACCTCGCCCTGATGAAGTTTACACTTCTGCTGTGTGGTTTTAAGCACACCCATTTTCTTTTTTTACACCTATGGTTTTAAAATCGTTTATATTCAGATTTGATGCTTCTATTTCAGTGATCAGTTGTTAAGATTTCTTACGTTCGGTTTAATCATTCATTGTCTGGAAATTTTAGCACGAACTGTACTTTCACGGGGCGTGTAGAATGAATATCCATCATATATCATTCCACGGGATCGACACGGACCTATTGTCGTGAAATTACATGTACACAGCCGTTCCTTCAGTGTATTATAATTAAATGTTGACTTGCACTTTCTCTTATCGAAATCAAATCTTCGGATCGGGAACGGACGAAGACTTTAAATAGAGTTGTCGGCCGGTCGCGTTAACCGCTCTGTTGCTGCTGCACTGGTTGAGTTTATCTCGATGGTAAGATCGGTATTTTGTGTATTATTCACAGCACGGTAGCCGGATAAGTACTCGGTAAGACTTTCGGGTTTCAGTTCCGTGTGTACACGTAATAATACGTTTTGGAAAAGTAGTTAACATAGTATAATCAAAATGTACAAATACTCTAACGATTTCGTGCCGTCGTTGCCGCCTTTTTAAAAGTTATGATCTTAAAGTTGAAAAGCAATCTGCTACCTATTCCTAAATGTATTTTCCGAGTTTGAGGTAATATAGAAATGACGAAATAAAACAAGCGACTTGATCGCAAGCAAGAATTGGCGACGCTAGCCTAAATACATATATTTTCTACGTTTGAAGCAATAAAGAAATGACAAAATGGGAAATGATAAATAGTCGCAGGATGAAATCTGCGTGTATTCCTATCTATATTTTCCAAGTTTGAGCGAACATAGAAATGAAAAAAAAATAGAAAAGACAAATGGTCGAAAGAATAATAATAATAATAATAATAATTAACTTTATGTCATTGATCGCAAATACGATATCGACATGGTCATTAAAATGTACAATTGTAAAAATATACAAACAACATATAATAAACATCATTAAAAAAGACATGTATTATACGAATGACACAATAACAGTCACAGAGAACCGTCAAGGTAGTCTTGAAGCGAATAAAAGGTTTTTCCCAAACCAAACTCTTTAAGTACCCTTTTAAACATTCCTGGACCGCTAACATCTCTGATGTTGTTGGGTAGCTTATTAAAGATTTTGGCAAAGGAATAGTCCGGTGACTTTTCATATATGTTCAATCTTATAACATTAGTCGATCTTGTATCGAAAATGTGTGATAAGGAATCGTAATTTTGTATATTTGTTTTAACATACATTGCTGCTTTATATATATATATATATATATATATATATATATATATATATATATATATATATATATATATATATATAAATGCATGGGAACGTAAGGATCTTGTTACTTTGAAACGTGTTCCTACAAGTGTAAGTTGGTGTTAAATCAAATATTAATCGTATAATCCTTTTTTGAGCAGTAAATACGCGTTTCCATCCCACTGATCGACCCCGTATCAGAACGTTATAAGAAAGTGTTGAATAAACAAGAGCATAGTACATATTTAATAGGCCGTCAATATCTAAGCATGATTTCGGCTTTAATATCGCATAGTATGATTTGTTTAATTTTTTACATACAGAATCAGCATGACCTTCAAAAGTGAGGGCAGCATCAACTGTGACTCCTAAAAAAACCGTAGAATTAGAAACTATATTAGACAGATCCGTGTCGCAAGTAATAAGTCTACGATGAGAAAAGAATATGCACACGGTCTTGTCACTATTCATCATTAATCTGTTTCTCCTGCACCACGATTGGAATTGATCAATCACCGATCGTATCAAATTTTGCAGATCTTCCCGATTACTTGCAGAAAGTGCAACCGATGTATCGTAATCGTTGCTGTTTCGGTTGACCTGCCTGACCGAAAACCATGCTGAGATTCTGAAAATAATTTATAATTCTCTAGGAATGCTGATAGCCTCCTATAAATTGCCGTCTCAAAAATCTTTGATAACACACTTTGTAATGCAATTGTCCTATAATTTGATATGATAGTAGGATTAAAGTAGGAACTGGTATAATTCGCGATATCTTCAATAAAGATGGAAAAATGCCGGGGTATACTGAGAGATTTAATATTTTCGTGAGAGGACCGGCTATGATTTCGCGGACTGCTTTAATAGCACTTACATGAATCAATCAATCAATAGGACAGAATACATCATAATACCACTGAGCCATTTGAGACCAATCATGCTGCGCCAGATGAAATCGAAACTGTGCCAGTGCCTCTGAGGATAAGTTACGACGCTTACACACTTGATTGGCTGGAGCATCAGAAGCAACTTCTCCATAAGAAACGAAATCCGCCACCCACGCTAAATGATCAGCTATATTTAACTCGATCAGACTACAGGACCACCTTGGTTTGGGAATATTAGTGACCATGTAGTCAATGGTCAATTCCGTCGTCCGTCCAGTTCTATTAGTAAACACTCGCGTTGGGTTGGTAAAGTCACCATCCAACTCAAAAAAACCAAAGACGTCCAACAATGTTCTTGCATTTGCGCATTTATGCGTAATATCAATGTTAAAATCTCCACACAATATCACATAATGGTCGTGTTTTATAATTATTAGTATCAAGGTCTTCAGAATACTGCTCCAGTATATCTTTAGCTGTCTTGAATTTTCTTCCGGTGAGAAATAACTTGAATTATGGGAATAGATTCGGTAAATAGTATAATTCGAGCACAACCTGGAATCGTAATTTTTATGAGTTATCGTAGATCAATGGTAAATACACAAAAGTTAAATTGAACCAATTAAACAAATTGTTAAATATATAATGAGTCAATAACTGATAGGGTTGGGATAGATTATGCGAAAAATGAATGAATGAAACTATGTAAATAAAGTCCAAATCAGAATGAACGAGAGGGTGGAGCATAAAAAAGGCGATGAAGTAGAAGGAGAAGAGGGGGAAGAAGATGAAGAAGAATTGTGGAAGCATTACCTATATTAGTGTATCGGTCTTCCTCTTGGTGTTGTCTTCATTTTCAAAAACACCGTGTTAGAGAGTACAGATCTCTGACTCTTTATTTTTGTTTAGCCCTTGAAATGATTCATTAATTACATCTTAAGGATTCCTTGGACCAACAATTTGCGCATCTACTTCTATCTCAACTGGATCAACAAGGGCTGCCACTGCACAACACCTTTCGAGAGCAATACCCTTCTCCAATGTCACAGAATAATAACTTATCTTTATGGCCCGTGGTATCGTCTAAGATGTTACTAATTTTTCAGTCGTTATTATTTCTCGGTCTACTTATTTATCGTCAGTTACTGATACTAGCACAGTATTTTTTTCTATGAGCAAAATCTAAGTCAATATCGACTTCCCGAGTTGTCTCGGATTTACCAACTAAAACAGCCTTTACTTGCTCAATTAAACGTATATATTTATTATTATGAAAGTCAGGTGAAAGTTCCTTATTATTTGTCTTTAAATCGTAATGTTAATCCAGTTGAAAACCGTATGGTTTCTCAAAATCCATTCCCAAAACTTCTTCTTCCTTTATGCCAAACATAGTAGTGCTGCAACGACGGAATTTAGGTTACAGCTTTTGGGACATTATACTAGTGGGTTGACAAATTAGCTTCGCTAATGGATCCTGATTTGTTTTCCAGCTATTTTATTATTAACGCTCTAGGCTAATTCTTATATTTATGAATGGCTTTCGCTCTGTCACAATTTCAACATCGAAGCTATCTTCTGTTTGATCGCATCTTTTTTCTAATTCGTTGGCCTGTCCTCTTCGCAGTTTTTCGCTATTATCAAGAGCGCATACTCGTGCATTGTTGCTTGAAGTCTCTTTTGAAGTTTGAAATTGTAGTGTATGCTGTAAATTATTAATCATAGTGCTAGTCTTAGTGATGTGTATTACTATCACCAAAACCATCCACGAAAGTCTGAACAGCTCTATGTGCTTTCAAAAAGTATCTAGTGTCATGTAGAACCCAATCGAGTGAGATCTGTCTTAAACTCCTGCAAATTTAGGACCCTCTTCTGTAAGCGGAGGATGAAGAAGAGATAGAAGAAGAGGATAACAAAAGACAAGAGTGGAAAAGGAAGAGGGGAAAAAAGAAAAAGAAGGAAAGGGAAAAAAGAAAAGAGAGGAAAAAAACAAAAAGAAACAAGCAGAAGAAAATTAAATGCAGTAATTACAAATATATAGGAATAGTGTAATGTCAAAATCAATATGATAATTGTAAAACCACTTAAGTATACCAGGTATAAATACCAGCTGCCTAAAAGGTTACTCACGAAAATCTTTTGATATTAAAAATATGGAAATACTAGTTATTTACTGCAAAACTCGTATCAAATTTATCCTTCACTTACAGTTCGTCTTTTCATTTTTTCTCGTTCAACAAATCGATCTAATCGTCCAGTCATGTTTTTCGATGACGACTTTGCACACAAAAGGAGAAAGCACTTTTCCCAAATCACTAGAATAGAGGCGGCAGTACATTGGATTGAAAGACCTGGCGATAGAGAACGCATAAATCACCCATACAACCGAAGTTATTCAGTGAATCCAGCCGCACCAGAAACTCCATGTGTTAGTATCTGCGGGGATATCTTGGCAGGAATCGACATTTCGTCCGGGATAGGACCCGGGGGAGCACTCATGTAATTCCCATAGCTGCGATGCACTTTCTGGACATTTGCTCTGACCTCTACACACTTCCTCTTTTATCACGATGAGAGTTCGATGAATTAGACATAAAACTGGAACCTGTACATTTCGATCGCACGAGAAAGTGTTTCAAATAGATGAGAGCTTTTATTTAAATTAAAATCAGAAATAAAATACGGCTTTTATGTCTGACGTTGCACTTGTCGTAAACGCTCTAACGCTGAAAAAACCTTTTCCAGGATTTCTTCAAAACGAAAACACTATTCATTATTCAGATGTTCAAAACCATACCTCCTCTTATTCTTACGATAACAATGATATATATAGACAACGTAATGCACTATTTGATAACACTTTAGAATCATTACCCAAAATGGAGAGGAATAGTTTGTAATAATCTAATAATAATAATAATAATAGTACATTTAACTTTTGCAATAACACCACTACAAAAAAGTGTCATCATGTGAATGCATTTTTCAGAAACTTTGTATAAATAAAACAAAGTAGAATATCACATTTAACCAAACCAAAAACTGATTAGCAATGGGAGACAAAATATATAAACATTAAACAATATAAATAACTCAAATAGTTAAGACAATTTGCGGCTGCTGGCAGTGGCGTAGATAAAAAATTTAGGCCCCCCCGCAAAATTTTTAGGGGGCCCTTCCAAAATACTTGTTTAGAGATAGTAGCATAGAATGTGAATATCGGAGTAATTATAATAAATTTATTTTATAATTAAAAAATCTAAATTATATTTAATTATTTATTTTATAATAATACATTTGAAAACACAAAAAAAGCTAATTAGAAGACAAAATGCTGAAACGTCTTTTTTTCAATAGTAGGAAATTTTCAACTAACTCTTCCAAATCAACCTACTTTGTTCATGTTCAATACTTATAACAGCCAAGGCACTTAACCGAACTTGTTTAATGGTGCTGCGTAAATAGGTTTTAATTAATTTTAATTTCGAAAACGATCTTTCTGCTGTTGCTGATGTTACCGGTAGTGTTAAATATAACTGAAATAGTGTACATAGATCTGGAAGACTAGTTGCTAAACATGCATTTTCCACTATTAATAAATTGGCTAAGTCCTTAATAGAAGATTTTTGTTTAATTTCATTAAACAAAACAGTCTTAAGATTAATTAATTGAATCCGCAAATCTTCTGAAAAATCAATTCCATATTTGCTCAGAATATGTCTTCCGTATTCCACTATTTCTTCATTCGTTAACTTAACAAATTTTGAGGGATTAAGAAACGAGAAAAGGTTTACAACTTCATTTATGGAGTAAAATCTTCTAGATAGTTGGTTGATAATAATATCAAGTGACGCATTAAAAACTTCTACTTGAATTTTTTTTATCATGTTAGGCATTACATAGTCGTTTTCACATTCATCAAAAACCTTTTTAATTCTCTTCTGGCGTTTATATTTTATCATAGGCTGAATATTCCAAGATTCTGCTAGATTTTGAGCTTCTTCTCCTAATTTATCAAAACTTTGTCGCAGTTCTGTCAAGTTTTCTTGACCATTATTGAGCAATTTGCACGTCTCTTCTAAATCACATGAAGGGCTCTGAAGTTGCTTTGAAATTAAATTAACAGTTTCGAAGATTTTACTCTGGAAAACTAGCAATAGAATAAACTCATAATTATCCATTTTATTCTGCAGAGACTTTTGATAATTATATTTTATTGACAGTAAGCATTCAAATCTAGAAGACCATCTTGTTACGCACAGCTTTTTCAGTGTGTACTTAATTTTACTTCCATGTGGTGCAGCTTGATGAAGGACTTGCCAGCGTGGCAAGCTTTCACTAAAAAACACATAAATGCTTTGCAAAAGATCATAAAACTCTGTAGTTTAATGATGTTTTTGACAGAATCATTTAAGACTTGGTTCAAATTATGAGCTGAACAATGAATATAATCAGCTGTAGGAACTCGATTCTTAATTCTGGCTTGTAAACCATTATATTTTCCAGACATATTAGCAGCCCCGTCGTATCCTTGCCCTCGACAATTTTCTATTTAAATTTGAAAATTTTCTAAAGTAGTTAGAACAACAGCTTCTAAACTCTGTGAATCTTGTTCGGTTAGCTCTATAAATCCAATAAATGATTCCTTTATTTCTAGTGTTTTGTTTATTTGAATTTTCCTTATAACGAGACTTAGTTGGTCCTTCTTGGATATGTCTTGCGTTGTATTAATTATAAGGGAAAAAAAGGAGCTTTTATTAATATTTTTCGTTAATTTTTTTAAAACGGTTTTAGCCAAATGTACAATTATTTCATTTTGAATATCGGGGCATAAGTATTTGTTTCGAATATTAGTGCTTGACAAATGAGCTTTTAGAACAGGGTCAAAACGTGCTATCAAGTCAATAATATTTAAAAAGTTACCACTAGTTGCTCCAATTTCTTTAACATTTTCTCGATGTCCTCGTAATGGCATATTGCAAATTGATAATGTTCTTATCACATTACATATTCTTATTAAAACTTCTTTAATTTTTTCATGACCACTTATTTGACTATTAATGGTTTTGTTTTTTCCCAAGTACTATAAACTATGCATGCTTGCAAATGAGCATCACTTCCTTGGAAACGGTCCCATAAGCTTATGTGGCCCTGCAGTAATAATTTTTCTTTTTAATTCGTCGGAAAGTGATTCCGAAAATAAGGCTCTGTCGGTGTTAAAATATGTTGAATCCTCCTGATTGCAATCGATTTCATTTTTTTCTAGAACTACATCTAATTTTTGTTCGATTATAACATTTTCGTATGGTTCAACATTTTCATCTGATGCAGATGTACTAGCTGTTGAAGCACTTTCAAAAAAACTGCTAATCTTCGGTAATTTACGCAATTTTACAACATTTTCTTGTTTCAATTTTCGTTTTTGTGCACCACTCATATATTTTCTTTCGCTCATCTTATTTTGAATACCTCGAACTATACACTTTGGTACACGTTAATTTACTTAGTTAAATTTTGATAAAATTAAATTAGTATAAGTACATATGCTAATCACTAATTCGTCACAAAAGTTAATGCACTAATACAAATAGAATTTATTTTCACAATTCGAACAAACTCGCTGTTAAAATAAAACTGAAGGAATGGAAATAATTTGTCGTATTTATTCAGTAAAATATTTTTTTACAACTAGGTCATTAAACCAAATGTGCAAATGCAGTTTTATGAAATAAACGTGCCTTTTCATAATTTTGTAATTTCAAGTTTTATGTATTAATTTATGTACCTACAATCTATATGCATAACATAGTCATATAACTTCATAGTACTTACATGTAAAATGCAAAATTATTATCGTTGTCTGTCTCTAATGAATTTGCAATTTTTTTTTAGGTCATAAAAGCATGGTATTTTATACGGACTATACATATATTACCTACTTGTTAGAAAGCATTTGTGACATCTGTTGTAAAACTGTAAGACTGTGCAGGCCAAAAGTTAGGTAAAAACATAAACCTTTTTTTATATGGACCTGGCAGAAAATGTAGTCATACTGTGGGTTTCTATATAAGTAGAGATATTTCATTTCTTTTTAAGAAAGAGCAAATTGTCAATACCAGATGTGATATTTTCTTGGAACTGTAAGAGAAATACGAACAATAAAAAAATAAAACTGGACGAACGTTATCAGAGTAAAAAATACAAATACACGTACTGTTATAATTTTTAATACTAGAAAACAAGTACATATAAAATAACATACACATCTTTTACACATGAAGGATAAAACAGAAATAGTTTTGTAAATTTCATTACTAGTGCGGGGCCCTGAGTTTTTGGGGGCCCCCCGCATTGCGGGTTCTGCGGGCGCCTTATCTACGCCACTGGCTGCTGGGGTAGATATTCCTGGACACTATAACATTGCACGCTCATCAGCAGATCAGCATGCTTTCTGATTTTCTTCTTAAAGAACTTAATTTTGCTAGCAGGCAGTTTCTTTAATTCTTCTGGTAACGTTGTACAGTCAACTTTCGCAATAATTTGAGGATTTCTATAAGCATGCTACCTGTGTACGGTGTTTTAATTTCACGTCTTTTGCGTGTGGAATATTGGTGGATCTCCATTTATAGGAAACGCTTTTTTGTTCTGATGGATATATGTGACGATGGCATAGATATACTGTTAAGGTAGTGTTTGTATATTTTCTTTCTTGAAATGAGTTTTGCAACTTGCATTATGCTTCAAGTTACATAGCGATCTTATGGCTTTTATTTGTAAAGATTATATGCATCTCTGTCGCCCTTGAGCGGCTCTTTCAGATCTTCTACGAATTGTTTCCAAATATGCTCTTTGGACTATTAGAGATGGGTCTTTTGCATATAAACGTATGTTAGCCCCTTGAAGGTTCAATAAAAGATCGTTCACATGAAAATCAGGGTACCAAGTATTGAACCCTGCGGCATATCGCACCCCGTGCCTGAGGGCCGAGATCTGCTGTTTCACCATTCTGCTAGTTGAACTCTACTCGAAAGGTTGGATTTTAGTAGTTGTAGAGGTTCTCCTTTGATTCCATAGTATTTTAATTTTTTAGTAATATCTCGTGGCTAACCGAGTCAAAAGCCTTTGTTAGATCTAGCATATTCATCTCTGTATATTTTACATAATCAAAAGCCTTGTGTATATGTTCTACGCCGTGTAATATGCCACTTGTAGTTGAGCGCTTCCTTCTGAAGCCATGTTGTTCTGGTCTTTGAAAGCCGTTGTCTTCAAGGTATTTACTTTGTCTTGATTCAATGATCTGTTCAAACACCTTGGATATCGCCATAATTTTCGCAATTATTTTTGTTGCCTTTTCTAAAAATGGGCACTGTTCTACCAACTTTAAGCAAACTTGGACACACGGCCTGACGGAAGTGCTAGAGTATAAGGCATGACAATACTACACACACTGTTGATATGTTTAAAACTTAAATATATCTCGAGCACTATAAAATATGTATATAATGACTCTCGCCAGAGCAGTATTATTCATCAATTCATTAATTTTTAATACGTCAAAGAAACAATTATTTTAGGAGAACTTTAAGTTGAAATTATGCAAATTCTTATTATACATGATGTTGATTAAAAATCTGTTCAAATTTGACTCATCTAATCATGATTAAGTGAAAAACGATTTTTGAAAAAGTTGACAAATCCTTATATTAAACTTTTTCTATTTCTCAAAACTACTTTTTCTACTTTTGCTCTTGTGCATTTGCCTTGGATCGCCTCTTCGTAACACACGTAACTTCATTTTTGCCCGTTATATTTTAATGCTTTTTATATTTTTAAATAAAATGCAAATTAAATAGTTTTACCTGGCTAGCTTATATTTTTATTCCAGGACGATTCAGGTCAAGAGATTAAAGAAAATAATCTTAGGGCATTAATTGGTACAATTAAATATAACAACGTTATTCTAATTTAAATAACATTTGTAATATAAACCCACATTTAGCAAATATTAATACGAAAACAAAGAACAAATCGTCGGCTTAAGATGCAAATGTCCTAACTCCATATTTTGTCGGAATGACTTTTTTTTTTGAAACGACGATATACAAAATAATATCAACTTTATTTGAAATAAACACACTATTAAATAATGTCAGAAGTTCTTTAATATTGAAAGATTAGTTGCATCTATTTAAAATGTTATTGTCTCTATACAATAAGACACTAAACATTATCTGTTTTCCAGTGCCATTTAGTATTTACATAAATACAAAGAACGTAGGCCTATATTACAAAACAAAGTATACTTAGATTTAAATGTACAACGCATATAATATTTTTAAAATATTATCGACAAGCAATTTACACATATCGATATATTACCGTATCTAAGAAAAACTATTAAAGATGTTTTTTAATCTTTGATTATAATATTATTTAATTAAGTCTCTAAATTAAGACAGATTTCAATGTTTCAGTTTATTTGGCACATGAATAATAATAACTTTTAAATACCTTTCTTAGTATTCTTTTCTTTCCTTTTTTCACACAGGACAGAAGATTTTGCCGTTGGCGGTTTGCTTCGTGAGAAACCTCCGATGATCGAGATATTAGCAGCTTCGTTAACTGCCGTACGCTCCCATTAGTCACTGGTTTCTCTGGATATATGTGACCTTTCACTTCTTATATGAACATATAATAAACTTTACACATTTAATACTAATTTGTCAGTCTACCTCTTTATGTAAATAAAGAACCTTTTATATTATTTCTGAGGTTCAAAACGACAATCTAATTCATTATCGACCTCTATATGTGAGTCGACTTACTTATTAATTAGGGAACCTTATATTACTTTTAACGGTCTAATTAAGCCAGTCTGATACGCTGGCGACCGATATCTATGAAGTCCCTGGTCGACTTACTTTCTCGAGGGCTCTTGGTCGACTTCCTTTCTTTCCATCGAGCTCCGCTCTCTGGGAGTTATCGTTTCACACGCATATTCTCACATACGATAGGCGACAAACACAAACACTCAGTGCCATGAATCTTATAATATAATTAATACAAACATTTCTTATTTAAATAGTACTTGACTTATACACAGGTATACGTTTAGAATAAACAGTTTAAAGAAATTTATCGTTGGTTTCTAACACATATGCGCTGAAAAATGATTAATTTTCATTCTAAAATTTTCAATTTGGCTGTACCGTTACACTTACTTCTCCCTAAATCCAATTAATATTTTAAGAAGTCCAGTTGTAACTGGGAAAGCGTATTTTTAGACGCTCCAAAATTTTGAAATTCCTCGACCTCATCCTTCAGAGATTTGTAATTGCCTTTCATGTATTTTTGCTCCGTATAGAAGCCCGACAAATGTTCACGGAGTTATCTTAAGCATTCTTCTTCTCAACTCCTCTGTAGTAGTTTTGTTACTAGTGGAGACCGGGGTTAGTTGTAACACGGGGCGAGTTCTAACACACACGAATGTTCTTGTTCAACAAATCTGGCAACCCTGCATTATGCACGATCGTCTCCAGGACGTTGTCGAAGTTAGTTTCATTTACGCAGTAAAGCGATCTGTGTCGCTGTTTAGGTTATTTTCGAGAATTTCATTCTATGGAACACGTAAGTAAATTTCGTCTTCCCATTTATATTTCAATTAACTGATTCTAAAAATCGTTTGATATTTGTTTCTTTGTCACACACGAATCATTGCACATTGGTTTCTTATAGTGCGTACGCATTTAAGTGATTTGATGTTTCCTTTCTTGTTGATTGAGATAAAACACAAAAAATCAAGTTTGGGGTAAATTGTACCAAACACCTCGTGGAAAATGTAACATGTTACTACCTACCCCGCTTCAACAACATACCATTTCCACTAAAGTGATATTTACTTTTAAAATGAGAAATTACAAGACGAAAACTGAAGGAGGCTCTACTTCTGAAGAGAACATGGAAGACGCAGTGAACAGGGTTGTACATAACAAGGAGTCAATACGCTCGGTGGTAAACGCTTTAAATATATGTCATGTGACTCTCTTTAGATATGTGAAAAAAGCAGATGTTTCCCAGGCTCGTATCAAGTTAGGTAAAATAGGCTACAACCGAAATTCAGTTTCTACTGATCAGCAATCAGCTGAACTAGTTGAATACTTGAAAAATGCTTCAAAAATATATTTTGGATTAACTCCCAAAGAGGTCCGCAAATTTCTTCTCCACAATCCCACTTTTCTACAAAAACATTAACTTTATCACTTGTATCCGACGTATGTAGGTATGTTTGCTCCTTGAAATTGAAGTTTTAAGGTATTTAATTTTTCGAATATATCGACCAAGAAGCTCAATTTCATCACAAATAAATTATCTCAAATTTTTTCCGGTTCTGGTCGGTTTTCCTCTTCTAACAAAATGCAGATTTCATCTCTTAATCCATAAAAACGTTGTAAAAATGCCGTATGTAACAACCATCTTGCCTCGCAATATAATAGTAACAACGCTGAATGTACTTCCACCATGTCTCTTTACAAAGTGCAGAAAAGATTCTTGATTTTAGGGGTCTTATTTATATAATTTACTTCGGTTATGACCGTCGTTAGCACAATATTCAGACCAGGACTCATTTATTTGGAAACCAGCGCTTCTCTGTGGATCATGCAATGTGTAGATTTTTCTTTCACAAGTGCTTGTACACTTTGGAATCTTCTTGACATTGTACGAGCACCATCGGTGCATATTCCTTCTCAATTTGTCCACTTTCTATTTGCGTTGTTTGGAAAATCATTTAAGATAGCCAAACAATGCAAGTGCTGTTGTATTCAGTTCTGTTGGTGTGCAGAATAGTAGTTCTTCTATTGCTGACGTACCATCATAAAATCGAACATAGGTTATTAAATGACATTGACAAAAGTGACATTTTATACCTTTCTTTTTTTAAAAAACACAAAACATTAATTAAAAAAAGTTTATATTGAGTTTTAAAATTTGGACTTCGATGTGCATTGAGGCAACATTACTACAATATGTGCGCCAAATTTACGGCTGTAAGTGCGATAGATTCATCTGGACATCGCATACACGCACGCACGCAAACACACTTCCTTTTATAAGTTTAGATTGTATACAATTACAGTTCCTACATAACATTATATAAATAATAATAAATTTACGAGCAATTCAAATTTTAGGAAGACATGGACATAATTTGACAATATTGGATGTGTCATGTTTAATCTTCCCATGAAAAAATAACTACTTAATTCTACTGCAGTCAAAGATTAAAAACATTTCCCCAATTCTGACGCTGTCACAAAACGATACCATTTATATGTAGAGAGAGAGGTGAGAGAGAGACCCGGGGCGTTTGATTTACGACAGTCCTTGTGTGTCCCTCAATCTACGCAACAACCGGTAAGGTACCACATTATCGTTGTTTGCTACGTACTGTGTGGAAAGTGAATAATGACCGTCGTCTTTGACAATTGATTACTTCGGTCTGTTGAACAAGCATAGAATTCCTATTATGCGGAGGTCTCCTCGTAAAGCGAGACCTGTCCTAATATATCATCGCCAAACAAACGCAAACGCCCGACTATCGGCCATGGTCAACTGAGGATGATGTATTTTTGCATTCGTTACGCGACACGGCACAGCCGTAGGGGCCGGCTTTTTCCTTTTTTTCCCTTCCATTTCGTTTCGGCAAGGAGGACTAGAAGAGTGACAAGATGACCAAACATTAGTAGAGCGAGGACCATTGAACAGCTGCACATTATGTTGTGTATTGTAAGTCTGTAAGCACAAAATATATACACACACGGATAAAAGCTTCTGTGCGGTGAGATATGTCGCCATTAATTTCTGTCAACTTTTCTTCCTTTCTAACACCGGAACCATTCACCTTTATGTTCATAACGTTAAGGTTATGCATGTACTATAGCTATACACTTTCGTATATTTCTGACAAGTTCAAATTATATTTACACAATGCCGTAAATTTCTAGCAAAATGGATTTGGAGTAAAGTATATTTTGGAAAGTACCGCGACATCAAAAATTATATTGATAAAGGTTTGCCATGCAATGTAAAACGTCCGTCCGAGGTATCATTTGACTGACATAAATTTTGTAAATATATGTTTATTTAAAATGATTTACATGTTTGAATAACATTTTATTGAAAATTAATAAACAAATTATAATAAATGTTCAAAATGACCCCCGCCTTGTTCGATGCACACGTTTACGCGCCTTTTCATGCTATAAAAAGCATTTTGCAACATTTGTGGCGTTATGATTGCTCATACTTGAACAATCTTTTGTTGCAGTTCTTGCAAATTATGTACTAGAGTTCTGAAAATTCTATTTTTGCAGTAAGGGAACACAAAATAGTCCATAAAAGTCAAACCAGGTGACCTCGGAAGACACTCAATTTGCGTATGCAAATTTATAAATCAATCATCAAAAAACTCACGGAGAAAGGCTATAGTTTCTCCTGTCGTATGTGCTGTTACGCTGTCATGTTGGAAATAACCATTATTAAGTTCATCGTCGTGTAGTTGTTGACCAAATTCATTCAAAATGTTATTTCTGTACTTCTCTGGATTGATGGTGAAATTGAGGAAAAAATGGCCCATTTATCCTTCTACGGGAGACTGCCATCCAAACCCCAATTTTTTAAGAATATAGTGGAGATCAACAAAAGAATGCGGTTTATTAGTGCTTCACATTCGCATATTTTGAGAATTTACGTACCCCGAAAGATGAAACCATGCCTCATCGGAAAAAAATGTTAAGTTTAACAGGTCGTTATTCATTAAATTATTGACGAACCACTGGCAGTACGCAAGACGTCTGAGGTGGTCTGCTGGCTAAAGTGCTTGATATGAATGATTGCATGTTATATGGATGCATGTTCAAGTTCTCCTTTACAATGGCTCGGCATGTTCCACAAGAAACTCCAATTTCTTGGGACAGGCGTCCTGGGCGTCCTGTTTCATACGATTACGAACGTCAATAATCACTTCTTCTGTACGAATAGTTGGCCTACCAGCACCTTTTTTATAAGTAACAGATCCAGTTTCGCGAAATACACCAACACTATGTGCGAGGCACATATAAAGATATTGTTCTACTACTGCGAAATTTGGGAAGTGTTCAGGAAAATTATCAAACATAAACGCTTACTGTATTCCCAAATACCATTAACTAGCAGCACACCTGTTCTAAAATACGCTTCTATCATGTAAATGTTGTATGCTGTGGTTTAAACCATAATTGAAAAACTACAAGATGTCAGAGGGAAAATATAATGACAAATATTAATGACAGTATGACACTTAATGATATAACTTAAGGGTCGTCGACCTTTCATCGTCAACTTATGAAGAATTTAGTAATCTACCCCGCTGAATAATCAAACTTAGAAAAAAATGATCTGATTAAAGAAAATTAATTAATATGTCAAAATCTTTAAAACAAGTTTTGTCAAAAATCCGTCGCAGCAGATTTGTTTGCTTTAGTTCACGTTAAAAATTGAACAAAAATCTACCTCGCCTTGCACTTATTTTTTATTCAACTATTCTTTACTTTGTTTTAAATGAATATAAAATAAATTAGAATTAGGCAACCCACATTACAATTAATGTTATTCTGGTAAAAATCTTACCCGCGGTTACAAATGTGTAAATATTTGACCATAAATGAATTTTTATTCGCTTAAATATTGAGTTATTATTTCAAATATTTATTATATATTCCCTATGTGTAATACGAGGGGGAAACCACTACTGGATATTTTTGTACAGACCTGTGGAAATGCTTGGAAATATTAAAAGAGAGTTTATATTTTATGGGCCAGTCAAGTTAAGAGGATCTCATCCCTATTACTTAAGTAGGGTCGAAAAAGTCACAATTACACAAAAATATAAATACATCAAAGAAAATTAAGGATTTCATATAGCCTTCCGCTGTAGCTAGAAGACGCTAATTATGTTTTGGTTTGTTATATATAAGTATATTTAACTTTAGAATATATACTATGATTTCGAGGAGTACCTGTTATTTTTTTTATTTTGAAATGTATTTTTATGTTTATTATACCTTACTATATATGTTTATACACCTTTGTGTTTTATTTTGGATATGTCGTACACCATCAGTGGTAGTGGTTTCCCCCTCGGTGTAATAGGTACTCGGACATCATTCGATTATTAAAGTATGTGCTATGCAACCAATATTGCGATTGCCGTTTCAGTATCGAGGAGCCTTAAGACAGACGTTTTACATTCATGGCAAACTTTTACCAATATAATTTTTGATCTCGCGATATAAATGCTTTTTATTTATATTTATTCCTAGTATTGTTTATTATTGGGCGATAAATTCAATTTCTTCGTTGAGTTTTTAGTGATATTGTACAAACATTGCAAGTTGGGAATTCTGATGAGTTCAAATTGAAAGTTCTTTTGTAAGAATTACCCTTGACATGTTGTCTAGAGTGCTACATAATCAAAATGTCTAAATAAACCCTAAATCACAAAATATCATTTTTAGTATATTTCTGCGTTTAAAAAAGCATGATGACGTTTGCTTGATAGCCTAGATCAAACGCAAAACACATTCTAGTGATATTTTTGCTTAAATATATTTTATTTGTCACACCCATTCTTTATATTATTCGTTTAATTTGTCTTCACTTGTTCAGGAGAACGATGTCATTGATGCAATTTTGAATCTTAATACGCATTTTTCGTCTGATAATGACAATATATGCATAAATAGTTAAACGAAGTGATTGATTTCTCTTGGTGAAACATTTTAACAACAAATTGTAAATACCATGAATAAAAAAAAACACTAGGTATTATTTGATATACATTTCGCCTTGCGGCATCCTCAGGACTTCAACTAAAAGTAAAGATCTAAAACGACATCTCTCACATAATTTCTCAATGAATAGTTACACCTGAATGGCATAGTTAGGGAGTGATCCAAAACAACTTCGGCGCTATATTAACCTTAAAGAAGTCAATTCTTGTATTCTTTTAGTAGAGTATGACAGCAATCTCAAGTATGATAAGCCAGCCCTATAGTCGAGGGATTTTCCGGCGTGTTTTCGATATTTTACCGATGCAACTCAAATTTCACTAGTACTGTCATCACAGATCAATTAAAATTCACTGATTTCTTAACCATAACATCTCTCAAGGGGGATGGTGGCAGTAAAAGCATCTTACCAAGATTTGTGCTTTTTGAAGCCAATGAAGGCTTACGAAAAGTCGATAAAAGCATTTCGAACGAAGCTTTACAGAAGTTCAGCCAGCATTTATGGTGTTTGAATGATGAAGTATCTGTTTTGTCACTATTTAACGATGGTGTGGACCGAGAAACTAAAGTAAAAATGGTTGCAAATTTAACCAACGAAAATGGTAAACGTTACATCCCATCGCAGTAAAAACTTTGTGGTCCATTACACGGTTAGTTTGATAAGTATATATAGAATTCGTTTCTTTAGTTCTCTATTTATATCATAATTTTGTTAATTATCTTTCTATTTTTTTAGTTCAGAGAAAAACATCTATGACTTCATTTCGGTCAAAAGCAAGTCCTTGTTTGAACGTCTTAAAATTAATGACAGTTTTCTCTATGAAGGTCCTACTTTGTGGTAAGGTAATGCTTCGTTTCAAGAAGCAAGGAATAATGTTTCAGCGCTCAGGATAATGAACGATTCAGCTAAATGACTTGACTATAGCTAAAACTTAATGAAAAGTAAACTTTGAAAGGAAAATTTAAAAAATAATGTTTCTAAATATTAATATTAAATAGGTATATGATTTGGACATGATCGTGCTTTATTTATCAAGTAAACATTCAGTTCTAAAATCCTTTCATATTGTAACGTTTTCGGGTTCGCAATAAACAACTCGTGCAATTTATTTATTTAAAACAGTCTGTATATTCACACACGTAAAATTAATTACAATATAAAAATATAAAACTAATAAATCACACTTAAACTGCTACGATTTAACTTAATACAGGTATTTATTTCTATTACTAATATTTATGTAACACTACCGTATTTATATCACTTCTATTTATATAACACCGTACCACGCAAGGAATTATTTATTTATTTCTTATATTTATTTTTAATTTAGTCTGTTCCGCGCGACGAGTACTTAAGGACTTTCTTATTCCGGAATTCCTTATCCCGACGCGCCCGCGCCGGCTGTATTATATACGCACACAAAATTCCAGAAACATTCGAGCAATCGTCCAGCGGTCTTCTCGATAGGCCTAGAAATACACTGGGAGAAACTCCAGACATTATGTCGCGTCGAGATGATTTACAACCCCTTTTTATTGTCGCTCGGAAGTCTGCCTTTCTTTGTGCACTTGTTTCGTTACAATATTAAGAGTATAAATGTTCATGTCTTATGTTTAGTATCAAATTGTCACTGGGTATATTTCTCCAATCGTAGTAATATATATTATTTGGTTTTTTGAGGTTAAACAGAAAAAATATATGTATGCGTATATGATTTCCCGACAAAAGTCCTACCTTATGTTTTGCAATACCCTAATATTTATCTTTCGTCAAGCATATTACTAATGTCTGTCTCTGCTGCATTGGATTTTATTCTCAGAAATAGTAGGCATTGTGCTAATAATAATAAACTTTACTTACAGGACAACACAATAATTTTAGTGGGAACAAAAAAATCAGCATACTTCCAACAACAAAACGTAATATTATATTAGCACATATAGGAATAAGAACTAAATATTTAGGCAACAAAAATATAAGAATATATTACATAGTATTGTAACCATCAAGCACCCTGACTCAACTTAGATAAGTAGTGACTGGTAAAGTTACTAATAATTTTATAGGGAAGGAATAGGGGAAAACCATGGCAGCAGACAAATAATTAAATGTGGAAGGGACAAGAATATAAAATAAATACATTTTTTGTTATATGAGTTAATGCTGCTGTAACGATAACATCCGTTCGTGCTCTGGCAACTAAAAATGTATCAGTCGAACGCGTTGCATACGTTGGCACCAAAAAGTCCACTGCCGACAGAAGACAGGGTAGGGCGGGTAAATTTTATTGTTAATTAATTTTCTTAAATAATACAGTCACTTAAACATCTTTATTTTTCGTTTGTGCGTAGTAAGCTCGAATACGCTGCTATTATTTGGTATCCAATTTATATCTGGTAAAAATTGATGTTCGAAAGCATTCACAGATTTTTGTAGTTCTTGAGCTTTTGCCCAGTGGAGTTTATCCTAGTTAAAATACTGATCATACAGTATTATGAAATACCAAAACAACTGGAGAATTTCTTACAGGAAAAAGATAAATACACACAAAGATCACAGAAGCATACGAAATGAGAAGCGAGGTAATATTAGCAAAAATGCAAAACTGGAACTAGAAAAAAGCTGTGATGTGGAGGGGGGTTGTCTGAGAGGAATAGAGAGTTATATAGAGAATATGACAATCTATGAAAGGAAGGTCCAAAAATATTTGAGACAACTGGCAAAAAAACAGAGAAAATGGGAAATAAAACAAAGGGGAGTACAGAAAGATCGTTATAAATAATACGAAATATGATTATTCAAAAAATATATTTTCGAAAAACTAATCTCGTAAAGGCCACACAGAGAACAAAGGATGACAAAACAAGCAATGAAATAGGTAAAAATGAGATCCGAGGAAAATAGATTGAGCATAAGCACATGGAACATTAAAACAGTGCTGAAAGCAATGGAGGAAATAGCAAAAGAATTAGTGACATACCAAATTGATATGGCAACACCCGAAGAAGATAGGTGAAAAGCCAGTGAACAAATAATTAAAGGTCAATACACTATATTATATTCAGGTGAAAACAACAAAGCAAAAATAGACTAGCTTTCATAATTGCAAATGAGAAATAGAGTTATAGAATACAAACCAATCAGTAGACAGTTGGCGTAATTAAGTCTAAAAACAATATCCTTCAATACATAAATAATAAATGTAGATGAGCCAACAATGACGTCTACAGAAATAGAAAAAGATTTGCATTATAAAAAAATCGAAAAATTCTATGACAAGATACCCAAACAAGACACATTAATAGTAGCGGGGGACTTCAATACCCACATAGGAAAACAAGAATATCTGAGAACAGTCGCACGAAAGAAAACTTTGCATGGAACAACAAATGACAACGGTCACAAGTTAAGCAATTTGGCACCATTAATTGGAATGAAAATAGTAAGCAGAAAATCCCCCCCCCCCCAAAAAAAATCGAAATACAAGATGACACGGATGTCACCGGGACGAAAATATAGTAACCAAGTAGAGAATATATTAATAAATAAAAAGAGAGAGAGAACTGATATATATGTGAGAACCTACAGAGGTGCAAATACTAACTGTTCTCTACTTCGTTCAGGAAAGCAAAGAAAAGGGCAGAAATGGGATATTGAAAATTTGAAAAGTATGAGTAAAAGGGAGGAATATGAAGGGCATTGCCACGTCATTGTCCATCACCCCAACCAAAACAATTACTATATTCGGCCCTTATTCTACTGACACCCAAATATGTATATCGTTTATGCCATTTTCAATAGAAGTTTAAATTCATCTTACATCGAGGGTTAATAATATTTATCGCTAATATAATTAATGAGTTAATAAGATAAAAATGAGTTAACTTAGGATAATCCATTTTGCTCCATGGAATGTTATACGCAACTAGCACTTTGAGAAATTCCTAATTATATTCTTTCTGCCGTTCAGTTGTAAAGCCAGCAATACGTGCTTTATGTGTATCTGATGACACATGTTTTACTACACAAGTTTACAGTTGCCACCACAGTAATACATTGCTAATTTTGCAACAGATTTGAATATCGTCGAATTTTAGCGCAGCCAAATCTCTTATCCACCTTTCATCAGTATCCCGTGACCGATGTGGACAAATATGGGCAATATAACACATGTAACTAATAAAAGTAAACAATAAATCGGTCAGCTACACAAAGAGGTTACTATATAACTAAAATACTTTTGGTGCAAAAGCCCCCCTTTCCCCGTCTCCTACATTCGCCGCGATAGATGCTACTAATTTTATATATACATATCGTCAACTCGAAACATTTTCATTGAAGGCAAAGCTAGTTGACGAAGTCGAGTTAGAACATTTTGTATAATATGTAAATTAGAAGATTACATACATAACCACTACTGACTTCCGATTCCTACTTATAGCACTGACACAATTGTACAAGCGATGCAAACAGGCATAATACTCTAAAGAATAGCTTATTTCTACAATTACTTTTTTAATATTCTATCTAATGTACCTAAGCATAAACAATTATAGCTTACACCAATTTTGAATATCTTTGCATCACCCAGTATGTGCACCACGTCACGCTATACAGAGAAATTGTATGTATTCGGATAAATAACAGAAGAGTGCGACGGTTATGTTACATAAAGGAACTAAACAGCCAATATAAGATGACTTATGGCAAGTACGTACGGCCCATTTGGAAAATAAACGGCCTCCAGTAAAACTCACGACTCGCTGGGGATAATAAATGTTGGCAGACTTATATTATAACACCCCAATAAATAAACTGGTTATTCTATTATGAACGGGTAGCGGGAAGAGAGTCAGCGAATGTTCAACTTCACCGAGCAGCTTCCGTACAACTTTTGAGTTACTATTGGAAAAGAGAAATATTGCCTATTTTCAGCGACTGTAATGGAAAAATACATTTTTAAACACTGAACGCATTCAACGGTTCTTTTTCTATAAGGGAAACAACTGGAGTTTTCATTCAACAGAATCTAAGAAATTTTCTTTTTAGTTATAACATCTTTATGAAAATTTATCTGGTAAATAGAAGGAAAATACGATTAAAAATAAAGGCATTTTACTGTGCTTTTATGTTAGAGTTATATTTTTAAGGATATATACATCAATCATTACATCAACTGATTTAAGATCCAATGAAATGTATTGTGCAGAATCATAACTCTTATACACATTATACCTACTATTTATAACAATTTTAGCGGATTGTCTAATTACATGAACCTCTTTTAAATTCAGGGTGTTATGAAAATAGTCTTTTCATATATTACTCGTTCTCTCAGTATGCTGCTACATAAATAAAACTTGGGAAAACTATAGTGTTAGGTTATATTTCTTCTTCTGAATCTGACATTTAAAGATCACGATAAATAATGAAAATGCCACATATGGTAAATCTAACTAGAAATACTTTAAAATAACATTTCGGTAATTTTACGTTTTAATATACAACTAAACTTTTCAAATATTATAATATACAACAAACAACGAAAGTATACCGATAGGTCCAGCCCGCAACGGGCCACACATAGGCAACAATATACGTATGGAATGTGCTATGTGGCAACGTGTGTACGATACCACTCCGCGTGCTCCTATTTTGAGTGACTTTCTTAAAATTTGAATTTATTTTGTAGAATTCTTGATTTTTTTACTTTTATCTTTTAGAAAACGTTATTGTTTTTTTATTACTTAAAATTACTTTTCCGTAGCAGCTAAGAATACAATAATAATAATAAATTGGACCTTATTATGCCTGAAACAAATGGGCAAATTACGTATACAGAACGAATATACAAACGACTATATCCTTGCGCGGTTTAAGTCTTACTAATTGCTTAACTGCAATGTGCTGCTGCTGCGGGTAGATGGGGTTTCGGTGGGGGTTTCGGTGTTGCCACTCATTGCTGACTATGGCCCGTTCCGAGCTGGACCTATCGGTATGTGCGAGGTAGGTGCCATAAATTCTCTGTCTGACAGGCTTATACAGCTTCAAACGTGTTCAAACTCCGTCACGTCATGCATGCACATACGCAAGGTCTACATTATAAATTGAAGCCTAGTAGTTTTTAGTAACCAGCCAACCAACGTGACTAGCGCACGAAAATGTCTGAAGTAACAAAAATTGAGTACCGCGCGGTCATTAAATTTTTAACAAAAGAAGGGCATACACCTTATCACATTAAACAACCTTTAGACGGCGTTTACGGTGATTCATCTCCTTCGTATTCAACTGTAAAAAAGTGGGCAAAACGTTTCCGTTTGGGACAAGAATCCGTGGAAGATGCTGATCGGTCGGGTCAACCAATTGAAGTGATAACTCCTCAACAGATCTCAATTATTGAACATTTAATGCTAGAAGATCGCCGTTTGAAAATGAAGGAATTACTAGTGATAACAAACATTTCCGAAACAAGTGTTCGCCGAATTCTCCATGACCATTTGGGTATGAATAAAATTAGTGCTAGATGGGTACCGCGACTTTTTCTGCTCTCCAACGTGAACGTCGAGTCGAATGTGCGCAGTCGTTTTTAAACATGTGTGAAGACGACCAAAAACCGATTTTGGAGTACATTGTCACAGGAGATAAGACAATGGTTCTGTTTTACGGTCTTGTACCGAAAAGGGAGTCCATGGAATGGCGACGACCTGATGAACCTCATCCCAGAAAGGCGAAAGTTGTTCAATCAACAAAAAATGTGATGGCCACAATATTCTGGGATTGTGAGGGTATTTTCCTAATTGACCTTAAAGAACGTAATATAAGTGTAAACGGTACATATTGTAACGTTTTCGGGTTCGCAATAAACAACTCGTGCAATTTATTTATTTAAAATAGTCTGTATATTCATACACGTAAAATTAATTACAATAAAATATAAAACTAACGTATCACATTTAAACTACTATTAATAAATTAAAATTAACAGACGTATTTATTTATCACTACTATTTATATGACACGGTAATATTTAGGTCTTTATTACACTATAATAAAAACTGCACCGTATTTAGAACACTCTAATATTTATGTCTTTTCTTCGGCTACCACTATATTTATTTCTACCGTACGACATATATTTATTTCTCATATTTATCTTACAGTTCGGTACGAGACTACTTAAGGAATTTCTTAATCCCGAATTACTCATCCATCGGTGCAACTGCCTTTTTATATACGCGTTCCAAACATCTGGAACACACCAGATAAACGCCAGTGTTCTTCTCGATTTTTGTAGAAAATACAAGAGACATTCTGTCTATTTGCAGTACAACGCAAATGGATGATTTATTGCTTTATGAAGTTTACCAGCCGCGTCGAGATGATTTACAACCTTTTTTTTATTATCGCTCCGAAGTCTTTCTTTCTTTTGTAGTTGCCCGGATGTCTACTGGTTTCGTTACAATATTATGCGTCTTTATTGCATAAATATAGGGACAGTATTCGTGCAGAACGTCGTGGAAAATTGGCAAAAGGTGTGCGATTATTGCACGACAATGCTCCCGTCCATACTGCCGCCATTTCACAAGCTGCCATCCGCGAATGCGGCTATAATGAATTGGAACATCCACCGTATAGTCCGGATAAGGCTCCTTGAGATCTTTTTTTGTTTTTTAATTTAAAAAATACCTTAGGGGACTTAGTTTTAAGGACGACAGTGAGTTGCAAGCAGCTATTATAGAACATTTTGACGGAAAAACTTCAGATTATTTTTACAAGGGTGTCGGATTATTAATTAATCGTTTTAATAAATGTATAGAAGTTAGGGGAGATTAAATTGAAAAATAAAATTCTTATATTGTTCCAGGCTTCTTTTTTGTATATCAGGCCGAGAATTTATGGCGCCTACCTCGTATATCCAATAAAGCATTACAATGTTAAGAAACGTGATTATTTTAATTTATTTATTTAAGTAAATTTATCATAATTTGAACATAGTTACACATGAATACTTTACTTAAAATATTTAATCAAATTATTAATGTGACAACAATGCTTATTTAAAATGGAGTAGTGCAAGAACAACAGAAGTCCCAAAATTATCTAAAGAGAGATTGAGAAACTTTATTATCTATATACAGAGTGTTCAGACCATGCGAGGACGGAAGATTACGGCTTTATTATTATAGTTAAAGAAAAGTGTTTTAGACAAAAGTTGTAGCCAGTCCTAATATACATATTCTAAAATTATTTTCAACTATACAGAGTGTTGCGTAAGTGAGTGACGATACGAACTTGTGTTTTTTAAACGGAATACCCCATGTATTTTGGCATAGTTAGATGCTACTCTTAAAAAGAAGGACATCTATATAAAAATGTGTAGAAGTATCTCTTATCGTTGTAGCTTTATTCGCAATTTTGTGTCTCTACATGTCCAACTTTGTGGAGACTCCGAGACGAAACCTGAAAGAATTTTTGAGATCTGTATAGGCAAGAAGTTTTCCACTTTCGTCAAGTTTAATAATCTATAATCAGTTTATTTATTTTTAAATAAATGAATTTGCAGGAATAATAAACGCAAAATTAACATTTACGCTTTTTTTTAATAGAACACCCTGTATATTTTTCTTCTAAATTACAGTATTTTTATAAGCTTTTTAATGGCAACATGTGTTCCCTTTCTTTGCTGCTATCTAGGTATTCAATTCCATTCCACCAAGTATTTCTTGGTTTTCCCGTCTTTCTCGTCCTTTTAGAATTTTTTTTTTGTATGTCTATTGCGGTCCAGCTTCATCACATGACCGAATCAATTTAATTGTCTCCTTTCTAATTTCAATGATATTGCTTCCCTGCTTTGTCATTTTCTTCTCATTTCTCTCTCAATTTGTCATACTTTGTACTTCATTTCCGTTGCATCGAGTTTGCTTTGATGTTTCTTTGTAGTACCTACGATTGGCTTTCATATAATAATAATAATTTATTTGTTATAATTACTATTCCAAGAAAGTTAATAAATCAGGATGCACGTATATCTCCAAACAGTACATACTAGTATACTATGTAAGTTTTTTAAAATTTAAAGAGTCTTTAATGCTTAAAGTCATATTTCATGAATCGTCTATTGAGTGAAACTATGATGACAAAATATCCTTAACTTCTTTTTTATGAAAAACTAGTCACTCTCTTCCAGATTATTTTTCTAACACATTTTACACAAGTAAGTATAAATAGTCTTAGCAACGTCAGTTTAAAAGGTTTGCTTAAAATGTTTCTTATAACTATCAGCATATTTCAAATTACATAGAGCTCTAATCGATTTTTTTGTAGAAGGAAGATCCTTGCTGCTGCAGATGATGTGCCCCAAAACAGAATTTTGTTGCTGATTCTACTGTGGAAATTTGCAAAATAGGCAGATTTTGAAGTGGCTTGGGTCCTGTGCTGTACATAGCCGTTGCTAACGAGTTAGGTAGCTAATTGTGACATCTGCATGTCCTAGTTCAGTTTGTTATCGATTGTGAGCCCCAGTTTTCGAATAACATGGGATAACTGATCATTTCATGCAGAAAAACAGAGACACTGAGTCTTTCCTCAATTAATTTTAGTTAATTGTTTTGGAGCCATTGTATTATTTCCTCCATTACCCATCAGCTTTTTTCAAATTGATCAATCGACTTTTCAGTTACGATGTAAGACTACTTTCTTTAAGTGTTACATTCTTTGAGAGATCTTTAATATATGTCAGAAATAATATTACTATTCACTATTTTTTCTTGTGGTACCCCATTATAAGTTGGTTCTATATGGACTTTATTCCATTTAAATCTACTCTTTGGCGTCTTTCTTTTAAATTAGATGTAAGTAGGACATGTTTTATGCCTCTAATACTATAATGGCATAGTTTCTTTAGTAAAATTGGGTGATTTACCATGTCAAATACCCTACTGAGATCACATCATATCAGTTTACAAGTTTACATCGTTCTTTATTGTCATAAGTTGCTGTTATAGTCTCAATCACTTCCAGAATTCTAGTCATTGTGGATTAGGTTTTCCTATATCCATGCTGCTTATTAAATATATAATTGTTTCTTTCAATATATTTTTAGTAGGTGATCTACTATAAACAATACAAAAGTTATGAAAATTGCAGATAAAATAGTGATGGTCTTGTAGTTGCTGCAATCATTCAGATCTCCTTTTATAAAGTGCAGCAACTGTTGCTACTTTTAGTAGGTGTGGGAAAATCCCATTGCTTACACACATAGAAAGCTGTTGTCAGAACAGGTGTCATTTATTTTTTATCTCTTGTGTGATATTTGTTATAACGTTATATATGTCTTTGATTTGTTTGTTTTTCACATTTCTTGTGACATTTAATACTTCTGTTTCTGTAATAGGTTTAAAATGGAATGAATTTTTGTTATCCAATCTCATATTTTCTAAGTATGTACTTTTGTATTTCTAATCTGATTATGTGCTTGTTATGTAATTTAGATTCCAATGCTTGTGAAATAGTTATTAAATTCGTTTGCATTTATGTTTTCTCTATTTGTAGTTTTATTTCTTTCCTTAATGATTATCTTCCATATAGTTTTTTGTTTGTAATATCGTTTATTTGTATAGGTACATTTTACACATTCAAACCAAACTAACAGCAAATGATATGAATGACCACTTTGTGCAAATTGGAAATCAAATTATCAGCTCTACATCTACCGTCGAATCAATGAAACACGTAAAAAATCTTAATTTAAACAATACCAACTCGTTTTATTTTTCACCCATTGACGAAAATGAAGTCAAAAATGTTATTCAGTTTATTAAAAGTAAACACACGCGAGATATATACGACACCTCAACATATCTCTCAAAACAAATTACAAATGAAATCATAACGCCTCTGACCAAACTACTAAATAAGTGCGTAAATGAAGGAGTCTTTCCGAGATAACTAAAAAAATCTCGAATAGTTCCAGTATACAAAAGGCGGATATAGATGATCCAAATAACTATCGTCCAATAGCGATATTGCCCACAATATCGAAAATATTTGAACAGGTGATTGCAAGAAGAATAACTAAATATCTAGATAAAAACGGCTACATCACAGCTAGTAAACATGGATATAGAAGAAAGAGATCAACAACAACAGGGATTATGAACATTATACAATCAATCGTAAATGCGTATTATGAACAAAAGCAAATCCAGTTGACTTGTTGTGTTTGAGTAAAGCTTTCGACTTAGTCAATCATGAGGTTCTGTTACACAAACTACAACAATATGGAATTAGGGGCACTCCACATGATCTTTTAGTGTCCTATTTGAGGGATAGACAGCAAGTTGTTGAACTCAATGGACAAACATCATCTTTAAAATCAGCAAAGAATGAGGTGCCACAGGGCTCAATCTTGGGTCCCCTTCTGTTTATACTATATACCAATGACCTGCCGCAGTGCTTAGCACCGATGGAATGTTGTTTATATGCGGATGATACTGCCTTTTTGGTGACTGCAAGAGATGAAGAAGAGTTGAATGAACAGGCGAAGCACATTATGGAGAAAGCCAGGGAATGGTTCCTTTGCAATGGTCTACAACTAAATGAAGGGAAAACACAACAACTTACTTTCTGTGCAAAAAATCAACCTTCGAACGGCAACGTATGCTATCTGGGTCGGACGCTGGATAGTAGGCTTACTTGGGAGGATCATGTTTCCAGTCTGGCTAATAAACTTGCAAAGGCAACATAGACAATAAGACGTATGAAAAGTGTTGCAACTCACGAAGCTGCAACAACGGCTTACTACTGCAACTTCCACTCTAAGATGAGCTACGGAATCTTAGTATGGGGCAGCTTACCATCAGCAGAGAGAATATTTCAAATGCAGAAGAGGGCTGTTCGAGCGTTGTATAGTTTGGGACATCGGGATAGTTGCAGAAAATATTTTGTAAAAGGGGCTATACTTACATTACCATCTATACAGTGTGCTTGCCGACGACCTGCGTATAGGGCTTACTGTGAGATAAAACGACGACACCGAGAGTTTGTATGAGTTAGTACGAAAAAGCAATATACAAATTGCTCCTTGGTCGAGTGTAGTGTTGGAAAAGAGGGGATTCGAGTAGATTTACGCTGAGGCTAGAACGGGCTAGGCTGACTCTCCGTTTAAGCAGGGCAACGAGGATAGATAGCAGCTGTACTACAGTTTGTATATTGCTTTCTCGTACTAACTCATACAAACTCTCGGTGTCGTCGTTGCAAGCACATGGTATATATACCATGTGCTTGCAGGCGACCTGCGTATAGGGCTTACTGTAAGATAAAACGACGACACCGAGAGTTTGTATGAGTTAGTACGAGAAAGCAATATACAAACTGCAGTACAGCTGCGCTATCTATCCTCGTTGCCCTGCTTAAACGGAGAGTCAGCCTAGCCCGTTCTAGCCTCAGCGTAAATCTACTCGAATCCCCTCTTTTCCAACACTACACTCGACCAAGGAGCAGTTTGTATATTGCTTTTTCGTACTAACTCATACAAACTCTCGGTGTCGTCGTTTTATCTCACAGTAAGCCCTATACGCAGGTCGTCGGTAAGCACACTGTATATACAACTGTATTAAGTATGTCATTTTCAATGAGGACGAATTTGCCGCAAATGGGGACTCCCACCAGTATAATACAAGAAACAGGGATAAACTGCGAACCCCTTATCACCGTGTGCAGACTGCCCAAAGATATGTGGACTACTGGGGGCCAAAGATTTATAAAAAAGTGAAGCACCTGCATACAATGAATGCTAATACTTTCTTAAGTAAAATATCAAAATTTTTACTGACAAAAAGTTTTTATTCAATCAATGAATATTTAAATAATAATTTTAATGATATACAATTTTAATCTGTTTGTTTGTTTGTTACTGTATATTTTGACTTTTCATGTAATGATTTTATTACACTGAATAAATATTATTATTATTATTATTATTTGTATTGTGCTTTGCTTTATTTATTTGATCATGCAAGTCTTTTTTGTATTCTTTATAATAGACATAGAGTGACTAGTGCTTATAAACTTCTGACTTTGTCGTTGTCTCTATTTACTTTTTTCCTGATATTTTCTTATTTATGTCATGGTAAATATTGGTGTTGTTTTCTTCTAGAAATTTCTGTACCTTGGCAGCCATCGGTGATTATAATTGCTTTTAAGTACTCATAGATTATTACTAAATCCAGTGTTTCTTGTTTGTAGATTATTATTTGACTTCTATTTTCTATAATATTAATTATCATCACCTTGTTTTCTTTTGGTTATTTTCATTTTAAACTCTCAATTTCGTGTTCTCAAACGTCAACCAGTTGTCATAGACATAATCATTCAATTAACTAATATTTCTTTCAGCAACAATTCAATGTGAAACAGCCAATCTTATCCTTTATTCATTTAAATTTCAGCCTAATTAAATCTAGTTCCGTTGGAGTTGGATTTTTTCCATGTCCCGAAAATGATTACTATTATTAAAATTAGAACTTCCTCCTCTCGACGTCGACTGAAAAACTTGTTACATTACTTAATAATTACCCCCGGACGGCGTCGAAGGGTACACAGATGATTAATGTCCTGACACTGCACATAATAGATGTGAGGCCAAAGTTTTTAATGCTTTGTTGAACCCTCCGACTTCGAATCCGAACAGAACACGCCAACATCCCTTAATAGAATTACAAGTTCACAGGGAACAATTAACAGGATGCATTCTGACTATGCGAGTATCTGTGTTTGTAAGTATGATAGATACATACATACGTACAGTATGTGGTATTAACAATTGCCAATAGATTCTCAGTTACGAATGTTACGTGCTGTTATATTAACTCGATTGTGGAACACGCGTCCGGTTTTGTTCGAAAATTAACCCGAATCAGGGGTTGTAGTTCATTCTTGATAATTACAAAGCACTTTGCTAATTGAAAAGGAATAGTTTCTTTAATGATAAATACTTAATTAAATTTGTAAATTAGAAAAAGTGTAGAATTTGTTAGGTTATGTTATGTCATATTATAATTATTATTTAGTTTATTTATTTTTATTTTTAATTAAAAGCAAAACAAACGAATGTGATCGAAATATTAGGAATATATTATAACGATATTTATATGTTAAATTCACACATAGAAGCATAATGTAATACCAAAAGTTATAATTATAAATTTAGAGTAACTTAAGAATAGGCAACTTCATATACAAAATTATTAGCATCATTCAAAAACTTTAGAAAATAATTGTAAAATGTCCAAGAAATTATAAATGAATTCAAAAGTAATTAAATTCTCAAGAACCAAGAGAAATTGAATAATAACAACATTTTAAAAATTATAATAAAATAATTTTATTATGAATACCTTAAAAGTATGTATACAACTTAATATACAAATCGTATTTTCTAAAAGATTAAACTGAAAATAGAGGTTGCATTGAAAATTATAAAACAAAAGTATTACAAATTGAGTTTTTGCCCAGAAAGGACGCCTAAAGAGACGCTCCTTAAGATTTAAGTAAAATAATTGTAAAAGTAGTAAATTTAAATACCTTTGTGCGTGGAACATTAGTAAATGTATTTTACTCGATAAATAAAACCTATTGGTGCAGTAATTTATACGATTTTGAAATTCACTCGACGTAATTTATGTGCACTCATACCTACAACAGTGAAAATAAACTTTAGTGTTGGAATTAAAATAATACATAGAATATTACCTTCATTACGAAGAATCTGAACGAGTTATTGGAGTCATTATCCGCAGAATTGGGACTTTTACATCCTGAGACGGTACTTCTCTTCAAACCGAAGGAATCAGGACGAAGAGGATACAAGATACAAGCCTTAAAGAATAGAAGAAAATGCAAGTTAAGTACTTACAGTTATTCATTTACATTGAGATCTCATTAATAAAAATAAATCAGAATAAAGGTATATAAAGCATATAAATAGTATAAGATTGAGTTTATTAGTTATTGTTTTGTAAGAATATGCTATTATAATTTTGTTCATCACAATTTATTACACATTAAAGGAAAAATTAAAATATTTAACTTCTAAATTTATTACATACTTATAATTAATTGTTACATATACTTATTAATTTTGTTAGTTAATTTTGAAATTAGTATTATAAATTATACATACCGTTATTTATGTTGAATCCTGTTACCTAAATTGTTTTGTGTATCTTTCCATGGATAACATTATTAACCGTTATATAAATTCTGTTTGCTCATATTCAAATTTTATTTGAATTTTTTTGTTTTCTTTCAATATAGGTAATCATTTTATTTGAGTATCATTGTTGTTTTCTTTTGTCGAAAGTAATATTCCTTCCATTAGAACTTCACCAATCCTGAGATATTTTTAAAAAGAATCTTCATAACTTTACACTGAGCTAAGAATAATAATTTAAACAAGTTCATTGCCGGTTGAAAATAACATAACCAAACTTCATTATTCATATGTATATCTTTTTCCCACTGTTCAATGCAATTGAAATGAACCTAGCAATAAATAGATGAAAAATTTGGGTACAGTGAGACGAAATATACATAGTACAATTCAATACAAATTTAAACTGTACATGTTAGAAAAATAATATAATTTAGTAGTAAAAAAATAGTATCGTGTTGGATAGTTTACCTATTAACAACAGGGTGAGTATAATATATTGTTGTGACTCTGACTTAAGTGTTTAAACTTGCTTAAGAACCTTGTTAGCTCAGAATATCTGTAGGTTTGTCAATTTGTTACGGTCTAAAATATCGTCCTATATATACGTATAGCTTTCAAACCCGTTAGTTGCCTTTGCAACATATTTGAACTGTTTCAAATTAATTTTTATTTCAAAGTCTGTTCCGGTACACGCTGTGTATAGGTTGTGTATAATCGGTTGCCCAATTTATGTTATTATTATAGGAATTTATTATAATTCAATTTTGAATTTTTTGGGTGTCATATTTATAGTAGAATATTGTTTAATTGTTTTGCAATAACTTATTTTTTTATTAATTGTATTTAAATTACTTCAGGTTTACCTAGTGCCACCTGTGAGTAGCTGGTGCAGTTATTCTTTTAATTCGTTAGAAAAAGTACTTTATATTTTTTAGCACCGCAAATTGATTTCTCATTTATAAAAAGTCTGACTTGAATTTTAGATGTACATATCTTTCATCAGTTTTAACATTTTAAATCTAATTTAAAACAATTCACAATTCTATATTTATTTTGTATACACCTCCTAATAATATGTACATAATAAGAATTGTAAGATTTACAAAATGCAACAATAATATCATAAGAACAGGAATATTGTTTCGGGCTACACCTACAGTCTTCTTGCATTCATAGCACTTAACTGTTTAGTTCCACAGTTTTGGAAAATTTCCATAAAAAATCCATCACATTTATTAAATACATCATATTCTAACCAGCTTAATTTCCAGGCATTTCTAAGCAAGTAGGTAAAGTTAATTGAGGAAATCCACGTTTCAAATGGTTTTAATTGTTCTTCAATGCTAAATTCTGAAATCTTGTCTGCACAAGCACCCCAATTTGAACCTGCCAGCAGAATAATATTTACACAAGCTTTTAGAGCGACTCCCAGACATGTTGGAGAAAAATAATGCTTCGATAAAATGCTGTTAAATAACATGAAAAAGTATTTTATTATAAATTTGAATATAAAGTGAATTCTATATGTGCCCGATAACAATACAATTTAGTGACAGATATTACAACACGTAATTACAAACACGCCTAAAATGGAAAAATTATGTCTAG
Source organism: Amphimallon solstitiale (assembly GCA_963170755.1). Lineage (NCBI taxonomy): Eukaryota > Metazoa > Arthropoda > Insecta > Coleoptera > Scarabaeidae > Amphimallon > Amphimallon solstitiale. The sequence continues at coordinate 33,114,099 of OY720681.1, read as the reverse complement.
CGCATGCGCAGGTTTGACCGCTTCTCCAAGCACTGTTTTTTTTTACAATGTTGAACCGCAGTTTTCTCTATCTAAAAGCAATCTAGTAGTATTACATATATGGTTAACATACACAAATCGTAGATGATAACGTTGTGAACACCACAGATTTTTCAAAATAAGAACGTGTTAAAATCCAAGATAAGACAAAATCAAGTTAATATTTTTACTGAAATAAATACCAAGTTCAACCATATTTACCGACAGGTTTATCATTTACCGCAAAATAACTGTTGCATTACTTCCGCATCGCTCTGAAATCAATTCATACCTGACAACTTCGAAATGTGATTTTTTACTAATGAATATCTTTCAGTTTCGCTTTTATTATTTTTATTGGCAATATTCATAACCAGTTTTGTGTTTAATTTGAAGTCAGATAAATCTATAGGCAAAAATCCAAATACATTACCCTCAGCCCTCCTATTTTCAGTACGCAAGTTTTCATTGTTGCACACCAATCCACGTTCGATTGGATTGATTTACAGCCCAGAAGAAAGAATGGCAATGCGACGCCAAGAATAATATCCCATCCGGTTGGGACAAAGAGAGGAAAGAGGACCATTTGTCACGACCTCACGCAACACGAACTTGGCCTATTATTGCAAGCGTTTTGTGTTTTCATTATTGCAAAAGAGAAGAAAGCGAGACAAGGCCGTCACAAGGTGCTCTTCTTAATATTTCATGATTAACTACCACACTTTGTCATATGCTGTCTCTTCTTACATTGTTCGTTGTTTTGAAGTAAAAGGACAGATCATCAGAGCCTTCTTAATAAAAGTTAACAAAGTTACCAACGTTTATTTTGGTTTAAAATAAAATTGCTATTAAATTAAAGAATTTGCGTTAGTCCCGAAGGAAATTAATACTACGGATATTATTTTACAACTACGTTTTTCATGCAGATTTATCAATTGAGTGAAAGAATGAAATTGTTAAAAATATCTCAAGAAAAAAGGTATGATCTTCTACATCTAGTACATATTTGTACTTGTCATTTAATGTTTTGTTTGTGGCTATTTTTACACATATGAATATTACTTATGTAATAATAAAAATACTGTAAAATATTTCTTTTAGAAGTACTAACAAAGGTTAGAGAAAATATTTTGTTAAGACATCCAAAATGCTGATTTTATGGGCGACGTTTTTTTATTGCTATGGGAAAACTTAAAGTTTAATCAAAAGAAAGAGCTCGCCAATGGGCGTCAATTGAAGAATATATGATTTGTGGCATACAATGAAAACTTATCTTCCATTATTTATCATTAATGTGGAAGGAATGTTTTTAAACTGATCAAGACGCAAAGAACTTATTAGATGTTTACATTGGGTGCGGATTAATAAATTAGTCATGGAAAATAGTGAGTAATTCCGAAGTAGAGCAACCGTAGACACGTGTTTCTGACTTCTTGGTTGTCATCAGTACGGTGTAGCCAAGGAATAAGGTGGGATAACCTTGGAGATATAAGTATAAACGGTAGACCATCAGGTGACAGACCGCCATTTGTAGCTTCATTTATATATATACATGTTTAATATTTTTGTTTAGAAGATCATATTTAGTAACGGTTATTGTGTTTGCTCAAAGCATACAATATATTTCAGTATACTTAGTAAAAGCTAGTCCGTCAATTATTACTATGTTAAGGTGATTTAGATGGATATAGAGCTTTTGAAAAATTAGTTTGAATAAGAGCCATTTTGAAACAAAATAATAGTCCATTCAATGTAGAAAACTATGTGTAAATGAGAAGGCTCTAAACAGATAAGCCCCAATCGTCTTCATTGCAATCACAATTATCGTCATCTTCAGCATTTTCTTGAGTTTAATCTCTGGTAGGCTCGCTAAATAATATATTTTTATAAAATTGTAATTTAGGGATGGTCTGCCAGTTCTCATCATAAAGTTGTAACAATATTTTTAAGTGAATTTTTTGTTATAGTGTTTTCCAACTTTTCCCCCTTGTAGATTTTTATTTTCATAAGTGTCAGTTCAGTTGTCATTTCTGTAAAATTGTTCCATATCTATTTTGAAAATTTTATTTGTTACGTTTTTCTTATTTTAACCCTCTTCGTGTCCTTTATGTCATTTAATTTTTTTAGATGTCAACTCCATATAATCCTGCACATTCTAGTCTTCGTACAACCTACTTGTCTACTTAGTTACTTATTTTACAAAGCTATAGGCCTCTTGCCTTGAACAATTTATAACAGGCCGATTTTGAAACAATTATAGTTAATTTATTATTAGCAAAATTGCAAAGAGTTCCTAATGACATAACTTAAATACTAATCTCAGATCCAATATGTGTGGCTAGTTATGTCAAGTACATGTTGTAAATGGTCCTAGTTTTGATGGCATTGGCGATCAAGCTGTCTTCTAATCAAAGTTGCAGACATTTTTGATGTAAGGCCGTCGATAATTCGGAAGTTTTCTTGATTTCTTAAGGCATGAGTCACATCCATATCCTCCAGCGTATGCGTCCTTTATTCCCCGGCCATTCTAAAAGAGCATGTTCTGGCATTCCCACCACACCGCATTCACACTGCTCAGCTAATGCTGGTCCCATATGATGAAGAGACTGAGCGTATGGGCCGTGACCAGTGGTGGAGAGCGTGAGTTCTCTTGAAAAGCCATGTGCTGAATTTGTAAACGTTCTACAATCCTAGACAGGTATTCATACACCATCCGTCCCGTCGTTGACGTGTCTTATCTCTCTTGCCACGTAGTTTGATTGGATGTTCTTAGTTCAGTCTTGGCTGTTGGTCTAATACCTATACTTTTTTATACTAATCTCAGTATTCTTCTTGTTGCAGTAGTGTCGTACTAGCTTTTCAACGCGCTCCAACACTCTATCGGCTGATAGATACAAATGTGCTCTCATTGGAAAAACAACTAGTTGTTGGCGAGAGTTTTTTGACACAATCATGAGGCACAAGCAGAACAAACATTTGCAAAAAATCTTATGGTTGTAGTCGTTGATGAAAAATCAAGTTTTTTTTTAAACTTGGTCAACGCCGAAGGCACTTCATGTGACCCATATCCAGCAATATTTTCCGTCCAGTTGTAAAAACAGACTTCATGTCGGTAACACAAAAACAATAAAACGAAAGCGGCCTTAAGTAAAAGAGCTTCCTAATCGGCAGTTTGGACAAAACATAAAGAAATGCTTTCGTCATTCTCCACTTTCAATAAAACATGAAATTGTTTTGCCCTGAGTTTGTGGACTCGTAATTCTGCCGTAATTTGCGTCTTATTGACTGGTATTGCAACATTGTAATTCTTTTGCTTTCTAAAACAAAAACTGCACACATCAGATGCTGGCTATCCAAATCCAATGTTATTACAAAAAAATGTTCTTGGAAAAACCCAACTTTAACGTTTAATTCTTCAGATGTTTTAAAATAATATAGGTTCCATAATTTTGTAATGCTTAGATTAGAATGAAACTAAAACCTCGTCGATTTTCCTCTGTTGTATTGGACTTTCTTGCGCATTTAAACTGCTTATGAAATGTTTTTTTTTTCGTTTATATTTAATTTCGTCGCCGCCACTGTTTTCTTTAGTTTCCCCTCCATTTATCTTTAGATTTGCAACTTCCTGAACACTGTTTTGAGTAATGCCTAAAGTATTCGGAAACATTTTGGGCGAACATGATATGTTTCTTTTTGTCCTGTTCGTTACCAGTACTCCACTGCTACATTTGTATTTTGTTCTCTAATGTATTTTAATCATCCCCTTTTAAGAGTAGAAAGATTTATATAGTGTTATAACTTCACATCTTGTACTACTTCATCAATTTTTGTCCATTTGGGAAACGATCTTGATAGCTATAAAAATTGTAACAAAATTTGTATAAAACAAGCATATAAAGCATATCCTCTGTCTTGTAGTTCATCTTTTTCTCTATTTTCTACTAACCTGGCTATTTTTTCACCCGTTGACATCAGTCAAACTATTTTCCATTGTTTATTTTAACAAACAATAAGCGAATAATAAGAATATAAACAACTGATACGGCAAGATGTTATGGATAATAGATTTTCTGAATCACTATTCTCAATGGATAACAGCCGAATTGAAAATACTACTAATTTTCAACATTCAATTGTGTGAGGAAAGCAACTGCTTTGTATCCTCGTAAGGGTAATAAGGGCTTGGTTTTAAGTTGAATTTTGCAAAGCTATCTAAATGTGAATAGGGAAATTTTACGGATAAAAGCCTTTTTGAACAATGCTCCTCACTTATTGCTATTGTAGAACTGTCATGAACGTAACTACAATTTTATTTTGCTGAGCATAATCAATCGAAAAGAGAAAAACAGAGGAAGCCCATTGATAGTATTTCTGTCGATTATTCACACTGTCAACGCATATATCATCTTTCTCGACGTGATACATGAAGGACCGCAGAGACACGGCACGAGGAGTGGGGGTAAAATCCATCATCCGTAGTCGATAATTTGCGGTGACAGGACTAGGTCGACATCCAAAAAAGAGACAGTAAGTGGCATTGAGAGAGACGAAGGGAGGGAATCAGTGATGTATCTCTTCGCAAACGGTCCCCTTTCTCCATGCGCGTATCTCACCAAACTATGGCATCAATCTTCATTGTAAGTGTCGACTGTAATGGGAGTAAAACCGTCACCCTTATATCGCTCGGACCTGTGCTGCGGGACGGAGAGGGATGATACAATCTAATATAATGACCGCGCGGCAAAGGCCAGTTACGTAAGACCGATTGTGCCCCAATTCCTGCCACCGTAGGGCTAAATCTCTCGTAAAGTGTGCGGTGTGGCATTGTTACAGCTGTCGACTGACATATGTAAAGAGGGTACACAAATCCGCAATAAGCGAATTGGTTCGGTCGGAAGAGGGTTAACGGGGACGGAGTGATGGGATAGGAAAAACCGGTAAGTGTATAACGCGTCATTCGGGACGCCGACGACGCCACACTAACGCCATCTACCTTACGTAACGTTCCGACGTGTTCGCATCTACCAAAATAACACTTTAATGGGATAATATAAAATTTATTGCGCGTTGAATCTATGTGACGTACCAACTTAAAGATTTATGAGATTGTTCTATACGGATTTTTTTTCATTGTTTGTATTGCGATATAATACTCGTTTTCTTTCAATTTTCCTCAATAGAAATTTCCTATAGATGGTATTAAAGTTAATATTGGGATTATTATAGCCAAACGCCTTCTTACAAGAATGATACGATATAGCTACTTAGGTACAACTGCTGCAAATTATTATTTGTGTTAAATATACGAGGCCTGTTTTCTTTCCGCTGAGCCTGGTAAAGTAAAACACAATTTATTTACAAAAAAAAATATTTTTAATTTTGCAAAGTCTTCTCCTCCACAGTCAATGCAATTTTGCATCCGTGAAAACCAATCTTAATGTGTTCTCCAATTTTCTGGCCTTAGTTTGTTTATTTCATTTTTAAAGGCATCAACCGCCTCTTTGGCCGATGTAAAACGTAAACCCCAAAATTTATCCTTAATGCGAGTGTTTCTGATGAACAGCTGTCAATGCCTGGCTATCAGATTCATAGGAGCGATCGGTTGTCGCGAGGTGGCGGTGTTGCGATATTACGACGGATGCGATCTTTTGTAGAACTATATGTGCGGGTAATGATAGATCGCTTGAATATATTTTCATTTGTTTTAAAATAAACAACAAAACCTTCGCTGTTGGCGCTGTGCGAGGTAGGGGCCATAAATTTTCAGCCTGTTATACAAAAAAAAAAAAACTTGGAACAATATAAGAATTTTTATTTTTCAATATAATCTCCTCTAACTTCTATACATTTATTACAACGATTAATTAATAATTCGATACCTTTGAAAAATAATCTGAAGTTTTTCCGTCAAACGGTTCTATAACAGCTGCTTGCAACTCAATGTCGTCCTTAAAACTACGTCCCCTAAGCTCCTTTTTTTAAATTAGAAAACAAGAAAAATCATAATGGGCCATATCCGGACTATGCGGTGGACATACCAATTCTTAAAAGCCGCATTTGCGGATGGCAGCTTGTGAAATGGCAGCAGTTTGGACGGGAGCATTGTCGTGCAATAATCTCACACCTGTTGTCAATTTTCCAGGACGTTTTACACGAATACTGTCTCCTAATTTATGTAATAAACGACTCACAATATGTGTCGTTCAATTAGCAAAATGCCCTCACATTCCAAGAATATTATGGCCATCACCTTTTTCGTTGATTAAACGATTTTCGCCTTTCTGGGATGAGGTTCATCAGGTCGCCGCCATTCCATGGACTCCCTTTTCGATAGAGGATCGTAAAACAGAACCATTGTTTTATTCCCTGTGACAATGGACTCCAAACTCGGTTTTGGGTCGTCTCCACACATGTTTAAAGAAGACTGCGCACATTCGACTCGACGTTCACGTTGGAGAGCAGAAAGAAGTCGCGATACCCATCTACCACTAAGTTTATTCATACCCAAATGATCATGGAGAATTCGGCGCACACTTGTTTCGGAAATGTTTGTTATCACTGCTTCACCTTCACTTTCAAACGGCGATCTTCTAGCACTTGTTCAATAATTGAAATTTGTTGAGGCGTTATTACTTCAATTGGTCGACCCGCTCGATCAGCATCTTTCATGGATTCTTGTCCCAAACGGGAAACTTTTGCCCACATTTTTTACAGTTGAATACGAAGGAGATGAATCACCGTAAACGCCGTCTAAACGTTGTTTAATGTGATAAGGTGTATGCCCTTCTTTTGTTAAAAATTTAATCACCGCGCGGTACTCAATTTTCGTTACTTCAGACATTTTTATGCGCTTGGCTTCGAATCGTCATATTTGTAGTGTACACCTCGCGTATGTGCACGCATGACGTGACGGAGTTTGATCATGTTTAAACCTGTATAAGCCTGTCAGGCCGAGAATTTATAGCATATACCTCGTATATAGTGCTCCCGGTGCTGAGGCGGCAACCTCAATTGAGGCTTTGGAATTTATTATAGTGGATATTACGAATGCTTTCGAGCTACGATATCTGTGTGTTCTTGATTGTTTCCATCTCAGTTTTATTGCTTTCCTGTTACCATGTTTGTGAAAGGAAGTATTGTGTTGGGATATTCTTTCAGTACTTTATTTACATTATTACAACTGAATCATGTATTGTGGCAATTGAAAACCTCCTTTTGTTTCATTGATTGTTTGTTTGCTTAAAAAAAAGGGGTTTATTTTAACTTGAGAATAGCTTAGGCACTGTGCATACTTATTTTCTTCCTTCCCGGACATGCTCTTGATGTTAGAAGTGGGGCCTTCCACAGTAATGTCATTTTTCCGTGTCATCCGATGAACATAACCTTAGAACATATCGCCGTATCTACGCCTGGTTCCATTGCGGTTGCATTGTCTGTAAGTTCGTTTTTGATCGGAAAAATCCCGTCGCTACCTGTGGGCATTATTTGGTCATATTTAATCTATTTACCTGGATGCCGGACATTTATTATGTGTGTATAGGTTGAGTGCATTTGTTTACGAACTTGATGGTTACCTGTCATTGCCTACATTGCGCTAATAGTTGCAGGATTGCCAACTTTCTGGGCGTGAAATTTCTCCTCTTATTTTAACTAACTTTATAATATTACGTACATTGTAAGTGTATTTCAATGAATTTTGTCATCATTTCGAGCTCAGAAGATGGTTGTGGTTAATTATAAAGGTCTCGTTACTAATGTGTTCTCCTGCAGGATAATTTTGTGTTCGTTAACTTTTTTTGAATTTTCCCGCGTTCATACAGAACCGTTTCCGCGTTTTAGAAGCCTGCGTAGTGGCTGGAGCGCATTGGTTTTGGGAGGATGCACGTTTTCTGACTTTACTTTTAAGTCGATCTTCGAATGAAGAACATTAGTGCAGAGCTACTTATTTCTAGTAAATTATTTTGTATGTCTTAAGTAGACATTAACGCTTCGGCGGCTTTAACGAATAAGTAGGAAATTTCGCTACCTTAGTTACGTAATTTTCGTGGGTGTTATCGTAAATTACCGTCACCCTAAATTTTGTGGTTCCACGAGGTGGACTGCAAGTTTTGTATATTTTGTGCTATTGGTGACTTTGGAAGTCGGTTATCGTTGTTCTCCAGAAACCTGGGGTAAGTCTGAGAAAATTTTTGTGTTAATTTTCAGAGTTTTTATCTCTGCTTTTTCTTTCCCTCTAAATCACTAGGAACTTGTAATACCGTGCTGAGTCTTCAGTAATTATCGCCGACATTGCGGCCGTACATTCCCGTTAAGGATCACAGCGTCATAGTCGATCTACCAGTTGTACTTTAACATCCATCTCAGTGGCTTCTGCGTGGAATTTTCTCCTGCCGGCCAGAATTACGCCGTAGAACCATCACCAGCTAGGGAGTTTTCCTTTCGCACCGTTTGCCAGATAAGTACAACACCAATCATTATCTACAACGTGTGTCTCGACTGATTTGTCTAAATCTTGTGCCAGTTAGGCTGGACAGTACACGAGTTTATAAATTAACTAGTGGCCTGCTTAATTTTAATAAAACCACCATATCATGTGCTACGTTTCAAAAAAACCGTAGCTTAACTTTTGTTTTTTTTTTGTAAATTTGATTATGCTGTATACTGGGTGATTCCAGCAGCAGTACATTTGGCTTAGTACTCACTGTTTACGTACTCTGGTACAACCGGAGTACGCTTCAAATTTATTTTACTTGTTTTAATTCGTTACCGTAGAATCTTTGATTTGTCTTAATTTGTTGAATTAAATTATCAATGTTTAAACGTGCTACTTAAATATCAATTCTTTACTTTAAATTCTTTTCAGTAATTTCATTTAGACTTTAGTAGCATATTTTACCTAAATCTAACTTTTGCTCAAATAAAATAAGAAAACGTAACCTTAGCATTTAACACCGTTATCTCTTACAAAATTCAGAATATATATACATATAAATCTATCAGTTTAGATATTTTAAATTTTAAGTTGAAACGCCATTGTTTGGCTACCTATTTAAAACGATTGCTATGAAATTGTAAGGTTGAGGAAACGTTTCTACTACCGTCCTACCTCCATCGAATAGTGCGAAGGTTATGTTAATTTGCAATTTTTTTTTATATCAATCTTGTTGAGGTTATCACCTCATTAATATTCCCTTAGATCAATTGCTATTAGTCGTTGTAATTTTTTTTCTTGTTGCTTGATTAACTGTTTTTTTTTTTTCTAAAAATTTATCCTCATATATATAGTGCGTTTAAAAATATTCTACCTTCACTAAAACTTTATTTTAATGTAACCAACTTTCTTTTGCATCAACACAATTTAAATACATAGATTACTGTTTACCTATTTTTTTTTATCATTACAGGTTATGTTAACCCCATACCTTTTGACGTAATTTAGTGCATGAAGGAGGTTTGTATATTGAAGCCTATACAGGGTGATCCAGTAGTGTATCCCGCTGGAGGGACACAGCCAGTGGCAGATCTTAGAAAACGCAGGTAGGTTACCGTTAAGGTAGCGCAGTGTCCTGGTGCCCAGAGACAACTTCGCTAGCGTCGCCGCCGACCGACGCTCATATCTTAAGTTTAGTTTTCTGAACCGTCACGCCATCTGCGATTAGAGCTAGCTCGGCCCTGCGATTTTCAATTCCTTCTACCACACTATAGTGATCTCCCTATACCGTAACTTACCTAAAGTCAATAATTTACATTTACATTTAATCAATTTTAACTATCATTTATTCAGAATAGAATTATTATTACCTTTTCAAAATATCAATGCTAATCAAACAAGTTTTACAAAATAGTACCTAATATACTTCATTAAAATAATTAATGTTTTAAATCTTTTCTGTTCAATCCGAAAGAAAAATGAAAATTGAATGACCAATTACTATACTGAGTGAACACAATATTAATATGTACCAAATTGTTTTATATACCAAATAAAATAATGATTTTGATACTAGTTTTGCTTGTGTTTGTGTACTTCAACATAATAATGATAACAGAAAAAGAAACCACTTATTCAAATGAAATAAATACTATTGTACTATATAAGTGTAACAAAGAACGCTGGTACAATATATACATACATAAAAATGCAAATATAATTTTCTCCAATATTCTTGTAAAGTGTTGGTAACATATCTAGTTATTTGTCGAGCCCCAGATAATGATACCAACGCTGTATACCTTCGAAAAGAAATATTTTCCCATACCATCACAGATATTCCACCAAAAGGAACACGAAGACAGAAGTCCAGCTACATACCACATACTACGGCCATCTTCCAGCAGTTTCTGAACATTCATAACGACTCTTTAATCAAAAATTGAACCGATCAGTAATTTAATGCAGCAGTACTGCATTTTCTGCAGTTATTAAAAAGCAGGAATTAAAAGGCATGTACTTTGATATTTCGTTTAGCTATCAGTCTGAAAAGGTCAAAAACCTTCACGTTATTAATTTAATAATAAAAAAACAGGAAATTTAAATTGTAACAGATATTTTCAGGCATAGCAATAGTATGCGTTGTGTACTGTGCTAGTGAATTATTTGGAAAAATTTCTTTTTTTTACAAATAAACATATTAAACATTTTATGATGTCTTTTTAATTAAAAAGCTGGACTATATAAACATCAATTCGGAGAATTCACAGTTAATCCGATTTATTTCACCGTCTGTTGGAGTTTCTAATAGCTCCTAAACAAAACTTGATGGCTACAATATATTCAGGTCATTAATGCCAAAAGATTACACCAACGTTTTAACACACCATTCCCAAACATACAAAATTCCATCCCCATGTCTATTCTATTCCCTGTGATCGTTAATTTCACACCAGCTGTTCCACTTTTCCTCTCGCATAAATCGGAAAGCTAAAGAAAAAGGTATCCTCCCCGTCTTTGTCTGTAGTAAAGGCTGTCAGGGTCTTCCATGTTTATCGAAATGTGTGACTATAACATTAAGTTTCACTCTCTTACATCTTACTCCCTTTTCTAAAGGTCGGTCGTATACGAAGTGCAGTTCACGTCAATCTAAATTTTAACACCACCATATGCATTTCCTAGAAAGATATATAACGCCCTAGAGCCATAAAGATACGGCTGTTTATCCATAAATTATACTGACGCGTTTGATGGCTTGCTTCTCTATACTTACATATATGCATTTGTTTACTAAATTTATTTTAATGGATCTTACATAGGCAGACGAACAGACAGACGTATGTACAAGCTTATAGAGAGACTATAAAACGGAGAATTTCTCTCAGACACTTTTAAAAGAGCCTCTGCGATAAGGGGGTAAAACATAGCGACAACAAAATGCGACGCCATAATTATAATAAAGGATAAATTGTCTAAACCGATTTTTACGGCCACATTTTTCACGTAAATTGCCACTTTCTTTCGCAAAGGGTCGCAAAGGTGAAAAGTTTCCTTCCCTGTGCTCTTATCCAAACATAATAAACCGAAAACTTTGAATTATACCCTGCTACACATTCGCCCAAAGTTCATCTGTTGTGCTTGGAATATATAGAGTCTCTCCTTTTTAGTTCATACTTCCATATAAAAACAGTCATTTATTTGTAACAAATAGGACACCCAAATAAGCGCAAAGGACACACTAATGCACAAGCTTATTAATTTTTATAGTCGAATGTAATTTGCAAATCCACATATATTTAACTATTGCGCTGTTTCTCCGATATAAACTGTTCCATTCAAATGAACAACATATTGCCACAAACATAGTAGTTTCAAATTGTAAAATTCAAAGCAATAAATATAAGCACGACTCTATTAATAGTTAAATGCGTAAATTTAGAATTAAAAGTGAAAATTAAACGAATAAAACACTTGGTTATATTGTTTCACTTAAGGACAGATTTATTGTACTCTGACACGTGTTTCGACCTCTCGGTCATTAACGAAGAGTTTACAGACTTAAACTAAACTAAGAAAGTTACCAATACCTATTTATATGTGTGGGCTAGTGTCTTAAGTACAGTGTCAATAATGGGGGTGTTTATGAAGTCCAGTTGTGTGTTTGTGACATGTTTATTTGCTGTTGTAGCTTTTTTAATTTCTAGAATTTCTAATAAATCTAATTTCCTTCTAGAAATTAAAAAAGCTACAACAGCAAATAAACATGTCACAAACACACAACTGGACTTCATAAACACCCCCATTATTGACACTGTACTTAAGACACTAGCCCACACATATAAATAGGTATTGGTAACTTTCTTAGTTTAGTTTAAGTCTGTAAACTCTTCGTTAATGACCGAGAGGTCGAAACACGTGTCAGAGTACAATAAATCTGTCCTTAAGTGAAACAATATAACCCAGTGTTTTATTCGTTTAATATTCATAATGTTTCACCAAGAACCAACCGTAGATTAAATTAGATTAAATGGAAAACTTTAGATTTTAAGCCTATACTATCTTATTACCTTTTGACTAAGAATTATGCGGCGAATACAAACTATAGAACCTATAACTACGTCCAATCACCAACTTACGAAACACTCTGTATAATATACTAAATATTTTTAAAATGTGCTGCTAATGAGTAGCTAAACAAACCGCTTCCAAATATCTTTATTTTATCACATTTAATTAAGATTAATTATATTGTAGTATACAAACATGGCTTAACTGTCTATGTAAAATACTATTACATTAATAAAAAGGCATTACTTAAATGGGTCCCAATATGAACCCCGTGGCGCTCCCATTGTTACTGATAACTAATTGTTTTGATGACCATGTCTTGTAAGGTGCTGTAGTACTTAAAACAATTAATTGTGTTTATTAAAGAGCAAACATTATTATCACAATAGCTACAATCAACAGTGTTTTGTATCACTCTGTATAAGAAAGTTACTACCTTTGAAAAATACTTTTAGATCAATCTGTATAACCTGCTCAATCTTTCTAGCCTACCTTAACAGCCAGTATCTAGTGGATGTCGTTGTACAAGCAAAGAACAACTCACAACAGCAACTGTAACCGATACATACATTAGGGACCAAGATGTACGCTCTTCATCGGACGTCAAGAACCGCTGCCATTATGTGTATTCGGTTCGTTAATAATTCACTCAGAGGACGTTATCATGCAAGAGTCTCTTTCTCTTCATCTCTCTCTTCTACACGGACTCATATACGTACACATGTTGAGTCATTAGTGAGTTTTGTACATCAACGATCGAATCGTAAACACATCATCGACGTCCAGAGCTGCCAACCGTCATTAGGTAGGCACTGTGCTCTCTGTGAAAAGAGAGCGGCTGAGGGTACCCCCAGAGATACGGAGCGAGACGAGAATAGATCGTTATGCGATATTTTTAGGACATTTTTGGTGAACGCATCGAAAGAGAGGAATGAAGCGAACTCCTGTGCTTCTCGTGAATGATCTGTCGAGGCCGGGAGAACTATCCGACTATGGAAAAGAGATAAATCATTCGGTTTTTGTCGTATAAAAGGAGTCATGTCGTTGGACAGATGGAAATAAATTGGAACCGGAAATTCCTTCTTTCGGCAGCTCTCATTTGTTCGCATGATACAGGATTTTGGCACGTATTTTGTGAATGTCTTTAGCAATCAGAATTTGATAATATTGTGGATATACAAACATGTTACCTATAGGTATTACTAAAGTATGAATTTTCTATTGTAAAAATTCATTCAATACATAGGTACAAACTATAGTTTGTTTAATTTTTAATGCTGATAAATTGACAGCTCTTTAGCTCAACATTGAAAAAGAGTGGACATTCCAGAATTTTATAGGCTGTAACAACTACTCGGGAATAAAAGAATATACATAATTCTACAAGCTTAAGAAATAACAATTACTTAAACCAGCGTTCCCAAAACTTTTCACAGGGCGACTCCCTTGTGGTAATTTTGTTTGAGAGTTTTGTTTGCAATCCCCTTTTTTTTACCATACCCAATTTTATTTATACGAAATAAAACAACACCACGCAATTATATTCAAAATAGAAAGTGTGTTTGTTATTTGCGCCATCTATGATCAAAGAGGAGCAAATTCCTTGTTCTTTATTTTCCGGAAATTCCAGCATGGTCAAGAAAGACTACAATACGTAATCTTCCTGGAATTTCTGGAATCTTCCGTTCGGATTTAAATAATAATTAGCGAAACACATGCTGAGGTGTCATTTGCAAGTTATATACTGTGCAATATGAAATATTAAGGATTAATATACAACTATTACATTAGTTCTGTCATATTTATAACAATTTTTTTGAAAAATCGTTAGAACCATCTACGCCCCAAAATGGCAAGAATTCAAAGATGAACAAATTGTACAATGATGAATATCTTAAATATTGGTTTACCTTTATTGTCAATAATGTCTTATTAAAATAAGTATCAAACCAACAACTTCGACATTTAAATAGCCAATATCTGAAAAAATTATTTCATTAATTTTTTTTTTTTATAACTCGGTTTTACAACGTCCGTCGTCTTTCGATTTCCAATCTCCACTGGTTTCTATTCGCCCACAACTCGTCATCCAGACCCCTAAACCTCATTTCGCTGTCTATTCCTTCTCTCCAGCTCCTCCGTGGTCTTCCTCGTTTTCTTCGCCCATTTGGATTCCATTGTATTACTTGTTTAGGTAGTCTTTCGTTCTCCATTATCTGCACATGCCCGTACCATACCAGTTGTTTCGTTCTTATCTCGTCCACTATCATGCGTTCACCCACTGTCATAATTTCTCTTATTCGTTGATTTGTAACTCGTTCTCTTCTTGATCTCCACGCTGCTCTTCTCCAATAATTCATTTCCGTAGCGGACAGCATTTTCTCTGTTCTGTCCTTGATTGGCCAAACCTCTGAACTGTACGTAACAATACTCTTTACTATGGTGTTATATATGAGCTTTTTGTTCTGTTTCGATATACTCTGGTCCCAGAGTATTCCATTTATTAAAGTTATCGCTTTTCTTCCTTGTACATTCGGTCTTTTATAGCTCTGCCTAGTGTTCCGTCCGCTGTTATTTTTAGCCCCAAGTATTTGTAATTGTCACAAGACTTAATTCGCTGTCCCGTATTTAGTACTAGATCTTGTTTTATTCCACCAATGCACATATACTCTGTCTTTTTTATATTGACCCCCTATTCCTCCTATTTCATTAATTTGCCAGTACCAAAGCAAGAAGAATATCATTGTAATATCTATATTTGTTTTTATTAATAAAGACACAAGAATATGAAAAATTTCAAATGACTTAAAAATTATACATTTTAGTTTTTACTTTTGTTATGACTCGAGCTTTAACAAATGTGTAGGAATGGCGCAGTGCCACAACATTTACGAGAGGGGGGGGGCAATGCTCCTAGCGCTGCTGAAAGCCACCTGCAGTTGCTGAAGATTTAATTTTACTTAGCTATATATGCCCCAGCCTTACAATAAATCCGAATCCTACCTGTTTGCTGCATGTAAGAATTTTAAGTCACTCTGTATTATATCATCTGGCGCCCAACGTGCGGCAAAAAATATTAACTAATTTAAACATTTATTATCTATGTATAAATATTATTTATGCATCTACCCCATAGTGTATCCGATAAGATAAAATTTATTAACATAAAGCACATAACTAACTTCAACTTTCCAAATTTTATATCTCATTTCGACAATTAACTTCTGCTATTTTTATTGCCTAGTGTCATTCCGCATGGTTTTAATTTAAAAAAAAGCATTTCACTGGCATGTGTTTTTTCCAGCTAATTTTCGCATAACTTACGTCTAATGAACTGTATAATAAATTATATTGGACATGACAAATTACTCATTCGCCCTATATTTACTCCACATTTCACGACCATGAATAATGCATTTTAGTTTAACATTTGATTATGTCGAAATGACGGTGGCATTATTTTTCCTTCGTTCCAGGAAACTTAATTGAAATCTGTGTTTGCCATAATTTGTGTGATAATACTAGTGATTTATAGTATATACCTACCGCCTATCTCAGGCAATAACTCACTAGGAAAAGGCCACAGATCGAGAGATAAAAATAAAACCTGAAATATTTTAATACTAACAATAAAATTTCGTGTGTGTTTTATGTATGTTGTGCGTTTTGTTCTTTGCTCTTTTTTTGACATTGTTGTCCTAATTCACTAAAATTGGAATGTATTTAGCTGGTTGTCGTATTTTCCTAATGTTCCGAAAGAAAATATATTTGATGATGTTTAATTTGCATCGCCTTAATTTATGAAAGCTATAAAATGATTTTTCAATTTAGTTTTTTTTCTCTTTTTTATCGGTGTGATGGAAACAGTTGAAATTAGATAGTGCTATTGGAATATTTATTGAGAGTAATAGCATCAGGAAAACGATAAAGTTTTATTGTTATTACTTCTCATCCATGTTGAACCGAGGTTGTTATATTTTATAACTATGCTTGTCTTGATTTTGGCTTTTTATTCTAATGGGAATATTATACAAACTCCTCTATTTTCCAAACGACCTAGACTGAGAAATTAGTATGGTTATTAACTCAAAATTTCAAATAAACTTTTATCTGTACTGCGAGCTGTTATTAAATCAGTGGGAATCTAAATAATCTGTGACAAGTTTTAATGTTCATCAATGATGTCACAGAATCTATAATAGTATCTAATGATTTACAATATGCTGATGAACTTTATTTATTACTAGTATTCATATTATTTCGAGTTACGAAGTAAAATCAAGCCAGGACGGAAGATATACACTGCCGTTCACGGAAATTTAACAAAACAGAAAAATTAGAAATTTGAATTCATAATCATGTTACATTTGAACGACATCTGTGTTTCTATATTAAACTACTTCTATATATATTTGTCATATTTATTGAGATTCATTTATTTATCTTTCATAAAATATATAAAATGATAATTTGTTTTCTCATTCGTCATTATTTTCTCTGTAACACCTACAACGTCTGTAATTAATTGCAGATTGCAAATCAGTATGTATGTAAAATATGTAATTGATATTAATATACTGTGTTTTTTAAGTAGTTAAAGGGAAACTTATTATACATAAAGTATGGCCAACTGGATCTCGCTTTCGCTGTGCGATATCAAGGCCGTAACATAATGAGATTTTGCTGATTCTTCTAACTTAAAAATGCGGCTCATACCTATGGCCATCTGTTGAAAGCACTATAAACTATTTGGTAATCGCGGATCATCTTTGAAATCACGTGCTGAAAATGTACAATAGGATTAGATTATACCGAGTCCAGTTAATTAACACTTACTTGATTACTAAGTTATTAGCTTTTGGCTGATTTTAATTTATTTTGTCTATTTTACGGCTTGGTTTTCTACTTAAATTCTTTTAATACTACAAACATTCAGCCGTTTCATTTAATATGTGCTACATACTTATTAAGTATAATATATTCTGAAAGCTACGGCGTGTACCAATAGAAACTGTATGTAGTAGTTTGGCCACCGAAAAAACATGGATGGTACTTTGGAAAATGAGAATTGATTATCCAAAATGTAGTATAAAGAAAAATCTTGGTAAATAACCATAATTTTTTGAATTTTTAGGCTAGGTTAAGTGCTACAAATATTACGCCTGTTATCATCTTTAAGTTGAAAATGGCTAGATTTCCTTTCAACTCTAAGAAGAATCAATACAATCTTTTTAGGGTTATCCTGTCCTTTATGAGTTTTACTCTGTGTAGACAGGACTACTTTGCAGAAATACTCCAATGCTGACGATACAAGTAATAACTTCTATGACAGAATTTACAATTTGTTTGATCAAATTATTTCTTGTTATAGAGCTAGTGGACATACTAAGAATCACATGTATCGCAGTTGGTATAATAATGAAATTATTCGAAATATGAAAATAAAATAATAGCATTACAGAAAATACAGAAAACGCATTCGGCCGGTCATTTTAATTCTTTCAAGAGTCCGCGAGCACTTATTCTTTCTCAGATAAGAATTGCATGCGAGGAGTACTTGAAGTAAGTAGAGCATATCGATTGCGGCCGATAATATATACTTTTCGTCATTTACAACTTGGAAAAGCGGGTGTAGTAGGGGCTTTAAAGGTAATCTGTACTATTGCACCCCTCAAGAAATAGCTGACACTTTTGATAATAATTTTTCTAGTGTGTCTCAGAGCTCCATTGCTATATCTTTGAACGAAACTCTATTTAATAACAAATGCCTCTTGTGAGTAGTCCATCAATGTCTGAGGAAAACGTTATGCTTGCTATTAGAAGACTTAAGAAGCAACTTACAGCTAGTAATAATTTTCTGGAATTCCTAATAATTATCTTCAATAATAATATGAGTACCTCAACATTTCCAAATAAGTGAAAGACAGCTCGCGTCAGTCTTGTCTTAAAAAGCGGCGACCCATCAAATTTGACTAACTGTCGACAGATATCTATCCTATGCAATTTTGTTAAGGTTATTGAATCAACATAGTACAACTGTTATAAAACCTAATACCTCAAGTATGTAACATGTGTTTGTGGAAAGGCGATCTACAATGAAGAATTTTATCAGTTTTGCACAATTTACATTGTATGTTCTTGATGTGGGGGTGGTGGACAAAATACCTATAGATTTCACGAAGGCTTTTGATCGCATAGATCATTGCATACTGTAACGAAACAAACGCACAAAAAGAAGCAGATCTCCAGGCGACGACAAGAAAACGTACTCGTAAATAGGCAATGAATCATCCACACACATATGTATGCGAACCGACAGAAAGACGGGAATTTCTCTGGAAGGCTCCCGGGCTATCGAGATGTCGATAGAATCTTCTCGTATACTTCTAGGCCTTTACGAGGCAATATAAGAACAGCTGGTGTCGGGATGATTCATTCATTCATTCAGTAGTATTCGTACGGTACAAATAAATATAGTGAGCGGTACAGTTTTTATTATAGTGCAATAAATACATAAATATTACAGATATAAATAGTAGTGAGATAAATAAATACCTGTGTTAATTTAAATCGTAGTAGTTTTAAGTGTAAAATATACAGACAGTTTTAAAACATTTGCACGAGTTGTTTATTTCGAACCCGAAAACGCAACAATACTATTGCGCCAACTAAAACACTTTGGTTTTACAGATATATTGTTCCATTTGCTAAAATTTTATCTCGTTCAAAGAAAATTACCTTTCTTATAGTAGATATTGTAGCGTTTTCGAGGTCGAAATAAACAATTCGTGCAATTGTTTTAGAACAGTCTGTATATTTTCACACTTAAAACTAATCACAATATAAAAATATAACATGAACGTAACGCACTTAAAACTACTACGAATAAATTAACACACGTATTTATTTCTATTACTACTATTTATGTCTGTAATATTTATTTACTTCTTGAACTATAATAACACTGCACCATTCACTGTATTTGTGTTTATTTGCACTGTACGAATACTACTGAATGAATTCCTTATTCCACCGGCGGCATTTATGTGTGCAGACAAAAGGTCTAGCAAATTCTAGCTCTCTTCTACCATATTCCAGACTTTTTGTCGCTGACGCCGTATATGAGTGCAGTTGCTTTACGACTTGTTTACCGGTATGTTTTTGTCGTCGCCCGGATGTCTGCTTCTTTTTTGTGGGCTTATTTCATTACAATATAAATCAAAATCATTAATTGCTAACTCAGGGGTACCACAGGAGTCAAACTTAGGTCCATTGTTATTTTTCCTTTTTATAATAATCTACCTAAGTATTATAGGCCTTAATGTTTGCTGATAACGTGAAATTACGTTTGTCTGTCACATCTCGAGTGGCTGTGTTAGCTTACAGAAAGAAACTAAATATATGAAGATGTAAAACTGTTACGTACCCGAAAAAATAAATCCTATTATATACGATTATTACATTGATTTACAACCAATTGGTTTCATCATCTAACAAAAAACTGGAAACACTACAAATCTCAAGTTTCTTTACTTTGCTCTTGTATGGAGTAAAGCGGAGTATTCTGCCTTGTTTTGGAGTCCTTATTTCGTAATTTATAATGGAATGGTTGAGAATGTTCAAAGAGAGTTTTTAAAGTAAATTTGGTTTTGAACGTTCAATTATTATCCTATAGTGTTTCCACTCTTCGTACGGGTTTTGTTTTTCTTTAATTGGTGTTATTCGCGCTAAGGTTAACTGCTCTTTCGTCTTCCGGAAATTAAATTTTGTGGTTGCCATTATACTGGTATTGCCAAAACTAATTTATTACTTAAATTGCCAAATATGTGCATGGGTAAATCATATAATACCGTAAGTAACATTTGTGACATTTTCCATTGTACTTTGAAGCATATATTATATAATTGGTTACCAAATTTCTATTGTAAACTATTGTAATGTTTCTATTTTTATTATGCCTTTTCGTTTATCCTTCAATTAGTTAATATAGTTAGACAAACATAATAAAATAAATTAAAAAAGGAGGAATAATATTTAAAACGGTAATTTTCTGCGCCGTCAATCAATAAATAATTTATTTACCAATCTATATATAATGCACGGATAATATTCAATTCATATAAACCATTAAATTAAAAGCAAGCAGCGCACCCATCATCAACAATAAGACACTAATAGCTGGCGAGCGTAATGCGAAACGCGCTGAAAATATGAGAGGGAGAGGAAGTCAGGGGTGAGATAAGTAATTACGTGTTAATTTTTCCCTCATTCCATATTCTTCACCGCTTTCCACATCAACCGAAAACGACAACTAAATTACAAACTAAACACCATCGGAGTGAGACCCGCGGCAAACTAGGGAACTGTGAGAGGGGAGCGGCGGGGGCGTTTTATTTAATTTGAATTCGACATCGTCAACAATGCAAACGAGGAAAAAGCAGCCCATACACACACACATCTATCGTACACGTTGTAAGCACGCTTAAAGTCACAAGAACCGCAATAGGTTTATGGAAGGGTGGGGGCGGAGGGGCGCACGAGGGGGGGGCACCGTGGAACATCGAGGAAAAAAGCAAAGCAAAGGGTGTCGACAAGTAAATAGAAGAAGCAATAACACGGTGATCTGTGGTTTTCAGGGTGTCAAAGCTCACGCGGGCGGTGGGGATGGTTTCAACGACGCATGACGTCAACTTGTGTCGAATGTACGCTCCTGTCGCTGGTTTTCACCACTACCGTCAGTCATGGTCTCGACACCGTTGCGATCGTTTGTTATTTGTTAAAGGTGAAATTCTAGTGCGTCCGTTTTGAACAGTGTGTGTGAATGTTTTTGTACTCATCCTTACGAGACGTATAGCGAATATAGAACTGTTTCAACTAATGGATAACACTCTCGTTAAAAACGTCTGTGGTGTCACTGCAATGAATATTTTTATCATATAAGCGACAAATCCATGTTATTTTTAATTGCTTAAGAAGAGTTTTAAGTAAAAAAAGAACATTGTGTGTTTTATTTTCATTTATTTCTATTTAATTAAAGTTTCGGTTTAGTTTTAAATTGAATGTGTACAGTGTAGGATTTACTGTGTTGAGATAGTTTAATTTTCTTTTATATTCACCATCGTTTGGAAAGAATACAAGTATCTTTCCAGACCAAGATGTTAACATCAACTAACCAATATTTAAGACCGGAATATCTAACACCATTGCCAACAACGGTAAGAATAAATTAATATACTTATAGCAATCTTGATATATAAGTAGTTCTAAGTATTTATTATACTTAACAAATCATAAAATTAGTACCTAGTTACCTATTATCATAAAAGAAAGTTTATCGAATAGTAATAATTTCAAATATGTAACTCTATTTACACAAAGGCTTGGAAAAAGTCGAAATTAAACGGTTTAATATCAATTAAAATGTGAATTTGACATGTGGCGTTTGTGAAAAAATATCTGTGATGGCATTTTATCAATATTAATATATTATTATGTTGGCCTAAATAAAAAAAAAATAGATTCATAATAAAATTGCATGCTGGACATGCAAAATTTAAATTTGAAAAGATTGAATCCGAAAAAGCATTATTTACGTATGTATGTAAAAAGATATATTTCAACATACCAACTTGATAATGTCGCTTTAAAATATAAATAATAATTAATTATATTAAAATATAAAACAGAAATGTCATACAATAATAGGTAGTAATGCTTGATAGGAAATGTTAAATAAAAATCTGAACAATAAAATATTTAAGAGCAACACATTTAATAATTCTCCATTTTAAATGTAATGTAAGTATAAGAAAACTACATATCTTTAATAATTTATCATATAAAAACATAGAAAACGTAAAATACAATAGTAAATGTTTGTATCTACACGTACAGAATATAAAATTTTAATTAGAACTTCGATTTGTTTAATATTAAATAGTAAACTATACAATATAAAATATTCAAAATAATTGAACTTTGATTTTTTTTTTATTAAATAATAAAAATTGATTAATAATATATCTTGCGGTGAACTTTTTTGTTGTTGTAAATAATGATACTGATCACATTTATTAATCGATGTTTTATAAGTACCTAATCACAAAACGAATTTTTCGTGACCTACAAAATTAACAGGAGAAGCAAATTTAGGATTTAAAATAAAGTTTGGACAACATAAATAAAGAAGGCATGAGTTTAAGTTATTGTTTTTAACAATAGGTACGTACTACATCTAAATTATCTAGAATTTTAATATATTAGAAACAGTTTTTATATTGTTGGTCCACAATCGATTTTTAATAAATAGGTATATATAAACAAATTGTTTCTGATTTTTTTTAAGTAAATATTAATTCATAATTTGGTAGGAACTAAATATAACCTATATTTTCAGAAATATCAACTGTCATTTCTATAACTACGTCACATAATCAAATATATCATATCATGTCCTACCTTAATTTATTTTCAATATACGACTTCTTTAGTGTAATACGGATAATATTACATCAGAATCGATGAATATTAATAACATTCAAATACACCAATAAATATATATGTATGCAGATAAAGCATTATTGATTTAAAATAAATACATGTTTCATATTTCATATATATAATCTTTTGACATATGTAAAATTTATTATCAATGGGTTTAAATTTTAATAACATGCTGGATAACGAACCAGTTTTGTAATACCTATATCTGTGTCTAATATTAGGCATATTTATTTAATATCTATTGCTTTAAATATACAATATAGGTACAGGTATAATGTTTCGATATCCTGATGGCAGATAGAATAAATAAATAAAATTTATTAGCTAATAATTAATGTTTGTTAATAACAATAACAGATAATTTACCGATAGGAATAAATATTAATCATTCGGAATGTATATGCTTAATTAAAAGTTGGATTTATTGAAGTCCTTGTAATACGAGTTTTACTAAGCAGCGCTATTATCAAACTGTCAAAAGGCTTGTATTTAATAGAATAATAATGTTAATGGAAAAATATTATATATTAAGTATGGCATTTATAGCGTATTAGAAAAAAATAAGTAGAAGGTATAAAGAAAGAACATAAAAATGGGGAAGATTGATTAATTTAAAAAAAACGCTAGTCAGGCCGTGTGTTTTTCAGCAAAATTAGTTTTTCAAAAGCTGAGTAGGTAGTCTAGTACAAATGAAAACATTTTTATATAATCCTCGGAACTGGAGTATTGAAATCTTCCACACACAGTGCCTGATTGCCCTTACCACGTAATTAACCTCTCAGATGAAAATAAAATCAGATATTGAAGATTATTATTTATATAGGTATATACTTAGCACCTAAATAATTGTATAAATAATCAACATTAGGAAAAAATTGTAGATACATGTTAGTACTAGTTTAAATTTTTGATTCATAGTTTCATCACCTGATGAACCTCTAGTATCGCATGTCCTCATTAAAAACAATGAAATAAAATCAAATACTTATTTGAAATTGAATCGGTTGCTGTTAGGTATGTATATACAATCACATTAACATTTATGAATACAATATGAGTGTAATTGTACAATGATTGTAGATTCAGAGTGAACATGATAAAAAATTGTTGGGGGCAGGGTGGCTCTGTAGTAAGATAGGTCAAGCACTAAATATCATAGTTTGAATCTTGAATGCGGCATTCGAATTGAAGCGATAAAGCATTGAAATACACTTAGAATAATTAAAATTGTTGGTTATTTTATATATTATGTAAAAAAGTTTCCGTTTATTTATTCTTCTTAAACGACTGAAGACTATAATATTCAAAATACATCTTTTATCAAATTCATTTTTATTCTTCAGGTAAATAATTTATAAAAACTGTATAATAATCTGAAAGTTGTCGTAAGCCAACAAGTAATATTTTTAATAATTTTAAATCTCTTTTGTTTCAGTTGGATGCCAAGAAAAGTCCTCTCGCACTCTTAGCGCAGACGTGCAGTCAAATTGGTGCTGACTCTTCAAACAACAAACTCTTCCAAGCAACCGACAAAAATAACAAGTCCTCATCAAAATCGGAAAGTGTCAAAGAAAAAATGCCATCCGAAAGCACTCACAAGTCTAGTTTTAAATCATACGATATATCACCGTCGACTAGAGAGAAATCTGGTTCGCCAGAAGAGCGGTCATCATCAATAGCGAATCGTGTACGAACACCTGTCACGTCGAAGTCACATAATGGAAGATGCAGCAGTAATCAAAGCGCTGCATCGTCCAGATCCTCACCGGCAATGTCCGAAAGGAAAACTCCTGCTGAAACTGTTTCTGAAGATGCAAGTTCACCGTCCAAAAGCAACGAGAGAACGACTCCATTATCGCCCAGCACGTCTTCGGCGAAATCTGTTACATCTCAGAGTATATTGACATCAACAACTGATCCGGCTATTAAAGATTTACCGCTAGGGACGTTTAAACCAGGAGCAATACCTCCGTCTTCAGCGTTTTTAGGAGCGTATCATCCTCACGCGATTCCCTTAGGCATGGATCTCATGGCGAGCAGTTTGATGTCTCAACATCACGCATTAAAATCAAGCGGTTTAAGTCCGTATTTGAATTACGCGCGGATGAAGAATGCTTCAGATTTAGTGCCAGTTTGTAGAGATCCTTACTGTACTGGATGCAGTCTGAGTTCTCACTTGTTAGGCGGTGGATCGGCAGCTGCGAAGACCACCTCGTGTCCAGCTGGGTGCACGCAATGTGATCACGCAACATCGAAAGCGTCGAGCTACTTAGGACACAATGCTGCTGCGGCCGCCTACGCGCACGCCCAACTGGCAGCTTTAGCGGCGGCTTCACATCTGCCTTACGTCTGCAACTGGATTTCAGGAGACGCTTCTTATTGCGGCAAACGTTTCTCTAGTTCCGATGAACTCCTCACGCATCTAAGAACGCACACCAGTGTTACTTCCGTGTCTGAGGCGAGTGCTTTATCGATGTTAAGTGCAAGTACGGGATTACCACCGACACATCCTCTGCTACACCGCACCTATCCAACACCACCGCTCAGTCCTTTAGCGACGGCTCGTTATCATCCTTATAGTAAACCATCCCTTCTCCCTCCTTCCCTTACCTCATCACCACTGACCAGTTTTCCACTGGGTCATCCAGGTTTATCACCATATTTATCGCCTTATTCATTGTACGGACCTCGCTTAGGAGCAACACCCGGTATGCATCCATAGAGTTATAAATAATTGGCCAAAATTGAATCTGTGTTTGTCATACTAGTCTCCATATTTGAAATATACCCAAGAAAAAAAGAAATTTTTTTTTTTTTGTAAAAATTGCAAATTAACGCGACTGGTAATTCTGCAATATCTGTTAATTTTTGGTTTAAATAATTTCTCGTGAATGTGTGATATTAATTTTTAATTATTATTGTATATTTTTATTATGGATTTGTGTAAATATTTTCGACCCTTCCCCCCTCTCCTACCAAATTAATTATTACATAATGAGTAATATGTAATATAGATTATATTTTGCACTATTACCTTTTTCTGTATAATCTAAAAGAAAATCTAAAAATTATGATTGTCTGTATATATAAATATTTTAAAAAAGTCCCTCCGACCCCACACCTCCGTGAAGCATTTTACAGAAGAAATTTAAGAAATTACCGATCTGATCAGTGTGAATGTGACATGGATTTTGTGTTTTTTTAAATATGCGCGTGCACAGTCATAATATGTCAAAATATTTTGACATGTCGTGACGTTTCTTTTGTAAATTATGTACAGATCTCAAATGTAAATCATGAATATATTTATTTGTTATGTATCTAAAATAATCGTGGAAATGTTCCCGAACTTGTGATTCACTCAGTGGATTTTTTCGAAAGTGACAGAATAATTTTGACATCCAGTGGCGCGGTTACCTACATAAAACAATAATAATTTTTGGTATATTGCGAAGATATTTATTTTATATGTAACTGTTTCAAATGACATTATTATACAAAAAAGAAAATCTGTTGTTCCGCCACTGGTAAAAAAGATATCAACATTACTACTCATACACAATAAAATACAAATAATATATAAATGTATATTTTGCTTATTGTCCTAATTGTTCTATATTGTTTTCATTGGTAACAAACAACAACAAAGAAAATATACTTATGCATTAAATATGTTCTGTGTAATGAAGTTTTCTACTTCTTATTATTATATTTTGTAGGAGAAGAAAGAAAAATCTATTAATCATATCACTGTGTAATTGGTAATATTATAATAATAAAGATGCTATTTTTATTGTTAAATGAAAAGATATAAAAAAAAACGATGATAATGAAACAAAGTGTTATTTAATTTCAATTTTTTATGAACTATTAAAGTTATTATATATTCTTTCGTGTGTTTTATTTCTTCTTTTTTATGCTATATAATAAGAGTTAGGCTTTGATGTAAAATAAATTACTATTCAATTATTCTGAAATAAGTTTATAGTTGTACCATAATAAAGTAAGTAGTTCAATCAATCATAATTAAAGCTGCGCCATTTTGCAGTGGCGGCGCTACGCGGTAAGCATGATAAGCGTTGTAAGGAAGATTATCATGTAGATGACGCTGCTGTAGACCTAATTAACAGCAAATCAGTAACGGGTGTTCAAAAAGTTTTACTGGATTAATAACTAATTAAATTAATGTCTTAAGAAATCATATTATAAAAGGTATGGCTTTACCTCATACCATAATTTTATTATTATCAAAATATTTGTCAAATACGTATTTCACTGATATCTCTTCTTGTTTTTAAAAACAATCACTCACATAAGACGTCTTTTAAAATGGTATTTCTTGCTTTTTATAATTTGACAAAAACCCCTTTGGCGACTCCAGTATATTGAGATGCGTTGTATCAGAATAAAGTTTTCTTGCATCTAGATCGATCCGTAGAATTGCTTTAATCCTTTGGCTTTTTAGAATTTTGGGCACGTGCGCGTCTTTAGCCGATATATTTCACATTCTTTCGCCTAGAGTAGGGTGGAGTGTCTATTGTAGTATGATATTGATAGAAAATACGGCCAGCTTTATAGAGTATTTTGATCGTGTTTAATATCTTGCTTTAAATAAATAAATTATAATTTTTTTAAATTTATTTTTGGTTTAAATTTATATACCTAATGCAGTAATTCAGTAATGTTTTCGAAAAAGTTATCCGGATCTCAAAATTGTAATAAAGCACTCTGAGAATTCGAGAATAAGAATGATAACAAAAAAATTCTTAAAAGTATACGGAGATGTGTCCACTTCAAAAGATTTTGACATACTGAAAAATCTGAACAACAATCATCCCAAGTTAAGTATGAAAATAAAGATATTTCAGCAAGTCAAGAAGAATAAGATGTTTGTAATGTCCTTGTACCACAACCTAGTATCTAATATAAGGCATCAACTTCTCAGCAAATTTGATGATGCTTCAACTTGGCCTGAAATATACGATATAATCGATATTCTTAATAGAAATTGAACCGGTAAAGAAAACAGATATACCCCATTTATCCACTAGATCAACGATTCCCAAACTTTTTTGCAATGGGATCCACCTTCTTACTGGAAAATTTTTCGCGACCCAGTATATATATAGATAAGTAATTAACTTACTACAAGGTTGTAGAATTATGGTTTATTCGAGGATAAGCTATTAAAATATTCTATCTTTCAATAACTTGTTGCTTTGTGACTTTTCAAACAATGTCCTTCTTCAGACGTAAGCGCATACTTAACCTATATAACATAACTAGGTACATATAATTAGACAACATTTACTTTGGCAAAAAAAAAACCGAAACTAAAGACCACCGTTTCAAGATGCTGCTTCCTTGCCATTGCAGTTTCCTCGTGAACTTTGATTCCACACGTTTCTAAGAATACATTGAGGACTGGGAATGGATCAAAACAACTGTCTTCCACTTTACTGAACTACCTTTCAAGCTTGTTAAGAGTTGCTTCTATTTTATCTTGATCATAGAACTTGTGGACATCATTTCCTGGCAGGGTTAAATTGAGAGTATTTGAAGCACTGAATATGTCATCCAAATATGAAAGCCGTATCAGACAGTACTTTTGTCATTTGATATTTCCAAGAAACTTCATATATTTCCATCACTTTTGTCTTCCAACAAAAACATAGTTCTTTTCAAAGCTCAAATAATTTTGACCGGACTTTCCCTCTTTATAGCCACTGTACTTTAGAGTGCAGGAGAAGTGATTTCTGCTCGCTGCCCATCGTGTCGCACAATATGGAAAACAGTCTAGCATTTTTAGGTCTTGATTTAATGAAATTCACTATTTTCACTGCATCATTAAGCACTTTTTAAAGGGTTTCGTTCAGACCTTTAACTACAAGAGCTTCTCGGTGCAGCTACATCAGTGTTTTCACAAAGCTGAAGTGAAAAGTAATCATTTTGTTTTAAAATTGTTATCACGCGCGGTTTCACAAAATTGTTGTAAATGGAAAAGATTTACAAGACAGCATTTCTTCTTCTATCCTCCTATCAAATTCAAACCTATCAATTGCTAACAGAATAGTCTGACCAGCTACATCAGTGCTTTCATTAAGCTGAAGTGAAAAGTACTCACTTGCTTTAAAATTGTTATCATGCACTCTTTCACAAAATCTGACATATTACCGATTCTTCTCTTCTACGTTGTGTTTGATAGTGGTATTTCACCAATTATTTTGTTTGCTTGTTGCTAGATGGTGCATCAGATATTATTTTGGCAACTGGTTAAATAATATCCTCTTCTACGGTATGAGCTGCCCCCTTTTCATTAGCTATCAATAAAGACAGTAGATATGAAGCAATTATAGCTTGCCTATTTTGTTCACCAGAAGTCTATTTTGTCATGAGTGATTGTGACTTAAAAAGTTCTTTTTTTTTATTCTGAAAAAAAGAAAACAGTGTGGCTTCCTTACGTATTCTGCATGTTTTTTTGATAAATGTCTTTTCAGTTTTGAAGGTTTCATACTTTCATTAGCAAGTTGTATTTGAAAACATATAACACACTGAGGAAGCGGTTCGTCTTCTGTGCCAAAGAACACAAACCCATATTTCAAATAGTCAGCGTCGTATTTACGAAAGCAGGGTTTTACCGTAGTCGTGTTTCTTCCATTGCCACTATTGCTGGCCCACAACACGAGTTTATTTCGTTAACTTCACTAACACTGTCACTTTCAGGCGTATTACATAAAGCGCTGGTATTGGATAGGACACGTTCGTTATCATTATTAGCTAAAGCCCATCTTTTGCGGCATGATCTAGTCTTAATACACTCATCCATAGTAAAAGAAATAGAAAACAAAAATATTATTATAACTAAAACAAAGCACCGCTCTCTTCCTCTCGAAATATATAATATTGCAGTCGGCAAAGCACATATTTTTCAGGTTGTTTGCCCTCCTGCGATCCACCTGAATTGATCCGGCGACCCATAGTTTGGAAACCGCTGCACTAGATGATAAATATAGAAAATTTAGCAATGCATATTATGTTTGTTCGCAAAGTAATTGTAACTATCAGAAACAGTACGACGCATGCCTACTATTTGATCGATGTTCGAAGAGCAGAATCAGAAATACGATTAGTCTCCAACTACTAGTTTGTGTTCACAGTAATACAAATTTTCAGTTGTAAACGATTTTCAAACTATCAGAGGGATTAAGTGCTCTCAGTGTTGCCTAAAGTTCGCACTTGCGTATTTACGTCTTTCAAGTAGAATTTCTTAAATTTCTTTGTGGTTGATAGTGTCTGTTGTGTATAGATCACTCTAGGCGTTATCAGTCACGAATGCTTTATTTCGTGTTGTACATAGTACAAGTACATAACCTCCGATTATATTCATATTTGTATACAGCTGGTCTAATGCAACACTTGATATAGCAAGTCTAAAATACATCAGAAATTCAACGTTGCTTACTATACCCCCCGCTCTCACTACGTTTAACGATAAAGCATCGACTGGCAATGTTACAGTTACATCTACCCTCTCCTGTCCTTCGTCACACGGCCAGTACGGCGAAAGAATACGACGTTGCAATGTTTACTTCGTAATATCAGGTGTTTCATTACACAAGCTGTATAAGATATAATCACAATTTCATATAATTAAGATAAATTTATATTGGAAATACACAAAAAAATTCTGTAAACATCATCTTTAAAAACAGAAATGATTATATAAGATGAAGTGTATAAAAACAAAAATAAATTCTATAAATATTAATTATTTTGTATCATCGGTCCATAATTTATATTCATTGTTTTCAGATTACTTCTCAGTATTAATGCTATGGCTGGTACGTGGAAACATTCTTATTCCATTACCTCTCCTAAAAGAGATATTATAATGTCTTAAGTATTATTAAAAACACTCCATATTTGGATTGTTATTAAATTAAAATTATCACTTTAAAAATATTTTATGAATATTGTATATATTCATAAAATATTTTTAATCATTGTATATTTGGGAATAAACCTATAGTCAACATTAGTAAGCAAAGCGTTCGTACTGTCAAAATCTCAAACTAGTTTGATATTAAACTCTGCCTGGCGCATGCCCATTAGACAAGTCGGAAACTGTCGAATAACTATCACATATTCTCTGTCCGAAAAAGCCTATTTTTATTATAGTGAAATGCTAAATTTAGAAAATGTACATTGGAATTGATTGGTCTATTGACAAAAATCTAATAGCATGTATGTTTTTGTCGTAAAATATTTACTTTTGTTTAAGGGTCATTCAAAAATATTAACTTAATTGGCTTAATCTTAGTACAATGATTACTCAAACGTATCAAATACTTTGCGTGTACATGAAATTTCTCTAAAGCTTTTAGTTAACATGAAATATGGATTGAATTACATTTATAAAATCAAAAAATTCTGATTTACTCAATCAAATAAATAATGTTAGTAAAATGCTCCAAAATAAAAAATACAAACATCACAACTGCTGTAACAGTTATTAATAATGTAATTATTTATTTAAGATACGTTTTACAACGATTAGATTCAACAATTTGCTCAATAGAAGAAATATATGAACAGTCATTAGCAAATAATACATATTTTGAGCTTCTGTGTAACTTGGAACAAATTATTTAAAGAGATTTAAATATTGAAACATTTCGGAAAAATGTAATAATTTACAAATTTACTTAAAAGATGTAGAACAGAAAGGATATGGTTATTCAGTTAATTATTTAACGAATTAATTTCCTTAAAGATGCGTTATATTTATGAAAATAGTTTAGAAACTTCCTGTGTAAATATAAGTAGGTATACCATTAAGAATTTTATTAACACAAGTAGTTATAGTTGCCAATGGAGAAAGCTCTTTTTGGAAATTAAAACTTGGAAAACCTAGTGGGCCTATCAATAATTGCGATTGAAAATGATAGTATGGGTATTTCAGAAATTATCATAGAACTTACTTTGAGTGCAGCCGACTTCTCTTTCTACCCAAAAAATGTTTTATTTTGTGTTATAATCAACTATTTTAATTGATATACTCCTAGTATGCAAGTCCTGACCTGTGTTATTTAAAAGATATAAATTTATGATTGGAATAAATTAAATAATTTACGTTGACATGTTTATTTAAGAAATTATTAATTCCCTATATTATATATATCTTCACTTCCTTGTATTACATATCACAACCATATACAGATACATAAAGCAGTTGAAGAAAAAATGATATAAAATAAAAAATTCATTTTTATGACCGTCATAATATAAAAGAAAAGGCAATAACATCATTCATATTCAAGGGAGATAGATATATATAGTAAAACGTAATACATTTTTATGGGAAGATCTAATAAAGAGAGAATATATAATGTAGATATATATAAAAAAAGGAGGGAGACCCCATTTCCCCCTATCTAACTATACGCGTATAAAACTCTACCGTTGTCAGATTAAAAATATGTAATATATTAACATTTCATCGGACATAAAACAAAAATAATTGGGACAACCTAACAACTTGGCAGAGTCATCTATCTTCTCTTAGAATAGATCAGCTAACGCAGCTGCTGATTTTATATGGTCCCCGTTTATTTTACGACCGCTTCACGTGGATATCTCTCGTCTTTGTCGTGCGTTCTCGAGGCGGTATAATTTGTAACCGTTCACGGTGGGCGTTCAGACAACATAAACTATATTTCCCGTTTCCAAGAACACATTAATCGGCATTTACTTGACAACACTAGTGACATATTTATGATTCTTTCGCTTACATATATGAATGTTTACCATATATTAAAGTAATTTATATCTATTCAAGTTGGTATTTCTATTAGTGTATGTAAGCGCTCGGCTATTAAATAGCCTGGCTACCGACTAATGTAATTTTATTTATTGTTCGTTTTTATTGTTTTTTTTTTGTAACCTTTTCGCCAGTTTATGTCTTTAATCTTTTTCGATATGCTTAAGCCCCTCACTGTAGTACCCTCAAAATCAGTTAAATTTAAAGAAATAATTAAATTTATAATATTTAAAACTTCTAACATGAAACGTGTGGGTATAGGTAGGTACATAAAAAAAAGATATTTATTTCCAAATTGAAACAGCTACAAATAAATAACCGAAAGAAAAAAAATGTACCACAATGACTGTAAAATTGATTGGGTCAATTAGTCCACATCGCTTGAGGTACATTCATTTTCAGAAGGCGTTTGTTTTTTTTTTCTTTGCTTTAATTAAATGCTTTTTTCATGTTGACGTAAATTGCTGTAAAATTAAGTGCTTTTTCATGCATGTGTTTCTCTAAAACAAAGAGAAGACGATTTTGGTTTGGTTAGACGTCCACTTTTACTTCAAAACGATTACATATCTGTCTTTTCATTTGCTTTTCAATAGAAGAAATATAATTCTGGCTTTTCGTATTTTTACTAAAATATTGAGAGATTTATGCTAAAACAACATAAGCACCATTTATTACATTGTACAGAAAATGAATATTTCTTGTGTAATTCTCTTTTAGAACTATTTTTGATAAGTAATACTCTTTTTTTTAATTTTGAAGATTAGTAAAAATGTGTAGCTTTTGCCATTCACAGCTTTCATTTGTCGGTTATGTCTTTTCGATAGTGGCATTTATGCCATGGCTCCTAGACATTTTGATATATGTAGTTCTGGCGTTTATGGTTATAATTTTTTCAAAAAGGTATAAAAAGCAAAATAGGAAGTATAATTAAAAGAACCAAAAATAAAACACATTCTGAACACCACTACTGGCATTTTTTTACAAAATGAATGTTCTGAATAATTTCGAAAATCTTCAATACCTATCTGATCTAATACATCAGGTAAATTATTTCTAGCTTTCAAACTTAAATACTCAGAATGATATTTTGCGTTTCCAATAATATTTTTTAATACGTGCATCGAACCTATAGGCATATATATGTGACCTGCCATTAAAAATTCTAAATTTATTTTATTGACGCAATTACAGTTGTCTAAAAAATAACGGATCATGTAGAACATCGCTTTGTTCTTATTCTGTCTCCAGCAATTTTCACAATACAGTGACACTTCTTTGTAAGCGTTTTCATCGTCGACTTACTTTAAGTAACAATATAAGTTGGCGCAAATCTTATTACTGTCACGTTTATCATTCTCTTCCCCCTATAGGTAACACTAACCTTTGTTAATATTGCTTTATAAACACTAAAATTATAATCAGCGTATTTGATTGAAAATGCTAACAGCATGATGCTATTACCTGCATGGGGGTATAGAAAGCACCTTCTATAAATCAAAACTTTGATAATAGAAATTTTAGCTTTTTTAATGGAAGCTGATTGATTTTCTTTTGTTGATTCACGTACATTTGATGTAAATTATCTTCTTACTTCTAATGGTAAATATTTCTTAGATGAAGAACCGCGACAATAATGGGACAGTATAGCTGGTAATATCTCCATAAATTATTTAAGATTGTTCCTTTGTTCCTCGGTTATTTTGTTACGACGAACATGTCTACCCCGCCGGTCATGTTCCAGAGGTTTTGTGGGATCATTGTTTGTTAGAGTCCATGGGATATTGCCAATGTGTTCAGCAGAAACTGAAAGCAAGGCGTTGTTTACTTTTATTTTTAGACAGATAATATTTATTAGTTATTGTTATTTGTTTCGCACCTTTGGATTTTCTGCGGCGTTCTGTGCTTCATTCTGCAGGGCAGTTGTTTAGAAAATACTTCTGTTTGTCACTGCTTTCCAAGTGATAAGAGTTTCTAATATTTGCGTTCTCCCTTCTTGTGATAACGTTTTGCATTTATTATGACATTCTTTGACGCGGATTTGCTTTGCTTTAGTCGCTTTACCTAAATAATTATAATATTCTTGTCCAGAATCTTGAGAAAGCCTTTTTGCTTTGCAAGGCACACACATTCCTTTTTTCTATAAAGGTTTCTACCCTATCTCCATTGCTTGTTTGTTGATCTTATAATAGACTGTAGCCTTTGTGACCAATGTTGACATTGGTTGACATTATTACTAGACCAGCAATACATGGAAAAAGCTCAGGTTGTTCAGTATAGTATATAACAGTTGAATCTTGATTTACATCATTAATTTCTAATAACAGGTGTTTCTTCTATTACCATTTCACCATTTTCTTTATTTAGAAAAGTAATATCGTTTTGCAATGTTAAATCTAGGTTTTTTACAATGGATTCAGAATTGGTAGATTGGAGTTACTCGTTTCAGTCTTATCATTTGGTACTGACATTTCCTTACAATTATTTAGCGTTTGAATATCTATTGCGAAATTGGAGCTACTTGGTTTAGTCTTATCATTTAGTACAGAAATTTGCATGATCAAGGCTACGATAATGCCACAAGCAAAATAAAAGCAAAACAAATGGCTTACAACGATATATCCTAAATGTTAATTCTGAAGTATTCTTTGCTCCATATTCTCCACATTCTCTCAGTTAAGTTGTTGATGATGCTGTGAAAATTAACAGGAAAACAATTAAATTTATGGAATAATTCAAGAAATTTAAAAAATTATTTCAGCATCACGAAAACTCTACTCGAAGACTATCACTCTTTTAAAATAACATTCTTCATAAGTAAATTTACATTTGTTTTTTAGATTTTCTGGAGTTTCTAAAAAAATATTTGGTCAATGATGCGTTAAACGTCTTTTTTCCTGTGCTTTCTTGACTTAGAAACACAGGTTTCTACATTTGTTGTCTTAATAAATATGTACCCAATGCACGACTTGCAAAATATTTGGACAAAACTACTTTTCGAAAAGAGTAATAAAAGTATTACGTCCAATTTGAATTTTACGGTCACCCGATTTGCCTTACAATAAACGGTTATTTACAATAATGATAGGTTTAATTATCAATAAGTGGTATATGTGGTATGATATAGACCAAACAATAACAATAAATTTAGTCTAACATTGGTCAGTTCAGCTGCTGCAGTGTACAAAAAACTTGTGACAGATGGGAGTGTGCTAAGGCCGACATTTCTGGTGTTTAATGTCAAAAAATAATTATAATTAAAAAAATATTAATATGATATTAGAATTAATAGAATTATATGACCATACACATTGAAAACATTGTTACCAATTAATTAATTGGATTGATGCTGATGCTTCAAAACTAAAAATGTTATGATACCAGAAAAAAACTAATTTGATGTCATCAAAAAATATATTTCGGATGATGCAACACAAATAATTCAATTGACTGAAAAATGAATAGTACGAGACTGCACGTTTTAAAAATAATACTTCTTACATAGCGATAGCGGTCTTTCATCAGGTCATCTTTGTCTTGGGTTGATGCATATACCGAAAATATCGATATGTGAAAGAATTTCATTCTGATTCTGAGGTAGCATATACTTTCATTTATTGGTTTAAATTCTATGATTTTGTTCATTAGTCGCTTCCCTATTATGAACCCTGTTGCGAATTCATGCCTTTCACTGTTTGGTCCAATATAATATATGTGGTGTTTTTCCTTTGTGAGTCCTCCATTTCCAGGTCATCTCATCTCTTGCACTGCTATCACATCCAACTTGTATTTGTGTATATGGTAAATCAGTGCGTTCAGGGCCCCCTGGTTGGTGTAGGGTTCTTATATTGCAAGTTCCAATAATCATATTCTTTTCTCGCAGTTTCCGTCTTCTTAGCATCCGTCCTGGATTTGTTCGAGGCTCTAATTGAGTTTTCGTAACGGTGAATTTTTTACAGGGTGGGGTCGTTAGCCCTATGCCCAACCCTCCTCCTTTACTCGGGCTTGGGACCGGCAACAGCGTCTACTGGGCTACTCAATCCACCTAGCGACCACAGTTGAAATTACACAATTGTAGACTCGAATTATGTTTTATTACTGGAAATAATAATATACTTACTCTCATGAAATTGTAGCAAGTATATTATGATTTAGAAATTTCATTCATTTGTATAAGAATTTAACATTTAAATTTAAATAAATGTTGACACTTATTTTTCAAATCTTTAAAAATTAAAACTCCGTTAATATGTTGTTCTTCATTTTGATTTTTTATTTTTTGAGATAATGTCTCTTTAAAGAGTTCATTTCCAAAATTTGTTTGAATGATGGTGATTGGCTATCAACTAACGATTATTTGCTTGATGTATTAGAATTATCAGAATAGATGAAATGGTTTCTGAATTAATTATTTCTGTGCCATTCTGTATAAATCGATATACAAATTGACTTGTTGAGTATTGACTTGAGATTTAATTCTAAATTTTCCTAGAATGTCTATCATACTTCTTCCTTAATATTTTTTTCAGGTTCTTCCATTTCTAATTAATCCATAGTCTTCAATACATAACTAATGCCATTTTATTATTCTACTTTCTCGCCTATATTATTGAACATCTTGTACATAAATTATGCAAATAAAATGACATAAAAATCTTTTACATTCTTGTAATATACATGGACATTTATAAAGTATTCAACTCCATTAAAGGATGTACATTAAACTTATCAATTTATCAACAAACACAGAACTGATAAGCGTGTATATACATATTATATTGATCAAATGGAGTAATAAAAGCCCACATTTAGGAATATTTATAGAAAATTACTTCCCGTTTGCGCTGTTTCCATCTCATTAAGTGAACATCAAAATTGACAAATTATTAACGTCATAAAAATTCTTTTTAAACGTTTTCAACTCTTCAAACGATGTCGTAAATGTTGGTGTTTGCGTGGCCATGGTTGTTAGTAATAGATAGATGGACGGATAGATACACAAGCGGCGGTAAAAAAAAACGATGAAAGCAAATGCAGACGGCAGCGTCACATATACTAT
The DNA here is from genome assembly GCA_963170755.1 of Amphimallon solstitiale. NCBI lineage: Eukaryota > Metazoa > Arthropoda > Insecta > Coleoptera > Scarabaeidae > Amphimallon > Amphimallon solstitiale. Next base: position 33,076,203 of record OY720681.1, on the reverse strand, counting down.
AAGTAAATAAACCCATAAAACGATCTATAAATATGAAATTAAATTTAGTTATTCATCTTAATAACATCAGCAGATCGCGTGTTTACGACGTCTACACAAACTAAACTCTATACGCATTCATATCTGTATATTTTATATTGCTGCACATATATCTTCCCGAGTTTTTAATGACTCCATTCCGCGGATGTGGAAGATAAGAGATTGCCGTAACACCTGAATGGGTCACTTATTTACATTTAGCTAAAACATAGAAGTATATGATTTGCTAATAAACAAAATTGAGGAAATAGACGGACTCATTTTTGACATAAATAATCGTTTGGTAAATTGGCTGTAACATAAAACCAGTTTCTGTGATGTTTTATTGATTTGGGGATATCTTAAGTTTTAAAATTTAGGTACCTATAATTTATTTTGAATAAATTACGATTTAAAACTGCCGAATAGTGTTTAACAATCCATATCGTCAATTTGTCTGTCTTAATTAGATTAAAATTTCATTCCGAGAAAGTTGGCTATGGCTAGCGGAAGTTTGCCGCAGCTGGTAGAAATTATCATTGAAAAAGTACTTAATTTATTATTTTTATTTGTAAATATCACTAAATTCTACGAAAGTTTTATTAATAAAGTTCACACTTACCAATGAAGGTTACTGCAGATTATATTAGTAGCCGCTTTTTCGATAGCTTTTTGTGTTTTAAATAAAGGAAAAACAATTGGTGGAAGATTCATGGTTGCTCGTGGCACATATTGTAAAAATACTTTAAGCTTTGACGCACTTCCGGTTTCACCGGAAATGCACGTACTTAATTTTTTTAAATGACTCACCCCATATAGTTTTGGATTTTCTAGTACTGCTTTAAATTGTCTATTCAACTGTTGTTCCTTTTTCCTAACTGATCTAACAGTTTTTGAATTATTAATTTTTTTTGAAAATATTTGACCAAAACAAGTGTACAGAAAAAAAATATTTCCACATTGTTTTTAAAAGTAAAAACATAACGCTTTGGTGGTGCTTGTAGCCAAGAAAATTCTGCATCATTTTGTATATGTTTTACTCGACAATACCAATATTTTCGAAGGTTTCTGGCTTTGGTTAACTTCTACCAATGATCGCTATGCATAAAGTCTGGATGCCTAGCAATGAGTTTCTTGCAGATTCACCCAAAACGTCAATCATATCTATTAACTCTTCATAAGAATAATTCATTTGGATGATAACTGTAGCGATACTTTTATAAATTTGACATAAACGACTTTCTTTAACAGTTGACTACGGCAGTCGGCTTATTGGACAAATATTTGGGTGCATAGAACAGGTCTTGTAGTTCTTTATTTGACCGCTGATTGCTTCTATATTGATTATCTCAGAAATTACAAAAGATAAGTATAGGACATTGTTAACAAAAACGAAAGGGGATGGAAAAGGAACAAAATGACACAAAATACCGGGTGTTACATTAAAAAAAAAAAGAAGTCTTTGTTATGTGAAAATTTCATTAAGTAAGCTTTAAAAAAGCACAGTTTCTTAAGATGATGCAGAATTTTCTTGGCTACAAGCACCATTAAAGTGTTATGTTTTTACGTTTAAAAACAATGTGAAAATGATTTTTTTCTGAACACATGTTTTGATCAAATATTTTCAAAAATAATTAATAACTCAAAACTATTGGCTCAATTTGGAAAAATAAAAAACAGTTGAACAGACAATTTAAAGCAGTACTAGATAATCCAAAAATATATAGGGTGAGTCGTTTAAAAAATTAAGTTCCGTACATTTCCGGTGAAACCGAAGTGCGTCAGAGCTTAAAGTATTTTTACAATATGTGCCACAAGCAACCATGAATCTTCCACCAATTGTTTTTTCTCGTATTTAAAACACAAAAGAGCAATCGAAGAAGCGGCTACTAATAACTCACCATGTATACATATTTAAGCTTCATACAGCATCGTTCCCAACTACACTAGCGAACTTTCGTTCGGCCTTGTATGGAAATGTCAAAATTTTAGTGGGTTATTGAAAACAAATTATAATTTTCTTTAATTAATTCAAATTTTCTATACAAATTTGTTACCGTAATTATGCGTTTTATTTTTTTAAATATGAGGAGTGTTGTGTATATTGAAATTTCCATATAATTATTTATTGTAAAGAGAAATTCGTCGTGGTGCATGTATATTATATGGACGTTAGTACAAGCTGTTCACGTGAACAAGGCGTGTTTTGTTATTATTTATAAGGCGCATGTCTTTCTGTCCCTATAAAAGACAGTACAATTTAAATATTTATAAACTTGAGAGCTGTTTGTTCAACCTGCTGCTTCGTTCAAACCAGAACTTAAATTCTGCCCTATCGGTTTTCTGCTCCAATCCGCCACTAATCAGCCGTGCTTTCCACTCGCTCGCTCGCTCGCTGGTATCCAAATCCCGCAACTAACTACCACTAATCAGCTGTGCCTTCCACCCGCTCAGTAGTGTCCGATTTCTGCAATTAAGCACCACCAAACAGCCTTACTTTCCATCCGCTATTTGATTATCGTTGCCTGTAATTGTCCGTCTATAACTGGCTGTGTATTCCACCTGCCAATTAGATGATTTTGAATATCAGACAGGACATACTTTCGCCCTACCGCTACTTAATAACAGACCCAGTATGGTGGTAAAGATAGACGCAACGCTGAGTTATATGCCGGCATAATGTTTGTTTATATGTGTTTTTTTATAGTAAGTTTTGATAATAGACACACTGCAAGCTACTTATTCTGGGTATATTTTATTAGCAAGAAATTAATTTAACTATGTTATCTGTGATCACTCGTAATAATAATAAAGATATTTCCGGAATTTTAGGACACGATTCTGAGATTAAAAGTCAACATATAGTTGTGAAGCAAAATTTTAAATAGACTATCACTATGTGATATAGAGTTATACTTTAAGACAAAATGAGATGCACGCAGAAGTTATGCGTCCTCTGGTTGTAGGCAGAAACATTTCTGTATAGAGGCAGTGTCTCTGTGGGTATATCATTTATAAATTTCAGTAGCTACACCTTCGCATTTTAATATAATATGACTATTACAGCTAAAGTCCGCATTCTACATTAGATCAAACTTTTCACCTTCTCTTTATTGCCAAATTATGTAATTACAATCACTAAGAATCTAGAATCATTTTAAATAAATATTTCTCTAAATATTTGATTTAATATCTCTGAAATATTCGTTCAAATTTCAAACAATTAACTGATTTTCTAGTGCTTTTAAACAAACGGAAGAAATAAATAATGACAGAAAATAACAATTATTCCACCAATAAGGAAAGCGTTATTTATTACTTGTACATCTATGCTCGATGTATATTACATAATCTAACAACATTACCAGAGCAATAACAACAATATACTTAACACATATCAACATTCTTAATATAGAATGAATTTATTGGTAATAAAAATTAGTTTCTGCTTATTGCCAATACATATAGCCAACGTTTATACATAAAAGATTAAATTCTTAAACTAAATATTTATTTTTGAAGCGATAACATTCGACCAAAATAATATATCTTGACAAATTGTTTATATATCTTGCGTCCACAATATTCAGACATCTTTCAATTAATCGTTCGCCTTGTTATGATGGCCTCTTATCAATGTTAACATTAGTAAACTTCCAATTGATGATTAAATGAACATTAATTAAAAACGAAACATCATTCGAATTGATGAGATAGTTTGTTATCTTTCAAGAAATATTAGCAGCCACTTAATAAAAAATTCAACGTCATTTAAGCGATCAACTAACGTTAAAAAGTGTACAGGAAATTAGTTTCAATACATTCTATAGTTGTCATAAATGAATATCGCAGGGTATAATAACAAAAGGAATAATGCTTACTCCTTGTTGAAAAAACCCAGTTGTTAACATTTACAAAAAAAAAAGACGCGCACAACTAGCAAAATTTGGATGTGCGGAGTAATTTTCTCTGCTATAATTTTTGATATTTTCTGTTTTATAGACGCACTAGCTGGTCCGGCAGACATTGTTATGCCCTTTCCGGTTGGGGGCACGATGAGTTTGATTTGGCAAAGTTTCTATATAAGAAAGTTTGAACAGAAAAGAGTAAATGCAAAATTTATGAACTCAACCACAGCATTTCCTATCGGGTTTAGATTTTATAATTTTCTTTTTGACACTAAACCAACATACATTATGAATTTCGTGATTTCGGTCCATAAATGTAGAATTTGTTAATAAATTGATTACAGTGCCACCTATCGGATTCTAGCTATAAACCATCGTCCCGGCAAAACAAAAATATTAATACAACCTTAATCGATGCCGTTCAGAAGATCACGATCACACGATTCCTAAGAAACACACCAACAATTATATACGAGGGGAGTTTTCATGTTATCTTTCTAGCTATGAATAAACGAGTAAGAAAAGGAACAAAACGTTATTTTTCAACGTAAGAAGCATTAATACTAATACAATCCTACAATGTTTTCCACGTCTTCATTCGATAAAAATTAACGCCCTCTCAAGTGCTTTTTAGGTTTAAGGAAAAGGTAATAGTCACAGGGGCGAGGTCGAGACTCTAGGGCCACATTCATTGATTACTGCTTGAACAATTGGTGCCTTATGCACTCTTCAATGCAGTTGTCGTGCAGAAGCAGAGTTTTCTGAGCAAAATTGTGGGGTATTTTTTCGGGAATAGCCGTGTTCACATTTTTAAATTGTATCTTTGTAGACATTTTGCGTTATTGTGTTTTCTAAAAAAACTGTTGCCATTACTTTTCCCATAGAAAATTGCGTTTTTGTCTTCTTGGTCGGTGTAGAACCCTTATGAACTCATTGCATGGACCCATGTTTCGTTGGAGAGCCCCAGTGGTGCAGCCAAGTTTCATCCCTAGTTACAATTCTATTTAAGAAGTATTCTTATTGAGATAAAACGGACAAATTCTCTTCACAAATTTTTGTTTGAGGCTGAGCAGCCTAGGAATCCATACACTTTGCTCATTTCTTTTTACTCGGTGATCAGTCAACATCATATCTTCAACTTTGTTGTTGATTTCTTCAGTTCGTACTTCTAGAGCTCTTCCACTCTGTGGGTCATCATGAACGGGTGCTCTGCCACATTTGATCCACTTACACCAACATTTGGCATTGGAAATATGACGGGCATTTTCTCCATACTCTCACACCATTATCTCATGGACATTCTGTGTTCAAGTTTCAATTCACTCATTTTCTCTTCTCTAATCGAATGTAAAGGTAAGGAATTTTAAGCGATTCAAACTTAACTTCGAGAAGACACTACAAAATGTCAGAAATTTTATATAGGAAGACTGCCGCGATAACGTACCTATTGTTTTCATAGCTAGGTAGGTCATAAAAAACTCTCCTCGTATATCAAAACGAGAACTGGATATTGGAAAAGTAAAGTAGTTTAATAATATGTATTATCGAGAAATATAAATAAATTGCTTTATTACATGTAGATCAATATTGTCTATAAATGAAATATTTCGGCCTTAAAAATGCCCGAACTCTAAGCATAATTAGTCTTTTTATTATGAGCAATTCAGATATTTGAATATTAGTAATATAGTAACCCAATTACCTAATCATATAAAACATACTGTGGTGTTTCTGTACTTTGCTTCGATGTAGATGACAGTAATTCCTGTATATAAGAATACTAACTAGACTATCTAATTAATTCTCATTCCATGTCTTATGCATATATCGCATATATCGAAAAGTTGATTGACACGAGCTCACTGATCATTTATTGAAGGTGATGTTAATACATATCTACCTGGACATTCTAATGAAGAATGGGTTATATTCTGTTACCTTGAGTTCATTAATTTTGGTGTTGTTATTATGTCACAAATTATCATTAATTATTATTATTTATAGATGACCTATACAGAGATGCTTCTCTTTCTATTCTAACACAATTGGAGTGCAATTGTACTGTCTATGGGCTTTACTTAATTAATTTACTATAACCGCAGTATTAACACAACTATAATTTATACAACTTGTAACTAATATATTTTTTAATCGCTTAAGTGAAGTTAAATATTTTTCCACATTTTACAAGGCGCACATATTAAATGAAAAAGAGTCTGTCGATCTTTAAACTGACATTAGAATAACTAGCCAATGCTTTTGCGTCGTATTTGGCGTAACATACCTCAGCCCTTCGTCAATAATTTAACACGTTGACTGCCAACTACGAGATAACTCGTAGATTGCGTTCTTTGCTAGGACGCCGACTACGAGTTATCTCGTACTGTGTTTACTTGCCATATTCGTGCCGCTACGATTGAACTCTTAGTATATCAGTGCTAATATGGATAGATGGGCTACTGGGAAGAGAACAAAAAATCAATGCTGGCTTACATGAACAGAAAAACTATTAATAAATTAACAGAACATATAATTATAAAAAATATATTCAAAATCAAGAAGTAAAAGAATATTTGTACTGTTTGTGAAACTTTTTAAAACAATCTTCCACACAAAGGGCTGGGCTTCTCTTTACAGGTCGGACAAAAATAACGCGTTTCTTTGGGTTTTTTTGCTTGGGTACATTTACGACGTGGCTTTGTCGGACGCTGTTTTCTTTCGGTAGGTGGCAGACTCTCTAAATAATGGCGCTCTTGCGATCTAATTTTTTTCGAAACTGGTTGAATCTCTTCTCCAATCAACGCGACGATGAATTCTTCTCTAAACTTTATCAGTTTTATTTTAGAAGAAGTTACTTTTTGAAAAATTTTGTGCGCATTGTGTATATATATCTCTATAATACGTAGTGAAACCTTTTTGGCCCATCTAATAGTGTTTCTTAGAGATGTGTAGTACGATAGCATTTGATCTAATCGGTCAATGCCAGACATTCTTTTATTGTAATCTCGAATTATATTCGGTTTCATAGAAAGTTTTCCATTGCAATTGGACACCTCTACCATTTCAACAACATGCATGTTTGAAATAGTAAGGACATCTAGTTTGTCTTTCCATTTGCAGACAGTAACAGGACCTTTTTGCTGCCAAATACACTCCCCTTTTTTCAGTTTACGATTTACCACCTCTCTGGGGTTTTCCTTTCTGTTAGTCGTAGGGTTCGAACACATAAGTTTTTCATGTATTTAGCAGTTTCGTAAGAGTAACAGAATTATAAAAATTATCCATGTAAGCCGAGTTGAACAGCATATGCTGGACTTCGCCTAAAATAAAGGACCTTTATTATTATTATTATTATATTATTATCCCTTATCGAGATAGTCCTCAAGTAAATGTAACACAACATCAGCAGTGTGACCTAAATTATGGTCAGTTTCCTTAGATTTTCCACTGTAAGTCTTTATTTTTATTACAAGACCGTCGGATTCACATAGTTCATACAGTTTGACACCGTATTTGTGTTTTTCATTTTTTTTGTACTGGCGGAAATGCAATCTTCCACGCCACAGAAGCATGGATTCGTCTATATAAATATTTTTATCTGGTACATAGTTTTCACGCATAATATTAATGAAATGATTTAGTATTGGTCTCACCTTGTATAATCTGTCGGCAGATAGTATTGAGTTATCAACCAAATGAAAATAACGAAGTAACAACTGGAATCGATTTCGACTCATATTTGAGCGCCAAAACGTTACATTATATAGCTTGTTTGTGCGCCAGTAATGTTCAATTGATGGAAAAGAACAAGGCCCCATTTGTAACAAAAGTCCAATAAAAACTTTCATCTCTGCAGCACTGACGTCTGTCCACTTTGATACCCTGTTTTTATTGCAGCGTTTGCACTGTAAAAATTGACGTATCCAATTTCACACCAACATATTCTTGGAAAATAAATAATTCAGGATTTTGTTGAATTTCTCTTCACAAATTATCACTCACATTTGATGTTGTTGCTTGGGTATCATCGTCATTATCATCAGGTTCGGGAACAACTTGAGGTTCGGAGACGACTTCATCGTGACACTATCACTTGAATTCTCAGAAGGTTCATAATCGCTACTGTCGTTACCATCCTCGCCAAAAATCTCGTCAAATTCTGAATTACTTAGATTGGCGTAGTACTCAAGTTCATTTTGAGTCAGTGGTCTTTTCTTATCCATAATGGGTTCTTGATAATTTAATTATAACAATAATTATAAAACAACACACTCAAGAAAGACGTAAATGTGATGCACTCGACATCTGAGATACTGCTGACGAATATGGACGCATATCTCTGATTCAGCTTTAGCGAAACGACAGGTCTAAGAGTGCTTGTGTACAAATTAACTCGTAATTGGCTTCCGCGAAGAGATTTCTGTTACATAAGCCAACTACGAGATAATTCGTAGGACCTGTTTTTTTTAAAAAAATACGTTTTCTATGCTTTTTGATGATAACTACGTACCATAATTTGAGTTTTTAATAATATAATATGATTAATTGAAATTGGCATTTTAGACCGGAATTCTGAAAATTGCTGTGGCAGTCAACGTGTTAATAAGAAGTATACCTACTAGAGTAAGGGCACTAAGGCGAGGCAGAGGTGGTCGAACAACATACTAAAATTAGTTTTCAACAGTCGACAGAACAGTTCTTTTACTATTGCTAGTTTATTACCCACGTTAGTTCTTTTTCGGTAAATTTGAGAAATTTACTTGTTTTAGTTATTTTTACCATTGTTGTGGTTGTAAGCTTGATATCATTGTGTTATAATAAACAAAATATGCAAACTGTACATACATCTTTAGCATGATTTAAATAATAAAATTTTAGAAATTATTGCAATATCCACTTATCCACTTCAATTGTTGAGCAGTGTATTTATGCTCATTGAACGACCTATAAACTTTAATTAGACATATATAACAATATATCTGTGTGATAGAAAAACACATCTAAACTACAAAAGATATTTGTAGCGCATGCGCGACGTGTGTTCAGCTCTAATCTCCATGCATAGTATGTTGAAAAATCTGGTTTTTTGTTATTTAATTTTTATGTGGTTTAGTAAACCTACGACACGTTCTAATACCAAATTCGATTGGGAGCTCATCGACTATGATGCAGTTCTGCCCTGGAGGTGATGCAATAAGTGTCTGCAATCCTCCATAGCGACCAGACATTGATTGAGCTTCATCTGTATACACACCGATGCACTTCTAACAAACCAAATCATTTTCGGTTACAAACTTGTCAAGCATCTCAAGCCTTGTGCCATTGCGTTGCCAATGATGTTTTTGCATAGCAGACGGTCTTCAACGATAATATTATTATTTAGGAAGCGTACATATGAAATTAACCCATTAGTGCCTGAATTATTTTATTTGCAGTTTTCAGTTAATTATGAGGAAAAAACGTTTTAAGGGGACTTAAATGAAATAAATTTGATGGATTTACTAAAGCATTTATTTTCAAAAACTGAAAATTGAGTGTAACGTAATATATGTAACGCTAGGCTCTTATGATAATACATTTGGAAAGATTATCATTTCTTATGAAATGCGTAGTTACAGTCCAAACAAACACCTACATCACATTGTGAACACATTGTTCGTGTACTAGAATGGCACTGGTCACCAGCACAGCGTCTTCTCTTCTTGTCAGGAATGTATACTAGCAAGTGATCTCGTCCATCATAACGCAGATGGTCTGGTATTCTGTTTCCAGTGGCACTTTGTTTTGATGAACTTGATTTTCCAGCATTTTGAGGGAAATTTTCAAATTTTTGTAGGTAGTACTGTGCTATGTTTCTTCGAAATGATAGTTGGGGTAATTGCTGTTCATGACTTTTCTTATATAAAATCTAAGCATTATTAATTGCGGCATCTAAAAGAAAAGTAAAAATACACCACCACCATTTGCGAGACCGAATTCCTATCCTGTAAGCAGCTATGTTCTGGTCCATTAAGTCAGTTCCTCCCATGTTATTATTGTACTGTCCTATTAGATCCGGTCTGGAAACATTTACGTACTTCTTTTACTTGCGACTATATCTCTTTACTTGACCTATGGGTTTTACTCCAAAACAAGTTGATGCCGCTCAAACTACGTTGTTATCCTTCCACTTTACAAATATTACTCCATGATCTTTATCGATAGATGAAATATAGGAACCTCTTTCAGATTTTTGCATGGACTTTTTTGAAATAAGAGGACATGTACTTGGTATGCGGTCATCGCGAAAAGTTTCAGTAACATGATATCCTTGTTCACGTAAAAAATCAAATACTGTAATACTAGTAAACAGATTGTCAAGATAAAAATGATATGCGGATATTCTGGATGTGATATATCTGATATCATATATATAAGTGGAGCTGTACATTTTCCAAACAATCTTTCATTTTGCTTATGGGTAGTGGGACTCTTTCCTTGATAAATGTCAAAATTTAATAGATAGCCATCTTTAGTGTTCAGAGACCATAACTTGAAGCCGAATCGGATGGGTTTGCCTTTAATAAATTGCTTGCACTCATGTTTCCCATAATATTTAATCATAGCCTCATCAAAGTCAAGATTTTCCGCAGGCCCAAAGTGTTCTTTGAATTTTTTCTGCAACAAGTTTATAAATGGGCGTAGCTTATATAATTTATCTTCTTTATCGATATTTGTGTTATCAGCACAGTGAATGAATTATAAGATTTGTTTGAACCTATCTCTTCTCATAGCCTTGTACACTGATACATTCCTCATATCAGTTCCAGAGTCCCAAAAGAATTTGGTAGCAGGTTTAGAATCATAACCACTCACAATTAAAATCGCAATAAAGCAACGTATGTCATCTGCGGTTATTTTGGGATCTGGGCGGTTTCTAAAAGCAGCATATTTTTTTGTTTCATCTACCAGTAGCGTTATGACATCTGTATCGATAATTTTCTCAAAAATCTCTATGAACGACATATCTTTTAAATGATTGTAGCTCGGTTCTTGAAATTGTCGGGATGCCGATTTTATTACATCACCGTCTATCCACGTGATATATTCTTTTAGTTGGATTTTTCTCCTTACGTTTTCCGAGGTACCTAGTGCCTCCTCTGATGGACTGTTTTCATCGTCTATTGAAGTAAATTCTCGTTGAATTTGAAAGTTTAACTTCCACTAAAGCACGAAGTTGCCGTCCACTCAAATTGTCGAAGGTACCGCTCTCTTCTTCCCCAGAATCTTCATCAGTCAATTCACTCACATGCGGAGGCTCTATAAAAATTTCATCTACTTCATCATCATACACCATTTCAAGGGCTTCTTGAAGGGTAACGCCACCTCTATAAATATAAATTGTATATTTAGCTTTGATTCGTCAAAAAAAAACCTCAGCGATATTTGTGTTATATGATAGCAAATAACAACATAATAATAATTTGCAATTTTGTACTCATAAGAGTCTAGCGTTACATATATGTAACAGTAACAAGTCCTACATTATAAATATCTTTGTCTGGAAAATTTTCAAATCATACATAAAATACTTAATTACTTAACTATTAAACTATACATATGTGAAATATTTTAGCGTTACATAATGTACATAAGCTTTTATGATACTTACTCCAATCGAAAGTCATGTTCCATGTTGAAAAATAGCAATCTGCACTTTACAACTCCTCTGTCGAACCACGTGTGCAAATGTACTAGCCAACGCATGTGTTATTGGAAAGTTTGTAGCTTGTAGTACACACAACTGCCGCCATAAATTCGCTGTTTGTATTACCGATTGTTCAAGACGGGTAAGATGAGACCTGTATAAGTGTGACATATATGTAACGCTAGGCACTAATGGGTGGTGTTCGTCCTTGTTACTGTAAGTAGTGTTATCACGTTGCAGACCAAATTCCTTGCCTTTCGTTTTCTCTATTAATTGATCATTGCTAGCCTGAGCTTTATGAAAGATTCTTTAACAAACAGTATCTTTGGAATTAAGAATGCTGATTCTCCCAGCATAATATTAACCATGTCAAGAGCCGGGAGAGTATACTCCTCTGCGACGGTGTGAGGTTTTTGCACTTCTTGACTTTGTATGCGAGCTTAAAGGATGCTAGCAGCGCATAGTTTTAGTAAACACGCTTTTTTACTTTTGTTAATCTTGAACCTTTTTCTAGACTGAATTTATTGTGCAAAATTATTGTTTTTTTATCATCTTCTTTCGTTTATTAGCAATAAGTTTGAGAATCTGTCGATTTTTGGGTACATAGTTTGGGTAATAGCAGCAGATCGCCAAAAGTAGAAATTCTATAGAAGAATTGTATTAATTGATGAAAATTAGTGTACAGTAATTATGCGTCTGCTCCAGAGGAGTATTTCATGTCTCTTATACTAATGATATAATCTTCCTGAAGTCAATCTATGTCATTAAAAAGGAGGAAATACAAGCAAACGAAGACAGAACAACCAACTCCATTTTATCCGCTAATAATTAGTAGGTACTCATTGAATTTGCATTTACTATGTTTTTGTGTGCTTTCTATATTTATAATTTAATGGTTGCATATCAATTCTGTAATCGGTCATAATATATGTGAGATTATTATTTAATTAAAGTATTTTCTTTCTCTAATCGATAATTGAGATTAGTATCTATATGTGATCTGAGTTACTTAGGAAGCTTAAAATGTTTACATAACCGACTTATTCAAGTAAAATTAATTGTCATTTGCGCAAATACTAACTCCTATACAAAAATAATAAATCATTGTTTGTACGAGGATTAGGCTTGTTATATCAAGGTAAATATTTTCTCCGAGGTAGCAATATATCATAATAACAAACAGCGCAGCCATACACTGTTTTGCAATAATGCGGACATTCACTCCACTAGATTAAAAAATTGTATTTTATTTTTCTGGTGATTTTCTATTTATTGTTCGATAACGGTTTCGAGGAAAATATTATATACAAAACATATTGCTGTGCCCTTCTCTACTATGGTTGATAACCAATAGTTAAATTAATAAATTGATATTCTTTAATAATCTCAGGGTCTAAAGGTGAATTTCTTTGTTTTCCTATAACGGGGAATGTGTCGCAGCTTTTTGCTTATTGTGAGTTCTAGCTGTGATAGTGATGTTTACTTTCCTTATGTTCTCCTTTGGGATGGGTATAAATAAGTAAATAGTGAATGTCAGCACAACTTATTTTTATTTACAATATAAATTTACAAAAACATGGAGAATAATACTTTATTATCATACAATACAATACCTTATTTTTATTTTTATGTGTTCTCTTTTCATCAATAGTACAAGCACCTTGCAAATCCTTTGTTCCTTAAGAAAATTGTAAAAATTACTGAATTAATTCTTCATGTATGCTTACAAATCAAGGAAATTGCTAAATTCACTTTCTTTACTTTTTACCGATGTATCCCCATTGGATCATCTCGGCCTGAGATTCTCACGTCAAAATCGAGATTTAAACAATGAAGAACTTATTAGATGTTTCCCATAATATTTCAAAAATTATTGTTATTCAAATGAGAGCGTTAATGCCTCGTTGAGTCGCCCCAACTTGAGATTCTCACGTCAACCCAAGGCTTACTCAAAGAAGAATTTATTAAATATTTAAAATAATATTCCAAAAATTGTTGCTATCCGGGTAAAATTATTGATACTCCGTTGAATCGCCTTAACTTGAGATTCGCACGTCAACCTAAGGCTTACTCAAAGAAGAATTTATTAAATATTTAAAATAATATTCTAAAAATTGTTGCTATCCGATAATTTTGTATCACGCACATGAAGATTCCTTTATTTATTTATTTATAGGATTGCAAGATGGAGTTTTATTTAATAGTGCTTGTACTTACTTTTCTTGATTGTACATCATTTTGAATTCTTCTTGATAATCCGGGCCTTCCATCCTTCTGGAAATTTTATTATGGCGGGCTTTGTAAAGTCGAATAATAATATCCCGCGCTTTTACTGTATATAGCGCGCACTTATCGTCTGTGAAGCGTATCACACGTTTTGTTTTTGCAACTTCTAGATCTTAAAGGCGTTTATGCCTTTTTAGATTTTTATTTTTATTTATTTCTTTACAACACTTGGAGCACTGGTTTAACTTTTCTTTTCTTCTTGAGTATTGGAGATCTTCGGATGGACTTCCTCTATTTTGCAGATGCACGCATTTATATACCCTTCAACAATTGCCAAACGCTTTATTTTGTTTCAAATTATTTTTGTTCAGTTTAAATTTTCTTCTACTGCGCCCTCCGTGTTTGTTATGGTAGCTATCGATGTCACGTGATCATGTGACCTTTCTTCCGCCATGTTACTGTTGTTGTTGTTTACATATTCTATATTTGCATATTTAATGGACATCGATTGATTTTATCTATTGGTAGGTATTTTTTTAGTTGCTTTTGTTTCTAAATTATTGTTTGTTCTTTTATTGTATCCACGTTACCTCCAATTTGCGTTGTATTTATATATATATTCATTGCTTTCTTTGTTGTTTTTGATATATATTCTCTTTTCGTTAATTAATTTAATTCTAACATTCCTTTTCTTGTTTTTAGGAATAGGTAGTATGGGATACACGTTACATATCGTCTTTATTCCTTTAATTTGGTTTAGATGCTCCTTTTCCTTTTCGTGTTTCGGCCCTTCTTCCTCGAGGTCATTGAACCATTTCTTCGTGTTCGGAGAGTTTTCTAGATCCGTTAACCTTTAATCAAAATTTTGTTGGTGTAAGTTTTTCCTGATCTACATTATATACTGACTAATGTCTTATTTATTTTTAGCTTGGAATCTCTTGAAGCATTTTTTTTTATATAAGGAAATTGTATACCAATCGCATATTTAGATGTACATTCAATAATGTCTTTTTCCTGGAGATATCAGTGAAATTTGCTTATCCTACATGATGTTTTATTTTTAATAGTAAAACAGAAATGAGTGGAATATATTTATTTATGTATAGAGACCTTTGTTCTTGCCGTAGTGTTTATTATTAATGCAATATGTTGAACGCAGGCTTCTATTCACTGCGTTTCACCCCTATGGAACCTAGTGTTTCCTTCTTCGTGCAGTTTTATTGCTTGTACGTGATTTACCCTTATGATAGAGCCATCCCTTAACATAATCCTTGCTCTGTTTTTAGCATTCAACTTTTTCTTCGTCTGGATTTGCTGCCTTTTTGTTAGTATTTGTAGTGCTATGTGCACTGCGATTTTGTAATCAGGCTCTTCCTTGTTATATTTAAAAATTATGTCAGGATTTTCCTGCCTGTAACGGAAATTAAATTGTTATTTAAGTTGTATCCTTTTATGTTCTCTGATCGAGGTTGGTTTTTTATTTATTTTACGTTGTTTTATATATAATATTCAATACCATTTTATTTTAATTGCTAGTGCTTTCATTTTTTACGGGTATGCAACCCACATTGCATTGATGTGTATTCTATTGCATATTCATCAGTTTGAATAGGTACCCACTGTTATGGGATAATTTGAATTATATATATATTTATATAAATTAGTGGATTATTCTGTATTTATCTGTTGAAATATTAAATTATAATTTATGTCAAATATGTAAATTTATATTTATCTAAAATAAATGTGCTGGTATTTTATTTTTGTTGACTTTTTATTTGTTTGATTTCTTTATTTATCTATTTATTTATTTGTGCGGAAAAATACCACAGCAATATGTAATAATAATTATCCAGAACAATACAATTTACTTCTACATAAAAAAAGGAATATAATAGTAATATAGAGATAGCTCACAATAAACCCCCCCCCCCCACATGTGAATGTAATAAAAGAAACACTTGAAAGAAGAAAAAAGTGTATGTTTTCTTAAAAATAAAATTGATTGCAAATAAATGTAATCGGTGTTTTCCAAATATAGGAAATAACTACTTCTTGGTTTCTAGGTTAAAGCCCTGTTTTCATGGCGTTGAAGTTTTCTTGATTATCTTAAAAAACATATTGAGGGCTATTGCTGCTTCTGAAATTACTTGAAACAAACTGTAATAACAGAAGCAGCAATAACTAGCATATAAGTTGTACCTACCATTCTTGAGATATGTTGAAATTCTAAAATATCAAGGTAACAATTAAAATCCACGCTCCTCTTACAAGTAGTGTAATACCGAAAACCCGACATTACCCCACTGCCGTGCCATGGTAAAACACTGTAACGCAAAAATGTTAGTTTTCAGGAGAAGCGTTTAAAGTTTGAATTGTTGCTATTTACACATTTTTCTTTCGATGTTGCGAAATTTTAGTGTAAGACTTCAAACACTAGTCTTTATCATTTTTCGTGCATTTAAAAGCATAAACACTATTTTGAAACATTTTGTGTCGCGTAAATTTGTTTACCATTTTATGTATTTTTTTAAATAAAATTGTCATTAATGATGAAAACAAGGTATATTGCTATAACTTGTTTTGACGTTGTCATATCCAAAAGTAATTTTCATTTGAACCGATGTAATGTGTCTTCATTTTAAATTTCTTTTCTCTTTCATTCCAAACTATAATTATTACCAGTATAAAGGTGTAATATACATAAATATATATTTTATTGAGAAGTTTATATAATTTCAACAAATTTGAAAATGATATTACATAAATTTTTGGTAATAAGTTGTCAATTATAACTTCTTTTTTGTATTGATATGGCACGAGGGTTTTGTAGTTTTTCTGGAAGTGCCAAAGTACTTCTGGTTCTTAATACATTGCATGATTTATACTCCATTTGATGAAAATCGGTCTTAAAATAAAGCTGCAACGATCCTTTGACAAAGTTTACACTTACTAGGTCTTTAAAGTAGGGGAAAGTTTCATGATTGTTAGTTTTCTTTCTATTGAATGTTTTGAATTTATTTTCAAATTTCATAAAGTCTCCAATTTGCATTGATACCGCTTATGCTCTCTTGAAACTTATATTCTTGGAAATCGGTGAAATCTTTCCATGTATTTAAATTTTTCCAAGTATTCCATCAGCGGCCATATAAGTGTGACCACTGACAAATAGTTCAAAATAAGTTTCTCAATTGTACAAAAAGGAGAATTTAAATAAGATATCAACGCAGAAAACAAAATATTATTCTTATTTTGACCTCCGCAATTATCTCGATTTAGTACCAAGAGTTTTATAAAGGCACTTGCCATATCATCGGTCCGCCTTCCCGCTTTCGCTTCATGCCATATAATGCAGAAGTCACTTTTTTAATTCGTCGCAGCAAAAGTCTTATTCAAGCAATAAGTCTTGTTATGAAAAATGAGTTTAAATATTGGGCATCCGTGGTAACAAAAACATCTTTTGAAGGTTTGCCGCAATCACCTTTATATTTTCACCCTTCAGATCACAATCTTGGTGGTATTTATTTCTGCTTTTAAAAACACTAAAAATATAATTTTGTAAAGTAAAATGTCATTACTGCAGTTATACAACTAACTCACCTCGTCAAGATGTTTTAGTCTTAATTTAAAATTTTCTTCACTGGGATTTAAGTCTTTCTCAATGCAAATGCCACATTTATCCACCTGATACACATAAAATAAAATATTCATGTCATCTAATGTCCGCCGGTATTCCTCGTACCAAATCGTATTTTCTGGATGACTCTCACACTAGTCGCTATGCATTATTTTAATTGACAGGTCCGGTGGTAAGTATTTTCTATTTGGAGCATTGGTTCTTCTTTAATGTGAGGGTTTATGGCTGAAAGAATTTATGTGAAGTTTTATGTGGGTCGATGCCAGTTTTTGTGGTGGTTCATGACGTGGCCGTCCTTGCAGGCTGGAAGTCTATAACAGTGCAACTGGTGTATTCTAGTGTTGATAAAAAGAATTTTTGACACTCGATTACACGTTGACTCCCTTCTTTTGGAAGAAAAAATTCTACTAAATTTTCATTTACCATTTTCTATTTTTCTTTTTGAGGGTATCTCAGAAATATGGCAAGCCATCCATGTTTGTTTATGTTCCAAAAAGCGTTATAAATTACCACTCTTTCATTATCAGTGATTGCTCCAGATTTACACCTTACGGTAATACATTTACACTGCCTCTCCAACAGCGGATGTTTCGGTTTGTTGTGTGTCCATTCTTTCTTTACTAGTTGTGAGTCTTATTATCTTTTTCTGAGGCTCCTGATCTTCTGTTGTTTCTTCCTCACTTAACATGATCCCATCTTCACCATCATTTTCGTTTTCTGGTAACTGTTGAGCAACTTCTTTTTGTATTTTATATGGTGAAACTAACAAGCAAGTATTGCTTTTTCCGTCTTTCTGGATGTTTTCCACTTGCCAAGATGTATTTACACATTTCAGAGACACATTTGTATTTTGAATATGAACATTATTTTCCTTTTTACACATTCAACATTTATTTTGTGTTGTTTTGATTCTCTTTTTTCAGTGCTCGAGTAGTCTGACGATGAAATATAATCTTTATCTTTAATAAAGTCATCTGCATCTTCTTCATATATTTTCTAAAAAAAAAAAAGTAAATCACATAAAAAAGGCTTTAACAAGCTGCTAACAAAAGCTTGCTTATAAAGAAATGGTGATAAAAATGTAAATTATTTCTAAGCGTAGTAAATTTCTTGTCGATTAGAGCTTACATTTGTGTCTATTGAAGAAACTTCTCGTTGATTATCAGGTTATAGGACCATTTGGACCAAAAGTGTGCCTCTAGAGGTCATATTCACATTTCCGTTGGTAGGAGCAGCACACGACACGAATGTGAGGAACCAGCTGAAGACAACCTCACAAATACACTTTATCTACCGAAACAACGGCAAAAGAAGTTATACGAAGAAGATACAGTGTTTTTCGCTAGATATTCCATACACTTCCATAGGTAAAACGCTGTATGGTATTTTAATTTGTTTTGCGAAAGTATGATACCTGGAAACTTAGAAAAAAACTAATTTAAAGACATAACGGCGTTTTACCATTGCACAAATGTGTTTTTTAAGCGTTATGCGTTGTTTTATCTAAGCACGTAAGGAGGAGCAATCATGTTACACTGTTTAGCCATCTCCATAATTTCGTTATAAATCATGATAGAAAAATGCAAAAAGGTATAGATAGCGCGAAAAAAGTTATAACGGAGACGCGCAAAACCTAAAAAAATACATTTTTTTCACATACAGTGTTTTACCACGGCACGGCAGTCCAAGACTATATATAGACTTTTAGCGATTCTTATAAACGTACTATTGACATTGTAACTAGTTGGATCATATGTACCAAACACCTCATAAACTACAAAATAAAATACAAAAATGTCCTGGTCTGCATCGACGCAAGTCCCTCAAGTTGCTGATGACATGCCAGTCAACCGTTTTTACGCATTGTAGAAAAATATACTTTCCAATTACAACCACCAATTGCAAAATAAATTTAAAAAATTTCAACCCGTTATCGATCACATTTAGTTTGTGTGCGGCAAAATACGAATAGAAGAAAATCTGTCCTGAGTTCAACATATAGGAAATTTCAAAGCAGAATTTCTATCAAAACATATAATCCTAAGAAGCCCCATAAGTGAGGCTATGATTTATGTTTACTCTCAGGTGTTAACGGTTTTACTTATGACTTCAAATTATTTAGTGGTATGATGCATCATAATTTATACTGCGATAATTACTTTACGAGCATTCCTTTGTTCCGTTATCCATTATAAAATGGAATTAATTGTGAGAGCAAATACATAAAAGGATTGGAAGCAACAGGCTAGAAGTTCTTATCTAGAAAGAGTGATCAAAAAATCAAACCAACAAGTAGTGAAGGCTATCCAATGGTATGATAAGAAAATTGTGACACGGCTATCTATTTTTGCTGGTACTTTACCATCATATAAGGTTAAAAGATTTTTCAAATTCAAAAAAACCATGAAAGACATTACTTGTCCAGATATTCTCATAGTATGTAACAAACACATCTAGAAAGTTGATCTCATCTATGCCAAGTTTGATTTTAGATAGAATTCGCAGTAGTTCCAAAAAATGGCAGCATAGATTTTTTCATATGATAGATGTGATAATATGCAATTCATGGTTTTTGTATGGAAGAATGTTGGAACAGCACCATCAGGATCAACCTCAAAGATTTAGCATATGTCTCTTTTGCAGTTTAAGATTGAATTGGCACAAGTACTAAGAACAATGGACACAATTAATGAAACACATTAAAAAAAAGAGGGAGGCCAAGCAATACTTCAAAGGAGACACAGCACATAAAAAGGAAGAGCAATTGAGCTTCACCTGAAACTAAAACAAGCAAAATGAGCTGGCCACTGGGCCAGCATTCCAAACAACACAATCGTTGCGTTTGGAGGATTGCAATGAGAATGTTTCATGGAAAATGCAAAAAAAAAGTTTCTTTTATTGATTACCGTGCATAATTTGAGAGCATAACTTCAGAATTCTTTTAAATTTAGATATTAAATCGAATTCACTATCAAAAAATCAATTTGTAGATTTATGTTAATTAAGGCTGTCTGCATTGAAATTTTTAATTTCAAAAATAGGCCAACTGTTTCAGCGTGTTTTAGACTTTAATATTACCATAAGTACTTATTTTATATCAGTAAGTACATATCTCTGTTAAACGACATTTTTAGTAGGGGACCCTTTAAATATTTTAACAGTTTTTCGATTTTTTTTTAATTATAGGAAGCAATCCTTGCTTGGATAATATTTTGTTCTTCTTACTATTATCTTCTTCATAAAAATAATGTACTTTTAACAATTGTATTATTACATCTGTTTTCTTCATTGCCAATCTCTCAGATTCAGAAGCGTCTAAATCCAGAGATTTTGCTTCTTTTGCTCTTAATTTTGTTAATATTGTCGCGAATTAACACTCTGTATAGTGTTAGAGTTAATACAGTGGTAACATCCTGGCCTACCTCGCTGTTAGAAGACTAATCCGATATCGACCGCGTCAACGTAAATCTATATCGTCTCGGCGGCATCATGTCTGGCCGTTCGATGAGTTGAATGGAAGCTGATCGAACGGGCAGATTTTGCAAATTCAGCGAGATAAAGAGGGACTCGACGTTACCGAAGTAATGAAAGAAGGAGATTCCGAAAAGTAATGAGAATTATAAGTGTTCTTCCGTAAGGAGGATCACTTGTGATCCTTCACAGTATTTCTTATGGTGATCCTCCACTTTGTTATTAGTGTATAATAAATATATATGTTAAACAAATAGTGTTTATTGAGACGGCCCCTTAAGAGTGAAAGCCGAATACCGTACACAAGGGAGGTGCAAGTCACTCCAGGTCCTGCGGAGAAGGTAGGTACCTTTTGATATTTTATTGTAATATAGCGAGTGCTCCTCCAGAGGAAAACCCTCGTTGTGGGATTAGTGGCCTGTGACCTTAAGATTAAAGGCCGACCTTGACAATATAGCACAATGATCACTACAAGTTGAATTTCACAAGCATAGCATAATTGCTGATTTGCATTAACCAACTTCCAATACTTTTCATCAGTAGTTATGCAGAGAATATCTTCTTTCAGAGATAACCCATGCTACCCATTTTGTTGCTGTCATACTTTCAAGACATGGTGAGTCCTATATTTCAAATTTTCTTCTCTGAATAAATATTAATATTATTTAAATACTTGCCCATTCATCAGTCTTGAGACTAATTTTTGTACCATTTAATATTAATTCTGTTAATTCTTTTTTTCAGATAATTGCGAACACTGTTACTATAGTTTATAACAGTTCTTCTAGGATTAACGGATTTAGGTATATTGTTCAAACCTCTTGCTCTTAATGACTTTTTCAAAACAATTGATGTACAAAACAGTGTGAACGGCAGACCATCTAATACTGATATTCTAGATAAAACTTCATCGAAAAGTAATTTTTTCTATAAAAAAAAAGACTAATTTGAGATGTCTTTGGTTTAGTAATATCTAAATGTTTAAACATTTAAAACACTGTTTCACAATATTAAATGTGAGGTTAGGTTTCATACACGGTTTATACTTCACCCCTTGACATTACGTAGACAAAGTAAGGAGACCGGAACGGAAGTGAGACAGCTAAAAATTGAAGTTCGTGCGGCCACATCGATGAACAATTTTACATCTATGCGTTTATTAAAACATTTCCACATAGTATATGGCGCTCCAGCCAACAGCTTCAAGATGAAAAATTACAGTTAACAGTATCGGTATCTTCTCAGATATCTTAATATCATACGCAAACATGCTTGTATTACTTGTTCATGATGTTAAACACATAATCATAAAAGAAACGTTCTCTCCATCAGGCGTACCGGGTGATAATAAAAAAACCTACACGGCATTTCTAAACCATATACCTCTATCTAAAAATACACATACGTTTCTTTCAATCCATTTATTACTTTTAACCTGCTACCTTTCCTTCATTCATGTAAATGCAGGTCTTTGTGGATGAGTATTGAGTACATGTTGTATCTTCTTTGATGTTAGATTCTTCCGTCAATCGACAAGTTATAATGCGCTGCATAAGAACCGTGTACATTTTGTGTACCGTCTGCGCGCGCGTATATGTGTGTGTGTGTTAAAGTTGTTGTTAATTTAATTAGGTACAATTTAAAGTCGTAATAATTGACGGTTTAGTCGGACTCGGATGTATATTTATCGTAAGTATACCATTAGCACTGGCGTAACTATTGCCAGGCCCTACAAATCACTACAATTTGGCGGCGACGGTACGTCGGGAAGATAATGGGGCAAGGGCCACTACTTGGCCGTTGTTTGGCGCCGTTCCCTCTTCGTCTTAGAACTTCGGAGACGGGTCACTTGGCCTCCTATTTCTTACATCTTAACATTACTTCTCTTTAAATGTCCAGCATTTAATTCTTTCTTCCGTTTTCCTCGATTTTGTCGTTGTTAAGTGTATATTACGTACTTTAAATATACAATTTTATTACATATTGCTATGGTATGTATATACCTAAATTAATTAATTATTGATAAGAAATGTTCAATTACATCAATCACATCACGAGTAAATATATGCATAATAAATATAGCCTTATGCTGTTACTCATTAACATATTCTACGATAATTGTAGTTTTACCAACTTAATCTATTCTCTTTCTTATATTACCAAAGTTGACACTTGTTTGTGATTTTTGAGTTCCTTTGCTCAGGGGTAGAACATCCATCACTTAAAGTTATACTCTCATTTTAATAAAATTCAAAACAAATATAAATAAACCTATATTTTCTGATTCTTAAAGTAAGACAACGTCATTTTCATTTATTTTATCTTCATAAATACTTTTATGTGAATGAATGAATATTAAATCTTACTAATTAATTTTATTCTTTTAATATTAATAATAAATCATTTACTAAATATTTTTTCTAGTATACATCTTTTTAATCTGTATTGTATTAATTATAAAATTCTAATAAACTCCTTACACTTATTATGTTATTCAAATATGTTGTAGTTTTCCTACTAAAAATCAATAATATTACTGAATATGTTCAACTTTAGATCGCCTAACATTTTAAGCTTAGAGACAATGCTTATTGTTTCACACAATCACTAATAAATAAATTAAATTAAATTAAATAATTATTATTAATATGTAGCACCCTATAACTGTTCAACATTCGAACATTCGAACATTCAAAACAGTGTATAAATTGCCACACTATCATCAATCAATCAATTTAAACACACACAAAAAATTGTGTGTGTGTGTGTGTGTGTGTGTGTGTGTGTGTGTGTGTGTGTGTGTGTGTGACAACGATAGCGGCCAAACCGCTATAGTTATGAATTCCAAATTTTATATCTACGAGTATAATCTCCCTTTTGATTTCCAATTAGATTTTCAGTAAAATCGGCAGGCCAGAAGTAGTAGTTTACTTCAGTGAAAAAATCGATTTTTGCCAAGATTGCGGCAACTACAAGGTCTAAACAAATTTTTAAAGAATTCATATGCAATGTGTCCACATTTCGATGCTCGCCATTAGTATATCGCTTATTAGAAGAGATAGTAGATTGAATTTGAAATGAGATTTGTTGCAGGCATTGAATTTTGCAAAACATTTCCCGTTTAACCGTCAATGGGGAATGTTTTGCAAAATTCAATGCTTGCAACAAATCTCATTTCAAATTTATTCGGACAATTTTGAGATATTTTGAAAAAACTAATATTTGCCGATTTCAATTTTCCTCAATAACTCGATAACGCCTAATACGACCGCTTTTAAACTCTAACATTGTTCAGACACTTTTTTAAGACAAACTTTTTGGTATTAGCAGTATCCCCTGATTTTCATTTGTTCCAAGTTGTTAGCGCTATCTTTTGTTTTTCTTATGGCGGCCATATTGGATTCTTAATTAGTTGGATAGTCCTTAAAAATAGCTTTTCAATAATGTACAATATGCCTAATAAATCTTTGTTTGTATGAGAGATATGAACATGCAAAATAAATCTCACTCTCATACGAAATTAACTCTTAAGCGCCGTAGTTGAATAGTACTTACAGCGCTACCGTAGTGAAGTCATGATGGCCGTAAATAATTTAGGGCCCGTTTCCGTAATTAATAAAAAAAAGTACTACTTTTAGCAGTCAGATTTATTAATTGATTGATTAATTAATGAAAGGCAGAAGAAAAATACAAAAGATTATTTATTTTATTATCCTTCCAGTCACTACAAATTTCACAAAATATAATATTTAGCGATTTTGTCCATACCGCATCCAAAAAAAATTTGAGAAAAGTAAACTTTGTCTTAACAAATTGACATATTTCTAAGAATATAGATATCAAACCAAACATTGTACATGAAAATAATTGTTCAAAGATATAGTATCATAAAAACTAAAATGTGCAAAGTAACTATAAATTTTGCATGCAGTCTACAACTGCAGCATAAGTGAAAAGTTTTTCTTTTGAGTCTACTTGGACTAGAAAACCAGGTCTTGCGCTTTCCAAGCTTTTCAACTAATACTTCAGGTACGTGCTCATCAGCAATGTTCAAGACACCGCCAATGGCAGATCATAGTTGACGTTTTAAGTGTACATTGGTTGCTCTTTTTTGTAGTTGTGGTTTAACTAATTGGTTGGCCAACTCCTTAAGAAAATCGGTTTTGTCAGTTAATTTTGGATTACGTTCATATGCTTGATGAAGAATATAAGCATTTACACCACCGATATCCAATAACCGGAAAAAAAAAATTGCCATTGGCCATCTTTGAGTTCGACGACCGGTACTGTGTTTAGCACATTTTTCGTCTAGTGCATCAACGCCACCTTTATTTGTGTTGCAATATGTTATAATCTCAGCTATCCCTGAGTCATCATATGATTTTGTGTGATGCATAGAAGAGAGTAGCACAACTGGTTTTCGGATTTTCTGTATATTCGAAACCAGTGTAACAGTTTTGGTGAAACCAAATAGGGCCGTTCCAACACTACGATTTTTGTTGGCTAGGAACTGTTGCGGAATTTCCCTCTTGTTTTTCTTTACAGTTCCTGTGTATGTTAATTTTTTTTCTGGAAGCTTTTCCACCAGCTCCATTGACGAAAACCAGTTATCGGCTGTTATATTTATATTTGTATTGAAGTGGCTGAATTAATCGTAGTACTGCTTGTGTGGGTTTCAGTACTTTCTTTTCGTTTTCTTCAAGACCAATTCCATCGGAATTTTTACCGCAGTAAATATAACCATTATAGAAATACTGTGTGCGAGCATCCGTCATGCACATAATTTTTATGCCACATGTACACGGCTTGTTTGGCATGTACATTTTGTGTCTACATTTGCCTCTGAAGGAAACAAGCATCTCATCAATACACATGTTGACGCCGGGAGTATATACTGACTGACACTGTGATTTGAGTTGTTGTTTGGGCTACTTCCATCGTTTATGGAACATTGGTAGTCCGACGTTTCGGCAGTCCGTCTACTGCCGTCATCAGGGTAGTCCTGAGAAGGACTATTTCTTGCCAAACTTGTCATTTTTTTTCAACGACTTTATCTGGCGGTATGTGTCTTCCCTATTTTTTTCTCAAATGTCCTGTGCTGGATTTGAGAAAAAAATAGGGAAGACGCATACCGCCAGATAAAGTCGTTGAAAAAAATGACAAGTTTGGCAAGAACCAGTCCTTCTCAGGACTACCCTGATGACGGCAGTAGACGGACTGCCGAAACGTCGGACTACCAATGTTCCATAAACGATGGAAATAGCCCAAACAACAACTCAAGTTATACTCCATCGTCAACAATTACACGTCATGAGTGACACTGTGATACGAATTTATTAAATATTTCGGAAATAGGTGCCAATGAGTCGGTTTCTTGTCTCTGTAATCTATCTAGTGGATATCGAAACGCAAACATACAAGTAAAAAGGCAAATCGATTTCTACTCGTTACGCACCTAAATATTTCTCGTCCTGTGCCATCAGTGGCAAAAATTCTCTTTATATTTTCATGGTGTGAAGTGAATATGGCTGTCTAATATAATAAGCCAATAAACGCTTTTAACTCGCCCATTTCTATATCCGCAAGTTCAGACCTTGATGTATTCTGTACTTTGCTGCCATCGATTGAATTTTTGTGTTTGTCCATAGTATTACTATTTGCAAAATATCTTCTGAGAACAGTAAACTCCATACAGAAATCACATCTGCAGTTAGCCCTAATTTTGCGGAAGGTTTAAGTCCTGATAGTTGCATCACAATATTATGTTTCTGAGTTCTACTGCGTGTGACAAAACTTTCTGATGACCATTTATACCGGTTGTTCCATAGTAATTTTTAGTTACACTCGAGATATTTTCACTTACACCTTCTTCTTCTTGCATTTTGTTTTCTTCAGGGTCTTCATCTTGTACGATTTCATCAAGTTCGACTTCATTGGTCTCTTCGTCTGAATTAGAGTCGTGTTCACTCATTTCCCAATAGCTTTCATCGACTTCCTCATCATCGTTGTATTCATATTCTTCAGACCATTTAAGAACTGTCCCTTCAAAATCTGGGTCACAGTTACGAACTCTTTTTGACGGTTCAGGGTTATTACTCATTTTTTCACAGTCCCTATACGCGGCGCAAAAAGTACCTAAACACCGTAGTGCGGTCACTGTGACCGCTTCAAAACCTCAATGCGAGTTTGATTGAAAACAAGTACGTGTGTAACGACACTATTCTAGATATATACTAAATATGATGTTATTTGAAGGTATAGGAATTCTGGGAGATCATAGAAAAGAGTGGGAGAAGTATTCTTACAATTAAATATTGCTGGCGGTCACCATGACCGCACGACGGCGCTTAAGGGTTAAAATTCAAATTTACTTAAATAAACTGTTCAATATGGCGACCATTCTGCTCCACACACTTTTGGTACCTTGTTTTAACAGAGTTACAAACTCTACGTAGTGTGTTTTCGTTTAATGATCGTAGCACATCCAGCATTCGTTGTTCTAAAATTTCCCGATTCTCTGGTGGTTCAAAATTAAATACTTCGTTTTTAGTGGCACCCCACAAATAAAAGTCAAAGGGGGCAAGGTCGGGCGATCTCGCAGGCCATTGTACTGGTCCATTATTTGAAATAACACTCTCATTAAAATGTTCTCTCATCAGTGCACGAACGGGTTTGTTCACAATGCCTCAAAAGCTTAGAAAACCTGATATTGTCAACTTACGTATCAAACGCCATGAGAGATTCTCAGCGGCATCTGTTACCCAAGTGCAACATCGCAAGGTAATGTTGCCCTCCGTAGTAGAACTACTAACCAGGCAATTGTAGACATTTATTCATATACGAAAAAATTTTTTTTCGTATATGTATACTTGCGTGTATTATTTTGACGTATATCAGCATTGTTACCTTGATAGTTAGATCTTTTTTGTTCGAAGCTTCCATAGTCCTCTGTTAAAAATTGTCCGGTGTGGTTGTGGTCTTTCCGGAATACGCCGAGCGTAATTTGTATAAGCATTTTCAGAGTTTATATGTTTCTTTGATATAAACTTCTAACATATCAACCGTTTCTTTATTTGAAAATGTATGTGCAATTATCAGTTCATATCTAATCTATTCTAATCTCAATGCTTAATGGTAATTTCTTATCAATAATTACAATACAAAGTCCTAAATCTCCCACCAACTGCACTACACTTTGACATGTCAACAATGACAAAGCTTATTTATCTATTTATCTATTTATCGCCTGTTTTACACTAACATTTAACTTCATTGCCAAATTTCGTATTAGAGTGAAATTTTGTTTAAATGTTCATAGCTCTCATATAGATACAGATTTATTAGGCATATTGTACATTATTGGAAAGCTATTTATTAGGACTATCCAACTAATTAAGAATCCAATATGGCCGCCATAAGAAGAACAAAATATAGCGCTAATAGCTTGAAAACAAATGAAAATCGGGATTACTGTTAATTCCAAAAAATTTGTCTTAAACAAGTGTCTTAACAATGTTAAAGTTTGAAAGTGATCGCATTAGGCGTTACTGAGTTATTGAAGAAAATTAAAATCGGTAAATATTGATTTTTTCAAAATATGAATATGAAATGACATTTGTTGCGAACATTGAATTCTGCAAAACATTCCTCAATCAATTATCTCTTTTAATAACCGATATAACAATGGTGAGCATCGAAATGTGGACACACTGTATACTCAAAATTAAATTTGAGAATAATTTTATTAAGTCTTATAAAAAATCAGTTTTTTGCGAATATTTCGCAAGTCATGCTTTTTAGACCGGTACGTTACCAGTATAAAAGTATTTAGAACTTAATTTTCAATACTTTTTGTATAAAAAAAAATTCAAAATTCGGACCGGACTTTTACTCAGAGCGAGTAGCATTTTCTTTCGAATATATCGCAAAGAATGCATTCCATAGAGATTCATTAAGAGAACAGATGAACTTAGAATAGGATTTTGAAAAATTATTAATAAAAGAATTCATAAAATTGTATAATTTGAAACGCTCATACGTATAAGAAAGTCGTGTGGTGGCCATACCTCATTTTTTTTGTTCTACACCCTGAACAAGTGAAGGTCGCGCTTGATCTGCCATCTACTTTCTATGAATTTATGTTGGTATATGCAAAGCAATATTCTCTTCCCTGGCAATTTACATAGACAAATGGCTGACTTATTTTAAAATGTAAATAAACATTTCTTTAAGTTTGTAAAACCTTGTAACCGCTTTAAGATAACGACAATAAAAGTATCTATGTTTGATTTGTTGTTTTTCTTGAATTAAAACTTAGTCAGTCTTATTCTAAATTTCATGCATTTCTGTGATTATTTCAAAAACATGTAACTTTTTAGTTACATGTTTTTGAAGAAGAAAATGAAATAATACAAAACTGAACTTGATATTATAAATGTATGCTTTCTGCATCGTTGAACCAAGTTTGAGATTCTAAAATTTTAAAATAACTTAAAAAAACGTAAAACGGTGACGTCTCACCAAGCTATGATGATTTTGATGTTTAAACGCTGACTCTTAATAAAATCAATAAAGCCAAAGCAAATTATCTATATTATAATTATATGTCCGATATGATGCTTTTACTGCCCAAATACACAAAATATGATCATGAATTGTGTTGCTGCTGATGTCAACTTTGCAATCTGCTATTACCTTATGCATTGAGGTTTAAAAAATTAAAACTATACGATTTATAAGAAAACTGCTTGTTATTTTGAAGTCCAAGAAAATTATATGACTCTCTGATTTGTTAGGTATATGTACTTTTAAATAAATGCCTTAAAGCAATCCCGCTAGCAAAGTTAAGAAATAAACTTTACATTTGCCTTACAATATCACTAATTATTATTATATACTCTTAGAAAATTGTAATCACTTCAATCTAAAAAAATTACGCTAAAATTGGCTAAATTTAAGCTTTGTATTACCACATCTGTGACTACAGGATGCATTATGTTGAAGTATACCATTCTGAGAAGTACAAATCTTTTAATTATCATTATTACACTCCCTATACTCTATAGCACTAATACAGCACTAAAAGACGGAACGCTTTTTCTATATTTACTTTTGCTTGAAGAGAACATATTTAGAAGAAGTAGATCCTGAAATCAAAACATTCAAGATATAAATAATTATCGTCCCATAAGTGTAACAAATAGTTTTACGAAAATATTTGAAAACTGTATAAAAAACCGACTTGTATCCTTTCTCAATCAAAAGAACCTACTATCTGACCACCAATACGGATTCAGAGAAAAACTCAGTACAGAAAACGCAATCCATGAATTAACACAAACAATTACTAACCACTTAGATCAAGGTAAGAAATGTTTATCGATTTTTTGGATCTGGCAAAAGCATTTGATACGCTCCCACATGACCTACTATTGGACTGTTTGCAGAAACACGGCATTAGGGGTACTGCACTGAATGTTTTTGAAAGTTATCTTACCGAAAGATCACAAATTGTTAAAATAATGGACACACTAAGCCAGCCCAGAACAATAAAAATTGGGATACCACATTAACACTTTAACGAAAATAAATATATCTCATGGAAAAATTATATCATACGCGGATGATACAGCAGTGATATTCAACGGGAACACTTGGAGTGATGTTAAGGAATATGAGAATATGGAGAATGGATTAATTCAAATATCAAATTGGCTAGAATCTTTTAGATTATCACTTAATATAAAGAAAACGCATTACATATGTTTCTCCATCACAACTAAACAACGTCCCAACTTTGAAGAATTAAACATAAGGAACACACACAACGCAATAAAGGAAACAGACCAGGTGAAGTATTTAGGAATATATATAGATGCAAATCTCAAATGGAAGGTACATATAGAGTATATCTGCAAAAAAATTAGATGTCTTATACATAAATTTTATATAATACGTGAAATGTTAAACAGAAAATTATTAATCATGCTCTACAGAAGCCTGGCGGAATCAGTACTTAGATATGGTATAATAGCTTGGGGTGGAGCCTATAATAACACTCTAAAATCCTTAAATTCTGTTCAAAACTACTTGCTCAAAACAATATACAGGAAAGATAGACTTTATCCAACAATACAGTTATATTCCGTAGACATACTTAATATCAAATCTTTATATATACTGACATCATGTACTTTTCTTCATAAACATCCTGAAATAAGATAGTCTATAAATCATAAATACCTTACAAGAAACAGGATAATAGGATGTCTTCAAACAACAACAAGTAATACCACATTTTACCAAAGATCCTTTTGTTACTTAAGACCGAAACTATACAACAAGATTTTACCTGAAATAAAAATTATTAAAAGAATAAAATCATACGTTATGCACTTAAGAAACTTTATTTTTAATAACTTGGAGGTGTTAACGGGGATGTTTTAAGGACACAAGTTATTTCTTAATGAAATAATTATAGTTATAGTTAGTTAGTTAGTTTTAGTAACGTACACTTTTGCACACGAATTATGTATTCATATTAGGTTAATAGATTTCTTAGAATTTATAATGTAATTGCACATACAGGTGGCCAACACCTAGGTGCATATGTATTTAAATTTAAATTTGAATAAAATAAATAAATAAATAAATTTTTTCTTCGTTCACACAATATTGTACTGCTGGAGTGAAGATTAGTAAGTCAAGAAAATAAAATTTATTGGACTGACATTCGTACTTTTCTCGATGTGAAGAAATTTTGCTGGAGTTGACAGTAGAAGCAACCAAAAATTTTGGAAAAACCTGTATACATTTATACCTGCGTTCAATTATTTTTAACCACGTAAACCGCTTACTGGTTGCAATATAAATTTCGTGGAATCCACTTTATAAATAAAATATAATTGGAATACTTAAAATGTTATTATTATAAATGATGGTTGTTGTGTTATTTGTTGGCAGTAGTCTTCGTGATGATGATGGTGTGGTCGCCTTTTCTAACCCGAAAGAAAAGAGAAGAATTACGCGAGGGGTTGGCGGGGAGCGCTCCTGCAGAGGACGAGTTGCGACTTGATCGTGAGTGGCGGCAACTAATCCAGTGGAACTGAAGCGATTTGTGAATAGCGATCAGGCATGCCACGTTTAACGGGCTCTATCCACCATTACGAAAATAACACCTTACCCACACTCTCCCGGCACCGCTCGAGTGTTTTACGGTAATAAAATTCACCGGTGACGGTTCGCGTACCCCGTCATCGCGGTCGTTCATGAAAACGTAATTTTTAGATTCTCATAATGTCGTAAAGAAAAAAAAATATTTCGCTCCGGAGGATGCGTTTCGCTCGCTCGGATGGATCTCATCGGTTAGTAGCGTTCCACGACGTCGATTTTCAATGCAATAAAGTTAATCGTTGTGATGAATTTGGATGCGTATTTTTGTCCTAAGGAACCGCAAGCGTTTAAACTTCAACTGAAAAAAAAAACAAATTTACATCTTTCTAATTTGATTTAATAGTTTCTACTTTCTTATACGTAGTGTAAGGAAGTATTGTGATGATGAACATTTTTGAAACTGATACCGGAAGTAGGTCTTTTACTCTTATCAAAAATCAGTTTTTTGCAAATATTTTGCAAGTCATGCATTTCAGACAGGTACGTTACGAATATAAAAGTATTTAGAACTTAATTTCCAATACCTTTTGTATAAAAAAAATTTCAAAATTCGAACCGGAAGTATCACTTTTACTCTTATCGAATAGTGATTTTTTGCCAAAATGTTGGAAATTGTGCTTTCTATATATATTTCTCAAGAGTGCAAGAGTATTTATTATTTCAAAATTCGAATCGGAAGTAACACTTTTACTCTTAACGAGCACTTTCTGTCGAATAACTCGCAAAGTATGCTTTCTATAAATATTTATTAAGAGAAGTGAAGTACTTATAATAGGATTTTGAATATTTTTTATAAAATAAATATTAAAACTCTATAATTTGAAACGCTCATACGTATAAGAAAGTCGTGTGGTGGCCACACTTCATTTTTTCTCTTAATAAGAACCCAAGCCATCAAACAAATAAACCAAATGAAATACTTAGGATTAAGAATACAGAGGAATTTTAAAATTGGATCAACACGTAAGCTGCCTGGTAAAGAAAAACTCGAAAGCAATTGCTGATGTCGTCAAAGAAATAAGATCCATAATACTTGAAAACATGGGGAAATTCGTGTATAACGCAGTTGTCATGTCGCACGTAATAAATATATGGGGACATGCGACTAATACTTCAAAATAGTTCAAATTAATTCATAAACTACATAAAGAACATATACTGAAGAAGTATACGATAAGATAAAAAAACTAAATATTAGACAAACAATAAAACTAAAAAAATAAATAGGATATAAAAAATTAAAAATAATATAAAAACTGAAGACAAAATAGATACCACACACACCCATAAGTATACATTCTCTCACCCTACGAGAAAAAAAAATCACATAGGGACAGAAATGTGCAAGCAATTAAAATATGAAAAGTACCTACAACAGGTGCTGTACCATAAAATAATAAATTACCGAAAGAAATAAAAAATATCTTCAATTTAGAAAGGAAATAAAGAACATGCTGAACTGTTGAAGGCATTTTGTGACTTTATGAGAAAAGATATTGTGAAGTGGTTTTTTTCTTATGATAGCCACTCATTAGGAGTCCCTTTTAAATTTAATTTGTACTATACATAGTGTCTCATTAATTGGTGACTGACCATAGTTATAGTTTTTTAAATGGAAGGCCTTGTATATCATTACATTTTTGGATTCGCCTTATAAGTCTTAGTCAGAAGTAATGAGATGGTATAGGTTTAAAGTTTAAAGTTTTCGATTTATTACCATTTTTCTCTCAAATTTATGTTTTTATAACATTTCTCGAGAACGACGAATTAGATGGATACAATATATTGAGGTAGTCCTAGTTACCTACCATCAATATTTATATATGGTTATGATATGTAATGTATTTTGATGTTAAAAGTTTAAGAAACTTATAAATAGAAATAGTATTATGAAGAAAAGTGTTTATTATCCTAGTATTAATATTTACAATTGTTGAATTGATATAGTAGTAAAGTCCTTTGGTTAAGGTCCATAGTTCAGCAAATGATACCAAAACCTGTAAAATAGAGATTTTGATATTAATTGAGTGTTTGTTATGTAATATAAAATTGTAAAAACTTGGTCAATTGTCTTAAATGATAAGAATTGATTTTAAAAGGGAAACTTTGTTTAAATGTAACGTCAAAATAGATAAAAAAACTCCCGCCTTAATTTAATTAGAGGAAAAGTCAATGGTTGACAGATTTTGACATTTACAGAATTTTTATATGATTTTAAAATTGTTTTGAATACTTAAATACATTTATAAATTCATGGTTAAAATTGTTAAAATATGAGTATAGAAATATAGAAAGGCTTACAAGAGAATATTAAAATAATAGAATGTATTTTGAATATAAATAAGAGGTGTTGAATAGAAATTGGTCAATTCAGATATATATAAATTATCACTAAGGTAATCAGAGTAAATAAAAGGATACTTCTTAAAAAAAATTCTGAGAAGAGAGTTGATGAAAATTTGGTACGAAGAATTTAAGCCGTATTTTCATGTATAAAAGTGTATGAATAACATATTGTGTATAGAAAATTAATATTCTAATACTGTGTTACGTAAATTATAAATTTAAACTCAGTATTAGTACATCATTACTGTAACGTAGGCAGTATAAAGTGATTTGGAATAGCTAAGAAGATTTGAGTGAATATAAGGCATAAAAATAAATAGAAGGTACTTACCATAAAAGGATTTAATTTATTGAAGAATTCCTGAAGCAAGTCACAGTTCGGAAGGAAAAGGAGAAGTGCATATCCAGTAAAAAAATCCAGCCGAGGTAGGCGTATTACAAGTTTAACTATTGAGAGACCATAGGTATTGAAGATTTTCCGGGGACGAAGACACCATATAATAGGATCCAAGTACGTGCATATCCAGTAGAATATCCAGTTCGAACACTTGAAATAAATTTCACGAAGCACAAACAGCTGTTCGATTGAAGGATTCAAGTCTATCCGAGTCTACAAGGAGACAAGAATTAATAAATTTCCTTATCAAGAAGTAACCCCATTGTAAAACAAGGTTGTATTAGTTATTTGTTAATATTTTATTTGAATATCTCTATTTTTCCATGATTTGAATTTTTATCGATCGAATAATTTATCTTCAAAATATTTCTGTTATAAATTACAGCCATAAATGACGGCATTATAGTACTATTTGTATTTTAAAGTAATAATATTCATTTATAAAAAGTGATACACTTAAAATAAACAAACCTACGTTCAGTAATTTAAAAATTTCACACAATTCTTATCATAACCATATTATAATAAATATTGGACAGGTTTCATAAAGGAAATTGTAAATATTATCGGCATGTTCATCAGGTACATCATCGTTGTTAAATTTCTTTGATTAGTATATTATATTTATGTTTATACATCCATCTGTGTTTTAATTTATGTTGAAGCATTCTGACAAGTAAACATTATCTCGTATATGGGTGTGGAATCTCCTACAAAATAGAAATATATGAAAAGTTTAAGGTATAAGAGAGTTATAGTATTTGCATAAAAAGAACTTACCATACTATAAGATAATAAGTGGAGTAGGATTCAAATTAAACTTATAGTAAAGATTTTTTAATCGATTAAAATAAATATTTAGTAAACTTATCAGGTTAGTTCTTACTTCAAGCGGTAAGATCAGTTTAGTTACGGATTACCAACTTATATGATGAATAGTACTAGGGCTTCGTACGCTATAGGAAAAACTAAAGAGACAGGACCGGATTAAATTTTATATTAAAAAAAAAAGAAACTATAAAAATATGAATTACAAAGAAGTAAATTTAATTGTCATAAATATCTGATTTATAATATTTGAAGTACATGATTAAGTATTGTAAGTGTATTTAGAAAAGGATATCAAGATTTTTATAACGACTGAGTTAGTTACGGGCAAATAAATATTACATATTATAATAAAGTCAGGCATAATATTGAAAACATATTACTTTATTTTATCGGCTAACCCAACGTGTGACAATTCCTCTGGATTGCCATATATGATCAAGAACTTTTGTCATACTTATTTAAAAAAAAAATGTCTAACCCAGGATGTAATAAAGAAATATTATGAGTAAATGATAATTTCATTGTTAGATTTTACTTGGGTATTTTATTACACTCAGGGTTACTACAATATATTTATTAATTGCATGTGCAGAAAACTGGGTTGAAATTACATGACAAAGTTTTACCTAAATGTCATTTTTGTCAAACAGAACATCTATCGCATTGCTTACTAAATTTCCGCCAAAAACATGTTTGACGTTATTATTTTAAAAATTACGATTACTGAGCTATTTATTGTCATTTTTAGATATAATTTTGCCAACTTTATGTTTTTTTTTATTCAAATACGGTATTTTTGTACTGAAGGAATGTCAAAGAAATTATTTATTATCCTCAGAACATATGCCTTCGGAAGAGTACCTAATAGATAGTTTGATGACTACTTGTAATATTGCTCATTCAAAACCACGGAAAAGTGATAATTGTTGAAAATCAATTACAAGTTCTTATTACAACAGAATATATACACGTCGGTGCCCGTGAAATAAGTCTTTTGTTAAATATTAGCCAAACCATTGTTGCAAAACCCTTAAAATAAAATAAATGTCAACCGCAATGAATACATTTAAATATTGTGTTACACACCCACAATTTTAAAGTCAGTGTTCTGTCAATAGGAAATAACTAAAATTAAGGACCAGACAATTGGTTTTAATATTGTCTTATTTACGGATGAAGCTCCTTTCCATATTATGTATGTATGAATAAATAATATACGAATGAACGAATCGAATGAATGAAGTATAATATTGTAGCATTTTCGGGTTCGCAATAAACAACTCGTGCAATTTCTTTATTTAAAACAGTCTATATATTCACACACGTAAAATTAATTACAATATAAAAATATAAAACTAATGTATCGCACTTAAAATTATTAGGATTTAAATTAACACATGTATTTATTTCTATTACTAATATTTATGTCCGTTTATTTATGTAACACTGTACCGTCTTTATATTACTTCTATTTATATAACACCGCACCACTATATTTATTTTGTACTACTTATATTTATGTTTACTCTTCGACTACCACTCAAGGAACTATTTATTTATGTTTATTTATTTATCTTCACTCTTCCGCACGAGAGTATCGAATCTCTTCTTCCGGAATGACTCATCCACCGGTTCAACTACTTTTATATACGCATACGAAACATCTGGAACACACCAGAAAAACGCTAGTGTTCTTCTCGATAGGCCGGGAAACATTCGAGAGACAGTCGAGACTCTTCGTCGCCTCGCCGTACATCTGATTTATTGCTTTACGACTTGTTTACCATTCGCGCCGAATATTTGCCTTTCTTTTTTTTTTTTGTAGACTGGTTTCGTTACAATAACTTTGTTTATTGGGTTTATGCTGTTCTTAAATAATGAAATCAATTATAAATATATGCATCTAGAGATGTACATTTCCCAAAAAGTAATTATATAGCAAAAAAAAACTCTTTCCACTTATAATATAATCTATCAAAATACTCATTACAACCTGTATATCAGAGTGTATACTGTATGAAAATTAATTACAACCAATCAATTTCCGTCGTTCCAATTTATAACTTAATCTAAATTATTGATTATTTATATACGAGCTGTCCGCTGACATAATTACTTACCGTTAATGCGGAATATTACTTTCTACTCGTGTTTATGACTTTGTGCATGGCAGTTATCTTACATTTCGAACACAAACGTCCACTAAGTCGTTCATGTACGTTTCACACTAACACATGCTCGTGCACCAATTAAAGCCGTAAGTTGATTTATTGACGTTAATTGTTGACCGTTAACATACTTTCTGCATGTTTGCCATGTATGATATCGAAACAGTGGACGACAAAAAAACACGAATGAAAACGTTTTACGTTCCGCAATGCAACTAGCATGTTGTATTTATGCACCCAGATCGATAATTAATTATGATTAATTGATCAGAGAGTTAATGTCAGAGGCTTCTGTACGTGCCCCCCCGAAGTTTAATTTCACGAATTTGCATACCGAGGTAAGTGGCTCTGTACTATCAGCAATGAGCGTAACGAGAATTAGTTTTCTAGAAACAGCGTTTAATTCAATATAAGCAGGTATTATATTGTGTGCATTTAAAAGTCAATATTTGTAATTAATATAAGTTTTTCCTGTGAATTTAATTATAAAAAGTATACAGATTTTCCGCGCGCATTTGACACATGACATTCTGCTGAGGAAACTTGATGCACTGGGACTTCATGGCAATCTGGTTAGTTTTCTGACGTCATATCTTAGGGAACGAATCAATTATGTGTACTACATTGGATTCAAATCTACTGAATTTGCTGCCACGTCAGGCGTTCCACAGGGGTATAATTTAAGCCCTCTGCGTTTTATACTATTTATATTATTTATTAACGACCTCTTGTATCTGTTTTCTGACGACTTGAAGATCTATCGCCGTATTGATACTCTCTTTGGATACTCTCTATGAATGGTGTCAGCACAATGATCTGGCACTTAATATCAATAAATGTCATGTTATGAAGTATTCTAGGAGGATGAAACTCATTGACCTCGATTATAGCATTGGGGAACTGGTATTGGCCTGCGTGCAGGAGGTAAAGGATTTGGGAGTGCTATTTGATCGCCATTTATCCTACACTTATCCTACACATATCACTAATGTTATGCACTTCTGCCTCTGGTACACATGGTTTTATTCTTAGAAATAGTAGACATTTTGCTAATGCAGCCACTATTGAACTTCTTTTTTCTTCGCTCGTGCGTAGCAAGCTAGAATAGTCTGCTGTTGTTTGGCATCCAATTTATATCTGCTATAAATTGAAATTGCAGAGCATCTAGAGAAGATTTTTAAAGTTCTTGAAGTATAAGGCCAGTGGAGTTAATCCCTGTAGAAATACTGACCATGCAGTTTTGTTGGAGGAGCATAATTTTGTTCTACTGGACACACGTCGTGAGATTACTAGTGCCAACTTTTTACATGGTCTAGTGCATAAAAGGATTGACTGTCCCTATCTGTTGAGTTTGATTCATTTCAATGTTCCACTGCATTCTTCCAGAAGACAAGTTACTTGTTTTACTTCCACGTGCAGGACAAATGTCATGCTGAGAAGTCCACTACATCAAATGTGCCGCAATGGTAACAAGTATTTCAATGATATTCTTTTGGAGCTCAAACTTAAATGAATTATTTATTTGTAATGTATTCTATTATATTGTTTGTAATCCGCACATCTACTGTAAATTACTATGTTCCCCTTGCTGTTTTTTTACTGTTGGGTACACAATAAAGTATTATTATTATTAAAGTAGGGATGCGGAATTAGTACGCGGTACACCCTAATTCTGAAGAACACTTAAAACTTGGTTAATCTGTAGAATATCTCATAATCATTATCTTGCTGTTGAATAATGCTGAATGTTTGCAAAATCTTTGCTTTGGTGATTTTTGAATTTGTATACGGATGTAGATTGTTTCTCTTATTCTTTGTTAGAGTTTCTTTCCACTTCTCTCTATTTTCTTCAAATCATTTACTACCACGATATTGTTTTGCCCAATAACAAAAAAACGAAGTACATTCTCAAAATATCATTACCTGACGTCTTCAAGTACTGTAGGCCTGATTAATTGTTACTGTTAACATGCGAAGACTTATTTGCTTTGGTGATAAATTGTAAAGAAAAAAGTCGTTGCACCATATATCAAAGATATATTGAATGGTAAATTGCAAAGATTCGATTATGAATGGAAAACGTTTTCTATAGACTCTCCTTGCCGAGTATCTTAGAAAATTGAACATGGAAGATGAAGGTAAATCACTCAGCAAGATAATAGAAAGTGATGATGTAATCAATCAATGGAATAGCTAGATCATGTAAAACGTTTGAAAGTAACAGGATCTGAGAGTTTTAAGATGAATATGTACAGAAAGGACAAAATAGAAGGACATTACTAAAGAAGCTAGAACTCATATTGGGTTGTAAAGCCAGTATAAGAAGGAGAAGACGAGAGCCAATACCTGCCCTCCCATTTCAAGTCTACTTTAGACATTGCTTCGGCTTTCCAGATTTCCTTTAGAGCAAGAACTTTTAAAAGAATCATCTCTAATTAGGCGGCTTCTAATCGTTTCATATTTTTTCTTCTTCTTTTTCAACATAGAATTCTTGACAATTCGCCTATCTGGAAGAGTGATTAGTAACATGACTATGTCTTTATATTCTCCAATATATATCATAACTACCATGTCTGCAGGTACAAATTTTAATAGAAGATCTATTTTGTCTTCATCTGAGCTACGGAGTGCCTACTATGTGATTTAATAAAAATACTTTCGGCGCAAACCCCGCACTGCAACGTCGACTACATTCGCTGCGATAGGTACTTCTTTTATACATACATATCGTAATTTGTAAACATCGTTATTGAAGCTAAGAATAGAAAAACTATCTGCGTCGCGTTAACTAACAGTTGGAAAGATTCGTGTAATATGTAGGTATAGCTTTTTAGGTGTTATTGTATTACTACTAATACTGAACCCAATTTCGAATTTATTTATTATTATTTATTTAAGTCAATTTTTGCAATTTAAACCTTACGGCCGATTTCCAGCCATAAATACTCATACGATCGCCTGAGTGCTACTTTATGCATCGGGTACGATTGAAAGATCTCTTGAGTCGGACCGTACACTGTTCTGTCCAAGAGTTGGAGACGATGGAAGGTATGAGGACGAACATTCAAAACCAACACACTTTAAAATAATTAATTTCCAATCTTGAAGATAACTAATCACTGGAATTGATCTCATGTAATTCACAGTTGTCTAGAATAAGTAAAACAGGTTTGTCTTTAGTGCGTTCTGTAATTTGATAAAATATTAAACAAATAATAAAAAAAAATTGTTATCCATCTAGTGGGATAGGCTGCCCCAATACAACCAGGAGTTGCATTGGAAAGTATTATTATTGGTGGCACATAACCTCTTTCTCCTCAAGTAATAACACAAATTTGCTTTACTCTTTTTTTGATTGGTTTTTGGACTGTTGTAAATCCAGTCCAATTGATATATACATCAATCACTTGAAATTAAATATTATAAACGGAGCCAAGATTGTCGAAAAACAAATTAACAATTGCACGTTTGAATGATTAAGCTCTTGAAAAACTTGGTGCAAATTGATAGATTTTGGAGTCGTTTCATGAAAGCCAAGAACCAACCCTTTAATGCCATTTCATTATTTTTCCAAATTTTGAGTATTTTATTTTGGTTGCTAAATCATAAGCTGGCTTCTGTAAGTCCCTTGTAGTTAATCCTTCTTAATATAATTTTGAACAATCTTATACATATTCGGCTAACTCCTCGTCTTGTTATAGAGTAAAAATATTAGACGCCTTCCAATAAATAGAAGTTTATGTGGATTCAGTTGTAATTTCATACAATTTCTGGCGTTTCCTTCGGGAAAAGGTATTAGCAGTTTTCAATGCTGTAATTGGTGTTTCCCATCGAGTAGCTTTCTCTTATATATTCTTACCATATTTTGCAAATTTTTTTCATCAATAAATACTGTATAGATTATAAAGCATGGCCATATTCTTACAAGTAAAAATTTGCTGCACATAAACTATAGAATATGTAATTTTTAGAAAAGCTGTTACATCAAAAATATTCCACATAGTAACTAACTAACATGCGTTTAAGAAGATACAATCAGTTTAATCAGAACGCTTGCCGTTTTGTTGGTAAAACAAAATTTGCAACTTATATATGAAACAGTTTTTCGACGAGCTGAAACACGCTTGTGTCAATATCTTGGTTTATATGTTATGTAGCAATACAATATTTCAGCGATAGATGGCCTATGACTTTCTGTTTCTTGGATTACAATATTGACTATTTGCATAAAATATTAGATATGGCACATGCAATTTAACAACTTGTTCCATGTAACAACCTGTACCACCCTCCCTTGGGATAAAATTTGCAAATACCATTACATTTAAATTAAACTTGGCAATGTGAAAATATCTAAATCGACTTTCAATATAACATTTATCAAAAAAATAGTTCATTTCAAGAACACATGTTTCATAAATCTGCAAATTTATTATTTTTAAGTGTAAAGTTTGGTATTGGTAGCTGAACCATTTTGCTGCTATCGTGGCCAAACACGCACACAGATACCCTACACATATGTTTGTAAAAAACATTCTTTTATTTAAAAACTTAGACATTGCAAAATGCTACTTATACTACTACTAAAAAGCTTAAACGGAGTACCTCATGGTTCTATTTTGTGTCCTACACTTTCGTTTGGTTTACATAAATGATTTAATTGTCGCAGGCACACCAATTGATGATATAAGAGGTATAAATTCTAGGAGTGCAGAGAGTCCTAATAGCAGCCAAATTAAACATATTATAATCCCTCTTGAATTTAAAATCAATTATGAACTCAAAAGAAAAATTAAGGAGAGCGACGGAATCATCCCTTTGAACAAAGGTGGCGTTTTACTAATTCATGCTTTCCTTAAATACTTGTAAAATTCAAGCTTAATTTGCTATTGTATCTGATTGTGATTTGACTAATTTGTCTTGTCATTATCGCGAAGGCGATTATTATAATTTTCTATTCCGGGGCCACCTCCTGCCAGCCGCTTCACTTCCCCATCACGCTCATTCCCACTTCTAGACACGACGAGAAAATTTCTTTATTCTCCGATTCTACTTCCACCCCCTCGTACCACCGCGATCCACAGATTTCCATTCCATCCCCGTCAACATTTCCTTTTCTCCGTCTCTTCTCGCGGCAGATGTTAAATAGGGCACCCGGTACCACTCGACACCGCGGAGAATAAAGACCATCAAAATGCAAAATGAAAAATGTGTGTGTGACTGTTCGGAAGGTTGCTTTCAGCTTTCTAATTACGGACTACAAATCTTAACCGCGACACCTGTCAAGCTCCAAGCGAAAAAAAAAACGCTGGGGGAAGAATTGCGAATCTTAAATTGGATTTTTCCTTCGACCTCCCTTCCTCATACCAGCATCGGTTGAACTGTTCTTCCGCCGACGTTGCCGCGACGCGTACGCCCTCACTTCTTGGCTCATTCATTCTGCATTTTTCTCTTTCACCTTCTTCATCCATCCGTTCGTAAAGACGCGGCGCATTTTCTTTTCCGGTACGGGATTATAACGGAGGGAGGTGAATCAGTCAATCATGAAGAATTCCATTAAAAATTAAAAGATAAATCAAAGGAGGTTTTCGTTTTGTACATGGCCTTGGGGAATAAAAAATTACTGGTTTGTCTGTAATGCTAGTCATGTAGACGTATATAGGGTCCCTAACCATTAAATTAAAAGCACCACTGAAAATACAAATAATATATATGAATAGTGATAACTAGGCTTCGGATAAATATGCATTAAAAAACTACAAAATATGCATGCAAATATGCATCTAAAATATTAAAAATATGCATTAAAATATGCATTAAAAAATCGTTTATTACATTTAAATAAAACTTTTTTTAAAGATTATATTGGTCTATTTACAATAAATTTACAGATTTTTACTATTATACTTCACTATGACATGATGTAATAAATTGTCAAATATAAATTTACGCCTATTATCACCTAGAATATTTTTAAATTCTGAAAAACATCATTCCACGTCACATGATACAATATAGGAGCGAATGATAAATCCACTATGTCAGTGAGATTCAAATTACTGGGAGCAACAGCAGTTTCCTCATTTTGTAAAATCTTAGAAATATTTTTCAAAATTTGATATCCAGTAATTTTATCTAAAATTGACATTTTTTTTGCAAAACTACAATTTTTTAATCTACTTAACCTATCAAAAACATTTTTAACAATTTGTATACTGTTTTCTAAAGGAAGTCCCTTGGTTTCCAATTTCAAAATAGCCTCGGAAGTACAAGTAAAATTTAATATAATGAAAATCAAATCTCCGCGCAATCCTCTTTGTGTTAAAGCGTTTTGAGTATCCTCTATGCTTTCCGCTTCTTCAGGATCGAAATCGTTCACAATACGGGCAATAAGCTCAAAAATGTTAAGCGTAATAGCTTGCAGCTTCAATCCAGGTGCCCCATCTTGTAAGAATCGGGGACGGCGGAAGTGGAATCCCACCACCAGAAATTTTTTTGAACTTGACAACGCGAGAAGGTGCTTTTAAAAAACTTTCTTGGTCGATGAAATTAACAAATTTACATTTGTATAAACGGAACGCACTAATTCGGCCACTCGATGTAAGCCATGCGCCACACAAGTAGCATGAGTCATTTCTGAATAGAGTATTTTCGAAACACTCATTGCTTTACACATGTATGCTCCATACACACAACGAGCACTTTTTCGTAGCAAATGCCTGTTAGCCACAAAAAATTTAGCACATCATTGAAAAATGTGGCAATTGTAGAATGGTTCACTTTTTCCAACACTTTCATTGTTACCAGATACGATTTATTTCTTTCTTCTTCAACTCCCAAAATACCA
Organism: Amphimallon solstitiale; assembly: GCA_963170755.1. Lineage (NCBI taxonomy): Eukaryota > Metazoa > Arthropoda > Insecta > Coleoptera > Scarabaeidae > Amphimallon > Amphimallon solstitiale. The sequence goes on along the minus strand of OY720681.1, from coordinate 33,031,495 downwards.
AAAACAAAATTTGCTATGCTTCTTTGTGTCGTCTTAAAGATACCCAAATATTTTTATCTTTAGCTTTTTCCCGCAGCTTTTGTATTGTGGCGTTATATAATGGCAGTGTAGATTCATCTGGAATATTTTGCTTGGTATGTTTTCCAAAAAGGTTTTAAATGATTCATTTTTTAATTTCGCCAACGGTATATCCGCAAAATTAGAGCTTCACACAATTCCTCGTTAAATGGTGAACGACTGGGACCAGGTTTTAATATAGCTGGTACTCACATCTGCTGTTTACTTCCTAAGCTTCGGCTCTTCTTGTTTTGGTACTTACTGGTTTGTAAATGCTGCGTCGCTTGGCACTTTTTTGTTGCTGTTAGACTCACTTCACAGTTTTTACAAACCAGTACACTTCCATCAGTTGTAAAATCGCTGTCTTTGACAAATTGGTTTAAAATTGCGCTAACTGATCGTTTTTCTTTCGGCATTTTTAACACTGGAATGTTCGCTTCTCAAAATCAAACAACATGGAATATTCCACTCCTTGCGGGTTGGTTACCTGATAATCGGTCATAAAAGCTGTTTGGGATTTACCAAATATATTTTCGAAGGACGGTGACGGTTCTATTAGATTTGTTGTAATGTAAGGTAATTCGAGAATAATGGACTTCTATAAAAAGGCAGCCGCACAGAAAAAGCATTCATTCATTCATTTAGAGTCGGTTATGTAAATAAGTAAGTACCTGTGTACCAAATAAATACTCTTACATAAATCTGTCACATAAATATTCTTAGATAAATTGGTACATAAATAGTATTTTGTGTTTCTGTCATTCAATAATTATAGCTTTATTGAATTTAGTTTATATATAGTTCCTTTGTTTCAAGAGTGTTCTTTAATTTCATTTTCAATTATATTTTTATTTGGTCTTTTAAATATAGACTTTTAAAAATAAATAGTGAGTGAATTGTTTATTATTTTTCGGACCCATAAAAACCATTACATTATGTTTAAAAAAAAATTAACAGGGAAATATGCAGATAAAACTGAAAATGACTAAAATATGCACTTCAACTCAAAAATGACTTAATTATGAATTAGAATATGCAGTTATGCAAATGCATATTTATCCGAAGCTTAGTGATAACACTTGTCTAGCATAAGTTCAACTGCTAATAATAGGATAAACTATATTTAAATTAAAAAAAAACAACTAAAAGTAATTTATACATTAATAAATTTTTACCTGTTTCTAGCCTATATTACCTCTCAGGTGTCGAATTGCAATTAATATTTCTGAACTGACGATATTATATATTTTAATAATATTTTTCTCTCTTCTACAGGTTCCACATACCTCAATTATATTTTATAAATATAGCGAATTACCTATTTGACTATCTATGGTTCTGTTGTAATTACTGCGGCTGCAAATAAGTATTGTTTATTATTCTTATATATAGATACTACAGCTGAGTTTGTTATTGTGTTAGATGATACACCACATCAATTTAAAATAATTTATAGGATTTTTTTATTTATTGCTACTGAATATATTTTTGCGTTGTTATACTAAGTAGATCAGTTTGTACAAGGTTATTTTAATGTTATTATTATTTATATCATTACTCACTTATTCGTTGGCAGTTTACTTCCATTTTCAAAACTCATAACCGGATTTATTTTCCCTGATAAATTAAGACCAATTGCTATAATGACCAGAATAAGTAATGACCAGATTTGTACAACATGAGTCAAATACTTGTAACACTTACTAAAATAGAGGTAGGCGCTATATATTCTCGGCCTGATATACAAAAATGAAACTCAGAAAAATATAAGAATTTTTATTTTTCAGTGTAATCTCCCCTAACTTCTATACATTTATTACAACGATTAATTAATAATTCGATACCCGCGTAAAAATAATCTGAAGTTTTTACGTTAAAATGTTCTATAACAGCTGCTTGCAACTCACTGTCGTCCTTAAAACTACGTCCCCTAAGGTGTTTTTTAAAATTAGAAAACAAAAAAATCACAAGGAGCCATATCCGGACTACACGGTGGATGTTCCAATTCTTGAAAGCCGCATTCGCGGATGGCTCCTTGTGAAATGGCGGCAGTATGGATGGGAGCATTGTCGTGCAATAATCGCACACCTTTTGTCAATTTTCCACTACGTTTTGCACGAATACTGTCCCTTCATTTATGCAATAAAGACGCCGTTCACACTTGTATTGCACTCTTTAAAGTTAATTAGCAAAATACCCTCACTATCCCAGAATATTGTGACCATCACCTTTTTCGTTGATTGAACAACTTTCGCCTTTCTGGAACGAGGTTCATCAGGTCGTCGCCATTCCATGGACTCCCTTTTCGATAGGGGATCGTAAAACAGAATCATTATTTCATCCCCTGTGACAATGGACTCCAAAATCGCTTTTGGGTTCTCTCCACACATGTTAAAAAACGACTGCGCACATTCGACTCGACGTTCCCGTTGGAGAGCAGAAAGAAGTCGCGGTACCCATCTAGCACTAATTTTATTCATACCAAATTGGTCATCGAGAATTTGCCGAACACTTTTTTCGGAAATGTTTGTTATTACTGCTAATTCCTTCACTTTCAAACGGTGATCTTCTAGTACTAAATGTGCAATACTTGAAATTTGTTGAGGCGTTATCACTTCAATTGGTTGACCCGACAGATCAGCATCTTCCAGGGATTCTTGTACCAAACGGAAACGTTTTGCCCACTTTTTTACAGTTGAATACGAAGGAGATGAATCACGTAAACGCCGTTTCAACGTTGTTTAATGTGATAAGGTGTATGCCCTTCTTTTGTTAAAAATTTAATGACCACGCGGTACTCAATTTTCCTTACTTTAGACATTTTCGTGCGCTAGTCACGTAGGTTGGCTCGTTACTAAAAACTACTAGTCTTTGAACCTACATATTTATAGTGCACACCTTGTGTATGTGCATGCATGACGTGACGGAGTTTGAACAGGTTTGAACCTGTATAAACCTGTCAGGCCGAGAATTTATGGCGCCTACCTCGTGTGTACCTCTTACGGAAATATAAGTTATAAGAGGAGATATAGCCTCAATATGTACATTTTTTCTTTTTAATAATATGACATTTTTCATTTGTTTGCGTTTCCATAATGTTGTCCAATGGTGTTCCAAAATTCACGCAAGATTTGAAGTTTGCGCCATTTGTATGGGAAAGAGTGGCCAACGAGAAAAAAATACAGTTGACAGTTTAAAGTGACTTAAAAAAAACCTTTGGCAGTTCCAGATCGCAATTTTTGTACAAAATATGGTCGGAATAGTGATTTAAGTTCATCAACTGTGAACAGATTAATTAATAAATTTATGAAAACTGGATCAATTAGTGATCTTATGATCTTAGCCACTTTGGCCATCCTTCAACAAGTCATGTAACACAAAAGATCGAAGCAGTTCGTGAGAGTGTTGTTGAGAGTACAAAAACATCAATTCGGCATCGTGGTCAAGAATTAAACATTTCCAGAAGCTCTCTACATCGAATTCTCACAAAAGATTTACACCTTTATGCTTACAAGGTTCAATTGCCTCAGGAACTGACGCCTACTGACCGCGAACAGCGAAGACGGCTAGTTAAATAGATTAGGGAACAACAAGTGGATGCTGATTATTCGAACAAAATCATTTTCAGTGATGCGGCTGATGTTCATCTTGATGGCTTCGTTAATCTTCAAAATTGTCGCATTTGGAGTTCAAAAAGTCCGCGAGTGATTGTTTGAGAAACAAATGCACCCACAACGTCTTATTGTTTGGTGCGGATTTTGGGCTGGAAGCCACATCGGACCATTTTTTTTTCGAAAATACGGTTTGTTATGCAACAACAGTTAATGGTGCTCGCTATATGGCGATATGATTATCCAGGTTTTGTGCCAAAATTGCAAGACATGGATGTAGACAACGTGTGGTTTCAACAAAACCGTGTCGCAGCCCGACAAACAATTCAATTACTGCATGAGTCATTTGTTGTTCGTGTATTTTCCAGTTCTAGTGATACGAACTGGCCGGGCAGATCGTGCGATTTAACGCGTTTGAGACTTTTTTCTTTGGTGTTTTGAAGTTTACGGTTATGCTAACAAGCCCACGATCAACGAAATTCAGCCACATTTATGCCAAACGGTCATGGAAATTCCCAAAAAAAGAGTGCGTATTAGGCAGCAGTGCCGTGGAGGCCACTTATCGGATATTCTATTCCATAGATAACCATGTACAGGGTGTTTCATCGGTTGGGGTATCGCGAATTAAAGTGCCTAAATATAAAAATGTCGACTTCAAATTTTAACCACTTATAGAACTTTTAAACCGCTACCAGTAGGTTAGGTTGTTTTTGATAATATTATTTTATTTAATGCGTAAATAAAAAAAAACCTTCGTTCAAAAAATCAAAAGTACTCAGATTTTATTGAAATTCAGGTGTTAAAAAGATATGTCTATAAAATCAACTATGCAATTGAAAAAAAAATTAAAACTTAATCAATTATTGAATATTTTACAATAATTTCAAAATTAAAGGCAAGACGTTGAAGAATTTATGGGTTTTTTATTACAGTGTTGTGTGTTGAGTTTATAATAAATTTTTATTTATTATCCGTCATAAATTTAAAAGGACTACCTGTTTGCGGACGTTGAAGAATTTATGGTTTTTTTATTACAGTGTTGTGTGTTGAGTTTATAATAAATTTTTATTTATTATCCGTCATAAATTTAAAAGGACTACCTGTTTGCGGACAGCACAATTAGAAAGTTAAGTACCATAAATCTGTCGTAAGAAAAACGACATTATTTAATATTGACTTTATTTGACAAACGGTTTCGTTTATAAAAATTCTGATTGTGAAGTTAATATGGGTGATATTTCCACGTATCACCATTCAAATTTGAACATTTTTTGAGCACTTTTAATTTTTGATAATACGTTTTTTTTTAATTTACGCATTAATTAAAATAATATTATCAAAAACAACCTAACCTGCTGGTAGCGGTTTAAAAGCTCTATAAGTGGTTAAAATTTGAAGTCGATATTTTTATATTTAGGCACTTTAATTCGCGATACCCCAACCGATGAAACACCCTGTACAATATGAATCAATAAAAATAATCACAACTTTTAATTAAAAGCCTGTATTGTCTAACTATAGCGTAATTAATATGTGATTCACGTTATGCGGTGTTTCCGTTACGCGATGTTCACATTATCGAGTGTTTACTGTGAATAAGAATTAAACATTATAGTCAACAATTATTCGTTGGAAATTATAATAATTCCATTGTTATGAATGCTACGTAAAGTTATTACATCCGTATTTATGTTTAATGAAATTTTAAAAATTATTACCAAACAAATTGGTTTATATGGCTGATAAAGATCAAATGCGTAGGACGTCGCATGTACATCATGTATATTAGAGAACTATGAATGCATAAAACGAGCCAAACATGGCCATTAATTTATATATGTGTCAATTTTCATTAGGTATATGGATTCAATGTTTACATGCGATTTATACGTATACAAATAATATGTGGCAACTTGTGTCACCCCTACTATCCGTCACCAATCCCGACAACAATCGACATCACAACGACTTTCGCCGATCTTCCCACTTCTACATTAAATGTTTAGCTGCGAAGACGTTGCGATCTAGTCTGCAATAAAAGGCGTCATCATCAAATGGCCGCCGCGATCTAGTAGTTTATTATTATTTTCAGAATCCTTTTTTATTTACCTTATTTTTAATTTTATTAGAATTACGCTTTTGTTTGTGACATGCAGCGTGAACGCAGCTTAATAATTCTCTGCATTTACAGAAAAATCCTTGGAATGCGTAAATATTATTTCTGAGCGCAGTACAAACACCCTAGTCCTACTCAATAGTCCAACAGCTACTGCTAACTTGAGCTTATATCGGTCTCGCCACAGTATAGAGCTGTATAGACACAGTAGTTTCTCTCGCTGTCGGCACCTTTGATGTTTGTGTCCCAAAATAGTACTGCGCATTCACGCAGGCACAACCAGAGGCGTAGTAAATTTTTCTATTCAGGAATAAGCCAGTGACGCAGAACTAAATCGTTTATGAGATAATTATGTTAATCTATTTTTAAAATTATGAAAAAGCTATATCAATAATACAAAAAACGATGATAAAACACTGCTTTTTATTAAGTACATATTACACGCATTTAAAATGTAATACATTATACGTACAAAAAAAGGCTCCTCTAACCTAAAGATTACTTAAATTTCTTGACACAATTCATCAATGGTGTTGTAAAATTGTTATTTTATTTGAATTGCCACTAACTTTGAAATTTCTATTGCAAAATTTCAAAGTATAAAAAATTCTTACACGAATAAATAGCTTTATCAAAAATTCAATAGGAAAATTTTCGCAGGGATGTTTATATGATATCTCCTCCAACTTCTGTTTTAATTTAAAGCTAACATTTGGTTCGAAGGAAAATGAAGAAAAAAATTCACAGAAGGCTTTTTCCTAATGCGGTATTTATATATAGGTATACTGAAATTATGGTGGGGCGTTGCCAAATTAGTAAAGCTGTTTCACAAAGTTAGGACATGCCTTAAAATAAGTGTAAAATTTGAATTCATTCATTTCTTGTGTTTTAAACGTATAATTGTTGGAAAACTATGCTTTTCAAAACATTTGTGTCCGAAATAACCTATAAAATAAGTGAAGGCATTTTGTTCAGTTATATTTTCCCATTGTCGGTAATCAATCTTCGAAAATTAAATTTTGCGTTGGTGGTGGTGAATTTATCATGAAGTTTGAGTAATTATTCACAACTACAATACACAATATGCAACAGTTGAGGACATTTTAATGCGCCGGGGGATCTTACCGCATTGGTTCTTTCGGAAACCTGAAAAAGCTTAATTTAGAATTGTTCGAACTATTCTTGCACCGAGGTGCACAACAATAATGGGGCATTTTTGTTCCAAGTATTCACGAAACGAAACACTACAATTATTGATAAAACGTTATGCTGTCTGCACACTAATTATAAAAAACAATTTGTTTGTCAAAAATGTTGGAAGTACGTCAGCATCCATTAAATTATATGGAAATGTTTCAAGGAAATGCACAATAATCAAACAAAAATTTTTGACACACATTTTAAACACAAATTCTAAATTAATAATGTGTTAATAAATTTATTTGACGTTAATTATAAATGCCAAAAGAATGTATAATTTAGTTTTACAAATGCCTTGTTTAATCTGTGTACAACTTGCCATTAATTTGTAAAATTAGTGTTCATAATAAATTGTTTGTCAAACATTTTGTATAATTTGTGTACAGCATAACTTATATTAACGGCCATTCACAAATCGCATGCCCAGCAGTCGCATAAATAATCCCGCCAACTCAACAGCTGATGGCTGACTACTGCGCATACAGAAATTTTCACGCACGCGTCGGTTCAAGGTCGTCAGTAGGAGGACAATTATTTCCCTCGAGAGAAACTACTGTTTCTATTACATAGCTATACCTATACTGTGGTCTCGCGCTCGCATTGAAGAGGAAAGGTGGGGTGCGATGTTGTCACGTATTGCATGAATTAATCGCCTATGGCTAATGAAAATTGACACGTGCTGTATATTACCAAACTAATCTCAATGATTTTTTCATGGGGTCCATATATAAGTATAATCGATTATTTGAAAATGATAACCGAACTCCAAATGATCTATTAAATGAAAACTCTATATTAATATATATTACCGTAAATTTTCGTTTGCGGAGTGCCATGAAACAATCTTCCAACAATTACCTGAAATATAATATTCGGAAACATACAAAATCACTTCAGTATGCGCTGTCGATATGTTGTGTTTATAACTTGTAGCTTTCAAGATTTTACAAAGAAACAAGAAAAACTCTTGTATTATAGACATACATATGATATACTTATAATAACATTGTAAAACGAAAGCTGTAATTTAATAAAATATTGAACAGATTCGAGCATTAATGAAAGCTAAAAATTATTAGTTGCTCTGATATGTTTCATCCATTAAATTGCACGTCATTACATGTATCTTAATTTTCAAGTTGGAAGAACTCCCAGACCATTTACGGCAATAAAAAGAAACATTTAATTTTAATTAACGACCCAGGGCTTTTTTGCAGACGTCCTGCATTAAAAATAACTCGTCGTGAAAGGTCGTTACAACAACGATACCCCCTCAACACAGAAAAAAAGCAAGAATAACAAGAAACAAGAGTATTAACGTTCATGAAAACAAAAAAGGCACGACGAAAAAAAGAAGAAATCTCCACATTGTAAGCGTTTAACGTCAGTTTTGTAAACGGCGACGACCCACATCTGGGAAAAATGGCAGCAAAATTTTCGCAACGGCATCAATAATTATGCTTATTTAAAGTTCAATGCCAGCCCCCTCTGATAATGATGTACCAGCAGAGCAACAGCGACCTCGATAAAATATATTGTACGGAGTGCCGTCTTGTGTTGTGGTTAAGCCGTACAATTTCACCTAAATTATATTACCGGGGCGCGTTATTGCAGCATAATTTGCGGCCATATTTCGAATTATAATAACAGACGGCAGGGGGAATACGACGACCATGGTATTTATGATAAATCGTTACAAGATTGATTATTCTTCGCCGGAGAGTCAATTTTAACAAACCATTAAAATAATTGACCGATTTAATCTGTTCCTAAACGTGTTATTAAATTGATCGGAGAGAGATCGGTATGAATTGAGACGGATGTGGACTTTTATGTATGTCTGTTTATGGCTGACAACACCGATGTTGTACACAGGGAAACAGTTTGGACGCAATATCCAGTGTATGGAAAATTGAACGTTTACAACTTGTAATTGCAATACTAAAAATTGCTAGTTTAGAGTGAAAACTTGTTTATTCTTACAAACTCTTAAAGGAATTTTCAAGGAGCGAATAGGTAATTAAAGAATATTTTCTGAGAGCAAATTGGATTTGATCCCAATTAGTTGTTCAAGTATTAACAACAACCTACTCTTCGATTTATGTTTTTATTAACCTGAAGTAGAATATGAAATGATATGAACTAAAGGAAGGGAAAATATCCATCTTCCGGAATAAAGATGGAAACAAATAAGAAAATAGACTTTTTGGATTTGATTTACTGTGCTTTTTTTTTAAACCACGTGCTAAAAATATGTATTATGATTGGATTATATCAAGCCTACTGTTATTGGCATTTGACTAATTTGGCACTTATGTTACCTATTCTTTTCTACTTAAATTATTCAAATACTACACACATTCAGCCGTTTTATTTAAGGTGTGCTACATATTTATTATATTTGGGAAGTTATGGTGAGTACCATTAGAAACTTTATCTACTTTTTTCACTGAAAAAACGTGACTGTTGTGGGCCATTTAGTTCTTACCAAAATAGTCTGTGCAAAAAGTAAGTAATTCTCAAGGTACTTCAGAAAATGAGAATTGATTATTCTAAACGTATAAGGAAAATTCTCGATAAATAGCTATAATTTTTTACATTTTAAAATTGCCGGGCTGAAGTGAAGCAACTTTGGTGGACGTTATTTGGTCACTAATATTAACAATAAGCCTGAATATGTGAACTGTAAGTTATTTGAGGGCCGATTAAATACAATCTTAAAAATCGGGTGTGGCCACTACACGACTTCTTATACGTATGAGCGTTTCAAACTATACAATTTTAAGAACTTTTTTATACAAAAATTATTCAAAATCCTATTCTAAGTACTATCATTCTCTTAATAAATCGCTATAGAATGCATACTTCGCAAGATATTCGAAAAAGAGTGCAACTCGCTAAGAGTAAAAGTGCTACTTCCGGTCCGAATTTTGAAATTTTATGTATACAAAAAATATTGCAAATCCAACTCTAAATACTTTTGTACTCTTAATAAATATATATAGAATGCATAATTTACAACATATTTGCAAAAAAACGCTATTCGGTAATAGTAAAAGTGGTACTTCCGGTCCGAATTTTAATTTTTTTTTATAGAAAAGATATTTGAAATTATCATATAAATACTTTTATGTATAATGTAATGTACCTGTCTAGAAAGCATGACTTGCGAGATATTCGCAAAAAACTGATTTTCGATAAGAGTAAAAGACCTAGTTCCTTAAGAAGTATTTAAAATTCCGTGTGGAGATTGTAATGTAAGTCAAATCATGCAATATTTATTACGCTATGGCTAGGGGAACGCGAGCGTGCCGCTTAGTTTGGAATTATAGGCACGTAGCTGACGTCACTGCTGTTATGACGATATCATTTAACGTGCGCTGATATCTGAAATTAGAGGCACGTGTATAAAAAAACGGGGAAAATATGCATGTTCTAGTTTGTGGTTCGGATTTCTGTTAGTGTTAGTGGATTACTGCAGTTTATAACGACATAAACTATTAAAATTAAATATGGACCGTCTAACAGGTAAAGGCTGTATTTTAATAATTTCTATTTAATAATAGTTAAATCACTAAACAGAGCGTACTCTGATTTTGTATTATGCACACGTAATGCTAATACAAAATTAATCTTTGAGGAATTGGGGTTAGGAAATAATTTATCCTGACTGGATTTATGTCATAAACAGTAAGTACTTCATAAGGTATCTTATTATACCTGGGCGATATAGGGGAATACGGTTCAGTTTCACTCAGACTAGACCGACTCGTGTTTTGTCGGTTCTCGAGGAAACCGGTAGATAATACGGTGCCCGAGAGCTGACAAAACACGAGTCGGTCTAGTCCGAATGAAACTGTACCGTATTCCGCTATCTCGCTCACGTATACCGATAGGTCCAGCCCGCGACGGGTCATACATAGGCAACAATATACGTATGGAACGTGCTATGTGGCAACGTGTGTACGATACCACTCCGCGTGCTCCTATTTGAATTTATTTTGTAGAGTTATTGATTTTTTTACTTTTATCTTTTAGAAAACGTTATTGTTTTTTTATTACTTAAAATTACTTTTCCGTAGCAGCTAAGAATACAATAATAATAATAAATTGGACCTTATTATGTCTGAAACAAATGGGCAAATTACGTATACAGAACGAATATGCAAACGACTATATCCATGCGCGGTTTAAGTCTTACTAAATTCTTAACTGCAATGTGCTGCTGCTGCTGCGGGTAGAGGGGTTTCGGTGGGGGTTTCGGTGTTGCCACTCATTGCTGACTATGGCCCGTTCCGAGCTGGACCTATCGGTATCTCTTATGTCTTATTTTTTTTAGATAACAATATGGCTACAGTTACCATAAATTATAGTAGTTATGATATTGTAACGAAACCAGTAGACATCCGGGCGACAACAAAAGAAAGGCACACTTCCGAGCGACAATAAAAGGAGGTTGTAAATCATCTCGACGCGACTGGTAAACATCGTAAAGCAATAAATATGTACTGCGTCGAAACAGAATGTCTGTGGAATGTTCTACAAACATCGAGAGGAAGATGGAGTGTACGCGAATGCTTCCAGATGTTTCGTATGTGTATATAAGGCGACTGGGTCACCGATGGAGGAGTAATTCCGGAATAAGAAAGTCCTTAAGTAGTCTCGTGCCGAACAGTAAGATAAATATAAGAAAGAAATAAATAGTTCCTTAAGTGATATAAATATACGGACATATTAGTAATAGAAATAAATACATGTGTTAATTCATTTATAGTAGTTTTAGGTGTGATACATTAGTTCTATATTTTTATATTGTAATTAATTTTACGTGTTTGAATATACAGACTGTTTTAAATAAATAAATTGCACGAGTTGTTTATTGCGAACCCGAAAACGTTACAATATAAATGAGACTATTAATGGGAAAAAAAGGAATTGACCATTGGTCTCCAGTTTGGTTCCTATAATGAACTAAAGAAATATTTAGAAATCTATGAACAAGACAAAAAACAAAAATTTTATAAAAAAAGAAGTCGTACAATAAACTCCTCTCTTAAATACATACAAAGACCGTTGAAGTCCTCTCTAGAATTTTATAAACTTGAATATGCATGTATCCATGGTAAAGAACGTCCTAAAAGAGGAAATGGATTACGACAGACCAGGTTACAATAGCTTTTAAATAACCGATAAAATAGTTTTGACTTCTGTAATAATTTTCAGAATGCTACGCTTAGGATATAATGCAAATTTCAAACTACGTATTTGTCCAGGAGGCCAATATTTCAAAGTATATAGTTGTAGTAGAACATACAAAACATGTACTTTCGAATGTAAGCAAATACATAGTTAATAATATGTATAAACATAAAATTAAAATAAAGTTTTATTTTCTAGAAAGTTTTTGATCATTTACCTCAAAATCGTATATTAAATGAAACAGACCTTGGAAGTGTGCAAGATTATTTATGTTTGGACTCAAATAAGAAGAAGATACAGAATAAAATCCGTCTATAAATTAGTAAAAAGACAACATTAAAAGATCTTCATAATATTCACTACAAACTCAAGACTGGGAAAAATCATTTGGCATTTAAAAACCAAAATGGCACTGATAAAGTAATTTGCTTTATGGGAGGTAAAGCTTTAACAGAACGTGGAGTTATGAAAGAACTTTTTCCAGGGAGACCTGTGTATTTCTGTTTATTTCATACCTTAAAGACTTTTAGACTAGAAATAGACTGCGAGAAGTTGAATATTTCTAAAGAGGAACGAGATTTATCTTTAGAATACCCTCAAAAATTAGTCTATTGTTATCTATATATACTCAATTTAAGGAATGCGTTCCTCAAAGCGTATGTGATTATTTTGATAAAAATTGGCGTACTATTCGGAATGAATGGCTTGTATGTAACATAATAACAAATGGCAATTTAAATAATACAACAAATGACCGTATGGAGTCAATTAACCATAAAATCAAACAAGTAGTACCTAAGAATTCAACTATAACCCACTTTGTTAAATATTTTTTCATTTTTTTGGACAGCCATAATCAATCGACAATCGAGCAGCTAAAGACATTTTGAAGCGACCACTGCACCGATTTCAAAATCATGAAAAATATTTATTGCAGTATGTGAATATTTTAACAGATAGATTTAATCACTAAAGTCAAAATATTAAAGGAATATAATGATGATATGTTTCAAATAAGAACACAAAATGGAAATATAATAAATGTCACAACGGATAATTGCCAATGTCCTAATTTTTCTTCCATGATGTTGCCTGCCAACTAACAGTAATAACAATAATAATAATGAAAATATTGAAACTGATTTATTAAAATTAATAGTGTTGCCCTCAAAAAGTAAGAAAAGGGGGCGACCCAAGGGACATGATTCTTCGACAGTAATAAATCTTAATAAACCCAATAAAAATAGTATGTAAAAGCAAGACATTCTCACATTTATTTTAAACAATCAACTAGACGCTATAAGCAAAGCATCCTTTGATACAGAATGTTCTACTAAAACTTTCCAATAATATTTTATTTATCCTTGGTAAGAGTTTTGTTATTTCGATGTTTTGAATTTTGTAATAAAAAGACTTATTTTGACTCTAATTGTTATTTATTCCTTAAAAAAATTAATGGTGAAAACTATTATTAATTATTCACATAACTTATAGATTGGCGCAGAATAAACTAATGACTTGACGTACCTCTAATTTCAAATTTAGGTGCACGTTAAATGGTAATGTCATAACAGCAGTGACGTCAGCCACGTGCCTATAATTCCAAATTAATCGGCACGCTCGCGTGCCCCTAGCCACAGCGTATTTATTATTGTTGGAGATAATCAAATTTTCTCTGCGCAGTGTGAGCTGTAGCACTACCCTGTTGGAAATAACTACGTTGTAACTCATCATTGTGAAGTTGTTCAATTAAAAGGATTCAAAATTAGATTTTGATAGGTATTCACATCAATATTTTGATGAAAGAAGGTAGGACCGATGATTCGTTTTCTTGACATCGTTAACCATACATTCATCTTTTAAAGATGTCACGAAGTCTCTATGAAGATATGAGGATTTTCTGCAGAGCAAATTCTATTGTTCTGTGAATTTACATATCCACTGAGATGGAATGATTCATCACTGCACAAAGTAATATCCAAGATATCGTCATTGTTTAAAACTTTATTTAACAATTCACAGTACTGGGTACGACGAGGAAAATCCAGAGGTAACAATTTATGAGTTATACCAAGTGATAAATTTGTTTGGGCTGATAAGCACCGTAAAGATTTTTTAGGACTCGCATCCATTCTTTGACTAATATCTGTCACAACTTGATCTGTTAGGACAGTAGAACGATTTATAGATTTTCCTTTCCCAACATTCCCCTGCAAAACCTCTCTATTACACGAGACGAACATGCTGTACAAAATAAGCATGTGTAAATTCTACGTTGGGAAATTCTTCTTTACATTGCTGCAGGTAATTTTGATATGAATAAATCTATATTCCTTGACAACTGCATTTTCCTGGAAGAAAGTATGCCTCAACAATAAATTTGTTGTGTAGATCTGTAACCTAAAGGCGAATGTTATTTTATTTGTAATAATAATAATAATAATAATAATAATAATGCTTTATTAGTCTCAGATCCACACAAATAATAAATAGTAAAACATATATACACATACATAAATATAAACCACAAAATATAATAGACTAAATGTACAATACGACTATGGCAACCGTGCATGGAGCTCTGCCATACTATAGAAACTGTGGTCAATTAGAAAATCCCTCAACAGTTTCTTAGAGTTTGCCAGACTCGAGTCCCGCATGTGTGTTGGCAATTTATTAAAAATTGTAAAGCCAGTTATGAGTGGGGACTTTTGATGAAACAAGTGATATGATCTGTCCACAACTAAGTTATTTCTATTACGAGTCCTGTAATTATGCTTCTCACTTATTACTGAAAACCTATGCTTGTTATTAAGAATATATGTTAATAAGTTATAAGCATAGATAGAGGTAACGGTAAATATTCTCTTTGAGCGGAAGGTGTCCCTACAAGACTCATGGTAGGACAAATCAAAAACAAGTCTAATGATACGCTTTTGCAGAAGAAACACTCTTTGTATATCCCTCGCTTGGCCCCAGACAATAATTATTATTAATTTGTTGGCACAACACCAGTCCTCAAAACTTTGTAGAACTATATTGATATTATTGTTGAGCTGTTCCAGTTCCGAGTGGGAAACCACTAATTGCTGTATCGTCAGCATACAGAAATATTTTGCCATAGTTTATGAAACTAGGTAGGTCATTTATAAATAATAAAAATATTAATGGACCCAGGACACTGCCCTGTGGAACTCCAACGTCCATATCATATTCCTCCGATCTGACGTCACCAAGTCTAACAATGATTTTTCTGTCTTTTAAAAATGAGACAATCCATTTGTTCAGTTCCCCGCGAATTCCCAGGTTATAGATCTTACTACGCATCTACTTCGTCGCTTACCGATACTAATATGTGGATGTAAAAAGTGGCAATTAGAAAAGCTCTTCTAGTAAGTAAAATAATAAAGTAAGTAGATGAAAACAAAAATTAAAATAAAAGCCATAGGATAGTAATATGCTACTGATCATTACCGATATATCTTCTAGAAGCACCAACTTTTCGACATAATCAATCATTAATAAACACATTGTATATATTTCAATTTGTATTGTACTATTCACACTCCATACAGATTACTTGTAAGTTTTAAAAAGTCTCTTAGAAACATGGTGACCAACGTGGGTCGTAAATTCACTTAATTGTAAATGCTCTTTTAAAAAATATAATCATAAATTTCGACGAAACAGAACGTTAACTCCATCTCTATAATTCGTCATCTCTTTCTCTGTAATAATGTGGAATTTTAATAAAGATTTCTGCACCACAGTCCCACCATAAGACTAATACCTGTTATCTACTTCCCGAGACAATCCTAAACACTCCGTAATTTTGTGGATGATGACGGGCATAAAATATGTAATCGAATTCGATAACCGGGTCGTAACCCGTAACCCTTTACGCGCAACCGATACTTACGGAATGATGGACAGTTCTTTCGTGATACATTCTCAAGATGAGGAACGTTTCATTCAGCTGCGACTTTTTTTATTTTCTCTCTTCCCTCTTTCTCTTTTCCTTTCGTCTCGTCTTCGTCTTCCTTGTCTTCTTCTTACGCGCTCATTTTTTTTATATTGGAATTGCGACACTATAATTTTGTGGGCAGTCAGGCTGTGATTTTACAAAATGGTTCCACCGGGAAATAGCGGTGATTTCTTTGTATACCCTGTGATTTGAAGTATATTGGCGGTCGGGCTCAACTAGACGTAATAAAAATGCCGCAAAGGAGCCCCGAACGGCACTTTCCAGCATTGCCCCGGGAACGCCATTAAATGACTACAAAACGGAATCGTGATTTTCTTGTTAGAACTTTTTTACAACTGGTGAACGATTTGATGGTCTTCTTTCGCAAGAGATGTGTCCGTATATTCATGTGTACATGTGCGTGTCAAAATTACTTTTGCACATCCTATCTTTATATGATCTTAAAGCATTTTTATTTGCTACAGTAGTGTTACAATATGAAAGGTTAGATATTGTGAATATTGATATTAAACAACAAAATATGAATTAAAAATGAGAAATTGATTTTCAAACCTCAGATTTAGGATCATGACAAATACTGAAATAGTACAAAAAAATACTGTACGTCAGTGCAAAAACAAACATTCAACAATTAATATCATTGCAAAAATAACTATAGATGAGTTCATACCATAAATGAACTGGAGAACTTACACATATTCTAGAATTGACTTATTAATTTCAAGTAAGTGTTAATTAAATGCTAATTACATTACCACATGTTCATATACATGTTATATTTCAGATATATCAAACGTAATGAATTCTGTACTAATAGAAAAAGGTGAAAATATCTGGTGGAGAATATAGGAAAAAGTTTGGATTGCTACAAGTACAGTGAGTGCACGACAAACTTTGTTGAAAACCTGTAGGATTAAATAGCCATACCGATAAAGATATGCAATTAAGAATATTTCATATAGGATCTGAATTGATACATAAGATGAAGTTGCTTCAAAAAAATCCCCTTTCAGAATATCACTTATATGAGAACGTTACATAAGTATTTGGAAAAATTGTGCCGACAATGTAAATTTTTAATCTTTTTAACATAATGTGAACACTAAATTATTGTTAATTTCCAATATATAGTACAAATAAATATTTCTTATACTTTATATATTTTCATAATAAATACATTTTAATAGGGAAAAATAATTAGTAATGTGTAGGTATATGTAATTATCTTTGCAGTTCGTGTAAACAACTTCAGCCGATGTAAATTTTTCTATTTATTACTGTTGTATGTAAGATTCAACTTTCCAAGACTAGTTGCTTGAATTTACCTCCTCAAGGTTTGTAGCAGTAATACGAATGATTTATCTGTAAGTTCTTTATTGATATTTAAAATATAAACTAATAAACAAAACCTCAGAACAAAGTCGATGCTTTCATTTGTAAATTGGGCCTATATCTTTATCCATAGATTTTTTTTGCAAAACTAGAATGAAAAGATTTGAATGTTAAGAGATTTGTATTCATCAAATTATAGATGTATACGCCTACTTGTGTTTATAACTTTACTCTCCTGTTTCCAATTGCCGTGCACTCGTATTGCTGCTTCGATTGGTAGAATTTTAACGAAAGTAGTAAATGAAACACAAAACTGCTAAATCCTTAGTTAGAATTAATACAGTTCTTCTAACCTCAATTGTCATGATGTCATATCAAATCGTCCACTAAATTTTAAGCTGTGTTCCATGTTTTGGCGGGATATTTGAATCACTCTTTCTTATTCTGAGACAGAGTATAGTTTAGCTTAATCTCATCGGCTGCTCCTATGGATTCAGGTGTGTCGTAAGAAAATTGAGAATCTTTCATATAGACCGACTTCTAAATATTGTTTTGATCTTTTTTCTTAGAATTTCGCGCATGTGTCCGTCTTTGCCGATATGTATTCCATTTTATTAAGAAATGATGTACAATAATTTATTGTAAACTTGTATTTTGCTCCATGTTACGCATATTTTCTCAGTTTAATTGTAAACGACGCTGTCAAAATTAATCGAGAAACAGCAAAATTTTTTGGATTAATTCAAAGAATTTATAATCTTTCTTCAAGATCAACTAACGGTTAGATGTTTAAGAAAATATATATTAAAACCATTATCAGGAACACGATGGGAATCTCGTGTTGATTCCCTTAAACCATTGCGATATAAAATTGGTAAAACTTATGATGTCTTATTTGATTTACAGGAAAATAGTGAGACTGACAATCACAGCAGACATCAGGCCAGATTATTATGCAAGAAAATTAAAGACTTCCGTATTGTGTGTTCTTTAGTGCTTTGGTATCATTTATGTACCACATAATAAGTATTTTGAATTTCTGTATAATTTAAACAAAATATCGGATTTAAATGATGAAACACGTAGGAAAAAATGTGATAATTTAGAAATTTATTTAATAGATTCCGAACAGAAGGATAAAATATCCAGTGAATTATTTAACTAATTAATTTCTCTTAAACATTTTTTTTCAATCAAAGATAAATAATTTTGAAAGTCCCTTTAGCTCATTAAATTTTTGTTTGAAAATAATTTAGTAGTAAATATATACTTATTGCTGTGGCTGCAACAATGCTACAAAATGGTAAATTTCTTATTTAAGATGAAAATGTAACATTGCCACGCGTTGGGCACAGCCTTAAAATATATATGCTGTGAATGCTACGCTGCTGATGAATGATAAAATTACAATAGTTAATTATTAACTTGTTCTTACCAGCATAAAATTTTTAAATGTTCTTATGAGTTCTTGCAGTGATTTACTTCTTATGTACTGGTACACCTCTTATTTAGTTTTGCTTGAGATAAGGTCAAAAATTAAACAAAATGGCTAAATCTCATATAACAATTATATTTACATTTATAAATGACGATTGTTAATAACATTGTCACTATATATATTTTTTTTGTTCTAAAAACTGTAGAGTTATAATGCTTGCGAAATACTTATACATCTATAATGACAGCTGAATGAATATTCATCTTGTTCCTTTAAATAAAAGAAAAATATTGATTCTGGATAATTTGTTTATTAATACGATGCCGTCTCTATTTCACAAAAACATACCGTTTCACATAGTGCTTTGGTAATCTAGACTCTTGCAACATGAATGCTCTGAAACTGGCTTATACTAATCGCTAGCTGTAAACATTCTCATATTGTACCTCTAGCAACTCATCATCTGCCCACCAAAAACATCCCCGCTTATTCGTATTCATTTTATTTAAATTTCTAAATTAAAAGGCAAATATTCTCACATAGTACCTTCAGCATGTTTAGCACAATTAACTATCCCTTTTATTATTTTGAAAACGAAATACTATTATAAAACAAGATAATATTCATCTGATATTCAATAAATTGAATTATTTTATATCATAACTTACTTCATTTCATCGTATGTTTTATCAAATTCTATCTTATTGATATCCTCCATCTTAGAATTAGTGATAAGAAAAGAAAAATTAACTGAATAAATTTGTTTAAAAGAAAACTAAATTAAAATTAAACTATAAATCTTTTATACAAATTATTAAATCGTGAGTTGATATGTAGTGTATATAAACCCTACTCTCACTTTCGCTATATTAGATTTGTTAATCTTTTACAAAATTTGCGTCTTTACTCCTCGAATTACAAACTTAAAATCTGCAGGTCTATTCCTGTTTCTTGCCTTATATAAAAAACAAATGCCTATTGACAATATTTAGCGCCTCTCTCATCTAATTAAATTTTAGGTTCGTTTGTGATACATTTTCTTGTTCGTTTTCTTCAAGTTGTCACGCTCGAACCAATACACGTCGATCATCTTGACAGTTATATACTAATGGCGATGCTTCAAGGTGTTTGTTATAATAGTTTCTCATAAAATTGGTTGCATCCCATCTATAGTAAGTTTCTCTTTCTTCTCTTCCTCTTCAGTATAATCCTTCATTGTATTTGTATATAAACCTTTTTCATTGTTTGTTACACATTTCCTTTTACCATGTACTAATGTTATTCTTATTTACGATCTGACATTTTCCACTGGAAATGTTTTTGATTTATATCCCTTTTTTAAATATATAAGCCACAGGTATTTATTATACCTTAAGAGTCATTATTGAAATCTTTCTTATGAATTGGTACCATTATTGATATTTTAAATTTATATTTATACATTCAAAATCGTGTTATCTTCTCGAGCACACCTGATATTACCTTGCTCATATAACTGAATAGCATTTAAATGATTTACTCTTTTTATTTTCCCATCCTTTAATATAACTCTCTCTCTCTCTCTCCCTCTCTCTCTCTCTCCCTCTCTCTCTCTCTCTCTCTCTCTCTCTCTCTCTCTGTTATTCACTCTCAATACCTTTTTGTTTTTGAATAATGGAGTATTTCTTAAAATCTTTAAGGCTGTTCTAACGCCTTGTGTGAAACTAGGCTCCATATTTTTTCTGCTCAACCCATATTTCGTGCTTGTCTTTTCTACAAAATTATTATTAGTATTATGCCTAATATTTATACTTATTTAACTATTACATACCAACAACTTATACATTTTGACAAAAAAATCTGTCTTCAAATGTTGGCAACTTATCCTTCTTCAAAGTATGTGTTTTAATTAATGCCTTAATTTTAAATAAACGATTTTTGAAATAAAATTAGTATTCTTTTTCAATAACTAAACTAATTCTTAATATTATTATTTCGATGATGTGAAGATCACAGCAATATGTTCATATTTGTTTTTATTTTTTAATAAAGTGCCAAAATATATTAAATTTCCTATTTTATTTTAATTTACTTTCATTTTGCTATCACCCTTTACAGATGGGTGGGGGAAGGTCGCAATGCTAAGCGTAATTTGAAAAGTTTCCGGCCTGTTTAAGAAGAACACATACTACAAAGTAAATTGAAATTTACTTGTCGATGTAATCACCTTCCAACCCTAGGACCCAATGTTCCTACTAACTACTTTTTAAAACGTCAGAAACAAATAGATTCTCCAGATTCACCCAATACCAAATGTTTGACTGTTATCAATTAAGGGGAAGCTTCACTCTATACAGAGTCTAAATCACCTTTTATTTCGAGTTTCTTCTTTTTCAAATGAAGGATATTTATCACTTAATTCTCCATTAATTTGGATGCGTGCTATACAAAAAGTAAAGATCAGAATGATTTGACACTCTTAAGGTTCGCGTACATTAAGCACATCTATCGGACGCCGATAGACTTTTTTCTAATTCAGATTTTATCGATAAAACGGAAAGCATTTCAAATAACTCTAGTAATTTGTCGTACATAACTTTCTTGCTTAACGAAACCTGGTTTTATCTTAATGCGTACGTCAATTCAAAAAATCATTGACACAGACTATCTGTGAATCCACATCCAATTAATATGCATTCAATAAAAGTCGATCTTTGGTGTGCAATGTTTCATAAAAAATAATTAGGAAGCTTAATTTTCTTGAAACGCTATTTTACTGCACAATTCAATAGTAATGAAAAACAATTTGAATACTTTCCACGGGATGGCGGTATTGGTGATATTTAACGCAACATTTCATAATCGATTGTTAGGTAGAAATAGATGGCCTCTCCGCTCACTTGACTTGACACTTTGAATTTTCTTGGTGGCTATTTGAAAAACAAAAGATTTAAAAAGCAATTATATATTTTATCTGAGTTGGAAACCAAAAATTGCAGGAACTCTTAATGCTGTTTCAGGAGAAAGAATTGCTGAAATTTTCAATTCCATAAAAATTCGTACATTAAATTGACCTTGTAACCTCTTCTAGTTTCAATATCTCCAAGAAATAAAGGCAAATTAACGTTGTCAAAACACATACCTGGAAAGGTTCTAGTTTTGCTATCAACGATTTACAACTCTGGACTAAGATTATGTTACTTTCCTACACAATGGAAATTTGCCTAGATCATCAAACTTTGGGAAACCTGATAAACCTCTCTGCGAACGCACATCTCATCAGCAGATAAGCTTATTGCAGATTATGTCAAAAATATTTGAAAGGTCATGCTCAGAAGGTTTAAACATCCATCCATAGATATTCCCGACCACCAGTTCGTAAAAAGCTTGGATGAACAGAAAGTTTGTACAGCAGCCTTTGTAGACATTCAGCAGGTTTTTGACAAAGTATAGCACGGCGGGCTAGTGTATAAGTTAAAGCAGAAAGCAGGAACTACCAGATCAACTTTGTTTAATAATAAAATTCTACTTCTCTGAAAGATACTTTCAGGTTAAAATCAACCATACACTCTCAACATATCATCTTACACAATCAACAGTACCACAGGGTAGTGTGCTGGGACCATACTTGTACCTATTACACACCGCTAATGTGCCACTTTCTGCAGAAACCCACATTGCAACTTTGCTAACAAGACAGCTATCCTAACAACAGATGAAAATCCTATAGAGACTACCAACAAATTACTCTGGATGAACAACTGGAGAATGAAAGCCAATAATAACAAGTCAACCCAAATCATATTTACAACCAGATAAACCTTATTGCAACAGGTCTCTTTATACAATGAGCTACTACCAGTGTAAACTAACGTGAAATACTTGGGTATTCATCTTGACCAGAGATTAACCTGGCAAGCCCACAACAAGGCGAAATCGAGACAAATGAACTCGCTATTGGGTGGAAGATCTCAATTAACCACTGACAACAAGATTCTTCTCTACAAAACTATACTGGTACCAATATGGAGCTATGGAATCGAACTCTGGGCTAGCGCAAAACCACCAAAACATCATAATTCTGCAAGCATTTCATTCTAAAATCTAAAAAATGATGGCTAACACACGTTGGTACGTGACAAACCTAACGTTACATAAGGACAATTTGTGAAGGTTATTACCAAAGCTCACGCCAAACGTTATCTAACTTATTTATTACAAATCTATTAGTCAACCAATACCTAACCTAACACTCAGAGAAAACTTAAAAGAAATTGTAATAATATATATTTGAGTACATTGTAGGTTTGCAATTAAAAATATATATAACAAAAAAAAACAGTTCCATCTTGGACATCGAAAAACAAAACAGAACAAACCTCTAGACAAAAATATATTTTCATGTAAGTATTTAAGGATTAAATGCTTTGAAAACCAGATATACACATAACAAGTATAAGGTTCTCGTTTAAAATTCCTTCACTTAAACCAATTCTTATCACAATACCGCATTCTAAAACCTGTTTAAACGGAAAAGAGTTTAATCTAAACCGATAATTATGTTTGTCCTTTGTAAATATAACCAAACCGTACGTCCAAATGAAAGAGTAATGCAATGGGGGTAATGTTCTGGAAAAAAGGGCTCTGATTGATGTGTGTCATAAGTCTTGAAAAGGGGTCACATAAAAGGCGAAGCGAAATGTCTTACAGAATTATCTCTGCTATATGAAGAGGGGTGATAAAAGTTATGTGTGAAACTATAACATTATAGAGTTGCACATCCCCGACTCAATGGTAGTTTCATGTGGGAAAATACTTGCTATAATACTCGTAGTTGTCCGAATTGTTAATTTTTTAAACAAACATCTAAAGGAATTATTAATATTATTAAAAATAATATAATTCAAATATTTAAAACATGTTTCAACTATTCTTTAACAAAAAGTAACAATAGAGTTGTTTTGCGATTGTGACGAAATAGCTGTTTTTAATTGTGAAAATATATTGTTGTAAAATGAATGCCTCTAAAATAAATACCTGATAACGATCCTTACAAGGCCTACTCATACACTACTGAATTTAGCCTTATGCTAAATTGATATAGTTTTGTTTCTGCAATAACTGTGAGTTTACAAAAATTGGAGCATGCATACAGAATACGCTCATTAAAAGAGCGTAGAATTTTTCCGCTCACAAACATGACGATCGCTCCGCAACATGTTCAAAATAAATGTATGTACTCTCGGTTAACATAAAATTTTGGGATATCTGAATATTTCCTGATGTAAATATCATTGATAAATGGAAATACATGTATAATGTCAAGTGAAAGCTGTTAATTTAAAACATATAATAGCTGAGTACACTCAAAATATGTAAATTTTAGAATCTTGATAGTGGTTAAGGCAACACCGTTTCCCCAGATTTTTTGCTAACCGACAATACATCTTTTAAATCAGATCACTGAACTGTAGTGTCTGCTAAATGCGACCAATAAGTGACTATATATCTAAGAGAATGAAAAAGTTGAAAGTGAAAAATTACCATTTGAATTATAGCAGAAACACTCGATAGAAACTACTCTTTAAGTGATTTTCAATTTTAAATTTGTATCACACTGCATACATTGTTCGGGCATTATTATATACCAAAAATTTGTTAAACAATTCAAATGCAATCCACAATTGTTTAGTATATCCAATACATGTTATTTTTCCTAAATAAATTTATCACAAAATAAATAATAATATATATATTAATTCCAAACTTGATAAATTTATAAATAATCATAACAAATATGGCGCCATATACATAAATTTTGAAGAACATATACATATTACATTTTACTACATATATAACGACATGTTTATATGTAAATGTGTGTGTACATACATGTTTAATACATATATATAATGCGTCAAATGCCAATTATAAAATAAAATTCTTATCTTAATGGCGAAAATTTTATTAGCAGTGAGTTGTTAAATACGGAAAGGTCGTTCCGGTTATGTGGCAATTTATGATCATCCATAATTCACGAAATATTGCAAATATTGTTTTGTACCCGCCACCAGATAACCTCGTGACATTTAATTAATGCTGTTAAATGGAAATCATTGGTAATTCGTTAAAATGTATATTTTATTATTTTCAAAAATCAAAACATGCGTGATATATGTTTGTAAAGACCTATAAATTATTAAATAATAAAGTTATTCCCTGTTGTCACTTGTTCTACATGTGAATTATCTCAATAATACAATCGTATAAAAGAAATAACGATTAGAAATTCTGCCGTTAGTTAGAAGTAGTATATCTCAAGACTCTCAAATGACCTATACTTTTGTCAGCATTGTTACTTTCTTATACGTAGTATAAGGAAGTATTGTGATGATGAAAATTTTCGACCTCGAGATTTTTACAGATGTCCACGTTTTGAGGTCCCCTGATACCGAAAAAGTGGTTTTTAAAAAATGTCTGTGTGTGTGTCTGTGACCACGATAGCGGCCAAACCGCTGGAGATATCAATTTCAAATTTTGTATTTACGTGTATAATCTCCCTCTTGAGAACTGTTTAGATTTTCAGTAAATTCGGCTAGTTTACTTCAGTGAAAAACTCGAATTTTGCCAATATTTCGTCAACTACTAAGTTTAAATAAATTTATAAAGATTTCATAAGTTAAAATTAAATTTGAGAAGAATTTTATTAAAAAAATTTTTCGAAATTCCTACCGGAAGTAGGTTTTTTACTCTTATCGAAAACCGGGTTTTTGCAAATACGTCGTAATTATGCATTCTACAGCATGTGTCAATTTTCATTCAATACGTGACAACATGGCCCCCTACTTTCCACTCCAATGCGAGCGCGACCGATACAAGCTCAAGTTATGGCAGTAACTGTTGGACCACTGACTTGGGTGTTTGTAATGCGTTCAGAAATAATATTTACGCGTTGCAAGGATTTGTTTTTCTTTTTCCTTTCAGTAAATGCAGAGAATTATTAAGCTGCGTTCACGCTGCATGACACAAACAAAAGCGTAATTCTAATAAAATTAAAAATAAGGTACATAAAAAAGGATTCTGAAAATAATAATAAACTACTAGATCCGGAGATCGCGGTGGCCATTTGATGTTTCCCGTTCCAGTAATAAGACGGCTTTTATTGCAGACTAGATCGCAACGTGTTCGCAGCTAAAGATTGAATGTAAAATCTGGTGGGGAGATCGGAGGAAATCGTTGTAATGTCGATTGTTGCCGGGATTGGTGACGGACGGTAGGGGTGACACACGTTGCCATGTATTATTTGTATACGTATAAATCGCACGTAAACATTGAATCGCTATACCTAATGAAAATTGACACATACGGTATATATATATTTATGAAGAGTAAAAAAGTATTTAAAGTTAGATCTGGAATATATTTTATATAAATGAAATTTCAAAATTCGGACCGGAAGTAACACTTTCATATGTATAAGAAAGTCGTGTGGTGGCCACACCTCATTTTTTTGGAAAGATGACAATATTTTTATAATTGGTAAGCTATTTATAGTAAAAGCGATTGTCGACGATACCCAAATAATAACAATAACAAGAAACAAGCCTCTAAGATTGTTTTATATATACTGCTTGTGTAAAGCTTTTTAGTAGAAATTTCTATACAAAATAGAACATGCCTGCAATGCAGATTACTAAAATTAATAAGAGTATGGTACCTAAGTTTGAAACCTGGTCCATGCTAAATGTTGCAATGAACGAAGATATTGGATTTCACAGACATCTCACCCAAATTGGTTGCGCAGTGGATTCTAGAGTCTCATATTTGACCATTCTTCCAAGCGCAAGTGCTGATGTCTCGAGTCAAACGCTTTACTAAAACCTATGTACAAAATGTAGTATGTTGTAGAATTGCGCATGCGATATGTAATTACCATATCTCTTCCTTTAGTTTATATGTTGACATAACGCTAAAGATATAATCGTCTTCAAAATAGTTCTTATAAATAACTGAGGTAAAAGTGTTTATTTTGGAGAGCATTATTTTCGGTCATACGCAAATGGATGGAGTAATAGCGCAAATTTAAGACAAGTCTCAACAATTGTTTAGCAGAGTGACTGAAAGTATTGTGTTAGCTATCGTTGAATATTTCAGGAAAAAAACACTTCTTCGAATAATAATCATGGACGAGTTGTTAACTTGACTATACAGTTTCTTAAGAGAATTTTTACAGGAACTGTATATAAGTGAACTGGTGGTTACGACTGATCGTTGCGGCCAAACGTACCCGAGAACTTTAGCAAAAGAGTGTTGAGTCTAGTTTACGAAGATATTAAATTCTCGAGAAACATATAGTTTTTGGTGGAAAATCACATTTACCTTAATATCCTAGTATAGCTATGAACCATCGTCTCAACAAAGCAAGGATATTGTGTGAATATGACCTCAATCCGTTAAGTCGTTCAGAAGTTACACGATTACTTACAGACGCACGAATGATTATACATTATATATCATATACCGTTTGACTGAAATAAAAGTAGATATAGGGAAACACAGACACGCACACATGTGCATGCAAACATGAAATGGAGGGGTACGATAATAGGGGAATACAGATGAGTTCATATCGGGGGGACACCGGGTACCGAGACCGAGGCTTCAGTGCAAAACGTTGAAAGTTAGTATGCAGACGTTTGCTTTAAGGAATTGCTCCGCTATTTTGGTAATTGACGTATAATGTATTAACATTGAACTGAAACAAAACTATAAAAATTGTAACTAAAATAAAATTCTCACATTTAAAACGAAACAAAATATCATAATGAACTATACAAATAAATTTTGCACGTCTTTGTACGAATTATCCTTCGCATACCATAACACAATCTGTATTTTTTCCTCGACAGCTAAGGGCATTTTATTTTAATATTTGCGAGTTTGCTCAGACAAAATGTAAGTTCACGCTCTAAAGATAGGGAACGAATGCCATGTGCGCATGGTGTTCGCGCTCTCGGTTTACCCACACCACCATAAGACCGGTGGTGTGGGGGGCCACATTCTTGAACTGTTGTATACATACATACATAGGTACATGTTTATGTGTGTGTATTTGAAGATGCATATTAACTTTTAAATACGACAATCTGTATAAAGATAATATTTTCTGAAAGAGTTCTGTCCGTTTGTTAGGCGGTATTTATTACAAGCATATGAAAATATAATAATTTCTTGGTTATTTCGGCTGTAATTGTTGAAAGGGAAGTGATCAAATGGAGACATTTAGTTAACGTTTCGACAGTATCATATTTTTATCATGATTATTATCAAAATCATTATCCACAAAGAGACCATTGCAGTTTATAAAAAATATTTTTTTAATTATATTTCATTAATTTTGTGGAATAAATATTTATTTTTTCTAATGACACACTATTACTCACTGCACATCTTAACAAACTAAAATTGTCTATGTTGACATTACTACATTTTTTTATTAATAATAAAAGAGTTTTTGTTGAAACTACGTCCTATAAGAAATGACATTCATCCGCATTGAAGAAAGCTTGAATACTAAAATGCAAAGGATACGTCCTGAATTCGACTCTGTACTTATGAAAGCAATACATTTACTGCCCATTACGTATTCGAAGTGCATATAAATCACCGTACACGTACCCACATACGTATTGTACGCGTGGTGTTGCAAAACACTAAGGTTATAAAGTTGACGTGCCATATCGCTCCATCATCGTAATAATAATAAAGTGCATTCAATTGAGTCCCGTACGGTTTGCAATAAGATATTCCGGCAAGTATTACTGAAAATTGACATTCCCATCTCGTTGGGGAATGATACGACGCAATAAGAATCGAATATTGGACGGTATTATTCTCAAAATGATGGCTGGTGTAAATCAAATGGACGTGGATATATTCATTTTAGCATTGCATGCAGAACTTGATGCATGTAGGCTTATGCAGAACTACTCAAAGAAACATTAGATTTATATAGTGAATTGATAAAATATTTTTATAAAAGAGAAATAATTATTTTATGAATATAAATTCTGCAGAAAATAATGTGTGAGGTATTGCTATTTTCTGTTATACGACATGAACGCAATTGGTTAAGCAGCCTACAGACATTTCAGTAATAAAGTTACCTTCAGCGGTTTGGTAGCAGATTAAAGAATGTCGGAAAAAAAATTAAAGAGAAGGTAGTAATTACACTAATTAGTATTAATGAAAAATCATTATCAATGAAATCAAACAGAACTCTTAACAATAATTTGGAACTAACCTGGGTCAAAAACCAAAAACTTTTATATCAAGCATTACAAAGTTTGTGGAAAATAAGATGGTATAATTCGGACATAAAATTTCTTGTTCACTTCGACCCCAAAAGGAAGAGAAGGACTGCCGACCTACAAGAATATATGTCTCGCAAATGTTAATCACCGCTTCTAGCATACCAAAGCCCCTGCTAGGTCAACAGCAATTGGGGTGACCAGAGGAAGTCTAGAGGCCATCCACCCCTGCCGTTTGATGAGTAACCGATCGTGATCACTTTCGTGGTCACTACCCCACTTTAAATCCAATCATTTCATCCCTAATTCTACACTGAAGTAGCGCGCTCCCGACTCAATGGGTAACCCCTACATGCAACAGCATAACCATGTACGTCATACTGGACCGTGTATAAGCCTGAAGACGGTTTGCGGCAATTGGGGAAGTCATACCCCATTTTTATACACCAGTCGAATCTATTGACCAAGCAATTCGGCGAGGCAGCAACGGTGGTATAGGGTACATTGCGGTGCTACTGCATTTTCCTAGGGTCCAAGAGGCTTCAGGTCAGTTTCCAAGCTCATTCCTGGCTGAATAGATATATTTTCATGCCCACTCTACTAAAAAAGAGAATATAACTACAGAGGGATTTAATATTAAAAACAGAGTTAACACTTGCAAATAATGCAGAAGCAAATAAATTTGGACAGATAATGAACAGAGCCTTTCCGTTTACGTTACTGGACCAGAATATACAGAATGTAAAGAATAAAGCTGACGAACTTCTAGTTTTTATTGAAGAATTAATTAAAGGTGGATGTAATTGCGTTGACTGAGCATTGGCTGAGGCCTGGCAAGGATCTGTTGATTGGTGGTTACGTCATGGGGTCCACTTTTACAAGGACATCTCCACGCGGCGGATCTTGTATTCTACTCAGTGATGGAATTGAGTTCGACGAACTTACGTCTCTGAAACTAAAGAGCAAGGAACAGGTTTTAGAATGCAGCGCTGTTAAAATTAAGAAACATAAGTTGATTATAATCAATATATATCGTTTTCCATCTGGAGGTATAGATCAATTTCAACATATACTCAATGGGATTTTGATGGATGTGTCTGTGGAAGTTACTTACATGCTGGTTCTTTGTGGTGATTTTAACATCCATCTCAGCAGGCAGGACAAGGTTTCTGCTAATTTTTTGGATCTAATGCGATTCTATGACGTACGACAAAGTATTTTTGGGCCAACAAGAGTGACCAAAAGATCAAAGACACTTATTTACAATATTTTTAGTAATCATCTCACCTTTAGTGGTGAAGTGTTGGTCTCCGCGTTATCGGATCATTATGCCCAGAGCCTGACACTTAGCATGCAGCATTCCATGCAGCGAAACGCTATTAAACAAGAATATTTTCTCGCACCAGGTTAGAGAGAATAAAGGAAGCCTTGCGAGAAGTTGATTGGGTTCCAGTTTTATTGTTCAATGATGTGAATTGTTCGTATGAAAAATTTATGGAAATACTGGTAACAATCATAAATAAAAATGTTACCAAAAGAGTTGTTGATATTTCGTAAAAATCTAAACACAATTGGCTAACGGACAGTATAAGAACTATGTCAATACAGAAAAGATAGTTGAATGAAGATTATCGAAGTAATAGAATAGATAATAATCGTGCCAAGTTTTCTGTAATAATTTAAAACTTTAAATAGAACAAGCGAAGCGAAAATCTTATAAGCATTATATCAAGAATTCCACCAACAAGGCCATGGCGATGTGGGGCGCAATCGGTCAACTATAGGGTCGTGATAGAAGGGATCCCTTTAGGGTTAGTGATGTCGGTGAGTTTGCTGATGCCAAAGATATTCTAACAGCAGTCAATAGGCATTTCATAGAGTCCGGTCAAGACGTTAAGAAGAATAACGCAACTCTTCTGGGAAATGTAAAGTATGTATCAGACACTTTTTCATTGCACCTGACATACCCCGAAGAGGTGATGGAGGCTATAAATACCTTAAAGAACTCCAAGGCTACGGGTAATGATGACATACCTGTGTCTGTGCTGAGGTTTTGTGCTGAGGAAATTGTGACACCATTAACTCACATCATAAACAAGTCCGTGAGAGAAGGCTTGATCTTAACAATTACCAACCTATTGCCCTTCTATCTAATATCTAAAGGTACTGGAGAGATTAGTGTGCAACAGAGTGGTAGGCTTCTTGAAAATACACGATGCCCTGTGCCCACCTACTTTTGAATTACCGGCCGTGTCGCCCTTTGACCCTATATGTGCGAGATCGGTGTCGGATAGACCCTACCGGCTTTTTCTAGTGTTTGACAGCAAGTCCGCAAGCACCCGCCGTATCCGACGAATTTGGATCTACCCATGTTGAGAGGACTCCTCCTCGCCGTTTTAATAGGTCGTCGTCGTGGACATTTACATGCACCACTACTACCCCTGTATTTGACTATTTGCGGCTGGGCCTCAATCCTGCCCCTTTAGTGGTACTATCGTATCCGTTTTCACCCAGATTACTGTTATAGGGTACCTCCAGATGCCACTACCTTTTAATCTATCCCTGGGGTCCGGGCAAGGTAGGATAGTTTTAGGATATACCTTTTGATTCCCCAACCTGACTTGTCAGGGGTTGGTTTGGCAAACCCGCACCTCCTTACTAATCCTTTCGTCATCACCAACCTTTCCCTGCATGCTGAAGTACGCCGCGGGATCGGGTAGGTCTCGCCGGATTATGGGCGGCCATCAGTAAGTACCGGACGCCCGAGATAAGATTCGGACAATTAGAAGTCTATAAAAAATTAACAAGCCAAACATGGAGTGAGGCAAGGTGGTATACTGAGCCCACTATTGTTTATAAGTCTCATTGATATTGTACTTGTTGCCAAGAGAGCCAAGAGAGCCAAGGAACTAGAAACTAATAGAATTTGCTACATCAAGACCATAACCTCTGATTGTAAACAAAGGAAAAACTAAATAGAGCAAGTGGAAGGATTTGGGTATCTGGATAGATAGGTAGACATAGGTAATAATGCAACACAAGAGAAAGAAATAGGTAGGGAATTTAATCAAAGCGGAAATAAGCCATACGAATAATGCAATTAGCAAAAAATTTTTGATAAAAAAATATCAACAAAAACAGAGTTGTATACTATACAATTTGAAAAGTTTAAATCGGAAAGCATAAGGAATCAAGTACAGGCGAAGATTGCAACAAAGTTTCGGCGGAAGACGGCAAAATAAGACGAATGGAATGGAATGGAAAAATAGTCTAGAAGAAGACGTTCTAAGAAGTAAGGTGTGCGACAAAATCAATTCCTGGTTTCACAACGAAACTCTAATAACAAAGAAGGAAAAAACTAGTCTTAAACGGATAACATCAAACGAGAGAAGAAGACGTAAAAAGATGAAATAAATAAAATAAAATAAAATAAAAAAGAGCACAAGTCAACAAGGTATTCAGAACAAGAAAGGAAAGTGCACTGCGAGATTATGAAGAAAACGGATAAAAACAACAAAGAAAGTAAAAAATGGTTCAACTCATGAAGCAAATAAGCAAAAAAAAAGCTTTAGCCAAGATTGACAAGGAGAATTAAAAATAACACTTCAAAGAGCTGTTGACCAACAAGAGTCAAGAAAAAGAAGACGCACGGAAGGTGAATGAAGTGAACACTAACCAAGCCAAATATAAATTAGCACACCTACAATAGAAGAATTCAATGCAATAATAACGAACCTGAAAAGACATCGCCGGGACCAAATAGATTAGTAAGTTGAGAAATTAATGATTTTTCCTAGCATTTGTTGTTAGTTTATTTTGTGTTCTATTAGTTTCATTTTAGTTTATACAACCACTGAATTTTTTGTGATAGTTTTTGAAGAGTACGACGAATTTAATATTTTAATTCCCAGCAATAAAGCACCAAATTTATTCAAACATTTTATGCTAAAATTAAGAAATTAACTTTTAATATTTTTAATTATAGGTACTCATTTAAAGGCACAGGTAATCGAAATATCGTCAGCAAATGAAGCGTCTTATATGAGAAGGTAAGATATAATAAAGCAATAATAAAAATGTGAAAAGGGTAACCGACTATATATTATACACCTTTAACAATAACTTAACTGACAGGCAGCTAGAACTACACAATGTCTGAACCAGTGGGAAACAAACAACTTTCTAAAGGTTATTAATTATGGAAAAGGCAGCACACCATAATTTATATGCGGCATAATTATTATGCCCATTGTGCAATTAACATACTGAACAAATTAATTCCCCTCGTTCGCTCGGCTCGCCACATTCTGTTACTTATTTATACAAATGTCATGAATTAATTAATTTTTTCTTTTAAAAGAATAGATACACGTTAACGATAACTAATTATTATTGTTTGAATAATTGATTTCGACGGTCTTTCAAATTGACTCAGAGGTTACAACACATAACACACTCAATCAGAAACAGGCACACCAACACAAATACGCACACATACGGTAAATGAATATACGAGCAGGGAATATTTCGTATTATTTATTACATTGTGTTTTCGACTTGATTATCGCACATTTTCTGTCTTTGTCTTCATTAAATTCTACGACTTAATTGAAAGGAAAAGAGAACACCAGGTTCACGTAATTGGTTCTTTTTTTTTGTAGATGTCATTTTTTTCTCTTTGTGCAGAAGAAATATACATATTTAATTTGTAAACATGAAGATTATTATCAATGATGTATGTTCTAAATATGACCTTTTTTCGCTTTAACCAAATATTGCACATCAGATTAATTTATATTAAAATTACTAGACGATATTTAGTATAATATACAGGTCGATAGCAAAAGTTTGTTGTTGATTAAAATAAATATAAACATTCTAGCTAGCAATTTTGTTTGACATTTATAATCTTCCAATTAACGCTAATACTAATAAAAAAAAATCTTGGATAACATGTTACATATAAAATGACGTTGATTTCTTTACCAAAGGATTAAAGATTTTATTTAATAAATTTATAGATGTTTTAGTTTATTTTGTATCAAGTTGTTGGTTTGATTGTTTGTTTTGAATAAATAATTGTATCACGAAGAATTATGCGCCCAGATGTTTAATTTTTCATTTTTGTGACTTAGTATAAATAAATATTTCTTGATAAATTAATATCTTTCATTGTTTTTGGACTTTTGCTTACTACGATACTTATGCTTTCTCGATCAGTAGTCTAAAATTACCAACCAGATGATGAACTTGACTTTTTTTAACTACTTTATTAGATTAACTGAGACTTGTTCAATATCATGAATAATTTTTAATTCATTCTAATGTCCTTGTTTCTATACTCATTTGATAAATTGTTTTAACCCTTTATATACTTAGTAACTTAATGATTAGTAGAACTTTTACTATTTAAATTTGAATAAATATTTAATTGAACTGTTGCGCTTACACTATAACTAATCTAATTCTTAACACTACATATTTTTTGTCTATTTTAATTTTCTTTCTATATATTAAGGTTTTTCCCACAAGTAAAGTTTTTATTCACCGGAAACCGACATCGTTGTTGGTGAGATAAATTATTGGTTCGTAATAAACCCTGTGTTCGGTCCAAAATCCCGGTCTTATAAAATCATCACGATCGACAAAAGCATTCATATCCCGTGAAAAAGCAGCATCTACGCTACATAGCATATTAGAAGGTGTCACTGGACCTGTTTATCACGACGAGACCACTTGTTAATCATGTGCTTTGATAATGGAAATTTATATCTAAATAAATATATCTATAAGGATGAATATTTATTTTTCTTGCAATGTATCACAATATTGCTTTTTATTAGCAATCCTAGTTCATATAAGGTAAAGGTACCTGTACGTGACAGGCTCCAAAAGCTGACAGGATGTTTTCAAAATTCAAAAAATAGCGCGACCTTTGTAGATTTCACTACACTTTTTAGCTCCTTTCTGTGGCCTGGGTGTCCTCTATCGACTACAGTATAAACTACTTACTCAACGTGTAATTTAAAATGGCCGTTGCGATTTTAGTGTGCAAGTACATGTTTTAATCCTCTTTCGTCAAGATTCTTATTAGCCATTCGCGAGAGGTAAGAGACACATTATAAAACTAAATTAACATATTTTTGTTTAGTTATTATATTTTTTATGTTTCTATGGTACTTTTAGGTCTATAGAATGTTTTGATTTCATTATTAAAACTTAATCTCAAATATAAACAAGAAAAAGGATAGGTGTCATCTACTGATACATTAAAATTTTCTGTATTAGAAATGCACCAGTGCCTGACAATAGGTGTCACCTACTGGTGTAATTGATAAAATATGTTACACCAGTAGATAACATTTAATTTTCATTTAGTTTTATTATAAGTTTATGTTATTAATAGATCATGGCTGATAAAAAAATACTTAAGTACGAAGATAGCGCTATGCAAGCAGAAATTGCTGACTGCCGCAGTGGAATGGCTGTATCGACAGCTGCACGTCGACATTCAGTCCCTAGAACTACCTTACTCTATTTAACAGGCAAAAATCCGGAAGATCGAAAGATGACTTCACAAGAAGAAAACAGAATTGTTGAGTGGGTGAAAACTGCAGATAAGAGAAACTTTCCAGTAACAAGAGGAGTTTTTCTTTTATCAGTAAGAAAATTGGCAACAGAATTAGGAAAAGATGAAGAAATGGCAAGAAAAGGGTAAAAAATAGGAAGAAAGTGGTATGAAAGATTCATGCGAAGACATCCGGATGTGTCAAAGAGAGTGTGTCAAAATTTAACTAAAAGCAGGGGAGACGTTACAAAAAATCAAATAATAAATTGGTTTCATGAAGTAAAGGAATATTTTGTCTCTAGTAATATTGATGACATTTTATCAGATCCAAGTCGAATATTCAATACCGACGAAACAGCATTTTTTTAACCCAAAGGGTTTAAAAGTTTTAGCCCAAAGAGGTGACAAATCAGTTTATCAGTCTACAGGAAATGACGAAAAAGAATGTTTAACTACATTGATTGATTGTAATGCTGATGGCTTACTAGCACCACCAATGATAATTTTTTGCTACCAGCGCATTCCTGCAGTGTTGGCCGAGAGTGTACCAAAGTGGTGGGGAATCGGACGGTCCGACAGTGGATGGATGACCGCGGATTGTTTTTATGAATACATCACAAATTTATTCCACCCATGGTTGGTAGCAAAAAACACAAAATTATCCATTGTGCTTTTTGTGGATGGTCATGTGTCGCATATGAGTATGCCCCTAAGCGAATTCTGTGTAGAGTTGGTCGCATTATTTCCAAATTCTACGCATCTACTTCAGCCGTTAGATGTAACCATGTTTAAAACCCTAAAGACAGCATGGAAAGAAAAAGTAAATGATTGGAGAATGAAAAACAATACACCTGCTCTGTAAAGACATAACTTTGCTCCTCTATTGGAAAGCATTTTAAAAGAGAAAATTACTCAACAGATTTTAAAAAATGGATTTCGCAAGTGTGGGCTTTTTCCATGGAACGCGGACGCAGTTGATTATACTAAAATTTCTGGAGAAAGGGAAGAAGATAAAGAAAATCATGTTAGTTCATTCACGGCCGACTTTAACAAGGAAATTACTGG
The DNA here is from genome assembly GCA_963170755.1 of Amphimallon solstitiale. Classification (NCBI taxonomy): domain Eukaryota; kingdom Metazoa; phylum Arthropoda; class Insecta; order Coleoptera; family Scarabaeidae; genus Amphimallon; species Amphimallon solstitiale. The sequence continues at coordinate 32,994,635 of OY720681.1, read as the reverse complement.
TGAAGACGTGGTATCATTTTTAGAGAAGTTTGAAAAATTGTTAAATCCCAAAAAAATTCATGAATTCAATAAATATAAAGATGGATCATGGTCAGGATCTACAGAAGACAGAGGCTTATTTGAATTTTGGAACAAAATATATTTGAAATGTAAATCTATAACACAAAATAATAGTGACAAAAATGAAAATGACAAAATTACAGATGACAGTGAAGTATTATTAATGACCAATGACTGATAATGCTTCTGATATTTCAAATCATTTTAATAGCTCAGATATGCAACATCCTGTAATTATTAACTCCAAAACTTAGGAGACATCTTCACATGTGGCTGACATTGTAGTACATTCAACACCGCAAAAAGAAATTTTTGAGAATAAAATACAAAGACCTCTTAATATTAACATAAATATCACAGCTAGCAAAACTTTAGGGGAGCCAGTAATTCCGTCGCCATTTAAAAGAACTTTGTTTTGGCCTGGCGAAAATCCAAAGATGTTAAAAAGAGAAAAAAGGAAAAGATACCATCGGTGATAACATCTGAACCATGGCAGGAATACAACAGAAAAAAATATTAGAAAAAGAACGAAAGATAAAAGAGAAACTTAATAGAAAAGTTCAAAGGGAAGAAAAAAGACAAAGTAAAAATAAGTTAGAAGAAAATAAAACAAAAAGGGTTAAAAAACTAGAATCAGATATATCAAGTGAAGATAATGAAGATGTGGAATATGCAGAGTCAGATGATTCAGCCTGGAATATCGAGGAGGAAAGAGAAGAAGAAGAGATTAAAAGAATAAAGCCTCCAAAACACATTTATCAGCTAAAAATGGTGATTTTGTGTTGGTTAATTTTGTAGGGGGCAAGCGAAATTCACAAACGTTTACATATGTGGGTATTGTACAAGAGATTTTTGGCGAGGATATAAGTGTTATGGCATTAAACTGTATTGACACAAGCAAAAAAACATTTGTTGCCAATGAAAAGGATATTTCAACTATTTCATTTTGTCAGATCCTTGGTATATTAGAAAACCCCAAAGTTGTTTCCATTGGTGAACGACTAAGATATGTATTTAAAATGTCTATAATAAGTCTTCATGAAAAATAACAATTTTAATTATCATCTTACGAGTTTTCTACTGTATGGTTTTGTTTAATAAACAGTTTTTAATAATATCTAAGTTTTCCCTCTTATTACTATTTTTTTCCTCTCTTTAAATATTGTCAGCTAATGGAACATTTGACATGTCAGGCAATGGTCATTATGTGTCATATACAGGTACATAGTTCTATTAGAAAAAAACTTTTATTTTCAAAAAAAGAAAAACTAAATTAACCAATGGTATCTAATGCATTTAACAGTTGAATGTTTGCATAACCACTTGCCATTTTTTATTTTTTTCTCTCGCTTGTTTTAGCCATAACAAAATTTTTTTAGTTAAATTTCAACCTTATAGTGTCATCTACTACATTACACATAAAATTTACACTGATAGTTTATTCGTTTTAACTTCGCATGATTTTAGTTGTGAATCACTTTACATACTACTTACATATTATACAGATCTAAACTTCTTACAACGATTATTACTTCCACACACAAACACATGCATACACACATATCCATACACACAGTCAGTTCTTATTATTACATGTTACGCGATTGTAACATACAAACGTACATAAATCAACAGGCCATGCGGGAAAGTTTTATATACGTTGAGGCAATGGCGGAGAGCGCGCTGTGTAATAAAACGCGTTAAGCGAATATTTATAGTTCGGTCGCTCACGCTTGTGTCGTGATTAACGCCCGCTCATTATTCAAATGGCATAAACTGCGTCCTGTTGCTGCTATATCGAATTGCCGGTAGGAACGATCCGTTCTCGGTCGTATTACAGACCCGTAGGTTATGTATGTTGTATTCTATGTTGTACGTACACACATATTACATATGTATGCAGAGGGGTTTTCTAAACACACCAACGCCATCGGCACAGAGCAATATCATCCGTGTAGAAAGTGTGGTGTCACCAAAGGAAGTTTAACAACTATTACTGGCTAGGTATTCGATATAATGATCGTCACATACGACCCGTTAAAGTGATAAATGAGTTGTGATTGAATTTAAACGAGTTTGTAAGAACAGATATTACAGACTCTGTTAAGGTTCGCTTTCGATTAGGATCACGCGTACAAATAATTTGAAAGACGGTGTATATTCATGTTGCGAATACACGCCCTTGTTACGGGTTAAAATTCCACTCAGTAAATTATTACTTTATTTACATAATATTTAGTTTTACGTTGCACTGTATACCTGTTCAAAATTATTTCGGTTATTATTAAATTTGTCTTTGAGTCATACCTGTGCCGTCATCTGTCTGTCTTTACTTGCTTTAATAACCCCACCCCGTAATAAGAAGATTTGTTACATCAATAACATATACAAAGAGCGTATGTAGTGTACAGAGTCGTGTAATATTATTCAGTTTATGCAAATAATGAGGTGTGGCCACCGCACGACTTCCTTATAAGTATGATTGTTTCAAATTATGCAATTTTATGAATTTTTTTATATAAAAATTATTCAAAATCCTACTATAAGTACTTTCATTCTCTTAATAAATCTCTATAGAATGCATACTTTGCAAGATATTCAAAAAAAAGTGCAATTTTCTAATAGCAAATGTTACTTCCGGGACGAATTTTGAAAAAAATACAAAAAATATTGCAAATCCAGCTCAAAATACTTTTGTACTCTTAATAAATATACATACTATTCAAACTGATTTTGTGCAGACACAGGTCTGTAATTATTAATGATAATTCTGTCACTTTTCCCTTTATAGATTGGTATTACTTTCGATATCTTAGGTGCTTAGGATAAGTCCTCGTTTTCTTGCTCTACTGAGAGAGTGCGCAATATACTCTTTGTTCGCTTTAATAATATTGCCTGGGAGAACAACATTCTACGAAAGGTGCTTTAGTTTGTATATCTACAAATTATACAACCCTTTGCTTTATGCCATACATAATATGTCCTTAAGTGGATTTAAACACTGCATGGCGAATAGTACTTTTACCTTTATTTCTTTAAGTTGTTTTTCTTATTTCCCATTCATTTTTCATATATCTTATTACCACTGCATATTAATATCCTAATTATAAGCTTGTTTTTCTGTTCATATTTTCATTATCCTTGAAGGCTTAGTTTGAAAATTAGAAGTCAGATTTATTGATTGGCCAGCTGAACCTCACCTTCTGATTTCTGTTTCATGTTATTTGTTTTTATTATTATTCCTTTGATTTCTTATATGGTGCTATATATTATATATGTGTATCTTACTGTTTGTACACAGGTATAATATATAGTACCTATCGCATTTTGTAACTCTTATTGCCGGAGTAACATCACGTACAAGTTTTCTCCTGGAGAAATACAACTACAATAAGATAACGCCATAAAAAACTAAACACCCGAACGCTGTAAATCTACTGTCAAACGATTTAATAGCAAAGTGTAAACGAAGTTTCATGTACGCCAACATTCGATGTTAATATTCTTAATAAAAAGTGGTTGAAGTGACGTCAACATTATTATCTTTAAGTAATATTATACAAAATATCCTATAATTATTATTATATTCCACATAAATGATATTATGAATTTAGTAATATATATATAAAGCAATTATTTTCGTTGTTATGAGACTGGAAATGCAGACGTCATTATTTTTTTATTTAAGACGAAAGTGGATTGTTTCGTGCTTTTTACTTATCGAATTGAATTTCTTTACTACAGAACGTCTCAACCTTAGTATTCAGTATATGTCTTATGCAGACAGACAATATAGTTGTCAGGTTAACAATGACAGGTTAGGTAAATAACTTATTATAATGACACGACATTTTAAATACTTATTGGTTAGGATATTATTCTAATATATTATTATATTATACAACGTGAACATTTTAAACTGTTCTGGATTGGCAACAAAAAAGTCCCAGTATTATCAAAAACTAGGAAATATTTACTTCCGTGAATACTAAATTTACATGTCAAATGTCAAAACCATAATGTACTGAAGTGTCTTGTACTTCCGTATTTTCATTGTTTTATTGTCGCTTTTCTGTCTATTTCAAGACAATATACCTCGTATACCATGCCTTTTACGATACAGCAGGATACGTTTATCGTAATGTCGCACTTTCGCAGTGGAGCATTGCAATAGAATAGATTATGAAAATATTCATTGGGATCGTGTTTTCAGCAATTTGTAACGAAAAATGGAAATCTGGAAATAAACTTGGACACATTCACTTGTCATTGCAATAGGGTGATTGACAGGTTTAAGGAAACGGGGAGTATTTCTAAATGTAAACCTGAAAAAGTACCAACATTTTAACTGAAGATGTCGCAGACATTAGGCAGCGAATGGAAGCTTGTCCCAAAAAATCTGTACGAAAGCTATCTGCTCAACCTGGTAAAGAGATCTAAGTTTAAGTGTAATTTTTTATACAGCAGTATTTAAATTAAGTAGTTTCTGTACTACAACATTGACGTGGCAATCACTTTGAACAGAGATTGAATTATTGCAACTGGTTTTAATGAAATATTACATGAAGAAGAGTTGAATCGCACTTTCTTTTCAGATGAAGTTTGGATCCATTTGTCGGGGTATATCAACTCTCAAAATTACCGTACCTGGTCAACAGAGAATCCACATGTTTTTGTTGAAAATAGTTTCCATCCTATTAAAGTTGGTGTTTGGGTTACAATGTCGAAAAGACAGATTATTGGACCAATTTCCTTTCGTAATACAATTAATGCAATACGATACCGAGAACAAATATTGGAACCTTTTATTAACAGCCTTCACGAAGATTAATTACACCTGGGGTGCTTCCTACAAGATAGGGCAACTGCACATACTGCGCAACTATTAATTAATTGCAAGGATACTGTGGTGACCAATTGATTAGTCGAAATCGATGGGCAGCCAATTCTCCTAATTTAACTCTACTGGACTTTTTTCTCTTTGGCCATGTACAAAATAAAGTGTTACAGAACAGACTGCATAATCTCGATGAACTTGAAGGGGCAATTATAGAATTGCAAAATATTACACCGGAAACACCCCACAATGTGTTCAATAAGATGAGAAGATGTGTATATAATAACGGTGGACATTTCGAACAACTTTTATAAAATGTATTCATTTGGTGATAACATTATGGGATTATGTTTTACAGTAATAAAGTTGTAACGTATTTATTATTGTTTATATAAAGAATAAAATGCAATTACTATATTTCTAAAAAAAAATTCATATAATTCAACTTAAAACTAACCCCATTTCATTGATATTTATCACAGGAAAATTTTAAATAGTAAACCTAACCACAAAAATAAATAAAAAAGGCTTCCCAATTACACTGTGTTATATATTAAAATTAGTATGGCCAACTCAGGACAGTTCAAAATACTCACGTTGCATCATTAAGTTGACACTTGACAGGAAGGTTATGTTGTGATATTACACCACACCGACAATACCAACCATAAACATAATAAATCGAACCGACAACATTACCTTGAAATAAAAAAAGGTAGCTTAGGAGGGGAGGTCAAAATATTCGCGGAATGACGATGAACGGGCGTGAAAAGAAACACAAATTTAAATTTCCTTTTCGATGTGTTCTCCCTTGACCCCCTTGAATACATTTTTCAGATCTATCAAATAATTTATATATACCATCAAAAAAGAATTTTTGGTCAAGGCCTGCAAAAAAGATGGAAATAGCCGATATCACTTCTTCATCATAAGTACATTTTTTCCCTCGAAGCTCCTCTTCTAATTTTGGAAATAAATAGTAATAAGATGGTGCCAAATCTAGACTATAAGGGTGGTGGCTTCGTGTTGCAAAGTCGCACCTATGTAGGGCATGCCTCACAGCATGACTTTTGTGAACGGGTGTATTGTCGTGCAGAAGGAGAACACCTAGACATTTTCCCCTACCTTTTCTTTTAATGGCGTCTTTTAGTTTCTCTAATATTATAGCGTAGTATTGCCCCGTGATACTGACACCTTTTTCCTTATAATCTATCAAAAAATACCCTCTGAATCCCAGAATACCGTAGCCATAATCTTTCCAGCCGATTGTGACATCTTGAACTTCTTAGGCGGTGCCGTGCCTTTTTTGTGCCAGTGCATGGATTCCTGCTTCGACTCAGGCCCATAGTGATGAACCCAAGTTTCGTACCCAATCACAATCCGCTTCATAAACTCGTCTCTATTCACGCTAAACAAATTCAAAAACTTCTGAAACGTTGTCAGCATTCTCCATCTTGCACTGACTTTAGACATGCTAATATGTTGATAAAGGATGTTCAAAACTGTGGTAGATAATATGCCGACTATTTCTGCGATTTGTTTTTTCTTCAACTCAGCATCTTCAAGGACAAGTTTTTCTACTTTGTCCACAATGCCTGCAGAAGTCGCCTCAGTCGGCCGGCTTGAGCGCGGATCGTCTTCAATAGACTCTCTGCTTTGTTTAAACAAATTATGCCATTTGTAAATCGTTGTTTTGCCAGGGCAAGAGTCGCTATAAACAGACGACATCTCTTCCATAATAGTTTGTGGCGTTTGTCCTTGCCTAGTCACTACTTTCACTGATGATATCTCAAACGTCACTGAACCAATCGCACTGACATTAGACATTTATAGTTGCATTGAGTCGTCGTCTAGTGTTAAGTGCACAAACCAAAAATCCTTTCTACCCCCTCCATTCCGCGAATATTTTCACCTCCTCTCGTATTACAAATTGCTTACAGTAGTAAAATAGGTATATACCCCGTAAGAGAGTGGACTGAATACAAAGGTTGAGACGCTCTATAATACCAAACATGACATACCATAAGACCGCGTGCGTCTGCATTATCGCGATACCTGTAGGGTAAGCGAAACAGATAGAGATGTCTGTGTATTAGAACGGTAAACAAGTGGACGCAGTGTTATACTGGATTACAACAGAGCTAGTATTTCGCATATGCCTATAATGCACACGCATTTGTCCAAAAAATCCACATTTATACGGTGTAGTCGGGCAGTCGCATTCGCCGTCGCTTCCACTTATGGGCGTCAGTTCGCGTTTTATTATTGCTTAAGAATAACATTTTGTTACCTAATTACAGGTTAATTGCAATGTTGAATTACAATTCTGTTTTAAGAAGTAAATATTTTATGTTTCAGTATTTTATTATAGTTGAGTTTTTAGATTATAATACTTGTTGAAAAATATTATTTTAGTTAAGAAGTTTTTTTTATTTTAAAGTCTAGGAGTTACTTATTATTTATTTTTGCTCTTTTATGTTGTTTATGAAGCTGTGATGAGTTACTTCACTGACATATTATCAGCGATTATCTGATGCTTCAAACAACTACAAATAATTACTTACAACGGGAACGCAATACCTATTACACTGCTTTTCACTTGATTTGCCTACGAATACATTTATACGTATAACTTATACGCCCGCTGCAGTAGTTACTAATACATGCATCGCGCTATGAACGGCGGCCACACGGTATAATCTACCAATATAATACATATAAAATATTTTCCATTGCACTAACTGTTTCTGTATCAATTTATACACAACACGTGTGCAAACAAAGCAAATTATATATATTTATATTATACACAATGGCAATAAAGAATGACACATATATCAAAAGTAAACACCAGAGCAGCCAAAAACAAAACAATTGGCGAAAAAAGGGAAATGACCTGTCGCGCTGTGTGCATATTGCACAGCATACCGTATCATATCATAATCGCGTAGGCACGATGCTCATGCATGTAAAATGAATGCCAACGCTTTTGTGTTGGTGATACTTATGCGTTCGTTACAGTTTATGAATCTTTTTTATGTCATTTTTTGATTTATTTTGCTAGCCATCGCAATTGTAATTTACTTTTATAAGGCTTTGTTTCAGTTTTGACTTATCTCGCGATGTGTTAAGATGAAGTAGATTGAAACAACGAGTGACAATTAAATTTCTGTTTTCAGAATCATTATTTTATTTTATTTTATATTTTATTGTAAAACATATTGGCTTTATCCCTGAATTTATATTACTCATTGCGCATAAATATACAGTGTGACCAGTGAAGTCCGCATCATATGGGATTTTTTTTTATTAATAGATTTATTCTAAATTTGAGTTTGGCATCAATTTCTGCTTCGATCAAGATGAAAATTAACCAAAAAAATAATAGTCACGTGATTCGCATTATCTGTCAAATTTAAATTTTTTCCAAAAAAAAATGCAACAGTGGGGTTATTTCTCAAAATATCGAAAAAAAGTTATTAGAAAAAGTTTTTCTAAAAACAATTTTTAGCCCATATGCAAAATTTCAGCTGCATAAGATAATTTAGATTTTTTGCCAATTCTTTTGTAAATTGCACCACTGTTGCGAAATAAGACAACGCAACCTACATAAAACTTCTTAGTTTTAACAATGCTTTATTCCAGACACATTTTCTTTAAGGCAGCGCCATATACAATGTGTGTTTTTCTACAAAATCCAAATAGGGCTATTAAAATTTGGTCACATGGGATGCAAAGTTTATTTGTTTTTGACCCTGTATAAGGTAACTTCATAAAATAACTAATTTTGAAACTGTAGTTTGTGTCTAAAAGTAATACACATTTATATTAATACAGACAAGTATACAGCGTCACAAGTAAAGTCTGCATTAACTGGAAAATAAATGTTCGTTTAACTTTACGTAAGTTTAACTAGTTTAAATGATTTAATTTAAAACTCCTTTATTAAAATTTGTTATGGAGCTATGTTATAAAAAGTAAAAATAGTTATTTATTATTTAAGTTCAGTTTCCAAAAAATTAACTAGTTTTGTACCTTACGATGATGCACCAAACACAAGTTGGCCGCAAAACAAATGATAAAAAAGATCAACAAGCCCTTGCTTTATTGACAGTCAAATCGCTTTCTGTTTGTCATAGTGGCTTTTAATTAATATTGCGTATTAAATAAAAAAAAATTTAACTGTACAGGAAAGAATTGAAATTGTATTAATATGTGGTGAAAATACCACAAGTCATCGTGTAGCGGCCAACATTTTTAATGAAAGGCATCCAGGCAAAAATGTGCAACAATCTACTGTGAGTTGGATTATGGTGAAATTTAAATCAACTGGATCGGTGGAAAGTTCATTTCAAAAACCTCACAATCCTATAAAACATAGTGAGGAAGTCCAATTAAATGTTTGCCTAGATATTGTGGAACATGGTCAAACTAGTATTAGACATGTTTCTCGCAGAACTGACGTTCAAAGAGAGAGTGTAAGGAATATTTTGCACAAAAATAAATTTAAGCCGTATAAACCTAAATTTATAAATACTCTTAAGGAACAAGATTTTGACATACGTTTGGGTTTCTCTTTTTGGTACCAGGGGGAAAAAGAAGAAAATGTGTCCTTTCCGTTTCACGTTTTATGGACCGACGAGGACACTTTCACTTCAAACGGCGTTGTTAGCTCTCAAAATTGTATATATATGGTGGGCTCAAGAAAATCCAAATTTTATAATAGAATGCAAGGATCACTATTCCTTTAAAACTAATGTGTGGTGCGGTATTTTAAACGATCAAGTTGTTGGGCCTTATTTTTTTAGAGGCAATTTAAATTCTGAAGAATACCTACGCTTCCTTAACACCGAGGTCATTGAAGTTTTGGACAATATTCCTATTGAAATAAGGCATAATTTGTGGTACCAGTGTGACGGTGCTCCCATCCATACTACAAGACGGGTTCAAGAACTTCTTGGAAATATTTAGGGACAAAGTAATTGAGCGTAATATGGAACAATACTGGCCGGCTAGGTCTCCGGATTTAATCCCACTTGATTTTTTCTTGTGGGGTTACCTAAAACAAAAATTTTACAAAGAAAAACCTTTCCGTAATGTTGATCATTTGGAAACGGTGATTCGAAACTGTATTTTAGAAATAAGGCCCCTTAGTATCAGAAACTCCATTAAAAATGTATCAAGAAGAACAATTGTTTGTATTGAACGCAATGGGAGGCACACAGAAATGTAATTTCAATTTTTAGGTTTTTCAAATTATGTTTAATTTAATATTCAAATACCAAAAATACATATTGTTATTAATTGAAAAGGTGGAATTTTAAATGCGTTTCATTTTTATAATGTATTATGATTATTTTATTAGAAAATTTGACTTTTCAATTAAACAATTTTCTTAATATTAATGTGTATTACTTTTAGACACAAACTACATTTTCAAAAATAGTTATTTTATGAAGTTACCTTATACAGGGTCAAAAACAAATAAACTTTGCATCACATGTGACCAAATTTTAATAGCCCTATTTGGATTTTGTAGAAAAACACACATTGAATATGGCGCTGCCTTAAAGAAAATGTGTCTGGAATAAAGCATTGTTAAAACTAAGAAGTTTTATGTAGGTTGCGTTTTCTTATTTCGCAACAGTGGTGCAATTTACAAAAAAATTGGCAAAAAATCTAAATTATCTTATGCAGCTGAAATTTTGCATATGGGCTAAGAATTATTTTTAGAAAAACTTTTTCTAATAACTTTTTTCGATATTTTGAGAAATAACCCCACTTTTGAATTTTTTTTGGAAAAAAATTTAAATTTGACAGATAATGCGAATCACGTGACTATTATTCTTTTGGTTAATTGTCATCTTGATCGAAGCATAAATTGATGCCAAACTCAAATTTAGAATAAATCTATTAATAAAAAAAAATCCCATATGATGTGGACTTCACTGGTCACACTGTATATGCATAGCCTTGAACGATTTATGCAAAATTGTAAAAAGAAAACCTATTATATGGGTACTGTAACAAGAAAATTCTAAAGATATGTATTTTGAGTTTCAGTGATGTACATACAGTATGAAAAACAATTATCGAAGACATTATTTTAAATAATTCACAAAGGAATAATAGCAATGGCCCAGGTTAAGTTACCCATGTCATTCTCACGCCATGAGGAATAAACAAGTGTGATCATTCATGTATGAACCTAATTGATACTGTCTCTTACCGAATCTAAACTGACTACACGTGGCTGTATATCTGTCCTGGTACTGATCTCATAAGTATGCATTCTCATGTTAGATCAAAAACACAACAAAACAAAAACCACATCTATTGATTGCACAAACTCTCATCCCATATATCATTAAACTGATTTATTGGACAACTGCGTGTACAAAGTAATTATAAGTAATTAGCTATATGTTAAAGAATAACTATCTCCGGTTATCAATAAAATGTAGAAAAAAATAAGTTACTAAACATTCACGTAATTGCCCATTTATATAAATTTAAAATCACCTTGACTTCTCCTGCATTTGATCAAATGCCTATGTATCCATCTTGTTCACAATTATATACATCTTTTTTAAAATAAAATTTTATACACTTCAGTATTAAGCTGTTTTGTTTAACACAATCCATTACAAAAATTTAATATTGCATTTTAACAACTTTTATGAACCGTCGCTGCTAGTCCTTCTTTTTAATTTTTAAGGTCGTATTGCTTGAAGACAGATTGACTGATGTCTTCTCTAGTTTTAGCTTTCATAAAAAAATTCAAAAGAAAAAATTAACTGAAATTCTAATTTCTAAGGTAGGAAAATGTGCATAGTCGCCAATCACAATATCCCTAAATATGATCTACAATGTAATATCAACATGACTTTGAGGTTAGGTATTTATATTAAAAATAAAACGTAATCTCATGAACTACAATGTTGAAATATAGAAAGGAAAATAATGGATGCAATTGAATAGAGTAAGTAAAAATAATTATTACAAATAATTATGTACACCATTACCTAATGTAAGTAAAATAAATGAGTTAATGCTAATATACATTTAAATTTACAGTTTACTGTTACTTTCTACAGCATTCTTAAAACAAATCATTTTATTATCATACATTTTAAATTTTAATCATCTCTCTGTCGTTTCCACAGGGAAGACCGGAACGAAATGGTAAATAACAGATATCATTCTTAAACGAATTAAAAAGGCATTTTTAAGATAAAATCTATCGTGTTTGTGTGTGCAGCTAAGGTGCAGCTGCATCTAGTCAGCCCAAAGTATTAGGAGACCCAGCTAATTCGATATTGCAAAATATAAATTATATGTAAATAGGAAAACACATCAGAATTATATTAAATTCATTACACATTTAAATTAATATAACTAACTCTTAAAAAAGAAGCAAGACAACACAATTGAAGGGTTTGGCGCAAAAAGTCAAATAACATTCAAATTTGAGATAAATATACTCTCATAATATCAATAAACGCTGTACATTTGGTGCAAATTTTGTATTTGTCAACTAAAAGAATAGAGGGTTATGTATGTATATATGAAGTATGTAGGCCCTACCAATAATTTGGTGTAAAAACAAAACAAATCAAAGATTATTTTTTTCGTTCACGAAAAAATAAAAACTTGAAACTCCTTGTGTTGATTTTCAGCGAAATCTACCATTACCAAAAATACTGTCGAGAGATTTTTTTATTTGAGGTAGTTGTGGGTGTTCATTAAGAAAAGAATAAAACAGCCCTCTTTTGTATGTAGACTAAGCAACAGCGAGGAAATGTAGTAATGACATCCTAAGCTTCATCCATAGTTATATAGTGAAAATGTTAAAGTGCATTATCACAGATAACCGTTGTGTACAGAATTAAACAAAGAGTTAAATATTTGACAACATTGTCCAAAATGAGAAGATTCGAAACTATAATACAGCGTAATTCAGAGTCGCCTTTTGCCATGCGACAGGTGTTTCAAAGACATTTAAAAAGAAGCGCAAAGATGAACATGAAGTGTCGTTATTGTGTTTACTGTATTATTTGCTTTCGATTTTTCACATAAAAAGAATCAAATAAAATCTCTGTTTGCAAAAATTCCATATCAATGATTTATCCACTTTTTGCACCAGGCGCTTCAATTATTTTCCACTAGATCGTCGTATAAAAAACTTACTATTCTTCAGGCCAGCAGTGACGATAATAACACCTAAATCCTGCATACGTGCAGCAGCAAGTTGGGCAACACTTAGAATGGTCCCATCTATCAGCATCACACGCAAACTGCTTCGGCTACTGCGATTTTGGACCCTTCTCACAGTTATAGTAGTAAAAAGCATGTGTGAGGCTCTCAGTACACAGGCCTGGAAGTTTGATTGAAAATTGGCCACTTCAAAGAGGTCATCCAGGACATCTAGTTTGGAAATCAAAATATATGACAGTAGTAATATAGTATAATAAAGCCCGAGTAGTGTAAATGAATAGCTGAAAGTATTGATAAAAGGCACCACGTTCGGATGCACTTGACCGGCCTGTTCTTTATCTAAATGAGTTTTAAAATTGAAACTTAATCTTTGAGAGTAATTTCTATAGACTACAATTCCGGGGTTATTATAATTCTTTTTGGCTAGCTCATATGGACTCTAGTTAAAACTGTCTCATTAGTTGACCACTTTGGAAGTGATCAGCTAATAAACAATGATCTGAAAAACTGTTTTCAATTCTCAAACAAAGGTGAAAGTGCGTTATTTACTTGAAATTCGCGGGATTGTTGCGTATCAGGTATATTGGTCTTCCAATAAGGGTAGGGTGACCAAGCCACTTGTATTAGCACGAACAACATTCAAGTAAACAGGTGATTGTGAATTTCTTCGTGTGAATAAATAGTTAAGTGTTCTTAAATTAGTTGAAAACCGTGATTGTTTTATGATAAATGGTGTAAATCTCAGGGGTTAATTGGCTTCGGTGTCTTGTGTCTAAATTTACCTGGTTCTTACTAATCCTGCGATGATGCTCCTCTGTGCAGTTGAGATGATCTTAACCTGAAAACCTTATGTACATCTCTTTGATGTAGATGCAATATCTGTGTGTGCAATTTCTGTTTCAAAGGAATGTTGACTGATTATTGATGGATACAAACAACTTTATATGGTGCATAAAAATTTAATTTATTAAACAAAACATACGATAAACTATACTACAAAGTACTGATAACAGATAGGATATGAAATGATCCTTACTCGGATCGTCATGCATGAGGTTTCATAAGATATGTACGTACGACAAAATAGATAGCATTCTTCAAGCCAAGGCAAGATGATGGCATTTATAACATAACCCTATTTGATGTTGGTGAAAGATATTCTTATACGTAAGTATTAAATATTACGTTCATCCTTTTGCCAACATCATCTTACAGTAGGTACTGATATTTTGGTACATTCAAAATCGTAAAATTGACGCGTTCGCCCTTTTGGCAAAATACCATCGATTTGGTTCATATGGTATTTGTTGCTAGTAATTAATATTAGTTCAATTAGGTTTCTAAATACGTATTTTCAATTATAAGTCAGCCATGTATGTGAGGTAATTTAAAAATGTCTTAAATGATGCTTCTGCCATATATTATAACCTTGCCTTATTCTATGTTCTGTATTATTAATGTATGTGTATTCTTGGTTCACAAGAATTCGCCTTTTAATTTTATAGTATTTTCAATTAAATTCTGTGGCTTATTGTTGTCTAAACTTAAAATTAAAATTCTCCATTCGTAGTGGATATCTATGCTTTATTAGCTTGGTTGGTTCATACTATAAATTCTCTGTTATCAGTAATTGTGCTTTAAACTAAACCTATTTCAACCATTAACCTATTCTTATTTTGTATGCTAAGATACTTCAAGTAATTATTTCTAATTTTAACATATTTACATTTTGCATCAGTTGGGGTTCCTGATCTGTTTCATAGAGGGGTAAATTTACATTTAGCGCAGTATATTAATTTTTAACTGTAGTTATAAACTTATAGTGTTTTAATTGAACAATTTTAAGAACTATTTAAATTATAATTTGCGGAATTTTAAATATCCTTCGCTATACGAGGGTTGTTTGTTACGTATGACCAATGTACGACTGGTTGCATCTTATAGGCTCAAGACCACTTCAATAGCTATTAATGCATGTAAAGTAAAAGAAAATGGTATACAGCAATGTAAAGATGTTTTAATTCATTTCTATCATTACAAAATATTATGGAACTTATGAAAAAGAACTTTAAAAAGAAGCAAGAATCGAAATGTATATATTGGGTGTTTAAAAATCAGACGCAAATATTTATCATTACACATGGATACAATAATAGAAACCAATGTGAATGTTAGAAATAAAATTAAAGCTTACGAAATACATTATGGGTTTAATTAACATCGTTAAGCACACAGCAAAAAAAAAAAAAAAAAATTTTTACATTGAACAAACTCAACATACAAACAACAAGCGGTATCATTCTCTTAACTATATTCCAGGTCTTAGCAGCAGAGTTTCTAACGAATTAAAAAAGTTAGGTTTAAATATTATCCAAGTGAACAAAGTAAATTTAGGAAAAATCTTAGTCAATAACAAAGAAAAAGCAAAATTGTGTGACAAATCAGGTGTTTATGAGGTAGGTTGCAGTGATTGTGACGCAATCTACATTGGCCAAACAGGCAGACCCGTACAAGATCGCATTAATGAACACAAAAAATCAATTTTAAACAATAATAAAAATACAGGCTTTGCTGAACATTGCATAGACCTTGTACATGTTTTTGATACCAATAATTATACATTATTACATAATAGTTATAAAGGAAGGAAATTAGATTTATTAGAAATTCTAGAAATTAAAAAAGCTACAACAGCAAATAAACATGTCACAAACACACAACTGGACTTCATAAACACCCCCATTATTGACACTGTACTTAAGACACTAGCCCACACATATAAATAGGTATTGGTAACTTTCTTAGTTTAGTTTAAGTCTGTAAACTCTTCGTTAATGACCGAGAGGTCGAAACACGTGTCAGAGTACAATAAATCTGTCCTTAAGTGAAACAATATAACCAAGTGTTTTATTCGTTTAATACACAGCAATATATTCAAAAATTATTGCGAAAACATTTAATAAATAAAATCCGTTTTTAGAATTCTTTATGAAAACAAATCTTTTACATTTTCCGAATTTATTCTTCACCTTATACTCTTGCTGTATAAAAATGTCAACTTATGTATACATAAAATGTTTGTTTCAGTATTACACTCGACGACAATGCATTCATTTGAAAGTCCGACTCTGTGCAAGTTTACCAACGTGTTTAATGGTAAACAAGACAATTTGTTCCTGATAACTTTTCTTGGCGTGTGACAGGTACGTTTTTCATAGTGGCGATATTTTCTAGATAGCGTCGAAACGATTTGCCCGTTTTATCCGACGATAAGAGATACTTTACGAGCTTGTGACATATTTAGTTGCTGCTAAATCGATAAACCGACTAACATAATGTGTTCTCCTCCTTATCTAACACTCTCTCTCCTACTACAATTACCTACATGGCGTTTACAATAATGGTACTCCTGATGTTGGTCGTTCGCTCTATAAATATAATGCCGCCGCGTTAAAGTGATATTTATTTAAGGATATCGCATGCGGGGGGGTTCTGTCATCGTGACCATAAATAGATGAAATAAATGCATTATTACTTGTCGGGAAGTCCATAGAATACGAATCTTTCAATTCCGATATTTAAAATTTAATTTTCTTTTCTAATTTATTTTATGTTGTTAGGAAAAATAATTCTCCGTTTTCGGTTGATAATTCTGAAATAAATCATGTACCCGGTCTTTTGTTAAATGTTGGTGAAGACGAGCTAGTTAGAATATAATAACTTTTTCTGATTATCTAACTTGCGGGTGATGATTCGATTCGTGTATTGTAAGCGAAACAATCACTATCATATTTGCAATCTTTCTCTGTCAATGGCACCGTGGAAGAATTTGTCCCCAATATTTATGAAGGATGCTAAAACCAAAATAGAAAACTCTCGATCAACATCTATTTAATTAATTCTGTATTTTACAAAATTGAATTTACATCTATTGAGTTCTATTTCTCTTCCGGGGTTCCGCAGGGTACCAATTTTGGACCACAGCTTTTTATTTAATTTATTTCTCAACGATTTGCTTGATTTATTGATGTATTTTCAACTTGCGTACGCTCATAATCTCAATGTTAATACTTCCATGAAATCTATTAATGATATTTCCTGCCTTCAACATAAATACCATTATCGAGACAGTACAACTGGTGGTAAATTTTGTTATATGTATTCAACGCGTAAAATGTATCATTCATCATAATTTTACTTACTTCATAGACAATGTTCCACTGAAAAGGGTAGACGCTTTCAGGAATCTTTGATTGTTGTTCAGAGTAAGTTTTTTTTATCCATATAAATTATGATAGCGCATCGGCCTTAAGTTCTTTGGGTTTCGTTATGCAGTGCTGTAGGTTTTTCAGTAACAGTTTTTGTTTTGCAGGCATTATATTTGAGTTTTGTAGTTAAAAAAATCAAGTACGTATATGCTTCATAGCTTTGGTTTTCCATTAAAGAAATTCAACGACGATTTCTGCAGTACCTTTCATTGATTAAAGATGGATGCTGTTTGGTTTACGTGGAGCCAATGTAGCTGTTAATGGACAGTATAGCGATCTTTAATGCTTACGTTCGAATGACCAGTTTTGTAATTTTAATAAAACATCAGCAACGTTGTACTTAAATATTTTAATTTAAAACTATGTTTTACAAATTATTACTTACACCTACGAACTTATTTACAGTTGAAGTTAAGTTACAGTGATTTATGTTAAAATGAACGAACTACGATGAAAACTATCTTTCGAATTATGTATGAACTGACCAATTTACATTTCAGATAGAATAGATTCTTTTCTTTTCCCTTATATAACAAGAAGACCATAAAATAGATAAATCACTCTCACCAAACCAAATATTACTCGTGAAACCAATTAGTACCTGACGTAAACCTACAGGTAAATTACTTTACAACAATGTGCAGATGTACGAGGTTGAGCGGAAATTCCAAGAGTTTTCTTTATAAATGCATTTTGCAACATAAACTCCTTGCAAATATTTCATGAATAATCTTGTACAGGTATTTCAAAAACAATGAATACCAAATTTTGAAGGAGCGCCTATCAAAGTGTTTAGAATCTCTTATTAGCTCGAATAAATATTTTACATTCTGCAATGTATTAAGTTTATAACCTGATTAATAAAGAAAACAAAACTGATTAATTTTTATATGCATTGACATGACAGCACGAAAGTATGACCTATTATTTTGTCATCGACTGTACACATATGAGTTATAAATGCGAGAGAGGTTTCAATCGTACGGGCATTATGTAGCAACAGAACACGGCGCAGGAGAATACATCAAAGTCTTCCACGCTGACAATACAATCTATTAATCCTTGTCATGGCATGGGGCCCTGTCGTTGCTAATTTATTATCGCCCGTCCTGCTTCGACTCATTATGCCGCCAATTTAACTACTAAATAGAAAACATCATTAACAAAACATCCAGGCGTTCATCAATCAAACTTACCAACGGCTAAAACAATAAACGAGATAATTTTATGGCTTGTGAGAGATTTACAAGTAATCGCGCGTATACTAATAGAAGTTGTATATGTAATCGGACAACGGACATATATAACAACATAAAATATAACCTGATCGTCGGATAGATTATTGGAGTCCAGTGCATGTTGGCCGGAGTTGTGTATGAATGTATACATTTGAAATGTCATTGTTGTCGTGAGTGTTACTGATTTGTTTATCTGAATTGTAGAGTGGATATGACTTTTCAAGGAACGAGTAGATGAATTTAAGGCTTTTTTTATTATGGTGATTTTTAATGTCTCAATCAATCAAGTTTAGAAGTAAAGTTAGTTGGTATACGAAACATTAAAGATTAAATAAATGAGATATTTTGAACATGCATACTTAAAAATACTAGGAAAATAATTTATAATTATCTAAAAGTAAAGCTTACAGATTTCCATTTAATATGGGCAATACTTCAATGTATTTAGTAATGATAAAACAGACCCAGGCAATAATATCAGTATTTTGGAATTTTGTTATGCATGATTTGATATTTTTTGCTTTTGCGACATGTCTGCCAATATGGTTGAAAAGATAAAAATAAATTAGAAAAAAAAGACGTGTGGGCACCGCATAACTTTCTTATACGTATGTGCGTTACGAAATGTGTATATAGAAGTTGTTCCAAAGTAAACTTTGAATTCTGTATTCCTTAATAAAATAAACCTTCGAGTAAAAGTGTTACTTCCGGTTCCAATGTTAAACATTTTTTTACACAGAAATTATACCAAATCCAGCTCAAAGTACTTTTATTTTCTTAATAAATCTGTATAGAATGCGGTCCGAATTTTGAAATTTTTGAAGTGTAAACTTCCTTTGGGATTGTAGGCACTGTCTATTTATACATATACATACGTCCGAACCGACCCAACGAAACGGCCGCTCGCGTCACTGGTATACTCGTTCGGCGACCGTTACATGGGAGAGCTTGACGCATCAGTCGTATAATCGTTGATTGAAGGCATACATAAGATGCGCCACTACATAGCACTGAGCGTAGCCAAAACTGGATCCGAGATCTATAGCGACTGCATCAGTCGTTTGGATCCGAGATTCGAAACAGCCCGAGACAGCGATGATGTTTCTTGGCATGTGATTTGCGGGACGACTTAACGGAAAGACACGCAATTTTACTATAGCGTTGCGCATATTTATATATTCCTTCAATCAACGGTATAATACGTTACTGAATATTATACGCGTATGTACATGTGTAAATGTAATAAATGTGCGAATACGTTTTATTTAATACATTACTGAATAATATACGCGTGTATTTCGTATTATTAACCTCGCCTTGATGAAGTTTACACTTCTGCTGTGTGGTTATAAGCACACCCATTTTCTTGTTTACATATAAAAATTGTTCGAACTCAAAGTCCAAATACTTTTGGGCTATTAATAAATTTGAATAGAATGCAAAATTTGCGAGATATTAGCAAAAAAGTCTATTCGACAAGAGTAAATGTTTACTTCTGGTCCAAATTTTGAATTTTCTTATATACCATCATTATTTCAACGTGAGCGCTAAATACTTTTGCATTTTAGATAAGTCCGTATAAAATGCATAATTTGCGACATATTTGCAAAAAACCGTTTTAGATAATACAATAGAATTCTTTTTTTATCAAATCTTTTTGAAATTCATTTCTTAATACATTTGTATACTTTAGAAATTCGTCTAGTAGTTAAGATTTTATTGAAAATCTAATCAGATCTCAAGAGGTAGATTATACTCATAAATATAAAGTTTGGTATTGGTACCTGTAGCCGTTTGGCCGCTATCGTGGTCACATACAAGGCGATAGACAGACTGACACACACACACACACACACATCAAGGCATGTTTGAAAAAAGCACTTCTTCGGAATCAGGGGACTTCATAACGTGAACATATGGAAAAATATTGAGATCGAAAATTTTCGTCATCACAATACTTCCTTATACTACGCATACGAAAGTAAAAACAGTAACAACTAAATTAAAAACAAAATTAACAATAATCCTTACACTAAAGTTTCAAATATTTTAAATGTGTTCTAGCTACATAAACACAAAAATCACACTTTTAAAGAGAAATGACTCCACTGTAATCTTTGTGCACTCAGTTGCCACACATACTTCACCTAAGCTAATATTTATGTGATTTTCGAAATTGTGCATATATTATGTAGCGCTAACTGTCAGAAGATTCGCGAAGAGAACGCTTTTCTCTTTACTATATTTACTTTTGCTTTTTCAGTTTTTGTTTCAAGTTTTTCTTCTTGCATGTGTTTCATTACTTGTTTTCCATCTATTATGTTTTCCACAAGAGTGGATGTAAGAAATTCTGAATGCTGTTGGTTATTTGATTTCACTACTTTCTTTGTTGAAAGAATGGGTTTCAGAGAATAAGTTGAAAAAAAAACTTTTGTACTGGTCTTTGTTTACTTGGAAAAGACTGTTGTCTCTCTTTTACCGCACTGCTCCAGAACACGAAAGCTGGGGTGATGTGTTGGACATAATTGAATGAGCTTTTTCTGATACTGAAGCTTCAGCACTTTACAATGAGCAATGTTCCAGTATGTTCTTTTCTTCTATTTCGGTAATTTTCAGACTTTCGTCATACTCGTTCTCGATAAAGTTATCGACCGGTATAAAATCATTTTCGCTGAATTTTAGAGAACTGAGTTGTCCTAATTATATTATATACGGTTTCAGGTGACATGTGATTACTCTTTGCTCTAATTCTACATTACTGAGAATAGAAGACCCATTATCATTCCCAATTCTTATTGATAAAATTGAAAGAAAATGATTGAGATATGTTGACGACATATTTGTTATATGGTCACATTTGAAGTTTTCCTACATCACCTTAATAGTATAGAGGATGACACCATAAATATTACCATGAAGGCCCAAACAAGGAAGAAGGTACCTTTCCTCGATGTACTAGTACGGAAATTGGATAATGGCACAATAAATACCGCAGTGTACAGGAAGCCGACGAATACAGGACAATATCTGATTCAAATTACGCACTTAATGCCAAAGTTGAAGTGGCCAGGTTAGTCAGGAGAGTGTGCTCGAAAAAACGGGATAGGAAAGAAGACGAGAGAAATGTAACTGACATCTAAAATTTTGGTGAGTATCCCGAACACATGTTGTCTAAGGCAATAAAAAGCAAGATAACATTTACTATTCTGAATCCAGACCAACCAAAAACTGTACGTACTATGGCCAGAGAATATCCAGTGAATAAGCAACAAAAATAACATAAGAACATCGATTAGGCCAAGCAATACTGCCAACATGAACCAAATAACAAAAGCTGTGTATACGAAGTACAATGTGAGTGTGAACGTTTATACATCAGAGAAACCAGGAGATGCATAGAAATAAAATTCCAAGAATGTAACAAATTGCTTCGCCTAGGAGAAACTGAAAAATCCCATTTGGCACAACACGCGTGGGAAGCACACCATCACATCAAGTGGAATGACGCTACAATTCTAACGAAAGAAAAATATGGCATCAGAAGGGAGATAAATGAAGCGGCATATATGATTACAGTAACTAATCCCATAAGTACACCAAGCCTGGATTCCAGTTATTCGTGAGAGCATAAACATGTTAAGTAATACTTCACCACACATGTCAGATTGAGATCAAGTATGACATAATTCGTCACAGTACCCTTTAGAAATGTTATAAGTGTTTACAAATTTCATATTGTAATCACAAATTGAATTTCCTTTTTTGGCAAGCAACAGCCCTTCACGGGGCTACTCCGAAGACGGCAGACGGAATGTCGGCCAAAACGTCGGTTTTCTTTCCACACGATGGAAATAGCACAAGCAACATATCAAATTATAATCTATTGTTAATAATTACACCTCATCTGTTAGTGTATATTTAACTAAATATAAAAATAAACCAACAAACGCATGATTGTATGGAAAGCATTGAACTATGTGTACGGTCATGAGCAATGAAAAGTAACCAGTTAAATATTTACATAACATGCAAATAATGTAGATGTTTATTTAACTTCTGCAGCTGCTGTTTTGCCTGTATCAACGCTTGCCATACATGTTGAAATGAAACGTATCTTAAAAAATGAGGTGTGGCCACCACACGACTTTCTTATACGGATGAGCGTTTCAAACTATACAATTTTAAGATTTTTTTTTACACAAAAATTATTCAAAATACTATTCTAAGTACTTCTATTCTCTTAATAAATCGCTATAGAATACATACTTTGCAAGATATTCGAAAAAAAGTGCTACTCCCTAAGAGTAAAAGTGTTACTTCCGGTCCGAATTTTAAAATTTCATATATACATCGTGTTTCATCGGTTGGGGTATCGCGAATTAAAGTGCCTAAATATAAAAATATCGACTTCAAATTTTAACCACTTATAGAGCTTTTAAACCGCTACCAGCAGGTTAGGTTGTTTTTGATAATATTATTTTAATTAATGCGTAAATTAAAAAAAAACGTATTATCAAAAATTAAAAGTGCTCAAAAAATGTTCAAATTTGAATGGTGATACGTGGAAATATCACCCATATTAACTTCACAATCAGAATTTTTATAAACGAAACCGTTTGTCAAATAAAGTCAATATTAAATAATGTCGTTTTTCTTACGACAGATTTATGGTACTTAACTTTCTAATTGTGCTGTCCGCAAACAGGTAGTCCTTTTAAATTTATGACGGATAATAAATAAAAATTTATTATAAACTCAACACACAACACTGTAATAAAAAACCCATAAATTCTTCAACGTCCGCAAACAGGTAGTCCTTTTAAATTTATGACGGATAATAAATAAAAATTTATTATAAACTCAACACACAACACTGTAATAAAAAACCCATAAATTCTTCAACGTCTTGCCTTTAATTTTGAAATTATTGTAAAATATTCAATAATTGATTAAGTTTTAATTTTTTTTTAATTGCATAGTTGATTTTATAGACATATCTTTTTAACACCTGAATTTCAATAAAATCTGAGTACTTTTGATTTTTTGAACGAAGGTTTTTTTTTATTTACGCATTAAATAAAGTAATATTATCAAAAACAACCTAACCTACTGGTAGCGGTTTAAAAGTTCTATAAGTGGTTAAAATTTGAAGTCGACATTTTTATATTTAGGCACTTTAATTCGCGATACCCCAACCGATGAAACACCCTGCAAAAAATATTGCAAATCTAGAATTAAATACTTTTATACTCTTGATAAATATATATAGAATGCATAACTTACGACATACATATTTGCAAAAAATCGCTATTCGATAAGAGTAAAAGTGGTACTTCCGGTCTGAATTTTGAAATTTTTTTTATACAAAAGGTATTGAAAATTATATTTTAAATACTTTTATACTCGTAACGTACCTGTCTAAAAAGCATGATTTGCGAAAAATTCGCAAAAAACTGATTTTCGATAGGAGTAAAAGACCTACTTCCGGTCTGCCGATTTTACTGAAAATCTAATCAGATCTCAAGAGGGAGATTATACACGTAAATACAAAATTTGGAATTGCTATCTACAGCGGTTTGACCGCTATCGTGGTCACACCCACACAGACAGACAGACAGACATTTTTTAAAAACCACTTTTTCGGTATCAGGGGACTTCAAAACGTGGACATCTGCAAAAATCTCGAGGTCGAAAATTTTCATCGTCACAATACTTCCTTATACTACGTATAAGAAAGTAAAAATGTTCTGTTTAATATTTCCTTTTCTTGTGAGACAAGAGGAATAAATGCTACTTGATTCGTCTTTGAAAATTTATTATATAGTACCAATTAATTAAAACAAATTTGTTATCAAGTCGAAATTTCAAACCGATTCTTTAAATTCGAATAGGTAAATATAATTTAACGATAAGACCAGAAATCAAAAGTTGTATAATTTTTCATCAGTCAACATAGTCTGTATATTTTTTTAATATTATTATTACTCGCTACACAGAAAATACAGCAATGTGTTACAACTTGATAATTGGCTGCTTTTTTTCAATATTTCAACTATACTGATATTAACGCAAAGCGTTCTACTTTAAAATATTATTTTAGTTTACTTTTAAGTTATTTACCCTCACCTTGTAGGCACAGATATTATGTTAGAATCTGTGATATGTGTGCGGTTGAAGTCACGGAAGGAGCGGTATAACATAAAACATAGTATAGTTATTTATAAATTTTAAATAATAAAATTAATCTTTGGCCGTTGAAAAAGTGACCAGATACAAATTAAATTTCGAATTGAATTTGTAATGTTTCTTATGTCATATTTGGACATATTATTAGCCACCATTACTTGTACTAAGTATAATTTTTTATCTAGGTTAGGCAGTTCCCTCTTTTAGATGAGCTTCGTTTTCGAGACCTGTCAAGAAATTATAAAAGGTATATCTGGGTGTCCGGGCTGTTTACACAATGCAGTCCAAATAATTTTCTTACTCGTCTTTTTTCCTAAATATCATATTAGCAAATCACTCTCTTTTAATGCAACGGGCAGGTATAGAAAATTCTCACTCCGTATTTTCATCAAGTCCGTAAAAATCTAGTGAAAATATCGCAAAATAGCTTTAATACTCGATTAATTTTTCTGCCCATGACTGTACAGTGATGGTTTCAAAAGCCTTTCAAATAGCCGATAATCAGTTACCATCACAGTTGACGTGAACACGCCTGTTTTCGCTCCTTTTAATTTCGCTAATTAACTGCGAACTGACATCGACCATACACGATTTTTTACTCTCACATTTCAACGGTGCGAACATTAAAAAACGAATTACTTTTACCGCCGCCGTCGGATTGTTGCTGTTGTTACTGCTGACACTATTCGGGCATCTGTTCGGGTCGTCCGGGTGAAAGTTGATCGTGAGCAAAGAATCGCGTACCCGGACAGAGCGACCACATTTCACACGAGAACGGGTACGATGATTTCGCAAAACCGTGCTTTCAAATTGATGTCAATCAATGTTTAACGACTGGTTTCGCCGTGTTTTTCATCCCGGACAATTCTCCTCACCGAGCATAGAGGTACATTATCGAGGCGAATAAACATCGATATCCGATAGCGCCAAGCAGATCCCTAGGTAACTGTTAAGTATAAACAAACTCGTTGCGACAGTAAAATTGCATAACATTAAAATCGTTTTCATTGTGTAAACTATTGAAACTATAAAATCCTGTCTTATGCCCCAATAAAATCGAAGATTAAATTTTTCGTTTATTTATCGTATGACTTTTATGTTGAAAATGTAGTTTTATCTTTTATATACGAAGGTAACCCTAAACATTTCCGGAAATTACCACTAGATGGCTCATGCCGTATATTTCAAATTTGTCCGTTTTGTGTCATTGTCTTAAACTTTGGCATTTAGTATAAAACCACTGACAGAAATCAGTGGGCTATGTAGTATTCATTAACAGCGTTTTAAAGAAATCAGTTTAGTAAAAAAAATGGACATTTCTCATGAACATTTTCGTGCGATGATTTTTTACGATTTTAAATATGATCTAACTCATGACAATGCATCGATCGACTTCATTTTGCATTTAGTGATGAACCACCATCCAAAACCACAGTTTATGACTGGTTTGCAGGATTAAAGCGTAGACGTACTAGTGCCAGTGACTAGTTTAGTGAAGGCCGTCCATCAACTGCTGTTGTTTCGGCAAACATCAATGCTGTGCGAGAAATGATTGAAGTGGATCGACATGTTACATATTGAGAGATAGAGACATTCTTAAGCATTTGTTCGAAAATTCAATCACGTTGCTTCTGCCAACGTGTACGTATCGTAACAGATGACGAAACCCGGATATATTCATACGAACCAGAAACAAAACAACAGTCGTCTGTTTCGGTATTCCAAAGTGAACCAAAACCAACAAAGTGTTAGTTCACGAAGAACTTCAAAAAAAAAACTTTCTACCTTAAAACTAGGCCTGTTGCTACCGTTGATTAAGATTGGAAAAACGCTGATTGGTATTCAACAATTTGTTTGACAGAAGGCTTTGATGAAATCAGAAAATAAAGCATTATCGATCACCACGACAGCACATTGGACTCATTGTCCGTATTAGCCACACTTATTACCTAATGACTTCATCCTGTTCCCTTTTGTCAGAAACAAATTGCTTGGTGAGCGGTTTTCAACACCAGAAGCGGCTGTTGAAGCGTTTAAAAGGCATTTTTTGGAGGTACTCACATCTAAAGTGCTTAAAACTTAATGACGAATATTTTGAGAAACAATAAAGTGTTTTTTCTTCGATAAAATACATATTTTCTTCCTTTTTTTCAGAAATTTTTAGGGCAACCCTCGCTCTACCATTTAAATCAGCTCTTAAAATGTTGAATATAAAGAAGAGCAGTAATTATAATTGTTGTCCTGCTTTTAACTAGTTACAGTGTGAGCAAAAATAAAGCAACTACACTTCAAAATGGCACCAATTCTAGTCTACACCTTGGAAATTCAGCAGCATTGACCTTTAGCTACAAATAGTTAAATCATCTTTACGTTACCATTAAATTTATTTGATATACCTACTACTGACAAAACCCACAACATCTTGTCGCTGCGTAACTGAAGTGGAGACGGTCGTGGGTTTGAAGAAATCGGTCAAAATCATTTGATCGGTCGTAGTAATAAGGAAGTAGAATGCAGGCGAAAATATTAGATTGACCACAACCAACTTAACAAAGTTTAATCGCCCCGGGAGTGTGAAAAATTATGCCAAAAGAAATTAAAACATTTGGCGTCGATAAACCTAAATTACGTCAAAGGCAGTTGAAATATTTGACATGAGTAGGTATTCATTAAATAAATCATATGGTATCTAATTACTCTTAACAATTTGGCAGGTTGTTAAATAATGTGACGTAAGGAGATCTCTTTAGTCGCACATTAAGCGTGACATAGATCCTTAATTCTAAGTGAAACTAATTGTAATATTAAGATAAAGCTTAAATTAAGTACTACACGTACAACACTAACTAAATCTTCTACCAGACATTAGTCGTCAACACAAAATTTACTTAACTTTAACATTAACAAATATCAGAAGCAAATTAAATCTGATAATTAAATATCGAATTTACAATTAATATTAATCAACTTAAAATCTTGAACAGTTCTTTAAATATTGTAAAATTTAGAAGTAAAAATTTATCGATCTCTAATGACGACAGTGATCATTCGAGTTGGGTGGATTGGTGTAATTGGTGCGTTTCACAATTGACAGTTGATCTTTTAGCATTTGGCATGGATGAAATATATTCCAGTTTTTCTTTGTAATTGAAGATTTAAGTATGTAGAGGAAATTACTTTTTAAAAATCAAACCCATTTAACACAAGTTTTATAAATTTAAGAAAAACAAGTAATAATATTTTTATGACATGTCAAACGGAAGCTTAGGTGTGCGTAGATAAACTTATACGTTTACTTTGCGATGAGGGTCGTATCAAAACATGATTTTAATTTGTGTTGCATGCACATAACTGTTAAACAGTCAATCAGACTATGTTTCGGATTATATTTCGTCGAAACATTTGTTAAATTCAAGAAATTTAGCACCGCGTCGTCTTTATATATAAAGACACAAAGCATGAAGCAAAAAAGGTATTGTTATGTTTTTTTTTTCTGAATATGTGCTCATTCAGGAGAGAAGTATAACTTCTTTCGAATTGTTTCGACCTTTACTTGATGCAAATCCATAATATCCAATTAAATTAAATAAAACAACAATATGAAGTTTTGAGATTTACACTAAAACACACTACAGTTGTTTCGCTACACAGTAGCTCTTTCAAGCGATAACTATAAACTAATATTACATACAAACTTCTAAATTTAAATCAGGTGTTACCCCGATAGGGGACTACTGTGAAATATTACCTTAATTGCTATTTGTGATCTTTAACAATACTTTTTAGTGTAAGATCTACTAATATACTATTGTTAATTTCCTTCTCTATAGTAAATGTAATATTAGGGTTAATAGAATTAATAAAATCAAAAAAGTGTTCAACTGTCTATCTGTTCCTGTATACCCTATCAAAATGTCGTCCACATATCTACACAAAAACAAAATATTCTTATGATCTGATATACTATTGTGACTATATTCTTGGTTTTTGGGTTTGTGGGACATTAATCTATAACGTTTGTTGTTCTGTACTGCTTGATATTCTCGGGGCTCTACTTAGTTACTTGCCTTTAGCTCCACTCCCATTCGTATAATTACAAATATTCACTAATAGACGCCACCACTGCGAATAGTCAGCTGAGCGCGCCGATAATGAGGGAAGCATCTGCAGACCGCTACGGCTCGAGAACGCACCTGTAAGGCTATCGGAAAACGGCTTGACAAAATGCGTGCGGTACTTGATTTTTAAGAACTAAACAGCTGTCATACACGTTATAATTTTGCAAGATTAAAACTTCGTTTGTCTAATTAAATTAGTGAAACCTGATAGTGGAAGTGTTTAATCAAGTGCATCTACAGTTAGCTCAATTGGAGACAATGGTGGATTCTCTTAAAAGGTATTTATATATTTTGGTTAATCTAATACGACAAAATAAACATGTACGATTTTTTGGTTCATCTATTTACATTTATTTACACACAGATATTTACAGTATAGACATATTTCATCAAATTTGTTGTTCCACATCTTATTATATATATACATCGGTGATAGCATATGATTTAGATTAGATAAACCGGCGATACGACAATTTCAAAGAGAGTGCGGGGATGTAAGCTTTATTGCTCCTTCGAATTTTCCGTGTACGTCGTTGTTGCGGTTACATTCACATACAAATTCATGGTTGGCAGAATATAAAATTATTTCTATAGATAAAAGCTTGAAATTTCTTAAATTATTAAAACGTTCTCTTGAGTATCTAATTTTATAATTTTAATTGTGACCTGCAATTAGTCAAATCGTGCGACCCTCGGTCGGTAATATAGTTGACAGTAATGACATTAGAAAATGTAAACAATTAATTGGTTGATGTGAAATGCAATGTAATAAACTAAAGAAACCAAGTGCTCTTTTCCTATTTCAATGACGATTAATCCTCTAATTTAACAAAACGGATAGCGGATATTTTATTGAATAAATTAGAGTTCTTAAGTTTAAACAAATATACTTTTAAACTAACATGACGAAATCTTTCAAACAATTAGATCATTAAATATGAGCATTTTTTGACTTTGATTACGGAATTACGGACTTAGAAATTTACTTTATTAATTGACGGGGATTTTAAGCGGTAATTGAACGGATAAGCCACCTGAACCTGTAGTTAGGCTAGCTACGGACGGAATCAATGGCATGAACCTGTAGTTAGGCCATTAATTAACGAATTAATTGGCGTGAACCTGTAGTTAAGCCAAACTAGAAATAGAATACTGGGAGTTTGACCTATAGTTAAACAACCAAATCGGTATGGATCTCAAATAGGAGTTCTGTACTGGTCATTTGAATCTGAAATTAAACGACCAGCTCGAAAGGAATCTCAAATAGGATCCTCTTTTTATACAAAATATCGCTGATTTTATAAGTCACGGACGGGTACGTCACAGCTAAAAAAGGCACATTTTACATGATAAAATTACAAAACCCTAACATCTATCTGAAGATATGGTACATTTGGTCACGTCCGCATTCGTGACGTACTGATTGGAAATTTTCCATAAAAATTATGCATATACAGACCCTCTAAAATAGCATGAATAATGTGAATTAGGAACTTAACGGTACCATTTACGGATGAACAAAGGAACATAAACAATTAATGAATTAAACATGTAACGGACGAGAAAATGTATCACTAAATAATAAAAATATTTTACATTTGCAATTGATTAGCCATAAATTAGGCATTTTCTCTGGCTTAACAACCCAAGTTCGTTACAAATCTATCTAATTTATTACATTGGATTAAATATTTTTTTCTCAATAATATCATTCACTTGATTTCTAGTAATAAAATCTATCATATAAAATTCAGTAGGGTGTAGTCTATAAGATAATTCAGTACTACCTTAAGGTAAATATAATAAGTGTCCCGATTAGAATATTGTAATTTTCTATCTTGCTTTAGCCTCAAGTAATGGTCGAAACAATTCGAAATTTGAAATTAGCAGCGACAAGTTACCTGGCTCTTTATTACCTTAAACTACATTTACATACAAGAACTGCAACACAAAATATATGGTGTTATAATAGGTGACTGAGGAATTCAGTATTTCCAAAGTATATCAAACTGAAAACCCATAACAACAGCCCAGCAGCGTTTCTAGGGAGCAGATATGGAATGAAGAAATGGCTAAAGGAAGATAGGAAATTACAATATTCTAAACGGGACGCTTCTTATATTTATCTTAAGGTAGTACATAATGATTTATCTTATAGACTACACCCTAGTGAATTTGATATGATAGATTTTAATACTAGAAATCAAGTGAATTATTCATAAAAAATATTTAACCCAATGTAATAAATTAGCTAGATTAATGTCCCACAAACCCAAAAACCAAGAATATAGTCATTATAGTTTCTCAGATTATAAGAAAATTTTGTTTTGGGTATACAGGAACAGATAGACAGTTGGACACTCCTTTTTTTTATTAATTCTATTGACCCTAAATAAATTAACAATAGTATTAACGTTTTAGATCTTACACTAAAACGTATTGTTATAGATCACAAATAGCAATTAAGGTAATATTTCTCAGTATTCCCATAAGGAGGTAACACTTGATATAAAGGTAAAAGTTTGTATCTAATATTAGTTTATAGTTATCGCTTGAAAAAGCTACTGTGTAGCGAAACGGCTGTAGTGTGTTTTAATAAATTAGTGTAAATCTCAAAACTTCATATTGTTGTTTTATTTAATTTAATTGGAAAAGTATAACATTGATAAAATCTCGAGAAGTTTCGGAAATACAATTGTCCGTTAGTGTATGTTTGTAGCTCTGCTGGCTTTTAAAACGACGTAATAAATAATTTCTAGAACACAACGTGTTTGAAAATCATTAATGATAATGTCTATTGTACAACGTATGAGGCGCTATTAAATTCGAATTAAGATATATAAAACAATGGAGGGACAATGCCTCTTTATTCTTAGCGTCTTGCACGGTTATTTTATTGTTTCTCACAGAAATAGTAACCGTAAGAAATTCATTGCGATAAAGACCACTGTGTTTATTTTTGATTCAGACACGTTTTCTGTAATCCATCCATCTAGTAGGTCGTTAAGATTTTGTCCGCGTAATATGTCTGTAAATGGTAAAATGAACCTATAGAGGGCCGTCAAAAAGTAAAAAACGGAAAGAATGTCTTGGTCTACTGACATTACCAATATAGCCGATATACTGAGTGACTTATAATATCTGATGATTATTTGAATTTATCGCCATGCAAAAGTCTTCCATGATTTGTACAGAAAATGTCTGTTTTATTTATTCTTATTGTTATTATCGAACATTAGGTTGCCAGTAAAATCTGTATATATTTACTTTGGTCACATTGTGTTTCCTGTGAAATGAAATACAGTTTTTGTTGCAAATGCAGCACTTAATGTTCGTACATAACAAGGAATGAACGACTGAAAAATATTTAAATAGATCTCGCAAGCTTGAAATCACATTTATGTCATTTTGTCAGGGTAGGTCGTGACGCATTCCAAACAAAAAAGTTTAGCCTATTGTTAAAAGCATAGCAAAATTTCTTCAAAGTGCTGTATTGCTTAAATATTATCGTTTATTTATACGGTAAGTATATTTACGTTTGAATACAGATGTGGGCAACTAGTGAACAAACCAAATTTTTGATGCTGAAGAAGCTCTGTGTTTAAAAACTAAATCTAAACATTAAATATAGTCTGTTTATGTATACTACAATTTTTTTTAATGGTATATTTTTTATAAACAAAATATCCATCTCATTTTATTCATTTTTTCTGATTTTGTTGCAGAAAATACTATTAGCGTATTTTGCTGTGTATGATGATGGCTGTAACAAAGTATGTGCTAAAATTTTGCTCTATCGTTAATTTTTTTTTTTTTTGGAGTTGGTAACAGAAAATTAATAGCCAGAGGCAAAAATTCTGTGGAATCCAAACATAACGAAAGTTTTCCTTTTATACCATACTTACCTTTGCTAGATCATCTTTATAATGTAGAGGTAATATTATTGCTTTTTATTAAGGAAAACTAAAATTATTTCAATCGATTATATATTGCAGGTAAACCTTGACGAAGCCGGTGAAATAAAAGCTGTCCTGCAAATGTGCACATGGGCAATGAGTTAGCATCATTACGCAGCTGTCTGTATGTATGGTCATAATAATATATCCATAACTGATATAGAATGTCAGTGGGCTGCAAGAAAATCCAAGCAGGTAATATATTTATAAAATAAATGATATTATAAGTATACAGGGTGTATTTAAAATAAGGGGACAGAGTATGATAAATGGAAAGGTGCAATTATGTAGAATATAAATTCCAAAAATTGTGAGTCAATTACGACACGAACGCCAAAATTAAAAACCCCCGAAAAGTGTTTAATGTGCCGCCTATGGCTTTAGCACGTGTCTATATGTCGTAGGTATCGCGCCAGACGTCGACGGTTCCACACAGGTTGAGGAGACATAATAATTTCCATCGAAGTAAATAAACACGCATAGATATACGCAATAACAGCTGTAGACGTTATAAAAACCCCAATGATAGCATTCTTTACTATTTCTAAACAGGTGTTCATGCTAAGAGTTCAACAACCTTAATATATATTATTTTTCAACTACGAGAGTTTTTTTTATTGAGATGGATTATTTAGATATTACGTTTTCTTCCGCTATTACTGTTATTATGATTAAATTCAACGACTTTTTACTTCTTATTTCTCACAAAAACAAATTTGTGTTGTGTAAAATTTGCCCAACTCTACTTATGAGAAACTTTTATTTTAATTGGACGCAAGTAAATTAAAAAAAAACATAATTTATTTCAGTTCGTGTGTTGTGTAAGCAATAGTCGAAACATCCACATGTAACAATCGAACGAGATTGACCTCGCACGCCTTCACACTCCTACTTACTAACCCACCCTTCTATAGCCTACAGTCGTATTAAATTGCTGTGGCGCGACGAATATTTTAAAAATATCTTAGTAATTTTTAAAATTTGAATTTGCGCAAAATATTTTGGATTTGAGTCTAATAAAATTACATCTTTCCATTAATCATACTCTGTCCCCTTATTTCAAATACACCCTGTATATATAATTTATAAAATCAAAGCACTATTGTAAAAAAATTGTGTAAAAATTACACATACTATAATAGGAAACTATTTCACATGGATCGTCACGTAAAATTACATCACTATGTAAAATTGCACACGAGTGTGTAGTAGTATTTTAAGAAAAAATACAAAAAAAAAATTAAATAAAATATATGTTCCGCCCCGAATGTGAACCCGGGGGCAATCCGAGTATTTTTTTAAATTTTTTTGTGAGTATTTTTTCATAAAATACTACTACACACTCGTGTGCAATTTTACATAGTGATGTAATTTTACGTGATAATCCATGTGAAATAGTTTCTTATTATAGTATGTGTAATTTTACACAAAATTTTTTTACACTGTAGGTATGTACATGTCGCAATATATAAAAGTAAATATTTTTTCAAGTAGATGTAAGATCGAAATATGTGTTGGGAAAATGCATAGATCCACAGATCGTGTTCTAACCAAGGAAAAAATAAATAATTATTCACAGCCCTATATGACATCGGGGTACTGTTCGATTTACTTGGCTGCTCCAACCTTAGCCAATGCCTGAAGCTAGTGTTTTTTGGTGAACATGAAAGTTTTGGAAGTTCAATAAATTCATAGTGATAATGTGGAATGGCAAAGCTGTATATTATGCCTTGAATTTATGTATCATTTTATTTACATATCTGTAATATTTCTTACACATAAATAAACGTTTATAATTGAAACAATTTATTGTCAAACTGTATGTAAAATATTCATCCTAAATAGACATTTCTTTTCAATATTATATGTAAAAATAGTTGGCCTATTTCAGCGATTACCTTTCACGAAATGACAGCTGCAAATACGCTCTCTAAAAATTATTACAATTACATTTACTGTAGATATGGAATTATGATAAGGCTAATTAGTTTCAGTCACTTCCTTAAATCAGCTGCTTGGTTTTAGAAAACAAAGAATTTGGCTTCCTCTGAATATAAAGTTTACAGATTGGAACAAAACTCATCCCCATGACTCTAAATTATAGAAGAGTATTAAGTAAGTTAATCATAATCAAGAACTTATTTTCATTCATTATTGGATTATCTTCAAAAAACAAACTTTCCCTATAATACACATAACTTAATTTGTTAAAAAGTTGAAATTGAAAACATTGTTTTTGTAGGCAATAATGCACATTTTTACGAAATGTTTAAACATACTTGTTTCAAAAAATGAAATTATGTGTATTAATTTTTTTTTAACTTTGTTATACGGTTCACTTGTTTTGCTTGGAACGCTGAGTTTCCAATTGTACATATTTATCAAAAGGAAATACTAGGAATTCTTGGGAAATTGCAATTTAAGTAAAATTTAGCATGGAATATTTCAAGAAGTACATATTAATAAAAATTTCAACAGATGGTTCACAAAATCAGAACACTTTCCTCCTTCATTACTAATATAAATGAGTGGCACAATCATTAATTTTACTCTAACCCATGGAGTGACCTCTACTTTGTATTTAACACAGAAATGCACGATTCACATAAAAAATATTTATTAAATTCTTAGCCTGGGATATTAACGAGTCATAATATTTATTTACGATCTTTCGATTGACATATTCATGATGCATAATGATAAAAAAGGCCTTAACGTTTCAACCCATTAAACTAAATATAGTCCAAAGAAAGCCTTATAGATACGAAAAGGAGAACGTATATTATACATATAGGCATATATACCTATATATGTATATGCATATATATATATATATATAACACGTAAACTTTAAACAAGATTTATCGCCCATATTTTCGAGCTGACAGGATTATACAATTGAAAATTATGTGCGCCTTTTATTATTAATACCATAACTTTTTTCTTTTATCTCCCTCTCGTTCCCCTCTCTCTCTCTCTCTCTCTCTCTCTTCCTCTCTGTAGATGTGTTGGTTTGAAAACGGCGGCCAGGGCAGACCAGAGCAATAAAGAACTTTCTTCATATCGGGGCATAACTAATAAAAGTCCTAATATAACTCCATTTGTGTCGGTTGATTTACGGGCCATAATTGCATGTGCCGCAGCAATTCATGACCCTGTCGCTGAATTGGCGATTATAGTTTGAGTGTGAGTGTGTGTGTATGTGTGTTTTAAGTGCTCGTCGTGGCAACAAGGCGCACTGAGGCAACTGCGGCTGTTGTTCTTGCTCTAGACTCTAGACGTTGCGTGAGCAAATAAAATACCACCAAATGGTTCATAATGTCTGCTCGTTAAATTTCGTTATACTTTAATACAGGATGATCCGTGTGGATTTTGAAAATAAGACAGAGGATATCACAGTGTACTTATTTTTCAAAAAATGGCAGTTATTTAGGAAAATTTATAGTAGATTAGGTGTTTAGTATAAAACAATTGTGAGAAGATTTAGGAATAAAGTTTTGGTATAATGGTTGTACAAATATACAGTACTATATATTTCCCGCCAAAATATTTGTTAAACATATATTTACAGTTTTATAAATAGTTCGTTTGTACTGTAATGTTTTAATTAGTTAATTTGACAATGATAATATCAAATTATCAGAATGTTTTAATATTTATATTGTTTGGGTTTATCGAGAGCCGCTAAATCCCGAAATGGAATTATTTAATCAAATATCTAAGAAATTTATACAAATGATATGATGATTTATGATATAAAAATGGTAATTAAACAATTATATTTGAATATACTTGCCAACAAATATCAATTGATAGAAAATTAATTTTAAATTTGCAATTTGAATTTACCGTGTAATTAAAACGTTGGTAATGAGTAAGACTCGGATTATGTACACATTACAATCCGTAAAATATGTACATATTGCTGTGACTCTTGCAAATTGA
This sequence comes from Amphimallon solstitiale, assembly GCA_963170755.1. Lineage (NCBI taxonomy): Eukaryota > Metazoa > Arthropoda > Insecta > Coleoptera > Scarabaeidae > Amphimallon > Amphimallon solstitiale. The sequence goes on along the minus strand of OY720681.1, from coordinate 32,957,810 downwards.
GGTTTTTATAAAAATAATTTAAACCGTTCAATCAGTAAGTAAGTAAGAATCAAGCATACATCTTAGTGCTAGACCTTATGCTAGACCAAGATTTAATAAATTTTCTGCAAAATAGTAGGTTAGGCAATTTTACATTTAACTAGCTCAGTTTAAAATGACTAAAAGAAAAATTTCTGGCATGGGCAGAAAATATAAATAAACTCTCCAATCAACTTGAATGCTCTTTAGTTATTACCAGGTCAGGTAAAGAAAATAAAATGCAAAATAAACCTTATGATATAGTTTATTAAGGATATTAAAGAAAAAATTTAAAATTATACAAGTATATTTACAAGAATAAATGTCTTAAATATTATAGAAATTCATGCATGTCATGATTAAATAGTCAAATCAATAAACAAATTATAATTAATAGAGTAACATCGAATACAAATTTATATTTTTAAAATAAATATATGTAATTATCATTTTCCTTATTCGTCAAAGATACATGTAAACAATCAATATTTAAACAAAATATTTTATTGTATGTTGTGAGTTGTAGTGGAATATAAATTAAAAAAAAAAGTATGTAGCCTCTCGTTTGCAAGTATATAAACATTAAGGAAATGGCTCTGCCCTAATTAGTTCTGCCTGGCGCCTTTGCTCGCTCCCAAGACAGTACCATCAGAAAGCAAATTTACACTGGTAGGTACCCCAAAGTTCCACCCTACGAGTATGCTTTTCAACTCGTTGGACACAACCATAACATACACCACCATGTGCTCACCCCTTAAGGTATATATATAAATTTAAGTGTAATACAAAAAAAAATGTCTTTGTGCATTCAACTAATTGACTCGGCCCTGATTAGTTCTGCCTGGCGCCTTTGCTCGCTCCCAAAACAGTACCACCAAGACCAATTCGTGCTTTAAGGATTCACCAAGACTCCATGCTATGAATTAAACATCTACTTAATTCATCGCACACATCCCTGATCTATTACCCAACACGTCAATATCAAATACACAAACACAATAAAATATAATTAATACAAAGAAAATATATATACATAAAAAAAATAATAATAAAACTTTTACCTCGTTGTAAGATTTCAATACAAAACACCACTCAAGAAAAATTTTACAACACTATATATATATATATACACTAATAATAAACATTATTAAATCACCTTAACTCTTCGTACAGCATCTCAAACTCATCCATCTCAAATATATTTTTAAAAACTTTGTCACAGTCTAATTATCCTATATGTACATAAAACAAAATTATTGAACTACGAATCTTCTAATCTTGTAAATAAAATAATAAAGAAAATTTAATTAAAAACGTAGTGTTATATTTAATTCAAAAAAAAATAAAAAAATAATTATTATCAGACTATTCAATTTATCGAAACAAACACTAAAATGCTTTACCATAACGCACGGTATAATGACCCTGCATATAAAAATAAAACATTCTAGAACAAAAAAAAATTAAAAGTCCTAATTAAATAAAACCGTTCCGAACATAAATAATTATTTCCGAAAAATAATTACAAGTCCCAATGTAAACCAAACTCCGAATTAAAATGATATCTAATTAATAAAATTATTCTAAGTCCCACTTCGGTCTTTAAAAATTTATAAGTACAATAGAATTATTACGAAAATATTATAAGTTCCAATGCGTGAAAAAATTTCTATGTTAGAATAACGTTTAATCTATATAATATTACAGATCCTAATTTTTGTTAAAAATTTTTATAAGTGTCGTAAAATCTTTTTGAAAATTATTCTAAGTTCCGATTTATGAATAAACTTCTAAGTTAAAATAACATTTTTATTTTAAGAGGAAGAAGAGGTTTCCACCTACTTCTTGTTTTTCTTTTGAGAGAGCTGATTTTCACCAAGCATCTAACGTTTTCTCATCGGTTCCCGACTTATATGGATATTTTTCTTCACAAAAACGTACGGTTATCTTCGGTATGATACCGATTCCACCTCCAGAAAGACATAGCTGCAGTGCTGCACCACCCGGGAAAGCAGCGCATTAGTAATCTTTCAAAAAGGTAAACAAATATGTAAATATCAACTTGTTTACACATTCATGATTCGTCCAATGCATCTAGCGAAGAATATTGTTTTCGCCGGGAAAAACTGTCGATCCCTCCCGGTCACAGTATTCTTCGTGCGGGAAACACTTTCTTGTCATAATTCACTTAATATTTTATGCCTATTCTAATATTATAGGTTTTATAAAAATTATAATAACATTCTTATATTATTTTACGTAAATAAAAATTAAATTTGCCGAAATATTAACTTAATAAATATCTATATACACATCATGATAAAATAAATAAAATAGTAATTAATTAAATTAAATCTTGAAGTGATCTTGTTTATGCTTATTTACAATTTACCACCAAACTCAAGATGACTGCAATATATATGCATATATTTTCGCAAAAATATGCTCCAATATTTGCCAAATATGCAATACATATTAATTTATCTATTGCGCTACTTAATAATTACATTCTTATTAGTTATTTATTACTTATTATTAGTATTAAAAATTGAGAATTAGGTGTATTTCTAAATTTTCTATTTTAAATGCCGTCGGCCGTCTAGTAAATTTTGGAAAGAGATATTTTAAATTGCTTACAATATATAGATCTAATTCAAGTTCATCAAAATATTCCTTTTTCAACATTTTAAATACTTCTGACAGAATTTTGAATCCTTCATTTTTTTCCAATACTGAGTTTTTAAAAATTAATTCTCCAGTTCATTTAACGGCTGATAATTCTCTATGGCATTTGTTTATTAAATTTACTGATTCAGTCAAAAACAGCTCGGTTAATTCTAATTTTAAAATTGTTTCGGTTACTACAGAAAAAATAATTGCAATAAACGCTAACTGATTTAGTATTACATTATTTTTGAAATATTTTTGGCTTCTTTAATAGAAGTAGATTTTAAAATTTTAATTTTAAAATCTATCACTTGTTTGAAAATAGTTCTTATGCATTCTGATAACTTGATCGCATCATGATTCGAATAATTAGTAAAACACCAAAATCTTTCAACTGGTGTACGATCTGGTGGAATATATCTAAATACCACAGTTATTTGATATTGATTTGATACATCTGTAGTTTCATCAGCTATAACGGCGACATATTCAGCTTTCAAAATTTCTTTTTTAATACGGTCTTGAGCAACTGCCAACATGCAATCCAACAGCTCATTTTGAATAATTTTTGAAGTACCTTTAAGAACAACAGAATTTTCAAAATAATTTTTTAGTGCTATCTAATTCCGAACTGCAGCCTCGAAGTGCTAGCTCAAAAGCCTCGCAAAACTTTATGCAGTCAATAATTTTTGAAAGAACATATCTATTTTTTGTTACTTGTTCATTTTGTTGTTGAATATTTCGTCTGTACGCACTGTCGAGTTGTTGTTGTATATCTACTTTTCCCAGCAGCTTCATCTCCAATTGAGCGTTAATGTGAGCTTGGCCATTCTTATGTTTTTTTATTTTTTGGGCTAAATGACTCAGATCCGTCACTCGAGTTTTTGACCAAGACGGTTCTACAGCACAGCGACAAAATAACAAGCACGAGAAGTTTAACAAACTGTTACTAAGACTACACCCACAAATTCAATCATCTTTTTCGTACATGTCCTTCTTAATAAATTTTCTTGTAAAGTCTCTAGATTTGCTCTTTGTAGTTTGCGTCAAATTAATTTCTGGTTTTGGTCTGCCCAAATTTTTAACTTGAATTTTTTGTTCATAACTAAACGAATTAAAATTGTTTTTCAAATATTGCACAGTAAAACTGTTTGCATCCATAATTCTTATTTATATATAATACAGTTTATCCGCAAAACACGATATCTGAACGTCGATGTCGATCGATACCAACAAAACTTTAACCGGAACTAATCGAGCGCAGACAGGAGCACACTAAATTTGTGCGCCAGCTCATATGGAATTTTCCGTATCCATCTCCACATCCGCTACGTCCTTTATGCCGCTAGACACCGAGAAAATCAACGTGGTCTCGCCTTGTCGGCGCATTTGCTCCGTCAATGCGATGTATACAAAGGAACGTCGTTTTGATTGTCTGCGTTATATTTGAGGAATGTATTAAGATCAGTAATACATTTATTAGTTTGTAATCGAAGATTTGTTTAGGGGGTTCAAGTGTTCATGTGCTCCTATACAGAAACCGCCATTGAAGGTAAAAGAGAGAAGTAAATTAACTATCATACTTGCAAATATCTCTTCGGTTTGTATAAATATACATTTTGAAATTACGAGGAAAAAGCATCAGATACCGGGCTGATGAGCAGTGGTGAAACTAACAGCTCGTCCTCAGTGTTGGTGCAGTCTTTTCCTTAAATTTATTAATTAATAGATATAAAGCAAGTAATTTTCAGTTTTCATATATAAATACCACTACCTTCAAAAATCTTCCGCGCATGGATGTATATACCGCATGTGTCAAATTTCATTAGCTATAGGGATTCAATGGTTGCATGCGATCTATACGTATACATATAATACGTTGCAACATGGTGCCCCTACTGTCCGTCACCAGTGCCGACAACAACCGACATCACAACGATTTACTCCGATCTTTCCACTTCTCCCGACCAGATTTTACATTCAGTGTTTAGCTGCGAACACGTTGCAAAAGCCGTCTTATTACTGGAACGGGAAACATCAAATGTAGTAGTTTATTATTATTTTCAGAATCCTTTTTTATTTACCTTATTTTTAATTTTATTAGAATTACGCTTTTGTTTGTATCATGCAGCGTGAACGCAGCTTAATAATTCTCTGCATTTACTGAAAAGAAAACGAAAAACTAATCCTTCCAAGGCATAAATATTATTTCTAAACACATTTACAAACACCCAACCGGTGGTCGAATAGGTACTGCCGCTAACCACGCTCACTTCTATTTACGTGCATGCATCGGTCGTGCTCGCATTGGAAAGGAAGGAAGGGGTACTGTACTATGTTGCCACGTACTGTATGGATTAATCGCCTATGGCTAATGAAAATTGACACATGCTGTATATATATACAGGGTATACCACGACGAGATTTCATTAGAACAATATAGAAAACTAATAAGAGTTGAGTTTTGGAATTTCGCAAATATTAGTTTCGCCTTAAGCTCTTTCGATTTAAAATAGTTTTGAATTTTTGCTTCTTCCGGTTACACCGGAAATGGATATCAACTTCCTTATATGGAATACCTCATTTTTTATGATTGATTCGTATTTCCATCTTAATTTTAAGGGTAGTTTGTCTGATAAACTTTATCTCTAAAGTTAGCCATTTTTGAAGTATTTCAATTTTTGTAAAAAAAATTGACAGAAGCAGACAATTACTGATAACAACATTCCCAATAATTGAATGCATGCACATATTTAAAATTTTAGGTAATCATTTTGGAAAGTATACTGCTTCAAATGCGGTATTATAAACTTTTCAAAATAATACAGGGTGATCAGAAAATTATGTTGAACATTTCATCCAGAAAATATCAATATCCTGTAATTTTTAAATAGCAACCTACATTTTTTTAACTTCATTGGATTGCACGTTCAAAATTAGGGTCAGTATGTATTTACTTCCCTATAACTAAATGTCTTAGTTTCAGAGTTATTTTGGAAAATGTATCAATGCCTCTAAAGTTTTATTTTGTATAATCAATCAGGCTATGGAAATTCATGTGAATAAATAGAAACAAGTTGCAATCATATTACCTGTCATCAGTAAGGTATTTACTAGTGCTATTCAGCGTTTTAGTTGTCTTCCGTTTCTGAAGACTTGAATAATAATAATAATGTCGCGATCTGGATTTAATAACGAAGATTTTTTAAATCTAATAATAACATATGGTGAATGTAATAGAGTAATCGAGAGGACATGTCGTGTTTATACAGAGAAATATCCAAATCGGTCAAGACCTACAAAGAGTATCTTACGCAATCTTTTAAAAAATTGCATTTCCTTCGGATCATTCTTGCCCAAAACAACCAAAAGAAAACCTGTTGTTGATAGTGAAAATGTGGAGGTAACAGCACTTGCTTACTTTACAGCACATCCTAGTAATTCTCTAATGGATGCAGAAGCTGAAGTAGGTGCATCCAGAATGAGTATACATCGTATTTTGAAAAAGAACAGGTGGCATGCTTACAAATTTCAACCTGTTCAACACATTAATGAAGTTGATTTTGTAACAAGAGCGCAGTATTGTGAGTGGTTTTTAATGAAATCACAAGAAGACGACGATTTCACAAAAAATCTTATATGGACAGATGAAGCAAAGTTTTGTAGAAATGGAATATATAATCGACACAATAGTCATTTTTGGTCCGAAGATAATCCTCGAGTTGTTAGGCAACGACGTTTCCAAGAGTCTTGGAGTTTTAATGTATTTTGTGCTATTAAACATGACAAAATATTTGCTTTGCATTTTTATCAAGAAAATTTAAATAGTGAGCGGTTTATAGACATCTTAAGAAACGTCATAAATTTAAATTTAAATACACTGCCCGTAGAAGCTCGTAGTATATGGTTTCAAATGGATGGTGCACCAGCACATAGTACCAGAGCTGTTGGAGAAGTATTAGACAACATATTTTATGATAGGTGGATCGGAAATAAAGGACCTTATAGGTTTCCACCGTGATCACCCGATTTAACGCCCCTAGATTATTTTATTTGGGGCTATGCTAAAGATAAAGTATACAGTATACCTCCTACCACTAAAGAAGATATGATGGCCAGAGTGCGAGGCGAGTTCAATAATCTAGACGGTACCATGATTGAGCGTGCCACGCGTACGGATGTTTTAAAAAGAGTAAGAAAGTGTTTAGAAAGAGGTGGTGATGTGTTTGAAAACTTTATTTAAGATTATTAGAAACTATTATTAAGACTACTTCTTCTCGATATTGTGTAGTTTTCATTTAAATATTTTAGGACATTATTAAACGATGCCTTGTTTTGTTTTTACTTATTTACATGAGTTTCCATAGCCTAACTGATTATACAAAATAAAACTTTAAAGGAATTGATACATTTTCCAAAATAACTCTGAAACTAACACGTTTAGTTATAGGAAAGTAAATACATACTGCCCCTAATTTTGAACGTGCAATCCAATGAAGTTGAACAAAATGTAGGTTGCTATTTAAAAATAACAAGATATTGACATTTTCTGGATGAAATGTTTAACATGGTTTTCTGATCACCCTGTATTATTTTGAAAAGTTTGTAATACCGCATTTGAAGCAGTATACTTTCCAAAATGTTTACCTAAAATTTTAAATATGTGCATGCATTCAATTATTGGGAATATTGTTATGAGAAATAGTCTGCAGCTGTCAATTTTTTTACAAAAATTGAAATACTTCAAAAATGGCTAACTTTAGAGGCAAAGCTTATGAGACAAACTATCTTTAAAATTAAGTTGGAAATACGAATCAATCATAAAAAATAGGGTATTCCATTTAAAATAAGGAAGTTGATATCCATTTCCGGTGTAACCGGAAGAAGCAAAAATTCAAAACTATTTTAAATCGACAGAGCTTAGGGCGAAACTAATATTTGCGAAATTTCAAAACTCAACTCTTATTAGTTTTCTATATTGTTCTAATGAAATCTCGTCGTGGTATACCCTGTATATTACTGTGACTCTTGCAAATTGAGATTTTTATAAAAATAATGTAAACCGTTCAATCAGTAAGTAAGTAAGAATCAAGCATACATCTTAACCTTATGCTAGACCAAGATTTAATAAATTTTCTGTAGGTTAGGCAATTTTACATTTAACTAGCTCAGTTTAAAATGACTAAAGAAAATTTTCTCTCAGGGGCAGAAAATCTAAATAAACTCTCCAATCAAATTGAATGCTCTTCAGTTATTACCAAGTCAGGCAAAGAAAATAAAATGCAAAATAAACCTTATAATATAGTTTATTAAGGATATTAAAGAAAATTTTACAAATTATACAAGTATGTATATTTACAAAAATTAAATATCTTAAATATTACATAAAATTATGCTTGTCAAGATCAAATAGTCAAAACAATAAACAAATTATAATTAATAAAAGAATAACATCGAATACAAATTTATATTTTAAAAATAAATGTGATTATCATTTTCTTTATTCGTCAAAGACACATGTAAACAATCAACATTTCAAATAAAAAAAAAATTATTGTATGTTATGAATTGTACTGGAATATAAATAACAAAATTATGTGACATCATTTGCAAAAATATAAACATTAAGGAAATGGCTCCGCCCTAATTAGTTCTGCCTGGCGCCTTTGCTCGCTCCCAAGACAGTACCATCAGAAAGCAAATCCACACTGGTAGGTACTCCAAAGTTCCACCCTACGAGTATGCTTCTCAACTCGTTGGACACAACCCTAACATACACTACTATGTGCTCACCCCTTAAGGTATATATATATTTAAGTGTAATATATATTTAATTCAAAAAAAATTATTATTATGCTATCTAATTTGATCGTTACAGACACTAAAATGCTTTACCATAACACACGGTGTAATAACCCTGCATGTAAAAATAAAACATTCTAGTAAAATAAAAAAATATAATTTAAAATTTTATTTTTAATAAACTTATTCCAAGTATAAATAATTATCTCAAAAAAAAATAATTACAAGTTCCAATGTAAACGAGTCTCCTGAATTAAAATGATATCTAATTCATAAAATATTCTAAGTCCCACTTCGATTGAAAAATTTCATAAGTACAATAAAATTATTACGAAAATATTATAAGTTCCAATACGTGAGCAAATTTCTATGTTAGAATAACGTTTAATCTATAAAATATTACAAGTCCTAATTTTGTTAAAAATTTTTCTAAGTGCCGTAAAATCTTTTTTGAAAAATTATTCTAAATTCCGATTCATGAATAAACTTCTAAATTAAAATAACATTTTTATTTTAAGAGGAAGAAGAGGTTTCCACCTACTTCTAGTTTTTCCTTTTAAAGCGGTTTACACCTGCTGCAAAAACTGTCTGTTTTACTATGTGTCTTCGCTTATATTAACAACTTCCGAATAAAAAAATTAAGACATGCTCCGTGTCGATATCATCTCCACCTCCAAAGATGCATATCGATAGTGCTGCACCTATAGGTAAATTGATATACTTTTCATTTGACAAATGTAAATAAACATCAATTCTGCTAGTGACATGTTTTTACATTCATTATACTATGAAATTTAAATCAATATTAACGTGAGAAACAGTGAAATATAAATGTAAAGTACAGCAAGTTATTTACTAGATATTTAATTGGTGAGTGCATAATAACATTTACATCCTTCTTCATATAGTTTAATATTTATTGCCACATTCTTATCATCTCATAAACTTCTTCATTACTGTTTATATTATTTTTAATCCACCTTTTACTATTATTTGGAAGTTTCATTCTTATTTTCTTTGTCTTGCGATTGCTCGGAAATAATGGAAATATGTTCGTAATCGTTGGTATACGTTTGTTGATTTTATCCCGAACTTCTTCAAGCTTTTTGTTTTCTAACGATGATACATTGTTGACAGGTGGATTATCATATGCGTTCACCCAGCTTATTGTTCCTGGTGATTGGCATCTCAGACTAAAGTGTAAATACTCTATTAGTTATTTAATCATTAAACGGATTACATAAGGACTATTAAGAAATATATTAATATATAGTATTAAATCAAATTAAATAAAATATTACTTATGCACTTATTTCTATTTCCTTGGGATCCTCTTTTCCTTTATCACCTGGTTACCATTACATGTACTCCAAGTTATTTCTATTGATTGCTTATTCATGTAAAATCCGTTTTACTCTGTTACATATAAGATTAATGATTTATTCATCATTTCATGCTTACATTTTCTTATCACTTACTACTTGCACAATTTTATAAACTTAAATTAATAAATACTGATATATATAAATTAAGAAAATTCTTACCTTTGTTAAATGCTTATATAAAGATGTACATAAAAATTCTTAATTAGCCAGTTATAAACCTAAAAGTGATCTGGAAAACATTTATTCATAATCTGTTACCAATTCAAGATCACTGCAATATGTTGGGATTCAGGTATATTAACAAATACGCCAAAGAATATGATATATGTGTTTAATATATATTAAGTATGTATAAATCAATAAAGGAAATATCACGGATACATAATAAAAATAGGAGAAAGAATATCGGGTTAATCCGCTGTAGTGCAACCGCAGACACGTGTTTCAGACTCATTGGTCATCGTCAGTACGGTGTAGCCAAGGAATAAGGTGGGATATCCTTGGAGATAGAAACAAAAGGAAGGCCATCGGGAAGACAGACCACCAATTGCAGCTTAATTGTCAGAAGATCCACCGTACTGACGATGACCAACGAGTCTGAAACACGTGTCTGCGGTTGCACTACAGCGGATTAACCTGATATTCTTTCTCCTATTTTTATTATGTATCCGTGATATTTCCTTTATTGATTTATCATTCCTGGGTTGGACGGCACGCGGGGTGGCAATGTCTGCCTCGCGGCGGTGTTAGTTGTTGTCACTCAGACCTGAGGATCTTCTGACATTTAAGCTGCAATTGGTGGTCTGTCTTCCCGATGGTTTTCCTTTTGTTTCTATCTCCAAGGATATCCCACCTTATTCCTTGGCTACACCGTACTGACGATGACCAACGAGTCTGAAACACGTGTCTGCGGTTGCACTACAGCGGATTAACCCGATATTCTTTCTCCTATTTTTAAGTATGTATAGATACATAATAGATATATAAACATTAAATTAGTCGTAGATAATATTCTGAAGAAATGTATAACAGAATCTTAAAGTCATCTTGACATAGGAACTTCATTGATAAAATATAGCAAACTAATGACAAAATAACGAATAGGAAAAGCAAGAGCCAATTTATAACTTCTACCGACAGTTCCACAATTTATTGCAAATAGGCAGGCAGTGTAGAGGTTATCATAAACACGTGCCTAAAGTGCGTGTTGAAATAAAAATATATGTAAGTAGTATCCAACACTTCAAAAAGCCTCCATAGATTTCTTTTAAGCTTGCGTTGAAATGCAGAAATAAACATTAAATTCATGTACTAAAATAATATCTCTACTAACAGATCTTTCATCATTAATCGTTATTTCACAGCAATTTTTCAAAAGGTGTCGCTGTTTTTAACGAAAAAGTATATCTCAAAAGCAAAAAAAAATACATTGCAGAGAGAGAGAGAGAGAGAGAGAGTGCCACTTTAAAAAATAAACGTTTTTGTGTTGGTTCGACGACCACACTGTATAAAAGAAAATAATTTTAAATTGCAAATTATGACTGTCTCCAATTTTTAAATTAAAAATGTTTCGCTATCTACATTATAAGATATCAATAATGATTCTAGATAAAAATTCAAATCCAAATATCCAACAACAGATTTCAGCTTTATTTCAACTTCGACATGAAATAAGTAAACCTTCAAAAAAAACTTATTTACTTATTAGAAATAATCCACTTATTTGTCAATAATTTCCTTTTATTGTATCTTTTCCATGTTTCATTAATCTTATTTAGGTAAAGAGACTAAAATTACTGGTTTGTGTTTTCTTTTATCAAAAAAGAAGAAAGAAAAGAAAATTAGTTTCTGTAATATCCACATTAAATTACTGTCGAGGGAGTTCCCAATTCTCAAGACCGCCCTGATAACAAAGTCCAAGACACACACACTTGCAAGGCAAAGTAGAAAACGACACGTTGGTTTTGTGAAAACTAGATTTTATTAGGGGTAAGAGTTATAGCACGTTGTCGGCCTGTGGGTCGAGTCCATCCGTAATGGTAGGTCTGACTGACTTTGATGAATGGGCCTAAGTGTTTAATAGACTAATCGATATAATACTAGCGTGTGGTTTGAGTGGCAGCTCCAGTAATTATTGTCGGTCTTTTGGTCTCGATGAGCCGACACGACCACCGCCAGTTCTACTACACTAATCATTCTTAATAATCACCGTTTGGAGGACGACGTCTGCGAGGCGGCCATCACTGTACGGCCCCCCGATTACATTTCAACGAAAATCTTTTTAGACCATCGGAGTGTATATTTTGTGTCTTACAAAATATCAATTTTGGCGCCCGAGCGATTTTCGATTTATTAATTCTTAGGAGTGTGTGTTATGCTCGTTGTGTAGAAGGTGCTCCAGTTATTGGCGATTTTAGTGAGTCAAGATCATATTACAATTATTATACAAAATTAGTTATTATATACAGCGTTGTTCTTAAAATGTCAAATATTTTTGTGTGTGCCAGTAGGTATCGTTATTTATACTATTAGCTCAAAATGAAAAACTGAGAAATAATATTAGCACCTTTTTATTTTATTTCATTACTCTTTCGTCTGCCGCTATTATTCAACGATGCAAAATTCTATATCAAAAATGTGCATGTAAAGAATTATGTAAAAATTTATACCGTTACATACAGTAACAACTCAAAAATGTATATAAATTGCTGGAGGATAGTTTTTAGTTTTATGTAAAATAAAAACAGACATCTTTCTTATTATATTCAAAACTTTATGTAACAAGTGACCCCGCGAGCAAGTGACATTGTTGAAGTTGTTTGACGAGTACAAAAACATATATGTTTTTATAAACTACCATCTAAAGAAGAAAATGCCTCGATGGGGACAGAAAAAAGTGAATATACTTAAGCAGAAAGGCCCCGAGTATAAATAAAGAAGTGTACAAGCACGAAAAGGTATGTACAAGTTTTATTTTCATTAGCACATTAAGAAGCTGCTGAATTGTGCTCTAGTATTGTAACGAAACAAGTCCACAAAAAAAGGAAAAGTAAACCTCCGGCGCGACGATTTAAAAACGAACTCGTAAACAGGCAATAAATCATCTACACATATGTACTGCGAAGCGACGGAAAGTCTGGAATTTCTCTGGTATGCTCCCAGGCTATCGAGAATAGAGCGAGAGGTTTCTGGTATATTTCTAGTGTTTTTGTATACCGATATAAAAAGCCGGTGCCCCGAAAGGAATTCATTGAATAGTATTCGTATAGTGCAAATAAACATAAATAAAGTGAGTAGTGCAGTTTAAGAAGTAAATAAATATTACAGACATAAATAGTAGTGATAGATATAAATACGTGTGTTAATTTGTTTGTAGTAGTTTTAAGTGCGATACATTTATTTTATATTTTTATATTGTGATTAGTTTTAAGTGTGTAAATATACAGACTGTTTCAAAACATTTGACATAATAACTTTTTGCCGCGAGTATACATACAAAATCTATAAAACAGCTCTGAGTGTAGTTACATGTTGGGAGAGCTTCATTTTTCATTCTTGGTCTCCCACATCTGATTGATAAACAACTATATCACGACTAAAGTAAATCCAACTTCATTTTCCCCTTAACTTGCTTGACTGCGTAATATATATATTGTTTAGTTGTTTTTCCCTATAGCCCAATTCAGCAGTTAAATCCTCTTTTTAATGTGCTCATGAAAATAATAATTGTAAACACCATTTCGTGCTGGTACACTTCTTTTTCATAATCGGGGCCTTTTTGATTAAGTATGTTCACTTTTTTCTGCCTCCTTCGGGACATTTTCTTCATTAGCAAGTACATACCTTTATGTTGTAAAATAACTATGCAAAATTCCAGCTTTCTTCCGTGAAAATTGACGATTTGCTCAAGTGGGTCACCTTTATTTTATACAAATATTTGCTGTTTTTGGCACTTTGCCAAGCCCCGCTTTGGTTTCGTGAACCCTAATTTGACGCACATCCAAGACTCGCCCCAGCGGTCATTTAAAGAAAAAGATCTAGCAAATCGGCCCAGTTGTTTCTTAGAAACATTTGGGTAGACACCCCTTCTAATGGTAAATGAGGGTGTCAAGTATGTTAGTGGTACCTGTGACATGAACTATTGACATGTGACTGCAGAAATTTTGTAATTGGTAAAAGCAAATTTTTTATTATGCGTACGTAATGTTTAGCAAATTTTATTTAAGACTTTCTTTTACTAACCATTACAAGTTGTCGTTAAATATCCAAGTCTATTAATTTTTGATTTAAGGGGAATTAAAAGGGTTGTTGGAACGGGAATCATCCGTTGAGAATTTGATAATAGTTCTTTTATTTTTCATTAATTATGGAAAGGATATAGACACATTATGGTTTGATTTATTAAATAAATAAAATAATAGTAGTTTATTGAAATAAACACTTTATTAATGGTTGGATATTGAATGAAAGTATTGGAAATAATAATTTTCTATTATCTCGTTAACATGGATGAATTTAAAGTGCTATTAGAAAAATTAATGTATATTTCATGTATTAATTATTAATTATTAATACTTTGAAGGTTAGTATAATTTTTTTATTACTTAATTTATTTATATACGCAATAGAACCTCGACATGCTATGGTATGCATTGGGGATTTGTTTAATGAATTTCTATTGAAGAACACATAAATATGAGTGTGAATGCATTTGGGTGAGATTAAAATATCAATATTGAGGCAATATTCTAGTGCATAGGTAATTTGTTTTTTTGGACAAATACACCAGTTATACAAAATGTTTGACAAACAATTTGTTTGAAGGCATGATCGACACCAATTATGCAATTGTTTAACATTTATAAATACATTGTACTTAATTTCCTAAATAAATTGATCAAATATAGAAATTTAAGTCGTCAATTATTATTTCAATTTCATGTCAATAATGTAGGAATTTATTTTCGACAACCGCACAAAAGTGATTGACAAACATTTCGAATTTGTTTGAAAGTTTTTCAAACACAAATGCATTTTGTTTGATTATTTATTTTCTCAAACTTGCTAGTTTACAAATTCGTTTACTTACAAAAATGCTTATTTGCTATCACTGCATTTTAAAAATCATTACGACGATTAATTTGTAACGAACTGTTTTCCGTCGCTGTACAAAAATAACGTAATATTGTATATTAAGCAATAACGATGATTCTTAGCTTAGAAGATTCGATATTTTTGTACAAACGCAGTCCCCTCAATTAAAAAATTAATTAATCATGTGTGAATATATTAATTATCATTTAAAAGGATAATGGCTTTGCGATGGTGTATATGACCGTAAACATTTCTATTTCTGTGACGTAGGTGTTCAATGTATGCAGTTGCACGTGATCATTACGTGTATTTTGTTCAAAGTAGTATTTTCAAGTAATATTTGCGCACATAAGCGCCTATATAAAGAAAGAATTTTATATGTAAAATTGTCATTTTGTTCTGTCACTCAAGGAATAAACGATCATTCTACTCCTGGTGCACTCACAGACGAAAAAACCCCGTGATGTGCACACATGGTTATAAGTAATTAATTTCGTTCCCGCTTCCCTTAATTATGTATGAAGACGCACTCGTCATTGTATGGATAATTCCCGTACCCCATAAACAAAAGGTCTGTGCACCCACAAGATCATTTGTCACATTGTCTTTAATCCACATATATATATATTTCATTTTCTGTAAAGTCCATTATTTCTACGTATATCAAATAACATTAACACTCCGCGAAATCATTTTACCGAGCATATGTATAAGTATATGTCGATCAAAGTCGTCAGAGATTTATATAGCATATCGCACTTCTACAGGCTAATTGTTCATATTCAAACTACCGTATTTTTTTTAGGTTTACCTTGAAATGTGATAAATGTAAATTCCAAATATATATTTTAATTCCCTGTTTATATTTATATAAAATTTTGTAGATATTAATAAAGAAGAAGCTATTAGATCTACCGTTTCTTTTCTCCGACAGAATGACCCGCAGAGCAAGACGTACGTTTTTCTTTTTTCCACGAAGCATTGGTAAGCACAATTGTAATAGGTCAGTGACGTATTAATTTACTTTGACAGGCGAGAACGAAAACATACGCATTTCATGCATGAGCGACCTCTACAGGGTTTAGGTCGTTCATGCAAATAAAAGCGAACAAGGCTGCCTATCTGTATGGGCGTAAATTGCTCCCACAACAATCACCTAATATTCAGTAAGATACCGATATCCATTAGCGCGTTACTTTTTGCGTTAATTAACAACACGCACACAGAGGGTTCATGACAAATTTATATTTTCAGATTTCTCAGTCTCCAGTATCAATACAATGTATATCCAGTAGGTACATTTTAATGATATCCTTTCATTTGAAAATAATCTGACAAAAATAATTTGACTAGTGTCTTTCGCTATCGTATGATTTTAGTAAATATATTAAAGCTTTCAACTTTTAATTATTTCACATTTATTCAGCATAACGCGTTATAAATAATTGATACATAACCTACAACCGAATGTCATTTAAGATGACCTAAATAATTTAAAATCAGAATTATATTTTCATTCATATATATTGGGTGTACTTTTCGATCTGAGTTGTCGAAATCGGGCAGAATTATGGATAAATCGCTTTCATTTTTCGTTCAATAATGCACGCCCCGTGTAGGAAACACCAGACCGAATCCAATTCTGCATTAAATTTTGAACAGAGTAAGCGGCGCACAAACTAGCGTTCATTTGGGAACATTTAATTATTCAAGTTGCATTATTGCAGGACCGGTAAATTCCCGGTAGCTGTTACACGACCGCACGCACCCACGTTGGTGTCTGTACATTGGACGAGGAACGCACCAGCAGCAGCGAAATATACATCCCATTCACGTCCGTTAATTGATAAATATATTGGACCAGGGATCATGGTATATAATGACGATATCTCTGTTTACACGTGTATGCAAATACAGTAATTCATAACCTAAGCGATACGGTAATAAAACAAGTGATTTTTTATCGTTCAAGATAATAATTAATGACCTCGCTGCAAGAAAAAACACGACTTATCGTTAAAATATTTGTAGATAACATTTTATTTTCATATAATATACACGGTTGGCCTGCGATTATCTTGCATGCGACTTCCCGTACATAACACGAAAGGAGTTGCCAAATCGTACCTAGCTAACAAATATACATACGAGAGCCGAGCAGTAGACCTTCAGCGAATGTCATAACTGTGTGTAACGATGAGATCTAGATTAGTGGTTTGTCGTAGCAGATGTGATAGACAACGTATTTTAATTTTGCCAGTACTCTTGTTTGAGAATTGACAACAGAATATGAATGTATTCCGTAATAGTGATATACTATAGAGCTACGGACGTGTACAATATTATTACGACCGCCAAACAAATCAAATATGTAATATAAAATATAACTGCGAATGAAAACCAAATTAAATTGAATCATAAAAATAATAAATCTGAAGGAATTCTTATAATATTAACTTAAGATACTTTTTTAATAAAATTATGAATAGGAATAATACATAAAAACGAAGATAACTACCGCTTCAACATGCACACATGCACTATATTGGAATCTTATGATCGTAATGATCGTATCGGCCTGTGGTCTAGCACCCCACTACTTTTTACGAACAGTACTTGCCCACATGTGCATAAATATTGACAACAGCGTTCGTTTCAATACATGGACTTTTAGCTCGCATGCAAGGTAAAAACAGGCCAAACCTGTTTATAAATATTAATAAAATTATTATTATTCATAGTTTTCTTCATCCCTAATCAGTTCAATCTCACTACCGACTTACTTTTGTACAAAAATAAAATTCAGCGATTTTTTTGTAAATCAATTATTAAATCATTTATTAAAAACTGTCAATAAAACCTGACTAGACTGGCTTCGATGATTTAGACTATATGTTACTGATACCACCTTAATTGAAGATCACGTTATATCTAAATTATATCAAAATAAGCATTTTATTTAAAACATTAATGACAATTGAAACAGTACCTTAAAATATGAAGAATTTGAATCGGTACACCTTTTACTTTAAATATTTGCTGCAATAACAGTTCGCGAAATGTCCTAAATAAAATATCGGCTCGTGGCAAAAAAAGAAAATTAATATATAGAAGTGAAAATGTGAACCGTTGAGCATATTATTATTTTCTGACATTACTTATTCTTTTATTTGTGCAATTTGCGCCGATATTATTTGTGTGGTATTACCGAATACATTTGATATTTTTTTTAGAAGTTTAGAAGTTTAAAGGTTTGATAAACCCGGGGGGTTCAGTAATTGATATTATAATTATTCATCAGCTGATAATAATTGCAGTATTTTTATAATATAGGGTTTGGAATCTATTGTGAACTTCCATATCAATTTTAATTACGATAAATGATAATATATTTTTTATTTTTATAAATAATACGAAATATAAGTTTAACAAATGTGTCCTGTCTCATTTAAGCTGTGAATTTCTGTACATCCATTTATACATTTAGATGGTTCAGTCTATATCGGAAGCAGTAGGTACTATATTAATAAATTCAATTATCCATCATCAGAGGGCAATATCGATGACGTTTATATTACACGGCTTATAGAACCGGCTTATTTTGTATATAACCTGTCCTGTCAGTCTACATATATATTGTAGAAACGATGATAATGTGGTGACGCGTTGTCAGCTTTGATCGGGTTATGCACCTATACGTGTACATACGACTAGTCTAGGATTAGAATAATATTGGTGAAATGTCAAAAACAAACGTACACATATATATAACTGCAAACGTGCATGTGATATCGTCCGCAGGACATATCGGGATAAGCTTTGATGCGAGATAATTAATCGTATTTCACATATAGACGCAAACTCGCGTTATTTTCATTGGCGATCATCAAAGTCCCATACACGAGTGCGTGGTCTGATTAATCCCGAAGCAAAATCCGGAAATGCATAAATTCCAGTATACAGTATGTCCACGGATAGACATCCCAATAGGACAAATGGACCAAAAATTTCGCTTTTCGACAAAAAGTCATTCTTGATAAAAAGTTCTGCATCTCGAAAAAATGTAGTCTACGAGGAGAATTTTTGTTTTTTTTATACAGGGTACCCATAAAATATAAAAACATGAAGTACCATCAAGAATAAACTACCTTTATTTATCGTTTTAAAGTAAAATGGCTAATAAAAAAAAGGTTTTAAATCCTATTCAGTGCTTACATAAGAAACGTATTAAACAAAAAGATTGCACAACACAAAGAACAATTATTTATTCAAACACGCCTCCCCCGTGTTCGACGCATTTTTCAAATTGCCGTCTAATGTGATCATAACTTTTTCTTACCTCCTCGAGGGAAATCATTTGTAATGACTTTAAAATCCTCTGTTTCAAAATATCAACATTATTTTCAATGGGTTGTTGAAAAGTTAATTGCTTTAAACGGCCCCAAAGGTACGCGTCTGAAATCGTGAGGTCAGGATTCCTCGCAGGCCACATAACTGGACCGTACCGGCCAATCCATCGATCTCCAAATTTCATGTTAAGCCACTCTGTAACTTCGCGTGCACAATGCGCTGGGCACCCGTCTTGCTGATAGTACATTTGTCCCCTGTACTGTAATGGCAGCTCATCTAACTTATCCGAAAAAAAGGTTTGTAGCATTTCCATGTATGAATTCCTGTTGCACGTGTTCTCAAAGAAAAACGGTCCTATTATTCCAAAATACGATATTCCACACCATACATTAACTTTTTTAAAATATTGGCGATGGGCAGGAATTCTAAATTTGGTATTTTCTGTGCTCCAGTATCGTACGTGCTGGGAAGCCATTGTACCATTTGTTGAAAAAGTCGATTCATCAGAGAATAAAATAAGTTTGTGAAATTGGTTATTTTCATTTAAAATTTTGTCCCCTATCCATAAACAAAAATCCAGTCGTTTCGCATGGTCTCCATCTTCTAAAGCTTGATTAAAATGCGGTTTGAATGGGTAAAGCTTTTCGATAAATCGTTCTTGTACATAATTGTAAGAGTTTCCACCGGTACCATAACATTGCACCAAAAATATTTTTTGTTCAACAGACAGCATATTTATTTTAATATTTTAAAACGAGATTTTTGACAACTTCGTGACATTAAAATAATATCATGACGTTTTGACAGGTTATTTGTGATAAAGGATACCTGCATTAGGTGGGATAGGTGGAAAAGGTAAAACTAGAGACTGTTTAGTAAAAATGCAGCTTGGGTTCTTTATGTAAGCACTGAATAGGATTTAAAACCTTAAGAAAAAGTTATGATCACATTAGACGGCAATTTGAAAAATGCATCGAATACGGGGGAGGCGTATTTGAATAAATAATTGTTCTTTGTGTTGTGCAATGTAGTTCTTTTTGTTGTGCAATCTTTTTGTTTAATACGTTTCTTATGTAAGCACTGAATAGGATTTAAAACCTTTTTTTTATTAGCCATTTTACTTTAAAACGATAAATAAAGGTAGTTTATTCTTGATGGTATTTCATGTTTTTATATTTTATGGGTACCCTATATAAAAAAAAACAAAAATTCTCCTCGTCGACTACATTTTTTCGAGATGCAGAACTTTTTATCAAGAATGACTTTTTGTCGAAAAACGAAATTTTTGGTCCATTTGTCCTATTGGGATGTCTATCCGTGGACATACTGTATACACGTATCTGGGATAAAATTATTAATATATGCACCTATCCGATATGGCATATGTATGATATTTCAAGAGAATGCTTTTAGTTGAAATAACTGCGGATATAAATGTGTGAAAATTTTATGTCAAAGTGAGTTAGTTACCTCGAAGCCAAACTTGTTATGTTATTGTATGTTTTTCCATATTTAAAATTTGTAATATGACTTGTAAGGCATACTGCCGCAAACTTGGGTGACATTGAAACATATTTATTAATTACTGCAATATAAAATAGATAAATGCGAAAGTATTGTCATTGTCAGTATAAATATAATGTTTTAACACAATCGCGTCAGTAGTCTTTAAACTATTGTCGACCAAGTAACTAAATCGGACAGACACTGTCAAATATGGACAAAATCGAGTGGAGTATTCTTTATGATCATCTTGGCATGATTAAGATTAATGGAAGATGTGTGCCGAGAATGCTTACGCCGCACACTGGTAATTTTTTTAATTCTAGGTGGAAAAAAATCGCAAAATTCATTATGAAAACGTATGTTTCCAATGACTTTACCTTGAAAGAGACAGTTTGTAAAACAGGTTTTTGTGCCAGAATTGTTATACCTCATCGCCGGCGCGTCGCTATGATAATAAACAAAAAGTATGACATATTTAATTTGAGCGATTTATAAGTTTAGTGCCATCCCATCAGTGCATTTGCAGGGTTCATTTCGGTGGTTCTTTGAAGTAAGGTAATTTTTTTTGGAATAACGAATTTAAAGAATATGCAGAATGCGGTGTTTACGCATATTGTTTGAATAATATTTTTTATTGTTAGCTCAGTTTATTATCTCTTGATTCATGGCGGACCTGGCTGCCAAGAAATGCCAAGAACTGAAAAAAGATCCATTTTTATCTACTACTGTTAAATTAATACATTCATTTTCTACGTATCTATAGATACATAATTCTATTCATATTACGCGCTCGTGGAATATGGTTACCACGGGCGTAGAATATGAATAGGATTAGCTATGCAATTCACAAAAAAAAAAAATTATCCCAGTGTAATATAGACTACTTTATATGCTCGTTAAATAATATACTATTTCAGAAACTATGGCAATGCGAAGGTATGATTTGTTTGTCATATGGTGCGAGCAAGTATTTCTGGAAGAGAAAAACGCTGAATTTTGCATTGGATAGGATTAATTTAAATCAATCTCCGAACAATGAGAGATGTGTTTTTTGGTCTCTTATTATCGTCCGATTCCTATATTTCATCTTTATCGTATTGTGTAGGTAAACCCAAAGGTGCCCAAAGAGCCTCACTTGCTCAAAAAATTTTCAGAGAATAACAATGAACGTGATGACGAAGAAGAAAAAGATGAAGAAAAGCGAGACAATTAATACAGTTTGCGTTCGGTTGTTATAATTTCTTTTCTTTACAATACGATTAGAAATAAGTGTGCTCTTTCTGTTAAAAATATTAATAAAAATGAATTAAACCTCATATGGTTAGGAATGTATCTTATGAATATCATGAAACTGTTTGAAAAACTAAGATGGGCTTATAAATGACAACTAAAAAATGTCAAAAATATATATAGGTGTCTTAAATAAAAATGTCTAGTCTTTAGGGGCTTTATGTATAAGTCGACTTTAATAATTTAAAAGACAAATTAAGTGGTCAGATGTACGTTATAAAATGAACTGTGAAAATTATTCATAACATTTATGGGCTTCTAAGTCTCAGTTCTATCGATAATGCTTCATATTTTATTATATTTTGTTTTATCGTCTAGTTTCACCCATTTTATTTGGTGTATTACTCATTCTAATCGTCCAAAAATAAAGTCCAATTAACTCGTTCTTTTTTTTAAGACACTCGGTATATATTACATATATTGAATATATTACAATATGAATGTGAATAACAAATTGTATGTGGACTAGATGGGGAGTTTCTCATATGCCATATTTATTTCCACCCCTATAATTTAAAAAATTACCTCTGTGCGCCGTCGCAAAAAAAAAAAACAGTAGTGAAATGTTTCCGTGATGGTGTATTGAGTCGAAGTGTTACTGGGGATGCAACTTGGGTTCATTTATGAACCTCAGTCTAACCGGGATTCCATGCAGTGGCATAACAAAGGTACACCACGACCTAAGAAGTATAATGTGTCACAGTCGGCCGGAAAACTCATAGCTACTGTTTTTGGGGACTCAGATGGTATCCTGTTAATTGACTACAAAGTTAAAGGAGTTTTTATAACTGGAAAATACTGTCATTAAAGAAAAAGAAGGGAAAAATTGACGAAACTTGGCATCCACCTGCACGATAACGCTTTCGTATACAAGAATCGTGTTGTGCTTAGTCCAGACCTTGCTTTTAGCGTTTTTACCCGACCCAAAAATGAGGTGTGGCCACCACACGACTTTCTTATACGTATGAAAGTGTTACTTCCGGTCCGAATTTTGATATTTCATTTATACAAAAAATATTCCATATCCAACTCTAAATACTTTTGTACTCTTGATAAATATATATAGAATGCATAACTTACGACATATTTGCAAAAAATCGCTATTCGATAGGAGTAAAAGTGGTACTTCCGGTCTGAATTTTGAATTTTTTTTTAGATAAAAGATATTGAGAATTATGTTCTAAATACTTTTATACACGACTTTCTTATACGTATGAAAGTGTTACTTCCGGTCCGAATTTTGATATTTCATTTATACAAAAAATATTCCATATCCAACTCTAAATACTTTTGTACTCTTGATAAATATATATAGAATGCATAACTTACGACATATTTGCAAAAAATCGCTATTCGATAGGAGTAAAAGTGGTACTTCCGGTCTGAATTTTGAATTTTTTTTTAGATAAAAGATATTGAGAATTATGTTCTAAATACTTTTATACTCGTAACGTACTTGTCTTAAAAGCATGACTTGCGAGATATTCGCAAAAAACTGATTTTCGAATAGAGTAAAAGACCTACTTCCGGTAGGAATTTCGAAAAACTTTTTTAAGACAATTTGTTTCAAACTTAATTCTAAGTACATATGAATTCTTTATAAATTTGTTTAAACTTAGTAATTGACGAAATATTTGCAAATTTCGATTTTTTCACTGAAGTAAACTACTACTTCCGGTCTGCCGATTTTGCTCAAAATCTAGTCAGTTCTCAAGAGGCAGATTACACACGTAAATACAAAATTTGGAATTGATATCTACAGCGGTTTGACCGCTATCGTGGTCACACACACACAGACACACACACAGACACACACACACACAGAGAGAGAGAGAGAGAGAGAGAGAGAGAGAGAGAGAGAGAGAGAGAGAGACTGACATTTTTTAAAAACCACTTTTTTGGTATCAGGGAACCTCAAAACGTGGACATCTGCAAAAATCTCGAGGTCGAAAATTTTCATCATCACAATACTTCCTTATACTACGTATAAGAAAGTAAAAAAAAAAGAGAAAAAAGCCTTGTAGATACACACAGGCTAATTAAAAGATCTAAAAATGTATTAGGGTTGCAGTTCTTTATATTGAATAAGGAGGTGTGGCCAACATATGACTTTCTTATACGTATGAGCGTTTCAAACTATACAATTTTAAGAATTTTTTTAAACAAAAATTATTCAAAATCCCATTCTAAGTACTTACATTCTCTTAATAAATCGCTATAGAATGCATACTTCCGGTCCGAAGTTTGAAATTTCATGTATACAAGAAATATTGTAAATTGAGCTCTAAATACCTTTGTACTCTTGATAAATATAAGTATGTATATAGAATGCATAATTGACGACATATTTGCAAAAAATTGCTCTTCCGTAAGAGTAAAAGCGGTACTTCCGGTCCGAAGTTTGAGAATTTTTTTTATAGAAAAGGTATTGAAAATTATGTTCTAAATACTTTTATACTCGTAATGTACTTGCCTAGAAAGCACGACTGGGGAAATATTCGCAAAAAAAATGATTTTCAATAAGAGTAAAAGACCTATTTCCGGAAAGAATTTCGAAAAACATTTTTAATAAAATTCTATTCAAATTTAATTTTGAGTACATTTAAATTCTTTATAAATTTGCTTAAACTCATTAGTTGATGAAATATTGGCAAAATTCGATTTTTTCATTGAAGTAAACTACTACTTCCGTTCTACGGATTTTACTGAAAATCTAATCAGATCTCAAGAAGAAGATTATACCAGCAAATACAAAATTTGGAATTGATAGCTATAGCCGTTTGACCGCTATCGTGGTCACACACACTGATATATTTTTTTAAAAACCACTTTTTCGGTATCGGGGAACTTCAAAAGGTGGACAACTGCAAAAATTTTGAGGTCGAAAATTGTCATCATCACAATACTTCCTTATACTACGTATAAGAAAGTAAAAGGAAAAATGTATTTTATTTATTTTTTCTCAATTTTCCCCATTCCGCGAACTTAAAAACTCACGTACGCCGATAGACTCTTTTGCTTTGAAACTGGGTGATGATCTGAATTTAAATTTATGCAGCTTGACATGGATATATTAAAGAGTTCTTAGGATTGGCTATACATTAAACATGGTACATTAAAATACGATTCATTTTCTACATAGGACCGAAGAATTTAATACGACACTGAAAAATGTATTAAATGAATAGAACTGGCTCAAAAAGATCCTCATCAGCGGCAAGGTCTTAACGCGCATTGAAGAGGACCAAATTCTTAGGCTTGATCAGGGGCTTTTGGTAAATGTCAACAAGCTATCGTAATGGAAATGCTATTATTGGGGTTGGATTGAATATTTCTTTATGTTTTCTCGGGATTAGAGCATACTTCCGTTCGCTTAAAGTTATTTGTGGATCTTCTTAATGTAATATAATTTTTTTCTTCGAAATTGAGATTTTGGTCTCCTTTATTAATTAATTAATTTTTGTGTATTAATTTCATTTTGAATTACAGGTTATAAATCGCGCAAAATTCAACAACTTAACATGTTAGAGTAATTTCAAAAGAGTTATTGATTACCAAATAACGTGTATTCATTTCTTTATTAAAAGTAATAATTATTGTTTTGTTTTTATGCTTTGTTATAAGTAGTTTTCTAAATGCGAGTCATCCTTTTGCAATTATTGGGATACGATATATTTCAAAGTTCTCGGTCAACACAACATTATCAACGTGGTAGAAACTGTTTGCTAAGATCTCAACAAACAACAACAGCTTCCTTGCTAAAATCCAGTGGTTAGGTTATATTTTTATTAATTTATTTGTATAATAAATTCGTAGAGGAACATTTTCCTAATTACAATAAATTTAAAAATAATGATAAAAGAAATGTTAATTACTCATGTTTACATAATTCATCGTAAAGTTTGAGATTAAATATCAGTTTAAAAGCCTAAATGTAGATAGTCAATCGTGGTAGTAGATGACAGATGTAGCAAACAGACCTGGAGGCATTCAACATTTCGACAGATCTATCGTACATATTAAACAAGCGAGACATTTTATTTATCGATGATAAAGCACTTGTGCCTGCAAACATCGGTGGGCACGGCCTTACGCAATAGTACGGAATATGTAAGTACTTGTTGAAAACCCTATATATCATAGAGTTTTGCCACTTCGAAACTATGCCTAGGCGCTACTAAACCAAATTGATGTCGTATATTATTGTAGGGCTCAAAAGGGAGATTGCATTTGTGTCTCCTGAAATACAAAAACTTTAAAACTTGTTTTGGCAATTCTCAATTAACTGTGTATCCGTCTTTGCTTCAGGATACCATATAGAGAAAGTATATACCAATTTGAAGCGCACTAACGCGTTATATAAGATAATGATTGAGACATACTTGTAAAGCTTTATGAAACCAAAGTTCCTATATGCTTTATTATTGTAATGTGCGCAGTAAAACTATGAGAGATTAATGAAAAACAACTCTCAGAAGCCTCAACAAATATTTACGCGTCAAAGGCTAACTATTAAATTAATAATCAAAGAGAAATTGACACTTTTTCTGGGAAAAGATTACCACTGTACACTTGAGAATATTTAGCTCAAGGTTATTGTTTTGACTTCATACGCAAAGATTATTTAAGTCATTCTGTAATTGTATATAATTCAGATAGGATTCTACTTCAACATAGATTTTACAATCATCGGCAAAGAGCGGGCGTTGCAAAAAATTTTAAAGTGTAGGTGTCATTAATAAACATAAGGACTAATAACGCATTAAGGTTACTACTGTGCGGAACTCCAGAAGTCACCATAATGATTGAGAGTACGCAATATTGTAACATCCCAGCAAACATTTTAATGGTGGGCCTTCAACGGTCAAATGCCCGCTAGCCGATTATACGGACGGCCGACCTCAAACTGACTTCTATATTGGCCCGCTATCAATAGGAGACTGCGGCCGCTAGCTGAGCCAACGCAGGAATAAGGCCGTTTTTACAGCAATGGCCCATAGTTGATGCGACTAAAATCCACTACAATGCCGATCGATCGCCGCTCACAAAAACAAGCCAAAAATTAATTTTATTTAAAAACATTTATTTTAATATTTCAATTCACAATTTAAAACATAAAAATTTTATTACGCAAAATGAATTTTAAATCTCTTGAACAGTTCACAAAACGTAACATTTTAAATCTTAAAATGAACATTAAATCTCTTGAACAAATAAAGAAAACTTCACAAGGCAATAAATAACGCGATTATAAACTTAATTTCTAATGAATGGGTTTTAATATTTATTATCGGCACCTTTAGTAGCACCATGTCTTCTGTTCCTTCCGCCATTTCTGTCAGTAGCAGTCCTCGGCCAGCTTTTGATAATCGTTTCTACTTCCTGTTGAGTAGTGTTTTTACTGAATTTATTTTTTCTTACTACTACTGGAAGCAAAAATAAATAATAATTTCATTTATAAAAAAGTTCTACCCACCTACCAACAATGAAGGTTACATACACTCTTTTTTAAACTGCGGAAAGCTGGTTTGTTATTTTTTCCACACCAGTTATAAGTTTCAACTAAATTCTGTCCCACAATTTTACCTAAAAATCGCCTTGTCGTATCCAACACATCTTTCCCGCTCGAGAGCTGGCAAAAAGAAACCTGAAAAGTTATAAAAGTAAGTGATTTGCAATTTCTGAAAATCGACGGTTCTTTGTTCAAGTTGTAGATTATTACTATTATCTAAATTAGTGGGTGTATCACAATTATTAATGATATACCTATAATCAGCTTCTACACTTTCTACTGTTTCACCAGTATTCGTTTTGAAATCTGTGCATTACTTCTTGCTAACCAAAGCGTCAATTTCATAGTTTCAGAAGCATCCCTTTTAATTAACTTGTATCTATTACTTCTACGATAATTTTTAAAATAATTGAACCTTGCTGCCATATAGCTATTTAATAAATTAAGGTAAATTAAATTGAATGAAAAACGGTTGCAATAAAAAAGAAAACTTCAAGCGGGAAATCCACATCCCCAACAAATGTGAATGAGGTTATGAGTTAAGACGCGTGAGAAACGTTAAACATTTTAAATTAAACGAAAACATACTCACCTTTTTGGCGCGTTAATGGTTTGAGAATCTCCCAGGTCCATTTTTAAATCAATCAGTTAGCACAATATTCGTGAAATAGCATAAACGCGACGAAAAACAACACAACACACAATTTATTTGACAGCTGCTTATGACGACACTAGTCCCTAATCTGCTCCTCTAAATCCAACCAATCGCAGCTGAACATGATTCATATGTTTTGCCAACTTCCGAAGAATTTATACCTATCACTGGAAATAAAAAGATTTATAAGCAGAAGTAAAAATGAATAGTTTTTGTATGTTCACTCTATTTATTTACTTATCGAAATTTCACTAGCGTCCGTATTTGTATCATATAAATGTAGATTAACTTAGGAACTGCAGGTCACGAGCTCCACTAAAGTGTTTTAGCCGCCTGCGGGCCAGTTACGGAGAACTACATATTTTTACACAGTTTTGCCGGCAAACTTTTTACAATGGCCCTTTATTAGCATGCCGTTGCCGTCATCTGACCAGCATTGCCGACAGTAGCCCGACTGACGGCCGTTACTTCCATGTTTGCTGGGATGCAAGTTGTCTCATGATAGACAAATATGACGAGACCAACGCATGAAAAAGCCAAACCGATGGATGTAACTTAACGAGGTGGACAATATGATTCATCCGAGTAAATGCCGTGTAAATCACATCCATCATTTGCTCACCACCACTTAAAAATATCACTAGAAAAATCTTACAAATTTGATTTTGTACATATGCCTGTCATAAAGCCATGCTGTTTATTACAAAGTCGGACCTAACCTTATCATAGAAGATGTATTCATAGAATTTGCATACGAAACACAAGACAGAAATGGATCGATAATTCACCGTAGATCACACATTGCCCAGCTTCAGAACCGGCACAACCCTTGCTAATTTTCATTTATCAGGAAGCATTCCTGTTGAAAAAGAAACATTAAAAATATGTACATATTCCGTATATATCCGTGCTGCAAAGTCTTAAATGTCTATTAAAATACTGCACCTAAAGATTCTTGTTGATAATTTCAAATACCTTTGCAATCGCTGGTAATAGTAATAACATTTAGCTCATATAAAGGGAAAACAAAGATATAATCATGTGGGTTGTTTAACAGAAACAAACTAATCATAACGGTCCATAAAATTATGCTTTAAAGTCAAAACACTACCTATATTAAATCACTAAACAATGAACATTGTGCATTACCTTATTTTATCAACACAATTGTATCCAATATAAATACATACACACGTTCTGTAACACCCACAAGATCGGTGTTATAACAAGCGGTCAATTTGTCATTAAATAATTTACATTCATTCTCGCCCGTACGTAATATAGAGACACATAATTTACAATGACATGAATTAAGAGTTATTAGCATAGCCAACTCGACGGCACTTGTATTTCATTATCAGCAACGATTGCACCCAAAAGAGATGGAAGAGAGAATGTGTTCCTTATATGTAGATTCTATCGGAATTAGCCGGCATCAAGGCGCGCTGAGATACCGATCGTGGATTGTCTGTGGTTGTTCACGGTTTACCACGACCCCAACGGTTCCTCTCTATCGTATGTTATTTGTAAAACGCGAATCGTACAGGACCGGCATTAGAAACTACTCCGGTTAAGTTATTTATGGTTAAATTAGTAGTGCAAGATTCTATGTTTAAATTAAAATAAATAAAGTAGTATTGTAACGGGTAAAGTAATGTTTTCTTTAAAGTGCGACCCTCTTTTGTAAGAATTTTTTTCGCGAAACGCTTGTTTTACCATACCCAATTTTATTTGTAGAGAATAAAGATTTCTCAATTAAATTGAGGGTACCTATACTATTTGTTACTTGCACCATCTATGATCAAATAGCGCAAGTTCTTTGTGGTTTAGTTTCCGGATATTTTCAGCATGGTCAAGAAAGTACATTACATCCGTTGGATTTGGCATAATCTGTGTACTGTGTAATATAAAATATTTAAGGTTAATTTACGTGTGTACATTTAGTTGTCAAAATGGAAAGAATATAAAATAGGACATATTTTACAGAGATGATTACGAGTTTACCATTATTTTCACTAAACCACAATGTGTAGTTTGTGAAAAAGTCTTATCAAAGGAAG
Organism: Amphimallon solstitiale; assembly: GCA_963170755.1. Lineage (NCBI taxonomy): Eukaryota > Metazoa > Arthropoda > Insecta > Coleoptera > Scarabaeidae > Amphimallon > Amphimallon solstitiale. Next base: position 32,927,471 of record OY720681.1, on the reverse strand, counting down.
TATGAATTCATCAACTCTCTACTACGACATTTAAATACCAAATATCCAGAAAAAAGAAAACACAAGTATGTAGAATTCTCTGAAAGAAAGTAAGCTCCTTTCAAATACAGCAAGACACTTTCAAGTCATCAACAATTACTACTGAGAAACCATTACTTATCAAGTTGCATAAGTAGGGTAGATAGGCGGATTCTGGACCCACCACCACCACATTTTTATTGAACAGCTTCTGAAGAGCTTCGAAAAGCTTCAGAAGCTGTTTAAAGCTCTTCAGAAGCTGTTCAAAGCTCTTCAGAAGCTGTTCGAAGCTCTTCAGAAGCTGTTCAATAAAAATGTGGTGGTGGTGGGTCCAGAATCCGCCTATCTACCCTACTTGCATATCGAATTGCAAAGATCAGTAATCCACATACAATTGCTTTAGAATTACTTTTACCAGCAGCTGTTTAGATGGTGAAAAAAATAATTGATGCACGGAAGCTACAAAATTAAAATACGAGGGGTATTCAGAAAATAAGTTTCTCTATCCAATAAGAAACATAAAACAAATCTGAACACTTTAAAAACTATTTATTTATGATTCTGTACATTACATTATTTTTCAACATAATTTCCACCCCTTTTTAAACACTCTTCATATCTATGCGACAGCTTCTTTATCCCAGCTGCATACCATTCTGCCGCCATTTTCCAGTTCATCATTGTTAGCGAACAGTTGTCCGCCTAAATGAGTTTTCAGCTCCGGAAACAAGTGAAAATCACTTGGGGCGAGGTCCGGAAAATAAGGAGGAGGATGAAAAACATCCCAATGAAATTGTTCAAGGAGTTGCACTGTTGCACGAGCGGAGTATGGTCGTGCGTTGTCATGAAGAAACAGAACTTTCCGTGACAAAAGGCCACGTCGCTTGTTCTGGATAGCACGGCGTAACCTTTTTAGCACGTCACAATATTGTTCTGCGTTTATTGTTTCACCACGAGGCAGATAGTCTACCAGTAAAACACCACGACAGTTCCAAAAGACAGTGGCCATCACCTTGCCTGCTGATTGAACCCCTGTGGCTTTTTTGGGGAGCTTTATCCCCCCCTTTTTTCCAGACCATGCTCTGGCGTTTGCTCTCTGGTGTGAAATGGTGAATCCAGTTTTCGTCACCAGTGACTATTCTTGTGAACAGATCATCACCTTCGTCTCTTAACAATTGTTGAAAAGCTCGTGCGGACGCTTTTCGCCGCCTCTTATGCACGTCATTCAGTAAGCGAGGCACCCACCGCGCACAAACCTTTGACAGCTGAAGCTCTTCGGTCACAATGCTGTACACTAACGTACGGCTTAATTCAATGTTTGGTGGCAATTGATGCATGATTTCGTCGAGTGTGAAGCGCTTGTCGGCATCAACAATGGCTTGCACAGCAGCAATGCAGTCAGGTTGCTGGGACGTTGCCTCATCATCGTGCACATTTTCCCTTCCTTCCAAAAACATTGCTCGCCAACGACGAAACATTTGTAGAGACATGACATATTCACTATACACATCACAAATCTGACTGTGAATTTCAGTGGCAGACAAATTTCTTGCAGTCAAAAAACGAATCACACTTCTAACCTCACAACTGGCGGCAGAACGCAATGGAGTCTCCATGGCAGTCGTCTGTCAACTGAGATGTTGCGGCGCATGGTCACCGCACAGCGCTCAGCCGTTGCCACTACAACAAAATTAAATATCCCTGACCGGCGCGCTACTCTGAATCACTTTCTCTTCGATTCACGGAGTTGGGAAACATACTTTCTGAATACCCCTCGTAATACCTGTCCTCGATATTACTATCCAAAGGAGAATAAGTGACAGAGAAGAATACATTCGAGCAGTAATTTTTGTAATATCGAGACAACCATGTATTTCTCTCTAAAAATGTCCGAATCTACAGATATCTCTGTAGATTCGGTAGATACTGTGCATTCGTAAGCAATAACATTCACAGAAGATATTTTATTTTGTATGATATTTGAGACCAATGCCACCGGAAAAGAATATTTGATACTTTTATGGACTGCAAATCTACAATTGCTATTAACTGGATTAGATTATTACAGGACATCGATCTAGTCTTATTGTCAGCTTACAAGAATACTAAACGCTAAATGGCTGCTTTTCTACACCGAGAAGTGCTTGCCTTACAGTAGTTACTTTTCGAAATGGATGTGTTGTGAAAAGTGTTGTCATAGTAGTAAATTCTATCCAAGACTCGTGTTTCTTGAATAATTTGTTATGAAGTGGATTCTTTATCGCACAGAAGTACGAGTACTTTCGTTGGGTAACGTTTCGAAAAAAGTTTTTCAGGCAGAAGCAGAATTTTTGATATATTTACAAGATGGGAAATCAAATATGAAGCCTTTTTCCAGTCGCCTGTGGCGTCTTAGGCAGGATTTTCTCGCTGATACTTTCGAACACCTAAATAACTGCAGTAATGGTTTACAAGGCCGCTATGTTTATATAATAACAGTTACCGACAAAATTAGTGGCTTTATGAAGGGGATTCATTTAAATTTTTTGCGTTCAAGAGCTCAGGAAAGAAGCAGGTAGCTAAATACAATATGTTAAATACTGAGTGAGCTTTTATTAGACGTACATGTTACTTTGTGCAATTTAAAGCGAAGCTGTTATGATAATTACAGGTATTGAATCTGTTTTTGGACAATTTCTTTCAACATGCTGAACTTTAAAAAAACATGAAAGAAACACTTATTGAAATATCAATTCGGGAAAATTTTGGATCAAAAGAATGCAAGAATACTTGTAAACGATGATCTTAATTGTTTGGTTCCATTTGCTACATCATATTTATGTAAGTTAAGTTGCTCATTGATAACTGCTACTACAACAAAAGTGAGAAATGGCCTTACAAGTTGAAATTAATGGTTTGCTCCAAGAACCGCATTATATACGATATATAGTATATGCACCAAATTATGCGCATGTTCCAAATTGTACTGGTGTGGTTGAAACCCCTTTGTGTAGCACAGTTTGTTTCGGCTATTGACTGTTACATAAACCTTGAATTCAAAATAATTTCTTTAAATATGAATCAGAGCTGAATGCGATATTTCAAAGAAGAGAATCTTTTTGTAAGGAAGTTTTATTATAGCGCGAAACTATACAAATAGTGAAAGATTTGGCAACAGTTGAAGCAATACCACTCGAAAATGAAACACCTTCAAGGTTAAATTAAATAATTAAATGACAGAGTCCACAGTATTGCAAAAAAATGAGAGAAAACCGGATGCAATACTTTGAAGAACGTTTAAAAACAGGCAAAAAACCCGATGAATTGAAAGGTAGGTAAGTATTAATCAATACTTGCATTCAGAAACGCAACAGTTGTGGAACTGACACATGTTCTTCTGCTGAACGCGACCAATGATAGAAATAAAATACTAAGAGAAAACAAATGTAATTTTCTGTTTTTCACTTGAAAGAGAATAGGTTTATTTGATGTATTTGTTTTACATTTATTAGCTAGTTAGGAATCAAGTGCCGGAAGATTATGTTTTCGCATGAGAGCATTTTTAAAGCACGAGCGACTGAAATGAGCTAGTGCCTTTAATTGCACAAATGCGTGGAAGATGTCTTCAAAAATGTGGTTTGTATTGTTAATTAATATCTTACCTAACCTAAAATAGATTACGTAATTAATTCAGTCATGTTATGTAGATAACTATTACTCGCCTTTCCGTTCAATTACATTAATATATTCTTGCAAATGGCATATTTATTTTTATATTTATAGTGGATTTATTAGTCAATATGAATGTTCCTTAGGCGTGTCTGTATATAAAATACAGATAACATCAATCACACAAGCTATTATTACTAAACTATACAAATTTCAAGTACTAATTATAGGTGTTCCTCAAGAATCCGTATAGGAGCCTTTATTGTTTGTGATTTATGTTAAAGGCTTGCGTAAAAAGAATAAGTTGGGAATGTTTGTAAAATTGCACACAATACTCACGAATTAAAAATGTTGGAACAAAAGTTAGTATATTAAATTTGTAGTGACCAATAAGTAACATATTCGTAATAATTCGAAAATAATTACTCAAGCATGTCGAAAACAATTTCAAAATTAACACTATCAATAAATATTTTTACGTGGTATACACTATACCTCAACGTTTCAATACGGATCTGTCTTTAATGCAGCGTCCGTGGTTCAGCCACCATTACGCCCCGATAATAACACGACTTCAGCACATATCCCTGTAATTGCCTCACTTGTAATGTAAATTCGCTCGCTCCGTCGCTTTCATGGAGAAGAGATAGGCGGAGAGGAAGATTTTCTTACACTATTATATTCCACGGACGCGAAATCTAGTTACCGAACTGGCGACGATAAAATTTCATTACGGTGAAAATGGCCGGCACGAATTAACTGAAAATTACCACCTGAAAACGGTAACACTCCCACGAACTGCTCTGGACGCCTCGCTACGACGACCGTGGAGAGTGGCGAGAAATCGGCACGGCATTGTCCGTAATTGTCAACCTATCCTAATGCCGCTAAATATCTAGACGAGTTCTTCGAAAACCTCTATCTCTGCGAGGTGTACATTATGTAAATGGCGGAAAGTAAGGAAGTGTTGGGATAGTAATGATTATGGTGGTTTGCAGAATCCATATTTAGTGATATTAAGCTTTTCTACTAATGAGAAGAGTTAAATATTGCACTACATATCTATCTCTTTCTCGTCATATATGCTTAAATAAACTTAAGGACATTATTAGCCGGTTCTTGGATGTCTTTTTTGTGGTTTAATTAATTAGTGGACGATTTATAGTTGCTTATGACGCATTTTCAAAAAAATACTTTAAGTTCTGATGTAATTCCGGTTTCACTGCAAGAGCATGAAACTTAATTCTGTTTTAAATGAAACAGCCTATATTGAATTGTCTAGTACTGTTTAAATTGCCTATTCAACAGTGTTTTTTCTTCAAAATTGAGCAAACGATTTTTGAGTTAATAACTTCTTTTTAGAAATCTATGCTAAAACAACTGTTCCGAAAAAAGAATCATGTTCATATTGTTTTTACAAGTGAAAACAATAATCTTGGTGGTGCCTGTAAGCAAGAAAATTCTGTATCATTTGGTATAAGTTGCACTCGACAATATCTCAAGAAACTTTATTTTTTCAAAGCCTATTTATTTTTTTAGATGGAACACCCGGTATTTTGTTGTGGCACTTTCTTCGTTTTTATTTAGTCTCTTTTGTTTTTGTTAACAATGACTGAGATAATCACTATAGGAGCAATCATCCGTAAAACAAAGAACTAGCGCTGTTGTTCTATGCACCAAAATTTATTCTACCAGTGGGAATGCCGGATCGAGGTGTGGTTGCCTGAATCAAGTGTGAAACAAAGTAAAAGTTGAACCCAACTATCGAAAGTATTAATTTTATAGATTGAAGCGCCTTTTCAGTTATTTTTTTAATTACAGAAATATTCAGTTGTAGTATTTCATTTTTTACACTGTTAGTCAACAACAAAATAAAAGAAAAGTTATGTTTACGGACATATTTGAAGATGCCGCCTCACTGAAACATGCATGAATACAATTTATTTTGCATGATTGTTCCTATTCTTTCATTTGGTCGATGTTCTTCGGAAGAGATGGATGTAGTTTTTCAAAATTATAAATTGATGATTTAAAACATTGATGGAAAAAATATAAAAACGTAATTTAAATAACCCAAATAACGATTAAACAAAGCAACAACAAACGAAAGTAATAAAAACAAATTTCAATTGTTTCAATTGTTCAATATAACCACCATTTTGTACATGCACGTGAGTATCCTGTTATGCTGTAAAATTTACTTTTGTATTTAGTTCTCGTAAGATTATGTCTCTTTGTATGAGAGAATTTGTATGAGCGCGAGACTTTTGAGCGAACCTTGTACATCGTTTGGTTCACCGTGTGAAGAGGTCGTTTGTTGTATATCCGTGCGTGTGCTAAACCTACTATTGTGCTCTTGGAGCCCTAGTCACGAACCGTGAAATTGACAGATGTGTTAGTATGTATTATCGGGCAAATACATTCTTTATGTGTAAAAAAAAAAACTCTGTATCTATGTAACTAATTCTAACTATCTTATCTCTAGCTTATTTTATCCTACCTGTAGATGCGAATTATCTGCATTTGCAGTTACTTTTGCGCCTTGTTTCAGTTTTATCAATATCTGCTTATTTATTACTTCCGAACTCTGCGAAGTGCATTTATTTGTGTATTTAAATTCTTCGACACATCAGTCAGCCTCGTTGTATTTACTGTCGCCTGTGTTTATGTGTATCCCTAGACATAGACCCTCTTGTACGTCTGACTAATATTCTGCCTTCGTGTTTATGCCACTAAAAATGCAAGGAGTATTAAATAGGGAAGTGCTTGGAATATAGGGCATACTATTATTTGTTTTGCAGTTCGGTTGTTGCTCTATCATCGATATTCTAAGTATTAGATACTTCTGTTAATTCGTCCCCGGAACCGTTGTAGGGGTTAAGTGTCGTTGTTACTCTGAAATATATGTTTTGATCGGTTTTCTTAACCGTCTGTTCGGAGCGAATTTAAAAGTTTAGAAATTTCAATAGTTACCTGCAGAATCCTTGTTCTTTCATATTAAAAATTGCGTCTACATCTGAGTTTGTTTTGTTTTCTATCTGTCAAACGTTTGGTTACTTCGCCCAGGTGGATGTGCGTTTCACGGATTGCCAACTTCTAGCATGTATGTTCCTCTCGAGCTACCGACTTTGTTAATTCTACGTACTTCAAAGGTTTTTTTTCTGTTATTTTATCTTCATCTAAGTTATGTTCGTGTCTGTGTTTAATTATTTGTCATGGTGCTGACTCCACCTTTTGTCAAATTTCGTCTTGTGCCTGCTATGTTCTATATCTGAAATCTCCCGCCTTTATTTAAAATCATTGGGGCTGCGTGCTCTTTGCTTGTAACGTATCTACCGGAAAGGTCACGTTTGGGTCACTTTCGAAGTCGAGCTTGTTATAAGTGCATCAGCACGATATGCTTATTTTCATTTGGTGAATTTTATCACTTTGTCTAAAAGATAGACTGACGCTTAGGCGGCTTTAACGAAATAAGCTTAAATATCGATACCTTAATTAGGTGTTTTATCGTAAATTTTACCGCAATACCGCTACCTGATTTACGAATGCCACGTGTTGGATTTTGAATTTCTTTTCGTGCTATGTGTGACTTCTGAGTCTTTAACGTGCATCTCCAACTAAAATTGGGGTAAGTGATTGTAATTTTGTGCTAATTTTTCGGGGTTTTTATTCTTGTTTCTTTTCTTTCGAATTTAATAGGATGTTAGTACAGGGCTAAGACTACCGACATTATACGCTGGTTTGGCCGCTGTAGATGCCGATTTGGGTTATGTAAGAGTTGTGCCTACCTTTTCACTGGGATTTTGGGTGGAATTACATTATACCATTGGAGGACCTCCACCATCTTGACTCCAGTTGGCGTGCCTCCGCCATTTTGTGATTTCAGCTAAGTACATCCATGTACCTAATTTTCCGATGTGAATTTCGACTATTTTGTTGGAAATTTAGAGCCAGAGAACTGGTCATATTACAGTATTAATATTCTTATGTTTTTGAAATGAGACTTTTGGGTGCTTAAGAGATGCCTGCCGTGCCACTTATTACATGTGTGGTCACAATAATTACATATTAATTTTGTTTAATTGTAAATTTGCTTTGCCGTATACCGAGTGACCCTCAGTAGCAGTTTTATGGAGGGGCTCTCGTGGTTGTAACTAAAATTTTATTGTGCTTAATTACTAATGAATTTTTGTCGTAATTACTCTAACTTTTCTTGCAGACTTTTGTCTAAGTATCTGAACTAGTTAAATTCATTCCTGCAAGAGTAAATTTTGTTCAGGAAGCTCAGTGTTTTTTTTGTATATTATAAAATTTCCTTTCTAATTTTATCTTTAATTATTTGATATTTGATAGTAAGAAACCTTCATTTAAATTAATTATGTTCATGTAATCAAACCTTGTGTTTGGCAATTTAAGTAATTTTTCACTTTATTAGTCTAAGTCTTAAGTACTAGTTGTCATTAATTTTCTTGCATACATATTAATCCACATTTTGTGTTAACATTGCCGTAGTGGCGTTTTCATGATATAACTTTGTAAATATATTATGTGAGGTAATGAAACGTTTCTGCTACCAACCATCTTCTGCTGAAACGCAGAGATTATGATTTAGTATTAAGACTTGTTATTTTCTTTTATATTTCATTATTATTACCTAACGCTTTGTTTGCTAAATTATCAACGGTCTAGTTTTCATTTCTTTTATTTTGTTTTGTGGATCAATTTTACTCAACGTTTGCTATTCTTTTTTTTTAAAAACTGTTCAGACAGATTCGTGTCATTTTGTAATTTTCTGTTATACTTAACTTCTTCTTTTCTTAAAAAAAAACAAAAAAAAAAAACAAACAACTTTCTAAATTTTAATTAAATCTTGCTACATTTCGTAATATCTTTTCTTTTATTTTACCTCTACATATCTCAAATAATTTTGTGACAAGCACATACGTAAGGTTAGGTGCATCATATTATACAGGGTGATCAGTAGGAAACCCGCTGGAGGGACACAGCCAGTGGTAGCTCATAGGAGGCGCAGGTAGGTTATCGTAAGGTAACATAGTGTCCTGGTGCCCGGACAACGTCGCTCGCGTCGTTGCCGACCGACGCTCTACTTTTGGTGTAAGTTTATCTGAACCGTCACGCCGTCTGCGACAGAGTTAGCTCGGCCCTGCGTTTTCCAGAAACAATCATCGCCTATTGTGATTCTCCTGCTATCTTAGTGCGACGTAGTTCCGGCGTAACAATCCTTTTGTCCAAAGACGTACTAACGTGTAACGTAATTCTTGAAAACGCTTTTCTGATTTTAATTTTCATATATCACAAGAAGTCTAATTTGGGTCAAATCCGATGACCTTTCAGGCCACCGTATAGGACCACTCCACCCAATCCACTTGATCTGAATTGATGATCTTAGTCTAAATATCACGTATTTGATGACTATATTGAGCTGCAGCCTCGTCATGTTAAAACAAAATCCACTAGTAACATGTAAATGAAGATTTTCCAAAAAGTTTTGAAAATCCATCCGCCGAAAACGTAGATACCCGTCTCCTTTAACATTTCCAATAAAGGTTTAATTATGTAACTATCCACTATTCCTCCCCACACACTTAATGGCCAACGATTCTGACACTTTGCAGATCTGATAAAGTGAGGCTTTTGCGTATCATAATAGAGAAAATTGTGACTTTTAAAGTATCAATTTTTATGAAAGGTGGCCTCGTCAGTAAATAACAAAAAATGAGAGTGATAATGTTCTTCTAATTTATCTACTGTCCGTTAAAAATATTTAAGCAGTTCTGAATATCTCTTTCATGTATGTGATATGGACGATACTTATATGTCCTAATCATTCTGGATACTGAAGTTGGGCTTACATCTAAATGACGACTAATTTTTCTAGTACTACTATGGAAGTCTTCGATTATACTCTCAAGTACCATTGTCCTCACCAGTTATTGGTTTTGTCCACTTTTTTTCCATATTTAATCCTGCCAGTCCTCTTGAACCGTTTCTTTACACTTTTAAAGGCCTCTGGTTTCGGACGCTTTTTATCAGAGTAAGACTATGCGAAAAGTTTGGATGCTAACAAAGAGCTTCTTTCAGATTCAACTAAAACGTAAATCATACTTGATATCTCTTAATGAGGATAATTCATTTTGATAATGACTATAATAGCGATGTTGATAAATGTTTACCGACATGTTTAACAGTTGAATCAAGTATTCGAGTCTCGATCTGGCCTTCCCATTGGTCCATAGAACAACAGCGCTTGTAGTTTTAAATTTGACCGCGTTCGTTAATATTGCACAAAAGATCTATTTTATTCTACAGGTATTTAAAATCATTGTTCAAATGCACTTTCCAAGCATTTTCCGCGAAATACGAGCATGTTATTCTGTTATTTAATAACAGATAACACAAATATTTCCATACGTAAAAAGGCGCATACCTAAAACGCTGAAAGAAAAACCGAAAACATTGAGAAAAAGAATGAGAGAGATCATATCGAAAAGGAGTCTTGTTTCATACAGAGTCCTTACACCTACTATTAAGCACGCCCTTAACCTCTAACCCCTTCAGAGATGCTATCCGGGAATATATTTGTCACGACAGTCTTTCGTGTTGTAGTAATTTGAATGTAGATGTAGTCGAACAGGGAAGAACCAACTCACCATCTTACCGTTGTTGGTGAACAACAATAACATGTAACGGAGGCCTTTTAGGAGAACTTGGACGCAGCTTTTTGAGCGTATAAAGCTGGATGATTACAATTCACTATTATTTTTTCCGGTGAATTTTTTTAGATCCAAATGTAACATAATCGTTATTCATTTATATTTAAAATATGTACCTATGTAATAGTGTAAACAACATGTATATGTGTTGTATTTTGATAATGCGTAATTTATCGTACCAACGAAAAGAGAAAGATTTGGTCGCGTAGTCTGTTCTACGCATGCGTTTAATCAAAATGTCCATTTTGTACGATACGAAATGGCAGACTAGTACAACTACAACCGTGAGATTATCGAAAACATACATGTAGTTATTTTTTATTGAATCAGCATTTGTGCAGTTTTAGATATCACGAAAAGAAAGAATAATTGTAAATTTACACAGAGAATACGAAGTAGAAAACGAAAGCAGCACAAACAAACAATATGTCTGATTTCAGTGGATTTTGAACAGAAAAGCTTGTGAAATTATAATAGTGACTAATTAGTACGTACTTATTCGAATGAAGTGGAATTATATTATTGATTATTTCCTTCACCTGTCAAATTTAAATTTTGTCAAATCACAATCAAAACTGAAGTTGAAATTAACCAATGAACGGTATCGGTTCTTGATATCAGCGACTATTACAAATCGACTATTCAAATGTAGGTAACAAATCAAGTATGTATTTTTTCATTAAGTGGCAAACGTGTCAAATAGATGAAAATGCCCGACAAAAAGAGATTTAGCGATGTTTAATTTATAGTTCTCTTTTCTTAACAGATAATAAAATATGCTTATTTTGCTCATTTTTTACTATGAAACTTGGTTTAGGAAATAATCTTAACAAATATAGCTCGAGCTTGATAAGTAGTCGACTATTACATTGTTTCAATTTTTCTCGTGTGCCTCCTAATTTGACTTAACCAAAATTGGCATTAATAATTAAAGACTAAAGCCCTCGAGCTAAAGCTCTCGTGCTCTAGTCAAATTATTAATGCCAATTTTGGTCTCGTCAAATTGACCGTAGCGCACACTCGAAAAATTGATCACAATGAAATAGTCGACTATTTGTCAAGATCTCGTTATATTATCTTTGAATAAAATCCCGATCGTTTTACTTCAACATATAGAAAACACATGAATTGGTGTTTTATAATAACAACCAATTTTATATTTCAGGTTGTATTATATTTGAACTTATACTTTTGTTATGCATTTATAACTAAGAATTGCTATAATATAATTAATGTATTTAATATCTGTGCTATATGTAATAATACACATCAGTATCTATTCGATATTTGAATCCATATACCGGGTGTTTCGAAATCGCACGGCACTATTGTAGGTACTTGTTCTCCAGCATAAAATAAAGAAAAAAGTCCATATAAACATATGTCTCAAATTAGTTTATTACTAAGATATCTTCGTAATAAATTAATTTGAGACGTATGTTTATACGGACTTTTTTATTTTATGTTGGAGAACAAGTACCTAAAATAGTGCCGTGCAATTCCAAAACACCCCATATTATAATACTGTACAAGCGTAGTTTTCTACTTATACGAGATACACTGTGACATACAGAATATTTTCACAAAAGTGATAGAATTTATCATAGTAGGGAAAGAAGTCGGATTCTAGATCCCCATTCCTCTTAAATTCTCTTGGGTCCAAGACTTGAGAAATTATCCCCTCCACTTTCTCTCTTTCTCTCAGATAGAAGTAACTTGCGTCTGTCCGTAAATCTAAAAATAAATAAATATACAGGGCCTTGAAAATTATAAATTAAAATTAATGAATAAGGTGTTCCAAAAATATTTTTTCACGAAAGCAAAATGAAGGATTGAGAATGGCCACCACCAGAAAACATCTGATCTAATAACGTAATAAATAAGCGGAAGCAAGATGTAGCTAAAACTAGAAATTCGAAATAAATACATATACATTCAGGTAGTCTGTGACGTAAAATAAAATTAATAAATACAGCGTTACAGAAGTAATATTTTACAAAAGCAAGATGCTGGATACAACATGACCACTTCCGTAAAAAAAAAACTAATCTAACCTAGTGATGAAAAAAGTAGTGGGGATGTTAACTCAAATTGATATGGCAGAATAGTTCCATGTGGCACATGCGCATAAGATCATTCAAAAAAATAGCTGCCCAATGTTGTAGTACCCCCAGGTCATTCATTATACCTTTCAGATTAATCCAGCGTTTATCATCATAAGATGATAGAGCCAATTTATTTTGTTAAATCGAATGAATGATGTGATATTTTGATTTAAATAATTGTCGAGTTTTACAAAATTAAATGTCTATCAAATAAGCAATTTTCATAGTCAACCAAACCAATTTCAACTCTCACAACGTTTTTCTTTACACCTTTTGACTTTTTAATATCCCTACACTCAACCTCCAAACATACATTTTTGGGCGAAGTCCAATATTAAAACATTAATGATTTTTCCTAGAATGAGAATATTTAGTATTGAAATGTATGTGATATGTTCAATTTTGCTAGTCGACACGATTTTTATAACACTATTCATCTGTATTCTAACATAGAGTATCATGTTACATTTTTATCTGTTTTTACTAAGATTAAACTAAAATTTAGAATTAAAAAAATATTGTAACAAGCTCGAGCATGTTCGCGATTATATCGTGAAGGGCAGCGGATCAACCATGGACCACCATTGTTTCTGGAGAGTTTGAGCGTTAGTGTATTTTAATTTGGTGATTCTAGCCCCCCTTCATATTAAAATAAATCTATAAATACACTGAAATATTGTGACAAGCTTCAGTCTAACTTGCTTGCTGTCAATAATTGGTGAACTACTAATGCGTTGGACTTCAACATTTCAAAATGTAAAGTCGTCTCTTTCACTCGACAACTGTCACCTATACATTCTAACTACACTGTCAACTGCATTCGTACTTCCAGATGTGATGGCATCCGTAATTTGGGTGTTTATTTCGACTCTTCTTTGACATTCAATAAACATGTTCAGGATGTGGTTGCTGCGGCTAGGGAGATGTTGGGTTTTGTCTACTGCAATACCACATCATTTACTAATCTCTCAACGCTCAAGATCTTATATTTCCCTCTGGTACGTTCTAAAATACGAAACCCATAAACTTTCATTAGAGAACGTTCAGAGACGATTCTTAGGGTACTTATGGTATAAGAAGCATGGCGTCTATCCATATAGAGGGTTTCCACATGACATCTTACTGAATGAATTTTCAGTTATCTCTCTTGAGGGTCGTCGTAACAACATAGGTCTCACCTTTTTGTATAAATTACTACATAACCAGATTGGCGCTAGTCTGCTTGTCCAAAACTTAACTTTCATGTACCTCGTTAATCTTCACGTGATTCCGATACATTTTATATCAACCAGGCGAGGAGTAACCCGTTATCTCGCTCACCGATTTCATTTATATGCACACTGTATAACGAAATTAGTTCAGAATGCGATATTTTTTATTGTACCCTTAAGCAGCTTTTACGGGTGAATTTAGAATAATCCTTTGAATTCTTTAGCTGCAGATCTATAACTTTATTTCTTCTTACATGGTGCTACTGCCTTTTATCCTTATATTAATTGAGCATTTATATTATTTTCTCATGTTATTCTATTATATTGTACTGTTCTGTTATTTAAGTACTATTATGGGTTATGTATTGTATAAAATTGCCTTATTATTAGGTTAAACTGTTGGGCAATAAACATTTATTTATTTATTAAATTAGGATTGACTAAACAGTTTGTCAAAGCACTAGGAAAAGAATGCAACTGGTTTATATACTTAAAGGATAAGTTACCAAAACTGTCTGATGCGAAAGTTTGCGAAGCAATATTTGTTGGTCCACAAGTTAGGAAGCTGTTCAAAGATGGAGATTTTGGACGTACCATGAATAATTGAGAGCTGGCAGCATGGACTTCGTTTAAAAATGTTTGGAAACATTTTTTGGGAAATCAAAAGAGTGAAAACTACCAAGGTATCGTGGCTAATTTGCAAGAAAACTATTAAAATTAAATGTGCCGAAATTTCCTGCTAATTTAGGCAAGACGAGTGATGAACAGGGGAATGGTTCCATCAAGAGATTGCAGAAATGGAGAAATGATATAAGGGTAGGTGGAATCCCATCGTGATAGGAGATGTTTGCTGGATTCTCATTCGAGAAGGCAACAAGCAACATAAAAGGAAGAAACAACTCTACTTATGCAAAACTTTTATGTATCAGCAATTTTCCATCGTGTGCAGTTAAGTATTTTTGTATTCTTGATACTAATTAAACATTCAAGTATTTATGTCAAGAAAGATATGGTTTTTGGTTATGCCTTCAGTTAAAGACTTTAAGAACTATACACACATTTTTACAACAGTTATTTAACACGTTGGCTACCGCGCGTCCCATATATGAGCTGCACAATTTTCACTCTCAGACCACCGTCTCACATGTGAGCCAGAGACCTATATTTACTAAATACGAATTTATTTCTTCTGGTCTGCCTGTAGGAGGCTGATTTTGCAAGGTAGTCTCTATGAATGTCTGACTCACATGTGGGTCGCGTGGTCTCGCGGTCTCGGTGTATTTTGTGAGGTTATGTAGCTCGTAGTCTGCAATCACGAGGGTAACGTCGTTACTAATTGAGGGCAGTTTTACAAGATGAATTCCGCGAAAAGACATTTAACAGTCGCAGAACTTGAAGAAGAATGTAGAAAAGTAATGGAATAAGGTCTTGAGTCTGATGATTCAATTATTTTGCACGAGGAATCTGAGGAAGAACCTTACGTGGACTCCGGAAGTGGGGCAACAATTTATTCTAACTCAGACACAGAAAATGAAGAAGAAAGAACAAGTAGTGATCATAATGAGTTAAGTGATAGTGCAAGTCAAGGTAGTCATGCAGATGGTGGATATGGAAGAAGATCCTGATATATTTGATTTCAATGAGGCACCAGGCCTGAAAGTAAATGTGACGCCAGGTATGAGTTCTCTAGAAATATTTTCTCTTTTGTTTGATGATACACTCATTGATAAAATTGTTCATTGGACAAATACTAGAGCTCACACTCTTACATCAAATGGACTGTCAAAAAAATCAAATATACGAAAGTGGAAAAATACAACCAGTAAAGAAATAAAAGAATTTCTTGCTCTATGCATTACAATGGGAAACATAAAAATGCCCAGTCTGAAACATTATTGGTCGCGAAATCCTGTATATTGTCATCCATTTTTCAATCAAGTTATGGGTCGTAATTGATTCGAACTTATACTACGTAACTTATGCTTTTATGACCAAAGTGATGATACAACTAATCGTCTACATGAAATCAATCATGTTATTCAACATGTACTGCAGAATATACAAAAAGTATATTATCCCGATCGAAATATTTCAATTGATGAAGCCTTATTGCTGTGGCGAGACGATTATATTTTCGTCAGTACATTCCAAACAAGGCTGCCAAATATGGCATAAAATTGTACGAATTATGTACCCCTGACGGGTGTGTTTTGAATATTCTAATTTATTCTGGTAAAGGAACCATCTAAAATGAAAAAATGGGACATAGTTATGGTGTCGTCGAAAAGCTTATGGAACCACATCTAAACAATGGACATACTATTTTTCTTGATAATTTTTACACGAGTGTTCCTCTCGCCGAATCCATGCTAGATAAAAACACACATATTGTCGGCACTCTTAGAAAAAAACAGAAAAGGTAATCCACAAGATGTTGTAACAAAAAAGTTACCTAGAGGAGGAACAATATGGAGACGAAAACGTAGAGTTGTAGTGGGAAAATGGCGCATCAAGAGAGACGTTCTGATGATTTCCACTTGCCATACATTTTCTATGGTGGAAACGACGAATAAAAGAGATACAGATGTTTTAAAACCAAACATCATAGCTGACTACAACAAGTATATGTCAGGGATAGACAGAGCCGACCAAATGTTGTCGTACTACGCAACACCACGCAAAACCATAAGATGGTATTTGAAATTATTTTTTCATCTTCTGGACATTTGTATTTGGAACAGCAAATATATTTATGAGAAGAGCTCAAACAAGAAGATCAGTTATTTAGATTTCAGAGATGAAATAGTAATGTATCTTACTGAAGGAGTCAGGCCAAGCACTTCTCACAACTCCACTGAAAAACACTTTCCTAAAAAATTAGCCAAGAGGATTCGGTGCCGCATGTGCCAGAGGCGGGATAAAAAACGTGTACAAACGTGGTTTGTTTGCAATTTATGTCGTGATGAACAGAAAAGAGATGTTGGCCTCTGTCCTGACAAATGTTTCGCTCAATATCATATGTATTTTGTTATTGTCAATTGATTTTTTTTTGTTTTCTATGTTATACATACCAAAAAATTAATATTTCTTTTACAGAATAGATTTTATTTTTACAATTTGAAATTTATAACTTTGTTACTTTTGCAATAAAAACTTAAAATTGGTATTCTACCTTATTTATTTACTAATTTTTGACAATTTGCGTGTAATTTCACTCGGCTCAAATAAGAGCCAAGCAGTCTAGTTTGATAAATTATTACCATAGACCACCGTCTCATTTATGAGCCGGAAGTAAATACAGTATAAACAATAATGTTTTTCGAAAAATTTGTACCAAACCTGTCTAAATTGAGTATTACCTATCACATTATAAAAAAAAACGGTTAGTTTAATTTGAACGTGTTTTTTTCTTATGGGGGTAGCCAACGTGTTAAAAAAAAATTAAAATTGTCAGCGAGTGTTATTTTATTTTGGTGGTTCATTAACTCTTTCATTTACATTACAAAACGAGGACTTTTTGAGATGAAAATTTAAGGAAATTATTTGTTTCAGAATTTTAAAATACTTTCAGTAAAACTCTGCCGATATGCTTTGCACGTCCGTGCACTTAAAAGCCTTTTAAAATGTATTATAAAAAATATAGCTCATTAATCAATTTCTATTCACGCTAACTTCAAGTCAATTATCACTCAGGATGAATACGTAACGACGATCCGATATCATTTCATAAGGAGTGCACGTTTCAATTGCTCATTATTACTTTTGTGTTCTCACTTACTAAAATGCCATTGCGGGTCGTCGAGTCGATGTCACGTCGCGTCGTGAATAATAAACGTTGTTGCGGTGGTGTGCGACACAGGTCTAGTCTCGTTTCGCGTTTAGACGCAGAAATTCGACGAAATCGTTCGCTCGGTGCGCGCCAGCTACTCGTCACGTCATGATGACGTAAATCGCGGGAAAATTACACTTGTCGGTGGCAAATTGGCAGGCCGTGAAAGGGGTTCATTAAATTGTTACACCCGCCTGACTCGTTGACTGGCAGAGTCAGTTATAATTGTTATCCAGTACCTTACTATTGAATTTCAGGAATAAATAGGTTTAGAAAAAAACACATGCAATTATTTTTAATTAATATTAAGTAACAAAGAATATACTGCAACAATATAACATGTTGATTAATTGAAGATACTATTAACCTTCCATTAATCGACTTAGCTAATCACGTTGCATCTATGAGATGTTTCTGGTTTTTTGAAAGTCAAGTGAAATTTATTCTAGTTAAATAGTTAATTGTCACCTATTCTTTACAGATTTAAGGTATTAAATAACCTATTCCGTTAGTAAAACTTATTCAAAAATAATATCACAATTAATTCAACAAAAATAAAGAAAAGCAAATGAACATGAGTGGCTCGAGAAGCCTGTGTTGTGATCTCTGCCAATCTATGGCGAAATACTAAGGGTAAACTCTTCTTCTAGCTGCTGCACCAGATAATTTCATCCATCACAAGATGTTTGGCCAATCGACGCAAGAAAGTTCTACGGTTTTTTATGTTATAACCATTTCATGAGTATATAATCTGAGCATTTATACCTGCTACATTGAGTAGGGCGACAAAAAACATAGCATGAGCCAACGTAGAATATTTCTAGCCACGTTATAAGTGGCACAACGGTATCCACCCGTCCTTTTGTTTCATTGTAGAATGTCACAAACTCAGGTATTTTCTGAGACTCCGAAGATTCATCTATTGCATCATCAAATTGATGAGAGGATGTGAGAACGACATTTTTGTTTTTGCGAGGAACGTATGAAATAATAGTTCCTTCTTCCTAAAACCAAAGACGATGGAATTGTTGCTTCTATTCCCATTTTTTTTTGGCTCATCGGGAATCTGACACTTATTTTTCTTCAAGGTAGCAACGAGGAATTTTTTTTATCTGCGAGTTAACTCATTAGGGGAACATCACTGAACCATTTGTCTACAGTTAAATTCCGCCCAGTGTTGACTATTGAACTTACCATCCTATAAACAACATACGTACATCTGTTACCGACAGCAAACTAAACATCCGGTTGCTTGCCAGCATAGATTTTCATATGATAAGTGTAATAGGCATTAGAATCAATAAGAGCAAAATTCTTAATGTCATACTTTGCAGGTTTGGAGGGTATATATTCGCGAAAACTGCATCGACCACGGAATGCCTCGAATTTTTATCTAGTGTGATATTATCACAGAGAGGTATCCTAAAGATCATCCAGATTCAGGCGTAATGCATGGTATACAGCTGCGAAGTATAACAAACCGATGAAGGCTTTTACCTCGATGATATCTGTCGTACGAGCATCTCTGGCTCGAGTGAATTCAGGTCTCACAAGATCAATGTATTGGTTTGTTAGTCCATTCTACTTTAGAGTTTAGAACTGATTCATCAATCAAAAGTAGCCAAGAGTCTAAAATCGTCTCAGCTTTCTTTGCATCACGAATCACGCCTGGTAAATGCACCAATAAATTATGTTTGCTGGTTTTCCTCCTGTTGATACTGGACGCTTTTTCCATCGGTATGAATCAATAATCCTTCCGTTCTTCTTTTGATAGTGCTACCCTCTTGTATTTAAATTATAAATGGCCAAGGCCCTAAACAAATTCGGTACCCAAATTCCAAGAAGGTAGTAAGTCAGACACCACCACGGTAATTAACCTTCTATTAAACTTTAGGAGGACGCTTGTCTACTAATTAATCACCAACTTATAACACTCAAGTCTTACCTCTTACTTCCCCAAGGGTCGATGTTAAATATGGGAGTCAGCACTGCCTCCAGCTACAGTCAGAGAAGGGCGAGTTCGAACACCGTACTAAGTCGAAGGTTAAGTTGTCAGGGCGCCTATCCGTAAAAATATGCTAAGCCCAACAGATATTCAGACCCCGGACCAGATCCAATGTAAAACTCACCTGGTGATAAGAAAATAAGACCAACACACGCTCATTCAAACTTAACAAACAGTTTATTGAAATTCTACTTCAGATCTCAACAGTTCATTCCAATACTGTACATAACCGGCTATACTATCTAATCTCTGATCTTTCACGAGATATTCAAGAACAAGAGAAAAACAATGAAAAGTAAATCACAAGCGCAACTCAGTTGCCAATGTTAAATTCCTGAAGGGTTAATTAAAACTTAAATGGTCACCCAAGCTGATCCACAACTTAAAAATTATCAATGACGTACAATTACAAAATTTAAGAAATTCAAAATGGCGAACACATGAAACAACCTTAAAGTTAAAATAATTAACCAACAATATTCTTACAAGCACACAGTTATAAGGCAACTTGCCGAAAGTCCCTCCAAAGTCGAACAGTTTGATCGTGAATTGCAACACGTCAACACTGAAATAAACACTCTGTATACCAGAGGCAACCGACAATCTATTCGACATTAGAGTGCAGACTCTAAGTTGTAAAGTATCTAATTCTATAAAAAAAATTAGCGCTAGTTAACTATGCTTTACATAAGGAAATGTGATTAAATTTAATTCAATACTTTCTTACGAGATTGTACAAAAATAAATTACAATGGTTGACTAAATGCACTAAATAACAACTAAGAAGTTACACAAGACAGATGTGAGGCTACACTGCCCATACACATCCAAAATTTAGTTCAAGTTCTGAGTCCAAAAATAAAAAGGCTACGTAACGTCTCCCAAAAATGACAAAGTAACCTCCAAATTGGGGTCACTGTTATTAATAAAACTACGTTAATTTAAATAATTCAAATCATAAAGGCTCACATGCCACAAGAAGTTAAAATAGGAAATTTCGATGACTTATTTAATTAGTTAGGCCGGAAAATTGAAATTTACTGTTCAAAGTACTCGATATTGACATAAATTTTACCAAAACTGTTTGGTCAATAAACTCTACACTCTGGATAATGTCAGGGAAATTTACACAGTCACAGTACCTTAAGAAAATCACATCCACAGCTACCAAACACGATACCTCCTACGGATCCACACGTTACAAGAAATCTGCTCTCCTATCTCCGGCTAACGACATCTCAAGAAAATAGCGTATGAAGGCTACAGTATTCCATTAATCTGTACCTTAAATATGTCTTCACCGCAAGATCCAGCAATAATTCCCTTGGGAACCGTAAGATAACCATAGCACGTGGTTCTTAAATCTTAACCCCAACAAAAGTGCTCAAATGAGGTCTAGGCCAGCACTAACACTAGCAGCTATATTTAAATATAGAAACAACACAAATTAAGACCGGTCAAACACGTGAAAATTATACTTACAGCAATTACACAATTCCTAGCCAGTGAAGAAAATATCCTCGCAAGATTCAACCAAAACGCCAAAATTCAAAAATAACACTTGAGAAGTACTATAACATCCGCTTTTGTAAGCGATTACAGACGATAAAACTTCAAAACTCTACAACATTCTCAAGTAATGGCTCAGGAATATGCTTCTGCTCTTTTGGTGTTTAATCCTTCCTCGGTGACCGTTAAAGCTCAAGAGAGAAACATTCTAACATGTCAAAAACCGACCTCAAACGGAACACGAACAATTGCCCTAAAACACCGAACGACCCAATCTGATATTTTAAACGTACGACATAAATGCAGGTTCAAATGACAATAGAAAAATGGAAAATAATTATAAATAATTTGTTACATAACTCTAAGCCCAAAAAGAAGCTCTAAAACTAAATTAGCAACAATTAAAAAATACCAAATCTATTAAATAAAACATCGTACGCCATCTACCCGTCAACGCATGTATACGTTACACCCACCTGCGATAAGGCAGATCGCGTGGCAATAGGGATCTTATGAAAATCCACACCAGGTGACAGTAGCAGTAGGAAGATGACATAAATTTAATCCAAAATAAATTACGTATTCAACGATAAACTAAAATAATCCATTAAGAGATAAAATACAACAAAATAATTGTAATAGGCTATGTAGTATTTATCATCGCAGTTTTCGTTCTCAGTTGATGAATCAACATCGCATTCCTTCTTTTCCGGATCTTGATCCCGCACATGAAGATCGTCTTCACTATTAGTATAAAATTGGTCTCCGAAATCCTCCCTCTCTGCCAAATCATCATCAAACAATATTATATGTGGACTTCCTTTACGTCATTGTGGTTATTCAAATCACAGGTTCTTTTTTTCGAATCCATTTTGGAATAAATCTCAGGGGTAAAACGAATTTAGTCGCGTTGCACGTACTGAGTGAACCATATTTCCTGCATTTACTAATGAGTTAAATCCACCAAATAGGTCCTTGTAATTGCAGAAAATAATATAAAAAGAAGGAGAACATCAAATTCATAAAAATATGATATCCATAATGCGTACGCCAATGGTTGCGTTACACCTGTATGTCCATTAACGGCAGAAGAAGAAAAGGGTTAATTTGGAAATATAATGGAAGCATAGTGAAGGCTAGAAAATATTATTTGGTGTTGTATATTTCTGAAAAAAAGTCTGTAAAATGACATAAATCTAAATAATTATATGACACTTGAATTATTCAGGACTTAATAATCAAAGCAAGTTACTATAGTAATAGTACGAGGGTAGTCCTCAAAGTAACCTCCGGTTTGAAATAAAAATTAAACCAATTGAGATAGAAAATTTTTATTATATTCATCTTAAAACTACAACTTTTTTCTACTTTTCGACATAATCTCCAAACAAATTTAAGCATTTACATATCTTTTAATAGTTTTTGAAATACCCTCTGCATAAAAATCAGCCGCCTGCGAATGTAGCCAACGTATCACGGCGTTTTGAAGCTCTTCGTCATTGATGAGCCGCTGAGATGAGTATTGGAACAGGTGGAAATCACTGGGAGCAGTCCGGGCTATAGGGGGAGAGGGGTGATCAAAAACATCCCATTTGAACTTGACCAAAAATTCATTTGTTCTTTGAGCTGTGTGGGGACGAGCATTGTCGTGAACAACACAACACCAGATGCCAGCAGACCACGACGCTTGTTTTGGATTGCTCGCCGTAGTCTTTTTAAGGTTTCACAATACAGTGCAAAAAAAGTGATTGCCGTACCGCGCTTCCTAAAATCAACGAGCAAGATGCCTTTAGCATCCCAAAACACGTTAACCATCAATTTCCTCGCAGAGAAAGTTTGACGGGTTTTCTTCGGCTTTGGAGAAGCTGTATGACTCCATTGTATTTATTGCTGATTTTTCTCAGCATTCACATAGGCTACCCAAGTTTCATCTCCAGTAACAATTCTGTTCAAAAAGTCTTCTTCTTCAACGTCATACCGAGAAAGAAATTCTATGGCAGGACTCATTCTTGATTTTGTGGTTGTCGGTAGGCAGTTTTGGTATCCAACGACCACAAAACTTGTGGTAGCCTAGTTTGTCTGTCACTAACACTTGTAGAAGACTCCTAGAAATTTCTGGGAAATTAAAGGGAAGTTCCGAGATTGTTAAGCGACAGTCCACACGAATTGTTTCATCACTGACAAGAGATGGCCTACCATTCCTGGCTTCATCGTGAACGTTGCGTTATCCATTTTTAAAAGACGTACCCATTGAAGGACTACACCTTCACTCATAATGGGTGGGCCATACACCGCACACAATTCATGATGAATTTGAGCTGCTGGATTTTCTATTGCAACACACATGTTTCAGGTCAGAATTTCAGAACGCGCGACTATACGATAGTCCCCCTAGCACAGCTAGAAGCGTACTGAATCACTGCGCACAAAATTTTAGAATGATGGCGCTACCCCCACTACTTATCGCGCTACACATAAACGGAGGTTACTTTGTGGACTACCCTCGTATAATTAGGTGTAGGTAATATTGAGAATGTTTAATCATAATAATATGAATTTATTATTGGAGAATAATTCTAAACCTTGCATACTGTGGATGTTATAATTTTCTCTGAGAGAAATATATCTTTAATCCTCTCAACGTTAGAAATAGAATATATTCATTTAATAAATAGCAATGTGCAAATCAGTACATAACAATTTTTAATAGATTATTATTATTAATAAAATTTTTACATTAGGCGTTCATGAATAATTAAAAAATTAGCAATTACAGGACGGATATACTCACAAAAAGAAGTTTATAGAACCAAGGACATGTAAGATTATCTATTGAGACGTACTAGACTAATGAATTTAAGTCGATAAATATTCTTAGCCGCAGAATCCACGACCAAATCGATAGAGATACTCCAGAAGATAGAAATGTATCCAGGTAGCAGTTAGAAGAACAACACTTAAAAAAGCCTGTTCAAGATTATCCATAATAAAAATCCTATATTCAAGAGGTATTGAAAACTACAACATTTAAAAGGAAACGTTCCATTAGTGGAGAGGATACAGCAAGTATTAGCAGCTTTATTTGATTATAACTAGATATCGGGAGCAGAATCTCACAGGAAGATAGCAGAATTCATATAATGACATTATCTGGACATCTGCGTAAAGAGGGACTTTAGCCCAATGAAATCATTTATCATTATATGAAATGTTTGCATACTGATGGGCAATTATACACCATTATTAGTACTTGATTTTTGATATTCTTAAAAGAGAATAAATATTACTTATTTAAGTAAATGAATGATGAAATACGATATTTACTGAAATGTGAACGCTTTCATAATTGGTTACAAAATAAATTCCAAAGTAATGAAATTATTAATCTATTTATGGTGTAGAGTTGAAATAAATATGTTACTAATATCACATATTTATATCAATAATGTTATTGCATTAACATTATAACAATACCTTCTTTTTCTTTCAGTATATTATGTTATTTTTTATTTATAGCAAAATATAGTTTAATGCTAATCTAACATTTCATTTTGGAAGTACATAAGATATTAATAACCTACAAATATAAACCGACGTTAGATCGAGAAGCCGTTATTATTATTTTTTTACGAAGTTTTTTTTTGTTTTTTAACGATAATTAAACAAATTGAATTTAAGCATAATAAAAAATGAGAACATCTATTGCTACATGGTTAAAACTAATAAACACAGTAAATATAAAGATGCCCTGTAATTAGGGAGTCAATACAATAGTTGAGTAATTTGGGATAAATATTTTTGAAATAATCTAAATATACATACAGTATATCGTATATACCGTGGGTTTTTTTTATCACTGAACATAGCACACGATATCACCTATGTTCAGTTTTAAAATAAACGTGTCAACGCATGGAACATTATGCAACCAACATTGCGTTATGTAACTAACAAACTAAAATCGGTCAATTATTTGTTTCGACAAACGTCAAAATCAATGTCATAACAGAAATGACATTTTGAATATTTCAATATTTCACATTTGTATTCACCTAATTTAAAAAATGTATACAAAAGATGATAAAATAGAAATTTTAAACTTATATAAAGCTGGAAACAGTTTAAGGAAAGTGCGGGATATGTTTTCTGTCAAATATCCTGAGAAGCCCATACCATCTATCGGAACAATTCTGGCGATTAGTAGGAAATTTGATTCTGATGGCTGTATAATAAATACCCACAGAAAGAAAATTAAAACTCCTCACATCCTTACTTGACAAGGTACAATTTTCTGTACAAGATTCTGCACAGCTTTCTGTACAGAATATTCTGTACAACTTTCTGTGCATAATTTATTTTGCCCACTTGCAACGATGCAAAATTTTAAATGTCCGGGCATGCGTCGAATGTATTACTAGCTTGGCGCGTATCCGAAATTTTGTAACCCTAAAATTTCATTTGTGTGTATTTTTCTGGAAAAATTCCAAATGGACACAAATAAAAGAAAGAATTTATTACGAGCTGCAGTTCTTGTTATAATAACAAACATTCTTAATATAAAAAATAAAAAACGCGAACAAAAAAGAAAGATATGGACTAAACCTTGGCTTTTAAGGCGGCCGGGATGTTTTGTCATTAATTAATAATGAATTACGCATTGAGGACCCTGACTTATATAGGAATTATTTACGGATGAATGATGCTCTGTTTCATAAATTATTAGATTACATTAGAGCTGATATTACAAAGCAAGATACATTTATGCGAGACAGTATATCAGCCCATAGCAAGTGAGATATTCTTAATATTTAAAAAAATCAAATACAATATACTTATGATTTTTCAGGTTGCAAATTACTTTGCGGTTTTTAGCAACTGGTGAAAGTTTCCGGTCTCAAATGTATTCAACACGAGTTCATGAAAGCATTATTTCCAGGTTTGTTCCAGAAGTGTGTGAAGCAATTTACCGGATGTTAACATTATTTAACAGTATGGTGAATAATTCTCATATACATTTTCTTTTTGATATTTATAGGTACCCAGAGATCCTGAAACTTGGCAGAAAATTGCTACTGAATTTTTTGAAATGTGATGTAAATATAGGTACTAATGGAAGAGCGAGTGATGGAGGTGTTTTTCGTGAAAGCTTACTCGCATCTTGCCTAGCAGAAAACAAATTGAATTTTCCACCCCCATGTAATTTGCCTGGTCGAAGAAAAAAGGTGCCTTATGTAATCGTAGCAAATGAAGCCTTTCCATTAACAGAAGGAGTTATGAAGCCATATCCGCAAAGATTTTTAAGTCATGACAATAAAATACTTAATTACCGATTATCAAGAGCACACTTGGAATTTTATCTAATAGATTTAGAGTTTTATTAGAACCAATAAATTTAGATGTTGAAAAAGTAGAAATAATAACTTTAGCATGTGTGGTACTTCATAACTTCTTGGTAACAGAAAGTGAAAGGTATGTTACAGATGTTAACATTAGCAATACCAAACATTTACCAACAGTTGTAAAACAAGGTGGTAATAAGTCAAGTATTGAAGCCAGAAATATTAGAGACGAATTCCGGAAATATTTCTGTACCAACAATGGGAGTGTGGATTGGAAGGAACACGCAGTGGCTGAGCATAATTATGTAGAACATTGATTTATGTTTATTCCAGTTATGATTAATTAATATTAAAAATAAAGTCTAATACAAAAAAATATTTATTTATTTAAATATGTATATATAACATTTAAAATTTTAAATTGAACTTCATTTTTTATTCGAAGACAATTAATTTCTTTACTTTTGGCGGCTACTAATTTACCTAATACCTCCTCGCTGTTTTCAGGCTGTTGAGTTGGCTCATTCTCCAAAGCAGAAGTAAGTTTTACTAAAGCATCATTTGCATGTTTCAAATATTCATCATCTTTTCATTTCTTGCGGGATGGAGTACTGTCCTTAATAGCTTCACATTTCCTTTTCTTGTTTTCTGTACCAAAATCACCTGTATTTATAGTGCCTTCCTCAATATAATTACTTGAGGTACTTGGAGCAGGTTGAACGACCTCATTTGCATTGCTTATAAATAAACCAGAACTGTAGTCGAACTAAGAAGACTAAATATTAAAATACCAATAGACAACTTACAATATCTGTGTTATCTTGTGAATAGTCGATATCTTGATCCACTTGCACAATTATTTCTTCACCTTTGCAATTTTCGCTAATAACATCAGTCGACTTACGTGCTACTGTATGATTTACAATAAACATCATATCTTCAAAATACCATAAAGTTGGTTCTGCAATCTATAAGATATGGTCAATATATTTTAGTACTTTATTATCATCACCACATCCACTTTTCTAAGACTGTTGCCACTTTCGATATTCAGACAGAAAAGTAGTCCTTAAAGAATTAAATGTTGTGCTTACTTCTAATATTGTTATGACATTGATTTTGACGTTTGTCGAAACAAATGACCGATGTTAGTTTGTTGGTTACATAACGCAATGTTGGTTGCATAATGTTCCATGCGTTGACGCGTTTATTTTAAAACTGAACATAGGTGTTCGTGTGCTATGTTCAGTGATAAAAAAAACCCACGGTATATGAAATATAGACTATATCTATATACTATGTTTCATTATAACTATTATACAAAATTTAAGTTAGTCGAGGTAGGGCATTATTTAATCTTTATAGTTTCTTGTAAGCTATTACTGTAGAAGCTTTAACATTATGTGGCAATCAATCGTGGGTATTTTAAGTTTAAAACAACTATTCACCTACAACATTGTATCACATAACCGTGGAGTTTTATCACCAGGTTATTTAGTGCACTATATATAGCAATACCTATCATGTCTTAATTAAAGCAGCAAAGGTGTTAAAATAAATATAACAAACCTGAATTCACGAGATCTTTAGTTATAATATTTTAACAAAACAGCAATACTTGTAAACTTTCTTTCAAAACTTAAAACTGTCTCTTTCATAGACTACAAGTTTATCATAATCAATTGAACAACAACAACAAAAATACCCTGTTTTATAATAAAAATCTTACGTACGAATAAAATTCTGTCAGCTAATGTTAATTATGCTTTAAATTAATTTTATGAGTTCGAATACAAATTTTTCGAGTTTCAGGAGATGCCCATAAAAGTGACTATTGTCGATAAGGAAGATTGTATCAAAAAACTATGCATTTAATACTGCTTCTAAATATTTGAAGCTATTTTCGAAAACGATCTACTTAACACTACCTTGTTTTTCTTTTACGATATTCTCAAAACTTTTAAGAAGGTTATACCTCAGTCAAAAATAGTAATCTTTTTATATTTTTAAGATAACCTTCAGCTTTTTAAGATATCTTTGAAATTCTAGATTTTACACTACCTTCTTTTCCTTTTGTTTTCAAGATATCATTAAGCATTTTAAGATACCTTGAGCAAAAGCGCTAGAATTACTACAAGCTTGTTTTCGTCTTGTTTTTAAGCTGGGCTTCTATTTTTTAAAACGTCCTCAAATACTTCTATAACCAAACATACTACATTCAACACTACTATATCTTCATTTTGTTTTAAATATATTTTGTAGCTTTTTAAGGTATCTTAGAAAGCTACACCTTAACCAAAAACGCTATATTTAACACTACAATGTTTTTCTTTTCTTTTTAAAATAACCAGAAACCTTTTAACACATCTTCAAACCAAAAATACTAGATTTATCACAAATTTGTTTTCTTCTTGTTTTTAAGTTAACATTAAAAATTTCTTAAACCAAAACGCTATATTCAAAATAACTTTGTCTTCTAGTTGGCTTTAAGACATGTATAAACCTTTAAAATAATGTTATCGAAAACGCTATATTTGGAACTACTTCCTGTATCTTGTTTTTAAGATACTTTCAAACGTGTTAACGTATATACTACATACTTCAGCTAAAGGCACTGCTTAAGTTTCCTATTTAAGAGGGAGGCTTAGATGCTGAAATACGTATCTAGTGTATTTCAGATGTCGAGTGATAAAATCCACAGTACTTAGATTGTAATAATAATACTTTCCATATAAGAAACTTTTAGAATAATGATTGATGGCTAGTATAGCTAACATATCTGAGAAACAACGTAGGTCTAAATATCGACATTGCGGTATACCTCAGCAAATGCTATCTTATACCAAATAGAGTTACTGTCATTTATCATGAATATTTCTTGTTGTCTGTCTCTTATCTGTACAATATTATTTAATTTAATTTTATTTTTACTACTGTGATATTATCACGCCTATTTCTACTTTACCACCGTTAAAAAAGACAATATCGCATCCATAAATTATTGCCAACGTACTTAGGAACTGCTCCCCATCTATCCCATTCCAATTAATTCATTGGCACATGCACAGTTTGACTGAAAAAAAAATCCATGTAATCCACAGAGTATGATAGACAGGATCGAGCACACACAAAGCAACACAACATACGTTACCGCTCTTTGAACCAACCTCGTCTGTCAGCGATGATAACCTTTGTTGAAGGGGCAGATTAGGGTGATGTATTTCGAGTATTTGTAAACGTGGATTACTGATACGCTTTTATCCGACTGCTCTGTCCTTTTCTCACCTTCCGCAGTTCTCGTTGTATCATCGACACTTTTTCGTCGCTTTCTGTCTTTCTTCGCCGTTCCAGGGGGACTTCCCCTGCGCGTCGACCGTTGTTTACAAACTTATTGTCGAATGACAGGTCTAGTTTTAAGTAGACGCGGTAACATAAAACCCAATTCAGAAACTCGAAACGGTTCTTTTGTGGTACATTAGCCCCTTTCGGCACCGATGTATAATAGTCCCGACAGGCCAGCGAAGAAGCGTACAGGGGGGACCTCACAATGCGATTCTTCAATATAAATTAATATTTTTTTAAGTAGCCGTGTTTCGGTGTTGAAGTGGTCCTTGTACTCTTTGTCAGTAGTCTCTACAACGCTGACATGATTATTGTTCTCCATGTTTGACGGACCTTTCTATTTTTTCACTGAAGTATTTTAAGAGTGTCAAAGAAGACTTGATGGTGGAAGGGTTGTTGTTTGTGTGTGAAAATATTGCAGTGCAATATTTTTGCTATAATATTTTAGTAAAATTTTTGTTAGGTGAAGAATGTCATCGTCATAAACTTCTGCTTTCTTAAATGTTCATGCAATAATTTGTTTTGTTTCATTTTAAATTTCCTTACATCGTACATGTTATATATCAAATAGATATAATACCTAGATTATTGCAGTTCAATACAAAATTATTGAAAGTTTGACGAAAATTGTGTATAATTATGCAAGATAAAATATAGGATTTTGCTTTTGAAAGGGTTGCAATTCAGCTCATTAATAATAATAACACCTTTACCCGAATAACAACGACTTCTGTGACTATTTATCATATCTTCTCTGTGGCTACGGCCAGGAATTTGGAAAACTAGTGAAAAATCAACGCTGGAGAAAAAGTCAAGGATCTCGGAATTGAACCCAGGGAGTATATAATAAATCAGTTTCATATTGTAGCAATATACCGAATAAAATTCCACCCTTATCTGTCGATATAAAAGGTATAATTATAACAATCATCTACAATATTAGCAGATGGTTTTGCGGCTCAGAGGAATAGGTATAACGTCTGTACAAAAAAAACTTTGTTTTAATCTTTCAGATTATTGATTTTCGCATTCCTTTTCCCCATTCACACACTTTTCCTAACCATGGTATCACTTGGCAAATCAGTCCTGAAGAGATTCTTCTGGAATGAGCTTCAAGGGTTGTGAGAACTCTGCCTTAATGTAATCAATTGTCCCAAAATTGGCGCAAAATTGATAAAATGACAATAGAGGCCGAGGGAACGCATTGCCATAATAAAGAAAACATGAATTACTGTGCCGCAAAACCTTTTCAATTTCTTTTATGTAACTGTTGTAAAAGCAAACAATTTAAAAAACACAATTCTAATTAAGTCGAAAACAAGTGAGCATCACTGTAACATGGAATTCAGACGTGAGCTGCTTTTTTGGACGTGGAGATCCTTTGACAATCCACTGTGATGATTGGCTCAATGTGGTAGCCGCAAAACCACCATTTATCCTTTCTTATGTTCTCTTAGCATGAATGAATCATTGCCGATAGCTTGTGTAAGAAGTTTTAAATATGACATCGAAGATAATAATAATAATAATAATAATAATAACAATAATAATAATAATAATAATAATAATACTAATACTAATAATAATAATAATAATACTAATAATAATAATAATAATAATAATAATAATAATAATAATAATAATAATAACATACTTAGTTTGTCTTACGGTTTCCCATTTACAGGACAAAAAAATACACACAAATTTTAATAAAAAACCATACAAAAAATGAAATTACAATTAATATAAATGAACATAAAGCAGTATTTAAAAACATAAAAATAAATTACATTATTACAAAAAAATGGCACTGAAGTGAAGATCTGCGGCTCTACACATAACTGTGAGGGGAGAGTGCATAAGAAAATTTGTTCTCGGAGAAGGTAAGGAAAATGCTGTAGTCGAACGAGCGGCTGGTCTGGGAACACGGAACATCAAACCAGAAAGGAGACCCGCACAATTGATCGAACCACGAACAAGCTTCAACACAAATCGGGCACCATTCTCTTCACGAGGAGCACTCAAGGACTGGACACCATGTCTCTCCAAAAGCGCACCATAGTCGATGTCTCGCTCGGGATACACTCCATCAATTTTAAAGGACAGGAACTTTAAAAATCGGCGCTGCACCCTCTCAATACTCAGGCTCAAGTAAATATAATGAAAAGACCACACATTAGAGGCATATTCCAGCTTACTAGCTACAAAACTGAAGTAGAGAACTTTCAAAAGTGTTATATTTGAGAAATATTTCGAGATATGCATTAAAAATCCTAAGGTTCTCGAGGCGGCGAGACAAGTAGTCGTGATGTGAGGTATGAAACTCAAAGTAGAGTCAAAGACAACCCCAAGATCAGTAATACGTTCAACTTTCCTCAATGGTCGATCACGTATGCCATAAGTAGAAGGTAATGGATGGACTCTCCTCGTGTAGGACACAAAGAAACATTTATCAACATTGAGTCCGAGTTTATAATCTGAACACCAATTAGTTAAAACATTCAAATTTTGCTGTAAGTGTTCTATGTCATTGAGAGTGCTAATACTTCCGTATATTTTCAGGTCGTCCGCATATGCAAGAACTGGACAACTCAATGACTCAATTAAATCATTAATAAATAATACAAAAAGCACTGGGCCCAGCTTTGATCCCTGAGGAACACCAGCTGTTGGATAAAATGTACTGGATTTAAAGCCATTGTAAAACACATAATTACGCCTGTTACACAAGTAAGATTGCAGTAAATTTAATAAGGAAGGACTGAGACCAAAAGACGAGACTTTTTGGATCAATAATCCATGGTCAATGGCATCGAATGCACTACTGAAATCCGTGTACACAACATTAACTTGACCACGCGTGTCAAGCTCCCTGCTAATATATTCTGTAATGATCACCAGATTTGTGACAGTAGATCGGCCATGAACAAATCCATGTTGGTACTCAGAAATATAAGATTTCGTATTGCAATATAAGCATGAAAAAATGACATTTTCATATACCTTGGCAAAATTTGATAAAATGGATATAGGTCTGTAGTTCCTAATATTTGATTTATCCCCCTTCTTGAAGACCGGACTAATTCTCGCACATTTCCACAAATCAGGAAAGTAGAGGTTCTAATAGACAAGTTTATAAGAGATGTTAATGGACCAGCCAAAGCACAACGTGCATTCTTTAAAATAAAATTAGGAATTTGGTCATCACCAGTAGTATTATTACAAAGAAAAGTAGCCATGATAGAGACTACCTCATCTTCGTTCACGGGGAATAAAGTAAACGGCACATTGTCAACTGGCGAAATGTCAAAACTAAAAGTGGAGCTATTTTGAAATACTGATGAAAAAGTATCAGCAAAAGCATCAACAATTGATTGCGGAGAATCAATAAGAACCTCATTGCGATACATGGCATTGGGAATTCTAGTAGAACCCGACTTGGATTGTACATACTTAAAAACTTGGCTAGGATTAGTAATAATGGCTCTATCAATATTTTGAAGATATTCAGAATAAGCCGACTTTATCTGAAATTTACACAATGTACGAAGTCATTGAAATTCATTGTAGAAAAATGTGTTATGTGAACTTTTCCATTTATGTCGATAATATTCTTTTAATTTTAGATTGGAGATGATACCTTTCGAGAACCAGTGAAGATGTGCTTTTTATGATTTTCCGGTTGTAATATATTTTTATTCATTTATTTTAGAAGACTCAGTGTTAGCCTAGAAGCCCAATATTACTTAGAACTGGCCTAGAAACATTTATTACCCAGTGCAAGATTAGGGCCACAAAGTATCCAGTACTTTCTGTTTTTTTTGTTGTAACTGACTTAATCGTGTGAGTGGCGCGCATTTGTGTCTCGTTTTGGAACCCTGACCATCTCCACCTGAGTCAACAGCGGTGCACGTGATAGGGAAGCTACAGATAGGTAAACCAGAAAGAATTATTGGGAATCTGCATTTCAATTACAACGTTTTTTCTTAATTTTCTTAACGCATCTAAAGGCGTCATAATATGCAACTATTAGTGCCCTTGCGTTTTAACCGTAGCAAGCCATTGTAAAAGAAGTATTAGGTGTGATCAAGAGTTTGCAAAACACAGTAGATTTCCATCTTACTGGTATCGTACTTCTTTCCGCATGTCGGCGAAGATATTAACGTGCCTCCACCACAATGTCACGGGCTTTAACGTCAATGTCCAGGTTTAAACCCGTGACGGGGGTTTTAGTCTGGGGAGAGCACTCGCTTATAATTATAAACTATCAAATGCGAAAGGCACCTACCTTTAATTCTTCGCAGGCCTGGCTTTCTCTTACGTAGGCGAGGAGATTGAACTATCTCAATAAAACACTACTTATAATAACACACTTATTTATTAAATACTACTAATAGCTCGATGACAAAAATATGAATAATTCCGGAGGATCGCAAGTGATCGTCCTAGCGGAAGATCACTTATCGATTAGTATTCTCTTCGGAATATCGTTCTTTTATTACCTTGGTAACGCCGAGTCCGTCCTTACCTCGCTGAATCGCACATTCCTTCCGTTCGATCAACTTCCGTTGAACTCATCGAACGGATCGACAGGATGCTAGGTAAGTCAGGATTCAGGTTACCGCGGCAATATTTCTAGTACTATACAGAGTGTTGAGTCGCGACAAAATCTTCAAGAAACAGTGTATATTATGAAGATTAGCTTCTCCATTTCTCGTAAGTGTTACCTCATCTGACTACACTATCTTTTAAAAAAAAGTGAGAATGTTAACGCAATAGCATTTACATCCCATATCAAAAGCTCATTCCATTTTTTAAAAACATCACAAATTAGTAGTACATATGAATGATTGGTTGAGTGGGAATGATTTTTGTTTATACTTAGGAAAAGAAAAACAACAAATAAAACTATTATTATTCAAAACGGTAATGCAAAACTTTTAGGTGTAACTATCGATTTGAGATGTAACTGGGAGAATCATACTAACGGCCTGTGAAAGAAGATAGAGTCAGTATGTTTTTCACTAAAACAATTAAAACAATCAGTAAACATACATCTTTCAATGAAACACTACTATACAAGTTTTCATTCCTTAATATCGTTCGTTTCAATAACATGGGATTCCTCCTGGGAGAGTGAGAGAGTCTTTAGATTACAAAAAAGAGCAACATAAAACAGGATGGGTGTAAGTGCGGGAACATCATGTCGGGGTTATTTCACTAGATTAAATATTATGACGGTGCCTTGTATTATTATCTATCAATTATTAAACTACGCCAAACAAAATCTACTTCAAATGGTAAAAGTTGGTGTTCACCATGAATATTCTACGAGGCCAGGTGAAGCTTTGGAGATGCTCAGACATTATCGATTTATAAGAACAGCCCACAGTATTTGCTGATAACTACAATCAAAAGAATTTCTAAATATACCAAAAATCTGCCGTTAGAGAAATTTAAAGTAGTTTTATAGAAGTTATTAATTGCAATTGCAAGTGACTTTGAAAGTGACAGGCATTTCTCAGATTTGCCCATCTAGACTATTTGTTCCTTAATTACTGTTATTATTATTATTATCATACCTATATCTTATTTTGACTAAAAATTTAATTACAATTGGTTGTCCAATACTGCATAAGTATAGATATCGATTTATTTTTGCTGATATAAAGCTTTCCTTTCATATTCATTTCGATTTTCATTATTCTTACAAGATAATTGTCATTAGTTTCACTGTTACCACTAAATTTGGTATAACTACAAAGATATTATAAAGTGCAAATTGAAATTCCTGACAATTAAATTCTTATGCACCAAAGGTTCTCTCTAGTTTGTAAATATACACGTGTTATAGAAGAATCACCACAGCCACCAATAAAGTCGCAGTTGTTCATAGAAAGATTGTGGCTTCTATATTTACTTTTTCTTTAAAATAATTAAGTCAATTTTCTTAAGCATTCCACTTTATTATGTTGCAGTTGCCATTTAAATTAAAGAAAAAAAGTACGAGCTCAAACTCTTTAGGACAAAATTATGGAAAAGTTAGTCCCAATTTAGTTTAAAATTTTCAAATACTCTTAATAAAACTATATTAAATGTAGCAATTAATAAAAATTCATAAAAAATGTTTTTCTGTCAATGTAGCAGTGCTACTTTTGATTCGTTCGTGACAAAAATTATATACAAAAGTTTTCCAAATTATGTTCTACAGACTACTTAATGACTCTATCTGATAAGCACAATTGGCGAAATATCTGTAAAAAGAACTTCTTCTATTCAATAGGAGTAAAAGTGTTATATTTCGTATGAATTTTCAAACGAAAATAAATAGATAGGTTTTAAATACCTTTCGGTTCTCAGTTAATATGTGCAAAATTCATAATTTACAAGAGATTTTCAAAAAACTGCTTCTTATTAGAGTAAATTTGTTACTTAAGGTAAGAATTTTGAAAAACATCAGTCTCAAAGTTGAAAATGTTCATGATCCAAATAATTACTTTATTACAGTATGTAAAAGCGAAGTACCTATGTTATATGTTAGTATTGCAATCATTGTTGTACAAATCTCAGAAAAAAATGAAGTGTGGCCACCACACGACTTTCTTATACGTATTAGCGTTTTAAACTATACAATTTTTAGAATTTTTTTTATACAAAAATTATTCAAAATCCTATTCTAAGTACTTCTATTCTCTTAATAAATCTCTATAGAATGCATACTTTGCGAGATATTCCAAAGAATGTATACTCGCTAAGAGTAAAAGTGTTACCTCCGGTCCGAATTTTGAAATTTCATTTATACAAGAAATATTGCTAATCTAGTTCTAAATACTTTTGTATTCTTGACAAATATATATAGAATGCATAATTTACGACATATTTGCAAAAAAATCGCTATTCGGTAAGAGTAAAAGTGGTACTTCCGGTCCGAATTTTGAAATTTTTTTATAGAAAAGATATTTAAAATTATCATTTAAATACTTTTATACTCGTAAAGCGTGACTTGCCAGATATTTGCAAAAAACTGATTTTCGATAAGAGTAAAAAACCTACTTCCGGTAGGAATTTCAAAAGACTACAGCGATTTGACCGCTATCATGGTCACACACAGACAGACAGACAGATAGACACACAGACATTTTTTAAAAACCACTTTTTTGGTATCAGGGGATTTTAAAACGTGGACATCTGCAAAAATCTCGAGGTCGACAATTTTTGTCATCACAATACTACCTTATACTACGTATAAGAAAGTAAAAAAGTTCTTTGAATAATATCTTTGAAATGTATTTGTTAGGTGTTTTAAAATGTACGTATTAAAAGCAGGTAAGTATCAATTTGTATATAATCTAATCAAATCAAGATTTTTATAATACCTTTAAGAGTTTTGGAATAATTGGATTTCAAACACTCCCACTAGACTGCGCCAGAACTTCTACAAGGATGTATAGTAAATGGATATAACACGCGAAATAAAGCTAAGAACTGTTCATTGATTTATGAGAAATGCGTTACTTTTAATATTAATCTACATCTACCACTAAATAACAAATAGGATTTGCTGTAAATTAATCTAAGAAATTTGCCAATACTTCTGGTATTCTCTCTAAACTCTACCTTATTCTATTTTCCGGACCATTATAGGGTCGGTGTGAAATGTTCAAAGGCTCCTCAGCTTCTCGAAACAAGATTCCCAGATTGGAGTGCGGTTTTTCAATTAAGGCTGGCCAAAGATAGGATCTGTTAGTGATAGGTCCTCGCAATTTGTTTTTGGATATTAGTTTTATACTCTTCCGCCAATTTAAGTAGGTAACTATAAGTATTGTTTTTTATACCTTTATAGTCTTTATTATGTATCCTGTATTAATTTACTAGTATCTTCTAATTTCATCGATATTAGTAAATGACTAATTCTTAATATGAGTAAATGACCTATTTCCGGTACAAATTTTCAAAAAGTTTTTTTTTAAATATATTTGTTCTGACTGACTTACTTTCGAGTATACTGTTGTATTTTTTAGATATTGATCTCAACTTAGTAGTTGGCGAGATATTGAACTTTTATTTTATTTCTAGATCGACTACTACTTGAGGTTTACCAATTTGATAAAACTCTAAATAGATCGTGGGAAGAAGATTATATTCTTAAATGTAAAGTTTTGAAGCTAAAATATTCATTTTTAAATAAATTCCGTTACGTTTATTCGTGAAATAACTCGCCTGTCTGTATTACATACACCTTGCATATGCCTTAATATCTACTAATATTCTACTTAATATCTAATATAGATACTGACGCGTCTTTTTGGTGAAAAAATGTGCCCAAAAAGACTGGGGCCTCTAGGAAGCCAGGCTCGGTTCAAACGAAAAAGTAGTTTCCTATGTTAAATAACAAGTAGGTATATATAAAAAGAACGTAATAAGTTCACCAAAAATGACTACGCTCAAGAAAATCATCAAAATATTATCAATTACTTTTAAATGCGAAAAGTCTTAAAGACCACGTTAAAATAAAATTATAGTATTAATAAAGAGCTAATTAAAATTGTGATTTCTAAAAATAATGTGAACATCATTCTAATGGTAAATTTTAAACTTTCTTGAATTGTTATAAAAGTAAGGAGTACCTATATTATATATCAACAATGGAAAATTGCATGACGTCACCTTTTGAATAAAACATGAACATTTTGCAATCTACGTAAACAAAGCTCTGACTTATTAAATAAGCACTAATTAATATTAAGTAAAGTACTCAAATACGGCAAGAACAGATAAATTACATATCACCACTTTTATATACGGTAACAAAAACACCGAGGAATATTTGATTGGAAATTAATAAGAAACAAAAAGGTGTGGGCACCACACGACTTTTTTTGATGTATGTGCGTTTAATATCATACTAAAGTTGCTCGAAATTAGATTTTAAATACTTTTATCTTCTTAAAAAAATAAACCCGTGAGTAAATGTGCATAGTTATGCAATTTTTCGAAAAAACCTCAACTGTTCTTCATTCTATAGTGTAAAATAATTCTTTCGATAAAGTTACCTCATTGAAATAATTAATGCGAATCTGAACATCCAGTACAGCAGTTTTATTATTTGTCCTCAAAACAATAATCATTTCTCATTACCAACTCTTCTATATAAATCTTGACTCAAGAACAATTTCATCAAAATCCGTAACACTTCACCGTAACTTCTAAGGAACTACTAGAATATTTATCCTTAATGATTCCATTGATTCGTTCCGCTGAAAATTGTTAATTATCCAACGCTTCTGTCAGTAGTACTCCTTGTTATGACACGTTTCGTCGGAGCACCGTGAATAAATCGAATAGTTTTGAATTTGATTTCATCTCCGTTCGGATTCGCTGCATTTTCGCGCACATTACAGAGCCAGAGAAACGGGTCCAATTTGCATGACATTCATCTCCAGCAGCTCGGAAATTTTAATAAGGCATTCAAAAAAGCATATCCATTAGAGACTCTAGTGGGTCGTCGCGCCATTCGCCCTTCTCTTTGGAGTGGCCCGGAGGGGCGTGTGGGGGCTATCTTCGCATCGAGGCGTAGTAGTCGACGTCGTCGGGAGACAAGAGGAGACCACTTCACACAGAATTCGTTACGACAATGGAAGTGAAGAAAGAAACGCATCTCTTTCATATTTTCGTCTCTATTTTGCTCTTGTTAACGCTAGGGATGGGGATGAGATTGCATGATTTTAAAAATGGCTGGGTATTACTTATTGATTATGCTCAGAACTTACATAAGCTTAAAACATCTTTCTTTTTACAGTATATCCTTTTGGAAACCGGCCAGACAATAAAAAAACACAAGGATGTATCTACAACTTCGGAAATAAAAATGAAACTTGACACTTGTTGGTATGTATAATTAAGATAGTAGATGATAATGCCATTTGTCGTTAGTAAGTGTTTCTGTGGAAAAGATCGTTACTTATCGAAAAAAAAACTGTCACCCCCACCAAGCAATAAAAAAGGTGGAGGTGGTTTAACAATAACATAAATTTGTTTAGCCAAAGATAGTATTAATGTAAAAATTAATGATCCTACTAACTTTTTAAAATTAATTTTATTAATAATAATAATAGTCTTTATTATCCAACAGCAAATAATGCCAATTACGGGATAGAGAAATTAGAGTTGAATAACATTTACCATACAACAAACATACATAAAACAATATGCAAAGCAGCAATTCAATAATAAAAAAAACATTATATAAGTATGCAGGTGTTCTACTTAAAGTGCAAAAATAAACCTATCAGTTAAAAAAAAAAAATGAATACTAATTCAAAATTAGAATCAATACACCGACCAACAACACCAGCAACAATAGGCAAGGGCAGCAAACACTTGAAAGACTGTTAACATCAAACATGTGCGTTAAAGGAAAGTTTAGCATCGAAAATAATCCCCAAGTCTTTGACCATCTGAACTCTTTCCAGCTCTACATGACCCAGCAAATAGCAGTAGTGAGCACGCTCCTGTCTTCATAAGAAAGTAATAACTTTAAGTTGTTTATTGAGCACCAATTACGTATTCTATCCAAGTCATTCTGAAGCTGATGGCCCTCGCCAACGTTGGTAATACACCAGAACAGTTCCAAATTGTTAGCAAACCGAAGTATATTATACCCAATGTTGACTACAATATCATTAATGAAAATATTAAAGATCAGCGGACCCAAATTAGAGCCCTGCGGAACTCCAAAAGTGGCTGAAAACGGTGTGAAACCATATCCAACAAGAAAACTCACTGAGGTCTATAGGTCTATCGCGTAGATACGAAGCAAACAGCAAGCCAGGCAAGATAGCGTGGTTCCTTCTGTCGAATGCCATAGCAAATTCGGTGTACATGGT
Source organism: Amphimallon solstitiale (assembly GCA_963170755.1). Taxonomy (NCBI): domain Eukaryota; kingdom Metazoa; phylum Arthropoda; class Insecta; order Coleoptera; family Scarabaeidae; genus Amphimallon; species Amphimallon solstitiale. The sequence continues at coordinate 32,886,845 of OY720681.1, read as the reverse complement.
GTCCACCTGTAGTCTGCCACCCAGCGCTTTAGTAACATATTCAGTAAAAATTGCTAGATTGGAGACTGTAGATCTTCTTTCCATAAAACCATGCTGATGAGGAGAAATTTGACTTTTGATTAAGGAAGAAATGTTTGAATGCAAAGTAATTTCGAATATCTTAGCAAAGTGAATCATGTTTCATTTAGTCCAATGATATCGAAGAGTGATGACGACACATCAGGAAAGAATTGATTACACTTGGTTCCCAATTCACGCACATTTTGATAATAGCAACTGAGACTGCCGGGTACTGCCAGTTTCCCGAAACAATTTTGGGTACACCACGTATGTATTTTAATTTCAGGTTCATCTTACCACCGGCAGTACGCTCTTGCAGTTCTTTCTTCACAGCATTATACACTTTAATCCGAAGAGGAGTCCTGTCGAAAGACTAGTAAATATTTCGATAATAACTAAACCTTAATCGGACGTGGTTTCACGGCATCACTATGAAAACGCCCAAGTCTATTTGGTTTTATGTCCAATATATCTATACTAAATAATTAATAGCAACTAATCATTACAGGTATTGTTAGAGCGAAAGTAAAAGCAATTTTGCATTTATTGTGGATATACAGTAGACATTCGATAGTGTAAACAACAACAAATTAATTACGTTAGGCCACAGTACACTGTGAACAAACTGTACCTTCGCTTATGGAAACGAATTTCACTTCCAAAATGCACAAGTATTTTGCTATTACGCTGTTACTTCGACATAAGTATTTGTAATCAAGTCAACAACATATGTAATTTTGCTTATTTCGCTAGTCTCGTCGCTTTTACTTCAACATATACACGGTCTAACGTGTAAATCCCCGATATATTTGTTTCTTGTCCTTTTGTGTATTCACTCTAAGTAGGCAGTTCGTTGTTAGAGGTTGTTATTTGTGTTTACATAGTAATTTCGGCATTTATCGATAAAATGTGGCTTAAAAACTAATGTGCCTTACTCTTCTTGAAAAGACGCTTGTGACTCAAAAATTGAATTCACAAAGTGTAAAGTATCTAGACAAAAATAAAGTGTCACAATATTTACAATTTGTAAAGTAGAATAAAATCAAAAAGGAACATTATTTCTACAGCTGTGAGAGATACTTACGCCGGGCCAGGCAAGAGATGGGCTTTAAAGAGTTCCGATTCCCCCAAATGTAAAAATATTGTTGAGATGGCTTCTTGATCAAAGAAATACAAAAAATATGTTAAAAAAATATAATAACTGACTAAATAATTACGCAGGATGCAAAAATAACTCATTCACGTATCAGAATATGATGAACAATTTACTGCCAGTGAGGGTTGGCTACGCTGCTTTAAAAACCGGTTTCGAATTCGCTTTTTGAAAATATCTTGGCAAAAATTTCCTCTCCATCAGAACTCGTGAATCCTCTTAAAATTCAGTTACAAAATAAAATAGTCGCACTTGGTAATACAATGGAGCAAATGTATAATGCCGATGAGATAATGAAAATTGTCACCAGGCAAAACATTTTTCTGTGGCGGAAGAATTGCTGCTGGTAGAAAAACAGCAAAAGCAGATAATAATATTTTTATCATGCACTAATGCTACTGGGTCTCACAAAGTAAAACCATTTGTTTTTGGTAAAGCTACGAAACCAAATTTCAAATGTCCTATGGACTATGAATGTTCAAAATCAGCTTTGAAGAGAATGGTGTTAATTTTCTATTTCCTAAATCTAAAACTTGAGTTACTTTTTTGAATAGAGGTTGAATGGTTTCTAAAAGATAAAAGTCTCCCAATAAAAGGGTTACTTCTACTAGATAACGCGCCATCGAATCCAAATGAATTATAAAAAATTGAGGTTGGCAATGCCGACGCCTTGTTTTAAAATTCTATTTTTATACATTAGTGAATTAGTACTTTTCCTAACTTTATTAATGTGTACCTTCCATAGGAAGAATTTATCTATAGTTAGATATGTTCGAATGGCATTCCGATTTAGCAGTACCATCAATTCTAAATAAAATTGAACAATCTGGCCGATCATGGTGATCAAAAGCAACTAAAATATACTTGGTCTTATTTATAATTAATTTGGTTCTGTCCAAGTTATAATATTAAAAAATGAATCAGTTTGTATTTGTGCTAGTTGTTTATAATCTATATCGTGGATATGACAAATGCTCTTGAGATAGATATACTCATTCTAAAGAGCACTTGAAAATATACAAACAATAATGGTCCCAACCAACATCTAAAGATTTTTAATCTTAACAATTTGGCTGTAATGATGAGTCTATCCAATCATAGACACCTCAGTAATATACAGGGTTATGATAAAGTAACGTACAAAATTCATAAAACGTACAATGTTCATTTTTGAAAAAAAATGCAAAAACACGTCAAACAGTTTATTTTATTCCGCGTCTTTTAACATAAGTCAAAAAAATAAAACGTCGAATTTGTCAAAGTTATGACGTCATCAATATTTCTTTTAAATATGAAGCTTGGTTTTTTTTTTACTTTATTTGATAAAGCTTGTTTTTCTGCATTATAAAGAAATAATTGAAGTAGTTGAAAAAAGTGAGAGAATTAATAAAAAACAAAATAAACTAGTTTTTGAATTTATGAAAAGAAACTACATATTAAAAGAATTAAAACTTAAAGTTACCTAGTAATAAAACAACTGTTTGTCAGTGTCAGTCTTACAATTAGTGTCATACCAATTTTATTATGATAGCTCCTTGAACGGAAAGAGAAAGGATAGACATTCTAATGATGGTAGGTTACGGCGATAGACTTCGAAGTCATGAAGAAGCATGTGTTTTATTTAACGAAACATATTTTGAAAGACCTCCAATTGCTAGAAACACAGAAAGCAGAATTGTTGCAAAATTTAATGAAAGAGGAAGCGTAAGTGATGCTCCAAAATCTGGAAGACCGGGAATAAGCGACGATGCAAAGTTAGATATTTTGCTGTCATTAGAAGATAACCCTCACGCAACTACAGCAGAAATTGCCTTACAACAAGATGTTAGTCAGTCGTTTGTAGTAAAGTTTTAAAAAAAAAGAAAAACTGCACCCATACAAAGTTCAATTTGTTCACGTACTCTCAGAAGATGATCCGGACAGACGTTTGGAATTTGGTGAAATCTTCATGAGGCATTGTGACGAAAATCCAAATTTGCTTAATAGTGTAGTATTTTCAGACGAGGCAACGTTTTATTTAAGTGGTACAGTAAATCGACACAATTGTCGCTACTGGGCTCGAGAAAATCCCAACTGGATTCAGACAAAACACACCCAGCGCCCTCAAAAAATTAATGTATGGGTAGGAATTGTCAGGGGAAAATTTATTGGTCCTTATTTCTTTCATGGGAATTTAACAGCTGAGCGATATTTGGAACATCTTCGTATGGCAGTGCTTCCGGATCTAATTGCGGCATTTCCGGATCAAAATAATAGGGAAAACTTGAATCCGAGTATTTGGTTCCAACAAGATGGTGCACCACCACATTATGGTCTTAATGTTCGAAGGTTTCTGTATAACCAGTTTGAAGGAAGGTGGATTAGAAGACGTGGACCAATGGAGTGGCCACCTAGGTCATCTGATCTCACCCCCCTTGATTTCTTTCTGTGGGGACATTTAAAAAGTCGGGTCTACGATAACCGACCAGACAATTTAGAAGACTTAATGGAACGAATTAGACATGAAATCACTTGTATAACTCCGCAGATGATCGAAGACTCTGTAAATCACGTTTACCATCCTCTTGGCCTATGTCAGATAGTGAACGGGACACAGTTTGAACAATTCCTGTAAGAAATCGTTTTGGTTCAATGGACTGTTTAGTTAATTTAAATGTTGTTACTATAATAAAGTTTATTTTTTTTTTATTAATTCTCTCAGTTTTTTCTTATGTGACCCCTACTTCAATTATTTCTTTATAATGCAGAAAAACAAGCTTTATCAAATAAAGTAAAAAAAAAAACCAAGCTTCATATTTAAAAAAAATATTGAAGACGTCATAACTTTGACAAATTTGACGTTTTATTTTTTTGACTTATGTTAAAAGACGCGGAATAAAATAAACTGTTTGACGTGTTTTTGCACTTTTTTCAAAAATGAACATTGTACGTTTTATGAATTTTGTGCGTTACTTTATCATAACCCTGTATAGTTTTTCAATAATAAATCATGATTTATTTATAAGATAAAATCTCCTTCATAAATAACATTAGAAATGCCAATTTTCAATCGTAAATAGGGCATCAGCACCTATTGAGCTCTTTTATTGATATCCCATTTGAAATTCTGCAAGAAAATATGATCGTTAAAGAAAATTTATAAACGATCATACATTACTTTCTCAAAAACGTTGAAATAACGCGATAATTTTATATTAATATCGTATTTCATTTATATTGCAGTAGTAAATAAAATATTTTATAAATGCAATTCATCCCACTCTATATAGTACTAGAAATAGCGGCCTAATTTTTTCTGTCAAGAATAAAAGAACTTTAGTATTTCAACTTAAAAGGACAATTAATTATTATAATTGAAATCCTATTGAATCTAAATTAGAACTTAAATGAAAATCAATTTCAATTATACTACTATCCAAGTGGACCTTATCCGTACCCAACCGGCATAAATTTTCTTATATTTCGCTAAAAGAAGAAGCTTTTTACTTTCTTATACGTAGTATAAGGAAGTATTGTGATGATGAAAATTTTCGACCTCGAGATTTTTGCAGATATCCACGTTTAAAAGTCCCCTGATACCAAAAAAGTGGTTTTTAAAAAATGTCTGTGTGTCTGTCTGTCTGTGTGTCTGTGTGTCTGTGTGTCTGTGTGTCTGTGTGTGACCACGATAGCGGTCAAACCGCTGTAGATATCAATTCCAAATTTTGTATTTACGTGTACAATCTCCCTCTTGAGATCTGATTAGTTTTTCAGTAAAATCGGTAGACCGGAAGTAGCAGTTTACCTCAGTGAAAAAATCGAATTTTGCCAATATTTCGGCAATTACTAAGTTTAAACAAATTTATAAAGAATTGAAATGTACTCAAAATTAAATTTGAGACAAATTATCTTAAAAAAGTTTTTCGAAATTCCAACCGGAAGTAGGTCTTTTACTCTTATCGAAAATCAGTTTTTTGCGAATATCTCGCAAGTCATGCTTTCTAGACAGGTACATTCCCAGTATAAAAGTATTTAGATTATAATTTTAAATATCTTTTGTACAAAAAAAATTTCAAAATCGGACCGGAAGTACCACTTTTACTCTTACCGAATATCGATTTTTTGCAGATATGTCGTAAATTATGCATTCTATATATATTTATTAAGAGTACAAAAGTATTTAGAGTTGAATTTGCAATATTTTTTGTGTACATGCAATTTCAAAATTCGGACCGGAAGTGGCACTTTTACTCTTAAAGAGTAGCACTTTTTTTCGAATATCTTGCAAAGTATGCATTCTATAGAGATTTATTAAGAGAATGAAAGTACTTAGAATAGGATTTTGAATAGGTTTTGTATAAAAAAAATTCTTAAAATTGTGTAGTTTGAAACGCTCATACGTATAAGAAAGTCGTGTGGTGGCCACACCTCATTTTTTAAAACTTAAATTAAACCTTCTGCTCTGTATAAATTGCAGGAGACTAAAGTAAATTATTCTAATTCACTCTACATAGCTAACAGCAATCACATTTTTAATTAAATTTTTACATGACCATTATCATATTACTTCAGCGGTTTCAACGTTTGCATAACATTGTTTGGACACATTTCTGTCGGGGTAACAAACAACCAATCTGGATTTTTTCCGCCCGAAAAGATTCATTTACCTTTTGTGTGTGCAGCGTGTAACCTCAAAAGTCTTAAACGCGGGGTTTTACCAACCAGCCACGCCACGTTCACTTCTGGTTATCTTCCTATTATTTATTATTCACAAATTAAACCGGCACCTTATCTGATGTTAAACTTTAATCTGGCGTATATTTTTTAGACAGGGGTTTTGGGACACACATGAAAAGAGACATGATGTGAATATGGGAATACCACCTCAAACCCATCAGTACTGGATTATTACACAATACACGTACTAAGCGTACTTAAAATGAAAGAAGATGATACCTGCCCGAAAAGAAGAGGAGGAAGGTACGCTTCGTATTATATTACAGACGACCATAGTGTGACAGACAAAAGATTGCGTACACGCAACGATATGGCTCGTTAGAGGGTTCAATTTGCAGGAGAGCAGATGGCCGCGTAACATCATCATATACGGTACAGATGCTCAAAAATTAAACGATACGATCATAAAAGATAAATGATTTATTACTGAAACTTATATAGGACTGCAATATTTAATTCAACACATGGGTATTATTTTCATTCAGCTAGTCATTGCTCTGCTATTTGAATATATTTTTTTTAAGTTACCGTAGATAAAAAATACAAAAAAAAGTTATGTAAATTGTGTACACAGATGCAATATAACCGCTTAACTCTTCCTAAGTAAAACTAGAATTAATTGTTAAAGAAATCTGAATGTTAGATAAAACTAGTTGTTATTAAGGAAAAATGTTTGGGTCAAATTTATTAGTTTGAAGCAATTCAAAGTGTTTAGTGGGAATTAATAATGTTGTATTATTGACTATACATCATATAATATTTGGTATAACGTAATAGGATACTTTTAAATACACATTTTAAAATTATTTTGACAAGTTACACAGGCATTTAATTAATATTTGGTAATAAAAAGTAATACAAAAATAGTAATATATACTAAAAGCCATTCGACGAGCTCTTTTTAATACACGCGATTAACACGCACAGCTATACCCCAAAATTGACGAATTAGGGAACGAATGATCTGAGAACTTGGCCTGTCTACGGTGGAAACGAAAGTGGCACGCTACGGGAACTACGCTCCCATGTCCCGTAGGCTATTTTTCATGTCTCTGATGAGAAAGCGAAAGCCCGAAAAGGATTTTTGAAAATTTTCGAACTTGCAGAAAATTACGCTGCATCAATTTTTTCCCCTTAGGGAGGACGTCTAGACCGTCAAATTCCTCTATAGCCTAGATGAAATTTCGAAATTCAATATGGAGGTCGACGAGCACAGCTGACTGTGACACCTTGAAGTCCACGTTAGGCTGAGTTAAATGTTACAGTAAACGTCAACATTGAAGGGTGAAAGACCATCTGACGTTTTATTAACGTTGGCAGGTGAACGAAAATTTAGTTGCAGGTTATGAACTGTCGAATTTCAGTTCGCGATGACATAATATCAGAATAGTGTCAGTCGTGCGGGGCGTTTCAAGCAAAAATCGAATTTTGACAGGCGATAAATTTGGAGTAATCACATTTAGAAGAAAAACCGATTACACGAGCTATGTCGTAAATTAAGGTGGAAAATATTGAAACCACAAAGTCAGTAACTTCATACAATATGTATCGAGTAACATTTACAGTCTTAAACATTTGCAGGTTTTATTCGTTAAATACTGGAAATATCCAAATAGATTGAGAGAATCAAATGCGAAAGCACTAAAGTGTATACTAAATGCATTAATTTTATCGACCACAAATTTAGCATTTATTCGAAGAAAGTTGAACATAAAAGAAGAGATCCGTCTTTTGAATTTTTCGATATGCAATCTTTAATTTGACATGTTGGTATGTAATTAAGCTTAAGTGTAAGAATATCCACTAAAGTAACGAGAAATATTAACATTGACGGAAAAAATCCATCTCGCGTTTGATTTGCGATGAAAATTTGATTTCACTTATGAACCGTCAACATGATCGATAGGCGATGACACTTCTTGAAGACGTCAGATTTCACTGAAATAATAGTGACAGAAGTAAATACTGAAAACACCAATGATGTAACGATCGAGAAATGGTGTACGAAAATATATCGAGAAAGAATAGTCACTATCATAAATGCATTTATTTGGTTGATTACATGAACATGATACTTGCGCGATCAAACGGGATCGATATTTTCTATTTTTTGTAAATAAAAACTCTAAATTTATGAAGTGCATTAACTTCTGTCAAACATTAAATGGGCCCGAATGGGCAGTCATAATATGGATAAATAATGGCAAATAAATGAAAGAATCTAGGTTCTAGTGTGATACTTTACTGAAATGAGATAACTATTAGATATGTATTATTGTTACTACCAATAATATTACTGTTATATCGTTCTTTTTTTCTATAGGTATTTGTTCTATGCTGAAAGCACTAATATCTAATAAAATATCTCCCATCCTTCTCTCTCTATTACTACAAATTGTCAGCAAAATTAAAATGTAATATAAGACTAACAATAACGAGTTTTTTTATATTATAAAAAATGGTCCTTACTGCAAAAGAAATATTGCACACAATTGCCACATTTACGTACGTCAAGAATGACATTCAATTTGACAATTAGGTGTCTCAATAGATTTTTGAAGTCTATAGGAACGAATAAACGTCAACAAACTTTTGACGGAATGACAGTTTGTGTGAAAGCTTAAATTAAACGTATATACAGGACGCGTCAAAAATTTAGAAAATCGGACATTATAATCCTGTAATGCCCGCACATTACAGGATATTGTAATAAAACTGTAAGCAGAAGCAAAAGAGGTGAAATCAAGCTCGAAGAGATTGAAAAATCCAACTAGTCATAAAATAAAAACAAATTAGTCAGTCTCCTACGGTCAACAAAATTAGTTAAGACAAATATAAAAAATACTAAATAAAGTTACTTCTTATTGCAAGGCAAACGTTGTACCATTTCTAGTTTTACAGATACGTTTCTTCTTGCAAAACACCTATTTTACGATTTTAAATACAACTTTATCTCCGGCACGTCTTCCACCAAGAATTTTTCTTGAGATACATCGAATTCCGACCTGAAAAACTGTCTGAATAATATTACTGTGACGTACGGCATTCCACAATAGTCAAACAAATTCGACAATACGTACATACCTGCAATGCCATTTGTCGAGAATCATATTTTGCTCCGATCATGTGCAAACCTTCTTCATCCTTGTAAAGAACCATTCCAATAATATTGCAGGTATCAACTTTTGCTCTGTCAACATCGGTAGGCGATATAATTATGTAATCTTCCTTTTCCACAAGAGTATGTATAGTATTAGAAGCCAATCTTATTCTTTTGGCTTATTTTGCCAAGTTTACATGTGCTTCTTCTCTGGCAGCTGTAGCTTGGGACTGTCGATTTGTACCAGCTTTGGATTCTGTGTCTTCTTGTTGGGTTGCTGTAATTTGCGATACTCGTAGTAGCTGATTCTTCTTGTCTGGCTGCTGTGTTTCGAGATTGTCCACTTGAATTAAGTACAGCTAATACCTCTTCTGAGTTATATAATACCTCCGCATCATGAGGTTCTGAACTTTCTTTATGTATTGCATTAACTTTATTAAAGCTTCTTTGAGATCATCTTCCTCTTGTACCTCCTTAATTGCATCTAAAGGCATGCTCGAAGTCATAAGCCCTACTCGTGGCTCTGATGGCTTTATATGGCGATTGATTTTACAAAACCATTAAGCTAAATTAAAGAATTAATAATTGAAATACATCTTGCAAAGGAAGCAGTCCTGTGTTCTGCATCCTTATTCCAGAGCATGTAAGAGAAGCTGTAAGTCTCCTATCTTCCAGTCATTTTGAATATTCTATTTTCCGATGTTTTAGAAAATTATTGAACCACCTAAGCCCCAGCCAGATATTTCAGGCCCTTATGACCCTTGCCATAGCTAAGCAACCCCAGTAACCTTTTTAAATTCTACATAACGTATTAATCTATTTGTATTTGTAACTCGACAAATCATAATATGAGAAACATGCACAATATGTAGAACATAATTAGCAACTTCTAAAAACATCCATGAAAACACACTTGAGGAAGTACTTTTTACAGCTTTGCTTTCAAGTATAATTTTCTGAATTTACCTTTTTCTTCTTCTCACTTATAAAGAGGTTAGAAGTTTTACCAAATAGAATCAAAGCATAGCTACTAATGTCTTCTTTTCGTACGTAATGATAATCAAAATATTTTTTTTTGTTTTCGAAGAAAAGGATATGATTACTTTCCAGACATTATATAAGTACTATCGGTGTACATTCCAACGCAATTTTTCTACACTATGTTCGCCTCGTTTATAAAATCATTTAAATTATTGAATAATGCTAGTGAAGTCGCTGTGAGTTCTATTGGTCTGCAAAAAAGTAGTTATTCGACTGCTAACATACCATCACAAAATCGAACATAGACAATGAAATAAGCATCTTTACTGTTTCTACAACAAGCAGACGTGAAAACAATCGGCTATGTCACCAATTTATGAGCAACTTTATCATTTGGCAGAGGCATGGACTGAAATTGTTTGACAAAATTATCTCCAAACATAGCTTCTACAATCTCGATCGTAGTTGGCAGAATGAGTTCTTCACCAATGGTGTGAGGCTTTTATATCTAGCTATTTTATATAAAACTTTATAGAAGGCAAGCAAACTTTTTCATTCACAAACAAAACTTTTTTGAAAAATGATTTTTGTTTTTCACATGATTTTAATTTTAATCCGAAGAATTTTCTTGGTTTGTTATCGTACTCCTTATGAAGCGTTTCCAAATATTGTTTAAGTTTATTAGGTCTCACGCTCTCTGCTACCAAAATTTTTGAGCAAATGACACACAGTGGCCTCTCTTCTTCATTTACTTTAGGGCTGGTAAACTCAAAATTCAAGTATACTTAAAAATATTGTCTAGAATATATTTTCGGAACTACGGACGGCTGCGTACTTGTTGATTCCTTCCCACTTAAAAACTTATTCATGATTCTGTATAAATTTAGTGCTACTCGAATACCGAGAATTGTAGTCAACACGTGACCTACAACATACATAATCGAGGATCGACTTGACTGAGATGGCTGTAGTTGAAGGAGTCGCAGTATAGTACGCTTGCGTTGAGTCGCAGCAAACGTTTTAGATTATTCAAGACCAACCGGAACATTTCAGGAAACCGTGAGAATTTCAGATATGGCGGACATAACACAGATAGCGACAGACAGACAGTGATTCTGACCATTATCAATGCAGCCGATTGGTGTTGCCAAGTATAAAATAATTTATACTTGGCAAATAAACGCTGCACTAATTACTTCATTTTTTAAATATTGAATAAATAATTAAAAAAATAACAATCATCTTAAGTTACTTATTAATCTCTTCAGTGTATTTTAAAAATGAATCAATTTAGAAAATTCTGATAAAATTCTCATTCCCCAAATAAACCGTATAATTACAGCCGTGAATCACTGTATTTTATAACTAACACACTGAACGAGCAAGGAGATGAGGGAACGAAACAGTAGATGTGGTTACACGAAGTGCTTAGTTCATCACTCTGGAAAACCGCTCTTTTGTACTGCTGTCACTGTACGGCACATTGACACCCGACCAGTAGTAGTAGAACACATTCAACAAGCTGTTCTCGGTTCAGATCCCCGATCCGTACGAAAGAGTGTGCTCCGGTTCATCCTTGTGACACTCGGAGATTTGACTGTGACCGTTCCACGATTCTATTGTCGTATAAAATGTGTAATCCGCAGAGCATTACTAATAAGCTTACAAGCTTTTTTGCAAGATTGAGAAGGATAAGATGACGGACGTAGTTTTTGAAAAGATCGCTCATATTACTGACGATCTTTAAATACACAATGTATTATATTATATTAATGTTACACATTTCCAGAGTGTTTCGACATTCTTGCCGAATGCGAAGAAGTTCCAATTTAAGTGACATCACATGAGCAAATGTAATAATGACTTAGATCTGTTGCAGAAATAAAGATAACTAACCAGAAGATGGTATAACAATACTTAAAAGTTTATACAATGTTTAGCATCGTTTACCAATTTTAGATGGTACTAAAGCAGATGAAACCAATAAACTGGGAAATTTCAATGCCTACGTATTTCTATTCTAGTTGGTATTTGCTATAAAAGTTATAATTGTTTACTTTAAAGAATGCAGATAAAATAAAATATGTACTAAAATAAAATGTGGTTGATCTTGCAATATTATTTTAACACATTTAAAGTGAAGAATAAAATATTAAAGTAAGTACAATATCAATATTTAAATAATCCTTATCGAATAACAAGAAATTCGTTGATGGTGATACATTTTCCTTTCTTTCAAAAAACGAATTGATGTGAGAAAAGAAAATGCATGAAAATGGTTTTTCATTTCGGTCACATTTGAGATTCAACATTTTCTCATCGGCTTAATTAGCTAGAGGTTCTAGAGAACGTATTAATAAATAATTAAATGAATTAATTCCAAAAAATACGTTCCTATCATTTTAAGAAGTACGTGACTATGGTATAATGTTCCTAAATATTAAAATATTACTAATGGTTGATTCAAATGTATGCAAAAACGTTTTAAAACACATTGCCATACTTACCTAACATATACATAAGTCCTCCTGAAGGGTCACAATTGATCATACGAGCACGCCAATAAATGTTGCTCTTTTAATCGTGGATTTCAGTTTTGAGTAACGCGATTGTGATACACTAACATTTTATTTTTCTATTTATTATTCTTTCTTCTGTGTAATGGTACAGCCCATTTCTATATATTAAATTTATAATTTTACTATATTTAAAGAGTTTAATTAATGATATTTTTTATTAATAATTATAAAATATATTTTAAAATCAATTAATATATATTTCTGTAATATTAATTCACATGTAGTCATAAGCTGTATTATGTATTTATGTATTAGTATAGTGACACTTAAACATCCTGTTTATCTAAGATTGGTGTTGTGTTCACGCGTAACTATGTGTGTGAAAAGTAGTACGAAGGCCCGGACTATATAAAAAGCGGGGAATCACAGACTTCCTCTTATAAAGGGCAAGAATACGTGTTCAAATAAAAAGAGTCGAAAACTAGACCGAGTCAAGTGCGAGATTTGGTATCGAGAGGTGAACTCCAAATAATAGACTCTTGGGAGAGTCGGCAACGATCATAGGAATCGTTGTTAAAATAATTTAACTAAATAATAGACTCTGGGGAGAGTCGGCAACGATCATAAGAATTGTTGTTATTTGGAAAAGTAGTAAAACACTGTTTAAAGTGGCACATACATATTAAATGTGCAAAGTGTTATATCGTCGTAATAAAGATATTGTGCTCCGTTTGGTAGAGCAAGCTGATTCGTCGCGTCTGGATCGTGAACTCAAAGGAAATTCCGCTGAAGACAGCATTGAAGAAAGAATATGAAAAAAGAAGCTTTAAAATAAGGTATTGTTTAAATGATTATTGTATGTCAATGTGTTTGAGAATAAAGAATTAAAGATTATAAAACAATTTTCAAATAGAGACGAAATAAGTAAATATGAATGTTAAATAAACATCGTCTTTATATTATAAAGAGTAATGAAATTCGATTTGTTTTATCTATGGTTTGTACGGATATAAACATACATAAATCTTATATGCAGTGTATGTTGTAAATTCTTGGCTCTATTGTTTATGTTTGAATATAACGAATAATCTACGTAAATATTTGTATCAATTTAATATTTGTAAAAGCCTACTTAACTTGTCTATCAATATATTTTGTTTTTCTTAATGTTAAGAACAATATATTATATGAACCTTTTTCTTTGTCTGTAAAAATATATATAAAATTCATTGGTTTTGAATATAAGTATTATTAAAATTTTAAATGGTATTTTTGTTATAAATGATCTAGGTACCTTTTTATTTAATCATTTCTATCAACCTGAACCGCCCTTTGAGAGAATCCGAACTGAGCTGAGCTGGCAAAACAATTTATTTAAATTTTATTTTTTTAAAATTCAATTTTACATTTTTACATTAGGCATTTTAATTGTATGGTAAAGGGGTTCCATTTTATCTGTTTTATGACTGATATTATTATTGATTTTTATTTTTATGTTGAAGTAATTAATTGTCCTGTCACATATATTATGCAAGGGCCTAAGTGGTAGTACTTCTATTAGAGCCGTGTTGCGAAATCAAAATTATATTCTCAACAAAATCAAAAATTGTTACAAAAATCTAAACCCACCACCTGTGAGAGAAACTCTCATTTGGCTTGCCACCGTCTCAAAAGCAGATGTTTGAGATCGAAACAGATGTTAAAGTAAAGAACGCGCCATCACAAGTTTAAACTCCACCGAAAGAAAACGATTGTCATACCGTTAGTGTAATGCTGGTAGATAAAGCGGATATATAGGTTTGAAACCCAACAAACATCAAAATCAATGACCAACTCGCCCAGGTGAAAAATGTTATGACAATTAACTGCACTCATTCACAGAGGCTTATCAAAGTAACTGAATAAAAATTGAAAAGTATTAAATGTGAAAATTTAAAACAAATTTTGCAAATTTGAGCCGACACTGATTATTCTACTAAAGTATAATTACTTTTAATTTGAATCTTTAAAAGAAAAAAGATAAAAGAACACTATTCTAAAATTTAGCTGTAATTAACTGATGAAGAAAACATAACATTCGGTGCAATATAAATTTTCTACACACAAAAAAAAATGAGGTGTGGCCACCACACGTATGAAAGTGTTACTTCCGGTCCGAATTTTGAAATTTCATTTATACAAAAAATATTCCAAATCCAACTCTAAATACTTTTGTACTCTTCATAAATATATATAGAATGCATAATTTACGACATATTTGCAAAAAATCGCTATTCGATAAGAGTAAAAGTGGTACTTCCGGTCTGAATTTTGAAATTTTTTTTATACAAAAGATATTTAAAAGTATGTTCTAAATACTTTTATACTCGTAATGTACCTGCCTAGAAAGCATGACTTGCGAGATATTCGCAAAAAACTGATTTTCGATAAGAGTAAAAGACCTACTTCCGGTAGGAATTTCGAAAAACTTTATTAAAACAATTTTTCTCGAATTTAATTTTGAGTACATTTTAATTCTTTATAAACTTGTTTAAACTTAGTAATTGACGAAATATTTGCAAAATTCGATTTTTTCACTGAAGTAAACTACTACTTCCGGTCTGCCGATTTTGCTCAAAATCTAATCAGTTCTCAAGAGGGAGATTATATTCGTAAATACAAAATTTGGAATTGATATCTACAGCGGTTTGACCGCTATCGTGGTCACACACACACAGACAGACAGACACACAGAGAGAGAGACACACAGACACACAGACATTTTTTGAAAACCACTGTTTTGGTATCAGGGGACCTCAAAACGTGGACATCTGCAAAAATCTCGAGGTCGAAAATTTTCATCATCACAATACTTCCTTATACTACGTATAAGAAAGTAAAAAATGAGGTGTGGCCACCACACGACTTTCTTATACGTATGAAAGTGTTACTTCCGGTCCGAATTTTGAAATTTCATTTATACAAAAAATATTCCAAATCGTCCCATCCATAATTTACGACATATTTGCAAAAAATCGCTATTCGATAAGAGTAAAAGTGGTACTTCCGGTCTGAACTTTGAAATCTTTTTTATACAAAAGATATTTAAAAGTATGTTCTAAATACTTTTATACTCGTAATGTACCTGCCTAGAAAGCATGACTTGCGAGATATTCGCAAAAAACTGATTTTCGATAAGAGTAAAAGACCTACTTCCGGTAGGAATTTCGAAAAACTGTATTAAAACAATTTTTCTCGAATTTAATTTTGAGTACATTTGAATTCTTTATAAATTTGTTTAAACTTAGTAATTGACGAAATATTTGCAAAATTCGATTTTTTCACTGAAGTAAACTACTACTTCCGGTCTGCCGATTTTGCTCAAAATCTAATCAGTTCTCAAGAGGGAGATTATATTCGTAAATACAAAATTTGGAATTGATATCTACAGCGGTTTGACCGCTATCGTGGTCACACACACACAGACACACAGACACACAGACACACACACAGACACACAGACATTTTTTAAAAACCACTTTTTTGGTATCAGGGGACCTCAAAACGTGGACATCTGCAAAAATCTCGAGGTCTATAATTTTCATCATCACAATACTTCCTTTTACTACGTATAAGAAAGTAAAATCGATCTGCGCCTCGATATAAAGGTAATTCAATAAGCATGAATTCTAGGTGCTGTACTCTGTAGGCTCTAATGAAGGTGCTTAATCCAGTACTAATTAATTAAGGTGCTTTGATTAAAATGACTAGTAACGGTGACCTAGTTAATTAAGATTTAATTGTTAATAGGCTGTAACTAAGGTGCAATGGCTACGTTACACTAGTTCCGGTGAAGAACAAAAGAAAATAAACTATTACTATGAGATAATTAATATAAACTAAGGCCGAAGTCACACACGTGGTGTCATCAATTTTTAAGAATTGATTTTCCTGAAATTAAAAAAAGTACCTGTTCTTCGAGGGATAACTTCCACAAATAACCCCAGATAGACTCACAATGCTAAATCAATCAAGTCGAAAATATGAGAAAATAAGAAAAAGCATCCGGTAAGCATTATAATGAAGCTGTAAATGAAGATGGGCATTGCGTAGAAAAATACTATTAAAATTAATAACAAATGTTGACAAGAAAAAATATGAAATAATAGAGAAAAGAGAGCTCTTTTCTCTATATGCGCATGTCAACATGCGCCTTTTGGAATTACCAGGTGGATAGTGGCTTGCTTGTATAACTTAACGTAAACTTAATAAGAGTGAATTTGCGCATGGGGATATTTTTTCTTATAAAAACCTGCGACGGTTATTTAACTATACAGGGTGTTATAAATTAAGTCGGCACTATTGGTATTAATGAAGCTACAGCATCGGTTAAATTAGCAAAGTAGTAGTATTTTAATCGTGGACAATGATGGCAGAACCGATAAGACAGTTGAACTTCTAATTTTCGCGCTATTTACAGAAGTTACGTTTTTTTAAATAGAACACCCAGTATATTTTTGCATATATTGAAAGAAGGAATTATTGTAAAAAAGAAAGCTTTAATATATTATTGACAAAAAATGAAAGTTGTGGCAGTTATCCACTATTTTGTACAGCAATTCATATCAATAAAGATGGTTATGACTAATGACGGACACTCGGAGGAGTGGGAGTGTTTTTTGTATGTTTAAATTTTGTTTCTTAGGTTAAGTTTAAGTTATTATTGATTTACTGTTGATAAGTACAACATCATTTCTTCTCATTATCGTTCTTATATTTAAGTCAAGAGGAGAAACAGAGGTACACCAAGAAGAGTATGGAATCAGGAGATAGCGCAGCTGCTGGCGGATCGGGGAAGTACCTGGAAAGATGCTCAAAAAATATCTAAAGATAGAATAGGATGGAGAAAATTCTGTAAAGTAGAACGCCTCGACGCCTAACGGCAAAAGAGGATACAGATAAATTAATGAATGAATGACGTAAGTTTGTGTTTTTACTTTAAAAAGTCATTGACAATGGTATTTAATCATTTGGAAAAGTGTGGTATGTTAGAAGCGTATATCGTGTGTCGTAAAAACTCTGTAAGGACCCAAGAATATTACGCTGAGTGTTATCCTCTACGCCCGCAGCTAGATCGACGCTATTATCAAACACTGTATCGACAATTCAAAAAAAATGATGTTTTCAAAAAAACTAAAACAAGAAAGAACTACGTAATTAGTGAGAAAATGGAAATTGACGTTTTGGCTTACTTTGAAGTGCATCCCAATAATTCTATAAGAGACGCTGCTCGAGAATTAGATGTAAACGTTAATTGCGTGCACAGAATATTAAGAAAATTTAAATATATCGCATTTAAATACCAGCCAGTGCAAACATTATTCCCGGGTAATCAAGAGAGGAGACTAACGTTTTGTCACTGGTACCTTAATTATTCAGCGCAGAATTTAAATGCATTTCGTCATATTTTGTGGAGCGATGAATCGAATTTTTCTAATTCTGGAATTTGGAATAGAAAAAACCATCACTATTGGTCACGACAAAATTTATTGTTGGAACGGCCCCATGCTCCACAAATACGGTTTAGTTTTAATGTCTGGTGTGGATTAATTGGCTCGACGATTGTCGGACCATTCTTTTATAATGGTACCTTAACCGGGCAAAGATATTTACGATTCATGACTGAACATTTAGGAATATTTTTGGATAACCTGAACTTGACTACTCGGCAACATATACATTTTTAACAAGATGGAGCACCAGCGCATAATCATCGCGAAGTACAAAATTTTTTGAGCGAAATGTTTCGGAATAAGTGGATAGATACGAATGGACCAATTCAGTGGCCACCACGGTCCCGGATCTAAACCCTATTGACTTTTGTTTTTGGGGATATTTAAAAAATGAAATTTACGATGGGAGATATAAAAACGTTGTAGAGCTGCAAAATAAAATAATTACTGTTGCTAATAACATAGACGCTAGATCGATTTTAAAAGTAAGTCGCAATGTACATAAATGAATTCGAAAGTGTATTGGACAAAACGCTTATGTCTTCGAACATCTATTATAATAAATATACATAATACACAATGCTTGTTTAATATTTGCGGTTTTTTTTATAATGGCCATCTTGATTTTATTGATATGAATTACTGTACAAAAGAGTGGATAACTGCCGCAACTTTCATTTTTTGTCAATAATGTATGAAAGCTTCCTCTTTTAAAATAATTCCTTCTTTCAATATATGCAAAAATATACTGGATGTTCCATTTAAAAAAAAGTACCTTTTGTAAATAGCGCGAAAATTAGAAGTTCAACTGTCTTTTCGGTTCTGCCATCATTGTCCACGATAAAAATACTACTACTTTGCTAATTTAACCGATACTGTAGCTTCATTAATAACAAAGTTAGCAATAGTGCCGACTTAATTTATAACACCCTGTATATCACTATATAGTTACATAAAACAGGTAGAATGAACGTGTAAATGTGTAATTATGGATTAAACATTTATATTGATTCTATTCTTTTATTAATATACCTACTCTACATGAAATGAAGTCTACCACTAAGATAAAGGAATTAAAGTTATGTGAATTTTATTTTGGAAAGTAATAAAAGTTGTCTAACCCACATTTTCATTTAGACTAAATATATTCATTCACGGCAATATGAATTTTAAGATTAACAAATTAATTAAGACAAGTGAACTTTCAACTAATTTGAATAATAATATTATATTTATTTGTATTCGATTCCATACACGAAATATTTAATTTTTCTCTCAATAAAAACGTCAATACATACTCAGATGCCATGTAATTTGGTCGAGCATTGTTACACGAACGAAGATCGAAAATATTTTTGTTAGATACTCCAAATAACCGGAACACAAATTAAATATTTTCACATGTGGTTGGAAGCAACTGTGTACGTATATCTTCATTTGGCGGGACCGCGGGACTCACGAAACGGTCGTTATTCAGTCGGTAAATGGCCGAGAAATCAGAGTACCAGTCAGGGTTTTAATTTTTAACTTGAATGTGCTCTTGACGTTTACTGCCACCCGCTTCGTTCACTTTTTACGACCGCCACCGCCAGTACACTGTGCCCGCCTCTGAACGAACGGAACAAATGTGTTAGTGGCCGCAGCCACCTAATGTAATCGGTGAATTATTGTATTTACGTGTCGCTCGTTCGGGATGGAAACGGTTCGCCATATCCGTTACTGACGCCGTTTTTTTCTTTATTGCCGGCGACTGACGTTTCGGACATTAATGGTGACATCTTCACGATTTCCTGTGCTGTATAATACACGTGTTATTCGTTTATTTATTAATTTTTTAGACGTATGCCGAAACGAAGTGTATTTTATGCTATGGGTTATTTCATACGTTGCGATAGGTTGTTGAAAATATCTCCATTGCGTTTCTTTTAGAATTTATTTGTCTAAAATCAATACGTTTCACGATATATATACATTCCGAAAATATAGTTAAGAGAAGGTGCGCTTGTCGTCAAAAAAATAAAATCTAAATTGTTTCACTACATTTCAAAATCGGAAAAAACATCTGAACTTTAGAACAAAATCAATAATAACAATGCCGTAGTACATGCCAATTCTACTCTAGTTTTTTAATCATTCCTCTTGATTGTATTTTAAATTGGAATTTAACGTAATCACGAACATTTTCAACCTAATTACGATATGGCTAAATCTCCACCTGCGACTTTGCTCGTATAAACTGAGAGTTTCACCGATTGCCGGTGTCTTTACGATTGTAGTAACGTGTCCCTCGGCAAAAGCAGTGTTTTGTGCGGACACGGGGGAATGGGCATATTTGTTTTGTCGATTTCCGCCGGTCGGCGGCATGTTACTATACTAAGTCAAAATTCCACCGGTATCATAACTGTCATTAAAAATGCATATTCATTAAAATCTATTATAATTGCTAATAATTTTTATGTAATTTGTAGACACGAACGGTTGATGACTCATCGCCCATGGGCGCACTATTGAAATGTTGTATTTTTAAAGAGGTTTTAATTTTATTTATATAATTGGATAACAAGTGGCTGGCGATCTATAAAATACAAAATACCTTGTTATTTGTTCATTTTCTCTTCTGTAAGACTTGTTCTCTTTGAATTAAGTACAAAAACGTCCTTTCTATATCGCAACTGGTTATATGTGCGTACTGGAAATATTCTTTTATTTCAACGTATTGAGCATACACAATTACTGCAATGTTATTAAATCTGGATTTCTATTAAAAACTGTGTCTAACTTTTGCCGAAGGCCACATCCGAAGTCACTTGGAATACTTTTGAAATTATTAATAGCCCACATCTAATGTGGTTAATCCATCTTTTAATTTGAGATTTCGATTTTCAAAATATATGATAAGTTTAGGCAAATTTCAAAAGTGTTCCTGAAGGAATAACAACTGATTTTTTAAATTTGGGATTTGTGTTAGTTCCTTGCACTCAGAAATACTTTAAACATCGTCATTTAAACATGTAAAGAAATTTTGTAAATTATCGAAATTCTCTGCATAAAAACTATTTCTGTGTATGTTCTGGCAAAGCTAAGTAACGAACGTGTGATATTTTGGCATTCCGTAACGATATTTTACAGACTTTGTAATAAATTTCGGAATCACTGACAATTCATTTTCATATCAGAAAAAGGAACATAAACAACATTCTAGATCTAAATAAATGATAACTAAAAATGTTCGCGTATGTCATTGAAACTAAACGAAATCCAAAGCACGGTACACTTACGTTTAGATAATTGGGAGAAGTCGATTCAATAAACCGGTTTTAAACAGACTATTACAAAAATTACGAAGTACGTAATTAACAGTCAAAACAATGAAAAAACGAAACTAACTAAGTGTGAATGAAAATTTTATTTCTCTTGCAAAATATAAGGTAAATATAATAAATTTTAAAAACCCCTCATGCTCCTATCTACGCAGATGAAAAAAGGGTTTTACTCATAAATTCTTTATTTTATGGGCATTTTTTGCTCTCATTCTCGGGCACTCCTCGGGCGTAAACAGATGTTGCAGTTCACCATATGAATTAGTGCTATTCAGTAAGCGTGTGTTGTTTACATTATTTCTTTGCTCCCTTGTTACTTTGTCGTAGTTTAAACCGGTCATGTCAGCGCCCTATTTATTACAAAAGTAATAATTATATTGTAAAACATTTACAAATATGTTTTTATAGTATTTCATTCCTTTTTAAAAGCATGTACAAAGAATTAGTTGTTAAAACGACTTAGTAATACGTATGTGCGTTTTGAATTTCTTATATAATTATACGACATTATGTATCAAATAAACTTAAAGAAAAGAATTATATGCAAGTATACTGATCTGTGCAAGTTAGGGGAAAATTGAAACATTTTTTACTTTATTTGCTATACGATATATGTAACTTTCAAATTGATGTACCTAATGAAAAATAGTTTTTGAATTATAGCTTATGGAGAATCTATAGCAAAGTATTGTAAAATTATCATTAATGATAACAGAATTCACATTCTATGATATTGTCTACATTTCTGTATACAAATAATATGCCCAAAATAACCCAACATAATATTCTATTTATATAATATACCAAAGACAGATAATGCTAAAATGTCGACTAATAATTTCCTTTTGAATTCTTCGCCCAGTTTATAGGGTAAACCAGGGTGATATGGTGAATTACTCTATCTCTTTTTTGAAAATTTTTCTTTGAAAATCGTATGTAATTTGTATAAAACTGTTTCCGATGCTCAATAATTTTTATACGGTGCATGCGTTTGTAGTTATTGCTTTAGGTACCGTAGTCCGCGAGGTGTTTTTAGATATTTTCTGCCTTCTTAGATTGTTTATGCGCTACATAACCTAGAAATCGTTGGCTCTAAAATTTTCAACCGCTTTCCACGTTATTCACCGTTTCACCCATAGCAAATTGAGAAAATGGTGAACCCGGGGTATGGGTGATACGGTGAACGACTTTTCTTACTGTGCTCGTATTTATCGGCCTAAATAAAAGTTTTATCAGCATTGTTCCTTCCAGGCAAAGATGGTTACATTTACTTATAGATGCCGTAAAGACAGTACTAAATGGAATGAGCCTGAATGAAGCCTCAGAGACTTTTGGAGTTCCATGGTCAACGCTGGAAAGAAGAATTGCAAATGGGTGCTTTACCAAAAAGGCTTTGGGTGGACCGCCTGTCCTAACACAAGAATGTGAGAATATGATGGTAAAACATATTATAAGATTACAAAAATTAGGATTTGCACCGACAAGGACAGAAGTACGTACCATGGCATACAAACTGGAAGAGAATTGTAACCAGCATCATAAATTTAACCGAGAAAAGGAAATTGCCGGACTGGATTGGCTACATTTATTCTTAAAAAGAAATCCAGAACTCTCAATCCGCAAATTGGAGGGAGTTTTACAGGCGTGATCAAAGGGTACTTTTCTTTACTCCAGAGCATATTGATCGAACACATCCTACTTGATAAGCCGGGAAATATATTTAACGTCGACGAGTTCGGACTTCAACTAAATAATAGACCAGGGTATGTGCTCGCTTGCTGTGATGGAGAGGGTATGTTTTTACCTCCTGCGTGTGTTC
The DNA here is from genome assembly GCA_963170755.1 of Amphimallon solstitiale. Lineage (NCBI taxonomy): Eukaryota > Metazoa > Arthropoda > Insecta > Coleoptera > Scarabaeidae > Amphimallon > Amphimallon solstitiale. The sequence goes on along the minus strand of OY720681.1, from coordinate 32,863,685 downwards.
TGAAGGGAAAAAATGAAAAGACCGAGTACAAAGATGGTATGCCGCCAGGTGCCATAATTTTCATGTCACAAAAGTCGGTGTACGTAACAACTGATATTTTCCTTCTGTGGCTAAAAAACCATTTTGCCCCAAGGAAACCTGAGGGAACAGTAGTACTCATTTTGGATGGACATAGTTCCCATTGCAGCAGTGTCGATACATTCGAGTTTACAGAAGCAAATAACATAATTTTGCTCTGTTTACCCACTCACATGACCCACTACCTAAAGCCCCTAGATAGAGCATTTTTTAAAGCTCTAAAGCATAGGTTCCCAAAGTGGGCGATAACGCCCCCTTGTGGGCGCTGCAGGTCTAAAGGGGGGCGGTAAGAGACCCAGAAAAAAAATGGGGGCGTTGTGTAAAGGCTTAGGGGGCGATTTGTAATTTCATCTAGAATCTAGGAGGACTCTTAGACACCGACTGAGCTCTCGACTCTCGACTAGGGATGGGCGATAAACATCGATGTTCATTGAACATCGATATTTTAGGATCGATGTTCGATGTTTTTGCATCGATGTTTGCAATTTAGATTTATCGATAAACTATCGATGTTAGAAGAAATATAGTGAACATCGAACTTTTAAGCTTGACAAAATGTATTTGCACTAATCACAAAATAAAACAGCGTCCTCTGTTGACAAATACAAAAATGTTTCCAAATTAACAGCTCACATACAGGCTACGAGGATGTAAAATTGTCTACGAATAAAAGAAGTATTTAAATTACACAGTGCTATATCATATAAATTCGAATATTTCATTTTAGGCTCTTTTAAATATTATTCAGTATAAATATTTAAATAATATATAATTAAATACATAAATTTATAGTACTTTTAATGTGCAGAATAAAAGTTAAATTATGTATGCATGCAGAATAAGTGAAGGAGGTAAACGTATTTTCATAGAAAAAGAAGGGAGATAGACATTACCGATGTATACTTCTTCGGGAAATTCCCTAGTGCGTACAATCATACACGACGATACACGTATTAAATGCAAGATGACACATCAGAAATATAAAACCATATCCATATGTATCTCGGTATTTGCCAGCGTAGTCAAAAAAAAATGCAAGACTATAAAATCCCAAATAAAAATCGTTCTCTTAAAAAGCTTTGATACACGTAAATGTATATATTTTTTAAGTATCAGACGATTTAAGTCATGTGGTTGTTTCATGCGTAATTGCATAATATTGTTTTTTTATATAGTTTTTTTTGAGTAGTTTCTAAAGTTAACTACATATTATAAATGTATATATTTCTTTTATTATTTTTTTTGAATAGTGATATCTTTTATATCATTTTGTTAAGGACGTAAATTAATTAAGTTATAATAAAGTTTTTGTTAAACTGCCAAAAAATAAATCTATAAATATAATTATCGATGTTTAAAAACATCGATGTTTGGTAGTCGATATTTTGCAACCATCGATGTTGATCAACGATGTTAACATCGATGTTTGATATCGATGTTTACCCACCGATGTCCCATCCCTACTCTCGACTACAGCTTGTGAACATCAACTAATATTAATTAAGAGATTGCTCAAACCAACTCGGTTCGATATTTCTCTCCGAGTAGTTCATATATCTGTCCTGTTTTATTGAATAAATAAAATAAAAAACATATCAATCGGTCGCTCCGTTTCGAAACGAAAAGAGACACAAACAAACAAATAAAAAGGCAACTGTATCAATCGGCTGGTTCATAGAATACTTGTTCTTACTTGTTGAGTACGATTGAGCGTCGAATGAGATAAACGAGTTTATGCATGTTTGTCTTATTCCTGTCGGTGCGTGCTGCTTATGCAATCCTATATAAACAACGTAATATTTATTTTATTTTCATTTGCGGTTTCGCGCGTAATAGATAAGCAGTACTTAAGTTCAACACTTATACTTACGTATTTCTCAAAACAAAACAATGTCGGAAGTAAAAAAGAAGAGACGGCAATACTGTGCGGAATATATTAAATTCGGATTCATTGAAAATCCTACAAACCCATCGTCGCCTTTGTGCCTTCTATGCCTAAAAACATTTTCGAATGAAGCAATGAAGCCTTCAAGACTTCAAGATCATTTGAATAAAATGCATCCAGATAAGAAAGACAAGAATGTAGCATATTTTCAAGACCTAGAGAAGAAGCATAATACTCGGCCAAGTGTAGCAAAACTCTTTTCGGCGGCTGCTAAGCAAGATGACGACGGACTTCGAGCTTCGTACAACATCTCTTTGTTAATTGCTCAAAAAGGCAAACCACACAACATCGGAGAAGTGTTAATTTTGCCAGCAATAAAGGAAGTAATAACTACTGTGCTTCATAAACCGGCCGCAGATATTATCGGAAAAACTCCTTTGAGTAATAATTCTGTGCAAAGACGAATTGATGAAATGGCCGGAAACATAGAAGAATCATTGTGCAATCATCTGAGGACTAGTCAATTCTCAATTCAGCTCGATGAGTCCACTTTACCAACTAATGAAGCATTGTTGCTGTCTTACGTGAGGTTTATTAAAGATGAGAAAATATGTGAAGAACTATTGTTTGCTAGAAATTTAGAGACCGATACAAAAGGCGAAACCATATTCAATACATTGGAAAAGTTTTGTGATGAGAAAGAGATTCCCTTGAAAAATATTATATCAGTTGCTACGGATGGCGCTCCGGCTATGACAGGGTGCCATAAAGGCTTCATAGCGTACGTAAAAAATAAAATTCCAGATGTCCTTGCTGTACATTGCGTTATTCATAGACAACATTTGGTTGCTAGAAATTTAAGTGAACGACTATTTCAATCACTGCAATATGTCATCAAAGCAGTCAATAAAATCCGTAACTGCTCTTTGAATGATAGATTATTTCATCAGCTTTGTGTTACTAATGACGAAGATTTCAACCGTTTGTTGTTTCATACCGAAGTTCGTTGGCTATCAAGAGGCAATTGTCTGACTCGATTTTACAACCTGTTTGACTCTGTGATAGAGTTTTTGGAAACTAAAGATACAGAATTGCGCAACAAGCTCATTACATCAAAAAATGATATAGCTTACATGACAGACCTGTATAAATTGTTCAACAATATGAATCTCCAACTGCAAGGCGATGAACTAAATTTAATTAAAACAAAAAATGTCGTTGCTGCTTTCGCAGCCAAACTGCTTCTACACAAAAAGAATATGGGCAGACGTGAGTTTCATAATTTTCCGAATTTATCAGTATCCTGCAGTAACGACGACTTGTTTGCCTACTGCCAACATTTGGAAAAGCTCCACATTGACTTCACCGAACGATACCAGGATATTTTGAACTTGGAAATACCAGACTGGGTGTTGGATCCGTTTTCAAATGTCAACACAGCAATATCACCACATCTGGAAGAAGAACTTATAGAATTGACAACGAACGAGGAAATAAAAATCAAGTTCAAAAATGGCTACCAAGAATTTTGGCTACAAAAACCGATCCCGCAATTGTACCCTGGATTGTGGTCAATCATTCAACGATTCTTGATAGCATTCCCATCGTCATATTTGTGTGAACGTGGATTTAGTGCTGTAGCAACGCTGCTTACTAAAAAGAGAAATCGTTTGCATGTTACCGAACGTGGTGACTTGCGGCTGTTCTTGAGTAAATTGGAACCTGATATCAACAAACTTATTAAACAGCATCAGATTCATCCTTCACATTAGTTTTTATATTAGAATCGATTATGTTTGTTTTATTTTGAATTTTGAATAAAAGATACTTTGTCTGAATACTATAAAGTTGCGTTTCAATAATCATTCTCATTGGCAGGTGTAGCCCGTAAAAGTTAACTTGAGACCTGAGCGCCGTTGTGTACTACCTACTACGCTCAGGTCTCAAGTTAACTCATTCATTCTAAACGAGACTTTTACTATAACCCATAGTAAAAGTCTCGTTTAGAATGAATGTTTAATCTCCGCTAATATAGCTCACAATAATTAATTTAATTTGAAGTTATAGAGCTAGTGGTTTTTGAGTAGGTGAAAAAATGGGGGCGCTAAAAAATAATTTATTCTCAAAGTGGGCAGTAGGCAAAATAAGTTTGGGAACCACTGCTCTAAAGTCCTATTATTACAATGCTTGCAATTCCTACATTAAAATGTATACAAACAGAAAAATTTCAAGAGTAGTGTTCGGAGGGTTGCTTACAAAGGCATGGGTACAAGCAGCTACGACAGAAAACGCAATATCGGAGTTTAGAAACACGGGAATCACCCCATTTAAACCGGATGCTATCCCCGAATATGCTTTTTTAACATCAGCATCAGAGCAGCAACAGGAATACAACGAGCGACGTGAAAATAGACCTACTTCACCTCAACCAGATTGTTCGCGATGGCCGGACATCGTAAATCCCATGAAAGAAAAAACAGCAGACATAGATAAAGATCAGGCACTTGAACATAGATAAGACTCACCACAACCAGATTGTTCGCAATGGGCCGAAACTCCACAGAAAAACATGCATTCCTCAACAGAAGCAACAGATCATCAGTCTTCAACGGAGGCAACAGAACAGTTTCAAATAACCCCTGGGAAACTCTTGGATCAAATTTCGCCAGTACCAATCCTAAATCAAGTAGAACCTACGCGGAAGAGGTCCAGAGCGTTAGCTGAGGTTTTGAATTCTCCAGCAAACATTGTCAACCTACGACACCGAAAACTCCAAAACAAAACAATTGAGGCAGTGAAGAGTAGTGCACATGGTAAAAGGAAGGGCAAAAGAAAAACCATAACCAAAGAAACTACCAAAGGAAATACCAAAAACAAGCAATCTAAGAAACGAAAAGCGTGTAGCACTTACACCAACACGGTGAGCTGTACAGTTTTACTAAAAAGAACGTGGATTGGATCAAATGTATTAGCTGCCAAATTTGACTGCATGAAGACTGCACAAAGAAATGAGTCAATGTGTGATATATGCGGTAAAAAGCAGAAAAAATAAGTTCACCATTTCACCCATATGCACGGGTGAAATGGTGAATTTGATTTAAAAAAAAATTATTTTTTAAAAATTATAGCAATACTTTAAAAAAATATGAGACTTTTAACGTGTTGCTAAGATATTGTATAAAAGAATAGACTTTTTTTGTTTAAATAAACAATTTCTTGTGTTCTAGAGGGCTCTAATTTTTTGTTCACCTTATCACCCCGGTTTACCCTAAATGTGCAGTATGTGTTGCAGATTCACACGCACATTAATAAATGAAACTAGGTTATGACCATGACCGTTACGAAAACGGCGGAATGTTCATATAGTATAGTAACATTCCGCCCACCGGCGGAAATCCATAAAACCGATACATTACTCTTTACATAATCCAACAAAAAGCAAAAAAGAATTAATCCGGACCTACATTTCATTTACAGTATATTTTACGACTACATTAAATTATAACGTGAAATATCACGCTAAGTGCCACACGAATAGAGCATTCCATAAAATTATTTCTTAAAAGCCTTTCATAAAACATTTTTGCTGAACCGCGGCGCTCAATAACAACACCACGTGAAAAAATCAGCCGCCACTACAAGAACCATGTTATTGACAGCAAATGAGAAAAATAATTATATGTATGTATGTACTAAATAATTAATGAGTTTAATCATTTAGTAAACCCACATTACTCCAACGTAAAAGTAATAAACACATATTTACTGTATTCATAAATAAGCACATGAAAATTATAATTGCAATTTTTTTTTAATGCGAAACCATTACATGCATATTTTATGTACATGTATTTCTTCACTTACTCCGTAAAACCAAGACAATTATTAAAGTATTCCTTACGTAAGTGTAGTGAGTGTAATGAAATGTATTGAGTAAGCTATCATTTAACTGTAAATAACCAATCGGTTTAATTAAAAATATGTGCGGCTCTTTTCTTAATATGTACGCATGATACGATTACCGTGATTGGAATACTGAAATGGAAAATAAAATTGTTTTAAGGTTATTATACGGAGCTATAAAGTTATATGTTATATTGTGACATTTAACGTAATTTATGGATAACTTTACGAGATTCTATTTACTTTCAACGAATATGATATACTTATACGTTTCTATATGTGATATTGTTTATACAGAGATCGCCAAAGAAGAGCAAACAATTTAATTCCTAAATAACTTAGAGGGAAGTATACTGTGATATATTCATTAATTTCGTTTAATTATTATATATTGCTTATATATCCACACTACAGGTTAATTAAAATAAAAAAAATTGTTATAAGCATATAGTAATTATTTATAATTGCAAAGAAAATAAAATGCAACAAGTTTAAATTTCCCGGTCAACCACAAGTTGATAAATTTCTACACAATATCGGTGTCTAGCCTAATTTAATAATTGTACATATATGATGCGAAAACTCCGGACTTATTTAAATTATATATCAGGTTTGTGTTAAAGTATAGATTTGGTGATGAATTCGAGTTCCTTTTGTAAATATTGTTGCGTTTTCGGGGTCAAAATAAACAACTCGTGTAAATGTTTTGAAACAATCTGTATATTTACACACTTAAAACAAACCACAATATTAAAATATAAAATAAATGTATCACACTTAAAACTATTACAAACAAATTAACACACGTATTTATTTCTATCACCACTATTTATGTCAGTAATATTTATGTATTTTGTGAACTATAATAAAACTGCACTACTCACATTATTTATGTTTATTTGAACTGTACGAATACTATTTAACGAATTAATTCCTTCTGGGCACCGGCCGCTTTTATATCGGCATGAAAAGACTCTAGAAATATACGCGAAACCTCTCGCTTCATTCTCGATAGCCCGAGAGAAAAACCAGACTTGCTGTCGCTTACGCAGTACATATGTGTGGATGATTTATGACTTATTTATGGTGCGTCGCGCCGATGTTTACTTTTCTTTTGTGGACTTATTTCATTACAATATGTTTGATCTTTTGTCTGTTAGCATATCATTAACGACTATATTGTACAAATTAACTTCAGAAGTTGACAAATCCTATGTAACGCAATAGTAAGAAATCAAATCAAAAAACTTAGTACTTTTGATAATTAATATGAAAAATGAGTTTTCACCTAACTATTTTCTAAAATATTCTTTAACAACCATTCAAATGTATATTGACTGGAATATGCATAAGGAACCGTTCGGTGGACTTCGTTGCCGTTCATAGGTTGTCAGTCACTAGATGTTCGGTGGTAAATCCGAAAAATCCCAAAGTTGCCGAAATGGCCGCCGTCTGTTAAATTTTTGAAATCAATGCATTTTCGGTATTTTCTGGTATTATGAATGCTTTTCTCATATGTAATAGTGTTTTAACCGGCTGGCATAATTTATATCAGGATACTTAGTGTAAATTAAATATATAATGCTAAGTACCTTTCTGTGCAATTTCCGCTTTAATTTAATTAACTGAAGGATCCGACTTTTTTCGCGGAATTATACACCTTCAATATTCTCCTCGAAATAGTAAAATGTACGGGTTTTCGTTAAACTTGCTGATATTTGACTTGACTTCTGTTATCCTCTTCTAATAAGATTTAGTGATTATGAGTGCAAAGTTGACAACCAAACAATATAGCAGTAGCAGTAATAAATACAACAATAATAATAACTTAGTTTCATTACTACCATTGCTTCTTTAATACGAATGAATTCTGCTTTTATAACTCTCTTAATACTTAATTTTTGATATTTTGTCACAATCATTATCACCATTTGTTAAAAAATTTGATACGCGTTTTTCATTTTAAATATTTCAGTATTTACGTTCAAATACTATAATAGAACTTTATTATACAGTGTGGAAACCACTTATGGAATAAATTCACTAATTTCAAGACAAATAATATTTTTGTAAAAAGCAAAAACAGGTCAACTTTTATTTTAAATTGCGCTGGTTTTAAATCACTGCACCTATTAGTGACGTCATCTTCTTTAGAGCTGTGACGTCATACGCATTTTTTTAATGGAATGCTATATTTTTTTTATAAATTCCTAGATAGTACTATTAAATACCTTTTCAATGAACTTCACTAGATAATTTTGTCTTCAACACTTTTTGAGATTTTTACTTTTGAACCACAACAACAACAATTATAAAAACGTCAAAGTTTACTTATTATTTTTTGATCAAAGCAAAATTACTATTTTTCTTGTATTCTACTATCGTCAGGTGCTATCAATTTTATCACGTAGTTTTTTCGTGATGACTTTTTCTTTTTAATATTTTTTTTCGATACATTTAAGCCGTTATTATTTAAATCACTCGCGGTCATCAGTGACAATTCGTCATTTCCGTCATTTGATTAAAATCGATATTTTTGATTGAAAGTTTGTTACAAAAGTGAAATATCTAACGGAATCTCTTAGAATTGAAATATTGATTATGATTGGATACGGAGACAGATGTAGGAAGCATTTCGAGGTAGTGCAACATTTCCAACAACCCCCCCATTTCCCAAGGAACTGTATCCAAAATTGAGGCACAGTTTCGAGAACTTGATCATGTGAGACATTTGTAGAGACAGCCTACTTTTCTTCCTGACGACACCAAAATCTAACATCTGTACGTCACGCCAAGTAGCTTTGGAAAATGGCGTCAGCCATACAACCGTATTAAAGTGTTTTATGAAAGAAAAGCTTCATTCCTATAAACTTCAATACATTCAAGACTTAAGAAGGTCCGGACCGCCGTCTTCAATTTTGTGAACAAATGACGGATTTGTTGGATAGAAATCAATAATGTTTTCGAACGAGTCTACATTTACTTTAAACGGAGAAGTGAACCGCCAGAATTGTAGATATTGGGCTGCCACGAATCTTCAATGGATACGCGAAAATAATAGCCAACACCCAGAAAAAGTAAACGTTTGGGCAGGCATACTCAATGACCGTATACTAGGCCCTATTTTTATTGATGGCAATCTTACCGGAGCAAAGTATCTAAATCTTCTGAGAGACGAACTTGTTCCAGCCTTAGCAGTTTTATATCCAGATCCTCAAGATCCAGATATTCCTCGGAACACATTATGGATTCAGCAGGATGGAGCACCATCTCCACTGTTCCCTTTGTGTTCGACAATATCTAAATCAAGTTTTTCCCAATAAATGGAATGGGAGGAGGGTATTCATAGAATGGCCAGCCAAATCGCATGATTTAACTTCGCTCGATTTCTTCCTTTGGGGTTACTTAAAGAGTAGGGTTTATAAAACAAAACCTATCAATTTACATGATTTGAAAGGGCGTATCCGAACTGAAATTAGAAATATTACACCTGAAACTTTAAACAAGGTTAAAGAAGAATTTTATTTTAGATTAGGAGTTTGCCAACAAGTGAATGGAGAACACTTTGAGCATTTGCTATAACGAATCTAAAGTTGTTTGTAATTCTATTATTTAATAAATTTTCGCCGTTTTTTGTGACGTTTACGTACAGTTTTCTTTGGTTACACAAAATGTGATAGTTTCAAAAATTATTGATAAAGATGATAAAGATACCATGTAGGATTTGTTACGAAAGCTGCTAAGAGTACTATCCAAAACAAAAACAAAAATTGTTGCAATACATTAAAAAAAAATAGTGTGACGTCATAGTTCAAAAATGGAGATGAACAAGTGTAACAACTCACAATAAGTATTATGATAAATAAAAATTGACCTGTTTCAGCGTTTTCGACAAATGTCATTAGTTTGGAAGTTACTGAATTTATTAATAAGTAGTTTCCACACTGTATATATTCTGCACGATGAAATAAAGGGATACTCTATAAACTACAAATATTAATCCAGAACAATTAGTACTTTTAGCTGCAGTCTTTCTAGCACTAAACCACTATGCCAACATTCCTTTTAGCAACAGCATCTAATGAATCACGCTTTAGAAATTTCAGCAATCCTCTGTACTCTCCTTGCGTCTCTGTACATTTCTGTGTCTTTCCGACTGATGATTGTGAAAAAAAGGAGGCGCACTACATACCTCTATGTAATTTCCATTTAAGTGTAAAGTTGATGTACAGAAGGTAAAAGGAGATAACGTAAAGTTAATTAAAACGACACGCAATTACCTGGGAACTCGTCGAATTAATGACTGCAGTCATTGTATGATTGATCGTGTACCTCTCGAGATTTATTTTCTCGTTTATTAGCGGTAATGATTGAATTTATTAAGTCAATTACGTAGAGCCGTGAGCATTAATTTACAAGAAAAACAAATTAATATTTATTTATGTTGTTCGCGGCCAACGTTTGTTGCAATTACACTCCTACCTTGTTTACGAACGATTGTATATACATATACGGGGCACCCTCAATAATAATATTAATAGTAATCTTTGTTTAAATCACGAGACTTACTACAAATTAGATGCAAACCTTTATTGATGAAGATACCTGCTAATTTATTAAAACTGTCTTTGTGGATCAAATATAATATTTACAGTTGTACCAGAAAAGTGTATGGTGATTATTATTATATACCTATTAAGTTCCTCTAAAATATTCAATTGTTTCGCAAAAAAGTTTACGCGATAGAAATAATTGGATTTCATTTTTGAAATCAGCACAAAAAAATAATATGTCCCAAGTACAACAATTTTTTTGTTTAGTAAAATAATGAGCACAAATCACATACAGGTTCGGCCTGTTTTTACCTTGCATGCGAGCGAAAAGTCCATATATTGAAACGAACGTTGTTGTCAATATTTATACACATGTGGGCAAGTACTCTTCAAGAAAAGTAGTAGGAACGCTAGACGACGGGCGGACGCCGATACGATCATTCCGGCAAACCGCTAATCTAGATCTCATCGTTACACACATGCAGCTTATGACATTTGCTGAAGGTCTACTTGTCGGCTCTCGTAAATATATTTGTTAGGTAGGTACGGTTTGGCAACTCCTTTCGTGTTATGTACGGGAAGCAGCATGCAAGATAATCGTAGGCTAACCGTGTATATTATATGTGTAATATAATAGTAGTCCAAGATCCATTAGTAACAATATGACACTTAAAATACGATATTTGAAATTAGGTACAAAAGTCTAACAAAATAGAGAATGAATAAATTGGAAGAGTTAATCATGAAATATTAGAAAAAAACTGAAACAATTGACGAAGCAATTATTAAAAATGATGAGGTAATACACTTTGCAAATTAGATTGTAGGGGTGAAGCTCCACGAGGAGTGTATTGTCCCATTTATCTCATCAACCGTAAGGATTATTATGTAATATTGGTTTATGATACGTGTGTTTTTCCTATATAAGCTGAAATAAACTGTAAAATCCGATAGCACAGCCCACTTCAACACTGAATGATGTGCGCTATGATTACGCTGGACGTCAAGAACGCTTTTAATAGCGCATCTTGGCAAATAATGTTAGATGAACTCGGGAAAAGAAAAATCAATGTAGTACGAATTATAGCGTGCTACCTATCTTAGAGGCAACTAAAAATTGATACTAAGAATAAAACAAATATAAGCACTAGCATCAGTGGCGACCCGTGATTTTTTGGGACGGGAGGGCACCGGGTGGGGGGGGGTCTGAGTGTTTAATTTCAAAAATTAAGTACAGACAAAAAAATTAACTCAATATGTTATATAATTAATTTGTTTGAAAATAAAATCCATTCGCCGTTCCTTACGATTAGCAAAATGATTAATAACTAATTCATTGAAGTTTGGTGTTCATGAGTTTATCTTTATTATAAAATTCATCTAGATATTTTTGGTTTGCTGTAAAATTGTCAAATTGTATTGTATATTTAAAACATGTGTTCCTAGTTGCTTTAACAAGATGTGATACATCAAAAGAATAAAATATTTTATGTTCTAAGTTAAAGTATGGTGATTCTGGAGTAACTCCTTTTTCTTTTGAATATTTACAAAAATTTGAGCCGACATCAGATACTAGTGCTCGGACAGAAAGCCCAACTGCAAATAACTTTAGTATTGTATTATCTACAGTCTCCTCTAAAGCTTTACCACACATGTGCTGCTGACTAATACATAACCAACTGGCTGTTTCCAATTCATATGAATGCCCTTAGCAAAGAGAAGCATAGCAAATTTTGCTGGTTTATATGTTGTTTGACCATTTATTTTATGAAATCCTACAATTTCGTCTTTAGTTATATTATAAAATAAATTAGCTTTTAGTCACATTTCATCAATGCGTGAAATGCATTCACGTGCTTATGGTGTAAAATGAGCAGTTTTTATTTCACTTGCAGAATACATAAAATCAACACTCGTGGAGTTATATTCCAATTCTGTGTTAATCTTTGTAATGTTCTTACGCTTTCCAAGTGAAGTATTTTACTTAAGTATTTATAAACTCTTGATCTCAAAAAATAGATATTTAAAGCAAATTGTTTGTACTGTATGCTGTATCTTGCAATATTCTTATTTTTATTAACTGCATTAAATTTAACAACAGTTGCCAGTTCATTTGATAAATATCTGTCACAAAGCCCTAGAAAATATTGTAAATTCTCCTGTTTAGGATAGGATTTCATTTTAGATTTAGTAGCTATAACTCGATGCTGTTTTAGAGATTTTCTGTCTTTCCTTTGTGGGTGTTTGGGCAGAGATTTATTTTCTGTTTGAACCCCAACATAGGGTAGGAATTTCCATAACTGGTAAAATAAAATTAAAAAATTATACATTTCGTTAAAACAAATTAATTGTATGTTTGTAATTGAAAAGTTCTAAATTATTCTACTTTATACTAGATTAAATACATATGTGTTAAATTTTTGTTCAAAAATGACTTCGAATTCTTCAGTTAACAACTAAACGTATTTTATGTTTTGCTCATAAAATAATTTTGTATTGTAAATATTAATTGTCATACCTATAGGTGGGTTCACGTTCACTTGTGCTATGAACATTCATAGTTTCCACATACACTAAAATACATTTTGAAATAAGTATGCTTTTAAAATTTCAAATAATACTTAGTTCTTATAAAATAACATTTTATAATAAACATTTACCTTTAGATAGTTTCTTAACCAGTGAGGTTTGAATTGGTTTCTTTTCATTATGGTTATGGCTGTGAGAGATAACGATGTTCTCTAAAATTCTTATTTTTGAAGGAAGTTCCTTCACTATATAAAAAGTTTCATTCAAAGTGTTTACTACAAAGATGAATTATTACAAACTATCTGTTATAAAACTTACGGATTTTCTTCTTTAGGAAACGAAAAGAAATTGTAGAATATACTTTGTTGCTAAACATTTTTACAAGCAAAAATGCAACATCTATGTACTCCGGATTTCTTCTTTCGTACAGTTTCTATTATTTATGTCAACAACAATTTAACTGGCACCTTTATTTTTTCGTAAATTATAAGTTATAAAATTAAGACAGGTTATATTTATACAAGTGCATACACAACAAAAACAAAACACGCCATTTTGTTTGATTTTGCGCACAAATATCGGAATTATGCATGTGACGCTTTTGTCACTTCTGTTATTTTGTGATATTACATACTGGATGTCATCCGGCATCACAGTCTGGTGCCCTATCGTGACATATACCGCTCTCGCCCCGCGCCACTTTTTATACGCACGATTTCTAGTACAAACTGGGCAGTGGCGCAAGATGCCCCGGAGCCTACGTCAGACTGTGATTTTTAAACGCGCTGCCACTGACTAGCATACGACAATGTTCCGTGCTTGGACTCACTCTGTGGAACTTACTCTACGATGACTTACCTAGGATGGACATGCCTGATGGAGTTACATTGATCGACTTTGCGGATGATATCGCCATAACGGTAATGGCAAAGAATGAAGACACTCTAATGAATATTGCAAACGCAGCACTTATAGGAGTCATTCATAAACTGGGTAAAAGATAGAAGACTAAACCTGGCACCAGAATAGACGGAGGTAGTTCTTCTAACAACCAAGAGAAAAATAGCCTCCATACATTTTCACCTCCAGGACATCACAGTTACTCTGAAGCAATCAAGTACCTTGGGGCATGGCTGAATACAAAGCTAACGTTGGCAGTATACACGTAAAAAAGTGTATACAAAAGACAGAAAAAAATATTACAGCATTGTCAAGTTTATTCCCCAATATCGTAGGGTCTAGAGCATCTAAAAGAAGAACCCTGGCGAGTGTCGTGTCCAGTACATGAAAACAAGAAGTCCCTTAAGCTGACAAGTTTACAACGGTAAATATCCATCAGAATATGGAGCGCATAGAGGACAATAGAGCTTTTGATAGAGGAAAAAAATAAGTACAAATGAGTCTCAAAGGATATAGCCAGGATAGGAATTTACGACGAAATTGCAAGTGGCGAACCGAGAACTACTTAACACCAGCACTCTCCGGACATGGGTGCTTTAGAAAGTACCTGTACAAAAGAGTAAAGACTGACTCAGATATACGTATGTACTTACTGTGGAGAAATAGACGATGGTAAACATATTCTTTTCGTATGCCCTAGATATGATAACGTTGAGTGGGAGTACTTCAGCGGAACAGGACAAACCTTTGAGGCTAACATAATGGCAATGGGATGTGAGAGTGATTGTGTTAGGACGTACAACACCATACGTGCATAATAGAAACGAAAGGATACAGAACAGAGAGAATAGAAATAAGAAAAAGATCGGGACGACTCACTGAGCTGAAGTAATGAGAGAGCGGATGCCGGTACAGAGTTTTTAGTCAGTAAGAATCTGACATGCTCCACAACATTGACATCTGGTTGTAAAAGTTTTATGTAAGATTTTTTTCTCCTCCAGCAAAAAAGAAGAACTTCCGATATCCCTGTTTAAGGCACAGAATTATCTTTTTTTTGTTCTTAACTCGTACAGCTTTTAAATGTAATCTAGTCATACCTGAACAATAAGCAGTTTAATTCTAAGTAATGTAATAATGTTTATTCTTAATCTTAGTTTTACCCAATACCTTTATTTTTTGTAATCCTGAAATACACTGATTGTTAACTTGCGTAGTACTTACTGCATATAGTTCTGCTTTTGAACTAACACTTAAATCACTTGCGTCTTTTCACTAAATCTGTGGTGTAATTTCTATACTATTCTGTTTAGTGCAGAACAATAATTGTATGTCATATGTCTATACATGCTTTTAAATTTTCTTATAGAGCAACAACTTGTTATGTAGAAGCAGAAACGAATTTCTCCTAATCAACCAATACACTTTTCTGTACTTAATACCTAATTCTCTTCGTTTCTTGACGTAATTCTTCCAACGTAGCTTTGCATCAAGTGTAATACCTTAGTATTTAGCTGTATTTGAGTATGGAACCGGTACTGACTCGTTTTGCTTTAGTTTCATACACCATATTTTGGTCCAGTTGTTTATCTGATTCGCTGCTCTTTGTGGTTTTTGAATTTACTTTTCTTTGGGAATATTGTTTTGGGAGGAGCATTCATAGTTTATAATTCAAACCATCATGTCACGCTTTATCAAAATCCTGCGTCATGTCTAGAAGGATTGTAGAGCAAACTTTCTTCTTCTAGGGCTTTCTCTATGACATTCGTTATGCTGTGGATTTGCTATAGTTGAATGTTTATTTCTAAATCCAAACTGGTGCGATGGAATTAAGTCCTTCCTTTCTATCAACGCCTTAATTCTCATCAGCAGCAATTTTTCAAATAATTTCGACATTACAGTTAGTAACGAAATTAATCTGTAGGAAGATACTTCATTGGATATGTTCCAGTTTTGGGGATCATAATGACCTCTGCAACCTTCCACAACTTAGGCACATACTTATGCTTAAAGACAGCATTTATTAGTGTGGTTAGTTCTATGTAACTTTTTTGCTAGATGTTCTAAAACTACTCCTGTAATTAATTGAAATCCAATGGCTCTTTTGGATTAATGAAATATAATTAATTTTAACAATTTCAAAAAGTGATCAAAAATTAAACAATAATATCTGAAATAAAAAATCATTGACTATTCAATTTTGACAACGCAGTCTTCGAAATAATCAGTATTCCCATACTGGTATTTTCCCTGGTCTGATAGAAGTAAACAAAATGCATTATCTATCTATTTGTATAATTTTAATTTCAATTTCTTCTCCCTACATTTCTGTTAGAGTAACAACTGAGAAAATTAGATTGTTTTTAAGACGTCTGGTCTATAAGCTTGGAACTTTTACTCTTTTCCAATTTCTTATGTTTTGGGCTATTTTCACATATTTCAAAATCTGTATTTTTAAATTTATAGTTAAGTTGTATAGGATTTTAGTAATTATTTAGTATGTCTCGTGTATTACATTAATTAAATCCAGAAAACCAAACTGTGTGTTTTTTAGATTTTGACAAAAAATATTTAGACTTTATAACTCAGTTATAGGTTTTGGATTCATAGATGCTTTGCAAGTTATGTTGTTTAATTAGTAATATAAATTATAGCCAACAGTAGCCCGAGGACACTGCCTTAAATATTCGTTTCACACAGGATTGATTGCCCTATTTGAAATATTTGCTTAAGATTTTATGGCGGAGGCGTGGAATTTCCCTTCTTCTGCGGAAAAGAAAGGAGATTTATTTCTTATACGCACTCATATTTCAAAAGTGATGACATTCACACGCAAACCTGCGAACACACACGCACATATTACAAACAATTTACGAAATATACATATATCAGAATTGAAGTCGAGGGCAAAACAGTAAAAATTTACGAGGCGTTTCATTTTAAGGTCTTCATGAAGTCAAATATCCGTCATTCCGTATTCAAAATTTACAGCGTAGGCGCCTCTCGTGCTCCCGTGTCCCTTTCCCGCAAAATACATATCTCATAAACGTCACCAGCAGGCCCGGGCTTATTTCCTTAAACTCGGAGTCCGCCCATAAACATTGAGAAGCTGCCTTTTCTATGTAGCCAATATAATATCATATTTTATTTTGATGTGACGGCACTTTGATTTAAGCGACTATAAAATCCGCCCTAGTTTTATATGTCTTCTCCTTCTTCCAATATAATATCCCCATGTATAGGTTTGCGTTCGTGTGTGTGAGCGCGTCTGTGTATTTGCTTCGACAAAATCGCGTGTAATATCCATACAATATCGAATAACAATGGGAAAGACAAGACTACACTATAAGAATCTATTACTGTTATTATTATGCCCTCCTTTTTTTTTTCAGAGGGGAAGATGAAATATTGTTTCATATCTACGGAGACGACGCGATAAATTAAAATATATTACCATTGCTTCTGGAAACTGTCCATATATTTCAGAAAATCGATAAGATAGTAATAGAATATTTTGGAAGTTTAGCTCAATGACAAGTTGCAAATAATTACCTATTACTTTTTAACTACAATTTAAACGGGCATTATTAAAAATAGATGCTGCTTATAGTTGTGCATTATTTCAATGTTACTAATGAATTATTAAATATCAGATCCTTTGAAAACTTGAACTTGCAGTAAAAACAATTTTTGCAATTCATTTTAAGTGAATGCACCTCAGTGTATGTATTTTAACACTAAAAATTTAATGTAAAGTCCCGGGAAAATCATTTATGTATAACAGGAATAGGGTAGCTCCAAGAACTGAGCCCTGCGGAACCCCAACATCAGATTGAAGTGTTGTTGATTCATGCTCCCCTATAGTCACTTTTTGTGTTCTACTATTAAGGTAGGACGTGAACCATTCAAGAGCAACACCGTTTATACCCTATCTCTCCAGTTTGTGTAGTAGGATATGATGGTTGACACAATCAAAAGCTTTGGTAAGGTCAATAAATGGAGCAATACTTAAGGTCTTTTGGTCAATACCACAGCAGATTTCTCTAATAAATCGAAATAATGCTGTATTGGTAGAGTGACCAGGCAAGAAACCATGTTGACATTTGGTGAAAAGTTCAAACTTAAGCAAGTAGTTAATTAATTGGTTGTTGACAATTTGTTCAAAGATTTTGGAAAATGTTGATAAAATTGATATCGGTCGATAATTTTCAAGATTGTTGCAAGAGCCTCTTATACACTGGTTTAATACAGGCTAACTTTAGTTTTGAGGGAAAGATACCCTTTTGAAATGAGAAATTTATTAGGTAAGTTAACGGACTGAGTATAGATCCATAACAGCTCTTTATGTAACCGTAGTCGACATATTTTAATTTCTGATACGAAAGTAGAAAGAGGAAAAGAGCGCGACGAAATAAACTAAAGATAAACATATAGCGAGGCTGCCAAGACAGTACACTCGACAAACGTTTCCTATGAAATGTAAGGAGTGGGGATCCCCCGACACTGCGTTGCTCTCCCACCACTGTTAGCAAGCAGGCATCGCTGCATATTATAAGGTCATCTTCTGCATGGGATAGTAGCGTAATAGAAGTATAAACCGAAATTAAAATTTGAAGACTACGGTATAAAGAGAAAACAAGGCACCTAATACTCAAGACAAGACCTGTTGAAGGGATGGTGGTGAAAATTTTGGGCTTGAATGTGGATGAATGATTGAAGTGGATCAGCTAGCAAAAGAATAATATCTGGAATTTACTGCTTTCATAGAATGGCAACTATAGTTACACAAGAACCTGCTGTATTTACTTACTATTCTTTCATTAACTGCCATCTGTTCTATGGATTTCTCTTCTGGGTCATATCCACAGCTATAGATGGTCTTTGTTCCACAAAAGCGACCAATGAGGGTCAACTGTGTACTAAAGTGTCGCGAGTGGTTTAGAGGGCAGTTTTGAGAAATACTTAACACGATTACTACTGTGGCATTAAACTATATAATAATTTACCTAACAGAGTGAAAAATTGAGAAACAAAGCAATTTGTAAGAGAAATTAAAAGTTTTGAAGCATGACAATTTTTTATTTCTTTGTTATTCTAA
Source organism: Amphimallon solstitiale (assembly GCA_963170755.1). NCBI lineage: Eukaryota > Metazoa > Arthropoda > Insecta > Coleoptera > Scarabaeidae > Amphimallon > Amphimallon solstitiale. The sequence goes on along the minus strand of OY720681.1, from coordinate 32,844,742 downwards.
CTATGCATTTTCATGTCTTTATATACATTTTATTTATACACGTATTCTATATTGATTGACAAAAATATTGTACATATTTGTATGTAAAAAATAATCTTTATTTAATACAATAAAGATGAGCTTTTTATCTATTTATCTAAAAGGTATAAACATCTCTTTATTTTTTCTGCAACAAAAATTCCTGGAATTAGTAGGGAGACCGATGTCAATAGTAACAAAATTTAAACAATATTTTATGTAGTTACAATTTAATATTTAAAATTTCGGGTTTAATGGTATCATAATATTGAATATTTGTGTAATTGATTACATTTTTCAAGTTTAACAATATGTTATCATAAAGGCATGTAACATCTGTATTTGTATACAACAAACAAGTGTTACAATTGAAACCTCACTGGTGTCAATTGTAACGAAGCCGGTGTCGATTGTAACAGAGAGCTAAGAAAATAAAAAAAAATGTTAAATGAAAAAAACTTTACTTTCCAAAATAAACAAAGAAGATTTTCTTTCCAACTAAGAAAAATGCATACGTACTAATAATAACTACACGTCTAAAAGAGTAAATATGCCTTAGATATAAAAAAGATGCAATTTATGTTAAACTTAATAAAACATTCTAAGAATCCTCACCGGAATCACAGTGTCTGCAAATGTAGTAGGGGCTTTTGCTACTGCAGTTAAAATGTGTCAGGTATCATTTTTCATTTTTGGCAGACTGAATATCTCAGAAATGATTGACATCAAAAATAATAATTTTTGGTCGTTTTCTAATTGGTAAGTGAATTTAATAAAATGATATTGTAAATTTATAGACATATTAAACTGTCTTTGCAAAATGTCATCTACGTGCCTTACGTGGAACGTTGGCAAATTACTGTAATTGTTATAAATTTATTGAAATTGCTTGAAAGGATTTCTTAATTTGACTGAGAAAAAAAGGAGAATTGCCAACTTTAATAAAACTCCAAGACGATAATACTGCATGATTTATGTATGTCACTCGTTAAAAATTCATTTCGCGAACTAAAAACACGATTTAGTCATTTAACCCGGGCACGAAAAGGACTCCTTATAATACCAAACAACATTCACGGAACGGCCTTCAATCTCTCAAGACAATTCCGAAAACCAAAATCCGCAATTAAATGTCAATGTTTCAAATAAAACTTTTATAGCGAGTGTCACGATCGAACGCTACGATATCCGAAACCTAACAATCTGAATTATTCACCGAAACCGACAATTTGCCTCCCATCCCTTGCCCTCAATAAATCAAAAGCGAGCGCGGTAATATTCGAAACAAATTTATTCAAATATAACACGTCAATTTTCCGTATTTATTAATGTATGCCATACATAATGTAGTACGCTAAATTTAATGTATTTTCATTTTACTTAATAGCGGTTATGAGTAATAATTCATAGTCGAAACAATCATAGATTGTTGTGTTACTCTGTACGTATTGCTCTAAATATCATATTGTTTATAAATAGGCACGATATATAACGTACCGTTGTATTGTGTGGTTGTTGTTGTTTGTTGTGTACCGTTGTCTGTCGTTCTCGTTGTTTTGCTGTTGCCGTTTCAAAATTACTCCCCGTGAAACTGTATTATTTCACCATTACGAGTGTATTTACCGGTATTTATAGGCTTATATTTCAACTTGAGAGTGTTACAAGCGGCAATATATCATGTCTAAGTACCAATTTAGCGTGCTGTAAAGCACGACTAATATTATCGAAAGCCATAAGGTGCTTTGTCAATAAATTCGAAATGGATGTTCACTTTGTACCAGTGATTACTTAACGAAAATGTATTTTGTATACAGTCACGGGAAATTGTAAATTACCGACTAAAAATGTAATTTATAATATTAATAAAACAAATCATCTTATTAGAAAAAGAAAAACACCAGAATACACTAAAGAGCCTCAAAAAAGTTATTACAACTATTAATTATCAGAAATCTTAATTGGAGCACTTGATATGAAAATTTCTTTTACAAATATATTCTGAAGATATAGAATATTAAAAAATAGAAATTCGCAAATGCTATCGCTAAATATTTTGTATTTTGAAATTAATTAAATCAAAAATATTTAAACAGAACTGGTTCGAGAGTACAAAAATTAATTGGATTGATAGATCTCATCGCATTGGTTAGAAAATCGATCATAAATTTTGGAAAACAAGATAGGTAGATATTATCGATATTCATATTCAGTAGATACGAACTTGAGGACACCTTCATTCTTCCAAATATTATTGCACTTCAACACTTATATTATAAGCAATTTGTTAAGAACTTAACATCTTTTATTTTATTCATTTATGTTGTTTCTTGCTTTTATAAATGAATGTTTTACATTATTTTTATGTATTATATATATATTCTTGTAATGTATGTTTTATATTTTCGCTTTTATTTATATTAACATATTTAAAGTAATTCTTACTTACAAATTTAAAGATATTGTGAGAATACTGACGCGGAGCTTGTTTCGGAGCATATGCTGTTTCAGCGGCCGAGTTTATTGTCTGCCGGCCCTGCTACACGACTGTGCACCGAAGGCGATGCGAGACCTCCTATGTATGCGTACTGACTGCAGTGTTGGGCAGCTGCGTATATATAGTGATCGATAGCTCCTCGAACGGTTCATATGGATATATACTATATGTTATCGTATATTTGATGCAGAGCGACCCCGACATATCGGCGCACACCGAAATTAAATAAATGTGTATTTGAACTGAAATTTGTGTTTCATTTTACGGTACTTTCAAAATAGGAAGTTTCCTTAACACACTTATTTAATTGAAAATGTAAATTCATGATCGAGCAATTAAATGTTGTTCATTTAGATTATTTGAATGTCTATAACACCTCCATTATCGACTTATGACACTTTGAGAAACGCCTATCCGCTCAATGTTTAAATTATAAAGAAGCAACTGAAAATTAAAAAAATCATAATCTATTGGACAATTTAAAAAGTTCATTTATTATCTGATTTGTTCTCAAACAAAAACTATTCCCAATTGAGTGTTTAAAGTGATAAATATGTAGAAAAACCTGCATGCAGTTCATATTTTATGAATTATATATAGGATTTTATTATTATTTAGAACAAATTACATTTTACTATGAAAAACTCTTTCCAAGCTGTCACGATTGCTATTGTGATGTTTGGATTTCATCTGCTTAATTTTGAATGCATGATGGATGTCATTCTTTTTCTCCACTTGCCTTTATTCTATTTTGAACCTAAAACTTCTGTTATTTTTTGTACATTGTTTGGAATAATTTATGAAATTTATAATTTTAAAATAGGGAGACTGACAATCACCAAATTATGAAACAAAATTAAAAAATGAGGTGTGGTACCACACGACTTTCTTATACGTATGAAAGTGTTACTTCCGGTCCGAATTTTAAAATTTCATTTATACAAAAAATATTCCAAATCCAACTCTAAATACTTTTGTACTCTTCATAAATATATACAGAATGCATAATTTACGACATATTTGCAAAAAATCGTTATTCGGTAAGAGTAAAAGTGTTAGTTCCGGTCCGAATTTTGATTTTTTTTTATACAAAAGGTGTCGAAAATTAAGTTCTAAATACTTTTATACTCGTAACGTACCTGTCTAAAAAGCATGACTAGCAAAATATTTGCAAAAAACTAATTTCCGGTCTGCCAATTTTGCTCAAGAGGGAGATTATACTACTAAATGCAAAATTTGGAATAGATTGCTATAGCGGTTTGACCGCTATCGTGGTCATACACACACAGTCAGACAGTAAAACCACTTTTTTGGTATCAGGGGACTTCAAAACCTGGACATCTGCAAAAATCTCGAGGTCGAAAATTTTCATTTCAAAATGTCCATTTTTTGTTCTTTAATACTTTGGTATGCTTTACTTAATCAAATGTTATTATCAAAATGTTCCAAAATTATTAGAAACTTCTATACAAGTAGCAAACACAGTGAATTTGGGTTATTAAATTAATTGACTGTGGAACAACAAAAACTACAATTTACATAAGAACATGAAGATATTACACCATAAAAGATATAGAAGAGAAAAACATAATATCCAATGAACTATTTAACGAATTAATGTCCCTTTTTAATATATGTATTTGGAAATAATTTAAAACAATTATACGTAAATATATGTACAGCACTGCGAATTTTATTAACAAAACCAATTAAAGGTGCCAGTGGAAAAAAAATTTAAATTAAAATTTATAGAAACATCTTCGATCAAAATTATCACAAAAATAGCTAGTTGGTCTATCAGTAATTCCGATTGAAAATAATACTTGCGATCTACTAAACACGTAGAAACGTAACATTTAAATGTTTATACTTATTTTTATTTTTTACTTAAAATATATTTATTAATTTTCGTAAACTTCATTTTAGTCACGAGTTTTATTAATCACGAGCGAAGCGGAGCGGAGCGAGTGTTTAGTAAGACGAGTGACTAACGAGGTTCACACTACAGACTTCTTCTAGAACAGCAAGTACTCAAAATAATACAAAATTACTTGTCTCTTTTCACGCCACACAATTCAAACTAGATTTATACTTGCGCGTGAAAGGAAGAACTAGATACGACGTTTAAATAACGCAACATGATCTTTTTATTTTAATTTGTTGTATCTTCTTAAACAAACGTAGTCGAACATACGTTTATTCACTTTTTCTGCCTTATTTTGACGAGTAGAATATACTGCTTGCATTTGTTTAAATGTTTTTGACTCACCCTGTAGTACTACTCATTACGTAAACAGAGTACTTGCGTAAAAGTATTACAAGATTTCCGATGAGTATCAAAGAATAATTTAAAAATGTATACTTCCTTTCTGAACTTGAAACTTGAAATTTTATAGGCGAATGTAATTGACTCGCAACGCAATTTTTTATGCCATTGCTAAAATACGCCGTCATATATCATAACATATTCTTTTAGAAAAGGTATCAATACATTACAATCATATTCTTTCGCGAGAAGAGGAAAAAACTGTATGAAACCGAATAAAGCAATGAAAGATGAACGATGTGCGGCTCGAATTTTCCCTGGAAGTAGTGATTTACATTTTCCATCAGAGACGTCGTCGAAAACATAGAGGATGGAATAAATTGTACAGATGTCCCGTCACGTCGGTCGTATATTTCGCGTTTGCCCTCTGACCAAGTGCTGTTGTGGCCACCGTCGATCGTACATCATGAGCGAGAGACCCTGGCAGCCCCTCTCTCTTTCACAATGCCCGCTGACGGACATCGTTAAGGGAGGTGGACACGGACCTGATAAAAGCAGTCATAAATCTGCTACCAACGGCCACTAAAATGCTTTACGACTTCGTGTATATCTGGACGAGATTTCTGCTTTTGAGAACTTGCGAAAACAATACGATACTATGTAATGTCATGACGATTTAGAAATGCTCCAAAGCATTTATAAAAAATTCTTAAGTATATAAATAACTGATGTAAAAGGTAAGTGCATATGAAATGAAAGAAAATTCTTTGAGTGCGCGCAAATATAATTAAAAGTCATTCTGATTAACGCTGATAATATTACTTTTTAATATAGTTATTTATTTCCAATATAAAAAGAAATTCCAATTTAAAAAGAAATATTTTTCACATTAAAGGTAATTATCTCCTTTTATAACAAAATAGCAGTAAACGCACGGCTTTGCCTATGACATGTTTATTATTAATATGTCTGTTCTCGGACTACTCAAAATAACGCAATAGATTTAAAAAGATTTTTAGAATGAATTTTAAAATTCCAGCGTCACGGTACATTGAATTACCATTACGACTACCTGTGTACGAAATTTCACGCCTCTAAATGCCATAGATTTTTTTTCACATCGCACACGCGCACAAAAAGATTTCGTTTTATAAATACAGATTACCTAAACAAAAACACTAAACACCTTCACCACACTAAAGCTCAAGAGGGCTAAATACGTATTTCAACAACTAAGTTGTCATCATCAGTAGCACTGATTAAAAATCGCGCTGTCTACACACCGTAGCGTAACAGTGTAGTGTTAGTGTTTTTGTTTAGTTCAAGGCACAGACTCCAAGTTTGATTTCTCACAGATTACCTAATCAATTAATAAGTTCCATCTGATATTGTCAGTTTACGGAAAATGATTATTACTTAGGTACCGGCTGGATAAGATTGGCTTAGGTTCAATGAAGTTGTGTAGTTACAATATAATATATATAGTAATAATGTTTTTATTGTAACTAGAAATCCAGAATACAAGAAAAAAAAGAAAATTATATTTACGAGGCACAATCACAAGTTCAGCCAGAGCTCCGTTTCAACATAACCTTGAAATATAACTTAAAAACTAATTTTTGAGAAAGCAAGAAAAAAATAATAAATATAATATAAAATCAAAACCGTCATTTATTTTTGGATAAAAAATGTATATGCGTTTAAAATCTTAATTAATCTTAGTCAAGTAGACTATCAAAACCAGACCAATATAACTTAAAGTATATTTTTTGGTAATTTCTGTAATTGACAATGTTTTTTTTCTTGAGATTAAAAAAAATAATATATAACTATTTAATTTTGTGTAATATGTATGTACCAATCCAATATTTTCTAACGTCGTATTCACTTTAAGACATATTTTCGGAACTGCTTCCTATTGCGCATCTAAACATATAAACATAACTAAACACCTGGGATGCGAACTTGAGCGCTACGTGGATGGAGCAGATTCTGCAGTAGGTATACACAAATCCTACAAATACGCCCTCTGTATGTGTATATAAATAGATAGAATGCGAATTTGTCGGGTATGCTAACTTTACAACAATTTTGACACGTGTGGATGCTACCTTTTTTTTTCTTTGTCTTGAAATTTTTAGAACTCTATATAGAAAATAAATAAACACTCCATAAAAGACAAGAATTAAGAATAAACACTATTATGAAAATTTATTCGCTTGAAACAACTAATCTGATTGCTAAAGCGGAAGGGGCACTAAAAGTACTCGAACGAAACAAATTGAGAGGCATATTAGGTGCGAAAAAATGTATACTTAATACCGAGTTTAAAAAATGAGGTGTGGCCAGCACACGACTTTCTTATACTTCAAGCTATTCAATTTTAAGAATTTTTTTACACAAAAATTATTCAAAATCCTATTCTAAGTACCTACTTCTATTCTCTTAATGAATCGCTATAGAATACATACTTTGTAAGATATTCGAAAAAAAGTGCTACTTCCGGTCCGAATTTTCAATTTTCATGTATACAAAAAATATTGCAAATCCAACTCTAAATACTTTTGTACTCTTAATAAATATGTATAGAATGCATAATTTACGACATATTTGCAAAAAATTGCTATTCGGTGAGAGTAAAAGTGGTACTTCCGGTCCGAATTTTGAATTTTTTTTATACAAAAGATATTTAAGATTATCATTTAAATACTTTTATACTCGTAATGTATACACCTGCCTAGAAAGCATGACTTGCGAGATATTCGCAAAAAACGGACCTACTTCCGGTAGGAATTTCGAAAAACTTTATTAAAACAATTTTTCTCGAATTTAATTTTGAGTACATTTGAATTCTTTATAAATTTGTTTAAACTTAGTAATTGACGAAATATTTGCAAAATTCGATTTTTCACTAAAGTAAACTACTACTTCCGGTCTACCGATTCTGCTGAAAAACTCATCAGATCTCAAGAGGGAGATTATATACGTAAATACAAAATTTGGAGTAGATATCTACAGCGGTTTAACTGCTATCGTGGTCACACACAGCCAGACACACAAGACACACAGACCCACAGAACACACACAGACATTTTTTAAAAACCACTTTTTTGGTATCAGGGGACTTCAAAACGTGGACATCTGCAAAAATCTCGAGGTCGAAAATTTTCGTCATCATAATACTTCCTTATACTACTGTTACCAATACATATCACTACGACGCGTTTGCAGGTGTTTGAAGTTCATGTTAAAATTACTGTCATGTTTTTTTCCTAGTTCTGTCATTTTTGACATGACATAAAAAAAACAGAGACGGTTAGTCGAGTTGTGTCAATTTTGACAAAATTGACACACATTATCTACGGTGTTTAAAAGATTCATTTTATTTCAATAAAGAGCAAATTATTAAAGCCATCTCTTCTCTTTAATTGTGAATCGGAGTGTGAATTATTACACCGGTAACAATTTGGCGCGCCATCGTGTGGCAGAATTTTTCTGTATCAGACGTACAGAAATTCTCAGTGCAGAAAGCATTGACGAACCCAGGTGAAGATGGCTCCGAAAAGATCCTCGAAGAAAAGACAGTCTAGCGTTTCCGAACGCTCATTCTCGCCTGTCATAAATAATGTTTCCCTCATGGAACAAATCGCCGAACGGGTAACACGGGAAATTTTGGCTAATTATTCACCAAAGAAGGGAACTACACCTGAGAAGGTTGATAAGCCGACAGTGCCACCGCCTGTTGCAGAGACAGTGGTTAATGCTGAAGCCGTGGCGACACTCGCTGAGGCACTAAGACAGTTAACTGTCGCGCCAGCATTAGCGCCGACGAACCGACCACCACCACGTCCTTACCATGGACGAATAACGGAAGACCCAGTGTTATTTATCGAAAGACTGGAGGGTTACCTACAGCATTTGGAGTTGGAGGTACCAGAGGATATAGACGAAGCCGTACTTCCACATTTAGAGGGAGAAGCTGCGGACTGGTTTTACTATTATATGGGAAGTTTTTTATCTACTGAAGATTTTGTACGGAGATTTAAGGATGAATTTCTCAGCCATCAGCGTAAGACAGCATTAGAAGTAGCAGTGTATGCCACAAGGCAGAGTACAAGCGAGTCACCTGACAAATTCTTATACCGCCTTAAGCAGTTGTGTCTCCGGTTAAAGCCAAACTGGCCTGAAGAGGAACTGATTCTGCACATCATTGATCGGATGAACAAAGAGTCCAATTTACAGTTATTCCAAGTAATACCAAAGACAATGAAGGAGATGGAACAACAGTGCTCACGTTGGTCAAGACTCAATGATGCAGATAAAATATGGGAAAAACGGTCTAGAAGAAGACCCACAACGACGCCAAATCAAGAGACCAGGCAAGTGACACGATCTTTAGCCGAGGGTCGTTCTCTACCAAGATGTTGGTTTTGTCCGGAAAGGCACCTGAATAGAGATTGCCCAAAACAACCGCGAGAGTTCAAGGAACGTCATCCACAACCTCAACAAAGACAGGGGGAAGAGCAAGGGGCCGTCCCGAAGCAGTAACAGGAACGGCCCTAATAACTAACGACGACGAGGTAGCTTTGCCTTCAATACGACTTCAGGTGAATGGACAAGAGGTGATAGCATTGATCGACACAGCTGCTACCAGGAACCTCATGAGATCTGAGTATATGACTGGAGTAGCTAGAGAAACTCGCCCAATAACATTCACCTGGATCCGAGAGGGTATTGCCTTCCAAGCTCATCATGAAGGCACATTGAAGGCCACAGCTCGTGGTTATACATTCACATGCAACGCAACGTTGATATCAAACATGCGTGCCGCCATTATCTTGGGATGTCCATGGCTCACAGAAAATAAGGTGGTAATCGACATGGCACGTAGGTGCATGCATGTGGGCAAAGAAAGAAGAGAAACATTACATTTCAACACCAAGAGTACTAGGAAACACCCCACCAGAAATATCCAGGTCGACATGGGCAATACACCTTGGACAATAGTGGACAGGGAGATTTTCCAGAAAACCCTAAATGACTTTGGGGAATTGTTCGAGGAAGGGGAGGTCATTACTACAACCGCCACCACAAAACATGTTATCCGACTTTCCGATGACACACCAGTAAGGGTGTCTACCTACCGATATTCGCCGGACAAGAAGCGTGTGATTGGTGAACAGATAGAGAAAATGCTCGCGGCGAATGTTATTCGCCCTAGTCATAGTAACTACAATTCACCAATTGTAATTGTAAATAAAAAGAACGGCGACCCGAGATTTTGCGTTGACTATCGAAGACTGAATAGTCGAACGAAGGACGAGGTCAGTTCTTTACCTCCTGTACAAGAGTCGCTCAAGGACCTAGGAACATCCAAGGTTTTCTCCACGCTTGATTTGCGGAATGGGTATTGGCAAATTGAGTTGGAGGAAGCGTCCAAGCAGTATACGGCATTTACTACTCCGGATGGAGCATCTTATGAATTTAATGTCATGCCGTTTGGTCTTAAGGGAGCTCCGACGACCTTTCAGAAGCTGATGGTGCAGGATGTTCTAGTTGGGTATCTTCGTGAGTTTGCCATAGCGTATCTCGAAAAGACGCTAGTTCAATTGATGCTCCAGGTCCGTTTAAAACTTATTGTGTCCAAACCATGTTTAGGAATCCGGCGACTGGTCCCCGGTCGTGGCTCTTCTGTAGGTGGTGGCGGTAGCGAACCTGGTTCTTGAGCTTCTTGCGTTCGACCGGTTCGACAATGAGATTCTGGTCCGGCGGATGCCCGGATCAAATGGTTTATGATTCGCTAGGATCCAATATGTTTGACCCATCTTATTGTAGTTTTGGCGTTGTTGGCCATTTTGCATGGTTCTTTTCCGGGTAGACTTTAAGGTTCTTCTAAGCAACTCCTTGTGTCGAGTAACTATGCTTCGGTTTTGACGACTTGTCAATTTGAGTGTGGGCTGCTTGCTGTGAAATGGTTTGCGTGAATTTCGGCACCATAATCCGTCAACTTTCGTGATGGGCACTAGTTTGTTCCGCGTGTCGGCGGTATATCCTAAGGTAGGTATATTGTGTTGGGTTAGCACGTCCGTTGGTGTGCTAAGTTTATTTGCCGAAGAAAGTAACGATATCTTCTTAGTCATTGTGGTCTCCACACAATCGATAGGTTTGGCAGTTGGAAGATTGGTGCAGGCTGTTGGGACCATGACCCCGCCCCGGACTGGCACGTCCGTGTCCATAATAAGTCCATCTGCTGAGGACCGTGATGGTGTCTTGTGGTCCACACCGTCGTTATTCCCATCGTTTGGGTGATTGGTGTTGATCACTGAGCTTGAGACATTGTCTTGGATGGGCAAGCGCGTTGCCGTTGTAGGTCCTTTTGTTGAGGACTGCGACGCCGTCTCTTCATTCCGCGTGATATTCACACAATTCATAGGTTTGGCAGAAGGACCCTCGGTGTATGCTGTTGGAACCACGACACCGTCCTGAACTGGCACATCCGTGTCCAGAGTAGATCCATTTGCTGTGGGCTGTGACGGTGGCTTGTGGTCTGTTGTGTACACGTAACCCATGTGTTTGGTAGTCTCGATACATAATCGTGTATTCAGAGAACATGGAGCAGCATCAACGGCACCTACGGTTAGTTTTTGAGAGACTGGCTCAACATGGTCTGAGGTTGAATCAGAGTAAGTGTCATTTCGCAAGTCAAACATTGGACTATCTAGGACACGTGGTGACCATGGATGGGAACCATCCCCAGACCGGACATATTGAAGCAATCCAGGCTACCGAACCCCCTCGCACTCGGAAGAGTCTACGAAGGTTTCTTGGTTTGATAAACTGGTTACGGGATTACATCCAGGATTGTTCCAGGATAATGGCTCCCCTCACGGATCTTCTAGCCACGAACCAGTCTTACAAATGGACTACAGAGGCGATGAGTGCGTTTCAAGCAATAAAGGAGGCGGCTACCAAGCCTTTATATTTGCATCGACCAAACTTTAAGGAGAAATTTTTTCTGCAGACTGATGCCAGCGCAATAGGTGCGTCCGCTGTCCTCTACCAGGAAAACAAGGGCCTTAGAAATGTAGTAAGTTATGCCAGTCTAAGATTCAATAAAGCCGAACAAAGATACCACTGTAATGAACAGGAATGCTTGGCGGTTATCTGGGCTATTAAACGTTATCGTCCCTACTTGGAGGATAGGCCATTCATATTAAGGACTGATAACAAAGCACTGACTTGGCTTCAGCAATTTAAGGAAACCAAGTCCAAGTTAATGCGATGGTCATTATTGTTACAAGAATTTTCCTACAGCATCGAACACATTCCTGGTAGAGAAAATGAATTGCCAGACGCGCTTTCTCGAAGTCCTGGGAATGACAGAGTGCCCGCTGAGTTGGTTGACATCGAGCGGTTACTTCCCAACGAAGCCTCCAGCAACTCCGAAACTGAAATCACAAATGACTTGTTTGTTATTGAGGTCGATGAGCCTTTGATTGATGCTATCTTAGACGCGCAACAGGAGGACCCACAGGTCTTAGAGATGGTGGGCAATTTGGCCCGAAATTCTGCAATATCTGAACATCCGAATGTGGCATTGAAGGATGGTTTTGTAAGATATCGTCTGGATGATAAATGGTTGATATGGATACCGCCTACGATCCGCGAGCGAGTGTTAAACCAGTATCATGATCATTTTACCGCAGGTCATCCTGGAGCGGAAGAGACTTACCGAGCGATTAGAGAACGTTTTTTCTGGAGCACCGCTCAAACCGACGTAGCGAAGCATGTCAGGGCCTGTCGGATCTGTAATGCGTTTAAAAGAGGACCGCCACAGTTTCAAGCTCCACTACGACCACATTCACCGAAACAGCCGTTTGAGGTAGTTTCTGTCGATATCATCGGTCCGCTAATCCAGTCTAGGAAGAAGAACAGATTTGGTATAGTAGTTACCGATTTATACTCTCGTTGGACGGAAGCTTGCGCGGTGAGAAGCGCTACCAGTACTACAATCATAGATTACTTAACCCGAGTGTTTCAAAGGTTTGGTTTTCCAAAGGCCATATTGACTGACAATGGTCGACAGTTCATCTCGGTAGCATGGGACTTGGCTCTTCGAAAGTGGCAGTGCATGCATTGGACCACACCCATCTATCATCCTAGAGCCAACCCGGTCGAGAGAAGGAATCAGGAACTTAAGAAGGGTCTCCGAATCTTACTAGTTGATGCAAACCCCAAGCAATGGGATGAGAAGTTGGATCAAGTTCTCTTCAACCTGCGATGCCGAAAAAACGCTGCCACGGGTTATTCTCCGGCCAAAGCTCTATTCGGGTTCGATATTCACAGACCCGGAGAATGGCGAGATCCGTCACAAGGGCGCCCAGTACCTGCCGACCAGAGGATACAACAGGTACACGCCAATGAGTTACGATATCGCGAGCACCGGTACGCACAACTCGACGCGCCGTTGCCCGTAATATTCCGACCCGGCGAGTTTGTGATGGTGAAGGCACACCATCCGACGGGCAAACACTTCGCCGAGAAGTGGATGGGACCGTACCCTGTGGTGGAGAACGCTGGCCCAACAGCAATATGGGTCCAACGTCCAGGCGCTCAGCGAACAAAATACCACCTTGACCAGGTACGGCCCATGAGACCAGCCAATCCAGCCCACCAGCCTACTGCTCCTCAGGAACAACAATACCACCCAGAGCCTGATGTCCATCCGGAGCACCTGGAAGCGCCCATTGTTAATGCGTAACAAATGAGCAAACCGCGAGTGCGAAAACCATTTTTTTTTCTTCGCGAGTGCGTCCTAAACCTCTATAGTCTTATAAGACAGACAATTTTCCCATAGTAAATTGTTAAGTTAATTTTGGTTACAATTTTTTTTTCAAACACCCTGCAAACGGCGTCTATCCGAGGGGTGGCCATTTGTTACCAATACATATCACTACGACGCGTTTGCAGGTGTTTGAAGTTCATGTTAAAATTACTGTCATGTTTTTTTCCTAGTTCTGTCATTTTTGACATGACATAAAAAAAACAGAGACGGTTAGTCGAGTTGTGTCAATTTTGACAAAATTGACACACATTATCTACGGTGTTTAAAAGATTCATTTTATTTCAATAAAGAGCAAATTATTAAAGCCATCTCTTCTCTTTAATTGTGAATCGGAGTGTGAATTATTACACCGGTAACACTACGTATAAGAAAGTAAAAAGAGTCTATTCACAAAGGATGAGGTAGTTCTAAACCATATTCAGGAGAGAAAAATAAAACTAATAATGAATAATAACAGAATCGATACCAATAGAGAATAGAATAGAAATAGATCCAAAGTGAAGTGGGGGGATCGAATTGAAAATATCCAATATAACAATTATTTATTGGAGTAATTTAATCGGGAAAAATGGTGAAAGATAGTTGCACCAGTAGCAACACACCACATACTATAAATATTTGAAAAAAAAAATTAAAAAATAAATGAATGAATTCCTAACAACAAATAAATTTTTAGAGTATCCAGCAATTACAATTTTCAAGGAAATGGATTGCTTATATAGAGATATAATATAAAGGATTCAATAATTTCTGTTGGTTAAATTAATTATTATTAAAGAAAATAAAAAAATCTCACATATCATCTCCTACATAATACGGGGTGGGACAGGGAGACATCTCTAATTTTGAAGTTGAATAAAAACAGAACTTGAAAAGGCAGAAAAAATTTGTATTGTTGTTTTAAAAAAGCAATATTGGAAGTTTGTTTATTTAAGTTTTAAACAAAACCGAACCAGACTGTTACCCTATCACCATGTAAAGGCCTTTCTTGAATTTGTCTAGGGTTGACATCACTCCAATAACGCATATTCTGCTTATTAACACAACCAGAAAGTTGAAAATGCGCCTCGTCGCTGAAAAAAAATCATTGCGTCGTCAGGCAAATTAGGAATCAAATTTTCACATGCCTGTATTCAATGATTACAATCCTGTTGTGATAGTTTTTGAGTAACCACCATTTTGTAGGGATATGATCAATGTGAAGAATTCGACGTACAGTACGGCTAGATAGGTTGAGGGCGATCGCTTGTTTCCGAGCAGAGCGCATAGGAGACCATATAATGGACTGTCTTACTCGCTCTATGTACTCCGGTGTTCGACTGGTCCTCTGTGCACCAACTCTCTTTTTCGCAACATTCCCATATCTGCAGAAGTTATCCAGTCAAAACAGAATCAATTTCCAATCGGGCACTGTATTTCGAGGAGGAATTTGGTAGCGAGTACGCATCGTCGTTGCACCGCGACGATAGAAGTTTTTTGAGAAAAGTAGGTTTTTACGGCAAAAGCGCGTTGCTCAATAGACATTTTGGCAATTGACAGGTGACAGATTGAAACTTCCCGATATACTACATCACTTAAGCCTATTCACACCCTTCTACGAACTTAACCTTCGTCACAATAGAATCTAAAATCTGAAAGTAGGGATGTTTCCCTGCGCCACCCCGTATAACTCCTTTTTTAAACTTATTAGCGTATATTATTTAATAAATCTTTAATATTTTTACACGTACTAACCCTGGATGCCACAGTGTACTATTTAGTTCAATTAATCACGTATGTCATTTCATCGAAAGCAAGCTTCAATTTAAGGTAATTTTACAAAACATCATGCGATTAATGCAAAGTGCATCGAATTTCACGAAAATCTGAAAAGAAGAGATTTGAATATTAATTGTTGTATAATGATATGTATTATTATCTTGTTTTGTTTAATTGACGTTAATGATGTGAAAAGGGAATAAAAACTCAATCTTGGAAAATGAATAGTATAAATTGATTAAAATATCTCGCGAAAATTCATAAAACGGATTTGACAGTTCATTGACGTTTCGTTAGATTTTTGATTAAAATTAGGTTTGATAAGACTAAATTACATGAAATCTTTACTAAAAACCTGGAAAGAATTAAAATAATAAGAATACTGAATTTTGGAAAGTATTTTATATAATTAAACAGATTTAAAATCTATGTTGTATGGAATAATCTTGTGTAATATTTTATTTGGTCAAATTTAAAATATTATAATATCGTCAAGGAGATAATAAATAAATAGAAGAGAAAGAATTGAATTTTAGAGAGAAGCGTGTGTGTATATCGGAAAATTGGGGATTTTCGCCAATATTTACACAATAATAGTTCTAAAATAGTTTCAAGGTGTTAGATTAAAATATTCAAACATATATCTACATATATAGTGAAAAATAAAGTGAATTGAAAATAATTAGGAATTATAAGTCACAGTACTATATAAAAATATCAAATACTTACCATATTGGTTTAAGAGCCAAAAAACGCAATTGCAGTTTGATCTTTTGGAATACTAATTTATCGAAGAATCCAGAGGCATCATTTCTTCCTAGGTACATCACGAGATTAGCTGAGAATTCACTGATACAGTACGAGTTATAAAAAAAAAGGTCTGATGATTTCTTCAAGAAGGAAACTATCGATATCCAGAATCCAGAGGTACAGATAGAAGGTTCCAGTTTCATCGTAGAGGTATCATTTCTTCGTAGAAACATCACGAGATTAGAAAAGAATTCACAGATACTGTACGAGTTATTCCAAAAGAGTTTGCAGAGTTTTTCAAGAAAGAAACTATCGATATCCAGAATCCAGTACATCATAAAGGAGTATTTAATTCAAAGGAGCAGAGTGAGCTGAATTTCTTAGACGTACCGAAGTAGTTCCAGTCCGTCGATTGTGAGAAGACATCGGAGGGAATTGCAAGAATCATCATATCCATCCCGAATATAGGAATTAAAGCTACAAGAAAACACACTTTAATTACATGAAAGAATACGAGTGATAATGGGACATGGATATTAAAAGGTCGTATAAAATATTAAGATATTTATTTCTCAACCATTTTGTACCGTATTTAAATTGATATATCGTTAAAAGTTAAATTATTCACAAGTTGTAATTATTGACAACATAAAATTTAAATCTCTACTTTAAGGATTATTATCAATTTCATTTTCATCATAATACATACTGCTTAAATATTTATCAACCATAATAGTTTATTTTGGTGAAAGAAATAATAAAAGCATCTAGATAATTCAATAAATATAAGTGTGTAATCCTCTAAATACTATAAATAAAAAAAGAAACTTTACCTTTACCTTTACCTCGTTACAAATATCATAAATATTTCACATCATAAAAAAGGAATATATAATGTTGGTTGAACAGGTTTGCTTCATATCTATTTCTGTTATTTATTTGTCGTTCTCGATTATTTCTTCCTCAAGAATTGTGTCTTTTATATTTATTAAATCTATTGACTAGTATATCGATTCTTTTATTTGGTTATACTTGACAAGGTATGAAATATATTATGTCATTTCAAAGACGCTAACCTTAAAAAAATATCATCATAGTTAATATTTATTATTATTTTGAAGTAAATTGTTTATTTACCCGGTTCATAAAAGTAAGATTGTGTTTACAATATTATTAAAACGATATTGCAGTTTGAAACGCACCATTTCACACTCCCAAAGAGATATTTTGAATTAAAACTGTAAATATTATATAGAAAGGAATACTAAGTTGTCCTAGCAATACCAACTATAAAATATGCAAATTATTATTGTACTCTTTAATTTAGAAGAGAATAACATGATAGTACTAAGGGCATTAAGGTCCACATAAGAAGGAATTTTAAAAGAAGGGTTTTTAAAGCTATTTATGTTGAAAATTGATACGATAATAACATAAGGAAAGAGTCTCATGTTGTATTGAAAAAATAAATGTCTTCTTGGTAGTAGTGGCAAATGATGAGCGAAAGTAATAACAATATGATAACTGGTTGTCATTTAGAATACATTAACAAATGTAGAATGTAAAATAAATATATATGAAAGAAAATGTAAACAATAAGCATAGTACAATCGGTATTACTTATGCAGTTCCGTTAAATGGTTTAGGTCTACCTTAAACTGTTCAATTAATGTAATTATATAAATAATAACGATGCAACTATGTAATTAAAAGAATTACTTTTGCTCATCATTTGTCACTACTACCAAGAAGACATTAATTTTTTCAATACATTTGTATATTTGGCAAAGAATTTTAATATATTTATATATTTACAATAATATTTTAATATTGCTAAATTCACACTGTAATATTTTAGTACTATAAATGTACAAATCTGCACATTCATTAAAACCACAGAAAGACCATATTATGATTATTACACTTGATATTATTACATGTAAAATGTTATAGTATTTTATTTTAATGTGCTTATTTAATAGTGCGAAATTAAACTGGTTCGATGTTAAATGGATTTATTAAACAGCTGATATGATTGAGTCATAAATGTGTGTAATTTTTATAATTTACATACACAAAATACAATTGATAGTTTATATCGGTGACACATAGATCATCAATAAAGAGAGGGTACTTCTTCTGGCTATAGTTTCAGACTGCTTCTATCTCAGAATATATGTAAGATCAGTAACATTATTTCGTCGTCAGGTGTGCATTTTATTTCCTTTTTATTTTAATGCTTCTACTAACTTAACGTAAATTATATATCTTCCTTGTTTATTATTGAGTTTTTCTTCTACAATTGATTTCAAACTGGACAAAAACATGTATGACTTACAGCTTATAAAAGCGAGGTTAAACTTTCAGATTTAGTCAGATTTGTCTGATATTTGTTTCAAATATGTGTTTTGATCAAAATGTTATCATCGACTATGCTTATTTTGAAGTGCAAAGATTTATTTTCGAAGACGCATTGTATTTTTCGTTCACCAAATTGCAGTATACTTTAATATTTTGTAATCGCGAAATCGTTAATTTATTATCATACACACTTTACATAAAATTTCGAGATTAACAATTCAAATTTAATAAGTTCATAAATTTACTTATTCCTTTTATAAAATAGTAAAATTGTCTTTGTGTTCTTATAATTATTTTTTAAATTAACATTGTGGAAGGTGTAATATGAGAATACATACATATACAATATATCACGATGTGTCGTCAGTGTCACGTCAAACTTTAGAATATCTTTACGTATGTATGTAAGATCTCCAACAATAAATCAAATTTTTACTTTAGCCTTCTTATCCCGACACAACTCATACATTCCAAGATGGATGGTCCGGATTTGACCGACCAAAATCCCTGGACGGACGTTTACTTAGGTCCGAATTTTTGCATGCAATAGATAATGGGATTTGTACCACTCTACGTAACGGCATGCCAACTTACAACGGCCAACTGCTATCGCACGTCCAGTTATCAACTCGATCAATCATAATCGCTCAAAACGTATAGAACGGAACGTCTGTTGTCTGGACGTGTAGGTGGCGGTGCCGGTGTTGTGCGTGGAAAGCTTCCTGGACGAGATGTTTACATTGAGAATAACACGTCCCTTATATGCATAAATTCCCTGTTCTCGCCGTAGACGTGTCCGTGACGGATGACTGATTGGATTGAATTCTCCAATTTCAGCACAAACATGTGTGTGTGATAACGTTGATGCATCAATCAAAACGAAAGAAAGCTAAAAGAAATAGAAGTGAATTAAATTTATTAAGTAGATTAAGCTTTCTGTAAAATGTGTTGTTTGTTTGAATTTAAATGTCACAGGGCGTGGTTGCGGTAAGATTAATTAACTTATTGAAAGAAATGAATTAAAGCTTATATATTGTTATATGATTAGGATTCCGACTATGACAATATTGATCATAATAATTAAATGTGTTGGACATTCACTATAAATTACATTAAATTGAATTATATTAAAGCCTTTAAGAGTTTGGTTGTTCAGATGTATGTAAATTTACGTTTAGGTTAACATTATTATTATAACAGTCCAGTACATTTGAAAAACCCTTAAAGTATTCAGCTTCTCCTTTTTCAATGCTTTTAAATTACTTTATATTGCAAAATTACCAAAACGTGCAATTACAATATAGTTGGCATGTTGGTATATCGATGGTATTTTGACAAAAGGGCGAACGCGCCAATTTTACGATTCAGAGCTTTATGTACCAAAAAACAAGTACCTACTGGAAGATGATGTTGGCAAAAGGATGAACGTATTTGATGGAATATAAGGTGTTGGTAGTCAAGAATACATTTTTCCTTTGGGCGAATGTGTTCTGAACAATCCGTCGAAAAGGACGAATGTAACAAAGCTAAAACGTCTAAAGGGTGCATTGGTTTACTATAGGCAGCATGACCTAAAAATAGTTTTGTTCGTTGATTGTATGGTGTGTACACGATACGGTACGAAACAATTGTTAATTATGTATAGTCGGGCAGAGCGAATACTAAAATTAATAAAAAAAAGGGCGAATATCCACAAATATTTAAGTTTTAACTAACAGTACATTTAATTTTGTATTTTTTGATTACTTATTCTTTTGATTATTAATATGAAAGGTTTGAGTACAATTTTTTTCCAATTTGGTCGCCCATATGTTTCCAGAACAGTTTTCTCCAATTTTCTCAAAACAACGAAATTGTGCTATCGCCCTTTTGGCAAAATACCATCGATATTCTAGAAGCAATACTTGTAAAATGTCAATTTTATTATCCTTTTACAATGTGGTTTACATATTTTGTCTAAATATCGTTCTGAGATCACATTGCTAATTGGTAGTGCCTATTGTTACCTCTCATAAAAATACATTCAATAGGTCCGTCTCTGAAAGATAGGCGTTTGCTTCAATTACCTCTTAAAACCGTTGCATTAGTTTAGGTAAATGATTTATTTTGTAGGCAGCTGCGTGATGAACATTTTGTTGCATATTTCACTTAGGGCTGTTTACTCTTTTGTAATACCTACCATTCTGTTAATAGAAGTGCGGTTAATCTTTGTCACTGAAACTTTTTAAACTATATCTTTGAATCTATACTTTCCACTCAATTTTTGAGAAAAAATAGCATCCATGGGCAGAGGAGGCCCTAGGCGGTAAGTGAAGTAAATTCGCAAGGGGAGGAGGAGGCGCATCATGTAAAAGACGCTACAGCAGGGTCTCATTAACAGTCAAAATAGTAATGGGTGTTCCAAAAGTTTTGCAGCATTAACAAGTAAATTAAATTCATTTCTTAAGAATCAGATGTCACATTAAATGATTAAGGCTATCTACCTTTTTAAGCAAACTTGATGATCCATCAACTTGGTCTGAAATAAACAACAAAATCAGGACACATGGAAATTTGCAATAAATAGTAGATATAATTTATCTACTAGCTGGTAAAGGTATACAATTTGGTCAAACTCAAAAGAAATATCAAAAACTTTAGTACATGTAATGAATTATAACATACAAAAAGCGCAATAAATAAAAAACATGAAAAATTAATTATTGGGGTTAGAAAAACAATGGGAGCTGTTTTATAGCGTATTTTTGAAACAATAAAATGCTTAACAAGCAATGTCTTCCGTTAAGAGGAAAACTAGATAATTTGTTTGTTAAAAATATTGATAATTTTTTCAGATTGTCTATGCTATCTCACATTCAAAGAGCATTTCCGAACAAACATGTTCATTATTTCAGCAAAGATGCACAGAGTCAAATTATTGTTTTATTAGCTAATAACATTAAAGAAGACATTTTGTGTTCTATAGAAAAGTAAAATATTTTTAACAAATTAGTTAATTGGTAAAATCAAAGAATTTAATTTAGATAGTAGAATGTGCGTGGTCAAGAATATGATAGTGCTGCGAACATGAAAGAAAAAAGAAATGGTTTACAATCTTAGAGCATTTTTTACTCCATGTTCCGCACATTATCTTAATTTAGTTGTTAACGACGCCGACGCTATGAAAATTAATAAGGAAACAATAAAGTTTTTTGGAAAAATTCAACATTTTTTAATTTTTTTTACACCATCTACTAAACGATGAGATGTTTTAAAAAATACTTTAAAACTTTAATATCTTATCATTATCAGAAGCAAGCACAGTGGAGCCAACTCCCGAAAAGCTGGCCAAAATTAAAAAAACATCTCTCTAATTGAGCAAAACCCAGTATTTGGAGGTTTTTCTGATCACTGATCACGAATTTGAAATCGAATTAAAAAAAAACCAAATGGCGTATCCAATATGGTGAAAACGTTTTTCAAAAATGGATTGAATCTGGGTCAAATTTAGTGTTCCCGGGTTTTGGGGGAGAGACTTCGATTAGTCAAAAAAAAATTTAATACTTGATATATGTATTCATTAAATACTTTTCGATGGTAAGTTGTTTGGTAAAAATTAATCAATTATGTGTTTAGTAATCGTCATCAGACGAGGAACATCCTAACTCGCAGTCAGCTGAGTCAGCTGTATAACTACAGGTTTCCTCACTTACTTTAATCGATTATTGTTCAATATAACGCTCAATAGAAGGCAAAAAAATGATCAAAACACTGTATTTCGAATTTTTATTTTAAGACATTCTCCACATTGACAATGAAATGAAAAAGTTATAGTTTCTCATCACATAGGTTCAAAATAACACTTACCAGGTTTCGATTAATTTAGTCACTAAATCAAATTCTCATACATCTTTTATTATGAATTTCTATTAGGTATACACTTTAAGAGACGTAATGCAAAATGTTTCTGTTTGGAGGCGCAGAAGAAAAATTTGCAATTAAAAAAAGCAGAAGAACTCTTCTATCGAAATCATACGATGGCCAAAGTAAATCTTTTATCACATTAAAAGATTTACTTAGGACATCGTACAACTTTCATAGAAACTATTTCTTTATATGCTTTGTAATTAATGTTCAAAATTCAGAAAAGTCCGTTTTTCGTCACAAAAATAACGCCCGTAGCAAGTGCACAGAAATGCGCAGCATGTTATAGTTATTTATGTTAGACAATAGGTGAGTTTACAACCTCCAATAGATCTGGTCGTAGAACTATGTAGAACTTATCAACTTTTCTCTATGAGTTCAAAATTTGTCATTGTAATTTGACATTTTACATGTGGCACGGTGGAAATCTTGTTTTGAAGCACTTATACCATTGCGATATCAAATTGGTGAACCTTATCATGCTTTATTTGAGTTACAGGAAAATAGTTATCTAGACAATCATAGGAGACATCAGGCCAGATTATTATGCAACAAAATTAAAATAGTTATTTACGAACCAAGTGCGGGAACACTGTTTTCCGGCATGAGCGCACATTGTAAGCACGAGCGACCGCAGGGAGCGAGTGCTTTTAATTGCGCGAATGCGTGGAAGCTGTCTTCACGCAAGTGGTTTGTACAATATTTTTTGTACGAACATTAAATTAAAAAGATATTATTGATTAATGTCATTAATATCATACCTAACCTGAGATAGATTACCTAATTAATTTAAGCATTTCATGTACGTAACTATTACTGACCTTTCCCTAAAATTATATATATATATATATAATCTAATAATCCCCTCTACCATATTAATGGTGTGGGGCGTTTATCCTCTTCTAACTTTTTATGAATCTTTTCCATTCATTTCTATTCCTCGCCATGCTCTTCGCCTCTGTCCAAGTTTTGCCCTTCCTCCTCAAAATCTCTGCTATGACATCATTCCATGTCGTCCTTGGCCTTCCTCTTCTTTTATTTTTCATTATTCTTGCTTCCCATATCCTTCTTGTCTGTCTCGTATTTTCCATTCTATATAGATGTCCCCACCATCCCAACTGTCTTTGCTCAATATGTTCCAACACTGACTGTATATTTAGATCTTTTCTTATTTCCGAATTTCTTATTCTTTCCATCTTTGTAACTCCTCTGACTCTTCTTAAATATTTCATTTCTACTGCTTGTATTTTACTTTTTTGTCTTGTATTTAATATCCAGGATTCGCATCCATATACTAATATCGGTCGGTATATTGCCTTATATACTTTTAATTTTGTTTCGCGGGATATCTCTTTTTTGTTAATGAACTTATTCCTCATACTATAATACAGCTTTGTTGCTTTTTCTATTCGTTGGTTAATCTCGGCGTCCTGGGTCCCTTTTCCATCAATTCTCACTCCCAAGTACTGGAACGTTCTCACTTCTTCTATTTCAATTCCTTGTATTTCGATTTTCATATCTATCTCTTCATCTCCCACTACCATTACTTTGGTTTTATTCTTATTCATCATCATTCCACTGTTATTTAGTGTCGTATTCCATATTATTAAGTTCCGTTGTAGATCTTCCGCACTGTCAGCTGTAATTATTATGTCGTCTGCGAATGCTCCCTGTGAAACTTCGACTAGCTTTAAGTTAATGTGTCCAACTCTGATCTTTTTACTTTCTTTTGTACACCTTTTGATAATGTCGTCCATATAAACTATAAACAGCATTGGGCTCAGGCTTCCTCCCTGTCGGAGTCCCTCCTTTGTTCTGAAGGTTTCTGATTCTAAATTATTAGCTATTACAGCGTTGGTGTTATTATCATATATTTTCTGTATTAATCGTCTTATTTTTCCATTGACCCCTCTCTCTTTTAATATATTCCACAGTCTTTCTCTTGGTACCTTATCGAATGCTTTTTCTAGATCTATAAATGCTAAAAATACTTTCTTCTGCTCTCTATAGGCTTTTTGTATTATTTGCTTCACGGAAAATATTTGGTCTTGTGTGCTCCTTCCTTTTCTAAACCCACTTTGTGATTCGTGTAGCGTATTTTCGAGTTTTGCTCTTAGTCTTTTATCTATTATTTGCTCAAGAATCTTCATTGCAGTGCTTAGAAGGGTTATTCCTCTGTAGTTATTCCATTCTTTTTTGTTTCCTTTATTCTTGTATATTGGTACTATTAATGACTTCCTCCAATCGTTTGGTATCTCCTCTTCTCTCCATATTCTGTTATATATTTTCAACATTACTTCTCTTCCTTTTTGTCCTATACTTTTAATCATTTCTGCCGTAATCTTGTCGCAGCCTGATGCTTTCCCATCTCTCTGTTTATGTATTGCTTCTTCCAATTCGTCCATGGTAATTATTTCTTCCGTCTCTTCTTCTTCCATTGTTTGTTGTTCATCGGTATTCTCATTTTCCACTTCTTCGTTTAGCAATTCTTGGAAGTATTCTTTCCATCTTTCTATGATTTCTTTTTTATCGCTTAGTATATCTCCCTTCTTATTTTGTATATTATTATGGTGTGTAGATTGAGACATTTCTTCATTCCTTACTGACTTCAAAACTTTATAAAATAGTTTTTGGTTTTCTTTACTATTTTTTTCCATCTTTTCACCAAATTCTTGCCATGTCTCTTTTTTGGATTCTGCCACTAACTGTTTCACTTTTTTTCTTTCTTCTTTGTATATATTGTATTTTTCCGCTGTTTGTTCTGCTAAATATATTTTCCATGCCTTTTTTTTTGACTTTACTTGATACCTTATTTCATTTGTCCACCACTTCGTTTGTCTTTTGTTTTTCTTCTTGCTTACTCCACATATCTCTTTAGTTGTAGTTATTATAATTTCTTTGAACGTATTCCAAGTTTCTTCAATATTTCTATTCATTTCTACATTTTCTACTCTTCCAGTTATCCTTTTCTGGTAACTTTCAGCGATATCTTTACTTCTTAGTTTGTATGTTCTAAGTAATTCTTTTTGGTTTTCTTTCTGTTTGTATATATATTTCTTTTCTTTATTTTGAACTTTTTCCTTTATTTTTGATATAACGACAAAGTGATCGCTCCCTATTTCCGGTCCTCTTCTTACTTTTGTATCAGTCACGATTCTTCTATTCTTTTTGTCAACTAATATATAATCAATTATGGACTTCTCTCCCCTGCTCTTAACTTCCCTGGTATATGTGTGTATATTTTTGTGTTGGAAAAGACTATTAGTTATTACCAAGTTGTGTATCATGCAAAAGTCTAGCATTCTTCTTCCATTGTTATTTCTAACCGTCTCTCCGTTTGTTCCTAATACTTTAGTGTATTCATCGTCTCTTATACCAACTCTACTGTTGAAGTCTCCCATTACAAAAATTTTTCCTTTCGCATCTTCTACCACCACTGTTAATTCTTCCCAAAACTTATTTTTGTTATCTGCTGTGTCGTCTTCATTTGGTCCGTATACTACTATTATTGTTTTCATTATGTTTCTCTCCTTCATCTCTATTAGTAATATTCTTTCTGACCATGCCTTCCAGTCATGAATTTGGTTTTCTAATTTTTTGTGTAAAATGCATCCTACTCCTGCAGCTGCTCTTCTTTCTTTTCCTACACCACTGTATAATAAAGTGTGACCATTGTCCATCTTAATTATTCCCTGTGCCTTTTTCTTCGTTTCCGTAATTGCTAATATGTCTACTTCTAACTCTTCGAATTCCTTTTCTAATTCCTTTTCTTTTCCTGTTATACTTTTTATGTTCCACGTGCCAATTTTCCATATTATGTTTTCTTTATCCTTACTTTTCCTTATCTTTTCTATTTTTTTTTGTGTCATCGTTATCATATTTATCATTATTTTGTTTATTCTCCTTTATCGTGTCCTTTTTCTTGCCCGGGTCATCATCTTCATTTCTACTAGTCTTTATTATTAGTTTTTGACATTATTTTTGCGATTTCTTTTTTTCTTTCCAATTCTCCTTCCTTCTTATTCCAATTCTCTTTTTCTCTATTCCATTTCCATTGTTCTCCCTCCACTATTATCTTTTGAAATCCTATCTTGACGGTTTTTCCTTTCATTCTCTCTTCTTTGGCCTTTCTACGTATCTTTTCTTGTATTTCTCTTTCCTCCTTCGTCATATCATCGTTAATATATATCTTTTGTTCTTTGTATTCTCTTAATTTACCCTTGTTTTTCATCATTTGTATCTTATCATGTGTATTCTTCAGTTCTATTAGCAAGTTTCTGGGCCCAGTTGTTTCACCGCTTTAATTTCTATTTGTATTTCCATGTACTTCTGGATAATTTCTTCTACCACTACTTTTAGGTGCCCTTGATCACTCACATCTATTTTTAATCCCTGCATAACTGCATTATTTCTTCTATTCACTCCCTCCAGTCTATCTAGTCTTCCTTTCACACTCCTAATTTCTTTTTTCAGTTCTGCATTTTCTTCTTTGATTTTCTCATTTTCCAATTTCTTCCATATATTTATCTTGTTTTCCCTCTATATGTTGCACTTGTGTAACCAGTCCTTGTATCATTTCCATTAACTTGTCTAATTTATTTTCGTCATCGCTTGCTCCTTTCTCCGTTGTTTTAGTTGTCTTTTTATTCTTCCTAAGCATTTCGGTTATATCTCTTTGTCCCCTCTTTCTTTTTCCCTCATCTGTTGTGCTCCCATCGCTATCCATTTCCAACAGTGTTCTTACTATTTTAGTTTGTCTTATGACGGGCCTTTTCTTCTTATCGCCTATATTTATTTTATTGACGCCCGACTTCTCTTCAGGGTACCGTACTTTATTTTATTATTTCTGTTTCCAAATCTCTGGTATGGTTCGCAGCACCGTACTTTTTTCTTTAGTTGTTATTGTTGAAATATATCCGTGTGTGTCGAATGCCCGAGTCGACCTCTCGGAGGCAGTCAACACATGTTTTATTAATCTGAATAAATTGTCTTACCTTCTACTTTCTTCTTGTATTTCTGTATCACTTCTACTTTTTCTTCTTCTTCACAGTGTCACCTTTCTGTGTATTATTAACTCGGTTTCTCCCTATTATTGGGTTAAAAATCCGGAGCCGATATATACACGTCTACACTATACACTGGACACTCTCTTATCCCCCCTAAAATTAAGTTATTATATTCTTACATATGACAAACATGAGGTATTTATTCTTATATTTATAAATTTATAGAACATTTATTGCGTTTTCTTTGGTTCAATTACAATTTATTATATGAACTGCCAATATGAATCTCAATAATAGATGGCATTTGAATGTCGCTTAAGATGTCGCTTAAAATGTCGTCAAATAGGTGGCGCCACAAATTTATTGTGAAAATTTTATTATTACTCCTATTTCCCCAACTTTTAGTGTTGAATAGTCGAGGGAAGTAGTATTTTATAAACTAACTTTTATTACTATCGTGTTTGTTTTTAGATGCCCCAAAGTGCCAATGTTTTTTTCAATTTTTACAATCGCCTCGACCGGGAAATACTCTTCCCTGGTCGAGCGACACATGCGCCAAATGTCACTTCACAGGCGATGAGTACAAAAATTTCCATGTTGTGTGTTCTTTAGTAACTTCGCTATGATTTACTGATATTGTTAGCAAAATGCTCCAAAATATAAATACAGTCATTGCAACTGCTGTAGCAGCTATTAATAATGTAATAACGTACGTTAGAAATTGAAAGTTTTGCAAAATTAATAGAATCTGCTACAGACTTAGCGAAAATATTATAAGTACAGCTCAACACATATAACTTGAGCGGTGAAGGTCATATGCGCATAGTACAAGGGGGAGAGTGGTAGTAGCGGGGTGTACACGCATGCATTTGTTACAGCTGTATCCACCTCTATCGTGCATTCTCTCTCTTCTTGATCTGCGTCGATCACCGCTCAACTTATATGTGTCGAGCTTGCACATCCTGAATTTGATTCATTGACTAAATTCACTGTGCGAAAAAAGCAACAGAAACGATAGTTCGATTATAAACATGAAGGCGAAACACTACAAAATCCAAGAGATTTATTTAAGATAAATTCTTGTACTTTTAGATACGACAATTAACGTATTAGAAGAAAGATACGAACAGTTGGTAGCACATAATAAGTATTCAATTCAATTTCTATACAATTATACAAATTATCAGATTTAAATAATGTAACACTTCCGAAAGAATGTGATAATTTAGCTCATTCATTTATACGGAAATAATTTAGGAACATCATATTTAAATATATGTCATTACGAACTTTATGAACACAAACATTTACAGTTGCCAGTGGAAAAAGATCTTTAAAAACATATCTTCAATCAAAATCAACACAAGAACAGCTAGTTGGCTTATCAATAAATGGCGACTGAAAACAATATTTGCGATTAATTAATTCCTGAAAAACTTATTAATCATCTTGCCAGAGCCAAAGTAAGAAGAGTAACATTTTAATATTCATACTTATTATTTTTGAGCATTTATTTTTTAATAAGGCACTAAAATACGTTAAATATGGTAATTTATTTTTATTTAAGCCTTATAAATATTATATATTAAGACGCGTATATACATTTTATTTTACTCAGCTATTACTTGACCTTTTTTTTTGAAAACGCAATCACTTCTTGTGTATGGAAATCATATGTTACTTTTAGTGTCCACTGTATGTTATACAAACATAAACTAAGAGAACGTCTACGCTTTAATATTTCGCACAATGCTCCATCATATATGATTAGTATAAGGAAATGTGCAAGGCATTATTAACAATCGTAAAACACTAAAAACATTTACAACTTTTATACGAAATGGCTAGACGCGAATCGTAAATTTTTGCAACTAATGCAAGCGGGAGCACATGTTATTTTAAAGTTTCCACTTGTCATAAAATATCACAAAACATGCATAATACAACTGCAAGCTGGTGGTATATACAAAGGAGACAAACGTTCTCAAGTCCTATGTAAGTAGTACTTGTTATATGTACACTACTGTACATATGTGTATATGTTCTAGCCGAGGAGTCATAATGCTCAAAATTGCACGGCGTAGTCGTGGCAGGCAGCATCTAATAATATTTTTCGTATTACTTTACATCTTTATTTGCCTCTGGTCGCCACTTATCCTTAATTTACGATCGAACGCTTTGTACATGCTGCTCCTGCTTAAGTTTCTGTTTTATTTTGACAAACGACCAGCCACCAGTGTTCTAAATAAAACTTTTCGCGTTAATGATTTAATAAAATCTCGGATATGACAGATCAAACAGCTGCGAAACCGTCACACGGTCGATAAAGTAGGGATGATGTTAAATCTTCTGGGTATATACAAAGTATTTTGTAGAATTTGGAACGGTCTTTTAAAAAGTTAGAGTTTAAATGAAATACTAGTACGATTCTTGGGAATACAAAATAAATATAGAATATTTATTTGTTTTCCATTATAACACTTAATCTCTGCATAGATGACCATGAATTACAACGTAGACCAAAGAAACTATGCGTTGCTATATTTTGGGTTTATTATCAATATAATAGTTATATACATTTCAACAGTTGAAAAAATATGAAGAGTTGTGTGAGGACTTCAGGTCATCATTCTTGTTAACTCTGTATAAAATAGCAATTAGAATGAATATTTTTATGACTCATAAAATTATTAATGGGATAAGAGTATAGTACTTTTAGAGTATTAACGTCTTACACGTTCTTGATGTGAAAATTAATAAGAAATTCAAAAATGAACTGACATACAGGGTGTTCCATTTGAAAAAATTTACTTTTATACAAAAACTAACAAAATTATATCAAAAAACAACAGTAGCTCAGTAATAGTCACTTCTAAAGTATTAAGATCTTACATGTTTCTGACATCAAATTCAATAAACAATTCAAAAATGAACTGATTTATAGTGTTCCATTTAAAAATATTGACTTTTATACAAAAACATGTAATTTTAATCCAGTTTTCTGCACATGCAGTTAGTAACTGTAAAAAATAAAACATCCTACTATCAGGACCTCTTATTGTAAACAATATTGCAAAATATTTTGTCCATTTAATACGTCGCTTTCGAGAAATATAATTTTATACAAACATTGAATTTTTTAGAAAAATGGGAGTAAGTCCAAAACTTTAGCCTTTAGGTCTATACAATCTCACTACTTTTTGCTAAAAATTATACGGGGAATACAAAAATGCAATAATATATAGAATGTTCCATTTAAAAAACTATAACTATCGTTAGCCACCAAGTTATGGAACACTCAGTATAATACAAAATATTTTTAAAATGTGCTCCTAATGAGCAGCTATCACAAGAAAAAAAACCGCTTCGAAATATCTTTACTAATAAAGGCATAATCGGAAGAAAAACTGCAAATTATTAAATGGTACTATAGTGGTCATTCTGCAAAGGATTGTATAAATTTATTTCCGCAAATATTTGCAGACAGACCCGTACCCTGTGAGCAAAGCATATTACATATTTTGAATAGCTTTGAACAATGTCTTCGTTTAAATAATTGCACAAATTGTAATAGAGAGGTAAATCCACTAAAAGCTGAGGAACGAGAAGAGCAGGATATAATCATTTGTAGCACTCTCGAAGTAGAGGATACGCTATCTACCAGAAGTGTTGCTGAGGAATTGGGTGTGACTAATAAAACCGTCGCGAACATATGGAAGCGAAATAAATTAAAATGTTTCAAATACTCGAAAACGCAAGAAATATTTCTCGATGACAATTTTGGAAGAATGACGTTTTGTGCAACCGTAATGGAAAAGACAAATGAAAATGAGAATTTCATAGCAAATATTGTATTCACAGGTGAATCGTGATTTCCATTAAATGGAAAGCACAATCCTTCTGTTGTTCGATATTGGGCTCGGGAAAATCAACACACCCAATATCCCCAGAAAGTGAATGTCTGGGCAGGTATTTTGAGAGATCATTTGCTTGGTCCATTTTTTATTGATGGTACGTTAAATGCGGACAAATACCTCGCTATGCTACAGAATCAGATACTTCCCGCTATTGATAATATCGGAATAGATCGGGATATTATTTGGTTCCAAGAGGACGGTGTAACACTCAGTATAGTGTTATAAGTATTGTAAAACATTTAATAATACAAGTCAGCAGTTTGACTGAATGCGGAAGCTTACGACATGCATGCTTGCTATCCTAATATGGTAAAATGTATATAGTAATACGTAGATAGGAATCTAGGTTACCAATATCGCCCATTCCTTTATTTTAGTCTATATATATATCTTGTACATATATTAACGGACACTTACAGTTACGATTATAATTAGATTTACGCAGTATCAAGTAAATAAAGACATATCGAACAATATGGTGTTATTAATTATATAAACGAACCAACAAAGTATTACAACGGTTGTCCTGCACATAATGCGGTCAGAGTAAAGTACTTTTCCTGATCGTCTCATTAGTGGAACAGGAAACATTCGTTGGCCTCCGTGATCTCCTGATCTATCGCCAAATGATTTGTTTTTGTGGGGATACATCAAAAATAAAATATACAGTGCAGAAGCTGGCAGGCTGGAAAACTTAGATATTTTGAGAAGGCTAATCATAGAGGCTTTTGAATCCGTAACAGTCGATGTGATTCGTAATGTGCGAGAAAATTTTTATGATAGGCTCGGAAAATGCATTGCTGCTGAAAGAGGCATTTTTCAACCTATGCAATAACATTTTATTTGTTAGTATTGTTTAGAGTATATTTTTTATTTTCATTAGAATTCCGTTCTTAATAAATTTATATAATAATTTACTAAGAATTAATGTTTAATTAGAATTGTGCTTTTATTTTCTTACCGTGTTGTAATGTATTTCTGTTAAAAAGGACTTTATTAAAATAGTGTCCTGTGAATTCACAACCAATGGTGGGAAGGATGCCTTCCGTTTAATATTTGAAATCTTCGATATTTCGCTATTTTCTGCAACTACGACTACTTCCCTCGTATGTAGAAATATCTTAATTTGATTTTGCACTATTTCGTTATAATTTTCTTCTTTATAGCTCCATGTTGGCCATAAAATTTATTATAAACTGGACTCGCTTCTAATTTATCTCAATACTTATATAAATTCGCACACTTGTTACATATAATAACTTATTATCGAGTGGTACATTTACGGCTCTTAATTAATTATTTGGAGGACGCTACTTTTTTGAACCCACGTTATAATGGCGGCCCAAGCGTCTAGTATGTGAAAAAATCAACATGCTAAACTCATAGTAAAGTCATAGGCGACTTTACTTTTTTTTAATTCGATATAAATTCAGGTATTTGATAGACTATGATGTATAAGCTGCATTTCATACTTATCAATATGCATGGTTACATACATTTCAGTTAAATCCTCATACAATTAGTTTATGGGTAACTAATAATTCCTTTACATTATATTTATTTTAAATAAATTTGAAATTACTTAATAATAATTAAATAACTAATCTTTATTAATATTCAGTTTTACATACTTCCTTTCCTTAGTTAATTTAGAAATATGGATGTTACTAAAAATATTTTTATGTCAATTAAATTCATATATTTTTATTTATTTCTGATTTTTATAGGATAGGACAACCTAGTTAAGTTACGCCTCCCTACTCATATTTGAATAGAACAATTGAGCATTACGGTTCTTGTATAACTGTAACATAAAAGACAATACCAGATATAATTATATTTTAATTTTATTTATTTGATATATGATTCTAATATATTAAATGCTTAGGTTTTGTTACTGTCATTATATGTGGGCAGTTTGATCTAATCATATTTTATTTTAAATTCTATCTATTCTGTTCAAAAATACATCATGAAAATTAACCTCTATATTTACCACCTGGTTTTTTTTTACTCGACACAGTTTAAGTAAAAAACTCTATTTTACCCTGAAAGCCATTAAATGCTACTATCCAATTACCAAAATTCACCTTTTATCTAAAAATGCAGATATTAACCTGTAATAAACTTAAAATAGAAATGGTATCATATATATTTCCAGCAGTTTCTTTATCCATAAAATATATATAAAATATTCACAGTGTGTAAGAAAATAGAGACAAGCTGTAATCTAATTTATTATATCATAAAACGAATACTCTGTATATAGGACCCACGTGACATCGTATTCCATTAGCCTTTCATGTGCCGACCATAATTTTGAATGGTGCTACTGGGCCTCCCACGTTCGGGCCTGTCCAAAAATTAGATGTCACAAATTACATTTAATAACCGGGAACATGTGAAATACATTAACAACAACGTTCGCCAGTCGCTTTGATAATACTGCAGGCACACGGAACATAACACATCCACTACTCACGGACGCACATCAACCGAACACTTTTATGCGTGTAGAGAGGCTGCGAGAGGACGTGCTTAAAAATAATTTAAATTATGGGGCGTCTGGTGTTGCCGTAAAGCCGTTCGCACCGCCAATAAATTTTTCGTCGCGGAGAATGTCACTAAGATGTACGGCGTTGTTTTGTTCCGATGTTGTTTTTTTCGCTCTTAACTGTCTTTATACGTATCTTGTGCGTTTTGTAGTTGCGTACGAGAATGTGCGAGGGTTTCGATAACAAGTTAAAGACGCCCTAAATATTTCAATTTATTTTTAAGATGCTAATGAGTATGGTTCTCCAGAATGAAGTACATAAGTGTGTTGCAAGACATTTCTAATAAGTGTATGATATTACTTGCCCAACGGAGTAAGATTTAATATCAAATTATATAGATAAAACTACTTTGTTGTCCATCACAACAGGATCGATTTAAATTATAATAATATAGTTTTGATCGGCTCTAATTTCACCACCTGCGGCAATAACTACCTGGCCGCTCAATACGATTATCTTTTACGCAAACAAACTGCTGAGGTCCGTAATGACAAAATTTAAGTAAATTGTAATTACTGCAATTTAGATTAAATAAAATTTAATAATTATATAAGTACCAACACTTGTTAATTTGAATATATACTTATAGTTAGTCATTAAATTACAATTTAGATGAAGTGCTCATGTTTATTGTATTTATTAAAGAAAATGTAATTAAAAATTGTTAGGAGAGTTGGTACATAATACCTACATCTAATATTGAGTCTATTTATCATTTATTGTTAATCTTTACTGCTGTATACATATTTGATTTTTCTCTCTTTTCAATCCCATTCAATTGATATGGGCCCAACTGAAAAATACCACATGACGAACAAATCAAACACCGAAATTTACTGAAAGCAGTGTGACACGCATAAAAAAAAGCTATGGAACATATAACTGCTGTAAATTGGAAAAATGCTGTTAAACACGCAATAGCAAAAGAAGACGAATATATGCGCATGTACAAAGTAGTCGCATCTTTGATTATAAATTTGTAATACGATTGAGACACAGACACCGATTTGCAAGACGACTTAATCACAGAAGATGATTTATGAAATGCGGTGACACATAAAAATTTTATTGTGTAATGGAAACTAATTACCTTTATATATCTATATGTATCCACTACACATGTTGCCACATGATTTGTAATTTTTTCTTTGTATATAAATCCAATGTACACATATTTTTTTATTATACACTTGAAATTAACAGCGTTTTATTATTATCTTATAGGGCTCTAATTTATAGTCAATACGGCCCCTAGATTCATACGTTGCAAATAGGTAAACCGTACCCGTTTAATAAGGAGACCAGGTATAATAATTATTGTCACAGAAGTTGGTGAAATAAAAGCATTAGAGCCGTTCAAAGTTACATTCTTATAATTAAAAATAAACTATACTATTGTTTAAAATTTGTTTAAAACCCTATTCTAAGTCCTTCTATTCTCTTAATAAATCTTTATAGAATGTATACTTTGCAAGACATTCGAAAAAAGTGCTAGTCGCTAAGAGTAAAAGTGTTACTTCCGGTCCGAATTTTGAAATTCCTTGTATACAAAAAATATTACAAATTAAGCTCTAAATACTTTTGAACTCTTGATAAATATATACAGGCTGATTGAAATTAAGTGCGCACCAATGCTAACTCCATTATTATTAATTCTAGAAAGTAGGTTAAATAAGCAAAGTAGTAGTATTTTCAATGTTAATTAATATGCAGTTCAGGAATAAACAAGTTATACAAATTAAGTGCGCACCATTGCTATCTCCGTTATTATTAATTCTAGACAGAAGGTTAAGGGTGGGCTTTCCTTAAGAAAAATTCCCGAACGGCGTATGTTGGGTTGCCTAAAATATATTGAATATATTTACCGCCTTTAAAATGCCTGTATCTTTTACAGTTGCAGGTACCGGCCAGCAATATGAAGGGATATGTCTGGTCAACTGGAAAGCAAATAAATTTGGGATATTTGCGTCTTACATTTATTGCATGAAAATATTGATGCGGCAACTTTCTTCGAAATTTGTTTTTGCTCTTTCTGAATATTCTCCTGGCTTGTATTTATTTCGTTTTATTAAGACTTCCGTTTTATATAATTTGTAATTATTTTAATGATATTTGCCGAAATTAATTAGATATTAAGTTTTATTCTGCAATAAATATATAACTTTATTATTATTATTTATGATTATCAATTATTTAAGTTGTACTTCTTATTATTTCTCACCATGATTTGTACCTATTTACTTTACATGTTGAGGCTTTGTAATAATATGAGTAATGTTTTAGAGAAAACTAAAATCTGATAAAAAAAACAGTGCCGGTGTTTCTTACAAAATGTAAAAATTTATATTCTCTAAGTAGCACATGTTTTAAATTATTGAAAATTATATTCTTCACAGCCGACACTGGTATTGTTAGTTAGCGAAATCAAATTATAAAAATTTCACCGTGGGTAAGATACTAACTTTGCTGACTCCGAACTAATCATTTATAAGAAGTCAATGTTAATACCACAACTTACAATCGATTGTTATTGATATTATCATTTTTTTTTTATTTATACCTTACATTCTTTAATTTTTTTTCAGTAAAGCTTCGATAATTTTTTTAAATAACGGTATATGGCAGACAAAACGTCAAACGCACTCCTTTCCGCACCACCTTAGAGGTAGAGTGCAAAGCGCGTTTTTTTTCTCATGGTATTCCCAGTAGGCCTAATTCATGTTTTTACAAAAAAAAATGTTTACAATAGTATAGACTGTGTAGAAAATAAACAAGAATGGCCAAGTAGCGTTTTGTCTAAACGTGTCACAATCAGTAGGTAGGTATTCTCCAATTTGACGTCTCTAATTTCTCGATTTCTCAAAATACGAGGATCAATAATTTCATGTAATAAAGCGAGAAAATAAAATTACTCTAACTTAATTACCATTTCTGGCCAGAATTCTTCATCTCTGTGTATTGTCTTATACCAATTACCTATTCTTCGGAATCCAGATTATGAAGTAACATACATCTTTCTGAGCTATGTTTAACTGTCCCTATATTTGGTACATGTTGGTGCCTAGATTTTAAATGTAATTCGCTGTTCCAAATTTCTAAAAATGTAATTATTTTTTTTCCGTACTTTCAAATGCGCGTTTTGATTAGAAATTATTCCGTTTGAAGATGCCGCTAAAAATCTATATACAGGATGAATAAAAAGACCACAAGACTCGATTTTTAGATCTGCCAAACATTCAAAAGCTTTTACAGCTTGCTCTTCTTTTTCATTACCGTGCAGTGTCGCATTCGTTCCTATAAATTCCTGGTATAATAAAGGCTTCACAGTATTGGCCGTAAATGTGGTTGTCCTCAATTTCATTATCTTGCCAAAATTGTTGCTGTTAATTCTTCAAAAATGTATCTTTTTTTTCTTCGTACTTTTGATTATCTATATCTTCAATAAAATATGCATTTACCTCCGGCCCATAGTCGCGATCGTCTGTAGTTCCTGAATGTGTTTTTTGTTTCCTATAAAAAAAATTTCTTCTCATACCGTTTTTTTTCAGACACTGTCGTATACATCCATATTTGGTCTGAAGCTTTGAGTGATATTTGCCCTTACAATTAAATGAAACTGCTGCCGCTTTGCAACGTGCATTGTAAGAATACGTTGAATATAATACAATCTTTTACCTCCTACAAGTTTTGCTATGACTGAATTAAAAGATTCTACAATGTTAGCATCTACGTTTCCTATTAAAGATCTACTATTAGCCTGAGCCGATTTAAAGCGTTAATAAAGTTATCATACATATTAAAATTCTGAAATTTTTCAAACATATTGGATCTCACCTTCTTTAGATCCTTGACAAAAGTAAGAAGCACAATCCGAGTGTTCACCAAAAATATTTCTTGATCCATTTACAATATCACGTTGCAGTTTCACTATCTGGTTTGTTATTGTTAAGTTCGAACTTTTGTAATGTTCAATTGCTTTTGTCAAGGCCGCTCTGAATCTAAGTAAATTTTTTGTTATTAATTTTCCTATGTCCGAATTGAATTTAGGTTTTTTCAAACAGTCGCTAATTTTATTTATATAATTACATAATATATGATTTCGGGGGGGGGGGGAATTTAGATACGCACTGTATAATATATGCCTTCTTTTCCGATCGAATCGCGTTAGGAGTCAAATTACGGAATGTTTTACAATATTATCAAGTTCGTTGTCTTAAACTTACCCAAAGCTTTTCCTCCAACTGCACATACTCATTGTATCCGTGACCTACGGTTTTGTTCGTTTAGAAAAGCTATGTCTTACAAAAACAATATGACGATCAAAAAAACATTTAAAATACAAGTAAATACATCCAGTATATCCTAAATTTTGGCATTAGTGCGTATATCAAGGACAATGAAATTCATAAACGACCAAACTTATTTAGATAAAGACCGAATTTTTTAAAGGAATTAGATGATATAGATTTTTTTTATACAATTTCGCATTTCTAAACCAAGAGTGACAATAATACTAGACATAATTGAAGACACAATATGGTATCCAACAAACAGGCAGTCTTATCAATATGTTATTGGCATATAAATTTAATCGGTATTTTCAGAAATGAATACTTATTCGTCCATACAAACACATTTTTAATCAACTTTATGATCATCATTTTTGATAGGTATTGCCGATTTTATTGATGTGTCAAAAACTATAGTTTCAAAAGTAGTAAAAAATTTAGTATAAAATAAACAAACCCCAGACCCGAAATACAAAAATTTCAGGAGTTCAACTAATATAAAAGAAGCAACTATAATTGATTAGTTTTGGCAACCAACGCAGCTAAAGTAAGAACTAAAGGCGGCGATTCAATACCACTACAAATTCCCATCAACAGAAACAATTTTAAAATTTTTAGATATAATTTAAATTAATTAATTTATATCTAAAGATGTATAACTAGCTACCGCTAGAAAAATACTATTTTGTGAAAGCCAGTTAGAATTGGTTATTATAATTAAAGTTAAGTTATTATATATTAATTTTCTATATCTATATTTTATTTAATACTTGGATATTCTGTGTAGTAGGCAAGTATTATTGACAAATTTATATTGTTTGGATGACGATTGTAACAAATTGTATCTCAAAATTAAGATGTTGGGAAAAAAATCAGAATCTAACTGACGACATTCAAAATATATTTCCAAAACCTACCAATACTATGGAAATCAAAAAGATTACAAGAAAACGACATCACAAATATTGATGTCAACTCCCTTTAAAACAATACTGCTTGACAGGCAACAGCAAAAAGAGAAGAAATATAGCAAAATCCCAACAACAAAAAAATACAGGAGATGTAAAAAGGAAGAAAGATGAATGCAATACCAAATCAGATAAAATCCACAGTTACGCAGTAAAAAATATGAGACAATAGCAAAGCCATTTAGTAACCATGGACCAGTGGCTTGGTTCAGAACTGTGAAGTCATTTTACTAGAATGGTGACAGTGAAACTACTGCCCAACGGGAATTCCGGCGTAATCATAAATTAGGACGTCACGTTCGTGTTCCAACTTGCCATGCCATCACTACATTGGTTAAGAATTTCGAGGAGATAAGTTCAGCTCTTAAAAAGAGACCACCAGGATGTCAACGTACTCAACGAACCCCAGAAAACATTGAAGCAGTTCAGACCTCAACTGAAGGGAGCCCATAATGATCGGCAATGAAACAAGCAGCAGCATTGAATCTAAACCGAGCAACCGTCAGGCGAATACTCCATATTAATTTGAAGTTTTACCCTTACAAAATTGTACAGGAAGTGAATCCATTAGACTACGTGGCGTGACAACTGTAGAGTAAAAAAATAATTGACAAATTTTTTCATGTCTGATGAGGCTCGTTTTCATAAATAAGCAGAATTGCAGATATTGGGAACCTGAAAACCCTCGTTAAATGCACAGTAACGTCTGAACGATATGTTCATATGTTCAACACTTTCGCAACAGACGACTTCAGAACCTCATCTTCAAAATCCTTTGTTTCAACAAGATTGAGCTATGGCCCATACGGACAGAGCGTCAATAGCGACCGTTCGACAGCGGTTTGATAATCACTTAATCTCATTGTTTGGCGACATTCATTGGCGCCCAAGATCACCAGACTTGACTATGTACAATATTTTCATGTTGGGTCACCTCAAAAGTAAAGTGTACGCCACACGCCCAACGACAATTCTTGAGTTGAAAACGAGGATTCGAGAAGAAATCGCTGCAATTCTGATGAAAGTGTTTCAAAGTGCCATGCAAAATCTCAGCATTGGTTTACAGGAATGCATACGTTTGAATGGCCATCATCTTCTGGACATTGTTTTTAGAAATTCAATTTGTTGTTAAGACACTTAATAGCATTTCTTTTACTTTTTGTTACAACAATAAAACTTTTAGTTAATTTATTTTTCTTGCTTTTGTGAAAGTTGCTTCAATATTTCCCGTTTCCCTGTGCCACCCTCTATTATACATTTATATTTGTATGGTAAAGTAGAATTACAAAAATTTATATTTATAAAGCATACAAAGTTTTACACTAATTTGCGCCAAATATTTGACAGGTTAGACACTAGAGAAACAACTTTTTTAAATACACATTGTTATTGTTTAACTACAGGTTAAATTTACCATCTTCAAAATTATATGAAAAAAAAATCTCTTCAAGCATTTTATTTTAAATCTTATCTTGTTTCAAATCATCATCGTACTGTTGCAATATTTACAATAATATTTAACATTAGACTGTGAGATGAAGGTCTTAGACAACAGGCAAATATAAAATCATTATTCTTTATTACAATAGCCAATCAATACAGGAATTCCACAAAATAAAACAGCAATGTTATATTTATTCATTACGTGACATTCATAACGAATGCATTAAGTTTAAACGAGGTGATATGCCGCGAGCACTCTCAATTAAAAATGCAGCTCGGGTTTATTATAATTAAGTATTCATTAAATCGAGACTCCGCTGCCTATTAACGTTTTCATAACGGAAACCGACATAAATCGTGACCCTAATTGGCACACCGTGTTTAATTGTTGCCATTTATTTTAAAGAATTTTCTTTTTCTGTGTTATGTTTTACCTTTTCATTTTCTTGCATTTGGCGAGGTCAATCGACCGTACCTTTTGGTCAAGTTTCACTTCCGTATGTTCACTGTCGAGATTACAAAGAAATAATGCGTGCATAGTTTATAAGACTTCTCTGTGTGCACTTTTTTATCTGAATGTATTGGTCAATTTCCACCGAGCGATGTAAATAGAGATAGCTGGGAAGAAGATTTTGAATAATAATTACAGCATAGAAATTAAGCAAAAGAAAGAGGACATTTTTAAATAGAAGTTAAGAATTACTAGGGAAGAAGACGATGTACAAGTACAACAAGTTGGTCTTAAGTGACCAAGACAATGAGGTAACAGACGTTTTTACTGATGTACACAAACACATTAACTTAATTAATTATTCGAAAATAAACGCTTGGCTCAGTTTCGCAACTTCTTTATTAGATACACTAACAATTGTTTCGGCTATGAGGCCGTTATCAAAGAGTTATCTAGAACTAAACTTATTCTACTTAAGGATTAACTTATATACCTGTGTTCATTATGGGTGGGAGAATATGGATAATTTTAAATATCAATTACCCATATTCTCCCACCCATAATGAACACAGGTATATAAGTTAACCCTTAAGTAGAATAAGTTTAGTTCTAGATAACTCTTTGATAATGGCCTCATAGCCGAAACAATTGTTAGTGTATCTAATAAAGAAGTTGTGAAACTGAGCCAAGCGTTTATTTTCGAATAATTAATTAAGTTATTACAAAATGTTTCACCAAGAAATATCTGCAAAGTCAACCAATGAAATTCAAACACATTAATTTTGCACTAGCCAACAAATTTACTTTTTTGCATTTGGTTAGTAAATGTATATATACTTAACTAATTTCGAGGTGCTGATTCGGCGAAATAATTAGATTTTCTCCATGACGTCACATTTTCAATATATACAAAGGTGATATAATTGTAATAATAATTTAAAAAAGAGCAATTTATAACACTCACAATACTACAATGTTAATATACAAAGCTTAATATCAATTTGATTTGGAAAAAAAAGTATATTGATATTATTATTATTTTATTATTAGTTTGTAAAGTATTCTATTAGTCTCCCTAAACATAAACCAACAGTAATCGCTCATCATTGTAGGGCCCAGCATCCTTGGAAAGTATATCTTGGTTAGAACATTGACCCTGATCATAGGTTAGAGCTCCCAATTTTTTTGGCAAAAGGTCTAGGAGTGAATGCCAAAAGTGAATTTTTAATGGCATTCTATAACACATGTTTTTGTAATTCTCTAATAAATCAGTTATAACAACAACATAGTCATCATCTCTTCTGTTTCCTAAAGAAATTGTGAAACATAGCTTTGAATGATGACCAAGCAGCTAACACATTAATTTCTGTGTAATTTTCTGAATTTTGACCTAATAAATATGGCTTCTTTCAACTTAGCTCCACTCAATTAGGGAAACATTTTCCTCAAATGCCTATTACATTGGCCTTCTTTATTAAGAGCTTTGACAAAGTTCTTCATCGAATTTAATTTAATTATCATGTCCTACACTTGCTTATGCAGATGACATCAAAATTTATCAATCCGTCAGGACCTGGAACGACGTATTGCTTCTGCAAGGGAATTTGAATATGATCAGCGAATGGTGCATGCGTAATGGTCTGGTTCTAAATGTTGACAAGTGTTGCCACATGACTTTTACTAGGAAGCATAGAATTATTCCATCCACTTATGTGATTGCCGATCACAATCTTTCTAAGGTCAACGAATTTAAAGACCTTGGTGTAATTTTTGACAGCCGTCTAACATTTATCCCACATATTTCAAATTTATGTCTTGCTACCTCTAAAACCTTAGGTTTTGTTATACGTACCTGCAAGCATTTCAACAATATCATTTTACTGAAAACTCTATTCTTTAGTTTTGTTGCTAGCAAACTTGAGTATGCTTCCCCAGTCTGGGCACCACACTACACTTACCTCCAGTTAATGGTTGAGAAGATTCAGAGAAGATTCCTGAAGTTTTTGTCATACAAAATTGATGGCACTTATCCTATGCGCAATATGGATTACGCTACGATTTTGGCACGACATGGAATGCAGTCCTTGACATGGTGCGCGTTTTATTTGGAAGCTAGTGCATAGTCTCATTGATAGTTCTTACATTCTTTCCTCCATAAATTTCCTTGTTCCGCGTATTTCTTCCCGATCTTCCCCTACTTTCTCCCTTCCTATTCCTTGAACCAACTTACTATCTTTTTCTCCTGTAACAACTATGTGTCGCACAGCTGAGCTTATTTATGGTGATACTTTTTTTTAATATAATTTACTTGTATTAACGTCTTCTTTTGTATAATTTCTATTTCTAAATGTATGTATACAATTTTTGTTTTTTTTGTTTGTCCTGTTATTGGATTGATTATCCGTTGGGCATAAATAAATTATTATTATTATTATTATTATTAATTTTGTATGAAATGGAGGCAAAATGATTTTACTCCATTCAACTAATGGAACATTTAGCACATTTTCCTCTTCTGTAACACCATTTTATGAAACTACTCAAACTACACTGTAGACCAGTCAGCATTGCAACAACTTTTAAATCACAGCAAATGAGTCATTCTTTAATATTTATATTTGACTCATTCAAGCAGCAAAGTTTTCTTTTTCAAGCGTGAGCCAACGGCATTGATAAGAATTTGTTGTCATTATGCAGTAGCACTGTTTTCAGGCTGGTTTTAGAGGAATCTATAAACTTCGCCAATCTTGAGAATACATTTGGATAAATTTCTATTTTTTATTCTAGATGTGGAAATATTTGTACTTTTAGCTAGTAGATTTCATTGTTGCAGCCTAGAACCTAATAATTCTGCTTACCGTTTAGAATGTTTCAAATCACAAACAAAATCATTTAATTCTATCTGTTTTATGAGCTGAGATGGTATGACATGAGACTCAATAATATAAAGTCTTGAACATGTTTATTTTCGCTTTAATTTTTATCTGATCCCTCTCATAAACACTTGTTTTCAAGTTACAAACAGGAACAGGTAAA
This sequence comes from Amphimallon solstitiale, assembly GCA_963170755.1. Classification (NCBI taxonomy): domain Eukaryota; kingdom Metazoa; phylum Arthropoda; class Insecta; order Coleoptera; family Scarabaeidae; genus Amphimallon; species Amphimallon solstitiale. The sequence goes on along the minus strand of OY720681.1, from coordinate 32,800,682 downwards.
CGTTCCCCATACGGCACAGGTTTATGTGCCGAAGAAACATCTGATCTTATACTTCATTTTACTTGAATACCCAGCAATATTAGTATGGCAGGAATAATCTTTTTGCTCGGGCTAAACCATTGGCACAACAAATGCTTTTATCCGTTCAGTAAGTGTAATTGTACAGGTTTTGCACGAAGTATGATGTGCCAATTCTTTATTTATATGACCAACAACACAATCAAAGTACAGTTTCACACATTTTTAACTAATTTGGTGATTGGCTTACTGTGTGTTTTCGGAGTAAACTTGCCACGATCATACAGAATTTATAGAAAAACATTTATTCTCAAATGAGGTTACATTTTACCTTAATGGGGTGGTTAATAGATAAAACTATTGGGCAAGAAATAATTTACACTTGGTGTAAGAAAAAGACACTCACAAAGTGTTAATGTATGGGCAGGAATTATAGAGACCAACATCACATTGTTGAGTCTTATTTCTTCAGTGGTAATCTTACCGGGGGATTTACATACTTAAACTGTGGTATGTCATTAAAAAGAAAAAGGTTTAAACTAGATGGCCAGGAAAATGGAATCGCAAAAGTAAAACTTTATCGTCAAATAATTACTTTTTTACAAAATCGCTATACATATATTCCGCAATTCCACTATGTGTAAACTATAAATAAATATATGCGTTACTTTTGACGTGCATTGTATAAAATAGCAAGGATAACTTTCGAAAACACCACAACAACCAAACGCTGTAAATCTACTGTCAAATGATTCACTAGTAAACTGACTGTTAATATTTTTTTGTACTCACCGCCTGTAAAGTGACATTTGGCGCATGTGTAGCTCGACTGGGAAATACGTTTTCCCCGTCGAGGCGATTGTAAAAATTGAAAAAAACACTGGCACTTTGGGACATTTAAAAAAGAATCTAACTTGGTAGTAATAAAATTTAGTCTATAAAATACTACTTCCCTCCACTATTCTTCACTAAAAGTTGGGGGGGAAATAGGAGTAATAATTAAAAATTCTTCCAAAAAAATTGTGGCGCCATCTATTTAATGACATTTTAAGCGACATCTTAAGCAAGGCTACATTCATATTGGCAGTTCGGGATTGTTTGTATTTAAACCAAAAAATGCAATAAATGTACTATAAATTTATAAATATAAGAATAAATATCTCATGTTTGCCATGTGTAAGAATATAATAACTTAATTTTGAGGGAAAGGCGAGTAATAGTTACGTACATGAAATGCTTAAATTAATTAGATAATCCATTTTAGGTTAGGTATGATACTAATGACATTACTTAATAATATTTCTTTAATTTAATGTTCGTATAAAATAGTATATTACGCAATGAGCATTTAATGATAGCTATTAAGACACGAGTAAGAGAATTACAATACGAGGCGAAGCCGAGTATTGTAATGAATACGAGTGTCTTAATAGCCATTAAATGCGAGTTGCATACACTATTTTTTCTACGACCCCATAATAAAACATATTTTTTGAACAATCCATATCATAAATTGAGCGTAAAATTTTCCGTACGTTTTTGCGAATTTGGCTGGTAATAAATTGTTCGTGGCTACTAAGGCTTGTTCCATAATTTCTGGTGGAGTCAATTATTACATTTCACTGTCAGTATTCCTCATTTTTACCGTTTATATTTTCAAAAAAGCACAAATGTTAACTACTTACTTATAAATTGCAGAGAACTGTCACATTTAATTAATTTTTATATCCGTCAGATATGCAGTCGCCATATTGAATATTGTTTGAATATTGGAATGTCGCATTCCTATTGGATATAAACTTGTATCGTAATGAAAAATTTGTATTCCTATTGGATATAAACTTGTATCATAATAAAAATCTGTATCTGTATACAATTAAAGTATGGGAGTAGAAAAAATATTGTACAAACCACTTGCGTGAAGACATCTTCCACGCATTCGCGCAATTAAAAGCACTCGCTTCCTGCGGTCGCTCGTGCTTACAATGCGCGCTCTTGCGGGAAAACAGTCTTCCCGCACTTTGTTCGTAAATAACTATTAATAAAACCGATTGAAACAAGGCCAACATTATTATTTTTAATCAATATTAATCATTAAAATAATCCTGTAGTTATTAATAAATTTAGCAATATATAACATAATTATTTTCGTTGGTATGATCGTCATTATTTTTCGTTTATATGTTCTACTATGTATCTTCATTAAACATATAACAATGCGAAACATTTGAGTTGTGTTAAGCTAATCTCTAAAAATATTTACAGTCATCTCTCTATCTTCCTTGTCTGTACAATCTCCGATTTGTTCTACAAGGCATACGCATGTTCAATTTACATACGTACAACATATATTTCTTTTTTTGTCTTCTTAGATTAAAACAAGATAGAAAGTCGAGATGAGAGGAATGGTATAAAAGTAAAACGTCGACCGAAGCAGCCCACGCCACACTACGCCGATACCATTCTGATATATAGATAACTCGTTCGAATACCAGACAGCCAATTAGAATACGATACTTACAGTGTCTTACAGATAATAAGATAACACCCTCATCACGCTCGCTTCTTATAAGGATGCAAAGCGCGCCGTTAAGGCATACGTACTCACCTATAAAACCGAGGCATTCGGACTTGGAGAGTCAAAGATCAGGAAGGAGATACAGCGGACTATTAATCTAATGGTTACACGTTGTTACCATAATATCGATTTTACTGTTAAGCCGGTCGAAGATTAACGAGGTAGTGAGGATGAAAAATCGCGATAATCAGTTGTGACAGGTCGGATGTTAGATGTTATGTCTCAAAGTACGCTTAAAGGACATCGGACGCGACTTTAATATAGTCTATGGCTTGGTTTATTATACTGATACCATCGACAATTTCTTTCCTTCTGTTATATGAGATCGAAATTCGTGGGGTATGTGAAAAGTTATATATACAGGGTATTTGTATTATACAGAGTGTTCCACAACTTGGTGACTAACCATAGTTATAGTTTTAAAATGGAACAGCCTATATAATATTGCATTTTTGTAGTTCCCGTATAAGTTTTAATCAAAAAGTAATAAGATAGTATAGGCCTAAAATCTAAAGTTTTTGACTTATTCCCATTTTTCTGAAAAATTCAATGTTTGTATAAAATTATATTTCTCGAAAACGACGTATTAGATAAACAAAACTTTTTGCAGTATTGTTTACAATAAGAGTTCCTAATAGAAGCATGTTTTACTTTTTTTTAAGTTACTAACTGCATGTGCAGGAAACTGGAATAAAATTACATGACACGTTTTTGTATGAAAGTTAATTTTTTAAATTGAACACCCTGTATATCAGTTCATTTTTGAATTGTTTATTAAATTTCATGGCAGAAACATGTAAGACGTTAATACTTTAAGAGTGACTATTACTGAGCTACTGTCGTTTTTTGATATGCTTTTGTTAGTTTTTGTAAAAAAGTCAATTTTTTCCAATGGAACATCCTGTATATTATTCATTTTTGAATTTCTTATTAAATTTCACATCAAAAACATGTAAGACGTTAATACTTTGAAAATGACTATTACTGAGCTATTGTCTCTTTTTGATATAATTTTAATTAATATAGTATAGTACTGACAAAATTATATCAAAAAGAGACAATAGCTCAGTAATAGTCACTTTTAAAGTATTAACGTCTTACATGTTTTTGATGTAAAATTTAATAAGAAATTCAAAAAGTAAATAATATACAGGATGTTCCATTTGAAAAAATTGACTTTTTTGCAAAAACTAACAAAAGCATATCAAAAAACGACAATAGCTCAGTAACAGTCACTTTTAAAGTAAACGTCTTACATGCTTCTGATATGAAATTTAATAAACAATTCAAAATTTAACTGATATATAGTTGTTCCATTTAAAAAAAATGACTTTAGTACAAAAACGTGTCATGTAATTTTAATCCAGTTTCCTGCACCTGCAGTTAGTAACTGTAAAAAAAAATATATGCTTCCATTAGGGCCTCTTATTGTAAACAATAATGCAAAAACGTTTGTCCATCTAATATGTCGTTTTCGAGAAATATAATTTTATACAAACTTTGAATTTTTCAGAAAAATGGGAATAAGTCAAAAACTTTACCCTTTAGGCCTAAACTATCATATCACTTTTTAACTAAAAATTATGTGGGCAATATAAAAATGCAATAATATATAGGCTGTTCCATTTAAAAAACTATAACTATGGTTAGCCACCAAGTTATGGAACACTCTGTATAATACAAAATATTTTTAAAATGTGCTCCTGATGAACAGTTATCACAAGGAAAAAACCGCTTCGATATATATTTACTCATAAAGGCATAATCGGCCTTACACGCTTAGATGACTCACCCTGTATATACTCATCAGAGACAACGGAAGAAATTTATTTTATGTTTCTTTTTATATTCTTGCCAACTAGTTCTGGAAAACATTTAAAATAAGACATCTCTTTCATTCCCTGTTGCTAAGGTCAAAAAATAAGACCATGTATGTTATAGATTTAAATTTTGCGTTTTTACCCTCTTTACATTAGTTATGGATATCTTTTTGAACGATATTGTGTGTCACTGGGCATCGACAGATGTATTTGTTTTAATTATTTTCGTCAACTTTTGGGCTTAGTTCTGTTGACTTCTGATAGCAGAAATTGTGAGTGACCTTTCTTCTTGATTTCTGGTTCTGTAAATTACATTAATTTTACTTTAGTGATTAGGTATTTCCGAATATAAATTTGGTTTTAAAGGCTTTATTGTAAATTATCATTATTCTTACTGTACCTTTAGTCCTACTTTAGAGTTACATACATTATTTGACCCTCCTACTTTTTGGTATCGCAATTTACATTCGAGCATATGCTATTCATTTTAATTATTTATTTCTGGGTGTTGAGTAAAACTTGTACTCTATTTTAATTAGTATCACCAGTGCAAAAAAAATTGATAGAGGTAACACATGACTTTATTATACGCATGTGCGTTCAGAATTGTTTATATAAACGATCTAAATTAAATTTTACATAATTCATCTTCCACTTAAAGTAAACCTGTGGGTAAAAGTGTTACTTCCGCTCCAAATTTTAAAATTTCTTTTATACAAATATCTCTAAATACCTTTTTACTCTTAACATATCTTAATAGAATGCATAATTTGAGAAATATTTGAAAAACCGCTATTCGATAAGAGTGAAAGTCTGAATTTTGAAAATTGCTTTATATAAAAATTGTCTCAAATCGAGGTGTAAATACTTTTGTTCTTGTGATAAATCTGTACAGAAAACATAACTTCGCGAGATATTCGCATAAAAAATTGTTTTTGATAAGAGAAGGACTCCTAGTTCCAGTAGGGATTTCAAAAAAATCTTCTTATATACATTTTTTCTCAAATTTACTTCTGAGCACATTTGTATTCTTTAGATATTTGTCTAAATTTAGTAGTTGACAACCTATTAATGAAGGTTGTCAATATCTGTTTGACATAATCCTTGTATAATCACATCACATAATGCTGCTCTGATGATGCTATATAATGAATATATTCGACCTAGGACAGAGCTTTGCTGTGTAGCCTAAATTGCTAACCATAGTAGTCACTAGAGCCTTCATAAATATGTTCAACGGAGTTTTTTAGGATTTATATTGTAAAAGACATGGTTTTTGCCCTTCGTTATACGTAGTATGAGAAAGTATTGTGATGACGCAAATTTTCGACCTCGAAATTTTTGCAGATGTGCACGTTTTGAAGTCTCCTGTTAGCAGCTAAACGACAAAAGCTATCAATACCAAATCTTATATTTACGGGTATAATCTTCCTCTTGACATCTACTTGGTCTATTTCAGTAAAAAAATCATAATTTACTAATATCTCGTGAGCTACTAAGATTAGGTACATTTCTAAAGAACACAATGGCACTAAAAACTGAATTTTAGAAAAAAATTGCGAGAGAAGTTTTTGTCCCAGTTTTGTGCTAATATCTGGCAAATTATGCATTCTATACAGATTTATCTAGTATACAAAACTATTTAGAACCGGATTTGAACAATTTTTGTTTATAAGATTTTTCAAAATTTGGATCGCAAGTAATACTTCTACTCTTAACGAATAGCAAATTATCCTTTCTATATAGATTTATGATAAGCGCAAAAGTATTTAGAGATAGATTTGAAACAATTTACGTTTAAAATAAATTTGAAAGTTTGGAAATTAATATTTCTACTATTATCAAATAGCACTTTTTTGCAAATATCTTGCAAATTTTACATTTTATACAAATTTATTAGGAACACCGAGTATTTAGAGTTACATTTCAAATAATTTTTCTAGAAAAAAATTTACACATTCCGACCGGAAATAACACTTTTACTCAGAGCTTTATTTTATTAAGACGATATAGAATATAGAATATATAGATTTAGAACGCACATATGTATAAGAACGTCCTGTGGTGCCCAAACCTTTTTTAGTTATTTGTTAAACTGTTTGTAAAATACTGTCTCCTTCATTTTGGGTTGCACTTTAATGAATATTTTATAATATTTTTGTTTAAAATAATATAATCATGTAATTGGTTTGTTGACTGTTGGATAATAAAGATGACTGTTATTTTTGTACCACATGCTCCAAGTCAGAGACAGGTGTATACCTATATATTGTTAAATATATGTGTATATAGTATAAACACGTTACCTTTTTCTTAAACAGACTGTTTTGACTTTTTAGCTCGACTTATTAGATATATATGTTATGAACTTATGATTTTGCTTCTGGCAGCAAAGGGTCTTACATGTATTTTCTGTTTGTTTTTATGTATTATTATATTTTTTTAATGCATGTTTTATATTTTCACTTTTAATTAGATCATCATATTTGATGTATGTCTTACTTGCGAATTTAAAGATTTTGTGAGAATACATATGGGGAGCCCGTCCGAAGCACATGCCGTCTCAGCGGCAGAGTTCATTGCTTGCCGGCCATGCCATAGAACTGTGCATCGAAGGCGATCCTAGACCTCCTATGTATGCGTACGGACTGCAGTGTTGGGTATCTGCGTAAATATAGGTGGTCAAGGGCTCCTCAAATGGTTCATATGTTTATATAGCTAGGATGTAATCGCATGTTTGATGCAGAGCGACCACCGACATATCGACGTACACCGAACTTAAATAAATGTGTAGTTGAACGCAATTTGTATTTTATTTCACGGTGCTTTCAAAAGAGGAAGTATCCTTAACAGTCATAGAATCAGCTACGAATAATATGCCCTGTTTTCTTGTCTTTTTCGCATTGATATTTTTTGTATACTAATTGTTTGGTTCAATTTTTTTTATTTTTGGTTAATGTACAGTTATTTATTAATATTTGGTTGATTTATTTCTCCCCTTTTTTAAATAAATAGATTGAAGGAAGAAAGCAACTGTGGATGTGGATTTTTTATATTATTGTCAATAAATACTTATTATTATCACCATCGTAATTTTATTCATTGAGCAATTAGTTTGTAGATAAAATCGAATTAAATTATTTCTGTATTTAGAAAAAACACACAAAGACAGTATTAGCAATAATTAACATGACAACGCCTTTTCTGTTCAACAAAGCAAAACAGAACTCCTCGCGAATCGATGACTTATAATTAATCGTGTAAATGCGCCTACCTCGCTGATCAAAAGACCCCCGAAATAGCTCAAAGAGTTTCCTTCATTCGAATCAGCGAACGGAAAATTAAAAAAAAAAGAAGAAGAGAAACGAGCAAAAAAGGTATTTAAAAAATAATTATCACCCCCCCCCCCCCACTCGTGGTGTGCTTACATTCACCGCATAGAGATCAGCCTCGAGTTCTTTCTCGGCCCAACTCTCCGGACTTGTACTCTAATAATAATTATAATAACGGCGTTGTTGTGCTATCCACTGAAACCAAGAAGAGAGAGGGTTCAGCGAAGCGTGCGAAATCGCCAGCAACACAGCTGCCCTTACAATATTCACTGCATCACGGAATTACATGCCCGCATTCGATTCACTCAACTCCCGGGGGCCATCCCGGAGAAGAGATCACGGTGGGGGGGAACGGCACGCCGGGCACGTTAAGTACGCATCAAGTCATCTGAATACGTTCTCTTGCACAAGTAATAAACCGGTGTTATTCAACAATTTAGATTGAATTAATTACACGACCATACACAAGGTTATAATAACCATTTCGAGGTTAGATATCCACGCCAGCGAGTCAGGATTGTATTCGTTCGATGGCTATGGGGGGCCCTCGGGGTAATCCGAGCTCCTCTGTTTGTTTGAACATAATATATACATATATGCTGTGCTTTATTAGAAGCTGTGGGATAGAAAATAATTAAAAATTTTGCTTTACTTTGTGATTAGACCTTCAGACCGCGTAGTATTAAGGCATGGAGATATTGCTAATGAAAATTTTCGTGAGAAGTCTTTAAAATTTATTATAATTTTAAGCTGCATTTTTTTTTTCATTACCTTTTGTGAATCCTGCTCAGGAGTTTAAGCTAAAGCGAGCAGCTTGTCAATACAACTGGACTATTTAGTACAATAATCGGGACAATAAAGAGTTACTTGACGTGGATAAAGACACAATTTCAAATTGTATGGTTCATCCACCTGATGAATCATATTATTATGTTGTATGTACAATATTATTTTTGAAGCTAAGAATTGTGTTTTATATTGACATATACAGTCTGTCCCCGCCATTGGTATATCGGTTATTAGAAGAGATTAAGCAATGTTTTGCAGAATTCAATGCTACCAACAAATCTCATTTCAAATTCATTCGGATTTTTTTACAATTTCGTGATATTTTGAACAGCGATCGATATTTTCCGATTGCAATTTTTCTCAATAACTCGATAATGCCTAATGCGATCGCTTTTAAAATCTAGCATTGTTGAGAAACTTTTTTAAGAGAAATTGTTTGGTGTTAACGGTAACCCCCGATTTTCATTTGTTTACAAGTTCTTAGCGCTATCTTTTGTTTTCCTTATGACGACCATATTGGATTCTTCGTTAGCTAAATAGTCCTTAAAAATAGTTTTTCAATAATATACAACATGCCTAAGAAATCTTTATTTATACGAGAGATATGAACATATAAATAAATTTCCCTCTAATACGTGATTAAAAGTTCAGATTTACTAAAACAAACTGTTCAATATGGCGACTATTCTACTCCACACACTTTTGGTACCTTGTTTTAACCGAGTTACAAACTGTACGTAGTGTGGTTTCGTTTAATGATCTTAGCACATCCAGAACTTGTTCTAAAATTTCCTGATTCTCTGGAAAGATGAAAAGACCTATTAAGTGATTATCTAAAATGAACCAAACAGAAATTTAAAGAAAAAAATTCAATAAAGAAGTTTCGTACCAATCAAATCACATTAAACATTAAAACCAAATCGAACTTGAAATCTTCTTTCATTTACCAAATGCGGATTATCAGTATACCAATGATGTTAGTTACGCCTATTGAACACTCCACAATTGGTAAACCGTCTTTCATCTGTCCAAAGTATTTTCCTAGGAAAATCAGCATCATCTTCACATTTTTGTAGATACCACTTGCTAAAGTGTAATCTTCGCTGATAGTCATTATCACTTAAACCTTGTAGGTACAATTGTTGGCTTGTATAGGTAGTATTTGTTTTTCTTCAACGTTTTATAAATAATAGATTTCGGAATTCCAGATTTTCGATCTACTACTGATGTACTTGGACTTTTTATAACATTTTGCAAAATATTAATTTGACCTATCTCAGCATTGTTAACTTGGTACTTAGCTCTTTTTTATTCGAAGCTTCCATAGTTCACTAAATTTCTGATTATTGTGTTAAAAATTGTCTGGTGTGGTTGTGGTCTTTCCGGAAAAAACTGAACGCAATTTGTGCAAGCATTTTCAGAGTTTCTATTTCTTATTAATCTCAATGCTTGTTTCACACTAACGTTTAATTTTATTGCCAATTAATTTCGTATTAGAGTGAAATTTATTTTACATGTTCATATCTCTCGTATAAATAAAGGTTTACTAGGCATGTTGTACATTATTGAAATTCTATTTTTAAGAACTATTTAACTAACTAAGAATCCAATATGGCCGCCATAAGAAAAACAAAAGATACCGCTTAAAACTTGGAAGCAAATCGGGGTTACTGTTAACGCCAAAAAATTTGTCTGAACAATGTTAGAGATTAAAAGCTATTGCATTAGGCGTTATCGAGGTGCGAGCATTGAATTCTGCAAAATATTCTCCCTAACGGTTGCTCTGTCTCTTCTAATAACAGATATACCAATGGTGAACATCGAAATATGGACACATTGTATATATACAGGCTGTCCAGAAACTCTCCTGACAAACGAAGACCGGAGATTCCTCAGATAATTTTAAGACAATTTAACCAAATTCACCCTAGTCGGAAAATGCTTCCTAAGGGAGCTAGAGCTCTTTGAAGATGGCGCCTTGTTATTATTTTTTTTAATATCTCCCGAACGCTTCTATTTAGAAAAACAAAAACTGGTATGCTTATTTATCCTCCAGAGATGAATCGAGTCCATCAATTGCGAATTTCTAGTACCGGTCATAGGCGTCCGTTTTGGGTAGGTAAACGGTTATTTTAACGCATAACTTTTTTGTCTTTAACTTTTAAGCATTTGTGACACTAGATTATTAAATTTTCAGGTATTCTAGTACTAAAAGGCACTCTTACTTTAAGTCGGTAGGATACACCGTTTTCTAGAAAAATCGATTTTCGTCATTAAAATTCAATTTGTTATGTACCTACTTATTTTTAGCGACGAAGTTGGCTAGGACTATCAAGGAATGGATGAAAATTAATTTAATAAATCATCTTTTGTTTCAATAAATGCAGCACACAATTCGTAAAAAAAGTTTGGGAAAAGAAGCAAAATCAATTTGAAACAAAATTTTAGCTGAAGGTTTTTAAAAACAAAGTATTTATTACAATGGAACGAAACTAACAAAAAAAGAACAGGTATCAAAGGTAGATAGTTGCAAAAGATGCTCGATGTGATGACCATTAGTCTCTATGCATAAATTTACCCTTTTGCTTAGAGAACGCCGAATTCTTGCAAAAATTCCAAAGTTATTTCTAAATTCGTTGCAAGCATCTTGTATCCTTAGCGAGAGTTGTGCACGATTTTGTATCGGAACGGAATAAATAAATGCTTTTATGTATCCCCAAACACAATAATCGCAAGGATTCAAATCCGGCGACCTTGCTGGCCAAGCAACTGGACCGCCTCTTCCAATCCAATGGTCTTCGTAGTTATTATCTAGAAAGTCTCGTACGTTCCTGCTAAAGTGGGCCGGACAGCCGTCCTGTAGAAACCATAAGTTTTGCCGAATATTTAAACGCACCTCATCTAACAAATCAGGTAAAATATTTTGCAGGAAATGTAAGTAATCAATATCATTTAAACGAGCAGGTAATTCCACAGGTCCAAGCAGATAATCGTCAACTACTCCAATCCAGACGTTTATGCTAAACCTATGCTGATGCTTAAATTCTTGAACAACGTGGGGATTGTCACCAACGTACGAATAATAGTGTGCATTATGTACATTAAAAATTCCATTTTTTGAGAATGAAGCTTCGTCACCAAACAAAATTTACCTGAAAAAATCTTCATCTTGATTTATCTAATTTTGTAACCATCTAGCGAATTCTACACGAGCAGGAAAATCTCCATCTAGCAGTGCTTGCATCTTTGTAAAATGAAAAGGATATAAATTTTCTTTGTGTAAGATATTTCCTACGGAAGATTTTGAAATTGTGGGGTACATGGCAGATAGTCTTCGAACGCTAATTTCTGGATTTTCCTCAACTTCCATTAAAATAACATCTTCATGTTCTGCTGTTACATCATTATGTCTCCCTGTTTCATTTTTTTTTTTGGGACCACTGAACCTGTTTCTCTTAATCGTTGATGAAGCGCTGTAAATGTTGAGTGAGTGAGATGCTGACGACTGGGAAATTTTTCAGCGTATCTACGTTGTGAAAATAAAACAAACAAATGTTTAAGATTTACACTGATACGACCCAAATTTAATAGATAAATTAATTTCTAAGAAATTATTCAACAAAACGTTGCAAGAAATTTATCCAGTTACAAAAGACACTACAATTAAAAAGTTTAAATCTTTCACTTACTTAGGGGGGAATCAAGGAAAACTAATAAAATTACTTAAAAAACAGAAAATTAATATTGCATACAAAACAAACAATAACCTTGCAAAATACATCAAGAACAATAAAGAAAAAACTAATCACAATAATAAATCGGGAGTCTATAGGTTAACTTGTGGTACATGTACTAAGGGATATATAGGTCAAACAGGAAGAGCATTTAAAACTCGGATTGCTGATCATTACTCCGCTTACATAAACCAAAAAAATGATTCGACTTACGCGAATCATTTGACAGAGAATAATCACATTTTTAATAAAGATTTTGATATCCTTCATGTTGAAAATAAAAGTATTAAATTAGATTTACTAGAGACATTAGAAATCAATAAATATAAATATTCAGACAATTTATTAAACGATAAAGTAGACCTAAACTCATCACCATTGTTAAATATATTTAGTCAGTAATACAGTTTACCTAATTTCACACATACATCTGTTTGCAATAGATTTAGTTCCACGTACTTTTTGTATAGACCTGACACTTTGAGACAAGAAATTGTTCTTTATATATTAGTTCTTAGAATTCCTAATAGCCACACACTATATATATATAAGAGTCAAGTGTATGTAGATATAAAACTCATCACCATTGTTAAATATATTTAGTTAGTAATACAGTTTACCTAATTTCACATATAACATCTGTTTGCAATAGATTTAGTTTCACGTACTTTTTGTATAGACCCGACACTTTTAGACAAGAAATGGTTCTTTACATATCAGTTCTTAGAATTCCTAATATCCACACACTATATATAGGAGTCAAGTGTATGTAGATAGTTATTATTGTATATGTTAACCTGACGAAGCTACAGTGTAGCGAAACAGCTGTCGTTATTATTAAATACAGTGTAAATCTTAAACATTTGTTTGTTTTATTTTCACATTGAAAATGGATTTACATCAAGTAAAGACCAACTCAATCCAAGTATCTACGTTGCGCTGCTCGAGCGTTACACCTCACTTCGCCATAAACTAAATGCATATCGGCGTATTCTTCATTAGTAAAAACCATTTTTTTTTAAATTGAGATCGTTGTGTTTGAATGCTACAAAGCAAAAAATTAAAAGATAAACTTCGCGATCTGACAACAATTTGACAATTAAAAACGTAGGTTTTATTTCTGTTGGCAGTTCAAAGCGAAGTAGTGCAAAAAATAATAAATTGAATTTTAATGACGAAAAAACGAAAAATTTTCAAATCGATTTTTCTAGAAAACGGTGTATCCTACCGACTTAAAGTAAGAGTACCTGTATATATGTATAGCTTTAAAATCATAGGACAGACACACGTATGATTCTCACACTGACTCTAAAGCTGATAAATACTACAAATTAAATTACAAAATAGCAAACATGATTAAAGAGACAGTACAAATCAATTTTTAACACGTGACAGATATGACACGTACATATGAAAAAGACTTAAAGAGCCGAAACATGTAGAACAAAAAATGCATACCAGCGCAGTTATTTTTAATACCTACTAAAACATTGACTTCATAAACGCCAAAGTAAAAGGAACCAAACATATGTATATGCTGCATGACATGGAAAGTGCAACACCAAGAATGGGTGCGAATTTTTTGACCAAACTTGGTAGAAACGTATAACTAGTCAAAAGCAATAATTGATTAAAATTTTGTTGCGATAGATCAAGTGGTCATGACACATCTGACACTTCATTCAGTTTTCGCTGACATTAATGTGTGGTGTATTAATTGTTTGTTTGAAATTAATTTCAACGGTTTTGTCTTATTATACCTTTGTTTAACGTGTTTAAAGAGTTTTATTATGCCCAGAGTGCGGCAACGTGGAAATTATCGCCAATTAAGCGAATTCGACAGAGGTCGAATTGTTGGTTTGCGAGAAGGTGGTTTTTCATACAGGGAAATTGCAAATCGCCTTAACCGGAACCAATCCACCATTATGCGCTGTTATCAATCATGGACTAGGGAAGGTCAGGGAAGATGCCAAAGAGGAACCGGAGGCCGAAGAAGAACTAATGAGATACAGGACCGCCGCCTTCGCTTAATGGCACTAAGAGACAGGTTTTCCAGTACCAGATCAATTGCTGACGTGTGGTTAGGTAATATTGGTCGTCCTGTAACCCTTCGAACCGTTTATCGTCGAATTAGGGGTTTCGGCTTACAATCTTATCGTCCACATCTTGTGTTACCACTTACGGCTCAACACCGACAGCAACGTTTGGAGTGGTGTAGATTGCGACTGCACTGGAACGTGGAGTGGCAGAGGGTGGTATTCAGTGATGAATCTCGATTTTGTCTAGGGATGTATGATGGCCGTATGAGGGTCAGACGAAGACGTGGGGAACGTAGTGATATTCAGTTTTCCATTGAAAGGCATGTGCATCGAGCAGTGGGTGTTATGGTATGGGGTGCTATAGCATATGGGAGTAGGTCTCAATTGGTGTTCATCCAAACCACCATGAACGCCCAGCGTTACATTGATGAGGTGGTAGAACCCCATATTCTACCATATCTTCAAACGCTCGAAGACCCACTTTTCCAGCAGGATAATGCCCCTCCCCACGTAGCGAGAATTTCTATAAATCGCTTGGAAGAGGCTCATGTCAATATCTTGCCATGGCCACCCAAATCCCCCGACCTCTCGCCAATAGAACATGTGTGGGACATTATGGGACGAAAACTTATGAATTTAGCCAATCCCCCGCAGACACTAATAGCTCTCCGGCATGAATTACAGGTTGCTTGGGACACCATACCCCAAAAGGATATCGACCACCTAGTCGAATCAATGCCACGAAGAGTGAGGGAGTGTGACACTAATAGGGGCGGTTCAACACATTATTAATAAAAATTATGTTAAATTGTGTTAGGCTTTTGTTTTTTTTCTTTGATATTTTAATCAATTATTGCCTTTGACTAGTTATACGTTTCTACCAAGTTTGGTCAAAAAATCCGCACCCCTTATTGGTGTTGCAGTTTCCATGTCATACAGTATATATTTATATATACACGGATCTTAGGATATACAATATGATAAAGAATTTTATGGGGAGCAATATATTATATCCTTAGATCCGCATTAATTTTCTCTTTATTTCATATCCTAGGGGTTCAGATGGCACGCGGGTGGACAATGTCTACCTCGCGGCGACGTTTAGATGAATCCTCAATACCGAGAAGAATCTAGCTGAAGTCTCATTTGGTAGTCTGCCTCCTGTATGTGTCTCTGATTGATGCTTTTCATCCCCAAGGTTATCCCATCTTATTCCTTGGCTACACTGCACTGACGAGAACTAACCAGTTCGAAACACGTGTCTGCAGTTGCATTTTCAGCGGAATTGCCCCATAAAATTCTATATATATATATATTGGTATGGTTTTAATATCCATACAATTTATTAGTTTGTAATTGTGTTATAACATATGATTTTTCAATTCTTAAAACTATATTTTTATCAATAAAGGATTAATAATTTAAATGATTCTTAAAGATTCATAATTTGATAAGATTTTCTTGGTGTTCTGGTTGACGTAGAGGAAAAATAAGGTTTTCTTTCTTCTATGTTTGTATTTTTAGAATCTGTTGAGGAGAAATTAAAAAATATTATTATTGTTGTCAAATATGATGTATTATGTTTTATGTACAAAATTGTTTAATTAACGATGATATGGCAAGTATTGTTGACGTAAATATTTGATTTAGAGTATAAACTAATTTGAACTAAATATCCCGCCATTATTTGAACAGGTGTAAATGAAAGAATAATTTTGACAGTTCCTGTAATGAGAATTTTTAAATTGAATGACAATTGTGTAAAATGCTTTGCAATTAGGTTTTTAAAAATGTAAGAAGACTAATTAATATACGTAGTATTTAATTAAAGGGATGTAAATATTCGAAAGTATATAGTAAAGAGATATGTTGAATTATTAAGGTACATAGGTGTAGATTTCTGATTGGAGAATTTGAAAAAGTTTAAAAAGGTTGCCAAGGAAATTGTTTTGGAAAAAAATAATAAATAAAGAGAGAATTTTTCTTATGAATGAAGTGCGGTTGTATAATTTCGGTGTTGCGAAAAGAATATCGGAAATTGTACAAAATATAATAATTTTGAGTTATTAAAACGTAATAAAAGTGTTCACATAACAGAATTCAAAGTGTAAACAAATTTATTTTCAATTTCCAACATTGAGTACGTACGAAGGCTTATTATGGATTTATGAAGGGGTTATTAAGAGATTAATATTGAACGTGCATACAGAATAAGAAGATTTTAGTAAATAATTGATTAAACTTACCCTTAATATAAATTCTGATCCAACTTATTGTGAGTACATAATTTTGGATTCTATTAAAAGAAGAAGAGGTGTTGAAGAGTATTCAGTCCGGAGGATATTTGTAGAGATTACGAAGATATCGCAAGTTTAACTAATTGACGAATTGTTCAGAAAAGGTATGTTCCTATAAGACGTTGTCCAGTCCAGAGGATTATTCAAGTTTAACTATTAGATGAGATGTAAGCTATTGTCCAGTTCCAAGAGTCGAAAATATTCCCAAGTTTCTACAATCGATGAAATTTTAACTGTTATCCAGTCCAGGAAGTTTTCAGAAGTATTTTTCCAGTTTCGAGGAAGTGTTTTCTTATTTTAAGGTACAGCTGAATTTCAATATACAATATCCACACGTATTAGTAGCAGGCCAGTTTGGAGATACCCATCATCTGTACGCACGAAGGGAAGCGTATAACTCCAGGGCGAGAGAAGAGACAGCAAACCGTAGAGATTGACTTCATCGAGGCACGTGCAAACTATAATACATAATAGGATTATCAGATGGAAAGATCGTATGAAATGTTTGTTTAGAACTGATTCAAGGTTGTATTAGATACTTATTTATTATTACAATAACCGATTTATTTGCGAATTTAGTTTGTTCACATAAAATTTATATTGAAATCTACAAACAGAATAAGTTATAGCTATTAGAATTTTAATACAAATTAGGTAACAATGTATGAAAGGCAATACCTTATTTATAGAAGTATCACGAATTTTATCCAGTAGAAATCTCATCAAACAATCGAATATTCACAACTAGAATTGAAAAGTATTATTTGTTAATTGTAGAAAACATACTCATTGTTCAACAAACCTACTCGCTATCCTTGTGTCATTATTTATAATGGTTGATTTTTATATTTTCTTACATACGAAAATACATCGTAATTATACAATTTTAAATAACTATTATTTATATTTATGATTCTGATAAGCACATTATTATACCATTATTAGCCTGAGATTGTTGTTTTCTTTCATTTGTAGCATTATCTATGTACTATCTTAAACAGAACAACTGATTTCCAAGAGTTGTGGAACACTAAAAACATAACAATATCAAATTATTTTACCTTGAAAAAGATCAAATAAAATAAGGAATACTTACATATATAGGCGTAATTCTACAATTTACAAACGAATAATCAGTCACAGCGAACTTCAAACACCCCTGATGATAAATAAAAGTATTTTTTAAAGAACATTTTGTAAATTAATCGATGATAAATGATTCATAAGTTAGGTTATAAATTCTTGACATTTAATATGCAATATCCCTTCCATTTTTATAATGTATAGGTATAGATCTCAAATAATATAGTCCCACCAGTTCAATAAAATAAACAAGGAGAAATAAAAATTGATATTTAGTTAATTTGAGTATTAGCCAGAGGAATTATATTAAACAATAATAGTAGTAGGAAATTGATATTGAGCAAAATATAAAATCATTAAATATTGGTATACAGAGTGTAATAAATCATATCTACACACATTATCAATACATTATTATTGCTGAACTTGGGCAATATAAGAAAATTATGTGTTGTAAATAACACTCATCCAGTATACCAATACAATATATATATATATATATATATATATATATATATATATATATATATGCTTGTGTCCTGAAATGGACCGGTGCTACGTTTTAATAAAATCTCATTTACCATCTTCAGGCGATTGTCCTTCTCTCACTATCTTCGTGTCCGATTGCAAGCTCAAATAATTATTTCCAAAACTTTTAAATACCTGTGGTTAGGTGTTGCATGATTAATCAATTCACATACACATCAAATCTGACATATTTGAAAACACAGAACGTAAATATTTCATATATTCGGTAACCTAAAATATCTTTTCAAAGCACGTCAATACCGTGTTTCTAATTTGAAGCTCTGTCTATAAAATATCCAACATCTGCTAAGAATAACTCTATATTATTATGTAATGTAAGTTCTATTTAAAATTGGTTGTAAAACATAGAAATGAAATTTGTAATACAACAAGTAATAAAATATTTATAATTACTTCATTGCCCGACAACTATTTCTGAAAAACGTCATCAGTGGATCATTAAAAATATTAATCTATCAACACGTGACCACCAACGCGAAAGCATTAAAACATAAAAATCTCACAGACAGATAAATTACACACACATGTGAAATGGTCTCTCCAGGAGCTGGTAATTAATGCTCGACAAGAGCACGGCCTCTGTGATTAACAAGCCGATAATAAGTTGCCGGGAAGCAAAAAAGAGCGGTAACAAGAGAAGGGCCAGTAGACTACAACCAAAGAGTCAAGCACACATACATACAAACACACGTCCCTTATATATATCTTTGTCAAGCTGAAAGAGTATATTTCAATGCATATACAGCGGTGTCCAAAATAACTTACAATCAAACCTTGCGTTATGTAATATACTTCTGTGAAATATAAATGATCTCATTTGCGTCTGATATTAAGTCATTACACTACACAAAATTCTATTTTTGAAGATTAACCAAATTGTCATTTTCATATGTAAGATTGTCAGTATTGACAGAAACATTACTAATAGATGTAATTGTAGGAGCTTATATCAGGAAACTAGAAAAAAAAGGAGTTTGTAGACCAAATTGGAAGATAATGGGAGTTTGTCAAACTATTGGCAATCATAGCTTCCTTAAAAACAAAAGAATTCTAAACTACAAATCCCTGGTGGAAGAAATGTTGAAGTGAGGAGAATTAGCATCACAGCTATCCATCCATGCATTCGGAAAGATTATTTTCTAAGTCAACTAAACTTTGTGGAGGTCGTGTGCACAAAAGTGCTGATATTAATGATTATAGCAGTTATAAGGCCACAAATATGACTAGATCCAGAATTTTTGAACGGGTGATATTGATAGATTAACAAAGACTTATAAGTGAAGAAGAGAAGATATTTAATGAAGAAAGAGCATGGATATGGAAAGAATACATTTACTATCTCTCTTATCTTACAAGTGTTAAAATATATCAGCCGTCTGATAATCGCAAGTGGATAATTAAGGAACTTGTCAGTCTTTTAACGACCATTACTTCAAAGATTTTCGAAAACGCCTGTTTATAATAACAGTTTTGTGGAGAACCCATAATAGTCTTGTCTATATTGGTTTCATCAATAGTCTTCATGATTTTACTGCAAGTTACTGTATTCAGATAACATGAATTTGATAATAATTGAATAGGATCTGTCGACATTTTGGCAATATTCACCCTCATATATAAAGCATTGATTCATATGATCAGATACTATTTTTGTATTGCACTTTTGTTTGATTTCTCCAGATAATAGCTTGGCTATTTTTCAGATCTTCTGCTGCTTGGTTTGTGATTTCTCAATTTAGTTCTATTTTTAATTTCGATTTCCATAATTCTTCTGCATATGTTTTTGTCTTATTCCTGATATACTGCGCAATCCTCGTGCATCTAAATTATTTTTAAGATGTTGGGTATATTGAGATAAATATTGAATTTTCCTATTGTTGTTAGTTATCTTGTTTTTAGTGAAACATTCCTCATAATATTGTTGTAAGCTCTCCAAAAAGATGCACATTTCACTAAATGTTCTTTTATAGAACTAACGATATCCGGCGTGCGTTGCTACGTCCAAAAAAAACACATTAAAGCTTTGAAATTGAAACCAATCACGTACATACATCCAGTTTTATACATATAAATTTTAAATACCCTTGAACTAATGCAATATATAAAAGTAATAGTTTTCTTTCATTTATTTCTGAACGTGATTTTTAATGCAACTTCAAGGGTTAGTACTAATCTAACCACTGAATAAAATCAGGTGATCCAATGTAAATAAGATTACTAGTGCAACTTCATGGGTTAGGAGTAATCTAACGACCGAATAATCACACGTGATCAGTTATCAGTAAGATTAAATGACGGAAAATGTTTTTATTTTTAGTTCGATCGTTCAAACTCCACAGGAACACGCTCCAGACTATGCTAGAGTTTTCCTGAAAATTTTATCAAAATCGGCTCAGCGGTTTCGGAGTCTATATGGAACATACACACACCGCCACACACACACATCCAATTTTATATATAAGAGAACTATATATAAGAGACTATTGTACTTTATTGTAACTGCTATCGAGCTAAAATTATTAAAATCATAATAAGCTAACAGAAGGAAGTAGCAAAATGAAAAAAGAAGCAGGATGAACAATAGAAACAATTAGACATGATGTCGTATAAGAGTTCGGTTTTGGGACCACTGCGTTTTGTGACATAAAAGAATGACATCTGCAGTTATCTAAATTCTACACTTGACACTACCTTTACCGAAACGATTTCAAATTATCTAATGATTGAATTCAGAAATTTTGTTGATTGAATAAATTTAGCCCACATATTAAAATCAAGACATAGAAGAGTTCAAAGACTATTGTGGAATAAGATTCAAAGGCAAGCGCAGAAAAAACTGGAAAACGGGGTAGCAGAAGTCGCGAAGAACCTGGATGTGAGGTGTTGAGGGAATAAAGAAATAGTAGAGAGGAATTGAAGTGAGGCTGCCATTTCAAAAATGGGAAATTTTCAACTTTTCATTTTTGCCTAATTTATTAGGATTTAGATGGTTTCTATTAGGTTGTTTCTTTGTAATCGTCTCTGGTCTTATACCTAATGCATTTGATCTCTGCATGTTTCTATTATTTGGGTAGGTTGGTATGTTTTTGATCCTCTTCTTTCAGTTGATTGTCGCCTAATCCTTTGGGCAAATTATGCTCGCCCATTTCTGTACTTTTTCTTATCACCATATTTCCTATAACGTTCTTGTTGTGAAGCAGGTAACATTTATCTGCTGCTATACTTCTTTGTTTCTATTTGTCATTGTCTCAATATCTCTCAAGTATTTACCATCTTAATGTATGAACGATCACAAGTGTTTAAATGCCTGTTATGTTTTATATTTTTCCCTTCTATATTTAAATCTGCAGTTTCTCCGTCATCGCACAAATATTCCGTTTGGATTATTTATTAAAGTACGAAAAGAAGGGAAGACAAAATGAAAAAGAGGCACTCTTTTCACAAAACACCACATATTTAACGTGCTATACACTGAAACTAATATTATGCTTACTGTCTCGAGACATACCATAAAAATAACATAACGCGAGTGTTAAACTCGACCATCCAGCTGGTGACACATACAGAAAGAATACGGACAAAGAGACAAGAACGTGCGTAATAACATGAATGTATGTGTATAATGCGGTCGACAGACAGGCATTTTCTCCTATAAATCACGCGTTATACAATTTCAATTAAAATAAACCAGTATAAATCGAGAGATCGGACGTGATAGCGGCTCACACGGTATACGGCGGCAGTTCGCTTCGCGCAGTCATACACACAGACACATACAAAAGCAATACGTGACAATAAAACTGGCGCGACTTGGCCGGGCTCGCAATTGGAAATAAATAGCACTTTTAATTATACGATACATGTAGTATTTTAACAGAAACGTGATTGGTGGAAATAATGAAGCCACTAATCATTCCGTGCCTTGATGGCGATTAAACCGGCTCATTTCTATAATTGCCTCGTAAACATGCCAATTCTACGGTTTCACCGTTTATTGTTGGTCAGTGCATGTACTGGTGGCGTAGTACAGTTTACGTCGTGTCGGGCTGCGCTAACAGAGCCCGACTTCCTGGCATCAAAAAGAGAAATGCTTTGCAATAAGAACCAGAATGTCTTAAATAAATAATACAGCATCGATAAGTAGACTTACGCAAAAATTACAATTTATGAAGGTGTAGAAACACACAAAAAAAAATGTCAAAAGACCTGTGACAATAATAATATGGCGCTGGGTAAATTAAAATTACAAATACAAAAATTCATTAATAATATTTTCAAATGAGTCACAACCTCTATGTCCACCTACCTGCTATTCTTGTCATTTAGGCTGCCGCTTACTCAGTGAAGATGATAGGGGTCGAAACGTCGTGAAGCTAACTTTAATAGAGCGCCATCGCGTAATTAAAATCTATCGAAGATAACGAACGCGGGTCGTAGATGGTAAGAAAAATCAGGTGGAAATAGATAAAAGCAACTCAGTAATAAAACGAAATAAATTCAAACCACAAGTTCTAAATTTAATTCCCACTATATGAAGCAGAATATTCATATTTGTAATTACAAAAAAAGTCAAATATGAAATAATTGAATATAGTACCGTAACATTTAGTAATTGTAAAAAGTTTTTTGTTTCTAATTTTTTTCCCAATTTTGATACAAATATACAAAAAAACTTGTTGTAATCAACAATTCTCAGAGAATAGACTAATGCCATCACGTTTAAAGAATTTTGACTAACTGCAACAAAAAAAAAAAATTAAAACCACCTGATCAAATTTACACCAGAAATAGGGCGTTGATCCATGCTCCGAAAGTGACTTATATGAAGCGTTACTGCTATAGATAGGTCAAACTCTCCCCAGTTTCAAATCGGTTCTGCCGATTTTGTCAATTAATAATTTTTATCATGCAGGGTGACTTTGATAACCTTGTAGAGAGTACTTAACTCATTCGTCACAAATAATTTTATTATTATTTTTATTACAAATGTTTAAAAAAAGTTACAATAATTCAACCACATCGACTTTACTCTCAAATGTAAAAGTTTGGTTGTCTTCTTGGGTCGGAGTTGGCAGAACACCAATAATATCTGCAATGGGACCTGTGGAGATATCCTTCACGACCGGTTTGAAATTTGTTTCTTTTGCATCAATAGATTTTAGGCCAACGACAGTCCATTCGTCTTTTGAAAATTGTTCTAGAATTCTACACACTTATCTGTAAATAGTAGAGGTTCTTTTTCCGGACACATACTTTATGAGAACAAATATTTCTCTAAGAAGTAGTTCTCGTTCTGGATAACGGTAGTCCACTTCCTCAACGATTTCTTCCATGACTTCATCAACTCCCTGATTTTCGATTTCCTCCTCTTCGCTATTGTCATTATCTTCGGAGCTGCTACTATCTGGATTTGTAGCAATACTTCTTCCAGGAACAATATTCAGTCTCGTTTTCTGTCAACGCACTCTCTCAGTTCTTTCACCATACCCTTTCTCGCGAAGTAAGTTGGATAATGTGTCGTTAATTTCTTGGGTCAGATCATGTTGTATTTCTGGTAGTTTGTCTAATACTTTCTTTCGATTTCCTGGATAAATGCCAGTAGCAAAAAATCCATTTATTAAATTTCGCTTGAGACCAGACTCTTCATTATCGCCTGGTTAGTTCTTACTTTGGGCAGTTACATTATCCATTTTTTTCCAAAGCAAGTTTTAGCAATGACGGGGATTGATCTTTGTCCATTCCAGAAGTTGATGTATGTTTCAACTTGAAATTTAACAACACTGTACGCCAAGCTACTTTAAAGGGCTTAAAGAAAGCGACATTTAAAGGTTGTAAAAGGTGTGTCGAATGTGGAACAAACAAAAGATATGTAATTTTCTTCACACGTTCTGAAAACATCGTCGTTAAAATGTGACGCTAAGTTGTCTCTTATTAACACCTTTCTACCTTCTAGTTTTCTACGATTACATCGACACCCTAACGAACAGCATGATTTTTGACAACAGGGTTTACCATGATAGCCCCCTTCCTTCCAGGTGTTATAGAAATGTTCACTTTTATATATGACATATGGTGGAAGAAGCGTTCCATCGGCTGATCCACATACCATAATTGTGGTACACGACTTTGAATGATTTTACAATATTTCATATATCACCATTAGAAAATCTTGGATGGAAGCAAGCCATGGAATAGCAGGCCAAATGGATCGTGATGTACGAGCAGCGAACGTTGGAAGAATTTTTGTTATTTGTAAAATATATTTCCAGTTGTACACAATTTCCATTTACCTAAAAGAAGGTGATGGTTTACATTAGCGTGTGAGAAGGAAGTAGGTGGAGAATAATGAATAAGCAAGTTCATAAACAAATATAAGGAAGAACTATATTAATACAAATATACCTACATTGGAAGATACTGAATAATTTAAGTGAAAGACTTTTTGAATAAGCGAACAATTTCGATATGTTGACATTTTAGTGAAGGAACTGTCAAAGACAATAAGTGCGTGTGTGTGTTCGTGTTACGACGGTAACTTGGAGGGCAGAGATCTCACTGATGACGCAGGGTGACAACTTAAATATTAGTTCCAGGGATGGCATTGCGAGCGGTCACGTGTCTTCCCGGGTATATAAATTGAAAAACACGAATGAACAAGATTATTGGTTATTTACTTGGAGAGATATTAAAAGCGACTTAAAAAGACATTAAATCGTAGGGTCAGATACACCACGATTATACTCATTCATTATTTCTTGAATTAGCATATTAATTTTTGTATTTTGTATTTGTATTTAGGTTTCATTCATTATAAGAATTTTTCTTTTGTTAATAATTTTTGTATTTAAAAAAAAAATGGAGATGCCTATGGCGGAATTCTTTCAATGATTCAAAGTAAGTTTTAGATACAAAGATTTATCAATGTTGCTATGCGTATATTGTAATATAACGTGCAAATATATATTCAATATAACGTTGTGCAACAGGGATAATAGATATTGTCCTGTAATAATATATATTCATTAGTTTTAACAACACAAATAGAATTATTAATGGTGTTGGGTGTTAAGAGGATTAACGTGCAAATGTATATTTCCTAGCACTGTATTAGGCATCATTAATTTTCACAATAATTTTGATTATAAATTAATAATTTAAATTAGATTTTCAAGAAGGGAAGTGTTTCTGGGTGGCGGACTTTGAGATGCTGGACACAATACGTGTGAATGATTGTAGCCAGTAATCAAATTCAAGCTTTTTCTCCGAACATTGACCATTGCGAAGTTCTAAGTTTATCAGAGCATTACGTGCGAATATAATGTTTCTGATGGAATAGAATTAGCATAGAATATCAATAGAATAGTAACATTAATTGAATTTTCTTTGTTTTGAAACAGGATATTTTATTTTTGATTAAGCATTAAAAATAAATTCGTTCTATAAAACATTACAACCGAGAACACGGTACAAATGTTTTCTTTCAATTATGTTCTTCTTTTATAATTAAATGGTGAATATAGTATAGCGATGCTATCTATTCTAAAAATAATGTTGAATGAATTATACAATTATGTTTTATATGATTTCTGATTTTTATTAAAATAAGCTATAACCTTATCCCTATAAAAGAAAAAAAAGGAATTTAGATACACTGATAGAATTCACGTATACTTATAAAGTACGTGCTGTTAAGAAAATAAATAAATATATTAAGGATAATAAAAAATTATCATCATCTTTATTAGTTATGTTGCTGGAACAGCACACAGCATAATCTATTTGGCAATGCCTAACGTATGGCAATACTACAATTATTTTATTCCATATAATTATGTTGCCACAGCAATATGTACGAATTATACGAATGTATTAGGTTTTTCTTTGGGTGTCGTAATAAAACCGTGACGTATTTGTGATTATCACATTTTCGATAGTTCAGAAATGTACAGCAGTGACATATGATTCGTCTATAATATTTGCATAGATATTGTAATGGTTTGCCGTTTACTATGACTAGGCAACAATATGATTTATAAATAAATTAGAGGAATTTAATTTAAAGTGTTTCTTTTTATATAGCAGAATTTTTATATTAATAAAATATTTAAAGTATACCAAATGTATAAAGATGTTAATGTTATCAAATGTGTAGTTTATTCTGTTTTCTTCATGCATTTGCATAGATAGTTGTGGCAGGATACTTTGATGCTTAGTTTTCTTCAGTCTGAAAGTAAAAATTTAAATATTACTTGATTTGTTTGTATATGTAATATAATGTTTGTGAAAACTTGTTTAATTAACAAAGTATATGAGAATAGTAATAAGTAATGAAATTTAAAAATATAAATGCAATAAAATAATGAATAACTAACGCGCCAAAATTCAAATTCTGGAAATGTCAGATTTTGACATTTATAAACATACTACTAGAAATGGGTATTAATAGGTAGAAGTGTAGAAAACAAACTAAAATATTCAATTAAGATTTTATATAGTAAGATATTGAAATTCTAAATAGGTATTTAAAACATTCAAAAATAATGTAGAAACTTTGTTGGATAAATAAACTGTGTGGAACAATATAATTGGTAAAAGAAAATTAATTTTGATCGTCAAGAAAAATGTGAAATGAAAAAAATAACAATTCTAATTTTTTCGGGAAAACGCGAACGTGTTTCTCGAGAAGAGAAAGAATTTCCTCATTAAATACAGTTAATGTTCTTAATTTTCGCTTCAAAGAGTAATAGAAGTGTTTAATAATTAACGGAGAAGATAGTGAGATTTTATTTCAGGAAAATATATAATAATTAGAAATTTTCCATTAATATTACTGGTGGATAACATAAAAGAAGGAAGAAAGGATAAATATTTAGAACATATAGTAAAGAGGAGAGAGATTTATTTCGAACTTACCTTATAATCGGATATTTAAGAAGTATAATCCAATACAGCTACAACCATCCCGTCAGAATCGTTTAGGAGTTCCTGCATATGAATCATTGAACCAGTTGAATTGAAGAATTAATATACGAGTGAGAATTTATGGTGCACAAGTTTGTCAATCCAGGAGTGTAATAATCCGAGGCAAATAGTATTATAAACCGTCCCAGTTCGAGCATTCCAGGAACGTGGAAGTCCAGAGAACATCAAGATAGTGTGTGTTTATTACAGGTGTACGAGAGTGCCGAGTTTTCATCCAGGTACGACAGGAAATCGTATTATAAACCGTCCCAGTTCGAGCATTCCAAGAACGTGTACGAGAGTGCAGCGATTTCATCCAGGTACGACAGGATAACAGTTCGAGGTCCGAGGGTTCCAGTTTGTTATACTAACATCATCACTAGAGTGAGAAGAAAGTACGCTAGAAGGAAACACATTGAAGAATAAGAAAGAAATTCTATAATAATTATATCAGGTCGTATAAACATTGGAATTAATTTCGGAGTTAAAGTAATATTTATTGCATAATTTCTGTAGAGAAATTATAAATCGTTGTAATGATCGTGTGAATTATTGTATTTCATCTTTATTAACAGTAAATCTAAATCTTTACTTTACGATATAAAATCATAATCTCAAATAAGAATTTGTTTGGAAAGCAAGAGGTTTTTTTAAAATAAAACTACATAATTGAATGACAAAATTTAGTTTTACCCGAAATATTAAGGTTCTGCTTATAAATACTTTATTAAAATTCTGTAGAGAACAGAAACAAACAGGTTTCAGATATTGAATTAAATAATAGTAAAGGTTCATACTTACGTTATTGCATTTATAACCATTGTAGTCAAGTGACAATCTCGTATTAAATTCTTCTCATATTGTTGATTAGACGTGTTGAAGAAAATTTCCATATGTGTACTTTTGATAATTGTTTTTAAATTTCTATAATCACTTTTATATAATTTCAACGAATTAAACAAATCTATTCTGATATTTTCTTTTATTTGGCATAGTAAAAAAAATGATTATTTTGAGTGGAGTAGGAAAATAAACAGAGACGCTTATAACATTAACCTAAAAGGAGAAAATATATGTCAGTAAATGTAAATGGTATAAATGGCTATTGAAATACATACCTTGTTATAGTTTTGCTAAAAATTGATGTAATTAATCCGAATAGGTACTTGAACAATTACACATAGTTTTGGTATTAGTTAATTGATATAATTTATTAATTTTAAAGATCGGTAAAAAAGCTAACATATAAGTTTTCTGAACATATTAAGATATAGGGAACTGCTTTAATTTTACAATCCACTGAAAGTCAGCAACCCATTTAGCACATTTAGTAGTTGCTTAAACATACAGATTACTGGTAGTCAGCAACCCAATTAGTACAAGAATATTTGCTTATTAATTTGTAAATTTTTTGAAAGTTATAATATCTGAGCTAGTTTTTGGGATAAAAATATATAAAAGATTTTAAAGTTAATTTATTTATCTGAATGTCATGATATTCTATATTAATTAAGAGTATTGTCACATTTTATGGCGTGCCCAACGTGGAGCGATTAAAATAAGACTCGCAAATAGTATTTTGATTATTTTGTTCACTTTGATTAGGTGTTTGTAATTTATATTACCCCTCCTTAGCTCATTTTTAGGACATATCTAACGTGAAGCAATTAAAATAAGACTCGTAACAACATATTTCAAATATTTTATTTATTGTAGTAATAGCGGTAACATTAGTATACATTTTACAAAGGTAATAAAGTCAGTTTAAAGTATATTAAGGTATAAGAAATTGTGTACTATAATTATTTAAAATGAATACCAGATCTGAGTAATTCTGGATTATATAGAACGGAATCTTCTAGTGATAGTGAAGAGGAGGTAGGACAGAATGTGAATTTACTAGAGGGAGGAGAAGATATATCACAGGTGCAGGTAGAAGATCAATTGACAGGAGAGATACAGGATGGAGGAGATAAGTTACAAGGGCAAGGAGAGTCGTCGAATACATCAGTAGAGATGATGGCATTACAGAATATGTTGGCTAAATTTATTGATGAATCTAAAAAAAATAGAGAGGAAGATATTAAGAGAAGCGAGAAAATTAGGGATGAGGATAGAATAGAAAGTAAGAAGAATTTAGTGGAGTTGAAAGAAGAATTAAGTAATAAATTGGACAAGGCTAGTGAAGAGAATAAGAAAAATAGGGATGAGGATAAAAAAGAATTAGGAGAAAAATTGGATAAATTGGAGAAGGCGAGTATTGATACTAGAGAAGAGAATAAAAGAAATCTCGAAGAATTAAAGAAAACTTTACTGAGAGATACAGAAGAAAAGGTTAAAAAACTTACTATTGAAATGGATAGCAGGGAAGTGAAAATGCGGAAAGAAGTAGACAAACAAGATACAGCAGAGGATAAGGAAATATTGAATATGGAAGAAGGAGTAATTATTGGAAATCAATTACTAGAAATAGAAATAAATGAGAATAAAGAAGTAATAGGAAATGTTGAAAAGGGTGTTATAAACTGCATTGACGTGAAACAAAATACAGTTGAAATTAAGAAAACGTATAAAATTTTATCATTAACAAAGAAAACAAAATACTTAGATTCCGGTAGAAGAATTTTAAGATCGTATTTAGATACACTTTTAGTAGGAGAAAAAGATGACAAAAAGCTTTACTTATTCACCTCAAGGCAGACAAATGGGGTAGTTTCAGGAGACGATAAGTTCACTGGAAACAAATTTAATGTTGGACGTAATATGATACCAACACATATGAGAAATAGTGTAAGGAGTGTAAAAGTTAATATGAACAGTCAATTTGAAGGAATTGTAGGTGGTAATGATTTTGTTGATAGTAGACGTGTTTCTTTAGTAAGATATGTGCAAAGTGATGTTTATCAGGTCAGTTTGATATTGGACATTAAGGACAGAGAATTATTGGAATGGGATATGGAAATTCAGAAGATTACAATTACATTTACATCAAATGCTGATGTCATAAGATTATTCAAAAAGGTTGGAAAATGTGTGAACAAGATGTCTTGTAGAAGTGAAGAAAATGATTCATGGAATAAAGTAAATATGGCTCAAGTGAATATATTTGATACATTGCAAAATAGGGTGCGATTAAAAATAGATTATTAAAAAAATTTAGGGGCATGGCGGTACTGAAGGGCCAGTAACCGTTGGTAAATGGCGCTACCACCCATTCCAGAGCTACACTGAATATAATAAAGCCCAAAATTTAGGGACATGGCGGTTGAAATACATAGGGCGACAACCGTTGTTCCGGCGACACCACCCATATCCAGAGACACACTGAATAGAGAAAAGAGCCCAAAAATTTAGAGATATAGCAATTACACTGAAGGACTTGTTCACGTTAATATGATGAAAATATTACATAAACCAGAGTTACGACAAATACTTCAAAGATTAAGAAAATCACTAAACACTTGAGATTAAATAAAATAAAAAAAAAATATAACTATTACAAGAAGAACATGAATTCATGAAAAGAATTGAAGAAGGTAAAATAGGGATTATTAAATTGGAAAATTAAACTAATAAGGGAGTACCAAGCAAGGGGCATGTGTAAGGTCATTTGTTACTACAAAAGAATATAATAATAAGGAGGAATACGAATATGTACGTTCAAATAATTTATAATTGAAACTATAATGTAAGAATATTCACCAAGATATTCTAACAAAGATTTATATTTTATTTCCTTACTCAATGACAATAGAATCAGGATAGTTTAGTTTAGACGAATAAGAGTTGTAAATATTAGATAGTATAAAGAAGTTAGTAATATTTAGTTTTCCTCATTCCTTTCATTATACAATTTGTAAATATAAATAATAGAAGAATATATAAGTAACTTTCCAGTTGGTAAAATTTGTATAAGTACAAAGATTTGAAGAAATGTATGAAGAAGATATATGAGAGAAGAACAAATAAGAGCCTTATAAAAATAAATAGAAGATATCTAAATAATAGCAGAATTCTGTGTAAGAAATAATATAAAAAACAAGGTCTATGAAGTATAATAGGTGATGTACAAATAAAAGCAAAGATAGGAAAAGTCTTTATAATAAAATATGTTAAAAGAGATAAAAATGAATGCTTACAATAAATAATAAATATTTAAAGGTACCATGAAAATATGGAATAATTATAGAGAATATGTATGATAGGGTAAATATAACCCAAAGTGATGATAAATATTAATAGGACGAAAATGTCATAAAAGTATTATATAGGTAACGTG
Source organism: Amphimallon solstitiale (assembly GCA_963170755.1). Taxonomy (NCBI): domain Eukaryota; kingdom Metazoa; phylum Arthropoda; class Insecta; order Coleoptera; family Scarabaeidae; genus Amphimallon; species Amphimallon solstitiale. The sequence continues at coordinate 32,769,203 of OY720681.1, read as the reverse complement.
CGCCTTATAAAACGAAAATATAATTTAGTTACTTTCCAAAGATGAAAGTACATGGGTAGACGAAAATGTCTAATAGGGGTATAGGGGATTTGTTCAGATGAGAACAGTATAAAAAGAAAATATAATTATAAAGAAGATGTGAGCATATGTAAAGCATATTTGTAGAGGCTACTAGATATCTGAAAAAGAAACAGATGTAACTTATTAGTAATCACCAATAATTGTAAGGATGAATACAGAATATATTTTAGAAACAAATTTTGATAAGGCTTAAATAGTCTGAATTAGTTGAAACCAAAAGTTTTAAATAGGGATTACATTTTCAAAAAGAGTACTGAATAAAGGTTATACAAAAGGGATTAAGTTACTTGTATATAGTGTAAAAAATAATTATAGTTACATAAATTATAACAAATATAAATCGACATAGTATATAGAAGTGAAGTTTATAGTACAGTTGACATTGTTTAAGAATTTTAATTCAGTTGAAATGTATTGACTTAATTAGTTGAGTTCTTAAAGATTAATTGAAGCAGAGAGTTAAATAACAAAAAGATTTAAAAATATGCCAAATGGTAAGAAATATTAGTTGGATGTTTAAAATGAATTTAGAAGTATTTTTCTTTTAAAGGTAACACAATTGATATTACAATTAATTTAGTTCAGTTGTTTAATAAATGTAAATTTTATTCCACATGTTGGAAATTTAAATTTATTAAAAAAGGGGCATATGTAATGGTTTGCCGTTTACTATGACTAGGCAACAATATGATTTATAAATAAATTAGAGGAATTTAATTTAAAGTGTTTCTTTTTATATAGCAGAATTTTTATATTAATAAAATATTTAAAGTATACCAAATGTATTGTTAACAACCTCATGTACAAAAGAAGCGCGTAATTTCTTTAATTCGATTTTTTTTCTATTATTATTAATTTATCTATTTTAGTCATGTAATACATTTTCGCGCCTAAAGAATTACTCATCGCTTCTTCTGTACACCAACAACTTTGGCTTTTACGACAGGAGAGATTTCTAAAATAAAAATTGCTTTGTTAAGGTCACGTTTGAACGGTCCTTTCTCAGAAGGTCATCCTTAACCGTTTACCTAAATGAAGCCTTTTCGCTTATTTTAAACACGAAATACTTAACATTGCAGTTTCTTGATTATTAATTTTCTCGCGATCTAATTATCAGACGACAACAGATCCCCCGTCACGATGTTACTTAATCGCCCTTTTGTTTCCCATTCGAAACCTATAACTCTCCGATCAAAGGTTTACGAGTTATTCAATAGTTGTTCTTATTTAATTGTATTAATATAAGGTGTAATGTATTTCTTCATCACTGCTTTACAATCGCATTAAATACTCATAATACTATAGAAAGAACCCTATTGTAACTCATCTTTCGTAATGTCTTTTACTACCTGTTATGTAGGTGCCCCACAAACGTACATACCTGCAGTAATTTCTTAGACAAACCACCTCGAGTCAGGTGTCTTTCTTCCCTATATTTAATAACGAATCTGATTATAATGTTTTTTTCCCTGTATTTATTGATTGATTGTCCCGCGAATTATGTTCTCTTATTCTCTTAAAAACAGTTCGCGCCTTACCATCCCTACCCTGCCGTCTGCCGTTTCTTTTACCGCGACCCTATATAAGTCACAACCTGAAAAAAGGTCTCTCTCTTAATTTTTTTCCTCTTACGCATCCACAGCTTTACATCGTTCCAAGTTCGCGTCCCTCCCAGTTCTAAGTCACGTTTGTTTTAGTGCCCTAGTACTTCAACATAACAAAGTCAAGTACAATCCGCGACCCTTTCGCGTGTGTGTTTAATCGTTCGCGTACTGTCAGATCCCCTATTTTGATTCGCCGATTAATCAACGCTCGACTCCAGACTTACGGGACCCGAGGACAACAAGGACACCACAAAAGTAAAGTATTCCTCATCCTTATCTATTACTTTAATTCTAAATTTTCTCTTACAACCGCTACATTAATTTTTACTTTATACATTTTCAAAATATATCTAAAAAGCATTTACGGTGTGAGATTATCGAACCCTTGTACCGATAATACCTGCCTAACTAACGATCATTCGAACGACCCACTCGTTCCCTCTCACTCTCTCCCTTTCTATTTCACCTACTCCTTACGTGAACCAATATTTGTGTTATTGTGTTTTATTTAAATAATTAATTAAAGAACTTAAGGACACTCTTGTTGTTTTATTTACCTTATTTTTTTCTTCATGTACTAATTACAATTCTTTTACAGGAAAATAAATATAATAATTCTACATTTGTTTTATTTTCTTATTATATATTTGTGTTTCTTTCTTTTACGTAATTCACCATTAGAGCTAGCTAATACAACATTTTTAAAACTAACATCATTTTAAAAATATAACAAGTGGCACCTTTTAAGGATATTCTTTTTTCATTTCTTCATCCTCCGTATTTTAAAAGGATAATAAGTGGCGGCCCTGTAACGTGGGGCTATTTATTGATTAAGAGCAATCGACGAACTCACGCCGACTACGATGGTGAACACAAGAAACAACCCAGAAGGTACGACCCAGAACGAAACACAGAACTCTAATGATTTGGGTAATCACAATACCCTGGCGCCCAAAATTAGCGATTACGATGGTAGTGCCTTAGCACAGGCATTAACTAGATTTTGTGACATGATCACACCTGCACCGGCACAGCCTCCGAAACCTGACCCATTCAGCGGCGACGTACTACAGGACCCTAAGGTATTTATCGATCAACTTCGTAAATATTTACAAAACAAACAATTAACACCGGAAGGTACGATAAACGAAATTAGTTTACATCTTACTGATGGAGCAGCACGATGGCTCGATTCATTAAAAAAACATGTCGACACATTCGAATACTTCGAGACATTGTTTACCGAACGTTATTTGTCCGGAGCCAGGACAGAAAAGTTATCTGAACTACTATACGGCGTACATCAGAAGGAAGACGAGCGTTCCGTAGAATTTATATTACGCAAATATCGACTCTGTAAGCAACTAAAATTAGACTGCGATACTGAACAAACGATTCAAATGATACGTCGTCAACTTCAACCAAAGTACTGGAAGGCACTAGGACCATATAAGCTAAACACCGTCGAAGACTTGAGGAAGGCGTGTACCGAACTAGATGATTATTATCACGGTGATCCGGCGGAGGTAAAACAAAAGAAATCGAGTTATAATAGGAACCATACTAACGCCGCCGGCAAGACAACCAAACATTCAATGCCGACAACGTCACAGCAAGCGAGTCGTCCCACAGGTAAACAAAGCAAACCCACCGAATTACCTCAATGCCGTCACTGCCCGGAATTTCACTGGCACAGGGACTGTCCAGTTCTACGCGAGAAGATACAACGTTCGGGGGAATCGCAGAGGGCCGGAACGCCTGCACTCCGGTCCTAAATTCTCTACAGCAGTCAGGAAGTACAGGTACGCCTCGATTGTTGCTGCATGTCAAATCGCAAACAGTAAGTACATTAATTGACATAGCCGCAACACACAATTTTGCTAGACCGTGCCATGTATATAATATTACGTCCGACAAAGAACAGAAGGTGTATTTAGGTAGTTCGTCCGCATCGATGAAAACCACAGGAACCGGAATAGTTAGAGTCCAACTTCGAGGCGAAGAAATTGAGATCCCTGTTCTCATTGCTCCCGATCTACGAGAAGATTTAATTTTAGGATTTCCGTGGTTCGATAGCCAAGCAGCGGTTATCGATCTTCAGCGACGCTGCGTACACGCAGGTAAGACAAAACGACGAATTATATACTTTGATCGATCAGCACCGAGGCCGACCGAAACAAAGCCGAGCGCAATCGACACCGCTTGTCTAGACAAAGTGCCAATTGAACAAAGACAGACGATGCAGCAGACAATAACCGACTTCGAGGCGTTATTCATCCCAGGTAAGCGGCTTAACAGAACAACGGCCACTCGACACACAATTAGATTACGGGATAATAAGCCAGTACGAGTGCCCCCTTATCGTTACACGCCGGAGAAGAAACGTCTAATTGCCGAACAGGTAGAAGAATTGCTTGCGAACCAGTTAATCCGACCGAGCACAAGTGAGTACAATTCCCCTATTGTCTTAGTTAAAAAAAAGGACGGAGGCACACGTTTTTGCATTGATTACCGCAAATTAAACAATAAAACAGAAGACGAGGTGTCGCAATTGCCGCCGATATACGAATCGCTAAAGGAATTAGGATCCGCAAGAATATTTACGACGTTAGATCTTAAAAGCGGTTATTGGCAAGTAGAACTCGCGGAAGAATCAAAACATTTAACGGCGTTTATCACACCAGATGGCGCTGCTCTTGAATGGGAAGTGATGCCGTTTGGCCTCAAGACCGCGGTTACAACATTCCAAAAAATGATGGCACAAGAGGTATTAGCAGGATTTTTACGTAAGTTTGTTTTAGTTTATTTAGATGACGTAATTATTTACTCAGACACATGGGAAGATCATCATTGGCACGTTAGACAGGTATTTGAACGTTTACAGCAGCATAATTTACAGTTAGCTCCCGAAAAATGTGTGTTTGGTACATCTACATTGCCTTTCCTAGGTCACATATTAACAGAAACAGGTAACAGGCCGCAAGATGAGCACATCGCCGCCGTTCGCGCCGCGATGCCACCGAAGAACCGCAAGCAGCTTCGACAGTTTCTAGGACTAGTAAATTGGCTACGTGATTATGTTCCACGATGCGCCGAGATTTTGAGCCCACTCACGGATTTATTATCAACGAAGCGTACATATCGCTGGGACGATAAAGCTCAAGATGCGTTCGAGAGAATTAAAAACGAACTCTCACAACCACTCCATTTACACCGCCCGGATTTCAAATTGCCATTTGTACTTCAAACAGACGCCTCCGGAATAGGAATAGCTGCTGTTTTATATCAAGAACACGCCGAAGGTAGACGTATAATCACATATGCCAGCGCACGTCTCAACGCTACAGAAAAACGCTTCCATGTTAATGAATTAGAATGCCTGGCAGTTATATGGTCAATAAAACGCTTCCGGCCCTTTATCGAAGATAGAAAATTTACTCTTCGCACGGATAGCCGCGCTTTACTTTGGTTGGATCGCACGAAGGATGAAAGATCTAAGTTAACACGGTGGGCATTATTATTACAGGAATTTAAATTTCAGGTAGAGCACTGTCCAGGCAAGGAGAACGAACTTCCAGATGCTCTGTCACGCACGCCGGCGCCACGTTTAATCGAGCCAAAAATCCTCGATGAAAGCCGATTAATCCCGGATTATAACACTCCTTGTGAACAATCAGATTCTGCCGTGTGTTTGTTTCAGGTAGCTGATATTGCCGACGATACCGCCCACCCGGTTGTGATAGCAGTACAAAACGCACAACAGCAAGACGCTCCCATTGGTCGGCTGTTGCAGAAATGGAGCCGCCTACGAGAGGAGGGGCCCGCCGAAGATGAAGATGACGCCGTTCTCCGTATCTACTCTAATAATGATGGGTATCTTCGACGTCGACAAGGTGAGCAAGAGGTATTAGTGGTCCCTGACGCCGCTAAACCCCGTGTCCTCTACGAGTACCACGACCGTGTTACCGCTGGCCACCCAAGCGCCGATGAGACCATCAGGACAATAGAAAGCCGATTCTATTGGGCGACACTTCGGAAAGACGTCCGCGAATATGTACGAGCGTGCCCCATATGCACGTGTTATAAGAGAGGACCCCGCCAAGAACGTGCCCCCTTACGACCACGACAACCTACGAAACCTTTCGAAGTAATATCAGTGGATATTATCGGACCGCTGCCGAAGAGTAGAAGCGGCAAGAGAAATATAATTGTGTGCACGGACTTATGTACACGATGGGTAGAAGCAATTGCCGTTGGCGCGACGCCCACAAAAAGCGTAATCAAATTCCTCGAGAACGTATTCTGTCGATATGGATACCCGAAGTACGTCTTGTCAGACAATGGCCCGCAATTCCGATCCGCTAATTGGGAAGACGCCGTACGTCGTTGGGACGCGACGCACTGGACGACGCCTATTTATCACCCACGCGCTAACCCTGTCGAGCGCCGTAATCAAGAAATAAAGAAAGGCCTACGGATACACCTCGTGGATCAAGACACCGCCCGATGGGATGACAGATTAGACGCCGTTCTTTTTAATATCCGAAGCCGTCGCAACGCCGCTACAGGATATTCTCCCGCAAATGCCTTGCTAGGTAAAGAGTTGCCACGCCCAGGCGACTGGAGGGAAGAGCAGGTAGCTGTTCACGAGACACCCGAGACAAGGTTGGCGAATATTCAAAATAACGAACGCCAATACAGGAATCAGCGGTATGCGAACAACGACCCCATACCGACAGTATATAGGCCGGATGAAATGGTATTGGTTAAGTCACACCCTTTGAGTGATAAACCGTTTGCCGCCCGCTGGTTAGGACCTTATCCTGTCGTTGAAGCCGCTGGTCCTACTTCCTATTGGATACGTCGCAAGGCCGGCCCACCCGTGAAGTATCACCTAGACCAATTAAGACGTTACACTATTGGTCAAGAAGAGGAACCACCCGCAGCGCCCGGTCAAGTAGCCCAGGCAGCTACCGTTTAGAAAACTAACTGAAGTACCCCGCTAATGTGTTGTGCTGCGACCTGTGTTGTGATCGTGACGTGCGCGATGTAATGTGCTAGTGTGTGTGCCGCGCGAACGTATCATTAACCTTGTAGAGACCGATAAGTTAGTTGTAAGTTAGGTAAGCTAGATTAGATTGTAAGGTGAAAGGTATATGTGTAATTCGCTATCCGCGAATTAAAATGGGATACCTGGTTGCCGGGGACTCTAGTGTTCTCAGACGAGAATACATTCAAATTGTCAAGTGGGACGTTTTCTAAAGCGATATCACACATGCCTTGAACTAGGTTAGGATGTAATAATAATAGGTTCATTCAATTATTTTCTTTAATTTAGTTTTTTTTTATTCGTGTTTTAATTTAATTTAAAATCTCTTTAATTTTAATTGGTAATTATTTACTGTAATTTAGTTTTTTTATTCAGGCATTTTAATTTAATTTAGTAATCACTTTAGTTTTAATTCAAGTTATTTACTGTACTTAGTTTTTTTTTACTTCTATTGAAAACATTTTAATATTAGTTTAATGTGCTAATTGTTGGATTGCTGACAAATAAAACATGTATTTGGTTATGTACTCTGACGCGACTAACATCCAAGCGACTTAAACAATCAAGCCAGTTCCGGTCTCTCTGTTGCACCTCACTCTATTTTTTTTTCCATCTCTCTCTCTCTCATTATTCATTTCTGTCAACATAAAGCGCGTTAACTGGTCGATTGATGTTTAAGAGCGCTACCTTGCCACATGCGGTTTTCCAGGTTTTTTTCCGCGACTGACGACGTATGCAGTGTGGTACAGTATGCACAAATCGTTCCTGGGCGTTGTCCTGTTTAAAAAAAAAAGTCATAAATAAATCAAACTCTCCTGTACTACTAACAATACGTACCGCCAAAGATTGTCTCAAGCGGGGGGAGAATTGTTAACAACCTCATGTACAAAAGAAGCGCGTAATTTCTTTAATTCGATTTTTTTTCTATTATTATTAATTTATCTATTTTAGTCATGTAATACATTTTCGCGCCTAAAGAATTACTCATCGCTTCTTCTGTACACCAACAACTTTGGCTTTTACGACAGGAGAGATTTCTAAAATAAAAATTGCTTTGTTAAGGTCACGTTTGAACGGTCCTTTCTCAGAAGGTCATCCTTAACCGTTTACCTAAATGAAGCCTTTTCGCTTATTTTAAACACGAAATACTTAACATTGCAGTTTCTTGATTATTAATTTTCTCGCGATCTAATTATCAGACGACAACAGATCCCCCGTCACGATGTTACTTAATCGCCCTTTTGTTTCCCATTCGAAACCTATAACTCTCCGATCAAAGGTTTACGAGTTATTCAATAGTTGTTCTTATTTAATTGTATTAATATAAGGTGTAATGTATTTCTTCATCACTGCTTTACAATCGCATTAAATACTCATAATACTATAGAAAGAACCCTATTGTAACTCATCTTTCGTAATGTCTTTTACTACCTGTTATGTAGGTGCCCCACAAACGTACATACCTGCAGTAATTTCTTAGACAAACCACCTCGAGTCAGGTGTCTTTCTTCCCTATATTTAATAACGAATCTGATTATAATGTTTTTTTCCCTGTATTTATTGATTGATTGTCCCGCGAATTATGTTCTCTTATTCTCTTAAAAACAGTTCGCGCCTTACCATCCCTACCCTGCCGTCTGCCGTTTCTTTTACCGCGACCCTATATAAGTCACAACCTGAAAAAAGGTCTCTCTCTTAATTTTTTTCCTCTTACGCATCCACAGCTTTACATCGTTCCAAGTTCGCGTCCCTCCCAGTTCTAAGTCACGTTTGTTTTAGTGCCCTAGTACTTCAACATAACAAAGTCAAGTACAATCCGCGACCCTTTCGCGTGTGTGTTTAATCGTTCGCGTACTGTCAGATCCCCTATTTTGATTCGCCGATTAATCAACGCTCGACTCCAGACTTACGGGACCCGAGGACAACAAGGACACCACAAAAGTAAAGTATTCCTCATCCTTATCTATTACTTTAATTCTAAATTTTCTCTTACAACCGCTACATTAATTTTTACTTTATACATTTTCAAAATATATCTAAAAAGCATTTACGGTGTGAGATTATCGAACCCTTGTACCGATAATACCTGCCTAACTAACGATCATTCGAACGACCCACTCGTTCCCTCTCACTCTCTCCCTTTCTATTTCACCTACTCCTTACGTGAACCAATATTTGTGTTATTGTGTTTTATTTAAATAATTAATTAAAGAACTTAAGGACACTCTTGTTGTTTTATTTACCTTATTTTTTTCTTCATGTACTAATTACAATTCTTTTACAGGAAAATAAATATAATAATTCTACATTTGTTTTATTTTCTTATTATATATTTGTGTTTCTTTCTTTTACGTAATTCACCATTAGAGCTAGCTAATACAACATTTTTAAAACTAACATCATTTTAAAAATATAACAAGTGGCACCTTTTAAGGATATTCTTTTTTCATTTCTTCATCCTCCGTATTTTAAAAGGATAATAGTATAAAGATGTTAATGTTATCAAATGTGTAGTTTATTCTGTTTTCTTCATGCATTTGCATAGATAGTTGTGGCAGGATACTTTGATGCTTAGTTTTCTTCAGTCTGAAAGTAAAAATTTAAATATTACTTGATTTGTTTGTATATGTAATATAATGTTTGTGAAAACTTGTTTAATTAACAAAGTATATGAGAACAGTAATAAGTAATGAAATTTAAAAATATAAATGCAATAAAATAATGAATAACTAACGCGCCAAAATTCAAATTCTGGAAATGTCAGATTTTGACATTTATAAACATACTACTAGAAATGGGTATTAATAGGTAGAAGTGTAGAAAACAAACTAAAATATTCAATTGAGATTTTATATAGTAAGATATTGAAATTCTAAATAGGTATTTAAAACATTCAAAAATAATGTAGAAACTTTGTTGGATAAATAAACTGTGTGGAACAATATAATTGGTAAAAGAAAATTAATTTATGATCGTCAAGAAAAATATGAAATGAAAAAAATAACAATTCTAATTTTTTCGGGAAAACGCGAACGTGTTTCTCGAGAAGAGAAAGAATTTCCTCATTAAATACAGTTAATGTTCTTAATTTTCGCTTCGAAGAGTAATAGAAGTGTTTAATAATTAACGGAGAAGATAGTGAGATTTTATTTCAGGAAAATATATAATAATTAGAAATTTTCCATTAATATTACTGGTGGATAACATAAAAGAAGGAAGAAAGGATAAATATTTAGAACATATAGTAAAGAGGAGAGAGATTTATTTCGAACTTACCTTATAATCGGATATTTAAGAAGTATAATCCAATACAGCTACAACCATCCCGTCAGAATCGTTTAGGAGTTCCTGCATATGAATCATTGAACCAGTTGAATTGAAGAATTAATATACGAGTGAGAATTTATGGTGCACAAGTTTGTCAATCCAGGAGTGTAATAATCCGAGGCAAATAGTATTATAAACCGTCCCAGTTCGAGCATTCCAGGAACGTGGAAGTCCAGAGAACATCAAGATAGTGTGTGTTTATTACAGGTGTACGAGAGTGCCGAGTTTTCATCCAGGTACGACAGGAAATCGTATTATAAACCGTCCCAGTTCGAGCATTCCAAGAACGTGTACGAGAGTGCAGAGATTTCATCCAGGTACGACAGGATAACAGTTCGAGGTCCGAGGGTTCCAGTTTGTTATACTAACATCATCACTAGAGTGAGAAGAAAGTACGCTAGAAGGAAACACATTGAAGAATAAGAAAGAAATTCTATAATAATTATATCAGGTCGTATAAACATTGGAATTAATTTCGGAGTTAAAGTAATATTTATTGCATAATTTCTGTAGAGAAATTATAAATCGTTGTAATGATCGTGTGAATTATTGTATTTCATCTTTATTAACAGTAAATCTAAATCTTTACTTTACTATATAAAATCATAATCTCAAATAAGAATTTGTTTGGAAAGCAAGAGGTTTTTTTAAAATAAAACTACATAATTGAATGACAAAATTTAGTTTTACCCGAAATATTAAGGTTCTGCTTATAAATACTTTATTAAAATTCTGTAGAGAACAGAAACAAACAGGTTTCAGATATTGAATTAAATAATAGTAAAGGTTCATACTTACGTTATTGCATTTATAACCATTGTAGTCAAGTGACAATCTCGTATTAAATTCTTCTCATATTGTTGATTAGACGTGTTGAAGAAAATTTCCATATGTGTACTTTTGATAATTGTTTTTAAATTTCTATAATCACTTTTATATAATTTCAACGAATTAAACAAATCTATACTGATATTTTCTTTTATTTGGCATAGTAAAAAAAATGATTATTTTGAGTGGAGTAGGAAAATAAACAGAGACGCTTATAACATTAACCTAAAAGGAGAAAATATATGTCAGTAAATGTAAATGGTATAAATGGCTATTGAAATACATACCTTGTTATAGTTTTGCTAAAAATTGATGTAATTAATCCGAATAGGTACTTGAACAATTACACATAGTTTTGGTATTAGTTAATTGATATAATTTATTAATTTTAAAGATCGGTAAAAAAGCTAACATATAAGTTTTCTGAACATATTAAGATATAGGGAACTGCTTTAATTTTACAATCCACTGAAAGTCAGCAACCCATTTAGCACATTTAGTAGTTGCTTAAACATACAGATTACTGGTAGTCAGCAACCCAATTAGTACAAGAATATTTGCTTATTAATTTGTAAATTTTTTGAAAGTTATAATATCTGAGCTAGTTTTTGGGATAAAAATATATAAAAGATTTTAAAGTTAATTTATTTATCTGAATGTCATGATATTCTATATTAATTAAGAGTATTGTCACAATATATTATTATATCACAAAAAAATAAAACTCCATAATCTTCTATGCATATGCACATTTCTTACAGACTGTAACAACACACATACATTTACATACATAACCGTAAGAGGTCGCTCTTTATTCGCGCTCATATACAATGAATATTTCAATATGGCAATATTGCAGCGCTCGTAACACTCAACGATTGCGTAAATGTTTCAACGCGATACTTCGGATAGCAGTTAACTCCTTTCAGGTGTTTACGTTACCGCGTACTCTGTCATTAACGTATGAGCTCTCGAATGATATGCGCTGTACCGGGACTCTTTGATGTCTCGACACACGATGCCATGATTTGTATGTGACGGCATCCTGTATATACACCCATACATATACATTTATGCTATTAGATATGTACGATATGCCTTGTGCATCTACATACGTATATACCAAGGAAGGTACGTGAAGCTTATGCTCGTTTATATCTATAATGTAGTTTGTAGATTCTCGATGTACTTTACTAGCGTCCGTAACTAAAGTGCTTTAACTAAACGACGTAAAATTCCTGATGATGTAAATAAACACGTAGTGTGATAAATTTTAGTGAATTTTCTTAAAATCACACATATTAATAATAACATTTACTTCTATTCTTGCATATGATATGTATTTAATAGAAAAAGTATAGGTCGATGTAGGTTTTATATTCTTTTCCATTGACTTTCTATATAAAATACAATTATCAATAATTTCATTAGTAATAATGATAATAATATATTGCCATATAATGACAAAACATGAACACAGGAAAGTCAGAACAGGGTAATGAAGTAGTAGTAGGAGTAAACAATAATGATAATTTAAAGTCATATATATACCGGGTGTTTCGGAATTGCACGGCACTATTGTAGGTATAGGAGATGGGTATTAAGGGTGGGCTTTCCCTAAGAAAAATTCTCGAACGGCGTATGTCGAGTTGCCTGAAATATATTGAATATATCTACGGAGTTTAATATGCCTGTACCTATTACACGATGCAGGTATACGACCACCAACATGAAGCGATGACTGGTCAACTGGAAAGCAAATAAATTTGGGATATTTGTGTCCTGCATTTATTGCATGAAAACATTGGTGCTTCTCTTTTGCTCGAAATTTGTTTTTGATATATCTGAATATTCTTTTGGCTTGTATTTATTTAGTTTTATTAAGACTCCCGTTTTATGTAATTTGTAATTTGTATTTTAATGATATTTGCCGGAATTAATTAGATATTAAATCTTATTCTGCAATAAATATATAGTTTTAATACTATTATTTATGGTTATTAATTATTTAAGTTGTACTTCTTATTATTTCTCACCATGATTTGTATTTACTTTACATGTTGAGGCTTTGTAATATGAGTAATGTTTTAGAGAAAGCTAAAATCTGATAAAATAAAATCTATTGTAACAACAGCACCGCTGTTTCTTATAAAATGTAAAAAATATTTATATTCTCTAAGTAGCCCCATGTTATTGAAAATTATATTCTTCACATTCGACACTGATATTGTTAGTTAGCGAAATTAAATTATGAAAATTTCACCGTGGGTAAGATACGAACTGTGCGGACTCCGAACTAATCATTGATTAAAAGCCAATGTTAATACCACAACTTGAAATCGAATGTTATTGATATTATCAATTTTTTTTTATTTATATCTTGCACTGTTTAATTTATTTTCAGTAAAGCTTCGGTAAAATTTTTAAATAACCGTTATGTGGCAGACAAAACGTCATACGCAATCCTTTCCGCACCACCTTAGCGGTAGAGTGCAAAGGACGTTTTTTTCTCATAGTATTTCCAGTAGGCCTAATTCATGTTTTTTAAAACAATTTTTTTTTACAAAAGTATAGACAGTGTAGAAAATAAATAAGAATGGCCAAGTTGTGTTTTGTCTAAACGTATCACAATCAGTAGGTACATACTAATTCTCCAATTTGACGTTTCTAATTTCTCGATTTCTCAAAATACGAGGATCCATAATTTGAGATAATAAAGTGAGAAAATAAAATTACTCTAACTTAATTACCATTTCTGGTCAGAGTTCTACATCTATGTGTATTGTCTCATACCAAGTATCCTTCTTTAGATCCTTGACAAAAGTAAGAAGCACAATCCGTTTGTTCACAAAAAATATATCTTGGTCCGTTTATAATGTCACACTGCAATTCACTATATCTATAATTTGCTTCAACATGTAAGGTTAGAAATAGTAATAAGTCGTGCAACTTTATAATTAATAATAATGTATATTTATTGCCGAAGAAAACTGCATTTCTGAAATTCCATAAAACCGGAACCTTGTCCTTGAAAAATAAAATGCATTTTGAAAGTGAGAAGAATATTAACGAACAGAAAAAAATGTCTAACAAAGTAGACGCATCAATGTTATCACGTAATCAATCATAAATGAATACCGAAAAATATCTGAAATATATTACAATTTGCTTGTACATATATACGTACCAAGTTTCTTTTACAAATATGTTTAATGTATACTTATTATTATAATAATAATAACAACATATATTTATTCCAGAGGAAAAATTAATATCTAATAAATTCTGGCAAATATCCTTAAAATAATTACATACAAAATAAAGCCGATATATGAATGAAACATTCGTTTACCTAAGGTAATAAAAAAAAGTTGAAGATCTCTCTGTTTATATGATGTTCGGCTTAATACAGTCGACCAGGTATACCTTCCATATAGCTGGTCACATTACAAAACTGTGAGTAAGAGGTTGAATTGTGTGTTGCCTATTTGTCATTTATCAGTGCGGACTTTGTGATTATTCTCATTGGTTTCAACGTAATTTTTTGGAGACCAGGGTTATTTTGAAAGTAAAGTAAATACATTATCGTGTTTAGAATAAAAATATCTAGGTACTCACGATTCAAAAAAGCACTTTTTAAGAGCAGTAAGCTTTATATCGCTATAAAACAAAAAAAATTGAAAGTGCTGTATTTGAACTATTTTCTAATATAATTGCAAATTTTAATCGTGAGTCACTAGAACAAATATTGGTTATTTCGTACATGTAGAAATTGACCATTTTGTGGCATACGCTGATCAAGTAACCCCCCCCCCCTTAAATAAAAGTCATATAATACTCTAATATGTGTGTATTCGATAATCGTATCTTTACAAATAACACACAGAAAAAAAACATCCGCCATTTTCACCCTAGTTCCCCAGCTGTAATTTCTAAACAAATGGAGTTACTATCTATATAGATGAATATTCTCACCTTGTATTTATGAGGGAAATCCACACAAGTATAATAAACACACACAGGTTGAACGGTAAACAATACACGAGTGTCTTGAGATTTAATTTTTTTGTACATTCCATGAATGTGTTCTCTAGAATAACATAAACAAAAAACGCCAAATTAATTTTTACTAAAATATTGGAGCATAAAGATATTTATTTAACTATTCAATGTGGCCATCGTTTTGTTGACTGCAGCATTCATCACGACGAATCCATGCTTCGTTGACACTCGTATAGCATCTGGACGATTCCTGATAGTTGCTCAGGCTTCCAGGATCCGATTCCTAAGCTCTTTTGGTGTGTCAATAAACGAAGAATAAACTATAGACTACATCCAGCACCACAAAAAAAAAATACGGCGCTAGATCGGAAGATCGGGGTGATCACTGAACAGGTAAGTTTCGCCCACCTATCGGTTACCATATGTCGTGTTTAAATAATCAACGACCATGTGAGAATAGTGAGCTGGGGCATCGTCATGTATAAACCAAGGCCCATGCAAATTGGCAAGTGGAATATCTTCCAGACGCTCCTGAACATTGTTTTGCAAAAAATGCAAATAAGATATTCCTGAAAGCCTAGGTGGCAAAAAGAAGGGGCCAATGAGATTACCCCCAAGAAGACCACACAAGATATTTAATGAAAAGGTATGTTGGTAGTGTGTAGTAAGAGTCGTATGAGGGTTTTCTGCGGCCCAAGTGTGGGTATTTTGAAAAGTTCTAATCCTATTTCTTGTAAAGCAAAAATCATTGGTAACCAGCAGGCAGTTCGGGATATTAGAATCTCGTGTGCATTGTATAATTAACCATTGGGAGAAATTCCTGCGTTTGTTATAATCTTGTAGTAACAAATCTTGCACCGGCGTAACGTGAAACGGATACAATTCTTGTTCGGGCAATGTTCAACATACACTGGTCGAAGAAACATCAAAACTAAATGACAATCCTCTGGTGCTAATACTAGGAGATAAGTATACAGCATCGAATATATCTTCTTCAACGTTTACAGTTCAGCGTTCCTCTTTCCCTAAGACGTCTTTCAATGGCTTCAAAGTTTTACGATTTGATATTCTTCGATTGGAAAATTTTTCATAATATCTTCGAACAACAGCAACGCCATTTCCATTAACTCGTCTTAAGTTAAAAGCATGGCTGAAGAATTAGATAGAGTTCAAGAAGCTGAGTTCGTTACAACAGAATATGGTGAAATTTTGTACCTGTACCTCCCACAACCTAGTTCCTCATATGATGCCTAACATCTCTCACACACAGAGAGAGATAAGCATGATGACAAAAGCTACATATTCGTTATCAGAATCTTTCAAACGTGGGTCTCTGCAAAAATTTAGGTAGCGAAAATATTTGTCATCGCAATACTTCCTAATATTTCCACTAATGAAACGGATTATTTCTTTAACGGAAATTAAATTCTTTATATCAAAAATTCTTCTTGATCTGTACATGTTAACAAAACAATGCATTATTTAATGAGTAATTTGAGTGACATATTTGGGGAATTTTAATTTACACTTCCTCCTAAAAATGTGAAGAACAAATAGATAACATAAAAACACAATTCGTACATAAAAAGAGATATAAAGAATGATATAATTTTGAATTCATTTCCTCGTGTGGTAAATTCTATTTTAAACCAAACGAGAATTTACACATGACATACATACACATATGCGTGTGGACCTGTTTTTCACAATTATCAGACCCCGAGTGCACGTCACCATCCCCTTGGCCGGCGTTATTCTTAAAGCCAACGACGTTCCCTGTCGACAAATAACCTGAAAACATCTTCTCCCAGCTGTTTCCCCACGTGCCAACATAAATTTCCCAGAAACGACTTATAAACAAGTTCATTTGATGAGGAATAACGCACACCGAACAGCCGAGACCAGCGGAAAACCCCGAACTTAGTGCGCCACAGCCCCAGCAGTAAAACCATCAGGTCTAAACGTAGACGAACACTTCAGCTTTCCAGCCCATCCGGGAACAATGATGCGGCACGGCGGCAAAGAATTGAACGAGTAGCCAAATTGCGCTAACGCATCAGGGAATTTCCAAACGGGTGGATGGCTTTTGTTTGTCGCGGGTTAGCTTGCGGCGTACCAACCACCCCGTCGTAATGGTCCGAGTGAGGTGAGAGTCAAATGGGCCGGCTAAATTAAGAATTACGATTTCCGCTGACAGACAAATAAGCGTGAAAGCTTTCCCGGGCGTTGTAGCCGACACCCCGGCACATGTATAACCCGCAGAGAAAGATGTAGAGACACGAATACTGGCGGTACGAGTCGTAAATTTGATTAGGTGACACATATCTGTCCTCTGTGATGTTAAATTATGACTTCAATATTCCGACATTTCACCGACAGAGGACGGAGCGCAAGTTATATAGTGTGTGTATGTATATGTTTAAATATGGTGACAGGAAAAGGACCCGTTAGTTCCGCTTGTATTATATCTTATTGAATTAATTTATTAACCCAGAAAAAAGCGGGCTGCCATAGTTGATAAGCTTATATTAATCTGCATAAGAGTATCTATGTGAATATATTGATATTGTCCATGTATTGTTTTATTATTAGTAGGTATCGGAAGTCAGGGGTACATGACGATTTGGTATCAAAACATATACAGGTTCGGTCTGTTTTTACCGTGCATGCGAGCTAAAGTCCATGTATTGAAACGAACGTTGTTGCCAGTATTTATACACATGTGGGCAGTGGGCACGTACTGTTCGACGCTCGACGACGGGCCGATACGATCATAATATTCCAATATAATGCATGTATGCATGTTGCAGGGGTTGTTATATTCATTTTTAGGTACTATTCCCGTTCGTAATATTCTTTAAAAAGTATCTTAAGTTAATATTATAAGAATTCCTTCAGATTTATTATTTTTATGATTGAATTTAATATGGTTTCGCTGAAGGTCTACTTGTCGGCTCGCGTATGTACATCTGCTAGGTAGGTAAAGTTTGGCAACTCCTTTCGTGTTATGTACGGAAAGCCGCATGCAAGATAATCGCAGGCCAAACTTGTATATAGACATTTGCCAGGTAAAACTAAATAGATCATCTCCAGAAACATTACTGCAAGGTTTATAAAACATATCACACATTCTGACTGATCACTGTTCACGTTCAGAGTACAAATGAAAGTAAATCATCATTAAGTGTTCCATATGCTCAGGTGTTAATAATTGTCTGTCAGCATAAAAACATTTATACATTGAGAAGGACCGTTCAACATCTACCGTTGTAATAGGGGCATATTTATAGCACATAAAGTTTTCTAATAGCCGGCACATTTATCTCAGGTTCGGAAAAATCTATTTCTCTACCAGTAAACAAGTAAGAAATTTTATATTATCAGCAGAAGCTCCAGATAATTGGAAAAGAAATTGTCGAAAATCATATACAGTATTCATCGCGTTAGTTGTAGAATATTGTGGGTGGCTCGCAGTAATTTCTAGATGGCGAATATTATAGTTGCAATGTCATCAAAATATACAGGATGAGTCATCTCGGAGGGTAAAGCCGATTGTGCCTTTACTAGTAAAAATATTTCGACAAGGTTTTTTCTTGTGATAGCTGCCTATTAGGGGCACATTTTGAAAATATGTTATATTATACAGAGTGTTCCATAACTTGGTGGATGACTATAGTTATAGTTTTTTAAATGGAACATCCTATATATTATTACATATTTGAATTTCCCATATATTTTTTAGTTAAAACGTTAAAAAAACAGTCTAACGTCTAAGGTTTTCGACTTAATCTAATTTTTCTAAGAAATTCAATGTTTGTATAAAATTATTTTACTCGAAAACGACATATTAGATGGACACAATTTTTTGTAGTATTGTTCACTATAAGAGGTGCTAATAGAAGCATATTTTTTTCTAGTTACTAACTGCGCGTGCAAAAAACTGAATTAAAATTACATGACACGTTTTTGTATAAAAGTCAATTTTTTCAAACGGAACAGCCTGTATATCAGTTCACTTTTGAATTGCTTATTAAATTTCAAATCAAAAACATGTAAGATGTTAATATAAGTGATTGTTAGTGAGCTATTGCCGCTTTTTAGTATAATTTTGTTAGTTTCATTGTTTTATGTTAATATAGTATAGTATGCTGTGAAATTTGATGCCATGTTAATGGATGACATTTAATAAGTTACTTTTTAGTTAACACGTGTAATTTGTTGATGCTATTAATCTTAAAATAATTCAAGTGATTTTATAATGGGGTTTTCTAAAGAAGAGTTTACAAACATGATTTTTGACTGGGAGAATGTCAAGAAGTATTACCTTAAATAAATGCCCAGGCCTTTTTTTTAATAATGTGTTATTTACCGATGAAGCTACTTTTCATAGTAACGGAATAATCAACAGAAGAAATTTTCATTACTATTCAAATGAAAACCCTCATTTACTAGACAAATCGATCATCAATATAAATGGGGCATAAATGTATGGGACGGCATTCTTGGTGATCGAATGATAGGCCCGCACTTCTTTGAATCAACGGTCAAGCTTATGCCCAATTTCTTTCAAGCAATTTAGTGGAATTATTGGAAGATGTTTCACTAAATTTAAGTGGCTGCAACAAGATGGCGCACCGCCACATTCTACGCTCCAGGCGCGAAATATTTTAAATGAAATGTTTCCAGAAAAATGAATAGGTCGTGGCGGCCTTATACACTGGACTGCTAGTTCTCCGGATATCGCAAAACTAATTTTTTTATGGCAACACGTAAAAGAGCAACTGTACAGAATAGCTGTAACAACAAAAGAAGCAATGTGGGCACATATTTGAGAAATATTTAGAAATATAAATCCTCAAGTTCTTCTTAATGTCGATATATCATTTCAGAAGCGTATTGAAAAATGTTTAGAAGTGAATGCAAAATCATTTGAGCACTTGGGGAAATATATTTTGCTTATTTTAGTATACATATTTATTGATATTATGTAGTTTCTTTTTCACTAATTACAGATCCGTTGATATAATTAATTCCTGTTTCTGCACTTATTATATTTGAGTTATTAATTTGTTTTGTTTTAAAATTTGTTTATTGTACCATATTCTATATATTTTATGAAATATATTGCTGGCAGTATTGGATATATTGTACCTACTTACAATACACTCTGTAAGTAGGTACAATATATCCAATACTTGTATAAATATGTAGATATACAAATGAGACACAAAATTGTAAAAGTAAAAGGAAAAAGAAGAGTAATGTTATATTATATATTTTTGGAATGCAGTTTTATAAACAACTCAAAATCTTAAGCTATACAATTTTTTGTATATTTATTTAAGCTAATTTTTAGAAAAATTCATTATAAAATCATGCTGGTTAACTGAGTAACAATTTATTAAATGGCATTCATCAAATATCAATGATACAACAAATATCGTATTCAAATAAAATACATAACGTTGGCAAAATTATATCAGAAAAGGACAATAGCTCAATAATAGTCACGTTTAAAGTATGAACGTTTTACATGTTTTCGATGTGAAATTTAATAAGAAATTCAAAAATGACCTGATATACAGGCCGTATATCAGGTCATTTTAGTTTAGTTTTCTGCACATGCAATTAGTAACTGAAAAAAAATAAAATATGCTTTTATTAGGACCTCTTATTATGAACAATACTACAAAATATTGTGTCCATCTATTACGTCGTGTTCGAGAAATATAATTTTATGCAAACATTAAATTTCTCATAAAAATGAGGTGTGGCCACCACACGACTTTCTTATACGTATGAGCGTTTCAAACTATACAATTTTAAGAATTTTTTTATACAAAACTTATTCTAAGTATTTTCATTCTCTCAATAAATCGCTATAGAATGCATACTTTGCAAGATATTATCAAAAAAGTGCTACTCACTAAGAGTAAAAGTGCTACTTCCGGTCCGAATTTTGAAATATCATATATACAAAAAATATTGCAAATCCAGTTCCAAATACTTTTGTACCCTTGATAAATATATATAGAATGCATAACTTACGACATATTTGCAAAAAATCGCTATTCGATAAGAGTAAAAGTGATACTTCCGGTCTTAATTTTGAAATATTTTTTATACAAAACATAATGAAAATTATGTTTTAAATACTTTTATACTCATAACGTACTTGTCTAAAAAGCAATAATAAATACATTACAATTTTATTACTGTAAAACATAATTCCATAATTATTTCACAAAATGAATAGCTACATTTTACAAAAGTTGTTCGAAATGTCCACTATTATTCTCAATGCATAGATTGACACGTCTTCTCATATTATTGAACACATTCTGGAGCGTTTCTGGTGTGATATTTTGTAATTCTAATTGCCTCTTCAAGTTCATCGAGATTATGCAATCTGTTCAGAAACACTTTATTTTTTAGATGGCCAAAGAGAAAAAAGTCCAGTGGGGTTAAATCAGGAGAATTGGCTGGCCATCGATTTTGACTAATCAATCGGTCACCACAGTATCCTTGCAAATAAAAAATAGTTTGTTGCGCAGTATCTGCAGTTGCCCCATCTTGGTGGAAGTACCCCAGGTTTAACTCATCTTCGTGAAGGGTCCCAATATTTGTTCTCGGTATCGTATTGCATTAATTGTATCATGAAAAAAAATTGGTCCAATAATCCGTCTTTTCGACATTGCAACCCAAACACCAACATGGATAGGATGGAGACTATTTTACTAAGAATATGTGGATTCTCTGTTGACCAGGTACGCTAATTTTGAGAGTTGATATACCCCGACAAATGGATCCAAGCTTCTTCCGAAAAGAAAGTGCGATTCAAGTATTCTTCATGTAATATTTCATTAAACCAGTTGCAATAATTCAATCTCTGCTCAAAGTGATTGCCCCGTCAATGTTGTGGTACAGAAACTTTATATGGGTGCATATGTAAGTTTGTTTTCAGTGCCTTGTGAATACTTCCGTAGGAAATCCCTACAATTTAAATACATAATGCTACAGCAAATTACGTTTAAGTTAATTAGATCTCTTTACCAGTTTGAGCACACAGCTTTCGTACAGATTTTGTGTGACTAACATCCATTCACTGCCTAATGTCTGCGACATCTTCAGTTAAAACTGTTGGTACTTTTTCAGGTTTACTACAAACACTCCCGTTTCCTTAAACATTTCAATCACCCTATTGCGATGGAAAGTGAATGTATCCAAGTTTATTTCCAGATTTCCATCTTTCCGTACAAGTTACTGAAAACACGATCCCAAAAAATGTTCCACTGCGAAAGTGCGACATTACGATAAACCTATCTTGTTGTATCGTAAAAGGCATGGTATACGAGGTACATTATCTTGAAATAGATAGAAAAGCAACAATAAAAATACGAAGGTATAAGACACTTCAATACATTGTGGTTTTGACATTTGACATGTAAATTTAGTATGGGCAATTCACGAAAGTAAATATTTCCTAGTTTTTGATAATACTGGGACTTTTTTATGGCCAACCCAGGACAGTTTAAAATGATCTCTTTGTATATGTGCTACTCGCTAATGACACCATGTGACAGTTTTTTACGAAATAAGTGTTTCCGTGCAAATGCCTTCACAGAAAGTTTTTTGACACATGATATCAATTTATCTGGATTCGGGTAGCATTTTCAATCTTCCTCTGATACTCGATGAGCATGCGCGAAATATGTGATATGCGTTATGACGCATATTTCGTAGCATTTAATAAATGGTAAATTCCTTAAACAATCAAGTCCTTTGTTGAAACTATGCTTGCTTTGCCTCTTCCTTTAATGTAACTGACTTTATGGAATTATTTGTTAGATCTTGGCGACAGGTGATGCACCACGGCTGGGTTTAGACAAAATCAAATACTCTGCACTCTCCTGACAATTCATTTTTTTTGACAAGTTAAATAATTTCACAATTCCTTATCAGCACAAATATAAAATTTTTAAAACTTAATTTTTCGACGAAAGCATCTGGTATCTGTTTCGTTACAATTAAATATAAATATTCTTAAGTTCTCCATACGCAAACATTGCCTAATACCTATATATCATGGGAGGTGTATAGATTTTAAATACTGATTACACCTTACCTGCTCGGCAGTTTAATTAATTCTTACAGAAGCTTGTTCACACATCTACCGCCATATTAAAAGGGCTTCCAATGCGTTTGTTTTGAACGATGCGCCTTGTAGTGTAAACTGTAAATATTAATAAACGAAATGGAATGCGAACCATCAAAAATATTCTATGTAACATACTGCCTACCAGCAAGCTGTTTTCCTTTCTGCGAGGTCGCCATTCGGATTATGTTAATTGAGTCGTTTCAAGTATTTGAATTATGACGGAACACGCAACATTGATCGATTAAGTTCATATCTTAGTAATATTTAATGAAATTTTATGTTAAACGCGAAGTGAATGTATTCATTTAATGCTACTCGCACTATTAAACATATGGGTACAGGTTGTTTAACAAGCGTTTTATACTGAAACGTTTGTTATATCTATTTTACTACTTCAATAGCGTATATATCCACTCTAAATCATGTAATTTAAATATGTCTGAATATAACACTGACTTCTTTAGTGATGTTATTATTGGCAATATTGGTATAGATGAAATACTTTCTACACTCAAGAAGAGCAAGGACAGCTTGCTCAGTGGTGTAGACGTAGTCCCAAGCTTCTTAATCCGTGACTGTGCTGGGGCACTCGCTGATCCGCTGCGCTACATTTTCAACTAAATAATCAAAGAAGCAAAGTTCCCCGAGGTTTGAAAGTGTCCCGCATCTGCCCGATACATAAAACTGGTGATCCCTCTGATATCAAAAACTATAGGCCAATCTCTATTTTGTGTAATTTTTCTAAGATTTTTGAGAGCATAGAAGTATTTATAGCTCTGTTAAATCGGTGATATCAACCCAGCAGCATGGTTTTGTGGAGAGGCGCTCTGTCATCTTTAATTTGTTCTGCTTCACCCAATACGCGTCTGAAGTTCTGGATGACCGGGCTGAGGTGGATGTTATATACACGGACTTCCAAAAGGCATTCGATCAGATCGATCACTATGCTCTTCTGAATAAATTGTTAAGAGTGGGATTTTCCCCCTCTCTTATAATGTTTTTCAGTCCTATCTGACGGAAAGAAAACAGTTTTTCGATTACCGAGGTACTGGGTTAACGGTATTTACCCCTTCATCTGGAGTCCCCCAGGGATCTAACCTAGGTTCACTCTTGTTCTTAATTTTTATTAACGACATTGTAGATTACCTTGATTGTAATGCACTATTATTTGCTGATGATTTGAAAATATTTTGTAGTGTAGAGTCAATAAATGATTGCCACAGACTGCAGCATGATCTAGACAGCATAGATGCTTGGTGTCAAAGTAATTTTTTAAAGCTTAATATCAATAAGTGTAAAGTCGTGACTTTTACAATGCTGTTAGATATGTTTATTCAATAAACAATATTACCCTGGAACGCTGCCATAGTATAATATATATTTATTATATAACTCATATGTGAGATCTAAACTTGAGTACGGATCTCTAGTCTGGTGCCCCGTCTACGCTGCACATTCTAATATTATTGAGAACGTCTAGCGCATATTTCTGAAATACTTAGTGTTCATGTCGGATAGTGTTTATCCTCCTAGAGGATATGATCATCTTGCACTGGTCAGTAGATTTAGCTTCGTCTCACTTGCCACTAGGCGTAACATAGCAAGTGTAAGATTTTTATATGGCTTAATTCATAACAATATTGACTGCTGGCTTCTGGGAAAATTGGGTTTTCTTGTACCACGATTGTCTTCGCGGAGTCATTTTACTTTCTACATTCCTACTCCGAGAACTAACTTGCTGTGTAAATCGCCTATATCAATAATGTGCAGCAATTTTAATGTTGCGTGCCACTTGTGTGATGCATGTTCTGATCCAATTCATGTAATTAACGATACTGTTAGAACATGCTGTGCAAGTATCTAGCTTGTGGGTGTATGGGTGTATGCGTGCATATACATGTTGTATTTCAAATAAGGGGACAGAGTATGATTAATGGAAAGATGTAATTTTATTATACTCAAATCCAAAATATTTTGCGCAAATTCAAATTTTAAAAATTACAAAGATATTTTTAAAATATTCGTCGCGCCACTGCACTTTAATACGACTGTAGGCTATGGAAGGGTGGGTTATTAAGTAGGGGTGTGAAGGCGTGCGAAGTCAGTCTCGTTCGATGGTTACGTGTGGATGTTTCGACTATTGCTTACACAACACACGAACTGAAATAAATTATGTTTTTTTTTAATTTACTTGCGTCCAATTAAAATAAAAGTTTCTCATAAGTAGAGTTGGGCAAATTTTACAACACAAATTTGTTTTTGTTAGAAATAAGAAGTAAAAAGTCGTTGAATTTAATCATAATAACAGTAATAGCGGAGAAAAACGTAATATCTAAATAATCCATCTCAATAAAAAAAAATCTCGTTGTTGAAAAATAAGATATTTTAATAGCTGATATTTCATATTAAGGTTGTTGAACTCTTAGCATGATACACCTGAAATAGTAAACAATGCTATCATTGGGGTTTTTATAACGTCTACAGCTGTTATTGCGTATATCTATGCATGTTTATTTACTTCGATGGAAATTATTACGTCTCATCAACCTGTGTGGAACCGTCGACGTCTGGCGCGATATCTACGACATATAGACACATGCTAAATTCATAGGCGGCACATTAAACACTTTTCGGGGGTTTTTCATTTTGGCGTTCGTGCCGTAATTGACTGACAATTTTTGGGATTTATATTCTACATAATTGCACCTTTTCATTTATCATACTCTGTCCCCTTATTTCAAATACACCCTGTATAGCTGTATTGATGTGCGTATACTCTTTCATGCATATTTGGGCATAGATTTAGATATGTACCTTAGGTTAATTTAATTTGTGTTCAACTTATCTACCATTTCTTGTACTTTCCCCGTGCTTGGGTGTATCCTGTTGGGAAATAAATTATATATTATTATTATTTTTATTATTATTATTATTTTATTATCATGCTGAATATACTCACCTACCCTTTGTGTGTTTATTTTATTTTTAATTTGATAGCTAAATAAAACTGGCATTATTATTCTATAAATTGTTAAAATAACAGTCTCCCTTACTAATTCGAAATAAATAATATAATTTAATAAAATATAATTAAGTAATTTTTTCAAGTAATAACTGCATATATGGCTCATATTATTAGCAGTGTTAACAAATATTAACTAAACTGAAGAAACGGATTGAGTTCTCTAGCTTCGAGAGTTGTATTTTGTGCTAATTGTCATTATTAATACAAACTATTATACTGGAAGACAAAAAAAAATCAACCTGTAAACGTTTTTATTTCTTAGCCAAATTTTGTACAGATATTTAGGGTGTTGAGAGTAACAAACGATTAAAGTTTCATTGCAGAAATTGCACTTGTTATAATGAAAATTCAATAATGAGTTGATGCTCCACGTATCCGAATACATTCTGCTATTCGCCTAGGCATGCTTCGAATTAGATGGTCAATGGATTCCTGTGGAAGCTCATTCCAAGCAAATTTTAGGACATCGTGTAGCTGTTGTGTGTTCATAGTAGGGTTAGCTCACATACCAAGCCTGCGACCCATCATGTCCCAGATATTTTCTATGGGCGACAGATCTGGCGATCGTGCAGGCCAAAGAAAAATATTGATGTTTGCGTCTTGTAGGAATCGTAACGTAACTGCTGCATGAGGACGGGCATTGTCTTGCTGGAATGTGACATTATTTAGCCCTCGGATATATGGTAAAGCAATTGGTTCCAGAACTTCGTTAATGTACATTTGAACATTTAATTGGCCTCGAAGGAATACTAAAGGAGTCCTACTTCCTGTGCTAATTCCAGCCCATACCATCAATCCTCTAGTAAGAGCTGTCTCATGTTCTACAGCAAAATTCAAAAACTGTCTTTCACCTCTTCGACGCCTAACTCGTCTACGACCATCATGGGCCCACAAACAAAAGCGAGATTCGTCAGAAAAGACGATACTGTTCCACTCTTCATCCCAATGTCGTACAGTACACCATTCTAATCTAAGGGTACGATGTTGATTAGTGAGAGGCAGTATTAATTTTGGACGATAGGAAATCAATCCAAACGAACGAATAGGTCGATATATTGTACGCATTGTTATTCTGTGGTTTATCTCTGCCGAAAAAACATTTCCTATAAATCTTTAGGTACTACACCGATCTCGAACGGCAAGCAATCTTAGCCTCCTATCTTCTCGTTCTGTGGTTCCTCTATGTCGTCCAGAACCTCTTCTACGATGTTGCCTTCCTTCTTCAGACCAATCTCTCCATCAACGAATAACTGTTGCAACATTTCTTTGCATCCGCCTGACGATTTCACGAAATGCAACACCTGTCTCATGTAGTCCAATGATGCGACCCCTTTCAAAATCGCTTAGCTGGCGATAATTCGGTTGTCGTCGAACTCTTGGCATTTCAATACACGAAATGACAGGTATAGACTGTCACAAATGAGAAAACACAATTAAACCGATTAATAATAAGCAGAACAAAATCGAATTTTTTCGTTGAAGATCGGCAAAAAACATCATAAATGTTATTGTTTTTTATCTGTTCTTTATATCATTTATTACTTTCAACACTATAAACGTCTGTACAAATTTAATAAAAAAATAATCATGTTTGCATGGTGATTCGCTTTTTTTTGTCTTCTTCTTCTTCTTCTTCTTCTTTCTATTAGGATTTCTCCTGTTATGTAACCAATCCCTATAAACTGTCTCTCCATCTTTTCCTCGGTCTTCCTGTCCTTCTTCTTCCAAGTGGTCTGCTGTCTCTTGCTATTTTTGGCAATCTCTCGTTGCTCATTCTAGACACGTGGTCCTCCCAGTTTTGTCTTCGCTCTCTTGTCCATATATCAATCTCCGTTACCTGACATGTTTCTCTTATATTTTCATTTCTAACTCTGTCCCATCTGGTTTTTCTTGCTATTCTTCGCAGGACCTTCATCTCCGTCGTTTGCATTTGCCTTCTGGTTTTAGCCGTTTGTGACCTTACTTCGGCCCCATAGGTCAGTATGGGCCTCAATGCACTCTTGTATATTCTTGTTTTTGTATCAATTCTCAGGTACTTGTTGTTCCAGATTACGTCGCTCATGCATCCAGCGAGTCTATTCGTTTTCGTAACTTGTTCATTTGTTTCTTTGTCTATGTCACCCGAACTTGTTATTACTGTGCCCAAGTATTTCACCTGCATCACCTGTTCTATTATGACGTTGTCTACAACTAACTTGCATCTAATTGGGGCTTTTGCAATCGTCAATACTTTAGTCTTTTCTGTGGAGATTTTCATGTTATATTTTTTGCATGTGTTATTGAATTGAAATAACAGTCTCTGTAAATTGTCCTCATTCTCTGCTATCAATATAGCATCGTCTGCATAGCATATAATAGTAATGTTATTTCTTCCCATCCTATATCCTCTCATGTTTTTCACAGATTCTATTATTTCGTCCATCATAAAATTGAACAGCATGGGGCTCAACGAGTCCCCCTGTCGTATTCCCTTTCCAACCGGTATCGCTTGTGATGTTTCTCCATTACATTTCACTCTTATGCAGCCGCCTGTATAGATGTCTTTTATCAGTTGTATTAAAGAAGTTGGAATCTTTCTCCTAGCGAGTATTTCTGTAATATCCGATAAGCGTATTCGGTCAAAAGCCTTTTGTAGATCTACCAGACACATAAATGCTGGTCTGTTAAATTCCAATGCCTTTTCAACAACCTGACGAACCACGAATATGGCATCCATGCACGATCTTCCTTTCCTAAAGCCCTGTTGTTCTTCTTGGTGTTCCGTTAGACTGCTTAGCTTGTCTGTGATTATTTTTGTAGTTAGTTTAAGTGTAGTATTAAGTAGAGTTATGCCTCTATAATTGTTCGGTTCTTTCTTGTCACCCTTCTTAAATATTGGTACCAGGATGGCCGTTTTCCATTCCTTTGGTATTTTCTTCTCTCTTAAAATTTTATTTAGCAAGTTGTGCAGTTCGTTTCTTATCGGCTCTCCACCATATTTAAGCAACTCGTTGTTAATGCCGTCTAGGCCTGTGGATTTTCTATTTCGTAGCTTTATTAATGATTCCTTGAGTTCCGTCGGGCTTATGTGCAGTGTCGCTCGGTTGCCATCTTCTAGTTCCATCTCTCCCTCTACTTCTCCATTTTCCTCCTCGTGTTCGTCTTGGAATAATTGGGCGAAATAACTTGTCCATTGTTGAGTGCTTATTTTGCTTGACTCTATAAATTCTCTAGTTTCTCTTTTCTGATTTCTGATTGTTTTCCATACTTGTCTTTGTAATCCGAAGAAGTCATATTCTAGCTCTTTTGAAAATTTTTCCCAATACTGCCGCTTTATTATTTTAATTTCCGAGTTGACTCTATTTCTTACCTCCTTGTATTCTTCCTGTGATTGCTCTGTTTGCCTACTGCGGTGCATAAGGTAAGCTCTCTTCTTTTCCTCTGCTAGGGCTCTGACTTCATCGCAAAACCATGGGGTGCTTTTAACTTTACATTCGCTTCTATTTGTTATCGTTTCACGTGTCCCTATTGCTTCTTGCGCAGCACTCTTGATGTTTTTCTCGAGTTTTTTCCAGCTTTCATCCACATCATCGTCATGTGATATTTTATTTTGATCACACTTTATTGCTAGTCTTTCTTCATACAGTTTTTTAGTACTTTCGTTATGTAATGATTCTATGTTAAATATGGTAGCGTATTTCGGTTGCACCTTCTTTTGTTTTTTCATTTTCATTCTTATTTTCCCCATTACTATTCTGTGATCGCTTCCTATTTCAGGTGATGTCAAACTTGTAACATCTAACACCTGAGAAGGGTGGATATTTCTATTCGTGATGATGTAATCAATGCTGCTCCTTAGACCTCTGGTGTTTTCCCATGTGTATTTGTGTTGGGGTTTGTGATTAAAAAAGGTATTGTTTATCCTCATTTCGTTGTTTGCGCAGAACATGATAAGTTGCTCCCCGTTCTCGTTTTTTATTTCCTCATTGAATCTTTGCATTATACCTGGGACGATCTCCCTGCCAACTCTTCCATTAAAATCTCCCATTATTATAGTTTTTTCTTCTTTGTCAATTCTGTCTATTGTTGTTTGAAGGTCTTCAAAGAACGTTTCCTTCTCATGTGTGGGTTTGTTATTTTCCGGGGCATAGATTGCTATTACGTTGACTTTTCCTGCTTCCGTTTGTAGCTTTGCCGCTATAATGCGTTCTGAGACATATCTCCATTCCTCTATGCTATTTTTGTAGTTATTGTGTATTACTAGTGCGACTCCTTCCTTGGCTCTCTTTCCTCTTTCCACTCCGCTGTAGAACATCACATATTCTTCATATTGCAATGTGCCTTTGCCTTTCTTCTTGGTTTCGGAGATTGCACATATATCTATTTTGTGTCTAGTAAGTTCCATCAGTATTTCCTGTTCTTTATTGTTCCATGATCTCACGTTCCATGTCGCCACTCTCAGACAGTTTGACTTTTTCCATAATCTCGTTTTCATTTTCCGTTTCCTCGCCATGTTCGTTATCAGGCAATCCGTCCCATTCCGAGGCTGTATATTGGTTCTGTGAGCGTTAATAGGTTTTTACTGTGGGTAGGTTGCTAACCTTGCCCACAAACCCTCCTCCTTTGTCCGGGCTTGGGACCGGCAGAGGCAGTTACTGAGCTACTCAATCCACCCAGCACTTACCCCAGGCGGAGTTTTTTTTTTTGTCGTACAGTATAATTTGTTGTGACTTTCTAAGAAATAAATCATCTTTAAATCGTTTTCTCTTTAATTTATTTTTAAAAAAAAGGGGTGTGGTCACCACACGACTATCTTATACGTATATGCGTTCCGAATATTCTATCTAATATTATTTCTGATAAAGTTTCAAATACTTTTATCTTAATTAACCTGTGAGAATACTTTGATTTTCAGTTCAAATTTTGAATTATTTTTTTTTTATAAAAATTTCTCCGAATTCAACTCTAAATACTTTTAGCGTCTTAATAATGCTGTATAAAACGCATAATCTGCGACATATTTGCAAAAAAACTCCAATTCAACAAAAGCAAAAGTTCTATTTCCAGTCCGAAATTTAAAAAAATATATACAAAAATTATGCAAAATAAATATTTATAATAAGTTTATTCCATGATACATAAAGTGTGGAACACGTCAATATAATATAGTACAGTGCTATCGAGAAAGATTGTAGACCACGTGATCAGTAATTTTCTAAAATCTGGTGATTTTCGTGTTCATACGTTTATGAGATTCGCGTATCGCTAGTATTTGACAGTAGCGTACATTTTATTCACAAATACTGCTGTCATTGTTGACACTTTTAACCATATTTTACATAAAACATTCAATACTACCAACTGCTGTTAATTGGGTTGCCTAATTTGGTAGTCACGTGGTCTACAGGAATTGTTGATATCTCTGTAATACACTAATAAAATATTAACAACATAATTAACACATTAAAATTCATGATATGAAAAGTCTTGTACAGTATAAAATGCAGCAAATGAAAGTAGGTGGGACAGCTTCCTCTTAAATTCAGTCAGGGGTCTTTGTTTTAAGTTTGTTGGCAAATGGTTGTAAACCTTTATCACTTGCATTTGAACACTCTTATTAATTAAGCTTTTTGTTGTTTGTGGAGGTAAAAAATATGCATCAGCAGCACCTCTGGTAACATATCCATGTCTCAATTTTTGTTTTCTGAAGAGATTGTTGATTAGTTTTTATAAAAGGTGCACATTCCAAGACATACACGGATGGAAGCGTTAGTATTTTATTAACAATAAACACCTGTTTACATGAATCTCATTGTTTAATATTGAAGACTTCCCTTAAGCACATCTTTTGTAGCACAAACAAACGCTACACCCCCACAGATGCCCCCCAGAAAATAACACCATGACGCAATTTCGAGTGGACGTTTGAGTAGTAATAGGCACTTAATGCAGCGTTTTTGTTCACAGAATCTGCAACAGTGCGAAGAGCATAACCAAAGCCAGATATTTTCCCAGATAGATACTCTATACGTCGTTTCCAGTTCAACTGGCTATCTAAATACAAACACAGAAATTTTACTTCATTATTAGGTGAAAGTTCTTCTCCATTATAATCTAAATTCATTTTATCCTTTTTAAAATAGCCAAATTGAAGATTTTTTTTAATATTTAGCTTCAGATCATTGTGCAAAAACCACCTGTCAAATTTATTAGCTATTGTGATTATTTCTTGGTTTGGAAGGTTTTATCTGCTTTTATTATAACTGACATGCAGCATATAGCATAGTGAAGTAGCAAACGATATTCGGTATTTCATTGGCATACAATAAGAACAGAAGAGGTCCCAAAACTCCTCTCCGTACATCCTTCCGTCGGATGAGAGTCTCTTGCCAGATTTTCCATCAACCGAAACCACTCGTTGATTTCTGTTAGTAAGATAAGAACGCATCAGACCCAAGGACACCCCACGTATTCCTATGCCTTCCAATTTCGTGTACAATTTATCGTTGTTCACGCTATCAAATGCCCTCGACAAGTCCATGAAAATTCCCACGGTCTCATGATTCTCATTAATACCATCTAAAATATCTTCTAGCACGTCATATTATAGCCTTTGTAGTTGTTCTGCCCATCATATAACCATTTTGTCTATCTGTGATAATATTGCAAGTTTCGATAAATATATTCTTCTGCATATTCCTTGTTCGTAAATTTTTAATATATTAGGTAGGAATGATATCGGTCTGTAGTTCTGTATATTTTCCACATCACCCTCTTATATATCAATCTGATGGTAGAATGTTTTAACTGAACTGGAAAAACACCAGTGCTCATACATTCACTAATCATTGGTGTTACCGCAATAACCACATGGTATTTTATCATATCCCGAAGCTTGCTCCTGCATGTTATCTATTGTTTTCATCTGTTCTATATCTATATCTTTTAATATAAATGATGGTACCATTTAATTGTAGTTTGTGGTTACTGGTTCTTTATGGTGTTTTTAAGTGGTCTACCGCTAATTATTTTTCTGTTTTAGCAAAGTACTTGTTTATTATTTGTTTTATTTCTTCTGACGTCTTCGTGCTTTTGCTTGTTCTGATTCCGTCTTTTTCAGCAATTGCTCTATGGTGTTTTCTTTTTGTTGCTTGTGTTTAATAGCTTTGATATTAAGTTCCATGCTTGTGGTAATTCTTTTTTATGTCTTTAAAATGGTTTCGTTTAAAAATCTTGCTTTTTGCACCATGTAAGCAGTGTACTGCTTTCGCTGATATCTCTTCAATATATAATCATGATTTGGGTATTTGATGTGCTTTTTGTACATTTTATTTATTACTTTTATTTTTTGTATTATATCTGTACTTATCCACGGACATTCTTCCCTTCTTCTAATGGTTTCAAGTTTTTGATATTTTTCTGCAATATTTTCCAACATATTTGATTAAGTCGGGAAAGTGATTTATGCTCTCTTCGTAGGTGCAGCCATTATTAAACAACACGATAAAATGGTACTATATGGTTATTACAAGTTATGATATACAGTTTCTGTAAACAAAAATTTTTCACCCTCATCATTCCATTCTGTTTTGTTTTACTTTTTGTTGCGAAAATGTCCGAATAACATCTGCTCCAATACGTGGTTGAATTGTTTGTCCTCATTCTTCTTTTTAGTACAGCATCAGTTTTCCCGCGTGTAAATTATTCGTCAGATTAAATTTATTGGCCGTGCCGAGCCGCAAAATAACTTTAATCTCGACTTCGGATGGATATTTTATATCCGTTTTCAATTTGTGTGTGAAGGTAACGTAAAATGACACGGAATAGGTTCATTAAACACCGACCTAAAAAGGGATAAAAATTGATTAATATTCCGGCCATCTACGCGTTAATAATTCTTACAAAAGGATTGAACTTCCGTTTATATAATATGTATTGCTTTGTGGAGTGTTATTTGTGAAATGTGATGAATTGAATTAATTCCTTTGTCTTTTATTTTAGTATACAATGATACACTGATGACTGATGTTCTCAAAGAGAATTTATATAATTCACTTACACCTTGCATTGCTTTCAAACATTTTTATGTCAGATAGAGCTTTCATCATGATTATATAGTTTGTCATACTTTAAAATTAATATTAGTTATTATCAGGGCATTATTGCTACGTTACGTTAATTTGTATTTACGTAAATCCTAATTTTGTGATAAAAATCTGGTATTAATTTGTTTGATTTATTTATTTATATCCTGGATTCATTGCGTCACCTCCGTTTTATGGGTGTAACATCCTTTAGTTGACCTTCCCTTCTTATTTACATAAAATAAATCCCTGCTTATATTCTATATTTTCTCTGTACGGTGTTTGAATAGTCGGTTTTGTTTATAAATATTCTTAATTAATTTCAAATAATGCACGTTTCATTACCTTCGTTTCTTCTGGTTGATTAAACAACGTTGGTCCTAAGCTGTCGCCAAAAGACATTGATTCATTTTATCGCTATCCTCGAACAACAAGCTTAGTTAGTTTAGTGCTTAGCGTAGTTGCCATAGAAGTTGGGATTTGGCACTGAAGTTTATATGTATATATCTCTTTTGGATTTTGAGATTTATTATGAATTTCTACAAGAAAAATCTATTTCTTAAGCTGGGGATTTCGGACGTCATTGAATTAATATCCTTTTTTGATGATTACAACTACGTAATGGGCAAATTTGGGAATACACTCGGAGGTTTTTGCTTGAGCGCGTGGGCGGCCATATGAGCGAATCAGATACGAACCGGAATTCTGTATTAAGCGGGCCAGGCTTGAAATTTTTTGACAATTGCAAATCCTACAAATTCTCCAAATAAAATAATGTACGCACAGAAGATTCAACAACTGTGTATAGTTATCTTTGACAAATCCCTGAGCCGTTCGAATTAACTTGAGAATTATTATGTGTACGTATGTATAGATACATATTACCTGTCTAAACACGCTGATATTTTCTGAACTATTTATTGTGTGAGTGTAGCAAATATTCATGTCTCATAAATTTATATATACAAGAACGTAGAAAAGCAGTTTGAGAATGAATCGCTTTATTGTTCCTCATCTTGTTTCACCTTTCAAAAATAATAAAATTCTTTTTATGATAGTTGCCCATTTCTTGCATTTATTGATGTAGGTCATTTAAGTACGTCTTTTAAGATTTTGTTAATATATTAAAAATATATTCGTTAAAATTACTTGGTGCTTCCGTACTGTTCATGACATCAATAAGCGTATTGATTAGTCTGCTTATTTTTCTAATATACGGGCCAAACGGACGGGCTTGTCAGGTAAAGACGTGCCATAGGCGGGCCAAATCTTATAAAAATTGACCCATCCAGAGCCCTATTCGTACATACATAATAAAAATGTGATGATGGATTTTTGGCCAACTATTTTTTTGCCACCGTATTTTTAATTTAGTAAAATTTATATTTATAATGTATCTGCTTTTAAAAGTCTCTAGTATTTATCAGGATAAACCCTTTCCCTATCTTTACATATTTTGTAAATTTAAAATACATATTTTGTAGTCAGAACACGAGAGGAATTGCCACGAATAAAATCTATTCAATAGTCCTCCGATCAAAAGGATCGATAGACCTTACTCTTACAATTACTAAATATTATTAACAGTTTAACTTAATTTAATTAATTGTGACACTTAGGTGGGTCTAATGAGGTCCTCATTAGCTGATATCAACAGCGAAGCAACAGGAAAACTCAGCTGACTGCAAAGAACAATAGGTTTAGGTTTTCAACGGAACAAAAAAAAAGCAGAATTCTTCCCCTGGGGCTTTATAATTTCAACACATAATCGTGGACCTATGTTTTGCAATTAAGGCTCACAATTTCAACGTCACACAATTTAACGTCAAAAAAATTTCCCTACATAGAGATAATAATTAGCTCTAACGAAAAATATCAAAAGAGAATATCAAACAATAAGATTAAGAAAATGAATCATTAACAATTTCAAATTAGTTGACAGATAAATACCTGACTATATGTTCTTGTATTCTTCCAATGTGCATACTAATAATCAAACATCAATGTTCTGCCATATACCATGCCAATCACCATGTGGCTTTAAATCACATTTGAATCCGACCAAATGTCGTTAAATAGAAGTATTGCTCCACCAGCAAATACTAAAACGCAATTGCAATTTTCCTTAAGAAAACCAATGCAACAAATACTCCGCAATCAGCGGTGCTGATAGATATATCTTAATGTACCCAAATTATTGAAAGATGGTTCACGATTTAAAACACACGACGTTGCTTGACCAAGATCAAAATCAGAAATATGAATGACATGTATCACGCGCTATGGACTTGATTGACAAGCCGGTTAGGAAAAACAAATCAACTTAAAGAAACATTAATAAAGCGAAATTAATTAAAACAGCATTTCAATTTAAAATATTAGTAAATTATTACGAAAAGAAAACACAAGTAACATAAAATGATGTTCAAATTATTCTATTTAAAGAATATAAATTTACAACAGATATCTGCAACAACAGCCAGCCGAACAGCCAACCGACTTAAGTGAATCATACATAGATCTCGTTAATATACCTACCGAATACACAAATAATATTGTTACTAATTTTTAACGAGTCAAACTTGTACTCATTCAAAAAAAAAAGATAATAATTGTTAATTAAAAATAGAAATGATTAAGCCTATGATTTTTGAACTGTTACAGAATGTAATGCCGATTTTCTGTCCATGTATAGTAAAAAGCTGCAAATAATATTTCGGGCAGTAGTTCAATGTGTCATTTACATATAAATTTGACACTTCACACAAAAGCTGCAAATTTGTTTCGCAAGAAAATATTACAATATTGCTAATTTCATCATTTTTAGCAATGAAATGTTCTCCTTTATTGGTTTTAACTTCTTGTAATATCAACAATTCTTGAAATTCTTTTCTTGTTTTTGGTAACTTTGGTAGATGTTTACATCGTTGCACATTTTTTCTAATTAAATATAACTGTACCTGCTTACGTGTGGCCCCTTACTACTGAGAGACAATCTCTCCATCCCCAAAAAAAACATTAGTCAATATTTTTCCTGGAAAAGAGATCAATGTAAGCTTCTTGATATAAGTCCTTAGTTGTCATGTTAGCATTCACTCTCCAGAATTGTAATAATAAATGTACGTCTCATGATTCAGTGTTAAATTGGTCGATAATTTAATCAGGATGATTTCGATTCATCATAATTCTATGATAGTCATTTGGGAGTCTCAAAATGATGTTAAATTTTAATAGTCTTTGTGCATCACTCAATGAACTCATCAAGACATAAAATCATTCAGAAAACTTAAATTAAATAATAACTGTATTCATATTTTATTAAACAGGACATAGAATCTATATGGCTTTTAAAATATTCATAGCATTCATACTAATAAATGTCATTAGTTAAAATCCTCACCATGAAGAAACTAATTTATCACCAATTCATTTACATGTTAATTATTACACAATTACTATTTACAGTTATAATTGCATATAATTATCCCTATGAATACTTAAAATATATTTATTAAGAGGCATAATATTTAAATGTAATTATTTAAATCCCCAATAACATAAATCATACACTTATCTATTGGATTTCTGCACGTACATACATATACCTACTCATAAATACATTAATTTACCTGTTATTTATAAGCGAACTAAAGTTTCTCAAGACTTCATTAATATAAACATCGCCTTTTTCTACATGCAAATATTTATTATAACTTGCAACACTCTCTTGAATATGTGAAATTTATATACTATCATGCAAAAGTTTCAATACAGTCTTTATTTTCCTTCTGTTATAAGTAAAAACAACAGAAAATAATAAAAATAAAAATGAAACTGAAGATAATGAAAATAATATAAACGAAACACACAAAGAAATAAACAAATGTGAGCTAACAAAAATATAAAACAAACTAATAACTATGGGAGCCAAGAAAATATACCAATGTTGGCCATTAATATATTCAATAGCTATTTGAAAACATTATTTCAATGTTATTGCAAGGTTCTCAATATTTGTTCAATATTTCATGGCTTGCGTATAAGAATGCAACAGTCTTAATGAAAGTGAGACCTCATTTTCACAACTCCAATGTTTCTCTTCTGCACATACAAAAACTAGAATAGAAAGTTTTACGTAAGATCATTCTGTTGTTGTATAATAAAATATTGATTTGGCGAAGAGCATATCTTCTAAGGTAACACCTTAGCCAAAAATACCACGTTTAACACTCTTTTTTGTTTTTATACAGATATCTACTGAAGATGGCAACGTATTTGGATTTTTTTTTTGTGGTAAGGGATTTTTCCTTTTGCTTTTTATCTCAAACCAAAGGTGCTTTTTTGATTCGTTCTGTCATATACATATCTTTTCTATATATACGTAGCTTAAAGTAAAATAATAACAGAGGTTTACCGACATACAACTTTATTTACATATTCATTTTATAAAAAAAAAGACACATACATTATAGGTTAAAAGGTAATTGCATTTTCACGGCCGTTGTAAATGAACTATTTTATAGATTTATTTTTATTTCATATTTTATTAACTATTATCTCGTCAGGAATATATCAAAAAATTTTAATTATTTGGAGGGACCATTCACGATTTGTTCACGTAGTATATGTATACTCAATGTCCTCTAAAGCAGGATGCTCACGTGGTCAATACGTGTTCATGGTTTGAAAACACGCTCTCTTCGAATACGCAGGTCCCATTGCGGATATATTTTCAATAAAATTTATTGTTTAAATACTGCTCTTTGCCTGCTTCAAAAGTTTACCTGAAAATTTAAGTGCTGTCTTCTGACCTGCTTTATTTTTTGTTTCACCGCAGCTGACTGACTTTATGTTCTATCAATTATCCTCGGCTGATCTTTATGTTCTGTCAATTACCCACTCATTCCGTTTAATCAGTTGCCTTAATGACCTGGTAATTAATCCACTAATCCTGCACATTAATCGATTGAGTTTATATCTAGCCGATTAATTCTTCTGAGTAATTACTTCGACAGCACGCGGCAACAATTGAAGATGATTTTTATTTTTTATAATTTTCATTCCCCTTACTCTGTTATTAAATATATTTAAAACATTCGCCGACGTCTCTATTTTAAACTTGATAATTTGAATTCATTTATTATGTTTTAAGTATTCTTTATATGCATAGAACGTTTTATAAGTTACTTTAAAACACATAATTACGAAAATGTAATTGTATAGAAATACTAAACTTAGTAAGGCAAATTAACTTTAGAATTTAATAGCCACATACAAACGTTGCTGTATGTGCAAATCATCAAATTAAATTGTTTTCTTTAATTTAATTTATAGAACACATAATTGACTTAATTTTATAAGAAAATTTATTGTCCATAATTCTACGTACGATGGTGTATATAAAACGGATAAAAGGAGCACTCACGCGGTAATTAAAACTTGCAGACATTGCATTACAAAATGTTGTTGCTACAAGCCGACACACATAAATGTGTTAACCGTATTAAAATTATTGTCGGCCTTTTAATACTTTAATTAATTTTACGCCATTTATCTTGACTTGATCTTATTCATTTCCAAGATGCAATTATAATTCATTATTGACGGTTGGCATTCTTATTATACA
Source organism: Amphimallon solstitiale (assembly GCA_963170755.1). Classification (NCBI taxonomy): domain Eukaryota; kingdom Metazoa; phylum Arthropoda; class Insecta; order Coleoptera; family Scarabaeidae; genus Amphimallon; species Amphimallon solstitiale. The sequence continues at coordinate 32,729,439 of OY720681.1, read as the reverse complement.
ATCTTAGTCAATAGTTTGACGACATTCGCAACCGCTAAAACGTAAATTAATGCCACAACTTGTGTTTGTGTCCTTATACATATATATACAGATATGTATAAGTGAATTTAGCATTCATAAATACGTATAAGCCAATTAAATACTGTCCAGAACTACTTAGTCGATATGTATATGTAAATTACTTTTATTTATTGCATGTTAAAAATTACAACATTAATTTAAATACGCTAATGGATATCGTAAAATCAAATTTTAATTATAGATTACAACCTTTACATTGAAGGATATGTATAATTAATTATTTATTTCCAAAAAGTATAGTAATCAGATCATATCGACACTAATAAAAGTACTAAATTATTTATGAAAGTGTAATTATGATGTTTTTCGATCTTCGAGTTCACATAATGAAAAATAAATAAACAAATAATCAACATTCCAAAGAGAAAATTTTCTGAACTTCGACTTTAATATAGCGTATTTTTACATTGAAATACATATTTAAATGGATGCTAATTTTTATAGAAAATATTTGAAACTGTCTCGCAGACGTTTGTGTCTAGATTTTTAAGAATGTTTTCAATAATTTTCTTTTTCCAAAGGTAGTCTTTTTGTACATTGAAATACATATTTAAATGGATGCTAATTTTTATAGAAAATATTTGAAACTGTCTCGCAGACGTTTGTGTCTAGATTTTTAAGAATGTTTTCAATAATTTTCTTTTTCCAAAGGTAGTCTTTTTGTCAACAACGCTATGTCAATTTTAAAATTAGTGAAATTATCTATACGTCTTATTGCATTACGTCCATTCTTCATTGCTTGCAAAATTAAAATAGCACAGCCCAATCCATTTTTCTTTCTTTTATTCCATATTACTTTTGTACTCATCTTTGTACTCCCTACACTGACTCCTTTTCGATAATGCTCCGTCGTAGCCACACTCCAACATTCTTTTACCTTTTATAGCAGCTGCAACTACAGAAGCAGCTAATTTTTCTCCCACACCTGCAAAAGTTCTTCAGTTGTTCACAATTTCTTATCATCTATAAAACGTTCTACCAAATAATTTGATTTTGTATAAAAAAATATTAATTGTGCCCTCTAGAAGCCTTATCTAAATATTCACCCCCTTCTTACTTCTTTCTAACCGTTCTTCCAATGCAGTTCATCGACAACAAATTCTGTAAGTCGATATATGTAACCCAACTGGAAATTTATTTACTAAACAATTTATTCAACAATCCACCACCCTTCCTTCTCACTTTCCCATTCAAACTATGTACCATCATACTTCACTAACATTGCTATTTTATTAAAAATATACTAAATCGTGAATATAAATAAAAAAATATATAAATTTATTCACTTAAATTTGATTAAAAAAAAATATATCCAAACAATAATAAAAAACTATGTTTTTTTATCATTTTATTGTATACATTATTCAAAATTGCAACCGATTTTTTCTCAAAAAATTTATCATTTAAAAATTTTTCCAACCACTACATAACTAACTCCACTCTTACACAAACACATTCAGATACCACACCATTATACAATTTTTCTATTTCCTTATCTACGTCTCCATCGCTTGCGACCAAAAGATCCACTAAGCGCTTATAAAATTCATCATATTTCAAATCTTGCAAAAATACTAAGCCACTCCATTCACGGCAATTCCACCATTCCTTCATACGCTAAATGTACATATTCTCCTTCTTTTTCTATTTTCAGCATTTTACTAAGACTTTCATTTGATAACAACATATTGCTGTGATCCTTGCAAATTAATTATTTAAGAAATATATTAAAGGTCTGTACTTTAAAAATAAAATATATGAAAATTCACGCACATATCTCAGAAAATGTTTCAAATACGAAATAAAATAAAGAAATTTATTACAGGTAATGACTTATACCAGATATTATCATAAGGAGCAAAAGAAAAATTTATTATAATGTACACTTTAGAAGATAGACTTTGCTTGGATATTAATCCTGTCCAAATGCATTTTTTCACTTCTGGATAACATTCCCAAACCAAATTCACGCTAATAAGTCAATCAAGGCTCCATCCTATGAGTTTATATTTTAAAACTCATAGTTTTGATCCACGTTACAACTTGTCCAATTTCTAATGCTCAAAATTAATAAAACATTATTCTGGAATTAAATCAGAAACTTTTATAAAAAGTGCTTTTATATGCATTAAAACGCCGACCCTGTGCTGATACTAATCTCATTCATCAAATGCATTTTCTCACTTCTGAATAACATTCTCAGCACAAATTCATGTCAGAGAATCAATTAGTGCGCCATTCTATAATTTCATTATTGCAAACTTATCTAACAGATCCCTAATTCAAAAAAACCCAACATGTCTAATTCCAATGCTTAAACACAAAATTGAATAAAAACAATTGTAAATTCTAAATAAAAGTACTAACCTAGTTAAGTATCTATATAAATCACCACACAAAACAAGAACACTGTATATTTGTATGTTCTTACTTAACCAAATACTTAAAACTATAAAGAATTATAAAACATAACAAAATTTAAAATGTATAAGTTCTTATTCTAAATTAATTACAAACTCCGGAATCTTTACCATAACATGTCGCGTATAGCCATCATGTCTTAAAATAAAATCTTCCGTCCCTTAATTAAAATAATGTTATATCCTAACCATAATTCAAATGTAATTATTTTTATTTGAAAAATATTCTGTAAAATTGTTTGTTAAAAATTATTTAAAGTCCAACACGATATCAATTGTAAAATTTATTCTAAGCTCATTTTTGAAATTTTATTAAGTCCCTTATAAAATTATTATTAAAAAATTATCCCATAAATTATTATTTGAAAATTAAAAGGTCCCGTATGTTATTATTTAGATTTAATACAGTCACCGTATGCTTATTTGTATTCTAAGGCGATTTTCACCTGCTAAAGAATTCCTGAAAAAAACCGTGCAATGCCTTTTATAACATCCTAAAGTGACACATTATTGCCATTTAAAAATGAGCTATTGCTGTTACTATGATTTTAAAAACCAATTTCGCATGTTATTTGGCACTTAATTCTAATTTTTCTTGTCTTCCTTCTTACAGGAAACAAATGAAATATGTCCGTAATCGTTAGAATGCGTTTTCCTACAAAAAATGATTCATGCCTGGTTTGAACAGCATCAGGTGAAGGCACATTATTTACTTCGGTCCCATCATGAGATTCTACTCATCTAATGGTTTCAGGAGATACATATTTTCACCCTAAAATTACAGATATACAATTAGTTATCATTCGAATATTAATTTTATAAATAAAAATGTTAACAGCATTATTACATTGTTTCACTTAAACTAATATAAATTTACTGAAACCTAACCTACTAAAATTTTACAATAAATATTTATATACACTGAGCCTAATTTAATCTTAACCTAAGACTTCTAAAAAATGACAAAATAAAATTAAACTAATATAAATCGTGGTCTTGACAGTATTAAATACAGCTTATTTCTAATCACAAGACCACAGCAATATGTATTTATACCATTAATAACGGAAATTGTACCATTATAATATTGATAATATTTCTTTAACTTCAAACTCTCAGCTACAGACCATTTCCATTCCTCTAAATTAAAATAAACACATTGTCTTTTAAAACCCACAATTATTACCATTGGCTTCAGTTCAATTCAGAACCACTTCTTTTGGGGAATCTTATAGAGGAGGTGTATTTGTTAAAGTTTGTTAGGACACTTTGCCTATAGCTAACATTCTTTAATTAGATCTAATTAAAAGTAGTACTACTGTAATTTGAAATATTTATTCCAGGTATCACATGCTCTTTTTTGTATCTAGCTTTAAAAAACATTTTGATTTCAATAGGATCAAATTTCAAAAATGATTTACATGATGATATACAATTAAGCTCACACAAATCTGGTATACTCGTCAAAATTGTCAAAATTTTCTAATATTGCTTAATGTTTATTTACCTTTTTTTGAAAGAAAAACCAAATGTTAAGAATTTTTAAATACAATTTAAAAAACACAAATAAACTATAATACTTAATTGATCCGCCATTCGTATCAATTATTGCCCTTAACCTTCTAGGTACCGAATCAATGAGACTTCTACAAAAATTTGGTTTTTCAACGATTTTCCCAAGTATTTTCATTAGATTACCATAGTTGTTCCTTATTACTAAATCTTATATGAGATGTATCAATTTGCTTTGTCATTTCGGCCCATACATTTCCTATAGGATTTATGTCCGCACTTTTCGCAACCCATTTTAAAATTCCAATATTATTTCGTCCAAACCCTTCATTAGTAGTATATGCCGTATGCACAGGGTAATATTCATATTGGAAAATAATATTTCTTTGTGGATATAATATGTATATTCTACGAACGGCATCATCACATTTTCTGAGATGTTTATATAATTCAAGTTTTTATTAATTCTCCAACGCATTCCGGTATTGTGATAACGTTAACTGGAAACATTCTTTACCTATCACATTTATTTAAGTATTGCTCTTCAAACCGAGTGTTTTGAACATAACATACCATTACATGTTGATTGAATTTTTTTTTTATTAGTAAAGATGTCATTTACCCAAAATTCTGGGCCATTATATAAATGATTGAGTACATTGATCTTCAGTCAATAGATTTTTTTTTTTGCTGCAACACGAAAATTTGATTTACTTTTTTTTGAGTCTCCGAATTGCCGTGTGCTGAAAACCAGGCAAATTTGTTTCGGATTTTCTCTCCAATATTCAAATAAATTGTGATCTGCATCAGTTGATATTCTTTTAAGACCAATTCCTTGTTTGCGACATATACTGCCTTCATTTTCCTATTCTTTTTACTTTCTTATACGTAGTATAAGGAAGTATTGTGATGATGAAAATTTTCGACCTCGAGATTTTTGCAGATGTCCACGTTTTGAAGTCCCCTGATACCGAAAAAGTGGTTTTTAAAAAATGTCTGTGTGTGTGTCTGTGTCTGTGTCTGTCTGTGTGTCTGTGTGTGTGTCTGTGTGTCTCTGTGTGTGTAACCACGATAGCGGTCAAACCGCTGTAGATATCAATTCCAATTTTTGTATTTACGTGTATAATCTCCCTCTTGAGATCTGATTAGTTTTTCAGTAAAATCGGTAGACCGGAAGTAGTAGTTTGCTTCAGCGATAAAATATACTTTTGCCAATATTTCGTCCACTACTAAGTTTAAACAAATTTATAAAGAATTCATATGTACTTAAAATTAAAATTGAGAACAATTTTATTTAAAAAGTTTTTCGGAATTCCTACCGGAAGTAGGTCTTTTACTCCTATCGAAAATCAGTTTTTTGCGAATTTTTCGCAAATCATGCTTTTTAAACAGGTACGTTACGAATATAAAGGTATTTAAAATATAGTTTTCAATACCTTTTGTATAAAAAAAAATTCAAAATTCAGACCGGAAGTACCACTTTTACTCTTATCGAATAGCGATTTTTTGCAAATATGTCGTAAGTTATGCATTCTATATATATTTAGCAAGAGTACAAAAGTATTTAATTCTAGATTTGCAATATTTTTTGTATATATGAAATTTTAAAATTCGGACCGGAAGTAACACTTTTACTCTTATGGAGTAGCACTTTTTTTCGAATATCTTGCAAAGTATGTATTCTATAGCGATTTATTAAGAGAATAGAAGTACTTAGAATAGTATTTTGAATAATTTTTGTGTAAAAAAATTCTTAAAATTGTATAGTTTGAAACGCTAATACGTATACGAAAGTCGTGTGGTGGCCACACCTAATTTTTTTAACTCGTAGTACTGTAGATTTGTTCAAATGCCAATTATAAATATGGTGTAAGAATATTAAGAAGATATGTAATAACTCGACCACACCTATCGTGTCCAGATGTTGTGATTTTTTTATCACTAAACCAACATATATTGTGAATACGGGTCATGTTGATCCATAAATATAGAATTTGCTAATAACTTGACTTCAGCGCCACCTATCGAATGTTTTGATAGCCTATTTTATATACCAACAAGATTAGTTGAACCATTAAAAAGTTATTGAATAACGTACAGACGCACCAACGATTATGTATATACGAGGTAGGCGCCATAAATACTCGGCCTGATATACAACAAAGAAACTTGGAACAATATAAGAGTTTTTATTATTCAATGTAATCTCCCCTACTTCTATACATTTATTACAACGATTAATTAATAATTCGATACTCTTGTAAAAATAATCAGCCGTCCTTAAAACTACATCCCTAAAGACTTTCTTTAAATTAAAAAACAAAAAAATCACAAGGAGCCACATCCGGACTATACGGTGGATGTTTCAATTCTTGAACGCATTCGCGGATGGCAGCTTGTGAAATGACGGCAGTATGGACAAGGGGTAGTGCACTTCATTTACTACACCTTATCAGTGTTTTGGTTAAGGGAGGGTTTCTTAGAGGGCAGCACTTTATACAGGATCGAAAACATAACTCTCAATATAGTTGGCTGCGTTGGTGAATTTTGTTAGAGTTGTTGTTATGTGATTTTTCTCCGCCATTTGCAATATTGTGAGTAACTGTCATTGTTAAATACGATAGTTCTTCTCCACAAGTGCATTTCAAAACATCAAACCATCATGCAGAAAATATGCATGTACAGGCGTTACCGTCCACCTCACAAGAAAGTCCAAGTGAAAGACCAGAAATTCAGTATGTGTCATGTATTTGTATTTGTCATTTATAATATTAAAAAATGTAACAGTTTCTTAATCATATTAAATATATTGCAGTTATAAGGTATAATGTTATTTTTTGTATATGATTTACTAAATATATATAATACTTATAGATAAAAATACATTTGTTTTAATCTGTTTCATCAGTAGCACTTAGATATAGAAAAGATTTTACGATACTTCACTATTTACGTATACTAATTTGTTTTTTTTTGGGTCGTCTCCACACATGTTTAAAAACGACTTCACACATTCGACTCGACGTTCACGTTGGTTAACCATCTAGCATTAATTTTATTCTTACCCAAATGGTCATGGACAATTCAGCGAACACTTCTTTCGTAAATGTTTGATATCACTGCTAATTACTTCACTTTTAAACGGCGATCCTCTAGCACTAAATGTTCTATAATTGAAATTTTCGTTACTTCAGACATTTTCGTGCTCTAGTCACGTTGGTTGGCTGGTTACTAAAAACTACTAGGCTTCGAACCGTCATATTTATAGTGTATACCTCGCGTATGTGCATGCATGACGTGACGGAGTTTGAACACGTTTGAACCTGTATAAGCCGAGAATTTCTAGCGTCTACCTCGTAAGATACTCCCTTTTAATTTCCTACGTAATCTTAGTCTAATGGGACCATTCCATGAAGCTCACTCGTGCAATAAAGGCCATGGATACTCCGCGTTGTATGGACACTATCTTGCGAGAGTAACACACATCTTTAATAATAACAACTTTATTGTGTTATATTAACACGTCACTATACAACTACCATTATAACTATTAACAATCATTATACTAACTCTATTCTTACTTAATCTATGATTTATTTATACATATCGATCTTAACCTACTTGTGTTGTTTACTAAACATGTTATTGTATTCTACTCTACTTAATTACTAGTTTATAAAACACTGATAAGCAGGTGCACTAGGTATGAGAACATCGGCAATTTCGGCGATGTATAATATAACGTAAAATATTGCCCTCATTACATATTACACTCCTTTTCAGAACTTAATAAAGGCACTTCATGGCTTCCTTCTAAACGGTTCATCAGTTAGATTATCTCCATTAACACCAGCAAAACTAATACTTTAAACCTCATCAACAGCTGATTTTTCCAGTTTTATTTTCAAAGATGAAACAGCATTGTCACCCAATTGAATTAGCTGGCGCTACATTGGCACATAACCTTCATCTCTGATATGTTCTGATCAAACGTATTTATTCTCTAACCATTGCCAATCAGTTGGAGTATTCAAAGCGATCAATCATTCATTTAACAAGGCACCTTTTGGAAATACGAATAATTTTGTTATTTCAAAAAAATTAAAATGATTATGCCATCAAACCTATGAAAACTTAGTCCTTCAGGTTTAAACCTTTTAATATTGGGCAGCTGTTAGTACTACACGATATGTTTATATAGGTATTTATGCATTTAATCTCCAATCTAAAACGTTTATACAGTTATAAACAAACATACACACTTGAGCACAGGAAGCTAATATATCTTACTTCTGATGTTTTATCTACACGATTCACTAAAACAAGTCTGTCTTGAAACTACATTTAAAACTCAGAAACTAAAACGCAAAAATTTGGTTATACATAAACCGCAAAAAAAAACATAACCTAGACGAGCATAAACAAACCAATTTGAATGTCAAACACGGGATCAAAATGGCGGATATTATTGCGTCGCAGTTGTAAAAGAGCATTCTCCCCCCCCCCCCACCTCTGCGTTAAATATGCGATGTCATTAACTATGTTGTTCTTCTTTTATTTATTTCTTATTTTCTCTATTTTTTCGCAACAAGGCCATCGTTATTAAATAGTAGTAATCCATAAAAAGCAACTCCGTCCGTTTAAAAGTTAAAAGCACATTCTTTTCGTGTCACCGTACTTTAAATAAACCTTTCAGGAGGAGAGATATTTAATTTCTTATCATGGGTCGGGGCCACATAAAACGAAAATTATGCATAGACGTGGAAGTTATTATAGGCAATCATAAAATTTACGATTATTTCGGTCCATTAAACTTTCTACAATAAAAGTCAGAGACTGAGTTGTTTACGATCCCGTACGTTCATCACACACATGATAGCCCCAGACCGGTACATACGAGGACGTATGTAAGTGCATGCACACACCACATATACAATATATAGAGGTTCATACATATCGTACATAGACACTGTAATATGGGTGGACGTAGGTAGTATAGAGATACCTATAACTATACTAAGGCTCTTTAGCTCTATACATTACACATACATATGTATATGCACCACAACGTCACGGACGAACAAGCTGATTGTACTTTTAATGGTACTTTGTACATTATCTTCATATAAATTCAGACGGTAAAACAAAGATACATACTGATTACTGATTAAAACCCTGGTCCCGCAACATGCGAGTGGACGCTAACTGTTTATGGATGTCGTAAATGTCATAAACACAGCAGCATTCCACGGTAACCCAGACCCTTAATGTACAGGACCGGTTTAGCGCATACCAGGTTCGCTCAGAAAGTAAGAACAAGGCTGCATAGGATACTACAATAAAGATTGGCAGTCAGGGGTACTTAAATAATGTTATTCAAAACTGGGCACAGTAAGAGCAGTAATATAATAATAAGTAACAAGCTGTACGTTATGTATATAATGTTCTAATGTACATATTATACACATTTTCCCAACTCGGGTTCGTCAACGTGACGCAACAGGCTTCCCCTCTTTGCCTCCAATAACAATGTCTACAAGTTACGATATGTATGTGTAAAAGTAGTTGCATTTATCACGGTGAATATAGGCGACGTTGAAGGGCGGGATTTTTCGTCGAAAGTAATTTGAATAAATAAAAGTGCAATGGTGGATAAAAGATTTGCCTCTGCAAATTATAATTCGACGATACTTAGCTCCAAGGCAAAATTTGCAATGCATTATTGTCGTGGCAAGTCAAAATCTGCGTAAACATGTGTTGTCGGATACACATAAAGCACGTGTTTCTGGCTCGGCAACTTGCTTATGAACGGCAGAAAGTATATAATTCGAATCTACTGAAAGCGCTAGTAGCACATTATATGGAATACGGTGAATAATCCGGAGTTACTCATTTTTTTACAAAATTGTGTTAACGGTACATAAAGTGACTTGTATGTACCCCCGAGATCCGCCTTAAGAAATCGTCGTTTGTCCCGCCAACCCGATGTACGATAAAATTAAGAATTCAATTGTCAATGACATACACGATACACCTATTTGCGTGTCAGTAGATAAACTACTGATGTTAAAGGACGCAATATTGCAAATGGTTTGGTTGTAGTGATGGGCAGCGATAAGGCAATGTCCACACATCCACTTGCATCAAAGATACTCGAAAGAAGTAATGCATTATTTATATTATATAACGTTACTTTGTGTTTGAAATTGCTAAGGGGAGAAAAGCACGATAAAAGTATAAAAAAGTGTAATTATTTGTAATAGTACTTATTTCTCTAAATGTATTTTGTTTTGTTTGTAAAAATTATCAAATTGGGATTTATGATGTCCTCGATCTTCTTTCTAGTCTTAGCACTGACGTCATGTACCCTTGACTTCCGATCCCTAATTATTATTATTCAATACGAAAGGTCTATTGAATAAAACTAAGTTAAACATTAAACATGCTACACTGTCACATATTAAATTTTGGTTATTGTTATTGTTAAGGTGTAATTTCCGGTTCTTTTATTTTTGGAAGTCCATTATTTATATATTTTTTCAATTTACCGGACCATCTTCTGGAGACTTACTTATCGATATATAGAAGACTTCCGTATTATATTTCTGTTTACTCTATTAGTTGTCTTACTGCTCGGATTTAGTTTGTTTTACTAATTTTTAAATATCGTAAGTTTCTTAATCTCCATTTATTTTGTTTCCTTCTGTCTTTCCGACCATGCGTTAAACATGCGCAAGTACATATGAATTGTGAATTGAATCGAAAAGTATTTAAACTACATTTGTTGCTTTAAGTTATCGTCAAAGACACAAATTCCGCGTGCCATTAACCCTTTAACTTCTCGCATAGCTGATTTTATGCTATATGCCAATCAGTGGCGACTGATTCGTTTATTATATTAATTATATCACCAATAATAAACGAATCAGTCTTGTCTATGTAATTGTTTCATCTATACGAACTCACCAGGCGCGATTGATGCCAATACAATGTTATGTAAATGAAATTAGTGTTAAATATATATTGTGTTGGATTTGATTTTGTTAGAAGAAATTACTGGCCGTGCTCTGCATCATTAATATGTGGATTCCGATAAAGGTTGAATTGGGTAAGCTGCTGTTAATTATTCTTCGTGGGCGCATTATACATTTTCTTGCGTTAATTTTTTTTTCGTTGTTGCCCAATATACTATTACGAAGCGGAATAATTATCGATTTCTTGGAAGGGTTTTCTATCATGTGCATCTACGAATTTTAAGACTTGCTTAATTTTATTAAGAAAACACACTTTTTATAATTTTTCTTTTTGATGTAGACAAAATACCAGTATTTTCAGTTCGAGATAATGTTGAGTCCGGTCCTGTAATTGCGAACGCATATACCATACGAACACGATCAAGTGATATTCCGTACATGCATCAACCATAAAACATGGCAACGATCGCTGCGATTCACGTCTGTGCATTGGATAATCGCAGCATGCCGCGACACTTAATACTTTGCGGCCCCTTAAACAGGAGACGAGTTGAATATATTAATGAAGCGGTAAGTTGTTTTAATGTGCCGAGACGTGCCCGACTACCGCCGCGCCGGCCGTGCTTCGCTCGATGTGCCAAGAAGACACGCCGCCCCCCGTTCATACGAAAACCGTGTTGTTGTGGCGTGGGGCATGGTGTCGCGTATTAACAATCGGTCGCGACGAACGGAACGTTCTCTTTTTCACCAAATTGGCGGCTGACAGCTCCGCCGGTGTGAGGTAATTTTAAATTAGATGCCGGGCTCTGTGTGAGGTGCCCCGAATCTAATAAGAGGCGACAGTCTCAGGTGATTGTCAATTTATATTGTTTCATGGTCAGGAAAGAATGACAAAAACAAGAAAAACTGAACGACAGTGGCATATTAATAACAATAATAATGCCTTTATTGTGCAAATTACAAATAAATTTATGTCTTTGAAACTGGAAAAAAATGTGAATCTCTTTATGATTATACTTTAGTCATTCAATAAAACAAAAAATAAATTTTTCACATTTTTCCAAATTTTCAAAATGTCATTTATGCATTATAAAACATTACTTTACATTTTCCAGTATAATAAACAAACAAAAATACTTTCACGTAGGTACACATTAAGTTGATCACGGTCAAAAAAAAAAAATCAATAAATTATTAAATATAAGCTCGTCAATTCGACAAATTGTTTTGTATATGAGATAGGTAGCGTTTCATAATTAAATGCCCATGAACCTGTTCAATCAAATGAATCCTTCCAGTTTTTTGTATGTGTATCCCCGCCAGATCTAGGAGTGTTTCATTTTTTTCTAATTTTTAATTTTCTTTTCCAATAAGCTGTTGTAAGTAAAACGTTTTTTCTGTTAAAAGCGCCGAACAGCAACCTTATGAGATATTATCATAGATAAAGTACATCTATTAGTACACAGATAGACAATTATAACTGTTTAGATTAGGAGCGGATATAGCCACCCATACGGTATTATGCGCAAGTGCTTTTTCAAATAAGATTGATTTTTTTCACTCAAGCGCGATTTAATTTATTTATATTTTCCCGCATTTCTATTGACAGATTTACAATATATATTTTATTGCACACCTGAAGTCGTTGCAACTCTTGTTTAAAGAATGTACAGAAACGCACAGAAATCAACTTTCAAGAAAGCCTAAATATGCATATGCCTTTTTTTATTAGGTAGTTCAACAATTTTGTTATCATTACCCTTAAAGGTATCAATACATTGTACATTATTGGAGCTACATAAAAGATTGGTGCCAGATGCACAGCATGGTTTCAAGAAACACCACTCGACAATCACTCAGTTAGAAAGAGTAACCGAACACATACACGACGGCTTTTTACAAGAACTTATCCACTGCCGCAGTATTCCTCGACGTGTCCAAGGCCTTCGACAGGGTATGGCACCAGGCCCTAATCTACAAATTGTATGCGAAAAATAACCCAATCCATCTAATCAAAATTATCCAATCTTTTCTATCTTACAAAACCTGCTCAATCAAAGTCCAAAATTCTTCCTCCACTCCCAGACTCCTCACCGCAGGCGTTCCCAAGGCTCAGCTCGCCCCCCCCCACTTATACGCAATATTTACTTCTGACATCCCCAAAACCCCAAACATCCTCCTAGCAACATTTGCTGATAACATCTTGACATCCTCAATAAACCCCTCCACCGCTATTTCAACCTTACAAACAGCAATAGACAAACTCATAGCCTGGTGCCAAACCTGGCGAATTGGAATAAACGAAGAAAAGACACAAGCTATTATCTTCCGGAGAAAAATAAAGCCGATTCGCGGATACATATACATATACTGGAGCCACCTTAAGTTCCGTTGCACGTCATCGATGACGTTTACATGTTGTCATAACTGTATTAGAAAAACTAAAAAAGTTACTTTGTTAAATTATACTTGAGGGCATTTATTTTATTAGCTTAAATAGACGATTTATAAATTGATCGTAATATACGCATTCATGGCAAATAAACACATAATTTCCTTTTCAATATTAAATTTTTTTATTACATATTTTTAATAGACTAATAGTTCAATTCGTTGTTGACAGATAAATTATATCTGTCAAAAAGACGTGCATTGTATATATTCTTCCTGTCAAATTTTTCATGTTTATTTTTTCGTTGATATAAATTGTTTAAAAACAGTGCTTCTAATTTATTATTTATTTGCGTCCATTGAATATAATGTCGAAAGGTTTCTGTAAACAGTCGAAGCTTTTTACAAACTTTTCTATAATCATCTGATTAACGAGAATAGCGTAAATAATGTGTATTTTAAATTTTATTATGGATACGTTATGAAACATTTAAGGGTTTTCGACAATCTAAATCAATATAATAAATAAGTTGAGAAAGACTGAAGTCTTAGAGCATTTTAATTACTAAATATATTACGTTATAGTTATTGTATTGTGAATAATTTTTTTCTTTGGTTATATCCAATGTCACTGACAGAAATAAAAATAGATCCGGCAACATATACAAGGCGAGTCGTCATGGATCTAGTATGACGTGCAACGGAATGTAACGCGTTTCCACCATAGACCACAGCGAAATACCATGGTTACCACGAGTGAAACACTTAGGGATCAACCTGGACAGAAGACTAACATACTCATACCACATCAAAACCAACCTAAAGAAGACAAAAATGGACAGGGACAGCCTCTGGCCACTCCTGGGCTCCACTAGCACCCTAAATCCAAACCTAAAGCTCAGTATCTACAAACAAATCCTAAGACCAGCACTAACATATGGATCGCAGATTTGGAAATATGCAGCACCGACACACGTAAAATCAATCCAAAGATTCCAAAACATCTCCTTCAAGATGGTCCTCAAAGCGGCCTGGTACGTAAGAAATGCACAAATACACTACGAGACAAACACCACCTCCATCACAGAATACATCGAGGATCTCTCCAAGAAATTCTTCGTCTCCATAGACAACAATAACATTAAATTGACAAAAGAAATGCAATACGATCCAGACATCTACTTGCCGCATAAAAGACCTAGGCTCTCCCTCACTTAGGCACACATCCTCAAGACTCCTCTGAAAGAGCTCATACCCATCAAGTCAAATTAAGATTAGTATATATAAGATTATAAGTAAAAGGCCCAAGGCCTAACTTGAACAAAACATCAACAACAAGAAGAAGAAGATAAAAGATTGGTGCAGATCATAGTTTTTACTTTTTGAAGTGTAATCTTCTTTGGGCGCGTTGCGCTGATTGTAGGCACTGAACAAGGCTGATCCGTCACGCTCGGATATGTAACGCTCGTTAGGGTAATGTCGGCTCGAGTCGACTAAGGGAACAAGATGATAAATATATCATATGGAGGTATTTAATTTCAATTAAATTGAAATTTAAATGAATAAATAAATTCATGTCCCAGAGCAGATGTGAACCGGAGCCGCCTGGGTGAGAGGCCGGCACTTAACCATTAGACCAAGCGCGGGGGTCGTAAGCGAGTATTCATATCATCTATTTATATATATTATACGTACGTACAACCGACCGTTATATGGGAGAGCATGACGCAACAGTCGTATAATACGTTACTGAATATTATACGCGTGTGTACATGTGTAAATGTAATAAATGTGCGAATACGCTTTATTTAATACGTTACTGAATATTAAACGCGTGTATTATGTATTATTAACCTTGCCTTGATGACGGTTACACTTCTGCTGTCTGGTTTTAAGCACACCCATTTTCTCGTTTATAAGTAGTACAAGGAAGTATTGTGATTACAAAAATTTCAATCACGAAATTGTTGCAGATGTTCACGTTTTGAGGCTGCTAATACCGAAAAAGGAGTTTTTAAAAATTTTTTCTCTTTCTCTCTCTCTATAAATATATCTATAGATCTATAGATACATGGTACCCCAAAAATATACCGACCAACTTTAAGGAGCAGTTGGGGACATCAAAACTTTCTTGTTTAATAAACATATGTCCGCAAATGGGCCATATTTGCATAAAATAGGAAAAATTGTTTTGGTATTATTTTACAAAGAAAAGTTTTGGAGACCATACATTAATTTTTGTTCATGTTAGCTTCTGTTTTCTGGACAAATAAATGATGGTTTACAAAAGTTGTTGAAAATGTCGGCCATTAGCTTCAACACAAAGATTGGACAGTTGGTTCATTGACTCGCAGACTCTATGGAATAATCCGGGAATAGCTTCTACATGTTGCCGTGAACCGTACAGTTACGAGGTAGGCGCTATAAATTCTCGGCCTGATACAAAAAGGAAACTTGGAACAATATAAGAATTTTTATTTTTCAATGTATTCTCCTATAACTTCTATACATTTATTACAACGATTAACTAATAATTCGATACCCTTGTAAAATAATCTAAAGTTTTTCTGTCAAAATCTTCTATACTTAACAGCTGCTTGAAACTCACTGTCGTCCTTAAAACTACGTCCCCTAAGACCTTTTTTAAATTATAAAACAAACAAAATTACAAGGAGCCATATCCTGACTATACGGTGGATGTTCCAATTCTTGAAAGCCGTATTCGCGGATGGCAGCTTGTGAAATGGCGACAGTATGAACGAGAGCATTGTCGTTCAATAATCGCACACCTTTTGTCAATTTTCCACGACGTTTTGCACGAGTACTGTCCCTTTTTCTTTGATTGAACGACTTTCGCCTTTCTCGAACGAGGTTCATCAGGTCGCCGGATTCCATAAGAACAGAAACAGACCCATTGTTTCATTCCCTGTGACAATAGACTCCAAAATCGGTTTTGGGTCGTCTCCACACATGTTTAAAAACGTCTGAGCACATTCGACTCGACGTTCCCGTTGGAGAGCAGAAAGAAGTCGCGGTACCCATTCAGCACTAATTTTATTCATAACCAAATGGTCATGGAGAATTCGGCGAACACTTGTTTCGGAAATGTATGTTATCACTGCTAATTCCTTCACTTTCAAACGGCGATCTTCTAGCGCTAAATGTTCAATAATTGAAATTTGTTGGGACATTATCACTTCAATTGATCGACCCGACCGATCAGCATCTTCCAGGGATTCTTGTCCCAAACGGAAACATTTTGCCCACTTTTTTTACAGTTGAATACGAAGGAGATGAATAACCGTAAATGCCGTCTAAACGTTGTTTAATGTGATAAGGTGTATGCCCTTCTTTTGTTAATAATTTAATGATCGCGCGGCGCTTAATCTTTGTTATTTCAGACATTTTCCTGCGCTAGTCACGTTGATTGGCTGGTTACTAAAAACTACTACGCTTCAAACCGTTACATTTATAGTGTACACCTCGCGTATATGCATGCATGACGCCTCAGAGTTTGAACACGTTTGAACCTGTATACGCCTGTCAGGCCGATAATTCATGGCGCCTACCTCGTATATATGAATAAAAATAATTAGTTAAGCTATTTAAATGTAAGAAACAAATAAAAATAGACAAACACATATTTTATTAAGAAACGACATTAATTGTAGTTTACACATTAATATTAATTAAGTTAAAATGTATACAGAAAGTTCAAATAATTTAATTAATAGATTTTAGGATAAGAAAGTTAGAATGAATTTAAATAATACAGGTTGCTAATATAAAATAATTTACAAAGGAAATTCTCCTTAAACAAATATGTATAGAAAAGCAATATATACAAAATCATTTAAATTTTATATAGAAATAAGTAATAGAAATACAAAGGTCATTAATGTAAAATACAATTTACAAAAAAAAAATGTGAATAAAACTTTTATTTTTAGAAACGACAAACCTGAAGTAACATTTGAATATAAGAATAAAGAACTAAACTTCAGACTGACCGTGAGAAGAGCTTTGAATATACTGAACAGAGAACCACAGTTAAAGAATAAAAATGTTTTAAATATAAACAATCGACAAACGATAATGATGAGAGACGGTACGTTAAGACGAGTAAATTATCTGAACGCAGTGAGACTGCATGCTAATGACAAAACATCATTATCCCAGGTCAAAATAGAAATCAATGAAAGAAACATGGATTGATAATGTATGAATGAAAAAAATTTTCTTAAAATAAAAGAAAGACAACAAATACATACTGTGGCAACGAAACGGATATAATTTTTATAATAATTGTATTAAATATTATATTATAACCACAAGGTCCATTTGTATATTCATAATATGTTAAAATATATTCTCTATTTTAAAATACTCACAGTTTAATATCCTTTACATTCTTTTAACAATCGCGCACAAACTGATACCTCAAAAAAAAAAAGGAAGAAAACAAAGAAATTAAATATTGATAATTTCTTTTAAGGACACTAGAACTCACAAATTCACCCAGAACAATACGTTGGTTTGAAGATAAGGGAATGGAAATAGAAATGGACCCTCATGGAGAAAGATCGTGAAAGAAAATAGAAATCATATATGACGTTTTCCCTATATTTCCGATCAAGGAAACTAAAGTGACAAAAATACGAATAAAATTAGTAAATGGAGAGAGAAAATATTTACTAAATAACACAAACAGCAACAATTTTATCTACAAATACATATAATGTTTACATTAACGTGAGTGGAATTGTGGAGCATTTGGAAGCAGACAGAGTCCAATTCCCAAAAGAAATAAGGAAAATGCCTCCAATGCATCATAGAAGTGTCATTGAGATTGAAGTCAAGAAGGTCAAACAGGTGCAGCAATATAAAACAGCATAAATGCATGTGTAACTAAAGAAGACAGTAGGACCACCTTATGATACTAAGACAGGGGGCGCTGAAGGAACGGCGTTCCATTGTTTATCTCTATAAAAGACGATACGCAGACGCATTACGGGGAGTTCTACGTAGGAGTACGTGATCGCGCTCAAACTTCAAATTCAAACGTACGAGGGAATATACCGTGGACGAATAGCGTTCTTTTGTTTCTAATTATTAACGATTTCTGGCTTACCAAGAAAAACAATTGCAAGCAAAAGCAGCGGGGCAGAAAAAGCAACGCTTCATGATACCTAGTAAAATATATAAACAAGTATACTCAAGAAAATAAATTTATTTGTATTATTATTGTTAAATTAATATAAGATTTAAAATAAAAATTAAATAATGGAAGAAGCTTATTACAAGGATTTTGAGAAATATATAAAAGTAAAAAGTAAGTATGTAATGTACAATATTGTCTAAATTAAATAATAAAAGTAGAATTTCTTTTAATTTTTCAAAGACGGTTCACCATTAGTTTATAATTTTGCTTAGAATGTGCGACTGTTTACCCTAGGTAATTTAATTTTTTTCAAATTGGAATATTGTTAACGGCGGAAAGCTGATCCATCTGATTACAATGTGCGAATGTTTGCTCTAGGGGTTTAGTTGATGCATAGTTATCGATATTTTTATTCTCTTTCATATAATAATAAATAAAGTCTGGTGGATATACATGGAAAAGTTGTTTCAAAATAGACATAAGAGATGATAAACAGTATTGTGTAGAAACTATTTCACTGAGAATAATTTCAAAACAATATTTTTTATGGAAATAAATGAACATTAATAGTGTTTTGTTGTTGTTTATAAATAAAAAGGAATAAATATAAGAATTGTATATAAAATTAACACGAAAATAAATAATATTCTTCATAATTATTACAAAAATGTATATCCTGTAATTAATTTAAACACGAATAGAAGTATAAATAAGAGAAAGACAGGTAATAAAGAGAGTAGACCCCTGCAGAACTCACAAGATTTATAAGTATGCTGTCATGTTAATTCTATATTCTTCTTTACCAGTTTTGCTTTGAGATGAATAGTAAAAAGGTAGAAATTACAGCAATGTGTACAACTCGCCTTTATTCTTGCTAAGAGATCTTCCTCATTAGGAATAGGTTTCGAAAACTAAAGATTTCAGATAACCCGAAAGGAAGATATCCAGGGGTTTGAGATCAGGAGAACGCGCGGACCATGCCACGGGGCCGCCTCTTCCAATCCATTTTCGAAGAAATTGCTGGTCCTACTGGCGCACGTTTAAACCAAAATGTGGAGGTTCCTCATCATGTTGTAATCACATGTTAATTCTAATGTTTAAAGGAACATTTTCCAATAATTGAGGCAAAACAATTTGCAGAAAATGTAGATAAATGTTTGCGTTCAAACGAGCAGGTATCAAGTGCACTCTTAGATTCTATCCAACAATACTAGCCCACATATTAACAATAATTTGTTGCTGGTGTCTTCTAGAGACCACAGCATGAGGATTTTTATCATGCCAAATGTAACTGTTTCTACTATTAAAAAAAGCCATCGCGTGTGAAACATGCCTCATCAGAAAACAATACTACTCTTTCGAAATCAGGATCTATGTGACCCAAAAACCATTGGCAAAAACCCAATCGATGCGGATCGTCTTCAGAATTTATAGCTTGTACGCGTTGCAAAGAGAAGTTGGTCATGAATGACACGGTGTACCGTCGACTTGGATGTTCCCATATAGTGTGCAATAGCTCTAACACTTGTAGATTGGTTTTCTTCCACACGGTGTAGAACTTCTTTTTAAAATTGAACCGTACGAGATGTTCTTGGACGACCACCACCAGGATGTCTTAGGGTTCCACTCTCTCTTAGGCGACGATGGATGCAAGCAAAGGTTGTATGATGAGGTTGCCTAAGTTCCAGTTCATTATACAAGCGTCCTGTTTCAGTTCCCTTAAACTGTGCTGCACCATAAGCGAGGTGCATGTCGGCAAGTTCTTCAAATGAGAAATTATCATTCATTTTTAATTAAATTTTAAATTAACAAAACCGGCATATGTGGAATGTTTACTGTGATAAAGAAATGTTTCTGTTGCCTAACAAAAACCATAGTTGCAATAAAAAATGTTTAACGAAAGACAGTGACCTCCAAGTAAATCAAGAATTACTTCAGTTATTTGGATGTGATTTAAAACATTTTATTGCTCTACAATACAAACGGCTTATTTGCGGACATATGTTTATTAAACAAAAAATGTTTGTGTTGATGTCCCCTACTACTCCTTCAAGCTTGTCGGTATGTTTTTGGGACATGCTGTATATATTAAAATGCTTTGCCGAAATATAAAAGAAGTGCATTAAAAGAAATTAGTCGTCTTGAGGCAGCGGCAACATAATTCAATATTAAATTAAAAACAAAATAACAATTGATAAGCAAACTGTCATCTAAAAAGTTTTATTGAGATATAATACAAATGAGAAATGTGTAAAAGTGAAAAATCTGAACAATTAAGCATTGAACAGCCGTTATTATAATTATTCATTTTTATTAGAAGATCTTGATCTATCACAGATATGAATTTAATTCCACTACACAAATAATATCGACGCGGATTGTGTAATTAAAAAGTAAATGTAAAAGTTAGGACTAGAACTGTCATATGCCATTCATATGAGTTAATCAGAAGGTCTAGGTTTACCTTAGATGAACATCTAATTTCATCATACAAACAATTACCAAACGTAGAATCTGATTTTTTATCTCTGTATATATCTTCTTTGATGTTCGGACATCTGTTAAGCAAAAGTTAGACTGGTTTGGCCATTATATATGACATATTACACTCACAGGATAACTGATAGACGCCAGAGCTAATTTTTAATTATGTACTGAATCTTTTCTTGTTGCTTTACGGTATATTAAACAGCGGGTACGTGCTTTTACTTTCTTATACGTAGTATAAGGAAGTATTGTGATGATGAAAATTTTAGACCTCAAGATTTTTGCTGATGTCCACGTTTTGAAGTCCCCTGATATCGAAAAAGGGTTTTTAAAAAATGTCTCTCTCTGTGTGTGTGACCACGATAGCGATCAAACCGCTATAGGTATGAATTCCAAATTTTGTATTTACGGGTATAATCTCCCTCTTGAGATCTGATTAGATTTTCAGTAAAATCGACAGATCGGAAGTAGTGGTTTACTTCAGTTAAAAAAATCGAATTTTGCCAATATTTCGTCAACTGCTAAGTTTAATCAAATTTATAAAGAATTCATATGTACTTAAAATTAAAATTGAGAATAATTTTATTTAAAACGTCTTTTGAAATTCCTACCATAGGTAGGTCTTTTACTCCTATCGAAATTCAGTTTTTTGCGAATATTTCTCAAGTCATGCTTTCTAGACAGTTACGTTACGGGTATAAAAGTATTTAGAACATAATTTTCAATATCTTTTGTATAAAAAAAATCAAAATTTAGCGATTTTTTTGCAAATATGTCGTAAACTATGCATGCTCTATATATTTTTCACGAGTACAAAAGTATTTAGTGCTAAATTTGCAATATTTTTTGTGTAAATGAAATTTCAAAATTCGGACCGAAAGTAACAGTTTTACTTTTAAGGAGTAGCACTTTTTTTCGAATATCTTACAAAGTATGTATTCTATAGCGATTTATTAAGAGAATAGACGTACATAGAATAGGATTTTGAATAATTTTTGTGTAAAAACTTCTTAATATTATATAGTTTGAAATGCTCATACGTATAAGAAAGTCATGTGGTGGCCACACCTCATTTTTTTGTTTATGACGGAGGATACTATTGATAATATAATATGAACATCCATTATTTTTTGCAACGGTATATTCTATTTATTTCTCGGTCAAATTATTAACATAAGCCGCAAATTTGTGTTTTACAAGATGAAAGAACTAATTAATATAGTCTACGAATCTAAACCAATAAATACAATGTTTAAAAAGAGGGTGTGTGCTAATAGTTGCTTCGTAATAATTATAGACCGGCCGTACCATGTTGAAAATACAACGCAGCAAAGAAAGAATGTAAACATCACGCAGTCACTGAATAGCACTATTCGTATAGTGAACTGCAACATCTGTTGTTGTCGCGCAGACGATAGCAAAAAAAAGTGATTTCACATCTAAATTTCTTTCTTCATCGGCGTAGATAGAAGCGTGGGGGGTTTTTAAAATTTAGTATATTTCCTAAGATAAATAAAGTACGGAAAGTTTACTTGATTTGAATTACAAAATGAACAAATAATAACGTATTTTGTACTCTATAGATCGCCACCCACTTGTTATCCAATTATATAAATCAATATTTCAATAGTGCGCCCGTGGGCGATGAATCGTCAACCTCTCGCATCCGGTCTATAGTAATAATCCATGCGACCAAACCTGTAGTTTCTGTGTAATATTTCTGGTTGAGTTAAAAATAATTTGTTCAAAGTAAAGATCTAAGATTTTTCCAGTTATAACAGGATTAGTTGATGCAGTTTTCTCTTAATTTAATTATGTCTATTACTTCTTTTGTCGGGATATTAGTGAAAAGATTCTTTATGTCGAAGGAAACAAATTTAGAGTTATTAGGAATATCTAGAATTGAGTTTTTATTTATGACATCGAACAATTTTTTAAAGAAAAAGTTGATCTAAATTTTATATTTTCGGTTATAATTATTAAAGTGTTATATTGTATTAACCGTTTGCATGAACAATATATCTATGTATATACTATACTACTATCTCATCGTCTTATTATTATCATCTCGGTTAGGTGTCGGGGAACGTGGAACACATCCACATTTTCATTTCCAGACAATAAATTTACTTGTCAAACATCGTAAACACCACCAACCAATAACACCATTCTCCTCTCGCATTCATATTTCAATTAGAATTCGTTATGGCGTGGTATGGTGTCACTGTTCGGACAGAAGAATCATTTATTCTTAAATTCGCCCCATTGTCGACGTTGACATCTTTTCCCATACCAGTAATTTTCGAGCTGTCAGGACTCAGTACGTACGTACTTCCCGTCCCACCCCTCGCACTTCCGTTTGCCATGGAGCGGGCTTCAAGTTGTGCGACCGTTCTTCTGATTTACGACCGGCCAAATGTACAATTGAAAGCCGCGTCTAATTTATATTTATCACTCCAATTAAACGTGTTTGTGTTGCCCGGGTTCTGGACGGAGGAACGGATGATATGTGGCATATTAATCACGGGAGGTTCCCACTGTCATCCCGGGGAACGATGACAGTTCAGGAAAGCGTCCCGGGGTGTTCAGGGTCTGCTTTTCTGTTACGAATGTGTGGCGATGGTAATGGAATAAAGATGAATTAAAATTAATTTTGTGATTTGCCAATATGTTTCATCTGGGATCTGCCAGAAAATAAATAAAAATAATAAATACATGGAGGCATTATAGACTATGTCAAGATATTTTCTGCAAAGGAGGTAACATATTGAAGACACAAGATATATTTATAAAAGTTGTTGCTTGCATTAAAAATGAGAAAAAATATATAGTAAAACTGACAAAACTACGCGTACATTAAATTAATCGATTAGCCGATATTGATAAATATAAATTTCACAGCACACAAATGTAGTACATACAATGAAAGTCGAATAGCTGTAGTGTTACAATTTTAAATATTAATTATAATGTTGATGTTTTAGCATGGAAATTTTTATTAATATTTTTAATTTCGCGGAGTATTAACGAAACTGTTTTTTACAAATTTATGGTAGAGATAAAGTCAATATTTACTATTTTTATCTTCTTCAAAATTTAGGTAAACACTTTATATTGTTAAATTATGATAATCTTGATAATTGTTGTTTATTTATAAATTTAATTATAACTTAACGCCATCTGGTAGAAGAGTAATAAACTCAAAAAGAATAAAGTCTCAATTTTTGCTGAAATAAACTTTAAAATAACACTTTAAACATCAACTTTTCGATAATTAATTCACTCCTGGACAAAATTAATGCATCACTTGTTACTTTTACTATTACTTGTAATTTTCACAGTTTTAATTCGTGAAATATAGTATTTAGGTAACTTAGGATGTTGTCTCTTATTATTGAAAAATTGCAGTGATTGACTTTTAAAGTTATAAGTTTGCAAATAAGTGTAGAAGAAGTACGGCTATGATGCCATCCTTTTTTTTTATAAATATGCGTAACTATGTTCATTTAAACCGCAATAGATATTTAACCATGGCAAAATTCAAAGAATAGGAAGTAGTTTCATAAATAACCAAAATATATGTTTTGATTTTATTGAAAAAATTAATGCAAGCAGGATTTTCATCATCAGAATCATCTTGAAATTATGATACATTTGGATTCAGATTTTTGTAACTCTCAACATCGAATTCAACCCTTTTCTTAACCCTCATCTGCATGACCTACTGAAATGAACGATATAACATAAAGTGGGTCCGATGGACCCGCACTTGCTAAGTGACGATTCTAGTGTTTTTTCCAATCTAATCACATATGAGGACTTGATTCTATATAACAAATAACTCTAATGTATGTGCAAAGCTTTTTATTTAAGAAAACTTTACAAAAGCATCTATGAGTAACTTATACTGCAGTTTTTTCGCTGTGTTCGCCACAAATATGCTTCGAGCATTTAAAACAAACTGTTTTAGTCTTTCTATGGATTACAGAAGGGCACATGTAGCAACTTCTTTTTGTCACATCTTCCGTATTTTGGTCTCCTGGTATGATACTTTTTTTTACTGCATAACCACAAGACTCGATCGCTCTCAGAACTCCTTGGTGAAGACCGAGCTGTTGTTTGCTTCGTTGAATATGTTCTTCCGTAAGCTCGAAAGCCAACTGTCTTAGGAATATTCTACAGCGGTATATAATTCACACCGTTTTTCCAATTAGGGTTCAAACTCATCCATATAATCAGAGCATTGTAGGCGCCAATATCCAGAGTATTATAAAATACCACCATGGGCCACCTCCTCGTCTTTCGTTTTGAGGAATATGTCCTAACCAGTTTATCGAGATTGTCAACTCCTCACTTATTGGCATTGTAATCCAAAATTATTTCGGGTTTCTTTTTTTCGGTTTCTGATACTATTCCAGTGTTATGCATAGTTGACATGAGAATCACTGCCCGGTTCGTAAGAACGTAAGAACAAAGTGTGATGCCATTGTGATATCCGAATATAGAGGATAATTCTTCTCGTTTCCTGTCGGGCAACATCTTCTTTGGAACAAATCGTAGTATTCCTCTTTAGCAAAGTTTCTGCTAAGTCATAGTCTGTAAACAAAATATCAAAAGTAATATTCCTCTCTGTATCGTAAAGATGTGAGCACAAATCGTGTACAACTCGCGGACCATGTCCCTTTTCAGATTCTTCTGTTTGTTTGCCACAATATAACTGAATGTTTATGCAGTAACTGTTTATAGCATCTGTAGCAATCCAAAACTTCAAGCCGTATTTTTCTGGTTTAGATGGTATGTAGGTTTTTACGTTCCTCGCTCTACTTTTCCAAGGATGAAGCTGTTCGTCCACGGTGATAAATAAATTTGGCTCATAATTTGTTTTGCAGTTATTTGCAAACATATCAAGATACTCCGAAATAAGTGCCAATTTATCAGTTTTGTTTCTCTCTTCCCTTGTTTCTATGTCATAAAATCTCAGACATCTTACAATATGTTCGAATCTGTTGATGCTCATTGTAGCTCTAAATCGGGGCATACCGATTTGCTCATCCCATAATTCCCTGACGTCTTGAGCTCGTAAATGAAAAACTCCTGCTAGTAAACACAATCCAATCACTGCATCTAGTTCAGGTACGGTAATATCTTTCCAGGAATCTGGGTACAGTGTTCTGCCTTTCTTATTTGAATGCAACACAATCAGGTCTTTTTGATGAGTAGTCACAAACAAGTCAAATGAATCTTTTATTGTGTTTACATTCACATGTCGTGTAGGAGAACCTGGATTTAGCACTCGAGATAAGTTGTGAGCCGCAGTTTTTCTCTTTTGCCTGAGTGGTTTTGTTTTCCAATGTATTTTTCCATGTTTGGAAATCATATCTCTAAGAAGGGCAAAGGGAATGTCATCTTCTGGATCGCTATCTAAATAAATGTTAGTGTCCTCTATAGTACCAGCTAAATGCGTAGGAGTTTCTTCTAAGCAGACCAAAGGGTTGTCTGAAGGGTAATTTTAATTACAACTACATGGTTTTTACGAATAAAAAAATACTAACCTTGTTGCTCGCTAAGCACGCTTTCATTGTCCGAAGCATTAGCCTTATAATCAAAGCTATTATCTTCTTCAAGAATCCGCAGAAATTCCTCTTTTGTTAGTGCCGAGGTAAGTCGGATATCACCAAACTCGTAATCCATTGCGAGAGGTGTCTATTAATCAAAAGTATCTCGAGTACTGACAGGCAATGTGCGACTTGCATCGACCTAGGTTAGAATATACCTGTCAAATGCTGCGCTTTATGATACGCGCAGTCGCAAAAGTTACTACTTTATCCGCAGTGGCGGAACGATTTTACATAAATGGAGTCCGTTGGACCCATTTTGAAATTGGCGCGTGCGCGGGAAAAGGAGTATAAGTCAAAAATTATACTTTTGAGAAAATTGATGTTAAAGTTTATAGTTCTTTTGTAACTCAGGTTTTAAATTGATGTTTCCCGTTTTGGGATAACATTAAAACAAAAATGCACCAAAATAAATGTTATTTTCAAAACTTGAATACATTTTAAATTACAGAAAAAAAAGGGTAGTTATACCGTTAAACACTATATTTTTTTGTGAAAATAGCTACCTGTATTTCTCTGCACTATTCTTTTTTTAGGTGTAAATAAAAAATAATATTATATTTTGATTTTTATTATAAATTGGTTAGAAAACAACTTTGACGAAACAAAAAAAACTGTTACTCATCAACATCCTCTTCTGACGAGTCGGATAAAACGTTTGGAATATCTTCTTTCGTTGGCAGTGATGAATAAAAGTTATGAAAATTTACATCAATATATGGAAGCAACTCTAATAAATTGCGCTTTTTGTCGGAATTTATTGGCAGTGGCCCTTTGTAGGATAAAGATGGCATTAATGTTAGACTGATCTTAGCATTTCTACGACGTAAGTTAAGTTTTCGGAATGCTGCTGCAGTATCTAATGTTGTTTTCATCAAAACAATTCCAATGTCTTGGGTATATCGCAACCATTGAATATCTCTCCATACTATTTTTGATCCGTTCTCGTCAAGTTTTCTATGTTGAAAATGAGTTTTCAACAAAGCGGAGAACTCGAAAAAGTCTTCTCGAATCATTTCTTTTACTGCAAAAGGACGTTTTTGACCGCACGTGCGGATCAGCTGCACCCAATCACGAGGATGATCAATAGAAGCGTGATACTTTTTTTTCTTCTTTTCGATGATAGAGTGATCGCTGTCGCACTCCATATGGGTGTGACCAGGGACAAGAAACTTGTGATTTATACATTCCAAAGTTGGCTTTTGTTTTAAAACTAATGTAAACATTACTGGGAGGAAGATGTTTTTATTTTGTCCTCCACAGGTATCTGAGTATAACGTTATTTCTTTTATTTCAGGGGGGATAGTCATAAGATGCTTATATAAACAAGAGGCAATTTGGTTAGCACCTCTCCCTGCAATTCCCTCATGCCAGATGAAACAAAATGCTTGTCTGTCATCGCACCTGTGCATGGTAAAGTCGTAAGTCCATAGTTGCCTTTTGTAAAATGCAACAGACGTTTGTATATCCGGCGTTGGTAGACATTGTTGTAAGTCAAATGTATAAACCAGCTTAGAAGAATCATTTGACGAAACTTCTTTATCTTTACGTTTAGCTTCGTAAGCATTTTCAGCATTAGACTGATGAGTTTCGAGTTCATGCTTGAGATTTTGCTGTTCTTCGGCATTCAACGAATTTTTTATTCGCATATTTAGTTTATCACATGTTGCGCATGTATCTTTGCTTGGGGCTTTTATTTTCATGTTCATTTGATGAAAAATAGATTCGTATTTTTTCCTACAAACAGCTTTCTTATCAGCTGGTAGAAACTTTTTGTACTCTTCATATATTTTGCTTAATGTATAGTGTGCAGGTAGGTATTTTTTACTAGTTTGTTGACGACAATAGTGGCTTTCGTATGATGGTAACGCCAGTATGTGTTCTCTAACCAATTCCAGATCAGCTTCTGACGTTTTATTTGCTGGTTGAGATTTACCTCTGTTGTCGTCATGTGTAATGCCAGCCACAGAAGAAGTCTTGTTTTTTAAAACATTTGTCACAAAAGTATTGGTTTCACCGTATGTTTTCAAAAAACATCCTTTGCATACCCGACGCATTTCACCATTAATGCGTACATGGTACAAGTAGTTACCAGTAAGCCTTTCTTTCTGTTTAGCTTCGCCTTGAACTTTCACTTTTTGGGTTTTCTTCTGTGCAGGAGTAACTAGAGCTGCAATGTATGCTACTCTCTTATTAAAATTTCCTAGGGACCAGTACTGTTTAAACACGGAGTTTCTAGTAGCTTCGTCTATGCGGTCTTTGCATTTTAATCTGCAACTTGTAAATTCTTTGCAGATTCTAGCGTGCACCACTTTTCCTTTTCGTGTTTGATATTCTCTTCCTAAGTTTCTGTTTTCCCGACGGAGTGACCTAATATGTCTTGTTTCGCCTTTTATTGGTTTCCTACCTCTTTTTTTAACAACTGTTTCTTGGAATTGTTGCTCTCTTCCTCGTTTATGTAATATTTCTGAATCTCTCTTATTCTTGCTTACACGTTTTGTTGTTTTCTTTTTTCCTGAATCTGAAACCCTATTGTAATACCCAGAAGAAGACGAACTCTCTTCTTCCACATAATGTGGATCTGCGTCGCTGTCATCAAAATCATCTTCACAA
This sequence comes from Amphimallon solstitiale, assembly GCA_963170755.1. NCBI lineage: Eukaryota > Metazoa > Arthropoda > Insecta > Coleoptera > Scarabaeidae > Amphimallon > Amphimallon solstitiale. The sequence continues at coordinate 32,700,185 of OY720681.1, read as the reverse complement.
ATAAAATTATGCATATTACCAGGGCCGGAAGTGCAAGGTATGGAAATTTCTATGCCACCAGTACTTGAAGTGCATGAAGTGGAAACCGTGGAGATATTGTTGTCTATGTTTTGGTTTGGTTGACCAATGTCAACATTGTTGCTGTCACTTATTGCTTCTACGTCATTAGCCAAAGCTTCATGTATTATCCTGGACAAGGTCAATGATACATCAGGTTTAAGAATAGGTGCAGGATTGACACTGGCATTTTTTTCTATTTCCGCAACTGTGCTGCGAGGTTCTTCATTTAGACCTGCAAACAAATCGAAACTATACCAAAAATCATATAACATTGTGTTATAATAATGATCGTATTATGTATTGTAATCTTACCTGCACTTGAAAAGGTTTGTGGTGGTACTGATGGTTTGTTACTGAATTCTTTAAGCAGTCCCAAAATTTTATGCGTCCTGGACGACATAACCTCAATTTAGAAGTTTCAAATAAACTGTCTTATAAAGGTTTTAAAACACAGGGAAATCCACAAAACGTATCAAAAAATTAAACACAACAGTGGAGTGTTTGCGTGGACACAAATTGGTTCAGTTCGAACGTGAAAGACCACTCACCGTCTCATTAAGATGTAAGATTATGTGGTACGACATAAAACTGACAATAGGGTAAACAATAATAAGTAAAAACTATTCCAAATGAAGTGATTTGAGAAATAGGTTATAAGTAGACTTATACCTTAAAACACAATATTGAGGTAACAAATGTTGTATAAAGTACGATATATGTAAACTTATACTCCCTGGCACTATAAAAATTTATTGTACATAATACGATAAAAGGACTTAGATCACAACACTAAAATTTTAAATATAAATTCTAATATAAATATACTTATTTTGTCAAACTCAATAATTTGTGACAATAAAAATACGGAAAGGAAAATAATTCGACATATCCTTCTACTCCCAAAAACATAATATGAAATTTTACTTATATTCTTTTACGCATGGGCCTTGTTGGTTTAATCTTAACAAATTGGAATTATACTCTTATTCCCTAATAACAAAACAATTATTTCACATGGGATACGTACTTAACTCATTTTACACAATTTTCGACTTATACTCCTTTTCCCGCGCACGCGCCAATTAATTGTCAATTATTTCTAAACTCAAGCAGCTATTGAGAAAAAATATATCATAGATTGAATGCCTACATATAAAGGAAAATCAAATTTTTTTTCAGATTTCTTGTACACTCAGTAACTTTTATACAACTATATTAAAACTGCAATGGGTCTAACGGACCCACCGTTATGCAGATGAGGGTTAATTTTTCGCGGGATTTCTCAGTTCTTTTGCTTTTTGGTCTGCTTCTTTGAGCTTTAGTAGTTCAATAGTGGGTGTTTTATTCAAAACACCTTGCGCATCTGATCTTTTGCGTCTTCTCTGTTTCAGTATTCAATCCATTTGAGGGACTGATGATAATTCTTGTATAAAATCAGTCGCATTTGAAGAAGTCAATGGAATCTTTATTGATGACGCGCTACTTACTTCAACTACAGAAGATTCTGATAATTTTTTCTGACCTAAGCAGAAATTTCCTATCGCATTCATACAACAAACTACTGTGAAATGCTGAACTCTTTCAACAGCAGTTAACGAGCCTACTTGATTCTTTCCTTTGCAGGCAAAAATTTTTTCAGAACGAGATTGGACAGTGGACAATCTAGATTAGTCCATGTTTAAAATTTTGTTCAGGCGTAAATTTGTATTCTTCAATTACTTTTGTCAAATTTTCAAAATATGATATTTGGTCTATTGAATGCTTGAGCTCTTGCAAGAGAGGTTGCTTCAGAAATTCGGAGACTTATGGAAGGATTTCTCTTTAGAAAGCTACGAAGCTAGTCCCACCCAGCTAATTCTTTTGTGCTATTAAAGTTATGTTTTAGACTTAGCTTTTCAGCAAGTTGAAAAGCTAATTTTCTCACATCAGTACACGTTAATCCAAAGAACCTTAGTTCTAACATTTTTCAACTACTTATTGTTCTCTTTCTTTATTAAAGGTAGGTAATCTATCTCCCAAAAATCCTGCATCATTACCTTTTAGCACCATATTACTATCCGAAACCCTTCGCCGAAGTGTTCTTGTTGGAACATTAAATGTCTTCGAAGCGAGTTTCCATCTCATATGTTTCGAATTTATAGCATCTATAGCATCTGCCATATTATCAGCTGACCATTGCTGGCTATTGGAAGACTTTTCTTGCTTGTTATTCATGTCTTTTATGCTATAACAAATAGAAAATTATGATTTCTATCAACATTAAAACATTAATGTACTTATAAACAACATCTGCACATTGGTATGATGCCATCATAGACATAGTAAATGTATGCCATCATGCTCGAAGTGTAAGACACGTCTTTGTGGGAATGTGTGGCACGTGTATTGTAACGTACGAACTAACTACCGGCCTTAATTTGATGTTATAATGTACATTTATATTTCAATCAATACAATTTGTATGTTTCTGCTAATTGAATCGAAAAAGAAGACGTACTTTAGGAAAACCATAATAAAAATTTTACATACTTGCTAAGTTAAATTTGGGATATTGTACCAGAAATACCTAAATAATTTAGCTGTAAATACACAGATAAGACGCTACCACACTAATGTATTGATGACTGCGTACTTTGCAACCATAGCAATCGAGATATCATAGATTATTTCCTTCACCTGTCAAATTTAAATTTTGTCAAATCACAATCAAAACTGAAGTTGAAATTAACCAATGAACGGTACCGGTTCTTAATATCAGCGACTATTACAAATCGACTATTCAAATGTAGGTAACAAGTCAAGTATGTATTTTTTCATTAAGTGGCAAACGTGTCAAATAGATGAAAATGGCCGACAAAAAGAGATTTAGCGATGTTTCGGAAATAATCAAAGGTAATATAACGAGAGCTTGACAAATAGTCGACTATTTCATTGTGATCAATTTTTCGAGTGTGCGCTACGGTCAATTTGACGAGACCAAAATTGGCATTAATAATTTGACTAGAGCACGAGAGCTTTAGCTCGAGGGCTTTAGTCTTTAATTATTAATGCCAATTTTGGTTAAGTCAAATTAGGAGGCACACGAGAAAATTTGAAACAATGTAATAGTCGACTACTTATCAAGCTCGAGCTATATTTGTTAAGATTATTTCCTAAACCAAGTTTCATAATAAAAAATGAGTTGTCAAATCGATGTGATTATCAATAATTTCATCCGAAACATCGCTAAATCTCTTTTTGTCGGACATTTTCATCTATTTGACACGTTTGCCACTTAATGAAAGAATACATACCTGATTTGTTACCTACATTTGAATAGTCGATTTGTAATAGTCGCTGATATCAAGAACCGGTACCTTTCATTGGTTAATTTCAACTTCAGTTTTGATTGTGATTGGACAAAATTTAAATTTGACAGGTGAAGGAAATAATCTTAACAAATATAGCTCGAGCTTGATAAGTAGTCGACTATTACATTGTTTCAATTTTTCTCGTGTGCCTCCTAATTTGCCTTAACCAAAATTGGCATTAATAATTAAAGACTAAAGCCCTCGAGCTAAAGCTCTCGTGCTCTAGTCAAATTATTAATGCCAATTTTGGTCTCGTCAAATTGACCGTAGCGCACACTCGAAAAATTGATCACAATGAAATAGTCGACTATTTGTCAAGATCTCGTTATATTATCTTTGAAAATCGTCATGTGCCATAATAGCCACGGTGCCATCATAGCCGTACTTTCCCTATATGGTGTTGATTTCCTAAAAAGCTGTTAAATAAAAATGGGTCATTTTAATTTTTTAAAATAATAAAATACTCTGTCCAGTATAGCTAGAGTTGAACACATGAATCGTCAACGCAATTTAAGTGAACGCATGCAATGCAAGCAATTAAGTGACCTCACGCAATGCAAGCAATAGCTCTAGTTAATGATGGTCGTAGATAGCGTTATGTGGATAATTTGTTAGCGTTATACAGTCTCAACTTGGGACTTTCTCTAGAGCGAGCAAAATAACAAGGCCATAAAAGATCTACAAATGAAGTAGATGGCCGATTTCTTAGACAACATGCCTTAAGGACGATACGATCGACCGGTTCCGAGTTACGCAGAGCTCTAGCAGAAGTTCGAAACGTAGAGATTTTTGGAAGAACATTCAGGAGAAGGCTGATGAAGCAGGATTAAAGAATAGAAGGCCAGCAATTGCACCACTGTTCATCATGCAACATAGAGTTGCTAGATTGAGTTTTGCTAGAGCTCATGCAAACTGGACAATTGACGACTGGAAATAAAAAAATTTCCGGATGAAACACGAGTCACACTGAAGTCACCAGATGGAGGTGAGCGTGTTTGGAGAAGATCATATGAGAGATTTGCTGATTGCAATATCTCTCCAAGAGTTCCTATTTGGTAATGGGTCAGGAATGCTTTGGAGAGCATTTTGTTTTGATGCTCGCACGGAGTTGGTACCTGTTCACAGGAGAACAATAAATCCAAATTTTTATATCGAGAATATTGTGGAAGTGAAAATCTTATCATTTGCCCCATTTATCGGCGCCAACTTCTTCTTTATGCAAGATAAGGCTCGATATGTTGCTACAGACGTAATGAGCTACCTTCGAGAGGTGTATATTCAGGTTATGGAGTGGCCACATAAAAGCCCAGACATAAATCCCACGGAGCACATATGGGATGCACTTAAACGGGTAGTTAGACGCCACATATCTGGTCCTACAACTCTTAGGGAACTTGAAGAAGCTGTGGTTGCTCTATGGGAGAATATTCCTCAAGTCACCATCTGCAACCTACTTAGTAGTATGGCTAGACGAATGGAAGTTAAATTTAATTTTAGAAAGACATTTTATAATCTCTAAATGTGCACTGTGCCTTCAAGTTTAGATATTACTGTAATATTTTTGTTAAATTAACATTGTATTACATTGAAAATATTGCGTAAAGTTAGTTACACTGTTTTTTTTTTGGTACAGCGCATGCGTTATAATGTCAGTAATAATTTTTTTTGGCGAATTTTGTCACGTACTATAAGTGACGCGTTAATTTTGTCCAGGAGTTTATTAATAATTTTAAAATAATAAAATAGAACAAAATAAATTTAACAAAAGTGTTGATGAAAATTCAGTTGTTGCATAGTTTCAGGAATAACAATTTTACTTATATTCCCAATATTTTCTAATAGTTCAAAAGCTAATAGTAAATGCTGTAAAGTGTTAGTTTGTATTTTGTAAATGAAAATATTGCAGTACTAACATAATCAAAGTTTGCAATTATCGTATCTATTCTTTGCAGCATTTAAAAGAGGCACGGCGTTTATTGGAATGCGGCGTTTGTTTTGAATCAACAAAATCCTCATTTTTATTCTTACGTCGGCCAATAACACCTGATTCTAATTAGATAAATTTGAAATATAAATTCTTGTAACATATCTTTATTGAAAAGTAACTCATTCAAAGTTATAAGTTGTATAAATAATATAAATGGAAAATTAAAGAAATCTGCCAAAAACATCATGCGACAATGGAAACTAAAAAAACAATTGAATACAAATGTTTTTAGAGGTCCTACTCCCAGGTGTCCTCATCGTAACTAAGAGTTTCTTCGTATTCACTTCCGGTAGATGTCGCATCTTCTATATCTACAAGTACTTCATTGACTTCTGCTTCCTCAATATCTTCATCAATGGTTACTTCTTCGACCTATCCCTGCAGCCTTATCATATGTAAGATATGTGCTGCTTTTTCACATGTTTCTCTTGGCTTAATCAAGTCATCTTCAGTTCCTTCCGGACATATACTTAGAGCACATGCTTTACAGGATTCTTCTATATCGCTGTTTACAAGAATTTCATTGACTTCTGCTTCGTCAATATCTTCATCAATGGTTATTTCTTAGATCTGTCCCTGCAGTCTTGATATATGCAATATCTTTGCTGCTTTTTCACATGCTTCTTCTGGCTTAATATAATGAATCAAATCATCTTCAGTTCCTTCCGGGCCTGTACTTAAAGCATATGCTTTAAATGATTTAATTATCATTCCAGTAGGCAGTTGCTTCCATGCATAATAATAGTAATGCTTTGGTCGGAGCTTTTAGGTTTCCTCCAGGTTTATGTTCAGATCCCGACATCCAATTGTTACAGAACCCGATATCTTCTGTTTAAATGGTTTGTTCCAAGAAACATCTGATGCTTGAATATATTTAGTACAACCATTAGGAATAACCGCCAAATCTGTGTTATATTGCTTCATCTTGTTAGAGTTCCTGCACTAATGTGAAACCTATAACTACGCCATGCTAAGGGACGTCTTTGAAATTAATTCCAATGTGTGGGTTTGCTTTAACGACAAATACAGCATAATCTCATAATTTACTTGTGTTGTTAAATTACGAATCAGTTATACACTGGTATTTATTCGAATTCTATATAATAAAATGAACCAATTTATATTGCAAACGAGTGAAATGGGTATATGAATGAAAAATTTTACATAGAGGCAGTTGTTAATAATGATAATGGCTAGCTAGGAATGAGGCGTTTGTTAATCAATGAACATTTTAATAACTTGTAATATGTACATATAATTTTTTCTTCTGCATACTACTCGTAAGTTATATGAAATTGACATTTCTATCTCACTGGAATACTTAAAAAGGTTGTTCGCTAAACCCACAGCATGAAACTTTGTATTGAAAGTATGTATAAGTAGTATGATGACAAGTCAAATCCAATTTTTTTAAAAGAAATTTCATAGATTGTTCATATATGACTGTATTATTTGAGTGCAAATAAAAATATATTAATATTGTAAATTATTTATTTCTGCTTTCTAGTACTTACATTTATTTAATAAAGGTAAATGTAAATGTTGTCATTGCTTTATTTTTGTACATCTGATAGTTGTATCAGACAATACAATTTTTTTTAAACAATTGACAAAAAGTTGAATTAGACTTTGGTTAAAGGCACTTTGGCACATGTATTATGAAACCGGGCGTTAACTCATTTGTGAATTAGAGAGTATTATTGTGACAGAATATGTGGTTTTTAGTTTAAAAAACTGTAAGTAGAACTTAAATCCTCAATTGCGCCTTTTTAACAGTCAATATTTTACTAAATTCAAAGAAACAACGACAAAACATATCCAATATACCGTAATCGTAAGTCCCCCGCTACTGTTATGCTAACACCCCTAAACTGGATCGGATGGAATATAATGAACTCGCCCAACTGTAATACGTTCATAGCGCATGATGACGTATGTGATATTCTCTAAATGTTTTCACTCTACAACTTCGCTTGTACCTAGTCATTACAACGAAAATTTAAAGAAAATCAATGGATCATTGCTACAAAGGAAGATTCCATTTTTGTTGATAAACAAATATAATGCCTTTTATCAGAAAAAAAAAAAAGATGGGAAAGAACTCAAACTCCCTTGCTTTTTGCAAATTAAGCGAGAATATAAATTATCTACATCAATGTAGATCTTTAACAGAAAATGATAGAGAGGCAATATTTGAGACATTTTGAAAGACGAAATGGGCGGAGAAAAGATATTCTTAAGAAAACTTGCAAACGTGAAACCCACATCCACATCCAAAACGAGAGGCACTGAAGAAATATTAAGGAGGTCAACATCTATAGAGTTTTATTTAAAAAATGGTTGTACTCAAATTCGAGTTTGTCAGAAATTTTTTTTACAAACATGAAGTCTTGTTGAGGTTGCTGTAAAGAAATGATCCGTTCTTCTGATCTCAGGAGAAACATAGAGTAGATTGAGCATAGCAAAGATGTTGAAATGAAAAACTCAAATGCAGTTTCTGAGATCTGTTCTAAACTTGAGTCGGTATTGCCGCGCTTGAGTTCCTTTGAACTATATTTAGGACCTATATAGGGGTCCAAGCAAATCTCTTTAAAGAATATCATAGTGAGTTTTGCAAGCAAAATAAAATAAAACCACTTTCTCGTGTTAAATTTCCAAAAGCAGATTTGATGAAATGATTGTGTCACGTAAAGCCCAACAAAGGGAAATACGATGGGATACGATTTGTCATCGATTTGATTTTCTTCATTCGTCCTGTGTAACAGAAAAAAATTAAATGCTTATAAATTCGTATATAATGAGCAATTAAAGCAATGCTCTATTCTCAACGTTTCTGTTTTTCATTTGTATACAAATTATAGTAAATGCGTGTGGACGTTATTTAACACCCGAAATATACTGATCAGTTTCCGAGTCATCCATATCATTTTAATAAAAATGCTAAAACTTACCTGAGCGCGAAATATTATAATTATATTATTATAGAGATAATGTGTCATACACACACAACAAATTTTTTGGTTAACCGTCCGCGAAGTTCCCAATTAGCGAACGCAACACAGTCCGCGAAATACAATTTCGCGGCCGTTGCTATGGCAGCGGCCGAGAAATATAATCGCGTGGGTGTACGAACAACTTTAAAGGGTTCCTCGACGGAGAGATTTTCCGATATGCTGCTGGGCCGGTTCGGACGCATGTATATATATATATATATATATATATATTGAGCTAGTGTTGAATATGAGACAACACCAGTCATACACCCACAAAAACATACAGTCACCCCTTAAAACCCCTTGAATACATGCAACCATAAATAAATCGGCGATGCTTAATGTTAGACCCATGTATAAGAGTACAAGTACAAGTCCCTGAAAAATAATGCAGATATGACTAACAACACTAGTATATTCTGATGTCCCAAGTTAATTTTGAACATTATAAAGCAAATCACCCCCAAATTAGAAAAATCAAACCAATGACTACTCTTTTTAGGAACCCCAACTGAAACCCCCTTTAGAAATACGTAAGACTAGAATTAAATACTAAATAAAGTTATTAAACAAATTAGACTAATTTTTATAGTTATAATTAGTATATTTTCACAATACAACAATGATAAGTAACATGTTATATAGGCAAAGTAATAAAATAAAATGAATTTGACAGCCATTACAAATGGTCAATTTTAATTTCAAGTTTTAACATTTATCATCACGCTTTGAGCAGGTAAATGATTGCCATTTTAAAGTGTGAATTCTCAAGATCAAAATGTCACAAGAAGTTACAGATTTTAATTTAAAGCAAGGTTGATAGCTTCGAAAGCATCATCCCAAACATTGTTAAAAGTATGGCACATACTTGACTAATTTCTAACTAAAAATACATGGCGAAAAACCAAAATAAACTAATGTTGAGCATAAATAACATTTACCCCATAAACATGTTGTAAATTTACAATCATTGTAACAAACTATAAATCTGTTAGATGCACACAATTTATCTAAGCATCATTTTATTTCTCAAATTTTGATTCGCCATATGGTACGAATCATAATCAATTTCAAATATTTCATATAGATAATTAAAGTATTTATAAATAAAACCTAACAGATACAAAGTCTATCAAGACGTATTGACGTTGAAATATTTTTCAGTGTCATATTTGTAAGTTGAGTCCAAATATTTAAATAAGTATATTCAATAATTTGACAGTTGTCAACATAGGTAAAAGAAAAGTTTAAAAATATTAATTACAAGCTATATAGATAATTTAAAAAGGTGTTAAAATATTAAGAAAAGTTCATAGTTTCATGTTATAACAATAATTCATAAATAAATTAAAAGACCATTTAGATATAACAATTCAAAAACTAACCACACTAATTTTTCATATAAATAAAGATATTTAAGAGGATTGAAAGGTGAAATGTTATAAAATGTATTTAAATGTATAATTTGTGAAGGATAGGTTCTACTAAGAAGGCATTTTAATCCAAAATTTTGATATTTTAATTAATTTTATTAACGTCCATGACGTCATCGAACATATGACAGTCGAAATGCTAAATTGGCCCTTTAAATTTTAAAAAATGTGTTTTTCGAATAGAAAACTAATTAAAGTAATTTTATTTCACCGATTGAAAGATGAGAAAATTTAACTAATATAAAACATGATTCCACTAATATTCCAAAATAAATTTGTCCGCAATAAGACTTTGTAAAATATTACCGTATCTATCTCCATGGAAACCACGCTGACAACAGTATATCCTTATAAAAAGGCACACACGGCCTAGATCGAGGATTCATTCAATCAATCAAGTGCATCAATCGGATTCATTCAATCAATCAAGTGCATCAATCGGCTTCAATCAATCATTTTTTTCATCAGTGAATGATCCAGTTCGACCATTCCGAGATAAAGTAATTTTCTTTCAAGTGCGAGTTAAAGTCACGTTGTGTGACCTTCCAAGTGACACAAGAAGGTCGTCCATTTGAAGACGTTCGCGCCTAGCCATAATCCAAGGTCGAACCAAATAATACGGAAGCTGAAAAAGAAAAATAAACATTGGAGATATTACTACCCCGCACCTACAAACCAAACGAGGTCATGGATAAACCAAACGCCCACTCACCTGGCAGCTGTTGAATCCCACATCCGAACAAGGACATTAGTCGTTGACACAACTGGAAGTACACCTCCAACGGCCTGTAATACCTGGTCTCAAACAATATAAGGAGTTAGTAACATATAAGGTACCAAGTCTATTTAATATTAGTATGCACATTCCGTGCCAAAAACTAGGTCAAATTTAAAACTAGGTCAAACTTATGTAACATCTTTCAATCCTATTATTTCATTTGGGTCATTTTACATTCTCAATCAGTATAAGCTTATTTAAATAAAATATCAGGACATACTTACATTACAATTTATTCTATTCCATTTCTATGCACTCCAAGTTAAGTGTTTGTACATAAGATTCAAATTCGCCTACATTGCCATTGATGTCAATATTTCAAATTAGTAGAACTTTTGCCTATAAAAATGTTTTTTATGTATACGACAAAGTGTATTAGATAATGCCATGATATCATTCACACTTATTGTTGTTTTCTTTGTTTGTTTAATTGTATTTATTTCTCTTCAAGATCATTGTTGTATCATGTTTCTCAGTTATCATCAGCTTAATAAATCAAGATCTATTTGTTTATGAAAATAAAGTGTTTGTTTCCACCGTTGTTAAATCCTGTTCCACATATAAATAAGAGGTGCACATATCTTATTTTGTGCATCGGCATTAGAGCTGTGCCACAAAGTAAGCCTTGCAGGTTAGAATCTTCAAGAACTTCGCACGTACTGGAGGATTGCTGTATCATCGGACTAAGGTAAACCACTGAACCTCCTCAACGACCCGAGATAGTTTATTAGAGTCATTTAGAGAATACCCCACTGAAATAACTATATCACTTTTAATTTATTATCACAGTAACAAGTCGAACACACGTGTATTTCTAACGATTTCGCGCTAAATAGAGTCTATCCCCTACCTAATAAATTCAAATCTGAGCGGGTGGAGTTATACGCTGATTACCGCGAAGTTTGAAATGTAAATTCCTTTGTATTTTTCACATAGGACGATCCTGAGATACCCATATACCCAAGAACTACAACATAATCATTGCAGTAATTAGGGGATCCTTTAGCTAGCCGGTAGATTTAAATTCGAAGAACGATTTAGTGCTCATATAAGAACATTATTCATTTTAATCTATAATCTTTTATTCAAAACCCCCCTCGCCCCTATTACAACATATATATATATATATATATATATATATATATACATCTTTCTATCAAAGTCAGGCCAACTAGGATTTCATACAATTCTGAACCATCTATTTCTAGTAACCGTAGACAAAAAATTCTTACATAGGCGGACCTAAATGACATATGGTACACATGGAAATCATTATATACAACACTTTTTCTTTATAATAAAGTTTTTGTATATCGTCTCAAAAATACGGCAATCTCAAGCCATTGGCTTTTGGTAGCAACTCAGTCCAGTATATACACAAACATGTAATAGCACCGCTTTTCCTGAACCAGAGCAGGGTTGCCGTAACTTAACACATGAGAAGGGTGATTTTAACTTGCGAGTGCAATGTGGTTTACATTTTGTTGCCTCGTACAAAGCAAGACAGAGTAAGAAGCGGTATGGAAAATGATTATAGGTTGGGAATTATAATGGAACTTTAAATAAGTTATTTTTTTTGTATTCTACTACAGTTCATGTTTAGTTCTATTTTATTAATTAATGAAACCTATTTGAATGCTAAAGTTATTAATTTCGATCATAAGGCATCTCACAAAAATTGATAGAAACAGTTTCTGACTGATTAATTTATTAATATCGAAATGATTAACCCCGAAAGCTCAGATAAGAGTTACGCATTTGTAATGCTTGCGTTTAATAGTTTTCTTTTTCAAGCAAAGAAGTTTCTTAATTGAAACAAATTAATTAACAAATTAAAATATTATGTACATTAGGACTGAATTGCTTGAATAATGTATGTGTATGTAGACTTAATGCCGAGCGTCAACTATCGCGCAGTGTTCCCAATTCCAAAAAACTTGATCAAAATATAAAATCTTTATCAATTTGTTTTAAATTTGATGACTAAGCATTTTTGATTCTCTTATTACGAATGTAAGAACACAAAGCTGATACAATATTGCGGAAAAGAAATGTTAAAAATTTATTTTACAATAGGTAGTGATAATAATGGATAAACTGCAGTTAATATATACCGTAAAGATAAACAGAATAATTACAAGTAGTATATTTTCAATTATCGCAAACTTTAGTAATACTATTAGGGCTGAAATGAAACGTATAAAACGTGTATAAAAAATATATTTATAGGAGAAATACTTATATAAATAAAGTACATTGTTAGAAATATTTATTTGTAATAAAAGTTAAGTAAATTAAAGCTTTGCATATACCGAAGAAAATATTTTCTTGTTTTCGTTTTTTTAAATTAAGAAAATTGGTATTAAAGTAAGTAAAATGCTTTTCTTGCGTGAGAAATAGATTTATTCAATTTAAGAAAATGGTAAAATTGGTTTAAGTAAATAAGTTACTTCAGTAGTATAAGTTGGTTATCACTTTAAAAAAATGGGATTTATTTCCTAAAAGCAAATATTTATTTGCGCCAATTCAATTACACATTTGAACTAAGTAACTTGGCGATTTGTTATAGGAAAGTACTTTCTTGATAGAAGCATAATATTTATTTAATATAAAAAAATATCTATTCATCACACATTCACTGAACTAATATTTTTTTTTTTGTAAATGACTACCATGTAAACATCCACTATAGACTAAATGAGCTTAATCTTGGTCTAACCGAAGTTACAAACTGTTTTGAAGTTTATAGAAAAATATTCTTTTATCACAAAACTAGAGAAGGGAATACCTATACTTTTTATTGGATTTATAACCCGCACGCTTTAGATAAAAAGATGTGTGAATATTTTCGCCTTAAATAACTTAAAAACAACCATTCTGAAAAATAATAGAAAGAAATCCTCACTATAAGTTAAAATTGGTTACAATATCGAAACAATAACAAATACACTTGTATACCATTGTGCAAAACAACACCCCTTTTTCTGAAGTCGAGCTTGTCGAACTTAATTATTTATGAATGGCGAATATAAAAAACATTCCTGTTTTAATAGATATAAAGGAACTGTCATGTCGTACTTAGATAAGTAGTTTTATGATCTTTTTCTTGCAACTGAAGTTAGAAAAAAAAAACGGTCGCCAATGTTTTTTTCTGACCTTTTTAAATGTATGACTGCCTGCGAAGAGAGCCATAAATCTTAAAGGCTTATTTTCAAGCTATAATTATTCCTAAACTCTGTGTTAAATTAATGTAGAGGTATTTTCCTGACATCGTAAAAATTATAATAATACTGTGTAGGCTATTGATTCATATATTACATAATAATGCATTATTTTTTGAAATGAAAGAACAAATAGATAATTACAAAAATTATTTCAAAAACGTTTCTGTAGAAGGTATAGAAAATCTCATTCATCTAAACCTTATATTTAATCTTGCCAGTAATTTTTATTCATAGGTACTGAAATAATTTTAAAAAGTTATTGGAATTCTTTTCTTAACTCCGTAAATGATAGACGGGGTATTTCCGTGTTTATCGCAAGTTAGTAAATGCAAGAAGTAGACGCCTTTCTTCTAGTATATACTTTTTGAGTACGATATAGGAAAAAAATGAGGTGTGGCCACCACACAACTTTCTTATACGTATGAGCGTTTTAAACTATACAATTTTAAAAAACTTTTATACAAAAGTTATTCAGAATCCTATTCTGAGTACTTCCATTGTCTTAATAAATCTCTATAGAATGAATATTTTGCAAGATATTCGAAAAAAAGTGCTACTCCCTAAGGCAATGTGTTACTTCCGGGCCAAATTTTTAAATTTCATATATACAAAGAATATTGCAAATCCAGCTCTAAATACTTTTGTACTCTTGATAAATATATATAGAATGCATAATTTACCATATTTGCAAAAAATCGCTATTTGGTAAGAGTAAAAGTGGTACTTCCGGTCCTAATTTTGAAATTTTTTTTATACAAAAGGTATTGAAAATTAAGTTCTAAATACTTTTATACTTGTAACGTACCTGTCTAAAAAGCATACCTTGCGAAAGATTAGCAAAAAACTGATTTTCGATGCGAGTAAAAGACCTATTTCCGGTAGGAATTAAAAAAAAACTGTTTAATAAAATTTTTCTCAAATGTAATTTTGAGTACATTTAAATTCTTTATAAATTTGTTTAAACTTAGTAATTGACCAACTATTGGCAAAATTTAATTTTTTCGCTGAAGTAAACTACTACTTCCGGTCTACCGATTTTTCTGCAAAACTAGTCAGATCTCAAGACGGAGATTATACACGTAAATACAAATTTTGGAATTGATATCTATAACGGTTTGACCACTATCGTGGTCACACACAAACACACACGCAGAGAGAGAAATTGTGTCTGGATGAAAATTATTGAAGCGACCTTTATCTACAGTTCTTTATAAAATATATTATTAAAATTGTTGGTTGTTTTTATTTACCTAATAAGGATTTTATAAATTGGTTTCAATAAATAATAATTAATAAATAAGTTTACTGGCTTTCATATTAAAAAAAATGACAATTTCACTGACAGTTTCTAACCTATTTGCAAATATAATCTCAAGATTCACATTTACAAAGTACAAAATACCTAAAAAGATGATTGCTTGATTTTGAAGTATACGAGATTTTTCTGCACACAATTGCACATCGGGTCTAAAATTTGCTGAAGAGTAAATGTTTCTAAAGAACAGACAATTACATATGTATTAACGAATTTATTAAGAAGAACTGGAAGTTAGAACGCAAATGTACCTAGTTACGTTCCACGTGAGCGATCTAAATTAGATCTTGCTATTTGTCCTATGTCTCCTATGGTTTTAGTTTATGGGGCAATTCTAAATTTAAAGTAGACATAAATAGGCCCAAAATCTCAAGATAATCATGTAGAGACATGTAAAGTTTTTCTAAATTGTCCAGGCAACATTAAGAAAGACATTATTGTATTATCAAATCATTAAATGTCAAATAATGTCATTTTGCGCAATTTTGATTCATTTTTTTATCTCCTTTTGTAGTTAAAAATATTGTTTAATTAAAATAAAACGCTTTCCTTTAAAAAATTTTTTAAAAGATTTTATATTAAAAATTTCAGTGATTTGTAGGTATTTAATAATAGACATTTTCGATAAAAACATTCTTTACATTTACTAATACCGCGCAATAAATACCGCGTGCATGTGAATAAATTAAAAAAGAGAGCCCAATGTTTCAAAACGTAAATGCGCGGTGTTTTAAGCGCCCGATAATCACCTCTATTTCTAAAGCAATGCGAAGGGTCACAAAGTCCATCGTTCCGCGCCGCTTCATTGTGGAAATACTCGTACAAATATACAATATACCACGCAATGGCAATCCGCACGGAAGCAATCATGTGGTGTAAAAGTGAGGATAGCAGGTAGTAAGAATCACGATGCATCTAGACCTTTATGTTAGAAAACAAGCATTGTTGCCAGGCTTAATTGGCTCAGAATTGTGCATATGTAACTATATACAGTATATTACAACAACGACTTCAAGCGGCATAACCTAGAACTAAACAAACGGTTATTCCTACAAAGCTGAACCATCATAAATGTCCATTTTTTTCGTAACCGGCAAGTACTAAACAAAGACAAGCCTGCCGGGTGACCGCGAAATTGAAGGTCACTTCAAATTGTATTGGTATGTGTACTGTACGGCTTGAGTTAAAGAAGTTATATAGGGAAAACGATCCTGAGCCATATATATGGTTCAGGTTTGTTTGCCTGGCTCAAGATTGTGCATTCATCGTGCTATATTTGGCCTGACTTTGTATGAAAGATTTATATATATATATATATATATATATATATATATATATATATAATATATAATAGATGTTTTTTCTTGGGAATAGCGGCATATGTGAATAAAACTATAATTGATTGTGACGTTTCAACATTTATTTATGTTTTCTTCAGACCTCTGTAATTTTATAGAAAAAAGATAAGCTTTACATATAATTAAAATTAGATCTATAGAGTTATTATTAACTTAACTTTGTTTAAAATTGATTAATTGCTATTCCCAAGAAAAACATCTATTATATTATTGAATATACGGCAAAGAAAAATCTAATTATATTATATATATATATATATATATATATATATATATATATATATATATATAAATAGACGATATGAATACTCGCTTACGAGTCCCGCGCTGGTCTGATGCTAACGTGCCGACTTCTGACCCGTGCGGCTCGGCATCGAATCTGCTCTGGGACATGAATTTATTTATTCATTTAAATTTCAATTTAATTGAAATTAAATACCTCTATATGATATATTTCCCTCGTTCCCTTAGTCGACTCGAGCCGACTTTACCCGAACGAGCGTTACATTGCCAAGCTCAGTCTTGTTCAGTGCCCATAATCAACGCAACGCGCCCAAAGAAGTTTACACTTCAAAAAATATTGACCTGTTCTTTCTAAGAAAAATACGTATGTCCAAAAAAAATACTGTTTATTTCGTTGGGAATTGACATAACTCAATTTTTCTATATGTTAGGCCTGAAATTTTCTATTGCGTTTTGTAAAATGTTGTCAAAATAAACTGATCATATAATGGAACCCATTATGTTTTAATACCAAAATCTGTAATTTTTCAAATGTTTTTTTTTTTACTCTTTTGAAAAGTTACGCATTATGGAGATAGGCATTTTGTTAATTACAGCGACGATATATGAGTAGGGAAATATAATATTTGAATAAACAAACTGTATTTTGTAAATAGCAGTAATACATTTAACAATCCTGAGTGCAAACAGCCATTTATTCCCAGCTTCTGTAACTCCTTTTATTTGTAAGTTAAAAGTGTACACTACCGAATACCCTAGCCTATGAAATACTCTTTTCATTATTTGGTAGTGCATTTTAAGCAATGTTTACCAACATTATTATGTAAAATTACGTGGAACTAAAAAATCCTTTGTAAAATATAGGTATAATTAAACAAAATAAATTTAGGTTCTCGAGTCAATATTAAAAGGTAAAATTCACTGTGAGAAAATGTAGGAGAAAATTCTCCATGCCGATTTCATCAAGAAATTCAATATTTAATAAAAAGTACACGGCCGTTCCACATAATATATCATTTTTTATAACTTGACGGCCGTGTATTTCTGAAATTGCTGGTCTATAAATTTTCACCGTCACAAAAAAAAAAACAGCGGCTACGCCCTACGTCCTCACCGTTTCGTAAGTGGAGAAAGGGCCAGAAGTGACATTTGGAGCTTATGGGGGTGTGGGGGACAACCACCACGGTGATCCAAAAAAAAACGGGGGACGAGACATTAATTTCATCGAAGAGAAAGGACGCTGTTCTTTGCGAATGAGGGGAGGACGTTATGTTTAAGTTCAGACGATACCACGGCCCCACCCTCCACCCGCCCCCCATCAACCCCCGACCGCCACCGCCGAAAGTTCACCGAAGGTGGTTTTCCACATTTGCTCGGCCATTAATCGCGAACGGACCTTGGGGGCGACTGACTAAAGTGCCAGGAGGAAAAAGACTGGCGCGAGCGATAGAAAAGGAAAGATAGAGCGCGATCCTTTTAGTGAGGAGCGAGCGAGATCGGGTGATTTATCTCGGCTGTCACGACCGGAAGTAACCCTGTGCTCTACAAGCGATCCCCACTAATCTCCAGCCACGTCTTCGCGACTTCCCGCCATACATCACTCTTATCGGTCCGTTAATCCACAGGGGACCCACTAATGTATTTCTCACAACACACAACGTCGCAATGTATCACACACACACGCACTGCGAGTCCGGAGTCGGCAAAGTATGACGCTGGTCCGAGAATGAGAAAGATCAGTGGTATAAATACATAGATGGTACGAATGTTCTTGTCACTTCAATAGGTTCCGATATCTGCACTGTTCAGAACAATTTATTGAACGTATACTGAAATCGTACAAGAAGTTCTATTTTCTTACTGAATTTTTAGGGGCAATTTCTAGTACTTCAAGTCTATTGCTAGGCCAGCATTAACAAGCAACGGGGATTATTTACTTCAAACGAGAACATGAAAGTAATGATATAATTAACCTCATTAAAGTTAATGTAAGCTATTGGCAATCAAGGGTACATTCCAGTACTGGACTTAAATGAATAATGTAATTCGAACGTGGGCACAGTAATAGCAGCATCTATTGTTTACTTTTATTAGTTACATGTGTTCAATTACGTAAAAATTTCCTGTCCACATTCATCTTGAGATACTCTTGAAAGGTTGATAAGAGATTTGCCTGCGCTGTAATTCGACGGTATTCAACACTAATGCAAAATGGGCAATGTATTAATGTACTTGCAAGTGAAAACCCGCGTAGTAATGCATGTGTCGTTGGATACACATAAAGCACGTATTGCTGACTCTACAACTGCTTATGAACGGTAGAAAGTATTTGATTCGGATCTACGTAAAGTGCTAGTAGCGTGTAACATTCCATGGAATACGGTGAATTATTCTGAATTTACGCATATTTTAGAAAATTCTATTAACACTACATCCAGTGCATGTCCAAAATCTCCTCCTGTTATCTTTTAAACGAAGTGGAATAAAACGTTGAAAGAAAAATGTAACAAAACCACTATAAAAATACTAACTTTATGACCATGTCTCATTTTAAAATTTTGACAGATGGCACGGTAGGCTGTATCAACTTAAACATTTTAAACTGCAAAGGGGGTCGAGTGATCCTCATTTGAAAGGTGTTTGGAATATCTATTCAAAATTTACGTTTCTTTAAAATTTCCTTCATTGAAAACAATGAAAAAGTGAGGTGAGGTGAGGACTTTCTTATACGTATGAGCGTTTCAAACTATATAATTTTAAGAATTTTTTTATACAAAACTTATTCAAAATCCTATTCTAAGTACTTTCATTCTCTTAATAAATCGCTATAGAATGCATACTTCCCAAGATATTCGAAAAAAAGTGCTACTCGCTAAGAGCAAAAATGCTACTTCCGGTCCGAATTTTGAAATTTCATGTATACAAAAAATATTGAAAATCTAACTCTAAATACTTTTGTACTCTTAATAAATATATATGGAATGCATAATTTACGACATATTTGCAAGAAATCGCTATTTGGTAAGAGTAAAAGTGGCACTTCCGGTCCGAATTTTGAAATTTTTTTTATACAAAAGATATTTAGAATTATACTCTAAATACTTTTATGCACGTAATGTACCTGCCTAGAAAGCATGACTGGCGAGATATTGGCAAAAAACTGATTTTCGATAAGAGTAAAAGACCTACTTCCGGTTGGAATTTCGAAAAACTTTTTTAGGACAATTTTTCAAATTTAATTTTGAGTATATTTGAATTCTTTATAAATTTGTTTAAACTTTGTAATTGTCGAGATATTTGCAAAATTCGATTTTTCACTAAAGTAAACTACTACTTCCGGTCTACCGGTTTTACTGAAAAACTAGTCAGATCTCGAGAGGGAGATTATACACGTAAATACAAAATTTGAAATAGATATTTATAGCGGTTTGACCGCTATCGTGGTCACAGACACACAAACAGACAGACAGACACACAGACATTTTTTAAAAATCACTTTTTCGGTATCAGGGGACTTCAAAACGTGGACATCTGCAAAAATCTCGAGGTCGAAAATGTTCATCATCGCAATACTTCCTTATACTACGTATAAGAAAGTAAAAAAGCAAATAATACTGAACACAGCACTGTGCTTTTAATGATCAAAATCAGCTTCCTCAACTTCTTGGCAATAGAACAACCGATTGTAGAACAATGATGTAATTATCCTACCCGTGAAATAATCACTTCTGTATATACTTTGTCAAATCCGGATGCAGTATTGTCTCTTAGTCCTTTAATTATCTTGTGTATTTGTTCTTCAGTCAATTCATATATTTTGAATTGTATCTGTCAGGTTTTAATATAGATTGTAGCATTTTGATTTTCTTACTTTACTTGTTCGTCATGTTTTTCCTTATTTGTGCAAAGTATTTTTATTTATTTCATTGGTTATCTCCTTCCTGTCTTATCACCATTCTCAATTTCCTCTATTTGTCGTTGTTTTCTTTTTGTGTTCAATTCTTTTGTGATTAATTCCCATGTTTTCGATGGGTCGTGTTTATATTTGTCGAATTTCTTTTTCAGTAGTCTTTTTCAGTTTTTTTAATTAAATTTAATTTTAGTTTCGTCGTATCTAGTTCGACAGTTTTCATTTTGCGGGTGTTGAGATCAGTTTCATATATGTTATTCAAAGTAAAGTAGTAGCGGTCATGACACCTTCAGGAGACGATATGAAACTCCTTAGTATAGACTGTGTAAGACAAGAATTTAAAAAGCATGTGTCAAGTCAGCAACAACCGTAATAAGAGCGAAAAGCCCATATACAAGTGGATATTAAGAACTAACGAAATGAAAATATTGCGAAAAATAAGAGAAAACCCTAAATCAGACGACAGTCTACGTTAAATGAAAAGCACTGAAGGGAGTGCCATTAGCATGTAACAGGGATCATATATTAGCCGCGATAGCAAGAAACAATAAGCTAGATGACAGAGACCTCTACCAAAGGACCACTAAAGAGATGGTAAATTAAGGCAATCCATCACAAAGAGGCAATAGAAGGAGATGATGAAGAAGAAGAAGAAGAAGAAGAAGAAGAAGAAGAAGAAGAAGAGGAAGAAGAGAAAGAAGATGAGAAAAAAGATAAAGAAAATAATAAAAACACACCACACACCATTCCTAAGAAAAAAGACAAAGAAGTAGAATAAAATGTGCCACGAATAAAACGTCAAGAGGCCTGTGGCAATAATAATATGGCGCAGGTTAAATTAAAATTACAAAGACAAAATATTTCAAAATAACACTTCCAAATGAGTCACAACCTCTATACCCACCTACCTGCTATTTTTGTCATTTAGGCTGCCGCTTTACTCAGTGAAGATGTATGGGTCGAAACGACGTGAAGCTAATTTTAATAGGGCGCCACCGCGAATTTAAAGCCTATCGAAAATAACGAAAGCGGATCGTAGATGGTAAGAAAAGTCAGGTGGAAATGGGTAAAAGCAACTCGACAATAAAACAAAACAAATCCAAACCACAAATTCTAAATTTAATTCCCACTATATAATGCAGAATATTCATATAAATAATAAAAAAAAAGGTTTAAGAAAAAGTCAAATATGAAATGATTGAATATTAATGTTGTGAAATTTTAAAGAGAAAAATAAAACAAAATTTAAATTATGCCTCTAAAGCATACAGCAGATCGTAATGGTACACCCTGTATATCAAAAATTAACATAATCAACCATCCATAAGGATTAAAAAAACAGTCGATCCACACTGCATGTTAAAAGAAAAAAATTAGGTGTGGCCACCACACGACTTTCTTATACGTATGAGCGTTTCAAACTATACAATTTTAAGAATTTTTTTATACAAAACTTATTCAAAATCCTATTCTAGGTACTTTTATTCGCTTAATAAATCGCTATAGAATGCATACTTTGCAAGATATTCGAAAAAAAGTGCTCCTCGCTAAGAGTAAAAGTGCTACTTCCGGTCCGAATTTTGAAATTTCATATATACAAAAAATATTGCAAATCCAGTTCTAAATACTTTTGTACTCTTGATAAATATATATAGAATGCATAGCTTATGACATATTTGCAAAAAATCGCTATTCGATAAGAGTAAAAGTGGTACTTCCGGTCTGAATTTTGAAATTTTTTTTATACAAAAGATATTGAAAATTATGTTTTAAATACTTTTATACCCGTAACGTACTTGTCTAAAAAGCATGACTTGCGAAATATTCGCAAGAAACTGATTTTCGATAAGAGTAAAAGACCTACTTCCGGTAGGAATTTCGAAAAACTTTTTAAATAAAATTATTCTCAATTTTAATTTTAAGTATATATGAATTCTTTATAAATTTGTTTAAACTTAGTAGTTGACGAAATATTCGCAAAATTCGATTTTTTCGCTGAAGTAAACTGCTACTTCCGGTATACCGATTTTACTGAAAAACTAATCAGATCTCAAGAGGGCGATTATACACGTAAATACAAAATTTGGAATTGATATCTACAGCGGTTTGGCCGCTATCGTGGTCACACACACACACACAGAGAGAGAGAGACACACAGACACACAGACACACAGCCACACAGACACACAGACACACAGACACACAGACACACAGACACACAGACATTTTTTAAAAACCACTTTTTCGGTATCAGGGGACTTCAAAACGTGGACATCTGCAAAAATCTCGAGGTCGAAAATTTTCATCATCACAGTACTTCCTTATACTACGTATAAGAAAGTAAAAAAATGAGGTGTGGCCACCACACGACTTTCTTATATGTATGAGCGTTTCAAACTATACAATCTTAAGAATTTTTTTATACAAAACTTATTCAAAATCCTATTCTAAGTACTTTTATTCTCTTAATAAATCGCTATAGAATGCATACTTTGCAAGATATTCGAAAAAAAGTGCTACTCGCTAAGAGTAAAAGTGCTACTTCCGGTCCGAATCTTGAAATTTCATGTATACAGAAAATATTGCAAATATAACTCTAAATACTTTTGTACTCTTAATAAATATATATAGAATGCATAATTTACGACATATTTGCCAAAAATCGCTATTCGGTAAGAATAAAAGTGTTACTTCCGGTCCGAATTTTGAAATCTTTTTTATACAAAAGATATTGAAAACTATGTTTTAAATACTTTTATACACGTAACGTACCTGTCTAAAAAGCTTGACTTGCGAAATATTCGTAAAAAACCGATTTTCGATAAGAGTAAAAGACCTACTTCCGGTAGGAATTTCGAAAAACTTTTTAAATAAAATTGTTCTCAATTTTAATTTTAAGTACATATAAATTCTTTATAAATTTGTATAAACTTAGTATTTGACGAAATATTGGCATAATTCGATTTTTTCACTGAAGTAAACTGCTACTTCCGGTCTACCGATTTTACTGAAAAACTAATCAGATCTCAAGAGGGAGATTATACACGTAAATACAAAATTTGGAATTGATATCTCCAGCGGTTTGACCGCTATCGTGGTCACACACACACAGACAGACAGACAGACAGACAGACAGACACACACACAGACATTTTTTAAAAACCACTTTTTTGGTATCAGGGGACCTCAAAACGTGGACATCTGCAAAAATCTCGAGGTCGAAAATTTTCATCATCACAATACTTCCTTATACTACGTATAAGAAAGTAAAAAGATTAAATATCTAAATTTGAAATTCAATAATAATAAAAAAAAGAATAATACTAAATGATTAGCAAAAATGAATGAGTCATCAGTTACAAATAATCAGAGCAGTCCTAAATTTAGAACACAATCTGTGAAATATCACTGTAGGTCTCGAAAAATGTGCCAATTGATCGTTTACAATTAAAGTTATTATGTAGGTCAAGCCACTACTTAAATAACTAGAAATATTAACCAATTACATAAAATCAGAATTATAGTAAGCTATTCATACTTATCTCTTACACAAAATAACTAAACGTATGACAAGTGCAAAGATTATTTAAATTCTCCCTGTATAAAGGGCTCTTATGCAATAAATTTACTAAGTTAAACAAAAGCTCTACAAAAGTAGAAATACAAAATCCAAATTCTAATCAAGATAAACACTTATCTATAACTAACGTGGTCTTCATTAGCTGGAACAACAGCAAAGCATCAGGAAAACTCAGCTGACTGAAAGATTAATTGGTTTAGGTTTTCAACGGAACAAAAAAAAAAACAGAATCCTTCTCCAGGGGGCTTTATAGTTAAGTCCAACATATAATCGTGGACCTATGTTTCGCAATTAAGTCTCACAGTTTCAACGTCATACAATTTCCCTGACTAATGTTCTCTTAAGTTGCATAACAATAATCATCCATACTAAAGCATTCGACAATAACGAGATCACATGCCAATTAACCAGACATATCCGGAATGGCCGAAATAGGAAAATTGCGGTTCTAACTAATCCAAAAGCAAATGCAAAATCTCCATATTTAGAATTCCATCCATTAACATCCGTCGATAGGACGATGTTGATAGCTTTACGATCCCAAATAAATTATAATTAAAATTCAAAAGCTAATCAACACGTGGTACCAAGCTTGTTATAAACACGATGATTCGAAACAGAATGACATGACCTTAATTCACACAAAATGACAGTTGAAACTTTTCCTAAAAAAACCTGAAAGAGCATATTCCGACGGAACCTAAATTAATTGAATTTGAATACAATTTAAAATGCTACTAAATTATTAACAAGTAACTTAAAATAATAATTAAGTTTATCGGATATTAACTAATAATAACCAAATTTAAAACAGATAACTACAACTACACTAGTAGCTTACTCACGAAAGACTGAACGAACTTAAGCGATCCAATAGATGACGCTTCTATACCCAAAATATGCAAGAGAAAATTATTAATTTTTAAAACAAGTCAAAGTTGTACTAATGAGACTGAGAATAATAATAATTGTTAATTAAAAATAGAAATAATTAAGCCTATGATTTTTGAACCGTTACAAAACATGAAGAAAACGTAGAAAATTTAGGAAAAGGAGGTGAAGCAGCAGAAGAAAAAAATGTAACGCCACCACATTTCCAAAACAAAAAGAAGGAGGAGAAACAGACGAACATTTTCAAGCCACCACTATTTCTCATATAAACAAAAGAAGAAGAAGAAAAAAAAAGAAAAACAAAGGACTAATAAGAAGAAGAACAAGAAAAAGAAGAAGAGGGCGGATGAGGAAAATAATAAGAAGAAAATGATGAAGAAGTAGGAGAAGAAAAATTAGAAAAAGGATAAGTAGATTATGAGTATTCCTAGGCCACCGTAATTCCAAAGACGAATATAACACTCTCTGAAATTTCAGTTGACATGTTTATATTGATCAACGAAAAGTTGTACCCAACATTTTCTACAAATAAAAAAAAGAATGTAACATTTTGGGAGTCACTTTTGCACCTTTGTATAAGCTGTCCGAATTTTTAATGCGGTACTATGCAACACATGTATCTAGATATGTAAATACATACGTCCAAACGCACCGGATCGTGCCCGAAGCTTTACACTAGGCAGCATGTGGATAAGAGAGACTGGATCCGACAAAACGGGTAATTAAATCTATCAAACCGTCCGTCGGGATGATAAAGGTGACCATCATAAATTATATAGGTGGAAGATTGAGACGTTGATACGACACGATGTTACTACAACATCGGTTCCCTCTTTATTGTTATTTAAATTTTCAATGATTGCGGCGCGACCGGGCGTGATTTACTGCGGTCTGTAATTTTCTTCGAATAATTAACTTAAAGCAGAAGGAGAGAGATTAGATTTTAGAGAGAGACAGAGAAAGAGAAGCCCATTATTCCTGCCGAGAGTCAATATTAGCTTTTGTTCGTGTGTGAATGTGTGCGATGAAGTTCTAACGGTTCTAGATTAGTTATAAATGCACATATATAATTTTGCAAACTAATTTGTAATTGTTCTAAACACATATACGATGCCGGTCAAAAATTTAGAGATTAGAGGAGAGAAACATTTTTGTGATATGATGGATATTATAACGATTATTATTTCAATCATTTTTTCGTTACCTTTGGGGTTCCTTTAGGATCTAATCTACGACCATTATTGCCGTATATATTTGGGGATCTATGAGATCTTATATAAAAAGTAATTTTTGTGGATCAAATAATTAGATGTGACTTGCCTACATCAAATAAATTTTACAATTCATGCATGCAATGTTTAAGAATTAAGGATTGGTATCTGGAAAACCAGATTTAAATCTTGCCTATAAATTACTTTAATAATATTGTCAGGCAACGACATGAAACCTAATAAATTTTGGATTTTTAACAAATTAGTTTTAAAGTTGATTGATAATACTGGCTATACAATGTTACGTATTAATTGGTTAGCAGATATATATTGTCATAGGTAAACCTATCATACAAATAACACCTTGCCCACATACTACAATACATATATGTATATGAATTAAAATTGTATTTCTGGGGTTTGTGGTACTTACTTAATTAAATAAATAAAACTAAATTTTTACATTTGGACAATATTTAATGTCTTAATCAAAAATATAAAAAAACCATTCCATTAAAATTCCTAAACCATTTCCCATTATACATTTAAAATCGCATTTTATAAAATTATCCTAAATTTTATAAAAATTTAGGATAATTGAACACAAGTAACACATATATTTCGTAAAGCATGTTGAGTAATTAAGAAACTAAGAATACAGCTAAAAAAAGAAAAAAACTAGTCAATATAGAAGTCGTCGTATATCTTATTTTATAAAATGCGATTTTAAATGTATAATGGGAAATGGTTTAGGAATTTTACTGGCATGGTTTTTTTTATATTTTTGATAAAGGCATTAAATAGTGTCGAAACGAGAAAAATTACTTTTATTTATTTAATTAAGTAAGTACCACAAATTCCAGAAACACAATTTTAATTGTACTTGTGGTAAAGATATATAAGTTTACATACCGTGTGTTGCATCGTCGACCTGAACATAGGAAATCCCATGTTAATTTTAAACGTGGTGAATGAAAGTTTCCCAGTTTATTTTAGAGAAAAACTTATTGAGAATTTTTTAAAGAACTCATAAAAATGAAGCGAATTGCAAATTTCGAATTGTTTTTGTCAAGTATTTTCTTAGATATGAACAATAATACACTAATAAAATAAGCCGAAATTGTAATCCAGTCATAATCGAAACAAAAATCAAGTCACTTGCAAATTCAAATTAAAAAAAAGGCAAATTGACATTATGCGATATCTTTTACACTAGAACTCAAATACATACGAAGTTATACCTATTACATTACATATTGGAGTAAAAACATTATTAAAAAATGAACAACTAACAAACTAAATTAAATGTTCGAATATCCCACCGTTTACTGCTAAACAATACCCCAAGCGATCATAAAATGACCTTCGTACGTTACTCAGCTGATTTTGATTAATTTTCCTACATTCCAGAGATATTGCATTTTTTAACTGATCCAAGTTTTCATATTGTACACTTTTATAAATAGCGTTTTTAAAATGTCCCCATAAAAAGAAGTCGTTCGGTGAAAGATCATGGGACCTGGGGGGCCAGCATATTGTTTGATTTGGACCTATCACATTTCCATTAAAGGCATTTTGAAGGTGTTCTCTTACAATCCTGGCGTTGTGCGCAGGGCATCCGTCTAACTGGAACCAAACTTGCTGATTTTCACGAACAACTTCTTCTAAAGCAGGTTCAATTTGATTTTGTAATAAATTTAGAAAATATTCAGCAGAAAGATTTTCTTCTAAAAAAAGAGGTCCAATAATATGATGTCCGAAAATTCCAATAAAAGCGTTAACTTTTTGTGGATATTGAGTCCTCGTAGAGAGAAAAAGGTGCTCATTTTCCTGGCTCCAATATCTTTAATTTTGAACATTTGGCTCATTGTTGAGAGTAAACGTGCATTCATCTGTAAAGCAAATGTTGTTTAAAAACTCCCTATCGTTATTTGCTCTCTCCATCATTTCAAAGGCAAAATTTGACCTACGCTCTCTATCCCCGACCAACAGTTCTTGATGTTTCGCATATTTAAATGATTTAAAATTATGTCTCTTCAAAATGCGCCAAGCTGTAGTATGGTGTAGTCCCACTGTTTCTCCAAGAATTCTCGTGCTTACTTGTTTTTCTTCTTGGACTTGAAGCAAGATATCTAATTCATTTTCGTTTCTTTGTTGATGAACCCTACCATTATTCTCCTTTATACATTTACAATCTTTAATTACTGTGCCCGTTGCTTCAAAACGTTCAATGGCATTTTTAATGGTCGCCTTACTTGGAATCGGCCTATCGGGAAAATGCACGGAAAACATATCTCTTACGCCCTGTAGACTATTTCCTTCATAATACCACTTAATCATAATAACTTTTTCTTCTGTGGTAAAATTATTCATATTTCTTAACTTAGCATCGACTTTGAGCAAAATTATCGCGAAACGTCAATTTGACTTATCGCGAAACGTCAATTTGACATTTTTATTTATTTGAATTTGCAAGTGACTTGATTGTTGTTTCGATTATGACTGGATTACAATTTCGGCTTATTTTACTAGTGTATTATTGTTCATATCTAAGAAAATACTTGACAAAAACAATTCGAAATTTGCAATTCGCTTCATTTTTATGAGTTCTTAAAAAAATTCTCAATAAGTTTTTCTCTAAAATAAACTGGGAAACTTTCATTCACCACGTTTAAAATTAACATGGGATTTCCTATGTTCAGGTCGACGATGCAACACAGGGTATATGTATCTGTATAAATGAAAATATTTTTAAATTGTAGAGCTTATGATTATCTACAATTTTTGTATTAAAAATTATTCGCTATCTACATTATTAGATACCAATAATGGACTTTACCGCTATGCTGGGACACCCGGTATATATATATTTTATAGCTTGAAGAAAATCCTACATATTGTAATAGCTTAACTTTCATATTTATTTGACCTCAAACAATCGTAAGCGAATCATGCATAAACTCACCGAGTCCAGACTATAGTCATCTAATTTTTATCTGTATCAATCAAAAGTTCAATTACTTCCAAACTTGGCAATGACACGATGCCGGTTTTTTTGAAGGCGACACCGTTTCCGTTAAGAATCAAACCGTACGAGATCCGCTTACAGATGCCCTGATTATAAATTCACATATACGAGGAGCCGTCACATATCTAAAAGCCCAGTTCGTTGTGGCTAAATTATAATACAAAGTTAACTTTGGAATGTGTTTAATTTTATTAGTTGGTATTTGATTATATAATCTATGGTCAGAAAAGTGATGCACAGATTGTCTTCTAGATTTTACTTAGAAAATGTACCATATTATAATTTAATTTATTCTATTTCTGTAGTACGATGAATGTTCGGCTGAAGCCCATTTTTAGTCAGGACGTTGAATGTTACCAAGCTGGGTAGCATTCAACACCATCCCCAAGTTCAAAACACAACCTTCTGCGGGCAAAACGATGTTCTATAACTATAATATTCTGTGTTGCTGGTACAAGAAGGCGATGTTTGGATTAATTGTGGTGGAAATTATTTGTAAATATATTGATTATTAATTTTTTATATATCAAAGACATTCAACTGAACATCCCTCGTATTACAAAGAAACAAGACGGCAAAAATACAAAAGATCGACTCACATGACAGAGCCATCCATCAATCAAGTCCAAAAAGAACCGGCCTGGCTTGTAATTATACTTCAAGACAGGATAAACTTGGCTACTTCGTCGTGCAGGCATCAACGAAACCTAAACGAGATGACTCGGAACAATCGGAAACCGAGAATTCAGAAAACCCGTCCTGGCCGCGACAGTCTGCCCATAACTTCATTCAAATTTAATACGTGAAATATATCGTGGTAACAGCACTTAAAAGACAATTTCAACTGGAATATCGGCGGGGCAAAAAAATCTGGTTAAATTACGGCTGACATTCTTGATAATTGCAAAGAGAAGATGCCCGGTCTCGTACGAGCTAAACGATAGCGCGAATGTTTCGGGCGCATATATTGAATTTGTTGGATGATTTGATCCACGGTATCGGCTGCGAGCAGTTGCACTTTTATAGCGGCGCAAAGACGCGAATAAAAAGGATGTATTGTGAAGAAATGACATGTTAAGGAGTAAGATACCAACGATGGCGGTGATCTTCGTCCCTTTTAACGCAAGGCATCGTTTAATGGGCTGTTTTGAAACACAATCGTCACATATTGGTGGTTTTTTTGCATGTCTCCGATCTTGTGCAAAAGACTCATGTATTATGGTACTTTTTCTGTTTGTAGAAAAATATTTCAACCTTTAATAGACACTTTTATACGGCGATATGTGCATTGCAAAAGCACAATGCGTTTTTAACAAGTTTGTGTACCGTAAATGATAGTGTTGAATAATCTTATAGTCACTTTCTTTTTCTTTTCCACTTTTGTCGATTGCGTTTCACTATTTGTCAAATGACTTTCCCTTTATATCAATTGCTTTTCTTGTTTATTGTAGGTATGTATACCTCTGCCGTTTTACAAAAAATATAGCAATTTACACATTGAAGTAAGAAACTTATTTTGTATTTAGATACAAACACAGTGTAACATCTATGTACCTAATATAAACATAACTTTATTCAAAATTTCATTTCTTTGTAAACAGTTCTGTAAATATCTCCATGGAGTAGATATTGCTGGACAGAAGCATCTGAGTCGCACGTTTTTTGAATAGGTTTGGAGGCATCGCCTTCAAGCAAGATGGCAAGTGGTTATACAGTTTTATAGCCATGTAATTGGACCCCGTATGTGCCCAGCTCACTCAGTGACAAGGGATCACGTACCTATTTTTGTTACGGGTGTCACAATTGTGGTTTTCACTACGGGTTGGATATTTTTATGTGAGATGAATGTGCCGTAAACTAGAAAGGATGTAGCAGGACGGCAAGGTAAGTATATTTAAAGTTTTAAATAAACTTCTACAACTAGTTGTTGAATTTACTCCCACCATTGCTCTGATTGCTTGTTTTTGCTGTAAAAATATTTTCCGTGTTGCTGCTGATTAATCCCATAAGAGAATTCCGTAAGTGGTCCTACTATGGTAACTTCCAAAGTATGTCAGCCGTGCGGCATCTTTTCCAGCAATTTCTTTATTCTTCGTACTGCATATATGGATTTTGAAAGCTGGTACTACAAGTTGTTGACTTGGTCGTCCCATGTTAACCTTGAATCGAAGAAAATGCCTAAGAATTTCGTTGATCCTTTTTGGTTATTGTCTGTGGAAACGACCAAAGTTTGGGTCTTTTGCGCATTGATACTGAGCTTATTTGCGCCAAACCAATCCCCAGCTTCCGCCAGAACATTTTCTGTATCCTGCGTCAAACTACTACCTTTGTTTTGCAAAAGTAAGGATGTACCATCTGCGTATATTAAGGTCTTATGGTAGTGGACATTTGCAGGAATATCATTTATGTACAACAAGAATAACAAAGGCCCCAATATCGATCACTGCGGTACTCCCCTATTCACTATCTCCGCTTCTGTTAGTTGTTCATTCCAGCGCACCTGTTGTTCTCTGTTGGTCCATAGCTGGAGAGGAATGTCATGTATTCTGCAATGTTCCAGTTTCCCCAAAAGAAGGTCGTGATCAACACAACCAAATGCCTTTGACAGATCACAGCAGATTAGTTTCACGTTTTCTTTTTGATAGAAGGCCTCTGCAACTTTACAAGTTCAGTCATTATTGTGACTGTAGATCGTTGTTTTCTAAAACCATGCTGTGCCTCACTAAATAAATGTCCCTCTTCAAGATATTTAACAAAGCGAGTTGTAATTGCTTGCTCAAATATTTTTAAATTGTTGGCGCTATGGAAATTGGCCTATAATTGTTGAGACCGTCCTGTTGACCAGTTTTACGAATTGAATGAATCTTAGCTCTTTTCAGTTCCGTCGGAAAGGACCATGAAGAAACATAGAATTTATTAAATGCGCGAGAGAACCAGTCACAAAATGATGACTTGTTTAATTAAAGTTGTCGTTAAACCGTCAATATCCATAGTGCTTTTGCTCTTGAGTTTCCTCATTATATCGATCACTTCTTCCTCGGTGATGGGAGATAGATATAATGATGCAAAGTTTTGCATTTTTTTGAGTCGCTAATAGTGATCTTGCGCACAACGATGGTCCTGGTACATTCCCTGCCAGTGTTTCCTCACGCTTGCACAGAACTTGTTAAAATCTTCAAGGGAATGTATGCATTCTTCCGGTCCTCTGCTGTTTCTTCCCTCCGCCTGTTTTACTCTTCATGATGTCCCAGACGACTCTATTTCTATTTGGCTTTTCTGCGTTTTCTATGTAATCAGCCAGTGCCTTGTTCTTTGCCTCCTGAACCCTTTTTCGGTATTCATTTATGGCATCATTGTACACTATTTGTGAACGCCCATAGAAATTTGAAAATTATGTCTCAGGTTCCAAATAGTGTGTATCGTCCCAATATTCTTTTCTTAATCTTTCTCCAAATGAATACATGTTTACGTCGCTTATTTTTCTTAATTTTCAAAAAGGTTTTCTTTTCAGGGTTTAAACAGTTAGAAAGTTCAACAGTAAGTAATTGTCCGTGGTGATCAGATACTTGTGGTTGGACAGTCCATACCAGAAGATCTTCTTCGAAAAATTCACAAAAATGTGATCAATACATGTGGCAGCGTTCCCTTGTATCCTCGATGGTTCGTTAAAGAGTGGCCTTAAATTGAAAGACAGGAAGCTGTTGCAAATTGTCGATTGCTCAATACTGTTGGCTAAGAAGTTTATATTGAAATCGCCTGCAATTATAATTCTAGAATTTGACTAATTCTCAAAAATATATATAAGCATTTTGTGTAATTGTTGTATGAATAAAACATTATTACCCTTTGGTGGCCTGTATATTGCTATAATTATGATTTTCAAATGTTTTAGGTACACACCAGTCGCGTTTATTTCTTTATCTACCGCCAGTCTTTTAATTATTGGTATCTTATTTGTGCCATACTCCTTCTCTATCAATATCATTGCTCCTCCATATTTCGATTCATTTCTACAGTATCACTACATAGTGCCAATTCATCCATTTTATTGTGCAGTGACTATATGTTAATATTTAATAGTTTTAATTTTGATTTAGAAGGGTTTACTCTGTTTCTAATATTAGATCCCTCCGTAATTAGATTTTCTCTTGATGAGTGGGGCGGCCATGAAAAAAATATCTATTTAATTTCACCCCGCCTGGCCATATACTGGGCGATTTTCCGCGATCAAGATCTGTTAGACTGTAAGTCAATTTAAAAGAGGAATATTCATTTGGTCTCTTTGAATTTAATTTTTCACAACTAATATTTTTTATATCGTGAGAAGATAAATTACTAATGATTTCTAATTCAGTTGTTTCTACGTGTAAACCATATATATGTAAATGAAAGTAATGAAGTTTCTTAGAACCTCTGAACTGCACTGTGTCCGGCCCTTTTCCATAGACTAATTTTCGAGGTCTTTTTTTATCTGCTTCCACTGGTTGAATAATTATTCTATTGGATTTAGAAAAGGTCTATAAGCAGGAAGAAACATTGGAAAATGACCATGGCTTCTAATGAGAGTCAAGACTTCCTCACTTCTATGGAATCTTAGATTGTCAATAACAATATGAGCCCCTTCTATACCGTCATTATGTAAATCTTGAATTAACGTTGAGAAAAATCTGAAAATTGCAGTACATAAAAGGACACATCTTGAATTTGACACACATTCAAGGAAACAACCTTGCAGCGGCAATAGAATAATTGCGCCCTCTTAACTTTGCTTTCATTTTTGATGCTAAAATTGAAAACATAGAATAAATTCTACAGAAGCTGATAGGTTCAGCTTGAGAGCTTATGTCGACACTTTAAGTACTATTGGCTGAACTGGGTTTGGATGAATAACGTACATGCAAAACCAATTTGGAAGCAAGGTTTCCCTAATCAACATTCCTTGATTAAAAGAATTGTGATATAAAAGTTGTTAAAAAGTATTGTATTTAATAAACAGTTGATAAAAAATTCTTCTGAAATGTATCTGGCTTTATTCATTCTACACAAATTTGGTGCAAATTAAATTGTCTCAGATATGGTAATGGATAGTGCAATATATTATACAATTAGACTGTGATCGATAATTGATAATTCAGCTTAAGGCCCTGTAAGATGCAGAGTTATTAACCGTTAATTTCATATGAATATATGTATTTATATTGCATTATATTTTGTCAATAACAGCAACTAATCAATAAATTTGTTCCAATATCACTTAAGTTTGTTGCACTTTGTTATTTGTTTCACGATAAAAATTTTAAATATGTGCTATGGACACAGAAAGTCTCAGATCTCTATTCACAAAATAAATGCCTGCAGTTTATTTACTAAAAAGAAATTTCTAATTATGTAGATTATAGTCTTTCAAAAATAAAGTAAAGGCAAAAAGCTCAAGCAATAAATTCAAATTTTGAAAGTGGGACAATATTAACAAACAAAATATACTAATTTAGATCCAATGCACTATCAAATATGTTGCCAACTTTGTATAATAAGTCCTTAAACTCTGTTTAGATGACCGGCGTTTTTTTTGTACTGATAAACGACGATTAGAGATTATCCATGATTAGGCTTAATCAGTGAAATAGTTAACCAGGTATTTTAATCGGAGTTGGAAAAACCGGCCCTATGTTAAACCTCGACAGTAATTCTGGAAGATAATCTTTGCTCCATATTAACAAACAAATCCAATACAACATGTGTACATACAAAGAAGTCCATTGGTAAGGCGCACCCGTCTACGATATATACATACCTAATTAATATCATATCGTGTTTCTTCAGGGTATGCAATCAACGATAGACTTTCGATTGTGTGGCTGCGCGTAATACGGGTGTCATTCCCAATGCTAGTGAGGACGACATGCGAAATTACCTATGCATTCCGAATGTGGATTGAACGCAGCGCACGCAGTCGCATCGCGAATTGTCACCAGGCAGTAATTTATGTCGGCGTTTTACCAAGAATAAGAAGCTGGAGCATGTTCGTGCATTTAATGACTGACAGTTGATAGATTTATGAGCGGCGGAGGCCAGGTAATTGTGCGGTTATCGTCCCAAAGAATCGCGGTATGTATGTATGCATTTGCCGGGCAGAAATCTCGAAGACATCCAAACGACGACGACGTATACGTTACGTATAAGTGCATAACATGTATGCAGAAAGTATTCGTTGCTAAGGCTTCAACAAAATGTCATTAAGTCTTGAAAAATACAATTCTTTTTTGCAATATTATTGCTCATTGTATCAACTGACAGAGTATTTCAAACGGTCATATTTACGATTGAAAACAGACAGACTTCAAAGTAAAATTATGAGATAAATGCTCCAAATCTTATTTTACATTTACACCACTTTTGTGTTTATTAGTTACTAGCAATACCCGACGTGCGTTGCTACGCCCAAAAAAAAACATATGTATTTAGACCTTGGAAATTGAAACCAATCACGTCCAGTTTTATACATATCAATTTTAAATAACCTTACACTAATGCAATATTTAAAAGTATGTTTTCTGTCATTTATTACTGAAAAAGCCTTAGATAATGTTGTGGGCTGTACTTTTTTCGTGATTATTAGTACAACTTCATGGGTTAGTACTTATGTAACCACTGAATGATCACAAGTGATCCGATACCAATAAGATTATAAAGGCTGTCCCAAAAAAAACTACATTTTAAATTTTTAATAAAACACATTTTATATTTAATAATTGATAATATTTTTATTACTTAATCTATTCAATTTATTTGTGTATTTATATTTTTGTGAAATTATGTATGGCAAAGGCGCTGCAGTCAGTGATGAAATAGCTAAGAAGTATATAATTAAGTACATATTGCTGTGGTATTTTAAATTTTAAAAAATAAGAAAATATACAAAATAAGAATATTAGATATAGGTAGATATTTAATCAATATTTTAAAAAAATAAGGCCAAATAAACAAGACACAAACGTATTTAGGATAATTTATTTGATAAACAATTAGATACATAAGGAGTACATTAGTCTTAATTTTATATTTCATTTAAATAGGCACAAAATAGCCAAAAGAATAACATTAATCAAAAAATACACAAAAAGAATTGACCCCTGACAGAAATGCGAATATGCAACACTATGAACATTCATGTAACGTGGGTTGCATACACACACCATTTCCAACAAATAACAATTAAATTTTCGATTACAGGCAGGAAACCCCTGACATATATTTTCAATATGAAAAAGGGGAACCCGATTACAAAGGCGCAGTGCACATAGCACTACAAATACTTATGAGAAAACCCCAAATTAAGAAGGGAAAAATATTAAACATTAAAAATGGGGAACGGGTAATGTTAAGAGACGGTTCTGTCAGGAGAGTGAATCACTGGCAGGCGGTACAGATGCACATCAAAGGCGATACCAGGTTCCATAGAGAATAACCAAAGAAATAGGAATGAATCACTATTGTAATCACTATCACTATTAAATAAAACTTTATGTGTCAATATGCACGTTTCACTTGTATCTTTTGAATAAAATATCACTAAATGTACGTTAAGCTAAACGATTTGTCTATTTCTTTTTCACACGAATACATTCCAGGAAACTTCAAGCTAAAACAAAGTATATTACGACATAAATTAAAAAGACTTACACCAATAATTCTCGATTAAAGGTTAACAGATCTAAAGAATTCACCAAACACAAGAGAATGGTTCAATGACCTCAGCGAAGAAGAAGGGCAGGAACACCCAAAGGAAATGAACGATCCAAAGAAAACCAAAAGGATAAGGGTGATATGCGACATATTTCCAATATTACCCATACCTAAAAATAAGAAGAGAAACATCAGAATTAGATTAATTAACAACGAAAGAATATATATTAAATACAATAACGTAAGTAATGAAAATATACAGCATGTGTCAATTTTCATTAGCCATAGGCGATTAATCCATACAGTACGTGGCAACATAGTACCCCATCTTTCCTTTCCAATGCCAGCACGACCGATGCATGTTCGTAAATACAAGTTAGCGTGGTTAGCAGTAACTATTCGACCACCGGCTTGGGTGTTTGTAATGCGTTCAGAAATAATATTTACGAGTTGCAGGGATTTGTTTTTCTTTTTCCTTTCAGTAGATGCACAGAATTATTAAGCTGCGTTCACGCTGCATGAGACAAACAAAAGCGTAATTCTAATAAATTTAAAAATAGGGTAAATAAAAAAGGATTCTGAAAATAATAATAAACTACTACGGCGGCCATTTGATGTTTCCCGTTCCAGTAATAAGACGGCTTTTATTGCAGACTAGATCGCAACGTGTTCGCAGCTAAATATTGAATGTAAAATCTGGTGGGAAGATCGGAGAAAATCGTTGTGATGTCGATTGTTGCCGGGATTGGTGACGGACAGTATGGGTGCCACGTTGCCATGTATTACTTGTATACGTGTAAATCGCACGTAAACATTGACACATACGGTATACAAATACAACGCGAGCTGGCGATAACAAAATATATAAATAAGTATACACAATAATTTTAGAAATAAGAATAAAATAAAAGGTACTTACCAATTGATAAAAACGACCAATATTGATTTATAGGCGAGAGCATAGGATGCAAGCAATGTCAACATTTGAAAATGGCTACGGTCAACGATTAAAAAAAAAATTTACCGTATAGTTACCAAAACCGTCACAGAGGGAGCAGTAAAAGAAAATTCAAACATAAATATGAAAACAATTTGAATATAAAACAAAAATTAGCGTTTTTCATTTTGTTTTGCCTATAAAAGGAGGCAACGCAGTGAAATCGAAGAGTTCTTCAAGGGATCCCGACTAAGAAAAAGAAGAAAAAGAAGCGATTAATCTTCAAAAGCAAAAAACGCTTTTATGAGTATTCGCAAGGGAAGATAATTGAAAATAGATACGTTTAAATACAATGTAGTGGGGGAACAACGCTTAAAGATTCAAAAGCGGAAATCGCGCCAAAAGGATTACAGAGCGCGAAAACAATTATTCCTGGTCAATAAAAAACCGTTTTCGGAGGAAAAGCTGGAGCAGAATTGAATCGACCATAGACGAGTTAGGCGAGTTAGATAACTATTAACAAAATGGAATCGAGTGGTTTTCTAGAGGAATTCGAGTGAATTTTTGAATCAAGCGGAGTAAGTACAAGCATAATATAATAAAAGTCTCTTGCAATCTTACTATCAATAAACAAATACAATCATTTATGTGTGCTCAAAGATCACAACAAATACAAATTGCTTGTTAAACATATAATAAAAATAAATTCTGCTATTGTTTGACCGAAATCCGACGTGCGAATCTTGGACTAGGTGACTCAATGGAGAATATAAACAATTCAGTCTCTATCGTAACAAATACAAATTGTTTATTGGAGAATTAATAAATTCTACTATTGTTTAACCGACATCCGACGTGCGAATCTTAGACTAGGTGATTCAATAATACTACCATGCAGTATTTCATTGCCACCTTTCCTACGGTATCCTCCTGTGGGGTACCTCGAATGCGGCAGACAGAATTTTTGTCCTGCAAAAGAAAGCCATTAGAGTATTGCATAATTTAAGATATAGAGACTCGTGCAGAGGCTACTTCAAGCAAACAAATATACTTACTTTGAAGTCTCTTTACATATACCAAACGTTAAAATATATTCATGAACAACATAAAGAATACCAGCTAAATGGAGAAGCACATGAGTACAGTACTCGCGAACGTGAGAGCCTGCGAGTTCCGAGGCATAGAATATCAAAAACACAGGATAACATGCACTACTGGGGTGTAAAGCTCTACAACCACCTACCGCACGGAGTGAAAAAGTTAAACTTGACGCAATTTACATATACTGTCAAGAAGCACCTTGTAGGGAAAGAATATTACACCATCGAAGATTACCTGGCAGATAGATGGTGACTCACTATTCTCTGGCCGCTATAATTATACACCAATTTTTTTTCTCTTTGTTAGGTTTGTTTTGACTGTCATTTCTGGTATTCATTGTCTGTTGTCTTTTACATTTTTAATATGTTATTTTATTTTATTTTACTTATACAATGACTATATATGTATATGTATATTATATTAATTACTTCTTTTTTTATATGGCATAATTTGACAAAGATTGTATTGTTAAATACTACTGAATAAAATTCTATTCTATTCTATTCTATTCTATTCTATTCTATTCTATTCAATAGAGAATATAAACAATTCAGTTTCTATCGTAACAAATACAAATTGTTTATTGGACAATTAATAAATTCTACTATTGTTTGACCGAAATCCGACGTGCGAATTTTGGACTAGGTGATTCAATAGAGAATATAAACAGTTCAGTCTCTATCGTAACAAATACAAATTGTTGATTAAACATTTAATAAATTCTGCTATTGTTTGACCGAAATCCGACGTGCGAATCTTGGACTAGGTGAAGCAATGGAAAATATCAATTAATTAGGCTTACAGGAATAAAAATTTTAAACAAAAGGATAGACTCGAACACATATAAAGATATAATCAAACAAACAAACACATCGATAACAATATTCAGAAAACTTTAAAAGGAATAAAAGATTGCAAGATGCTTGTATTTAAGGAATAAATAAGTTATATAAATGAAATATAAGTATTATATTAATAGGTTTAAATAGCCATATATTCTTATAAATTTAAAGTTATAAATAAATATAAGTATTATTAATATCCATCCTTTATTCATACTTACCTGTCTCAAAAGAGAGATAAAGAGAGAGCAAATAAATCAACTTTAAGGAAGGCAAGGAAAGTAAATACTACATACATAACACAGTTAGAACCAAGAATATAAAGAAATGCTGTCTTTCGTTTAGCTATTTTAAATCAACAAAATAGCTTGGAGCCCTGAGAATTAAACTGAGAAATAAGGGTCGAAGCATATTTCCATACTATTATCATATTTTATTTTAATAAAGCAAAGGTTACAGCAATATGTATGCGATATTTGTCGTAAAATGAAAGTGTGTCAAAGAATGAAGGAAATGGATCAAAAACTTAATGATTGTCTCCAAACAATATCAGAACAAAATGTTGATTGATTCACAAAATTTTAGAGTTTATTTCAAACACCGAAAATAAGGCAGAAAAAAAGACATCATATAGCGATCTATTGAAAGAGAAAAATGATGTGTTAATCGTTAAACCTAAAAAGTATGATCAAAAATCACACGAAATAAAAAAAAGGATATTAAAAATAAAGTGGATCCAAGTAAACTAGCACTTGGAATTGAAACAATAAAAACTGTTGGAAAAAGTGGGTTCGCTATTAACTGTAGTGATAGCAATTCCAAAGAGAAATTAAGATAAAAAGCCATAAATGAAATTGGAATATCATAGACAGGGCACAAATAAATGTAGGATGGAAAAATTGTAAGGTGTATGAACACCTACAAATAGTTAGATGTTATAATCATTTTGATAATTAATTTATACACTTATATATGTCTATAAATTGTGTAAGAACAAATGACAAATTTAAAGAAGATATTGACACTAATTACACAGCGTTTGATAGGAATTATATAAATTACAAACGAATAGTAGATAAGCAATAATTGAAATTCCAATTTAAATGTAACAATTAGATAGTAAGTAGGGTTGATTTACTTACTAATGATTAAATATCAGTTTTTTAAGTGTTAGGATCATTAGACTATTTGAACAAGTGGGTTCGTAAGTATATTATAGAAAAAGTTTTAGTTTCTAAGTAATATATTTGTATATTTTAATAGCAATTGCTAATAAAGATTATTATTATTATTATTACTACACTCAACGAAAATGATAGGTAAATTCAACTAAAAAGAGCATATGGAATTGCGTCTATCTAGTTTCATAGTTAAATCAATCCTAAGAGAATAGTTGAATCAGTTTTGTCACCGTAACATTTTCATTGTTACTTTGAACAAGAACTTTAGTTAAGCAACAATTTTTTAGTCTGGCAACAACTTTATTTGTTGAGTAATTCTTATATCTTGTAGAACAACAAATTAAATAGTATTTTCACCATTTTTTTTTGTTTACTCTACTATTAAATAGTAAACGAACATTTTTTGTTTTGTGTCGTAGGTATGTGTTTGGAATAGATAGCTAAAAGAAACTATTTATTTATATATTATAATTTATTATTTTCTTTATCATAACAGATACACCTGCTATAGTTGACTATAAAGTAATTATTAATAATACTTTGGTCGTACATATGTTTTACCATTAGGCGATTTATAAACATGAATGAGGCAATAATGAAATTCATGAAGCTCCGTATGAAATATAAAGAAATTGTTAGTTTTATATAATACTTTAAAAGATTGAAAATGATAATTTTTTTGGCCTATTTTATGTTCAACACATATTAAATAGCAATCTTTTACATTTTCATTTTGAGTAGATATATGCACAATTTCATACAATTGCATAGACTTTGAAAGTAAAAAAACTTTCTTTATATAGTGTATTTTTAAATTTTACTTCTTTAACGAAAGTCAGAGGCTTATTAATTAAGTCATCAGCATTGAATGTATTTAAATGTTGAATATTCTCGTAATAGGGCTGCTCTCTTAAAGTGGATTTCATTTTGATATGTTTAATGTAAAATAGTAGTTCATCGTTTAGTCCAATATTGTTTAATACTTTGTTGCAAAATTTGAGAGAACACTTGATACCAATGTAAAAGGAATATTAGTATTATTATTCTACAATTTTATTTCTCTGTGTTT
The DNA here is from genome assembly GCA_963170755.1 of Amphimallon solstitiale. Classification (NCBI taxonomy): domain Eukaryota; kingdom Metazoa; phylum Arthropoda; class Insecta; order Coleoptera; family Scarabaeidae; genus Amphimallon; species Amphimallon solstitiale. The sequence continues at coordinate 32,658,008 of OY720681.1, read as the reverse complement.
TGCTTCAAATCTAAAATCTTATTATGGAATCTATAATTATTTTTCGTGATGCATCATCTAACTTTCTATTCTTTTCGAAAATTCTAAAAACGTAATCTATGTCCATTGGGTGATTCTTTTACAGCCTCTTATAGAAGATTCTGAAATAAAACAAATTATGAGTCGAAAACTAAAACAAAATTCAAAACATACGTAACTTACAAAAGATTTTGAGTATGACGAACCATTACTGAAAGAACTAGATGCAGATGAAGTTGAAAATGCTTCATCAGCTGCTAAGATGTCACTATTCGTAATTTTATCGCACGACGATGTCGTTATATTCTGAAATGAATTATTTGTAGATTATTAGATTATTATACTATTTCTTACAGTAGGTCTACTTAACGTTTTGTATTTTCCACTCTTTTAGTCTTCGACGAAATTCGGTTCTAACTCCCAATTTAAAATCCCTCAGTAATTCCTTTAGATCTTCGGCGATATACAGTAACCTCTCTCGAGTAACTTCTTCGGCTATAATAATAATAATGATAATAGTATATATTTACATTATATTCAAGTGTCTAGGTTCAGTGACAAAATGAACTTCGAAATAATGAACAAAAAAATGTATCTCTTTGTCTATTCCTTATGTCAATTAAATATTTGTCCTGTTCAAATCTAACCTAAAATATAAAATTCAATATTTCTAATAGCGGAAATTATAAACAGTAATTATTTATGCTACTCTAACATACATGAGAGATACTTACCCTTTAGTAGCTGGAATAAGTGACCAAATCCCCAACAATTTAATAAATTGCTGAGACCCAAGTCTTCGTCTCCTGTTTCGGCTGCCATCGAATCGTTATTAACATTCTCGGTATTATTCATCATACTTTATGTATTATATTAAAACAGGCACATAGGTAGTACACAATCACATCACATACCTATTGCTTGATTCACATTTATGATTCATATACCTACTAATTCGCACCCAATTCGAAGTTTGGAAGGTCACGCGTTAGGCTTCGCGTAAGAACGAACGTGCGCAAGGGCAGACGGTCATAGTCAACTGAGCATAGTCGACTACGCAACTATTTTATGTTTATGTAAACAAAAGTGAGGGTTAATTCTGCAATAATATTGGTTGAGATACCACTATAGTAGTACATCAAACTGATACTGGGTTAAAATTACAATTTGATAGTACTATGAACTATAGTATGTACTATTGATAGTTTGATTCAACAATTTTTAAAGTTATTGTTGGTTTGGTTGGTCTACAATTCTTTATTGGTTATAATAACAATTACGTTTGGTTGCAAAATAGTAGAATACAACATTAATGTAGTTTAATTTAACAAAACTACTGATATTGTTAGTTAAACATTTATTTTGTTTGAATTAACCTATACTATTTCTTTGAGTGTATTATTTACACTCGCACTAGAGGTGGTCTAATGAACATTATTAATTGGTGTATGACTATCTCTGTAATATTTTCACCCACCTTCTATATTCCTTGAAAGCGCCCCTTTCAGGTGATCAATATATAGTCCATTATCGTGACAGATTTTGTCAGATCCACAACCGTCTCCACTAGAGTTAAGCGGCGACAAAGCTACGTGTATTTAAGACCAGGTGTGGAGGGAAGTTGCAAGTAAGACGTTGAGTGTTTAGTCAGTGGTAGGTATATCACATTCATTAGAAGAAGTTACGTAAGAGTAATTAAACTTTAATGACTGAGAGGTTGAGTGCTAATTTTTTTCCGAATGTAAACTGAAATAGAGGACTTGTGAAAAATAGGCGGACTTTGAGTTTTAGTGGCGTATTGGGTACAACAAATTATGAAAATTTAAGGCTAAATATGTCTATTTATAACACTAATAAATATCTATACACTTAATTTACCCAATAAAAATATTATATCACACAAGGTATACCGGATTCTCAAGATGTATTTTCTTCGTAACCAGAACTATACCATTACTAAAGCTTTTCAATTAATTTGTACTCTGTATATGTTGTTTAGAGTAAAAACTTCATTTGCCAGCGTTAATTCAATTATATGCGTCTGCATACATTTTATTCAACGTACAACCCTCATATATGTATTTATCTCTATCGTCCGCCGCCGACTAATTTATTTAAGTGGACGTCGTACAAGTATAACTTTATTATTGCGGATATATTGTTGGGTCGGTCGAATGGCGTGTTTCATCATAAAACATATATCAGAATTGCTCGGCAATTCGCGTGAACACCTGAATAAATGGCATTTGTACGTGCCGTGAATATGACATTTTCAGAAAACGTTATTTTAATTAAGCGATAAGAAACAAATGGAATTTTGACAAATAGGCGCGCGTTAGCCTTAACAGTTTTCGTGTCGGCTTTCTTTCAATAACGCCACGTCAACTAACAACCAATGTGTACAGTACAATGTGTACGCTTACTATAACATGCATATACAACATACAATACACACCATTAAAGACCAAACAAAGACGTCGACGAGTTGACACGGTCTGGGCATCGCGAGTGCTTTCCGTCCGTTAGTGATACACAAATGCAGTTGTACATACATCGACGCGTATGCAGAAAAGAGAAAAAAAATTCTTATCGAAGATACGGCGACCCCTAGTCGATCGCGTGCAAAGTGGAGGTATACCAGACGTACTTTGATGATTTAATTTCGGGAAGGAAAAAGAAGTCATAGCGTATATAGACGTCGAGTGTTGTGTATATTATTTATTTGATATGATGCCGTGTTTGTAATAAAAAACACATCAAAAATATCTGAATGACTTTATTGAAATACATTTAGTTATAGCTGTATACCATACGTTCCAAAATTAATGGTACAGGCGTCGTAGAATTAGGGACAAAACTATAAATCACATGAACGTATACAGGGTGGTTGGTTTTTCATTGTCCAGCCTATATCAGCTTTATTATCAAAAATTCAAAAAAATGTTAGAGGAAAATGTTTTTTATCTCGAAATGGTCTATCATATTGCATCATTAGTAATCTTTCATAGCCTACTGATTTTTAGCAGCGATAATCAACTTTAATATCTTAAATGGAACACCCTGTATATTTTCTATAAAAATGAATCCTCATTAAATTCTGTTTATTATGATATGTCACAAGTTGGCATATGTGTAGCAATTGTCTACGGAAACGAAATAATAAGAAAAAGTATGGAAAACTAAAATTTGCTATTTCTATTATAAATAAAAAAAAATTAAATACTAAATAGTAAATAATGTGTCTTATAATAATTGTTGAAATTGTCCACCATTACATTCTAAACATTTGTCGGCTCGCGTAATTATGTTCCTCCTGGCGTTTTGCAGCATTGCAGGTGTAATTAGCAAGCAAGCCGTGGTAATTTTATTCTTCAGTTCCTGAAGATTTTGAGAAGGAGTATTATAAACTTGGTTTTTCAAAAAACCACATACAAAAAAATCAAGAATTGATAAATCAGGCGATCTGGCAGGCTACAAAATTGGTCCTCGGTTGCCGATCCAGTTTTGACCAAATTCATTTTGTAGATAATTTGTTACTGCAGCTCCATTATGAGGTGGGGCGCCGTCATGTTGGAACCATAAGTTTCGTCTTAAAGCTAATGGGAGATTGTCTATGTAGTCTTGAAATTCATTTTGTAAAAATAATAAATATCGGTTCTGAGTCAATGTTCCATCGTAAAAATATGGCCCCAAAATTTCATTGCCGACTATCCCTACCCATACATTAATTGAAAATCGCACCTGCGCACGAGCTTCAACAATTACGCGAGGGTTTACATCGTCCCAGTAATGTGTATTCTTTTTATTAAAAATTCCATTTCTGTGAAAATTAGATTTGTCTGTCCAAATGATATTATTTAAATAATGTCTTCCCACATTCACGAGCCATTCACAAAATATTATTCTGTTGTTGGGATCATTAGCATGTAGTGTTTGGACTAAATTTAATTTAAGAGGCTTTAGTTTGTGCAATTTTAAAACATTCATAATTTCGTGTCTTGGAGTATTCAAATCAAACGCTGCTTGTATTGTAGAAGTTCTTGGATTTGCTCTAAAGTAAGCTAAAATAACAACTTCATTACCGTGGTTGTTTCCTCGTCCATTTTGAATATTATTTATACGCCTTGAAAAGGTGCCAGTTAACCGCAGAGAATTTTCTAAATTTTGAAAAGTATTTACGTGAGGTTGTCTTCTGTCAGGATATAAATTTTGATACAAGATAGCAGCCTGACGTTTATTGTTGTTTGATCTGTGAAAACAGCACAGCATATCAACTTTTTCACTATTTGTGAAGCCCATGTTCATTTTTCTTATACAAAGCACTAACGTTTTCTTAGTTAAATAAGAACCGCAATACCTTTGTCACTTCTAACTGACTTATGTCAAATATTAACAGGTATAAACAACAGAATATCACAGTCGACTACTATAATTTCAAAATAACAAAACACTTATACTTTGTTATATCACTATATTAATCCAAATGTGTGACCGCGGTTTCGACCAACATGGCCATTAACGAAGACACACAAAATGTATGCTAAAAATTTGGTGTTAGGCGGTAATTATAAACTAGGGGGATACAAGGAATAATATATAATACATTGTAATAACTATTAGTTAATTATAGGGAAAACCAGAAAATAGAAATTTGACTACAGTAAAATGGTAAAATGAAATAACCTAAGTACAACAGGTAAACAGAGGTGTTATATCAAATCAGTCTGATCGTTAAGCAATATAATATCTGAATTGCGGGAGGATTTGAATATTTCTAGGGCGTCTAGGAGGTTTAATTTCTTACCCTTCTCGGCGAAATGTAAGATTTTTACGAAACGAACTATAATTTCGTTTTTCCCATTATTAAGCATAATTTAAAGGCAGCTCCCTACTTGTTATACATCGTTATAAAGAGAAATGTATTTAGAATCATATCCCGTAAAAATATACAGTTCGTTCCATTTAAGAAATTAAAGTTGATTATCGCTGCTAAAAATCAGTAGGCTATGAAAGATTTCTAATGATGCAATATGATAGACCATTTCGAGATAAAAAAACATTTTCCTCTAACATTTTTTTGAATTTTTGATAATGAAGCTGATATAGGCTGGACAATGAAAAACCAACCAGCCTGTATACTCTTGCGAAAAGCGTAACGTCAAAATGTGGTAATAAAGCACAAATTTAACCCTAGCTAAAATTTTTACACTAATAGGTGGCTTGGAATAAACTCCCGTACTCTTTAATGTCAAATTACTTTATTCTTTAAGAATATTTACTAATGTAAGCTGACTTTACTTTTGACAGATATGACATATAAGATATGAAGCAAGTATGATGTGATCATCAACATAAAATATGTAGTCCGTTTGATAGTACGGTATTTAGGATAAAATTAAATACAAAATTTGATCAATATCATATATTGTTAATAATAACGATAAACAGTCGAACATAAAAGTAGGTATCTAATGCCACGCCCCGCTCTGCAAACGGGAAGATCTAGCCCTAAAAATAAACAGGCCGGAGGCGCAGTCAAGTATGGCGCATACGCGAACAAACTCTCATCCGACGGTTAACTCGTTATGTCAAACTAAACTGAAATAACCTTAGCTTGGCTCATCAATTTAAAACAAAAACATACGTTTCAAAGACAGTAGTGCCACCTTCATTACACCTTACCTTTGCTCCCCAAGTGCGGTGAACAACGGAGATAAAAATTATGCCACTAGCAGAAATAAATTATTAAGTCATTAACTTGAACAACGTTAAAATTATCAAAAATAAACTGTACAAGATACAATCTTAACCCATAACCTCCGATCACTGCATATGTCGGGGTTCAACAAAACATACAAAGGCCAAACCGCATAAATCAAATCAATAACTATATTCTGACACACTGGCCCACAATTGAAAGAGTGAAATTTTACTAAAACTCCCAAATGTACATGTAAGCAAGATTGTGCTACTTATCTTGACGTAGCACATAAGGTATATTTTCCGTAGGATAACTCCCTGGAAACGAAAGTAGAATCGGTAGCCACAGGTTGTAATTCCTACTGCATTCCAAATTTCGGTTGAAGATGTCCTTCCCTCCAATCTAATTCCAAAAGTGCAAATTTTGCATCAGAGACAAAATGGCGATGGGGAGGTTATAAAATGCGATGGCGGAAAATAAGACGTGATATGCTTTTTTTAATCAGCGTAAATCCGTGCCATCCAGCAGCTAAAATTAAGGGAAACGAACGGAAAAGTTACTATGAATCTAAAATAACGTTAGGATGCAAGATAAACTTACCAGGGATGATTAATTAATCTGCGTAAATCCGTGCCATCCAGCAGCTAAAATTAAGAGAAAAACATGGGAATCTACGTACTCCTACGTCCATCCTCTTTTTTAATAGAGCACAACCAAATTCTATACGGCAATAATCACTACAAATTCAATGCAAGAGTACGGCAGGCATTAATTCGCTGCTTGCGATGTTAACATTCAATGTCAGACAGTCGCGGTAAAGTGCCATCTGTGCCACATCAAATGAAACGTTTGTTATACAAATGGACCATAAATGAAGGGCTACTTACTAGATACAGGAAGAAATACACAAACACGAAGATAATACAGTAGAATATCTACGGTAGTTGGAAAAAGGAAAAATAAAAAACATTAATTCAGGATTAAATAATCCAGCGTAAACTAACGACAACTCCGACCAACGCCAGATGACGCTAGCGTGACGAAATTAGCCACTTATTAATTAAAACAAACCAAAGATGTAATTACTCCCAATGAAAACTATAAATAAGTCAAAGGAATATCCAGTACATCCGGAAATAAAAACACTAGCATTCCAACAGTAAACAAAAGAGTAATTCAAAGCGTAACTCCCACGCACAGAAAATGCAGGATAAATATGTACAGCGGCACTCGCCGGAAGTGTACCAAAGTTATAAAATGTTAAGACATAGGATATCAAAAAAAAGGTGTAACACTAAATATAAGAGTCAATACCTAATCATAGCACCATTAGCTTCTAAAACCTGTGCAGGTCTTGCTGGCATTGACAGAATAAGGTTTCTCCAAATATCCTAATCCTCGCTTAATTCCTTCCAAACATTCTTAATTGCAGCCCATAACTCATTTTTATTACAGAATCTTAAATTTTGTTCACACTTTCGATTCCCCATTACACCCAAACGTTTTCAATCGTCTTTAAATCCGAGCTGCATATAATATGTTAACGTTCCGATTGCTAAACCACTATACACACCGTACAGGATTGTTGAAAAATGAAGGTATTATTATAGTTGTTTGTGATACTGACGGAAGCCTAACATTCTCTGAAATATCTAGATATGATTGTGAGTTTAATTTTATGAACCATCCTTCTTCTTATTTTGATAATATTAATACTCCATCACATTCAGATAATTGTATCTTTTTGATCAATTTTGATTGATTTAAACTGACCAATGTCAAATTAGAAATATCACCAGAAAGATCAATTTAATACAACCAAAATTAGGTATACGGGATTTTATTGCAAGCCAGTGTACATAAAGTCAGTCTTTTAGAACAAAAACATACTCAAACACGAAGAAAAGCCAAGTTACTTATTTATATTGACTTACAGTTATTACTTATCATAAAACTATGTTCTTTAGATATATTTGTTTTACAATTGCAAATCATCTTGGGAATACTGGACTATTTGCATTTTGTTACATTTTTTTGTGTATCTTATACCTTATCAGCATTCTATCATTATGTAGCATTTCCAGCGAGTGACGCTGTATACTTGCCTTGTATAATTTCGTGCATAGTAGATTACGCCTTGAATAATCTTTCGTTACTATTGAACTACGTATAAATATTTTCTGTGGAATGTAGAATTTTCTTTTAATGCTCGAATGAGTTGTACATTTCCTTTCGAATTATTTTTAAATGTTATTGGGAATAATTAGATTGTTTTCTTTTGTTAATTACCTCGTGTAATTGAGTGGCTTTCCTTCATTTTTAATTATTATGGTTTTATTTTCTTTAATTTGCAGCGCTGGCGTCATCTCGTGTGGGCGAGGGCAATGTCAGTAGATGTTGTTTATGAATGTCTTTTCGTTTAATGTTGTTTATTCCTTACGTCAGTGCCTAATTATCTGCGACTATTTCTAATTAATTATTTCTTGTTTTGTTCTTACTAATTTGTCCCTTATTTTAAATACTTCATGTAACAATTCTCTTTCAACTTGCTAAATGTCGCTCCACCTTGAGCGGGTGGCTTCTTCAACGGACCTCGTGTCATTGTCATTCGATCAATATCAATCGAACTGTTGAGTTGATTTAACAAGCGATCTGTCCACTTCAATCAGAGTCACTGTATTTAATGGTCTGTTTTGCCATTTGCCGTATAATTCTCACGATAAATCGTGGATGATTAAATAGTGATAAATTAAGCTTTTAGTAGTTAATTAGTTTCCTACTGCATGAGCAGGATTTTTCATATTGTTTGAAGTAGACTTCTGGATCGGTGAGTGTCTAAGTCTGTTAAATTCTCTTTCTCCTAACTAATGCCTTGTTTCGTATATTTTCCCTTTTAGCTTTTCTTCTTACCTGATATCGTACCTTCGATTGCGTTTGTGTAAGAGCACGTGTTGGAATGCCGGAAGTATTCCGCCATCTTGTTAGCCTATCTTCCGCAACCACATTTAATTATATCTGCAAATATTTGATCCATCCGCCGTTCTTGTAGATAAAATTTACCTTATTTGGACCCGGAATTAATTGTTTTCCATGGTGGAGGCCTTATAGAAAACCGATGCCCCATGAAGATCAAATACATTTTTAAGTTAAGTATCTTTAATCATTTTATTTGTAAACCTACTGATCTGTTTTGCTTAATTAATTTTCATTAGAATATGTTGTGCTTTAATCTGTAAATTCACTTTCATTTTCATTTACGTTTTGAATAGCTATCCAATTTAATTGTTAGTGTAAACTAAATTTTGTAGTTTTAAATTATTTTTTTTTGGTACTCAGAAGTGTTATAGCGGACTAATTATTCGTTCTATTTTCAAAATTATACATCTACAGCATGTAATGACTGTAGGGGCTTAATTTGTAAGTTAATTAATTACTCATTATATATTGTAATTTATTAGCTTTATTAAATTTTAGTCAGTTGATTAGTTTCAAATTTAAATGAATTTTCAATTTTTAAGTACTTTTGTACATCTTTTGATGTGATTAATTTTTATTTTAAAAGTTGAATATTTTCAAATTTAATTTAATGTAATTGATAAGTGCATTTATGCTCTTTTTTGCATGGCATAAATGTTTTAAAATTTAAATATATTTTTTTTTATGTTTAACTTGTATTATATACAGGTGATCTACTCATTTGTGGAATTTTATAATTCACACGACTGATTGTTGTTCTCGCTTAACATATTATTTTATTTATACTAAATGTTTCTTTTGTCTATATATTGATGATTAGGTACTTTTTTGCACTTTGTAGTGCTTTTACTGATGTATATTTCCTGTTGTAGCGTATTTTCCATTGACTAAAATTAAGCAGACAAACATAGCATACAATAAATACATATAGTTTACGATCGACTGCACATAAATAACGCTTGCAAATAATTTACAAAGAATATGCCCCTCATCAACCATTTAAAAAAGAAAGCATCCTAAATGTCAACACCACCATTACATAAATTCGAAGAACGCCTAGTAGTCAATAAATTCATGTATATATATATATATATACAAACATATATTATATATGTATGTATATGTAGTTGTATATAAATGCGTGTATATGTGGCCAATTTATAGGTTCAAATATTCATATGCAAATTAATCATAAGAAGGTAATTTATATACCTGTAAGTTATTATTGTTCATTAATCATGTCGCAACGGTGTTGTGTGATAAGTACTTATAAAAACACCTTAATTGGCTGTATTTTATGTTTTGTGTTTGTGCGACGTGCAATAATAATTTCGTTGCCTATCTGTTCTACGTAATCAGCAATGCGAAGTTTCGCCTACCTGATTTTGTAACGTTTCGATATACGTATATATATATACATATATATGTTTAGTAATATGAACTACAAAAATTACATCGATAATAAACAAAAAACAATGCGATAGGTATAATGAAATATGAGTAATGGTATAGCAAGGATATACAGGGAGCTAGCAACAAGTTTGTAATATTGTACCGGGTGTTTTTTTATCTTTGATATCATTTTGATCACCTGCAACTATCTTGTTTTTAAAAATATCAGAATGAAGCAAAAATCATTTTGCATAGGTATCTATGAAGTTTTTTACGTTTTAAAAAATAAAACAAAACACTAACGTTTTTCCAAGATATTAACCTAACTTATATTTTTTTAAATGGAAAGCCCTAAATATTTTCGGATATTTCGATTTTACATGAAATTTCAAGTATATTTTATAAAGCATACCCCATACCTATCTTCAACGGTTTGCGAGAAAACGGCGTTTAAACATGCCATTTTTAGAATAATTTAATTTTGTAAAATTGTTTTTTTTAATAATTTGTTACTTTGTTAATCGTTAATCTTTTGTTTTATTAAAAATAAACTTTCTAAATAATTATGAAAAATGATTTCTGTTTGATTTCGACATCTTTAAGAACAGGGTTACAAAACTAAATTTTTCTTTGTTGCATGTTTAAACGCCGTTTTTTCGGAAACCGTTGAAGATAGGTATGGGGTATGCTTTATAAAATATACTTGAAATTTCATGTAAAAGCGAAATATCCGAAAATATTTAGGGCTTTCCATTTAAAAAAATATGTATAAGTTAGGTTAATATCTTGGAAAAACGTTAGTGTTTTGTTTTATTTTTTAAAACGTAAAAAACTTCATAGATACCTATGCAAAATGATTTTTGCTTCATTCTGATATTTTTAAAAACAAAAAAGTTGCAGGTAATCAAAATGATATCAAAGATAAAAAAAACACCCGGTACCTTGCAACACAAATGTGACTTGTTTCTTCTATTACGTATAATTGCAACAAAAAGTTTTAAGGAGTCGTTGAACCGTTTGATAGGGACAGTATAACTGGTCATCATCAGAGACCGGACCCGAGCAGCTGATGACTCATCACCCATGGGCGCACTATTGAAATTTTGTATTTTTAATTTTATTTATATAATTGGATAACAAGTGGGTGGTGATCTATAACATACAAAATACATTTTTATTTGTTCAATTTGTAGTTCAAATCGAGTAAACTCTCCTCCGTACTTTATTTATCTTACGAAATATAAGGTAAATCAAATAAATTTTAAAAACTCCTGAAGCTTTTACTTACGCCGATGAAGAAAGGAATTTTACAGTAAAATCGACTTTTTTTGCTATACGTTTTCTTGGCGAAAACAGATGTGCAGTTTACCATATAAATACTACTATTCAGTAACTGCGTATGATGTATAGGGGACATCTACATTCCGATTTGATATTTTTCACACGCTACTCAAAATACTTGGTAATAGAAAAACAAGTACCTATGAAGTAACAATAAATACATCTTCTCCCGAAGCAATATTTCAAGGTTTATAAAACATATCAACATCCTGACTGTACACTGTTCACGTTGAAAGTTTAAATAAAAGTAAATCACCATTAATTGTCTCATATACTCAAGTGTTAATAATTTATCTTTCACCGTAAATACTGTTGTAATCGGGGCATATTTAAAGTACATAAAATTTCTTAGTGGCGGCACATTTATCCCCTGTTTGGTAAAATGTACTTTTTTTACCAGTAAAGAAGTCAACCAGTCAATATACAGTACGAATTGACGATGATGATATACAATATTCATGGCGTGATTATAGAGGCTACCGGTGCCTCCACAAAAGCTATTTGACATAATATATCAATGTGTCTGCATTCAGGTATCTTTTTCTGACTTCCTCTAACACTCGAAGAACAGCCTGTGCAAAACATGTAATATACGTCATACTACTGTATGTTTGTTGTAAGGGCCGACCAACCTACTTCATATATGCAGCTTCATCTGTTACAAATACTCGTAGTAACACTTTTTCCTTATTTTTATCGTGCTTTTCACCCTATAGTGATTTCAAACAGGAAGTTACGTTATGTGATGTGCATTCTGCATTAGTTCTTAGATGCAAACTAATGTGTAAACATTGCCTTGTGGCTGTCTATTGCCCCATTCAATGCATTTCCAATATAGTGTCCTTAAACATCAGTAGTTTTATCTACTGACACCCAAATATTTTCATCGTTTATGTCATTGAGAATTGAAGTCTTAATGTCATCGTGAATAAAGGACAAATAATATTTTCACAATATGTTTAAGTAGATCAGAATTAAATGCTTTCTATCGTTCATAAGTGGTTACGTGCTTTAAGTGTATCCAACGGCACATGTTTTACTAGGTAAATTTTCACTTGCCGCGGGAGTAATATATTGCAAATTTCGCAACGGAATAGAATACCGTCGCGTCTGTTACAAATAATGACCACCCCATACACGAAGTTACGTTATGTGATATGAATTCTGCATTAGTTCCTTCGAGTTTTCCAGATAGATGTGTAGACAATGTCATGTCGCTATTTATCACCACAACCACAATATCTACAATATTGCCTCCTTTAACATCATTAGTTTCGTCTACTGACACTAAAATATGCTAATCTATATAGAACTTCCCAGTCCCGACTACTAAAGATTGTAATTAAAAAATTTTAAAATAGAATTTTACATTTTAAACAAAAGTATTAATTTAAATAATATGTCAAAACTGAATATTAAAAATACGCAATAATTACCTACACTGTTGAACAATGGGACCACTGTGTAGTCAAAGGTCAAAAAATCTTAGGACGCAGATATGAATTCTGAATTTAATTAAATTGTCATGAAACCTACTTTAAGGACAACGATTGATAATATTATGACGAATATAACAAACTACACAAGTAAAGTAGTGAGAACAGCGCTGTCGGGCTACTTGGGGCAACAGCTTACATGTAGGTTGAGTGTTAGAAGTGCTACAGCACAGAAACCAATTAAAACAAAAAATATGTATGAGGAAAATATTGCTGTTTTTAAGCAATGGCTCATGGAATATGACTGGCATCTGTTGAGTGATGCTTTAGAAGTTAATATCTTGTATAAGACTTTTTAAAGAAATTAAAACGAAATATAAAGACTTATGTAAACTTGAAACAATAAAACAAAAAAACAATTAAAGAAAGGTGGATCACTGATGAAATTAAGGCAAAAACAATTATTAAAAGACAAATGCACATGGACATGTTAAGCAAAAGAATAAATATAGAATACTATAACAACTATCGCAGTAATTTAAACAGAGAAATAAAAATTGCCAAAGACAAAGCTAACAGTGAATCAATGAATCACACAATAAGACTAAGGCTACTTGGCAGGTGGTAAGAAAAATGACGGGTTCTGTTGGAGCTGAAGAAATCTCTGTTGATGCCATTGGAGTAACAGGAACAAAAATTGAAAGCAGAGTGTCTACAATCAACAGACAACTGATAGAAGTGAGTAATAATATAACCAAGATAAATTATTTAGTCTGGACAATATTCCTTATAATAACCACTCATTGATGTTTCATCCTACTGATATAGGAGAAATATGTAGCATTATTACAGTTAAGGGATAGATAGTCGTGATGAATCTACAATTGGTATCTTCATGGACCTCTGTAAGGCCTTTGCCTGTGTTGAATACTGTGTGTTGTTTGAAAAATTGGAAAAAGCTGAGATAAGAGGACATTGTTTGCAATTGATACAGTCCTATTTTGATAATAGAGAGCAGTGCGTAGTTGATAGTGGTGCGGATGCTCCTTTTGATTAGGCGACGCTGAAACGGGGAGTGCCCCTGTCCTTTATTGTTTTTAATATATGTGAATGATCTTTCTCGCAGGACTAAACATAAAACGATGCTGTACACTAATGATACTTTGACAATTGTAAAAACTAAAAAAGATGCAGCATACTATGAAATACTGGCTACTGTTGAGGGCTGTGGTTTATGGTTGGACAGAAACATGCTGAAGCTGAATATTGAAGAAAACAACTTTTGCTGTTTCAAAAAGGACCCAATAAAAATTACTTATGGAGATCAACAGCTAAAAATGGAACATATTGCAGTTAAGTTTTTGGGATTGTGGATGGATCCTCAATTGACTGGAAAAAGCATATTGACCACTTGCCGGGAAAGATATCATCATTTAGTTATGCATTATGTATCATAGCAAAATCTGTGAATCAGTCTATCTGCATATTACGCATATGCGCAATCAAGACTTAGTTATGGCACTATGTTGTGGGGAACATCGATTCACCAGAGGTCGTGTCTGAGTAGTGTCTTTGGTGTGAGAAAGACTTATTCCTGCAAAGAAATCTTTAAGGGACATAAATACTTACGTTGACAGGCTTATATGGTTTGAGTGTGTGAAGTTTGTGAAGGAGAAGTATGAGTTTTTCAAAGAGCAAGAAGTACATCATTACGAGACCAGAGTTATGGTATGTTCACATTTGGTGCCTCTGCAAACAACAAAAGGTATTGTGGACAAGAATTGTATCACCCAAATAATAAAAGTGTATAATCATTTTCCTTCACACATAAAATATTTACCTCAAAAAAGGTGTATTGTTTGAGATACTCATCAAAGCAGTTTTCGTGAGCATAGATGAATATTTTAATTAGTCTGTTTTACTGCGTTATTTGCGTGGATGTACTTTTCGACAAACTCATCATGAATATACCGGGCTCTTTTTTTATCATTACACATAGCATTTTCCCTATGTGTAATGATAAAAAAAAAATTGTCAATGCATTAGCGATATAGTCACTGTATAGTAGACAACCAGTTATACACCAATGAAGAATTTACGTATAGCATACCTTAATTTTTAAATCAGGTTGCCATGACGGGAAAAACATTTTTTATGTCTAATATTTCTGAATTTTTATTCAAACATACGTCATAAATTAAATACATTTTATTAAAAAGTAGATAAATTATTTATAAATCATGGATAAATACAACAGAAATGAAAAGGTGGCAATAGTAATGTGGTACCAGAAAAATAATAGTTTAAGGCAAGTTAGAGACATGTTTTCCGTCAATTATCCAGACAGGCCTATACCTTGTGCAAAAACAATTCTGAACTTTTTTAAAAAATTTCAAGAAGATGATTGTGTTCTAAATTCTCACAAAAAAAGAAATAGAACCAATCATGTTCGAACAGAAGACATGAAATTAAATATGCTGTGTTACGTAGAGGAACGGTCTGTAGGATCGCTTTTAGATGTAGATAAACATTTTGGAGTATCGTACAGTTCGGTATACAAAACTCTGAAAGAATTTAAATATAGGCCATACAAAATATCAAATCATCAAGAGGTTTTCGAAGAGGATAAGATAAAACGAACTGAGTTTTGTGAAATAATGTTTAACATGTTAAATGAAAACCAAGAAATTTTAAATAAAATAATTTTTACTGATGAGGCTACATTTACCATAAACGGTGAAGTCAACTCTCAGAACTTTCGGTTTGTACCCTACATTTATCCATGAAAAATTATTAAATTTCCTATCCATTAATCTATTAGGTACTGGTCCCGTACAAATCCTCACGCTCAAAACCTGACCCGAACACAGTACCCTCAAAAAGTTAATGTCTGGATTGGAATAATAAGCGATAGACTTATTGGCCCATTTTTTATTGACGGTAACCTCACCGCAGTGAAATATTTGCATTTGTTGAGAGACCATATCATTCCATCAATTGATATGATGAATGTTGATGAACCCTGGTTCCAAATGGATGGGGCCCCGCCACAATCTACTAACGCTATCAGGAATTTTTTAAATAACTTATTTCAAAGACGGTGGATTGGTAGATTTGGTCCCAAGATCAGCTGATTTATCTCCAAATGACTATTTTCTTTGGGGTTACCTAAAAAGTAAAATTTACAAAAATGTACGAATACGCAACTTGAATGAACTAAAAGAGCGTATACGTACTGCATGTAATGGAATAAGGCCAGAATTTATTAGAAATACACTTCGTTGTTTTCAAGATCGCCTTGCTTATTGCCTTGAAAGACAAGGTGGACATTTCGAGAACTTGTTATGATATTAGACTTCACATTTAAGTTCGTTTAATTGTTATAATAAACCAATTATTTTGTTCCAAGTGATATTCTGCATTTTCTTTATTAAAAACATAACCTAATTCTTCTAAGCTTTATTTTGCTCTGTATCGCCCAGTGTTACCAGTACAAGTATTATTGCCGAATCAAATACTTTCGCGCTAAATTTTAACTGTTTCGTAATAAATGTAAGAGGTTTTATGTACGCTGCAAAGTTTAATTTTTCCGTACAAATAATTCATGGTAGAAGTAAGAGAAACGGATCTCCAGAATATTATTTTATTTGTATCAACGTTACGCGGACAGTGGGAAATGGCGGGAAATCCTTAATGTAGCAATTATGATGTTGACGACGTGATATATTTCGAATTTTAAAATTGTAAGAAAAATTATACAAAATTAGTTATTTACGATATAATTGTTAAAAGTGCTATTTTATTTTGCGAGTAAGATTTGCGACACGAGGGTGATTAGGAACTGGAGCAATTTAAAATAAGCAAAATAAAATAACATTTTAACACGTGTATCGTACAGTGTTTCTGCTACAAACTCAATTTTTATTTTAAAATTTTAATAAAAAGTTTAACGAAAATTGACTGATAAAAATCTTATGACAGCTCACTGTTCCTGCTTGTCAAAATACGAGTGTATAACTGGTTGTCTACTATACAGTGACTATATCCCTAATGCATTGACAATTTTTTTTTATCATTACACATAGGGAAAATGCTATGTGTAATGATAAAAAAAGAGCCCGGTATGTTTTACTAAATAAATAGCTTTTATTTTATTATCATTAATTTTATGTACCTATCTATTTTAAAATTAATGGAATGATTATTCATTTTAGTTTTATTGCTTCTGGTTTCGCTTCCTAATAATTATAAAAATATTTTTCAAAAGAACAGCCAAATTACGCGGTAGGGGAGATATTAATTCATATGTACTATAACTACTGTTTTATTCTTTTTTTTTTATTATTCTACTGAAGTTGAAACACATTAAGAAACATCAGAACACCATGAATTGAAATACTTTTTGCAAGGTTAAGAACTATTGAAAACTATATTCTTTCCACTCGACATTTACATTGTTAATTAGAGAAATTAAATTATAAAAATGTTAGCCGATTTGTAAGATTTGAACTTATAACCAAAATGTTGGTTAATTTGTTGGACTACTTAAGGTGAAATCGCTAGACAGACATAAAGATCTATTTACCACAGCTGTTTGTTATTGGAGAGATTAGTTTTGTGTGAAAATTCAGCTAAATAATTCTCAATTTTAAGTGGAAACCTAGTTTTCAGTTTTGAACATAATATGATTATAGTAAGTATTATTGCTTTCACCTCTACTACTTCACTACTTCTGTCAGTAAAAGAAATTATCAAAATCTATTTCTGTATTATTCTAAAATGTTGACCAAAATACGTTATAATGTTTGTATATAACTTTGTTCCAGTATAAATAAGAGGCTTATAAACACCAACTAATATACATATAATGTATGTTATGGTAGGACATGGAAAGATATTATTAAGATTGAATTTTTTGTATACTACAATATTTGGCAATATCACAATAAAATATTTTTTATCATTGTCAATAATAAGGAAAAACATCAATGCACTTAGTATAAACCTTCTAGGGAAAAAATGGTTTTAAGTTTAAACGATGATTAGAAGAAAATTCAACAAATCAAGTCAAACACATCTTCCGTAGAATACACACTGCAGAATCGCTATTGTTCTCCAAAATTGTAATTTAAGACAATTTACCCCTGTTGTCTCTTGTTGTTATAGTTGTGTCCTTCTCATTTGATCATATATAATAACATTTACTTTGTTACATTTAGTATGTACAGCATTTGGATGAACCTTATCGATATATATTTTACAGATTCTCGTGAATTTTTATGGCAAGATTGGTCGCTAGGTTGCAACCGCTTATTACTACAGATATTGAAACAATGCATTTTATGCAGATTAGTAGACTTAAAAAGTAGCAATTTCCATAATATTTTCTCTATAAGCAGTGTTTTCGCAATTTAACTCTCATACATACATGTTTCCATACGCGTCTTTCGTTTTTATTACATCAACCTCAAAATTTTATTGCCGATCTGTAAGTACCCCATCATGATAACTTAAAGGTATAAACAAAATGTTTTTTAAAATCAAAGCTGATTCGTTTACGTATGGTACGTGTGCAGTTTTGTATATGCAAGTAAATCTATCACCGTTATAGTTAAAAAGCTTAAAAATCCGTTTAAATTTTTGATCAAGTTCAAACGTAGCAATGAAATAAATAATCATGTCTTTTAAAAAATTAATCGGACACTTTGTCTAAATAAAACCCACAATCTTAATGGTCTGTTAAGGAGAAATATGTCAGTAATTAATCTGGTGCTGTGATTCCTTGGAGTGTTCTCCCCTCGAACAGTTGTATATGTGTTCCCCATTTGTTCACGGATGGCGTGATTTGTTCTCTTTCGTCTGTTTCACTGCCGTTCCAGAAAGAGTAGCTATTAATTCTAAAAGCAACATTTATAAATTAGAAAAGAGAACTACACCTTTTAGATCTACTAAATCTAAGACGGTCGTTTCTTATACAAAGAAGTCGAGCTTTAAATACATCCCATGTATTAAGCTTGTCAGTAATTCGTATGCGACTGTTTTATGTAGTGAAATCGTTAGTTTAATACGAATTGAGTGATTTGTAAAAGATGATTTTTTTTTGGGATTGTATCTTTCTTCTAAATAAGCAATTCTTGAAAATACAGAATGAAATGTACCTACTTGTTCCGCTAACATCTCCGTTGAGATGCAGTGAAATGAACCCGTCTGTCTGTCTACCAGATGATCTTTGCAGTGCATATGTAGTGATTTGTGTTAGCTTCCTTTTTCACATGTAAATTTTTATACATAATTTTTAAGTATGAACATTAATTAATTATCAGCAGTTTGATGTATAAAAACTAAATTTTTAAATAACAGACATCTTCATGTTAATATGGAGTCTAATTGGGGTTATATTGGGTAGTTATCTGTAAATAAAATGTCAGTTTAGCCTTCACATGCATTAGCTTAAGTGGACTTGTAACTTGTAACGCATTCATCTTTAGGGGCAATGTCAGTTATATTTTAATGGTGCTAGTGAAATTTTTAGGGATCATTTTGCTTAGACTTTGTTTATAAGTTGTAGTTATTGAAGATACACCTTGTGTATTTTCGAAGTGAATTGTGTGTTTGCGGTGACGTTTAATGACTGCTTTCGACTAATTCTAGAGCGTTATTGTGCTTTCACATGGCGATTAACATCGCACCAACTAATGACTCTTTAGTTAGATAATCTTTGTACGATCCTATGTGTGACCTAGGAGATCTTATACGTTGGTATAACGAAAACCTAGGTTCTTTTGTTTTTAAATTCGGAACTTTATTATTTCCTTTGCAAACTGTAAAGTTTTCTTTGTCTAGTTTCAGAAGACCTTATGAGTTAAATTTTATTATCCAGTATATTGAACGACCATAGTTTTTTTTTATTTTAATTGCTTAGTCGAATTTAAAACTAACCCCCAATTAGGGTATTTATATATTCGACGCTTTTTTATTTATGAATAATTGTTCTCACTGTTTTATTATTATATTTTATTTGTTACATTGTCAATAAACTTGCTGACTGGAGAATTTGCTTTCTTTTTAATGTCCAGATCGAGTACATTCTAAACGGGTGTTAATCCAATGACCATTCTATTAATTAAGGGATGGAGGCATAATTAGTTCATCGTCAAATTTGTTCTGTTAGACCAACAGCCTATCTTCAGTGAGCACACAGAACTCTTGCATTTTTGTCTAAAAAGCAGAGGGAATATTACAGGCAAAACATTGAATACTTTGTTTTAAGTCAGGTGTATCAGCATATTATTTAAGAGGTCCTGGGACAGGTGACGTTAATGTGTAACTTTTCACTACTGACTGCTCCAGCTCAGCTATTCAGATGGACTTTTAGTTTGGCAGCGCCATTTGTGACAAGGACGTAGCAAAAGCTAAGCGCCTAACGTTTGGGGCCTTGCAAAAAATATACTTTCGATATTGAAACAAGAGTAGCATTCAAAATCTGGAGCCTTGAAACCTAGTCGGAGTTTTGCAAACATTACGATTGCAATTTTTTTGCTGTTTAATATGATTTAAACCAAAAATAATTCGTATCTAGTTGTAGCCTTCTGACCAGACAAATATGTTTAAGATTCTAATTTGAAGACTTGTGACATAACACTAAATAAAATTCATTAAAGAGGCCTACCACACCAACACACAAAAAGCTAAATACGCACACTGTTGTACTTCTTTGACAAGGCGGCCATGTTTGAGAAACTAATTAAGAGACTGTAGCCTAACGAAAAAATACACTAAGCACGCTTTTCCATTCTAATTTCAGCACATCGCACATCGAAATTGCTTATTTCCGAACAATAAATGTATCTGCAACACATTTACAAAAAAAAGGTTGGTATCTTGAGCTGGCTACGGAGAACATTTTTTTTTAATTATAAAAGGTGATGAAACGAGGTTGTATTTAATATATTGAATGTATGGAATCTTCACCACCACAAAAGGCTAGAAAGCAGAAATCATCAGGAAAGCTGATGGAGAAAGTATTTTTGTATATGGAAGGAATATTATTAGTTACTAGATGAATATATTAGATAAGTCTCTACAATAACAGATGAGGTATATAAGGAAACACCCAGAAAGTTGAAATTTGCGATACAGCGAAAAGGCTCCACAAGTGTGATCAAAAAATTCTTCTTCACAAAATTCGCCGAATTCGTTAAATGATTTACTAATGCGGCTTTGTAAGACTGAAACAGATACTCTAGAGTCTACAGCCTAGATTTAGCACCCACTAAATATTGTCTCTTTCTTAACTTAAGCGAACACTTTGAACGGACGTTGGCATAATCGGTGGAGTAATTCTTGATGGATTATCAAAAATTGTCCCGTTACCCACATAGCTAGATAGATAATTTTAAAAAAAAAATATAGAGCTATCAAATAATAAATATTTGCTTGTATCATAAAAAATCTAAGGCTTGCTTAATAAGAAAGAAACAAAAAAATCCGACATCTGGTACGTATAATGTTGAACTATCAATTTTCACTTGCACGAGGCCGGTATAATAATAAATCGTAACATTCCCAAACGAGATAAATTCGAACATTTGTATCCAAGTATAGTCGTTCGCACCGAATATATTATGCAGGAAAAACGAAAGACAGAGATGGTATTTGTGCGAGAGATGAAGAGAGAAACGGACAGTAATAAAAACTGTTTGATTACCGTGCATGATTTAAATGCAACCTGCTGTGACATTAGTCGCGATATATTTTCATATATTCATAAAGATAAATGTAATTTATGTTGCCATAAACTATTGGATAGTAATTTTCATGATAGCCACCTGCTGTAATTGGTTTGTCATTCACGATACTTTTCAATAAATCACCCGACACATTGTCAGGATATATTGTAACGTGAAATATGTGTGTGTTATATGTCTATATACGGGGTGTTATACATTTTTTTTAAGAATCTGTACTAAAATAGGTTAAATATAGATATATTGTGAAATTGTTTCAGGAACTAACACACCCAAATTACGACCCGCAGGTGACGATTCAGTGTCACTACAAATTGACATCGACAGAAATAATTTCAGAAAAAGGAAATTTTTAATTGAAAATTGTATGGCAACCTAGATGCACCAATTGATTAATGACTTGTCCATCAATACAATACGATAAACACGCAAATAAATGAAGAAGAGATCAGTACTGAAGATTAAAAAACGTAGGATAATTAATAATTAAGAAAATAAATTTAGAGAAAAAACTAAACAATAAATCAACTAAATAAGTTTAAAAGTAGCAAAAAAATCTACTATACGCCGGTAGGAAAGACCATAACTAAAGGTATCCTGGGTAGATGTCGCGTCATGTTACAAAAGGAAAATAATTAAACAACTAATTAAATAAGTAATTTTTCGGTTTTAAATTACATGACCTGGTTTCATACCGAAATTCTGCATCTAGCTGCCCCCATGACGAAAATAATCAAAAATTTTAAAATTTGGAATTAGAATAATCTGGGGGCGCAAAATAAGATTGTCTGAATTATTTTCCGCCTAGAAATCAAATGTTTTCATTAAAACTTGTCAAGTTCAAATATCTCGGAAACGAACAGAGATAGCAAAGTTACGATCAGATTTTGGTAATCAGCGACTCCTAATACATACTGTGGAATCATAAATCTCCAAAAAATCTACTTTCGAATTTTTCATTTTCAGAATTTGACAATTTGAAGTTTAAAAAATTGCAAATATTTTCAGATGCATATAGTGATTCGATTGAGTTGATATTGTACGTGGTTGTAGAACTCATGCAGGCGATAAATATGAACAAAATCGCGATAGGATCGATCAAATCGATTATGTGATATCATTTTGAAAATTAGCAAATATAACACATTTGTTTATAAGATTTTCAGTTTTCTTAAAATTGCGCCAGAAAAAATAGTCATAATTTTCTTCTTGTGTCCAACCAATCATATCGAAATTTTCGGTATACTGTTGCGAATCAACACTCTGTATAGTACTAGAAGTATTGCCGCGGTAACCTAAATCCTGACTTACCTAGCATCCTGTCGATCCGTTCGATGAGTTCAACGGAAGTTGATCGAATGGAAGGAATTTGCGATTCAGCGAGGTAAGGACGGACTCGGCGTTACCAAGGTAATAAAAGAACGATATTCCGAACAGAATACAAGAATTTATAAGTGTTCTTCCGCAAGGAGGATCACTTGTGATCCTCCACTTGTGACTTGTGATTAGTGTTAATAAATATAGTTATAAATGTTAACAAGTAGTATTATTGAATCGACTCAATCTCCTCGCCACTTGAGACTGAAGCCAGGGCGGAGAATGAAAGGTAGGTGCCTTTTGCATTTGATATTGCATAATTATAAAGCGAGTGCTCATGGGTTTAGACCTGAGATATTAACGTTAAAGCCCACCGGGACATTGTGGTGAAGGCGCGTTAATATCTTCACCGTGACAATACCATATTTTACATCGTGGGATGCTTAACTCCGGATATAATTTTTGGAGTTTTAACTAAAAAAATTTCAAATTTCGTGGAAACAAGGGTAATCCGTGGCTCAAAACAAGATTATCTGAAATATGCTTTCTTTTGGAAATCTTCAACTTCATATATCTCGGAAACGTAAAAAGATAGTAAGGTGCAGTAAGGATTTTCATTATCAGCGAGACCTAGTGCATACTGTTGTTTTTTTTAAACGAATATCTGCTATATATGAGGTAGGCGCCATGAATTCTCGGCCTGACAGGCTTATACTGGTTCAAAGGTGTTCAAACTCCATCACGTCATGCGTGCACATACGAGAGGTGTACACTATAAATATGACGATTTGAAGCCTAGTAGTTTTTAGTAACCAGCCAACCAACCTGACTAGCTCACGAAAATGTCTGAAGTAACGAAAATTGAATACTGCGCGGTCAATAAATTTGAACAAAAGAAGGGCTACACCTTATCACATTAAACAACGATTAGACGGCGTTTACGGTGATTTATCTCCTTCGTATTCAACTGTAAAAAAGTGGGCAAAATGTGTCCGTTTGGGACAAGAATCCCTGGAAGACAAAATTAGTGCTGGATGGGTACCGCGACTTCTTTCTGCTCTCCAACGTGAAAGCCGAGTCGAATGTGCGCAGTCATCTTTAAACATGTGTAGAGACGATGCTGATCGGTAGGGTCGACCAATTGAAGTGATAACGCCTCAACAAATTTCAATTATTGAACATTTAGTGCTAGAAGATCGTCGTTTGTAAGTGAAGGAATTAAATAAATATATATCTAGTGTTATGATCATGCACTGCTTTACTTGTGAAGTTGTTGGAAGTTGCTGGAAGCTAGGCGCCAAAATCGCTTTAAATCAATTAAAAATAGATACAAATAACTCCATTCAGACGAATAAAAGATGCACGTAACAAACTTTATGCGTTTTAAATTGTTAATCTGTATAACATAGGCTTATATACTTACTTATTATTATAAATTCAAAATTCTAATTTATAACGTTTTTTGACATTTTTGACATTTTATAATACGAGGTAAGATCAGTAAGTACCCGTGTTTGAAGACAGGTGGCGCTGCTGAGGGAAGTACCGTCGTATACTACCATCTGTCAGACAACACCATAATAAATTTCAGACTGATTCATAGGTTAGTTTTTATTTGGCATCCAGTTGTATCACACGTGTTTCGTGTTTCTCGATAAAATGGAAAAAGAGCAATATCGATCCGTAATTCGCTTTTTATTTTTGGATGGAAAAACATGCGAAGAAATAAAAGCGAAGTTGGATGCTGTCTATGGGGACCCTTCACCATCTATTGCAACCGTAAGATATTAGTTCAACGAATTTAAACGTGGTCATACATCTGTTTGATGAGGAGCGCCCAGGCCGCCCGGCAGACGTGGTTACCGAGGAAATCGTTGAAAAGGTCCACGACATGATTCTCGCTGATCGCCGAACGAAAGTGCGTGAAGTAGCAGAGGCCGTAGGCGTGTCGTACGGAACGGCAATTAATATTTTACATGATAAGTTATCGGTGAGAAAGGTGTCGGCCCGATGGGTGCCGCGATTGCTTACGGTGGACAACAAGCGGAAACTGTTGTCAATGTCGAAGCAGTGTTTGGACCTCTTTAAGAGAAATTCGCAGGAGTTTTTGCGTCGAGTCGTCACCGTCGATGAAACCTGGATCCATTATTATACGCCAGAGTCCAAGCGACAGTCAAAACAATGGACTTTTCGGGGTGAATCTGCTCCGAAGAAGGCAAAGACGGTCCCATCGGCCGGAAAGGTCATGGCCACGATTTTTTGGGATTCCAACGGAATAGTCCTCATGGACTTTTTGCAGAAAGGAAGAACGGTCACGGGGCAGTACTACAGTGAATTATTGGACCGATTCGATATAAAATTGAAGGAGACACGGCCCCATTTGGCTAAGAAAAAAGTGCTGTTTCACCACGATAATGCACCAGCACATTCATCCAGAATTGTCGCGGCAAAGTTACATGAACTGCACTACGAATTGCTGCCGCACCCACCGTACTCGCCTGACTTGGCTCCCTGCGACTTCTTTCTGTTCCCCAACATGAAAACGTGGCTCGGTGGAAAAGGATTCAGCTCAAGCGAGGAGGTTATCGTCGAGACAGAAGCGTATTTTGCAGAGTTTGACAAATCGTATTTTTTGGAGGGGTTAAAGATATGGCAGAAACGTTGGGAAAAGTGTATTGTACTAAAAGGTGCGTCTTCTTTCCTAACACGGGTATTTATTGATCCTCCCTCGTATGTATCTGTCATATCGTTACTATCACCCATATCAAGGCTATCCATTTTTCAACATCACTGCACAACTGATTTTCTTGATGAATCGATTTCATATTTATCTATAAATGTGTATGAGAAATTTTTACAATTTAAATAACATTTTATAATCATGAGCATGCTATTAGTACTCATTAACTAAGCCAACCCATGTAGTACATTTCTAATAACAAATAAAACGTATAATGGAATTGCAAATATAACACTGCAATACACAAATACATCATAAGGTAGAAGTCGATGGATTATATATCTGTATGTATGTAATATCATTTGCATTTTTGAATAAGATATCCACTTTTAAGAATAAATTATTACATTCCATCAGTAGTCCGACTAATAATAAACAGTAATGTATATTCTATGTGTACTATGTATATAGGTGTACTAGTCACAGCGGTGAGATTCCAGAGTTATGTGGCAACACCGTGGCACTTTACGATGGCTTGTGAAACCTATAACGTATAAAACCACCCGATAACGATAAGGCCTCTCACGGAATGACATTCCGTTTAGTTTATGACTGCTGGCGGACTCATAACTCATGCGAACATTGTAATCTTTTTAACCTTTCATAAAGTGGGCTGGCGGCTGGTGGCCGGGAATACGGGCGGGTGGTTGTTGCGACGCCCGAGGACGACCGTGTAAAGAGAGTGAAAGAGGACGTCTGGGTGTGCGCGCCCGCTCACTTCCGACGCTAAACTAGAAACGACACGGTGGCGGTGTCAGCGGCAGCGCATTTATTCAACAAGCGTAACACAGGAACTACATAATTAATGGTAAAATGTGAAAATTGTGTCGTTACGACTGGGAGTTTTGGAGGGATCCCGGGAAAGTTGTAATTTATGTGAAAAAATAGGTTTCTGGGTCGTGTTGTTGTTGAGGTGGTTGTTGCTTTTTTTGTGGGTGGGTAGCGGAGAAAAGAGAGTGCTACAATGTAACTTGAAAGCCGTCGTGACAGCCTTGTAAACGCTAAGTAATTGAAATATTTTCTGCTTTTATGCGATGAACGATTTTGGCGACCAACGTGGGGCCAAAATTGTCGTTTCATTTTTAATAAATATAAACAGACAATATATAGATATAAAATTCAGAAGACCATTATATGAATCATGAGTTCATAATTAGTTTAGAATGATAATTACAATATTTACATTACCCCAATTATATAATATTATAGACAACTACACAGAAAAAATATTAATTGTAAAAATTATGGTAATGGTGCTTCTAAGATTTTGCAAGTGAAAAATCTGCAATAGCAATTATAGTTATGTCACCCTTGCAAGTCCAGCTCTTATAATTTTTCAACTAACTTAACATATGATAAGTATTGCATATTGTTGGAGAATTTACAACTACAATTTACAGTAATGTCATTTATTTTAGTACAAATTATAGGATTTTTTAAAATAAACTGTTGCAAGTTTGCTAGATGCCTGTTCAATAACTTGCCTGTGAAATTAGGGCAAAAATATTATTATATAAATGCAAATAACATGAAATTTTTATTATTTTGTAGGTACCCCAAAATATATGGGCCTGACCTTCTAAAGTCAGCCACGTGGGTATAGGGCGGACGCGTGCATTTCGTACAGGAGATGAAATTTAATTTTATTGCTTTTTATAGTTTTTGTTCGTTCTATTTTATTGAAGCAGTTGCACATGTATGTATAACCACACAATCTAACATAGCAATAAGGAAAAGGTTCTTGATAATGGATTCATTACTTGAAAAAATTGAGTTCGATTGTTATAAGTGAATATTTGAAAGTAAGTCCCTTTATAATTATTACAGAATTGAATCGTGACTGTTAAGATTTATGTCCACTTTCCTAAATTTTCAAAAATTTATTAATTTACTGGTACATACCGCATGTGTAAAATCATATTGGGGATAGGATATATGTATACTAGGCACACCGGCAACAACGCCCGATCGTGGCCGTAGTCATGGTACAAGGAAACAAGGTATGCTTTTGCGCATCTCTGGATGACGCGCATTCGACCTCAAGTACTACCAATTCAATAAAGTTGTGAATTCACATGACACTATTTCAATAAAGTCCTTTTTAACAGAAATACAATACAACACAGTAAGAAAATAAAAGCACAATTCTAATTAAACATTAATTCTTAGTAAATTATTATTAAGAACGGAATTCTAATGAAAATAAGAAATATACTCTAAACAATACTAAAAAATAAAATGTTATTGCATAGGTTCAAAAATGCCTCCTTCAGCAGCAAGGCATTTTCCGAGCCTATCATAAACAATTCTCGCACATTACGAATCACATGGACTGTTACGGATTCAAAAGCCTCTATGATTAGCCTTCTCAAAATATCTAAGTTTTCTAGCCTGTCAGCTTGTGCATTGTATATTTTATTTTTGATGTATCCCCACAAAAAGAAATCATTTGGCGATAGATCAGGAGATCGCGGAGGCCAAGGAATGTTTCCTGGTTCACTAATGAGACGATCAGGAAAAGTATTCATTAAAAAATGCTTTACTCTGACCACCCTGTTGGAACCAAACAATATCCCGATCTATTCCGGTATTGTCAATAGCGGGAAGTATTTGCTGCTCTAGCATATCGAGGTATTTGTCCGCATTCAACGTACCATCAATAAAAAAAAGGACCAAGCGAATGGTCACCCAAAATACCTGCCCAGACATTCAATTTCTGGGGATATTGGGTGTGTTAAATAAATTTATGCAATCCTTTGCAGAATGACCACTATAATACCATTTACTAATTTGCAGTTTTTCTTCTGGTGTGTAGCGAGGCATTGTTACCATTGACCCCTTCTCTCACAAACACATAACGACGCTGTTCGACACGATCTCGAAATACAATTTTAGTTGTTGAATGGAGTCTTGGAAAATGCTTTCTGTCAGTTACTTTTGTCTGTGAGTTCAGTCAGTGACTTCTGTCAGAGTTGTCAAGTGAAATTCTTTTCGATAAATGCGCGTCATCCAGAGAAGCGCATAAGCATACCTTGTTTCCTTGTACCACGACTACGGCCACGATTGGGCGTTGTTGCCGGTGTGCCTAGTATTCATATATCCTATCCCCACAATTATTTTACACATGCGGTATATCTAATATATGTAAAAATATGCATCTATACAAGAAACGCATTTTATCTAAAATTCCAGTAGTGTTTTTTTTTTTTTGTAGATAATCAGGCATTATTTTCTATCTGTTTGCATAGTAGAGTACCTAATCCATTTTATTAAACAGGTTTTGTTCAAATGGAATTCTAAAATATTTTTTCGTGTTTAATACTTGTTATATTTATTGTATCAATGAATTTCTAAGAAAATTGATTAACTTCTAATAATACCCATTAGTTAAAAAAAATAATGCAATTGTTTACTCCTATTATATGTATATTAAGTTTTTAAAGTATGTAAACTTTGATAATGCGGATTATGCGAACATGAAAAAAAGTATTGATAAATATGAACTTGCTAACGAAATTAATACTGTCTTTATTCATGAGCCACCAGAAATCTATTACATGCCATAGGTATGTGAAAAATTATAAAGATAAGAAACCTAAAGCTGCCCGAGCAAAACTATAGTACCTATGTATGCATGAGAGAATTGTTCAAAAATTTTAGATTATTAAACTATACAACAGGTGGAAATGAATAACCAACCTATTTGTCAAATTTATGTTGTCTTTTTTTTAAACTAGAACTGGCAGCAATTATTGATGAAAATACATTTGTTGACAATTAAGAGGATGACAGTGGAAAAAAAAACCAAGTCGAAGAAAAATGGAAAGGAACATCATCTGAAAGAGTTGAAATTATAAACACAACCGATTTATACTTTAAGTCATTTCCGGGTTTAAGGGGGGGTTTTACTTGATCGGCGTATGCCACAAAATGGTCAATTTCAACGTAAAAAATCGCAAAAATTAAGGCACTTGAAAAATTTGCCGCTACATGCACGAAATAACCAGTATTTGTTCTAGTGACTCACGATTAAAATTTGCAATTATATTAAAAATAATTAAAATACAGCACTTTGAATTTTTTTCGTTTTATAGCGATATAAAGCTTACTGTATTTAAAAAGTGCTTTTTTGAATCGTGAGTACCTAGATATTTTTATTCTGAACACGACAATGTATTTACTTTACTTTCAAAATAACCATGGTCTTCAAAAAATTACTTTGAAACCAATGAGAATGATCACAAATTCCGCACTGATAAATGGCAAATAGGCAACACACAATTCAACCTCTTACTCACAGTTTTGTAATGTCTAAGACCAGCTATATGGAAGGTATACCTGGTCGACTGTATTAAGCCGAACATCATATAAACAGAGAGATCTTCAACTTTTTTATTACCTTAGGTAAACGAATGCTTCATTCATATTATTATTATTACAATAATAAGTATACATTAAACATATTTCTAAAAGAAACTGCATGCGGTTGGTATATACAAGCAAATTGTAATATATTTCAGATATTTTTCGGTGTTCATTTATGATTGATTACGTGATAACATTAATGCGTCTACTTTGTTAGACATTTTTTTCTGTTCGTTAATATTCTTCTCACTTTCAAAATGGATTTTATTTTTCAAGGACAAGGTTCCGGCTTTATGGAATTTCAGAAATGCAGTTTTCTTGGCAATAAATATACATTATTATTATTATTAATTATGAAGTTGCACGACTTATTTTTATTTCTAACCTTTCATGTTGAAGCCTTTTAATAATATGAACAATGTTTGTAGAAAACTAAAATCTGACAAAAACAACTTTATGTCTTTGTAAGATACGAACTTAGAAGTTTGCCGGACTCTTCAAACTAAGTGGCAGGGAGTTACACAATTTTCAGTTTTCTAGATGGTAAAAGCATTTATTTAAATATCTGAATTTGTTGTGCCTTCATGTTTTTATTTTATTTATACTTTGTATTTTGACTCCAGGACAGTTTTTAGATTTTTTTTTGTATATGTGAGTAAGTAAAAGAGCATGGGCCAAACGAGCTTATAAGTTTAATTACAGCGGTTTATCAGGAGTGGCAGCAATTGTTGGCTGCGAACGAAAAAAAATTTATGTAGGCGTAATATATTTTTTGTGAACACTCGGATTGTGCTTCTTACTTTTGTCAAGGATCTAAAGAAGGATACTTGGTATGAGACAATACACATAGATGTAGAACTCTGACCAGAAATGGTAATTAAGTTAGAGTAAATTTATTTTTTCGTTTTATTATCTCAAATTATGGATCCTTGTATTTTGAGAAATCGAGAAATTAGAAACTTCAAATTGGAGAATTAATATGTACCTACTGATTGTGATACGTTTAGACAAAACGCTACTTGGCCATTCTTGTTTATTTTCTACACTGTCTATACTTTTGTAAAAAAAAATTGTTGTAAGAAACATGAATTAAGCCTACTGGGAATACCATGAGAAAACACGCCCTTTGCACTATACCTCTAAGGTGGTGCGAAGAGGATTGCGTTTGACGTTTCGCCTGCCACATAACGGTTATTTAAAAAATTTACCGAAGCTTTACTGAAAAAAAAAATTAAACAGTGCAAGAAATAAATAAAAAAAAATTGATAATATCAATAACATTCGATTTCAAGTTGTGGTATTAACATTGGCTTCTAATCAATGATTAGTTCGGAGTCCGCACAGTTCGTATCTTACCCACGGTGAATTTTTTATAATTTAATTTCGGTAACTAACAATATCAGTGTGGGTTGTGAAGAATATAATTTTCAATAACTTAAAACATGGGGCTACTTAGAGAATATAAATATTTTTTACATTTTATAAAAAACAGCGGCACTGTTATTACAATAGATTTTTTTTTATCAGATTTTAGTTTTCTCTAAAACATTACAATAATCATAAATAATAGCAATAAAACTATATATTTATTGCAGAATAAGATTTAATATCTAATTAATTCCAGCAAATATCATTAAAATAATTACAAATTACATGAAACGGGAGTCTTAATAAAACTAAATAAATACAAGCCAAAAGAAATAGCAAAAACAAATTTCGAACAAAAGAGATGCAGCAATATTTTCATGCAATAAATGCAGGAGACAAATATCACAAATTTATTTGCTTTCCAGTTGACCAGGCATCGCTTTATGTTGCTGGTCGTATACCTGCATCGTGTAAAAGGTACAGGCATATTAAACTCCGTAAATATACCTATTCAAAATATTTCAGGCAACCCTACATACGCCGCGCCGTTCGAGAATTTTTCTTAGGGAAAGCTCACCCTTAAGGGAAGCACTGGGATATAGATTAGTAAGTATTTTTAGGATAGTCACCTAATTTTTTAAATAAAATTACTGAATTAGTGATAGTTTGTGTTTTTCCTTTGTTATTAATCGATTTTGAGAATTTGTATAAAACTAAAGCAAATTTTGTACTATAATGGCCCAGTTGTTTAGAAAAGATTCTCAATGTAGCAGAATGTAATCAAGACACATACATAGCAATATATAACAAATCCGACAAATCTGATGGTAGGTTAAAATGAGATTATTAAAGCGAAAAAACTTTATCCTTAATTTTAGGTGCTTACCAAAGAATTATTTGCCTTTTATATGGAACGAACATAAAAAGTAAGACAGCTGGTTTGCATTGGAAGCCGCCCAAGATTGATTCTCAAAATGCGTTCATTTGAATGGTAAATAATCCTTCCCATATAAGAAAATCATCAATATATTAGAAATATGTTGTCAAAAACGTTTCGTCCTACTTTTTTATTCGAAATTTCTCTAGTTTAATGTATTAAGAGATTGTTTTATTTAATCACCATTGTTAATATTTAAAATAAATGAAATTAATGTTTGATATATTTGATAAATGTGTTTTACTATATTTTAAATGTATACATAATTTAGTTGGTATTTCAGTATATTGCGGTTAATATTTCAATAATATTACTGACATGTTTGCCACAATATTACCGGTGTCTATATTGCAGTATTATTGAAATAATTACTATATACAACATTACTGGCATAGTAACCACAATATTACTGAAATATTTACTGCAGTTTTACCGAAATATTTACTTGAATATAAAACATATTTTCATGACAACATTGCTAAAGAAAGGATGTTAAAAATCGGACGCAAAAAAGTACGAACCGTACTTGCATCGTGCAATAATCCCCATATTTATGGTAACTTCCATGGGGTCGCTCGACAATTGCCATGTATTTATTTTGTCATATTTTTTCCATGTAATTTTAAAGTGTCGTTTATGTGTAATTTTGTGTGCTTTTTCTTGGTAAAATCCTTTATTGTCTATTCTATGATGTAAATTTCAAATTCTATACCTACAACTTCTATGATTGTCGTCCAGATGTTCTTGTTATTAGTCATCTTTTACTATTTCTTTCATTTTTTCAATATAATATTTACTTGACAACTCCGTATAAAATTTTAATTCATATAGACTCAATATTCGAATTTCTAAAAGTAAGTAATTTCAAAATTTCGATCTTCAAATTTTATTTACTGACCTCAAAATTACAAATGTCCTATGATACGATCACCATGGACGATATCTCAAAGCTACCTTATTTGTCACAGCTTCACTGCATGATGTATAATGCAAACTTTCTGATTTCCTTTATGAGATTCCACACGCTTGAATATTAATGTGCATGTGTAAAATGTACAATTTAAGTAACCATTAACAGTTATGAATACGTTACTCACGTTAGTTAGTTCTACTAATTATGTCCCAAATTAACTTATTAGCTAAATGTCATATACAGAAAATTTGTTGGTATTACTGTTAAATGAGTTTATTACAACGAAGATAAATATGAATATAAAAAAAGTTAGCCACAACAAATATAATCGATGTCCATACTGTTACTCATTAACATCACACATATTGCTATGATATGTACTATGGTTAATAACCATGTAACGGTAGGCCCTGTATATAATGAATAAAATATAAATATAATATAACATCCAAAATATTTATATTAAGGTAATGTATATTATGAAATTAAGGTAGATAATAAATCAACACAGATCAGGAAACATGTATTATTCATTTATTTGTATTAAATTATTATATTCCTGTTTAAAATGTGTCTATATAAATTCTGTATATGTAAAAGAGAAATAGTGCGTAAATGTATGTATGGGAAAGGAATGCATTAGGCGTCAATCCTATCGACTTCAGACAAGAGTTTAGGCGGCGTTAACAAGAAACGGTTTGTGTACCATCAACACGTGGGCAACCTTGAACGCTACATATTTTGCGAGTGCATGTTCTCACGGACAGAGTTTGAATAGAGGTAAAGTACATAAGTGGCTCGGGGAATTCCCTAAAAGAATACGGTGTGACATGCCTTAAGTAAGGAGGAGGCAAGCAGACGCTCCCTAGCCCGTGAACAAGTAGGTTCGCAGGTCCCTTTAAGTAAAAGAACGACTGGACCGCACCCAACGTGGAGCGATCTCACAGGCTAATAGTGCGAATAAAAATATAGTAATTTCAAGCATTATTTAAAAGTAAGAGAAAAGCCTAGTGAGAAAAGAGATATAATTTTAATAAAACCAATAGTGTACTACGTGAGGTAGAAGTTTTATTAAAAACAAGTGTGTGCTCTAACGAGACAAAGAAGACGGCAATTTCAATCCATCCTGGGGAAAAGCTGCTGATGAAAACACCATTTCCACCATCATCGCATCTGTATAAAGGTACCCAACGTAATTTGATTTAAAGGCCTATATCATGCATGCATTTTTTTGTGAATAAAGAAATAAAATCTAGTTAAATTCACGAGATATTATTTATGTAAGGCAACGTTGTTATATTGATCTATTATATTTGCCTATGTTGTAATTGATGCGTAAGTTGTATTGACACATACCATTTGAATTATGTTTTGTTCTGTAACATTTGTGTGTAACCTGATCTGTGTTGTTGTGTTTTAATCAATATATTCATAATATTTAAATATCCTTTTGCATATTATTTGTCTACCTTCACATAAGAAATTTGGATTTTAAAAAAAGAAGTAATAGTACGTTCAGATAAATAATCTTAGTGTCTAAATACCCGAACCGTCTTGAAATTGAGAGTCTTATGCAAAACCGAACTATTTACCTGAGCTAATTACGCAGAGCATTCAATAAGTCATTTTATTTATTTGAGTCATTTTAATTATATTATTTAAATCTGTATTATTACATATGAACACCCCACTTTGGGGCATTTTAGTCATTTTTATGTAACTTTAAACACCGTACTATTACATATGTCGACCAACTAAGGGCCGTACTATTACAACCAATAGTTAAATTATTGAAATTAATTTCATTTTTCGTTCTCTGCCATCTTGCCCCTTTTGATAGTGTTTACATTTAATACATTGGTGTGACCATCAATATTATTAATTGGTACCTACTTCTTAATTTATTCTTATCTCCAAGTTATAGTGTATTTTTATTTATGTTTTATTTTTATCGCCAGTTTGCGTTGTATTTATATATTCTTTCATTACTTTCTTTATTCTTTTTGATATATTTCCTTTCCTCGTTGATTAATTTAATTCTTAAGTTTTTCTTTTCATTTTTTGGTATAGGTAAAATTGGGAATACACTACATATTACCTAATTTTGTATTTTTGTTTCAGCTCGTAGTTTTATGCAGCGTATTTGTGTGGAGAAGAAAATAGACAGATTATATATCTTATCGCACATTTAATGATATTTTATATATGAAATACAGGTAATCCGTGCATATTGACACATAACAAAATTCTGTTTTTTTTAATTAATTCTATTGATTACACTAGTGATATATTTATTGAATAGTATAATGATATTTCTTAGATTATCATCTGTGAAATATGGTGTTGCCCTGCTCGTGCACCTGTACTGCCTGTATTCAGGGCTTATATCCTTTTATTAGTGTTTCTGAACCAAAGTTAGTATTTTTAACATTGTTTTGTACAATATATTTTCAATTCTTATTTACCTATGTGGCTCTTTAGCTGTTTATTATTATAATGTGCGTATGCAACCCACATTTCATTAATGTCTATGGTGTTGCATATCTATTAGTTTGAATTGTTTACTACTTTAATGTGTTCTTTTAAATGTAATGTGAACTAATATTTGTGTGCTAATTATGTATATGATTATTTACAAAATAAATTGTCCTTAAAATACGTTTGTCTTATTTATTTATGCTTATATTTAGGAAATGTGATTCAAATATACTTATATCTAGTTTTCTATTATTTTTGTTCTTTTCTTATATTTTTATAAAATTTAAATACCACAGCAATATGTGACATAACAAGGAATAATTTCTCATATTTAATCGAAATATGCTAAATATAACACCGTACTAGTTATGATCGTCCAAACCGCTTACGCTTATAAAGAGAAAATCAAAAACGACGTCTCTGTAGCTGCTGGTCAGTCAGAAAGTTGGGGCCTCTAAATGCGTAAAACAGACAAACATGAAAAAGTATTTACAGTTACAGCAATCATACTCAAAAAAATAAAATACCATAGTTTTTAAATATTCCAAGCGGTAAAATGTATAAATGTATGACATAAAACAAACAGATAAAATTAATTGACACGACAATAATTAAATACAAAATCAACCGTTAATTATGTTGTATGTTGATTTATAGCAATGTCAGACATTTATGTATTTTAATCTGTAAATCACTACATCAATGCCCACCTGCATTTAATTTAATTATAAGCACAACATCCAAACAAGATGTTCCCCGATTTAATCTACTTTCAATTTTCAGTCGATACAACACGGCTATTTGTGTACACCAGTTTGATTCGTTCAGTAACAATATATAAATAAAATCACAGACACAATAGTAATCTACAGTAGCTAATTGCTATGGATTAATTATACTTTCTTAAGTTTGAGGACTTGGGAAAAGGACAGAAAACAAAAATACAAAATTATGTTTCTTTCAATTTTTTCCTTCTTTTTTCTCTAATGACTTCTTTTAACCGCTCCAGGATTGAAGCGTAGTATTCTCTATTCCTAAAAAACAGTAGCCATAAGTTTTCCGGCCGACTGTGGCAGCTTATATTTCTTGGGCGGTGGTGTGCCTCCCTTATGCCACTGCATGGAGTCTTGTTTGGACTCATGTTCATAATGATGAGCCCCAGAAACAATTCGACATAATATACCATCCCTGCCTTCATTACAGAGATCCAAAAACGCACGGGAACATTCCACGGGCTGTTGTTTTTGCTGCGGCGTAAGCTTTCTCAATATTCTTCTTGCATTGACCTAAGACATGCCAAGATGATCATGAAAAATTTTACAAATGGCTGTATCAGATACTCCCCAGTCATTTCTTCGAGTTGTGTCTTCTTTGGCCGACCATCTTCGATTATTAATTTTTCGACTTTTTTTAACAAGTTATTGAATGGTCATCTTGATAGGCCGCCCTTGTCGTGAGTCCTCTGCAAATGATACCCTACCTTACTTAAAGCGAATGTGCCACTTAAAATCATAGTTCCCGGGCAAGGATCCTCGTAAACGCAAGGCATCCGTTCCAGTATGGTATGAACAAGTTTACAACAATGTTTTGTAAAGAATGGCGTGATACTGGATTTTCTTCATATTTCACGCTTTCTTCCCGTTTGTGTTCCTTGGTTGACAATAGTTTAAATATTACTGACTCGGTTGTGTTCAAACTTTATATTGATACTGAAGTGAAACAAGAATTGAAAAACCTGATGCAATAACCTTGTATATTTAAAATCCGACATTTTCAGTACTCTCGAAAAACGTATTACTTATTTCACAATTTTTTGATTCAAATATAATATTAGAATATATGCGGTTGGCAAATAAACACTAACTACAAATATTTGCGTCAAATTTTGGTCTGCAACATACAGAAATAAAAAAAAAGATAGCCACACAACCGATTATTGCACACTAAATAAAATTGTTTTTAAAGGCAGACAAAATAGTTGGGAAGTTGTAATAATAATAAAAAAAAAGAAATATGTTTTTACTGCAAACCATTTTTATTAAACTAGAAATAAATAAAACATAAACTTTAAGATATCTAATGTCAACAAATTTCGTAGTTAAGTTAATTAAAAAAAAGTTATTCAGAATTGTCTTCGTTCTCTTGTCCCTATAAGTTATGGTAGGAAATTGTGTAAGCTATTGGAACATATTTTTGAACAAAGGGCCATTATACTGTCATATTTATTTGATTTTCTAGAAAAGGCAATGTATAAACGCCAGGGGGCTTCACGTCAATAATATTGTTCTCAAACTATTTTTTCTGTAGTGGCTACACTAGTAAGGTGGTACCAGAGTGAGTTTTTTGTGACAAGTACTCTATTTGAATGATTCTTATTATATTCAAAAGTTTTACACTTGTAAATTACCCAAGTTTTTTTTAAAAAAATCCCGAATCATTTGATCAATTCGCCCTAGCATAAATCTGTTGCTGCAAGATCTGACTACCGAATATTTTGGGTTTATAAACCACTTATTTCATTCCTTTCCTTTTTCGATTTGGATAAATTTTCTGTGGCTTGAAAGAAAGCTGTGCCCAGGTTCTGGCAAATAAGCAACTATTTTGTCAAAAATTTTATCATATCCTTGTTTTGAGTTCCACAATTATTGATAAATATGTAAAGGGTTTTTATGAAATCTGACAAATTTGTTATATAATCATTAAGAAACGATATGGTTTCTACGCACCCTTTTGGGCCCACACTTTCATCAAACTTTACCAATGTAGATTTTAAAGTCTTAAGGCTGTGAAAACCTTGGTTGTAAACTCATATTTGCTTAGTACATAATATGTATTTGTAGGAACAACAGGAATAGGAAGGCTTTGTCTATAATCAAAACACAGCGTTACGAAAGTTCCATTGGTTCCTGCAAATTCGCTTTTGATTTTTAAGTCGTCATAAAAAGCCTGAGCTTTGCGGCCCTTCTTGTCTTTGTTCAGTTTAGGCTTTTAAGTAATTGCAAGTTGAATAGGTATCGCTACGAGGATATCCAAAGGACATATGAAGTTCCTTATAAAATATCTATTATAAAAATCATAAGTCATTCTGGGATTACTGAGTCCATTTAGTCTGTGAGTAGTTCGTAGGTCTTGTTGAAATCGTTCAAGATACATATCCTAACTTTACATATTTTTAATGCTTAAGTCAGCAGGCAAATATTTTCTTACACTGTCATTTCTGGAGTTGTGGGATTCTCTGCAATTGAAGCTTGTTATATGTTAGTCAATAG
Organism: Amphimallon solstitiale; assembly: GCA_963170755.1. Lineage (NCBI taxonomy): Eukaryota > Metazoa > Arthropoda > Insecta > Coleoptera > Scarabaeidae > Amphimallon > Amphimallon solstitiale. The sequence goes on along the minus strand of OY720681.1, from coordinate 32,619,010 downwards.
ACGCTACATACATAGTCTGGTAACTTGTTGGGACGATTAGCATGCCGACCATGACCATCTTTTCAAAGCCTAACATTACCCTCTGATTTAAGATTTGTAATTCGTTCAAGTCACGATTTATGTAGAGCGTGTAAGTTGCAAAACGCCATTTCGTTCTTTGTACTAAACTTGACTTTAAAAGTAATGGTCTTGTGTCGTTTGAATGTTATTTTCTTGCTCTCCAAGTTGTTGCAGCCCGGTTTATTTCGACTGTACTTAATGGAGATCTTCACTGTACATCATGGAAATCTTAGTCAGCCCTTGAGTAAAAATCCGAAAAGATAAAGTCCTCTCTGCTTCAGTAGACTTTTCAAAACACTTTTTCAGCAAGGGCATAGTAATCCCAACTGCTTGAACATCTCTTCCTTTGACGTTTTTATACGGTGCCCCACTGTCTCTAGCATATTTTCGAATATTTCTTCGCCACTGGGATGATTAACGTAATATCTTTTTACCTGTAAGAGACAAGATTTGATTGAATAGACAATAGTTGATTTAGTTAAAACAAAACAAAAAGTATTTTATATTAATATATATATATATATATTTATATTAATATATCTAATATACATATTACTAACGCTATTTAATTTAAAATTATCAATAAAAATAAATAATGATAAAAAGAAGTAACAATATACATACCAAACATCCAGCTTTCGATTGGTTGGAAAGTACAATGCTTCAAAGTAATTGTAAAGAAGACTTGCAACAGCTTTCAAGGAACTGTGAAAAGTGTGAAACAGTTCAATTTTAAATTATTATGGGAGAAACCACAAATTTGTTCACTTTGCAGAACAAGCGACATGCTTTTAACTTATGGCGAGGTAACTAGAAATGGTGTGGCTGCTGTTCGAAAAATTTCCCAACCGAAGAATGCCAAATCATAAAACTAATCCTAATTTTCTGAACTGCCTGCTGGTAACTGATGAATCTTGCTTTACAAGAAATAGGATTACAAATTTTCGAAACACCTATACTTGGGCGCAGAAAATCTTCATATAATTGTTACTACACATTACCAACATACATTTTCATTAAATGTCTGGTGTGGTCTTCTTGGCGACAATCTCATCGACCCCTTCTTTTAGCCACCTAGGCTTTTGGAATATCTTCTTTGCATTTTTTGCAAAACAATCTGCACGAGCTTCTAGAAGATATTCTACTTGCCAATTCCATGAGCTTTGGGTTATGCATGATGGTGCGTCAGTTCATGTCATTGATTACTTAAACACGACGTATGGTAACCGATGAGTTGATTGAAACGGACTTGTTCAAAGGCCCCCACGATCTCCCTATCTAACGCCGTTAGATAGGAAGATCGAGATAAAGTATCTGGTTTATTTCTCGTCTGTTGACACAAAAGAAGAGCTTAGAAATCGGATCGTGGAAGGCGCAGCAACAATCAAGAATTGTTCTGATGCTATACGAAGTGCCAAAGGAACATGGATTAATCGTGCTGAATGTTGCATTCAACAAAACGGTGGCCACTTTGAACAGTTGCTGTTAATGTTGTATTATAAATAAATATTTTTGTGCACAAATATCTTGGTAATAAATTAATTTGAGACATATATTTATGTGGTCTTTTTTGTTTATTTTATGCAAGAGAATACATACCTACAATAATGCCGTGCAATTCCGAAACACCCGGTATTTTAAAGTTAACAAACCCCTCAATACATCAAGAGAATTCAATATACTGTATTAGCATCCAAAATGAACACATAAACATCACACTAAAAGAAATATTCTTAGAACCTATATGAGCTGCAAAAACTAGTATGTCACTGGGCACAATAAATAGACATTCATAGGGCATTTTGTGCCATTTATTGCAAATCTCGGTAGTCGAACGTGAGCTTGCGAGTCAATTACACGAACGAACAGATATAATATTACCGTCAACTTTACGTGTATATGCACTTATATACATACAAAGTTGTACCCGTATCAGTCCATGTAAGGGAGTACAAGTTGAACTCAGAACATTCGATATTTGCACATAAATAAAGCGAAGTCTAGCTTCTAGGTTTACACTTTATTAGAGTTAAATCACATAGACAGGATTCGTTTTTATTGCATTACGGGCATGATGCAGAGAGGGTTTCTATAACAGCCTAGTTAAATTAGTTTAGAAAAAGTAATACTTAACCACTTGTCCTAAACACATACAAACAAATGTATATAAATATTTATAATTAGTGTTTTTTTTAAGTGGTAATTCTTTATTAGAATTAGGTACCTACAGTATAATTTTAAGAACTACATTTTCGGGAAAAAATGTATTATATTTCGTAGAAACTAAAACATTAGCAAAGTAAAAAATGAGGTGTGTTCACCACACGACTTTCTTATACTTATTGCCGTGGTCCTTGCATATTTAAAAATAAGAATAATATTAAGAACTAGTTCAAGTGTTAAACAAAATATTAAATTTAAGTTTAAAGAACGTATACTAAAAATTTCAACAACGTGCAATACTAATAACACAAGTGTATGATGGGTTGCATATATTTAAATATAAAGAATTCAAATTCAAAATGACTTTATTATTACATTATAGGTTAGATAAGTATTACAATTAAGTATTAAATAGGTACAAAATAAAGACAAAATAAGTCTAAGTAATATACTTCTTTTGTAGAAACGATAAACAAGAAGTATGGTTTGTGTACAACAAAACGCAACCTAACTTTTCACAAGGCGTGAAAATTGAATATTTTAAATTATGGACCTTTTTTTCAAAGACAAAATGGTACTTAAAGCAAACAATAGAGAAAGCGTTATGTTGAGGGATGGAACGGTAAAGAGAGTGAGTCATTGAAACGCCATCAAACTATACGAACAAGATCAAATTCGTTATTCACGAGACAAAAATATGGAAAATAGATAATGAGAATTTAAAACGTGCATAATGTAATAAATTTTATAAGAGGGGCTTTAATAAATCATGCTAAATAAAAAAGGATATAAGTTAAATATTATAACATGAAATAGTCAGCAATAATATTTTATACAAACAACAGCTGAATGAATAAAAATATACATTCATGAACTTGTACGTGTAACCACAAAAGTTTCATAGACTGTGGAAGTCTTGTATGGTTTTGAGACCTGCAAAGAGAAATATAGTATAAAAATTTGTTTATAGTTTCTTGAAGATAAATGTATTACTGTAAGGAAGTCCTGAGTCGAAATGAAAGACGACGTGGTGTAACTGACTATTCGTTGTAATGTAAGTGATATGGGAAGAAGAATTCCTGTCATCTGCAATGTGTTTCCGAGTTTACCAGGTCCAGGCATTTCTAAAAGAAAATTAAGGATTATTTTAGCGAATGGGAGAAGAAAGTATCTAACAAATAATGAGAAAGGCAATAAGTTTATAAACAAATACAAGGAGGGACAGTATGAAGAAAAATATACCTACCGTTGGAGATACAGAACAATTTAGGGAAAACTTTTAAATAAGCAAACACTTTGAAGTGTTGACGTTTGGTGGATGAACTGTCAAAGACAATATGTGCGCGTGTGTTAGTGTGACAACGACAACTTGCAGAAAATGAACAGCAGGGATTCCATCAAAGATGCTTTAATGCCAACTTAAATTTTATTTAGAAGGAGGGCGTGATCGACAATCGTTGCTCTTTTGTTTCGGGTATAAATTCGAAAAGCAAGAATGAAAATGAATTAATTCTTATTTTGACTTCAAAGGAAAAAGACAATTTTTGAAAGCTAACAAAGAATTAAAACGTAGTAGGTTGAATACACTACGATTCAACGTATAAGTATTTAGTTTGTATTAGAATATAATTTCAATTTTCATTTTTATTTTTATTTAGAATAATTTTCTTTTTGATAATTTTATATTTAAATATGGAGATGCCTAAGGCAGAGTTTGAATCAATATTTGATGAAACAAAGTAAGTTGTTAAAATTGTAAAGGATTATGAATGCTGCAATGTGTTTCTAAGAATACAACGTGAAAATGTTTATTCTAGTATAACGTTGAGCAGTAAGAGTTAAATAGATATTATCCTGTTAAATAATAATTCATTAGTTTATTATAACACAGAAAGGATCATTAATGGTGTTGGGTGTTTCGTATAATACAACGTGCGAATGTTTATTCTCGAATACATTATCAGGCATCATATAAATTTTTCGCAGTTTATCATTAATTTAAAATTTCAAAAATATAATAATATATAAAAAGGGAAATGTTTCTGTGTGGCAGATATTGAAGCGCAAGCAATAGTACGTGCGAATGGTTGAGGCTAGTGGTCGATTTCGAGCCAATCTTTGAACATTAACCATTGCGAACTTCTAGATTATCAGGGCATTACGTGCAAATATAATGTTTATGGTAAAATAGAATTAGCTTAATACTAACATATTACCTATTGGGAATCAAGTTTTGCGTTGTTTAAAACAGGATAAATATCTCATGACTACAATTATAAATATATATATTCTATAAAACATTATAACCGAAAGATGGTAGAAATGTTTTCTTTCTATTATGTGTATTATAAATTTTAATGTGGATATAGTATAGCGATGCTATCGATAATTGATATTCTAATGAAAATATACAGATATGATTTTTATATGTATCTACTTAGACTTTTCTTTAACAATAAATTATAACCGTATCCCAGAATAATACTAAGCAAGAGATTTACCAGGAGAAAGAGGGGCTCAATACCCTGCTAGAACTCACGCGTACTTACAAAGTACGTGCTGTTAAGAAATAAGTCTTACATCGAATATAATAAAAATATTACATTTATATTTAATAAATAATGCTGGTACAGCACACAGCAGTATGTGTGTTCCGAAATGTGTATACAAGAGTGGTTGCAAATTAAGTTTAAATAAACCTTCGAGTAAAATTGTTACTTCCGGTCCAAATTTTGAAATTTTTTTATCGAAAAATTATCTTAAATTTAGCTCTAAGAACTTTTATTGTTTTAATAAGAATGCATAATTTCAGAAATATATGCAAAAAAAAGAACTGCTATTCGATAAAAGCAAAATTATTACTTCTGGTCCGAATTTTGAAATCTTTTTAGATAAACATCATTTCAAATGCAGCTACTATTGAGTTCTTAATAAATCTGTATAGAATGCAAAATTTGTGAGATATTTGCAAAAAAAGACTGCTGTTTGATAATAATAGAGGTATTACTTCCGGTCCGAATGTTAACATTTCTTTTATACAAAAATTCTTTCAAATCGAGTTCTAAATACTTTTGCACTTAATAAGAAATCTATGTAGATTACATAATTTGCGAGATATTCGCAAAAAATTGCTATTTGACAAAAAGTAAAGAGCGACTAATTTCGGCCTAAGCGAATGTGCAAAAACCCGATTTATAACTGCGTGAATGCTATCCAGTTGTCAAAACTTAATGCATGTTGATAAGCAAAATAATTTCAATAGGAGATAGATTACACTAAAATGACCTTAATGACATGTCCGAGTCCGGTCATGGAAGAGCCCGCTTAACAGAAAATATATTTAATTGATGAGAATTGGTGCGCAAACATACGTCCGGCTAATAGAGGTGTCCGATTATAAGAGGCGTCCATTAGCAGAGAATTTACTGTATATGTATATATAATAATATTCAAAAATGATAGACTTCCCATTAAAGTATTACGCCAATTTAATTTTTTTTTAACATAAATGCGTTACATTTTCTTCTAGCGTGAAATTATTAATTATGTAATTTACTTAATCTTTTTAAATTATTGTTAATTTCCAATTTATAACAGATAGCGTATATTATTCAACAAAATATTTTCTCAATATAATAATAATTAGTAATGTTTATATGTAATCACTAGGGCGCGGACACAAACGGTTGATGACTAATCGCCCATGGGTGCACTGTTGAAATGTTGTATTTTTAAAGAGGTTTTAATTTTATTTATATAATTGGAAAACAAGTGGCTGGCGATCTATAAAATACAAAATACCTATTTGTTCATTTTCTCTTCTGTAAGACTTGTTCTCTTTCAACTAAGTACATCCTTGTAGATAGAAAACGTCCTTTCTACATCGCAGCTGGTTGTAGGTGCGTTCTGGAAATATTCTTTTATTTCAGCGTATTTAGCATACACAATTGCCGCAATGTTATTAAATCTGGATTTCTATTAAAAACTGCGTTTAACTTTTGCCGAAGGCCACATCCGAAGTCACTTGGAATACTTTTGAAATTATTAATAGCCCACATCTAATGTGGTTAATCCATCTTTTAATTTGAGATTTCAATTTTCAAACTATATGATTAGTTTAGGCAAATTTCCAAAATGTTCCTGAAGGAATAACAACTGATTCTTTAAATTTGGGATTTGTGTTAGTTCCTTGCACTCAGAAATACTTCGAGCATCGTCATTTAAGCATGTAACGAATTTTGTAAACTATCGAAATTCTCTTCATAAAAGCCATTTCTGTGTATGTTTTAGCAAAGCTAAGGACGAACGTGCGATATTATGGCATTCTGTAACGATATTTTAGACTTTGTAATAAATTTCGGAATCACTGACAATTCATTTTCATATCAGAAAAAGTAACATAAACAACGTTCTAGATCTAAATAAATGATAACTAAAAATGTAGGCGTATGTTATTGAAACTAAACGAAATCTAGTGCACACTTACGTCTAGATAATTGGGAGAAGTCGATTCAATAAACCGGTATTAAACAGACTATTACAAAAATTACGAAGTACGTCATTATCAGTCAAAACAATGAAAAAACGAAACTAACTAAGTATGAACGAAAATTTTATTTCTCTTTCGAAATATAAGGTAAATATAATAAATTTTAAGAATCCTTCACTCTCCTATCTACGCCGATGAGAAAAGGATTTTACTCATAAATTCCTTATTTTATGGGCATTTTTTGCTCTCATTCTCGGGCGTAAACAAATGTTGCAGTTCACCATATAAATTAGTGCTATTCAGTAAGCGTGTGTTGTTTACATTATTTATTCGCTTCGTTGTAACTACGTCGTAGTTTAAACCGGTTATGTCCGCGCCCTAGTAATCACTTAACTTTGACAGACACTGTAAGCAACTTCAGCCGATGTAATTTTTTATATTTAATACTTTTAGTAAATGGACTCACAGTTTGTCATAGCAACAATGATTGATTTTTATAAGTTACAGTAGAAAATAGTATGCAAACATTTTTCCATAAGTTCTTTAGGACCTCTTTATAAAAGCTTTGATTTACTCTCGCTCTCTAGTACAAATATTTAATAACACAGACTTTATTTACAATTTTCACATTTGTTTATTACATAAAAGCATGAATCGTCCTCAAAATGTTGCGAACAAAGACTACTGTTTTCATTTGCTAATTTGACCTATGTATTGTCTTTATTCGCAGATTCCTTCCAATGAGCTTTTTTTGAAACCTATTATAGAATCAACAAATTTGAATGTTAAAATAAAAGATTTATTTTTATCGAATTATAAATTATGTACCTACTCGTATTTATAACTTTACTCTTCCTGTTTCCAATTGCCTTGTAATCTTATTACTGCTTTAATTGGTATTAAGAAACGCAAAACATCTACACCCTTAGTTCAAAATAATACAGTTCTTCAATTCTTTCGTAATGCACTATTTCTTACTATAATCTCATTAACCACAAAATAATGCATTGCAGGTATTATATAATAAATAAATTGTAGTTTAACATAGGAAGTTTGTAATTCATGCTCTCCCTACTCTTCTATCCTTCTTGAATTTTACCTTATATGTTATATATGTTATATATAATTTTAAGAAAATTTCAGATAATATTGAGAAACTAGAGTTTACCAGAATAGGTTAATATCAACAGTCCTAATTTTGAGTAGATTATACATATTGATCGAAAGAGTAATTTTTGAAAGTAGAGCGTCGATAATCCGGATTAATTGTGACCGGACCCTGACTGGATTATCAAAATATCCAGATTATCAAAATATTCGAAAAAAACCATAAAGACGGCCGTTAAACATGCTAAAACCGTTAATACATAATAATTCACTTTAGTGGATAAATAAAACCATTAATTTAATATGAACTTATAAGTACACATATGTATTTTAATTAAATTGGAACTATATGTATGTTTTGTGTAACATTTTTAAAAATATTTACAGAATACATACTATGTATTGTACAGTTTACACAGAGCTCTTAAGAAAATCTGTTATTGACTTTTGAACTTGAGGTCTTTGATCCGTTGGAATAGAATGAGTTGGGTTGATGTACTCTCCGTCTGTTGCCAGGCCCTACCTTTTCATCTTAAATTTCCCTATCAGATTCAACTGTTTCTGCGTTGCCTTCAGGCACCATGGAAGCTGTCCAGGATGGTTTTTGTCAACAGCCGGGCACTCACTGGCATCATTTTCGTCGCATTGCTCGAATCCCGGGATCGTGTTGCGTATTTCTGCCACTTAGTTTACATCGTAGTATTCGTTATCTTATGCAATTTCTCCACTAGCACTTCCTTATTCTAGCCATAATTTATTCTAGACTCTTTGCAAATTGCTTTTGGTGAGAGTACCCCAAGTATCTGCAGTCATATAAATGCTATCTTTAATATTCATTATTTTAATGAACTCCACTGCACTCTTTTCGTCCTTTTCTGTCAATAAAAGTCGGTACAGGAGCTGTTATCTATAGATTTGTTCATTTTTGTTATCACTTCCTGATCCACTGGCTGCAAAGTAGCTGTGACATTGGGTGGAAGGAATTGAAGTTGAAAATAATCATTTATTCCGTTCAATACTTCGAGAGGAGGATGTGTGGGTGCATTATCAATGATAAGCAAAACTTTCCTGTCTTTATTCTTCTCCTCGCGGTAATTTGTAACACTAGGAATGAATTCATTCTTGTACCATTTGAGAAAACGACTAAGACATCCACGCTCTTTTTTGTGACATGTAGGAAACAGGAAGAGTATGCTAAAACTGTCGTGGATTTTTGCTCTTGCCAATCACTAACAACTTTATTTAATTAAATAAATTAGCAAAATTATTCATAATACACAATGCATAGTACATTTGTTATAAACCTGCCGCGTCTGTCGCATCATCCGGATTTGACGTTCGAATTATCGACGCTCAACTGTAATCAAATTTAAAATTTATGATAAAATACAACTTTCTCAACTGTTTACGTGTCATATCAAATTGTCTGTTATATTTTAAGCTGTGTGTTCCCTGCTTTGGCGGGGTATTTGAATCACTCCTTCTTATTTTAAGACAGGGTATAGTTATTGTGATTTTAGATCCTAATTTTCTTCCTACATCAATCCCAATCGTGTAAAAAAAAAAAACAGTTGGCCGTGTACATTACACAGAGGTTTCTTTCCAGGCTTGCTAACACAGTATTCTGCATCTTTCTGAAACCTGAGCTTTACGAATTTCTCCCCCATGACTTTCTTTCGCGCTCGGAAATACACAGACATCACACACGGCGACTACTCGCGCATAATACATAACGTATTGTTCAGTTAAACCGTATAAATCAGTCAGGATATTAACCCCGTGTGTGCAATGTCCACATTGTGGTGATTTACGCGTCTAGAGGGCCATTCTCACCGCCTACTTGTTACAATGTACGAGCGTCGGCGTCACGTTGCATATAAAAACGTGTTTATGGCCGGCGAGGTGATAGAATATGTCTCACTCTGTCACGGGAAATGGCCACCATCAATCACAATTTACCAGGCGACTGCGAGTTGTACGGTAGCGACACCAAATACGCAAATATACAGTCGTGGACGTACATATACGTCTGTCAATATACATACGACGTTTAATAATTCGCACGTACTGAACGATCCAAGAAGACCAAAATTTATATTTATACAGGGTGCTGCAACAAATCGTTAACATGTTTCAATATTGAATATTGTTCGGCGCTATCGAAAACACGTTTTTAAAATATTTTTTTATACAGGTTGTTTCAACAGACCAAAGTTGTGCTTTTCGTTTTTAGTGGAACGTTGATATCTAAAAAGATACGTAAAAAACCTGATTATTTCCATGTTACATACGCCTAAACTTGATTATTCTGTAAATAATAATTGCTTCTATAAATTGATTTGTTTCACTAGACTATTCTGCACAATGAAAAATAAAAGATTTGAAAATAACATAGTATGAAATTTTCTATTAATAAATACTGATACGCCCTTAATAAGGCCTGCAGTATTGCTCTCACAAAAATGGCAATCAATTAATAATCTCTATACTTAAACAAGAAAATGGGTGTGCTTAAAACCACACGGAAGAAGTGAAAACTTCATCAAGGCGAGTTTAATAATACAAAATCCAACTTTTTTTTCGTTCCATATTACATTAGGGTCATCCTGCATCTACGAATTCAGTTGCTGAGATTTAGTGTGCTTCTTTTGACGATATTTCTTCACACGCGCATTAGACAATTCCCTTTTTCGTTTTAATTTGTCATCGATTTGACTTTCTTCATCCATCGTGTGTAACAGGAAAAAATTAAATGCTTATAAATTCGTATATAATGAGCAAGTAAAGAAATGCTTTATTCTCAACGTTTCTGTTTTGCATTGGTATACAAATTATAGTAAATGCGTGTGGACGTTATTTAACACACGGAATATCAATACCAATTTCCGAGTCATCCATATCATTTTAATAAAAATGCTAAAACTTACCTGAGCGCGAAATATTATATTATATTATTGTAGAGATAATGTCTCATACACACACAACAAATTTTTTGGTTAACCGTCCGCGAAGTTACCAATTAGCGAACGCAACACAGTCCGCGAAATATAATCGCGTGGGTGTACGGACAACTTTAAAGGGTTACTCGACGGAGAGATTTTCCGATACGCCTCTGGGTCGATTCGGACGCATGTATATATATATATATATATAAATAAAATTATTTGCTCTTGGTCGTTTCTTTTATATAAAAATCCAAACTGTAAATTTCTTGGCATTTGCGACCATTTATTGATTTATTACCAATTATTCAAACATTTATGGTAAAATAAAAGTCAATTTTAAAAGACGTTTCGACAATTGTATATTCTCTTCCTCAGTTTTACATATACATAACATATTAAAATTCATTTTGTTTTAATACTGTAAAAAAAAACACAATTACTTACAAAAAATTTTCACTCCAAAACACTTCCCGAAATCTCACCACACACATGTATTATGTCATTATGTTGCTTAATTGTGTACAAAAGAACTTCATTGTTGTACAAATTATATTTACAGACTGTATACTATGTGTCTATTATGATTTTTAGCACCGTATGAATATTTCCTTTTCAAAGGATCAATGTCAAATCAATATTAAACATGCAATTTTTTCCAGAGCGTTATTTCTTTATGTGCTGTTTATTTTTGCGCTTTCTTGTGTTGTATGACTTTATATTAACGTATGAAGGACATCGGAGATACAGGGTACTCTATTCATTTAATTGTGCTATTTTATAATATAGGGAAATAGATCCTAGACAATCCATCGATTTCGTTTCTGTCATTTACAGCATCATGTGATCTCTTTATCTCTATCATTTCCAGGACATTTCTAGCCTTTGTGTTATTTTCTTTTTTGAGAACTTTTACTTTATTAAAATCGAATGTGTGCCCCATTTTATCTTTGTGTTTTTTTAAAGATGTAGGATTTTTGGCATATTTGTGCCCTTTTATTCGCTCTTCCAAAAGTTGTTTAGTTTGGCCGATATATTTTTTATTGCAGTCGTTGCAAGGAATGCTGTATACAACATGGGACTTTTGTGATATTGGAATGGGATCTTTTAATCGTGTATATAAGTGGCCAAGATTATTTTTATTAACATATGCTAATTTTAAATTGAGCGGTTTTACTATATTATTTATTTTTTCTGATAGCCCTTTTATATAGGGAACAGGTATATATTTCTTTATTGATTGATCGGATTTTTTGTGGGTTTTTAATGCTCGTGAATTGTTATAAAATTTATGTAATCTTTGCTTTACTATGTTGTTTATAAATCTTCTAGGGTAGTTGTTTTGTTCTAGAATGTTTTTGATATTATCCAAAATTTTTGGCCTAAAACAGGGACTAGTTAATCCTATCCCTCTATCGACTAATGCAATCGCAACATTTTTTTTGTATGCTATAGGTTGAGCATCATTGTATATACTGTATATACAGGTATATATATATATATATATATATATGTATAGATAAGAAAAAGAAAAATATTGGGTATAATCCGCTGTAGAGCAACCGTAAACACGTGTTTCTGACTAATTGGTCGTCATCAGTACGGTGTAGCCAAGGAATAAGGTGGGATAACCTTGGAGATGTAAGCTAAACGGAAGACCATCAGGTGACAGACCACCATTTGCAGCTTCAGCTAGAAGATCCTCGGTTTTGAGGACAACAACTAACGTCGCCACGAGGAAGACAATGTCAACCCGCGTGCCATCCGAGACCCAGGAAATGTAAATGAAAGATAAGATCTTTCATTTACATTTCCTGGGTCTCGGATGGCACGCGGGTTGACATTGTCTTCCTCGTGGCGACGTTAGTTGTTGTCCTCAAAACCGAGGATCTTCTAGCTGAAGCTGCAAATGGTGGTCTGTCACCTGATGGTCTTCCGTTTAGCTTACATCTCCAAGGTTATCCCACCTTATTCCTTGGCTACACCGTACTGATGACGACCAATTAGTCAGAAACACGTGTTTACGGTTGCTCTACAGCGGATTATACCCAATATTTTTCTTTTTCTGATATATATGTATATATATATATATATAAATAGACGACATTAATACTCGCTTACGAGTCCCGCGCTGGTCTGATGCTAACGTGCCGGCTTCTCACCTGCTCGGGAACATGAATTTTTTTATTCATTTAAATTTCAATTTAATTGAAATTAAATACCTCTATATGATATATTTTTCTCGTTCCCTTAGTCGACTTGAGCCGACTTTACCCAAAAAAGCGTTACATAGCCGAGCGTGACGGCTCAGTTTTGTTCAGTGCCCACAATCAACGCAACGCGCTCAAAGAAGTTTACACTTCAATAAAATTCAAAAATAAAGCGCGTTTGGACTCAAGTAATCGAAAAAGATGAAGGGGAACTCATTGAAACGTCGAGCAACTGAAGGTTCTTCACAGAACCAAATATACGAGCGGAGGATTACACGAAACCAGCATTTTAATATATGTATGTTCTTTTTCAGGTATCCGCGGGTAGTTGTCACTGGATTCCTGGTTTTCTTCCGCGTGTCCACTGTTTAATCTGATTTCTGAACGGCTTTTCGGCTAAATTATACTTGCCATCTTCAGGTCCGCGATAACTGTCTGCTTCTGCTTCTTGTTAACAAGACACCAATTGCAGCTTAAATATCAGAATATCCTCAGGTCTGATTGACAATAACCGACACCGCCGCGAGGCGGACATTGTCAATCAGCGTCCCGTCTAACTCAAGAATAACAAATGAATACAGAAAATATAGCGGATACATAATAAAAATAGGGAAAAGAATATCGGGTTACATCGCTGTAGTGCAAGCGTAGACGCTTGTTTCAGACTCATTGATCATCGTCAGTACGATGTAGCTAAGGTGGAATATCCTTGAAAAAAGAAACAAAAGGAAGACCATTTGGAAGACCGACCACCAAATGCACGTTAAATGTCAGAAGATCTTCAAGTCTGGGTGACAACAACGGAAACTGCTGCGAAGCAGATTGTCAGTCTCCAATGATATCCCAACATTCTTTTTCCTATTTTTATTATCCATTTGCGATTTTTCCTTTACTTATTATCAGCTCTACCGACCTTTAAGGTTCGCTTTTATTTTTTCCACTATTCGTTTCCACCTTTTCCAGTCCCTCACTCTTTCTTTCCCATCAGCAACACCTTCCTTCTATATTTTCTTTACCACTTCTTGTAGCCACTTTTTCTTTCTTCGTTTACCACGTCCTCCTCGGTGTAACATTTTCCTCACAATTTTCTACTCCTGCATCCGAATGATATGTCCCAACCATCTTGCTCTGCGTAATCCAATTGTTTGTGTTAAATTTGTATCTTGGCTGTTCTAGATACGTTTTTTGCTCTATTCCTTCTTACGATCTCTTGTCAGTCTCTGTTCCTCTTGATCTTTACTGGTTGGTGTCACACTAAATACTGTAACTGTGACTTTCTATATACTTCGCTTCCTCCTCGATCACTTGTAATTCGCTACAAATTGTTCAAATATTTTCTCTATGTCCGTCTTTGACCTATATGGTCACATTATCTGCTTAGGCAGTAAATGGGAAAGAATAATCGAGTAAAAGCCAGAAAGAGAATAGCTTCCAAACTAACAACTAATTTTGTTATCAAGAAAGGCGAATTACACAATAAAATATTTACAAAATCGGTCTACACAAGTACCCCTCTCTACATTAAGCGGCACGGCAAATTCTCTAAACGTTGAGGACCCAATACGACGAGCTAAAAGAGAAAACTGATCGACGAAAATATTGTACAAAAGAAAACTATATTCTAAATGGTATTTCATTCAAATTCTATAATAAATCAAAATTACGAAAGTGCCGATGGAAGTTTCCAGTGTCATTACAAGTTTACACTAATTTAACTAATACAGAAATCTGATCGTTAACACTCGGGTAAATTTTTAATTGTAAATAGAAGACACAAAAAACGAAGAAAGCTAATGACCTTTCGCAAAACAAATTGATTATCTCTTGTACATTCAAGAAGTATCCAAACATCCGCAGAATAAGATAATTTAATCACCCCACTAATAAGAATAGATTTACGCCTAAATAATACGCAAAATTTTGATAATTTAATTTAAAAATGATGATCACAACAATATCATATAAAAAGAAACCAGAAATATACAATTCACGGATCTCAGGAGCCACGTCATCACTTACCCTACAGAAATTAAGGCACGTGATAACTAATTCATGTTACATATGCATTGTTTCATTTGAAATTTAGGCGGTAATGCCACTCTATTCAAATCAGCAATCTCCACCGTCCTTTAAGAGACACAGTGTAAGACGCGTTGGGATATGGTATCGCGAGTCACTGCAGTAATTTGATCAGCGAGCAGGACGGACATTGAAGTGACAATTATGAAATTACATTACTCATTGAGATGTAAGGGAAGTGACGCCCGAGAACGCCGTGAACGTCACTCATAAATCATAACGCTGTCAGGTTCGTTTCAACTTCGGAGCGGTAACGACACTGACGTGCAACGTTCCTACTTCGAAACGTCATGAATGTGTGCCGGACGGAGATAGGGAGAAATAAACGTCCTTGACGCGATGTCGTTAAAAATACACCGGTATTTGTCTTTTGCGTTCGCCATACGTATATCTTTTATGACGTGTGACATGGCATACTTGTATATATGTAATGTATGTGCTCGCGAATGTACATTTTCCAGGGTTTGGCGTTCAGGATTTCCTCCTTTGTCACTCCGCGTTCGCGTAAACACACGCGGCACATGACGGACGCGTGTTGTTCGTATTTCGTAATGAATCTTTAAAATGTTTTTATTGGTTTAAGAACAAAAACATTTCAATCATTACATGACGTTTTCTTAATATCTTTATTATCTATTACAAACATGGTTATAAGTATGTAACATTGTTACTACTGCTGATTTTAGTTATGGCCTTTGACACTGTAAACCATAAGATTTTGATCACTTTGTTGAGGCAGCTGATTGCATTAGTTCAGAGTTAGTAGAGGTGTACGCCAAGGCTCCAGTTTTCTTTTAAAATTAAGTCTTAAATACTTCTATCTTCTTAAAAAATAAACCAATGCATAAATATGTTACGTCAGGTCCCAATTTTGAAAATTATTTTGTAAAACATTATTCAGAAACCTATTCCAAGTACTTCTCTCTCAATAAATCTCTACAGAATACATACTTTGAGAAATATATGCAAAAGAAGATCTACTCGATATGAGTAAAAGTGATACTTCTGGTTCGAATTTTGAAGCTTCTTTTATACAAAAATTATTCCAAATCTAGTTCTCAATACTTTTGTACTCTTGATAAATTTAAACAGAGTGGTTGGATTTTCATTGTACACTCAATATTTTCATTGAGAGTATCATATTTAAAAAAAATCAAAACGTGTCTGATACTATTTTTTGCCCTCTTTCTAATCCTGTGAAATAGGATAATGTCGTTTGAAAAACAAAAGATAATGTAATTTTTTTTTTAAATTGAACAGCCTGTATATTATTGGATATTTTGATAGCTTATTCAATTCTGAATATAATATCATTATTTATTTTTTCGTTGGGCAATGAATAACGCCATAATAACAAAAAATAAAAAAGAAAAAGTATGCTTTGAAGATATGGCCGGGTAAAAAACAAAATATTATTTAAATGTCAGTTCGCATACCAGTTGATGAGGTGACACAGTTTAGTGATTAGTGAATCATTAGTGATAGTTTCTCTAGATTATTTATTAAAAATGGAATTTACTAATGCAGAGAAAGCAGATATGTTACGATGCTTTTATTTGTCAAATGATAACTGCCGTCAAGCTGCAAGTATGTATTAATCAATACCCTGATCGAAGGCAACCGCATTGGAATATATTTCTAAATTTACACACTTCATTAGTGAGGTACAGAAGTTTTAAAAAAATAAGAAATGTAAGAAATAGAAATATAAATCAAAACGATGCATAAGGAGATGATGAAGTAAATATTTTGGCGTATTTTAGAGCATACCCCACTTCTTCAACTAGAATTGCTGTACAAGAGCTTGGCATCAACAGGTATAAAATCATGAAAGTTCTTAAAAAAACACAAAATGAAACCCTATAAAATTCGTTTAGTGCAAAATTTACAACCGCTTGATCTGCAAAAACGGATGAATTTTTGTAATTGGGTATTAAATGCTGGAAGGCAGTACTTGTCACACATTTTATGGAAGGACGAGGCAAATTTCCATAGGAATGGTGTGTTTAATAAACACAATTGTCATTTTTGGGATGACGTGAATCCTCGTAGGATTCAGCAAACTCGATGCCAAATACGTTTTTCTACAAATGTCTGGATAGGTGTGATAGAGGATCAGTTATTAGGACCCCATTTTTATAATGGCACACTTAGTCAAAATCGATATTTAAACTTTCTTGAAACTGAATTTCAAGAATATTTAGACAATCTGCCTTTAGCTATCCGGACACAAATGTGGTTCCAACATGACGGCGCACCACCGCATAATGCACAATCAGTGACGAATTTTCTACAATTAGAATTTGAAAATAGGTGGATTGGGAATAAAGGGCAACATTTATGGCCTCCGAGATCACCTGACCTCTCAATATTAGATTTTTTTGTCTGGGGATTTATAAAAAATAAGGTATATTGCACTCTGTCGAATACCCTAGAAGAACTGAAAAATAAAATACAACTAGCAGCACAGGAAATTACCCCGGATATGTAAGAAAATCCAAAAATAATTTATTACACCGAGCTCAGATATGTATCAACCAAAATGGTAGCCATTTTGAACAATTTCTTCAATAGGATATTTGCTTTTTTGTGTTATTTTTTTTTCCATTGTTTTTTTTTTAACCAATACATAATGTGTTTTTTTATTTTTTGTTATTATGGCGTTATTCATTGCCCAACGAAAAAAAAAATAAATGATATTATATTCAGAATTGAATAAGCTATCAAAATATCCAATAATATACAGGGTGTTCAATTTAAAAGAAAATAGATTATCTTTTGTTTTTCAAACGACATTATCCTATTTCATAGGATTAGAAAGAGGGCAAAAAATAGTATCAGACACGTTTTGATTTTTTTTAAATATTATACTCTCAATGAAAATATTGAGTGTACAATGAAAATCCAACCACTCTGTATACAATGCATAATTTACAAGTTATTTCCAAAAAAAAAGTTATAGTCCACTAGAGTAAAAGTGTTACTTCGGAATTCTGAAAAATTTGTTATGCAAGAAGTATTGAAAATCAAGCTTTAAATGCTTTTATACTCATAATGTATTTGCCTAGAAAGCATGACTTGCGTTATATTCGCAAAAAACTGATTTTCGATTCGAGTAAAAGACCTATTTCCGGTAGGAATTTCGAAAAAGTTTTTTAATAAAATTTTCCTCAAATTCAATTTTGAGTGCATTTGAATTCTTATAAATTTGTTTAAACTTAGTAGATGATACAATATTGGTGAAATTCAATTTTTTACTGAAGTAAACTAATACTTCCGATTTACCGATTTTAATGAAAATCTAATCAGCACATGTAAACACCCAACAGCAGTAATTTTAGAGTTGAGCAGGCGTCCGACGCTATAATTTTACAATGAGTGATTTTAGTGTGTTGTGTATTTGTAATGAAGATCTGTGTTACTACCAAAGTAAAAGGCAAGGGTTTTCGTATTCTAATATCAAGTTGCGTTAAAGGACAGGGCGGGAAATCACAAATACTTCAAGGATAGGATAGAGGGCTATCGATACATGAAAATTGTAGGAACACTTATGCAAACAAAAGGATGATTACCGCTGTTCTTAGAATAATGCTTGATCCGTCATCTAATAAAGCAAATCCAAAGGCGAATAAACTACCGCTTGATTTTAGCGCAATGTTTTTAATTTTGCGACGGAGACGTTGATGATACATTTCTAGCAAAAGAACGAAAGAAACCAACCGGAAAACGAATTGACATTTCCACAATTCGAAATGCAAACAATAAAGAGGGAATGATGAAAGCAATCATTGTTCAGTTGCAGTATTTTTGTTGCAATTTACTTTATCTGATTATTTCATATGGTTGATGTTCTTCATAGGAGATGGCTGCAGCTTTTCAAAAGTATACATTGATGATTCGGTAGGTAGTGAGATATTATTAGACATACATCACCTTACCCGGATCGTTCAGCGATAAAAGTGGACAGATATGTTGATATATTATATACCCTGCAACAATTCAAAAATATTAAAAAGTTATTCTGAAATCGAAACCAACCGGAAAACGAATTGACATTTCCACAATTCGAAATGCAAACAATAAAGAGGGAATCATGAAAGCAATCATTGTTCAGTTGCAGTATTTTTGTTGCAATTTACTTTATCTGATTATTTCATATGGTTGATGTTCTTCATAGGAGATGGCTGCAGCTTTTCAAAAGTATACATTGATGATTCGGTAGGTAGTGAGATATTATTAGACATACATCACCTTACCCGGATTGTTCAGAGATAAAAGTGGACAGATATGTTGATATATTATATACCCTGCAACAATTTAAAAATATTAAAAAGTTATTCTGAAATCTTGTCAGATTATTATATCCAAAAACTTTCAAATTATTATTTTCCTGCAAAAAAATTCTCTCAACCCTGAGTTGACAGCACGAGAACCTAACTGAAGCCAAAGACGTATAAAATATAAATCACTACGCTCTGCAAAATTTATCTTCAAACGTGAAATACTACAAATGTGCACATTCATTAGTAATAATACACATATCACAACTTTTATTTCACAATATTCTTCGCAATAATGTTAAAACAAAAATAGACCAATAACCTATCTCCACAATATTTTGTAAGATTCTCTCATGATCATTAACAGTGACGCAGTTGCTCTTCCATTGTGCACTTCATCATATTCTATACTTCTAGGGTTTTTCCATAATAAAAGCGTATCTATCGATAGTATTCAAACTCCGCATTTTGAATCCGAAACAAATAAGTTTACTCCTAATTATGCCTTTAATAAGACTTGATTCAACATAATTTATGTTTTCCTCTAGCCCAAAGTAACGCAAACATTTTTCTTTTAATTTATCCAGACGAGAACGATCTTTATATGCTTTGTTATTTGGATCTAACTTGTTGGTATCCATTAGATGTAGGAGCTGTAGTATTTGAAAAAATCGAATTGTTCACCTAAGGGTTACCAAGATCGTTTTTAGAGTCCCAGTAAAATCGTTTACAAGCTCTACCTTATGAGACTACAAATTTCAATGGCATATTTTAGTACTTCCAGAAATATATCAGGATTTGAAGCACTTTTGAAATTTTCTCGTATTTTTCGGTAATTATGGATTGAAAAAGACCAATGTCCCAATATAACTCGAAAACTTCTGAGAGCTAAGACCAATAAATTCAGAAATATCAGGCTTGGGAAAATTTTCGTATTTATTAACTGTCAGGAAATCCAACTAAGACTTCGGTGTCGTTGGAATTTTCCGAAGATCGCGCAGCATCTTCATTTCCTGAAAGATTCTGAGAAATTGAGGGATCTCGAGAAATTGAAGCATCTCAAGAAGTCGAGTTATTAGAAAAATTGAAGTATCTTGGAAACTAGCGGATTGGGATATGTCTGCAATTCTTTCCCTTTCTTCTCCGTCGCGATGTTGATAACAATCTAAGTGATCTAAATCTCCCATAATAAAATAATACACTTATCACCACTTTTATTTCACAATATTTTTCGCGATAATATTTAAATAAAAAATATCCAAGATATCGTCATGGTACATCTGTTTTCGATAATTTCTTTCTTATTAGTAGAGTAATTCCTTTTGTCAGGCGTGGCCCAATAACCCACCTTTCCAATATTTTGTAAGATTATCTTATGATCATTAACAGTGGCGCAGTTGCTTTTCCATTGTGCATTTCTTCATCTTCTAGACTTCTAGGGTTTTTCCTTGATAGAATCAAACCTTATCAATTACAAGTATTCAAACTCCACATCTTAAATACAAAACAAATGAGTTTACTCCTAATTATGCTTTTCATAATACTTCACCATCGATTCATCATAATTTATGTTTTACTTTAACACAAAGCAGCTCAAATATTTTTCTTTTAATTTATCCAGAAACGAACCAACTTTATATGTTTTGTCATTTGAATCTAACTGGTTGGTATCCATTAGATGTAAGAACTGTGGCATTTGAAAAAATCTTCTTATCGAATTATTCACCTAAGGGTTGCCAAGAGTCCCAGTAAAATCGTTTACATAGCTTTTCGTTATAATGATTAGAAATTCCAATGACACGCTTTAGTACTTCCACGATTTGGAGCATTTTTAAATATCGCGTATTTTTGGGTAATGATGCATTGAGAAAAATTGGTGTTCCAAAATAACTCGAAAACTTCTGAGAGGATAAGACGAATAAATTCAGATAAATTAGGCCTAGGAAAATTGTTATATTATCTATTTATCAACTGAAAAGGAGAAACCGACTCAATAATAGCATATATCAAAGACACATCTCGCTTCACAACAAAATTAATAATATCCCAATTTGAATAATGGAGATTGGAAGGTTAAAAAGAGAGTTCAATTTGTTTGAGAGAAAGACTATATAAATTTTGTTATTCAATCATAAGGTGTAGTATTACATACATTTCTTTTGACATCCGATTACAGGTTTGCGTTATTTCAATACATTACTTAATAGGCTTACTCAATGTGTGGAAAAAAATGTTTTAGTTAGTTCATTGTGGAATCACTATATTTGGAGTTTCTTTATATATTGATTTTATTGCGTCTAGTATATGTTGTTATATTTTTACAATACTGCATAATAATTATGCCCTTATGAAAGTATAAACTCGGTGGGAAGAATTAATTAATGTAAACATGGGTCTTTTATGAAAAAGACGAACCGCCACTGTTCATCTTAGGACGCTTAGCACACTCTAAAAGCTGAAAACATCGTGACATGCATACCCGCACCTTGTAGAAAGCATAGGGCACATACATTTCATTTTCCAGCATAATTAACATATTCACATCTCCATTCGAACGTTTATTACAACCCATACATACAACACCACACACACACACAGGCATACACGAACACCAATTCTTACAACCCAAAGACAATGAATTACGTTTAATGGCCGGCCCCGGCCCCGAAACCGTGGGGGCCTAACCCGCCGACTTCTAACGCATTAAGCACTGTACGGGGGGAAAGAACAGGAACAGTACAAAATACGAGCCAGTTAAGAGAATAAAGAAGAGCCCAGGCATAGAACGAGGGGGATATACTAGTAGTTTTATTGCCACACGGGGTTCGGTGACAAGTATTAGCGCGCCACCTGACGACTAAACAGCCAACGTTACGACACTATAAACCATAAAATCGCTTTATTTGTTAATTAATTCTGTTTCTTATTGGGTTTTATATTACTATGTACGAGCGACAGTTCTGATGCTATCCTACATCAGTGCTCGTTCATAATATTGGCGTTTTGTGTGGTAATTTTACGTTTTATGTTAATCGCTGGCGTAAATTTCAACTTTATGGGTACGCTTTGTACGACTCTGTCTATCTCTACGTCTACCAGTGTGGCGTTGTATAAATTCATGTACAAGGTGCATCTAAATAATAAGAGAAAGATGTCGAGTGTTTAAATGTTGTTACGTTAACAGCTTCTAATTTAGGTTGCGATTCTGAAACTTATCGGAAGGCTTAACCTTATCGTAAGCTACGAGAAATACGTCAGCAATGCAACCTCGCAACTAAAATGACAATTTGCGATTTCTTGTACATAACCTTTATGTTCAATATGTAAACAGACATATCGTTTCGTAAATATAGGGTGTACCAGCTAAAGCTTTCGGGTCATATATATCCATTATTATTGAACGAATTTTTTTGAAATTTAAAATGTAGATACTTTATTGAATGAGGATTCTTCTGATACTTTTGAAATTAGTGAAAGTTAAAATATGTAATTTTCACTCATCGTTTTTTTTTTCAGATACCACGAAAATATATTTAAATGGTTAAGCATCAAAAAGTAAGCCTCTACAGAAAAAATGAAGTAAAACACCCCCTGTGACTACTTTCTGTGGGGATACGTCAAAACAAAAGTTTATTCAACACCGCCTACAACTCCTGAAGATTTGCTGAACAGAATCCGAGAAGCATTTGCATCAATAAATACTAATATGATGCGAAACGTAATTGATGATTTTAGGATTCGTTTAGAGAGATATATTGAAGCGGATGGTGGTACATCTACTATGACATTTTTATCTGATTTTTATTTTAGTGTTCTTGTTTTTTGGTCGTTCTTTGTTATCAACTTTTGTTATTAAATTGACATTTTAAAGACTATAGTTGTTTCAGTATAGCGCAACCGATCTTCACTTAATAAATATATTTCCAAATTTTATAAATATTCGTTCAATAATAATGGAGATGTATGACCCGACAGTCTTAGCTGGGACACCCGGTATATACCAAAATATTTCAATTTAAAATTTTAAATAATAAGAAAATGGTTTGAAATACAGGGTCGTCCAAAAGTCTGGATTCACGTGGATTTTGAGTAAACTATTCACTTTTTTGGAAAACTGAATTCTGTATCTTGAATGGGAATAAAATTGCAACTCAATAGTATTTTTTATTTCAAAAAAATTGTTTATAATTTTGAGATAAAGTTAATAACAATGTTTTTTTAAATGGAAACCTACCGTGATTTTTATTTCAGAGAGAGTACTTTCGATAAGAATTGCATTGGCATAGAAATTTTGGCTATAAACCTTACGATTATTGTTTAAATTAATATTAAATTTTCGATCCGAACACTCGTTCGCGCTTGTTCGGAAAATACACGAACGTGTCTTCTCTTACCACGTTTCCAACTGTAGGCATGGGTCCACCCCCTAATAAAGCATTCTATTGAAGGCGTTACGTTTATCTTGAATGAAAGCATTTTTTTTTTATAAAATGGAGATCTACCGCGATTACGATATTTAAACGTTATGAGAAAGTACAACGTAGTTTAATAAAAATTAGATCCGAAACGTAATTGGCAAACGTAAGGAAAGAAGCGTAAAAATTAGTAAATATCTCAGAATAAAATATTAGATTAATGATTAAAAACGCAACGTCATAGTTTTCGGCGTCCTAATTAGACATCAATCCACGGAACTGCGGATGTGCAGTTTCTCTTTCATTATGTCAATTTAAATAACAGCAGTGTCAAGAAGACGAAAAATAAAAATACCAATTACCACAAAAATCCCTCAATCGATGAAATCAGTTTTTCTTTTAATTAAAAAACGCCATAAGAATGGCAAATTGCAAAGCGAGTTATTTTAAACAATGAGTGCCTCAAGTTCTATAAAATGATTTTTTATAATAATATAAAAAAACCATTTTATAAGACCTTAAGGCACACATTTTTAAAAATGATTTGTGACCACTCGTTTTTTAAACTTTTTCTATACTAATTTTTCTTACTTTAGTAATAAGCAAAAATTTTTCTTACTGAATGCGAATTTGATTTTAAAAATATTTTACAGATATTTTTATTTATTAAAAAATGGGGTAATACAGGAAAATAACAAACACAAAATATAAATAAAAATTGTAATTAAAATTTCGTGTAAAAAAAAATACTCCTAATATAAAATTAAAACAAACAAAACAATGAAATTAAACTAGATATTACCAAAATCATATTAAATGTTCAAAATGTTCGCCATTAACTTCCTGGCAGAATCCAACTCGATGAACTACACCTTGGACAGCATTATTCAACATTTCCTGAGGTATATTCGCCATGGTCTCTTCAATTCTCTCTCTCAGATCCTCTAGATTTCTTGGTCTACTTTTATAGACCAAACCTTTTACGTATCCCCATAAAAAGAAATCTAATGGGGTGAGATCTGGAGATCGTGGTGGCCATTCCACGGCTCCCCTCCTTCCAATCCACCTTTCGGGAAAGATTTCATTTAGGTAATTTCTTACAGCAATACCAAAATGAGGCGGTGCACCATCTTGCTGGAACCAAACTTGATTCGGAATTGCATTTCGAAATATTCTTCGAATCGCTGGAATTATCTGGTTCCTTAGCAAATCCAAATACAATACAGCAGTTAAGTTGCCCTGGATGAAGAAAGGACCAATAATTGTCCCATTAACAATACCTGCCCATACATTAAGTTTCTCGGGATGTTGGGTATGGTGCTCCTGCATCCAGTGGGGGTTCTCCAGCGCCCAATATCGACAATTGTGACGATTGACTATTCCATTTAGGCAGAATGTTGCTTCGTCCGAAAATATGATGTTATTTGTAAAATTCAAATTTTGTTCTTGCTGGAAGAATAACCATTCACAGAATTGGAGGCGACGATCGTAATCTTCTGCGGTCAGCTCTTGCTGAAGTTGCAGTTTATATGGTTTGGCACTTTGGTTTTTCAATATCCTCTTGACAGAAGTGGCACTTACATCATAATCTAGTGCCAACTGCTCGGTTGAAATGATTGGCTCCTCAATAATCCTTTCCATTACAAGCTGTGCGACATGGTCGTTCGTTGCTGTCTTGGTTCTGCCAGATCTTGGGAGACTCTTGACGGTTCCGTTTTCAAAAAATCTTCTGTATGTTTTTGCAACAGTCGATTTTGAAATTGGGTTTCGCTCGGGGTGAAGTTGATTGAAGAGATCACAAGCTTCTTGATGTGATCGCTTTTTGTCGCCGTATCCCACCATAATTAGAATTTCTATCCGTTCTCTCTCTACCAGTTCCATATTTACGCAAATTGTTCAAAATCACAGATCACAAAAATAATAGATAAAGTCAATACCAAAACAACACAATTAACAACAAACAAAACGTTCAAGAAAACAGAAAATAAAAATTCAAATTCGCTCCGTAAACGTACACTAGTAATACCAAAAACAGAATGAGATAAGATTTGGACCTTCCAAGTGTCTAAAAACGGAAAAAGACCATAAAATTATTTTTTATTAAACTACGTTGTACTTTCTCATAACGTTTAAATATCGTAATCGCGGTAGATCCCCATTTTATAAAAAAAAAATGCTTTCATTCAAGATAAACGTAACGCCTTCAATAGAATGCTTTATTAGGGGGTGGACCCATGCCTACAGTTGGAAACGTGGTAAGAGAAGACACGTTCGTGTATTTTCCGAACAAGCGCGAACGAGTGTTCAGATCGAAAATTTAATATTAATTTAAACAATAATCGTAAGGTTTATAGCCAAAATTTCTATGCCAATGCAATTCTTATCGAAAGTACTCTCTCTGAAATAAAAATCACGGTAGGTTTCCATTTAAAAAAACATTGTTATTAACTTTATCTCAAAATTATAAACAATTTTTTTGAAATAAAAAATACTATTGAGTTGCAATTTTATTCCCATTCAAGATACAGAATTCAGTTTTCCAAAAAAGTGAATAGTTTACTCAAAATCCACGTGAATCCAGACTTTTGTACGACCCTGTATAATATAGCGATTGCTAAAATTTTTTTTTAAAGAAAATATATGGAAAATGTTGTAATGCCAAGATATAGTATATGTTTATGCTGTGGGCAAAATAGCACAAAGTACTTTGGCAAATTTCAGCAAGAACTGCTACCATTAAGAAAGTTTAAAGGATATAGTATCACAGTAGTGTATAGTGAATTTGCAGATAAATGTCTTTTCAGGCACATCTATGGATGATGAAATGTGATTTTTCTATGAAGCCAACAAGGACAGGTATCCCTAAAAGTGGACATGGTTTTTGTTACAAGAGTACCTAAACACAAAAAAATACATAAACCCAGCAGACAATACCCATACAACATAAAGCATGTGAAATCTGCACAAACTAAATGTTCTAAAAAGTCTATCATGGTATCGTGTTCACAATAATTTTACAATTTAAAGTTAACTTTTTCATTAAATTTTCTAATGATAAAACTATATCAAATTAAGAGGATGTTAAACTTTATATAATGTTGAAGAAGATAAGAGGAAATTTACCTGTATAGTCAACGACTTTCTTTATTTGTAAGTCAAACCGCAAAGATTTTATCAATATGTAACTATATTGAGCGATTAATGTTTTAGTCTCCAAAAAGGTAACATCATGTTTTAATAGCATAGGGCAAAGTATATAAATGGTTGAAGGATATAGTTGATGTTGCAGTTAGAAAATTGACCAATCCTGTGATATATGCTTCCAATTGGTTTCAATATTGTTATTCGTCCCAAATCATTTGTATTTTACTAGCCGTAGGAATGTATTGTCTGACTAGGAACAGGCTTACACAATAACATATTTGATATTGAGTATACCAAATCATTCGATATTATTGCAGGATTTTGTTGTCGACTAAAGTTGTAGTAATTGAAAATTCTGTTTATTTGTAGCTTTCATAGGCGAGTAATATTCATTAGGCTGAAATTTGCACTTTTTCAACTCGAAAGAACGAAAAGAATGTAAAAAATTATTGTTTAATAGTTTAATAAATGTATTATAAAAGAATGAAGACATTGAACTTAGATAATTATATTAATACTACATACGAATTACTGTTTACTTTTAAATCTTAACAATATAGCAAAAAAAACAGTTATTACTTATTTATTGAAAAATGAAAGATATTTTATTACCATATATTTTTCTTTTAAAAACACTATTATAAAAGTATATCATAATGGTAAAATTAAAGAAAAGCAATCATAGTATCTTAAATATAAACAACACTCAAAAAAGAAATATATATGCAAATAAACGAAAGACTCCACGCAAAATTATTTACATAGTAAAGTAATCAAACTTATGAGATATATGTAAATTATAGCAAAGGCATATTTCATTTTAAAGTATGCATCGAGTAATGGACAATGATTATTTCCTTATTAATTTATACCTATCTATATTGTGACACTAAAGTGTGGCAAATGTCTTGAACATCATAAATATGTTTAGTTTACTACTGTAAATGCACTAAAGTTGTTAAATTTATTATATGGTAAATTTAATACTTTATGAAATACTTTTGCAATAAATCTTTTACATAAGCTTCACTGTACATATCCCAATTTTTGTTGGTCCACAACTCAGGTCTTTTTCGTGCAATCTGGCGCCGCAATGTTTTCAGGACCTCAACATTGTAGGCAGCAGTTACAGTTTGCCCCTTAGGCACCCAGTGTTTCAAAATGATGCCTTTGGAGTCGACAAAGGTAATAATCATGGCCTTCACCTGCGATTTGGACATGCGCGCCTTTTTGATTCTTGGCTCGCCAGGTTTCTTCCATTCACAACTCTGAAGTTTGGTTTCTGGATCGTATCGGAATATCCAACTCTCATCACCAATAATCACACGATCGAACATTCCCTAGTTGTCGAACCATTCCTGACAAATGCGTTGTCGAGTTTCCTTTTGGTCGGAAGTCATCAATCTGGGAACCAATTTGGCGCATACTTTCGTCATGCCTAAATCGTCACGCAAAATCAACCGAACTGTCTCACGATTGATACCAGTGACTTCCGATATGTGTCTAATCGAGTATCGACAATCATCCTTCAACACTTGCTTGACTTTTTGCAGAGAGGTGGCGGTGCGAACTTCAGCTGGTCGCCCAGAGCGCGGATCGTCATTGCACTCCTCTAGCCCCTCCTCGAACTTCTTGTACCACTCATAGAAAGACGATTTTGGCATTAAATTGTCGCCATGCACTTCTTTCAACGCTGTTAACGTTTCAATTCTCGATTTCCTCCACCTAACGAAAAATTTCAGCGTTACCCTTTGCTCAAAATATTCTGGCGTAGACACCATGTACAGAATTGCGAAATACACGTTCTTGGTTCTTGGGTAGCATTTAGTTCAAGTTCCCCTCTACCACGCCTGACCATGTGGTGAATTGCAATGTTGCCACGCGGCCGCAAAAAAACTTTTCCAGATACTTAATTGTCAGACCTCGTACATTATTTTCATGGTTAGGATTTGGTCCATAAGCCAACCCATTCGTTTTAAATTGGTTGTAAATTCTAAAATCAATGGCTATCCTTGGACATATTTTCACTTTGACTTCGTAGTGTCAATAATAAAACAAAATTATATATATTAGATATAATACTAAGGCACAGCGTTGCGGTACAATTCTTTTATAATAATAAAAAATCTTTATTGCGACTTGAATAATTACAATTACAGAGGCAAAAGTCATATTAAAAGAAACACAAAATACATATGATACAAAAACCTAAGGATACAGAGGTAATAATGTAATAATAAAATGCAAAAAAAAATATACAATACACTTTTGAATTGTGCAAAAGTAATAATTTGTTTTATAACGGTGGGTAGCATGTCAAACAGTTTTAATTCCGTTTAAACCAAACCACTTTTCGATAAAGTTTGTTGATGCTTGTATAGAATATAGTTGTTTCAAAAACTTGTGCTGTAATGGTGAGCATTAATGTGCGAATAAAGGAGGTATTTGTTTCTATAAATGAAAACCTGACACAAAGACTTTTCCGAACTTAAAAAAGGGGTGTCACCAGTATATTTGACCATTAATACTTCACTGTTAAGACAATCATTTATATGAACTTTGACGTAAATGTCATTGAAATATAAAATGAATAGGAAAAGGCCAAATATACTACCTTGAGGAACCCCAGATACAATTTATTTAGGGCTAGATAGTGCTCTGGTACTGTTATAATTCAAAACAAACTGTTTGTAAACAAGCACTAAAATACGAGGCAATCCACGAAAGAGAAAAACCGTATGCCTCCAATTTTGTAAAAAGTATTTGATGGTCGACACTATTAGATTCTTTAGACAGGTCCAACAGAACACCACAAGGATGTTTTCCATCTTCCAAAGCAACAATCACATCTATATAATTACACAACACAGTATTCACACTTCTGTTCTTACTAATGAGATCATGCTTTTACAGAAAATCATATATGCGGTTGTACACAAGTGTTTCAAAGAGTTTGGAAAACCCAATGAGAAGACTAATCCATCGGTATTGAGTCAGATTATTAGGATGATCTTTTTTATAAACTGGTATTACTAACGCGTGTTTAAATCGGTCCGAAAAAGGGCCGCATTGAAAGAATTCATTAATTAGATGGCATTATGGGTCTACGCACCTCTGGGAACACTTTCTTAGTAAGCTGATTGGGATAGAGTTGATCCCGTAAGAATGAATTTAGTTTCAGTCCTTAACACAGGAAGGTAGTTCCTCCCTGTAAGTTGGAAGAAAATAAAAGAAATTGAAGGGCAAAGGTGGTGAACTTGTAGAATTAAGTTCGCTGTAAAACTATTATTAAATTTATTTGCCAGAACTTATAAATCATCATTTAAATGTGGAAACTGCATTTAGAGATCTAACCCACATTGTTATTTAGAATAAGCCGTATGACTCTATTTTTATTCGTAGCAGTTAATGATTGTCGGCCAATATGATTGCGCTGAAAAGATGCAATTGCATTGTCATGTACGCTTTTATAATAAAAAAAAAAGTGTTACGGTATCCGCATAATAGGTCGATGTTAACTGTAGCGATGACACGGTGTTCTTCAGCTTTTGCAAATCATCCGGCAGACGCAGTTGTTGGAAATTATGTTTTAAATGTTTTTATCCTCTTAACAAATCAGTTGAGAAAATGCATGTTTTACTAGATAATTGCAAAAAATTACATCCGGTAACACTAAAGGTGATACTTTCGGTCCAAATTTCCAAAATTTTGTACAGAATTTAGTCCAAATGAAGCTAAATAAATCTGGATTAAATGTATACTTTCTAAAATATTTGTAAAAAACTGTCTTTCAATCGGAGTAAAAATCAATTTTTAAATCTTGAGTACCTTTATATTATTTAGGAATTTGAATAAATTTAGTGGTTGAAGAAACACTGATTAAATTTGAGTTTTTTGCTTAAGTAATCCTACTTGCTCTTTCTCTCTTTCTGTGTGTGAATTACCATGATAGGTGCCAAATTGATAAAGATATCAATACCAAAACTTATACTTGGGGGTATAATCATCCTCTTAAAATCCTATCAGATTTTTAGTCAAAATTTTACTGGTACAACTTTTTTTTTTTTATAAAGTTCTTAAATATTTCTTTTATTATTTTATGTATAACATTTCCACCAACATAATATATACAAACAATATTCATAATATTTCAGTTTTAATACTCTGTGGTTGTTTGTTTCACATACTACTAAATCTGAAGAATCTAACTGACTGACACAAAGTATTCATCCGTCGTATAATATTTGGTAAAACTGATGTTATCACACACAGGGAGCCGTCGTTTTTGTTTACCACATATTTTATTCTATTATGGACCATTGTGTGTCCCTCTTAATGGGTACGAGTCCGGTTCATTTGCCGCGTAGGGCATAAAACGAAATTTTTGTTCGTTTCATTTTGGACATCCGCAGTGAAGAACAATTCAGAATCAATTTAATCACCGGCACCACATTAAATGCCCCATAAAAGAAAATATGTTAAACTGAAAAAAATAAAAAAAGATATGAAAACAAAAGCGAACAAAAGGCTCTCTTAATAAGATGCCTGTTATGTAATTCAAAATAGGGGTTGTTTTTCTGTAAACAGTTCATTATACAATTACATTAGTAATATCATCTAAATTATTTTTTTTAAATTATTGTTTTAAGCAAATGTTGTTCATCCTCAACCCATGTTATACAGCATTAAAATAAATTTTAAATATTATTTAATAATGCTATAAACATCGTTAAAGTTGTTGAATTGGATATTTCCATTCTTTGTAACATTTTGTAGAATCCCCACATTTCAACAGTTTGTCTAGCATTGTAATTAGAGATCGGCAGTCTGGGGTACATTGCAGGACTGGACTTAAATGAATTTAGGTACATATGAAACGTATATTCATATATGCATGTGTTGGGATACACACATACATCTAGTGTCATTACCAACAATCAACGCACAGACACGTAGATACTAGAACTAACATCAAGAGGTAAATACTATTTAGGTACATATATATAGGTGAAAGTGGGGTATAATGATCCCTCTAAGACAAAACACGTCGTAGGAGAAGTACGGTACGAGCAAACAAATTTAATTTATTCCAAGAAAGAGAGCAAGCTTTTCTTAACACTTTGGAATGGTCGTCAATGTTGAATCATTAAAAAACATTAATAGAAATGGATAGAATTTATACTTCGCAAATGGATCATTTTGCTCCAAGGGTAGAGGTAAAACGATACCATCCCCAGTAATAACATTTTTGATTAATACACTAACTATATAGCATCACACTAGGTAAAGATTTTTAATAAAGTGATGTTTACTGCAAATACAAAATAATATATTTTCTCTAAAAGAAAACACAACAAAATATTCTTTAGGAACGCAAAAACTTTGGCATAAATTAATGATTGAACTGAAATGTAATTTGTGTTTAGCAGGCGCTAATTGAGTACGGAATACACATACGCAGCCGGAATAAAGTCGCGAAATTTAACAAGATTTCAGAAGATTTCTCGATTTTATTTCGGAAAGTATGCATGCAAATGGGAAACTGTGTGCGTATTATACTACCAAGTAACGTGGAAAGAAGCACATGCAGCTGGAAATTCCTAGCGTGTACAGTTTCCGAAATAAAGTCGCGAAATTTAACAAAATTTCAGAATATTTCGCTATGTATATTCCTCATCATCGTCGCTAACACCAACACATTCATGTGCCCATCTGCCCACCTTCTCCACTGACAGACCCTTTTAATCTTCCACCGCACAATATGCATTCTATTATTGTGCCATTTTAATTCGAGGTCCAAAATGACGGTATCTGGGTGCGAACTTGAACCTGGAGTAGGACTTTCTTTTTTATTTAGTTTTTTGCTTTCTTGCTTTTTTCGTAAATGTCTTGGAATTTTTTCCAGGAACTGTGGAAATTGACGTGCTATCGACATTGCATATTCTGTTGTGGCAAGGATAATCATGTCGATCTCTGAAGTCTTTCAGAAGACCAGAAGACATCGTCACCACTGGTTTATTGAAAGCTCTTGCGCGAGCAGCAGAAGTAGATTCTGGACTTCGCAGACTAATATTTGGATGTCTTGTTTGAGAACCAGATAGCCTGTCTTTTCCGGCGATGTGGTATTTTGTTTTTTTTCCGGCCAACTGAAAGGCCAAACGACGAAGATGGCTGTGATGTCATACATTCTTGTTTCCAGAACAAGAGTGTATTGTACCAACTCCTTTTCTTCTTTTTTCAGCAAATGGACTAAATACCGTCCATTTGCTGTCAAGATGTTTTATACTACTCGTGGCAATTTTGTTTTTGTTTTTGGCTCGATGTTTTAATGACATAATAGGAAGACTGAAGCTTTTTGCTACGGTTTTGATAAGCATTTCATTTTTAAACTCGTCCAGAGCATTTTGCATACTCTTTGGATCCCAACTTTGTCCTTACGTTTTTCGTTGGTAGTCACGTGGCATTCTGAAAAAGTAAAAAATCTAAATAACAATATCTGAAATAAAACTAAAACAACAAATGGGGATAAAATGATTCCGGGATCATTTTGGACGACCCATTAGGGATCGTTTTAACCCAAGCGCACATTCTGACTATCACCTAACCTAACAATTTTCAATGGGAAAATAGGCTCTAACTACTTGAGAATTTTTAAGTCCAACTATACCATTCCAAGTTATGTACAAACTCGATTCGATAAAGAACAATGCATAAATTTAATACTGATTCTACGAAGCACTTATATCGGAAAGTCCACAACACCGAAATGCAAACCACGATTTCTTAAACAGGTTTGAACTGATCACATGGCGTACCCGTGAGTATAGAACACTTAAATTTCAACATTCAGTCACTGTAAACCAGATGGCACCATTAGTTTCTGCAAAATTAGGTGGGATCATTTAACCTCCAGGGATCATTATACCCCACTCTCCCCTACAATTATACGCAAAACGTATATGCATATTGTCAGTTTCCGGACTGACCATATTCCGGTAATGATAGAAAACAAATATTGGCAGTTTTTAAACTTCAGTCGCGACAACCAAGAACAATTTCTTCAATCCATTTTTACAGGAGATAAAACTATGATTCTATTCCTTATCGAAAATGGAATCAACGGAATGGCGAAGGCCAGACGAAAAATGGTCAAGGAAAACAAGTTTGGCCTATCAAGAAAGAAGATCATGGCAAAAATATTTTGGAATTCGAAACAAATCCTGCTTATTGATCTCAAAGAAAGGAACACAGTTATGAATGTACAATACTACGCTACTTTATTCCATAAATTACGAGACTAATCAAAGAAAAGAGGCGTGGATTGTTGCGTCATACTGTTCGCCTTCTGCACGACAATGCTTCTGTCCATAAGGCTACAATTGCGAAGACTGTTGTTCAGGACCCTTTACCTAATAGTATTTACCTCTTGATGTTAGTTCTAGCATCTAAGTATTTAGCACATTTCAATCTCATTTAAATGAATAATTTGATATTAGACACAGTAATAGAGACATGATCGCTATTAATTTTAAATTACATTATTATTACTAAATTTAAATTACTTTAAAATTAGTGTTTCCAGGTGTTGGAAATTATATTATAATTTTCTGCTGTTAGCACTGATAATTATTTAATTAGGTAAATTTTGGTAGAACAACGACTAGAGATCGGGAGGTCTTGGGTTAGAAACGCAGCAGTGGGTAGTTTTTAAAAGTAAAAATTTACCTAATTAAATAATTATCAGTGCTAAAAGCAGAAAATTTTAATTAATAGGTAAATTATTATTATTCTTTGATGCAATTCAATAAATTATGTAAACGTTGGTGCCTTGTGACATAATCGCTTTGATAAAAAAAAAAAGTTTATGTAAAATGTTTGCTATGTATGTATTAATATCAATAGACAGTGTCTATCACACCAAACAAATATATAACACTAACCCCAACATTAGAGAAAGAGGACGATAAGTGAGATCACACAATTAAATCGACCGCGCTTGTAATATACTCACCTGGTTGTTACCTTGTGTGAAATAAAAAATATTAGTAGCAGCATAAAGCGACAGAGAAAAAAATTGTACAAATGTAAACAAATATTAAATAAATATTAAAAATCATGAACTATACAATTTTCGAAGAATGTAGACCTATTTTATTGTTATGCACGAAGTTAAAATCGCAGTTAGCTATCTTGAACGTGATACTTATACTATTACGTATACGAAAGTGTTATATGGGTGAGGTGATATATAATCAAAAGAATCAAAATATATTAAATATTAACGGATATTGGCAATGAAAATAACCTAATAAAAATACACCTAGTTTTAACTAATAATTAATTCTTTTAATATTATTTCTTTTAATATATGCTTCCTATAAAATAAAATTAATTTTGGAAGAATATACACTTTCCATAATTCTTCATCTTTTGGTATTTCTTCAATAAAAAAAAAATTGAGTCTGTGGCTTAATATTAAACAAAACCACTACTAAAAACACTTTACCACACTAAAGCACTGCATGTTAGATCCGTATTTCGACAACTATGTTGTCATCGTCAGTAGCACTGATTAATACTAAAATCTAATTAGAGGATAGGATTTTAGTATTAAGCGTGACAAAATTAACAGTACCGGGTGGCCAACTAAGAATGGCCGCCGGCTATATCTCAGAAACCAGTAGTCATATTGCTTCCGGGTAAAAAAATTTCTAGTAAAAGTGCCTAAGAGAAAATGCTGGAAATTATATTGGAGTTTGTAAAATGTCAGCAAGGGGGCGTAACAGTCAGGATCAATGTTAAAACTTAGAATTTCTTCATATTTTTACAAATTAAGGGGTATTGAAAATGTTTAAATTTTATTCCTTACACATTCTTTAATACTATTAGTCTTGCACATTTTTTACTATCTAGTGAAATAAAGTGGTAGGGGCAGTTCAACCGTTTCTTTAAATAAACTAGGATTACTCCCGTTTGGCCTAACCGATTTGAAAGTTTGATCTCATTTAAAAGAGCGTTATTTGTTCTACAGACTGAACTTGTGTTTTTGTATCTCGGACTTCTGGCGTCACCGGTAGATGGCGTTATTTGAAATGTAAACAAATGGGCTTCTTTTCAAAGAAGTTAAATACAATGATATGTTTGTTTTTACATAGGCTAATAAAGAATTAAAACCTCAACATTTCGGTAAAATAACCAAATTTGTATGTTTTTTAGAACAGGAGATATTGACAAAAATAGATGAAAATGCATGAAATCTCCTGTTTTACTGGCCTTTTTTTATGAAGCTCAACAATTTTGAGCTACACTGTTATAATATTATTATTATCAAGAAAAATGTTATACCATTTTGAAAGACCTTGTTTAATAAACAAGATTATTTTTAATCCTTATTTTAATCCAAAAAATATACTTACCAAATAAAATTAGTAAGCTATGAAAAAATAAAACAATAACTCTCATTGTGTTAAAACGACGAGTTGTCACAATAATAAATATTATTGTCAGTTTTTCCCTGATTCCGTTTACTTCTTTGTGTGTGGGAAAACTTTTTTTTTACTGAGATGCGGTTAGCGAATGAAGAGGCATTGGATATGATTGGCGTGTATTTCGAATGCATGCGAAATGCAATAGTTGTTTCCAGAGTGTATGCTATGCAGTTCCCTGGAAGACGACATTACGCGAGCAGTGATTTTCGTAGGTTAGCGCAAAGGCTTAGGACCACCGGAAGTATTAATCTTCCGGTGTATAGAAGGCAGCCTACTGGCCGAACCAAAGAAAATGCTATAAAAGTATTAGCATATATTGAATTTAATCCACATGTGGGGACTAGAACCTTAAGTAGAGAAAATATATTGAAAGATCACAAGTAAGCATTGATAGTTTTAAGTTAAAAATAAAATAAATTTTGTTTTGAGACTTTTTGTAAGGCCTTTGTTAGATTTGCATTATCTCCTACAGTTTGTTTTAATATATTTAAGCATTAAGCATAACGGTTGTTTTTAACGTTCCCTACTCGATTCCCTTAAGTTTAACTCATACACTCACCTTTATTTGTTTTGGTTTTAATTCTTTATTAGCCTATGTAAAAAGAAACATATCATTGAATTTAACTTTTTTGAAAAGAAGCCTAATATTTGTTTACATTTCAGATAACGCCATCTACCGGTGACGGCAAAAGTCCGAGATACAAAAACACAAGTTCAGTTTGTAGAACAAATTACGCTCTTTTAAATGAAACCAAACTTAATTACTGTGACTTACAAATATACCTTTATACGTAAAACGTATATGCATATATGCATGTGTTTGAGATACACACATACATTAAGTGCTATTGTCGACAATCGAACGCACAGACACCGGTGTTTCGACCTATGAGGTCTCATCAGTGTGCGTGGAGATTCTCGACAATAGCTTCAAGACTTAAATCGCTGCTTATGTCATTTTAGCGTGTTAAATGCAGTGAGAGTATCACAGCGACATCTAACACCCAAAAGATGACACAGAACAAACCAAACTTGTTCAAATAGGTTAGGCCAAACGGGAGTAATCCTAGTTTATTTAAATAAACAGTTGAACTGCCCCCACTACTTTATTTCACTAGATAGTAAAAAATGTGCAAGACTAAAAGTATTAAAGAATGTGTAAGGAATAAAATTTAATCATTTTCAATACCTCTTAATTTGTAAAAATATGCAGAAATTCTAAATTTAAACAATGACCCTGACTGTTACGCCCCCTTGTGGACATTTTACAAACACCAAAATAATTTCCAACATTTTCTTTTGGGCACTTTTACTTGAAATTTTTTTACCCGGAAGCAATATGACTACTGGTTTCTGAGATATAGCCGGCGGCCATTCTTAGTTGGCCACCCGGTACAATGACCAGGTACTGTTAATGATGTCAGTAATATCGTAGGTGTAGGTATAAATAAGCCATCCCTGTAAAATTTAAATCAGTGTTGTTCTGTATACTCTACGCTGTACACATAAAGCGGTTTTTATTAATCATTGTTACTGATGATGATAGCATAGTTGTCAAAATACGCATTTCAGTGCTTTAGTGTGATAAAGCTGTTTTTATTAGTGTTTTTGATTTCTTCAATGAATAATCAGCGTTTTGTTTGTATTTTATTTATTGTGTATGATATACTTCCTATGTGTTTACAATGTACCATGACCGAAGTTCGTGTTAAATATGTGAATTCCTCTTACTCATATTTATGAAAACAAAATATTCTAAGAACTATTCAGAAGGCAAAATACAAAATATATGAATCAATTAATATACCATCTAGAAAACTGAAAATTCTATTACAAAAACAGGCCATAAAACAAGTTGTGTTTATCAAAATTTTCAGATATCTTTCAGATCAAACTAAATAAAAACCTAACTTAGGTCATGTTAAAATAATTGGCGGCTGTTATCTAAATTTTCTTTAAACGCTTTTCTCTCGATATATTCATCTTTCTCTGTTCAACTCTTCCTCTCCTACCCTGTCTAGTCTTCTCAGAACTGTCAGTATATATAACTTGTTAAATTCCACGACCATTTTCTGTCTTATCATTTATAACTCTAATGTAATAAGTAGAAAGCGTTTAAAGGGCGCTCAGAGCCATTAGCAAATGATATAAGGCGACAGTTCCCATAACGTAGATCTCGCGCTGGGGCGAGCAGTCACGTGTGAGGGATCAGTGTCGCTCCTGTCATCCATCAGCAACGCGTCTTTCGTTAAGCCGCGTCGGAGTCGCGCTCCGCTCTTCGACGACGAATGATGCCGGCGGATTATGGTAGTTAAGTTAACTCCTGGAAAACGAAATTAAGAAAGACCACCGTTTACTGAATAACAGCACGAGGTAACAAATCAATATAGTATGTTGGAAGGAACTGAGACGGATTGCTTTATTATGACGTCGCAATGTTGTTTACTCGAAGATTTCGGAATCTTCTTTATCGACATCTACAATTGTATTAGTTTCTAGTTTTAGGTTATGCACGAGTTTAAAATCGCAATTAGATAGCTTAGCCATAGTACTTATACTATTCCCTATTAGAAAGTAAAAACTATAAAAACATATTTGTAATTACTTTGATAAATACTATAGGCAGCTAATCAGAGGTAGCGCTACGTACCTCTAATATACAGGGTGAGTCATTAGTTGCCGCTTCTTCGATTGCTCTTTTGTATTTTAAATAGAAGAAACAATTAGTGGAAGATCCATAGTTGCTTGCGCCGCATATTGTAAAAATACTTTATGCTCTGACGCACTTCCGGTTTCACCGGAAATGCAGGGAACTTAATTTTTTTAAATGACTCACCCTATATATTTTTAGATTTTCTTGTACTGCTTTAAATTGTCTATTTAGCTGTTTTCCCTTTTATAAAATTGAGCCAATAGTTTTTCAGTTATTAATTTGCTTTCAAAATATTTGACCAAAACACATGTTCAGAAAAAATCATTTTCACATAGTTTTTAAAAGTAAAGACATTAACTTTGGTGGTGCTTGTAGCCAAGAAAATTCTGCATCATTCGGTAAAGTTGCACTCGGGAATAGCTCAAAAAGCTTTGTCTTTTCAAAGCCTACTTTCTGAAATTTTCACATACCAAGAACTTATTTTTTTTAAATGGAACACCCTGTATTTTATTGAGGCATTTTGTGCCTTTTATTCTCTTTCATTTTTGTT
Organism: Amphimallon solstitiale; assembly: GCA_963170755.1. Lineage (NCBI taxonomy): Eukaryota > Metazoa > Arthropoda > Insecta > Coleoptera > Scarabaeidae > Amphimallon > Amphimallon solstitiale. Next base: position 32,579,430 of record OY720681.1, on the reverse strand, counting down.
AACAATGTTCTATACCTATCTTTTATAATTTTTAAGATAATCACTATAGGAGCAATTAGCGGTCAATTAAAGATCTACGGGCGCTGTTTTATGCACCCAAATATTCGTCCAATAAAGGCTGGAATGCGGCTGACTACCTGACTCAACTGTTAAAGAAAGTCGGTGTACATTTATGTCAAACTTATAAAAGCATCGCTATTAGTTATCATCCAAATGAATTATTCTTATGAAGAGTTAATAGATATGATTGACGTTTTGGGTGAATCTGAAAGAAACTCTTTGCTAGCATCCAGACTTTATGCACAGCGATCCCTGGTAGAAGTCAACCGAAGCCAGAAACCTTCGGAAGTATAAAGTGGACGATTTGAGTGAACAGAAAGTATTGAACATGAAAGAAAGAGCGGAAAAGCTATAACTGGTGAGGATAAGACGTTTATGGTACTTTCGAGTGTAGTAGAACACCCCCATACTAGTACTACGAAAATTAGTCATCAATTAGATATAGTCAAATTTGAGAATCCAGAATAACTAGGAAATATGAAATTCAACGTAGCATATTCATACACAGGGTTAGATGAAAGACGTTTTTGTGAATTGGCAGCAGATAGGTAAATTATCCTGGCTTTCTCAATTTTTTGTTGTTTACCAACGAAGCCACCTTCTATTAATACGTTCATTGTCACAATTTTCGTTATTATAACCATAAAAGGAATAGTGGGTAGTTACATAATTGGACCTTATTTCTTTAATGTAAATGTTAATGGAGGAGAGTATCTTCGCTATCTACAGACGGACATCTTCAAATATGTCAGTAAACATAACCTTTATTTTATTTCGATGTTAACCAACAGTGTCAAAAATGAAATACTGCAACTGGACATTGCCGGAATTTAAAAATTGAAATGAGATGCTCTTCATTCTGTAAAATTATTACTTTTGGGATAGTTGGATTTAACATTTACTTTGTTTGACAGTTGAGTTAGGAAGTCGGGCACCATTCCTGCCTTCCGTTGGTTGAACGAATATTTTGGTGCATAAAACAAGAGCGGTCGTAGTTCTTTAATTGACCGCTAATTGCTCCTATTGTGATTATCTCAGAAATTACAAAAGATAGGTATAAGATATTGTTAACAAAAATGAAAGAGTTTAAAAAAGGTAATAAAATGCTTCAATAAGATACTGGCTGTTCCATTAAAAAAAAATAAGTTTTTGGTATGTGAAAATTTCAGGAAGTAGGCTTTGAAAAAAAAATTTTTTTGAGATATTGTCGAGGGCAACTTTACCAAATGATGCAGAATTTTTTTGGCTACACGCATCACCAAAGTTAATGTCTTTACTTTTCAAAGCAATGTGAAAATGATTTTTGTTTGAACATGTGTTTAGGTCAAATATTTTCAAAAAAAAAATTAATAACTCAAAAACTGTTGGCTCAATTTTGAAAAAGAAGAAAGAGTTAATCAGACAATTTAAAGCAGTACAAGAAAATTCAAAAATATATAGGGTGAGTCACTTAAAAAAATTAAGTTCCGTGCATTTCCGGTGAAACCGGAAGTCGTCAGAGCTTCAAGTATTTTTACAATATGCGCCACAAGAACCATGGATCTTCCACTAATTGTATTTTCTTTTATTTATAACACAAAAAAGCAATCGAAGAATCGAAGAAGCTAATGACTCACCCTGTATATACTTTATAAAGTAAATGCACCAGTAGTTGACGCAATAAGAAGACTTTTAAAAGTGATTAAAAATTGAACTTTTATGAGTTGAAATATATTATAAATCAGAACAAAACAACAATTTTTAAATCAAAAAAATTATTAAAAATTAGGTGTGCCACCACACGACTTTCCTATACGTATGGGCGTTTCATATTATACAAAATTGTACTAAATAGTTTTAAATAGTTTTATCTTCTTAGAAAAATAAGCTGACTTTTAAAAACTTTTTTATATAAAAATTATTCAAAATTATATTATAAGTTCATTCTCTTAATAAATCTGTATAGAATGCATACTTTGCCAGATATTCGCAAGAAAGTGCTACTCGCTAAGAGTAAGAGTGTTACTTTCGGTCCGAATTTTGAATTTTTTTTTACACAAAAGGTATTGAAAATTAAGTTCTAATACTTTTATACTCGTAACGTACCTATCCAAAAAGCATGACTTGCGAAATATTGTCAAAAAACTGATTTTCGTTAAGAGTAAAAGACCTACTTTCGGTAGGAATTTCGAATAACTTTAATAATAGATTTCTTCTCAGGTTTAATATTGAGTATATATGAATTCTTTATAAATATGTTTAAACTTAGTAGATGACGAACTATTGGCAAAATTCAATTTTTTCATTGAAGTAAACCAGTACTTCCGGTATGCTGACTTTACTGAAAATCTAGTCAGATGTCAAGAAGAAGATTGTACTCGTAAATACAAAATTTGGAATAGATAGCTATAGCGGTTTGACCGCTATAGCAAAAATACCATTTCGCGGTATCAGGGAACTTAAAACGTGGACATCTGCAAAAATCTCGTGGTCATCACAATACTTCCATATACTACATATAAGATAGTAACACACTCGTCTTGCTCTAGTAGTGGACATAAAACAATAGATTGCCCCAAAAATTGATACAACTTCAATTCACCAACTTTCAGTTTTAATAAAGACGGAAGTAACCCAATGTCGCGAGCGTCATGTTTTGGATAATTTTTTGGAGATGTGACATCGTTTTAACATATTAACTTCCTTGACTCAACGTCTTAGCATTTATTCTCATCAGTTAAGAAGAAAATTGGCTTTAAAACGTTGTTGGGATGAATATCAAAATTTTCCTAATTATATTTACTTACTCAAGATCTTCAGAACTTACCACCTTATAGATAGAAATCACGTAGTCCAATTTGGAAGGAACATTTCCTAAATCAACATTTTTCGATTAACGACCTCTGGAAATCTATTTTTTTAAAATGTGAAGTGTTTAATAAACAATTAATAGATGATCCTTTGATTGATTCTGCTTTACACAACCAAGAAAAATTTGGTGTAAGATGAATCGTCTTAGGACGGATCATGGAAGGTGCAATAGTATGTTATTCAAGTGGAATGTGATTGCGAGTCCATCTTGTGATTGCAGAGCTGAGATTAAAACAGTTAAACATATTGTTGAAGAATGTCCTCTAGCTACGTTTGAATTTGGATACACAGATTTACATAATTTAACTCCAGAGGCTATTGCTATTGAATTTTAACAACTAAAGACCTTTAGTATTGTGACGCTGTGATGGAGGTTTTTTTATTCTGCAGGTTTTTTCCTACACACTAGACCAAATGGTGCAGTGTTTTAAAGGGCCCCTGCAGTTATGGCTCTTTTAAATATATTTCTACTTTTGGTATATAATTTACATATATAACATATTTATCATAGTTGATAGTATTGTCATCAAATTAAAACAGACTACCTTCTATCTCATCATCTGTTTTGTAATTAATTTACCATAAGTTTTCCAAAGCACCAAAATGTTCCTTTATAGTTGCAAATGGATAGTTGTCCTTATTTCTTCTGTATACGAGATGATTTTCTTCATTTTCTGAAATACATAAACAGGGAGTTAAAATTAAAAACATGTAACAAAAAGGCTGAGAGGAAATTAAAAATTATTTCATATAACATGATTTATAATATATATGTATATAAATTGTTTTTCATAGATAAAATTTTAATATATAAATCTGTTTCAGACATTTATTTTTGCTAGTATTGCAAATTTATAAAATATATGTTTGTATTAAATAAAGTGTAATGTTTTTAAAGATATAACGCAATATGTTTCATAAATAAACTCATCTGTTTTATTTTTTATGATGTTTATTGTTTTAACACAATTCGAATTTAAAAAACGGCCATATTGCTTCCTCTGTACTTCGCGTGTATTAAGAAGTACCACATAAAAGATGCATTTTAAGTGTAGAAATATAATCCATTTTATAATTCTAACTAATTAAAATTTTAAATTATCATGTAACAAATTGTTTTGCTTATTTCAACTTTTACCCACGTTTACTAAGTGTACTTGGTGGTTGTTATCACTCAAATACAACTAAGCGAAAGTGGGGCACGAAACATCGAAGGATCCGACTATAATGTCGCTTTTAATTTCGAGAAGCACAATTTTAAACCTCATAAGTATATAATTATAAACAGAGCTCTATCACTCTAAACATGATAATAGAAACAAACGATTGAGATATAAATATCAACACTTTAGCAACGTTAGAAATCAAAACGTGCAACATTCGACCACACACACCAATATCATAATATTAAAGTGACATTTTAAACAAATGGACAATAGCTTAAGCTCCTTGCAATAGAATAATAATTATATCTACTCCTAAATCTACGCGGCATCGGTTTAGACCAATAAACAGTTAATCTAATCAAAATAAGATATTTCCTGTCTCATATAAAATCATGTTTATAGCCCGCATTAACAATATTGGACATCATCTATTATGCAGAATAATCTCTTTCAATGTTTCATAATAATTTTAGATTATAGAAAGAATTTTTACGACCAGAACACCTTATCGAGCCAAAAATTTATTTTTATCAGCCGCATAAAAACAAATTTACATCAACTTTGCATTTGGAACGTTGTAAAAGCCTCAATCGTAAATTCAACTCGTTCAAGCAGCCTGTTGCTGTTTCAAATACTACAGATTTCCCGGGCGCCCACTGCGGCATATCTCCTCTGTTATTCCGCCATTAATACCCCGTAATAAAAATCTACCGTTCCTAAATTATTCAAAGAGACTTATGAGGAGTGACTGGATAAATACCTATTTGAGAAACATTCGATAAATTCAGATTAACATGCTTCCTTATTACCGGTGGGCCATAAAACTTAAGTGCATGACTGTGAAATTTGGAGCCGAGGTGTGTGCATTTTCGAAGGATAAACGACTGCGACTGGATAGGACGTAAAAGAAATTGTAATTAATTTTAAACAGCTGTTGCACAATGGTATTTAAATGGAATTAAATTTACGTGAAGCAGATTAAAGTGCAGTGAAAAGACTGGATAGGATAACCTTAATGTGATTGATTTAAATTATTTTAAATTTGCTAATTGCTGATCACACAGGTAATCAGCGCTTCTAGTGGTGAAATTGGTCATACACGTTGTATATATGTGAATACATATTTCCGTGATCTTTATAATTTAAGAATTATAAAAATTGTTAAATAGAATAGAATAGAATTAGAATAAGAAAATGTTAGAATAGCATTAAACACTTTAAGAAATGGACCACTGTTCTAAAATAAAAATATATTAAAAGTAAATAACCGAGAGAGAGTGATGGTGAAGGATGGAGCAATAAAAAGGGTGAATCATTTAAATGCCATAAAATTGTACGAGCAAGGCTATATTCGGCATGCTTGTGATGAAAACGTCAATTCAAATGAATAAAAATAAATTTTAAATTTGTACAATGATTTTAAATTTATTAGAGGATTTCATGATCATATTTATAAGAATAATAAATATCTGATACTTATATGTAAAAAAGAAGGATATATGGAAAGGTATTTTTCTATCTCGGACAATAAATTAATACATTTTATGTATACACCAGATGTACAAATAGGATACATTTTAAAATTTTGTATGCACAAATACAAAAGGCTTCAAAGACAGCAGTATAAATTTGATGTGGTTATTTTAAAAACCTACAAAGAAGAGATAAAATTAATATTGTTCGCAGTTATTTATAATACTAAAAACAGAAAAAAACTGGATAAAACTTGCAGGCCGTGCTATGGAAGTGAGTACTCCTTGCAATACGGTTTTGATGAAAAGAATTTCAGTAGTATATGATGTATTTCCAATTGCATCCAAGGAAGGCACCTATAAGAAGAAGTTGAGAATAATTATTTAGTGGAAAGAGAAAATATGTCAACAGGGATAAGAGAGGCGATATGTTCATATACAGATACAATGAAAGATGGCATTAAGAGAACAAGAACATACCCACCGAAGATGAAGGATGGAAAGTGTGTGTAAATCTCAGTAAACTATTTTTGAGTGACGCCATTTCATAAACATTTATCTGTCAAAGTGGGAAATATGTGTTTACGCGATAAAATGAATACGAGATAAAATGAATCAAACGATACCAACGTAAATGTTAGTTCAATAGACATAGCGCTGCGAATGCGTAGCTATCGTTTGTTTTAAGTTAATAAATGGGTGAAACTAGATGCAGAAAGAGATGAAGCCGATTTTTTGAATTAATAAGGCGTCAAGTTTTTTTTTTCGAGTTTTTGAAACACTACGTTAAATTTATATTAGTTTTGAATGTTTTAGTTCATTTTGAATTCAAGTATTATTTTAATTTTGTTATTGTTAATTATTTGCTGCATTTAATAATTTTTTTTTTTTTTACTCTTTCACAATATTAAATATGTATATCAAAATGGAAGACATGAATAAAAAAGAATTAGATAATTTATATGAGGAACATAAGTAAGTTTTTGAAATAAATATACAGTTTTGAATAATTGATGATGTAAGGCGTACTCCAAGAGTACTATGTGAAAATATTTACTTTTGGCAAGGCGTTGAATATCATTAATTTTAAAATAAATATTGTTTTGCTAAACTGCATTGATTTTATTGTAATTGTGGGAAGATCGTTTATGGTGTTGAGAGCACTTGAGGTACTATGTGCAAATATTTGCTTCCTGTGTATCACTGGGCATTATTAACGATTGTTGTGGTCAAATTTAATTAAAATTTCAAGTAGAAAATACAAAGAGACAGGAATATTCTTGATGGACAAGCGCCAATCTGTTGGGTGTACTATGTGCGAATATTTACATTCGGGGATTGTTATAGGTCATTTTCAAGATATTTTCTTCCTTGCAAAGTTTTAGATCATCAAAGGCACTATGTGCGAATGTATGTCTTTGTTGAAATAAATAAAAAAATATTTATAAAATATTAAAGGATAAAAAAAATAGAAAAATAATAATTTTCTTGCATAGTAAAAAAAAAGGAGTTATGTTTTTCTATGTATTATAATTGTCAAGAAATATTCTTGACACAGTCACATGTTGTTAATAAAAAAAATTTGATGTTGTTTACTACAATAAAGATGAATATAAATGTTTCATGAAATTTAAAAAAATTGATTTTATTATTAACCTTATCCAGATAAAAGACTAAATAAGAAACACACCAGAGAAAAATAGGAAAAATCACTGCTAGAACTCACAAGAATAAATTGAATGCTCATAGGGATTAGATTTATAAATTTATAGGTGAAGATTTTTAATTATATTTAATACAATCTCAGCATTCATTGAATATTGGTGCAACCACAGCAATATATACAAAACTATATTCCGTATAGACTTGGAAAACTTCGTTACATGGTGTAATAGAAGACATAGTCCTGTGCCGGAAAAATTAAACTTAATAATAATAATTTTAATAATAATAATACGTACTTATTCTTCAGTAACTGTACAAGTATAAACTCTTGTGTAAACAGTAAGGTATTATAAATAAACATTACACACAGTAAATTATGAACAAAAACAAAAATACACCATGTACTTATCACGCCAAGCTACAAGAAGAACCTTAGAGGAGTTTCAGATAATGTCACTCAATATCACCACTCTGTTTTTCAAACTCTCCCTGAATTTTGTGACACGTCGATTTTATAACTTGTTTAAACTAACTAAACCTAACTTAAACTAATTCTGTGAGGATTCGTTCAATTAACGAAAAAGGTAATGGTCACAATATTCTGGGATTGTGAGGGCATTTTGCTAATTGACTTTAAAGAGCGCAATACAAGTGTGAACGGCACATATTATGCGTCTTTATTGCATAAATTAAGGGACAATATTCGTGCAAAACGTCGTGAAAAATTGACAAAAGCTGTGCGATTATTGCACGACAATGCTCCCGTCCATACTGCCGCCATTTCACAAGCTGCCATCTGCAAATGTGGCATTCAAGAATTCGAACATCCACCGTATAGTCCTGATATGGCTCCTTGTGATTTTTGTTTGTTTTCTAATTTGAAGAAGACCTTAGGGGACGTAGTTTTAAGAACGAGAGTGAGTTGCAAGCAGCTGTTATAGAACATTCTGACGGAAAAACTTCAGATTATTTTTACAATGGTATCGAATTATTAATTAATCGTTGTAATAAATGTATAAAAGTTAGGGGAGATTACATTGAAAAATAAAAATTCTTATATTGTTCCAAGTTTTTTTTTTGTATATCAAGCCAAGAATTTATGGCGCCTACCTCGTATATCTAGACACGTCCTTAAAAAACTCGCAGTAAGCAGGACATTGATCATTGGGCCGCAATCTGTTGACGAAAGAGAAGTGATTGAAGCTGCCTTTTAAAAGAGGGCAAACTTAAATTTTTCAAGTCATTATGTAATGAATCGTAAACTTTATAAATGCTGAAAGTAAATCTTCTCTCGTACAGGGCAATTCCATGGGCAGGAGCTGCAACAGCAAATGTAAAATGGCGTAAACCACGACTATGTACGTCTTTTCGAAATGTGATACGTTTATATAAATATTGCTGACTTTTAGTTAACAATACGTCATGATATAGTATTCCTGACTGCAGGACTCGCCTGTTGTACATATTTAACTATTAAAATGACACGAACTGACCAGAATGTTCGAACTTCCTCAGACCTGTAATAAACCGAATATACGAATTTTGGACACAACGTCACATAGGCGAATGAAGAAATATCACATGTAAACAAAGACAAACAATCGATCATATTTAAGAAATGTATTTGTCAGAAGTTGGCGAATTGACGATCACTACCTCTTTTTTCCGGTAATAGGAATTCGATAATTTTCAAGACCATTGTCGTGTAAATCTGCGCCCCTCCTACATCGTACTTCTTATAACATTTGATAACATTTGGTTGTTGTATGATGACTTCTTTCTTCTCTTTTCTGTTACATCTGATTGCTCTGGACAGCGGGTCTACAGTAAATTGGTTACTAATATCAGTAACAACAATTAACTAGCCATTTGACCAAGGAAATAGTTGTGTTGTTATAGTAAGCAGTCTCAAAAGAACCTCGCTCTTTTTTTGAGATTGATTTTGTGGTTTTATCGGATAGTCCTTAAAGCGTAATATCCTTTTGCAGACAATACTCTAAGACGAAAGAATATTGTCAAAAAAAATTGATAGTTTTTCTTTCGTTTTCTATCTCATCTACAGCTTCTTCAAGACCAGCATTAATTCTTCTTATGATAAAAATCTATCCATTATTGTAGGACAGCTGATTTGTCACATGAAAAACATTTCACACATTTTACCAATATTACGTTTTCGCAACCTAGGAATGACGGCATTTTATTTTGAATTCCCATAATTTTATTGGGGTTTGATGGTATAGGGACTTTTATTTGTTGCTCCTATAACGGATTCGACCTAACTTGTTTCGCTATAATAACTTTTTGAATATATAGCTTAGTGTGAAACTGACGAATGTAACTACTTGTTGAAATGGATTTTTTTAACAGGTTTGAGGTACATGGTCCATTTCCTAGAAGATTACAGAAATAAAATGCTAAAACAGAAATAAAGGGTAACCAAAATGAATCGCAGAAACCGTGTTCCGTGAACGCAACATTGGTTAAAAATGGCTTAATAAAAAAAAATGAGGTGTGGCCACCACACGACTTTCTTATACGTATGAGCGTTTAAAATTATAGAATTTTAAGAATTTTTTTTATAAATAATTATTCAAAATCCTATTCTAAGTACTTCTATTCTCTTAATAAATCTCTATAGAATGCATGCTTTGCAAGATAGTATCAAACAAGTGCTCCTCGCTAAGAGTAAAAGTGCTACTTCCGGTCCGAATTTTGAAATTTCAAATATACAAAAAATATTGCAAATATAGTTCTAAATACTTTTGTACTCTTGGTAAATTTATATAGAATGCATAACTTACGACATATTTGCAAAAAACTGATTTTCGATAAGAGTAAAAGACCTACTTCCGGTAGGAATTTCGGAAAACTTTTTAGATAAAATTATACTCAATTTTAATTTTAAGTATATATGAATTCTTTATAAATTTGTTTAAACTTAGTAGTTGACGAAATATTTGCAAAATTCAATTTTTTCGCTGAAGTAAACTGCTACTTCCGGTATACCGCTTTTACTGAAAAACTAATCAGATCTCAAGAGGGAGATTATACACGTACATACAAAATTTGGAATTGATATCTACAGCGGTTTGACCGCTATCGTGGTCACACACAGAGAGAGAGAGAGAGACACACAGACACAGACATTTTTTAAAAACAAGGTATCAGGGGACTTCAAAACGTGGACATCTGCAAAAATCTCGAGGTCGAAAATTTTCATCATCACAATACTTCCTTATTATTATAAGAAAGTAAAAGTAACAAAAGGCTACCCAATCAATTCTTTTTACTTTCTTATAGGTAGTATAAGCAAGTATTGTAATGACGAAAATTTTCGAACTCGAGATTTTTGCATATGTCCACGTTTTGAAGTCCCCTGACACCAAAAAAGTGTTTTTACTTTCTTATACGTAGTATAAGGAAGTATTGTGATGATGAAAATTTTCGACCTCGAGATTTTTGCAGATGTCCACGTTTTGAGGTCCCCTGATACCAAAAAAGTGGTTTTTAAAAAATGTCTGTGTGTCTGTGTGTGTGTGTCTGTGTGTCTGTCTGTCTGTCTGTCTATCTGTCTGTCTGTGACCACGATAGCGGTCAAACCGCTGGAGATATCAATTCCAAATTTTGTATTTACGTGTATAATCTCCCTCTTGAGATCTGATTAGTTTTTCAGTAAAATCGGTAGACCGGAAGTAGCAGTTTACTTCAGTATAAAAATCGAATTTTGCCAATATTTCGTCAAATACTAAGTTTATACAAATTTATAATGAATTCATATGTACTTAAAATTAAAATTGAGAACAATTTTATTTAAAAAGTTTTTCGAAATTCCTACCAGAAGTAGGTCTTTTACTCTTATCGAAAATCGGTTTTTTGCGAATATCTCGCAAGTCATGCTTTCTAGGCAGGTACATTACGAGTATAACAGTATTTACATGAAAATTTTAAATATCTTTTGTATAAAAAAAATTTCAAAATTCGGACCGGAAGTACCACTTTTACTCTTACCGAATAGCGGTTCTTTGCAAATATGTCGTAAATTATGCATTCTATATATATTTATTAAGAGTACAAAAGTATTTAGAGTTGAATTTGCAATATTTTTTGTATACATGAAATTTCAAAATTCGGACCGGAAGTAGCACTTTTACTCTTAGCGAGTAGCACTTTTTTTCGAATATCTTGCAAAGGATGCATTCTATAGCGATTTATTAAGAGAATGAAAGTACTTAGAATAGGAAATTTTTGTATAAAAAAATTCTAAAAATTGTATAGTTTGAAACGCTCATACGTATAAGAAAGTCGTGTGGTGGCCACACCTCATTTTTTAAAAATTGTCTGTGTGTCTGTGTCTCTCTCTGTGTGTGTCCGTGTGTGTGTGACCACGATAGCGCTCAAACCGCTGTAGATATCTATTCCAAATTTTATATTTACGTGTATAATCTCCCTCTTGAGATCTGATTAGTTTTTCAGTAAAATCGATAGACCGGAAGTAGTAGTTTACTTCAGTAAAAAAATCGAATTTTGCAAATATTTCGTCAATTACTAAGTTTAAACAAATTTATAAAGAATTCAAATGTACTCAAAATTAAATTTGAAAAAAATTGTAGTAAAAGTTTTTTTCGAAATTCCTACCGGAAGTAGGTCTTTTACTCTTATCGAAAATCAGTTTTTTTGCGAATATCCCGCAAATCATCCTTTCTAGGCAGGTATATTACGAGTATAAAAGTATTTAAAACATAATTTTAAATATCTTTTGTATAAAAAAAATTTCAAAATTCGGACGGGCAGTAACACTTTTACTCTTACCGAATAGGGAATTTTTGCAAATATGTCGTAAATTCTGCATTTTGTATATATTTATCAAGAGTATAAAAGTATTTAAAGTTAGATTTGCAATGTTTTTTGTATAAATGAAATTTCAAAATTCGGACCGGAAGTAGCACTTTTAGCGAGTAGCACTTTTTTATAATATCTTGCAAAGTATGCATTCTATAGGGATTTATTGAGAGAATATAAGTACTTAAAATAGGATTTTGAATAATTTTTATAAAAAGAAATTCTAAATATTCTATAATTTGAAACGCTCATACGTATAAGAAAGTCGTGTGGTGGCCACACCTCATTTTTTTAATTTGGTAAGGAGTTTTATTAATATCTAATATAGATTTCTCGCATAGATAAGAGCTTATTTCAAATGTAACTAGGGGTCGTCCTTGACGTATTGGATATATCATTGCACCACTATAAAATAGTACACAACATTAGCATGTCGGTAATTAACTCACTTATTGTTGCTGCTACTTCCAACTATTCGAAGAAATCTGTCACTTTGACTTTAATACTTAAGTGCAAAAGGCAGTTTCTTAAGTATCCAATTAAAGAAAACACATTTTCATTAAACTTAAATAGCGAAGTATTAATTTTATCGCTTTCTCATTAACCGAGCAATAATCTGTAAATTAAAACCGACTTCCATTTTACTTCGCAACGGATTTATCGACTTATAAACGTAAAAGGCAAATGAATAGTCCTCCTGTTCAAAGTCATAAATTTTTACGATATCCACAGCAGTCTTTAAAAACATGAAGGTGTATCATTACACGACCATAAGAAGCTGGTCGCGCAATCCTATCACGGTCAATAAACATTTTCGAACATTAAAAATGGCTTCATAATATAAACGTCTCTGTAGGCATGTACGTTATTCTTTGGTTATGTTTTATATGTATGGATAATAACATATATGTTTCAATGAAAGAGATGGCATATTCTCATCTGTTTCTTGCACATCCTTGATTAGCAGACCTGAATAATTGCGTTAAGTTGCCGATCACAAAATAACCATCTATGCACAACAAAAATGTTAACTATATATTATTATGTAGAGTATCTGTTTCGTTATTATCTTTATTACTTTAGCCATGTATCAGTTTCTATCAATAATGTACTTTGTATTTTTATTTAAGAAGTGTGTTTTCAATTATAATTTTTCTTTATCTAAACATTTCTTTGTAAAATAAGCAGTGCTTAAATTAATGTAATCTCTGGATTTGAAAAACCCATTGTTAGGTTTAGCTTGATCCAAGATACGGGAAATTTTGATATTTTTGTTCAAGTGCAAGTAATATTGTGCTAATATTACTTTCTTATAAGTAGTATATGGAAGTATTGTGATGATAATTTTCGACCTCGAGATTTTTGCAGATGTCCACGTTTTGAAGTGCCCTGATACCGAAAAAGTGGTTTTTAAAAAATCTATGTGTGTCTCTGTGTGTGTGTCTCTCTCTCTCTCTGTGTGTGTGACCACGACAGCGGTCAAACAGCTACAGTTATCAATTCCAAATTTTGTATTTACGAATATAATCTCCCTCTTGAGATCTGAATAGATTTTCAGTAAAATCGGCAGACCGGAAATAGTAGTTTACTTCGGTGAAAAAATTGAATTTTGCCAATATTTCGTCAACTACTATGTTTATACAAATTTATAAAGAATTCATATGTACTCAAAATTAAATGTCAGAAGAATTTGATTAAAAAAGTTTTTTGAACTTTGTACCGGAAGTAGGTCTTTTACTCTTATCGAAAATGAGTTTCTTGCGAATATTTCGCAGGCCATGGTTTCTAGACAGGTACGTTACGAGTATAAGAGTATTTAGAACTTAAATTTCAATAGCATGAGTATAAAAAAAAATTGAAAATGCGGACCGGAAGTAACACTTTTACTCGTATCGAATAGCCATTTTTGCAAATATGTCGTAAATTATGCATTCTATATGTATTTGTCAAGAATACAAAAGTATTTAAAACTAGATTTGAAATATTTTTTGTATAAATGAAATTTCAAAATTCGGTCCGGTGGTAACACTTTTACTCTTAGCGAGTATACTTTCTTTCGAATATCTCGCAAAATATGCATTCTATAGAGATTTATTAAGAGAATAGAAGTGCTTAGAATAGGATTTTGAATAATTTTTCTATAAAAAAATTCATAAAATTGTGTAATTTTAAACGCTCATACGTATAAAAAAGTCGTGTGGTGGCCACATCCCACTTTTTTATTCCTTTATGAATTATTATTGTGTTTTTAATTAAAAAAAAAAGACAATTTAAAATGTTCACAAATGACGAAAACGGACTATTCAATAAGGCAGACGGCAAGGACTTAGTAAATTCAAACAGAGATAAAAATATAAGCCAAAACAATTTGCTACTGGTGTATTGTACCGTGTTACACAAATACATCTATTAGAACACCTTAGAAAATATTTATTCTTGTACCTAAGATTCAAAAACGGACAGATTATGGCTCCAAGATGCAAGAAGAGATCCAAAATAAATATTTGCTCAACTTATTTTAAAGAGCATTTTGATGTAAGTACCTCTTATAGAAATAGTATTTACCTACTATAATATTATTATGTTGTATTATTTTATGTGTCTAAAGACAAAAATTGGGATATTGAGTAAAACTCAATCTCTTAGCAAGAAGTGTTAAAAAAAATATGAAAAAGAATGTTATATCTCATAAATTTACATGTCAAAGGGATCGCAAAATGGCTGTTTCTCCATCGCTCTACCTTAAGCTTTTTGAAAGGTCCAGCATTTAGGTACAGTCAAGAGAACTGGGGAAAAAACATGTGCCCCCGACATTGAAAATGAAGTGTTGACAAAATTACAGATGCACGTGATGAAAGTGTAACAAAATGTATTGCTGTTAGTAAATATTAAATCTCACCATCAAATTACATGCATTTCATGCTACACTAGTAACTATAAGCAATACTGGTTCGCCATTTAAAGTGGAAAGAGTTGAATCTTCACTGTGATATGTAAAGCTTGTTAAAAGACATTTGCCAAAAACAGAAGTCTTCAAAGTAACGTATGATAGCAACAGTTCTTCTGTGGATACTACGAAAAGTTCCGAGTCACAATCCTTTGCAGATAGTAAAAGTGCTCGAGCAGTTTCCAAAAAGGTCGATTTAAATTATAAAGAGAAATTCTCTATATTATATTAGGGTGCTAGATGATTGTTATTTAGTTATTGAAATGTTAAGAAACAACCAATATTTGTACTAACATATTATCAATTTAAAAAAGTCTATTGAATACCAGCTTTGTGGAACTTGGAGATTATTTTAATATAAACTATTCACAAGCCAATAAGGTATTTAATAAATATGTATAAGTTGTTACACAACATTTAAAGTATTTTGTATTTTGGCCAGAACCTGATAATATAATTAAAAATTTACCTTTACCATATAGAAAACGCAATAGTAAGGTAAAATCTATAATTGATGATTCTGAACTAGAATTGAAAAGCCCTCTGATTCACTGAAACAGTCCCTTTCATGGTCAAAGTACACGATGTGTAACACAGTAAAATAATTTTATAGGACCAGGCTTTTCAAGAATACAGTGCTTGAAGAAGAATGTGGTTATTTACAAGTGTTACTATGTGAAGTATCAGTTATAGTCCGACAGAGGTTTTAAGCATTTAGATCCTTTACTAATAAGTATGGGATGACGAATTACACTGGGCAACAAATTTTCGAAAAGTTCATGCTTCCAAGCTGAAAATAGTCATTTCTTAATGAATTCAATGTGCTGAACACGAAAATGACTAAGAAAAAGCTGAATTGGCTACGGGTTTTCTGTTATATGTACGCATATTTCAGAAAAAGTGTACTTATGTCAATATTATAATACATGGTAAGAAAACATATACGCATATTTCAGAAAAAGTGTACTTATGTCAATATTATAATACATGGTAAGAAAACATTAGTCTGCTTCCGGCTTTCGACTTCTTTTGGCCTGCCGTTTGTAGTGGACTTGTGGAGCATCTCTACTGATTGTCCAACAATAGTCAGCTAGCATTGACGTAGACCATTTGCCTTGGTACCGTTGCTCCATGGTGGCAATGTCCTGATGAAAGCGTTCGCCGTGCTCATCGCTGACCTGCCCGCAGTTATCAGGAAAGAAATCTAAGTGGGAATCAAGAAAGTGGATCTTTAAGGACATATTGCAGCCGAATTCATGAAACAAAGCCAACATATCCTCAACCAGACACTTGTAATTTTCTGCCTTGTCATTCCCCAGGAAATTTGCTGCCACTTGATAGAATGCATCCCAAACCTGTTTTTCTTTACCTTGAAGAAGTTCCTCAAACTTGGGGTCTCGGAAGAGCTGTCTAATTTGAGGCCCCACAAAGATGCCCTCTTTAATTTTGGCTTCACTGTGTCGAGGAAATTTGTCATGCAGGTACTTGAATGCTGGTCCATTCTTATCCATGGCTTTTACCAAGTTTTTGACAAGACCGAGTTTGATGTGTAAAGGAGAAATGATGATTTTGTGTGTCTGTGCCAATGGTGGGTGCTGTACATTCGTTTCTCCAGGCTTAAAAAATGCTCTCGGAGGCCAGTCTTTCTTGATGTAGTGCAAATCGATTGCTCTGCTGTCCCACAGACAAAGAAAACAGCAGTACTTTGTATATCCCTGCTGCAAACCCATCAACAGAGATACTACCTTCAGGTCAGAACATATCTGCCAGCCATACTTGCTGTAGTTAATCGTCTCCAGTAGCTGCTTTAGATTGCCGTAAGTCGCCTTCATGTAGACCGCATGTGCAATAGGTATGGATGGAAGCTGGTTCCCATTATTCAACAAAACCGCCTTTAGGCTCAGTTTTGAAGCGTCTATAAACAGCCGCCATTCGTGGGGATCATGTGCAATACCGAGAGCTTGTAGTAGACCATCAATATCGCAGCAGAACACAAGGCTTTCTTCTTTCTTAAAGAAAGATTCGAAGAGCTGATGGCGAGTGCGAAATGAAGTCACTCGGACATTCTGTTCCAGAAGATTCCACTGTCGAAGTCTTGAGGCCAGTATCTCCGCTTTGCTTTTCGACAGATCCAAATCGCGAACAAGATCGTTCATTTCATCCTGGGTAATTTTATGTGGTGCAGATGTTTCGTCAAAGCACGAAAAGTCATCATCCTTACTGCCACGTTGAGGAGAACTCGCCGACGCATGGCCATCCTCATCGTCTGAACTGATAGAAAAATCTGTAGGAGGTTCTGGAATTGGGAGTCCTTCGCCATGAGAGACAGGTCGCAGAGCAGATGGTATGTTAGGGTATTCAACTGTTCACTTCTTCTTCTTGGTGATGCCTCCAGAAGCTGGTCGTACCATACAGAAATAACAGTCGTCAACGTGATTGGTGGGCTCCCTCCAAATCATGGGCACAGCAAATGGCATTGCCTTTCTTTTGCCATTAAGCCACTGTGAAAGATTTACGGCACAAGTGCGGCAGCATACGTGTGGGGCCCAGTCTTTGTCCTGGTCGCCTATCTTGCCACCAAAATACAAATGATACGCTTTCTTAACTGTTGCACTGATGTTCTTTTTCTGTGCAGCAAATGTCACTTCTCCGCAAATATAACAGAAGTTATTTGCACTATTAACACAGTTACGAGGCATTGCTACTGTTTAGTTACTTTACACTATAGCAATCACTTATGTATGCTAGAGCTTCGAAAAATATGCGCGAATGAACGGACATTGCACGAGTTAACTGTCACGTCGGCCATTTATAAATAAACTATAATTAGCTATTGCTTGATATTGCGCAATCAATTTCGCAACACTCTCAATGGAAACTTACAGTAAATGCTGCATTAACTTCTTTGCATGAAGGGGTGATGCAATATGACGCAAAATTTCGTAATTTCTCACTAAATTGCATTACATTATGCAATAGCATCTATACAATGGACAAAACGTCAATATCTCTTGAACGTGAGCCAATCAACTTTTTTCAATGTGATATTCGTGTTCAGCACGTTGAATTCATTCAGGATTGGGTACTTTCACCTAAGAAGCAATTTCACTGTTGACCAGTGTTATTAGACTTCCTACTGCTAAACAACACAAGTAGCCATCTAAAAACGAAGGGAACACATATTAAATAATAGATTAAATAATATACTTTTATTGACATTTTGTTTTGCTTTATAATTTTTTTATTATTCTATTATAGAACTTGAAATATTAATAAGTATTTTAAGAAAATATATTACTTTATTTTGTCTTATTGTTATTATGTGTTTGTAAAAAGTGTGAAACATGATTAGGTACTTTTATAGTATATTACATACGATGTGGAAAGTGTTTCATTACTGTCGAGAGATTAAGTAGCTAACCGAGACGTGAAGCGTCAAGGTTAACTTTATCTCGAGACAGGAATATAACTGTTCACCGAGGTTTGTATACTATATTTATATTTGCAACAATAATTATTATATTTATTTGTAATAAAAATTCCGGTAAAATTTTTGACATATTGAATTTTCAGATTTATGATATTCTAGCGTAAATGTCAAATAACTATACGTCAGTTTTTTCGGTGAATGTTTCTATTTGGGACAAGAATCCGTGGAAGATGCTGATCGGCCGGATCGACCAATTGAAGTGATAATGCCTCAACAAATTTCAATTATTGAACATTTAGGGCTAGAAGATCGCCGTTTGAAAGTGAAGGAATTAGCAGTGATAACAAACATTTCCGAAACGCGCGGTCATTAAATTTTTAACAAAAGCAGAGCATATACCTTATCACATTCAACAACGTTTAGACGGCGTTTACGGTGATTCATCTCTTTCGTATTCAACTGTAAAAAAGTGGGCAAAATGTTTCTATTTGGGACAAGAATGCCTGGAAGATGCTGATCGGTCGGGTCGACTAATTGAAGTGATAGTGCCTCAACAAATTTCAATTATTGAACATTTAGGGTTAGAAGATCGCCGTTTGAAAGTGAAGGAATTAGCAGTGATAACAAACATTTTCGAAACAAGTGTTCGCCGAATTCTCCATGACCATTTGGGTATGAATAAAATTAGTGCTAGATGGGTACTTCGACTTCTTTCTGCTCTCCAACGTGAACGTCGAGTCGAATGTGCGCAGTCGTTTTTAAACATGTGTGGAGACGAGTCAAAACCGATTTTGGAGTCCATTGTCATAGGGGACGAAACAATGGTTCTGTTTTACGATCCACTATCGAAAAGGGAGTCCATGGAATGGCGGCGACCTGATGAACCTCGTCCCAGAAAGGCGAAAGTCGTTCAATCAACGAAGAAGGTGATGGCCATAATATTCTGGGAATGTGAAGGCATTTTGCTAATTGGCATATTATGCGTCTTCATTGCATAAATTAAGGGACAGTGTTCGCGCAAAAAGTCGTGGAAAATTGACAAAAGGTGTGCGATTATTGCACGACAATGCTCCCGTCCATACTGCTGTCATTTCACAAGCTGCCATCCGCGAGTGCGCCTTTCTAAAATTGGAACACCCACCGTATAGTCCGGATATGGCTCTTTGTGATTTTTTGTTTGTTTTCTAATTTAAAAAATAAAACCTTAGTGGACGTAGTTTTAAGGACGAGAGTGAGTTGCAAGCAGCTGTTATACAACATTTTGACGGAAAAACTTCAGATTATTTTTACAAGTGTATCGAATTTTTAATTAATCCTTGTAATAAATGCATAGAAGTTAGGGGAGATTACATTTAAAAATAAAAATTCTTATATTGTTCCAAGTTTCTTTTTTGTATATCAGGTCGAAAATTTATGGCGCCTACCTCGTAAGTTTGCCGACTATTAGTAGGCCCTTAACAAAGATTAGAAACCGAAGATTTACTGTGTTCTCAACCTTGAGCCAACCCATTTCAGATAGTTTGCCGCTTACATGATCGTATCTCCTGAGACCAGCTACAAACCTACAACAAGTACTGTGGATTAGCTGTAGCCTGTACTTTAACCGTGCACTCAAACACGGGTTAAACAGCAAGTCACAGTACGAGAAGACAGGCATAACCAGCGACTCACAGAGAAGCTTTTTCAGTTTAGTGTTTAGAATGTGTGTGCTAGCATACAATGCTCGCAGGCGCAAGTGCGATCTCTCCATTAACATGCTGACATACTCAGAAAATCCTAAGCCAGTGCGCACCATCAACCCTAGATTTTTTGTACACTTAGCAATTTTTAATCATACATTACATTTTGTTTAGTTTTCGCTGATGTGTCGTATTTTACTTCAACAGCAACATATTCTCGTTTACCTTCATAAGAAACCCTATTCAACGAATAATATTTTGTTTACATGGTATACCAGTCGGCATTTCACACTTTCATACTCTTTAACTTATACCTCTCCATTTTGCTCCCGCCTTTTCTTTCCAATTTTTAACACCTTTACCATCGAGATCTTCCATCACCTAAATCGATCATGGCATTTCTATTCTGATTTTACTACATGGTCTCTATTTCATTTTCTAGTAAGTATTTACACTTTCTCCTACTCTTCCTACGTGACCCATTTTATTACTATCTCTCTCTTGCTTATAGTGTTTTTCATTAATCAGTCTTCTGCATTTTTTGTCGCTGCTTAATTTTTTTAATTCTTGCATTCTAAGTTGCTGCGTCTTTCCAATTGTTATGGTCATATCTGCAAAAATAGCACGTCCTTTTTTAATACGAGATGACATATTCTAAGAAAATAACGTATGACGAATTTTTTACCGAATTAGTGGCCAGCATAAATTTGTTTAAATTACAAAAATTGAAAATTTATTTCACTTTAGTGTACCCTTTTCTTGTATTCTGTATGCTGGTTTTCCTAACTGATATATAATTACCTACTTTGTAACACCTAAATGTAAGTATAAAAAATGAATATTTTATGTTTCAATTGTAATACAGTGTTTGCAGTGACCAAGTTGGTCGACATTGCAATCACACACTTATTTTAATATAGTAATATAACAAAGCAATACGTGTTTTATTTATTTCAATAGAGAATATCACAAAGTAACGGTTTATTTTTGCATATTAAAATTGAACCGGATAGCTTTAATCAAACTAACTGGCAAAGCTAACGACGAATAATCAGAAAAAAACATAATGTATTTTTCTGTATACGTTTACAATAAGCAAATACAGTACAGGATAATTATGGTATAGTGTCACACTATTTCTTCGATAATTGAAATTTATTATTTTTAAAATCAGTTTATTATAAACATTAATGACATAATTACATTTCAATGAGTTTGCCAAATTGGGCTTTTATATAAACAGTCTGAGATTCTAATGAATTAATAAACATTTAAATTTGATTAGATTTACAAATACATTGATAGATTACATATTCAATATGATACAGATTATCAGAAGGAATAAAGCTGTGTGCAGATGGATCTAATAATAAACGACAATTAGAAGCCCTGACATAACGACGCACATATAAATCCAAATATCAAAAGCTAGATCTCAACCTCCAGTTTATAGTTGCCAAGAAATGTGTATTTATAATTTACAAGCTATTTAACATAAGATTTAACTGTAGGATATATCTTCCGTATAGTTAATGTTTACTAATTAATTTTTTTCGAAAAAAGTGTTGAAACAATTTAACAGACAATTGTGTGCCGTTTAACCACAAAGAAAAGAAGATCTACAGTCACGCCAGCACCTGCTTCTTCAACTTACACCGACGGCATTGCTACCACAACGGAGGATATCGTTCCTCCCTTGAGTAATGAACGCGTCACGAGTTATGATCTCTATTTCTTTCCCAGCTGTCCCGGATATTACAACTCGTTTGTCTTCCGTCCAGCAGCGATGCCGCAGCACCGGAGACGAACGAACGCCACTGGGCTGGGGCGCGCTCGGGAGTTAAATCCCAAACGGCTATCATTTGTCAAACGACCGGGTCGCGCGGCCTCAGCTCATTTACGCGACCGTGTTCGGGGATATCTACAGGAGTCTGAAATTGGATAGGCGATATAATCTTGTCAGGGAAAAATACGAAAAGATATATTCGCACAATAAACTTATACTATTGTTCATAAAGGCAGTAAAATAATAAGTCTATATTGTATTATTCGTTTAAGTAATTCAGATATTTTTTACTCTTTGTCTTGAAATGTGAAAACGTCAGAAATTAAACCAAATATAATAATAATAATTGGAACATTGAATGTTTGCCGTCGATTTTCAATGCTATTGTTTATCCATATTTTTTGTTTTGTATGACCTTAATTAACCCAAGTTTCATCTAAAAAATATATTGGTCGACCCTTTCTCGAAAATTCCTTAATTATCGTTAAATATCTTCGTCTCCATGTAATCATTTCACCTCGATCTATAAGAATGTTTTTATGTTTCTTTTTCATTTACTTAAATTTAATTTGGTTCATGAATTTGCACAGTAAAAAACGGCATATTTGTTGTAAATCTGCACATTTCTTTATTTCTATCAAAATGTTGTCCAAAGTAAGGGAAATGTGGGTAAAACGGGATACTTGATAAT
This sequence comes from Amphimallon solstitiale, assembly GCA_963170755.1. Taxonomy (NCBI): domain Eukaryota; kingdom Metazoa; phylum Arthropoda; class Insecta; order Coleoptera; family Scarabaeidae; genus Amphimallon; species Amphimallon solstitiale. The sequence continues at coordinate 32,556,845 of OY720681.1, read as the reverse complement.
ACGGGATACCGTTGTTTTTGTGTAAAATACGTATCGCTATCCAGCGCCTGTGTGTCTGAACCAATTACAAAGTCACGTATACCAATGGCGCAGAAGGTGTGATTCGTGCGAATGATAGCTAAAAAAGTAGGTAAGTTTTTCATTTTTTCACACTTCTGTTATAAAAACAGCCTTTTAAAAACGTAAGGATTGTACTCACAAATCCTACCAGACTGGGGTTTATAATTTTTTTATGATTAATAGATATCTAAACAAACATTTTCATTATGATCACTTTGCGATTGCATGTGAGGTTAGAATTTTTTCGTCGGTCAAATTGGCCGGCATGCATGAGGTTAAAATGAGAGAATAGTATCCCGTTTTACCCTCATGAAGAAATCAGATCGTTTTACTTCGTACCTTCCAAATTCAACTGTTCATTTCAAAAAAATGAAGAAGAAGCTATGTCTAGAGCAATTGAGGCAGTTTCTACTGGTCAATGTGGTTACTTAAAAGCAGCGAAAATGTATTCGGTGCCCAAAAGCACTCTAGAGCTGCGAGTTAAAGGACAAAATAAATGCAAAACCGGAAGAGAAAAAGGCTTGTGAGGCAGGAATGTAACATTTCCTCTAGAATTAGAACAACAACCACCAGTTGTAGTTCTAATTCTAGAGGAAATGTTTTATTAAAAATATGGAGTGCATGCTCTTCGGGTTGACAACTAGGGCAGTTCTTCCCCTTGCTTATTAAGTAGCCGAAAGGAATAACCTGAAGCATTACTTTAGCACGAATAAAGAAATGGCTGGTTGGACATGGCTGCACTCATTTTTAAGCCGAGACAAGCTCTCCATCAGGGTTCCAGAAGCTACTTTGGCATCTCGTGCAAGAAGCTTCAATCACGTAAACGTGAAAAACGTCTTTAATATATTGGAGCTATTGAAGAACAACAGAAATTTTCAGCATCACGGGTGTTTAACGTTGATGAGACGGGATTAACTACTGTTCACGGACGTTTTTCAAAAGTAATTGCATTGCAGGGAAGGAAACAAGTTGGCACCCTAACATCAGCCGAACGTGGAACTTTAGTCACTGGGGTAATATGTATGAACGCTGCAGGGACGTACGTTCCAACCAAGCTTATATTCCCACGAGTGCGCATGAAGGCGGTATTTCTTAATGGGGCTCCACCTGAAACAATAGCGACTTGTCATCCAACAGGATGGATGCAAATGAACCTTTTCGAAAAGTGGTTCGATCACTTTTTAACATTTACTAGAGCTACAAAAGAAAATCCAGTTTTATGGGTAATGGATGGCCACAAAACCCATACACAAAACATCGCAGTGATAGATAAAGCCAGAAGTCATGCAGTAACTCTGATATGTTTGCCTCCTCATTGCAGCCATCGGATGCAATCTCTCGATGTCTCATTTATGGCCCTTTTATCAACGTTTTATAGTCAAGAAGTGGAAACATTTCTGAACAATAATTTTGTACATGTAGTGTCAATTTACCAGGTTGCTAATTTAATCGGCAAAGCATACTTAAGAGCGGCAACACCATTGAATGCAATACACGGTTTTGCAAAAACTGTTCTTTATCCATTGAATCGTCATGAATTAACAGAGGAGCTGTTTGCTGCCGCTACTCCTACTAATATGCCAGAAATTGAAGGTGCAGGGAGACATACCCCTTTAAACGCACCAATTCACCAAACTCCACCACATCATTTGCCTATGGAAAATGAAGAGCAGTCAATTCAGCAATTTCGTTTACCCTCTTGCATGCCAGTAGAAGATCAAGATATGTCGGCCGCCTCATCAAAAGCTTCATCGACGAAAGGTATTTCTCCTAAACCCGGGCCATCTCGACTAATTTTACCGCAGACTCTAAGCCAATATCCAAAAGCAAGCAAAAATAGAGGCAAAGCAGCTGTATTATCAAGTACACCTTATAAGGATGAGTTAAATGCTTCTTTAAATGCGAAAAAGGAAAAAGAAAATAAGGAATGTAAAAAGAAAAGGAAAGCAAGAGGTGTCAACAGAAGTATAAAAGAAAAGCACCCGTTAGCAAGAAGCTAGAAGCCAAGCGTAAATTTTATGTTCGATTGAAAACGAGGATAGTAGCAGCTCTGACGAAGACGACCCTGCATGTTTTTACTGTGAAAGTCTTTATTCAAAAAGTAAAAGCGGAGAGGGATGGATTCGCTGTTCATTATGCCAGAAGTGGATCCACGATGCCTGTGTTGGGGTCGAGAGCGATGAAGAAGACTTCACATGTGACAAATGTAGATATCTTTGAGTTTGCAATTAAAAAACGTTTGAAAATTTGTTATTCCTATATTACATATACATATACCTATGCCCTATCCCATTTTAGCATAATACGCTATCCCATTTTACCAACATGTATGGGTAAAATGGGAAATTAACAGATACCTTAAAAAATATTTATATTAATGCAAAATGTATATTAAACTTTAATTTTTTATGTTCCTCTCAACAAATAAATGTACGGGCAACTCATAAAAAAAATGTTTATGCTGTCGTGGATGTGGATACTTCTATAAAAAATTTCAAACGTTAAGTATCCCGTTTTACCCACATTTCTACTAGGTATTTCTTTCTGGTAGAGGAAACCATGCACTATTTGCCGCACAGACTATTTAACTGCTTCATCGTATGTGGCAAGAATACCACGACAACTTCCTTTATGTTTAGATGCAGTTACTGTGCCAGTCTTACCATACTCCTATATTGTCCGATATACTGTCGATTTTGGAACTCCTAAAAACAGGAAATTATAATATTTGTTACAATATTCAATCTTTCAAAACTTACCCACGGTTTTGCTAATATTCAAAATAACAACAGTTTTACTAAGATTCGATTCGTCAGTTCGTAGCATATACATATTCAGAATATACAAGTTTTCAGCTATCGACAAATGCTCTAAATCTAAAGGTTTGCATTTCCTCGGGGGCGAATATAATCCAGGACTGGCACAATATCCATATTAAGACAAATAAAATGTTACGTTACACGCTTTGCAAAATCTGAAACGAAGGGGTGTCTATTTAGGTTACAAAGAGCAATTTAATGTAGGTTTTCGATAACGCGAGCGACAAAAACGCCCCTCCAATCACGAACAATACTTTTGGCGCGCGAAATGGCATGCGTGTACCTGTTCGTGATTGGTGGAATGTCTTAGTTTCATGCTCGCTCGTTTGCGTATCTGTATCTGTATACAGGGATCATCCCTTCAACTCTTCCGTCTCGTAGAGTGTTCACCCGAGTTTCCAGCTACTCGATCCACCTTCAACTCAGGTGAAACTTGTTGACTCTAGAATTGGATCCACCCAACGGGGTGGTGACGCTCATCTCGCGTCGAGCCGGTGCAAGATCGTCCTTGATCGTGGGTACTGCCAAGGGATCTCTGGATCGTAGATGGTCGATTCCGACATCAGTGGATTGGGATGATCCTGGACTCTGTCGAACGTCTCGGTGGCGGTTCTGACGATGGTTTCCATGACGGTTTCCATATTGGTGTCTCGGTGGAGGGTTTCGTTCCTAGTGTACCAGCGGGCATCGAGAGCCATCCTGAGCACCCGATTCTGAATCACTTGGAGTCTTTCCATGTGAAAAATCGCAGCAGTCGCCCAGACGGCTGATGCGTTGTCTTGTAAAGTTTGATCTTGGTCTGATGACAGTCTTGTAAAGTTTGATCTTGCAAGCAGGATCAAGCTTACTTCATCTGTTCATCATAGCAAAGAATGCGCCGAGCATCTGCCTAGCGCGACTGGCGACGAATTGCACGTGCGGTCCGAAATTAAGTCGGGGCTCGTTTGCGTTATCGAAAACCTATCTTTAGTTTAAAAATAGTCTATAGTAAAACAACTCAAGTCGCTGACTTGAGCTACTTCTGTGTCAAACGTCAAAAATAACATAACCTTAAATGTTTTGTACTGTATGATAGTAAGAGTAACCAAAATTCCAAACCACCTCAAAAAGACGAAAATGTGCTATAAATAATACAAGTACAAAAGAAATATCATAAAATCTTATCAAATTAGAGGAAAAAGATATGCTAACTACAAAGAAAAGACTGTTCCGACAAAAATATATTGGTGCCTTTTGCAGATAAAATTATTTGTTAAAACAGCAATTTTTAATAGATGTCCAATAAAATCTTTTGAAAAAGTTAGTCTTGAAGAAAAAATAGTTTACTTTATAAGATTTTATTATTTCGACTACGAGCGAGCAAGATATTTATCTGCAAAGTTTACTAGAAATATATCCTATGGCCACTAAACGAAAACGTGATGCAGCTGGTCGAAAAAAGCAGAAATCATTTCAACACTTTTTGTTTTGAAAGGACAAAAAATAAAAGTGTGTTTAGGAGCTTCTTTACGCATAAATGAAGTGAAAAATCCCCGAATGAAGAGATTAAAGAAGGTGTTAGCCCATAGAAAAGTATCCAAACACAAAGACATGGAGAAGTATGGAGAAGAAGTTAGGGACCATATTTTATCTTTGCCAGTGAAAGTGTCGCACTATTTAGGAAATGATTGTAAATATCTTAATGCTTAATTCAGTCTGAGGATTACGTATCAGTTATTTAAAGATAAGATTACTCCTATTAATTATTTTCAACTTTATTTATAATAAATATTTTAGCCTGAAAATAAGAAGCTCTACATTATGAGTGAAAGCAAAATAGGTAGCTGTAATGAAAAAATGATTCATGAAAGAAGGGACAAAATCCACAAGTGAAGGGTGCAAGGAATGAAACGATTTGACAGCATTAGCGTTTGATTTTATGCAAAATTTGCAGCTACCGGAGATTCCAGTGAAAGGCTCTTTTTATTTGTCACATTTTTTGTCAGTTTTTTTATCACTGATTTGGAAACAAATAAGTCGTACTTTTATATTTACCATGACTGATTTGCAGCCAATCGTGCCAATAAAGTTTATTCTTTCATAGTGGATTATATCAAAAATTATAGCCCTTTTAGCAACTGGCTGTTTTAAGACAATTTAAAAGATTTACCCAGTAAGAGGACATTCATTTTTACCCTGTGTCCTCATATTTAGTGTTACAAAGAGAAAACTAATAAAAATTGCTAGGGTATACAACATACACCAATACACTAAGTTAATAGTACTCTCGAGCGCAGCAAATGCATTTGCGATAAAGAGATTGCAACAAAAGATATTTTAGATTACAAGAGATGGTGGCCAACTATCTATAGAACAACATACTTTTCAACACAAACTAAAACCTAACAACCAATGAAAGAAGCTTTTTTCTGTAGCAATTTTCAATCATTTGATTTACGAACAACCTAGCACTGTAAAGGCATGGGGATACATATACCGTAGTCGACAAATTTTAATTTCGCTTTACAGCAATACTACCTATCTATCCCATGCAAAATATGACCTTATAATATACAGCGATGTCTGCTCTCCAACAGTGGTGGGAGAAGCAAGGCAGTCGAGTATACATGGGCGAGATAGGGGAAGTGGGTCCGTTTTTACTCAGACTAGACCGACTCGTGTTTTGTCGGCTCTCGGGGAAACCGGTAGGTAAAACGGTACACGAGAGCCGACAAAACACGAGTCGGTCTAGTCTGAGTAAAATCTGATCCACTTCCCGTATCTCGCCCATGTATAGAGTCGAGGGATTTTCACATTTGATAGCGAACGTTTGCCGGGTGTACTTGGCAGCCTCGCTATGTTTGTCTTTACCTTATTTCGCTGTGCTCTTTTCCTCTTCTACTTTCGTACCAGAAATTAAAGTTTGTCGACTGCGGTATAGCTTTACAGGATATAACATAGACGTCTAGAAGAACCAAGAATATCGTTCCGAAGTGTGGCACTTCCTACAACACGAAAGGTCTACACAGAAAAATTTCATATAATAGAAACAAAAATCGCCAACCTAAAAGCGTTGCTAACTATTCTTTTTATTGTAGAAGCAACCCAAAGATTTTTTTTTAAGGGATCATCACAGTGTAAAATTTTCAAATTTCGATTTTTTTTGTATTATCAGATAGTATAGATGGTTATAAACATCCTGTTCAAATTTTGGGGTGAAATTCGAATTATTTTGGTCACTACAGCCTTTCTTATCAAGCAGCTAAATTCTGCACTCGAAACTTTGAACGCGTTTTTCTCGAAATGTAGTTTTTCAAAATGGTGTAAACTCTCAAAGGAATAGTTCTCAAGCTATCGATCTCAAATTTTAACTCAACATTCTTTACGTTACTCTTTATCTTGCTATGGAAGCTTTTCTATTTTTCGAAATCTTTCTATTTTTCATAACGAAAAAACTGTCAGAAAAATAGGTTGAATTCGATACTTTTTTTTCAAATCGCCGCCATTTTGCCACTTTTGATGATAAAAGAAAAAACCTCCATAGCAAGATAACGGTTTTCATACTGATTAATAACCTTTTTCCAGATTTCGTTTCAGATGAGATTTGCGGCTACAATCGTGTATACCGTGAGGACTCCTTTTTTTAGAAGATATTTTCGTCCGTTGAAAATTTTTTTATCAAAAGTGTGAATAAACGTTTAAAAATTTATTTTCCTGTTCTTCGTGAGTGTTTTGATACGACACAAAAAAATCAGATTGATTAGCATATTTTAATCGTCAAAAATAAAATCGCAAAAATCAGTTATTTTTCCACCTGTCACACTGTGATAATTCCTTAAATCACATTTTGGTAACAAGTTTTTTTTTTGTTTGCAATATAACGACATGAATGGGCGGCAAATTTGTAGTATCACAGTATTAAATTTTAGTTCCGTAGCATTAATGAAAAATGACATGGGTCGTTTCTGCAATAGGCGATTCATTTTTATTGTCGTCGATATTGCGTTAAATATATTATTGAAATATAATCCTAAACAAAATGGGCCTAAAACCGTGGATTGAGGTACTCTACAGAAAAATATGTAATGTTTAGATCAACAAACACGATCGGTGATATATACCATGGACAAACCATATATTTTCACCATAACTGAGTATAGTCTAGCGGCAAAACCTTGGGTTATCTTCGCATCTCGGCCGTTACCATTCTTCTCTATATTTAATATTATGCTTTTTTTTATAATCATTAGACTAGAGAAATAACATAAATATTGTATATTGCACCAACTAACAGAATATTAAATCGGCCGTCTATGGGAGTGAAATCTTTCCTCTAATTACTAAAAAAAATCGCAAGCTTAAATGTTATCTAATATAATCTTCTAACCACAGCTGCTGTAAAGCAATGTTTTACATCGCAACCGTCAACAGAATCTTTTACCAGCCGTCTAAAGGGGTGAAATCTTCCATTAATTACAAAATTTCCCAGGCTTAACACATTCGAATAACAATTGTATTAAAGCAACATCAATATTTTGTATAGAAACAACTATACCCTGTCTCAGAATAAGAAGGAGTGATTTGAATATTGCGCCAAAATTGTACATTTTTTTCTGAGATTTCATTGGTTCTTGCGCGGGCAGATTTAATATGCAAAAATAAGTATGCCCATTCCGTCATTTTATCTTTATAACCTACGATTTTGCTTTCTTACATTTTTGCTTTGATATATCACATTTAACTGTTATTTTATATAAATAAAATCTGTTCTTTTGAACATAGGTGATCCGCCATGTTCCAGCAAAGCGTTAGTCTCGCTGCCTAAACAGCGTGGTCGATTAGGACATCTAACAAATCACGAAAAACAAACCGTTTTAAATAGCTTCTCTGCAAATTCTTGAGGGTCTCTTGATGAAAAGTTTGATACACTCTCCCCTCTGGTACAAATATTTGATAACAGACTTAATTCACAATTTTCACATTCGCTAAGAAGTATAATACATACTTATACATTTATAATAGTAATCCTTAAAACACCCAGAACATAATCTACTATTTTCATTCGGCTTATGTATTGTCTTTATCCATACATACCTTCTAATAGCCTTTTTTTGGAAACCTAGAATCAACAAATTTGAATGTTAGGATAAAAGATTAACATTCATCAAATTATAGATGTAGTGTGTACCTGCTTGTGGTTATAGCTTTTTTCTTTATTCAATTGCCTTGCACTCTTATTGCTGCTTTGAATGGTACAATGTAAAGTGGCACATCCAGTCATTTCAATCCATAATAGAAAATGAAATCCAAAGCGCTAAATCCTTAGGTAAAAATAATACGGTTTTACAATTCCTATCTAAAGCACTATTTCTAACCTCAATCTCAATAATATGTCTAACATGTCATATATAATTTTTGTAAATTTTTAAGCTATGTGTTCCGGATTTTGACGCGGTATTTGAATCACTCCTTCTTATTCTGAGACAGGGTATAGAAGAATCTCATGTCGGCCGTCCAAAAGGGTGAAATCTTCCTTTAAATTACAGAAGGCTTAAACGCTATCTAATATCATCTTCAAACCACAGCTACACTAACACAACATCCATATTTTACATTGTAACAACCAACATAATCTCTCACGGGCAGCCGATGGGGATGAAATCATAAAATAAAACGATAGCTAAAAATAGTGTGCACCAATTTTTATATTATTATTCCATTCTATCCCTTGATTATTCTACCTTTGGGATTGGAGTGGTCGCATTGTCAAAGAAGCACCTTTAAAGAGAGCTGGGAAGGTGTAAGTGAACGCAAAGAAGCGATTCAAGCTCGAAGAGTTTGGTGGATAGCTAGTGTTTCTTCATAGTTTCTATACCGTAGTCGTCAAATTTTAATTTCGGTTTACACTTCTATCCCATGCAGAAGATGACCTTATAATATGCAGCGATGCCTGCTTGCCAACAGTGGTGGGAGAGCAACGCAGTGTGGTGGACCCTCACGTCTTACATTTCATAGGAAACGTTTGCCGAGTGTACTGTCTTGGCAGTCTCGCTTATGTTTATCTTTTGTTCATTTCGTCGCGCTCTTTTCCTCTTTCCACTTTCGTATCAGAAATTAAAATATGTCGACTACTATGCTATAACATAATTCATCCTTTCCAACAAAGATTAGTTTTTATTTTAAATATATTTTCAAATCTTAATGATAACACTCGATTTCTCTAATGAAGTTTATTAACGCTGAATTAACGAAATTAATAATTAACAACGACACGCAAAGTTGAAATTTGTTAAAACGACACCGGAATGATATTCAGGAGCAGTATTCTTGTACGCCCTCCTTTTTAGCAAGCAGATACTCGCTTATATCGCCAAAAAGTCCCTGCTATCACCTTGTTTAACCTCCATAATGTAACTTTTAAATTACCAACGTACATTAAAGATAAGCGCCTTTTCAAAATTGCGGTCCGCATTCAACATTCCATGTGCAGAAGTGAAATTCACACAATATCGCCCGCAAAGATATACAACTTATAATTCTTACGGAACGCATAAAGACTTCCCCACACGTACATGAGCAACGTATAAAAGTTGAAAGTACACACAGTGAAAGCCGGACAAACGCGCCATATCAATATTACTTGTTTAACGTTATCTAAATATTTACACGGATCTTTAAAAACTAATTTTTAAGCGCATAAAGGCACCGTTTCTGAGTGCAGAGTGCGGCTATCTGTTGGATACCGGAGCCGGTATTCGCTGTGAAATACTCTAACGACACCCTTTCCGTACACAAATCTAATTTATATAATGAAGATAAGAAAGTTCCGTGTCATCAGTTTTTCCTACGAAGAGCTGGAGCGAAAATAGCTGGCAGCGGCGAGATGCAGCGCAAGTTTAGGAGCCCGGTGTACAGCGTTACCAACGCATTCGCGAGCGATATAATAGCCCTGATAACGGCGAGAAATTGTGAGTGTTTTAAAATTTAAGTGTAATAGGTTTACTTGAGCAGAGATAATATAAAAAGTATCATAACTTGTGTAGGGGAGTTTTTCAGAGCGGGTACGAGGTGCGAGTAAAGAGAGGATACGGGTCTTTTCGGAGTTTTCGAAACAACCCTTGGTGCGTTAAGGAGTAAGGGGATTTCCCGTGGACGAGGAAGTACTTTTTGATAAGTGAAACGACCGCGATAATTGGCTCCTGTGATCTTTGAGAGCGCCTTAGTGTCATGTAAAATGCCTATCGGGATGAAAAATTGTTTTCTTTACTTTTGGAATGGACAATAATTCCAAAAAATATTATATATTAAGTATAATATATTTTTATTGTTTGGGTCTTCTACTTTAAATATTAAAATGCGGCAGCTGGCGTGAAGTTAGCTACTCTTTTTGCAAAAATAAAAAATACGACGGTTGTTACAGAATATCGAAAAGAAAAAGAAAAATTAGCTGAAAACTTTAAAAAAAAGTTTAATTTTTGTCCACTTTTTGCAAAAATTAAAATTCTAATGAATATTCCAAATTATTTAAATTCTTCTAAAAATTGTTTCATGATAACTCAAAGAAAAAGTGAAGCTTGAGCACCATGCGAATTTTCTTGGTGTAATCCCGATCCTGTATATACGAGTATTAGACAATTAATTTTAGTCGCGATCACTATGAATCATAGGTTAAATTATTTAAGTTTATATTTAAGATTTGTTTAAGAGGGGCGTTTACCAACAAATAGAGACTTATGCAACTTATATTACTAGCGGGACAGGTAGGCGCAAGGGGGTGTGAGTAGGTGGAGCTAGACGATATTCGATTTCGGTCACAGCGCTTCGGTTTTATTCACAGATTCTGTCGCTATGTAAATCGGAAAGGACGCTCCGTTCTGAAGAAAAAAATTGGCTGTTCTAAACTGGTAGTTTAATAGGAATAATAATTAAATACGGCTACCTTCAAGTAGGGTAACAGACAATTTTTATTTTTAAACGTTTTCAAAACATTTATTAAAAATTACGCGAAACAGCTACAGTGGGTTGAAAATTTTAATATATACGTAGGTACATAAAAGAATCGTCAAATATTTAAATTCTGAAATCTACTCGCGTATTGGTACTTAGTTAAACTAAATGGAATTAACAAATATCAAAATAAAATAAAATTGTAGACCAAAAATTACTTATGTCGTATTTTGATTTTTCATTTCACTTGTATATTCCCTTTCTTTGTTTTGCTGATGTTTTATAATAAGCCAATTTTCGCTTACCCATAACTGTTATATTATTATACACTCGAATATTATAGGTATATATGACATTTATTTTTAATTACAAACTGTCACTCGGATTTAAGTCTGCAATAGCCGACCGATTCCGATAGAGTTGCGTCTTGGCTATGACCGGTAGAGATACCGTAAAGTGGGGATAGATGACGCAATAACTTCAAAAACACTTGTGTGAAATGTGTGTGACAATGTTTACTATTTAATGTTTTTTATCTTATATATATATATATATATATCTAATATGATTTTTCTGCTTAAGCACTGAGTAATTAAGGTAATTTTTTAATTAGAAAAATTTACCACCCAGGGTAAGATTTGAACTCACTTTTCCCGATCGCATGTCAGGCACTCTACCAAATGAACCACCTGGGGGCTTTGTGATTCCGAGTCTACTTGCACGTCTTGAATCTCATTAAGTCACAGATGTTATTATATATTTGTCGGCAGTACGAACAAATGTGTAAATTTTAAATAATTTTAAAATTCGTTTTCCTCAGCGTAGAAAATGTCTAATATGATTTTTCTGCTTAAGCACTGAGTAATTAAGGTAAGTTTTTAATTAGAAAAATTTACCTTAATTACTTTTCACTTTACTTTATTAAAATTAAATTCGTATCATGGCAGTCAGTTGTTTTTATATATTCGAGGAGGTTTGTTTTTGAGAAGAAACTGCACACCATCTATCGTATAGTATTTTTGACATATTCATCAAATAGTAGTAGTTTCAAATGCCAGCCCACATTTTCCATATGAGGTCTTACTTCGCTTGTTCCTATTCTTTAAATATGCTGAATACAGTTGATGTTGCGAGTTCTATAATACACATTTATAATACATTGTAATTGAAATAATACTTTTATCTTATTTAGTGTCTTATCTTATTTAAAACTTTTTCGTCGTCTTAAGTGTGTCAGTGGTTGACGCTGTTTGAGTGGTAAATGTCCACAGGTTAAAGCTTGACTATGTTATAAAATATGAAAGATTTCGCGTAGTTATTTTTCTATATTAAATTTGCCTGAGCAAGAACCAATAACGTCTTGTAAAGTTTGTACTATTTTGATACTTTTCAGTTTTAAACGATGTTCCATTTAAGGGGGTAATGCTGAGGCCAATTTGCAAGCGTTTCGTATCGACGATATTGTGTAGTAACCATTGTATAGAATCGATTGAAACAAGGAGTAATTTGTTAATTAAGCTTAAATTGAAGTACCTAAAGAAAGAAAAAATTTGTACATAAAAAAATGCTACTGAATAATAACATTTTAAAAATGCTTATATTTATCGTATACTTTAAGGTGTAATGTTTGTCTTTAATGGCAAAAACTGCCTGTGGGTACCTTCATGCGTCTTTTACCTTTAATATACACTTTTTAGTACATCATTAAGGCTAACCGTTTTGTCTTAATCACGTTGATAAGAACGTATGTTTCTTGATACACATTGCCTATATTCCAGGCGCTTAAAGCAATATTCGTAAGACGATCGCAGAGCAAGCCGCCAGTTGGTCGGGAGAAAGATTTTGGTGAATCTACACTGCAAAAATAATTTTCCTGTTGGCAAAACTCCGTTTTCTTCAATTTATTCAGTCGCCGGCTTGCAACGGCGTGTAACGCGAAATTACGATAAATTGTTTTATATAATGTGGTTTATGTACGCATGTCGCTCATGTTGTATTGCTCATAATATTGTTAATGAATTAAAAATAATTTTAATTCATGTAATTTGTTCGCCATTTTTTATAGTTGTTAAGGACGTTTATCATTATTATTTTGTTTTATTGGTTTTTATAAAGTAATAGTCTATGTTCTATGTAAAACGTATATATGTTTAGTTTTAATCTCAATTTGCTTTATTTTACAAAGGCACAATTAATTAGAACATGTATATTTCTCTGTATAAGTGCTTACAGTCATTTTATTACTTCATAATCGTAAAATAATGAATATTTAAAATTAAATCTGGGAAGACTCCTAACGTAATCTCTTTCTCAGAAACTTTTCTATTGTCCGTTCTAGAAAATCGGTAAATGCCTTGTCTAAATTACCACTTATTTTCTTGCTTTTATTAACATCATGCCGTTGTAGTACTAAAAAATTCATAAACATTAGCCGGATTTCAGAAAAATTTGTTGGCGGGAAAAGAGTAAATTTCAGCGGACGACGATCATATCAAACTCGATGCGAAGCCGCTTCAATTGTATTCAACTTGGAACCGGGCGATTTACCGCGCGTTATTCATAAGAAAGCTGTATACAGAAGTCCAGGAAACACACAAAAAAGTTTATGACTAGCTGGAAAAGAGTAAGAGCTTGGAAAAAATGCTGTAAAAAGTTATTTGCATGTAAAAATAAGAAAAAAAGGGAACCGATAGTACCTGCTGACAGCGATTATGGTGACACAGAAATAGAAATGGTTGTCACATTAACAAAAGAGCAGTACGATATAAAAGAAAAAGAAATTTTGACTTCAATTGAAAAATCGGATTCTGAACGTGACGAGTTACAACATGCTACTATAGGGCAAAGCACTAACTTATTATGGAGGCAGCAGCGCTCTGTAAGACTGACTGCGTTCAATTTTGGAGCAATATGCAAAATGCGAAAGACGACGCATTGCGCAAATTTGATAAAACGTCTTTTGTACAATAAATTTTTCGGGACTGCAGCAACACGTTGGGGACAGGAACAAGAATTGGAAAAAAGCTATGGAATTCGTGTACACGAATCTGGTCTTTTTATTGACGGCAAATTGAATTTTTTAGCTGCTTCGCCGGATGGTTTAATAGATGACGATGGCATTGTTGAAATAAAATGCCCGTCAGCAGCTGCATCGTATTCACCAACGGAAGCCGTTCGAGAGAAGAAAATTAAATTTGCGGAGATAGTTGATGGTCGAATAACATTAAAAAGTAAAGACAATTATTATTTCCAAGTGCAAGGCCAGCTACATGTAACAAATAGAAAGTACTGCTTGTTTGTTATATGGACACCTTTCGGAATTAGTGTACAAAAAATCATGAGGGACGATAATTTCTGGGATGCGAATATGAAGGAGCAGTTGGTGACTTTCTTTTACAGATGTTTTCTACCTGAATTGGTTGATCCCCAGTATCCAAAGAAAATGCCTATTCATGATTTACGTCAGTAGAAAAAATAACAGAATATATATCAGATATAAGGAACTACTTTATACGGACAAAATTTAAGTGATTTTAAATTTTAGTTTTACTCTGACTATAAATAGTCACGTCTTGGCTTTCTTATGGCGTTATGTATTGTTTGTTATCCTCTTATATTTCCTATTTTTTAGCTTTTTCAAGTTTATTATATTATTCTGATATTCTGCTATATACAGTTCTTTATGTCATTAATTCTGCAACTTTATTCTGTTCTATTCATTAATTTGTATAATGCCAATTTCCTATGTTAATAAATAAATATGATTGTTATTTATTATGTATTTTTTTCTTGTATAATTATGGAAAACATAGTTTCTCTGACCATAGATGATACCGTCATTATTTTTTAATATGTCTGGCCGATACATGTATGTGTGATACTTTTAATTAAAAATAAATTCTGGAAAGTTCTGATCTTTATAATAACATTTAAAAATGTATTCAAACAACAACGGGAAATGTAGCAGAAAAAACAGTTGAACAGACAATTTAAAGCAGTACAAGAATCTACAAAAATATATAGGGTGAGTCATTTAAAAAACTTAAGTTCCGTGCATTTCCGGTGAAACCGGAAGTGCGTCAGAGCTTAAAGTATTTTTACAATATGCGCCACAAGCAACCATGGATCTTCCACTTATTGTTTTTTTCTTTTATTTAAAACACAAAAGACCAATCGAAGACGCGGCTACTAATGACTCACCTGTATATATTTATTCCAAAATTTAAAAAATTCCAATGAAAATATAAGTGGTATAAAACAAATACAGAAACACAAATATTAACCCAGTAAACATTTTTCAAATTTCCCACAATATTATTTAGTAACATCAACATTAAAACTGAAAATGACCACTCATATATTATAAATAGGGATGTTAACATGTAAATGTCGTAGTTACTAAATAATACTGTGGGAAATTTGAAAAACGTTTAATGGGAAGATAACGCCCCATAAAGGCGAACTATACGAAATGTAAAATCTATGAAATGAAACATGAAATAGTAAACATCCCAATAAGCATTTTCCAAATTATTAACTTTTTACTTTCTTATACGTAGTATAAGAAAGTATTGTGATGACGAAAATTTTCGACCTCGAGATTTTTGCAGATGTCCACGTTTTGAAGTCCCCTGATACCAAAAAAGTGGTTTTTAAAAAATGTTTGTGTGTCTGTCTGTGACCACGATAGCGGTCAAACCGCTGTAGATATCTATTCCAAATTTTGTATTTACGTGTATAATCTCCCTCTTGAGAACTGATTAGTTTTTCAGCAAAATCGGTAGACTGGATGTAGTAGTTTACTTCAGTAAAAAAATTGAATTTTGCAAATATTTCGTCAATTACAAAGTTTAAACAAATTTATAGAGAATTCAAATGTACTCAAAATTATATTTGAGACAAATTGTCTTAAAAAGGTTTTTCGAAATTCCAACCGGAAGTAGGTATTTTACTCTTATCGAAAATGAGTTTTTTGCGAATATCTCGCAAGTCATGCTTTCTAGGCAGGTACATTACGAGTATAAAAGTATTTAAATTATAATTTTAAATATCTTATGTATAAAAAAAATTTCAAAATTCGGATCGGAAGTACCACTTTTACTCTTACCGAATTGCGATTTTTTGCAAATATTTCATAAGTTATGCATTCTATATATATTTGTCAAGAGTACAAAAGTATTTAGAACTGGATAGTTTTTGTATATATGAAATTTCAAAATTTGGACCGGAAGTAGCACTTATACTCTTAGCGAGTAGCACCCTTTTTCGAATATTTTGCAAAGTATGCATTCTATAGCGATTTATTAAGAGAATGAAAGTACTTAGAATAGGATTTTGAATAATTTTTGTATAAAAAAATTCTTAAAATTGTATAGTTTGAAACGCTCATACGTATAAGAAAGTCGTGTGGTGGCCACACCTCATTTTTTTCTTAAAAAGATAATAAATTCTGTATAATGTGAACATGTTCTTTTGTCTATTAATGTGAAATAAATGCATGAAATTTGGAATAATGGCATTTTTGATTAAACGATATTATCGAATAAAAAATCGATATCAGTCGATATTATTGAATAAAAAAATATCGATTTTAATCTCGATTATCGAAAAGAAAATATCGATATTTTTTTAAAAACGATATATCGCGCATCCCTAATGTACGCTCCTGGGATTTTTCACCAAATGTAGATGTTTGTAATAAAATTAATAGCTGACTAAACATAAATAGTTTAAGTAGATTCCAGACTATGCCATAACAGATACTAATTCGTATTAAAATCAAAAAAATAAATTTAATCGGGAGTCTGAGGGCTTCCACCTCACACTCGACGTGACAAAAATCGCACCTCATCGGTTACGGGTTAACTTATTTATATAAGAAATACATAGATGCAAATCCTGGGCTTGTGGTAAAATTCAAATATCTTTAGATATCGGTATTTTTTTTTATAACTATAAAGAAACGTGTGTGGCGACCTCGATCCGAATGAATTACCTATTCATTCAAATGTATATTATATGCTTTATGAGATTGAATACACACTTTCCTTTCCGAATATCAGTGTAGTTTAAGTGTCCGAGCAAAGAAATGTAAACATTGGACACAGATAACAATAGCATCTCTATCCCGAACGATATTTTCTGGCAAAACGTCAACTATAATTTGCATGGCACGTCAGATGCACTGGGGTAAATGACAGCCCTAATTCTCTATCTCTTTCAGAACTTTATTGTTCTTGTGATCGAGTATTTTTAAAAACGGAGCATGACCCCCTTAATTTTTTTTTAGAATATATGTGTAATAACTCAAGCGCTGCCAGAATCAATATAATTTGTTTGCTTGAATAGCTGGTTGCACATATTGTTTAAAATTTAATAGACATAATTAATACTCGTAGCACTTTTAAGATCCTATTATATACACATTTATATTAACAACCACTTCTTTATTTTTATCGACAAATATTATTCTTCATAATTCATCACATTTTATCATTAAATGCAGGAAAAAATGTCTTATTTTAAATTGGAACTATATCAGCAAAGGCATGTTATTTTATTATATGTATATCTCTTAATTTATTTCAAGCAGTCATGCATTAATAAAAAAAATATATTCAAAGGCAAAATCATCCATTATACAATTTTTTATGTGCGGCTATCACTTGCTATATCCTATTACAGTATCTCAATTTTATTGAGCGATCAATTTTCGGCGAGTGACAGTTAATATACCCGACATCTCGACAACGACGTTACTCTTTGATAATAAAGAGACCCTATCTCCTATCCCAATTCTCCGATGCGAAATTCCACCACAACGTCGTCACTGAGAATCTTTTTCGGTCTCGGCTGACACGTCTCGTCAGAAATCTCCTGCGAAACTTTGATACCGTTAATTTGTTGACAGAATTTCTTATGCAGAACGTGGTCGAGACGACGAAGCAGAGATCAGGGACGATTAATTCCCCGATTTTCCAACCGGGGCAAAGAAAACACACACTCACCAGCAGTGACACGTCGTTTGCTGCGGATTTTGTTTCTGATGGGAGACGGTCGCTTCGATGTTCCAATGTTTAAACAGGGATAAATTCTGACAACGTCTGCGATATGATGCAATTTCTTATTGTTGTATTCTAATGTTAACGTAAAATTACTTTTAAATAAGAAATAAATCGATGTCATATATGTACAGTATTCAAGGTACTAACTATTTATTAATGTGTTATATCTGGAAAACTAATATTCCTAAAAAAAAGAATGTTTTATCTAAATACCTACTTCTAAGTAGTGTGGGAAAACTATTGTAACTATTATTGGATGTATATGCTTAAAGAAATAATATACATTTCTTTCAGAGAGGAGACTTTCAGGGTATATTTTCCAAATAACATCAAAAAAAAGATTGAGATGAGCCGAAGTAATTGAAAAAAATCTCATGACTCCTGTTTTTTAAAAATCGAAATTCTGAAAGACACAAAAAATATAAATTTCTTTCAGAGAGGAGATTTTGAGAGTATATTTTCCAAATACCTAACATCAAAAAAAATTGAGATCAGCTGAGGTAATTCAAAAAAATTTCTTGACTCCTGTTTTTTAAAAATCGAAATTCTGAAAGATACTCTGTGTTGTTGTATTGTTCCAAAGGATCTCAAAAAATCAAAATTGGCCGAGATAAAAAAAAGCCAGTTTCCCACCGTTTACTCTTCCAAAGTTGAACATCTGACTGTACCATGTTACTTTACTTTTTGAAAACTTTCAGATCGGTAGTTCTCATAGATCCATAAAAGTACCCGAAAATCTGAATTTCAAATTCTGACGGTTGTTCTAAGCTTACCCTACATAGTTCAACAGTACCTAAAAAAGTATTTTTATATGTATCCCCTCTTTTTTTCGAAAATTTTATTTCTCTTTTTATCTGACTTCGTTTCGAGGTTCTTTAGAACAATGTTTAGAATAATAATAATAATAATAATAATAATAATAATAATAATAATATACGTTTATTTAGCAATTGCTATTATTTTACATTTTCTGGCATAACAATACTTTGTTGTTTACATGAAACAATTTAACCTAATAAAGAAAATAACAGTAAGCAGACTTATAGACTAACATACTTAAATTACATATATTACACAATGTCAGCATTTGTCTATTAATACATACAATAAATTCAATATAAATACCAACTGTGCAACGTTTACTAACTAACTAACCTACTTTAAATTATAGATACACAACTTCTAATATCTATAGGTAACTTATTTTAACGTTTTTTTTTTGTCTCCACACATTTATATATAAAAATTACTTATTTTTCTAGGATGTATTATAATTATGAATCTTGCACTAAATATACTTAATTTTAGACTTTTGGGTTTCTAGAATTCGTTGATAACTAGGACAGTTTCTGCCAAATGCACTGTGGTTAACATCCAAATCAATTTTTAATTTTACTACCATCCTCATAAATTTACACACTTCTCGTCCTCACCAACACCATTAACACAATCAATTGTACAGTGTACACCTGCACACCTACCGCATGCTTTACTTACTGTGCAATCCCTCGCAAATGATTATAACCTGCACAGTTATAACACCTTATTGTATTTATGTATTCATATACAGGCTGTATTTGAAACAAGGGGACAGAGTATGATTAATGGAAAGATTTAATTTTATTAAACTTAAATCCAAAATTTTTTGCGCAAATTCAAATTTTAAAAATTACAAAGATATTTTTAAAATATTCGTCGCGCCACTGCACTTTAATACGACTGTAGGGTATGCAAGAGTGGGGTACTAAGTAGGGAGTGTGAAGGCGTGCGAGGTCAGTCTCGTTCGATTGTTACGTGTGGATGTTTCGCCTATGGTTTACACAGCGCACGAACTGAAATAAATTATGTTTTTTTTTAATTCATTTGCGTCCAATTAAAATAAAAGTTTCTCATAAGTAGAATTGGGCAAATTTTACAACACAAATTTGTTTTTGTGAGATACAAGAAGTAAAAAGGCGTTGAATTTAATCATAATAACAGTAATAGTACTTACTATACATTTATTGCGGAAGAAAATGTAATATCTAAATAATCCTGACAAATATTAAAATAATTACAAAATTCATACAGTTGGCATCTCAATAAAAAAAATTATCGTTGTTGAATACTAAGGTGTTTTAAGAGAGAACAAAAGAAATCGAATAAAGTACACGCATCAATTTTATCCCAAATCAGCTGATATTTCATATTAAGGTTGTTGAACTCTTAGCATGAACACCTGTTTAGAAATAGTAAACAATGCTATCATTGGGGTTTTTATAACGTTTACAACTGTATTGCGGTGTGTGTATGTATGCGTATCTATGTGTGTTTATTTAGTTCCATAAAAATATTATTTATTACGACTCATGACGTCGGCTGTCTGGCCTAACTCGCGCGATACCTGCTAAATCCATAGGCGGCACATTAAACACTTTTCGGAGGTTTTTAATTTTGGCGTTCGTGTCGTAATTGACTCACAATTTTTGGGATTTATATTCTACATAATTGCATCTTTCCATTTATCATACTCTGTCCCCTTATTTCAAATACAGCCTGTATATCCCATTTCTTCCATCCAGCATTAATTTTTTCTTTCTGTAGCCTTTTTCTAAATATATCCGATTTTACATCAATTATGTTGCCATAGTTCATTTTTCGTTTGCTGAGATACTTCCTATTTATTTTTACTTCTTCCTTTATATCACTTCCTAGTACTTCAATTTCAATTTTTCTTTGGAAGTAGTATTACCGCAACTAACCAAAATACCACGTTTTCTTATATTTTTTATTGTCTCTACACTTACAGACATTTTAGTAGGGGTCAATTTTATTTCTCAATTCTGTGTTTGTTTCCTGGCTTTTCTGTGTTTCATTTTTTGGCTTTATAATAATTTTATCATTATTATTTTTTACAGTATCACTATATAAAGTCTTTTCTTCTGTTTTGTTTCCGGCGATAGAAACAGACTTTAAAATTTCATGAATCAATATGTTTTGATCTGAAATTGTTTGAAGGCAATCATTAAGTTTTTTGTCTATTTCATTCATTTTTCGGACAACTTTTAGTTTACGACAAATATCGCACACATATGTAATTATATCGGTTTCACTTAATTTTTTAGCTGTCTCATCGCTTACTTTCGCGCATTTGCTAGTCATTAATTTTGTCCATCGCTGAAATTTACTAATAGTTTCATCATCACAATTTCATGTTTGACAACGTACAAATATTTTACTATTCGACACTGCACTTTTGCAGAGCCCATAGGAATACGTCCTCACTCTACAAATTCTAAACTACTACTGAGAAGTAGAATAATCTGGAACAACCATCAGAATATAATGTTTTAAAACAAGTGATGGTAGGAGAAAATGGTTTTCTAGGCCGATTTTGATTTTTTCTTGAAGAGTTTTTAGGACAATATAAAAAATCTAGATGAACTTGGAACAATTGTCGGTAAATCTATTAGTTAGTGGGGCTAACTTCAAACTTTCACATCTTGTTTTTGGTGATATCTCTTGATCTGTAAAGAGATACGAGTCTGAAATTTTTGAAATATGAACAAAGTTTGAAATAGGTAAGTAGAGTTTGAAACAATGTTTAGAACAACTAGAACAACATGGAACGACTGTCAGAATTTCAATTCGCCAAAATAGGAGGTTGGGTAAAAATACGATTTTTCACATAGAACTGCCAGAATTTCGATTTTGAAGAAAAAGTGGGTTAACTTCTCAAAGGTTAAATTGTTTATTAAATAATTTCTTTATCAGTTAAAATTTTCGAAGTTAAAATGTTACCGTCTACTAATTTGTCAATAATTTGAGTCTGCTTTAAAATAATTCTCTAATTTCTAGTTTTTTTGGTCATTCTGAAATCTTTTGTCCCGTCCCTGATATTAGGCGTAATATTCTGTTATTTTTAAAGTGTAAACTTCTTTAGGCGCGTTGCGCTGATTGTAGGCAGTGAACAAGACTGACCCGTCACGCTCGAATATGAAATGCTCGAATACGAAATGCTCGAATATGAAATGCTTGGATATGTAACGCTCGTTCGGGTGGTAATTTCGGCTCGAGTCGACTAAGGGAACAATTTTATTATTATTTAATTTCAATTAGATTGAAATTTAAATGAATAAATAAATTCATGTCCCAGAACAGGTTCGATTCCGAGACCGCACGGTTATGAAGCCGATACGTTACCATTAGACCAATTAAGGACAGTAAGCAAGTATTTATGTCGTCTATTTATATATATATACATGCGTCCTAAAATCTCCTTAATAATGCTTGCGGCCGAGGTAAGACAATCTCGAGTACGTTAAAGTTTTTTTGTACTCACCGCCTGTAAAGTGACATTTGGCGTATGGTTGAGGCGACTGTAAAAATTGAAAAAACACTGGCACTTTGGGACATTTAAAAAAATCTAACTTGGTAGTAATAAAATTTAGTCTATAAAATACTACTTCCCTTCACTATTCTTCACTAAAAGTTGGGGACATAGAAGTAATAATTAATAATTCTTCCAAAAAAATTGTGGCGCCATCTATTTGACGTCATTTTAAGCGACACCTTAATTTGCGCCATCTATTTGAACCACATCGACATTCATATTGGCAGTTCGGAATTGATTGTATTTAAACCAAAAAACGAAATAAATGTACTATAAATTTATAAATATAAGAATAAATACCTCATGTTTGCCATGTGTAAAAATGTAATAACTTAATTTTACGGAAAGGTGAGTAATAGTTACGTACATGAAATGCTAAAATTAATTAGGTAATCTATCTTAGGTTAGGTATGATACCAATGACATTAATCAATAATTTTTTTCTTATTGAAGTGTAATAGTATATTACATACAGAGGTGGAATGTGTTTCATTACTGTCGAGAGATTAGGTAGTTAACTGAGACGCGAAGCGTCGAGGTTAACTTTATCTCGAGACAGGAATGAAACTTTTCACCGAGGTTTGTATACTATTTTATTTACAACCATAATTATATTTATTTGTGATAAACATTCCGGTAAAAGTTTTGACATATTGAGATGTCAGATTTGTGATGATCTAGCGTAAACGTCAAATAAATATACGCCACTTTTTTTCGGTGAATAGATTATAAAAGATATGTTGAGTAGTAAAGCCTTCAAGGTCTGCACTCCACTTGAGCTGAGGGAAACTGTCCTCCCGTAGCGATCCAGATATCTTGGCTCGAATGGAGAAGGACAAGAAATCACTATTTCATCATATCAGCAATAGCAGGGCGGCCTATCTACATGTATTCAAGCTTCCAATAATTCTAATGTAACAATTAATTTTATTTACAACCATACAATTAATAATTATTTGTGATAAAAATTCCGATAAGGTTTTGACATATCGAGTGGACGGTTTTAAATTGTTATTGACATTGAGGTTAAGAAACGAGGGCAGTAATAGAGGGCGGGAAGTAAATGAGGGCAGTAATAAGAGGGCGGGAAGTAAACGTGAACAAAGTCACACTTCTCAACTTTTAAAAAGCCAGAAATGCCAACATTACGCGTATGGTTGTAAATAAACTTCTTTAGGCGCGTTGCGCTGATTGTAGGCAGTGAACAAGACTGACCTGCAACGCTCGGATATGTAACGCTCTTCGGGTAAAGTCGGCCAAGGGAACAAGATAAATAAATATGTCATATAGAGGTATTTAATTTCAATTAAATTGAAATTATGAAGCCGATACGTTACCATCAGACCAAGCGAGGGAACGTAAGCAAGTATTTATATCGCCTATTTATACATACACATACGTCCGAACCGACCAAACAAAACGGACGCTCGCGTAAATGTAATAAATGTTTTATTTAATACGTTACTGAATATTATATGCGTGTATTTCGTATTATCTACGATATTATTAACCTCGCCTTGATGAAGTTTACACTTCCGCCGTGTGGTTTTAAGCACACTCATTCTTCTTGTTTGTGTTAGCTGAAATTTGAATTTTGAATTGGGTCTTGAAAAAAAAAAATAAAACGATAGCATGTGGTTAAATCTTTCTACTTCAATAAATACAAAATCATTTGGATAAGCACAATATACACGTTTCGAAAATAATGTCGTCCTTTTCAATCGAAAAATGTAGTTCTAAAGCCGATTGAAAAGTGATTTCTAATTATACAGTCTGTTTAGTAAACATGCTGGTAAAATTTAGAGGGTTATTCCTCGAGCTATATTAAGATTTTTATGTTCTTAGATGATTTCTAAAAAGACGCTTTGTTTCATACTTCGCGATAAGGTTCTTCGAAAGAAAAAAATACTTCATCACTAATTATTACAAATTGTAGTAGGTAAATGGCACCTTAATCAATATCGGCATTATTTAACCAATAATTCTACTTTGACTTTCTTCATTTTTTAAATCTACAATAAATTCGTATTTTAAACTCAACTAATATAAATACGAAAACTCTTTTTATAGAGGAATGGCATTTACTTTTTCTTAAATAACTTTTAATTTTCACAAATTTATTACTTAGATGTTGAACGTTTTCAGTGCAAAATTGAAATAAACTGCCACATTTAATTCACCCCCTTTTTTACGCCCAAAACCACCACGGGGACCTGGTAATTCCACCCAGAAAACAACATTGAAAAATGACACAGACGCCCGAGCTAAATTGTTATTAAAATATGATATAAATTTACCGCACGCTGTTACGGATCTTGTTCTGACACAATGTTGTAACATATTTTACAGACGTGTATGTATACGGGAGGCTCTATAAAAGAGAACGATGACAACGAGGCAGATAAATAATAGGAAGAGAGAGGAAGTTACTTCCATAGAGAGAAAGAGAGTAAATGTAACAGAGTAACACAGAGGGCATTACAATTTGTAACGGGAGTACAATTAAAATTAATTCGGTGATTAAGCAGCGACACGAGACGGTTGCACTGAACGCCGGTAGATGTCAGGAGTGATTTACCTGCCCTCTCGCGGGAAACGGTCTGCACTACTACCGAGCTGCCGTATTAATGAGCTGGCAATGGGCCGTCACGGACTAATTAAAGCCGTGGTAATTGAGTGGCCCATGTCAGCGCTATGGTTAACCCTATCACTTCATCTCTCTCGCTCGTTCCGTCTCTATCTTTCTCACTCTCTGTCTAATGCAATATATAGGGAGTTTCTATGCGATCTCCCTTGACCTCCGCCTCCTCTATGCTGCCCTCTTCACTGAACCTTTCATGATTAGTGGCCTGGGTCGGTGTGTTACAGCGTTACAGCGATTCTCTCTCCGGGCTTCGCCAGTGCCCCGTCGCTAGTTTGCCGATGCCGGTGCCGCTTCTGCTTTACCTAACACACAAGTCTCAACCGTAATTATTACATTCAATTAAACCGATGTCTTCATGTAGGGACGGCCGTTAATTATGTTAAATCTTTCCCTGTTCGCGCCCAACACTAAATTACGATATTTCACGATTAGTTTACCCCGACAGCGCTGGTGGCGGTTGCATGGTAATGGTAGAGATGTTATTTATGCTTTCGTCACTTCCAAATCCTTGGTTTTAAGAGTTTCTACAGGGTCCGGCAGAGAATTCTGATGATTTTATAACTGAAACATGGAACATATTACCTTGGTATAAATGAACAAATGAATTATATTAAAATTTATAGTGGTCCTCGTTGTTAGCTGCCTAAATACCATGGTTTAGAAGTATTGAATTATTACACCACTATTCTATATATCAAAATAATTTAATGAATAATATTTGAAATTTATGAAATGCAAAATATTACTTTCCTGAACACTGGTAGACGAAGAATCTCAGCCGTGGGTAATTTTTTAAAAATTAAAATTGTACCTCATTAAATAATTATCAGTGCTAAACGCAGAAAATTATAAGTAGTATTACTATCCTGCTTTTCCCGATGCAAAACCGTAACTAACCGTGAATCAGTAAGACAACCTCTCAACGTTTCATTTCCAAAAGTTCATCACTTATTGGAACAAGATTATTTACCTCCTCTACAATACTGCGAATGGTTGCTACGAGGTAGGCGCCATAAATTCTCGGCCTGATATACAAAAAAGAAACTTGGAATAATATAAGAATTGTTATGTTTCAATGTAATCTTCCCTAACTTCCATACATTTATTACAACGATTAATTAATAATTCGATACCCTTGTAAAAATAATCTGAAGCTTTTCCGTCAAAATGTTCTATCTGCCTCCAACTCACCGTCGTCCTTAAAACTACGTCCACTAAGGTCTTTTTTTAAATTAGAAAACAAAAAAAATCACAAGGAGTCATATCCGGACTATACGGTGGATGTCCTAATTCTTGAAAGCCGCATTCGTTGGAGAGCAGAAAGAAGTTGAGGTACCCATCTAGCACTAATTATATTCATACCCAAATGGTCATGGAGAATTAGGCGAACCTTGTTTCCGAAATGGTTGTTATCACTGCTAATTCCTTCACTTTCAAACGGCGATCTTCTAGCACTAAATATTCAATAATCGAAATTTGTTGAGGCGTTATTACTTCAATTGGTCGGCCCGACCGATCACCATCTTCCAGGGATTCTTGTCCCAAACGGAAGCATTTCGCCCACTATTTTACAGTTAAATACGAAGGGGATGAATCACCGTAAGCGCCGTCTAAACGTTGTTGCATGTGATAAGGTGTATGCCCTTCTTTTGTTAAAACTTTAGTGACCGCGCTGTTCTCAATTTTCGTTACTTTAGACATTTTCGTACGCTAGTCACGTTAGTTGGCTGCTTACTAAAAACTACTAGGCTTCGAACCGTCATATTTATAGTGTACAGCTCGCGTTGTGCATGCATGAAGTGACGGTGTTTGAACCTGTACAAGCCCGTCAGGCCGAGACTTTATGGCGCCTGCCTCGAAATCAAGGGCAATATATCTTCTAACTTTAATTTCGTTCACTGATGAAGCAGGTTTCAGTCGCAAAGATGTTTCGAACTTACCTTAACATGCATTATTGGAGTGAATAAAACTCTCATCAAACCGTAATACAGAATCACCAGTATGGGTTTTCTATTAATGTGTGGGCAGGTGTAATCGATAATTATCTAATTGGTATATCTAAATCTTTTTGGAAAACGTATTAAGCAATTTATTAGAAAATGTTCCATTAAACATTATTCAAAGAATGTACTTATGCATGACGGAACGCCTGCTCACTTTTCTCAAACAGCAAGGAAATTTTTGCAAAGAAGATTTGAAATAGGTGGATCAGTCGAAGAGAAGCTATTCCGAGGCTAGCTCGTAGTTCCGACCTTAATCCCCTAGATTTTTCTATTTGGGGTTAATGAAAACAGAAGTATTTGCCGCAGAAATAATTAGGGAAACGTAAAAAATATTAACGGAATAGAATTATGGAGTCTGCTGATAGATTCCGTAATAATCCAGGAATTTAAAGATGTCGTCAATCATTAACACAAAGATTGAAAAGTGTATCCAAGAAGAAGACCATCAATTTGAACATCTTTAGAGGTAGGTTCCTTAATAATATTTTTTAAATTTACTTGATGTTTTTTTGTTATGTTATGTTATTGTTTTGAAAGCTCATGTCGATCAAGTAGCCATTTTTCTTTATATGAGCTATTTAATGGAAATAAATGTTATAGTAAAGTACGTAAAGCTCTTTATTAATCAGCAATACGACAAACTTTAAGCCTCTGTATCTTGAAAAGAGAAGGTGATCGGACATTAGTATATAAGAATTTTTTTTTGTATTTATTGTCCTCTATCGCCTGGTACTATGCATTGTAGTTTTTTAAATGTCGCCCTGTATAACAAGATGAGGTTAGTACTAACCTATATTTATTCGTTTTGTTTTAATGAAATTAAAATTTTTAAAATTCAATTTCATTAAGTTCATTAACAATATTCAACATTAAAACATTTTTATTGTTATTATAAACATTGGTATTTGTTTTAAATTTTACTTACTCGTTTTAATTTAGATTTGAAATCATACGTACAAGTTCTACGCTAACCTTTCACTACTATAAAATAATGAAAGAAAGTTATTAATATTTTTTTCTGATAATATATTTTATCGCCAACCGTCAGTAAAGTGATGCGTTACCATAGCGTTTTGCGGAGGTAAAGAAACACTTTATCGTACTGTACAATAAAGTACTTTACCTGCCGCTAATATCTGTCAGCGTAGCATGACTGATGACTTTTAAAAATAAATCGTTTGTCACTGTCATAAACTGTCAAAAGTTATTATATCTTTATTTCTTAAATTAACAATTTTAACGGTTGGCGATAAAATTTTGTATGCACCACGTCAGTAAAGTACCTTTACCGAACTCGTCTGTTACTCGCCGCGCTCGCTTCACTCGCTTGGCTCGTAAACCAGACTTGTTCGGTAAAGTATCACTTTACTGACTTGTTACATAAATAACTATTATCGCCAACCGTCAGTAAAGTGATGCGTTACCATAGCGTTTTACGGAGGTAAAGAAACACTTTATCGTACTGTACAATAAAGTACTTTACCTGCCGCTAATATCTGTCAGCGTAGCCATGACTGATGACTTTAAAAATAAATCGTTTGTCACTGTCATAAACTGTCATAAGTTATTATATCTTTATTTCTTAAATTAACAATTTTCACGGTTGGCGATAAAATTTTGTATGCACCACGTCAGTAAAGTACCTTTACCGAACTCGTCTGTTACTCGCCGCGTTCGCTTCACTCGCTTGGCTCGTAAATCAGACTCGTTCGATAAAGTATCACTTTACTGACTTGTTACATAAATAACTAGGTATTATTTTATTTGTAAAGAGAATTAGATAAAATATCATAATAACTTCTATTTAATTGGTGAACATCATAATAACTTATAGAAATGCTTAGTCATTACTAGAAGATATAGTGATATTTACATAATACATTTCTTTCAAGAATTAATTTAAATTTTTGAAATTTCAAGTCCTAGTTTTTTTAATAAAGAAATTCAGCCTGAGATAAGAGAGTCTTCTCATGAAAATAATCACCGACTGAAGAAAACAATAATTACGTATATAAAGAACTGTTGATTTGATTTCTGGGAAAAATAAACCCGGTATTACAAAGAGCTATTAAATTTAACAATTAAAAAGGTCTTTCTTTGTTATTATTTTTCTTTTGAAAATACTATTCGTACATTTAATATTAAAATATATATATATGTATATATGTATACAGAGTGTCCGGGCAAAATCAAAGAATTACTAGTAGGAATATAAAGTGCTACCAGAAATAAGCCTTGTTATCGTAATAACTCGGAAATAAAGAATTTAAGTTTTTGTGAAAGTTTTAGACAAAAAATTTTAAAACATAAAAATACAAAGAACGTCCAGTCAGAATAGTCCTACTGTGTTTTTTCTAGACACAATAAAACTATTGACTATTGTACCAAATCCATAACAAAAACACGTGTATTTTTTAAAAAAGAAAACTAGGGGTTATTAAACTTTAAAAATGGTCAACAGCTGATACGGAAAATCGGCCGTAATTTTTATTTAGACCGTGTTCATAATCACCTGATACAATGGACGCCTACGAAAAAGGTTCCGCGTATAAGCGTTCAACTGATCTTTCGTTTCCACTTGTTTCACCTTGCAGATACATCATATCTCATAATTCGTGCATTCTAAAAACCATGCCGATAACTAAGAATAATTACACCTTCGCAGCTGAAAACATAATGAACCCTGTCTTGCATGCCTAGATATGATACATGCAAGCAAGCGCTGGCCATTCGTCCATACCACGCTCGTCCAGAACACCCGATACAGAACAATATTTAAGAAAAATCGGGTTGTCTCTTTCCACATTTCTCGCTCGCACTACCCATCGCTTTGTTATCTAACAAATAAGAGATTAGTTGTATTATTTCTTTACCAAAATATGTATGTTTTAGCTCAAACTCAACAAGTTGGTATAAATAACTAATTATTTTAAAGATAATCAGAGACAAAAAGAATATTCAGTTGAAATACATTCAATTTATTTTTCCTTTACATTAGGTATTACAAATGAATCAAAGAATTTTATCAATCTCATTTAATTTAGCCAATAATAATTCTAGACACGAGCACATCAAAGACCATTTACGAAGCATTCCTTACTGAATAAGGTTATTATGGAAACGGCGATATATTGATAATTATTTGATTACGTTAATAACCCGTCACCGGCAATTATGCTTCTACGAGGCTAATGTTGCGTTATTACGTAGATGTGGCACACGCAAATTATCATCCTAATTAGATATCTGTCAATTTGTATTGATGACTGATGACGGTTTCTAATTCAATGGCCTTATTTATCTATGATGTGCTCCGTGGTTGTTTTTATGTAGTGATAGATTTCTGTCTTCCAAAGCAGGTTTATTAAAACTTTCTCAAAGAATCTAGTGAATGGCATTTTTTCAACATAAATGATCACTTGTAATAAAAATATTTATTATTGGATTCGCAAAAGGTAAACCAAGTACAGAAGATTTATGAAACATAAACTTATGTAAATGATAGAAGGAGTTTTTTTTCATAATTTTATATAAACAAGTATAGCAATTCCTGTGTATAAAAGAGTAACATGTGTGATATTGTAAGTTACGTACTAGTCATTTTCTCATCAGCTTTTGCTAAAATATTCGAATAAGAATGTGTAAAGTTCCTTCGTTGCAATTAATATCAGCAACTTTTTGAATGTACATTGACATATGAGGTTATTTGTTGTAATTATAGAAGTATATGTTGATTTTTTTAAATGTAAGGTACATTTTACATATTGATAAAGAAATGTAGATTACACTGCTCGTTATATGTTATATATATATATATATATATATATATATATATATATATACTCGCCTCACGGATGATACGCAGCCCGGTATATAGCGCAGGTCTCCTGCAGCCCGGCCTTCAAATTAAGAATTAAGCTGTATATTATGCAATTTCTAGCACTATAATTCCCTACAATGGCGAGCATAGTGAGAGGGGTAAACTTATATGAAATAAAAATTTTATTAGATTTGTTAAATCTTGCGAGTCCCGATATGTATGACGGTCTTTCAGAAGCCCAGATGTATATGCTTATATAGTCCGCCGATTTTACGAAGCCCAGCGATGTTGCCAAATACTACTTTGTCTATTCCTTGATAGGTTCATAGAGAATGCATTGTTAGATCAGCTGCAAAATATTTTATATTGCGTACCTTAACATTGCTGAACAGTACTTATTTATTCACTTTTGGAATATTGTAGTTATTTATTTTAATACTATCCGAGATTATTATCGACTAATTCAATATAATTTATAGTTAGTGTTATTTAAATTTTCAACTTAAAAGACACAACTGCATAAAAAATAAAAATCTTTCTATTGGAACTAATATATTGTATTGGCAAACATGGATAAGAATAATATAAACCATTGTGTGTGATACTGGGTACAGTAAGAACTCGAGAATTCATATCAAAGGCTGAATAAAATATTAACATTCGTAGAAGTCATAAAATTATTACTAAATCTGTTGATATTCATTTAGTTAGCATTTGGTCAGTAATTAATTTTAACCAAATTGAAGTACATACAAGCGTTTATCCGCTTACTATGAATTTTTCAAAAATGTGAAAGGAAGAAAGTATCTATTAGTAGCGACGTAGTACTGGTCATTCAAATATCAGTTCGAAAATTATTTGGTTTGTGATCTTAGAATATTTTCTGTTAAATAACGTTACCACCGCAATCATGAATAACAATAATTATCTCATTGATATGTTTAATGTGTAATAATGTAATAAATGTAAATGAATGTAATAAAAATCGGAATCGGTCGCCCCCATGTTGATGGCCGCTTTTCGAAACCTCGTTAATTTAGACGACTCAAAGAAAATTTAGGCCGCCACGGCACCTTTAAGAAGCCACCGCAAGAACAGCACCGATTTAAAGAAAATTTTGAAGTAGATACTCTTCTCAGTGTGCATGAAAATCTGGCTATTTCATACACATATCTAAAAAAAAAGTGAAGGTAATAGAGGAAACTGATGAGGTTGGAGAGAAATATTTTGTAATTCTTATTTAAACATAAGTTCGAGAATTTGTGTCAACGGATGAATTATAATATTAATATTGGTAGAAATTATAAAATTCTTTCTAAATCGGTCCTAGCTATGGCAATGATTTTCAGTCGAAGACAAGTTTTTAATATGAAGTTTCTAAAGATAGAAACTTAGAAGAAAGACAACTTCAAATGATAAAGAAGCGATTATCGAATCACTAACTACGGCAAAAAATAATAAGTAACAATTTATAAGAGTTGCAACACATATAACTAGCTTACTCAAAATTTGGCAAACTACTGACTTTGTGCCGAGTGCAATTTATACATGTTCACACATTAAGTTTCTGAAAATAAGTGGATGGTTGAAGGAAACGTCACCAGCAGTTTAGCTAAATGTTGTGGCCAACGCTCTTAATAGCTACAAAATTCAGAAAGCATACTGCAACCTTGCAGTGAATGAGCACGCAACCGAATTAAATAAACCAAATGTCACATGAGGCACACCGGAAATTATTATGTAAAATAGTGCAGTAGACTTTTACTTCCAAATTACGTCAGGATGTTTACTAAACGGCAAATTCTGCCAAAGTCCTACTTTTGCTTGAAAGGGAATTTCGAAGAAAAAACTTGAATTAGACAAAAGCATTCT
Source organism: Amphimallon solstitiale (assembly GCA_963170755.1). Classification (NCBI taxonomy): domain Eukaryota; kingdom Metazoa; phylum Arthropoda; class Insecta; order Coleoptera; family Scarabaeidae; genus Amphimallon; species Amphimallon solstitiale. The sequence goes on along the minus strand of OY720681.1, from coordinate 32,524,265 downwards.
ATAAGTTACGATTCCAAGGAAAAAGAAGACCAGTGGAATATAGAATACATCCCAAAAAGGGTTTTATACTCTATTACGTTTGACAGAGAGTACTGAATAAAGAAGGATTAAGTGTAGAGCAAAAGCTGAATGAAAAACATGCATTTGACTTGCCAGTAAAAAAGCATCTGGATGCTTTCGATGGTTAGATAAGTGCTAAAATATGTACTTCCAATTAATTGCGTTTAGAATATAAAGTAACGCCCAAAAAGTGCGAATGTGATCAAAATCTCTCAAACCACAAAGAATGTTTGATTAGAATAATAAACACTGGGCAAGAGTGAAAACCCTAGTTTATAATTCGTTTAGAGGAACATAAATTATTTTCTCATAACATAAACAGTATACAAGACATCTTTTATTGCTTTTTTGTATATATAAAAGTTGTATTTTTATGTTTTTAAATCAGAATATAAAACAATTTTCAATAAATTTATTTACAAAACCACCGAATTTGATAATTATTTAATTTATCCTTGTTTAAATACTTCTGTAATTAGCATTTAAGAAAAAAATAAATTACCTATTTATCCTAGTAATGCCATATTACCAGGAAGAAATATTACGAGTTTGTAGCTAGGTATTTCCGTATTTTAATAATTAGTTACCGTTAACTTTGAAATTATATAATGCTTCGTATTAAATTTTTAGTTTTCAAATATTAGCTCCAATACTTTCAGATTTATATTTTATTGAAATTCTTTGTCTTCTCTATAACAAATCGAAGCTTATAGTTTTACGATTTCTCAAATCTCCATTATATGTATTTGCTTTTTTCTAGACGTTGTTGCCAGTTTTATGGGCTTCCTATTCCGTGTGAAACATATTTGGCTCGTAAAAGCCGTGGAACATATGAAAAGTATATACGTTTGAAGTCATGCGCCCCTACCGTGCGTTACTGTGAACTAATGGCGTATATGTTGCGGTATCCCACCTACTTACGAGCCCCTATGAAATTTTGTAAAACGCGATAGATGGAAATAGCTATCGCGATAATGCTTTATACACACTTGTTTTTAGGAAGCCCGATTTGGGCTTCGTAAAAACAAGGAGGGCTTCATATGATCCGCGCAATATGGCATTTTGGGCTTCTTAAAGGTGCTTTATGTGTATATATATATATATATATATGAAGCGTTGTTCTTCGGGATATTTCGCCGCGTTTGGATGATTTTGCCCTGATAAGGACATCTTTCTTCCTGACGTTTCGGTGACATCACTTTCACCTTCTTCTTGAGGATCTTCTAAGTTCGACGGTTTCTTCAAGAATTATCCCGAAGAACAACGCTTCAACAAACGACCGCGAAAATATTCGAAGAAATATATATATATATATATATATATATATACAGTGAGGACGCGCGGGTTGGGATAAATTCATTTGAAATTTTTGGTATTGTTTTATGGAAAAACGCTCGGATAGGTCGATTTTTATTTTAGCTGCGGTTTTTTTGATGGTAAATTGATGTACAAGGGATGGTCTAAAAATATGTTACAACCATCAATTATTTTTTCCAAATGGAAACATATGTTTTTTATTTAATTTATTAATTCTGCATATCGAATTCTAAGTATGTTTTATGTACCACGTCCTATACCCAAACTCAACAGTTATCTAAAATTATAACTGAAATACAACAAATTAAGCCGCAAACGTTAACTGCAGTTTTACTAGAAACTGATCTTCAGCTTGTCTATTGTCAGGAAGTGAGTGGTCAACAGTTTGAACATTTAATTTGATTTGTTATTCTGTTTTTTTAATAAATCGGTCCTTTTCAGACAAAAGAGTGAAATAAATTTTGTAGGATACGGTCTCAGTTATTGATATGTTCAATTGTAAATTTCTCGATAACTGTTGAGCTTAGGTATTGGATATGGTACATGAAACATACTTAGAATTCGATGCAGAATTAACAAATTAAATAAAAAACATATGTTTCCATTTGAAAAAAAAATTTGATGGTCTTAACTTATTTTTGGACAAGCCTTTGTACATCAATTTACCATCAGAAAAACCGCAGCTAAAAATAAAAATTGACCTATCCGAGCGTTTTTCCATAAAACAAAACCAAACATTTTAAATGAATTTATTCCAAACAGCGCGTCCTCACTGTATACAGATTGTCGTAGTTAAAAGTTAATATGCATCTTCAAATACACACACATAAACATGTACCTATGTATGTATGTATACAACAGTTCAAGAATGTGGCTCTTGGTTTACCCACACCACCTCCCCGAGAGCGCGAACACCATGCGCACATGGCATTCGTTCCGTAACTTTAGAGCAGGAACTTACATTGTGTCTGAGCAAACTCGCAAATATTAAAATAAAATGCCCTTAGCTGTCGAGGAAAAAATACAGATTGTGTTATGGTATGCGAAGCATAATTCGTACAAAGACGTGCAAAATTTATTTGTATAGTTCATTATAATATTTAGTTTCGTTTTAAATGTGAGAATTTTATTTTAGTTACAATTTTTATAGTTTTGTTTCAGTTCACTGTTAATACATTATACATCAATTACCAAAATAGCGGAGCAATTCCTTAAAGCAAACGTCTGCATACCAACTTTCAACGTTTTGCATTGAAGCCTCGGTCTCGGTATCCGGTGTCCGCCCGATATGAACTCATGTGTATTCCCCTATTATCGTACCCCTCCATATCATGTTTGCATGCACGTGTGTGCGTGTCTGTGTTTCCCTATATCTACTTTTATTTCAGTCAAACGGTATATGTATTGCTGTTAATTTAAACTTGGCATGTTTTATGATCTAGTGTTTTGCAGCAATCTTTGTAATCTCTTCTGTAACCTTCGGATGATATGAATATTGATCCCAAAATTTTTGGTTATTTTTTAAAATTTGATATTTCTGATCAATGAGTAGTAATTAATTAATTAAATTATTAATCGATATATAACTAAATGTGAGGTCTAAATACGTTACAATAAATTTTATTTGTAATCAGTGTTACACACCAAATAAAAGAACATTGTAAAATGAAAATAAAATGGGAACAATCACGAATGTTACAACTTACAAATATTTTTAATTCTAATTGAAGGGAAAAGAAGAAAGGGCTTGCAAGTAATTTTTTAAATAAATTTTTACAGTTTCTACAAGTTGAAGTTTGAACCAAGTGATTCGAACAATAGAATTTTTCACAATGGTCTCACTTTATTGACACTTTCTTGTCCTCTAAACATGGACATTCACTGCATCTTCCTTTTTCTTTTATTAGGAGGGTTCATATTTAATTTGGGAATATCTGCCACGGTAGACAACTTTAGCAACTTTTGTTTCAACAAAAGGACAAACGAGCTCGAAGCCAAGTTTCTTCAAGAATAATCTTCTTTGGTGTGATAATCTTGTTCATTTGCGGGACTATAATTTTAAAGAGAATAAAAGCATTTAAAGCCACAAAATCCAAAATATTCATAAATAGAGCAAGTGGTCATCTCTTGGTGCTTCTGTTGCATATATACTCTTTGACCATTTTATCGACCATGTCTAGAACGCCTTTGTTTATCACTTCTGATGTAAAATCTCTTACTTCTCCAGATAACGTGAATTCTTTGTGTTGGGCAGACAATAAAACAACACTTCTTTTTTAGGCATATATGTAACATCTTGGGAATATAAAAATTTGCTTGAATGCTCTGCTCTATTATAATCCGGCAAAATTTCTTTATGTGTTTCTCTTCTAACTTGTCACATTGTAACTAATATACCTTTTTTAGTCTGAAATAACTCTTTTGACAACTGAAGAGACATAAAAAGTTATCCATTGTTATCTCATAACCTTGACCAAGTTCGATACTGAATCCAAAAGAGGTCTTTTTCATTTTTGTTTTTCTGGGTCATCACTATACCAGTGAAAACTTGTAGATTCCAAGCATAAAAATTGTTTGCATCTGCTAATATCCATAGTTTTATACCACACTTGTCAGCTTTTGACTCCATGTAGACCCTGAAAGGGCATCGGTCTCGAAATGGATCCATCTGTTCTTCAGTGCAAACGTTTGGATTATGATAATAATATAATTTTTTACAGTCTTTTTCAAACAGGTCAAATACTTTTTGAAACACTACCAGTTTGTTTGTTTACCATAGCTCCAGGCGTGTTTCGTCATTGTCTAATCTGATGAAGAGAAGAATTTCCCTGAATTGGTCCCGGGATAGAGTAACTAAAAAAATGAGGTGTGGCCACCACACTACTTTCTTATTCGTATGAGCGTTTCAAATTATTTAAAATTGTTCTAATTGTTATATAAATATTATTCAAATTCCTATTATAAGTACTTCTATTCTCTTAATAAATCTCTATAGAATGCATAATTTATGACATATTTGCAAAATGTCGCTATTCGATAAGAATAAAAGTGTTACTTCCAGTCCGAATTTTGAAATTTCATTTATACAAAAAATATCCAAATCCAGCTCTATATACTTTTGTAATCTTGATAAATATATACAGAATGCATAATTTATGACATATTTGCAAAAAATCGCTATTCGATAAGAGTAAAAGTGTTACTTCCGCTTCGAATTTTGAAATTTTTTTTATACAAAAGGTATTGAAAATTAAGTTCTAAATACTTCTATACTCGTGACGTACTTGTCTAAAACGCACGACTTGCGAAATATTGGCAAAAAACTGATTTTCGATAGGAGTAAAAGACCTAGTTCCGATAGGAATTTTGAAAACCTTTCATAACAAAATTCCTTTCAAATTGAATTTTTAGTTATAAATTTGTTTAAACTTAGTAGTTGACGAAATATTGGCAATATTTTTTCACTGAAGTTAACTGCTACTTCCGGTCTGCACATGTTACTGAAAATCTAATCAGATCTCAAGAGGGATATTACACTAGTAAATACAAAATTTGGAATTGATCGCTATCGTGGTCACACGCACACACAGAGAGAGAGAGAGAAAGAGAGAGAGAGAGAAAGCGAGAGAGAGGGAGGGGGAGGGGGGAGAGAGGTAGCGGGGGGAGGGAGAGAGAGAGATTTTTTTAAATAACTTTTTCGGTATCAGAGGACTTCAAAACGTCTGCAAAAATCTGGAGGTCAAAAATTTTCATCATCACAATAATTCCTTATACTATGTATAAGAATGTAAAGCTGGTCCTTGGAATGCAGAACTATCGTTGCCCCACATGGGTTAGCTTTTAGCACGGCAGCAACCGGTAAGCAGTAATAGCCCCAAAAGTGCTCGAAGTTCAGTCAAAGTTAGTTCGTGCCATTGCTTATTTTCAGAATTTAAAATTGGATTAGATTTCCAGTTGGAATCTGTTATCAAAATTTTTAAAATTTATTCGGAAATAAAGAAATCAAAGGCTTCGCTAGATGTACTAATGTTTTTACTTAGATTAGTGAGACCCAGTGAAGAATATTTATAGAAGAACTTCGTCTTCCTTAAGAGTATTGCTCATACTATTTTGTACCATCACGTGAGAGTGCATAGCGTGTTATCACCACTATTTTCATCACTTGAAAGTCAGAACTTTTCACTAGCACATTATTTTCACTTTCACTTACGACCTCGTTCCCAAAATCATCTAAATTTAGATTATCTGTTTGTTCTTATAGTTCCCGTAGTGTTAATTCTCGATGTGCCATTACCACTGATGAAACTGACTTCCCAACGTCTCCAGATCACTCCTTCCTCCCTTCGCAGGAACTGTTTTCAAGAATCATGTTGTGTCAAGGTTTCACGCGTAAAACCAAAATGGGGTTTTGTAACCCCACATGATAAACAATGTTTTAATTTAATAGAAGAAAAGAAAATATATTTGCGTCAACGTACATTTGCTTATCTAACAAAAGAAGTCGACTAGAAAATTATTCAAACCCATGTTCAAAAAAAAAGTATTTCAAATTATAATTTATTATTTTATACTTGATAAAATATATTATATTTACCCCATGTCTTTTTCTCAACTTCTCTTGGTAAAAAACTTTATACAATTTCTTTTGTTCCTTCCACCAACAAATCAAACCGCTTCATTATAAGACGGCATTCTTGATTTTCTAATATGCATAATTTTTATATTTATGCGAGTGTTCGAGAACGTGACCATTCACAAACTTATATTTTATTAAAATACATTTTATGATAGATCTTCAAGAGTTAACCAAATTAACATTTTCAACTCTGTCTGAGATATAGTGATTTTCCGTCTAAAGTTGTACTACATTTGTAGTATTCCTGTAAAATAATGATTAAGTTTGAGAGAACTGTTATGGGCGCAAAGTAAAAATATTCTACTGCATGAATTTAATGTTTGTTTTAACATGTCAATTTACGTTCTTCAGAATTAAATACCATTCTCTAGATTCAAAGATTTAAAAAGAGATTAAATGGAAATATTTTACTTGCCTGTGATAACTACAAAAACTTTACTATTACAAAATTCCTATCCTTTTCCGTTTTTAAAATCGATTTATAACAGAAATATTTGAACATAATTTAATGATCAAAATGATGAGAAGTAATCATTATAAAATGAATAACAGCGATGTTGTCTTGGTATGATATGATATTGTATAATATTTCTGCGAAAGGATATATTAATACTTACTGATGCTCTTAAATCCTTTACATTTCTTTCCTATTCATCTGTATATGTTTATTTCTTGAACAGACCCCGTATTAAAGCATTTATGAAACATCCAATTTGATGGTGTTGAAACAACATAACGAAACACCAAACGTATATTCCATCATAATTACATCTACATACTCGGCACATTTTACATGTAGGTATATATGTTTATACAGAAATAACGATGCAATTGCAAAAAACATTATTTCAATTACGACCCATTTCGACGTTATTTATTATTGGATAATTGTATTCGAGAAGCTGTAAAAGTTAACATTATTTTTTCTGCGTCAAACTGCACGTTTGCACGACCATAATTATCTGTCATTATGGAAATTACATATGGCACTATGTGTTAGTAGGTATACGCCTCTCTCTCTCTCTCTCTCTCTCTCTCTCTCTGTATGTGTGTGTGTGTGTGTGTATGTGTGTGGGTCTGGTATGTATATGTGCGCGTGAATGTTTATCTGTATGCCCACATTATTTGAGGTGTATGTTGTGTGTATATTTAACAACAATCGCGTAATAATTTTCGCTGTCGCTCGTTAAACAACAAGAAGTATATGTTTTTAATAGTTAAATGCTTTTTACTCATACATTGTACACATTACATATACATGCACACTAAACACAATCACACACCTTCCTGTTTCATTAACTAAATCAAATTGACGACCTGTCTGCCTATACGTATATATGTATATAGTGACACCCCACGCTGCGGGCGCCAATTTTTATATATGTATATTAATTGAATAAAAATTTTAAATTCATGTTATTTTTGATCAAGATGTAAATTTAAAACATCCAAAAAATACAGCTTAGGGTGCAAAAAGTGCACAGAAATGAAATATATATGTGATCATTAAATTATTTGTAGCCAATATATAAAAGAAATGCATAAAACCAATCTAAAAGGTCATCTTGACGTAGTGCCTTCATTTACAAGGATAGAAATCTAGTGACAAAAATAGAAAAACTGTTTGCCATTTGTAGCTTCTGTTAGAAATGCCACAATTTATTGAGGATAACGGTCAACGTCGCTACACTGTGCACAATTCCAAGATACATGTTAATTAAAATAAATATATGGTAAGGAGCAAAATGTGTAAATTAAAAATGAATGTTTGGAAAATTGTGATGTATTACAACCGCCAATGGCGGCGCTAGACGGTAGGCCAGGTAAGCGTCGTAGGGAGGCGCCTCATATAAAGGGCGCCACAACAGGGTCTCATTAATATCAGTAACGAGTGTTAAAAACGTGATTCAGCATCAAAAACTCAATCAAATTCATTTCTTCAGAAATCTCATATCACATTAAACAAATACGGTTTTGCGACTGAATTGTAAAAATCTTAGTATTATCAAAATGTTTATCAAATGTCATTGATATTCTCCACGTTTTTTTATTAAACTTCTATAAAATGCTTACATAAAAGAAAAACGCAGTGCCTGCTATTTAAAACAGCATGTCTTGTTTTATATAGTCTATCTTAATCGTATTATTGTCTCCTGTATATGCAGGCGACTCCTATAAGAATTTTGAATTCTTGCGTTTAGATCGATTTCTAAGTATTGTTTTGATTGTTTAGCTTCTTAGAATTTTGCGTACGTACACGTCTTTGACCGATATTTTCACCATTTTATCAAGGTTTATAATGCGATGTCGATTGTCGGATGATATTAATAAAAAATACGGACAGCTTTCTGATATCTGATAAATTTTTATAATGTAGTTTCGATTTAAATTTATATAATACAGTAATTAAGCACTTAGAGAACAAGAACGTAAGAAAGAAACAGATAACATAAAAAAAATTCGTAAAATCATACGGTGATGCTTCCACTTCGAGCAATTTCAAATATGTGATAAAAATGAAAAGCAACATTTACAACAATCATCCAAATTTGAGTACGCAAATGAAGATATTTCAGCAAACTGAGAATCAAATCATCGTTTATTGTCAAGAGATGTAACAACAACACAGGATATTGTCATGTTTAAAATTAACATAAATATATAAGAACACAATAGAATATAGTAAGATATAACACAACACACTGTAACAGCAGCACAAATATAGAACAAGTAACACACAATTCGGTGATGATCTGCCTCGCAAAATTTGAAATACTTACAATATTCATCCTCATCTCAAAGAGCTTGTGTACTACTCAATCGAATATATTCAGCACTAAGATTATTTTTGTTTCTATAGTGTTGTATTCGTGAAAAAAGGAAGAATTAGTTGAAGCTTAAGAAGCTGAGTTTATTACGAGTGAATATGGTAAAGTTTTTAATGTTGCTCTACCACAATGTAGTACTTCATATGAAGCAGCAACATCCTCAAATTTGATGATCCGTTAAGTTGGTCTGAAATAAACGATAAAATCAGAACATTCTTAATAGAAAGTGTACTGGAAAAGAAAACATAATTTATCCACTAGATGATAAAGATAGAAAAGTTAGCAATACATATAATTATCGTCATATGCCAAATTCGGAAAATGTTTTTAAAAAGTGGTTAATTTGTTCCCAAAAACTTAATAGAGTATATAGTTTTTGTTGTAAACTATTTAAGTAACTTTAAAACATGAATTGACTTACAACATTCAATTAAAACAAGAACCATATTAGATAAACATCATGAACTATTATTTGAGTTAGAAAAACTTCACTGGCGACTATTTAAAGAATCCGACAATTTTTTTTTTGTTAAAAATAATGATAATCTTTTGGAGCAACAGTCAGAGTTAAAGAATTAACCTATATATTTATGGAATTAAAATGTATAGCATTACGACTGTTATTAACACAAACAGTTACAATTACTAATGGAGAAAGATCTTCTTCGAAATTAAAACTATAATCTCCGATCAAAATTATCACATGAACAGCTAGTTGGCCCATCATTAATTGTGATTGAAAATGATATTTACGAACAAATAAGTACTGAAAAAATAAGTAATCAATTTACCAGCGCCAAAGTAAGAACAGTAAGATTTTAATTACAATAGTTATTTTTAATAAAGACACAAAAATTTGTTAAATGTTATCTAATTTAGACGTTATAAATATAATATATGAGTGTATGATGGAAACGCGTACATTCAGTTGCACGTCATACTAGATCCATGACGACTCGCCTTGTATATGTTGCCGGGTCTATTTTTATTTCTATCAGTTACATTTGATATAACCAAAGAAAAATATTATTCACAATACAATAACTATAACGTAATATATTTAGTAATTGAAATGCTCTAAGACTTCAGTCTTTCTCAACTTATTTATTATATTGATTTTTATTGTCGAAAAACCTTAAATGTTTCATTACGTATCCATAATACATAATTTAAAAGAAGCAATACTTACGCTATTCACATTAAATTTAACAAATGAATATAGAAAAGTTTGTAAAAAGCCTCGACTGTTTACAGAAACCTTTCGGCATTATATTCAATGGGCGCAAATAAGTAATAAATACACTTCTAAGAAGCACTGTTTTTAAACAATTTATATCAAAGCAAAAATAAACATGAAAAATTTGACAGGAAGAATATACACAGCGCACGTCTTTTTGACAGATATGATTTATCTGTCAACACTGAATTGAACTATGAGTCTATTAAAAATATGTCATAAAGAAATTTAATATTGAAACGGAAATTATGTGTTTATTTGCCATGAATGCGTATATTACGATCAATTTATAAATCTTCTATTTAAGCTAATGAAATAAATGCCCTCTAGTATAATTTAATAAAGTAACTTTTTTAGTTTCTCTAATACAGTTATGACAACATGTAAACGTCATCGATGACGTGCAACTGAACTGAACGCGTCTCCAGTATATATATGTTTATTGAGAATTAATATGATTTAAAAATTCCAGCATTTCAGTGTTTATTTTGTTGAGACTTCTGAGCTTTAACGCAAAGCGGTGGCAATGGTGCAATACTAGGTGCAAAGATGCTGTCTCTGTCCCTGTATAGAACAAGCCTAAAATATTTATAACATTATTTGTATTTTAGCTTCCATGTGGTAGTATTCAAGTACTGCAGGTTATATGGTTATAAATAATAATAGTAATTACTTAGCTGAATTGAACTGTTATAAAAACCCAAAATCTAAAAAACGAAGCAAAAAAAAAAGAAAATATCAAAAAAGTGTGCAGAAACAAATTGAGCTACGATCTAGAGATACTGAAATGCTTTGGGAATGTTTTAAGAAAATATATGTAGACTCAGCTGAAGAAGTATGTGGTAGAATAAAAGTGTCAGATAACATAAGGAGAACTGCACGGTGATCAGAAGAAATACGAACTGATGTAAAAAAGAAATGTTATAGAAGAAATATTTGTTTAACAGGGACGATATGACATATGGTAAATAGAAAAAACAAAGTAAAAATGTCAAGAAAATAATTCAAGAAGCAAAAAAATTAAAATGGAAGGAATTTGGAAGAAAAATGGAGAAGGATTTCAAGGGAAATTTGAAGCTTTTCTACAATGTAATGAAGGGATTGAGGAAGGGCGCAAGAATACACCAAAATTTATTAGCGACCAAGAAGGTAAACTAGTCACTAAGGAGAAGAAAATTATAAATGTATGGCAAAATCATTTTAAAAGCGATACTTGAAGAATAAGGTGGAAGCGCTGAGGAAAACAGCAAGAACGGAAGGGGATAACGTAACAGATGAAATACAACTTTGGGAAGTCGAGAGAACAGTATCTAAAGCAAAAACCGGTAAGGCTCCAGGACATGATGGAACTGGGATGGAGCTGATAAAATCCATGGGATTAAAGGGCCCGTTGTTACATAAGATATTTTCTGCAGCTTGGCTCGGCGGAGATAGCCCCCGCGATTGGGAAATAGCCGTAATTGTTCCTATTTACAAAAATGGAGATAATACTATTTGCGACAATTACAGAGGTATATCTTTGTTGAGTCAGATGGGAAAGATATATGAAAGAATCCTGGAAAGGAGATTGAGAGAAAAATAGATAAAACATTGAACGACAATCATAATGGATTTAGAACGGCTAGAGCAGTGGTTCCCAAAGTGGTCCAGGTGGACCCCCAGGGGGCCATAGGAGACCACACGGGGGTCCACGTAGACGTGAAAAGAAAACAGGGGTTCACAAGTTGTAAGTGGGTGTCCACGAAAAATTTTCTGGTTTTCATAATAAAGAACAAAAATTTTGGCTTGGATTTACCTATCATCGTAGACAGGTAGCATCATTCACTAGGTAGGTACTCAAAAATATTCGAGACTCAGTTCAAACACAGAATTGAATAGAACAGTAGATACTAGTACAAGTGTACCACCACATGTCGAGACACGCAAAGTGCCGCCCGTGCGCCCGCTCGTCCGGGATGCTTGTTTAGACCTGCAAAGGGATGAAATGCGACTTGCGCTGTGCTTGCAATCTACATTAGTATAAATACGAATGCCAAGAACAAAACGTTACTCATTTGTTTCAGGGATTTTGAACATAAAAGTGTGACTGTGAGTGAATCGATGTCAGTGTTTGCAGTGCCGGAAAAAGTAAGTATCTGCCTATTTGTTATACATATTTTTATTGTATATTGTAATTTATCAATCATATTATATTTGTTTTACTATTTGAGTGTAGTAGGTAGTTATGTAGTAAAAATTAAATTCTAGAGATTATTCAAAACTTCTATAAAAGAACAAAAAGCCAGGGAAGATTAAACTTTAGGTACCTAGGTACTTTTTTGTTTAAAAATATCTATTTACGCGACGACGGCGATTAATTAAAAGAGCGGTGTTTCCGCGGGCATTTTGTTTTTTTTTATTGCCATAATTCTAATCTGTTGTGTTATAATAGCCATATTCTGGTAAAATCGTCTCAAAAACAAACATTTTTTTACAGGCCACAACTGATACGGAAAATGGCTGAATCTAAGAAGAAATGTAGACAGTACAGTGTTGATTATTTGAAATTTGGTTTTCTTCCATCAACGGCAGACAAACGATTGCCCATGTGTCTTTTATGCAACAAAGTTCTGAGCAATGACTCTATGAAACCATCGAAACTCGAAGACCATCTAAGAAGGTGTCATCCTGAAAAAATAGGTAAAGATCTGAAATACTTTCAAACATTGAAGGAAAAATATGAAAAGAGACCTACCGTAAATAGTATGTTTGCTTCAACGTCTCAAAATAACGATGATGGCTTGCGGGCATCTTACAATATTTCGTTGCTTATAGCGAAATCTGGAAAACCGCACACCATCTGAGAAGAGTTAATTTTATCCGCTATTGAAGAGGTTTTAAAAACTGTTTTGCACAAACCTCCATTTGACGTACTCAAAAGAGTTCCTTTAAGTAACAACACTGTACAAAGACGTATTGATGAAATGAGCTCTGATATAGAAAGCTTCTTGTGTAATTATCTGCAAACCACTCATTTTTCTATTCAATTGGATAAGTCTACTTTGCCTGGTAATGAAGCAATATTATTGGCATATGTTCGATTTGTTATGGACGATGAAATCCATGAAGAGCTGCTATTCGCAAAAACTTTGAAGTTGGACACTAAAGGCGAATCGATATTTAATGTCCTGAGTGATTTTTTTACAGAGAAATCTATTCCATTTACAAACATTATTTCGGTGGCAGCAGATGGAGCTCCTGCCATGTTCGGGCGATATCGTGGGTTTATAAGCCATCTTAAAAGAATAATACCAGGACTAATTGCAATTCACTGTGTCATCCACCGACAACACCTTGTAGCGAAAAATTTGAGTGATAGATTGCACCAATCGCTTCAATTTGTGATTAACGCAGTTAATAAAATAATAAGCAATGCTTTGAATACCCGTTTATTTGCACTATTGTGCGATGAAAATGATAAAGATTTCCAACGACTGCTCTTACATACTGAAGTACGCTGGTTGTCGAAAGGTGCATGCTTATCGAGATTTTACTCACTTTTCGAATCAGTGATAGTGTCTGGAAACTAAAGCACCAGATTTAAAAGAAAATCTGATCAAATATAAAGCGGACATTGCGTAGTTAACAGATTTGTTCATAAAATTCAATGACGTTTACATAGTTACAAGGAAACAGCCTTAATTTAATAAAAACAAAGGGTGTAATTTCGGCTTTTCTTGGTAAATTGAAATTAATGAAGCAAAATATTAGTCGGCGCGAATTCTCCCAGTTTCCGCACTTGTCACAGATAGAATGTCTTGATGAGGATATTCAGACATACGCTCAACATTTTAATACCCTGCATGATGACTTCAAAAATAGATTTGAAGATATTCTGATGATGGAAATACCACCATGGATCATAACCCCATTTGATGAAATGGAAGAGGCGAATGTGGTATTACAAGAGGAGCTACTTGAGCTCAGCACCAACGAGAAATTGAAGGTGAAATTTAAAAAAGGCTATCAAACATTTTGGCTGCAGGCAGAAATCCCCGAAAAATATCCTGGGCTGTGGGAAATTGCGAGAAAATTTTTGATAGCGTGTCCCTCGTCATATCTTGTCGAAAGAAGTTTTAGTGCCGTTACCAACCTGTTAACAAAAAAAGGAGCAGATTGAACATCACAGAACGGGGAGATTTAAGATTACTTCTTACAAAACTGAAGCCAAATATTGATAATTTGCTGTCAATTCATCAAGTACATTCGTCTCATTACAAGTATGACTATCTTTTATTGTTGATTTACATTTCAGAGTTCATTGTTGATTTTTTGTCAATTGTTGATTGTTTGTAATAATAAATGTTTATAATTTTGTATAACCACAAGTATTATTTTAATAAATAGGACACAAGAAAATGTGCTACTTTTTTTTCTTCTTAACACCCCCAATTTAGGGTGATATTTTTTAGGAGTTTTGAGAATACAGTAGAAATGTAGCAGCAGGGGGTCTACCGAAAATAGTAAAACTTTGAAAGTGGTCCACGAGAAAAAAAAGTTTGGGAACCTCTGGGCTAGAGGAACTCAAGACCTGATATTCTGCTTGCGTCAGCTAACATCTAAGACGTTGAAGTACAAAAACCTCTCCATGTGCTTTGTGGATTTGGAAAAAGCGTTCGACAGTGTCCCCAGGAATATGATATGGGACGTACTACGGAAAAGAGGAGTAGAACAAAACTTAATAAATGCAATTAGAGCATTTTATAATAAATGCAGAAATGTTGTGAGAACTGGTAATATTACTTCGCAGGCGTTTCATATCAATAAAGGGGTAAGGCAGGGTGGGATACTTAGTCCGTTATTTATAATGATAGGGTTAAAAATGAACTGAAAGGAATATAAGTAGGGGTGAGAAAATTTGAACTAGTGATGATAAGTGAACTCATATAAGCTGACGACATTATGTTAATGGCGGAAAATGAGGACACATTGCAGAAATTGATGAACGAGTAGAATAAAGTTTTTAAGGAAATAGAATTAGAAGGTATGTTACTAAAACGGAGGTAATGATTGTATCAAAAATTAAAATAGAATTAAATATCAATATCGATGGAAATAGGTTAAAACAAGTAGATTTGTTTAAATACCTGAGATCAAAAATTAGCTATGAAAACAGGTTAGAGTACGAAATTAACAGCCGTATAAGTAGTGCTTCAAGGGCTTATTACGCATTAGGCAACTCTATTTTTGGGAAGAAGGAGTTTTCAAAGGAAACAAAAGTGAGAGTTTTTAAACCCGCAATGGTTCCTATTCTGACGTATGGAACTGAGGCATTCACCGAGCAGTTTAAAAGAAAATTACAGACACTTGAAATGAGGGTACTTAGAAGAATACAAGGTTTGACGCGTAGACACTATATAAGAAACGAAGAAATTAGAAGACGTTTATCAGTGAGATCAGTTAATGAAACAATAGGAAATAATCAGTTGCGCTGGTTCGGCCACTTAGTAGGTACGTGTGCCTAGAAATAGAATAGTTAAGAAAGTGTGGGAAATGGGTGTTTGCGGGAAAAGATCACGAGCTCGCCCGAAAGCAGCGTGGAATGAAAGTGTAGCTAAAACTTTAAGTGCTAAAGGACTTACATGGAAGGAAGCAATAAACGCAGCTTTTAAACAGGAAAAAATTAAGGAATGTGCAAAGAGGAGAGAAGTCATCTGCAAGACTCCGGGCCTCGATACCCTAGGGGTTCAAGAAGTGAAGATTAAGTAAGTAGTTGAATTTCTGTATTATGAAATTGTTTTGGTCGTTGTCAATTTGTGGCATTAAATCGCCATCTGTAGTATGTAATTTGGTTGCACAAATACCTAGAACGGTTCTGCTATAATAAATAATCTACTCCAAAATTTGATTACCAAAGACGTGTATCTTTCAGTCTAAATATAGAAAAGTTTAATTAATGAAAGTGGATTTTCTAAATGAAAGATTTTCAAAGCTTCACTTTTGCGTTAGTAAGTATACAGGGTGTATTTGAAATAAGGGGACAGAATATGATAAATGGAAAGATGCAATTATGTAGAATATAAATCCCAAAAATTGAGACAATTACGACACGAACGCCAATATTAAAAAAACCCCCGAAAAGTGTTTAATGTGCCGGCTATGGATTTAGCATGTGTCTAGTCGTATGTATCGCGCCAGTTGGGCCAGACAGCCGACGTTATGTCTGGTCCATGCGGCGGGATAAACACGCTTACATACACACACCGCAATAACAGCTCTAAACGTTATAAAAACCTCAATGATAGCATTGCTTACTATTTCTAAACAGGTGTTCATGCTAAGAGTTCAACAAGCTTAATATGAAATATTAGCTGTTAATAACTTGTGAATAGATTTGGGCAAATTTCCCTCTTTTAAAATAACTTATTTTTCAACAACGAGATTTTTTTTATTGAGATGCCACGATTAATTAGATATTATGTTTTTTTCCGCAATAAATGTATAGTAAGTACTATTACTGTTATTATGATTAAATTCAACGACTTTTTACTTCTTATTTCTCACAAAAATAAATTTGTGTTGTAAAATTTGTGAATTGATCTGAAGACGACAGCCATTACGCACTTGTAAGATGGGGCTCGAGGATTGGGAAAACGCAACCTATACGTCCGACAAGTTCGACTTGCATCTCCACCTGTTTCACCGTAAATGTACAACATATCGAATAGTTCGTGTGTTGTGTAAGCCACAGTCGAAACATTCACATGTAACAATCGAACGAGACTGACCTCGCACGCCTTCACACTCCTACTTAGTACCCTGCCCCACCCTTCCATAACCTACAGTCGTATTTAAGTGCAGTGGCGCGACGAATATTTTAAAAATATCTTTGTAATTTTTTTTCTCGCGTCAGCGAGGGAATTTGCGTAAAATATTTTGGATTTGAGTCTAATAAAATTACATCTTTCCATTAATCATACTCTGTCCCCTTATTTCAAATACACTCTGTATAATCAACATTCATATGAGAAACAGCATATATTTATTTCTTTAATTAATATTGCCCCACCAGTAATGTGTAAATATAATTTTATACATAGATATAATGTAATTTAATATTACTGTTACATCAGCTTTATCTCCTCCCTATAATATATCTCTCTGTAACCTGAATATATAAAATGTGTTAGTAACACACCACTAAAAAAATAATCTTAACGCATGAATAAAAATATTGCTTCGTCGTTGCGGATATAACGGGTCGATTGTGAAGACATTCGACACTCCAAAATGCCTCTTTTTACAATTGGGGGGCGTTAGTCTTCCCCGCACTGACTATCCTATTGATATTGAAGACGATGGAGGGACCGTCATAGCGTTGCGTCGCTTGTAATATCTTGTGGGGGCGGTATATATATATATATATATATATATATATATATATATATATAGATATATAGATACATAGACACGTAAACCGCCGAGAAAGTAGAATGTTGTGTGAAATGGAATTTGAAATTTTCAAGACCCCAGGAGTGATGTAAAAATACACTTTCGGGGTGGGTATAAGACCGCCGTTTTCTTTTTATTGCATTACCCGAAAATATACTGGAGGTGACAAGTGCTGCAATGAAGTTACACGTTATGGAATTTTATATCCATTTTTATGTCGACCAAAGTGGGATTAAAGTTGCTCAATGTGACACTTTAATTTAAATATAACAGGTTTCAATATCAGACGCGAAGATTTAAGCTACCATGCGTGTGGTACGGTTTGTAGATGAATTCTGTGGTATTTTATTGTATTGAGCGAAACGTATTGTACTGGTTTGGCAAGTATAAAATGCAAAAGGACCTAAGTGGCAGTGTATTCAGGCAGCGACCTGCGTAATCAAAAATTTATAATAACTGCTAAATCAGAAGGGTTCTCAACTAACTATATCCACCTACCTGTAAATTATGATTTGGGTTGGCGCCGGCTCAAAAGAAGATGTTCAGGGTCGAAACGGTTATTAAAAATAATAGGAAGCCATCACACGTATCAAACTGTAACGGTTGTGAAGCCGTAGATGTAATGCTGGTAGTTTACCAGATATACAGGGTGTTTCAGGAGGAAAAGAAAGTACTTCAAGAGTATATTAAGAGTGTTAAAATAAGTAAAATAAACCAATATATTTAAGTCGGATTTTTAACCATTACATAAATAAATAATAATTTAATATTCAAAATAGAACATTTATTAAAAGTAAATAATAATAAATTGGAGGTTATTTTCGAAAATACCACCATCAAATTCAATGCATTTTATTGCTCGTTAATTAATTGCTCGAGTTGCATGTTTAATTGATCAGCGATTATTTCTTATGGTAGCTAGAGCATTAAAAATACGATCCAGTAGTGCCTCTCTCGTGTCCAATTTTGTTGGATAAACTAAAGATTTTATCTATTCCCACAAACATAATCTAAAGGGTCAGGATCTGGTGATGTCGGTGGCGAATTTTGTGGTCTCTACCGGTCCAACGATTGGAAAAATGAAGGATCAAAATTTCTATCATTTGCAGTAAAATGTAGAGGGGCTCCATCTTGTTGAAAGTACAACCGTCTAACATTTAAAGCTAAATTATCCATAATTGCTGACAGTGAACTACAAAAAATCCAATTACAGTTGACCATTAAGGCGACCATCCAATACAAATGCACCAAATAATTGACCGTCCAACATACCATACCATACGTGTTGATATTAAAAGGATTTTGAAAGTTTCACTCAACTGTAACATGTGGATTTTCGTCTGACCATCGGTATTCATTATGGTAGTTATTTACTCCATCGCGAGTGAATTGAGATTCATCACTAAATAAAATGTATTTGTATAAATTGCGATTTTGAAGTATCAAATTACAAAATTGCAACCTTGCAGCATGATCATCTCTATGAAGACTTTAAAGAGGTTGAATATGAAAAGAATGCAAACAATTCTCTTTCAGCAATCTCCAAGTGGCCGTGTGTTTAGTTTGAAATTATGTTGCAAGGCGCCTCGTACTTACATCAGGATTCTCTTCCACTGTATCGAGAATATTTATTTCAAAGTCCACATCTAAGCCGCGATCCCTTTCAGAAACAATCTTTGCACTTGGAAACATTCCTCTTTATCCAGCACCTGCAAATAAATTTTGAAACACTTACCTGTTTGGAATTCTTTGAGCCGGAAAGCGACGTCCATATTCATCTGCATTAGTTGCGTTACCAGTACAATAACCATAAACGAAAACCATGTCGGTATACTCTTTATGATTAAACGTTTGTGGCATTGTTTGCTTCTAATCGTCTATAAAAGATGCATTATGTCAATTAAGTTTAAATGACTAAGAAAACGTCAAACTAAATTGTCAAACGTTAACAAATAATATTATTTCAATGCTACAATGATTAAAAAATAGAAAGTAAATTATTTCTATAATGCTTAAAAATCGGACTTAAATACATATATTGGTTTATTTTATTTATTTTGACCTTCTGAATATACTCTTCAAGTACTTACTTTTCGTCCTGAAACACCCTGTATGCAACTGAATAACACGACAAAAACGAAGAAAAGTCGACAACGTCCAATAATAAGAAAAATAGTAAAACAGTAAAAGATTAAAATAAGTCAATCATCCATAGAGGTGTTAACTGTTAAAGTTCAATTATTGACTCTAACAATATTATTCTACAAATTATTTGTATGAGAATTTAATTAGTTATTAAAGAAGTTTATGATAATAATATGGACTAATGTAATTGAATTTAATGTGAAAATTTATTATGTTATTGTACAATGATATTTGTTGAGTGTGGTACGTTACTTGGTGGACCGACCGGTATATTCACATGTTGACTATTTTCATTTTTCATTAGAATTTACCATAATCCGTAAAGAAGAGATTTAAATGTTAATTATTGTACTATAAGAAATATTATTATTTTGTAAAAACTCGTTTAAGTGAAGTTAAAGAGGTGAAAGATGATTAAAATTGAATATTGAAAGATAAATAATTAAAATTGAGTTAAAAGTACATTTTAAATATCATACAACCGGATGGAGAGTAAAATGTCAAAATTGACATCTGGTATATAAAATTTCTAAAAGTGCATTTTTTGGAATACTAAAAGTATAGGAAAGCTTGATTAAAATTTAAAAGATTTGAAATAATGAAATTTATAAAGTTTAGTTAGTATAAAAAAATAGTCAAACAAATTTAAAAACTATATTGTTTGGAAAAAGTATGTTAAAGATATCGATTTGTTGATTTGAAAAATTATTAAGATCGTCAAGGAGATTTGTTGAAACAGAGGAGACAGGGAGAATTTTTATGAATTCTTAAGAGACGCGTGTGCGTTTGTAAAAGAAATATAAATATTTATGAATATTAATGGTAAAATAAACCAGAATTAATTGAAAATTGTATGAATTAAATAATCATACATGTAAGAAAATAGTGGTGATATAAAAAGTGATTGGTAAAATTTTTAAAAGAAATTTAAGCTTGATAATTGTAATATTTGAAAGATAACTTACCATTTTGAAGGATAATATTTATTAATTGAAGAGTTCGTTAAAAGAATATTGAATATCCAGAAGTAATAGTACCATTGAAAATCCAGTGTCCACAAATCCAGGCAACAGTGATTTATTTCAGCTTTAATAATCAAGTTGGAAGAATACCCAATATATTAGGAAAGTTCCAGTAGTACCAGTTAAGAAAGTTATTGTCCTAGCAGTTATAGGTATAAATCCCGTTGTGTTTGTCATCATTCCGAAGAAATTAGCCATATTCCAAACGAAGTATCCAGTAGGACAGCTAGTTCGAGAATACCATCCAGAATAGGAGATTTCTAGCATCAAAAGGATCATAATAAAATTATTGGAAATCAAGAAATATACATGAATTAATTTGGACAAGGTTGTATATGTTATTGTCTTAATAAGGAATTTATTGAAGCTAATAGAAGCTCATAATTGTTGTTAAAGTTGTCTAATTTATGATTTAAATAAGGATAAATAACTTTATAATATTAACAATTAAATTTCACATTGATAGAGCTATTGAATCTTAATTTCCAAATTTCCATACTAAAGAAATATTATTCATACCTAAAATTATACAAATACATCTTTAATATTGTATTAATAAATTAATGTGAACGTATTTTAGTAAGTCATGGTGTATTTGTATATTTAGAGTTAGTTTATAAGTATATAAAAATATTTACCTTAGAGGTTATTTGAAGAATTGCATTATAATTCTTCCATATTATCATCTCGAACGTCAATTAAATTGGTTTATGATATTTACCAAACTGAAATTTATTTTATGACATATAAAGAAGACGTTTATATTGGTATTTATCATGTTTATTAAATTGTATCAGATTTGGATAGTTTTTGATTTCATTTTTGTAATTGCATCTCAGAAGATTGATGCACAAACTAAACAATCCAGACCGGCAACTTAATCCTAGATTTTATCCAGAGTACTCATCCTTGTTTAGCAAACGTAAATTTCAATAATCTACCATCTTTGTCAGATTCACTGAACTTGGAGATGAGATGGCGCTAGCTTCAATTGAAATGTTTGTTATGCTGTGGTTATATGTCATTCAAAACTACATTTCAAGTTTGACACGTTTGACATATTTTTGCAATCCTTGTACATCGTATTAATTATATGTTGATACAAATATGGTGTCCAAGTGTTTAGTGTGCGGGTTTGGGCACGATGAAGTTAACAAAATGCACAGGTTTCCTGCAAATATCGACTAGTGAGTATAATATTGTAAAGTTGTGCTTTAAATATGCATATTACAAAATTTCTTAGTCATCATATTATATTATATTACAAGATTTGTATTATTTTTGTCTTCTCGTTACTGGTTGTGTAATTTAATTTTACTATGTATTGTATAAGTATATGTATCAATAAAAACTATTACTATTATATCCCTATGTTTTCCTTGACAGTTTTCACTTGATTATTATATTTCTTTTAATCTTAGTCGTTTATTGTGTCTAATAGGTCAGCGTAAGAGCGATGTTATAATACATGTAAGTAAAAGATTAATATTTATATTTCGTATCACATATTTAATATGTAACACCACAAAATTACAAAAACTATTATTATTATATCCCTATGTTTTCCTTGACAGTTTTCACTTGATTATTATATTCCTTTTAATCTTAGTCGTTTATTGTGTCTAATAGGTCACCGTAAGAACGATGTTATAATACATGTAAGTAAAAGATTAATATTTATATTTCGTATCACATATTTAATATGTAACACCACAAAATTACACATAAGATGCTCAAACTATGTTGTAATTGTTACAGTAAGTAATATTTATTACCATAGTTTTAAGTAACTTTTGTGTATGTTTCTGTTACATAAATAACGTATTTAATAAGCGTATCCTAAAAACAAGTTCATTTCAAATTCCGCGCCAATATGCTGCTAGCGCCATCTTCGTACCAAGTTCACTGATGTGTGACAAGGATAGAAGATCTTGGATATTTTTTTTTCAAGTAGTTGCCGGTCTGGGTTGTTTAGTCTGTGATTGATGGTTATATTGTCAATTGACACAATCGATAACCTTGAAAGGAAAACAGAAACATATGTAAAATTATCAGATAATATTGAGAGTTAATTGATTACTTACCTAATTCATATAAAGAGGAAAATATTAAAAAGTATTAATAAATATTATGCTTTAAACGGACCTTTTCTACGCGATTCTGAGAGTCTTTATAATTATCCAATAAAAAGTAAGTGGTAGACTTAATCATTCATGTATGTTGAAGTGTAGATTTTAGTACCAACTTCTAATAAAAAATTACTAAAGATGATGTACATTGGGAAGTATAAGTTACAGGGAAGTATTTTAGATGGTTTAATATAAATAAAATAAAGATATTTGTTAATAATTATTGTATTATAGGAGTCTCATGTTCTTAATTATTAAAAGTTAAAATGAATAAGCATTTATAATTTAGATTTGGAGCTAGTTGGGGAAATTATTTTAAATATTGAAATAAGGCAATAAAATTAGATATCTATAAACATTTAAAATTATTACAGGGACGTATTTTATTAATTTTTGGCTAGCTAGTAAAATAAATAAATAACATTTGTAATAGTATTTTAGCAAAATTATTAATAGGGTAATTACAAAAAAAAAGAAATGTTTAAAAAATTAATTATACAACAATGTTTCAAATCAAAAATTCAACGAAGGAATGATGAAACTGGACAATACAAAGTTATTACTAATAAGAAAACGAAAGCTTGTGAAATTGAAAGTGTTCAAAATCGTTCAAATAATAACAAAAAGGAATGGTGATCTTATCAATTGCAATAATTAAGTAATTATACACAACAATACAGCAAAATTCTACACCTTGGATTACCTTGTATGCAACACGAACATTTGCATTAAGTCATTAAAAAAGAACGCAAGTGATGCCAAGTGGAACACCTTGTATATCAATAATATATCAATTTTAAATAATAATAAAAAAAAGATTCACATAGATTAAAACTATCGACACGGGATCGAACTTAACATCTATCTGCGAATTGATAATCGATTTGAAGGGTAATAAATTAACAAAAAAATACTCACTTAAACTTTTCAGGAGCGATATGAATTACGTAATAGCAAACATTCAGAAAATAAAAAATATATTACAAACTTATTTGCTTAGTACGAATTAATCGGCTAGAAAGCTTTATTTTAAAAGAATTCCTGTGGTGATTTGTTGCTCCAGAAAAAAGCAAAGGCAAACAAACTGGAACGGTTTTGCAAGTGGTAAATAATTCTTTACTAATTAATTAAGTGTGCAGAGGTACACCTGAAAGGGTTCCACGAGCTACGGCCACCTGTTAGCGGTTCTACGAGCTCCCCTATAATAATAGAAAGATAAAACCACTACTAAAGGTTAACAAATATAGTAAATAAAGGTTAAATAAAGCAAAATTAGAAAATGGAGACTTGGCCATGTTAATTGTAAAAGCTCAAGAACTAATTATTACCTGATTTATCAGTCTACGGCAAAAGGAAACTCTAAATTAGTAAACCGGTAGGGTTTATTAAGTAGTCAAAGTTGCTGAGTTCTTGATTACCCCAAAGACCAATACGTGCTTCTCAAATAAATCCGAATCCATGGTGGAGATAAAGGCCTATAAAATTTAACTGCTCCTGAGTATCAACAGCAGATTTCGTATTTTCGCTCTTATTTCGTCTAACCAGGTGGATTCGTCATTAATTACCGATAGTACTAACAAAATTGAAAGTCTAAACAAATAAATCACTAGCTTTAAAAGAAGTTACTCAAACCAACAACTAATGCATACTTCTACAACGCTTAATTCAGAAGTAAAACTTTGCCGAAAATCACGCAAGTACAGTCCGCTTCTAGTTTGCTCCATCGTTCCCCTAGAGCTTTAAATGATGTCTTCTGGCCTGCTTTACAAATCGTTCTTTGCAATTAATCAGCTATCGCTAATGACCTGTTGATTAAAAATCTGCCCACATAAAACTGTCCCTACGGACCTGCGTTCTCTGCATCTAATCAAATGTCGCTAATGAAGTGTTGATTAATCCATCCGACTTCGTCATCCATAAAAGACTCTTACTAGATTGATACTAATTTGTTACCAGAAGGTTTCAAAATTAGCTATGACGTTCGGAAGTTAGTTTAAACAATTCCGCAATGTACATTTTCTTTTGAATGAGTTTGTAAATGAAATTGTTGTCAGTCAACATTGTTGCTTAGGTTTCTTTTTTGAAAAATAAATACGCAGATAAGGAAAAGAGTATAGTATTATGTGGAAGAAGGATCCCCAATTGAGATACAGGCAAATAGCTAAAATAGTAGGTGATCTTGTATTATTATAAGTGATACGCGAGGGTGGGGGGTCACGCAACCAATCTGTCAAGCGTTGTTCAAATGCTTCGGTCATGCATAACTGGTTGCGGCGAACAGAGCTTACAGGTTTTCAATGCCGAGAAAACGCTTGGAAAACTCTTGGGTATTTTAAAGAAAGCGTAATTAGCTAATGAATCAGCGAACAACACACGGAACACGACACCTTCACGTTGCAGTCTCGCAAACCACTGTTGCAAATATTTAAGTGCTCGAAAGTATCAGCAAGAATAGCCAGTCTTAAAAGCTAAGGAAGATTGACAAAAACGCTTTCATATTCTAATTTCTCTTCTAGTAGCTACATTAAAAGTTCTGTGTTTTCTTGTGATCTGAAAATATCTGTAACTCTGTCCATCTCTAGATAGAATTATGTGCATTTCTTGATATTTTCAACAATTACTGCTTGAAAATCTTCTGCCATGTCACTTATTCTCCTTTGGACAGTTCTGTCGGGGGGAGGTATTTTTTTTAATTTTGTAGCTTTCATTTCACCAATTAATATTACCGCCACCCTAACAGATGCATACTTGTCTTTCAAAGAATTCTTTAGAATTATCTTTTTTCTGGACGTTTGCTATTTAAATGTTGAAGTATCTTTTACGGCTTCTTACTTTCTTTTAATAAGACTTGCGGCTTTGGAAAGTAGAGAGTTCAACGATTTTTTGTAAAAAAATCATTGAATCATAGAAAAATAATAAAGTAATCTCAAATATTTAATATTTCGTATACACAACTTCCAAATGACACCCCAGCGAGCGTTCAGCTGATTATTTAAAGTCAAAGGAATGGTTCCAGAGAGTCAAGAAAAATCTAGTGCCTTTCATGATCATGCTATAAGTTCCTGAAAATAAAAGAACAAATAAAGAACTCCCGCTATTTGATCATAGATGGCGCAAGTAACAAACACATTTTCTACTTAGAATTTACTTGCGTGTAGTTGTTTTATTTCCTACAAATAAAATTGGAGGTCGCGAAAAAACTTCTTTTCAAAAGAGTGTCGTGCAAAAGAAAGTTTTGCGGAACACTACATCCAGAAATTGTAAAAGTAGGCGTAACCATTTTTTATTTATTCTATACAAAACATTTTTCAAGAAAAACAAGCCTTACTGATTTCATAGTCATACATTAAATTATTTCGTAAATGCATTGAACGCCCTAATCTCATCCATCCATGTTTAAATATTAAATTTAGAATGGAGCGAAACGAAAATAAAAGAAGACGTTTAATAGAATCATGTCAGATGTTGGGAGAGACAAATATAAAAGTACTTTAAAATCCATTTTAGCCGCATTACTGTTGATACGATAAAGCTCTTGTTACTGAAGTATCTGTTTCGAGTTGCTTTGCGGAATACATATAGAAAGAGGGGATATGGGTATGTGCTCGATGTAACATTTGAAAGAGAGAAATTCTATACATCCCTATAAAATATTTTGTAGTTTAATTTTGTTTCAATGCAACTGCCAGTTACCTAGTAGTATGATTTTAATTTATGTGTTAGTGTTCTATTTATTATAGACAGAGTAAAACACACACAGAAGTGAAGGTAAGAGTCCAAAATTTTCAGTTTAAAATATGAGAGTGAAATGCAGTGTTTAGATTAGAATATTTGGTTCCGTTTTTAACTTGGTTTGTTTTCAACTTAATGGTGAAGAACTACAGTACAGAAATATGCTTTTCCAAGATATGAAGCTGGTGTAAATATTTGTCTAGCTAATAGACACTTCCACACGATTTATAAACATTCAGATGAATGAAATACAGCCTTAACAAATATAAAAGAAAAGATGAACCCCAGAAATTCTCAGTGCTATAGAAGTGAAAATGATTATTCTGATAAACTGTGAAATCAAATCATTTCCCAACTATATTGAAATCCATATAAATAAAAATTAAATGCTGTTCTTTGGCAACCGCATCATTTGAGAACGGCTGGACCGACTTGCCTAATTTTCTTTAAATAATATTCATTATAGTCCGAATAAGGTTTTTAGAGAAAGAAAAATTGAAAGTTGCCCAGAAAATTCGGAAAAAACTGAAAGTGCTTTTTTCTATAGGATTTTTGTACGAACTCAAAACCATAACTCACGATTCGAACGATAGATATTCGCTAGGGGTATATGATCGAGAGTGCATTTTTCTATCTACTCTCGATCATAACAGACGATAGGAACGGCATATCGTTGATTCTCTTTTTATTTCGTTCGTTATGCTTCCTTGATGGAAATAACTGAATGAATGTCTTCAACTGAAAACAAGAAAAATGAGTGTGCTTAAAACCACACGGCAGAAGTGAAAACTTCATCAAGGCTCTCCCATGTAACGGTCGCCGAAAGAATCGCCAAATTGAAGACGCAATAAGCGACCACAAACACCCCTGTATCCAAAATTTCACAAACATTCATCAATTTTCAAAAAACTCTTCCGCCATTTTGTTTTTTTTTGTCATTTTAACTTTGGATTTGTGATCGGCGACTTCAACCACCCCCGTATCTAAAATTTCACATTCATACGTCAGTTTTAAAAAAATTCTTCCACCATTTCGTTTTTTTGACATTTTGACTTTGGATTCGTGATCGGCGATTTAAGACACCCCCGTATCTAAAATTTCACACTCATACGTCAATTTTCAAAAAACTCGTCCGCCATTTTGTTTTTTTCGACATTTTGACTTTAGATTTGTGATTGGCGACCTAAGACACCCCCGTATCTAAAATTTCACATCCATACGTCAATTTTCAAAAAACTCGTCCGCCACTTTTTTTTTGACATTTTGACTTTGGAATCGTGATCGGCGACCCCCTAAAACTCCCGAATCTAAAATTTCACATCCAAACGTCAATTTTCAAAAAACTCGTCCGCCATTTTTTTTTGACATTTTGACTTTGGATTTGTGATCGGCGGCCTAAGATACCTCCGTATCTAAAATTTCACATACATACGTCAATTTTCAAAAAAATCTTCCGCCACTTTGTTTTTTTTTGACATTTTGTCTATGGATTGGTGATCGGCGACCTAAGACACCCCCGTATCTAAAATTTCACTTTCATACGTCAATTTTCAAAAAATCATTCGGCCATTTTGTTCTATTTCGACATTAGAATTAATGATGGGCGACCGTAAAAACTCCCAAGTGCCTAATTTTAATCAGAAGAGAGAGAAATTGATTTCAGCCGGTTCCGGCCACTGTGCACGTTTGCGTAATCGTTTAAATAAAATTATTTCGTATTATGGGCACATAAATGTCGAAAGCAATCCTCCTTTTCCCCTTTAAGGAAATACACACGTTCTGGAATTATCGTATTTTAATTCAAATCATCATTAAAATATTAATCGACCCCTGTGTAGATAAAAATATCAAGTCATGTGGGAGACCGTTATGTATTGTGTGGAGATGCAATTCGCCGGAACGTAATACATTGATCGCCAGTGCACATGAGAATCTGATATTTATTTTTCGCCCGTCCGGAATACATTGATATCAGTGCACATTTAAACGGCCATTTTTCTTACCAAATCCTTCTGCAAACGACCTTTAAATTGTCGGTACCTTCGATTGCGTGCGACTGCCGACTTGAAATAAGCATACAAAAGGTCCCAGAAAGCCGGTTCCTTAAGACTCCGAGTCTTGATGAGCCCTCACAACCTTCAAAATTTCGTATTTCACGCTTAAAAGTGAATCTGTGGTGCAACTTAGTTCGCCTGTCAGTTTGACGTTTCTCGGGATGTTTTGATTGTCACGTGAATCGTCATGACGTAAGCCATTTTGCTGATAAAACATCGAGTGCACGCTCTTCTTTAAAAGCCCATATCTTTACAACCGCTCCACTTAGGAAGAAAATCTCTCCGTCGACCGGAAATTCAATGTCGCCCGTACACCAATGCCAAAGAGCAGCTTTCAATTTCGCGTATCCAGAGAGGAGTTCTTTGCACAGTTTTGCCGATTTTTGTCGAATTTACGGTTCGTTTGGTAACCATGGCGACTCGAGCGTTACATAGCCGAGCGTGACGGCTCAATCTCGTACAGTGCCCACAATCAACGAGCCCATAGAAGTTTACACTTCAAAAAAAAAAACTGGAAGATCAGCAGAAAAATCTGGAAAAACCATTCCAGCCTAAATTAAAATAAAATTACATTTGCTTTACTCTCGTGGTGTTTCGCGATCTGTCCATAAAATGTAGTTATTATGTTTTTATTTATCTATCGATTTTTCATCATTATGTAACAGACTGGCTTGATTCACCATTTGGTAATGGGCTGTCAAACGACATATGCGCACGTAGCGAATAAGTTGGAATAGAAATAAAAAATTTAATTATTTTATTTCTATTGCACTTGCTACCCTTCTACCGTTAAACGTAAAAGTAGACATCAATTATCAAGGCAGAAGGTGCAGTAAAATGGCGCCGTCGAAAACTAAAATATATTCATCCGTACGGTATCGGATCTGAGCCCGTTTATCTAAACTGAAATAACTGTAACTCTGCAGAATTAATAATTCGCGAAAGTTTTGGTGGGATTGGAGCTACGCCTTCAAATGTGCCTTACCTTCGCTTCCTTAAGTAATATTAGATTAATTCTGAATCACTACAACTGTATGTATTAATAACAAAATACCAATCGAATGTTTAGACTTACTTCAAAATCCTTTCTTGTACTATCGTAACTGATTGATTATGAAGTTATTATGAATAAATATATAATCCAGAGTACTTCTGACAAACAAAAAAAAAACAATTTGTGTAAATGATAGATGCTTTTGGAAGAACCTGTATATGCACATACAACCCTAGAGCAGTTCTTCTACAGCAAAAACAAATATCAAACGGATGTATGTGTGTATGTGGTAACTTTTCTTTCTTCTTTTTTACATTTCTTGCTCCGTCCTTCGTCGAGAATGTGTCGTCCAGCAGTAACTACCGAAATCGATCAACGGATAATCCTTGGAGGACCTTGAGTTATATGTTTACAGTGGTCTCGGCAGGACGTTCTGGGATTTTGCAGATCCTGCTTAATGGTCACTTGACTTTTTGTTTGAAATTGGATTGTAGGAGATCGCCGATCCCGGAATACCTTTTAAACGAAATGACGGGCTTTGTCAATATTACAAAACTAGCTGCACGTACCGGGAAAAGTATCAGTATGTTGCCATCATGTTTTTTTTAAACACATTACATGTAGTATTTCTTATACATAGTTTTCTTCTAGAACTGAAATTATTAAAAATATATAAATCTTCTTTGGATTTAAACAATTTTTAGTTATTTAGAATATACTGTCATGCTTCATCTCTAAATAGTATCTGTATCGACTAAACAAAAGTAAATGAAATTGTTTTGGTTTTAATTTTAAAAAGTGAATTCATTATTGGTATTATAAATAATAGATATGAGAAAGCACATAAAGGGAATAAAATGAATTTTTATAATAAAAACGAAACTAATTAAATTAATAAAATTTTTCAACTCGACTTTAATTTATAAATAATATTTAATATATTTGAAAATGTAATTAGAAACAAATATTATAACAATACGATAAAAATGAATTAGAACAACATTTTTTGAGCTCTCTCCAAAGCACTTTCTTCGTAGGACTGCTCAAATTTTGCAGTTACACTTTTGGTTGCACAGTACCCAATATTTAAGAAAATAATATATACAATAATAACACTATGATCGTTCTTGGTACCAAAAGAAAGACATGGAAATGGTGAACAAATACATATAATCAGTGGCGGCTTGTGAGCTATGAAAGAGGGTGGAGACAAAAAAACTTACCTATTTTTTGTACATAAAATCCATTCTCCTATTCTTGATGCCGGAAAAGACGTCTATGACTTTGTTGTCAAAATTCGGGATAGACTGGATGATCTTCTTTTCTATTAATAGGACCGCCAATGCGTTCAGTCGATCTTCTGACATTGTGCTTCTCAGAAAAGTTTTAATCTGTTTAAGGGTGGAGAAACATCGTTCACATTCTGCTGTCGACATGGGTATTGTACAAATAACATTCAACAGTTTGTATGTTTCCGTCAAAAGCCTTTTCAGGTTGTTGTTTGTTATGAACACTAAAAGTGGAACAACACCACCTACGTCACACATGTCTGTAATTTCATCGGCCTCTAAAGCAATGAAATTTCCAGATTTAATTTCTTTTAATATTTCCTGCTTGTAAATTTGCAACATTGCACTAACCAATTCGTTCTGAATAGTTTTTGAGGCGCCTTTAAACACTTGTCAACCTTGTATTGCAAGCACAGCGTCTAATTCAGCTGCAAACTTGATTAAGCCTACATATTTCATATATATTTTTATTCAATACTCTATTGTAAGTTCTAGTTTTACTTGTAGAAGTGTAGTTTATTTGAAATTCTGGAATAAGGCCTTCCTTTCTTCTTAATTAAAACTTTTTCCTCAAATGAAAGCGGGTTCTTCAAAAGATCTTGCACTTCCATCATTAATAATAAACGTCACTTCAACATGCACTCGCAATGGGGTCTGGCATATTTTTTCCCCAAACCGAAGTTATAAGCACATATGGCGAAGATAAACGCAGCGAGCCGATTTATACTCGAAAGAGGTACATCTGAAATCGTGCCCCGGAACATAGTTTTGAGCATTGGCATAAGCTAGTGTGTGTGGTGTGGAAGAAAGCATTGATACCATCGTTATAAAAATACGTAAAAATAATAGAATGAAATAATTCACTGAATTACATGCGAATTTCTTTCTGACGCCAATGCTACAGCGAAAACTATCATTACGTTTTGACAGCTTGTACAAAACATACTGTGGCTAGTTTGTATTCAGGAAATGCATGGAATTATTTCATTGCGTAAAGGAATTTTGTGAAGTTTCACAGATTCATTAAAACAGGATTATCTGCAATATTTTGGAAGAGCAGATGCAACATTTTATGAGCGATGTACACCAAATAAAGTGTGTTAATTACGTCATGTAACTCTTACCGCGTGAAATTCTGGGTTAACACAGTAAAATTAAATTTATATATGCAATTGTTGATGGTTTTATACGAATGAATATTTTCATCGATATCATTTGAACCGCTTAACCAATTAAAAATGTACAATGATAAATAAAGTAAGGGGTTCGAGAGTCTGCTTATTCGTACTAGATGCCCATGCCCTCCTCTCAACTGGCTCCTTTCAATTTTTGTAGCAACTGATTCTACTCTTCTGCTCTCTTGTTGTCGAGTTTCTTATTCTGTCTCTCTTCGTTACTCCAAAGACTCCTATCAGGAGCTTCATTTCATACTTTGCAATCGTATCTTGAATCTTTTAGTAAGTACCCAGCTTTTGCATCGTAGGTCAGGACTGTGTTGAACACTGCTGAATAATAATAATAATAATAATAATATATAATTTGTTTCCCAACAGGATAGACCCAAGCACAGGGAACGTACAAGAAATGGTAGATAAGTTGAACACAAATTAAATTAACCTAAGGTACATGTCTAGATCTATACCCAAGTGTGCATGAAAGAGTATACGCACACCAATACAACTATATATGCACGCATACACCCATACACCCACAAGCTAGATACTTGCACAGCATGCTCTAACAATTTCGTAAATTACTTGAATTGGATCAGAACATACATCACACAAGTGGCTCACAACATTAAAATTGCTACACATAATTGATATAGGCGATTTACACAGCAAGTTAGTTCTCGGAGTAGGAATGTAGAAATTAAAATGACTCCGCGAAGACAAGCGTGATACAAGAAAACCCAATTTACCCAGAAGCCACTGGCAGTCAATATTGTTATGAATTAAGCCATATAAAAATCTTACACTTGCTATGTTACGCCTAGTGGCAAGTGAGACGAAGCTAAATCTACTGAGCAGTTCAAAACGATCATATCCTCTAGGAGGATAAACACCATCCGACGTAAATACTAAGTATTTCAGAAATCTACGCTGGACGTTCTCAATAATATTAGAATGTGCAGCGTAGACGGGGCACCAGACTAGTGATCCGTACTCAAGTTTAGATCTGACATATGAGTTATATAATAAAATTAGGCAGTTAGTGTTAGTGAAGTTTCTACAATTTCTATATATAGAACCATACAATCTATATGCACTGCCGATCATTTCATTAATATGACATACAAAATAAAGCCCCGTATCGAAATATATGTCCAAATCCTTTATACTATTGCAGCGTTCCAGGGTAAAATTGTTTATTGAATAATCATATCTAACAGCATTGTGTTTCCTAGTAAAAGTCACGACTTTACACTTATTGATATTAAGCTTTAAAAAATTACTTTGGCACCAAGCATCTATGCTGTCTAGATCATGCTGCAGTCTGTGGGAATCATTTATTGACTCTACACTTCAAAATATTTTCAAATCATCAGGGAATCTACAATGTCGTTAATAAAAATTAAGAACAAGAGTAGACCCAGGTTAGATCCCTGGGGGACTCCAGATGAAGGGGTAAACACCGTTGACCCAGTACCTCGGTATTCGACAAACTGTTAGTTGAGGGAGAGTCCAGTTCACATGAATTGTTTTAGGGTTTTGTATAAGAGAGGATTGAATATTGCGAATGTATTCATTGTAGGACGCATTTATAAGATCATAGCTTTTCTAATATTTCTTGTTTCCATATAAAAGCAGTTCTCATTAAGTGGTACAACACGGCTGCATTCTCTATTCGGTATTTCAAATAACATTGTATAACACTATTTAGGGACAACTATATAAATTGAGATGGTCTGATTTTAATGTTATTTTGTTAATATATAATTATTTTCCATTCCATTCCATTCCATTATATATATATAAAAATGTTTATCTACCCTGTCGTAGTATTCTTAACATTGGATATACCACATAAATAATTCTTTTGATACCTGAGTATTGTGGATATTTTGTCCCTTACATATACTAAAGTTATGCCCACACTAACTTCGGGTCTATACAATATCTACATGCCCGTTTCTCTGCTCTTAAACTGAAAGAACCCCATATATGAAAGGTGATGTTTTTATTTTCTTCAAAGGCAACGTAATCGCTTTTCTCTTTAGGCTTGCAAATTAATCTGTGATCAAAAGACGAATCTAGTGCATTAGAAGAACAGAGAACGTTACATGTAGGAACATGAAAGAGAGAGATAGGGAGAGGAAGTAAAATTAGGAAATAAATAAAATAGAAGTGAGACGGTAAATTGAACGCAGTGTGGTGTAAAGCAAAATAAAGCTGTCAAATCCTTGCATATTTACTTTCATTTTGTTTTTTGTCCTTCTC
Organism: Amphimallon solstitiale; assembly: GCA_963170755.1. Lineage (NCBI taxonomy): Eukaryota > Metazoa > Arthropoda > Insecta > Coleoptera > Scarabaeidae > Amphimallon > Amphimallon solstitiale. Next base: position 32,489,951 of record OY720681.1, on the reverse strand, counting down.
GCTCACAGCACTCGCTCCGTTTCTATTTCACCTCCTACTCGCTTAGTGTTTTTTTGTCCAAGGATTTTGCTGATGGAAAAATAATTTTAATGCACGTTTTCAATTAAGCGTTCATCCGCTAGAGCTCTTTCAATATTATGAATGCCGAATTGGCTGTCAACTTTTCAGAAATATTAATAGTACGTGACGTTTTGGAAATAGTTTTATTAAAAGAGAGGAACGCGACTGGAAGGAATAGGAAAGAAGGTAATGAGACGGCAGTTGGTGGTGTGATGTTTGAGGGAAATTAGTCCATCCTGGGATTATAATTAAAAAATGTCAAGGGGAAAATGTGGATTTTCTGTTGTACGACGTAGATGATGGTAAAAATAATAGATATTATAATACAGTTATTTTTAAACTGACTTGGACTTTACTTGATGTAAATCCATTTTCAATGTGAAATAACACAAGCAAGCTTTTTAGATTTACTTTATATTTAATTACAATAAACACGAACGCTGTTCCACTACACAGTAGCTTATTCAGGTTGACGCATTAAATAACTACATACAATCAATATATCTTATATATGGTATGAGATTATTAAGAGTCATAAGAGCTAATAGATGATTTACAACTTCAGAAGTCTAACAGTATCGGATGTTTACCTACATTAACCGTCAAATAATTGTATTAGTAGCAGAGGTTACTTGTGATATTAGAGAAAACCTGTATTAATAGATTTAACAATGGTGATGAGTTAGGTCCACTTTATCTGTTTAAATTGATAAGTCTCTAAGACTCTAGGAAATCGAATTTTGTACTTTTGTTTTCTACATGAGAATATCAAATTGTTCGTTAAGAATGCGATTATTCTCTTTGAAATGATTTGCTTAAGTCGAATCATTTTTTCGTTAGTAGTATTGGAGTAATGATCAGCTATTCCATTTTGAAACGGTTTTCCTGTTTGGCATATACAGGGTGAGTCATGTCCGCGGGTAAGGCCGATTATCCCTGTATGAGTAAAGATATTTCGAAGCGGTTTTGTTCTTGTGATAGCTGCTCATTAGGAGCACATTTTAAAAATATTTTGTTTTATACAGAGTATTCGATAACTTGGTGGCTGACCATAGTTCTGGTTTTTTAAATGGAATACCCTATATATCATTAAATCTTTGTATTCCCCCTATAATTTTTAGTCAATACGTTATAAAATAGAATAGGCCTAAAGTCTAATTTTTTTGACTTATTTCCCTTTTTCTGAAACATTTAATGTTTATATAAAATTATATTTCTCGAAAACGACGTATTAGATCGAAACAATTTTTTGCAGTGTTGTTCACTATAAGAGGTCCTAATAAAAGCATGTTTTATTTTTTTACAGTTACTAACTGCATGTGCAGAAAATTGGTTTAAAATTACATAACACGTTTCTGTATAAAAGTATTTTTTTTCAAATGGAACACCCTATATATCAGTTCATTTTTGAATTGCTTATTAAATTTCTTATCAAAAACACATTAATACTTTAAAATCGATTATTACTGAGCTATTGTCGTTTTTTGATATAATTTTGTAAGTTTTTGTACAAAAGTCAATTTTCTCAAATGGAACAGCCTATATACTCGTATCAGTCCATTTTTTAATTGCTTATTAAATTTCACATCAAAAACATGTAAGATGTTGATACTTAAAAGTGACTATTACTGGGCTTTTTGATATAATTTTATCTGTTTTATGATTTTATATTAATATAGCAAAACATGCCGTGAAATTAGCTGCTATGTTGATGGAGGATGTTTAATAGGTTACTTTTTTATTGGCAAGTGTAATTTGTTGATGCTCTTAATCTTAAAATAATTGAAGTGATTTTATAATGATGTTTTCTAAAGAAGAGCTTACAGATTTGATTTTTGTACTAGAAAAAAGTCAAAGAAATTATTTATTAGCACAGAGAGTTTACCGGCAGCGTTACCTTGGAAGAAGATGTCCCAGAACATATGCCTTTGGAAGAGTAATGGACATTTTCATTCTTACTGGTAATTATTGGAAGATGTTCCACTAAATTTAAGAAGAGACATGTGGATGCAACAAGACGGCGTACCGTCACATTCTTTACTACAGGCACGGAATATGTTAAATGAAATGTTTCCAAGTCGTGGAGGCCCTATTCACCAGCCTGCTAGATCTCCGGATATTACAAAATTACATTTTTTTATGAAGACACGTATATATATATACTATTTGAATAGTTGATTTCAAAATGCTTGTTGAGCTGTAATGTAGTTTTAAAGTCGTCAAAATATATGCGATTAAAGGATGCTGCTTATATTCATGGGCCTCAGCACGTGACAACGGATGCTGGAGGTAGTAGCACATGTGGCACTGTTTCATAAAATAAATGTGTGTGTGCTGGTGCGTTCATAAAAGCTTTCTTGACAGAAGATAACAATGTACCTACATTTGAGTAGTATTTTCCGCCTACCTCTGATGCTCCATGAAGAGCGTGTGCGAGACATGTAATAAGCGTCATACTACTTTTTGTTTGTTGTAAGAGCCGACCAGCCGTCTTCACATATGCGGCAATGTACAAATTACAAATAATATCGGGTTTTCTCTATTTTTATCGTACTTTCCACAACATTTCAAACACGAAATTATGTTATTTAATATGGATTCTGCATTAGTTCTTTCGAGTCTGTTAGATGCAGGTAGATTTATCCTGCGAAAGGTTTTCTGGAACTATTTTTACGCAAATTTATCTCATCACCAATTCATCGAACAACATCTGAAGAACGGTGGTGTGAGTCAAATTCCACTCGCCTCCGATCATTGACTGTCAACCGCACTTTCTTCTGGCGTTGTTAGGCAATGACTTGGGGACATAAATTGTTCACGCGATCTTATGTGATGCTCAAGGTCGCTTCCACTTATTATGAAGCTTGCTGTGTTCGTACACAAAAGTAAGCAGAAACACAATATATTGCAAAGGCAGGGTAAGTATATGTTACGGCCTCGTGGGTCGCAATAGACTTCATTTTCCCCATTACAAAAATCGCACTGTTAGTTTATTTGCTACATGATCTGTGTGGTTATTTCATCTAAGTCCGCTGTCTATATAAATATCTGGAGATATTTTTTCAACATTTGATCTAGTGGTTAGCATTTACTGTTTTGTCTTAGAAATGTTCAATTTGAATATGTTGGCATTTTACCATATCACTACATTATGTAAATAATGGAACAGTGGAACTTTCTGATACACCATTCTTCGCTCAGCCGACTTCAAATTGATGCTCTTGCAATGTCACTATATGAAACTTTCCATCCAATTACGACTCCAGAAGAGCCAACGGTAACCTTCTCACATAATAATACTCCAGCTTGCACAGTAGTATTTCGTGATCCACTGAGTCAAACACCTTCCTTAGATCTAGGATATTCATTTCGACTACATTTTCTCTTCGAATTCTACGTAAATATAATTTAATATGTTCATGGCTCCCGTCATTATTGATCTACATACCTTTCCTATACGTGTATTATTTACTTATTATTATTTTTCCAGAAAGTCTATTTTTGAAATTACGGGCAATACACTTATTGCTCCATAGTTATAGTACAACCAACTAATAATATCAAATTTTAAATCTAAGAGGAGAGAAGTCAGTGTTGTGTCTTAACGAATGATCCAAAACCAGTTCAATATCTTCATTTATTATGATACAATTACAGAATAAGCCACAACAATCCACTTTAAGGTATGTATTTAACAAGTTTAAAATTCATATAATATACACAAAACAAAATTCTATTGCAAATTTTATTTCAGATTGTTTTTTATTATTTGCAATAATAACAGGAGTGTTACGGAAGTTGCATGTTTTAGTGAGAGACCCGATATAAATACCCCAGTGAAGCCACGCCAAATGCGATATTTCATCCGACTATTAAGTCAAAAGGAAGCATTACCGTGAAAGAAATTCCGAGATCACAACGACACCATGATAGATTACACTTTGAGCTTAAATCTCGTGAATATTCTTTTATCAATTTAATCACAATTATCAGCAACCCTCGTTTTCGTTCAGGAAACTTACCCTTGACACACTGTTCCCTACTCCGGCAGTCCCCATTGTCCCACCCGCGCCTCCCCCACCCTCCAAAACCCCGTTCTCCGACTCCTGACTGTCTTGCTCACTCTCCACACACAAATCGGATGATAAATGACGTACTCATAGTAATTGCCTCTTAAGTTATGGTTCATGGCTCATATGAAATATGGTATCGTTCCGCGCACAATTACTGGGGGGGGTTATTTATCTTTAGGAGCTGTACAGAGACATCTAGAAATTTTCGTCGGTAGGAAACGAATACGCCGCCTCTCACACCCTTTAAATTTGTGAAGTGGAAATTAGTTTAGTTTATATTTTTCGGCAATTTTATTTACATTGTGTTTATTTGGCACACTATTTCCTAATACGACCCATGTACATGGGTGACAATTCACACTGAGTAGAATATTTTACTCGGTTCGAATTGTCACCCGAGAAAATTGATCGAATAAAATGTCAAAAATATACTGGGTATTCAATATTTTATTCTCATGTTCACTATTTTTGAGCATCGTTTCAAAATATCCTTCAGTCAACTGTAGCAGACAGTGTTTTCGCTAATAATAACGTATCGAAGTTATTTAGCCTTGTAAACACTACATTTTCTCTATCGCATCATTAATATTAGCAAATCAGAAAAGCCGGTAATTCCCGTTTCCTTTTCTTCTAGAATTTTATTTTAACGTTGCAGAAGACATTCATTTTATTCTTCTATTATTATTATTATTATAAGTAGGAATCGAAAGTCATGACGTTAGTGTCAGTAATGAATCGAGTATATTAAGAATACCAATTTCATATTCTTCATACACGAATCAAAATACCTATCGAGAAACAAGTACAGTTTGTTTCAAATTATAAGAATATAACTTTGAACGGCTCTAATGCTTTTATTGCACCACCTGCGGCAAAAACTACTTGGCCGCTCAAAACGATTATCTTTTGGGCAAACAAACTGCTGAGGTCCGTAATAACAGAATTTAAGTAAATTGTAATTACTGCAATTTAGATGAAATAAAATTTAATAATAATATAAGTACCAACAGTTGTTAATTTGAATATATACTTATTATATATAGTTAAATAGTCATTAAATTACAATTTACATGAAATAAGTGCTTATATTTATTAATGAAAATTTAAGTAAATATAGCTAGGAGAGTTGGTATATATTACATCTAATATTGAGTCTATTAATCATTTATTGTTAATCTTTACTGCTGTATACATATTTGATTTTTCTCTCTTTACTTCACGAACATGTGGCGACCTTGATGATGATGTGGATAGTGATAATAATGAGCACGACAGAGAAAGCATATATCAGAAGATGCAAAACAGATAATTCTCATTGTCATGCCCTGATGGAAGAAAATAACGAACTACAAACCCAGAACATTCAACGAACGTTGCAATTAACCAAGGTGCCTTTTGGAACAATATATAAGATAATTATACCGAGAAATAATAATAAATAGTAGCACCTTTGATTATAAATTTGCAATGAAATGCGGTGACACATAAAATTTTTATTGTGTATTACAAACTAATTGCCTTTATATATCTATATGTATCCACTACACATGTTGCCACACGATTTGTAATTTTTTCTTTGTATATAAACCCAATGTATAGATATTTTTTATTGAAAAATTGAAAATCTTCTTGGTAGTAGTGGCATACAATGAAATAAAAGTAATAACAATATGACAACTGGTTGTCAATTAGAAAACAATGGCAAATATAAAATGTAAATCAAAATGTATAAATGAAAATGTAATCAAATAAGCATAGGACAGTCGGAATTACTTATATAGTCACATCAAAAGACTTGGGTCTACCACAAACTGTTCACTCAATGCAATTATACAAATAACAACGGCGCAACTATGTAATGAAAAATTACGAGTAGAACTGTTGATATTATAACAATATAGAAATTAGTCATGTATAAATGTAAATGAAAGCAAATAAGCATAGGATAATCGGTATTACCTATGTAATCCTATCAAAGTGGCTTAGGTTTACCTAAACATGTACAATTTGATTGAAATACATAAACAATCAACGATGCAACTATGTATGTGTTAAGATGTGTTTGTAGCTACAGACATATATGTTTCTACCTAGTTTGGTTTCGTCAGTGCAGCATAACAAAGAAGGTGTATGTTAAAGCATTAATACGTGTTGAATAAAAAATATATAGTATTACCTTAAAATGTCAATCCAAAATGTCCAAGTGTAAAACAACTGTGCACTTACTTTGGATTGACATTTTAAGGTAATATATATATTTTTTATTCAACACATATTAATGCTTTAACATATACCTTCTTTGTTATGCTGCACTGACGAAACCAAACTAGGTAGAAACATATATGTCTGTAGCTACAAACACATCTTAACACATACATACATAGTTGCATCGTTGATTGTTTATGTATTTCAATCAAATTGTACATGTTTAGGTAAACCTAAGCCATTTTGATAGGATTACATTGTCCTATGCGTATTTGCTTTCATTTACATTTATTCATGACTAATTTCTATATTGTTATAATATCAACAGTTCTACTCTTAATTTTTCATTACATAGTTGCGTCGTTGTTATTTGTATAATTGCATTGACTGAACAGTTTGTGGTAGACCCAAGCCTTTTGATGTGACTATATAAGTAATCCCGACTGTACTATGCTTATTTGATTATATTTTTCATTTATACATTTTGATTTACATTTTATATTTGTCATTGTTTTCTAATTGACAACCAGTTGTCATATTGTTATTACTTTTATTTCATTGTATGCCACTACTACCAAGAAGATTTTCAATTTTTCAATACATTTGTATATTTGGCAAAGAATTGTAGTATATGATATTTTTTATTATATACTTGGAACTAACAGTATAATATATCGTCACAGAAGGTGGTGCAATAAAAGCATTAGAGCCGTTCAAAGTTATATTCCTATAATTTTAAATAAACTATAACAGTAAAAGATTTTCTCCAAAAGCAATATTGCAAGGTTTATAAAATTTATCACACGTCCTGACTGTTCACTGTTTACATTAGGAGTTCAAATAAAAGTAAATCATCATTAATTGTTCCATAAACGCAGGTGCTAATACTTAAATATATTTCAATATTGAAAAGGACCGTTCAACACCAACCGTTGTAATAGGGGCCCTATATAATACATAAAAAAAATTGTGTCGGCACATTTATCCCCGGTTCGAAAAAACCTACTTCTTTACCAGTAAAAAAGTCTACAATTCGGCGTACAACACGAACTCAGAAATTGTTATCTAGAACTGCTTCAAATTTTTATTTGACATTATCAGCACTAGCTCTAGATAATTGGGAATGAATTTGACGAAAATCAATATTCATAGCAATAGCTGTGGAATATTGTGGGTTAGTCTGAATGAGTTCTAGATGGTGGATGGCTACAGGTATTCTGTAATAATGTCCATAAATATTGACGAAGTTTATCTAAGTAGTTTTGTTCATAAATGCTTGCTGAACTTGGAAAATAGAGACAGCATTATTTGTATATAGTAGCTGTATTAATGTTCTAATAATTGAGTTAGCAGAAGGTTCTTGGTGGAACATTTTGTTAATAACTAATTTATCGAATATGTATAATATAGTGATACGTTACATATTATCTAAATAAAACACTTGAAAACTTTCCGCAATTTTTATTAAGACTTCGCGACATATGTGCCAAAAAAAGTTCATACGTGTCAGTAAGTGTAACAATCATCTGAACTTCAACAGAGCCTTGAAAAAGGACTAAAGCTCGAAAATTAAATTTGTTGGAAATATTAGAAATTACAAAATCAATTCAAAGAAAAGAGAATGTGACCAACACACATACAGATTTTGCAAATACACACACACCTATAATAGACATTTTTGTACAAAAAGGCAATAAGTTCAACGGCATATAATACCCTTCACACAAATTAACCTGTTAGTTAAGCTCGAAAATGGTATGAAAATACCGAAACATATGTCGCAAAGACTTAATAAAAATTGTGGAAAGTTTTCAAGTGTTTTATTTAGATAATATATAACGTATCGCAGTATTTTTGTTTTAACGTCGTCAAAATGTATATGATAATAGGATGTTACTTGTTTCCATGAGCCCCAGTCACAGCAGGTTCTGGCGGTAGTGGAACGTGTGTCAGTTTTTCATGAAGTAAATGCTTAAGATATCAATTTATCTCCATTCGGGTAGCATTTTCTGACGTCCCCGGTACTCGATGAAGAGTATGTGTGTTGCATGTAACATACGTCATACTACTTACTCCATGTTTGCTGTAAGAGCAACGTATTCTATGGAATGTTACACGCTACTAGCATTTTAATTAGATCTGAATTAAATGCTTTCTGTCGTTCGTAAACAGATGCAGAGCCAGCAATTTGTACTTTGTGTGTATCCGACGACACATGTTTTATTACGCCAGTTTTCACTTGCCAAGGCAGTACACTCATCGGAGTTGAATACTGTTGACTTCTAGCGCAGAAAAATTTCTTATCCACCTTGTAACAGTCTCGCGACGGATGTTGACGGGACATATTAGTAATAAGAGACATATAACTAATAAAAATAAACAACAGATCGGCCCGCTAGACACAGCGCTTAAGATATAGCTAAAATACTTTAAGCGCAAAAACCCGCCCTTCAACGTCGCCTCCATTTTCCGCGATATATGCAACTACTTTTATACATACATATCGTAACTTGTCAACATTGTTATTGACGAGAAGACGGGGAAAGCCAGCTGCGTCGACGAACCGAGTTTGGCAAAATTCGTAACATACATAATGTACAGCTTGTTACGTAGTATTGTATTACTGCTATTACTGTACCTATTTTCGATTTACATTATTCATTTAAGTCCAGTCCTGAAAAGTATCCCTAACTGCCGATCTATAAATAACACTAATAAATGTTTCTAAATGCATGAAAAACATAAATTTTAATAGTATATATTCCTAGTAAAAGAACTAATGTTCTAAATAATTATAGTAAAATAAATATTAATATTCAGAAATATATTCATTAATTATTATTATTAATATGAAGCGGAACACATAATTGTTTAGTAACAATAAATTACAGAAATGCAAATAGCTGTTTGGAATTTTAATAAAAAGATGGTTCAACATTTTATTTATTACCATATCATGGACGCCTGATATCGACTTTGCAAAAAAGCAAATCAAAAAAAAAACCAACCGAAACGTTTTGACTATGGAATCCCGGCTGATTTTTTTTGTACACGTGGCAGAGACAGTATTTGTTTTCAAATGCGGGAAGTGATTTTTTTTCGACGAAATAAGGGCTTACTGAGGGGCAAGGGGACGACTTGTCGGTTCGAAAAATGCATTTGTCGGTATTTGTGATTGACGTATAGCGATTACTACTCGATATTTATGACGGCGTCGAAATGTTCTGCAATTTACGGCATTTATACAAAATTCGACACCATATACATGCACAAACGGCAGTTATGAATTATTCCCAGAAAAAAATCCATACGCGATAATGAAAATTATGGATTTTTTTTAAATTCGAATATATTCCTTCATGTCAATGAATTTCAGAAAAATTATCGACGCAGTCATGAACAAGTTTGGCCCGAAATATATCACCTACAATTTATATTGCACTATGCAAATTGTTAAATAATTTAAAACACATAAGAGAATCACTTCATTTGTAATGCGCAGTGACCAAGGTACATAAGTATTGAATTGTGTTTCACCTGTTTTTGGGGCGCCATTCTTGGAGATTACATAACAATTCAAACTGCAATCAATCTATCGCTTGTACATTTACCCGAAAGCAATCTCAATCTGTTTTGAACATAGCGGAGAATATCAGTGGCGTAGTTGTACGCACTTACGTATTGTACTGGCTTCCATGAAGATACGGAATTGGTGCAAAAACTCTCTTGAATTTCTAGACATTTCTAGTAGTTTGAAGAGTTTCATTATATGGATTACACAAATGAATTAAATATAGCTTTAACTTAACAATCTTCTATACAATTTTTAGAAAAAAATGAGTTATTGGGAGACAGGCAGTTTTGTTTTCGCAAGGGTCTAGGCACTTCTACTACAATAGTGTCTTTCCTTGACTAATTGCACAAGGAAATGGATGCAGAAAACTCGTGTATCCAAATATTCCAAGATCTTAGTAAAGCATCCGATCTAATAAATCACGAAATATTGCTTAATAAATTGAATTTATAGGGTATAAGAGGGAACATATTAAAATGGTTTAAAGTTCCGAGAAAATGCTTCTGCATATAGGAGTTCCGCAGGGAAGTGTTCTTGGGCTTTGTTCTTCATGCTATATGTTAATCACCTTGATTTGAGTATAAGTTTTCTATTTGCTGATGATGTGTCATTACTGATGAGGTCCGCAAAATAATCTGATTTAACAGAGACTACTAAAAATATATTGAACACTATTCTGCCCTGCTAAGCAAAAGTGCCGTATGTGCAAAAATGGAAAAAATGAGATATTGGGATAATTGTTATACTACGAGCATTCTGTGCCCGCCCTTTTTACCAAAACCAAAATACCGAATATGTCATATATTCGGTGATTATATCACATATACTAGTTGGATTTTCAATCTCTTCGAGCTTGAATTCGCTTCTTTTGCTTCTGCTTACAGTTTTATTACAATATTCTGTAAAACGGGAGCATTGCCATGATGCTTTTTTTAATTTTCCGATTTTCTAAACTTTTGACGCTCCCTGTATATACGTCTAATTTAAACTTTTGCACAAACTGTCATTGCGTCAGAAGTTAGTTGGCGTTTATTCGTTTCTATAAACTTCAAACATCTATTGAGAGACCTAACTGTCAAATTGAATGTCATTGTTGGCATAGGTAAATGTGGAAATTGTGTGTAATTGTTTTTTTGGCATTAAGGACTATTGTTATAATATAAAATAGTTGTTATTGTTATTACTATCCTTGCATGTGATAGTACAATTCAATTCTATTGACTATTTATAGTAATATAGGGTGAAAGATGGGAAATATTTTATTAGATATTAGTGCCTCCCGCATAGAACAAATACATATAGAAAAGAACGATACAGCATTACAGCAATAATAATTGTTCGTAACAAAAACACATACCTAATAAGTATCTGATTTCAGTAAAGTATCACACTTGAACCAGCATTTTATCATTTCTTTGCCATTATGATCTATACTACGACTGCTTATTCGCGTGCATTTAATTGTTTGACAGAAGTTACTGTACATCATAAATTTAGAGCTTTTATTCTCAAAATCTGGAAAATATCTATCCCATTGATCCCTTAGATATCGCTTTCTTGTAATCAGCCAAAGAAATGCATATTTCATTCCCAAACTGTCCAACATTTGTTGCCTTTCTGACGTTCAAACTTGACAATTGGCCGATGAAAGTGCACATCTTTGGATTATTATAGATATCCTTCTGTTACATTATCAATAATTAATATTGTTATTTTGAGCGTTTAAGGTCATGGTGACTACATTTCGATGACATTTATAATGAATAGAGAGTTATTGTATTTAATATGTCTTAATAATATAAAAAAATCGTTATATTTATTACTGTACTTGCGTGCGATAACACATTTTAAGTTTATTTAATCATATTCATCGGCATTGTTCATATTCATATAGAAAATAAATAGTAATAATTGATAATGACACTAATACATATATGAAAGGTATCACATTTCAATTAAAAATGCACTTTTCCTTCGTAATATCGTTATTTGTCTGCTTTCTGACGTTTAAAAAACTTGACAACCGATCGATAAACGTGAATATTCTTACTCGGTAATTTATCGTATTCCATACATTAATCAACGTTAATCATACGTCAGGTGTAATTCTGACATTTAGTGTATTTCATTAAAGTCAACCTAACGCGGATATTTAATTGTCAATGTCATCTGTGCTGATCGACCACCATATTGAATTATTTCTATAGTCATTATGTGTATTGCACGACTGACGCCATATGCTACATGCTTTCTGCCAATTTTGACGTTTCCCGGCAAATGCCATATCGCGAACTCAAATTGATTGATAGTTTTGATAATTGATAACCTGAAATTGAATTTTTCATGCGTTTAACTTAACCTAATCCGAACTTTGAGGTGTTGTGGTCATCTGTGCCGGTCAATCTCCATTTTAAAATCGAACCTAGTCCACGATAAATTATTCTACACGTAGACCTTATGGTAAAATACTTTGATGCACTGTCTTTTTCTGCACGTAAGAAAAACACAATCTATTTACAAAAAATATCTATTTATAATTTTTCAAAGTATTCTCCTCCATAGTCAAGACATTATTCCATCCATGAAAACCAATCTTGAAAACATTACCTCCAATCTTCTGACCGTAGTTTGTTTATTTCATTTTTAAAAGCATCAACCGCTTCGTCGGCCGAGATGTAAAACGTAAACCCTTTATCCTTTACCCGCGGAAACAAGAAGAAGTTATTAGATGCTAGGTCTAGACTATACGGTGAATGACCCATTATTTCTATATTTTGGGCATTCAAATACTCAGTTTTTCGAGCGGCAATGTGGACCTGAGTGTTATTTTAATGCTAGATGATCCTTCGTTTTGAATGTTTTTCGCGAAAATGTTGGAGAACCTGAGGCACCTGTAGTGTACAGTGGAAACATGCCTAGTAATTCCAAAAAATGAGGCGAGCATCTTCTTGTTTCAACTTTCTTCACAAACAGCTTTGTTGGAACCAACTCATTCTTGAAGACCCAAAGTGTCGAATGTTACTTTTTTTTCGGGATCATAGCAGTATATCCACGTTTCATCATCTGTGATGATGTTGTACAGCAAATGAGACGATCCACGATTAAGAAGATCTAGTGTAGATCTACACCATCTCACATGGCCTTCTTTTTGAATTGAAGTCAAGTTGTAGGGAATCCACCGAGAACAAACTTACGGACCTTCAAATATTTTGTGTAAAATAATGTTAATTGCTTTCACATCAATCTTTAAAGTTGCTTAAATGCTTCTACCAGTAGTATGCCGGTCTTCTACAATCATGTTCCAAATAAGAGCAATATTTTTTTCTGTAACAGCAGTTTTTGGCTTAGGAGTTCGAACATTGTCATTTAAAGAAAGTCGACGGCGTTTAAATTCATTGTACCACCGCTTTACGGTAGCGATGCAACAGGTCTTGTCACTAAATACTCGACTGATTTCCTCAAAACAATCTTTACGACTTAAGCCATGCTTGAAATTTTAAAAAATCACCACTTGATAATGTTTCTTGTTTAGTTCCATGATTCATTGGCGAAAGAATTACTTTAAACTAATGTAACTTACAAACAGTCAGGTATATTTAACAACTGTCACTACAACTAAACTTGTATACAACTGATTGAAATTGCCATACAAAATTAGTCGCAAAATATAATCACCTACTATATAGGCTCAGCGGAAAAAGAACCTCCCTTGTATTTAAAATATATTTTATACTATACTACCTCTGTAGTCTGAATAATCAATAAAGCTAAGTATAAAAGCTTCAATTCTTTCGAAGGTTACGCCACTGCTCGGAATATACTTCCCTAGTTCACAATACGGTACCTACCAACTGGGAGTAATGCTATATATTGCGAATGGGGGATTTCCCTTATATAGGTGTTGACGACCACTATGGTCCTGTAATTCCTTGTTCTAGTTTATATCCCGGTCTATTGTCGCGACGGGCGGTAAAACGATCCCAGAGGTCCGCAATTAATCCAGTGGCTATCCATGAGCTGGTTAGTGCCGGTAGAGAGGCGGCAGCTTTCTACAAGACAAAGGGAAAGAGAAAACTACGCAGCAGCGTCAGATAGAATGAAGTAGAGAGAGAGAGAGAGAGAAAGTGAGAAAAGAACATCCCGTTTTCAGGCTCGGCGGTCAGCTACCAGATTCCGCAAGGTTCCGTACCCGCCGCCGTTTCGACCGCAGTAATTTTCCGGGAAACCCCCAAACGTTCATATAATACATGACCCGACAATTCGCTTAATTAGCTGCGATATCGCTTAGCGCACTCTGCCTAAGTTGAGGTGAATTAAATGCGGAATAGTGTTGGGTATCGATAAAAGATATCTGTGGGTAATTTGTTCAAGTTTTTTCTTTTCTTTGTAATAGAAAAAAGATCAGTTATATGAATCGTGTTCTCTTTTCTAGAATATCTCGATTAATATTGAATACAGAGGAAAACAAATTACGTTCTCATACATTATTTCTTTGAGGTAAATATTAAACCGTGTTTGGATTATAACTAAAATTTAATTTCCGGTATTTCAAGAAAGAACCGTAATCTTTTTTTGTATGAGTTACTAAAATATTTTCAAAGTGGTTTTTTGTATACATTCTAAAGAGGAGTAACTAATGCTGTGTCGTCTAGCCCAAAAGCATATTGATATGTTTTTCTTTAAATTGAAATAATAGTCGACTTTGATATATGGAACTAAATTCTGGTTATTGATTTCTATCTACTATTAAGTAAAACACTGTGAAATATGTACATAAAAATGATCTTGAAAAAATTTTTTTTAAAAGTAATAATACATTGCAGTACTTAATGACGAAGTCATAAATTAATATGGAAAGTTTAAAATAAATAAGTTACATGTTTTATTCTTTAATTACCTGCAATTTTTTTTCTTTGAAAGTAGATGGCAAGTAGACTTACAAGCTTCTTAATTTTTGAAATTACCATTTTTGCTACGCATACTTTGCAAGATATTCGAAAAAAAGTGCTACTCGCTAAGAGTAAAATTGTTTCATTTATACAAAAAATATTGCAAATCCAGGTCTAAATACTTTTGTACTCTTGATAAATATACAGGGTTATTTTTTTAAACCTTGACATAGGCTAACTTTTTTATTTGAAAAGATAGACCTATAGTCCCTGAAGCAAAGTTTTAGAAATTAGTCCAAATAAGAAAAATGCGTGGAAAAAATAAACGCGTTTTTGCCAGATTGGGTGCTATCTCAGAAAAACATATTTTCTTAAATGGCAACACCGCGTTTTTTTAACAATTTCTAATACATCTTGAGATTCTAGACAAGACAGAGAGGATGCAAGTTTTTGATTAGAGACGAGCGGTTTACGAGCTAATAGTGCCTAAACTTTAATACATTTCCCCTGAAATGTTACATAATGTTAATAGACATTTTTTTGAACGTATTTGTTGCTGCAGAACCCAACAAGAACATCAGTTCGAACATTTTTTTAAAAAATATACAAGGTGTCTCTAAAAGGTCTTTAAACAACTCTACCACGTATTTTTCGGACCAAAATAAACCGATTTAGCAAAACTTGGCTTAATCAAAGTTGCTTAGTTTGTGCGCAATACGGTCCTGAAGTTGCAGTTGGAAAATTGTTTTTTTGTTATAAATTTGAAACGGCTAGAGCGATTGCGCTAAATTTTGTCACGTTTATCAATTCAAAAACGACGTCAAAAGACGTGTACATAGTTTAAAGAGACGTCTAAACGGCCTAAGACACCTGTACACGGCTTAAAGATACATGTACATGGAGCACACAGTATGCGCTGCCGTCCTCTAGTTAATGTTCTCAAATCTTAAAATGCGATTTTTGAGAAAACGATGCAATTTTTCGAGTCTTACCAAGAGTACCTTTTTTCTTGTACTTAAGACACTTAATCTAAATTTTATAGACAAACTCTTTTTTATCCATTGGCGTAGAAAATGGAAATGTTTTAATATTTATAAACGCAGGTTCTCCGCCTATGGATTGATTACTATCACAATTTTGATACAGAATTTCTTAACTCATAAAACTATGTAAACGTGACAAAATTTAGCGCAATCGCTCCAGCCGTTTCAAATTTATAACAAAAAAACAATTTTCCAACTGCAACTTCAGGACCGTATTGCGCACAAACTAAGCAACTTTAACTAAGCCAAGTTTTGCTAAATCGGTTTATTTTGGTCCGAAAAATACGTGGTAGAGTCGTTTAAAGACCTTTTAGAGACACCTTGTATATTAAGTAATTAATTTTTGTTACTATTGCTATTTTTTTAATGCTGGAAAATAAGTTAAATATAGGCACCATTAGCTCGTAAACTGCCACTCTAATCCAAAATTTGCATCCTTTTTGTTTTGTCTAGAATCTCAAGATGTATTAGAAATTGTTAAAAAAATGCAGTGTTGCCATTTAAGAAAATACGTTTTTCTGAAATAGCGCCCAATCTGGCAACAACGCGTGTATTCTTTTCCTCGCACTTTTCTTATTTAGACTAATTCCTAAAATTTTGCTTCAGGGACCATAGGTCTATCTTTTCAAATAAAAAAGTTAGCTGTCAAGATTTAAAAAAATAACCCTGTATATAGAATGCATAAATTACGACATATTTGCAAAAAATCGCTATTCGATAAGAGTAAAAGTGGTACTTCCGGTCTGAATTTTGAAATTTTTTTTATACAAAAGATATTGAAAATTATGTTTTAAATACTTTTATATTCGTAACGTACTTGTCTAAAAAGCATGACTTGCGTGATATTCGCAAAAAACTGATTTTCGTTAAGAGTAAAAGACCTACTTCCGGTTGGAATTTCGAAAAACTTTTTTAAGACAATTTGTCTCAAACTTAATTTTAAGTACATATGAATTCTTTATAAATTTGTTTAAACTTAGTAGTTGAAATATTGGCAAAATTTTACTGAAAAACTAATCAGATCTCAAAAGGGAGATTATACACGTAAATACAAAATTTGGAATTGATAACTATAGCAGTTTGACCGCTATCGTGGTCACAGACAGACAGATATAGACAGACAGACAGAGGCAGACAGACAGACACACAGACATTTTTTAAAAACCACTTTTTCGGTATCAGGGGACTTCAAAACGTGAACATCTGCAAAAATCTCGCCGTCGAAAATTTTCATCATCACAATACTTCCTTATACTACGTATAAGAAAGTAAAAATTACCGATTGTTGAGTTCTAACGCGCGCCCTCTCGATCGCTACGGGCCACGGAGGGTAATGAGAGTTCGAACCTTTTTTTTTGTACTGAACCATATCAAGTAACAGATTTCTAGCAGTGTGACGTATTGACTAAATAAAGTGATATAAAAATGACGCATTTTATTTAGTTATTTACTAAATTTTAAATAATTTTAAAAGTTGCATAATTTACAGTAACACGACAAGTCTAAAAATCACCACAATAATAAATTTCAAAAAATGCTCGTGAAAATATTTGATAAACGCATTTTTTTAATGAACAGACGTCTGCCCAAAATAAAAAGCGAAGCAAAATTGAAAATAGGACTAGTTTAAGAAGCCCATTGATATTGTGGTTACTTTGCTATTCATATAGCTGCTCGAGGAAATTCCATTATGAAATTCCTTTCTTAATACATGATATTTTTATAAGAGAAAAATAAGGAAAATATCTTTAACACTAGAAGCGCTGGGCTTACCATCATACCTATTAGCGCAGCAGGGGGTCATTTTGACCCCACCATTTTCCTTCGTATAAACATTGCTGGCTAGGTAAAAATTTAAATACTGCATACTTTTTTGTCTATTTATTGAGAAAAAAACAGTTTAATACTTAGTGGCTTAAGGTCTATTTGTGGCAACTGACACAAGTTATAGTTTTAACTATTTTCTCAGAACATTTTCCGCATGTAAACTTGAGACATTTTTGACATTTTTCCATTGACTTGTTTCCTTTGCAGTCTTTTCTAACCTGACACTTATGTCTCATTTTTGATGGAACTTCTTCAGTTTCATGAGCAACATCAGGGGTATTGTTATTAAGATACGCTCTTCGAAGTTCTTCAGCAAGATTCCTCAAAAATTGGTGCTTGCTTATGTTTTCCCCTGCACTTTCTTTATATAAGACCCAAGGATTTATTAGAGCTAAGTCAAGTATATTGTAAAAAATCTGAACGGGCCAACGACGCGAACCAGCTCTGGTGGTGTACTGCCTAGCCATTTGATCAATAATGTCGACTCCATATTTGGTTTTATTATAAAAGCTAACATTTTCCGGTAGCTTTTTCTCAGTTGAGCCAATTTCTATATTAGAGTGCATGGTGCTCAGGACTAAAACGTTTTTCTGTTTCTTTCCCTGGTATATAGTCAATGTCAAATCTTCATGCTGCAGAAGTTTTGTATCGTAAAGAGGTGCTTTGCGCGATTTTACCTCAACTGGAATCTCCTTTCGAATCCTATTTACTGTGCCTACAATGGTAGTTTTAGCTTCTTTTAGGCGCTTACCTAATTTTACAGATGTGAAAAAACCGTCTGCAGTGACGTTTCTGCTTTTGTTTAGAAATGGTTCCATAAGACGCCATACGACATATTCCGGGAGGCTTTCATCTGCACGAACATTCGTGAACACGGCCGAGGTAATCCGACTGCCGTTACACGTCCCCCTCTGGTCAAGTCTGAGTTCTGACTACGGAAAGTTTCTCGATGTTTGTGCAGATATATGTATTTGTCAATTCAGACAAATAAATAATCAATTTATCGTGATTTTTCTCTTTCTAAAATGCAAAGGGCAAAATGACCCCTTCGGCGCTAATAGGTAGAAGCTATAAAAAATTAGGAATGGTATGTCAAAGATCGCTTAGATGCCTTGTAAATGTGTATAACATATAAATAATAAAAGTCATAAATTCCCACCCCTATAGGGCCCTTGGATCAAAAGATCCAGACAAATTAATTTTGAAAAGTGTCAAAATGACCCCTTCGGCGCTTCTAGTGTTAAACAGAAAAGGAAATAATTCGTACATTAAAATTTTTAAAATAAATTTATTAGTAACGTCATTTCGATCAGTTTAAAAACCTTCTCAACACGTCATCTTCAATAAATTAGATGCATTTAGCATCGTGTCAGTGTTGCCAACTCGAAAAATGAAATATTATTCGCATATATTTCATCAGCGACGTGCAAAAGAATTTTTCATTCTAAATTAATTGAAATATTTAGTTTCTTCTCCTCGTCGGTTCTTTGCTTTCCATCTTCTTCTATCGCACGGTCGTCTCATTCATCTATTCTTCGTTTTCATCCTCGTTCCGCCGGGATAAATTACCTTTTGTCATCCTTATTAAGGCGAAAAAATTTATTCATTCCAGCCCGTTTAGGTTCCGCGTTTATTTATGACCGATATTAAAATCGTACAATTTCTAAACTGTCACTCCATAAATAATATTCTCTCCGTTAGAAAATATCTTTTTCTTTCGCTCTGTTCATGTGTGAGTGTGAGTGTGTGTGTGCGCGCGTCCGTGGATGAATAAAACTTGAAAGTAATCTGCAGGTCGGAGCAATTTATCACGCGAAGTGCTCTATAAGTTTTTGGAAAGAGAAAGAGACTTACGACTGTTATATATGTGAGCCAGTTTTCCCTTCCTTCTCTTATATACATATATATATATATATATATATATATGTCGTTTTTTATTTTCTGCTATGGGTTACTTCTTTAGATTTCACGAAATTCGTGAAAAACCGGGAAGGAGAAAGGTTCCACACAATCTGAACAAAGTCACCATCAACCGATACAATGTGATTGCATTGCAACTTCATCGATGCATTACAGCAAAAAGAAGATTCAAATAGAGTTTTTTCATTTGTTTGTTAGGTTCTTTTTGTTGGCGGGTAGCGTTAATTTGCTTGCCAAACGAGAATTTCGTAATACGTATATGATTTTTGCGTATATAATCCATAAGCTTATGCTTACTTATCAATAGAACGAAGCATTTTAACAAATAATTAGAGGATGTAGGTTTGTTCGTACATATGGCAAGCTCAAGGGCATATTTGCACATCTGGACGTCAAAGATTGTAACAGACTTTTTTGACCGTGTATAGAAATACCGAAGTTCCTTTAAAAATACATCGATATCAACTGGCCATAATAAATTCAGCATTTCTGTAATTATGTGATTTTACAAACTATTCAAATATTTTATGTATATTTTTTTCCTTAAGATAGATTATTTCAAAATAGCGGAGTCCTGTTGGTCACCTGAACAAAATGACTTGTCCATGTGATAAATATATGCTCATGATCCTATAATACGATTTGCTCGTATGCGCAGAACATCTCGCAAATATACAAGAGCCCCAGATTTTAAAAATTTTTGAACTTTGAATGCTGCTTCCAAGCCTGCTTTATGGTTTACCAAGAGCTTTAAAAGCTGCCTTCTGGCTCGCTTTACAGCTCACTATTCCCGTTTAATCAGCTGTAGCTAGTTGCCCTGTTGATTAAAGGAAATCTTGTCCATACAAATGATGCCATAGCATATACCTGCATTTTCCCGCCTAATCAGCTGATTAGAAGAAACCCCTTCCGTATAAATGCTGTCATAATTACATTTTCCCACCCAATCAGCTGTCGCTAATTGACCTGTTGACTAGAAATTCGTCCGATTTTATCACCCATGACAAACAATCGTTAAACTTGTGTAGCAAAGGGAATCTTTGCCTCTTATAATATTGTTTGTCGAATGTCCAAAAATTAATAAAAGCACTGGGTGACACGAGCAATCTCGTTCGCCATCATTTAATATACAGGGTGAGGCATTTTTCTTGAGACGACTGAATATCTCGCCAGCAAGACTTTTTTGAAAAAATATTTCAAACAAAAGTTAGTTGATTCAGAGGGGGAAAGGCAACGGCAATGTTTATTTTTCATTAGGTGGATGGGTTCAAAGTTATTCCAAGGTCAACTTCGTTCTTTCAAATGGAAACCTATATTTTTCTCTATACCAGACGCAACCAACAACTCAAGAGGATATGAAATGCCTGTAGCAATACTAAGAGAGAGACTCTCTTGAGTGCGCCTCAATCTTTTATAAAGCGAATTAATAAGTGTATCGAAGTCGGAGGTCATCATTTTGAGCATCTCTTATAAAGCTTTGCAGCCTTGTATGAACCTCTGAATTAGGTATGACATCGATATTGACTTACGAATCCTATGTAATTTAAACAAATTTCTAGGTTGAATATCTCACGAAATAAAGGTCTAACAGAATAAAAAGTTGTTTGTTTTCTTCCGCAGGTTACGAAGCTGATGAGAAAGATGTAGGTTTCCATTTGAGAAAACAAAGTTGACTTTGAAATAACCCATCCACCTAATGAAAAATAATCACTGCCGTTGCATTTCCCCCTCTGAATCAAATAACTTTTGTCTGAAAAATTTTTTTCAAAGACTTCTTGCTGGCGAGATCTTGCAGTCATCTCAAGATAAATTCCTCACTCTGTATAGTCGAGTCGAATATTTCAGGATATATACCTTTTCATAGTAAAATACTAAATAAAGCTATTAAATATTATTTATTTATTATTTTATTAAACTTTGTTTAGTTAAAAGTTAAGCAAGACAAAATAAGAGTAAAACAATGAATGACGAATTACCCGCAAAGAGCATAAATCAACCCTCACAATCAATTAAACTATTAATTAAAACTTTATAATCATTAACTAAACCAATACGCACGCGACACAAAGCAGAATTCCAGGTTTGTATTTTATCTCAAAGTCAAACTCTGCCAATAACAGACTCCTGTATATTCGATTATTATTAATTTTGTGGTTCATTAAAGATACCAAAGCTAAATGATCACTCTCTATAGTGAAATGTCGAACTAATAAGAAGTACCTTAACTTATCTACGCTATAAATGACACTTAATATTTCTTTTTCTGATATGGAAAATTTAATTTCATTATTTCTTAATGTTCTAGATACAAAATATATAGGAACTTCCAATCCATTTTGGTATTATATGAGTTCAGCTGAGATGGCATAATTTGAAGAATCGGTGCGAAGTATAAATTCCTGTTCAAAATCTGGATGATATAATTGAAGAGAAATAATGAATACATCTTTTAGTTCTTGTAAAGCCTTCTGTTGTTCTTCACCCCAGTTCCATTTAATATTTTTCTTCAACAACTTGACTAAAGGTAGGGTCCTTCTAGAGTAATTAGATATAAACTTATGGTAATAATTAAGTATTCCTAGAAAAGACCTTATATCCTTCATCCTTCTTGGTTGCGGATAAGATTTTATTTCCTCCAATCTTTCTGGGTTTAACGTAATTCCTGTCTCATTTATAAGGTATCCTAAATAATTTACCTGTGTTCTAAAAAATTCACATTTCCTCAGATTTATTTTCATACCTTCCTGACATAAAGTAGTTAATATTATATTCAAATGTTGAATATGTTCTTCCTTACTCTTGGAAAATATTAAAATATCATCAAAATAATTGGTATTTTAAATGCCGACAAGTACCTCGAATTATTGCAAAATCAAATACATCCCGCCATTCAAAACACTGGTATAAATCAGGAAAACGTTTGGTTTCAACATGATGGCTGTCCAGCACATAATGCAGTCTGGGTAAAGGAATTCCTAGAGAATACTTTCCCTAGCCGTCTTATTACTGGAACTGGAAACATCAAATGGCCTCCGCGATCTCCTGATCTATCTCCAAATGTTTTTTTTTGTAGGGATATCTAAAAAATATTGTTTATACCCATGAAGCTGGTAGAGCAGAAAACATAGCTGCCTTGAGAGAAAAAATAATTGACTCTGCTAATTCAGTAACTGCTCACATGTTAGATAGAAAACGTAAGAGTAAATTTCTACGACCGCCTAGGGTAATGTCTTGCTGAGCAGGGAGGAAATTTTGAGCCCCTTGTATAGTTTATTATTATTTACAGAATCCTTTTTTATTTATTTTATTATGGTAATCTTTTAATTTTATTAGAATTACGCTTTTGTTTGTGTCATGCAACCTGAACGCAGCTTAAGAATTCTCTTCATTTACTGAAAGGAAAAAGAAAAACAAATCCTGGCAATTCGTAAATATTATTTCTGAACGCATTACAAACACCCAAGTCGGTGGTCCAATAGTTACTGCTAACTTGTATTTGCGAAATAATCGTTGTGGTATCGGACGTCGCTGGCATTGGAAAGGAAAGTAGGGGTACCACATTGCCACGTATTGCATACATTGATCCCCTATGGCTAATGGAAATTGACACATGCGGTATACTGTGGTCTTCTTGTCGACAAGACTCTAGCTTTTCTTTCAAATTTTTGAATTTATTTCAGAAATGTCATCGGTGACATGCGGGCACACCTACAAAGGTCGAACAACAAGTTCAGGACAACTAGAGCGTCCAGAGCTTTTAGACGTAAGCACATATATCATTTATTTATGTGTGCGGGCTTGTTATTAATTAACCCTATGGATTCATCTAAAAATTACATCAGCGACAAAATACTTAAGTTAAAAAAGAAAAGAGTGTAACTGGTAAACCATAATTAAGTGAAATCTATGTTTACAATATTTTTACATAAAAATACAATATAGTAAATTTGAATGACGTGATAATATTCAGACTATAGCATAAACTCCCTGACGGAGAAAAAATTGAACATTGACGTAGGTACACCATATTTTACGTGAAATAAAAGCTATGCGTCGTAAAAATAAATAAATATAAACGACTTAAAATTACCGTATAACCACGTCGACGTCCATCAAAACATGTTTATACATACAGACATATAGTAAATACGCCAAAAATTCTGACAAGCGGAAAATACTGAAGTCAAAGTAAAATATGAACGGAGGAAAAGAGAAAAAGTTCAAAGCGTACACCGGGGCGGTCTCTCCATCAAATGCAGGCATAAATTCAGTCAGGGGTTGTCAAAAACTTGCTTATTTACCACCTTTAGAGCTTTTTACTTCCACCTCTTCTGTGCGCGAACCCTGGAACATTTTCTAAAAGCCGTACTACAACGAACATATTACCTCCTCGTTTTTCATGCGATTCTTTTTCCATCTTCCTCTGGCACGTATGATGTACTATATACATACACATGGGCGCTCCGACGCCAAAGTAAACTAGTCCGGATTTGCTTTTTATTAATCTTTGACGTTGTTACACGGCACGTAAGTGTGTATGTAAATGTATCGCATTGAATGTGGTCTTCAAAGCGCTTTTGCTCCGAGAGGTGTCGCTTTTACACTAAAATGAAGGTTTTTGAAAGGCCAAACCCAGCAACTGCATTTATGCAGGCTATGCAGTAAAAAACACACACATACAACAATGCATTCCACATAAAAATATGTGTGCAGTGTTCCTGGCGTTTTAAAATTATTACTTCCCGTTGCACGATGAAAAAACACAGGAGAAACTTCCAATTTCGTACTACAATTCTAAAGGTGATAACTAGGAATTGGACGTCAGGTTTACATTCCAGGACTAGAGTTAAATAAATAAAGTATTTCAGAAGTTGGCACAATAAGAGCAATAATACATAACAGGCTGTACATTATATGTATATTGTCGGTCCACTTACAAAACCACAAATGTGCAAAATAATAGATTCAACGATAATAAAGTTAAAATGTTAGCTATGTTGCCTAAAATAGGCATTTAAGTTTATTAAAATGTTTTTTTCAGTATTATATACAGGTGTGATACAATTTGACAAGTTACTATAATATTTTGGAATTTATCATTTTACAACTAAAACATGACACATTCACTGTTCTTATCTTCAATATTCTTATCAGAAAAAACATATTTGCAAAAATGCGAAACTTGTAACAATTATACTTTAATATGTACT
Source organism: Amphimallon solstitiale (assembly GCA_963170755.1). NCBI lineage: Eukaryota > Metazoa > Arthropoda > Insecta > Coleoptera > Scarabaeidae > Amphimallon > Amphimallon solstitiale. Next base: position 32,465,150 of record OY720681.1, on the reverse strand, counting down.
TATTTAGAACTTCATAAATAAAAAATAGACTAAAAGCAAACATCATCGTCTTCAAATTCACTTTCTTCCTCACCATTGGGTTCTGGAATTCTATCGCGGATAGCCTTGCTTATTTTTAAATTTCCGTAAAATTTGTAGTAGATTATTGGTATAGTAAGGTCGCAACACATTTGCTTCAGATTTTTCAATTTCTAATCAGAAATGGCCAATTCTGAATTTTCTGACTGTTTACTATACGAGAGTAACAACAAGTATACATTTTTCTGGAATTCTGAATGTTTTTGTGGTCCATTTCTTTAATTTTTAATCTATGTGATTTTGCACAAATTGCCTCTGATCATCAGTTGAGCTTAAATTTCGGAATTCTGTATAAATTCGACGTCAGTCATTTTCAGAAACTAATCTGATGCATTTATGTTTCGATTTTCCAACACGGAGATGTCAAAAGAGGACGAGGCGGCTTTTCAATATTTTTAAAACCTATATACATTTCACCCTTTAGTCTTCTCGCCTTCCAAATATGTTTTTCCATTCACCCACATTACTGATCCTTCTTTTAGGAAATGCTACAATTTACAAAAATAAAATGCTGTAATAATCGCTTAGAATTTCAATTCTAAGCGATCTTCTACCTGTAGCTTGAACTGTTACGTAGTTCTGTTTGTTTGTTCTGTGAAATGTGCAATGTGGTCAGAATCAGCACTGTACATATCAGATTTACTTTCAGGTACATAATTATCAGACAAAGAAGCTGAATAATCTAAATGGCTAACTGTACTTGAAACAGCGTCAATTGGCTCTATAACATTTGACAGTGAAAGTTTTATACCATAAAATTAATATTAGTGAAACTAAAAATATAATGTTACTTTAATTATCTAAGACCTGAGTCGGTCGTTTTGAAAATAGCTGAGCTGTGTCGTCGGTCTGCATTTCCCTCAGTATTTGAAGCGAGTAGATGTAAAAATTGACATCATGTTTCTCAACGTAAAACAAAAATTATTGGTATCACCTGATTCTGATAAGGTACAAACAACACAGCTGTACTTTATGTAATAAAACTGCGTTAATGGAAAATTCATACCGCCTGTGCTTTTTAGCAAATAAAATTCTAACCTAACAAATTCATAACACATTCTTTCCTTTCCTGCCACTGTTTTGCATAACTGTAATATTCGATCTCTTCTAGAAGACATAGTTGTTGTTCACTACAGCTTACAATACACTGCTGTTAAGTCACTTTTGTTACAGCAATACGTCACGAATGCTGATTAAATGCAAACTGTAGAACGGTAAAAATAGGTTCTCTGTTCACTGAACGTATAGAGTAGCAAAAAACGCGTGATCAACGCATGATTTTTAATACTGCCTTTCTATTGGCTCTGAGAGCTACATACAAATCCTAAAACACACGATATAATCATCTGCTTTCTGCGATTTTGTCACATGATTGTGACTATATATAACATTCCCACTTGGCAAAATCACAATATTAGAGAAGGATGAAAATACGTATTCGCTAACGTAGAATGTTATTTTGAAATATATGTTATATATGTATACTTTTTGCCTTTGCTATATAGTATTTTGTATTAATTGTATTGTTCCTTGTGTTTGCGCTGTTTGTATTTGTTTAAGTTGTTATTATTATTATTTTCAGTCTTTTTAAAGACTCTATTAATGATTAAAGATTTATTGAAGGTAAAATCTAAAATCGTAAACAAAGCAAATGATTTATAGGTTAATTATGTTTCAGCTTTCCAGAAGTGTTGAATTTAAGTTACTGTTTATATCTGTTTATACAGTACTATGCAAAATGCAGTTAGAACTGAAGAAACGAGTAAAGAGACATTTTACAGTGCTAGAAAAAGAGCCTGTACTAAATATATTTACCAAACATCAACAAGAATGCCCATGTGACTCTAAGACACGAATTGTTGACTTTACAGCCGAAGCTGCAGTTATCTGCTCTGCAAGTGTTTTTAATATTTTGCGATAAAAAAATGCACAAGATATGAAACCTCCAAAGAGCACGATCTGTCCTGGATAATATTGATGATGATATCTGCAATATTATTAGACGTATAGTACACTCATTTTTCTATAAAAAAATGAGGTGCCAACAGTTGATAAGATTTTATATAAAGTAAATGAAGATAAGAACTTGCCAAACCTCAAACGTACAACAATGTGGAAGTTGTTGAAAGAAATGGATTTCTCTTTCAAAAAAAAAGCTCGTAATAATTTTTTAAAAGAAAAATGTGAAATTGTTACATGGAGACGGCGCTACCTTCGTCAAATAAAAGAACAAAATAGAAAAATGTACTACCTAGATGAAACATGGGTCAATGAAGGCCATACTGTGCAATAAATATGGGTAGATAACAGTAACAAGTCCAATGCAAGCATTATTACAAGGGCTCTCGACGGGTCTTAAAAATCCAACTGGAAAGGGAAGACGATTGATTGTTCTTCATATTGGTTCAGAAGATGGATTTGTAGAAAACGGCTTATTGTTGTTCGAGTCAAAAAGGACCAATGATTATCACGAAGAAATGAATGCAAATATCTTTGAGGAGTAGTTTGAAAAAGTATTGCCAACGTTGGAAGAAAAATGTGTTGTGGTATTAGATAATGCTTCCTATCACAGTAGAAAAATTGAAAAAGTGCCAACTACAGCCACATGGAAAGGTGATATTCAATCTTGGTTGCAAGAGAAAAATATATCCTTTCAAAAAGATATGGTTAAAGATGAACTATTAACATTTAGTTAAGGTGCATAAAGAACATTTCAATAAATATGCGATTGATGAACTTACAAAAACTTACAATAGAACAGTACTAAGACTACCACCATATCATTGCGAATTGAACCCTATAGAATTAATATGGGCCCAAGTTAAAGGAGAAGTTGCAAGGAAAAACACTCCATTTAAATTAAAGGAAGTCAAAGAGCTGTTGCACACATCATTGAACAATGTTACAAAAGAGAACTGGTTGAATGCCATCAAATATGTTAAAGTAGTAGAGAAGAATATGTGGGAGTTAGACGTAATTGTTGAAAATGTACAAGAGAGTTTCATAATTAATTTGGAAAGTTCTGAAAGTAGTGAATGTGACAGTGACATTCAGGAATAATTTTAATTGTCAACACAGAAAAATTTAAAATATATGTTTACATTCATAATTTCTTTCGCTCTTTCTTCTATATATTTTTTGAAAATAAAGCATATTGTGTATGCATTTTATTTATATATATTTACTATGTATGTACTCTATTCATACACGTATAAAATACCTTATAAATTCACAACAAAGTAACTACCTATGCCCTATTTAAACTTGTAATTTATATTATATACACATGTGAATAAAGCCTTTAATATATTTGCTTCATTTCTAAATACCTATATTGGTTTTGTATTATTCGTTAAAATGCCTGATATTGAATTTGGCAAATGCATATTAAATTTATCTTAAATTGTTTCCAAATGCGCATTTGTGTATTTTTTTGTTAAATCAATATTTATCCACTTATTAAGTGATGGATTTTAAGCAATTTACGAATGTTTTGTTGATATAGGTTATGTTTGAGATTTACATATTTTAGTTATCTAAAAAGACAAAACATGCATTTTTTCTAAATTTAAACCAGTTCATTATTTTATATAAACTAATAAATTGTTGTTTTCGAAAATTTAAACATGTAATCAAAAGATTTTATAAATCTTTATTGTTAATATAAGTTCACTATTATAAATTGAGCTGTGCACGTGAAACAGTCGTGAACAGCTCGTGATTACACTATACGTTCAGTGAATAGAGTATTGGCGAATTAGGGGAATTAACCAAAACATCTTATCGTATTACTACGAATGTTGACTACGTGAGAAAGTTCGGATGGCAAAAGCACGAAAGTGGAACAAACGCGAATTTGGCTTTGAAACATTGTACAAAATCTTACATAATAATAATAATAATAATAATAATAATTATTCGTTAATTTGACCATAAAAATGGTATAGAACAAGTCAACACAAATGTAAATATAAAAATCAAACAACACAAATACAACGTAAGTATAAGCAACTAACTAATACCAAAAAATACAACAATAATAACAAACAAACAATTTAGATATGCAAATCTAAGATCTGCCTGTCATTTTCAAAATCACTAAAAGAGTAATAGCATCTAGCAATCAGTAACTTTTTTAACTCTACTTTGAATTTTTCCAACGGTAGACTTTTTAAATTTTTAGAGATTTTGTTGTATGCAGTTATCATCAAATACTGTGGGCTTTTCCTATAAATCGACATTCTGTGTCTGGGCACATCCAAAGCATCATCCCGCCTCGTAGTATATTCATAGTGATCACCAACTTTTACAAATTGGAGTAGATTTTGTTTGTCGTAAATTAATATTTGGTAAATAAAAATACAGGGAACCGTCATAATATTTAACCTAGTAAAGTAATTCCTACATGACATCCCCGCACTTACACCCACCATGTTCGGTGTACAAGAAGTTTCTAGTACGTCGGCCTCCAAAGAAAGTCTGAACAACTTCTACATCGGGTCTATTTCCGAAACTGATACATTGCCAGCCATTAACCACCTCAAGGCAGACTTTACATCTGGCCATGATGGTCTACCCAACTTTTTTATCAAGGACTGTGCGTCCATTCTATACAATCCGTTATGCACAATTTTCAATCTCGCCCCTCTCACGTCGACATTTCCTGAAATTTGGAAGATAAGCAGGATTACGCCTGTATTCAAAAAAGGAAGCAAGCATGATATCTCGAATTACAGACCAATTAATATTTTGTCCAGTTGTTCTAAGATCTTTGAGCAATTGCTGTATAATAAACTATATAACTCCATTCGGTGCTTTATCTCCACGCAACAGCATGGATTTATGTCAGGAAGGTCAACTGTAACTAATTTGTCTGAGATTACCCAGTATATCAGTTCTTGTATGGACTCAAAAGATCAAGTTGATGTTCTGTATACCGACTTCGCGAAGGCCTTCGACACTATTGACCATACCATATTGTTATCTAAACTGAGTACATTTGGCTTTACGTCATCTATAACTAATTTGATAGCTTCCTATCTTTATAATCGTTCGTGTTACGTCTGTTATAATGGCTTCTATTCCTCGGTCTTCACCGCTTCTTCAGGTGTTCCGCAGGGCTCGAATCTTGGCCCACTATTATTTAATGTTTACATTAACGATCTTCTGTCGTTACTCAATTGCCGAGTCCTTGCCTACGCCGACGACCTGAAAATGTTCTCGAAAGTATCTTCAACTTTCGATTGTGAAACTTTGCAAAATGATTTAAACACTATCTGTGACTGGTGTAATAGGAACAAGATAAGAATCAGCATAAATAAATGCGCAGTTGTTACTTACACAAGAAAAACTAATCCTATAATACATTCCTACTCACTAGATCTTGTCAATATTCCTAGGCAAACACAAATAAAGGACTTAGGTGTTTTGTTTGATCATCGCCTGCAGTTTACTGACCACATCTACTCCGTTTACAATTCCGCTTCACGCTCACTCAGCTTCGTAATTCGATCCTGCCGAAAATTTTCAAATTTAAATACGCTAAAAACTCTATATTATACACTGGTGCGTCCGAAACTCGAATATGCTTCAATAATTTGGTACCCTTACTATGTTTACCAGAACTTACTGATTGAGAGAGTGCAGAGAAGATTTTTAAAATATTTAATTTATAAATCATCTGGTAACTATCCAGCCAGGGGCGTCGACTACGATGAGCTCCTTCTGAGGCACAATTTCACCTCACTTTTATATCGCAGAGAGATGGCCGGTGCTAACTTTATGATTAAATTAATCAATAATGGCATAGATGCCCCCAACTTGCTCACAGAAGTGGATATAGCGGTGCCAAAATATGGTACAAGATCAAGGGAGATATTTGTTGAGCCCAGAGCCAGAACAAATATCCTTGCTAAAGCACCGATTGCCCACATGAGCAGAAATGCGAATAAAATCTTCCCAGATCCCTTCCACTCTTCCTAGTCCTATTCTTCATTGAATTTCCAATTTATACAGGGTTGTACGCAAGAACTGTTTGTTAGCTATTTGTTTCTGTTTTGCCATAGCATTAATATATTTATTTTATTATTATTTATATATTATTTTTAACACTGTACAATATCATTGTATTATATTCTTCTGTTAATGGAGTAATCTGTTGGATAATAAAGATAATTATTATTATTATTATTATTATTATTATTATTATTATTATTATTGCTTTTTTGTATTCTGAAGACCCTTTCACTCTCACTGGAGGAATCCAATGCTAATGTAGCGTACGATATTAAAGAATAAAAACTTGCATAGTAGTATAATTCTTTCCTCTATTTGATACGTTAAAGTTAATAAATGTTGTCTTACATGAGTTTATATGCAAATCATGTTCATTAAAATATAACTCGAGGTTTCGCAGTTCTTCGTTCGCTGGTGTGGCCACGTTGTCCTTCCTATCGCAGGCTACAAATATCATTGTATCATCAGCAAATAGTAGAGCTTTTTTAAAGCGGTTATTTACATATACTATATACAATAGTGTGATGTTAAAGGCTGCTTTCGCGATCGATACGAACCGACCTGGACATAGTGCATTCGGTCCTCCAGATAACTCCTAAACCATTGTAAGGGTGTTCCCCTTACAACATACCGGTATAACTTCCCCAGCAACTGTTTGTGATTAACACAGTGAAAAGCTTTACTCAGATCCAAAAAAATAACCAAACATTTATTGCCCATATCGACGTTTCTATAGACATTGTTTAGTAGTTCAACTATTGCATGCATTGTGGAACGCTAAATGAGAATCGCACCTCCTAACCGCTACAATTTGACGGACGCTTTCCGTGTTTTGCCATTGAATGCGCATGACTTTACAGTATCGTGGTTTTGGCAGAGGGTCGACAATATATAATGTACATATTATACGAATTCTCCCAACTCGGTTTTGTCAAAGCGACCCAGCTAGCTTTGCTCTCATCGCCTTCAGTAACGTTGAAAGGCGGGATTTTGCGCCGAAAGTATTTTAGTTAATCGTAAGCGCTGTGTGTACCTGAATAATTTATTGTTTACTTTTATTAGTTACATGTGTTCTATTGTGTAAATATGTCTCATCTACATCCGTCGCGAGATAATAATGTTTTGCGCTCGTAGCAAGTAAATACCCACATAGTAAAACATGTGTCGTATAGCACACACAAATCACGTGTTGCTGGCTCTGCAAACTGCTTATGAACGGCAGAAAGTATTTAATCCGAGTCCACTTAAAGTGCTAGTAGCGTGGAACATTCCATGGAATACAGTATATCATCCTAAGTTAACTCATTTTTAAAAAAATGATGCTAATGTTATACTTACCATCAGTTAGTGGCTTGAGTCTGCCCGCGGAATCAACCCTGGGAAAATATTATTTGTCCCCGATGCACGATAAAATAAAGACATAAACGACACAGATATTTGGGTGTTAACAAAAGAAACTACTAATGCTAAAAGACGCAATATTGCAAATGTTTTATTGGTGGTGTAAGTATTTTTAATACTAATTTAGTTTAATACGATACTAAAAACATGCATTGTCATCAGTAATTTCAAGAAAAACGCGATTTACTATTATTATCATGCTCGCATCGAATATGTATCAATTCCATAAATTCAGATTAAAGCGGTAATGAAATATTAATACATTAATGGTAAACGTTTATGTCATAAATTTAAATTTTCCATTAACCATTTCATCATCGGACGGCTTTGAAAGTTTCAGCGGTTACATATAAATAGTGTGATTTAATGCTATATCAATCCGCTGGTGACATTTAGAAAAACCGCAGAATGTATATACTAGCGGTATAAACAATCAAACGATTGATTTTAAATGCATTGATTAATTACTAATTATATTATGATGAAATTGTTAGCGTAAATAACTGCATATATTCCATTACAATTACACTATAAATTTTGTATCGTTATATCAGCACGAAAACGTATCTGTACCTGTTGATTGATTAAAAAAGATTTAATTCAACTCCCTAGCATTGAGTATATGTTGATATTTGTGTGCTTATGTATCTAGAAACTCTCTCTAGTCGTAATTTAAGACACTTTTTAAAATTCATAATATGAATATAAAAATAACCGAACAAATTGAACGTTAATTACTTTTCCACCTCCATATTACCTAGGCATTCTCACATCTGAGTTGACATGTACAACGTTACATAAACAATAACACAAAATATGTAAGATTAATTAATTACATTTCCTCATCATACAGGTCCTGAAATTACTGTTCATACGTGATCTCCATTTCATATTGAATATTTATAATCTAAAATAATTACAATCATATTTAATAACTATTTGGATAATTATGCATTATGTGTCTTCAAAACTCATATATCAATTATATATTACAACAATAAACAAACAACATTTCAAAAAAAGGGTTTTTAAAAAATGTCTGTGTCTCTCTCTCTAGGTGTGTGTGTGCCTGTCTTTCTCTGTGTGTGTAACCACGACAGCGGTCAAACCGCTACTGCTATCAATTCCAAATTTTGTATTTGCGAGTATAATCTTCCTCTTGAGATCTGATTAGATTTTCAGTAAAATTGGCAGACCGTAAGAACTACTAAGTTTAAACAAATTTATAAAGAATTCATATGTACTCAAAATTAAATTTGAAAACAAGGTTATTAAAAAAGATTTTCGAAATTCCGACCGGAAGTAGGTCTTTTACTCTTATCGAAAATCAGTTTTTTCGCGAATATTTCGCAAGTCATGCTTTTTAGACAGATACGTTAGGAGTATAAAAGTATCTAGAACTTAATTTTCAATACCTTTTATATAAAAAAATTCAAAATTCGGACCGGAAGTAACACTTTTACTCGTATCGAATAGCCATTTTTGGCAAATATGTCATAAATTATGTACTCTATATACCGTATGTGTCTATTTTCATTAGCTATAGGGATTCAATGTTTACATGCGATTTATACGTATACAAATAATACGTGGCAACGTGTGTCTCCCGGCAACAATCGACATCACAGCGACTTTCTCCGATCTTGCCACTTCTACATTAAATGTTTAGCTGCGAACACGTTCCGAGATATAGTCTGCAATAAAATCCGTCATCATCAAATGGCCGGCGCGATCTAGTTGTTTATTATTATTTTCAGAATCCTTTTTTATTTACCTTATTTTTAATTTTATTAGAATTACGCTTTTGTTTGTGTCATGCTTAATAATTCTCTGCATTTACTGAAAGGAAAAAGAAAAATCCTTGCAAGGCGTAAATATTATTTCTAAGCGCAGTACAAACATCCAAGTCAATAGTCCAACAGCTACTGCTAACTTGAGCTTGCATCGGTCGCGCTCGCATTGAAGAGAAAAGTAGGGGGTGCCATGTTGTCACGTATTGCATGAATTAATCGCCTATGGCTAATGAAAATTGACACGTGCTGTATACCTATTTGTCAAGAGTACAAAAGTATTTAGAACTACATTTGCAATATTTTTTGTATAAATGAAATTTCAAAATTCGGACCGAAGGTACCACTTTTAATCTTAGCGAGTATACTTTCTTTTGAATATCTCGCAAAGTATGCATTCTATAGAGATTTATTAAAAGAATAGAAGTGCTTAGAATAGGATTTTGAATAATTTTTTAAAAAAAGCATAAAATTGTGTAATTTTAAACGCTCATACGTATAAAAAAAAGTCGTATGGTAGCCACATCTCATTTTTTAGTATCTATCTGATACATAATACATTTACATATTCCAAAGAAAAGCATGTTATTAAATACGTAAGTATATATATTTTTTATAATTTCGTTGTTCTGTATTGTACGAATGTATTCGAAGTAAAGATGTATTATTAATTATGTAATAAATGTAATAAATATAATGAATAAATTAATTTTGTATTTATTTAGAGTACCACTTGTTATCCTCATGATAATGGTAGAAACAATTACATACTTCAGGAACACTCAAGAGGGGCAATATATAACGAGTTCAATAAACATCGAAAAAGCTTTTCTCAAAGGCCTCAGTAATTGGATCTGGATTTTTAATCCTAGCATAATCATCATTTTTCATGTAACCCGGAATTCTAGTCCTGCCAGCTTTACTGCTGATATAACCCCAAAATATTTGGCATCGCTTGAAATCTCATTCTCAACAATACACAAATAAATTTGATATGCTCTTTAGGACGCAGCATAGTCATTAACAGAGCCTGAGGTTCTCCACTTTTTGTAATAATATTCGTTTAGTAACTTTATTAGGTCGTTATTTAACACACTGAAAATCCACGGTACGTTTTTGTGACTTTGGGTACATATTTATCTATGACGGAATAAATTCTGGAATTGAAGTATTTTAACTTTTAGGGATGAATTTAGATAAGACCAGGCACTATGAGCCAGTTTATCAAAAGCATGCTCAAAGTCAGCCTTACGGAAATTGTACTTTACATTGCTATAAGCTGGATGGTTTCTATCTGCTAGTACAATTGGCATTTGATCACTTGTAACATTCACAATTGAATTAATGTTAGTTCGAACTAAGTAGAATATATTGTTATCAATGTTTAGTACATTGTTATATTGCTGTAAAGTTAGAGCATTCATACATTTTTTATAGTAATAAACTTGTGATCATTTAAATTTAGGACGATGGTAGGCACCGCATATTATGGACCCTTCTCTCTAGCAAACTTAAAACCAAATGCATCAAATCAATGTTTAGGTCCGGGAGAATATACTTATATGTTAATAAAATAAAACATTGAAGAAGAAATAATACATTTTGATAAGAAACTGTCGTCCACCAACGGACCTGCATTAGTTAGATATGTCATCCCCAGTAGATCTTTCAGCAATACCCAGACCCCTACCTCTGCTAAGCACAGTACGAGTTACACCAAAAAGTTCAGAGTCGTCTATGGAGAAAGCCACGTTTCAGACAAGAACACAAAGTCACAATCGAAAGCGAAGCTCGAGTGGTATACTTCCTCAATTTTTGTACGCAAGCCACGCACGGTTTAGTAATATATTGGCAATGGAAAAGTGTGGTTGCTGGACGACTCTAGCTTCCCGACCTGGTACGCTTTATAACTTTAAAGACGTCATGAAAGTGCTTTATGTGTTAATTTTAAAATAACTGAATCAATAGTATTCATTTATTATCAGGTGTGTACAATGTAATTATCGTTTGGCTCAGACGTGTATAACGCCAACCTTACGACCAGGGAAACTTTTTGCCGCAACTATACATTAACCAGTTTGCTTTAAAAAAAGTTTGACCTCATTGGAGCGCTGGAATTAGATTCCTTCCATATCAAAATACAATTTTTCTGCATTTTACATTGCAATTTCTAAATACCGGAATGTGCCGCTATATTAATAATAATAATCCAAGACTTTAATTTGTGTTAATATAAATATATTCGAAATCTATCCGCCTGCATAACATGCATATTTACAAATTAAATATTTATTAATATAACGCCGCACCGGCCCATAAATTATAATTATGCCCGTCGGATAAATGTACACGTGAAATATTTTATGTACATTTCTATTCAATAAATACCAGATAAAACATATTTGCGATCCGGATTCTAAAATTGAATAATACATATATTATTATAACGTTTTAAATAAATTCAAATATATCGGTGATATTCAATTTACAACAAATATGAAAATATATTTGAGTGGACGCGTGTGCGTGTTTATGTTTGCACGACCCATTAGTTGCTCCCGTTCCCTCCACCCAACTAGTCCCCATTTCTGATACTGTACAAAATTAATATATCATTCTGACCATATGAAATATTAAAAGCAATAATTTATTTTAAAATATTAATTGTATGTTTATGTATGGAGATGTATTTGTTTGATATACAGGGTGATTCTTAATATATGCGACAAACTTTAGGAGCTGATTCCTGGGGTTATTTTGATCATAAAAGTTCATAAGAACATATGTCCAAAACCGCTTAGTTCAGAAGTTATACAATGTTTAAAAGAAAGTTAAAATAATAAATGGTTTTATTATAAATTCACAAAATAATTAGTAAAACAAAATTAACTTATAGTAACTGTTGAAATTGACCGCCCCCAACTGTACTACAAGCTGCTATCCTCCGTCGTATTGACTGGCGAGTCCGTTCGAAAATACCAGGGGTATTTCGAATTGTTTCAAAAGCTGCTATAATACGATTTCTTAGTTCATCGACATTTTCCATGGGAGTCGTGTAAACTAATGATTTAAGGTGGCCCCAGAGAAAAAAGTCCAATGAATTTAAGTCTGGAGACCGAGGAGGCCGCGGTTGTGGACCTCGTCCTATCCACCGATTTGGATACGTACTGTCCAGAAACTCGCGAGCAAGTAAACTAAAATGCGCTGGAGCACCGTCATGCATAAAATACATTTGTAATCTTAACTGCAACGGAACTTCTTCCAGCAGTAGTGGTAACTCCTCTTCAAGAAAATTGCGGTATACCTCGCCATTTAACCGCATCGGTAAAAAATGTGGACCTAACAAGTGATCTGCAACAATTCCGGCCCACACATTGACAGAGAATTGATGCTGATGACGGGCATTCATTATTTCTCGCGGATTTTCTTCGGCCCATATGTGATTATTATGAAAATTAATAATCGCGTTTCTAGAGAAAGTAGCCTCGTCGGTGAAGAATATTTGAGCCAAATGGTTAGGATTTTGTACGACTTCGTGTTGCATCCATTGACAAAAAGCTAATCTTTCTGGAAAATTTGCTGGCAATAGAGCCTGCACCCGTTGAATGTGATATAGATACAACAGTTGATCTTTCAATATTCTCCAAACTGTGACCTGACTAATGTTTAAATCAAACGCAATTTTTCTGGTGCTTGTTGTAGGATGTTCCTCAATTGCATTTAATACCATTTCTTCAACTTGTGGAGTTCTCACTGTAGATGGGGGCCCGCTATCAGTTGTCCGTTTTTTCAAACTTCCCGTTTAACTAAGACGTTGATTAAGACGGGCAAACATGGAATGATGCGGTATGATACGGCTCGGGTATTGTTCTGCATAAAGACGGCTAGCAGCACGCGCATTTCCATTGGCAAGACCGTAAACGAAATGCATATCACACATCTCAGCATTCGTATAATTCATTTTAGAAAACAGAAACTGGCAGTAAACTGAATGAATACTCTGACACTATTGACAAATATTGAAATGGCAAATAAACAATTCCAAAATACCGTACATAATCACAACACGTGCTTCTTGAGCAACTGGTAAACACCAACTGATTAGCATCGACAACGCGACCACTACGCATATTAGAGAAACAGGCACAGACTTTTTTACGAGCTTGTATTACAGTTGGGAGCGGTCATTTTCAACAGTTACTATAAGTTAATTTTGTTTTACTAATTATTTTGTTAATTTATAATAAAACCATTTATTATTTTAACTTTCTATTAAACATTGTATAACTTCTGAACTAAGCGGTTTTGGATATATGTTCTTATGAACTTTTATGATCAAAATAACCCCAGGAATCAGCTCCTACAGTTTGTCGCATATATTAAGAATCACCCTGTATATGAGAGAATGAGGTACTTAAATATACCATAAATTATATAATACACATGAGAAATGTGTATAGACCACTGTATGTATTCTTCTTCTTATTCTTCCAGAAGATCCGTAGATCTGTTTTGTAAATAATTTTCCCTGTTTTCCTGCAATAGCGAGCCAGCTGTCCTTCCATCTTTTGGATGGTCATTTTGGGGGTTGTGTTCGAACCATTACCTTCTTCTTTGTCCCACCTCATCACGTCCTGGACTCCGCATATTTGTCTGATATCCTCGCTTCTGACTTGATTCCAAAGGGTTTTGCCTGCTAGCTATGGACGTGATGCTCGCATCTTGCTTTTTCGTCTGTTAATATCTCCTCTGTCATCGATGCCGTAGGTCACTGCTGGCCTCGCACATATTTTATAAATGCGAGTTTTACTTTCCATTCTCATGTGTTTATTCCTCCACACAACATCGCGAAGACATCCAGAGATTGTGGTCGCTTTATTAATTTGGTATATAAGGTCTATCACTAGTTCCTAGCGACTGGAAATGTTTACCCCTAAATATGTAATTTGCATTACTTGCTCTATTGTTTTATCTTCTATTATCAGTTTACATCTTAAAGGTTCCTTAGCAAAAATTAAGCACTTTGTCTTTTCCACTGGAATATTGAGTTTTTGTGCTATTTTGTAGTCGTCCTCCCTCTCGGCCACAAAAGTAACGTCGTCCGCATAGTATATCATGCTTATTCTTCTATTACCAAGTCAATATCCCATCCCCAATTTTGCTACCTCTTTTATTATCCTCTCCATTAGTAAATTAAACACGAAAGGGTTCAAGCTGTCACCCTGTCAAAATTCCTCCGGGCGCTCGTGGGAATTTTTCTAGATGCTTTGCCTCCTGTTCTTATTCTTGTTGTGTTGTTCTTGTTCAGCTGCTGTATTATCCTGGTTATTTCAAGTGGTATTTGATGTACTCTGATTACATCTTTCAGCCGCACTCTATCGAACGCTTTCGTCAGATCTATGAAGCAGGTTTATGCAGGTTTTTCGAAGTCAGTGACTTCTTTTGTAACTTTTTCCATGATGAATATAACTTCTGTAGTGGATGTGTTCCTCCTGAAGTCTTGTTGTTCGTCCCTGATTTCTATTAGGTCTTTTAATCGGGTTTTTAGTAGACCTGTGAGTAGCTTCATCACTTGTCGATAAGAGGCAGATTCCTCTGTAGTTTTCAGGATTCTTTTTCCCCTTTTTGAATATGGGGATAGTAATACTATCGTACCATTGGCCTGGTATTTCGGATGTTTGCATTACGATATTGAATAGGTTCGTTAAGTACTTCGTCAGCTCGGTTCCTCCATACTTTAATAATTCATTTGGGATGTTGTCGTATCCCGGGGCTTTACGATTTTTCAGTTTTTTTGATAGCTTATGCCACTTCCTCAGGTGTAAATGTAAATGGTGGGTTTTGTATTGTTGCATCCGTCGTCTGATCCACATTACTATCCCCTTCCATGTGGTATAATTGGTTAAAATAATCTTCCCATATTTCCAGAGGTGTTCTGCCCGTCTGTACAAATTCGTTCACCGGTTTTTTCTATTTTTCAGCATTTTCCATGCCTTTCTTTGTGCTCCGTACATATCTTTATCCATGTCTCTGGTGAATTTTGTCCAGTATTTTCTTTTTATCTTCCTTATCTCCCCGTTCACTCTGTTCCTTGTTTCAATATATGCTCTCTAGTTCTCTTGCGACGGATTGCTCTTATATTGTCGGTATACCTGCCGTTTTTGTTCACCCAGCGCTTTAACTTCCGGGATGAACCACGGTCTCATTTATTTCTGGGCGTTAGCGTTGATGCATCTGGTGGCAATGGATTCCCTTGTCGCGCTCTCTATTGCTTTCCGTATCGCAGTCCATTTTCCGTCAGCGTTATCGTGATGATAACGATGACCCCTGTAGGTATCTATGAAATCGTGAAGTTAAAATGAGAATAATAAAATACAAAATTCAACACTATAATATAATCAACCTGTATATTGAGAATATAAATGTTGACATCATTCACAATCTAAGAAATTAACGGGGTATAAAATATATAGATTGCAATTTCATATTAATCAGATAGGATTGGACGACATAAAAAAATTTGTTGGAAGAAGAATTTACAATTTTATGAGAGTGAAGCCGTGAAAAACAACGCCAAGAAAATATCGTTGATTATTATTATTTATCTGTATCCTCTTTTGCCGTTAGGCGTCGAGGCGATCTGCTTTGCAGAATTTTTTCCATATCGTTGATATTAAAAGTATTATAGTAAAATATAGATTTTAAGAGACCTGAGGACGAAGTCAAGCTGAAAATAAAGTAAACGCATACATTAGAACAAAACCTTTCACAATAAAAAAGAAATATTCCCACCTGAAATTATCCCTATCCCAATTATTTTTCCTGCTGACCAAAATTCCTATCCAGTATCCAGATTATCGACGTGGCCAAGATTCTATAGTTGACCTGATATCGTATATCTCGAACAAAGGAGGTTTCATAAGTACTTTTTCCAGCTTATATCTATCAACAGGACATCATTCTATACAAATAATGATATATTTTATAAGCTTATGAATATAAATTTGTATTTTAAATGACAAAATGATTTGGTTAAAAGTAATTTGATAATACAGTTTAATAAGCAGAATTAACTTTATCAAGAATTCTGCAGATTTAATTATAGCTACTATATTTAGGACAGCTGACTCGTCGGCCATTTTGGAGATAAATGTCAGTTCATATCACGATACACTTATACCGGTATGCTCACTTTAGCTGTCAATGACGTAATTGCGGACAGATTGACAGTTCTCATATAGGCTACATTTTGACGCAGTTATCTCCAAAATGGCGGACGAGTCAGCTATGCTTTATATAGTAGTTGTAGATTTAATACTATTTCAGAACACTCCGTCACAAACAGTGGCGGAAAGGTCAACACTCAGTCTAAAGTTAACTAAAACTCAGAATAATTTATATTTACAAAAGTACTTACATTTTCAAAAGATTAGTTCTAAAGATAAAATTGTATAACTTAAACATACCGTATGTACCGCGAGATCAAAAATTATATTGAGAAAGGTTTGGTATGGAATGTAAGACGTCTGTCTTAGTTATATCATTAAGTGTCATACTGGCATTTGACTGACAAAATCTGTAAATATATAACGACAATATGACACTTAATGATATAACTTAAGACAAACGTTTTACATTCCATGGCAAACCCTTATCAATATAATTTTTGATCTCGCAGTATAAATAGCGACATCTTTAACAAGATATAAGACTCAACATTTACAGGTTGAGTGTACGACACAAATTAAAAAATATACGAACTCTAGTTATACATTTCCCAATTTATTCGGGATAAATAATTGTTATTTTACAATGAAATGTTATCGCTTTCTGTGTATTGTCCAATGCGTAACGTGTATTTACCTTTGCCTCGATCGTTTCGAAAGCCTCATAACGTTATTTATATTTAATTTCGTACGAAATTAAAACATTCGCCGGTTGACGTACCTATTTGCATTACAAATGTGTAAACACGAGTTTTCGTTGAATATTTATCAATATCAATCACGGTTGTTAAATATATTTTATTAGTTTCATAAATTTTCGATTACCAGAATGGCGTATCGGTTTTCGGGGCCGGGGGATTAGTGACATTGCGGATGGCGAAATAATAAATTGATATTTATTAATACCTATATTGCCTCGCATGAATTATATTTTATGTGAAATAATTGCATGTCATCTAAATAATATTAATATTAAAATTAAATAATATTTTTTATGTATTTATTATTCATTACAAAATATTGGCTTTTCGTTACTTAGTTTAGTTTTATAAGGAAAGTTACAAGAATAAGGGATAACGGCCCGTTTCTCTATTGACCAGTTGCACAGACACTCTGTTAGCACTTTCACTTTTTCAGGGGTTTGAAAGCAAAATATATAACATGTATACTTTGAACAAAAATAAAGGTTTAGCGAAGTGAACGGATGTACTATTTTGCAAACTAAGTTCACATACCGGTTGTGTCAAATACCATTAGCCATAGAGGATCAGTTTATACTTATTGCCGTGATCTTTATAGTTTAAGAATTATGAAAATTGTTAAATAATCAAACTTTAGAATAAGGACATTAATTTAGTTTTAAATATATAGTTTAAGGTAAAATAGTCACGAGTCTCAGATTTACTAAGTGAATAATGAGTTGCATAACCTTTAAGGGGCAATGTCATTATGAAATATACAGATATAATAATTGAAGTTTAAATATTAAGAATTAAGAAATAAAATTAAACACAAAATAAATCTATGCATTCTATTTATTATAGAAAAGTCAAACACAAGATATGGTTTGAATATACAAAAACAGAACCAAACTTCTCGCAAAGTGTTAGACTAGCATTAAACATTTTAAGAAATGGACCACTGTTCAAAATTAAAAATGTATTAAGAGCAAATAACCGAGAGAGAGTGATGTTGAGAGATGGAACATTTAAAGAGCGAATCACTTAAATGCCATAAAATTGTACGAGCAAGGCTATATTCGGCATGCTCGAGATGAAAACGTCCATTCAAATGAATAAAAAATGGATTTTTAAATTGTACAATGATCTTAAATTTATAAGAGTTTTATGATCATATTTAGCAATAGAATAAATACCTGACATTTAAATTTAAAAGCATTTTAAAGGATATATGGAAAGATATTTCTCTATCTCGAACAATACATTAATACATTTTATGTATACACCAAATGTATAAATAGGATACACTTTGAAATTTTGTATGCACAAATACAAAACGCATCAAAGACAACAGTATAAATTTTGTGTGGTTATTTTAAAACCTACAAAGAAGAGACAACATTAATATTGTTCGCAGTTATTTACAAATCAACATACTGGAAACAGAAAAGAATTGGATGGAACTTGCAGACCGTGCTTTCGAAGTAAGTACTCCTTGCAATACGGTTTTGATGAAAAGGATTCCAGTAGTGCATGATGTATTTCCAATTGCATCCAAGGAAGGCACCTATAAGAAGAAATTGAGAATAACCTTAGTTAATGGAAAAAGAAAATATGTAAACAGGAATAAGAGAGGCAATATGTTCATATACAGATACAATGAAGGATGGCGTTAAGAAAACAAGAATATACCCACCGAAGATGAAGAATGGAAAGTGTGTGTAAATTTCAGTAAAAAATTTTTGAGTGACGCCATTTCATAAACATTTAACTGTCAAAGTGTGAAATGTGTATTTACGCGACTGGAAAAACTTGAAGGAGATAAAATGAATCAAACGATACCAACGTAAATGTTAGTTCAATAGACATAGCGCTGCGAATGCGTAGCTATCGTTTGTTTTAAGTTATAAAGAGGGGTGAGAGCAGATAAAGAGGGAGATGAAGCCGATCTTTTGAATTAATAAGACGTAAAAATTTTGAGATCGTTTGCTAATAGTAGTAGGAGTTTTTGAAATACTACGTTAAATTTATATTAGTTTTAAATGTTTTAGTTAATTTTGGATTCAAGTATTATTTTAATTTTGTTATTGTTAATTATTTGCTGTATTTAATAATTTCATTTTTACTGTTTCACAATATTAAATATTTCAAAATGGAAGACATGAATAAAAAAGAATTTGATAACTTATATGAGGAATATAAGTAAGTTTTTGAAATAAATATACAGTTTTGAATAATTGATGATGTAAGACGTACGCCAAGAGTACTATGTGAAAATATTTACTTTTGGCAAGGCGTTAAACATCATTAATTTTAAAATAAATATTGTTTTGCTAAACTGCATTGATTTTATTGTAATTGAGGGAAGATCGTTAATGGTGTTGAGGGCACTTGAGGTACTATGTGCAAATATTTGCTTCCTATGTATCACTGGGCATTATTAACGATAGGAATATTCTTGATGAACAAGCGCCAATCCATTGGGTGTACTATGTACGAATATTTACATTCAGGGATTGGTATAGGTCACGTTCAAGATATTTTCTTCGTTGCAGAGTTTTAGATCATCAAAGGCACTATGTGCGCATGTATGTCTTTGTTGAAATAAAAATTATCTTCGTATGGGAAAATTTATTTTTTGAATCTATAAATAGTATTATATTAAAGGATAAAATAGCAAAATAATATTTTTTCTTAAATCGTAAATAAAATAAAAAAAAGGAATTATGTTTTTCTATGCTTTATAATTGTGAAGAGACATTCTGGACACAGCCACATGTTGTCAATAAAAAAATGTTTTATGTTGTTTATTGAAATAAAGATTAATATAAATGTTTTATGAAATTTAAATAAGAATTTGATTTTATTATTAACCTTATTCAAATAAAAGACTAAATGAGAAACACACCAGGGAAAAAGAGGAAAGATCACTGCTAGAACTCCCAAGAATAAATTGAATGCTGATAGGGATTAGATTTATAAATTTATAGGTGAAGATTTTTAATGATATTTAATGCAATCTCAGCATTAATTGAATATTGATGTAACCACAGCAGTATGTATGTAATACGTCGCATCGCGGTGTTTATACATCGTACATACATACATACGTATACACAAATCCTCTATGGCTAATGTTATTTGACACATGCAGTATAAATATATTAGAAAGTCATGTTGCAAGCACTAGAAAAAATGGCTAAATTAAAAAATTACACCGTAAATTTATATGAAATATAGCTCCTACACTAGGTATTATTGGAAAGCAATTACGTCTCATTACAATGTAGCATATATAGTTAGATAGCCCTAATATCTTAACGTTCTTTATACATTAATTTTGTATTATATGATAATTTAATTGAGTATTATATTTAAGAATTCATTCATAATATTTCGTGCCGATACTAATTATCAGATTATATATGTTACAAATTATTTTAAATTATGTAATTAGTACATTTAACTTAAAGAAAGCAAGCTAACACCACAAGACCATAATCAGTAACTATATAGTTTAATTTGTGAGTTCAATCAAATTGTAGTATCTTTATAATATGTTTTCTATATGACATTTTGCATAAAAATGTAATCTTTCTACCAGTGATGTAAATTTCGCAAATCAGACAAATTTAAATTTTTACCCGGATGCGAGCTAATAGCCGTCTTACACTTATCAATTTTTTAACAAGGAAGATGATCAATCGAAAATTAACAACTCCTCCTGACAAATTAGAAACAAATATATCCTTGCTGCTAAATGTACATTTTATAACAGAAACTTAATTCCTATTACTACCTCCCCTCTTCATAACTTGTGCTATGTTGTATATATAAACAATTAGTTGACCCTGCAATATTTTATGGATTTCTGAAGAGGCCACTTATATTTTAGATATTAAATTAGTGAAAATCCCACAGTTTGTTGTTATTTAGAAATTAATACTATGGATCTTCATCAAGTAAAGACCGAATCAATCCAATATTCCTGTATTACAATTGGTAAGTCAAGCTGGCCGAGAAGGTGTTGGCTTAGAACATGTTCTATATTGTTCTTCATCTTTTCGGGGGTTGGATTGGGTCTCGACTTGCCTAGTAAAATTGTTGTGATTCAAATATCCGGCTAAAACAGGCACCATGTTTTAAAAATGTATAGTACCTAAACAATTTACAATAACATAAGACTGTAGTAATTTGTCAAGAATTTTAAATTTGAATATTTATTCTAATAAAGAATTTATATTGATAATATGATCGTAGATATAGCTTTCTGGATTAATATGTAAAATCTACTCGGAATTAAATGGGATAAGAAATTAGAATGCGATATTGGCGTAACGTTTTTTAGTAAACTCGAACATATAAATATTTTATAGGATTCTCTTCTCAATATGAAAGCAATATGTGCGCAAATTGTAAATAATTAAAGTAAATTAAATTCATTTCGTCATGGTAGTTCATTTTTAAAATACAAATTGAACACCATGTACCGTATAGTAGGTTTACATGTGTCGGGTATTGAATATTTTATTTGCTTATTACTAGTTTTGAGCACTTTTTTCGATTATTAACCAAATTCGCATATTGCGTCTAACATATACAATAACGATGACAACACATATTCAGGGTGAGTCATAAGTAGCCGCTTCTTCGATTGTACTATTGTGTTTTAAATAAAGAGAAAAAAAATAGTGGAAGATTCATGGTTGCTTATGGCGTATATTCTAAAAAATACTCCCTAAAAATACTTCCTGTCTCACCGGAAATGCACGAAAGTTATTTTTTTAAATAACTCACCCTATATATTTTTGGATTTTCTAGTACTGCTTTAAATTGTCTAATCAACTGTTTTTTTTTTCAAAATTGAGCCAATAGAGTTTGAGTAATTAATTTCTTTGTAAATTTTTGAACACGTGTTCTAAAAAAATCATTCGCATTGCTTTTAAAAGGAAAAACTTAATTTTGGTGATGCGGGTAGCCAAATAAATTCTGTATCATTTGATATAAGCTGTACTGGATAATGCTTCAAGAAACATTATTTTTTCAAAGCCAACTGCCCGAAATGATCATATACCAAAAACTTTTTTAAAATAGAACACCCGGTATTTTATTGCGGTGTTTTTTTTTCTTTTCTTTATTCTCTTTCATTTTTGTTTACAATATTCTTTTGTAATTTTTGAGATAATCATTAGCACGCAGAGGTCAAATGAAAACTACGAGCGCTGCTATTCTCTGCATCAAAATATTCTTTAACCAATGGGAAGGCCAGATCGAGGCCTGACTGACTGAGCAATATACTTTTATCGACCGAAGCGCCTCGCATTTCAGTGTTTTAATACCAGCAATGCCCAGTTGCAATATTTCATTTTTTACACTGATGGCTAACAAGAAAATAAAAGACTCACATATTTGTAGATGCCGCCCCACTAAAAGGTGCATCAATTTACTTTATCTAGTTGCTCATATTCTTACATTGTTGATGCTCTTCATAAGAGACGGCTGTAGGTTTTCAAATTAAAACTTGAAAAGAAAATTAAAAAAAAATTGTTAATAAAAAATATAAAGACGCATTCTAAATAACCTAAATAAATATTAACCAACGCAACAACAAAGTAAAGTAAGAAAAACAAATTTCATCAAATATGTTGCAATGCACGTGCATATTCTGTTTTCCAAAGAAGTACTAACGTTGTGTAAAATGTTTCGACTCATTCTTGTAAACGCATTTCTGATCCTAATTTTCAGGTCTTCATTGATAGTAGGCACCTTTTGATAAACTAAATCTTTTACGTATCCCTACAAAAAGAAGTATAATTTGGCAAAATATCCGGTGAAGGACTATCCCGACCAATCCACTGATCTACATATTCACGAACTTGATGACTATACTGAGTTGGGCTCTGTCATGTTCAAACCACATAAAACCAATAACATGTAAAGACAGATTTTCCAAAAGTTTTGAAAATTCGTCCTTTGAAAACGAAGATACTCTTCTCCCTTAACATTTTCATCAAAGAAATATGGTTCAATTATGTAAATTCCTACTATGTATCCCCACACATTTAATGACCAAAGATTCTGAAAGCTTGCAGGTCAGATAAAGTGATGGTTTTATGAGTCATAATAATGACAATGGTAAGGATTTTTACGAAAGGTGAGAAAACTAGACAGGCTGTTCATCTAATTTATGTGCTACCCAAAAATGTAAGCGATTTTTAAAATCCCTTTCATCTAATTTCTGTGTTTTGATTATGATATGGAAGAATTTTATGGTTCTTAATCAAGCAGAATACTCACATTTGACTTACATCTAACTAACTACTAATTTTCCTAGTATTAGTATGGGAGTCTTCCAATGTATTCGAAAGTACCAGAAACGTTGATAGTACTCTTACTTGGAATGCCTTCTGTTCGAATATCGCTGTGCATAGAGTGTGCATGCTAGAAAAGAGCTCATTCAGATTCACCCAAAAAGTAAATCGTATCTATCAACTCTTCATGAGAATCATTTTAATGATAGCTAATAGCGATGCCTTTATAAATTTGACATAAATGTTTACCTACTTTATTTGACTGAGGCAGTCGGCCTTGATCCGGCCTTCCCATTGGTAGAACAAATATTTGGATGCATAGAACAACAGCGCTTGTAGTCCTTAATTTAACACATGATTGCTAATATAGTGATTATCTCATAAATTACTAAAGATAAATATAGAACACTGTTAACAAAAACGGACGAGGTTAAAAAATGAGGTGTGGCCATCATACGACTTTCTTATACTTGTGTACGTTTCAAATTATACAAAAGTTGTCCTAAATTAAGTTTTATTTTTATCTTCTTAAACAAATAAACCTGTTAATGAATGTGTTACTTCAAGTCCGAATTTTGAAAATATTTTTATAAAATATTATATAAAATCCTATTCTAAGTACTTCTATTCTCTTAATAAATCTAAGTACATTTGAATTCTTTATACATTTGTTTAAACTTAGTAGTTGACGAAATATTTATAAAAGTCAATTTTTTCCCTGGAATAAACTACTATTACTGGTCTACGGATTTTACTGATAACCTAATCAGATCTCAAGACGGAGATCATACAGGGGACTTCAAAACGTGGACATCAGCAAAAATCGACATCAAATTATTTCTCTATAAAGTGAGCTTCATCGCTAAACAAAATTTGCTTATGAAAATCGAGATCAACGGCAATCTTGTTTTGGGCCCATTCACCGAATCTACGCCTTGCTAGATGATCGTGTAGTTTCAATTCTTGCACGAGTTGGATTTTGTAAGCACGCAAACCAAGATCTTTCCGCAAAATCTTCCATAAAGTGGATGGACACATATCCAATTCCTGTGCACGATGGCGGATAGACTGATTCGGGTCTTCCTCTACGCTACGCTCTACAGCAGCAATGACAATAATAATAAAAATAATAATTCTTTATTCATCCCTTTAGCATACAATAAAAATATAGGGTAGGTCAAAAAATTTCTTTTTACAACATCTATACAAAAAAATAAAAATAAGAAAAATAGATTGTTGAAATATTGCAAGATAATTTTTAAAGTATATATTTATGCAATAATAGTTCACTTATGGTGGTGAGACTTGGATAATCACCGGATCTAATATAGTTGTAATTGAAAAAATTCACTTATCTTATAAAGTGGACACCCTAGGAGTACGTTTTTAATTCCCATAATTTGAGGGCTTACACTAGAGAGATGAATATTATGCCTGGGTAGAGTGATATTATTATTTCGGGTATTATAAACATTCTGTGAGTATAGAGCAGCATTTCCAGAATATAAATATTGATAACGGTCAATATTTTTAAGTTAATAAATAGTGGTTTGCAGTGGGCTCTATAATTAGCATTGGCCATAACTCTGATGACCCGCTTCTGAGCAAGTAATATTCTCACAGCGTGCGGGGAAGCTCCCCAAAACAGTATACCGTAACGTAGCCTGGATTCAACCTCACTGGCATAGACATTCTTAATAACATCCTCATTTAATAAAGAAATAATGCTTCTTATTAAAAAGCATTTCTTATTTATTTGCATAGCTATATTATTGCAAGCTTGCTTCCAATTAAGTGATTCTTCCATTTCCAACCCCAAAAATGTGACTGAAGAAGGGTGCCGTATTTCGGTACCATTAATCGAAATACCACAATACTCATCCAGTACTTTTTGCCTGGGATGGAATCTAAGAAAATTTGTTTTCTTTAGATTTAAAAGTAATTTGTTACCACAGAACCAGCTATGCAACTTTTTTAACACATCGTTACCTGCTAATTGTAAATCTCCTTCATCTGCGATCAATATTGATGTGTCATCTGCATACATAGTGATGTCGCCTTTATTCAGCTAATTTGGCAGATCGTTAACATATAATATAAATCATATTGGGCCCAGGATCGAGCCCTGTGGTACTCCAACGTCAATTTCTGTTAACGGCGATCTATAATTAACTCTACAATTCTCAGGCATAGACGTTACTTCGACGCACGGCTGGCGATGCCGGATGTAAGACTGAAACCAGCTAGCGACCACACCTCTTATGCCATAGTCATACAGTTTAGAAAGCAGAATTTTGTGATCTACATAATCAAATGCACGACTCAGATCGCAGAATATTCCTATTGGATATATTTTTTTGTTGATGTTTTCTATTACTTTTGTGTAAAACTGCATAATTGCCGTAGTCGTAGATTTACTTCTTCTGTACGCACTGTACGACGTCTCTGTGGATGAGTATTATCACTTAGAGTAAACGTGGTGCGAAAATGTTCCACAGTTAATCGAATTAATAACTCTGATGGGCGATTATGTTGACCGTAAAATGGACGTAGTGCGCGATAGGTATTTCGAACAGAACCATGATTTTCAAAATAAATTTGCTCAATTTGGAAGCGTTGTTCAGGCGTCAGTCTATTCATGTTGAAATGCCGAACCAAACTAAACATAAATCACTTTACAGCTGACAAAATGGCCGCCAGTTAAAAAAGTGTTGCCAACTTAAAGTTCTATACCTCTATAAAAAACACCCGTTACTACTAAAATGCCATAATAAAATACCGGGTGTTCTATTTAAAATCGATAAGTTTTGGATATGTGTGAATATCCCAGGCGTACAGTAGGCATTGAAAAAACAAGCTTTTTAGGTATTATTGGGTGCAAGTTATACCAAATGACGCGGAGTTTTCTTGGCTATAAGTAACACCAAAATTAATGTTTTTACTTTTAAAAACAATGCAAATGTAATTTTTTGCGGAGTGCATGTTTTTGCCAAATTTTTCCAAAAAAATAACAACTCAAAATCTTTTGCTCCAATTTAAAAAAGAAAAAGGAGTTTATTAGGCAATTTATAACACTACTAAAGTATGTCAAAAAATATACTGTGTGTCCAAAAAGTCTGGAAACACCCAAATAAAATCGAAACGGATGATTTTTGAGAAAGATGCAGAAACAGGTCAATTAGTATTTTCAAAAAACTACTGGCTGATAGTATCTGTTTGGAATTATTGATGACCTTGAAGAAGTTATGATGTCATGAAAAAAAAATTAAATGGCAACGTCGCATTTTTAATTTTATTTTTGATAGATCTTTTAATTGTCTAAATGACTGTAAAAAAAATTTTCATTTTACTTAAGAAAATGACCGAGAAAATTTTAATTACTTCTTCGAAAATGGAAAACTTTGTCTTTAAAAAAAAACATAGTTGGCTTAAAAGTCGATTATTTTTCAAACACATTTTGTTTTATTTGTGACATTCTGTCAAATACGAATTGTGCGTAAGTTAAAAAAATCTGTTTAAAAATGGTTTTAAGTGAGAGGGAACGTATTCAAATATTGATGATGATTGGTTTTGGGGATAGGGCTCGTTCAGTTAGAGAAGTTTGCGACTTATTTAATACAGAACATCCGGAGCGTGCCCCAATTAGTATTTCTGCAGTGAGTAAGATTCACAAAAAATTTCAAGAAGAAGGCCATGTTCGAGATCGCCCTAGAAGTGGTCGTCCAAAGATCGCAAAAGATACGCAACTCGACGTATTATTGTCAGTAGAGGAAACTCCAAATTCTAGTACACGTCAGCTTGCTCGGGAGTTTAACGCGTCGAAGAGTGCAATTGGTAATATTTTCCGGAAAACTAA
The DNA here is from genome assembly GCA_963170755.1 of Amphimallon solstitiale. Lineage (NCBI taxonomy): Eukaryota > Metazoa > Arthropoda > Insecta > Coleoptera > Scarabaeidae > Amphimallon > Amphimallon solstitiale. Next base: position 32,437,793 of record OY720681.1, on the reverse strand, counting down.
GTATCATCCCTACAAAATCTGTTTGGTTCATGAGCTGTCTGAAGACGACTTCGACAGGTGTGTACAGTTTTGCGAACAACTGATGCCTATGTGTGATAATGATCCGTTTTTTATCAGAAATGTCTTATTCTCAGATGAAGCTACGTTCACATTACATGAGACTGTTAATAGACAAAACTGCAGGTACTGGGCACGCCAAAATCCACGCTGGATGAGAGAGGTACGAACTCAGTATCCTCAGAAATTAAACGTATGGGCTGGTTTAATTGGTAACAGAATTATAGGGCCTTTTTTCTTCAACGGTAACCTGACGGCGGAAATGTATTTGTATTTTTTACAAAATTATTTAATTCGTCATTAGCAGAAATATTTTCGAACCATGAAGATCCTAATTTGCCCAGCCAAAGAATTTGGTTTCAACAAGATATGCGGGAAATGTTCGGCATTATCTCGAGAATACCTTCCCAAACAGATGGATTGGCAGGAGGGGGGCTATCGAGTGTCCGGCTAGGTCGCCAGATCTAACGCCTATTGATTATTTTTTGTGGGGTTACCTAAAAAATAAGGTATACGCAACTAAACCTGAAAATTTGGATGACTTGCGTCAACGGATTGAGATTGAAGTATGAAGGATCACTCCTGAAATGATAGAAAACGTTCAAAATGAATTTTATTATCGTTTAGGGTATTGCCAAGATGCTCAAGGACAACATTTTGAACATTTATTGTAAGAGTTTTTGCTGATTTCTACGATTAAAATTTTCTTTGTTTTCTATAATGATTTTTTTTTTCAAAATTTTTCTTAAGTAGAATGAAAAATTTTTGACTGTCGTTTAGACAATTAAAAGATCTATCAAAAATAAAATTAAAAATGCGACGTTGACATTTAAATTTTTTTTTTGATGACATCATGACTTTTTCAAGATCATCAAAAATTCCAAACAGATACCATCAGCCAGTAGTTTTTTGAAAATACTAATTGACCTGTTTTTGCATTTTTCTCAAAAATCATCCGTTTCGATTTTATTTGGGTGTTTCCAGACTTTTTGGACACACAGTTTATGGTGTCATTAAAATTTTATTTTTAGAGTACGCACCCCAAGCAACATTGAATCTTCCACTAATTGTTTTGCTCTTATATAAAACACAAAAGAGCAATCGAAGAAACGCTTACTATATTTTAAATCCAACAATCAGAATAAAATTCATGTATAGAAAGTAAAATTTGGTTTGAAAATGTTCTTCAGTTTTAGTTTAAACGTATTACTATTAAAACATCTTTAAATAATTTAAAATAAATGTTTATTGGGACACCCTATTAGCCCTATTATTATTATCCAGATTTTGATGTAAAGTTTCGATATTATTTTTAGACCTTGTATAATCGTAAAAATTATAGATTCAATTATTTCACACTTTATTACCTCCGTAATCCAAAAGAACTATAAATAAACACACGTAACGTTTAGAAGGGGAGCACATCATTCGCTAAGCAATTCAAATCCATTATTGTCTACAATTTCCTACAAACGCGACCTGACATTTCGCATAAACGCGCGAAATCACAGGCCGTTAAACAGGATAAAAGGCCCCGAAATCGGAATGAGTAATGATTTTAAAATTTACAGTGACAGCCTTTAATACGGCTGAAACGGCATCAACAGTCCCGAAAACAGACAACGTTTCCTATTCGAAAAGGCACTAACACCGTCAGAGAGAGACGCGCACTTTATTCTAATACATCTTTCTATTTGTTAGGGCCTTAGTGTAGAGGTGCGTTTTATGTACCAACCGTGTTTTTCATCTTTTACTGCTCATCGCGTTTCCTTTGATCTTTCCTTTTACTCCGTCTGCTCCTTCTTTTTCCTCTCATCCGCTGTCTACTTAATGCGAAAAGCAAAACGAACCCGTTTGTATAAATGTAATTTTCCCTTGTTGAGAAACGCATTACCCTGTCCACAGTTCTGATGGATAATTTGCCGTCACTTTGAATCAAACGCGAATTTAAAATGCTAATGTGGAAGAATTTACGCATACGTTTGTCTTTTTACAGGCAAATGTAAAAATTTGTGATGGAGAAATTGAAATGACAGCTGTGAATTTTATAATAATCATAATCGAGACTTGTAAACAAAATTCTTTGTGGATGAAAGACCCATTTGGTGGCCTTTAACCAAAAGTGAAGTCGATTGCTATTGGTTGCAAACATATTGCTGTGATTACAATAATGCAACTACAATTGTAACATTGTATTTTTTACGATACAAAATTGCATATCTATTTGATGAATGTTGAGATTGTATTAATATTATTAAAATATTCACCACTAAATTTATAAATCTAATCCCTATTAACATTCAATTTATTCTTGTGAGTTCTAGCAGTGATCTTTCCCCTTTCCTCTGGTGTATTTCTTAATTAAGTTTTTATTTGGAAAAGGTTAATAATAAAATAAATTCTTAAATTTCATAAAATATTTATATTTATTTTATATTCAATAAACATCAAAAAAAAAATTATTTACAACATGTGGCTGTGTTAAGAATGTCTCTTCACAATTATAAATCATTGAAAAAACATAATTCCCTTTTTTATTACGATTCAAGAAAAATATTATTTTGCTATTTTTATCCTTTAATATAATACTTATAGATTCAAACAAAATAACTATTTCCCATACGAAGCTAATTTTTATTTCAACAAAGACATACATTCGCACATAGTGCCTTTGATGATCTAAAACTTCGCAAAGAAGAAAATATCTTGAAAAATGACCTACACCAATCGTCGAATGTAAATATTTCCATATAGTACACCCAACAGATGGGCGCTTGTCCCCCAAGAATATTCCTATCTATTCGTATTCATCTACACGAAAATTTTAATTAAATTTTTACCACAACAATCGTTAATAGTACCTAATGATACACAGGAAGCAAATATTTGCACATAGTACCTCCAGTGCCCTCAACACTATTATCAATCTTCCCATAATTTACAAAAAAATTAATGTAATTCAGCAAAACAATATTTTATCTAAATATTGATGATGTTTAACGCCTTGCTAAAAGTAAACATTTTCACGTAGTACCCCTAGAGTACGTCTTATACCATCAATTATTCCAAACTGTATATTTATTTCAAAAAGAAAAACTTACTTATATTCCTCATACAAATCATCAAATTCTTTTTTATTGATGTCTACCATTTCGATATATTTGAAAATCAAATTATCAAATGTAGCAAATAATTAATAATAACAAAAGTAAAAAATATACTGGAATTCAAAAATAAACTTAATACATTCAAACTAATATAATATAACGTAGTGTATCAAAACCCCTACTATTATTTGCAAACGATATCAAAAATATTTACGTCTAGTAAATTCGAAAGTTCAGCTTCATCTCTCCTTATATCGTTCTTCGTGCTCTTTTATAACTTTTCCTTCTAAAACAAAAGACGACTATCCACTTACAGCGCCACGACTGCTACACTAACATTTATGTTGGCATTGTCCAGTTCATATTTGTTTTCTATAAGTTTTTCTCAGTCACATATACCTATTCCACTTTTGACAGTCAATGAATACACAAAATGTCACCACTTACAAATTATTTATTAAAAATTTATGCACACTTGAGATTCTTCATCTTCCGTAGGTATATTCTTCTTTCTTAATGCCATCCCTCATTATGCTTGTAAATGAACCTATTGCCTCTCTCATTATTAATTATATACTTCCTTTTCCCGTTAATTAAATTTATTCGTATTTTCTTCTTGTTGGTTATGATCGGAAATATATTATACACTACTGGAATCCTATTCATTAGGACTGCATCACAAGGAATACCGACTTCTACAGCATCCCCCCTACTTTCAACCCAGTTCCTTTCGGCTTCTTGTAAATTGATTTGCATACAACTGTCAACAATCTTGATATTATTTCTGCTTGCAGATTATTAGAACCACACAAGATTTATCCTGATATCTTTGATGCCCTTACATTTATGCAAATAACATTCAATGATGTGTTCCTACCCATACATCTAGTATATACATAAACTTATTAATGTATTGTCTCGGATAAAGAACACTTTTTGTATATATCCTTTAAAATGTTTTTAGGTATAAGTATCAGGTATTTATTATTCTCTTAAATATAATCATAAAATTCTTTTAGAAACTAAAATCATTGTACAAATTTAAAATCTATTTTTTATTCATTTGAATAGACGTTTTCATAACAAGCATGCCGAATATGACCTTGCTCGTACAATTTTACGGCATTTAAATGATTCACCCTCTTCACAGTTCCGTCTTTCAACATCACTCTCTCTCTCTCTCTCTGTTACTTATTTATAGTACATTTTTATTTTTGAACAGTGGTCCATTTCTTAGAATATTTAATGCTATTCTTACACATTGCGAGAAGTTTGGTACTGTTTTAGTATATGCAAACGACACCTTGTGCTCGTCTTTTCTACAAAACACAGAATGCATAGATTTATGTTGTTTTATTTTTATTCCTTTCTTAATACTTTTTAAACTTAAATTACTATATACATTTTTCATAATGACATTGACCCTTAAAGTTTATGCAACTCATTAACTATATTTTTAAAATTAAAGTTTTATGTTCTTATTCTAAAGCTTAACTATTTAACAATTTTTCTAATTCTTAAATTATAAAGATCACGGCAATAAGTTTAACTAGCAGTACCCGCACAGCCTTGTCCGTGACTTGTTTACTATTATGTCTATTCTGTAACTTATGCTTAATAATATATTTCCTCTATGTAGAAAACTTGCCCTCATTATACATATATGTCTATGAAAATACATTTCAATTTTACTGACATATGATAATAATATAGAAAGAAAGATTATAGATATTTATTCGTCCCTACGGCATTGAAGATATACATAAATAAGTGACCCATACAATCTATAATAATAATACATGTATAAAAGGTATCACATTTCAATCAAAACTCCACTTTTCATTGGTATCTCATCAACATCCTTTGGCTTTCTGATATTCAAACTTGATAACGGGTCGATGAAAGTGGATAGTCTTTCTCGATAGTTTTTCGTATTCCATAACGCATCTCTGGATTATTATAAACTTCCGTCTTAGACGTAATCATTTTCTAATGCTATCATTTCTGAGCATTTATCAGTTGATGTTGTATTGCACGGCGAACGCTATTCCGTCGGTAAATTCTGACGTTTTCGGGCACGAGTCGTCGTCAACTCAAATTGTCCGACGGTTCTGACAGTTCATAACCTGCAATAGAATTTTCGTGCGACTGCCAACATTAAGAGCCTACAGCAGCAGCTCGGTGACCATCTACGGTTTTTGCGGTGTGAAGGGGGAGGTAAAACGAGACACACAAACGTTTGTGTGGTGGGGCAATCGTAACGTAAGAAAATTTTGGAGGGGTGCACAATTCAAACGTTTTCTATTCACAGTTTTGTAATGTCTAAAACCAGCCATATGGAAGGTATACCTGGTCAACTGCAATAAGCTGAACATCAAATAAACAGACATTATATTCCACTTTTTTATTACATTAATATAAGAGGATATATTAAAGGAGTTTATAAAAGAAATAGGGAAGCAAATATATTTTAAATGTGCCACTTATTTATGATTCATAGCTTGCTTGATAACATTCATATTGATTTTTTAGAAAAAATCTTCTTTTATTTGTCAGGTGAATGAATGAATGAAACAATGAATGTTTTATTCAGATATAGGCTTTATTTTGTCTTATTATTCTTGGTCTGGAATAAATATATATTATTATTATTATGAAATTTTACTTGTTACTTATAGTTATTATTTCTCGCCGTATTTACTTTAGACGTTGAAGTTTTTTTAATCGTAAAAATATGAGCAATGCCGTCTAAAATATTACAAAAACAATTCTGTGCCTGTTTTTACTTTCTTATACGTAGTATAAGGAAGTATTGTGATGACGAAAATTTTCAACCTCGAGATTTTTGCAGATGTCCACGTTTTGAAGTCCCCTGATACCGAAAAAGTGGTTTTTAAAAAATGTCTGTGTCTGTCCGCCTGTCTGTGTGTGACCACGATACCGGTCAAACCGCTGTAGATATCAATTTCAAATTTTGTATTTACGTGTATAATCTCCCTCTTGAGATCTGATTAGTTTTTTAGTAAAATCGGTAGACCGGAAGTAGCAGTTTACTTCAGTGAAAAATTCGAATTTGCCAATATTCCTCAATTACTAAGTTTAAACAAATTTATAAAGAATTGAAATGTACTCAAAATTAAATTTGAGACAAATTATCTTAAAAAAGTTTTTCGAAATTCCAACCGGAAGTAGATCTTTTACTCTTATCGAAAATCAGTTTTTTGCGAATATCTCGCAAGTCATGCTTTCTAGGCACGTACATAGTATAAAAGTATTTAAATTATAATTTTAAATATCTTTTGTATAAAAATAAAAAATATATCGTAAATTATGCATTTTCTATATATAATTATTAAGAGTACAAAAGTATTTAGAGTTGAATTTTCAATATTTTTTGTATACATGAAATTTCAAAATTCGGACCGGAAGTGGCACTTTTACTCTTAGCGAGTAGCACTTTTTTTTCGAATATCTTGCAAAGTATGCATTCTATAGCGATTTATTAAGAGAATGAAAGTACTTAGAATAGCATTTTGAATAAGTTTTGTATAAAAAAATTCTTAAAATTGTATAGTTTGAAACGCTCATACGTATAAGGAAGTCGTGTGGTGGCCACACCTCATCTTTTTACTTTCTTGTACGTAGTATAAGGAAGTATTGTGATGATGAAAATTTTCGACCTCGAGATTTTTGTAGATGTCCACGTTTTGAGGTCCCCAGATACCAAAAAAGTGGTTTTTAAAAAAGGTCTGTGTGTGTGTCAGTGTGTCTGCCTGTGTGTCTGTCTGTGATCACGATAGCGGTCAAACCGCTACAGATATCAATTCCAAATTTTGTATTTACGAATATAATCTCCCTCTTGAGAACTGATTAGATTTTGAGCAAAATCGCCAGACCGGAAGTAGTAGTTTACTTCAGTGAAAAAATCGAATTTTGCAAATATTTCGTCAATTACTAAGTTTAAACAAATTTATAAAGAATTCAAATGTACTCAAACTTAAATTTGAGAAAAATTGTATTAATAAAGTTTTTCGAAATTCCGACCGGAAGTAGGTCTTTTACTTTTATCGAAAATTAGTTTTTTGGGAATATCTCGCAAGTCATGCTTTGTAGGCAGGTACATTACCTCCTTTTTAGTAAACGTATAAGCTTGTCGTTTTTCGAAGTTCTACTAGGATACCGCTGCCATATCAATTCTGATAAGTTCACTGATATTATCAATTACCAAAATTGAATTATGTATAAAAATTAATTATAAAAATTTAACGATAGGGCAAAAAGATAATAAACTGTGGGAAGAAATGAGGGTAAAAAGATTAACGGCATCAAATTTTGGTAAGGTAATTAAATTGAATAAAACCACATGTACAGCGAATACTGTTAAAGGCTTTATTATACCAGGAATTTACAGGAACCTTTGCGACACTATACGGTAATGAACAAGAAAAGCATGTTGTAAATGCTTTTGAAATTTCGGCACACCTAAAAGTCGATTATGGTGTTTTTATTCATCCTATATATAGATTTTTAGCGGCATCTTAGGACAGAATAATTGCTAATTAAAGCGCGGTTATTGATGTAAATTGTCCATTCAAGGCTCGCGAAGTGACGTCATTTGAAACAAGGGAAAAAGTTAATTGCATGTTTAGAAATTCGGAACACTGAATTACGTTTGAAACCTAGGCATCATTACATGTACAAAATACAGGGATAGTTAAACATAACTCTAAGAAAGATTTATTTATTTAATGAATTATGTCCAATTACTTTTAGGTGTAAAACTGATACAAATACATACAATTATTGTATAACTCTTATATATTAAATACTCATGTTTTTTCTCGTATTCTGTTTTTTCAATCATTTCTATCTTGCGCCAATCATCTAGTCTCACTCCAATGAATCCCTCGCTTGTGAGCCTCTTGTCGTACTTGTTCTTCCCATTTTAGTCGTGGTTGTCCTAGCTTGTTCTTTTTTTGTACTCTGGTTTCATAGACTTTTTTTGCTAACCTATTTACATTCATCCTATGTATGTGACCCAGCCAACCCAATCAATTGCCTTCCTCCAATCACATAAATCTATGGATTTTGTCTTTAAATCGGTCAATACTAACTCATTCCTTACTCAATCTCTTCTTGTGATTCCTTTTATCCTTCTCAGGAAACTCATCTTAGTAGCTATTACTTTACTTTTGCTCGGTTTTGTAAGGTCCAGGATTCACTGCCATATATTATTGATGACCTGACCACTTTTCTGTGTACCTGTGGTTTGTATTTCCCGTGGTAAGCCTTTCTTGCCAAAAAATATTCTTTTCAGGGTGCTATAGAGCCTCCTTGCTTTTTCAACTCTCTGTTTAATTTCTTCATCAATTTTTCCCGTGTCTTTTATGACTGTACCTAAGTATTTAAAACTTGTGACCTGTTCTAGCTCCTGTTCTTCGATTTTAATTTCATGTCGTTTTTTCTTTGGAGACATTAACATGGTTTTTCTTTTTTCGATGTTTATTTCCTTGTTTACTTTCCTGAGTTCCTTTTGATAAAAATCTATATTTTGTTGTAATTTGTCTTCCAATTCAGCAATCAACACCATATCATCTGCGAATAAGAGTTCTTGTAGTGTTACATCTCTCATCTTCCATTTACCTAATACTATGTCTTATAAAATAAACCTTTCTTATATGTTATATCTAAGAGAGATTTATGTTATTTCATAGTTCGAACCCCGAAGGGTGTTTAACATGAGATAATTCACAGAGATGAAGAACTTAATTACCATTTCTGTCCAGAGTTCTTTATCTCTCTGTATTATCTAATGCCAAACGTACTTCGGAGTCCAGACTATGAAATAACATAAAACATAAGTCTTTCTTAGACAGAAGATATAAGAAAGATTTATGTTATTTCATAGTCTGGACTCCGAGAGGTGTTTGGCATGAGATAATACACAGAGTTGAAGAACTCTGGACAGAAATGGTAACTAATTTAGAGAAATGTTATTTTAATGATTTACTACCTGAAATTATTGATCCCCGCATTTTGAGAAATCGACAAATTAGGTAGGGGCGTTAAATTGGACAATTACTACTGATTGTCACACGTTTAGGCAAAAACGCGGATGTCGAGAAATTAAACATTCTTTTTATTGCACCTGCAAACGGAACATCATATTTTAAATAATGGCCTTGAATAGTTTGCAGGGGACTACTTGGCTACTTGCTTATTCCTTTATGTTTTCTATGTTTTTGTGAACATCTTTTATCTAAAAAAAAACATGTTTTAGGCCAACTGGGGATATCATGAGAACAAAAACGCGCTTTGCATTCTACCTCCTAGGTAGTGCGGAAAGTAGTGCGTTGACGTTTTGTATGCCACATAGCGGTTGTTTATAAATAAAAAGTTCCTAGACGCTTTTCTAAAAATTAAAAATGTAAGATATTAATAAAAAAAACAATATCAATAACAATCGGTTGTAAATTGTTGTATTAAAATTTGCTTCAAATCAATGATGACTTCCAAGAATCCGGCTAAACTCTATATTCCAATCTTACCGACGGTCAAATTTTATAATTTAATTTTGCTAATTAACAATATCACTGTCGATTGTGAAAAATATAATTTTTAATAATTTAAAACATGCGCTACTTAGAGAATATAAATATTTTCACATTTAGGAAGAAACACCGGCCCTGTTGTTGCAATACGTCAGACTTTAGTTTTCTCTAACACATTGCTCAAATTATTAAAAAACCTCAACATGTAAAGTAAATACAAATCATGGTAAAAAATAATAAGAAGTACAACTTAAATAATTAATAATCATAGTAATAATAAATCTATATATCTATTGCAGAATAAAACGTAATATCTAATTAATTCTGGCAAATATCATTAAAATAATTACAAATTACATAAAACGCGAGTCTTAATACAACTAAATAAATCAAGCCAGAAGAATACTGAGAAAAAGTAAAGAAAATTTGGAATAATGTAGACCCATGAATATTTTCATACAATAAATTTAAATGCGGGAGACAAATATCTCAAGTTTATTTGCTTTGCAGTTGACCAGGCATCCCATCGGTTCAATCGCTGGTGTACGTGTCTCCTGTAAAAGGCACAAGCATTCTAAACTCGGCAAATATACCCGTAATATAACCGTACATACGGCGTTCGGCAATTTTTATCAAATAGCACCTCCCCTTAATCCATTCTAGTGTATCGACTCACCGCATGGGGCGCCAGCGCACGGTGTATTTTTTAATAAAAGCTTTAGAAGCATTTTATAAAGAAATGTTACAATAAAAAAAAAATTAGAACATGCCAAAAATCCTAGAAAAAAATGCACTTTTTGGCAATGTAAATTACATTGCCGCAACTATTTTCATTTAAAAGTAAAAAATGTGTTTTTTAACTACAATTTTCGAGAATAACATTCCCACATTCTTTATTGCTTTTCCATTCTTTTTTATAAAAACCATTTTTAATTTAAATTAATAATAACTGTAAGAAATTATTCAGCAAGAACGGACCGCATAGTGGGACTGATGTAGCCTCTTAATCGAACGTCAGATAGATCTTCCATCCATCATTTCTGACGTTTTAACATTAACGTCAACCTAACGTGGACTTCAGGAGTCAATGTCAGCCTTGCCGAACGAAATCCATGTTGAATATTATGTCTGTCAATGATAACGTTTCCCGGCAAGTGTCATCGCGAATTGACTACCCGAAATAACACAGATCATTGACCAAAAAATAATTCTAAAAGATATGTTTTTATTGTATTTAATTCAATAATAGAATTAATGAGCAAAGTTCAATTTATACTTAAGCAGTAAAAAAGTAAATTTTATCTTATTTATAATCACATATCTTTATCTATTTTGTGTATGCCTCTTAGAAATTCAAGCAAAAAATCTAAAACTTTGCAAAATATATTTGTATGAGTTAACAAGTACTTAATAATTGTAATAAAAATAGGAATGTTGTTTGAGGCTGTGTCTGCAGTCATCTAGCAAGGAAGCTTACGGTATCGAGAAGGCTAAAGGAATATGGTTTAAAAGGAAGAGGACCTGCAGAAGTTCGACAATTGTTTTCACGGCACAGGACATATAGACAAAACTTTGCTCAAGAACATTGAACGAGGACTGCCGAGCAATGGAGTAATATGCTCTTTTGTGATGAAATACGGATTCAATTGTATCATCCAGATGGGCGTAGCTTAGTGAACAGGCGAAGAAATGAACGTTTTGCACCATCTACTTTGATGAAAAATATTGCTTTTGGAGGAGGCTCAGTGATGTATTGGGTAGGTATAAGATCAGAAGGACGGACTGAGCTTGTGGATGTTACTCTAAGAATGACAAGCGTTTGGTACTTGGAATATATCCTTCAAGGCCATGTTTACCCATACGCCGGGTTTACTAAGTTTGATAGGCTCAGATTGCAGATTGATCCATGATAAAGCACGACCGCACATTGCTAATGTTGTACAACAGTATCTTACTGATGTTGAAAATGCGGATTGTAATCCAATAGAGCACGTATGGGACTACCTAAAGATAAAAATTATGAAACGAAATCCGCCTCCAAGACCTACAAATAGCATCTGAGGAAGAATGGCAACAAATTCCACAAGAGCATATAAGAAATTTGATTTTTGGAATGGGAAAGCGTATGCAAGCTGTATTAGATGCTAGAGGAGACAAGGAATGTCTTGGTTTATTAATTTCTAATAAAAGCACTCCTTTATCAACTTTAGTTTCTGTTGTTACATAAAATCAAATAGATAAGTCATAGATAGTGTGTTTACTCAACAAAGAATGAAGAAATAAGGGAAATGTAATAAATTACAACACATATTCAAAATAAGCAATACTTTTGCTCATAAGTGTATATGTACTTGCTTGTAATACAATTTAGTGACAGAAATTAGAATACATAATTAACATCTGACAAAAGTATAAATTAAAAAAGTTCAAAACAAACACTTCAATCATGTTATGAATAATGTGTTCATCCTTCCACGTTATGTACACAATTATCGGTGCATCATGATGAATTCCAGTAACCGGTCAATTTCTTCTTATATCATATTTCATATTATCTCATATCACATGGGGTCTGTGGTGAACGTTCCTCAAGTTTCTATGTTCTGTATATGTTCTATTAGACATACTTACACCAGCAAAATTGGGAGGTCATTGTAAAAATAATGGTAAGGCCTCTTCAATGAGATTAGTACCTTAGTGCCTTATCACATGGATATATATAAATAATGTCTTGATAATGAGGTTGTTCGCCTTCTAAAAATACTCGATCTCTATGATTAATTTTGGTGTTGTTATTTTGTCACAAATTTTTGTACATTACCTATACAGAGCTTTTTTTTCTACTCTAATACAATTGCAATGCAATAGGTTTTACTTAATTAATTTGGTACAACATAACCACAATTATACAACTTGTAAAAAATTATTTCTACAATCGCTATTTGTTTGTTTATGGTTTGCGTATGATATTTCCTCATTCGTTTAAGTAAAGTTTAAATATTTTTCCACATTTCACAAAGCACAATTATTAATTGTTAAGAAGTGTGACGATGTTTAAACTCTTAATGCTTGTTTGAGGATTTAAAAACGTTAATTAAATATTTATATCAATACATCTGTCTCATAAAAAGCACATTTATTTGTAATAAATGCGCAGTTTTAACTGTGTGACAAGGAAGACATAGCACTGTGTCTTCTATTTCACTATGTTGGAGCGAAGCTTTTCTTGTGTCACGCGATATTCTTGTATTAGATACATATAGATATATGAATAAGAGTAAAAATATTAGTTCCGTTCCAAATTTTCAATATTTTTTAAACAAAAAATACTCGGAATCAAATATCTAGGGATCATCTAAACACTTTTGTATTCATAATATATATTTGTCTAGAAAGCATGAAGATATTTGCAAAAAACTGTTTTTCAATAAGAGTAATAGACCTACTTCCGGTAGGGAGATAAAAAGCTGTTTTTATAAAAGCACGTTCACATTTAATTTTGAATGCTTTTGTATTCCCTAGATATTGGTTTTAGTGGTTGAAGAAATATTGCGAATATTCGATTTTTTCACCGAAGTAAATTACTATTTTAGGTCGACCAATTTCACTGAGAATCAATTCAGCTCCAAAAGAATCATTATATTCTTAAATACAAGTGTTTATACTGATACCTTTAGTAGTTCGTGCGTTATTATGATCACAGACACACCCAAACAGGCAGACATGGTTCAAAAATCACATTTTTCGGGGACTTCAAAACGTAGACTTGTGCAAAAATCCCGATGTCGAAAATGTTAGTCATCACTATACTTTCTTTATCATATGTAGTATAAGAAAGTAGAAACGACTAAATAAATGCTACAATTACATTTCAATTTTTTTTAATAATGTTTACTTATGATTTTTGATCAAATATTTTAGTTGATAATAATGTTGACATTAGAAACTTTCAAATAATACCAATTTTTTGTACCAGTAGTAAAAATTCATAGCATTTCTACACATAATGAAACGCCATAAAAGGTCATTTCTCCACCTGAACTAATAACAGGTAAATAATAAGTATATTATTCACCTAAGTAAATAATGACAACAAATAAAGCGAATGCTGCAACCATGCAATCGCAGTAGTATGTCAAGTTGTCAACCGTCAAATTCATTGTAGTTTTTGCATCGTCGATTTACACCACAAATCATACCTAAAATCTAAAACATATAATTGCTCGACCTCTAAGGTAAAATAAATAACTATATTTTAGGTTAACAATAAATAGCAAAATATGTATGATAGTATGGCATAATATGGAAACAATATAACACGTAATTATTATAGATGTAAAGAAGGTAAAAATAAACAACTGTATTTTAGGTTGACAATAGCAAAATATGTATAATAGTATAATATGGAAACAATATAACACGTAACTATTACAGCTGTAAAGAATTATTTAATTTATTTATAAAAATTGATAGTGCAATTATGGCATGTCAAATTTATTGATGGTTCAATTCTATTTGAAAAACCAGGATTGTGCAGATCTGTAGGCACATTAATGACAGTATTATTAATTGAGTTAATTCCATAAGTATTTACGATATCTTCAGTCTAAATAGATCCTGCTTGTACTGCTGATGTTGATGGAATTTGCTTCACATCGAAAATTCCTGTATTTATTGCAGGTGTGGTTGCGTAAGTAGATGTAGGTAGACATTGTAACATACCTGCTATATTTTTTTTTATTTACTAGGGAATCTTCGATATAACTTTCAGCTACACTAGAAAATTTCCAACCACAATGTTGTTTTAACTGAAGGATATTTCCACCATTGACAGCTAAAAGTGTAGCAGAGGTTCTACGGAGGGGAAATTTTTTTTGGCATCTGTCCTATTGTGTTATGTCCAATGTTTTGTCTAGTACATTTACCATTATGTACACTAATAAAGAATTTTGATATATGGAATTATTCTAATTTTTAAATAGTTTTTAATTATGTTGATCCAAAGTGGCTGCATTATTACAAACTTTCGAGACGAACCATTTTGCTATTGCGGATGTGAATAATAATTAAATTATCTTTAATGATGACATCAGAAATTAAGGAATTTTATAATTTCCTTGAGGAAATACTAATTATTTTTTGGGCTTATAATTTTCATTTTTTCTTTTTAAAAAGGCAACTAATTTAAAATATTTTGATATGTTAATATTCTCTTTTAGGCCAAATGTAGCTTTCAACATTGAATAATGCGCCCATAAAGTTGAGGCTTTTTATTTTTTGAATATCCTTGAAAATAAGCCAGAAGTGCGTTTTCGGAAGTAGAAGATGTATAAGTGTTTAGATTTATGCGGAAGCAAGTTCTCAAGTGCCTGTTCTGCAATCTCGCGCATTTCATGTGGTGTACATCTAAACTCTTCAAACATTATAAATAGAATGAAAAATAATCTAATAAATACTTGGCTTTTAGTTTCAGCATTTATGTCAAAACTTATTTGTCAACATCAAAATATAGCCTACTTACTTGTTTATATTAAGTTCTATTATAAGGGCATTCTTTCATATATGAATAAATTTATTCATAATTATTAAGGTTTCAAGATCCAATTAGACTATTGATACAAAAAGTAGCATACATACTACAGTTGAGAAGACTATTATTTCCCTTGTGGCTTAAATTTAAAAAAAGAATATAATCTCGCCACTCAGGTAATAATAGTCATCTTCTCAACCTTGGTATGTAATATACTATTGTAAAAGAGTACTATAATGTTCAAATATCATTGTGTCTAAATAATTCTTCCATATAATAATTTTAGCTATACCGGAAACAGTATTTCAACAAAAGGTCCTCTTCGCTTCCTTTAATCTACTAAATAAGCATTCTGCTTATTTCTGATATAAATAATTCAAGTAGAAAGTAAAAATTTGATTATTTATTATGTGACAATGGTAATAATCAGCAGTTAAATATACTTGTATATCATCTTAAAATAGATTAAATTAATTACATACTAAAAGGCTACTTCATTTAAAAAAAATGAGGTGTGGCCACCACACGACTTTCTTATACGTATGAAAGTGTTACTTCCGGTCCGAATTTTGAAATTTCATTTATACAAAAAATATTCCAAATCCAACTCTAAATACTTTTGTACTCTTCATAAATATATATAGAATGCATAATTTACGACATATTTGCAAAAAATCGCTATTCGATAAGAGTAAAAGTGGTACTTCCGGTCTGAATTTTGAAATTTTTTTTATACAAATGATATTTAAAAGTATGTTCTAAATACTTTTATACTCGTAATGTACCTGCCTAGAAAGCATGACTTGCGAGATATTCGCAAAAAATTGATTTTCGATAAGAGTAAAAGACCTACTTCCGGTAGGAATTTCGAAAAACTTTATTAAAACAATTTTTCTCAAATTTAATTTTGAGTACATTTGAATTTTTTATAAATTTGTTTAAACTTAGTAATTGACGAAATATTTGCAAAATTCGATTTTTTCACTGAAGTAAACAACTACTTCCGGTCTGCCGATTCTGCTCAAAATCTAATCAGTTCTCAAGAGGGAGATTATATTCGTAAATACATAATTTGGAATTGATATCTACAGCGGTTTGACCGCTATCGTGGTCACACACACACAGACAGACACACAGACACACAGACACACACACAGACACACAGACATTTTTTAAAAACCACTTTTTTGGTATCAGGGGACCTCAAAACGTGGACATCTGCAAAAATCTCGAGGTCGAAAATTTTCATCATCACAATACTTCCTTATACTACGTATAAGAAAGTAAAATCAAATCTGTGCTTTGTGTAGCAATAAATTCCTTATTGATTTCTTTCTACCAATGATTTGTATATAAATCCATAAATAACTTGCCACATAATTTCTGTAACCTACATTTAGAATTATGCACATTATGTACTTTTTCACGAAAGAAAGAAATACTTTTAAATATGCTGACATTCAACATGACTTATGACGATGAGCCCGCAACTTAGCGTTGAACACATCCAAGAACCGGGCAATTTCGCAATCGTAACTCTAGCGAAGTGTTGGCGCTTGTGTACTCCGAGACCAGATCGAAACTACGGTTAAACTAGTATATTTCGCCCGTATATTTTACGAAAACTGCGGTAATTGTAATAAATGGTCGACCATAAATGTGTTCAATTTCAGGCCAATGGCGCTAAAAAGCCGGGAGGTTATCGTAAATTTCAGGAGCCCGATGGTATGACCAACATCGATCTGAAGAATGTGCAGTCGAACGAGAAAAATGTTAAAATTGGCAAGTACAAAGGGGTTTTTATTCATTTTATTGAAGTACATATATTAGAGTAATTTGTAGAGCTCGGGTTACATGCATTGAATAAAATACTTAGGCACTTGACATGCATTTAGCAAAAAACGCCCTTGTCCATAATTTACTTTCTTGAGAAATCAAAAAAAATTCTTTGCAGCCTATACTCTATATCTATAGTATGCTAGGCTCAAGCCGTGTAATTTTTTGCGTAGACATAGTAATCATGTTTGGAGTTAAATTTTGTATTTAGGTTCTCGGGCATATATTGTATTTCTAAAAAATAAATACCATTGTATGTGCGTTCCGAAATATGTATACAAAAGTTGTTTCAAATTAACTTTTAAATTGTCTTCTTAATAAAATAAATCTCTGAGTAAATGTGTTACTTCCGGTCCGAATTTTCAATTTTTTTATACAAAGGGTACCCAAATCCAGCTTAAAAAGTACTATTATTCATTTCATAAATATAGAATGTATAATTTGAGAAATATTTGCAAAAAACTGCTTTTTGATAAGAGCAAAAGTGTTCGGTCCAAATTTTGAAAAAAAAATTGACAGGAAAACTATTCCAAATGCAGTTTTAAATACTTTTACGTTGTAGGTAAATCTATATAGAATGTAAAATTTGCGAGTTATTTGCAAAAAAAAAAATGCTATTTGTTATGAATAGAAGTATTACTTCCGGTACAGATTTTAACATTTCTTTTACACAAAAATTGCTCGAAATCTAGCTTTAATTACTTTTGCACTTATAATAAATCTATATAACGTAGATAATTTGTTACATATTGCAAAAATTGCTGCTCGATGAGCGTAAAAGTGTTACTTCCGGTCCGAATTTTGAAATTTTTTATATCTTTAAATACTTTTGTGTTATAGACTAATCTGTAAAGAATGCATAACTTGTCAGATAATTGTAAAAAATCGCTAGGATAAAAACACCTACTGCCGATAGGAATTTTTGAAAAATCTAGTACTTTTCTATAGTTGAGTCGATTTCGCAACCGACATGCGCCACTAAATTAAAATGGCGTCAAATTTGAGATGTTGCAAAATTTTATCTGTCAAGTAACATAACTACAAAAGCCATTTCAGGACTGTCATAAATAATAATATTCATACAACTTTTGACGATAGGTTTAGATAAAATAATATTTAATAGCTTTATTTATAATATTTAATTTGTAACTGACTTTCATGTAATAGTATTTTACTATGAGGTATATATCCTGAAATATTAATTGATTAGTTTGATTTTATTGTTTTGAAATTGTTCAGGCCGAACGAAGTTTGTAGTGGTATTGAATCGTCGTCGTTAGTCCATGCTTTGGCAATGTCGGTTGCCAAAACGACTCGACTATATATTGATATTTGAAGTAAACTATTAATTCCCATTTATCTATTGACCGGCTTTACTGAAAGTCTAATCAGATATCAAGAGAAGAATAATAATCGCAAATATAAAGTTTAGTATTGATAGCTGTGGCCGTAGTGTGTGTGAGAGAGAGAGACAGAGAGTTATCAGGGGACTTCAAAACGTGAACTGCAAAAATCTCGAAGTCTAAAATCTTCGTCATAACAGTACTTCGTTATATCACAGTAGTTCGTTATATCACACTACTTATCAGAAAGTAAAAAATAAGGTGTGGACAACATACGACTTTCTCACACGCATGCGCGTTCCGAATTTTTTTATAAAAATTAAGTTTAAATAGTTTTTTATGCTATTAATAAATCTACGTATAAGAAAGTAAAAAGTTGAATTTACAAACATGTATATTTCTCTCCCCCCCCTCTCCCCCTCTCTCTCCCCCTCTCTCTCTCTCTCTCTCTCTCTTAGTGTGTGTGTGTGTGTGTGTGTGTGACCACGATATCGGCCAAACAGATACCAACAACAAACTTTATATTTACGAACATAATCTTACTCGAGGTCTGATTAGGTTTTCAATATAATCCGTAGAGCGAAAGTAGTAGTTTACATCAGTAAAAGAAAATCAGAATTTACTAATGTCTCATTAACTTCTAAGTTTAAACAAATTTATAAAGAATTCAAATGTACTGAAAAGTGAATTTGAGAAAATTTTTATTAAAAGAATAAGTCGTACTCCTGTCGAGAATAAGTTTCTTTTTCTCGCAAGTCATGCTTTCTACGCAGATACATTATGAGTATAAAGATATTTAAAGCTTAATTTTGAATACTTTTTGTATAAAGAAAATTTCATAATTCGGATTTGAACTAACACATTTACTCACAGGTTTACTTTTTATGAATATGACAGTATTTAACGCTTAATTCGGAATACCTTTGTATAACTTGAAACGCACATATATACCTACAAAAAAGTTATGTGGTGGCCACACTTTATTTTTAATTTTTATGGTGGCCTTAGCAGCTTTTAAGAAATATTTATCTGTCGCTTTTTTAATGTCAAATATCATTAAGGGTTCAACATTAAAAATTTTAATTGGTGACGGCTTCTCTTGAATTTAGGATCAATATGACACTTTATGCGCTCAACTTCCATGTTTTGTTCAACGAATGAAAAGTCTATTCATTCTCATCAAATAACTTGACACCATGCACTATAAAGTACAGAAGGTGCAACATCGTATAATTTTTTATTTTGTCCTGGATTTCCGTTATATTAATTAATTAATACAAGATTTCTGCACATATGAAGAATACTAATATAATGAAAAAGGATGAATGTAACTTTGTTGGCACCATTTTTGGCCATGGCTTCTTGCTCAGATTTGCTATCTTTGTAATGTTCTTTGTATGTGAGATGCTATTGTGGCATCAAATTTCTCAAGAAGTTGCCAAAAAATGCCATCATTTTTAACCAATAAATTATTGGACATCACTTTGCTAGTTATTTTATCATGTCCATAAAACGCTCTAAAACAGCTCATCCGGTTTGCTTTTTAACTCATATAGTTGTTCATGTTATTTATCTATTGTGCTTTTTATTTTTAGAGAATGCTGTAATTCATTCCATGTTCTAAAATAACTTAAATTTGTTAGAGAAATTCCATGAACATGTAAAGTTTTCGTAGGTTTTTCTAGTTTAAATAACCTCTTGTAATAAAGCGGCTAAAGCCGATTAAGTTAGAAATTTAACTGACCGTGAAACAAAAGTAAATAATTTACAACAAAATACCCTATTACTTTGCGAATAAACTAAGCAATTTCTAAGCATATCTTATGAATTTAGCGTTAACAATAATAATATCTAAATTTTCTGCCTTTATCATCTACTGGATTAATTATATATGTTTTCTTTACTTGTCCAATTTCTATTAAGAGTGCTCTGATTTTTTTATTTCGGGCCAAATTGACGGATCATCAAGTTTGATTAAAATATAGACGTTGATGCTTCATATGAGGTACTAGTGGTTCTAGATTGTGATGCAGGGATATTAAAAGCTTCACCATATTCTGCTATAATGGACTCGGTTTCATGAACTTTAATTCTTCTTGCTTTGCTGAAATATCTTCGTTTGGTACTCAACTTTGGATGTTTGTCGTAAATGTTATTCTTCAGTTTTTTCACTTATGTCATAATCTTTGGAAATAGAAGCATCACCACAAGATAAAAATGTCTTTATATTGTCCTTTGGCTTCTCGCTTCTTGTTGCTTTAAGTTTGCGAATTTAAGATCCGGATGACTTCTTTTACTTTCTTGTACGTAGTACAAGTTTTTCGAAATTTATACCGGAAGTAGGTCTTTTACTCTTACTTTTGCAAATATTTCGCAAGTCATCCTTCTTAGGCAGTTACATTTCGAATATCTCGCAAAGTATGCATTCTATAGAGATTTATTAAGAGAATAGAAGTACTAGTAATAGGATTTTAAATATTTTTTATATAAAAAAATTTTAAAACTCTATAATTTGAAACGCTCGTACGTATAAGAAAGTCGTGTGGTCGCCACACCTCATTTTTTTTAAATTAATTACTGTATTATATAAATTTAAAACAAAAGTAAATTATAAAAGTTTAATATGCTGTCTTGCTAAACTCTAAGGACAACAAAAAGCTGCTCTTATTATCTATTAATATCATTCGACAATCGACATCCCACTTTAACCTAGACGAAAGAATGGGAATAATATCGGCCAAAGACGCGCACGTGCTCAAAATTCTAAGAACCCAAACGATCAAAACAATACTTAGAAATCAGTCTGGCGCGAGAATTCCCAATTCTCATACGACGTACTTGCATAAACTAGAGCCGCCAATGGGATTAAGCTAAACTGCAAAACTATTTTAAATAATAGTCGCTGTTAGTGCTTTTTTTTCTTTTGAGTAAGCGTTTTATAGAAATTTTCTAAAAAAAAACAAGAGAAATATCATTGAAATACGTATCTGACATTTGAAAAGTATTTTGGTAATAGCACTAATAGTAAGATATCAGGTAAAGACAGATTTTACAATTCAGCCTGTCATTTAATATGATATATGGTTGTTTAGGAAATGAATTTAATTTAATGTTAAGTGCTGTAAAACTTGTTGAATACCCCTACTGATTTGCTGTTAATGAGACCCTGCTGCAGCTCCCATCACATGATGCGCCCCACCCCCTGCAACGGTTACCTGCCTTACCGCCCAGCGCCGCCACTGTATCTACCAATAACGTTTTAGTGTTTTTTTTTAAATAATACTATTTTATATTTTAGAAAAGTCATGCAGTACGAGGACATATGCAAAGTTATTTCAAAAAGCAATTATAAAAACTTTAATAATAACTGCATTCCTGATATTTTCTACCATCACGCTTTTGACAATACTACCACAATCAAGTAAGAAATTTAAAAAAATAATATATTTTCTAAAATTCGATTTAACATCTCTTTTGTAGAAGTCGAAAATCTAAAAACAATTTGGCCACTTAAGTCAATCATGAATAACGTAAATAACTCATTGCTTTCCCATACAGATGAATTTGAAAAATGTCTGGAAGCCAAATCACTGCCCGAATGTTGCTTGATATTCAAAGGAATCGACGACGTGAACATCCTTCAAAATTGTACAAGAAAGGATGATTTATTGAATACTATAGATGACGATTTTACACAATTTAAATATTTTTTATTGAATTTGAAAGATACATTATATAATTCATTAAATGATGATATTAATCTAGTTGAATCTGAGAAAAATGAAGATAGAGACCAGTTAACAACTGAAGAAACAATGTCTAATATTAAAATTATTGGGATGGACAAATTTACTATTATCGATAAAAATTTATCATTTGAAACAGATGGTAACTCAATAGTTTTGAAAAGTGATGAAGACTCTCGAGCTAAAAGGTCTTATGACTGGTATACAGCTGACAATGGACAAAGTAAAGAAAACATCCAGAGGAATAATGAAGAGTACCAAAACTTTGAACCGCTCCTGTATTACGAACCTAACGAGTTAGCAGAAGTTTTCCAACAGAAAGAAAATTTAAATCGTCAGATAAATACTGACAAAGAAGTTTTTAATTTAGGAGAATCTGAAAACAATAACATCTACAATTTGCCTGCTTCAAATGATGGAAATTTTGCCAATGGTCCAATAAAAAGAAATAATGAAGATAATAATTTTGACTTTAAAAATCCTAGTGAAGGTAATCAGAACTTAGTGAACGTCAAAAACGAACAGACTGATAATGTGTTAAGAATAAATATAGGAAACCATTTAGCCGATAAGAGCAAACCTCAATTCACGATTAATTCAAACGATGCAATTTCCAACAATCTCTTAGATCCTTCATATTTTCAGAAACAATGCATTCCTTACACTCCTCAAGTAGGGGCTTCGTTGCCGATGTTTCAGCCTTACATACCTTATCCATATGATCCGAATTCAAAATTTGGACAGCTTCTTCCCGTATCAAAACCACCTCTGAACTCGTTTATTATCAATTCGCAATATGGATATGTTAATCCGAATTATCAATCACCAATGTCTAACGTGTATCCGTTAAATCAATATAACCCAATTTATTGGAATCAGAATATTCAAAATCCAACGGGTCAATATTATCTTTGCAACCCAGTCGCTACTCCAACAACTAATCAACTCACCAATATACCTAATGTCGAAGTGAGAGATAGTTCCAATACTGAAGAGCCCTTCGAGGCAATTAAGTATAAATTCATATGTTTTATCATGAAATATACTCCAACATAGCATTTGCAGCAACAACTCGAGAACAGTAAGAAGATGTCCTATCGGTCAAGTAAAATGTTCAAATGATGATAAATGTATTGAACAAATACAAGTCTGTGACAATCTAGTAAATTGCTACGATGCAAGTGACGAAGTTTTATGTTCATGCCCAGAAAGAGTGAAAGAAGATCGGCTTTGCGATGGTTATTTTGATTGCCCGGATGGTGAAGATGAAATTGGTTGTTTCGGTATGTATAAAGACCAAGAAAAGAATACGTTACCATAATTATCTTTTTTCACAGGTTGCGATGCAAATAGTATTAGCTGTGACAATTGGGGCAACGAAGATAAAAAATCTACTTGTATTAGTAAAGAACAAAGATGCGATGGAATAACTCAATGTCCTTCTGGTAAAGATGAAGAAGATTGTTCCAGCTTAACAGAATCTTATGGACTACCCTTAGTAAGTAGTAATTTAAAAATCAGATTTAATTTTTAGGCATTTATCACGTTAAATTTCAGCCGTTGTTTCAAGTATCTAAAGAAAAAGGCTTCCTCTATAGAAACTATAAAGGCGTATGGTATCCAGTATGTTCTGATCCAAATGAATGGGCGACAGAAATTTGCAATAAAGAAACTGGCCAAAATAGCTTGTAATATTTTGCAAATAACATTTTAAGCCGTACACATCTTATATCATAAAAATCTATTGCAGCCCGCCAATAGCATACATGGTACCACTCACAACGAACTATATGGGTTACTATTTGAAAAAACTACCAGATGGCGGAATAGACGTTGTGGATTCTTGTTTTAATGGTTTTGCAATGTACGTAGAGTGCCCTCCACCAAATTGCGGTATAAGAAATCTCCTCAAAGAAGCTTACCTTCACGAAGACAGCGAGGAAAGTATGGAGGATGCTATATCAAGATTCAGACATAAAAGAAACAATGATAGTGATCTCTTGGAGCTGAGCAGAGTCGTTGGTGGCAATCCTAGTCAACCGGCTGCATGGCCTTGGGTAGTTTCCATTTATAGAAATGGTTTGTTTCATTGTGGAGGTGTAATCATTAATGAAAACTGGATCATTACAGCAGCTCATTGTGTTGATAGGTTATTATTTATGAATAACATTATTCTGAAACATATTCTTATATTAACATTTTAGATTTACCCATTACTATTACGAAGTCGAAGCTGGAATCCTCAGAAGATTTTCATATTCCCCAATGCAGCAAACACGTTTCGTCTCACATATCGTTTCACATAATGCGTACGACAGATCCAATTTAAAGAATGATTTAGCCATGATGAAACTCTCAAAACCTCTTACATACAGTCGTTATGTCAGACCGATATGCCTTCCATCTCCACAAACCGCTGGAGTTGAGTATTTAAAGGAACCATTTCCTGGAACGCTGTGCACAGCTGTAGGATGGGGTGCCACTGTTGAACACGGAACTGATCGTGAGGCATAATCACAATTTTTCGACAACATTTACCAATTAGTTTCGATATTTTCTCAGCTGATCATCTAAGAGAGGTGGAAATTCCAGTTTTGGACCGATGCAAACATAGAGAAGACGAGGAAGGGCATGAAATTTGTGCCGGATATTTCGATGGAGGCCGAGACGCTTGTCAAGGTGATAGTGGTGGGCCATTCATGTGCAAGAATCCGAATTTGTTTGACCAATGGTACCTAGCTGGAATTGTGTCGCATGGTGAAGGTTGCGCAAGGCCAGACGAGCCTGGCGTCTACACCAGAGTCAGCTTGTATTTGGACTGGTTCCATAAACACTTACGTAAACGATTTTTTATTGTTTTCATTGAGCATTAATATAATTTTACAATTTAATCACTACAAATGATTCACTGATTGCGGAAACGAACTGAGTACTACTTTGCGATTTTAGGTCATAGAAAAGAATTCATGTAGAAACCTTTCTTTGTGATAGATGCAATAATTGTACTTTTGTCACTAATATAACAAAATGCCGGTAAATATACACATAAGTTGTTTCTCTGATCAGTCGATGAATAAAGTAAGCAATAATGTAATGCAATATGTTGTATAAAGTATGACAGTATACTCTGTTCCAATAATGTTGTAATTTTGCACCAACAGCAGTGTCGGCGCTAGCACCTTAGGCACCCGCTCCTCCCATTAAATGTCTAGTGTTGCACCCTTTCCCCACGTTTCATTAAAGCTACAGAGTCATAACAAAATGAATACTCAAATGTTATTACTATTAACATGGAATTTTTAAGTAGGTAATTTTAATTCCGAATAGATACATTAATATATACAGGGTGAGTCATCTCCGTGGGTAAGGCCGATTATGCCTTTATGAGTGAAGATATTTCGAAGCAGCTTTTTCCTGCGATAGCTGCTCATTAGGAGCACATTTTAAAAATATGTTGTAATATACAGAGTGTTCCATGACTTGGTGGCTAACCATAGTTGTAGTTTTTTAAATGGAACACCCTATATATTATTGCATTTTTGTATTCCCCGTCTAATTTTTAGTCAAAAAGTAATAAGATAGTATAGGCCTAAGATAATATATACTATCGTTTTTTTGTAGTGATAAATCCATCAACTTTTATAATCTATAATATCTTCACAACTAGTTTGCGTGTGGTAAACCTTCTGTCCTTTTTTGCAAGCTTACGCTGTTCTTTCAGGTTTTTTCTTATTTTTAAATACAGATTATTTTTGGTCTTTCCTTAGGAATATTACAAAATGTAAAACAAGTCATTACACACTTTATATTATCTATGTATACATAAATATATCAGTTAATGGCTCTCTAATGAAAAATTTAATGCTACGAATTTTTTATGCTTTAAAAACCATAATGATTCTTCACAATTAATTTTCTTAGGTAATGGTTTTCTCCCGAAGAGACAGCCTCTTCAAAAGTGCCCTGGTTATTCTTGCAAAGCCTCTAATAAATGTTTACCAGCAAAGAGGCACTGTGATCGTATAGTAGATTGCGGCATCTTGGGCGATGACGAATTAGAATGTGGCAAGAGCAAAATGAGTAAACTCTTCAGGAACGCCTTGAAGAACATGATACTGCTCGACAGAGACCTGAACGAAACCGAAGAGGAGGACAAATCGAATAAATTGGACGTCGAGACTACCAACACCGCAACACAAGAGACCACTACATCAATAACAAGTGGTGAAAGCACTGTGACTACCGTTCCACCAGATAATATCTTCGGCACCGCGCTTAAAATGGAAAATAGTCCAGCGACGGAGCACTTGAATAGAAACGATTTCGGTTATACAGTCGAAGAAAACACCTCATTTGCAAGCCCGTCTTCGGTATCAGATGACGGTCAGTCCATAAGTAACGACGAAACTGAACCAACTACTAGATTGTACAGTACGTCCACGAAAATTGCCGAAGATGTGTCTGATAGCGATGTGAATGCTGCAACCGTTGAAAGTAACGATGTCTTTACGCCATCTGGATGGGAAAATATTAATAACACGCTTTCTATTAGTATCGAAGATCATTTCAAATGTGTCAGGTAAATATGTTGGGGTGAAATAATCTAGTAATAGAAATTATGTGTTTCTACTACTATTAGGAATGTTTTTATTCGTACAGCTGCTTCGAATAGAATCGTTTTATCAGCCGACACACTCAAAAAAGTACAAAGTAATCAATCGCAAGTGAAGGTTGGGTAGCCTAATTTTTTAAGTTGGCGACATTGACTCGTTAGTATTATTTGTAAACACCATTGTGTACAGCTGTAATAATGTGCTCATATTGACAAATGTTTTATGTTATATTTATATCAGTAAAAAAAATGACAAATAACATTTTTTAAGTTTATAATAAAAAACGTGTTTAAATCATAATGTTAGAGAATGGAAGTGTTTGAAATAAACAGAAAAATCAAAATATGTACCTGTCAAAAATAAAATGCCATAATCTAGGAAATTTTAATATACCACCACACGTCAATTGATATGGATCTCTCCGTATAAACGTTTATTTATCTAATTTTAAATGTAAAATTTAAAACCCTCATGGCCATCAGAAATCTCATTTGCACTGTGCTTTTTTATGCGCTTTACTACATAAATTTGCAAAAACACTGATATGTTAGACGGTAGTTTAACAACCGATATTGCAGATTAACTTAACTCTTAAGATTAGAAGAGGGAATTTCTAGTTTCTTGATGCAAACTTTTGACTTTGTTTCGCTTTTTTCTAAAAATTGCTACAACGTTTTTACACAATTTTCGTTTTTGATGTACCCTCACACCGAAACAGCGAAAAGGTGGTTTTTGTAGACTTTCTCTCGCTCGCTCTCTCTCTCTCTCTCTCTCTCTCTCTCTCTCTCTCTCTCTCTCTCTCTCTCTCTCTCTCTCTCTCTCTCTCTCTCTCTCTCTCTCTCTCTCTATCGTTGTCCAGCTCTCTCTCTCTACAGCTCTCTCCCCCCCCTCTCTCTCTCTCTCATTCTCACCCTTCATTCTTTTCTCGCGTTCTTTCCCACTACCCTCCCTTCCTTCCTCCCCACCCCCTCTCTCTGTGTATGATCAGAATAGCGGCTAAACAGTTAAAGCTAACTTTATATTTACTACTACAATCTTCCTCTTGAGATCTGATATTGATCTTCAGTGAGAAAGTCAAATTTGACTGATATCGCATTTGACAAATGTCTAAAGAATTCAAAGGGAATTTAAAAAAAAATTATAAAAAACTTTCTGAAATTCCTACCGGTAATTAATTCTTATCGAAGAAGAGCTTTTGGTGAATATCTCGTAAATTTGCCTTCTAGTATAAAACTGAGGTATGAGCACCACACGAAAGTCACATTGCCTACTCACAGGTTTATGCTATAAACGTACTAAAAAGTAAAATTTAGAAAGATTATGTAAAGATAGTTTTTCGAAATTCCCACCGGAAGTAGGTCTTTTTGCCTTATCGAAAAACGTTTTTTTTGCAAATATCAACTTATGCATTCTATACAGATTTATCTAAACAAGAGTATTTAAAACTCGAATTGGAACAATTTTAGTAAGTATATAGGAAATTTCAAAATTCGGACAAGAAGAAGTATTTTTCAAATTTGTCTAAACTTGTGATTGACAAAATATTATTCAATTTTGATTTTTTTACTGGAATAAAAAACTATTTTCGGTCTACCGATTTTACTGAAAATCTAATCAGATCTCAAGGGGAAGATCATACTGGCAAATACGAAGTTTGGTATTGATAGCTTGGTCGCTGTCGTCATGAGAGAGGGGAAGAAATTTGCAAAAAAACACTTTTTCGGTATCAGGGAACCTCGAAACGTGGACATCTGCAAAAATCTCTTGGTTAAACATTTTCATTATCACATAGTTTCTTATATGGTACTACAAATAAGAAAATAATAGCAATTAAAGCTTGATTTTAAATAAGATTTGTTTAAAAAAAATCGGAATTCAGACCGGAAATAGCACTTTATTCTACTTATATAATACCAACTTTTTGAGAATATCTCGCAAATTATGCTTCTGTACAGTTTTATTACAAGTGCAATTTTTGTATAAAAAAAATCTTCACTTCTACGTTTATCGAATAGCACTTGTTTGTGAATATCCAACAGATTATGCATTCTATACAGATTTATTAAGAGTCTAAAAGTATTTAGACCTGCATTTGGTATAATTGCCTTTCTGGGTATGTAATATTTCAATCATAGTAGTTATAACCGAAACTTTAAAATTATAAATGAACAAACAAATGTTATAGCTCCATCTATACATATATAAAGCTAAGTAATTATTATTTGACGGCTGTATTTCATATTACTGTTGATAAGTATTTGTTGATTTAATGCAATTTCCTTTGAATATGTGAAGTAATCAATTATAAGAGATAACTTATGATTTATAATGCTGAAATTTCAACAGAATGTTGCAGATCGTTCCTTTCTCGAAGAGATGCGATAAGATAGCCGATTGTGAGGACGTTAGCGACGAAGAAAATTGCACTTGTGCCGATTATATGAGACAATTTCATCCAAAAGGAATCTGCGATGGTTCGGTCGATTGCAAAGACCTATCGGATGAACAAAATTGCGGTAAGAAAGATATTATTACATTCCGGCATTTAAAGAAGTGGTAATGTCAGAAAATAGAAGTTCCAGTTACTCCTTTATCCTTATATTTTCATGTTCCAAATATAAATTATCTTATGAATAACGGGTATTTTTTCTTAGGTGATTTTTAATTTAGATCCGTTTTCTTGAAAAGTATTCCTAAAAAATTATGCAAAAGTTTAGTATTATAAAAGTTACACTTTAATTAAGCAACTTATATGCAATATATTACAAAAAGTATAGTATTGTTCAACCTATTACGATAAGTTTAAATATGTCCGGGAATCTCTACTACTTTATATTAATTCAGCTGTTTTCTTTCCAAATGATACGACAGATCAGAAAATTCCAATTATATTTTTAACATTTGCCCATTAGACTACACCTCAAAGTAAATCAAAAATTCTCTCTGTCTTAACATCTTTTGTAATTATAGTACCAAAATCTCAAATAACTGTATTACTTCTTCTCTTACAAACATCTTAACATGAGCAACCGCAGATAGAGATGTACCTTTAAATTTAAGGTCATCTGCGTCAATAATATTTAGAGTAGTCTTCAGTAGTCTTTCCACAGGACCAACACGTCCAAGTTCATATTTGGGTAAATAATAATGCTCAAATCAAACGAACAAAGCTCTTGGAAAATGTGGAGGGATAAGTTTAAGTACATCTTGGAACTAAGTGTTATAATTAGGGGGCGGACACGAGCGGTTGAATGCTCATCGCCCATGGGCGCACTATTGAAATGTTGTATTTTTAAAGAGGTTTTAATTTTATTTATATAATTGGATAACAAGTGGCTGGTGATCTATAAAATACAAAATACCTTATTATTTGTTTATTTTCTCTTCTGTAAGACTTGTTCTCTTTGAATTAAGTACATCCTTGTAGATAGAAAACGTCCTTTCTACATCGCAACTGGTTATAGGTGCGTACTGGATATATTCTTTTATTTAAGCGTATTTAGCATACACAATTGCCGCAATGTTATTAAATCTGGATTTCTATTAAAAACTGCGTCTAACTTTTGCCGAAGGCCACATCCGAAGTCACTTGGAATACATTTGAAATTATTAATAGCCACATCTAATGTGGTTAATCCATTTTTTAATTTAAGATTCAATTTTCAAAATATGTGATTAGTTTAGGCAAATTACCAAAGTATTCCTGAAGGAATAACAATTGATTTTTTTAATTTGGGATTTGTGTTAGTTCCTTGCACTCAGAAATACTTTGAGCATCGTCATTTACACGTGAAACGAAATTTTGTAAATTATCGAAAGTCTCTGCATAAAAACTATTTCTGTGTATGTTTTAGCAAAGCTAAGTGACGAACGTGCGATATTTTGGCATTTTGTAACGATATTTTACAGACTTTGTAATAAATTTCGGAATCACTGACAATTCATTTTTATATCAGAAAAAATAACATAAACAACGTTCTAGATCTAAATAAATGATAACTAAAAATGTACGCGTATGTTATTGAAACTAAATACCAGTAAGTATATACATATTTACATTATTCCTGTTGCGAAATATAAGGTAAATATAATTAATTTTAAAAACCCCTCACGCTCCTATCTACGCCGATGTAGTAAGGATTTTACTCATAAATTCCTTATTTCATGGTCATTTTTTGCTCTGATTCTCGGGCACTTCTCGGGTGTAAACAGCTGTTGCAGTTCACCATATGAATGAGTGCTATACAGTAAGTGGGTATTGTTTACATTATTTCTTTGCTCTGTTGTAACTTCGTCGTAGTTTAAACCGGTCATGTCCGCCCCCTAGTTATAATATTAGGTAGGGATGTAGCTTTGTTTACCGCGATGAAAATATTACTTTTCTTCTCTAAATTATAAATTAAGTATTATAAATACCAACAAAATGAGGTGGCAAACACAATCACACACAACTTACATCGACAGCTTCTATATAATTAAAGCTGCCTTTACACGAAGGTTCTTACGCCACTTCGTACTATCTTATTACAAGTAAATTGTTATATATAACATAGAATCCAAACAATCCTATTGGCACTATGAGAGAATTATGGCTTATTCTACAAAATTTGCTAATTACGCCACTTCGTGTTGTGATGCAGGACTTGTTCAGTGTGAGCTGTTTCTTGAAATAAATTTACAATGTTTACACTGCAACCTTAAATTTGGTACCTCTTCTCAAGTTCGATGTAATTGAAGTTGTTTTATAGTGTTGCATACAACATTTTAAACGTCAATAACATCTAAGTATCTCATTTCAAATCTAATATTTTCCGATACAGTTATCATGCATCAGGCATGTAAATATTTTTTAGTTTGCTAAACATACAAAGTGTAATGGAATTTGCTTTATCTATCTATTTGTCTCATATCTCGCCTTCATTTCAAAATGTAATTACCGCAGAGTGTGCACAACAGATTCACACGTTCTCTCTCTTCATGTCAATCTAATTATCATCGGAAAGAATTATTGCAATCATCATCAATGTGTACACTTGTAAATTCAATTTAACGGTGTTAACTAAACGCTCGATTAATGGCGTTTAGATCCTCGCGTTTTGTTAACAATAACAGATTGTATTGTAATGGTGCAATGTCGAAAATAAAACGGTCGGTTTATAAAGAGTTTATTTGTGTGAAAAGTAGAAATCCATTTTGATCTGTTTACTTTTGAGTATCGTTAATGTGTTGCTGGCGCGAATAAATGCCGTGAATCGTTGAATTCAGGATCTGATTTTTAACGAGTTTTTTTATATACAATACAAAAGCAAACAAAAAAGAATTGAAATTTAAAAAAGAACTTGTACAACAACATATAAAATAAATGAGAGCTATATAAATATTATTATTTCCATCTAAACTTGAATGAAACCTACTTTTTGAGAATTATGAGTTAAGTTATAGTATAACCTATCTATGAAGAAAAAGTGTCTGGAGGAAACTAATCTTTTATTATATATATGATATATTAAGGCGTTTAAAAAGGTTTGGGGTGGGGGAGAAATTTGCCAAAAAATTAAAAAGCAAAAAATGTAAAATGTATCCTTTCAACAAAAACATAAAGGTTTAACGAAGTAAACGGGTGAACACTATCTTGCAAATTAAGTTAATATATACAGCAAATAAATTGAAAAGTCAGTGGTGTTCCAAACACTAGAAAAAATGACTAAATTTAAAAATGACACCTTAAATTTATATTCATATTTATATTTAGTATAGGAGGCTACTACACTCGGTATTAATATTTGGAAGGTAAATAATAGTAACAGTAGCTAAGTATACCATGTGCTTGCCGGCGACCTGCGGATACAGTTTACTATAAGATAAAACGACGACACCGAGAGTTTGTATGAGTTAGTACGAGAAAGCAATATACAAACTGCTTTTTGGTAGAGTGTAGTGTTGGAAAAGAGGGGATACGAGTACATCTACGCTGAGGCTAGACTGACTCTCGTTTAATCGGGGCAACAAGGATAGATAGCAGCTGTACTGCAGTTTGTATATTGCTTTCTCGTCTAACTCATACAAAGTCTCGGTGTCGTCGTTTTATCTTATAGTAAGCTGTATCCGCAGGTCGCCGGCAAGCACATGGTACGTGTGTTTATTTAAGATAAATATAAACGTATTATTGTCATAGTTAATGTGTAGTATTTACAAATATCTGTTACATTTACGTCGCATTACAGTGTAACACATACAGAGAGATCGTAAAAGGTTGACTGTGCCGCTTCATAGTCATGGTGTTTTTACCGCACATATCATATTCTGAATTGTATTTCGTCCGTGCATCTATTATTTTACGTATGGACTACTTTCAAAAATGTTTATTAAATTTACTTGTTTTAAAAATTCAAGAAATACATTCAATAATTGAAAATATCTTTATTAAAAATAATTTAACACAAAGGTCGATATTACATACAACAAATAATTTAATACAAAGATTGATATTGCATATAACACTTCATATTTAGAAATATTATACGTTCAAAATGAGTCTTTCATTGTTGTCAAGTTGTCTAATAAATAGTTTTAAATTAAGTGTTCTATATCGTTCTGCATTTATTGTATCATGGAAGAGAATTCAACCAATTATTCTTCTTCGTGATATTGCACCCCAAACACCTATTTTAACAATATGCATTACAGTTTCAATAAAAGCATGTTGGTTTATGGATGACCAGTGTCGATAATTTTGGAAATTGACATATCCTACTTAGATGAAACCAGGCCTCGTCTGAGAAAAATGTGATGTCCAACAAATTATCATCCACAAGATTATTATTAGACCACGTACAAAATTGTATGCTTTCTTAAAGTCTGTTGGCAACAATTTCTTCTAACACTCCTTCTGTTAGTAAAGTAGGTATGCCACAAGAGTGTTTCTTACATATACTGCCAGTTTCTCGAAAACGACTAATAATACGGTTGACAAATCTTGCAAAAATATCATATTGGAATTCCATTTCTGGGAATCCAGTGTGAAATTCATGCGTGCATGAATCAGGAGAATATTTCAACTCTGCATTCGGTATCAGGTCTCCGCTAAGAAAATAAGCCTCCACAATAAACTCATTTTGTTCTTCCGTAAACGGCATTGTTGATTTCACGGTAACTTTAAAATAATGCAAAAATAATACTCATATAAACACAAAAAAATAACTTACAGTAACAACGAAATGTACCTTTTATTGCCTTGAGAGAGACAGTTTCTAATACTAAATTAAAAGCAGTAAACCAAGGGGAAAAAGAAACGACATAAAGTTTATATGACTGACAAATATATACAGGCTGTCCAGAAACTCTCCTGACAAATGAAGACCGGAAATTCCTCAGATAATTTTAAGACAATTTAACCCAATTCACCCTAGTCCGAAAATGCTTCCTAAGGTCATAGGCGTCCGTTTTGGGTAGGTAAACGGTTATTTTAACGCATAACTTTTTTGTCTTTAACTTTTCAGCATTTGTGACACTAGATTATTAAATTTTCAGGTATTGTAGTACTAAAAGGTGCTCTTACTTTAAGTCGGTAGGATACACCGTTTTCTAGAAAAATCGATTTGAAAATTTTTCGTATGTTCGTCATTAAAATTCAATTTATTATTTTTTGCACTAGTTCGCTCTGAACTGCCAACAGAAATAAAAGCTACGTTTTTAATTGTCAAATTGTTGTCAGTTCGCGAAGTTGAAATGACGAAAGATGAAATGACGAAAAAACGAAAAATTTTCAAATCGATTTTTCTAGAAAACGGTGTATCCTACCGACTTAAAGTAAGAGTACCTTTTAGTACTAGAATACCTGAAAATTTAAAAATTTCTAGTGTAAAGTTATGCGTTAAAATAACCTTTTACCAACCCAAAACGGACGCCTATGACCGGTACTAGAAATTCGCAATTGATGGAATCGATTCATCTCTGGGGGATAAATAAGCATACCAGTTTTTGTTTTTCTAAATAGAAGCGTTCGGGAGGTATTAAAAAAACTAATTACAAGGCGCCATCTTCAAAGAGCTCTAGCTCCCTTAGGAAGCATTTTCGGACTAGGGTGAATTGGGTTAAATTGTCTTAAAATTATCTGAGGAATCTCCGGTCTTCGTTTGTCAAGAGAGTTTCTGGACACCCTGTATAAATGAGAGAATATTGAATTAACAGCCACTCTAGCGAAGTTATGTACAAACTAAATATTCATACTACAACAACGAACGTGTGACAAACTCGTGCTAAAGTTGATATATCGATGAAGCGGCACGGTCAAGCATTTACGATATCTCTGTATAAAATAAATGGCGCTAATATCTTGATGTTCTTTGGATGTTAATTTTATATTATACTAGCTGAGGTGTTGCTTCCCGCTGCTCGACTGTTCTAGACAAACAGGCTTGAGCATTGCATACTCAAGCTGTTTCCAGTCCTGCTTCCCGTTGCTCGCCTATTTCAGACAAACGGGTTTAAGCAGTGCGTACTCGAACGGTTTCCAAGCTTGCTTCCCGTTGCGCGTGCTTCTGAAGTTCGTGATGACTTTTTGTTTCGTGCTTTAGATGTAGATCAACCAATCGCGTGTTGTTTGGGTGGCATAATTGATTTGACAGTGAAGGTAATGCTTTTTGACTGTTACAAATACACTTGGAAAACGCAAAGAAACTGCATGTGATATTTATTATCTAATGTCGACCGGCAATTGGAATTTCACAATGAACATCACTTGCTATGTCACACACGAACTGAATGTCACTCATGGACCGAAAACACACGATCTTCCACTAAACTATATAAAATACACTCATTTGTTGAAGCGACTCGCGCGCCAGTTATTGTAAAATGGTTATATTAATTCATAAACCTTCGTGGGCATGCGCACAACAACTCGCCAAAGTTTCATCACATTCGTATCGATGGAATAGAAACACATACAGGACAAACAAAGATACATTAAGTTTTATATGCCTATATACTAGATGACCGTCGCCCGGCGTTGCTCGGCCAAATTCTATAGAAAAATTAAAACCTGTTTTGTGTTTTCACATAAACTGAGACTCATCAAATGTCTGTGTGAAATACCACGTCTGAATCCCTCAAAAAAACAACAAATGGCCGAAATAAACAAACGTCCGAACAGCGCCAATATGAAAATACAAATGAACGAATGTAAACACACACCCACAATTCTTTTTCTCAGAATCACTCACTCACTCACCAGTCAACAGGTCTGCTATTGTGATGAACAATGAAATAAGAAAGAAACTAGATTCATACAAGCAGTCGGTGATCTGCATAACGAAGCCGACAGTGTGTGTGTGTGACGCGCCAACTGTGTGTCTTTCGTTTCCTATAGAAATTCTTGTAATTTCGCATATTGTTAATTTCTTAATAT
This sequence comes from Amphimallon solstitiale, assembly GCA_963170755.1. NCBI lineage: Eukaryota > Metazoa > Arthropoda > Insecta > Coleoptera > Scarabaeidae > Amphimallon > Amphimallon solstitiale. The sequence goes on along the minus strand of OY720681.1, from coordinate 32,401,601 downwards.
TTTCCGTTAAAATATGGAGGGGGGGATGTGATCACAACATTCCACATAACATAAGGAACAGACACTCAAAATTTTATCAAAATTGTATATGTAATTTGCGAGTCTATAAGTAACAAATTAATATATGTAATTCAATTATTTATTATAATTTAAAATCGTAATTCAAAATAGCTCGAGCGGTTGCAAATGATCAGATTTAATATGTTATGAGTAGGGTACGTATTTTTTGGATTTACGAAATAAATGCAAATAAATGGAAAATAAGGAAATCAACGCGAAGCGATGCGCTTATGGTAAAATCTATAATATCTATTCTAAGAATTGTTTTTACCCACATGCCGCTAATAAGTCCTTGAGGTGGAGACAGGTTCTAACTCTCTAGCGACGCGGGCGTGGAAGTGAGAAGTGAGGGGGTGCTAACAGCGTAGCCAACCCTACAGTTTTAACTGAGGACTGTTTTGAAATTTAAAAGCCTCTCTAGAGCGGCAAAGTCAAGGTTTTTTTTTAGAAAGACTGAATGCGTTCTATCACATGACAATGGCGAGATGGATCTGGTTCTGAAAAGTATGCTAATGAGCGCAGCAGAGAAGAGCATGAATGAATTAGTTCTTCACATGAAATCTAATGAAACGAACGAGGCTTACCAACACCTTGGGACATTATTTTGTATCTCCTCTACAGCTATTATCAAGCAGTCGCTCATGAAAGATTTTTTAATTTTGAGTTTTCCAAAATACCGTTTTTGAAGAATATCCCGCAAGATGAGCTTATTGATGGATATGGTCACTTTCATCAACAACTCTTAGGTGCAGCAGATAAAACAGACTCTCCCGATGTTCTTCAAGTTTTATGAGCAAATAAATACATTCATCTAAATTTTGCAAAAGCGGTAATTTAAAGTTTATGGAGCCCTGTAAATAGTGTTGAAGCGGCGCTTTTTTCAGCACCTACAACATGGTCATCACGAACAGAAGGACCAGGTTGTTGGAAGAAAATGTAGAAACGATAGCAATGTTGGCTTTCAACTCACAATAAGGCTATCTGATACATATATTATACATAAGTTAAATTAAAAAATGTTACGCCAATATTTTTTATAAAGTCAGAATTTCTTTATTATTCAGTTGTTGATTTGAAGATTTGTTTTGGCTTTTGCGAAAATTAACCATCACTAGTTATAAGTTATTTGACAGTTCGTAATAGATATGTTGGGAGCGAAGCTCGAAAACGGCCAATGGTCGATATTTTTGCTCAATTTTAGGATTGGCCGTTTTAAAACGACCAAAGTCCGAAGTTTAATTCAATTTTGAGCTTTCGTCATCTCCAAACAGCCAAACCTAGAATTGTGCAATTGCGAAACGACCAAAGCTATACAGCCACACTATACAATTTTAAAAAAGTAAGTCAGGTGTTATTTAAATTTGTAGTTAGTTTATTGAAAATCAATCATAAAAACATTTAAATGGTTAAGCTATGTATTTGTATGATGTCATTGTGTTCGAATTAAATGAGGCATTTAATGAAAAAAAAAGATATATTGATAATTATTTATTTCTGCAACTTGACGATGAGTGGCATTATGAGTTGCATTTCACTTCTTTTTTTAAACCATTGCAGCTCTTTTTTACGCAGTGCTTTCTACAAATACATCTCACAAAACCTTGCTTTGACTGAGATTCTACAGCAGCGGCGGTTCTTAATGTTATTGTTTTTGCTGGAACAGTCTCCAATTCCATAAACTTCTACAGATACTTGGAATTCGTTCCTCGCGTACAATTTTTCAAGATCTCCTGAAGCTGTCCCAAGCTGATAGAGGTCATTTTCTTCTTTCCATTCCATAATAACGGCCATTACGTTTCTAGCTGCGGCACGCCCTCTATCTACATCTGGAATTTTGACCAAAACGTTTAGCCCACTACTAACAGGAGGAAATGTTTTGTTGGACCTCTGCAGCATTTCATCAGCTTGCCGTTTCTGGAATTTGCATATACTTCACGTGCTTCTGTGATTTTTTCTTGGCGAATGCAAATCCCACATGCTTTTTGAGGTATACATGTACACTGTAAGGAAAACCCGTGTAAGTGAATATTTTGATTGCTTTGTAAATCTAAAAAATCGGTAAAGTTGTTTACCAGGATCTTCCCTAAAAGTAGAACTTGAAAAATAGCATTAAATAAGGTGTTTTTTGGCGGCAAATATTAATGTAGTATAAAATTTTGGAATTGGTTAAATTATCACTTACTTTTTTTTGTTTAATTTGATTGCTTGAGCTTTCAACCACATGATTTTCTTCTTCTATATCCGAGTCGCTGGAGGCATCTACATTAGTATTATCATTCAATACATTTTCCAACTCTTCCTCTGTGCTAATAGGTTGAAGAACCTCGCGAGGAATATCTGAATCTAATAGGCCATTTCGTACAGGAACTCCAAACATCGCTTCATATGGACTTCTGTTTATACCTCTATGGAAGGATCTATTTTTTTGTCAACTGAACGAATCGAAGCCCGTCAGCCCAATTTGTACTTTTATTATCTGCCATCCAAGAACCAAAATATCCCTAACATCCTGATTTGCCCTTTCTATACTTCCCTGGCTTTGAGAATGCCTTGGTTTGCCATGAACTATTTCAGCCTCGAACATATCAGCAAGTTCGTTTATGACAGCTGCTGTAAATTCTCTTCCATTGTCACTCTGGAGAATGTTGGGAGCGCCTATTATACAGAAAATATCTAACAGATTATAAGCCACCTCTGCAGGTCTTTTGGATTTCAAAGGCTTCAAAAAAACAAATTTTGTTAAGTGGTCCTGATAATTTAAAATAAATTTATAATCTTTGTCCGGTTCTGTTTGCATGTCAATCAGATCCACCTGTCCTCTTGAGTTCATATTGTTGCTTAAAATTGGCCTTACCACTAGTCCTTTCCCTTTATTTTTTCTTTTTTAGCTGACATTGTCCACATAACCGTAAATAAATATCAATCACATCACGCTTGATATTGCAGTACTTTTTCATACAGCTCATCTATATGGCAAAAATATTTTATTTCATCGTCATTTGTAGATCGCTTTTTTATAAGTTTTTCTACATCACCAATGGATAGAATGTCATACCTCTTAATGCGTCGATAATCCAATGATGTGAGCGGCTTGCTCTCTCTTCTTTTACATAGGGAAGCTTTTACATCGGCTATTAATTCCTTATATTTATATTGAGTAAACAGGACTGTATTATTTGATTCACTTTTCTGGATATAAGATGCAACTTCAACCTAAATTCATGTTCACTAACAGCAGACATTCTTAACGAGACAGACAATACGTGCAAACTCCCTCAATGCAAGGCTTAGACTGACACCCCACTAAATAATACACTGGTCCGCCCACATTACGCTCGCGCCAAATTATATCTGTTTATGCTTGTCGAGTAACGAACCGAAATGTCCGTTATTTTAAGCATTGGTCGTTTTGTAATTGCACAATTCCAGGTTTGGCTGTTTGAAGAAGGCCAAAGCCCGAAATTGAATAAAATTTCGGACTTCGGTCGCTATAAACCGGCCAATCCTAAGATTGAGCAAATATATCGACCATTGGCCTTTTTCGAGCTTTGCTCCCAATAGATACACTTAACATAAAAAAATCATGCTGGCACCACAAGAGCATAATAAGTATCTAAATAGTTTAATTTGTGAGCTCAATCAAATTGTAAATTGTAATATCTTTAAAATATGTTATCTTAAATAAAAAGGTAATCCCTCTACCAGTGAATTCTGCAAGTCAGTTAACTTGAGATTTTTATCCAGATGAGAGCTAACAGCTGTCCTACGCTTATCAATTTCTTAGCCAGGAAGTTGATCAATCAAAAATCAATTTTTGATTGATAAACTTGATTTGGTTGTTAGCAACCCCTATATTCCTCACCTCGTTTGACCTAGTCAATCATAGTGTCTTCCTTCACAAGCTAGGTGGCGTGGATACCTCAAGGTATATCTTAGACTCAACAATCTTTTTGATATACATCAACGACCTACGAAATACACTTCAAAACGTACAGGAAATAATACTTTACACTGATGATATTATTCAATTAATAAACATTTATGGATGGATGAGTTGTAATAAACTAGTCACTAACAAAATCAAAACTGAGTTCGTATAATTTTTATAAAACAACCAAAGTTGCGGATAATATTGAAATTAATAGCGATATTTTTAAGCTCCACCTACTTCCAGAGCACTTGGTTTTACAATTTATGAGAATCTTAATTAATGGCAATCACATATTCATTACATCTGCAATACTCTATCAAAGGTATGTTAACACTAAAGCAATTTAACTTAAAGTAACATGCTATGATAAAACCTCACTTATGTTCAACCATTCGAACTTTACTTCTTGCCTACAATATTGTAAGATCTATTGAAAGAATTCAGAAACGCAAAGGATTTTTATCTTGCAAAAGGCATTAGTAGGAATGTGTTCGGTTTGGGTTTACAGAAATTCTTGTAAATACCGAATTCTATTAGAGGTATCTCTAATTTTGTTGTTTTTTGAGGGACTACTCATTTGGGACATCCTGCAGTCTTTGAAATAAAAGTTATTATTATTATTATTATTATGGATCGAATGTATTTTTTTTAATTTACTAATTAATATTTGAACTGTTTCTTCCGTTGTACATTCTAGTATGGCTATGTAAACATTTGTTAGTAAACGTTACTTTAATCCATATAAAAAATATTAATCCATTATCTCTTATATACTTTTAGGAATGCCATGCAATAAAAATGAATTCCATTGCATCTCCGACAGCACATGCATTCCCCTAGTTAAGAAATGCGATAACAACCGAGACTGCCCCCATAACGAAGACGAACAACACTGTTGTAAGTATACACAGAAACACACACACATACAGACCCTCGTACACCATACATGAAATAAAATTCATCCACGCAATAACACGAAATTTATATATCAATTTACGTTTCCAGTCGCTCTCACAGATGGCACCACCATCGCACTAGACGAAAATTTACGCCCGTATTTGAATACCAACGGCGTCGTGACTTTTTATTATCGGGGCTCTTGGCTACCGATGTGCGGAGAAAATTGGACTGAGCTGCAGTCGTCCATCGCCTCCGAAGTATGTCTTTCACTGGGCCTTTCCGATTACGAGCGATATTCCCAAGTGGATATCCATAATCGACCGTTGACTGTCCTGACGAATTGGCAGAGAAGCGAGAACGGACGGACTAACGTTAACGGACTTTACGAAAAATTTTTGACCGACAGCGGCGAAACTTGCACGGTATTGTACGTAAGGTGTTCCAATATAACGGTGAGATGGTATGATGGAATTGTGAACGAGGGACAGTCTGCTGCTCCTTGGGATGCTGCCATATACGTTAATGGCGAATATAAATGTACCGGAACTTTGCTGAATTTGGACTGGGTTTTGACGAGTTTTAATTGCTTCCGAGGCATTTCAGAGTGAGACTATTTTTAAATTACGTTTTTTATGAGCCTAAAGAATACCACCAATGCAATGGTCTAAATTGGATACAATCTGTATACAAAATTATGTGATGACCGTTTAAACAACAACAGTATTTAATAATCAGTTTAATTATGACGATATAGCAAAAAAATCTTCAGAGACGGTTTCTTACAGACAAATATCAAACATTCTTTATAATCTTTCTTAACAGGTTAGCTGCCAGCAAAATTCATAAAAATTACCTTTGGTGCCAAGTTGAAAAAAATGTGAACTGTAGCTTCCTAAATAGAGTGGAATTATGAATTACAATAAATTTTTAAATCATGAGCGTATTTTTCTCAAAATTGATTAAGCGGTCGTATACGACCGCCCCGGCATGGGCGACCTAAGGAGCCCGTGCCGAGCGGTCGGGAAAGCGGGCGTTTCGTGCGAGTACCGACTTGTAAGCGTTGGACGTCTTCTATGTTTGTATTGCGTCTTATATCTTATGAAACTATTGACGGGTTCAAAGATGAGTGAGCGAACAAAAAAAATTGTACAAATGGCATTAGACAATAAGGAATCATCAGGTAAGTGTATAAAATTATGTTTTTCTACAGCCGTCACACTGTGTCACGGAATTTGGAATTATTTATTGAAAAACGAGTAAATATAAGTTACTTTTGCAATAATCCTTTTACAGATGTTCAAGACATATCTGATGATTGCAGTTCTTTTGATTCTGATCTTGACCGTTTGTTTTTACCTTCAAGTGACGAAGAAATTTTGTATAGTTCCGATGGCGCGGAAGAAACTGAAAAAAACCAAATTCGTATGACATTTCGAAGAAATAAAAGAAAGCAACGTTTTTCAAAAGTTCCAAGACAATACATATCGAAAAAAACTAAAAAAAATAAGAATTCTGATCTGGTGAACCAACCCTGTTGCTCAAAATCAAGTGAGGTCGTTATATTGGAGGGAACCGAAACACTTGAAGCTTGTGAAGATGAGCGAATTAATTCAGAACAAGTATTTGACGAGATTCTTGAAGATGAGGCGTTTGATAACGGAAACATCGAAAATGCAGTACCTGACCAAGCCGAAATTCGTAATGAAAATCCAGATCAAATATGGCAATTGCCTGTTGGAAATCATAATGTTTTTGATTATTCTGCAGAAGGTGGTTTACATGCCAATTACGCTGCAACTCTTGTAAACGATTTGTCAGCATACAATTGTTTTCGAACTTTTGTCGATGATCACGTAATAAAAGAAATGGTCAATCAAACAAATCTATATGCAACTCAAGTCCTAGATGAGGCAGATGATATAAGTAAGGGATCAAGGCTACACGGATGACTGCCAACTGATAAAAAAGAAATGCTCCAGTTTATTGGAATTGTGGCATATATGGGTTTGGTGAAGATGCCTTCAATAGCAAAATATTGGAGTAACGATAATGCAAATTGTCCAGAAGGTGACCGTTTGCATAAAGTCCAGCCTCTCCTAGACAAATAGGTTGAAAACTTTCAAGCAGTATACACTCCTGGTCGTACCTTCTGCATCGATGAGTCTATAATACCATTCCAGGGTCGTTTACTGTTCAAACAATATATACCACAGAAAACACATAAATGCGGAGTTAAACTATTTAAATTGTGCAGTGATAATGGCTACACATGGAACATAAAAATTTACGCCGGGAAAGAAAGAAATGAAGGTGTTGCTTCCATTTCAACAAACATCGTCATCAATTTTGTCGCAAAACCTTTTAAATTCAGGTAGAACCATTATAGCTGATAATTATTACAGCAGCCTCGAACTGGCTAATCTATTGCTTGATCAGCAAACACATTACATTGGAACCCTACGAGCTAATCGACGTGGAAATCCCAAAGAAGTTCTCGAGAAGAAATTGAAAAAAGGGCAAGTTTTTGAATTAGAAAATGAACGAGGAATTTGTATACTAAAGTGGAAAGACAAAAGAGATGTGCTGCTTCTGTCTACCAAACACACCACCGAAACTGTACCAGTGCAGCGCAGAAATGGTGCCGTGGAAAAGCCGCGGGCCGTAATGGAATACTTATAATGAGGCCAAATCATTTATTGACCAATCTGACCAGATGGCAAGCTACCATTCCCCGTTGAGAAAATCTATTAAATGGTATAGAAAACTAGCAATAGAATTTCTTTTGGGAACTTGTATGGTCAACGCCCATATCGTTTATAATCAACATGCTAACAAAAAAATTCAAATTACCAAATTTCGAGAAGAGGTTGTAAGAGCTCTTCTCAGTGGAAAGGACACAAATTTAGAAGACGATGCAGACGAAAAACCTCGAGTGGAAACACCTACGAGAAGAAATATTCAAACTCATACATTTCTCGAAAAGGAAGGTCTCTTTGATAAAGTGAGAAAATATTGTAAGGGCTGCAATGCCAAAAAAAATCGTGGAGAAATAAACAAAAACCATGTAAAAAAGGTTGTCACATATTGTAGCATGTGTAAGGGGCAACCTCATTTTTGTCTAGATTGTTTCAATCTAGCACATTCAAAGTAAATGAACATATTATTTTATACCAAATGAATTGTTTATTTGTTTTATTGTATTAGGTACGTTATATTTGATATAAAAACCTTTATTTTTAATAAAATTTTATCAAAAAAGTTGATGTCATTTTTACCGTGTACCGTCAGATATCCAAAAATTCGTACAATTTCGATAGCCCTCCATGCCACAGCGGTCGGATATAATGATCAGAGCGTTCCTACATACAACCGCTCGCGTGTGAGAAATTCATATACAATACGATGTTTCAGCGGTCGTATACGACCGCCGTGGCAAAAGAGAAGTATATATGGGCGGTCGAATACGACCGCCATGGCAGCCAACCTGTTAAGGTTCTTTTGGGTACGACTTAAGGCAACGTAAATTCACTACATGTTGGTACAATTTGTGATTTGGTTTCGATGATAAAACCCCAAATATTTCTTGAAACATAAGCATTTCAATGTAAGACACTAACATAAAAATGCATCGAAAGTCACTGCCTAGCGTTTCTCAGCCTGTGGTATGCGTACCCCCAAGAGTACACGAAATTTTATTAAGGGATACGGGGAAAAAAGAGGTAATGGTGGTAATTGCTAGCTAGATTGAGCATAGGAAAAAAGATATTATATTTTATTATGAAAAATCAAAATAATTAAAAAATGGGTGTGCTTAAGACCACACGGCAGAAGTGAAAACTTCATCAAGGCGAGGTTAATAATACGAAATACAACTTTTTTTTCGTTCTATATTCATTTACATTTACATTTTCCATTTTACATTTTCGTTCTATATTACATTTAAAAAATATATATTTATTATTATTGTGTATACATTATTCTAGTACATTTCGCTCAGTCTGATCAAGTTTTCACTTCAAAAATTGATACGTACGCATGTATATATACAAATAGACGATATGATAATTCTCATACGAGTACCCGCGCTGGTCTAATGGTAACATGCCGGCCTCATACCCGGGCGGCTCGGGATCGCGTCTGCACGTGGACAAGATTTTTCAGAAAATAAAAATACAATATTTCGCGCATTTATTCTAAATTTCAATTTAATTGATATTAAATACCGCTAGTTAGTGTTATAATACAAAGCCGAGCGTGAAACGGTTACCGTGCGAGTATAGCAGAGACCGGCAGAGACGCTTTAATTATATCTCTCTCGCTCCCTTAGTCGACTCAACTCGAGCCGACTTTACCCGAACGAGCGTTACATTCCGAGCTTGACGGCTCAGTCTCGTTCAGTGCCCAACAATCAATGCATCAACGCGCCCATAGAAGTTTTCACTTCAAAAGTACAGAACAATTTTAAATTAGGATGAATGTTTTAAATTCAATTTAAATAAATATTTTATCTGTAGGACCAATACCTGTTGAGAGGGATCGGACCACTGATCCACACCTGACAATAATAGGTATATTTCAATAATTTTTACACAAAGTGGGCAGGCAATTTCTATAATAAAAGTTTATTTCTGCAAAGAGTATGCGATAACTCCAGTGTTAGTTGTCAGGTTGGTTGTAATTTGTCCATTTCTTTGTCTCCGTGTTGCCAACCGTACTATAAATACAGTATTTGTACGATAATTAAAATTTTATATACTACACCATTTCGGGGTGGATATGGTACGAAGTACATTATACTATAATTTTATATTAGGTATCCAGACTCTGAATATTTATGTCATACTTACAGCCTACTCCTAATATTACCATCAAATCATAATTTGAAAAATTAATCGCACCGCCATCTAACAAACAATATCGCGTATTTGTAAGGGAATTCCCCGAACTATATTTCTATTTTTATCATAATATTGTTTTTAATTAATTCCCTATAGTCCATAGTTTTGTAATTATTGTGACTTGTACTTTTTAAAACTTTGATCAATGCTTAAAATTCAAGAAAAGAAAAATTACTAAATTAGTAAATAATCCTATTCCATCATCGACTACCAGGTCTTGTGAGGAACAACCTAAGGAGAAGTGGCCACATATTAGTGAAATGAAGCTTCCAGTTCCAATTTCGCAGCCGGGAAGTGAGAAAGTACAGTGAAGAATATTTGTCATACAGATTTTCATTCGTAATTATTGAGAACGTCCCTGGACTTGAATGTGTTATTTGCGCAGGAATATTTTATATTAAGAGTTTACCTATTATTTGTTATCGCCAATTTATTTGAACATAATACAAATGAGATTTTGTAGTATCTTCATAAGTAGCATACATTTTAATAGACTTGAAACAAATAAGCAAAGATAAGGCAAGATAAATTTTAGAAAATATTGTAGCGTTTCCGAGGTCGAAGTAAACAACTCGTGCAAATGTTTTAAAACTGTCTGTATATTTTCACACATAAAACTAATCACAATATAAAAATATAAAATGAATGTAACGCACTTAAAACTACTACGAATAAATTAACACACGTATTTATTTCGATCACTACTATTTATGTCTGTAATAGGTATTTATTTCCTTCTTGAACTATAATAACACTGCACCATTCACTGTATTTATGTTTATTTGTACTGTACGAATACTACTGAATGAATTCTTTATCCCCTCGACGGCATTTATATGTGCAGACAAAAGGTCTAGCAAATTCTGGCTCTCTTCTACCATATTCCAGACTTTCTGTCGCTGACACAGTATATGAATGTAGTTGATTTACGACTTGTTTACCGGTACGTTCTTGCCGTCGCCCGGATGTCTGCTTCTTTTTTTTTGTGGGCTTATTTTATTACAATATTATTCAGGTCTAGAAAATATAATGAAGATTTAAAGAATCTTTTATTTTTTAATGTAAACTGTACTATACCATAATAGCAACAATAGTTTTCTTTAGAAGAGATAATTAACCATGATAATTTCAACTTATGTTTATCGAAATGTTTTCATTAATTCCAGAAATAAGAAGATTTCTTCACAAGAACGAAAACGTAGTGAATTGTACTTCAATAACTCAACATCAAAACGGTTGCAAAAGAACTAGATGTTTCTCTTTTCATTTTTGTTACTAATTTCCTATATGGTTTATATCAAATTACACAATTCAAAGTCTCTATCAATTTATCAATACTCTTTCCACTTTTCTTTAATCAAAATTTGTTCGAAATAGACGGAATGCCACTTCTTTGGTTGTCCTACACCACAAACTAAGCACCATACAGCGTGGAGTTGACTATTGGGGTGTAAAACTTCATAATTGTCTGCCGCAAAGCGTCAAGGATGTTAGTGTAAAACTTTTTTAGAAAAAGTGTAAAGAAAATATCTAAAAACAATATTGATCAATGCAAATTACGATGAATACTTAGAAGGTTATGCGTAGTAGATTTAGATAGTGAGTGTCTGAAGTCCCCCCCCCCCCCCGTCCCTGTTTTCTTTTAATGAAGTGAAATAAAACGTTGAAACAGAATTAAAACAAAAGCACTATAATAGTATATTACATACCAAGGTTGAGAAGATGACTATTATTGCCCGAGTGGCGAGATTAAATTCCGAGGCGCAAAGCGCCGAGGAATTTAAGCCACAAGGGCAATAATAGTCTTCTCAACCGCAGTATGTATACTATTTTTTGTACCAGTAGTCTAATTGGATCATGAAACCTTAATAATTATGAATAAATTTACTCATACATGTAAGAATTCCCTTGTAATAAAACTTCATATAAACAAATAAGTAGGCTATATTTTGATGTTGACAAATAAGTTTTGACATAAATGCTGAAAGTAAAAGTCAAGTAGGTATTTATTAGATTATTTTTCATTCCATTTATAATATCTGAAGAGTTTAGATTACACCACCTGCAATGCGCGAGATTGCTTCCGCATATATCTAAACACTTATACATAAAAACATATACAGAATTTAAAAAATCGTGTAATTCCAAAAATACAGTAATAACTTCTCAAAACGTACTTCCATTAAACACACAACATTAAAAAGCCTCGACTTTATGGACCCATTATTCAATATTGAAAGCTACACTTGGCTTAACAGAGAATATTAACATATCAAAATATTTTAAATTAGTTGCCTTTTTAAAAAGATAAAATGAAAATTATAAGCCCAAAAAGTCATTAGTATTTACTAGAGGAAATTATAAAATTCCTTACTGAGGCACCCGATACATGTTACATTGCAACTAAGGTAGTATGTTTATATATTAATACTTCAAAATTATTGACAATTTATAACCCTGTAGACTGCTCTTGTAATTGGTGTTGCTGGTGCATGCCGAAGTGATGAGCTGTGTAATTTATTAATTTCTGCTGTCATCATGAAAGCCGATTTAATTATTATTCACATCTGCAATAGCAAAAATGGTTCGTCTCTAAAGTTTGTAATAATGGAGCCACTTTGGATCAAAATAATTAAAAACTATTTAAAAATTAGACCAATTCCAGATATAGCAAAATTCTTTATTAGTGTATGTAATGGTAAATGTACTAGATAAGACATTGGACATAACACAATAGGACAGATGCCAAAAGAAATTGCCCTTCGTAGAACCTAGGCTACACTTTTAGCTGTCAATGGTGGTAATATTCTTCAGTTAAAACAACATGGTACATAGTGGTTGGAAATCTAGTGTAGCTGAAAGTTATATCGAAGATTCCCTAGAAATAAAAAAAAATATAGCATATATGTTACAAGGTCTACCTACATCTACCTACACACGATATGAACCAAATTCCATCAACATCAGCAGTACAATCAGGCTCTATTTCAACTGAAGATATCGTAAATACTTATGGAATTAACACAATTAACAATACTGTCATTAATGTGCCTACAGCTCTGAATCAGAATTGAACCATCAATAAATTTGACATGCCATAATTGCACTATCAATTTTTATAAATAAATTAAAATTCTTTACATCTGTAATAGTTACGTGTTATATTGTTTCCATATTATGTTGTTACATAACCTTAAAATAGTTTTATGTAAAGAAAGTAAAATATCTTTACATCTATAATAGTTACCTGTTAGGATATTTTTTCCAATTATACTTCTGTCATACATATTTTGCTATTGTTAAAATACTGTTAGTTATTTTACCTTAGAGGTCGAGCATTTATAAGTTTTAGAGTATGATTTGTGGTATAAATCTAAAAAAAAATAAACTGCAATGAATTTGACGGTTGACAACTTGACATACATACATGCTACTGCGATTGCATGGTTGCGGCATTCCCTTTATTTGTGTTCATTATTTCCCTAGGTCAATAATAGCCTCATTATTTACCTCTTATTAGTTCCAGGTCGTGAAATGTCATTTCGTGGCGCTGTGTTATGTGTAAAAATGCTATGATTTTTTACTACTGGTACAAAAAAATACTAACTTCAAGGCCATGACTTATTTTAAAATCTTAACAGAGAGCGCTGCAGGTTATATCAAATATTTTTAATGGCAAAAGGGGTGGAGTGTGGAATGACCCCTCACTTGAAAGGTGTTTGTAAGATCTATTAAAAATTTGTTTTTTTTTTAATTTCCTTCATTTGGATAATTACATCATTGTTTTGCAATTGGTTGTGTTGTTCTATTGCCAAGAGGTTGAGGGTGCTCATTTTGAACATTTAATTTAAAATCACAACGATGTGTTCAGGATTATTTGTTTTTTTCAATTTTAGTTTTTTTATTCCCCATCTGTAAAATTTGGCGTTTTTTCAGCAAATGAAGGAAATTTTAAAGAAAACATAAGTTTTGAATAGATATTCCAAACACCTTTCGAATGAGTGGTCGCTCGATCCCCTTTGCCATTTAAAATGTTTAAGTTGATATAGCCTACAGCACCATATGTCAAAATGTTAAAATAACATAAAGTTAGTATGTTTATAGTGGCTTTGTTTTATTTTTGTTTTAACGTTTTATTCCATTTCTTTTAAAAAAATAACGAATGGGGAACACACACTGTATATACTTGCATATATAAATCTAACAATTGTGTAATGCAACGAGGGCGTATTTTTATGTTATCTACCTAGCAATGAAACAAAACACATAAGAGAACAAAAAAAATATTTTTCTACATAACTCCCTTCAACACTAAGTGTATTAGCAAATATACTTATTCCATCTATTTTCCAGTTGCCTCACACCCTCAGAAAAAAATTGCCAACCCCGCAAAATATTCTTCAACAGCTTCTTTGAGTTCTTCATCAGAAGCAAAACGCTTTCCTCTGAGATGCTTTTTTAAATTTTTGAATAAGAAGAAGTGTGACGGAACTAGGTCGGGGCTACAAGGTGGATGCCTTAACTCTATAAACCCACAGTCATTGACTATCTGCTGAACTTTGTTTGTCTTATGAACCCGACAATTGTCGTGCAGCAGCAAGTTTTTTGTGGATAAGAATGGGGGCATTTTTCCTCCAGAGCAGTTTTTAAATTTTTAATTGTGTTTCCGTAGGCCTCTCCATTTATGGTAGACCCTCTCGGCATATAATCAATAAGCAATAAGCAAAACTCCTCCAGCATCCCAGAAAACAGTTGCCATCAGTTTTTTTCCAGAAAATTGTGTCTTGGTCTTTTTTGGTGGTGGAGAGCCCTTATGAACCCACTGCATGGATTCTTGTTTAGTAGAAATCTTCATGCAAAATTTTGAGAACACCTGTATCGGATATACAGACTTCATTGGCAATGACAGAGATCTTTACACGCCGATCTTTCATTACCAAATTTTCGACTTTTCGCACAATGTTTTCAGTTCGAGCTTCAACGGGTCGTCCGGACTTTGGGTCATCATTGATTGACTCTCGGCCCCATCGAAAGAGTTTAGACCATTATTTTACTTGGAAATAAGATGCAACTATTCTTTCATGAATTGCTTTTGGACCATTGCCTTTGTCAGGAACTTTATTACGCTGCGATGTTCAACTTTAGTTTCACTCATTTTATCGAGAAATGGACCGTCTGAAATCTCTATACACAGCATAAACTAAACACAACTTAGCACATGCACTTCTAACAGTGACAGCAATTTTTCAATAATTTGTTTGACATCGTCACTCTTTTGTTTCATGGCTAGGTAGATAGCATAAAAATACGACCTCGTAGCAAGTCTAAAATACATCAGAATTGCAATATCGCGGACGTATTCCCGCTCTCGCTACATTTAACGGTGAAGCATCGACTGGCAATATAGCAGTTATCTCTACTCTCTCCTGTCAGTCCTGTCTTTCGTCGCGCTCCCAGTGCGGCCAAAGAATACGACGTTGCAATATTTATCTGGTAATATCAAGTGTTTCATTACACAAGCTGTATATAAATCTATATAATAAGTAAAAGAGAGGGTTTTTGCCGTTGAAAACCTCAATGTGAGACTTAATTATTGGGGAATCCAGCATAAAAATATAATTTAATTTAGTTCTTTATTTTTCCATCCAATACTTCGCACATTGTATGTATGCTTCATCAGGGATTAAAGATGTGAACTATGATGTGGACAATATTACTAAAATACATCTACACTAACATCAACACGTACATCTCTGAAATGTATACTAAACAAAAACTGTTTGAAGTTTTTGTTTATTTTTGTATTTTTAATCCCTGATAAAGCACACACACAATGTGCGAAATATTGGATGGAAAAATAAAAAGCTAAAATAAATTTTGTTTTTATCCTGGATTCCCCAATAATTAAGTCTTACATTAAATCTATATATATGTATATAAATGTGTGTGTATATGCACATGAATATTTGTATTTGCCAGTCACTATTTAATGTTATTTTATTTTTGCTTTTTACAAGCGATTTCAATAACAATTATGTATCTTTTTTTACATTTGTATATGTCCTTTTGATATGTTTCATACTTTTATATTTGTATATACTTTCTCATTAACTGAATTTTAACATGTCATCTAAAAAATAATTGATGGTCAATAAAAACACCATTACACTACCTGAAGGTGAATTTTTAACATCACATTACCAGTAACTTTTAACATCAGAAAACTTAACTTTGGAATGTTTGGTTACATATAGCGCCTCTCAATCCTAAACTATTAAAACTGTTTCGAAAAATTTTTATTTTTATATATTTTTTTTGTTTCATATCTTTCAGGTTAGACCTTTACTATGTAACTGTTTTATTGGGTACTAATGGTGGATACTTAGACGTTGTTGGACCACATGAGCAAATCATATTGGTTACCAAAACAATTCCTGTTCTATATTCAGATGTTTTCCTTTTAAAGTTGGAGCAAAGTGCCATTAATACGAGATACATCAGACCCCTCCATTTTACAATGCAGTAAGTTGAAGTTCATTATTTTTTAATATCCATTTTTAACTAAATAAATATGACGTCAAAATTGCTTTAAAAAACACTTACGCTTAAGTTATTTTTCATATATGTAATATACCTTTGTATCTGCTTACCAATTTTCAATTTGTTGAGTGTCTATTCTATGTTAGATTAGGTATCAACCCAATACGAGTTATTGAAGCTTTCATAAGTTTCTATGCCTAATCCTGAAAGCCGTATTTATAGTAAATATTGCTCAAAACTAACAGTAATCTCCAAATAGTAATTTCGACTTATGTAGTACAATATTGTGCTATACCGCCTATACCTATATGATATAAAATTGCTATATGATATTTACTGTAAATATGGAGTATTACTTATAATAGGAAAGTATGCTTATATTACGATTTGTATACAGTAATAAATTATAATCAGCAACCAGGAGACGAGAAATTTTATTGAAAATATAATGGAATCATATGCAGTGAGGAAATAAAGTAAAGAATAAATGTATAACCAACAAGTAGTAGGATTAATAAGACATTTCGGGAACATGGCATTGTAAAGAATCTTCTAAAAATTGAACGTCCAGCGGGATGGTTAATAGATAGAGTTGTATATGTTGCACTAGGGAAAATCGCTATTAGATACAGGAAATTCATATACATTATCCTCAGAAAGTTAACGTATAAAGTGTATAAAAATTGACTCAATAATTTAGAAGATTTCAAGCAAAGAATTCGGCAAGAGATTGGACTAATATCAGCTCAAACTATTCAGAATATGAGAAATAAGTTGTTCAATCACCTTGGGTATAATCAGATGTCACAGGATAGTCATTTGAACATTTAGTGTAAATGTAATTTAAAGAGTGTTATTTCTGTGCTTATTTTTATGTTTTATGTTATTTTTAGAGTCCTTTATGGTTAATAAATTTATTTTTCATGTAATTATTAACTTTGAATGGAGTATACAATAACTTTATAGTTCGAACATTTTATAATTTCATAATAAAAACAAATGCGCCGTCCAAGTGACTAGATTCATTTAATGAATTTATAACATTTGAAATTGTTTGTTTCTTTAAATGTAACATATTAAAAATTTTATACTGTTGGATACAGAATAGAAAAAATGTACTGTAGAAATCAATTAAAAAAATTACAGATTGGCATTTAAGAAAAATGTCGATGACGCCATACCATCAAAATAAATTACTTAAGAAACTGAAAATCGGCAGAAAATATTCCCCTTAGCTAAAACCGCTATACACTTTCGAGATTGAATGAATGAACGAAGTTAGTGAATTTATCTTTTACTATATTTACACACTGTATATTATATCTATATTTCCAGTACTCCTTAATAGGTACTTATTTTGTTAGGAATGATTTGTACCGCGTCAAAGAAACATGTTATGCAACCGGACGAAACAAAGATAATAAACTGGTTTCCATAGAACTTACTAGGATCGAAAATTGCACGTCAAACTCAAAGTGTTTCAAACGATCTCGGCCTATATCCAAAGAATGTGAGGTAAGATTCAATGAAATTGAAAATTGCAGGAAAAATTAAAACCCATTTTAAAATGTATAGTCTGATAAACTGAAATTGATTTTCAAATACAACGGTTCGTTCGCCATCTCTGTCCATTTGCTTCTTATCATTCCATATTCTTTTGGTTTTCTTCAATGTCTTTACCCTGCCTTTCCCATTTTAGGGATTATATTTCGCTGTTGATGATATGTCGCTTTCTATGCCTGATCTTCCTATATATCCCAGTTATTTCAACTATTAGATATAGCTTCCTTCTTCCTCTTCTCTTTCTTCATGGTTTATTCTTCTCCAAATTTGATTTTCTTTGTTATTTTACTAAATTATTTTTCTTTAACAATAATAAAATTAATAAATGGTCTTCTTTCTAAAATATCTTTAAATATTTCTAAATTGTCCATTTCAAATTAGTAACCTTGGTAGTTTGCTATATTATTGGTTTAGTTTGACTAACGCAAGATGCTCAAATTTTTATGACATATTTTCCTGGTTTAGAAGGTATGTAAAGTTTATTTCAAATTATAAGAATATAACTTTGAACGGCTCTAATGCTTTTATTACAGCACCTGCGGCAATAACTACCTGGCCGCTCAATACTATTATCTTTTACGCAAACAAACTGCTGAAGTCCGTAATGACAAAATTTAAGTAAATTGTAATTACTCCAATTTAAATGAAATAAAATTTTATAATAATATAAGTACCAACAGTTGTTAATTTGAATATATATTTATTATATATAGTTAAATAGTAATTAAATTACAATTTAGATGAAATAAGGGCTTATATTTATTAAAGAAAATTTAAGTAAATATAGTTAGGAGAGTTGATATACATATATTACATCTAATATTGAGTCTATTTATTATTTATTGTTAATCTTTACTGCTGTGATTGATTTTACTCTCTTTACTTCACGAACATGTGGCGACCTTTTGCTGAAAGTGTTAGTGATGATGATGTGGATAGTGATAATACTGTTGGACCACGACAGAGAAAGCATATATCAGAAGATGCAAAACAGATAATACTCAATGTCTATCATACCCTGATGGAAGAAAATAACGACCTACAAACCCAGAACATTCAACGAACGTCGCTATTAACCAAGGTGCCTTTTTGAACAATATATAAGATAATTAAGAATAACACAGGACCTCGAAAGCAAAGAAGTGACAAAGGAGCACCGAGAAAAATTGAAGAGTATGAAATTGATACTATTAGGCACCAAGTATACTCCTTCTACAGAGGAAATGTTGTATCTACACTTGACTGCTTACATAAAAGAATCAGTGATGACCCTATAAATATTCAGTGTTCTAAAGCAACCTTGAGGCGAATGCTAAAGAAAGCAGGTTTTAAGTTTGGCATTATAGATAAACGTCGCACAATTATGGAAAGCCCGAGGTTACAGAAACTTCTATATGAATACTTAACGGCAATTAGAAGGTATAGGCAGGAAGGACGATTCATATGTTATTTAGACGAGACGTGGTATGACACCCATGACACAATTTGCAAAGGTTGGGTGGATAGTTTAAGTTTGTATCAGTTGAACGCGCCGGTTTCGAGAGGGAAGAGAATAATTATTCTTCATGCCAGGTCAGAAGAGGGATGGATCGCACAGCCGCTATTATCTTCTAAAAATGTTAAATCCTCAAGTTTAGATTACCATGAAGGTATGACCTCATCTTTATTTGAAGAATGGTTTTGTGACACTTTGCTGCCAAATTTATCAAAAAAAAGTTCCTAGAAAATGTAATAATAAGAAAGATATTATAGAATTTTTAGAAGCAAATTATTTATATTTTGAGGATCATTATACAAAAATCCAATTATTAGAGGTGATGAAGACAAAAGAATATTTAAAGAATTATTATGTGGATAACAGAGCCAAAGAAGCAGGACATACAATTTTGCGTTTACCACCATACCCATGGACTTATATAAGGGGGGGGGGGTTTAGGGGGTTCAACCCCCCCCCCCCTTCCCCAATCTAACCGCCCAGAATTATCATCATTCTTCTGCGGTATTAGAATTACATTGAATACAATTATTATTAGATCTAAAAAACTTAAAATAAATAAACTGAATTTCAATGTACTTATGCAGCAGCGCCCACCAAGTGCGTATAAATTCTGTATGCAATACCGGCAAGTCGGCAACATTACATTTAGAGAAGAATTTCTACGTCGTCGAGCGACAATAGTTGACATTCCTTAGTGTGTCTTGTATAGTCTCGTGTGCCGGTGCCTCTTAGAATCATCAGAGCGTCGCCAGTCTCAGATATTCGTGCAGCATATGTATGTTGTTTTTCTTTAGTTTGTTTATATAGTGAAAATTCAGTTGGTAAGTAGTACCCTAACCTATACTTATGTAATAATGTAATTGCTTTTACGTGCCTAAAACTATTACTCGAATATGAACATAAAAGAGAACGACTGCGCTAAGTAGATGCAAAAACTCACATGAGTAACAATAGCAAAAAACTAAAGTTACACAGTCTCTGTTACACCGTTCCTTTTCATAATTCAAGCTACTTTAGTTTCAGGAAACGCATAATTCTTATTGCATTAACAATAAATATTGTTTTATATTTTAGTGAAAGGAATATGAAACGTACTTTACAGCAGTCGCTTTTGGGATTTTTTCCAAAGAAGGAGAAAACCAATGATGAACCGAACCCCCAGAACGATAAAAGCATACCCAGTCTGCATATGGTTATTAGTACAGATGCTGCAGCTCCCTCCAGCTCAAATAACAACAATGAAACAGACCATAGTAAGTTACTTTAATTTTAATCTCTCATCAATCACCATTTTAACGTATTCTTTTTAGCTAGTCTAGAGTTTGTTATAAAGGAAGATGAGTACGATATTGGCAAATATTTGTCAAAAAAACCAATAAATTATGAAGAAAAATTAAAAGCTTTGAAAGAAACTTGGACCCCTTCAGAGACTTTTAAGTTTCCCATCAGTGGTAAAAGAAATCTTTGTTTTCAACGTCATTGAACCCAAAAGAACCCATGGTTAGTTTATTCAAATATATCACAAGGATCACTTTGCAAAATGTGCGTTTTGTTTGGACAGACCGAAGGTGGTCACGGTGATCAAAAACTTGAAAGTTTTGTCACAAAGCCATTTCATAACTGGAAAAAAGCTCTCGAAAAGATCGATCATCATCGAAATAGAAAGTATCATAAATATGCTGTTGAACGGGCAAGAAATTTCATAAGCGTTATGGAAGGTCAATCCCGTGATGTTACAGAGTCATTTAATGTGCAAAATAAAAAAATTGCCGAAGAAGATAGACAGAGGCTGTGTGCTATAGTAGACACAATCTTATTTTGCGGACGGCAGGAGTTGCCTCTGAGGGGAAATCAAGACTCTGGTGAAATCGGCATTATAGATCCTCAACTTAATGATGGAAATTTTCGTGCACTACTTCGTTTTCGTGCGCGATCAGGTGACGAAGTACTTGAAACTCACTTACTTTCTCAAAGTAGTCATACTCGGGGTATGTACACATCCTCCATCATTCAAAATGAAATCATTGAATTGTGTGGAAGTGCTATTCAAGAGCAACTAATAAATAGAGTTAAACAGTCAGGTTTCTTTGCTGTACTTGCTGACGAAACTCAAGACGTATCGCGTCATGAACAGCTATCACTTTGTCTTCGTTATGTCGACTGCTCTACTGGAAAGGCTCTTATTCGAGAAGATTTCCTTGAATTTGTCCACGTTAATGATGTTACAGCATCAGCTTTAGCTTCGACGATCATGAACAGACTTAAGTCGTTTGGATTAGACTTAGAGAATTTAGTTTGTCAGGGCTATGATGGAGCGGCTGTGATGAGCGGACGATTTAAAGGCGTAAGAACAATAATTATGGACAAATAGCCCAGAGCACAGTTCGTACACTGTGCAGCTCATACCTTAAACTTAGTTTTGGCTCATTCATGCGAGATCTCTGCAATTCGAAACTGCATCGGAACTATTAAAAGTATTATTAACTTCTTTCGACAATCGGCACTTCGAGATGGCCTTCTAAAAAAACTGCGGACGAGATTGGAGCGCCTCATTCAACGCTTATATCGCTTTGTGAAACACGTTGGACGGAAAAACACACAGCCGTCGAAAGGTTTGCTGAGATGTTTTCTATAGTACTTGCAACACTTCAAGCTTTTCAAGAGTCTGGAAGGGCGGAACTTGCAACACAAGCTTACCATTTGCAAGTTGCAATGGAAAATAGTCAGTTCATAGTTTCAATGGCAATTTTAAGGAAAATTTTCTCGTATACATCAAACTTAAACCGAACCTTGCAAAAAGTCAATGTAGATTTAACTAACACTTGCAGATATGTAAAAACAATAAAAACCACCTTGCAGAACTTACGTGATGAACGGGAATTCTCAATCATTTTTGAGGAAGCAAAAATGTTAAGTTCAACTGGTATAAGTGTTCCAAGAGTAAGTGGAAGACAAATGAACCGCAGTAATGTATTAGGGGACACAGCTGAAGTTTACTATAGGCGAAATGTATTTTACCCATTTATCGAACATGTAGTCAGTGAGCTTGATGCTCGCTTTAAGCCTCACGAAGAAACAATTTCAGGAATTCAGTTGCTCCTACCTGACCGGACCCAAAACACTGAAAGAGCAAAGAAATCTATAGCAAGAATAGCAGAAATATTTCTTAGTGAAGTTGAAATAAAACTTTTGGTGAGCGAGTATGAGCTTTGACACAACCAGTGGTGTAATCAGGAAAAGCCCCTTAGTGTATTATATAGAAGCTATGGATCGATGTGGTGAACTTTTTTTCCCAACAATTAAGAAACTTCTTCAAATCTTAGCAACACTCCCAGTATCCACTGCCACTCCTGAACGTACTTTTTCCACATTTAAACGGCTAAAAACGTATCTAAGGAATAGAATGGGAGACGAGAGACTTATAGGCTTCGCGCTCATGAGTATTCATCGAAATATGGCAATAGAACTAGATTCCTCAGCAATTGTAAATAAATTAGCTGAAAGAAGAAAGAGAATGAACTTAATTTTGTAAAAATAAATATCTTAAGTTTTAATAAATTTTCAATCATGTGATATATTTTTTTTAAATAGGTACCCCAAAACCAAGACACGTTTATACTCACTTCAGCATAGGGGATAAAAACGAAAATCGGTTGTTAGAACCCCCCCTCCCCCAACAAAAAGCTATAAATACGTCCCTGACCATACCATTGCATTGAATTGATATGGGCCCAACTGAAAAATACCATAACACGAACAAATCAAACACCGAAATTTAGGAAAAGCAGTGTAACACATATAAAATGCTATTGAACATATAACTGCTGTAAATTGGAAAAATTCTGTTAAACACGCAATAGCAAAAGAGGACGAATATATGCACATGTACAAAATAGTAGCACCTTTGATTAGAAACTTGCAATACGATTCAGGCACAGACACCGATTTGCAAGACGACTCAATCACAGAAGATGATAATATATGAAATGCGGTGACACATAAAAATTTTATTGTGTATTACAAAACTAATTACCTTTATATATCTATATGTATCCACTACACATGTTGTCACACGATTTGTAATATTTTCTTTATATACACGGTGGCCAGAAAAATGCGGACAAACGCCACGCAGGCCAAATCTTTGTTTAATTCTGAGTTGACAATCTTAATTGAAAAAAGTAGTACAGTGCTTTTTTTTTTTTTTTTTTTTTTTTTGTAAACCATTGGTATTAATCGATTAGTTACATCAATGCATTTGAGATAATTCCATTTCTAAATTTCACCACAATGATTTTACATAGATAAATTTGACGAATTTTGCTAAATTTTAGCCGTACAACTTAATGTTTGATGGTCTCGTATGCCGTAAGGAAGGACCGTATAACTTTTTTGGATTAAGATTATCGCCTCAGAATTGAACAAAGAATCGTTCTACCTGGCGTTTGTCCGCATTTTTCTGGCCACCGTGTATAAACCCAATTATATATATTTTTTATTATACAGGCTGTCCCAGAAATAAAAAGACGGAGTAGCAGAAATCGGAAGCTAGATTGTGTAAAAACGTACCCTCAAAATATCAAGTCTTTATTCGTGCGCAGACGGCAGAAAAAAATATTAAAGAATTCAATTGGCCTTACGCCGACCCTGGACTAAATATACACCTGCTTCACTTTCACAGTCGGTTCTTTTCAGGACCACCATATTACTTGTGTTTAAGAAAACACATTAAAGAGCAACAACCTTCCTATTTTAAAATAAATACAATCTTTTATTGTCTGCAATAAAGTGGGTCGCCCATCTGCCAAAAAAATGTATGAATGAGTACGATTTAACGTTTTTTTCCCGTTTTATACAAATAAAAGCGTATTTTTCTATGAATGCGTGTTCGTTTTTATACAAATGAGCATTCTTACGTGTATTTATAAACATACATTCTGTGCCAGGTCCGAAATGTAATTTTTTTATCTAAAAAACAACATAGAAAATTAAATTTTTAATTTCTTGGTTATTGCGGTATATTTGGGCCTGTTTCTGTTCGGACTTTACATATCTGCTACTCCGTCTTTTTATTTCTGGGACACCATGTATACTTGAAATTAACAGTGTTTTATTAATATCTTATAGGGCCCTAATTTATTGTCAATACGGCCCCTAGAT
Source organism: Amphimallon solstitiale (assembly GCA_963170755.1). Classification (NCBI taxonomy): domain Eukaryota; kingdom Metazoa; phylum Arthropoda; class Insecta; order Coleoptera; family Scarabaeidae; genus Amphimallon; species Amphimallon solstitiale. The sequence goes on along the minus strand of OY720681.1, from coordinate 32,377,051 downwards.
TCATACGTTGCAAATAGGTAAACCGTACCCGTTCAATAAAGAGACCAGGTATAATAATTATCGTCACAGAAGGTGGTGCAATAAAAGCATTAGAGCCGTTCAAAGTTATATTCTTATAATTTGAAATAAACTATACTGTTGGGTAACTAGGGCGAAAAGTTAGCAGTTGTTCGTCAATTGTTATGTCCTCACAAGATATACAAATTATCCTGAACTATTTATTGGTAGCCATAGTTCAATCGTGTTTCTTATTGATGACAATGTGTTTGAATTAAGCTTTCTTCTTCTACACGTCATCTAAACGAATATATTGGTAAATTGTAGTCAACCTGTTACTACTCATAATTTTACAATAACAAAGTAGATATATACAGAATCTCAAATGATATTATTAACATTGACTATTTATTTTATATATAGAAAAAACCTAAATTAGGTCATTCTAATTAATTTAGTATAATATTTCATTATATAGTTCTTCAGAATCAATTTAATTAACTTTTCGAATCTTGAAATGAGCAAAAAAAAGTAACGTTTAACAAAAACTGTTTTCCTTAGAATACAGAAAAACACTGGAGCGGCACAATAGTATGCGAATCAGGACAAGGATATTATCCTTCGACTGTATTTTACGACGAAAACGGATTATGCGGCTTCCAAAAAACGAGACCATTCACATCTCTGTCCATATTTAAAAAAAGCATGTTCGACGTAATGGGTAAGTCAAAAGAAATGTTAAAAAAATGTTTTCATTAAAAAACGAATTACAAAAAGTTAATTAACGTATTCACTGTCTGTCAACAATCCAGAAAATACGGAGAATTTCGCGATTTACCAGAAGGAATGTGCCGGATTCAGATGTGCTCTCGGAAAATGCATAGAATCCCAAAGAATTTGCGATGGAATTCAGGATTGCAGAGATGGCGAGGACGAGAGCGAATTGACTTGTCGATTGAGGGGCACATATTGCCATCTGGCGAATACCTGCGGTAACTATAACCTGTACTAAAACAGCGGAGTAGGTAACTACTTCTACATCGCTTGGTACATTTCAACTTCTCGATTTCTATATTTCAGTGTTATTTATAATGCACAATTTAAAAAATTATTTTAGGAAATTGAGTCAAGGTTGAGGTTTAATTCTCATGTTTTATATATGCCTTAAGAAATAATATAATGAAAACAACCATGTAGTAATAAATGTAGTAAGGAAACATATTGCCATCTGGCGAAAACTTGCGGTAACTATAACCCGTACTACAGAGCTCGGACTAGGTACCACTTCGGTATCGCTACCTACATTGCCACATCTAGATTTCTAAGTTTTATAGATATTTATAGAATTCTTTTAGTAAATTATTGATTTGAAATTTTTAAGGTTACTTAGTTTTATCAGGTTTTATATGGGATTTGAAAAGCGATATAATAAACTAACAATAAGTAAATATGAGTGATATTATTTATGTCATACTTTTAATTTAAGGAAATTTGTAAAAATGTAATACTATCTACGTGCACCACCAGTACTAATATAAAGTTCGGTCACTAGATGGAGCCAAATTCGTATTTTCTGAAAAACCTAATGTAATTTAAACGAACATAGAATGTAGGTATTTATTTAAAAAGAGTCTTTTTTTGTAATTTCTCATACAAATAATATAGTTTGACATAAACTCAATAAAATGTTAATTCGATATACTTCATTTTTTATTAAAAAAACTTGTTTTCTTGAAAACAACGCAAACATGTAAACAAAAAACAAACGAAAACAATAGAATTTATGGACTTAGAGCTATTCTAATATTGTGTATGTCCTCCTCTACTTCTAGTTACTGTTACCATGCGTGTTGGCATACTAGAGATCAAATTTTGAACGACTTCTTGAGGAGTATTTTTCCATTCTTAAATTGCTGCGTCTATCAATTGATTATGGTTGTCACTAGTTGGCAGATGCAGGTGTACGACGTCGAACCCTTTTTTTTAATATCGTCATATAAATGCTCTATTGGGTTCATGTCAAGACTATCTAGCCATTCCATGAACGGAATAGCAACAGCATTTAAGTAGTGAATAACTTACCCAGCCACATGAGGACGAGCACTATCCGGCATAAACAAGAACTTCGGCCCCACAAAAGGACCAAATTGCATTAAGTACATGGGCAACAACGATGTGTTCAAGATAATATTCTGAATTCATTGACCTAACACGCATAGGGACCAACTCTGTGCGGCCATCGAAACATACGCCTCCCCAAAACATTACAGAGCCGCCACCAAGCGGGATATTGCAATAAGCAAATCTCTCTCCTGGCCTTCGTCAGACACGGTCACGTCTGTCAAGAGATTTAATGCTAATCCTCGTCTTCGTCTGAAAATAAAACCATCTTCCAATCATTAAGAATCCAATCTTGATGACTTCTCGCAAAAGGCAATTGTTGAATTTTGTGATCTTTGGTGAGCAGGGGTTTCTTTACCGGTTTTTTGCTGTCAAATCCAGCTTCATTTAAGCGTCTTATAATCGTTCGGGAAGATACAAGAAGATTGCGAGCAGCTACGAGCTCATTTTTTGGATGGTACTAGTCGTTCTCCTGTTTCTGAGAGCGGACTGTCTAAGATAACACTCATCTATTGTATTAGTGCACCGTTTTCGCCCTTATTCCAACCTTCGTAGGTGAGAAGCTGTCTCTTTAAATCGTCTAACCATGCGACTTAATCTGGAATGGTTTCTTCCTATCACATTAGCAACATAACGCATCGAATATCTACTACTTTCTCCACCGACAAATATATAAATAAAAAAATAAAACCCTTGTTAACAGCATTTCCCTGAAGTATCCCAGTAGGTCCAAAGCCTACTTGTAAGATAACTAGAAAACTTAAAATCATCGTTATTTTGGTGGTGCGTTAATTTTGTCCATGAGTTTATGTATTGCCAGTCATGTACAAAACTATTCGAAACATTATTTTGTAGATTTTTTTATCACTTACAACATTATTAGTTTCAAAAGTGCAATTACTTATTACAAAAATATTTTCATCAATATGTTTCCGTTACCTGAACTTTTTGTTAAGTATGTTTTATCCACTAAAAGTACGAATAAGGTTAAGTATGTTATGTGTAAATTTCAGATGTCAATTACATAACATTTCTTGGGAAAATGAAACGTTGATTGATTATCGTATTATGTAAGCAATATGACGGATGATAGTTCAATAAAGCAAGGTACGATTATTTAAATACCTTCTACCTCTTTCTAAAGGGGCTTACGCAGAGATGCCGACTAGCTGTTGTGAGGTAGGACGTAAAGGGGGAGCGCCATATGCGCTAGTGCAAATTCCGCCGCTGTAGGGACCTATTCGTTCAAGTGAAACAAGTAGCAGAAATTATTGTTTTTCTAATTTGTTTTTTGAATTAAATTGAGTAAAAAGAATTAATTAAGGATTTGTTGGGAGTATTTTTGTATAATTAAAATTATTTACTCCTACATTTCACCCTCGACGTTGGACAAATTTACATCATAACACAGATTCAGAAACTTTAAAAACTATTTCCAGCCAAACATGCTTTGAACCTTTGTTTGTTTGTGCTCTTAATTTCATTTTGATATTAGTTTCGTTGTTGCGTGGGGCCCCTTAACTACCCTAATGTTTTTAGATTGCATTTTCATATTTATTTCATATGCTAAAGAAGCAAATGTTTTTAATTTGTATATCAAGAAAGACAAGAAAAGAAAAGATCTTAAAATGACAAAGTTATTATCGATTGAGTGAATAAAATCCACATCCAGCATACATGAATTATCAAAAACATATAAGCATATGGAATGCAGTGGCGGCTCGTGAGTTCAATAACAGGTGAAGCAATATCGGCAAAATCCATCTCCCCCCCCCCCACTTCTTAGACAAATTAATGTGTATGTAGTGAAGATTAAAAAAGAAATAAATAGTGATTAAGGTTATAAATTATCATTGGTGAAATTACATGTGAAACTATTTCTTGAGCATAGGTTCAATTCTTCTATTCTTTAAAGCGGCAAACTTAAAAAGTATTTTTCATGCCACAACGAAAGAGGTTTTTCCAATAAAACACGCATGGAATCGTACAGTGGTAATGGCATTTTACACGACTATGTAAAACACGCCTAGAGATAAAGATACATAATAGACACAAACCGAACGAGTGGCAGACGCAGACTGAACGAGTGAAGCAACGTACTGTGTTGCTTCACTGGGATGACGTAATGCGATCCCGGCGAATTGTGATTCACTTTGTCGAGCTTGTCGTTTTGCTTAAGAAAGGAGCGTTCCACTCTTGTTTAAAATATGAAAATATGAACAATAGTTTTTTATTGTAATATAATTTGTATAAATAATATTATTTTTCTGATACAAAAGAAACTAGTATTAACTTTCTTCCAAGCGAAAAATTTAAGAAACGTGGAATAAAATATTCACTAATTGAACAGAAATTTAATGTGAATCAGTGCTTACCGATCTAGAAAACAAAATGAGACCGAGAGAAATTTTATAATTGCATTTTAGTTATTCTCTCAAGTACAAGTTTGTAATATAAGACATCATAATATAAAAATACTTATACTAGAATCGCCGAAAAGATTCAGTAATAGAAGTGTTTGATGACAACCTGATCACAACGTGATCAAGGAATCCTATTCACAAAAACGTTCGGCGGCACAGATCGTTTATATTAGGCGATTAGGTAAACTGCAATAGATCGCAGGTGTTTGAGGATTACTACGTCCTATTTTATAGAGAAAATACAGTTTTAATAAGTTTTGATAAAAAGCATTTGAATATGCACAATTTCTTAAGTCAAATACTACAGTTATAATTTTCTCAAACATTTATCCTTGAATGATTTTTGTGCCTGTGTGTGACTGTTTCACGACTTTGATGTGATCACGTGAATCCAACGTGATCACTGAATTTGTTCAGCGATTTGAGTGTAGTACATTACTTATCAAAGCAAGAAATTATATTTTTTGTAAAACATAACCTGCATTTTTCGACAATAAATGTAAATAAAAGATGATAAACTACAAAAAATTAAAAGAGATATATAATAATAATTGTTGCATTAACATTGACATATGAGATTTTGAAGCGACTTACGATAAAACTCTTGCGTTATCAGTATCATAATACACTAATGATAACGTAAAGGAGTACGTTTCAGTTATGAGATTCAAAAACTATGAACATAGGTGTTCCTCCGGGTTCTGTTTTAGGATCGATTTAAAAAGGAAATGAACATAGGAAATTGAAATTGTACCTCAATATGCAGGTATTTTCTACGCCTAAAGGTGTATTTACAGAACATCGGCGTGACGTCAGCGACACAGACATCATTCAATAACTTTGTTGCCTATCCCCTCTGTGGCTGTGAAGTTAGATTTTGTGAAGTACATCTAGTGTCGCTGAAATTAGTGAAGATATGTTATTAAGAGTATTGTATAGGAACATTTTCAAATAATTACAGATTACAGGCTACCTTTAAACTTTATGCAAAAATGGTTTAGATGAAACATTCTTATAATGTTGATCTACATGTCACTATGCATTTTGTTTTTTTCGTTTTTTATTAATAGTCATAAAATATTAAATATAAATAGAAAATCGATAAATAAAATGCTTACCGACCTATAAAATATTATTATGAATATTAATTTCTAGTAACATTTTTTTGTATTTATTAAGATAAATGTGTAATTTGATAAGTGCGAAATGCAATTTTTGCACTGTTTTAATACGCCACGTGGGGGTCCCATAGCTTAGCCACCACGATTTCCGGATCTCTACCCACTAGATTTTCTCATATGGGGCATGAAAAAATCTAGACACTTACATATTCAAGGGGAAAGCCTAATAATACCGGATCATCCATAAGATTCATGAGACATTTTATGAGATGAAAAAAAATATGGAGAACTACAACTGGGAACGAGGACTCTGACGGAAGATTTAGTTATGCATTGTACAATGCGGTGGCCACATTGAGCAGCTTTAATAATGCTCATTAGGCTTTCCATAAAATAAATCACATTTTTTTCTAAACCCTCTAGTAATTTATTACAGCTTCGAACTCCGATATTTCAAGAACCGTTAGGAATTCTGGAAAAGTGAATAGGAACATTTTTGCTTAAAATTAGTCATTGAATTAATTGTACGAGGTTTCTCGGATGCCTTGGCGGCCAGCCTGTATAATAATAGTACCTACAGATATAAATAATTTTCCTGTGATTTTCAATACGCCCAATGGAACAGAATCAAGACGATGACATTACTGCCGTTCAACAAAATATTATTATTATATAGTATGCATAGGCACTAAGTAATATTTCTTTTAATCGGAATTCCATCTTACATATTAACTTTTGACTTATTGAACACATGTCTGACTAAAAAAAAACTTACAATCTACATTCCTGTAGCGCCTAGACTCGGCTAGCCATCAGACTAAATAAATCATACAAAATATTACTAGCACCTACGTTACGTAGAGTATGTGTAGCCTAAACAGAGACAATTAGCACTTAACGCATCATACGTATGTCATTTCGAATACATCGCTCCTTAGGGGCGGTACTTATAAATTGTGAACTGTACAATTTAGATTTTTACTATAGCATTTAGAAAAACATTACATGGTAGTGGGGTATTGGCAAGTCCCACCTATGAGCAGTACCCCCCGATACCTGCAGCGAAGACGTCGAAATTTTTAGTTTGGTATACAATAATATAGAGTTGCCCAGAATAAGTGGCTTCTAGTTAGAAATATCATTATATTATTGGGTATGCGGTCAGCTGTCGCCCGCATCATTAGTGTTACAGAATTCTTTTGAGAATGTCACCTGCGACACTTTAACCTTCTGTGAATATACTTTCATGATGAAGATATATTTTGTTTCTGCAGTTTTCCTTCTTTTTCTGCACCTTCTGCTTTTTCTTCTTCTACTTCTTCTTTATCTTCGCCTTTTACGTCTTCTTTTTTCTGTCTTAACGCAATTTCTTCTTGTTGTGTTTCTTCCTCCCCTTTTTTCTCTTCTCATTCTGCTTCTACTCTTTCTTATTATTCTACATCTTCTTCAATTCACAAAATTTAATTTTGGTTATGTAAAATGTTATCAATCGTTTTTCAAGCTACAACTAACTTGACGCATGTCCAACTATGAATATTTTGATATTTACAACCACAAGAGCCACGCTTAGTAAATTAACGAATTTCTAACATATTGGTTCGGAAACACTCAGTTAGCAAGGACAATACCCAATTGCCTGTTTGCTCATAAGATAACGTACATACATAATAATAGAATTAGTTGACGTAGCTTGTTGGGTAATGGTGATGAATGAATTATTACTACTTGTTCTCAAATTCTAATGAACAACATTCCTTTTTGCTCTAACAGCTTGTACAAAACAACAATTAACCTGCAACGATGGCGGATGTTTTCCTAAATCATCTTTCTGCAATAAAATTAACGATTGCTCCGATGGATCCGATGAACCTGCTGTCTGTAATTGTTTCGAGTACCTGAAGGTGACAAGCCCGGAAAAGCTATGCGATGGCGTTCGAAATTGTCATGATAGGAGCGATGAGAACCCGGAAATATGTGCTTGTGACATTGGCAAATATTTATGTGCACAGTAAGTTTTAATATAATTATATAAGTAAATCCAGGGAAATATTCATATGCTATAAATATTTCCCTGGATTACTTTATTCCACTTTAGAAGCAGACATTGCGTTCCAATGGAAATGGTTTGCGATGGATATTCTGATTGTCCCAATGCAGAAGATGAACAAGACTGTATGAAATTAAGAACTTTTCCCAACAAGTAAATACAACAAGTCTAGACTTACGATTTTCTCTTTGTTAATTTCTTTTCTATTTCATTTAAGGGTAAATAAGGGTGAAGTAATAACACGCACGGCTGGTGTTTGGCACCAAGGATGTTTCAAAAGGAATTTAATGGAACATGAGGTGCAGGATATTTGCCGAAGATTAGGTTACATCGAGAGTAATGCTACTCACATAGATAATCTTAATCCTGCTGAGGCAGTTGCTCGAGAACCAATCCTAGATACATTTGATGCCGTATGGTTGAATAAAAATTCTCATGTAAAATTCATTTTGGCCATGAGAAGTGGTGATAAACCATTCATTAGTTTTATAAATTCTACTGAGTGTTATCGTTTGTTTGTGCAATGTTGAAATACATTAATATAAATAAATAACTTAAATTATGCTCTTTTTCGTGTTTACTTTCTTATACCTAGTGACTTTTCGACCCCGAGATTTTTAATGATGTCTACGTTTTGAAATCTCCTGATAACAAAAGAGTGTTTTTTGCAATCATGTTTGTGTGTGACCACGGTAACGATCTAGTTTATATTTAGACGTATAAGTTTGCTCCCAATTCACGCTGCATAAACCCACCATTATTATCACTTATGGTGGGTTTATGAAGCCTGAATTAGTCCTAACTTAGTATTAGTATTAGTCTTACGAATGTTCGATCATTGAGTATACGTATTAGCGTTCAGTCCGCTGGTCTTACGGTCGTAAGTTTCTTAGTACCGCGTTAGGACACGACCTTAAAAGTTAGTAAAATTTAACTCTTAGGACTAAATTAAGACCTCGTTAGTCAAGATCTAAACCTTGTGAGGTAATACGTACATAGCTACGTACTACTTACGCAGCGTAATTTGAAAATTTAATTTCTATATAACGTGTACTTTTAAGGTTAAGACTAATTCTTCGAGGTCTTAACTTAGTCCTACGAGTTAAAAATTACGAACTTTCAAGGTCGTGTCCTAACGCGGTCCTAAGAAGCTTACGACCATAAGATGAGCTGACTGAAGGCTAACACGTATACTCAATGAACGAACTTTCTTAAGAAAAATACTAATACTAAGTTAGGACTAATTCACGCTGCATAAACCCACCAATAAGGAACGCTGCATAAACCTACCATTAATACGAATAGATTTTATTACCAGTTACCGAAAGATGGCGCCTTTATATATTCATGTATTTGAGTTCATAGGAAACATTCATAATGTTCATGTCTTTAATTGATTGCTATATAATTATAAATTTCCAGTTGTGGTTAATTGCCGTAAATGGCACAAATGCCTGTTATAATTAAATATGTATTGTAAATTTTCTGAAAAAACTCAGTAAAAGAATAACAGAATAATTAATTTGACGTAGCACAATCGGACGTTAAAATGTGTGAATATACCGTTTATATCATGAAATTATTTCAGCAAAAATTGCTTTTATTTTGTATATTTAGTGACACTTGAAAAATGTTTTAAATCACGTAATTTACATTATTGGAAGCAACTTTCCAAATGATAAAACTAGACAATGGGCAATTGCCAAACTCTTTGCAATAATGTATTGAAGAATTGCAGACATATTTCTCAATTTTTAGACTAACCTATCACAGTTTACATTAAATGATTCAATAATAAGTAGTTCAGAAATTTACTCTCTCTACATGGTACACTCGTCAATTACTTCACGGACTTGGGGAGCTCTGAGCAGTCTCTAAGTGACATTTTTTTGACAGAATTAACTTCAGCTTGTTAGCTTGTACACCAAAGAGATTGGAATATAATAGAGGAAGTATCAAGCTGCAATGTTTGGACGCGACAACTGCAGGTGGGCAAAGGGGAATTAGTACACTGCCAAGCGATTAAGGTGATCCGACCTCTTGCTGCCATTGGTCAAAATAATGTGTTAGTACTTGGTTCGTATAATTTCGTTAAATTCTGCAGGCATTTATTTTAAAAGTATTTGTCGATTGTATTATTTGTGTAAACGTCGATACGAAAATGCATCCATTCGATCATATCATAGATCATTTCTTCAAGAATTCGACATTACCCGTGTAATATGGTTTAAATATAAAGCGCTGTTTGGACGTGATCGAGTTGTCCGTAATCCAGAGGCGTAGAAGATACAACTTTTGTCAGTTGCGAATATTGATTTATTAAATTTAGTTCACGTTGCAGACATTCTATTAATTTAATGCAAAACATCCTGATTTGAATATTGGGCACAAATTTTAAACTTTGTATTTACTCAAGTATACATACACGAAAAATTTCGTATGAATGCACATCTACCCTAAGCGGGCATTGCAAACAATAACGTGCAGCCAGCTATTTCGACTTTATATTGGTCTCATCAGTGCATGGCATTTGGTACGTAAGTTGACTATATCATGTAATCTAAGTCTTTAAGGCATTGTGAACAACACGATCGTGCACAGATGAGACCAATGTAAGGTCGAAACAGCTGTTTGCACGTTGTTGTTCGTAATACCAGCTTAGGGTAGATGTGCATTCAAACATTTATTAATTTACGAAATTTTTCGTGTATGTATACTTGAGTGATTTAATAGTGTGAGAGCGCTTACTCTCCAGAATTACTTTCTTACATTGTATTGTAATAGGTACGCCACCTATGGCGTGTTCATTGAATGCACGTATATCTGCAGTTGCCCGATTAGTAGTTGTACTACGGAGGGTAACATTACCTTACGATGTCGCGCTTGGGTAACAGATGCCGCTGCGAATCTCTCATGGCATTTTGTACGTAAGTTGACTATATCAAGTAATCTAGGTTTTTAAGGCATTGTATACAACACGCTCGTGCACTGATGAGACCAATGTAAGGTCGAAACAGCTGTCTGCTTACTCTCCAAGAATTACTTTGGTACATTGTATTTTAGTATTTACAGCAACCATTTTGGCAATATTGAAGTTTTAATTTATTCAAATTCAAATTATTTGAATTCACTTGAGAGGCGTAATGCTGTTAAGCGTCATTGCATATAATGTAATTTTAAAATAATAATAATAATAATAATAATAAGCTTCATTGCCCAACAGTTACTACCAATTACAGGACAATTTATTGGAACATTACAATAATGAAGTATGTACATACAAGTTATACAATAGACAAAGAAAAAAGAAAGGAGAATTAAATATTAAATGTTATAGAGCATGTAATGACAACGAACGTCAATAATATTTGTTGAAGTGTTCCGCGATTACCGCCCTCACAAACCCGACGCTGGAGCAATTGACATCGCAGTGTGCGCTGATTTCATTAAAATTAGAACACATGGAATAAAGAGGTGATCTAACCGCGACATTAGTTTTCGGGAAAGGCAAATTGAATGTAGGGGCATAGCGCGACGCAGGACGGGGCACAGCAAACCTTATTTGCTGGAGTAACGCAGGAGAATCAACTACATTGTGAAGCAACTTAAACAAAAAGCATATACCCGAGGTGATACTCCTGAAATGGAGAGAAGTTAATTCGAAACGGGCCAACAACAGACAGTGGTCAGCATTCCTACACGGATAAACTCCGTCAACTCGACTCCATAGATATTTAACAAACTTGCGCTGAACCAATTCAAGCTGCCGCATATGACAGTGATAGAGTGGATACCATATCACACAAGCATACTCAAGACGTGACCTAACCAACGAGAAGTACAACGCCTTTAATGATTCAGGATTAGTAAAAGACCTGCAATTGCGGACGATGAATCCCAGCATTCTCAAAGCAGTAGAAGTTACATTGTTTATGTGGTCAACAAACGTGAGTCTCGCGTCAAAAATCACACCCAAGTCCCGCATCGTCTGAACCCGTTCCAAATCCGAGCCATTTAAACTATAGATGAAAGCACACGGCTCCGCACAGCGCGAGAAAGACATAGATTTACACTTCGCTACATTTAGTGGTAAGTTATTCGTAGTACACCAACGGAAGATGTTATCCAGGTCAGCCTGAATGCGAATACAGTCTGATATCGAAGAGATACTACAAAAAATCTTTAAATCATCCGCGAAGAGTAGCTTATCACAACTGATCACTGAAGTGACATCATTAATAAACATATTGAATATCAAGGGACCCAGATTAGAACCCTGCGGGATCCCAGACGTAGCGGTATACGTGAAAGAAGATAATCCATTGAAAAAAACGTACTGAGAACGTTTACTAGCATAGGACATCAGAAGACTAACAAGATCATTACTGAGGCCGAAGGCTCTGAGCTTCGTAGCAAGAATAGTGTGGTCCAAACGATCAAAGGCCTTGGCAAAATCAGTATACACCACATCAACTTGCCCCCTGCCATCCAGGCTATCCGAAATGAATTGTGTGATGTGGCAGAGATTGGTAATGGTGGATCTAGCATCCAGAAAACCATGCTGATGCGGCGACAGATTCTGCCTAACAAATGGATAAAGACCTGCATGAATACAGAGTTCAAAAATTTTAGAAAAATTTGAAAGGATTGCAATGGGTCTATAGTTTGTGATAATTGTCTGATCACCAGTCTTGAAGACGGGCGTAATTCTGGCAATCTTCCAGACGTCAGGAAAAGTAGAGGCACTCAAACAGAGTTGAAATATTCTGAGTAGCGGCCTCACGAAGACAAACTTGCAGTCCTTAACTAAGAAAGCAGGAATACAGTCATGTCCACAAGTGAAATCATTTTTCAAGCTATTAATAGCATTGATTATAGTATCTTCCGAGAAGCAATCAAAATGAATATTGCAGTTGCAATTCTGCAGAATGGGAAGATCAACAACAGAAGAGGGGGTACCAAAAACACTGCCGAAGTAGGTCGCAAATCCATTAAGTATGTCCTGTGGCGTATCGCAATTGTTCCCGTTATAAGACATGCGACCAGGTATACGGCTGTGCTTCCTCTTATCCTTCAGGAATGACCAAAATTCCTTTGGGTTCCGAGAGACATTGCACTGTAAGCTTCGCGAGATTGTCTCTTTACCAATAGACGAATATTTTTGAAATTGGCCAACGAAGAGAGGCAGTTGTAACGTTTAAATTTCTTGAAAAAGTAATATTTCAACTTAATATTGGCTATTAAATCAGATGAATACCACCTCGGATAGCTTCTCGAGTGACGAGTACAACTTGGCACATATAAGTCAAGTGCCGCATAAAGCGTATTATAAAATATTTCACAAGCCCCATTAACATCATTACACCCATCCAACATCGTCCAATCCACATTCAAGAGATACAAGTAAAGTTCATTGAAATCACATTTCCTGAAATTGTAAGATCTAGAGTCAATTCCAGGAAAACCAGCGCAGCCGCTACTTCCAGCATCAAGTTGTATTAAAAGGGCAGGATGGTGATCATCCTCCGCAACAAATGCAGAATCATCTCGCATAACTACGCACCGAATGTCAGACACAACAAGATCTAGCAGACGATCGTTGGCATTACACACATAATTGAATTGCTTAAAATTAGTAAAATTGAGAAAGTTGTTAAGTACTTGAGATTTGAAATCATTTACAGAGCCAGATGCAAAAAGAGTACAATTGAAGTCGCCAATCACGACCACATTGGAAAAGTTACTAACAAGGTGTTCAAACCTGTCAAAAAAGGATTCAAAATTGATTAGTTGAATGTCTGGCGGTATATACCGGGTCGTCCAAAAGTCTGGATTCACGTGGATTTTGAGTAAACTATTCACTTTTTTGGAAAACTGAATTCTGTATCTTGAATGGGAATAAAATTGCAACTCAATAGTATTTTTTATTTCAAAAAAATTGTTTATAATTTTGAGATAAAGTTAATAACAATGTTTTTTTAAATGGAAACCTACCGTGATTTTTATTTCAGAGAGAGTACTTTCGATAAGAATTGCATTGGCATAGAAATTTTGGCTATAAACCTTACGATTATTGTTTAAATTAATATTAAATTTTCGATCCGAACACTCGTTCGCGCTTGTTCGGAAAATACACGAACGTGTCTTCTCTTACCACGTTTCCAACTGTAGGCATGGGTCCACCCCCTAATAAAGCATTCTATTGAAGGCGTTACGTTTATCTTGAATGAAAGCATTTTTTTTTATAAAATGGAGATCTACCGCGATTACGATATTTAAACGTTATGAGAAAGTACAACGTAGTTTAATAAAAAATAATTTTATGGTCTTTTTCCGTTTTTAGACACTTGGAAGGTCCAAATCTTATCTCATTCTGTTTTTGGTATTACTAGTGTACGTTTACGGAGCGAATTTGAATTTTTATTTTCTGTTTTCTTGAACGTTTTGTTTGTTGTTAATTGTGTTGTTTTGGTATTGACTTTATCTATTATTTTTGTGATCTGTGATTTTGAACAATTTGCGTAAATATGGAACTGGTAGAGAGAGAACGGATAGAAATTCTAATTATGGTGGGATACGGCGACAAAAAGCGGTAGATCTCCATTTTATAAAAAAAAAATGCTTTCATTCAAGATAAACGTAACGCCTTCAATAGAATGCTTTATTAGGGGGTGGACCCATGCCTACAGTTGGAAACGTGGTAAGAGAAGACACGTTCGTGTATTTTCCGAACAAGCGCGAACGAGTGTTCGGATCGAAAATTTAATATTAATTTAAACAATAATCGTAAGGTTTATAGCCAAAATTTCTATGCCAATGCAATTCTTATCGAAAGTACTCTCTCTGAAATAAAAATCACGGTAGGTTTCCATTTAAAAAAACATTGTTATTAACTTTGTCTCAAAATTATAAACAATTTTTTTGAAATAAAAAATACTATTGAGTTGCAATTTTATTCCCATTCAAGATACAGAATTCAGTTTTCCAAAAAAGTGAATAGTTTACTCAAAATCCACGTGAATCCAGACTTTTGGACGACCCGGTATAATACGAATATAGTAACACTCCCAGAACGAGATGCAAACTTGTAAGCAACGATGTCGATGGAAGGAAATTCCCCATGGATTCCCGACAGATCCAGTCCCGATCCAACTAAACAGCTCCTGGCAGCCAAGAGAACCCCTCCCCCACGCGATCGTCCGATAACTTCAAACTTTCTGTCAGATCTACAGACAGAGTAAGTAGCAGGGAAGTATTCAGTACTCCTAACCTCTTCGGATAACCAAGTCTCAGTCAAGCAAATAATGTCGTACACAGTTGAACAAGCAGATACATAAAACTCATCGACTTTAGTGCGCAAGCCCCGGACATTCTGGTAGTAGATGGTGATAGTGATACTGTTGGGCACTGCCAGTTTAACGGAACAATCTTCGGTATGCCGCGGACATACCTTATCCGCAGCTGCTCACCACCCAGTGTTCGCTCGTCCAATTCTGTTTTCAATTTCTTATAGTATGATATCTGTTGCTGTGTACGATCCATAGAAATACGAATATCATTAAAATCTGCCACATTTCGTAAGTTCCTACTCCTTGCGACAGCCTGACGAACCAGTCCCGGAGAATCAAGTGTAATGCGCATAGGTCGAGGCGATGTACGCACTCGGTTCATCCCACCAAGCCGAGAGACAGCAACAGCGCTCACCACCGACAGGTGGTCTAATATTTTCTTGGCATAGTCCAGGTCCGAAACAGAGCCAGAGCCGCCGGAATCCGTCATCTCAGCGGCACCATTGACCATCAAATTGCACTTCCTTGCTTCACGATCCTGAACCTCCCGCACAATCATCTCCACAGACTCATCGCTCAATCCAGCCACACCAGCGGACTCCCGCGCACGCAGTTCAGAAACCTCCCTCCTGAGCTCAACCATCTCATTCCTCAGATCAGATATCTGACCACAGAATTCCACAATTGACGCCTTAAGGCTAGCCAAATCACCACCAAGACTGCCACACCCACTGCATGACCAGGCAAAGCTCGGCTACGACTTCAGTAGGCGCACCTCAGTAATGCCCACCCCAACACATTCTTGGTTGAAGCCCTTCCTGCATATGGAGCAGTATAAAACTTTATGTTCTTCAAAGTTCTTCCTACAATGAGTACAGGAGACAGACGGTGCCATAGTAAGAATAAGAATTAATAACAATAGGAAAATACAGGGAGACAATGCTTCACAGCACGGGGCCTATCGAGCTGACTGACGCAGACAAACAAGAGGGCCACTAAATAAAGGTTATAAAAACAGAGGAAAGAACAAGGATAATGAATGACAACGGAGTAAAAGGAAACACCTATATAGTATGAATAATAGCCAACCGAGACCAGAATAAGTCAGCTGTTAAGGTATGTTTATACATAAATATATATAATGTCACACTGAAAACAAAAAGTCCAATCCAGACAAAAAGCGGACAAAACATACACACCTGCACTACCAAGCGCATACAACGGGTAAATATCTTACCAGACAATAACTCGCTTCCTAATAAACAAATTGACAAACTGTAAACACTATTACAAGTAAGAACTCCTGTACTTTCATTTAATATAAATTACATCACAAAACTGAATATGACAGTACTCAAAAACAAAAAAAAACGTTCAATTAAAGCAATACCCAAGCAAAATGCCCAGAAAACTTCCTAATTCTTCTTCCAATTCAATGGGAAGTTTTACCTGGGGAAAATTATCGAGTTTTATTAATATTCCGCCTATATAAAATTAGTAATTATTATAATATATATTTGCCAGAATTAATTAAATATTAAATTTACTTCTGGAATAAGTATACATATATTATTATTACTATTAATTAGAAGTTGTTCGACTTCTTAGTTGGTATTATTATTATGAAAAATATTCTCTCCATGATTTGTATTTACTTTAGACGTTTTTTTGATAATATTGTAACGAAAACAAGTCCACAAAAAAAAATAAAAGAATAAACATAGGCGCCACGTCGATGGGAACGCAATGCAAACAGTCGTAAATCTTACACGTAGTACGACGTAGACAGGCAAAAAAAGTCTGGATCTTTGCTAGTATAATTCCGAACTCATCGAGAAGAAAAGAGCATTTTCTGGAAAATTTTTGGGGTTTTTGTGTACGGATATAAAAAGCCGTTGTGGTACCGGAATGATTCATTCCTTCAATAGTAATTCATTGAATAGTTTTCGTACGGTTAAATAAATATAGTGGTGCAGTGTTATATAAATATTACAAATATAAATATTAGTGATAGACATAAATACGTGTGTTAATTTATTTGTAGTAGTTTTAAGTGTGATACATTTATTTTATATATTTTTATATTGTGATTAGTTTTAAGTGTGTAAATATACAGACTGTTTCAAAACATTTGCACGAATTGTTTAATTGCGAACCCGAAAACGCAACAATATAGACGATGTTTTACAGAAAACTAAAATCGGACAAAAACAATTCTGTGTTGTAACAGTAACAGTGCCTGCATTTCTTATAAAATCTAAAAATATTTGTTTTCTAATTAAATCATGTTTTAAACTATTGAAAATTATATTCTTCACAATCGACATTGTTAATTAGCAAAATTAAATTATAACAATTTTACCGTCGGTAAGATATGCACTTAGAGGTTTGCCGGACTATTCAAACTAACCATTAATTGCAAGCCAATTTCAATACTACAGTTTACAATTGATTGTTATTGATATCATCAGTTTTTTTATTAATATCTTACTTTTTTTATTTTTTTCCAAAAAAGCTCCTATGAACTTTTTATTATAAATAACGGTTAAATATGTGGCAGACAAAACGTCAAAAGCACTCAATTCCCGGCCATCTTAGATGTAGAATGTAAAGCGTTTCTTTCATGGTATCCCATTTTACAAAAAATGTGTTTATAAAAACTTGGAAAAACAAAAATCTTAGACATGAACCGAAATGGATGTACTACAACTGAAACACGACCTCAATACAATTTAAGACGTTAAAAATGACTCGTTCTTATGTCTCCGCTGTGAACTAGTTGGTAAGTTCGAAGATTGCGCCAAACCTCTAAGTTCGTATCTTACATACAATGAAATTTTTATAATTTTAATAATATTCAATAATTCAAAACATCTGCTTATTAGAGAATATAAATATTTTTGCATTGTTTAAAAACCCACACTGTTACTGTTACCTGCTCCTTTATTAACAATATTTGCAAAGTTGCTGAAAAATGCCTTCGATTTACCAATGCTGAGAGAAAAATTGTACAAACATGAAGTTCTGTGACACTGTTAAATCATAGAATATTCCAAATCAACCTGAAAATGTTCTCTTCGCATCTGGTGAACATATTGTCAATATTAAATAATTGACCCATTAAATAATCATGGCATAGACTTTATAAAACTTACTTTAAAAACATATTTTAAAACTAGACTGCATCATGAAGCTAAACGTTTCCAAACAGATGTTCTGAAAATGAGGAGCTGGCTCACAAAAATAATTTTTTTAAAAATCAATAGATGATTTATGTTATTTTTTTTAATTTTATTTACATTGTTTTGTCGGTTTTATTTTTTTCTTAATTGCGTATAAAAATAGTGATCAAAAATAAATTGTTTTGAATTGCACGAGTGTATTTTATTTTATGCCCCTTTTTTCTACCCGCCACTGTTGTGTTGTCTGCTCGATCCGTCCCCGCTCTCGTCTCGCCTCTGCTGACCTATACATGTTGCAACCACTTACCTTGCCTACAAACTACAGTCATACTTCCTCTATTATATTCCAATCTCTTTGTTGTACACCCATTGGTCGAAGTGGCAATAATTAGTGGGGGTACGGCTGCTACAGTAAAAAATAATAAGTGGATAAGTACTAGAGTGGTCATTATTTTGGCACTTTAGGAATTTCTTTGGTTTATCCCCTGAAAACAATCAAGTTATTAAAAAAAGTTTGAACCAAATCGGATATCATTAACCCGTGCCACCGAACAGTTGAAATTTTAAATGCAAATTACATGTATTTTTTGTGCATCTCACGTACAAATTTCTAACTTCCATGGAACTCGGCGAAAATTTCTGAAACTTGGTATAGTTGTTATCCATGATGATAGGTATAACATCTACTTTTACTTTCTTATACGTAGCATAAGGAAGTATTGTGACGATGAAAATTTTCGACCTCGAGATTTTTGCAGATGTCCACGTTTTGAGGTCCCCTGATACCAAAAAAGTGCTTTTTAAAAAATGTCTGTCTGTCTGTCTGTCTGTCTGTCTCTGTGTGTGTGACCACGATAGCGGTCAAACCGCTGGAGATATCAATTCCAAATTTTGTATTTACGTGTATAATCTCCCTCTTGAGATCTGATTAGTTTTTCAGTAAAATCGGTAGACCGCAAGTAGCAGTTTACTTCAGTGAAAAAATCGAATTTTGCCAATATTTCGTTAAATACTAAGTTTATACAAATTTATAAAGAATTCATATGTACTTAAAATTAAAATTGAGAACAATTTTATATAAAAAGTTTTTCGAAATTCCTACCGGAAGTAGGTCTTTTACTCTTATCGAAAATCGGTTTTTTGCGAATATTTCGCAAGTCAAGCTTTTTAGACAGGTACGTTACGTGTATAAAAGTATTTAAAACATAGTTTTCAATATCTTTTGTATAAAAAAGATTTCAAAATTCGGACCGGAAGTAACACTTTTACTCTTACCGAATAGCGATTTTCGGCAAATATGTCGTAAATTATGCATTCTATATACTGTGCCCGCGGAAAAGTCTGCACCATATGGAAAAAAAATTTACTCTTTTAATTTTTAAAATTATTTTTTTGTAGTTTGTTTTTGCATAATTAGAAACCAAAAACTAACCTAAAATATTTAACATATCGCATTTGCTTCAATGCGTAAATGTCATTTAAAAATTGCCAACATCCAAACGTGCCAGTATTTGTCAAAATATAAGAAGATGCCATAAGAAAAAGTTGTTTGTACTTTCGCGGACATCCTAAATCCAAAGTTTCGTACAAAAATTTTAATTTTAATTTTTTTTTCATAATTTTGTAAAAAAACGCCTGTATATTTTTTAAGTGTATTTTTCTCTCGAATTCTGATAAAAACCTATGTTACCATGTAATAAACAAAAAGAAAAACAATTTGTATTTCAGAATAAGGTATATTTTTTTTAAATAAATGATTTCGTTATGAAAAGTGGAGGACATTCTTGGACTATTTTCATATTTTCGTATGTACCATTAAAAATAAATTAAAAAACATAATGGTCAAAAAAGCTAGAAAATAACCTTTTAAAAATGAGAAAAAAAAGTAATTTTATTTCAACTAATAAAGTTAATTTCAAAAAAAACCAATTCTAATTCTTAAAATTAAATAAATTCACAAGTAAGCGTAGTCAACAATTCCAATTTTACAAAAATACCGTTACTATACAGTTAAACTAAATGAATAAAAAAATGTTAACAATACTACATTTCTGAATGTCTCCCTTCTCTTGCAATACATTTGATGATCCTTCTAGAGAACTCTCTTGTAATGTTTACAAAATATGTGGCCGGAATTTCTAGGCAAACGTCACGTATTGTGTTTTCTAGATGTTCAATGTTTCGAAATGGTCGTTTGCGGTACACTTTCTCTTTTAGATACCCCCACAAGGAAAAATCTAACGGAGTTAGGTCAGGGGATCTCGCTGGCCATGGATACGCTGAATATCTGCCAATCCATTTGTCCCCAAATAATTGATTTAAATAACTCCTCACCGCCAGTGTACTATGTATAGATGCGCCGTCTTGCTGAAACCATAGGACAGATCTTTCTTCCAATACCATATCATCAATTAAATCGGTTATTTCGGTCATGAGAAACTTCAAGTACCTTTGCGAATTTAAATTTTCGTGGAAAAAATAGGGTCCAATCAATCTACCATAAAAAATACCACACCAAACATTTGTTTTAAAAGAATATTGGTCCCTGCATTCGATGATAAAGTTAGGGTTTCATCAGCCCACCATCTGCAGTTCTGCGAACTCACCGTTCCATTGGAAGAGAACGTTGCTTCGTCCGAGAACATGATTTCTTTGGGGAAACGACGGTTTTCTTCGAGCTCTCCTTGAAACCACATACAAAAATCAAATCTTGCGTTAAAATCTCGTTCT
Source organism: Amphimallon solstitiale (assembly GCA_963170755.1). Lineage (NCBI taxonomy): Eukaryota > Metazoa > Arthropoda > Insecta > Coleoptera > Scarabaeidae > Amphimallon > Amphimallon solstitiale. Next base: position 32,356,141 of record OY720681.1, on the reverse strand, counting down.
TTTAGTATATGGACATATTTTGGCTTAAATGGACGGTACTTATGTTTCTTTAAAATTTTTCTCACTGTAGTCTCTTTTGCCCTAGTTCTGTTGGAAATAGCAGCAATTGATGTAGTTTTATGCTCTACTACATCTAATAATACATGTTCTTCATGCTGCTGAACTTGCCAGTTTACATGTGGCTTCTTAAAATCATTTGGAACTGAACCGGATGACTTGAACTTATCTACAATACGACCAACAGTAGAGTGCGAAATGAATTTGTTAGGGTGTCTTTGATTAAAAATATTTGCCGTATCCCTGTGGTTCTATTTTCTCCGTGAATTAAAATGATTTCTATTTTTTCTTCCATGGATAACATTTTAAAACAAATCTATTAGAGAAATACACAAAACTGACATTTATTTAGTTGTTTATGTCTAGAATTTGCAATTATTTTCTAGGCCTACTTGTGAATTTATCGAAGTTTAAGAATAAGCTTGTTATTTCCTGCTTTAGAGATACTAAAGGAAATTTTGCTTAAAACAGACAAGGATAGGTACATAACATGTTCTAATCTTACAACTAGTGTTATTTTCTAGGTTTTTTGACCATTATGTTTGAAAAATAAACATTTTTAATATACGAAAATATGAAAATAGTCCAAGAATGTCCTCCACTTTTCTTAACGAAATCTTTTATTTAAAAAAAATATACCTTATTCTGAAATACAAATTGTTTTTTTTTGTTCATTACATGGTAACATAGGTTTTTATCAGAATTCGAGAGAAAAATACACTTAAAAAATATACAGGCGTTTTTTACAAAATTATGAAAAAAAAATTAAAATTAAAATTTTTGTACGAAACTTTGGATTTAGGATGTCCGCGAAAGTACAAACAACTTTTTCTTATGGCATCTTCTTATATTTTGACAAATAATGGCACGTTTGGACGTTGGTAATATTTAAATGACATTTACGCATTGAAGCAAATGCGATATGTTAAATATTTTAGGTTAGTTTTTGGTTTCTAATTATGCAAAAACAAACTACAAAAAAATAATTTTAAAAATTAAAAGAGTAAATTTTTTTTCCATCTGGTGCAGACTTTTCCGCGGGCACTGTATATTTATTCAGAGTACAAAAGTATTTAGAATTATATTTGCAATATTTTTCTATACATGAAATTTCAAAATTCGGACCGGAAGTAGCACTTTTGCTCTTAGCGAGTAGCACTTTTTTTCGAATATCTTGCAAAGTGTGCATTCTATAGCGATTTATTAAGAGAATGAAAGTACTTAGAATAGGATTTTGAATAAGTTTTGTATAAAAAAATTCTTAAGATTGTATAGTTTGAAACGCTCATACGTATAAGAAAGTCGTGTGGTGGCCACACCTCATTTTTTTCATATTTTTGCTAATATTTCATCATGACTTTCGAGCTCTCCAAAAATACATGTTATACTCTGTTTCCTCGTTCATTCCACATATAGCCTTGAGAATCAATATATTTTCGGAGAACATTAGCAAAAATCTGAATCAAGTTTCAGAATTTACCGCCGACTTTCATGGAACTTAATGTGAAATGCACGAACAAAATACATGTATTTTGCATTTAAAATTTCAACTTCTCAGTGGCGCGGGATAATGATACCCGATTTGCTTTGTAGAACTTTTTTATTTAATAGCTTTATTGTTTTCAAGGGGGTAGACCAAATAAATTCCAACATTGCTAAAACAAGAGCCACCCTAGTACCCACCTATTACAAAAGATATCACAAATATAATTTTTGTAATAACAAATAAAATTTTATTCTGAAATAAAAAAAAACATACTGGAGGAGTAAATAGGTACAAAATAAAATATTAAAACAAAAGAAGAAACAAAAACCACGAGAAATTAAAGATGTTTCCAAATTTCTTCGTATTCCGCAGAAATTTGCTTCATTTCTTTTTTTGGACATGTCAGGTAGTCCACATACCACTTTCCCGATGAAATCCATGATGTGACATATTCTTTTGGCCTAAACAACTGCAATAGAGGACCCACACATTTTATAAATAATAATGAAAACACAGTTGTAATTTTCAGATGGTTTCTCGAGTCAGTGTGTATTATATTCATGGCACTGAATATTCGCTCACATTCTGGCGTCGAAACAACAAGAGCTTTAATTGCAGGAATTAACGGATGCAAGGCCGTAGGCGTTTTGCTGTTGTCCTTTAAATATTCACGAAAACCTCTTACACAGTCTTCTTTATTCAATTTAAAACGTCGACTTAGAGCCCTAACTTGACTTTCTCCATATTTTACAGATTCCTTTTCAGGCCACTGCTCAGGATCGAATACTTCTAAAAATCTAATAAAAGTGTCATATTCAACAGTATCTGGCGCTGTTGCTGAAACATGGGATGATGAAAATGTAAATAAACGGGAACGCAGGTTTTCCGCCAAACTACGAAACGCGTTTTGTGCACCATACCCCCGTGTACCCCCCCTCGCCCTACTTCGAGCACTGTGTACACATCTAGTGTCATTGTAAAGACCTTCTTCATGTATCAATCAGTAAGATTCCTTTCATATCTCAAAACACCGTCGTTTTTTCCTAAGCAATCTTCGCAAGACATTCACTCTTCATCACTTCTTGTAATTTTCAAAAAATGCTTTTTGTTGTCAGATAATGCTACCAAGTTTTCTTCGCAAATGTGTAGCAGATTTGGTCAGTAAACAATAAAATGGCACAGCAACTTGACTGACACAAGTTAGATAATATTTATAAAAATCTCCCATTGCATCTTACCGCATCAACTAATTCACATATATATCCCTGATTCGTTGTTCTTAATAAATAAAAATAAGTTAATATTAGTTTTAAACGAAATGACGAAAACCGATTTTTTCGGGTGCTTAAATACCATTACACGTCTACTGCACACTCCTAGAAGATCTAAAGTCAATTGACCCAAAAGCTCGACAATCCGGTCCTGTATTTGTCTCACTTCAATTTCGCCATCGCCGATGCTAATTCTGGTGCAAACTTTTCAGTCAGCGAATAAAATCGTCATTGTTTGTCAATTTTACAGTTGCCAAAGCAAAGGATGGCTACAGGCCACAAGAACTTCAGAATTTTGAACATTCTTCTGTGTCGGTGTCTCTATCTACGCGCGCGTGTGTGTGTTTATTGAATCTCGTATCGTTTTTATTTTCTTGAAAGAAGGGGCACGCGGCCGCTACATTCCAGGTCCCCTGGTCGTGAAACGGTTTCTAGGGTCGATGCCCGCCCAATATACTAACTCTATACTTATCCGCTGTTACCTGTACGTGTGATATACATATATATGTATGTATATTTATATATATACATATACAGTAGTATTTCATGAAATACGAACACGTACCGCTTTAAGGTAAGCATAGTTATATTTGCTATTGACAATTTAATTCATGTGTCAAAAACTGGACCAGAGGTTCAGCTATCAAAATTCACCTTAATGCCGACAATAAATATACAAATCGAACAAATGCTGTTTCAACATTAGCCAAAGCGGAAGTAAGTGATCTGCAAATCACTAAAATAACAGGCCATTCAATCACAAAATCCTTAAAATCTTACCTCCAGTTTGATCCAAATTATCACTCAGAAATTGTAACAAACCTAAGAAACAAAAATAACCTAAATAGTGTTCAGTCGCCCCACGAATAAAATAACTTATAAGAACTGTACATTTTCTAACTCTACACTTTTAGTAACGATTAAGCTACTATTTAACCCTTTAAGTCCTAATTTAACTTTTATTAAAACAAATACATTTTAAATTACAAAATATGAACGAAAAGCTTACACAAAAATATTTGATATTATAATATAGGGCCCTCTCTTTTGAAAAATAGTGGTCACGCTCTGTAACCAGTAGGACTACTCGCATTGATGAAAATTTTGGAAACAATTGCGTTTGTCGCTCAAACAAAGTCCAACATCACATATAGTGCAAATCCATTTACTTCTGTGAGACTCTGCTTTAGTACTGCACACTGCACAACGTCTTGATGTTCCATAGATAGGCATATGAGCAGCTTTGTCAGTTCTTCTTTCGATTGGAACATTTTTTTTATAATGATTTTCTACCTGCAATGACTTTCGCCCTTTTTTTTTGGCCAAATATCCAGCACCAATCAATCCAGATGATACATTTAGTCGAGACTGTTTCAAATCAAGTGATGCACCACTACTTCTTTTTCTGAATAATATGTCGACATTTATAACAGTAGTATCTATAAAATGCCAAACTATTCTGTGGTACCATTTTTTGCTTTCGCGGTCTATCGCATAACATTTTTTCAACATATCAGCCTTGTCAACAAAGCCATGTTCTTGTTGTAATCAGCTACTAATCTTGGGCAGCTTATTTCCTCTAATGTGGCATCATTATTACGTCGCTTTGTCGTAACCATATCTTCGGGATTATGATAATTGGAAAGAAAGTACATTGGCTTTTTATCCATCCATTTTATACATACTAGGTTATCTTCTGTCATTCGCCAATCTGATTGTCCTCTTGTCATCCTTTTATCATCGATAAAATCTTTAGGTACAAATTTTTTTCCTTTCTACAATGTTCCACAGCCATAAATATTATATTTTCGCAGGCCCCACAAAAGTGGAACGTTGGAAAAATAATTATCGAAAACTACTTTGTGATTCTTATACTTCAAATCATGTGTTAGATCTCTTACGACGCGTCCTCCCAAATCCTTTTCAGGTAAATCATCAATTTTTCCCGTGTAAATCTGGAATTCACACACATAGGCAGATTCATCTGCTCTTACCCACACTTTATATCCCCGTTTTGTTGGTTTTGCTTGCATAAATTGCTTTATACTGGATCTGCCTTTGTACTTGATCATACTCTCATCAACTGCCTGAAATTGACCAGGGCTGTAGAACTCCTTGTACTTTTGAGCGAGTGAAGTAAGAAATGGTCTTACTTTATAGAGCTTATCGTAATCTTGTTCTCCTTTCTTAGGTTATAGTGTATTATAGCAAAATGTAAATTACCTGACAACCAGAAGAATCTGTCACGAGAAATAATCTTTGAGATATAAGGATCCCGTATTTCTTCTTCTGAAGACCAGTAATCTTTCAAGCTGGGCAGTTTTTTTATTCCCATTAGAATGTTGACGCCTAAGAAAATCTTCATTTCTTCAGAAGTAGTTGGCTGAAAGTTTTTGTTTCCTCTAATAGACTAATTTTGAGTAGCATACAGATTTGTGTTGAATATAATTGTGTCTATCAGTTCTTCGGAAAACAGACACATAAAAATATCTAGAGGACGCTCTAAGGATTTATCTAAAGGTGTGTCAAAAGCATCTTCAAAAGCATCTGGAGGTTCCTGATAAAAATTGTTTTCTTCCCGCAATATGTTATTTGGAAATACATCAGTAATCTCAGCACGAGTTCTTTCCGATATAAGAGCCAGTGGTTCCTCGTCACTATCGATCTCATTGTTATTATCATCAATGTTGTTATCGTTGTTACTTAAAAAATTTGGATTTTCTATATTGTTTTCAATCTCGTCCTCATCACCTGATAAATAGTCGTCAGCTAGACATTCCCCGTCTGAAGGAATGTCAGCTAAAATCATATCTACTTCGCTTTGACTTAGTGCTTCAAGTTCACTGAATGTCCATTTATTTTTACCTGAAAAAAAAAAGAAATTTGTCTTGTAGTTACTGTGTATATGCCTAGTGGTTGTTTCATGAAATCACCACTTTTTGGGCAATACAGTTATCAGCAAAACTCCAAATTTGCCAGTTGCACTGTATAACACAACACAATATAACTATATTGTTGCTTTACTTACCAGCCATTTCAATTTTTATCACTACAAACACTAAAAATAAACAAAATGTGTAGTAGTGTGCACAACTGTCAAACTGTCAAGACGAAATATTCTACAGTATGCTTTACTCTGGAAACATCCGGGAGTAAATATTCATAGGCCAACTAGCTATTCTTGTGATAGTTTTGATAGAAGATACCTATGTTTTAACAAGGTCCAATTTCGTAAAAATCTTTTGCCACTGGTAACTGTAACTGTTTGGCTTAGGCCCATTTTCTTCACTAACAGATAAAGTAACGAATAACTATCGTCAAGATAAATATATCTGATAGATAATGCGCATTTGAATTTCTTCACTGCAACATTTGGTTACTTATCCCTTAGATGGAAATCCCATAGATACTAGAAACGTGAGAAATGGCAACCTAGCAAATAGTCACTGTTTCTAACATTAAGTGCATCATTCGCTCTGATTTGTTTGACGCGTAGGTTATATTGCGATTGCAAACATAAAACAAACGCTTATTATAGTGTGTTTGTATTATTTATTATTAGCGATATTTCGGCCTGTGACTTCTTTAGACGTAAGAAATACACTGTAACATAATATCTGTGAAGTATTCTCAATGCATTTATGGAGATTTCACTAGTAATCGACGTCCTTCCTTTTTGAATTAACCCTCACGTAAACCTCATACATTTTATATTCTCAAGAAGTATCCTGATAAAACACAAATCTATCTTTGTGATATAAAGGTGCTCATTATTTTGATTCTAAGACATTATCTACTTGCAGTCATTTATGTAAGAATTTAAGTTATAAATAGGGAGCGGAATCGAGCGAGCTAAACTACCACGGAGCCACAGCCGTGAAAAGAAATAATGTAAACATCTGCGTGTTGTTTACGTTATATCTGAATAGCACTAATTCATAGGGCGAACTGTAACATCTGTTTACTCCAGAGAATCAGAGAAAAAACTGCCATAAAATAAGGAATTTTATGAATAAAATCCTTTCTTCTTCGGCGTAGGTACAAGGGTGACGAGTTTTTAAAATTTATTATATTTACCTTATATTTCGCAACATAATATGTATGTTTCAATAACATACGCGTACATCTTTAGTTATCATTTATTTAGATCTAGAACGTTGTTTATGTTACTTTTTCTGAGATAAAAATCAATTGTCAGTGATTCCGAAATTTATTGCAAAGTCTGTAAAATATCGTCACTTAGCTTTGCTAAAACATACACAGAAATAGTTTTCATGCAAAGAATTTCGATAGTTTACAAAATTTCGTTACATGTTTAAATGACGATGCTCGACGTATTTCTGAGTGCAAGGAACTAACACAAATCCCAAATTTAAAAAATCAGTTGTTATTCCTTCAGGAACACTTTGGAAATTTGCCTAAGCTAATGACATATTTTGAAAATCGAATCTCAAATTAAAAAATGAGGTGTCGCCACCACACGACTTTCTTATACGTATGAGCGTTTCAAACTATACTATATTTTTTTTACACAAAAATTATTCAAAATCCTATTCTAAGTACTTCTGTTCTCTTAGTGCTACTCGCTAAGAGTAAAAGTGCTACTTCCGGTCCGAATTTTGAAATTTCATATACACAAAAAATATTGCAAATCCAGTTCTAAATACTTTTGTACTCTTGATAAATACGTATATATAGAATGCATAACTTACGACATATTTGCAAAAAGTCGCAATTCGATAAGAGTAAAAGTGGTACTTCCGGTCTGAATTTTGAAATTTTTTTTTTATACAAAAGATATTGAAAATTATGTTTTAAATACTTTTATACTCGTAATGTACTTGCCTAAAAAGCATGACTTGCGAAATATTCGCAAAAAACTGATTTTCGATAAGAGTAAAAGACCTACTTTCGGTAGAAATTTCGAAAAACTTTATAAATAAATTTTTTTTCAATTTTAATTTTAAGTACATATGAATTCTTCATAAATTTGTTGAAACTTAGTAGTTGACGAAATATTGGCAAAATTCACAGAAGTAAACTGCTACTTCCGGTCTACCGATTTTACTGAAAACCTAAGCAGATCTCACGAGGGAGATTATATACGTAAATACAAAATTTGGAATTGATATCTCCAGCGATTTGACCGCTATCGTGGTCACAGCCAGACAGACAGACAGATAGACATTTTTTTAAAACCACTTCTTCGGTATCAGGGGACCTCAAAACGTGGACATCTGCAAAAACCCCGAGGTCGAAAATTTTCATGATCACAATACTTCCTTATACTACGTATAAGAAAGTAATAAATCATAAAAGTTTATGATTTATACATTTAAGGAAAAATATTAAATATGTTAAAGATGCTGTTTTGCAAATCTCTAAATATCTCACATCACGACTGTCCGAATTTTCTATTAATATCATTCGACAATTGACAACCCGCCCTGGACCTAGACGAAGAAAATATAGAGAAATTGTGTATGTTCTGATTTCATTTAATAGCACTGTATATTGTGCCGTTTTAATACTGAGTATCGTACACCAGTCGGGGCGCCCGCTAATAAAAAATTTCAATCGAGATTAGTAAGACCAGCCACCTGTGCCAAACCGTAAATGTGGGTGAACGTGACCTATGTATGTGTGCTGCATTTATTGTTGTGTACAGGCGCGGAATCTACCTGCCTTATTTATTGGTTTAGTCATCGATGGAGGGACTCGTATTGGCAGTGTTGGCCCTTTTTAGGAAGGTACATATTTCACTTGATTTCTGATGCGCCGCAAGTATACGTTTTGCGGCCAGGATATGATTTACGTGAAGAATTTTCCGATTGAAGAGTAATTAACTAATTGAAAACGTTTATGAGCCAATAACTGTTAGATAACTGTAAGTTTGACAAAATTGTATTTATGTACTGCGTGTGTATAACAAAGTCATAAATGGTGTATTTTATATAAGGAGTATTCCTAAAATAGATAGTCATTCAAATACTATTTAATTAAACATTATATATAGGTGTCTATTTTCTATATTCCTATATAGATAACTTTCTTTTAATATTGAAGATACAGGATTGGTTAAATTTACACAGTTGTTAAGAAATTTGAGGAGTATTAGATAGTATTATCAGATTTAACCTTTATTATCAACTTTCGAAGATATAAACAAATTAAAATTTGCCGAAATTTTCAGTTATACATACTCCGGTAGTAATCTTTACGTAGAATTTAATAGTCTAGTTAAAAATTCATGGCACACCTAATTATCAATATACAGGCTGTCCAGAAACTCTCCTGACAAACGAAGACCGGAGATTCCTCAGATAATTTTAAGATAATTTAACCCAATTCACCCTAGTCCGAAAATGCTTCCTAAGGGAGCTAGAGCTCTTTGAAGATGGCGCCTTGTAATTAGTTTTTTTTTAATATCTCCCGAACGCTTTTATTTAGAAAAACAAAAACTGGTATGCTTATTTATCCTCCAGAGATGAATCGATTCCATCAATTGCGAATTTCTAGTACCGGTCATAGGCGTCGGTTTTGGGTAGGTAAACGGTTATTTTAACGCATAACTTTTATTTCTATTGGCAGTTCAGAGCGAACTAGTGCAAAAAATAATAAATTGAATTTTAATGACGAAAAAACGAAAAATTTTCAAATCGATTTTTCTAGAAAACGGTGTATCCTACCGACTTAAAGTAAGAGTACCTTTTAGTCTCTAGAATACCTGAAAATTTAATAATCTAGTGTCACAAATGCTTAAAAGTTAAAGACAAAAAAGTTCTGCGTTAAAATAACCGTTTACCTACCCAAAACGGACGCCTATGACCTTAGGAAGCATTTTGAGACTAGGGTGAATTTGGTTAAATTGTCTTAAAATTATCTGAGGAATCTCGGGTCTTCGTTTGTCAGGAGAGTTTCTGGACACCTTGTATAATATAAACTTGTTTTTTTTTTTAAATTTCGCCAATTTTTTTTTTTTTTTATAATATCATCAAAAGTTAAATGTTAAATCTGACAATACTAGCAAAACTCCTCAAATTTCTTAAATACTTAAGAAAGTTGCCCATATAAGGGGATAGAGAATGAGCAGTCTGTATATACCTATATAGGTGAGCCAACGATCTGACGAAGTAAATTTACTTTTTAATGCTTAAATATTATAATTAAAAATTCACGTACTGTAGTTGATACTGTTGTATTGCTTCACAGTTTCAAAAAATATACGCTTTTACATGTTGATCAACAAATCATTGGCATAAAGAAGATGTATTTTTTTAATTTTTAATTGAACACTGGCGTTAAAATAGAAAAGTTTGTTATTAAGAGTCATTATTCGTTAAGGTTAATAGTTTTCGAGTTATTTCTGATTAATGTTAATGACATGTAATGACATTTACAGCTGTCTTTTTAATTGCGTATAGTTCAAGAGCGCCATGACAGAACACAAAATAGTTTATTACGGCATACACAATTTGTGCCAAGTGATACTTATATGCAAAACTTGTTCCAATTTATACAGGTTGTTCGCGAAGGTGTTGCATATTGTACCTTCTACTGACCAATACATGTAGAAAAAATAGAAATTACTGTCTTAGACAGAATTATAGGTTCGGTATAAACAAATAAATAGTAGTTTATACAACGAGTCAATAATGACAGTTATTATTCCCGAGAGCTGAATTTACTCCCGAGCCGCGTAATAGTCATTATTGCGAGTTAGTATACACTACTTTATCGACGACTAACTGAAAATTACTAAAAAAAATCAAAATAAGTAAACGAAAATGTCAGATTACTATATCAATATGACGTTTGATGGTTAGGCAGTCAGTAAAATGGCCGGACTTGTCTATCGTTACTATGACAACGTTAGGAACGTTAACTCAGCTCGAGGGAATAATAGTCATTATTGCGAGTTAGTATACACTACTTTATCGACGACTAACTGAAAATTACTAAAAAAAATCAAAATAAGTAAACGAAAATGTCAGATTACTATATCAATATGACGTTTGATGGTTAGGCAGTCAGTAAAATGGCCGGACTTGTCTATCGTTACTATGACAACGTTAGGAACGTTATGTTCTTATTGGCGGAATGCAGTGAATAATGGTAACGTTATGGCCCATTATATGTTCTTATTGGCGGAATGCAGTGAATAATGGTAACGTTATGGCCCATTATTCACTGGTCGCATTTCATTATTCCCTACGGGTATTATGAGTGTTATTATTAGCCAATATTGATTAATATAATACATACTTTATTGTTTAGTCGTCGATAAACACATTATTTTGATGTAATGTTGACGTTTCGATTATTATTACAAGACCTTCATCAGACAAAAGCATCTGTTCTCCTTATGTTAGGAACTTAACATATTTTATTTTATTTTTATGTGTTATTATATTTTTGTAATGTATGTTTTGTTTTTTAACTTTTAATTATATTATCATATTTAATGTATTTCTCACTTGCGAATTTAAACATATTGTGAGAATACTCATACGGAGCTCGATTCGAAGCATAAGCTGTTTCAGCGGCCGAGTTTATTATCTGCCGGCCCTGCTACACGACTGTGCATCGAAGGCGATGCAAGACCTCCTATGTATGCGTACGGACTGCTGTGTTGGGCATCTGTATATATATAGGTGGTCGATAGCTCAGTGAATACTTCATATGTATATATGCTATATGTTATCGTATGTTTGATGCAGAGTGACCACCGACATTTTGGCGCACACTGAAATTAAATAAATGTTTATTTGAACTGAAATTTGAGTTTTATTTTACAGTGCTTTCAAAATAGAAAGTTTTCTTAACACCTTACATATATATTTGGTGTCATTTATTATGCATTCACCTATAAGATCAAATCTTCTTGTATTGATGTTATGGCTTACATATTCCTGGGTATAAATACTAAGAAATAAAATGAATTATTTGCCTAGTTTCATTTCTACTCAGCAAAGAAAAAAAATTTGATTACAAATGTGTTCTTACATACACTAAACAAATTGAAGTGTATCAGAGTAACTTTCTCTATAAATTCTTTGCTAACATAAATAAAATTTGAACAAGCTTGTATATCTATAAATGGATGAGCTATTCCTCGAAAAGATAAAAATAATGAAATTTATAAAAACACTTTTTAATTCAATAAAAATATTCATTAATGATTATTTTTATCACGTTTGTTAAAATATTCGTGTTAATCAGTCTGTACATAACAGAAATTTAATAAGTTTTCTAATTCGATACATATACAATATTATCATCACGGCTGTAGTTGTCAATTTAAATCAGAGGTTTTGCATTTATCTGCCATTTCGTATCATACAAAATAGACATTTTGATTTAACGCCCAGGTTATGCAACCAATCTGTATCTCTTAGCTGGGGCAAAAAATTAGATATTATCAAAATACAACACAAGCAGTATAGTATGCAATATTATTATATATATGCGGCTTTCAAACCAAGGAATAAAACAGTTATTTTTCTAATCCTTTCGCTCCTTTTAAGACTGTTGTTATAACTAGGTATACTCATATTTGATACCAATTCCTTGCCTGCAAATTGAGGATGTATTCACTATTGTTATAACAGGACAACACAGACACTTTCTATGAGTTAGTACAAGAAAGAAATATACAAATTGTTCTTTTGGTCGAGTGTATTAGAGGTAACTATACTTGTTTAATACATTAGATGCAAGAAGAAATAACTTTCTTTTCTAACACAACAAACATGCTATCTGTAGGTCAATGTGTGTAGGAATGAAAGCAATCAAGTTAATCAGTGCAACAAGGATAGCAGTCGCACTTGCGCATTTAATTTGAATTTTGTTTGCTAGAAACGACCGATCACCAGTCGACTACCACATTTGTTAATCGCGTTTCGGGAAGGTGGGTAACGGTTGTTATTTAAAGATGGGTACTATACGCCAGAAGAAAAACTATTTATGATAAACCAAATTTACGGCGATAACTCTGCGGAAGTAACGAGGGATTTATTTGTAATGAATTATCCGAAACGATCCATTCCTAGCGCAAATACAATTCGTAACATTGTTCGATAAGTTGATACGACTTCTACGTTAACAAATAAAAAAGTGTTCCTGATAGGAATGTCAGTGATTGGGAAGTGCAAATATGCGCCTTAGTTGATTTATTCCTAGTATGTCATCCCGATAAATTCCACGCGAATTTAACACTGGTGCCACAACGGTCCATAAACTATTACGTAAAAATAAATACCGGTCCTACAAAGTATCAACGTCTCAAGAACTTCTTCCCGCCAATTATTACAGGCGTATGGAATTTGGCGAAATAATAATTAATAAACATCACAATAACGAGCTATTTTTTAATAATATCCTGTTCACAGCCGAAAAATTAATTTATGTGCATACTCATCATAATCGCGCGATTTGTCGGTATTAGTAGCATGAAATTCTACGTTGGAATATACCTACGCGAACGCAATATCCCATGAAAGTAATGTATGGGCAGTATCCTTGTGAATGAAATAATCGGACCCTTTTTATCAATGTTAATTTAAACGGAAATACACTGAAAAAAATCTGTAGGAATTTTTACTACAATTGTAGGAAATAATCCTATTTATATATTGTAACCATAAAGTATTTTAATTCACTACATCATATAGAATTTTCTGCTAAAATGATATCTATGAAATACTCTGCAATATTGTGAAAGTAAATGCAATAAACAGTGTGATTTGTTGATACATAAATTCAGTAGTATGTATATTATAATTCTAATATAAAACGATAAAACATTGTAGATAAATGTTTTACAGTGATTTAAGTATATTCACTATAAATTAAACAGTATATTTATAATAAAATGTAATAATTACCCTAACATAATTGTACTTATCTTAACTACAAAAGCTACTCTACAATATTGTAATATGTTTCAATTTTATGAAAATATTGCACTACGATATTGACTTTGACTCCTGTCCATAGAAAAAGAAACGCATTGCCATTGTAGTCTTTTCTTTACCAATGTAGAACTTTGTGATAGACATTATCAAATATTAATTTTCTCTTTCAAAATTTAACATTCGACAGTGCATAATTTGTAGGCATTTATTTGGCGAAAATGTAACTTTATTCTAAGTTTATGCGCTTTAATATCACCACAATTTCCTATTTGTTAACAGAGAAGTAAAACAAGTAAATTCTGATTTCACATTTTTATTTGAGAAACAAAAACACATACTCTGGTTTTAGAATGCATATTTCGACAAAATAATCTCCATCTACTACAAATGTGATTCTGTCGACCAAACACATACATCTTGATGTTAAATTATGATTTAAAGAAAGAAAAAAACAGAAAGTTCCAAGTTTTGTCACTAACATCTGAGGGCCTTGAATAAATATGTTTATAAAAAAGATTTTATTTAAGGTAGCTTCGATTACAGAAATCACTTCATTTACAGAAACATAATTTTTATTCTGTGTTGTCATTAGCGTATTTCGCATTCACTTTATATAAAATGTCATTTACGCTTACGTAGTTCGTTAACACTTGAAAGATGTACTTGCCACGATAACAGGTATAGGCTGTGCAGTTAAATCGTATCTTAATAATTTATTTCTTCTCATTTCTAAAGCCGCACTCACATCAGTAGATTGACAAGCAGACAGAAACATCATCCTGCACCTCTTTCTTCGATGGCCGCCAGTCCAAACCAACTTTTTTGGTTTTCAGTACAGATGTTTTGCATAGGAGGGGCAATAGCCCTAATGCTCTAGCTGACTGGATATCTGAAATATTCAAAGTAAAAAATAATTTTTGTGCAACTTAGGCTACGCGCACACTGCACCGACCGGTACGACCGACACGGGCGACCGGGATTTTTCTAAGTCAAATGCATGTTTCTCTATGGAGGCGCGCAGACTACACACCGACCGGTACGAACGGACGCCTCAATAGAAAAACATGTATGTGACTTTTAGAAAAATCCCGATCGCCCGTGTCGGTCGTACCGGTCGGTGCAATGTGCACGTAACTTTATACGACACTTACAAAATAGAATGTTTGAGTTTGTTAAGTAAAAAGCTCTTAAAGAACATGAAGGATATAATGCTAAAAATAAGTATTTCTGAATTATAATATACAAGAGAATGAATATATTCTGACATAAGGTAAAATAAAAAAATTACGCAATCCTACTTAAACAAACATATACTCTATGTTAAATAATTGAATATCTATTTTAGTTGATATATCAAATTAGGTACATATATGCAATATTCCATAATTGATTAAAACGTAGTACGCATATTACTGTATTTAATAACATAAACTAAATCATTCTAAATATATATTGAAAGTACTTACCTTTAAATGTTAATATTGGTTCCTTCAAATTTATTTATCTAAGAAAAGGTCCCGTAACTGTTTACAATAAACAGCATCATGCGTACCTCTCAAAACCACACAATTCACACTTGTATAATAAAACAAAGCAAAATGATATTCCAGGCACACTAAAAATAAAAGACCCTAAAACGTGGGGTCTCGCGGGTGTTGCTCGGCAAAAGGTGAAAAATTTTGCGTGAACGCTTGTCCGCCAGTCCGCCGGTTCTCAAAACTAGGAATAATAATGCACATGATGTCAGTTCTTATCTAGAATAGACTTTTTTGCAAATATATTTTAGTACAAGATGTAGTAAAAACTCCTTCATGAATTATTTGTTAACATTAGTTAATTTTACTTTATTCGTAAAAGTGTTTTTAACACAAAAAGATGATTACAGGGCTGTAGCTAAAATTCCTGAGGAGATTTTTTTTTAGTGTAGGTATTTAGAGTTACGGCAAAATAATATTATTTCAACTGTAAGGGAATGATTTAATATTAATGAAATATGGTGTTTCTATAACAATTTTTAAACAATTCAATATACTGTTACGGTGATCAACCATCATCTAATTTAGAAAAATTAGGCGCTAAAATTATTGAATTTTCGAATAATGTTACCACGGAAATGTTAACAAATGTCCATCAGTATTTTTATAAGCAGCTGGGTTACTGCTCAACTCAAGAGGGGGGCTTATATGCGCATTTAATAAATAATTCATTTTTCTTTAATAACTCCATTCTTAACTTACAATTAAATTAATTGTTTTTGACTTTATACTTATTGAAACATTTTACTTAGCTCCATACAATTTTATTGTTAACTTTCAGAATTTTAGTTTGCCCTTTTTCCTCTTTTATAATGCTAAGGAACTATTTACTTTGCATCATAATAAGGGTTTTGCTATTGTTACGTTTTTGAATTTTAGTTATGTTTCTCATCCTTGATATTTTAAGAAAAAAATATAGTTTCGGAGTTTTTAGAATTGTTGATCATTTCTTTTATTTACTCATACATTTTAGGAAGCTGTGATGAAATCTGTTTCTAACATTATTTAGTGCGATTATCTGATGCTTCAACAAGTCTCTACTTATAAATTAAATTATCTAGTTAGTGTTTTTTTATTGTTTAATATTATTTCCACTCCCTAAAGCAATACGGTAAATTAAATTATTTTAGTACCTACTTTTTGAACAAAATTGATGTCAAACAAATAATTTTCATATTTAATTTGAAATACAAGGCTCCTTAAATAACTTCATAGTGAATAATCAGAATATTAATTAGTATCAGAAATGTTCAAATTTGCCTCATCAAGAATTAATTTGAAATCAGTATTCCATATTTTGTAATTAACGATATATCTGGAAACCTTTCAACAATATCGCTTACTATAATTATCATATGCACGCTATACAGGCATTATATAAAATATCAAATACTTCATAAACAGTTAAAATTCAATACATTAGTATGCATTCGTAAATGTAGGTGCTCATTAAAATTTTCACGACATTTAGACACATTTTTTTCTTATAATTCGTGATGGCATGACTAATCCAACTGACATAACAGTAAATATCAAAGCGAACTACGTACAATACGAGTCGGAAAGATCGTACAATTTTCGCTTTAAACGACGTTTTCATGCCTCAATCGTACAACTGTTAAAAATATTGAAAGTAGGTAACCAGAGCCATACTAGTGACACTAGACAGTAACAGTAATCAACATCCACGTAAAAAAATACATGCTAAATTCACTGGGTGACGATTGTTTCTTACGTAATCACGACTAGCCGAAAGCTGGAAATGTCTCGTAGCAGTTGTTAGTTGACAATGTTGAAATAAAATATAGGTTAATTTTTTTATTGTGCGAAAATTTTGTCTTTCTGTGTTTTTGTGTAGGTCAAGAAAACAAAAAATTGTGTAACAATGTATAGAAAAATAATACATTTCATTGTTAATTCTTGCTTTTCCAAAAATAAATTCGTTTGTAGTACATTCTATTATAATTCTTGAGATTCAAATTCTACCTATATATTTTACATAGTTCAATTGTGGTAGTACGAAAGAAATTAAATATTACAACTTTAAATAGAGCAATCCATCTACCTGTCAAATCAATCCCAACATGGCGGTAATGGGCAAACAAACAAATTTATGATCATTAAAATTCGAAGATAAATGCTCTTATGAAACAATTATTTTATATAATTCGCTTTATTATCTAAGTATATTGTTCTGTATCAAAAGACTCACAATTATATATATACAGAGTGAGTCATTAGTAGCCGCTTCTTCGATTGCTCTTTTGTGTTTTAAATAATAAAAAAAAACAATTAGTGGAAGATCCATGGTTGCTTGTGGCGCATATTTTAAAAATACTTGAAGATCTGACGTACTTCCGGTTTCACCGGAAATGCACGGACTTAATTTTTACTTTCTTATACGTAGTTTAAGGAAGTATTGTGATGACGAAAACTTTCGACCTCGAGATTTTTGCAGATGTCCACGTTTTGATGTCCCCTGATACCAAAAAAGTGGTTTTTAAAAAATGTCTGTGTGTGTCTCTCTCTCTCTGTCTGTCTCTCTGTGTGTGTGTGTCTCTGTGTGTGACCACGATAGCTGTCAAACCGCTGTAGATATCAATTCCAAATTTTGTATTTACGTGTATAATCTGCCTCTTGAGATCTGATTACTTTTTCAGTAAAATCGGTAGACCGGAAGTAGTACTTTACTACGGTGAAAAAATCGAATTTTGCAAATATTTCCTCAACTACTAAGTTTAAACAAATTTATAAAGAATTCATATGTACAGTTCTGTGCAATAAATTGGCGTACACTTAATATACGCTTATGTAAATATGACTTTTGTTTGAATACCTGTCATGTATGACAAATTGAATTGACGCTATAATTCCATTTGTCAACTTAGCTTAAGCCATTTTCACAATGGCAAAATAATGGCAAAATAAGCAATAAGACGTGTACGCCAATTTATTGCACAAAACTGTACTTAAAATTAAAATTGAGAACCATTTTATTTAAAAAGTTTTTCGAAATTACTACCGGAAGTAGGTCTTTTACTCTTATCGAAAATCAGTTTTTTGCCAATATTTTGCAAGTCATGCTTTTTAGACAGGTACGCTACGAATATAAAAGTATTTAGAACTTAATTTCCAATATCTTTTTTATAAAAAAAATTTCGAAATTCGGACCGGAAGTATCACTTTTACTCTTACCGAATAACGATTTTTTGCAAATATGTCGTAAATTATGCATTCTATATATATTTATTAAGAGTACAAAAGTATTAGTAGAGTTGGATTTGCAATATTTTTTGTATACATGAAATTTCAAAATTCGGACCGGAAGTAGCACTTTTTTTCGAATATCTTGCAAAGTATGCATTCTATAGCGATTTATTAAGAAAATGAAAGTACTTAGAATAGGATTTTGAATAAGTTTTGTTTAAAAAAATTCATAAAATTGTATAGTTTGAAACGCTCATACGTATAAGAAAGTCGTGTGGTGGCCACACCTCATTTTTTTATATGACTCACCCTATGAATTTTTGGATTTTCTTGTACTGCTTTAAATTGTCTGTTCAACTGTTTTTTCTTTTTCAAAATTGAGCCAACAATTTTAGAGTTATTAATTTTTTTGTAAAATATTTGACCAAAATACGTGTTCAGAAAAAATGTCATTTTTACATTGTTTTTAAAAATAAAAACATTAACTTTGGTAGTGCTTGTAGCCAATAACATTCTGCATCATTTCGTAAAGTTGCACTCGACAATACCTTAAAAAACTTTATTTTTTCAAAGCCTACTTATTTTTTTTAAATGGAACACCCAGTATTTTATTGAAGCATTTTGTTGTTAACAATGTCCTATACCTATCTTTTGTAATTTCTGAGATAATCACTATAGGAGCAATTAGCGGTCAATTAAAGAACTACGAGCTCTGTTGTTTTATGCACCAAAATATTCGTTCAACCAATGGAAGGCAGTAATGGCGCCCAACTTCCTTAGTCAACTGTCAAACAAAGAAATGTTAAATCCAACTATCCCAAAAGTAACAATTTTACAGAATGAAGAGCATCGGATATCAATTTTTTAATTCCCGCAATGTCCAGTTGCAGTATTTCATTTCAGACACTGTAGGTTAACAACGAAATAAAATAGAGATTATGTTTACTGACATATTTGAAGATGTCTTCAAAAAGTTTTGAAAATCCGTCCGTAGATAGCGAAGATACTCTCCTCTATTAACATTTTCATCAAAGAAGTAAGGTCCAATTATGTAACTACCCACTATTCCTCCCCACAGTTTTAATGACCAAGGATTTTGAACTTTACCAGGTGTGATAAAGTGGAAGGGTTTTATGTGTTATAATAATGGAAATTGTGACGATGAACGTTTTCACTTTAATAGAATGTGGCTTCGTTGCTAAACAACAAAAAATTGAGAAAGCCGGAATAATTTATCTGCTGCCAATTGACAAAAATGTAAGCGATTCTGAAAATTTCTTTCACATAACCTTGTGCATGAATATGCTACGGGTGAATTTGATAATTCTTAATTATTCTGGATTCTCAAATTTGACTTATATCTAACTGTCGACTAATTTTCGTAGTACTTGTATAGGGGTATTCGACTACACTCGCAAGTACCGTAAACGTCTTATCTTCACCAGTTATTGCTTTTACCGCTCTTGCTTTTATATTCAATACTTTCTTTTCACTCAAACCGTCCCTTTATACTTTCGAAGGTTTCTGGCTTCGGTTGACTTCTACTAGGTATCGGTGTGCATAAAGTGTGGATGCTAGCAAAGAGTTTCTTTCAAATTCACCCAAAACGTCAATCATATCTATTAATTCTTCATAAGAATAATTCATTTGGATGATAACTAATAGCGATGCTTTTATAAGTTTGACATAAATGTATACCGACTTTCTTTAACAGTTGACCCAGGCAGTCAGCCGCATTCCAGCCTTTATTGGACAAATATTTGGGTACATAGAGCGCCCGTAGTTCTTTACTTGACCGGTAATTGCTTCTATAGTAATTATCTCAAAAATTACAAAAGATAGGTATAGGACATTGTTAACAAAAATAAAAGAGAATAAAAAAAGGAACAAAATGCGTCAATAAAATATTGGGTGTTCCATTTAAAAAAAAGTAAGTTTTTGGTATGTGAAAATTTCAGGACGTAGGCTTTGAAAAAACAAAGTTTTTTGAGGTATTGTCGAGTGCAACTTTACCAAATGTTGCAGAATTTTCTTGGTTACAAGCACCACCAAAGTTAATGCTTTTACTTTTAAAAACAATGTAAAAATGACTTCTCTCTGAACACGTGTTTTAGTCAAATATTTTCCAAAAAAATTAATAACTCATAAACTAATAGCTCAATTTTGAAAAAGAAAAAACAGGTGAACAGACAATTTAAAGCAATACAAGAAAATCCAAAAATATATAGGGTGAGTCATTTAAAAAAATTAAGTTCCGTGCATTTTCGGTGAAGCCGGAAGTGCGTCAGAGCTTAAAGTATTTTTACAATATGCGCCACAAGC
Organism: Amphimallon solstitiale; assembly: GCA_963170755.1. Lineage (NCBI taxonomy): Eukaryota > Metazoa > Arthropoda > Insecta > Coleoptera > Scarabaeidae > Amphimallon > Amphimallon solstitiale. The sequence continues at coordinate 32,335,347 of OY720681.1, read as the reverse complement.
AACCATGGATGTTCCACTTATTGTTTTTTCTTTTATTTAAAACACAAAAGAGCAATCGAAGAAGTGGCTACTAATGACTCGGCCTGTATATTATATTCCACTATGTTGAAGCGTTTCAAGAACAATAAAAAACTACTGTAATTATTGACTACTTTGAAGTGTTCATTGAAAAACCAGATAATTATTTAATTCAGGAGCAGTGCTGGTTTAATTATTATTACCGTAATACTATAAAAAGTTTAATAGCATAACTCCTCAAGTATATGCTTTACCTATTAGTGAAGCTTGGGGTGAACATACATCTGATAAATAAATAAAGAAATGTTTTAGCATATACAGGATTTTCAAAAAGGAAACACTCGGGACTGCAAGCTATTTAGTCATCATCTATCACTAAAGGAAAAATTAGTTTTCTCCGTCACAAACAGAAGAATGCAGGTAGCATTAAATAGGTCTTATTAAACAATACTCATACTGTTTTGTTAGCTTTTGTAAATTTGAAGAAAAGTTATTCAGATGTTTTAGTATTATATCAGTGCATGAAGTGGATTGTTTTTCTTCCCATACTGCAAATAACAACGCACCAACATGGCTACAAACTTCGTTGTTACCAACCATGCATGTATGAGAGAGAATATTCATCCTATCCAATAATGCACCACACATCCACTTCTGTTTTATTCAGCTTGCTGTAAATGTTTCATTTAATGGAAGACAAAACATATTTTTTTGCATTAATTGAAGAAGTTAATAATTGTAAGCGATACGGCTCTTGAACACTGTCATTTGGTCCTTAATGTAATAACTTTTCATTAAAACCAAATATCCAATACTAGCTGTTAAATCGTGTAATTCCAAGAATGAATCGATCCAAATTGTCAATTAAGTTAATACGTACTCATTTGATGCCTACCAAAAATGCATTGTTAAAGTAATAATAATTTTCCATGAATAATCCAAAAATACATTACTCCAACTTCTAGATATTCAGACAGGTACTTCTTCAAGTAATCACTTCTCGTGTTTGTAAATTTAGAAACACAAAAAATGAAACCACAGCAAAACTAATAATGATGGCATACAAAACTATCGTTTGCTCACTGCCACCAAATTAGATCATGCGGTTTAGATTGCCCCGTTGAATAACTAAGAAGGTACTTATAGGTTATGTTTCCATATTCTTCTGTTGTGTTTTCATCTGCTTTTTATGATGAATGATTTTTAATCGAAAATATACAACATTTTAATTTTGATATCTGGCTAATCCCAGTCAAGGCCAATCTAATCACAGGCGTAAATGGGCTATGATCAGGAGCTCTCCCCTTTTCAATCAACAATTTGTTTTTGTGATAAGGAAAAAGAAAGCAAAGATTGAGTGTATGTTTCTTAATCCACACTGTGATGTGAATTGCTGCATATTATCTCAAAATTCAATAACTTTAAAAGTAATACGAATATCGACTTGAAATTTGGTTTGTAAGTTAAAGAATAAATGGAGTTTTATAGTTTATAAAGCTTTATAAAGTATTATACTTAATGTATGACATTAAGCAAAGTATAAATAAACTTTTGAAATGCCTTAGATTTTTATGTGGTATAAGAGAATTTAAGTTTTTAAAAAATGTTTTTTATTCTTTATTTACATTATCTTCCCATTCTACACCGTAATTTCGTAAAAACACCTTAAGTTGGGCTTTTAATTCCATAACTTTTCGTGTTTTATACCATCTTTTGCTAAATGTGTAGATCGGAAGTCTGCACGACGATATTGCATAAGATGTATTCCACATTTGTTTATGATCATGAGAACTTGTGAACTGAAGCATATAATACCATCCGAAACCTAACCATTTGTCTCGGGCCGAAGAGTGGGGGAGATCACTCTTTCGTCTAGGTCAGTGATTCTCAACCTTTTTTCGCCTAGCGCCCACTTACTGGATTTTGTATAGATCCCAGCGCCCACTGCAGAAAATCGCGAAGGGACACGTCATGGACTACGACTATGGATTATGGACTAGTTAATCTGGGCACAGTAATTAAAACAAGAAGTAATAAATTCTACCTCTAAATTTATTTAAAAATATTAATTAATACAAACAAAAATTATTATTGAAATATTGAATTTTATCGAATTTTATTTAACAAAATTAAATTAATAAATTTGTGAGCCCAGCCCATGCAGTCTTCACTAATGCGATCCTTGAGGTTGGTGCTTGCTCACCGGCTCTTTCACGCGAGGAGTCAGCAGAGACAAATAAAGCCCCAAGTCCCCTCTGTTGACCATGCCCAGCCTTTTCCTCTTGTCTGAGTGCAGAAATGTAGCCGCACTAAATCCGTTTTCCACTAAATATGAAGTCGGAAACGTGAGAAGAAGCTTGTGAACAATTCCCCGCATTGTAGGGAATAGTCCTGCCATGCAGTGGTTCTGCCAGAGTTTCTTGAAGCCTGTTTTGATTCGGACTTTGCAATCCTCGTTGTTGCGAAGTTCCACCAACTCCTCCTGCAATTTAACGTCAACGTCTTCCAGCACGACTCCAAACGGGTCAGTGATCCAGGCAGGTACATCCAGTTCGATGAGGTCTTGGAAGCGCGATGTAAGGTCCTCTTTTAGTTGCTGAAGATGAGCCCCATATCGAAGAAGATCTTCATCTGTGGGTGTCTCTGTCATTTGATTAATTTCACTAAATTGGTTCTTTCCTAACGATATTACTGCGGAGAAGGGCCAGCTTGTCGATAAAGGTAGTCACTGCGCTTTTGCAGTCGATGAGTGTCAGCAGTTTACCTTGAATCTGGAGAGACAACTCGTTGAGTTTCCTGAAGATTGTAGCCAAGTAGAAAATGTCGAATTTGTGTTTCTTCAGCTCACCGGCCAACTTCTCATGTTTGACTTGCAGGAAAGTGACAACTGAATCGAACATTTCACAGAGTCGAGCCAAGCTGTTGCCCTTAGAGAGCCATCTCACCTCGGTGTGAAGCAGCAGCCGATTGTAGATCTCGTCATTTTCCTGGCAGAGGTTGCGGAATAGTCGATTGCTTTTTGCATTTGTTTTTATTACGTTCACGGCCGTGATCACGAGATTGAGAGAGTCATGAAGGCTGGGGGTCAGCCGTTTCGCTGCAAGATGCTCTCTGTGCGCTACGCAATGTATGCAGATGATATCTGGATGCTCCTTCTTGAGAAGAGCAAGGAACCCCTTGTATCGCCCAACCATTGCTGGTGCTCCATCTGTTGCGCAGGAGTGAATGTTGATTAGCGGGATTTCCTTTTCTTCAAAGTACTTCTTGACAGCAGCAAAGATGGATGTACCAGTTGTGTCAAGGGGTAAGGACTCTGCAAACAACATGTCCTCTTTTGTTTCCCCAGTTTCGTCGAAGTACCTCACGTAAGATACGAGAAGGGCAGTGTTATCACTCAAAGTCGATTCATCAAGCTGGATGGAAAAGTTGGTCTTCATGAGAATGTCCACCAACTGGATTTCGACATCACTTGCCATCTCATCTATTCTTCTGGAGACCGTGTCCGTTACTAAGGGGGATAGCCTTCACCAATTCTGTCGCATTCCTATGTAAGACAGTCGAAATCACCTCTTTCACGGCAGGCAGAATCAGTGTTTCCCCCACAGTGTGCGGCTTGCCAGCCTTTGCAATCATATATGCAATGTTATACGATGCCAGCAAGCCATCACGCTGAATCTCTGTCACCTTGGCAAAGGCAGACGAAATGGACGGGGTAGTTTTCTCCCTGTCATCACGCAGTTTCTTGAAGTATTCTGCGGGCTTGTCCTTTTTGTCCGAATGCATCTTTTCTAGATGGTCACGCATACGAGAGGGTTTCATACCTTCATTTGAGAAGACATTGGAACAAATGAGGCACATCGGTCTTGTGCGATCCGCTGGTTTGGTACGAAACCGACGGCTATATAGTCGACCGAATACTGGCGTACCACCTTCTGCTTTATGCCTGGAGGGGCCATTGCTGTCGTGTAAAAAAGACCGATGTTAAACAATGTTAAACAATTTTGGTTGGAGCAATATAATTAAAGTATTTTGTATAAGTTAGATTTCTAAAATAATTTGAGTTATTAAAAACATTACCAACATCAATAAATGATTATTACCTGTAATAAACGGTTTTCGATTATAAAAATTGCTCTGCCTAGTTTTAATTCAGCTCAAATATATATTGTTTATTTTATAACAGAACCGTGTGTGCTAAATGTACAATATTTTTGATTAACACTCTGTTAATTAATCACACAACTATCGCACACTGAATATTTGTCTCTGTTCGAACGTTATCGTTGAGTATCGTAAATAGAATGAATCATGCGAATAATGACTTCGCTATAATACCGCACTGCATGGAATTCTCTGGAAATCGAACTCCCTCGACCTTGGAACATTCGAGATGCGGTCCACTATACTCACGTTGACTCACAGAGTCCGCGCGTTGCGTCATACATACAATAACATAGTTAAGCACAGAAATAGAGACAGCATGTACGTAACCATAGCAACGATGGGGTTAACAATGCATAATAGGAACACTGATGAGCGCGAATATTAAACATTTTGCATTTTTGTATAATTTTACTAATTTTTTATTGTGTAGTGTAGCTTTACCTTTACACCGTACAGCGCCCACCCAAAATCCTCCAGCGCCCACTGGTGGGCGCTACCGCCCACGTTGAGAACCACTGGTCTAGGTTATGCGAGTCCCATAATCGCGAACGTAAAGCACTTAGAGAAGAACGAAGCGAGAAACAAAAGGATAACATATAGAAATACTTAAAATCACACGGTGATGCTTCCACTTCAAGAGATTTTGACATATGTGAAAGAAAGAACAATATTTACAACAACCATCCCAAGTTGAGTACGTAAATGAAGATATTTTAGCAAGTCAAGAAGAATTAGTAAAGTTTCAAATACTGAGTCCGCTACAACAGAATACTATAAAGTTTTTTAATGATCCCTTACTACTTCATATGATGCATCAACATCTTCAAACTTGATGATCCGTTAAGTTGGTCTGAAATAAACGATATAATCAAACATTCTTATAAATTGTACTGGTAAAGCAAACATATAATTTATCCACTAGATAAACAAGGTAGAAAATTTAGTAATACGTGTTATTATGGTCAAATGCTAAATTCAAAAAAATTTGCTTAGAAATTCCAAAAGTTTCGCAAAATTTTAATAGCTTATATTATTTTTATTGTAAATTAAGCCGTTTATTACAACAGGTTACTCGAACTGGCAAGACCTATCATAAACCTTAAATTTATATGAAATTTGGATTGACTCACAACATTCTATAAAAACAAAAAGCGCAATAAATAAACAACATGAACAATTACTTGAGCTAGAAAAACAACACTGGCGAGCTGCTTTTGAGCGTAATCGTATTATTCAAATAGTAAAATGTTTTCCGTTAAGGGGATATTAAAGCGGTCGAGAAAGCAAGATATCGAATTTATGAGTTTTTTTGCTCTTGTTCAAGATAGAAATGTGAAATTTTCTGTACAACTCCAATATAGATATGAGTACACGGAAAGGTTGTCAGATTATGTAATTTTTTGTCACAACCATCTATTTTTTTTTATTCCAAATTAGAGTAAAATGTACGTGTGCTTCTCGGTCAAAATCTGAAATAATTAAATGAAATTGATCAAAACGGATGTAATTCCCGTGTAGACCAATGTTTTCTTGTGAGATATAGCTTTTTGAATTGCGGAAAAACTTTAATTTGAGTAATTAAATTAAAAAATTCCGGAATGGTGCGGTACTGAATTATTTGTATTTTAACAGAGCTTTCAGCTGTATTTTTTCTCTGCATTCGGGTGACGGAAAACAACACATTCATTTCAAATATATGAGAATGAGATGGCTTGCATTTGGCTCCTCCTACTGGCCAACACCTCCAAAAGCAATTATAGTCAATTCCCAAATACAAATCGACTTTAATATCTCCTTAAGAGGAAAATCCGGCCATTTGTTTATTAAAAATAATGGTAATTTGTTGGGGCTCGTACAACTTCTTGCGAAATTTATACAAAGAGCATTATAAAACAAACATTAACATTATTGGATCAAATATTTATGGAATGAAAGTCGTCTTTTTAGCTATAATAATATGAAAGAACCTATTTTATTTTCTATTCGAAAACAAAATGATTTTCTTGTTATCTTGTAACAGTCTTACTTCCGGCCCGAATTTTGAAATTTTCTTTATACAAAAAATATTCCACATCTAGCTTTAAATATTTTTGTACTCTTGATAAATATACCGGGTGTCCAGTTTAAAATGCAGTACATGGGGATATTGGAAACCGTTGGAGATACAACGTCGGTTAAATGGGAGAAAAGTTGCGTATTCATTTGTCCATGAATAATCCGACATCAGATTTTGAAATTTTTGTTTCATTGGGCAGATACATGGTGAAAGAGAAAAAAATGCATTTTTGAAAATCTTCCATATTTTGTTTCCTAGAAGAGATAAATTTACAAAAGTTGTAAGCTAGGGATAACAAGTCATGAGGATTTTAAAAATGATTAAAAAAAGAATCTAGGTCTACTAGATTTTGCGTGACAATAATCAACTTTTGTTTTTCTTATGGCAGCCATATTGGATTTTGACATTTTTAATATCTTCAAAAACAATGCTATTCAATTATGTATAACATGTTTATGTTCAAGATAGTAAAAACATGAAAAATAGAGAAAGTAAGATTTTAACATAGTAGGCCATGGAACTGTGGATATATTAAGTGCATACTGATAAAAAAACAAAAAATAACAAGTCTCCAAGTACTGTTAAAATATCTTTAACATTTTATTTATTAGTATTCATTAAATAAAGGTGGTTAGGTAGCTGAATCATTAATGTAACAACTGTTCAAATAAGCCACAGTTCATTCGTATGCACAATCTACATCGTGTTAGTACTGCCTCACAAGATTGTCTAACCATGTTCGGTGTCATTCCATTCACTGCTTCTTCAACTGCTTGACGTAATTCTTCCACATTTTCATAAGATCTCGAATACACCTTGTTTTTCAGATAGCCCCATACAAAAAAATCAAGAGGTGTGAGGTCCGGGGACCTAGCAGGCCACCCTATTGGTCCTCGGTTACCAATCCAGTTATTGTAATATTTATTATTTAAATAATTTGTAACCAACAAGGAATTGTGTGGAGGCGCTCCGTCTTGCTGAAAATACATATTTTGCAACGTTGCAAGTGGAAATTCTTCAATTCGTTCAGCAACATGTGTGCGCAAAAGTTCTAAATACCTTTCAGAATTTAAACTCTCATTGAAAAAGAATGGACCGATAACATGGGTATCAATAACGCCGATCCAGACATTAAATCCCCATCTGACTTGCTGTCTAATGCCACGAACTAGGTGTGGATTTTCATCGGACCAAAAGATAGTATTTTTACGATTAAACATTCCAGAGTTAGTAAATCGACTCTCATCAGACCATAAAATTTTCGCAAAAAAGTTTGGATTTTCATTATGTTTTTCGATGAACCAATGACAGAATTGTGCTCTCCGTATTTCGTCACCATTTTGAAGCCCTTGACTGGCTCTTTCACGATAAGGTTTGAATTTGGTACGCTTTAAAATGGTAGCAGCTGTTGACCTAGCGACGCCAAGTGTAATTTCAATTACCCGTAAAGACGTACGGGGATTTTCAACTACTGCTTGAAGAACAATATTTTCATTAGTTTCATTGTTTTGCCTTTTTTTGGGTTTGACAAAACTTCCATGCATTATCAAATTATCACGCAATCGGCGAAAAATGCTTTTTTCTGGCTGCCGCCTTTCAGGGTATCTATCGAAATACATTTCTGCAGCCAATTCATCATTTCTTTCACACAAAATAAAACACTCCAGCATTTGATATTTGTCACTATTTGTAAAACGATGCATCTTAGGTTTGCACAGTACAGATACTTATAACAATACAATGAGATTAACAATAAGATTACTGACAGTTCAGAATAAACTTCACAGCTTTTAGAGTTGTTTAATACAAATGTCACATTTATTATCACGGCCTACTATGTTAAAATCTTACTTTCTCTATTTTTCATGTTTTTACTATCTTGAACATAAACATGTTATACATCATTGAATAGCATTTTTTTTGAAGATATTAAAAATGTCAAAATCCAATATGGCTGCCATAAGAAAAACAAAAGTTGATTATTGTCAAGCAAAATCTAGTAGACCTAGATTTCTTTTTTTAACATTTTTAAAATCCTCATGACTTGTTATCCCTAGCTTACAACTTTTGTAAATTTATCTCTTCTAGGAAACAAAATATGGAAGATTTTCAAAAATGCATTTTTTTCTTTTTCACCCTGTATCTGCCCAATGAAACAAAAATTTCAAAATCTGATGTCGGATTATTCATGGACAAATGAATACGCAACTTTTCTCCCATTTAACCGACGTTGTATCTCCAACGGTTTCCAATATCCCCATGTACTGCATTTTAAACTGGACAGGGTGTATAAAGAATGCATAATTTACAACATATTTGCAAAAAATCGCTATTCGATAAATATAAAAGTGTTACTTCCGGTTCGCATTTTGAATTTGTTTTTATACAAAAGGTATTGAAAATTAAGTTTGAAATACTTTTATACTCGTAACGAAAATGTAATCAGATCTCAAGAAAGAGATTATACTGGTAAATATAAAATTTGGAATTGATAGCTATAGTGGTTTGACCGCTATCGTGGTCAGAGAGAGAGAGAGAGAGAGAGAGAGAGAGGGATTTTTAAAACCACTTTTTCGGTACCAGGGGACTTTGAAACGTGGACATCTGCAAAAATCTCGAGGTCGAAAACTTTCATCATCACAATACTTCCTTATTCTACGTATAAGAAAGTAAAAGTAAAGGTTCGGGAAAGTTATCTAGATGTTATTCGAATTACAGAATCAACCGCGTGAGGGTTTAAAAAATTACCTAATTGATATAATCAAAGAATTTGAATACTAGAGATTTACGTTGTCAAGCTCATGATAAGGCAGCGAAAATGAAAGGAAAAAGAAGTGGTTCACAGTAATATATCGTAAAAAATTTTTTAGAGCATTTTTTACTCCATGTTCTCCAGATACTCTCAATTTAGTTATAGTTGTTAATGATGCTGTGAAATTTAATAGGGCAACAACAACAACAATCTTTAGGAATAATTCAGGAAGTTCATAATTATTCATGGCATCAACTAAACGGTAGCTTTAAAATCTCATTTTAAAACTTTTACATTAAAACCGTTATCAGAAACATAGTGGGAATCTGTATTGATCAGAGACTTTAAACATTCATAGACTGGCGATGTGAGTCGAGTCTAACGATCTCTACCGAAGCTTTCTCCCCTCCAAACAAAGACGCCATGCTTGTAACTTTTGTGTCAAGTGAAGGTGAACAAGGTCAAACAAGGTCCTAACATAACCACGTTTGAATGCGTTTATTTTAGTTTAGTTTAGTTAGTTTAGTTAAAATAAACGTTAAAACGCGTTTTTAGTCACAGAGTACAATAAATATTTTGTTAACATGCCTGCGTCCTGTGTTGTGAGGTGGTGTAAAAATACCCAAACAATAAACAAAGCAGTATCGTTTCACAGGTCAGTAATGTATATAAATCACCTTGCTAGTTGAACATGTTAAATTTTCAGGCTGCCTACACACAATCCGATGTTGTTGGGGAAATGGATTTTCAATCTGAAAGTACTACAGTATAGTAAATCAAGTGTAGTGTGTTCGGACCACTTTAAGAAAGAAGATTTCAAAGTATATACCGACAAGAGGCTGTTGAAAGAAAACGCTGTGCCATTCTCTGCTTTGAGTGAAGTAAGTAGTCATAAACTTTTGATTCGGATATATTATAAAATATTGGTTTTCTTAGACTCCCCCAAAAAGTCTTTGTGCCAAAAGTCTTAGTGTGCTCTGTGAAAGCAATCGTCGCGAAAAATGTAAAACCTCAAGGGCATCGGGAAGTGGTATGAAAATAATTCCTGCAAGGAAACTCAACTTGGATGACGAGAAAAATAATACTCCTAATTATTCTCACACGGATGATGAAAATTTGTTTCCGAGAAAATTATATGAAACTTCTTCGATTAAGAATGACCATTCGTACGCTCTTCCATCTCCAAAAACATTAAAAGCAAGATTAGTTTTGTTTAAAGGGCAATAAAAACATGTTGAATTTTGTTTAATAAAAAATTAAAACACAGTCTACTTGAGATATTACATAATTTTAACCCCATTATTTCAAATGTGCCGCCTTTCAAGTCACAAGCAATATGGCGTACAAATGCTTCACAATAAATGACCAGTCGCCAGTCTATGAATGTTTAAAGTCTCTGGTATTGATGCATTTAAATCATTGCCATATCGAATTGGTGACACTTGTGATGCCTTGAGTTGCAGGAAAATAGTGAGATAGACAATCACAGCCATATTATTATGCAATTATTGTTAAAATTTCCACATTGTCTGTTGCTTAGTACTTTAAGTATAGCATAACGAATTTAATTAACACAACATTTACAGTTTCCAATAGAAAAAGTTCTTTTCGAAATTAAAACTTGTAAAAACGTATCTTCGATCAAAATTATCGCAAGAACAGAAAGATGGCCTATCATAAATTGCCATTGAAAATATTTGCGATCAAATAAGCACTGAAAAAAATTAATCAATTCGCCAAGGCAGGAAGAGTGACATTTTAATATTTATATTTATTTTTATTTTGTAATAAAGGCACAAAAATTAAAATTCCTATTTTATTTTAATTTAGACGGTATACATATTTTATATTAATGTATTTATGTTTACTGAGAATAATATTCCAACATTTTATTGTATAACTGAAAGACTGAAAATATTTCAGACAGAACAAGGATGGACCGTCTACAAATTAATAAATTTCTTATGCACAGCCTAAATAAGTAAGACTGTATAAATAAATTGAAACTTTATTTGAATAATTTTCACTGACGAAAACAGCTGCTGTTACTGTCGTTGTTATTGTTGTACTGGTCGCTATAAATATTTAAACGTTTTATAGCTAAGTAATCGATCATTTGTAAAAGCAATACGGCACATTCACCGATGAAGTGAAATCACAGTTAAAGTGGTAGGTATTCGTGAACTAAATTTCGAAACTTTCTTATAACTTGACGTCGCTCTACGCAGTTCAAATCACTTTTACAACTGCTACGTTTTTGATTAAATAGTTATTCGGCTTTGTCGTTACATTCATGCTGGTAAACATGAACGTCGGAATACACAGATGCCGGGTGCTTCGATGTTTCACAAAGGAAAAGTACGAATAACCAGTAGACCTTCCCAGAACAGTATTTTTGCATTTCGCACCTGTTGAATGGTCGAAATAGTATTATGGCATAATCCCTAACAGATTTACGAACGGCGGTAGGTGTCATAAGCGTAATAATGCTTGTAAAAAAAATGTAAATTATTACAATGTAATCATTAGGTGAGAAGAGAAAGTTACTCAGCAGGAATGCCTACAATCACAAATGTCATTAATACGTTACCTGTATTTGATTTTTAAATTATATGGGTGGTATTGATTCTCAACTTTTGTTAAAAATACTCATGTACCTCTTTGAATGGAAAAATATTTCTTAGATAAATAAAGAATTCTTTTTAAAGTAGGCTAACTTTCAGAATGTGCGAAAAATATTTTTTCTTAAATTTTCCTTTTAAAAATAGAACATTGTTAACAGGTGCCTGTAATAATAATAACTTACAGCAAGCATAACTTACAACTTATTCACAATAATATAATGTACCTATTTGATATACATACAAATATGCGTATAGAAAATAGTCGAGAAAATAATGTCAAAACTATGCAAAAACAAATGTGTTTTTACAACAAACCATTATGTATTATGGTTTTTATTAAACCATAATATCCATAATACATAACGTTGGAGAGATGTAAGGTCAAAAACTTTGTTGTTGCCATAATTAAAAAAGAATTTAATCAGGATTATCTTCGTTCTCTTGCTTCTTTAAGTTATATGTAGTAAGTTGTGTAATGCTGTTTGAATATATTTCTGGACAATGTACATTTATACTGTCATTCTTATTATAATTTTCTCCTTTAGTACTGATAATTATTTATTGAATTTGGTAAATTTTCATTTCTAAATATTCACCCGCTGAAAATTCTTATTATAATTTTCTGCTTTAGGACTGATAATTACTTATTTAATTAGGTCAATTCTTAATAATTTACCCACGGGTAAGTTTCGAAACCAGGACCTCCCGATCTCTAGTCATGTGCGCTTACCTCCGCACCACAGCGGATTTGTGAGTTCGATTGTTTTAAATCGTATTGAATTGTATCAAGTAACAGATGGATATAAGTATTATCAGCAGTCCTAACTAAGTAAGTATATAATTATCAGTACTAAAGCAGAAAATTATATTAAGAATGTCTCTCTGTGTATGTGTATTTGTATGTCAGTGTGTGTGTGTGTGACCACGATAGCGGTCAAACCGCTAGAGATATCAATTCCAAATTTTGTATTTACGAATATAATCTCCCTCTTGATATCTGATTAGTTTAGTAGTAGTAGTTCGTCAACTACTAAGTTTAAACAAATTTATAAAGAATTCATATGTAAGACTTAAAATTAAAATTGAAAACAATTTTATTTAAAAAGTTTTTGGAAATTCCTACCGGAAGTAGGTCTTTACTCCTATCGAAAATCAGTTTTTTGCGAATAATTTGCAAGTCATGCTTTTTAGACAAGTATGTTACGAATATAATAGTATATTACATACCGAGGTGGAAAGTGTTTCATTACTGTCGAGAGATGAAGTAGTTAACCGAGACGCGAAGCGTCGAGGTTAACTTTATCTCGAGATGGATGCCAACATGAAAGTCACAGAGTGGTTTGAGGCATCACAGGACGCTGTACTGTCCAGGAAAACAATGTCTTTCGAAAAAGGCAACTTATGAGCCCTCTGCATGATATTCGTGACCACTATTACAGCAAAAGGATTCTCTTGGATTGCAACAATGATTCCTTTGTTTTTGTGTAAGCTGCTTGTTTTTCTCGAATCTTCTGCAAAAAACAGATTTCATTAAAATAAAATATAAAACTAAGTAGGATGCACTGTTTTAGATGACCAAAGTAAACTGAAACCAGTTCTATGCTCTTCTCCATAAAAATTAGGTTAAATGAATAATAGGTAAGAAGGTATTTACCTCTATAACACCGTCTCCATGTCGTATTCCTAAGTTAGCAGTACGCCACGTCTCATGCCACTAAGCGACAGTACGATATTTTGGGTTGATTATTGAATTTGCTAATTCTCTGCATTCTGTCCCATGTTTTAATTCGAGTTTAGATTCTTTGATACCATATCCACTATCAAAATAAGTTTCAAACTGTTTTTGGGTATATTGCGAAGGACATAAATGTGAAAGGCTCTCACCCACGTTTAAATTATGATTGTGAAGATTCCTAATGGTTATAGTAGCTGGTAAGTCTGTCTAAAAAGTAGATTAAGTACAACTTTAAAGTGTAGTGAAGTAGGCAATCAACCTAAGTAGAATTTTAATAGTGAAATAGATAATAGAGAGTTTTAACACTCTTCCGTTATTGACTCGGTGACGGTCATTTTCTTTTGACATGTGAGATATAAAGACAGAAGTATATTGAACGTTAATGGAGTCGTTGCCGTACATCATACTAAAACTCACTACTATTACTTTTACGTATTCATCTTTTTTCAAAGTGTCCTTCGTTGTGTGTTTGATGGAAATTTTAATTTTTGCTTCACAATCACAATTTTTTGATTTCCCTTTTTTGTTAAACTCTGGAATAACTCTACGATATCTTGCATGGTGACAGAGATATTCTTTACTGCAATAATTATTGTCAGTTTCAACTTCTAATGAGATATCTTTACCCTATGTAAGAATGCTTACTTGCATACACAATGCGGTGAATTTTGTTTAGTTGCTTTATGCCGCCAACTTGTTGAGGTTATGTTGCTGTACTCTTCTATCCACTTGTAACATCACATTCTTTCAACAAATCTGCTCTATAAATAGCAACATTCACATTGGACTCTTTAGTGGTGACCGAAATATGTTTAAAACAAAGACGCAAATTCATTTTGTCCAATAAATCAAACTCATTTTATGAAATAAATACTGTGTTAGAAATAATTTGGTTGTTTCGTACATTCCGCATATGAGTTTCGCACCGAATTCCATTATGCACCCGCATTTGGCACCGAGCTACTTATTGGTGAATTATTTTGAATTGACCAATCAAAACTCCGCTGGTGCCAAATACATAGGCGGAATGTATAGATGCAACCGGGAGGGTCTTACAATTAATATATAATAAACGTAATTGATTATTTTAGCATTTGTAGAAAACTATGAACCACAAAGTCAAACTTTTAAAAAAGTAGTTAGTTATTTCCTAGTTAAAGTTATTTCCTAGTTAAAGTTATACATTTTTGTTAAACTGTAAATTTTTTCTTGGTTTTGTCTTTGTATTTTAATAATTGTTTAGTAATAATCTTTATGCTAACTAATTCTACGTTGTTGTACCACATCTGTGTGTTTATAGCCTTGAAGGTAAAAAAAAACAATTTGAAACTGAATTTGAATTTAAATAAACACAAGAGAAGAGGGAAAATACCAAAACTTTATCATTAAATAGATGAATTTATGTATTAAATGAATGATTTCACAAAGCTTGTTAGCTCTACAAGTGATGTCACCCATACGTTGATAAAATTTTAGACATGCATAAAACTTTACTCCGAAATTTTTTCAATATTATAAAGATGTCTATATGCTGAAGGTGATTATTTACGCAGGATTTGAATGCGGTCCAGTGAGCAATAATGGAACCAAGACAAAAGTGTGACAGAAACGTCATCTGCAATAAATGAAATTGTACCATCAATAAATGTACGAGGGTCATTTTTAAAGTAAGAACCGTTTTTAAGTGGAGTAACAGCAACTTTATTTATGAAAATAAATTGTATCAAAAACTGAAGTATGAACATATTTTCACTTTTCTACATAGTCACCAAGAATATCTAAGCATTTGTTAAGTCGTGGCACTAGCTTTTGGATCTCCTCACCATAGCACTCTGCCGCCTGAGCATTTAACCAGTTATTAACAGGTCCTTTCTATACGTCATTATTTTCAAATCGCTTTCCACCAAGATATTCTTAGAGTTTAGGAAAAACATGAAAGTCTGATGGTGCCAGGTCAGGGCTGTAGGGAGGATGGTATAGTAATTCCCATTGAAATTTGTCCAGTTGCGTCTTTGTCATTGCTGCAGTGTGAGGCCGAGCGTTATCGTGAAGCAGCACGACGCCACTAGACAGAAGTCCCCGCCGGCGGTTTTGAATAGCGCGCCTAAGCTTGGTTAGTGTATCGCAATAACTCTCAGCATTTATGGTCATTCCTCTCGGCAGAAAGTCAATCAGAAGAACGCCTTTCCGATCCCAATAGACCGTGGCCATGATTTTCCGTGTTGAAGGTTCTTGTTTGAATTTTCGTCGTTGAATTTGAGGATGCCTTTCACTGGGTTGACGTCTAGTCTCTGGAGTGTAGTACGCTACCCACGTTTCATCACCGGTGACAATATGATTCAAGAACTCATCACCACTCTTATCGTAGCGTTCCAAAAATAACAAAGAATGTGCCAAACGCTTCTTTTTGTGTTCTTCTGTCAACATTTTTGGCACCCATCTCACACACATTTTTTGTAATGAAGTTTGTCGGAAACAATGTAATAAACAACCGATCTTGAAACTTGTGGAAATTTCCCATGAAGCTCGTCAATCATAAAGCGATGGTTTTGGCGAATTTCCTCATCAACTTTTTTTTCAAGTCTTCATCAATGACAGTTGGTCGCCCAGATCGTTCTTCATCATGAATATTTGTTCTTCCTTCATTAAAAAGCCTACACCATTTACGCACATTACTGTCATTCATTACACCTTCACCATAAACTTCAACAAGCTGTGAATTTCGGCGGGACGAACTTGTTTTGCGTTTAAAAACCGAATAACCAACCGGGCGCACTTCACAATCGGCGGGTTTATTGATTGACATGGCGACAAGCAAAGCAGTGTTACGATAGAACCAACAGTGGCAGAGACATGAAATCAATTGACTGCGTAGTTGCGGACTGGGCAAGAGTGGCTGACCTTGAGCGGGCGTCACGTGACAGCCTGCGCGGTTGCTATGCGCAAACGGTTCTTACTTTAAAAATGAGCCTTGTATGTTTATGTGTTCTGTGTATATGCGCTTAGTCTGGTGTATGTATGTGCTTAATATCGTAAATTAAATGTGTCTAAATTTCTTCAGGGATTCTTTTAATTTCGTAAAGGTGTAGAAACAATTTTCAAGTAAAAAATTCCAATACACTCTCTAAATTCAAGAGCAGTCTTCTCACTGCATTAAACGGTAGTGTATTTAACAATTGTAGGTGTCTCTATTGAGCCGCTCTTGTAAGAATTCTATTGCTACATCTTAGTTCAGTTTTTATTATTATTGACTTCTTTTGAAGGATGAAAGTGTCATGGGCTCTGCAAGTCAACCTTGTATCCAAATAGATGCCAAACAGTTTTGCAGATCCTGTATCCACTGGTGTTACATTTTGTTTGGATGTGAATGGTATTTGAATTGTGTTACTTTATTGAGTGCTAAATAATTCGAAGAAAACCAAGTTTTATTTTTCTGGTGCAGTAGTTCTTCACTTTAGCCTCTGCATACAAACGTTGCATCATCCGCATAAAGTACTATACGACTAGAAAGAAAGTGTGAGGAGTCATTTATATATAACAGAGGACCGAGAAGTGATACCTGCGCTATCCCAAATTTGGCACATAATAATTTACTTGACTTACATTTATACATACTGCTGGGCTCGTGATGTTTTAAGTTGGATGTATTAACATCCAATTGCCATTGCGTGTTTTGTCTAAACACCTACAGACAGCCTTGCTGTTACGCCTGATATCATTGCTAGGCAAAAGAAATACCTTTTCTGGTAGTCAATTTGGATTCCATTATGGAGGAGCAACAATCGATGAATTTGTATCGGTTCTAAATTATACCTAGGCACAAATAATTGCAGAGCACTATTCTTCATCCCCTATAGCTTTCCATACTGAATTTAGAACCGACTGTTGCTCCTCCATAATGGAATCCAAATTGAATACGAGAAAAGGTATTTTGTTTGCCTAGCAATGATATCAGGCGTAACAGCAAGGCTGCCTGTAGAGGTTTAGACCAAACAGGCAATACAGAAATAGGTCTGAGCAGTTATAGGAACTGTTGTATCACGGGATTTGTGAATAGGAGTTATTTTAGATATTTTCAATTTCTTAGTTATTGTTCTCTCTCTAAACCAGGCGTTTACCATATCTGTCAACGGTTGCAACATTGTTTCTGACTTTTCGTGTTCATTCCATTTAAGAAGTCCTGCGCTTTAATTATTGTAGGTACTATTCCTTTATCACGGTTGCTGACACTGAAGTAAATATTGTTATAAGTAAATCTCTAATTTAGGTTCTGTACCTGGATTAGGTTATTGGTTATACTACAAAAGAATTTTTTTAATTCATGTGCAATTGAAATTTGAAAATATGTTTGTGACGAATTTTTGCCTTTTATTATACTCCAAATTAATTTTTGTATGACAGGCGGATGTCTTATCTCGTGAATTAATTATTTTTTCTTTTCTTCTTCTGCTTTTCTAATGTAAAATTGCTTGTTAAAGGTTATTTTTAATACTTCACCAACCAAGCGACTGTAGGCTTCATGGAACATGATGAGCGTTTCCATAATTTGCCTCAATTCTTTACTATAATATAGAGACTGTTTTGTTTTGGTATATAGAATTAGTCCATTTGCCAAAGCTAATGCGATATCAATACATAAACTGAATAGCATCACTGAACACTAACAGTATATTTGATGACAACCAGACTGTATGATCTAATAAAACGAAAACACTTTGAACTGTCAACAAATTCCATCACACAAGAAGAAAAAAATCAAAGCATCTCGGTGACCCACATTCTTCCACCGTACGAAATGAAGTTTATCTATTAAATTAACATACCGAAGACTTTAAAGAAGACGAAAACGTATAAACAAAGGTGGAGAGGCATTCAATTTCCATCTCTCTTCTTCACCGTACATCGTCTACCGCATCTCACTGACATTCCGGATTTACAAACGCGCTTACGGTTTTAAATAAGAACGGAGAAAAGACGAAGTCCCGGCCATATGTTCCCCCAATTTTAAGGTCTGAATTGTACCTAAATATTAGTCAACCAATAAGAATGACGTCAACGTTATTCTGGTTTCTTCGTGTCTTTCATGAAGAATTTTCGCGACTCGCATGGTTCAAGGTTCGTCTGCTCTACCTGCATCCATATCTCCTAAAAGCTTCCCCTACTACGCCTGCCTGCGGCATATCCGGAGGAACTCTAAAAGATCGTTAATATATATCCAATAGGACAGTTTTCAAAATGCATTTTCTCTTATTGTAATGAGAACTTGAGTAATTAAGAAATGTAAAGTTAAGACATCTCATCTAAAGAATAATAATCGATGATATCAATGACTTCGACTGTATATAATAATAACGTAAATATACGAAACTTGTTTCTCCCACCTTTCTTATACGCTCTGTTGTAGGTATGATGCCACCTGAACGCTCAGTCTTTAGTAATAAGACCAAGAAGTGGTACCAACGTGTCTTGTATATCCGGTTATTTTCTTACACGGCTTCACACAACCACAGTAAAATATAGTTTCAGTACAAGAGTGCACCCACTTTTAATTCAACTATAGACTCACCATTCTATATATAGTCAGATAAACAGTCATATATTAGATTTGATTGAATTCTGTGACGTTTGCTTCTATGTGCGTTAAAAAGTGCGAAAGAAGTTGATAACTTTTGCCCGGAAGGAAAATAGAAAGGAGGGTAAGTTATCCATGTCAAATCGAGACACAAACAGATTTTCTTCTGCAAAAATTGCGGGAAATTGTTATTATAGAAAGACAACTATTGCTGATGGTGATTCGTGAAGATGTTACGTGGTGAATGTTACTTTGAAAATCGTAATAACTGTGAATTAAATGAGTTGTAGATATAGGGAGTACGAAAACTTTGTACCGACGCATTTATATTCAAAAATATAATCATAAACAGAAATTTGTACATAAATATTTTCTTATGACTGTATTAAAAATAAATTAATTCTTACTCTAATTGTAAATATAATGTAAATTAACTATAATTCTTTAAGAACTTTTATTTTAAGAAAAAACAAATTGTATTAAAACTAGACTGTGGATACATAAGACTATTACGATAGATTTATAGCAATATTTTGACATCAGACTTAAAAAGTCTATTAAATAGCTAAAATTATAATTACAATTTTTTTAGTATTAAAGAAGAAAAAAATTACGAAAGGGCAAGTTGTGGTTGGCACTATGCAAAAGGCAATATTAATAATAATAATAATAATAATAACATTTATTTTAAAATCTGTATACAGTATTGTCAAAATACACTAATATATGCCACAAACACGTCATAAAAAATGACACAACCATACTACGATTTTAAAGAGTTATCTAAACATTAGCACGAAATTCCAAGGAGATACTGCCTCAATGGCTTTCTAAAAACAATAATATTGGAAATACTTCTAATAACATTCGGTAACAAATTATATAGCTTACAACTGATGAAAAGAGTTCCTTGCTGAAAATTTTGTTTTGAATGCGCAATGGGCAACATATAATTATAGATGCGTGTATCATGTTGTCACTTGAAAAATCTCTTTTATTCTTTAAAAACAAAGCACATGTCCATTATATAAATATCATATACAGTAAGTAAGACATTGTCTCTAAAAGTTGTTTACAAGAAGTCTGTAACCCAAACCACACATGACTACTCTCTTTTGCAAGATAACGATTCTATTAGATTTTGAGGAAAATCCCCATCGGATGGTAGATCATAAAAAAGTTTTAATATTGCATGCTCTTCTAAGTTGCTTTAGTGTAAAACATACCTTTGATAGAGTATTACAGACGTAATCAATATGTGACTGCCATATTAGATTCTAATTAAGAGCTCTGGAGGTAGAGTTAAAAGTATCGCCATTTATTTCAATATTATTCCAAACTTTGGTTATATTATAAAACCATATGGACTTTTTTAAAGATAAGTAAAGCTTTGTTAATTTATAACTTATTACAGATCAACCATCCATAAATGTTATTCAAACTGTCCGCCATTCTACTGTTAAATTCGTTTAAGCTTGTTGACTTCATTAATAGCCTAATATCACCAGAGTAATATACTACATATTTGGTGTACGCTTTGAAAGGTGTATGTCGTTGATGTATATTAAAAAAAATGTTGGGTCTAAGATTGATGCTTGAGGTATGCCACTGTCAACATTAATGTAGCATGACTACGATTTGTTAGGTATGATTCAAGTAATTTTTTAGGAATGTCCCTAACACCACATTGTTCTAGCTTGTGAAGCAAAAAATTATGGTTCACTAGGTCAAAGCTTTGGACAAGTCAATAAAGAAAAACCGATATCCAAAATTCATCAATTGCTTTTAAAAAATTAAAAATTAAAAAGTGCTGTGTTTGTGCTCCAATTTTGCCAAAACCCATATTGATTTGCAAAAAGTACTCCAAAAATATTTTAATAACTAGTTACACGTATTTTCATAATGCTTTCATAAATCTTAGTGAAAACTGAAAGCAAAATTAAAAGTCGATAATTTTTAATACAATTTCTGTCAACATATTTACATATTGGCTGTAGATAGCTTTAAACTAGAAGGAAAGGAAAACGAGGTGCTTAATTTCTTCAAGCAAAAGAAAGAGAAAAGTGAATTTGATATTTTCATGTACTTGTTAATATTTTCAAAGTTAATATAATCATCTAGACTATCGTCGTTTTCTTTAAATGGAAGAGATGTAAACTATTCATATTAAACTCTCTACACAACTGATATTTGTTGGTAATTACGTGAAATTTGGGCCTTGGTGCTGTTAGAGCTATTACAAATAACAGACTACGCTGCCTTAGATTTATTAGAAAATGGGTGAATAAATGCTTCACTCTTATCATATATTTAGTTACTTACAAAATCTTTATAATATTTTTCATAGTCCTTAATATAAGATATTATTATAAATTACTTTTACTGCTTTTAAAAAATTTATTTCAAATATATCTGGAATAATCCAAGATGTATTTCAGTTTTTATCTAGTTTGCGCTTTGACAAGGGAAGGCAAATACTATGATAGTATACAAATGCATTTAAGAATGTTAAAAAAGCTTCATCAGAACAGACACATTCGTAAACGGTAAGGCACAACCCCTGTTCAACACACTAAGAAGAACTTAAGCCTGTGAATGTATTCATTTTTGTTATTAGAAAATAGTATTGATAAATTCAACCTTTCTAACAACCTTTCTGATTATAATGGTTTGAAACATTTATTGATTGTCAGTTTGTGTTGTCGCGCATTTATTCGGTGAAAATTAATAGAAACGTAAATAGAAGTATTATAAACTTTCTTATGGACTATTTATAGGATTGTCGAGAGGTCTTGCTAATTGAATATATATATATATATATATATATATATATATATATATATATATATATATATATATATATATCAGAAAAAGAAAAATATTGGGTATAATCCGCTGTAGAGCAACCGTAGACACGTGTTTCTGACTAATTGGTCGTCATCAGTACGGTGTAGCCAAGGAATTAGGTGGGATAACCTTGGAGATGTAAGCTAAACGGAAGACCATCAGGTGACAGACCACCATTTGCAGCTTCAGCTAGAAGATCCTCGGTTCTGAGGACAACAACTAACGTCGCCACGAGGAAGACAATGTCAACCTGCGTGCCATCCGAGACCCAGGAAATATAAATGAAAGAATAAGAAATTATTGCGGATACATAAAATATCAGAAAAAGAAAAATATTGGGTATAATCCGCTGTAGAGCAACCGTAGACACGTGTTTCTGACTAATTGGTCGTCATCAGTACTTCCTCGTGGCGACGTTAGTTGTTGTCCTCAGAACCGAGGATCTTCTAGCTGAAGCTGCAAATGGTGGTCTGTCACCTGATGGTCTTCCGTTTAGCTTACATCTCCAAGGTTATCCCACCTAATTCCTTGGCTACACCATACTGATGACGACCAATTAGTCAGAAACACGTGTCTACGGTTGCTCTACAGCGGATTATACCCAATATTTTTTTTTCTGATATTTTATGTATCCGCAATAATTTCTTATTCTTTCATTTATATATATATATATAATGTACAGTAATAACATAATGCAAAAGAAACGTAGATTGATGATACTGAATCAATAGGAGAATGCATTGATATGCCAAGGATTCCAGTCACCGCAAGAAGTGTAAAATCATATCGTCTGCATAAATAACAACAACAAATTATGTTTAGAAATGTCATATGATTTTGCTAATTGACAAAGCGTAAATTCGTCGTTATGATGCTGAAACCAAAACGAAGAGACAATATACATGTCAAGAATTCTGGTCCCCACAAGAAGTGTAACATCATATCGTCTGCTGAAAAATCAGTGGTTACCAATATTTCTCAATACTAGAGTATATTCCTAATTGAATATATAAAAATTGCTTGAAGGATATGCATGAGCGTACAAATCCAAGTGTTGCAGACGATGTTGTAACTGGTTGTGACTTTGAAGAAATTCATTGGCCACCTTATAGAACACATGGCATATCGTATCTATATCGCAAATAAGCGCTTAAAAAGGTAAAATTTAGCATAGCAGCTGCTGGAATGGTGTTATAATGTATTAATAATATTTAAAAAAAAAATTTCCATGCACTAACGCTTTGTCTTGTGACTTTTGTGTTCTGGAATCATAATTATTAATTTTGTAAATTTTAACAAAACTTAATTTTAAAATAAGTTTGTTGCATGGATACTGGTTTAATGGCATTACAAAGCAACCTGTGTAAGGTTCAATTCTACCAAATTGCGTTACATAACATATGTGATGTACTGCAGAAACAGCATATTTCTGATAATCTCATAAAATATTGCTCATCAGAACATACTGCATATGTCTATAACCTGAATGAAAAAGTAAAAGCAATTTAACGTAAAATTTGCACAATTCTAACAGAATCAACTTGTTTTCACTTGGAGGTTAGAGATATCAAACCTACCTAGTGAACAGCATAACTCCAACATTAGAGAGACGCTAAATGAGATAAAACTAGTACTGATAAACAAAATTGGTTTGCTTATATAAAATACATATCAAATAACAATTAAATCGACATCGTAGGTAACATGCTTAATTGCAGACCTTTTAGTGTTATATAGTTGACGTGGACAAAAGAATATTGCCAAAATTAAAAACAAATATTAAATAAATATTAAAAATCACGAACTAAAATTATTCGAAAAATGTAAATCGGTAACCGGCCAGTATTAAAGAAGGTAATATAAATACAAAATCAAAAGCAAGTTTATGGTAACACACGAATGTTTTGCCAGTACTAGCTCTATTTCATTTACAAAACGGTCTCCCCCCTCTTTCTTTCTAGTGTTGGAGTCAATCTATAAGTCACATGCGTTGTATATAACATATTCATATGATAGATATACATACATAACCTAAAAGAAATCTCCGTAAGTAGGAACAACCATGCAAAAGCAATTGATCACACGGTGTCTTCTTTTTACCAATAAATGTCCCTGTTGCTACTTATAGGTGATAAATATTATCAATATTTTAATTATCAACAATTGCAAAGATATTAGGTACCTATATGGACTATAATAATAAAATAAGTTTAACAAAATAAAAGGAATACTGTTTAAATGGAATAACATGACTTTGTTTAATATTTGGACATTGAAGGATTTGAAATAAAATTGCCTGTCATTTAATCACTTATTTATATGATTAATAAGAAATTTATATAAATAGTTATTTGTGGCAGTAAACAGATTTTTCAACAGTTTATCACTATAAGTGATGAAAAATAACTTTTCTGCCTTTACACATTAAAATTTATCTAAAATCGTTCATAATAAGGCAAAACAAATATTTATTTTATTTTTAAATGTAATATGTCAAAGTACAATTATTACGACGGTCCACTATCAGCTGTCAACTAGTGACAACTTATGCAAGTCGACATAGACCAAAATAGTAAAATAATTATATACTTTACTGCCGATTTCAGATAATAGTTATTTATGTACCAAGTCAGTAAAGTGATACTTTATCGAACGGTCTGATTTACGAACCAAGCGAGTGAAGCGAGCGCGGTGAGTAAAAGACGAGTTCGATAAAGGTACTTTACTGACGTGGTGCATACAAAATTTTATCGCCAACCGTGAAAATTATTAATTTTAAAAATAAAGATATAATAACTTATTGTACAGTACGATAAAGTGTTTGTTTACCTCCGTAAAACGCTATGGTAACGCATCGCTTTATTGACGGGTGGAGATAATAGTATATTAAAATACAAGTTTCATAAGACACGATTTTTGCGCACGCGTTCAAGTTTAGAAAACGAGCCGCTAGGCGAGTTTTCTAAAGAACAAGTGCGCAAAATGTCTTATGAAACGTGTATTTTATACTATTTTTTCTATTTCGGTTATTAAAAGTTCAAAAAAGCTTAAAATAAGAGACATGTTTTGTTCGAATATTTTAGAAATTTTGCTTTTTTGAAGTTGATTACTCTGATTTTTAAGTAGAACGTTTTAAATATTTGAATATAGATGGTGCTATATGTAATTGTGTTTAAAATTCAGACCGATTTATACAATAAATTATTTCAAATTATCAACAAAAAGGACGAAATAAATAACTGTACGCCCCCAGAGATTCGCAAACTAGCAGAAGAGAATTTACAAAATCTTTCGTACACAAACTCTCTACATATTTATCAAAACAAACTTTTATAACAGTTGTACTATTCAACATAGTAAGTAAATGTCAATAGTAGCATCCGAAAACGTATCATCCAACTCTGCTTAACAATTTATATTGCTAATTAGTAAGTGAAATGTTAGCATGTGTGCATTTTATTCTTTGTACAATTTTATTGCACATTTTTGTTACTTTAAAGGCTTATATTTTGACATTTAAATACGATTTGGTTCCATTTTCTTTTGTTACCAACTTCAAAAAAATAAAATTAGCGTGCGATAAAGTAATACTTTATGCAACCAAAACGGGTGTCGTAAAGTGAACTTTATAGCACCGGAATAGAAAAAGAAATTTATTACACCCAATATGTCATACTAAAGTATTTGTAAACTTTATAAGTATAATAATCATAATGAAAATTGAATAAAAGGAATGAATAAGACGAAAATAATTATGAATCGAGTTATAACTAGCATTTGTCACATTTGTGTACGTTGCGTGCTTATTTTCCAGATGTAGTCGTAGTGATTATTAAGTAATTAGTAGCTACTTTGTTTATTTTTTTACACACACATAGTATCGGTTGGAGACAATAGTTTGTATAGTAAGTAAGAGTTAATAATAAACTGAATAATTTAATCAACAACAATGAATTACAGACACAAATAATTAATACAAGTTGATTTATGTATATACTCAACGAATCGCGCAACTTTTTAAATATGGTTCCTTTCAACTTGTCTCGGCTTCCGGATTCGTTTGCAATGTATACCCCGCCCCCTCCTCACGATGCTTAGTTTCCGAGTAAGTCGCGCAAAACGGAACGCATTGCATAACATTTTAAATTTGGAACCTTTCGATTCATCTCATCTTCCGGATTCATTGGCAATGTATATATACACGTGATATTCTAGGAAAAACACACATACTTTCAATATTTAAAAGTATCTACATATTCTTTAATTATAATGGACAACTTCGTACAGAATAATTGCCCTATTACATTGAACAAAGCTCTATGAGATATTTCATTGTAAAATTGTTTGAGAAAATGCTTTGCCTGCGTTTGTTGTAATAGTAATTCTAATGCAGCAATATGTACTACCTCCACTGGTTGTAGATAAGTGCCAGATATTCCAATATAATCCGGATTAATAATATTACATTTGCTCACTTTTTATAGACAGAACAAGATAAAAACATATTACAATAACACACTTTTTGTTTGAAAGCCATAATCTTTATTCTTAAATTGTTCAAATTCTATGTAACTAACATTGCTTAAACATAACTAAGATCCAGTTTTTCCAGCTCTGATTAAAATACTCGTTTAATTAATCATTAATTATGTCTAACCGGCGTTTTCCAGTGCGAAGAAATACACCTGTTATCTAGATAGTATTTAAGGATTTATTGTACGAAGTTGGCAACACAATTGCTACTGCACTTGATCTAAATTAATATACTTTGTTCTAATAATATTGGTGCCATTTTCAACATTTGAAGTTGCTTCTTCTGCTTTTTGTTCTTTATTTATCCTTTTTAAGATTATATACTGTAAAATTAGAAATTTCATTTTAGTAAATGAACTGCAGGCATTTATTTTGTGAATATAGCATCTGAGTATTTATGTGTACAAAGCACATATTTAAAATTTATATTTGGCAATAAATAGCAACGTGAAACAAACTTGAGTGATACTGAAACAAATTTATTGATGATTACTTACTGCTGTTGGCAAAGACAAAAGTATTGTGAAAAATAAAAAAAATAATACAATTTGCATATATGAATTCATATGAAATTAACAGTTACTTAAAAGTACGTAAAATATATGACATGTAAGAAAATCATTAGAGTAGTAGTAATAGCTTGTTGAAAAATAAAAGTCTGCATCTGGGTCTGAAGTTCGACTATCAACCACATTCTGACGGTATAAGATATTGCATTTTCCAGTGCCATACCAGGGACGATTTAACTTGCACCAAATTTCTGTACGAAGAGTAGAGCATATCAGCTGTTTATTAAAAACAATACATTCTACCAAATTTATGTCCAAATTTCTTTAATCAAAAAAGGTTGATTGAGAAAACCTGGTTTCCAAATTGATTTACTTGATTTCAACTTAAATAATGTTTTGTTCTGGAGAAATCGGAGTTTTATGGTGCCAGTAATAATTAGGTATAAAAATGTAACTGCACGTAAACTTTACAAGTAGTACAACCAAAAGTATTTAAAGTGTCTGCATAAGCTCTTAACGTAAACGTAGACTTCTGTAGAATTTCTTCCATGTTTTTAATTTCATTTTTTTCAACATAATTTAGTAAGTCGATGACATATCTAGAATGAGCTCAAAACATGTTCAACTAAAATGATGTTTTAGTAAGAACAAACGCAAATATAAATTGCCACGGTACATTTAAGATATTCACAAATTGAGATCAATTCTCAGAATTTTAGTAGAATTAAAAAACTCCCAACACTAAACCGTTCGCATCAGAAAAGATAAAGTAATAGTGGTTATTAATAAATTATATATCTGTAGTAAGCTGAAAGTTGCATATATTCAATATTATATCAAAAGCGATGTTAAGTGGTAAGGTTTCCTTCCAGATTCAACATTGTTTTTAGTCTATTTCGGGTGATTCATTATCCTATAAAGAAATGATCGTATAATAGCATAGTGTATTTATTGCCCTGTGTGTACGGTTTGATCAAAATTGAAACATACACATCTTATATATTTAGATTCGGATAGCCACCGCAATGTTTTGTTATTTTTTTATTCGTTCTTAGATTTACATTTACCCTTCTTAATATTTACTTCAGGTCTATATATAACGAACAAATTATATACCTCGAGTATAGGCTGATATTTCTTTTTCAACATGGCATGCTGCCATACATTTTGCATTTAATATACGCTTAGTACTGATTACGTAAGTTACAAGAAATGTCCACACGAAACGCGAACAAACACACTTATTAGACGGTTTTAATAATGTATTCGTTCTTGAGAAATCAACAAAGCGAGAATTGTGTACCACACCTCGATGTTGTCTCTTACCTACCCATAACCGAGAACACCGAGATGCCTTTATCAAGGTTCATGTTAAGAAAAGAAATCTCGATTAAAATTCTTTGTATTGGTATTATACAAAGCCCAGACGTATTGCCTATACGAAACCAAACCAGTTGATCATGCAACGATATTGAAACGTACGAGATATTGTAGGTAAATAAAAAGAGATGTTATTAAAAAGAATGGAAATGTATCTGAATGAGATGCAATTAATAATTGAGGTTATGTAATGTGTACATACAGTAAAAGTGATGACTTCGAATTTGTAATATTTTTAATTAGTTATATTAATGACTGCTGTTAGTTATCAATACAATTACACCTAATTCTTTTATTTAGAATTCTACCCACAAACACTATTTTTGTACTCACCGCCTGTAAAGTGACATTTGGCGCATGTGTAGCTCGACTGGGAAATACGTTTTCCCGGTTGAGGCGACTGTAAAAATTGAAAAAAACACTGGCACTTTGGGACATTTAAAAAAAGATCTAACTTGGTAGTAATAAAATTTAGTTAGTTGGGGAAATAAGAGTAATAATTAAAAATGCTTCCAAAAAAATTGTGGCGCCATCTATTTGAACCACATCGACATTCATATTGGCAGTTCGGAATTGTTTGTATTTAAACCAAAAAACGCAATAAATGTACTATAAATTTATAAATATAAGAATAAATACCTCATGTTTGCCATGTGTAAGAATATAATAACTTAATTTTAGGGAAAACAATAATAGTTACGTACATGAAATGCTTAAATTAATTAGGTAATCTATCTTAGGTTGGGTATGATGCCATTGACATTAATCAATAATATTTTTTTAATTTAATGTTCGTACAAAAAATATTGTACAAACCACTTGCGTGAGGACATATTCCACGCATTCGCGCAATTAAAAGCACTCGCTTCCTGCGGTCGCTCGTGCTTACAATGTGCGCTCATGCGGGAAAATAGTCTTCCCGCACTTGGTTCGTAAATAACTATTACAGTATTGACAGTTGACGTTGGTACCAAGTGTTTTTAGTTTTAAATTTCCAACAGTTATGAGTGTTTATTATAAATTTGCAATGCGTAAATTAATTACAGGCACTTCTTATATATAATATTACTTGATATTACTATATTGTGTGCAGAAAAAGGCCGCTTTTATTAACTTCAACCGGTGTTTTTCAATACAAAAAAAAACAGCGATTATCTAAACAGTGGCAGTTGTAATTTGTTTTAATATTGACAATATTGTATCGTTTTTTTTCTTATTTTATTTTCTTAAAGATTGTTTTCCATTTTAGTAAATAAAATGTAAGATTTTATGTTATTTACAACCATACGCGTAATGTTTAGAAGTGTCACTTTGTTCACATTTACTTCCCGCCCTCATTTCCAAGCCCCATTTCCCAACCTCAGTTTCAAACAAATGATAGTCTATTTTTGATAATAGATTAAAAAAGGCTTTCAATCACGTTTTAATTAACAATATGAACAAAAACTTATTTATTAAAATTAATTGTTACATTAGAATTATTGGAAACTTGAATCAATAGAAATAGACGAATGCTGATCTGATGAAATAGTGATTTATTGTCCTTTTCCATTCCAGCTAAGATACCTGGATTGCTACGAC
Organism: Amphimallon solstitiale; assembly: GCA_963170755.1. Lineage (NCBI taxonomy): Eukaryota > Metazoa > Arthropoda > Insecta > Coleoptera > Scarabaeidae > Amphimallon > Amphimallon solstitiale. Next base: position 32,305,576 of record OY720681.1, on the reverse strand, counting down.
TGTTTCCTCAGTTCCAGGGAAGTGCAATCCTTGAAGGCTTTACTACTCCACAATTCTTTTATAATCTATTCACCTTTTACCGAAATTTTTATCACTTATAATTACACGAGAGCTTTCTTTTTTCCGGATACATTCGGTAACTGTACGAAACAAATTGTCTGATAAAACAACGAGTCTGAAGAACGAGTCGTTTTATCGAGGAGGCAATTTGTTGAGTTCAGTTACCATTTAACAACTAAATATGAGTTTGCAGATGGAAAATTTATTCGGAAATAAAAAGAAAGCTCTAATGTATTCGGTAAGATAATTTACTAAATTTGTAAACAACCACTGAAATATTTATTACATAGTAATTATATTATTTAAAGATACAGTTATTGAAACACAGTTCTTATACACTTTGTGAAGATTGCTTACAAAGAGTTTGCAGATTTTATGTCATAACAACACTTCACAACAAACACTATGATGATAAAGTTAACAAATTGATGTCGGGTCAACCAAAGATAGTACGTAAAGCTTACGGTTGCGTCAACTTTGACATTTAATTTTGACATTGAGTTCGTAGATGTTATGACATCAAAGAAACACAAATTGTTGTCGGATCAACCAAAAGCAAACAACTTTTTTGCCGATTTAAAAGTTAAAGTAAATTTTTTTCGCTATCAAAGTGACAAAACAATCCCGACTTATGGGTTTTTTTTACACATGGATTAAATTATCACAAATAAATATAATAATTATGATTGTAAATAAAATAGTATATAAACCTACGTGAAAAGTTTCATTCCTATCTCGGGATAAAGTTAACTTCGACGCTTCGCGTCTCGGTTAACTACTTAATCTCTCGCCAATAATGAAACACTTTCCACCTCGGTATGTCATATACTATTACAAATACACCATACAAGGATTTCGCCCGTGTGAAGTTAGTCCACCCGGTTTTCGAAAATTGCAAATCTGATGTCTGTTCCAGATTGTTTCAAAGTACTTTTGAAAAATCAGAAATGGCAGAATTTATTGGAAAAAACGACTTTTTCACTCAATCCCCGTTTCTTTTGCAGGTCGTTTAAACGTTGGTTCAAGGAATCTCGAAAGAAAAAGCAAAACTGGCCGAGATAATCGAGAAAAAATGAGTTTTTCCCAGACCCGCTTCTCTGGAAAATCGCAATTTTGACAGTTATTGTAGGTTTGGGTTGTTTTAAAAAAATCAAACTTGGTCGAGAAAATTGGGAATTCGAAAGCGACTTCATACTTTCGAATTTCCCTTTTTCGCCAAAAATTTAAATTTTGACGGTTGTTCCAGATTGTTTCAGATTTGTTCTAAATTTATCCAAAGTAGCACAAAGAAAAAATTATAGTCAGCGGAGATAATAACAAAAAACGATTTTAGATTTAGCGGATGCACTTTAAGAACATTATACAGGCTGTCTCTAAAAGGTGCGGAAAAAACGCTACCACACATTTCTGACGGCGATCTAACCCAACTTACCTCAGTCCAAAAGTGGATACACCATTGCATTGAATTGCCACAAGAATAACACCCAAATTACAGAAACATATGTGTCCATATACGGAATGAATTTTTTATATCCAGATTACTCATAAACGGCTGCTCCAATCAACTCCTACCAGGTATACCTTTTCTAGGTAAAAAACATTGGAGAATAAGAATTTTTATTTAAAAGTTAAATACCGTGTGTCTCAAAAAAGTTATTACGTTTTAAATGGATACAATATGCCGCAGGTGGCGCCCTCTACATTTTGCAATGAAAATGAGAGCAGATTTAAATTTTTTACCCCACGAAACCCCCCCTACCCAAATATTGTGACAATATACCAATTATTACAGAAATTATTTATAAAAAACTAAAACCAAATTGAACTTCTAACATTCTGTATCTCCGAAAGCATCCACTTTTGGACTGAGGTAAGTTGGGTTAGATCGTCATATTTTGCCCTCAGAAATGTGTGGTAGCGTTTTTTCCGCACCTTTTAGAGACACCCCAATAGAATAGTCGGAAGTTGTCGTATGATGCAGCTCTATAACCAGACGCAGCAAATCATTTTTATAATTCCCTTTTGTGATTTAGACTAAACATCTAATACAAGCAGTAAATAGATATTTCCCAAGAAACATAATATACCTATATTTAGAAAATAAGGTTTTGGAAAAAAAATGTTGGTTGCATAATTACTGAAAATTAAAACTTCCTCATAGACATATTGAAAATAATACTTTGCTCATAACAAGATTAATGTTTTCTGACGAGCTACTAGGGTGATATTTTCTTAGGTTTGTTAAGCATTTTCTAATATGCCCTATTATACAATATGCCTACGACATACATATTTTTGAATTATTAATCTACCATTTATCATTTTAATATTGAATACAGTTTTCATACAATTCATTTTAATTCAGGTACTTTAATCATTTAATAAATTATTTGGGTTAGAATCAAACTTCAAATAAAGTATAATAATCTAAGAATAAATGTATGACTGTCTAGGTACATAATTGCTACTTACAGAAAATCGTGTAGGATATGAAATAAATAGGCCGTTCTACATTCCAAAACGCGAAACAACAACTTAACCTCAAATAATTTTTTCCTAATCCGAACGTTCTAACCGAACCGTACTGTCCAATTTCTAATTAATAAACAGGAAATACTTAACATCGTGACAAGAACGTAACATTCAGGATATGAACTTGCGGTGTAGTATCTGCAGAAAGGAATTATAAACTGGGAAAGTAAATCGATGTACCGTTATTCTTTGCCTTCGAATAGATACTTAGTGTTGCAGTAAGTACATACATACATATTTATTTTATATCCGACCAACATTATAAATCAGCACAAATGAATATTAAATGATTAATTTCATTATGTTTAATATATATACGCGTGCTTCCGAATATTTATTTTGCAATTATATCAAATGATTATGTTTAAGTGCGGTATTATGTATCTACAACAGAGGTTGAAACATTATTTAGCTTAAATTGGCAAGAAAATTTTAAGAAAATTATATTGTCGACATATTATTAGCATTTCGAAGATTCAGAACTAAATACGTTTCATGAATGAATGTTATTTCAAATTTACTTTCCTTACGAATTGAATTTTCTAAATATATAAGTTTCTTACTTATCCGCTTGATTTTTATATCTTTTCGTATTATACTGTAATATGTGAATTCAATATACTTACTGCATCAAATGTATAATAATGTAGTAGTTTGCAGTTTTTGTTTAAATCTGTTTTAATAGATTATTGGACCAGTCCCAGAAGTACCTGTTAGTGAGGCGTGTTTGAAGATGACACCGACTCATCACGAATTTTATAAAAAGCCTAAAAATCTGTATGATGATGTCGGTTTTGGCAAAACATTGGTTTACTAAGATCCCTCATTTCGGCGCAATTAGTAGTTATTGGCAATCATCAATTGGCGACTTACGTGAATTTTGTTATTGAGACAGTTCAAACATTGAAGAGTACAGGATTTGGCATAGATGAAGAATGGATTGGATTCTTACTCCTAACACGATTATCTGAAAAGTTCTTACTTCAAAAAGCAGGATGGCACCATAAAGGAGCAGGGAACACCAACACAAAAAAGTTGGTTACAGAAAACAAAATCACCAATCCCATGATGCATCATTTAATTGGACTGACAAGAAAGAAATTCAATGTCACCGTTGTATACAACAGTACATTACAAAAGTAATTGTCCCCGTTTAAAAGCGATTAGTGGGAAGTCAGTAACTGCGTATAGTTTTAGCACAATATTTCTTAGTGGACAGTAGTTTAAAGGGAATGATTGGTTTGTGAATTAATCAATTTTTATTTGTGGTTATATACAAATAAAGATTGGTTAACCAAAGCGACAACAAGTGAACGGTCAACTGAAATCCAAGTCGCAAATAGATCAAAAGTAAGAGTAGAATGTGCTGGAAACATAAATAACTGAGGCTGGAAAACAGAAGTTTGATATTTAATAAAAGATGGTTTCTATGTTCCGGAAATCGCGATCAATTATCTGTCTGTCAGTCAGCTATAAAGAATGAAAATCAAGTAAATTTTGGCAGTGGTGGATGTAAGATTTTTAATTAAGAAAAACAGTTAATTGCTAATGCAAACCTATTTGACGATATCTATAAGTTAGACGTAGATATTACAAAACTGTATTGTTTCACTGCAGCATCAGGCAGTACATGGCATCGAATATAGGGACACAGTGATGTAAATAAAATGAGAACAACGACAAATGGGGCAGTAAATGAAGGGGTTTGTAAAGGAAATGAAATTAAACAAGTATAACAATGACACTTATAACGAAGGGAATCACACAAGGTTGCCTTTTCCTCTTGTGTGGACCAATGGAAGAGAAATCTCTCGGAGATGCTATTTTTCGACTTTTGAGGATGATTTCAGCAAAGTGCCTTTTATTTATTTTTTACAGGGAAAGATGAAGTGTTAGCGTTTGCCAAACAGTTTAAAAATATAATTATTTTTAATTTTAATTTAATTTTGAGAAGAGACAATGGTGGTCAATAAATTTTCTGCAATAAGCTGAAATTATACATCAGAAATTAAATCCATACACTCCAGAACAATATGAGTCAGCTGAACGTTTTAATAGAACAATCGTGGAAAAAAGAAGGTGTATGTTAAAAGACTTTTTGGAGAGAAGCATTTAATACTGCAGTATATCTCCGTAATATAAATACAGTTTCAGGGCTCAAAAATAAAACACCATTTGCACAATGGCATGGTAGGAAACCAAACATTAGTCACTTAAGAATATTTGGTAGTAAAGTTATGGCACATCTTTCAGTAGTCGACATATTAAAATAGGACAGAAAGTCCAAAAAACTACTCTAATAGGGCACAGTGAAACTACAGACTGTATGAGCCAGATATTAACAAATTAATAATATGTAGAAACTTAGAGACTTCGAAATAATGGAAAATATCAAAGAGGTGGCTCACATAATAATGAGGAATAACGAAGAAAAGGCAATTTCCGTGAGGGATTCAAAGTTATTGAACAATCCATTGAATACAATATCCAGGCGGAAGAAAGTTTATTGTCTTCTGATACCTTGGATGGTTTTCTGGAATTTGAGAATACCAGTGATAAAGAATATACCTGTACAGCAAAGAAAACACAACAACTGAGAATAGAACCTCAAAAAGAGAACCTAAACCGAAGCAGTTTTAAGGCTAATCTATATGCATTCAGGATTCCTATACAAAAAATTCCCTTATTGTGGGTGAAGCTATGTCCAGGCCAGATGCACAAATGTGGATAAAAGCAATGTCAGAAGAGTTAAAGAGTTTCGAACGAAAAGATGCTTGGGCAATGGTAGAATGCTCAGAAGAAGCTTCAGTAATGCCGTGCAAGTGGGAAAGTAGGGGTTTGTAGATTTAATCGATTGTTATTTTATTGATAAGTGGGGTGATAATATTGAATTAATAAAATATGAATGTATGTAGCGCCATCTGTCAACAATACCATGGTAGTATACTGTAACAAATGTACAATAAAGTAGTAGTTTGCAGATAACTGAGAACACGTGCTTTATTTAGCTGTGTTTCAATACAATTAGACTTTGGGATAATAAACGATTAGTATAAATAATTATATTCTTTATTATTCCAATCTTTTAGAAACATGTAGTAACTTTCTACACAAATGAAAATTTCGTAATTTATTGTAAACATGTTTGCAATGTCATTAAACCTGCACAAAACATACAATGAAAAATAAATCCTAAAATAAGTTCATGGCTTGCTAGAAAAAAATCGATTAAATGACATGACGTGTAAATGTTAACCACATATAACAAGATTATAACAATGTAACAAGGTCTTTTCCCCCATCGTGCAAAAGTGTAAACTACACGATTGTAGTGGATTGTGTACGTCAACTATTACTTGATTTTACTCATAGACTTTGAGACTTAACCAGATGTAAATGGGTATTTTAAATCTCCTTCGTAGCTGAGTGGTAGGAGTACGACGGGATACATCTAACTTAGGATGTGCGTTAGGATCATACGAGTGAATTTGTTATAACTAATTCTGCTAATTGGGAAGATTATAGTATTCATATAATTCTTTCGAAAAGAAAAAAACCGTTGCATTTCGTGGAGTATCACCTATACTTTTTTTAAAAAAGCTCTATTAACACTTTATCTTATTGTTAGTTTGTCCAAAAATAAGCATCCATGTACGTTTTCACGTAGTACGTATGTATTTTATGCTCGCTCTATATCATACACTTTTTCGAGTCGTGTAATCTCCTATGGTCAAGGTAAATTACATAGTAAGGTACATAACCTCCAACTTAATTTTCTTTTTCACTTAGCAATCCCACCATCACCGCTAAGCGATTACTTTAATTCATTACGGCACACCTAAACGAGACCATCTAATTATATTTAAATATGTTTCTACATACTTGGCTGCGTGTTATCGTGCTGTCCTCTTTATATCACGATTAAAACGATAAAAATGTAAATAACATGCTTCAAATGGAATTTCCGTGGATTAACATGAACTGAAGTCGTTAATTAGTAAACAGAAAGAAAAGAGAGTAGTACAATCTATTTAGTAAGTACTAAACTATTTAAAGGAGTTCGTACCGGTTTTTCTTCAATATTATAATTTAATTTTTATACGTATTTAAGTTGTCTGCACGAAAATATATGCAGGGTGCCCCACCGAAAACGAAACAAATTGAATATCTCGAAGGAGAAAACTTTTTTGAAAAAACGCAAAAACAGGTCGATTTTTGATCCAAGGGACCCTTCCATCATATCTTCAACTGTAATATAAGTCATTCCCCTCCCTTCCATCACTCCCACCAGCACAATTTAAATAGGGAAAGTACTCAGTATGATACATCATTGAAAAGGTACTTTTATGGAGAATTCAGCAATATGATTGCTGGTTGCGCTACTTTTGATTTTGGCGCCCTCTATCGTGATAAAAACGGTTACGTATTCCATAATGTGACACATCATTTCAAAACTAATTTTATTAGCTACTAAGGGTTCTTTCGCAATTGATATCGGTAAAGCGAGCAGAATCGCTCAGAGTTTGAGTCACGTGATTTGTGAGCGTTCCACTAATTGCGAACGGAAGTAATCAAAAAGTGATCCTGACAATAGGCGATAAAGGCTAGGTTATGTTGTAGTTAGCGCCATCAGGGCTGATTTACTGCATATAGTACTTTACTAAATAGCTAGATAGTATACAAGAAGAACAGTTATTAAATCTCCATGTACCACATCCAAATGATAGAGTATTTGCACAAACGGACAAAAATAAAAGGGATGTAATTTACCATTGTTAAGACAACTTCCTGATAGACAATAAATGCTATGAACTTTAATAATGCTTTGTCACAAAATGAATATTTATTGCAGTTTTAACAATAAACATATTAATTACTTAAAACAAACATTTTATTCTAAAATAACAGTCTTATAATATCATGTCTCAACATTCACATTTTTTTAATCATTTGCTGGAATAAATCAAAAAATTTGTCCTGCCGTTCTAACTTTCTGAAAATAATCAATTTTATTATCTAATAATTTACCTAAGATCATCTAATGTGTTATAATAATTATTCATACATCTACTGATCTTTTAAAGAACAAATAATTATAACAACCTAAAATGTAAAAACAATAAAACTTTAACTTCTGTTTGAAGAACGTAATTATTCCCAATCACGTCCTTCACAACTGCATCCAGGATAATAACGCTCATTTTGAATCTTGAATGTACGCGTTTTTTTGAAATAAGTGAGGTTATGATAGAACATTCGTCCGCGCTCGATCTGGAAGCTCCGAGAGTATTGAGCTCATCTGGGAAATTTACAAATTACAATCACGAACGCTTTTGATTGCGAGAAAATGTCAATGAAAAACGCAAAAAACCAATCTGACCGCTCAAACATGCTCAGACGTTAATTGCGAACGAACCCTAAATACGTAATATTTTTGACATTTAATTTTCATCACTGTCAAGTACACACTGTCATAATAATTAAATCATATTTTAATTAATAAAATATAAAATGGTTTACACTATTCAGGAGAGAGTAGGAATAGTAGCACTGTATTTTAAAAATAATGAATGTGCCAACAGAACCACTGAAATATTCAATGAACAATACCACAAACATCTAAATCGTAAGTATGTATCGGAACTAATTTCTAAATTTCGCGAAACGGGATCCGTACAAAATAAAAAACGCAACATAAAAAAAAACAGTAAGAAACGAAGCGACTGAAGTAGCCGTTTTAGGACAAGTTGTTGCGGATCCAACTCTAAGTACCAGAAAGCTTGCGGAATCATCTGGAATAAGGCGACGTAGCGTCGGCCGAATTATGAAAAAATACAAATTCCACCCTTATAAAATTCATCTGGTTCAGGAAATCAATGAAGACGATTTTGACCGTCGTTTACAATTTTGTGTAATTATGATTGATAGTGTAAGATATCCAAATTTTTTGTTTAATATTTGTTTTTCTGATGAATTCTCTTTTTCTATAAACGGCACTGTCAATCGTCATAATTGTCGGTACTGGTCAGATTCCAACCCAAGGATATTTCATGAAGTACACACTCAATACCCTCAAAAATTGAATGTTTGGGCTGGAATATTTGGTGATCGTATTGTTGGTCCATTTTTTCTACCCGGTAATTTAAATGGGAACATTTATCTGGAATTACTTGAAAACACTATTGATCCAATGTTAACAGACATATTAGAAAACGATAACCGATACTCAGAAGATTACCTAATATTCCAACAGGACGGAGCTCCTCCACATTTTGCTGTAGCGGTTCGTCAGTACTTGGATGAAAGATTTCCTCAACATTGGATTGGAAGAAGATGATTCATAGAATGGCTCCCGCGATCTCCGGATTTATCCCCTTTAGATTTCTTTTTGTGGGGGTATTTAAAAAGTAAAATATACGCCACTCCACCTGCTTCACTAGAAGAGTTACGTGAACGCATTGTTACCGAATGTCGTCAAAAAACGCCAGAAATGCTCCAAAACGTCAGACAACGGTTCCAACAAAATTTATACTCATGCGTAATGGTGAACACTTTCAACATCTATTGTAAAACTAATTGAGTTTGTAATTAATATTTCTTTTGAATTGTGCTTTAAATTGCTAATAAAATTAGCTTTCTATTGTAATCCATTTAAATTTGTAGTTAATATTTTTTTCAATTGTGCACTAAATTACTAATCAAATTAGCTTTGAAATGATGTGTCACATTATGGAATACGTAACTGTTTTTTATCCCGCTAGAGGGCGCCAAAATCAAAAGTAACGCAACCAGCAATTATGTTGCTGAATTCTCCATAAAAATATCTTTTCAATGATGTGTCATACTAAGTACTTTCCCTATTTAAATTGTGATGGTGGGAGTGATGGAGGGGAGGGGAATGACGTATCACAGTTGAAGATATGATGGAAGGATGTCCCCCTTGTATCAAAAATCGACCTGTTTTTGCGTTTTTTCAAAACAGTTTTCTCCTTCGAGATATTCAATCTGTTTCGTTTTCGGTGGGGCACCCTGTATGTGTAAACCCTGATGTCAAGATTTTCCACTTTTGCAAAAGTGTAAACTAAACGACTGCAGTGGATTGTGTAGGTAAATTATTATTTGACTACCCATAGACTTTGAGACTTAACCAAACGTAAATAAGCATATACATCTCCTCCGTGGCTTAGTGGTAGGAGCAGAGGGTCAACAAACATAGGATTATACCTGAAGTGATTTTTTATAATTAAAGTTTGCTAATTGGGAAGATTATAATAGTTACATAATTGATTTGCAATGGAAGAAATGTTTAATTATCTGTAGTTTTTAATATTACTCTTTTAAAAAATTATCGTTATTGTTAGCCTGTGGCAGTTTTACTTCTTGACATCAGCTCATTTAAATATTAGCTCAATAACAATAAATCAGTAACGGGTGTTTAAAAAGATTGGCAGCATTAACAACTAAATTAAATTCATTTCTTAATAAACCAGATATCACATTGAACGAATAAGGTTGCACGGTTGAATACCTAATACGAAAGGCTTACTATTATCAAAATATTTATGAAATATCAAATACGTATTTCAGTGATATTTCTCCCCGTGTTTCTATTAAACTTTGGCTTAATTCCATTGACGGCTGCAGTTTATGCAGGTGCGTCTTCTGAGAACTGCTAATTCTTGCACTGAGACCAATTTCTAAGTATTGCTTTGATTGTTTGGCGCACATGTGTGTCTTCGGTCTAAGGATGATATTAATAAAAATACGGACAGTGTCTGATGATATGAGATATTTAGAGTTTCGCAAGACATGATCTCAATTATATTTAATGCCTTTCTTAAAATATATAAATAATAAATTTTTATAATTTATTTTTGTTTAAATGTATATAATAGAGTAATTCGGTAATGTTTTTCAAAAAGTAAGCTGGGTCTCAAAGTTGCAAACGTAAACCACTTAAAGAACAAGAACGCGCAAAGCAAAAGGATGATATAAAGGAAATTTTTAAAATCATACGGTGCTGCTCCTACATCAAGAGATTTTGACATATGTGAAAAAAACTCGTACCAAAATGACTAGGCAAATGAAGATATTTCAGTAAGGCAAGAAGAACTAGATGAAGCTTCAGTTTTTAATGCCCCTGTACTACAACGCACAACCTTAACAAAGAATCAACATATCTACCTAATAAGCTAACTTGATTCGTCAACTTGGCCTGAAATAAACCAAAACTGAGATAAAACCAAAACACTCTTAAAAGTAATTATACCAGTAAAGAAAAATAATTTATCCACTAGCCAAATTCAGAAAATGTCCTTCGAAATTGGTTAGATTATTCGCAAAAATACTAACTTAATCGGCTTAAGTCACCGTATTACAACAAGTCACTCAAACTGACAAAATCTACCAAAAAGTTTAAATATACATGTAATTTTAAAACATGGATTGCATTACAATATTCTTTAATAACAAATAAAGAGCAATAACAGATAATACACAATTATTTGAGTTAGGAAAACAGCACTGGCTAGCTGTTTTTGAGCGTATTATTGAAATATTAAAATACTTAGCAAACCAGTATCTTTTGTTAAGAGGACAACTCTATAATTTGTTTGTTAGAAATAATGGTATTTTTGCAGGTTTTGCAACAATTGAGCGAAGAATCATAGAAGGAAATTATTGCTTTATTAGCGAATAATATTAAAGCAAACATTTTGAGTTCTATTCGAAAAGCAAAATATCTTTCTATTATATTGGACTGTACAACAAGGACAACGTCATTACTTGGTGCCACACTTGGCGAATAGCCATCAACGGAGAGAAATCCCAAGCTATAATTTTCAGAAGAAAACCTAAACCGATTGTAGGCAACATATATACAGGGTGTAACACCAAAGATGCCTCGGACCGTAGCTCCTCTATCATACAATATATCGGAAAAAGTCTAAAAGAAAAATTGTCCATAACTACAATCACCATTTCCCTAAAATATTTTTGGTCATCATTGCCGTGCCGTATTCCAGTGGCGTATCAAACCAATGTTTTTTTCAATGGAATAATGTATATTTTGTGGCTGATTCGGAAAGCCCCCAAAGAGTGCTTTTTTTTCTTATATAACGTCATACTCCTAACTTTAGCGGTTTCGCTGTTATAACGGTTTTTCTTCGCAGTTAGACCGTACTTCGACATTTTTTTTGACAGGAACTAAATTGTCCCGGCGTTTCGGTTTCGAATTAGGGATAGACTAAGACCTCTTCTAACTACTCCTAATTTTTTTTCAAGTGATTTAAGGAAAGAAGAAATTCCAAGTTTTTCATTTATTAAAATTAAAACACATTTCATTACAAAATTAAAAAGAAAAAAAAGTTGTTAGGTCAATTCGTCGAAAAACGTCTTTTTTCAAAGTCAGCTGTCATGATAAAACAATAGAAGTGTCAATGCAAACGTAAAAAGTAACAATAAACTGACAGAAGTATTATTGTTATCTGATAAACGTTGCGAAAATATCTGGAACTCAACAAGAAATGGTTGACATGTGTTTATTCTTGGAGAATGTTTCAAAAATCGTTTGTTGGCGTCACGAGTGTACTCTGAGAGATATCCTCTCAGAACATATCCAAATCCACGTGAGTTTACAAAGGTGTTGGATAGATTTACGTCTACTGGTACTGTTCAACGAGCAAAGAGAGTTAGAACGAAGCCAGTTTTGACCGTAGAAAACGAGTTTAAAGTTCTGGAGGCTGCTGAAATCCTCATATCAGTGTCCGCGAAATTATTAGGAACACTGACAAGTTACATCCATTTAAAATTCAATTGCTATTGGAATTTCGATTATCCAACGATGTAATTATTTTATATGGTTCCGATTTGATATTTTAGAATAAAAATGACTATTTGCAAAGAACAATTGCAGAAATTCTGCCTGGTTTCAAAATCTTGAGATTGCAATTCCTGGTGCAATTGTTCTAACTCTATTTGCTCGTTGAACAGTACCAGTAGACGTAAATCTATCCAACTAAACTCACGTGGATTTGGACACGTTCTGAGAGAATATCTCTCAGAGTACACTCGGGACGCCAACAAACAATTTTTAAAACATTCTCCAAGAATAAACACATGTCAACCATTTCTTGTTGAGTTCCAGGCATTTCGTAACGTTTATCAGATAACAATAATGCTTCTGTCAGTTCATTGTTACTTTTTCCGTTTGCATTGACAGTTGCACTTCTATTGTTTTATCATGACAGCTGACTTTGAAAAAAGACGTTTTTCGACAAATTGACCTAACAACTTTTTTTTCTTTTTAATTTTGTAATGAAATGTGTTTTTTTTTAATAAATGGAAAACTTGGAATTTCGATTATCCAACGATAGAATTATTTTATATGGTTCCCATTTGATATTTTAGAAAAAAATGACTATTTGCAAAGCCCAATCAAAAATTATCTTCTTTCCTTAAATCACTTGAAAAAAAATTAGGAGTAGTTAGAAGAGGTCTTAGTCTATTCCTAAATTTGAAACCGAAACGCCGGGACAATTTAGTTCCTGCCAAAAAAAATGTCGAAGTACGGTGTAACTGCGAAGAAAAACCGTTATAACAGCGAAACCGCTCAAGTAGGATTATGACGTTATATACGAAAAGAAGTACTCTTTAGGGGCTTTCCGAATCAGCCACAAAATATACATTGTTCCATTTAAAAAAACATAAGTTTGATACGCCACTGGAATACAGCGTGGCACTGATGACAAAAAATATTTTAGGAAAATGGTTGTAGTTATGGACAATTTTTCTCTTAGGCTTTTTCGATATATTGTATGATAGAGGAGCTACGGTCCGAGGCATCTTAGGTGCTACACCCTGTATAGACCACACCGAAATTCCATGGCTCCCTTGTGTAAAATACCTCGGAGTCAACCTTGACAGAAGACTAACTTACTCGTTCCATGTCAAGCAAACGTGCCTAAAAGCAAAGAGAGCCAGAGGTGCCCTATGGCCCATGCTGGGGGCAGCCAGTACATTATCTCCGACGCTAAAACTCCGAATCTACACCCAGATATTAAGACCAATGATCACATACGCCTGTCAGATATGGCTTTACGCAACACCATCAGTAATCAATCAGCTTCAAATTTTCCAAAACAGATCATTACGCATGATCTTCCGTCCGCCATGGTATATAAGAAACTCTCAACTTCACAACAAAGCCAACCTCGAAGATATACCCACTTTCGCCAAAAAGCTCACCAAAGATTTCTACGAGGAGAATGTAGAACACGAAAACTCCTTCCTCTCCGCAGCTCTATCATACGACCCACAGCATTACCTGCCAATTAAGAGACCCAGGCTCGCTACAACTTGAAGATTCCTCTGAAAAAGAACATCTGTTAATTCCCTCATAATCAAGATCATCCATATTTAGATTTATAGTAAAAAGCGATAAGCTTGACTAACTAAAATCCAGTAAGAAGAAGAAGAAGAAGAAGAAGTACAACAAAGTATCTGTAAATGATTCCAGTTGTCAAGCTAAGATGAAAGATTTATCTGCAGAAGAAATGCGAGCAACTGACTAACAAATTGGAAAAAATGTATTGGCTACTTGTGACTATACAATACACTGTTCTTCTAATAAGCAAATACAGAAGTCTCAATAAACTTACATCCATCATTAGAATGCACCATGAGATCTAATGTTTGAATAATTCATATGCATCAAAATAAAGCACTCGGCAGCATTGTGAGTGACCTATGTTACTTCCGAAATGAAGATATTGATCAAAACCTGGAAATAGCTATTATCGTAGATGAGATCAAGAGGTTTTTCCTGAAACACAATAAGTGGCTTGAAAACCACGAACGAAAACGCCGAAGTATATGATCTCATTACTAGCGGATTTAATCTAGTCACAATTTATAATGTCTTTATTATAAAAAGAAATAAGAATTAATAACTCAGAGAAACATTTCAAATTGGTAAAGATATAATTCACATAGTGCTTAGTCATCAAGAAAATGAAAATTATATAAGATGGAAGGAAGATTATAAATTAAGGAAACCCAACATCCGTCTATAAGGCGCTTGTAGTATGCATATTATCGTCAATTATTTATTACCATTACATAAACTTTCTCCCAAAAAAAGAAACAGCGGCAAAGCGAAAAGTTGCAGTCGCTAATTTATTTATTAGTGCTTCTTATATAACTGTTATGAGAAATTTATGGATTAATGATACGGAATTTTGTTACAGTTTTCTTTTTTGTTTACTTCTCCTATCAAGTTAAATTTAACCTTCGTAGTTCGTGAGAAATTCCAGCTTATGTAGTTAAATAAAATTTTGCAACTTGCGACAACAATTATCTATTATGTGTATAAATAGGTGCATAGATATATTTAAGCGATTACAATTATTCCTACTATTATTTTTATTACACCGTTAAGGTCAAATTTAAACACCTCTTCCGTTAAGCGACTTTTATTTTTATCCTTAATTGCATACTATAAGATACTACTACTCCGCTGTTTAATAAATCAACGTCACACATACATAAACTATTATATATTCCTTGTTGAGTGCTTTAATAACAATGCTAGTATAACATATAAGAATGACTTGAGGAAAAGCTAAATAACCTTGAGATTTTGCAATTCTGACCGTTGAAAATGAATTATTTCATAACAGTTTTTCTTTAGAGGTTTGTTAATCTTTAATTACTAAATCGCGATATTTTTAGAAGTTTTTATCAGTTTAGAAATGACAAGATAGAAATCGATTTTATTTTAATTAAGGAGAACCATATAAATTTCAAATATATTTGTGGAATACCAACTAACCTATTTTTAAGCAAAAAATACATATACACCACAGAGAAACGATAAGTTTCACTATATTTTAAGGTGATATTAACGTTTTTATACAGATTTCAAAATTTCATTAATTCCAATAACGTTATTGCTTGAGATCACCTGCAAATTGGCAGTGTTTAGGTTACTTTTGTTGTTATACATGTAAATTTCTGTGCTCTACTTACATTAATTTATTCATGTGTAATTATATTTAAACAATAAATACCTACATACGTACTAGCTAAACGTAAACGAAGTTCCGCCCACATAAATTAAATCGGAAGATATGTAAATAAATCGCTTTCTAAAGGAAAATGTCCGAAATGAAGAATATAAATCTAATGAAAGTAATGTCCAAATTATGGGCCGCTTTTTTAACCGGTACGTTACGCTTTTATCGTATAATCGTTTATAAGAGTACGATTAGTATTATAATGCTTTGAATGGAATGTACGTATAAGTGCTGGTTGTTAATCCCGCAAGCAAATTTGTCTAACATGTATTGATTTTAGGTTATAAACACGTACTTATAGTAGGTGTAAAAACTGACCACAGTCCAGTAACCGAACATAATATTAAATTGGGAGTTTCACAGGTTACTTAGACGATCATTTCGTTTAATTACATAGGCCAGCAAAATTTGAGTCGTGAAAACAATATATGATGATTCATATATTGTTTTGTCCACTGACTTCAAATCTGCTATACATTTTTCTTTGTCACGTAAGGATTTTTCACAAAGTGGGTTTAAATATATGGGGAAAAGGTGTTCGTTACATATTCTAACGAAAAGTAGTTCTTTTCAAAATATTTAGTAAATGTGTTACTTACGAATTTATTATTTATCAAACTATTGGAAATGCTATGCTAAATTATCCTATACTTCTTTTTCTATTATGGTATTGTTTCAAATTTTGTGATATAATTTTGAATACTTCTTATATTTGTCATGTAAAAGGTATACATGTGTGTCTTATATTTATGTGTGGTTTTGTAGAGACTCTAGTCTATCCATTTCATAAATAGTCATTTCCAAATCCCACCTGTCAAGTAGCGATAACTATTCCGTAATTATCCGCTACTACTGGTCGTGCTTTCACCTGTCAAGTAGTAAACAATATCCCACAAGTATCCGCTACTGCTGGAAGTGCTTTCATCTGCCAGTTGGTATTCAATATCCCGCAAATACCCTCTGGAATAATAGTAAAATTTAGATGATATATATTTGCATCTACCACCGTAATCTTTGTATATATTTTGTTAGCATAAGTTCTCTATTGATCGTAATGTGGATTACTTTATTAAGCAACCAAGTAAATTTTTGTATGTTTGTTTAAAATGGCCATGTCTTCTATAGATCACGAATAAACAATAAATAGATATCTTATATTTTCAATGTGATTTACAAGTTCAAATTCTTGGAATTAATTTTATTAGATTTATGTTTCATGTTTGAATTCCACTGGCAAGAGTAATCATTAATTTCATATGTATATATTTGTTGATCTGTCCTTGTTTTTCTGTGATAAAGATCCCGAATAAACAATAGTATAGAAAGTAAAAGTTTAGGAACCTACCGTAAAAACTCTGCTGAGTAAATCGGATGAGCTCTAAAAGCCACCTTCCTTTTTTTTATCAATCACCGAACACTGGTGATATAAAACAATTAAGACACAGTAACAACACAAACGTTGGCGACTGACAGATGTGAAGGTCAGTAATAAGAACTCGGGTTTTCGCGTTCACTGCACCCTAGGTGTGTACATTAGGCTGTGTATCTTTCTGTTCAACTTAAGTAGCCTTCAACCAGAAATGGCGACAAAAAAGGGTGAACCGCAACGTAAGGCGTCCGATATCAGCAAGCCATGAGGGTTCGTTATACATTTTATGTATATCATTCGTTGTTATTTAATTTTTACTATAATCATCATCATCATTTTTATACTTTTTAAAGGTTTGGTCGTTGACTTTTCGTTTAATTTTCATTCAGGAAAGGTAGGTTGTGCTTTTCACACTAACGGGGTATTTCGCAGTGCCTAATAGAAGGATAGATGGACCTCGATTTAGGATTTTTAGTGTGTCAAAAAAGGAAAGTTGTATATTTTAAATGAGTTCTGTGTTTTTTTGGCCAAATTAAGGTTTTTATGGTTGAGCGAAATGTCTTAATTCAACTAAACATAACATTCACATGAAGAATAAAGGCCATGCTCTTCTATATAACGTAATTTATTTCTTACATGGATTTTAGCTCTTTTTGGGCTTGCCAACCCCCATCATATACCATGGGACAAACATACCTCGATGGGCCTCATTTGAGGAACACTTGGAAGGTTATCTGTCTTCGGAACAAAATTGATGCCGCTTGTGGCACCGATTTGTTGTCATTCTGGCGTAATTGCACTAGGCTAAGTCAGGCTAGAAAATTATTTGTTCGTTGGGATGATGGGTATTTATAAAGTTTCAAAGTTTTGTGATGCATTTTCGTGTGTAAATATCCACATTTATGGCTTCACTTCTAACACGTCGAACATGCGGCCGTGAAACACCTGCCTCTGGCACACTATGGTACACCACATTAAAATTTCATCTTCAAACTTCCTTTGCCTTTGAATTTATCATTGTCAGGAGCTACTATTCGACTAACAGTCGAGCATTAAATATAGTATCTTCAAGGTAACTTACGCGCTGACATTCCCAATCTTTCAATCATCCTTCGCTCACTAAGTAGGCTTAAAACTTTGGGTCCTGCACTTTTAGGGAAATTGATACAAGGAATACCCTCCTGGCAGTCTTTTATTGTCTGATAGATTGTCGAAACAGAAATACCTTGCTCTCTGTAGATTCTAACAATATCGCGTTTAGGTACTCGTCAAACCAACTGATAAATACGAATATCAAGCTTGTAGGACATTGTTATGGACTTTATTTACAAAAATGATATGTCATATTAAGCATCAATCAACCCACTAAATTTTCATTCCAACTGCAACTGGATCGGATCATGTTTAATTTTATTGGAATTTTTTCCGAAAACTTTTAAGACACACTGCTGTGGTTGCAATAATGCAACTACAATTGTAACGTTGTAGCCTTAACGATACAAAATTGCATAATATTTATATGAATGATGAGATTGCATTAATACTGTAAAAAAAACTACTCCTATAAATTATAAATCTAATCCCTGTTAGCATTCAATTTGTTTTCGTGAGTTCTAGCAGTGATCCTTCCTTCATTCATCTGGTGTGTTTTTCCCATTTAAGTTTAATTGGGTAAGGTTAATAATAAAATAAGTTTTTAAAATTTCATAAAACATTTATATTCATATTCTAGTTCAGTAAACATCACAAAAAGTTTTATTTACAACATGTTGCTGTTAAAAAGTGTCTCTTCATAATCATGAAAAACATTCAACAAAGACATACATTCGCACATAGTGCCTTCGAAGATCTAAAATTTTGCAAAGAAGAAAATACCTTGAAAATGACCTTTATCAATCGCCGAATGCAAATATTTGCACATAGTACACCTCACAGATTGGCTTTTGTCCATCAAGAATATTCGTATCTATACGTATTTAACTGCTTGAAATTTATTAAATTTTCTACCACAACTCATTAATAAAGCCTAGTGATACACAGGAAGCAAATATTCACACATAGTACTTCCAGTGCCCTCAAAACCATTAACAATTTTCCACAATTTACAAAAATCAATATAATTCAGCAAAACAATATTTTATTTAAGTATTGATGATGTTTAACGCCTTGCCAGAAGTAAATATTTTCACATAGTATTTCCTAGAGTACGTCTAACATCATCAATTATTCAAACTGTATATTTATTTCAGGAAAAACTTACTTATATTCCTCATATAGATCATCAAATACCTTTTTATTGATGTCTACAATTTTTGATATTTATATATTTATAAATGTATCAAATAATTAACAATATGAAAACTAAAAACTCTATTGGAATTCAAAAATAACCTTAATACATTTAAACTAATATGATTCAAGGTAGTGTATTGAAACCCCTACTATCATTTGCGAACGCCATCAAAAATTTTACGTCTGATAAATTCGAAAGTTCGGCAGCTTCTCCTCTTATTTCGTTCTTCGCGCCTTTTTATAACTTATGTTTTCAAACAAAAAACGACTATCCGTCTACAGCGCCACGACTCATACTAATATTTATGATGGCAATATCCACTTCATATTTGTTTTCTGTAAGTTTTCTCTAGCCACACATACCTATCGTACTTTTGACAGTTCAAGAATGCACTAAATGTTTACACACACAAATTGTTTATTTAAAAGTCCATGCACACTTGCGGTTCTTTGTATACTGTCGGTTTATCCTCCTTTCCTTAACGCCATCCCTCATTATGCTTGCAAATGAACCCATTACCTCTTTCATTATTGGTTATGCACTTTCTTTTTCCGTTACTTAAAACTATTCGTATTTTCTTCGTGTAGGTGACTTTGTTGGATATGATCGGAAATATATTGATCACAACTGGAATCCTCTTCTTTAGGATTGCATTACAAGGAACACAGACTTCGACAGTATCATCCCTGTGCTCTAACCATTTCCTCTCGTTCTCCTGTATGTTGATTTCCATACAACTGTCAACAATGTTAATGCTATTTCTTCTTTGTAGATAATTAGAACCACACAAGATGTATCCTGCTATCTTTGATGCCCTTACATTTATTATAACATTTCAAATATGTGTCTCTACCTATACATCTAGTATATAGATAAATATATATTCTTTTAAATATAAGTATCAGGTATTTATTGTATTCTTAAATATGATCATAAATTCCCTTATACCTTAAAATCATTGTGCAAATTTACAATCTATTTTTATTCATTAGAATAGACGTTTTCACAACAATTATGTTGAATATCGCCTCGTTCATATAACTTTATGGCTTTTAAATGATTCATCCTCTTCACTGTTCCGTCTTTCAACATCTCTCTCTCTCTCTCTCTCTCTGTTGTTTACTTTTAATACATTTTTATTTTTAAACATTGGTCTATTTCTTAGAATATTTAATGCTATTCTAACATGCTGTGAGAAGTCTGGTTCTGTTTTTGTATATTCAAACCACACCTTGTGTTTGTCTTTTCCATAAAAAATATAGAATACATGAATTTATTTTTTGTTTATTTCTATTCCTTTCTTAATGATTTTAAACTTAAATTAATATATACATTTCTCATAAGGACATTGTCCCTTAAAGTTTATGCAGCTCATTATGCACCTTGTAAATCTTTTGATTCTGTACTTGCTATATTAAAAACTATATTTACAACTTAAAATTTATGTTCTTATTCTAAAGCTTAATCATTTAATAATTATCATAATTCTTAAACTATAAAGATCACAGCAATACGTTATCATAAAAAATGTAGTAATATTGTTAATTATGCTTAATGAGAATCTGACATTTAAATCGACTGATGGACTTTTAAGCAAAATATTTTTTCCAAAATAGACCAGTGTATATGTTGTTCAAATACTACATTTGTCATTAAACTCATTAAATTCTCCACCCATGTATTTATTTTCAGTACAAAGGTTTAACAATTTAACCACAATTTTCATTGTTTTATCTTAATGGCTACAGCAAAATAAAACTTTTAGTTACGCTTTCCTTTAACGATATAATTCCTTCATTATAACATAAAGAGTATTAATAACAAAACTATTTAGTATCGGATAAAGTCTCAAAAACAAATGCACCTAAATCTAAATATAAACTTTTTAATAACAAGTCCGTAAGAACATTAATCATTTTCACACAATATATGTAAATGTGGATCTTAAAACATAATCCTATTAGAAAGAATATACGACTGTTTAACGTAATGCCGGGAATGTAGGTATAAGGTTGAATGGTATATGCATTTGTAGCCGTACTTTATAACAGATGATGCCTCGTTTCAATTTTCAGGCTTATATAACGCGCAAGTAACGGTAAAACTAGGCTAACCGAAATACCAAATCGTCCACAGTATCGGTGTCAATATGCGCATAAACATTATAGCTCGAACGCTGCTGTAATTAAGAATTAAGAATCTCATAAAGATTGACTTCATGTTGTTTGAAATAGTGTAGAAAGGTTCTATAATAAAGCAACTGTTTAATTTTTGTTTAATTACCTCATCAGATGATTTAGAAATTGGTTTTATAATTTAAAGGCGTTTTATTATTATTTTCTTAAGATAAAGTACCTTTAATATTGAAATCTATTTAGTATAGGCAAGACTGGGGGAAGTTGATACGGGGGCAGGTTGATACAGCACTGTTTAAGAGATAAACGGCATGCGTATATTTATCTGCGGGTCAGTGTTTGTTTCTCTAGCTTTCATCTAGTAGTAACTTATTAGAAGTTAATCGAGTAAGTCAGTTTTCATTGGTGAAAAGTAAATATTTGTGAATTTGTGTTGCTGTTTGAAGTACTCCAGAACATTTGGTTAATCTTTTGGATTTCATCTCCCTATTTGATCAAATATCTCGTCAAAGCGTTCAAAGGTGAGACATTTTCATTGCTATCGAGTATCTCTCTTTTTTTTACCAATAAAGTTTTATATGTAATCTCGTCGTTTAGGCAAATTAATGCATTATAATATACCATATCAGCTGCGCCAAGTAATTTCTCTTAGATATTTTCTTATTTTGTCTATGAAAACGTTTCCCAAGTACATATAACAAGACAACTAAGGGAGGTGAAATATCCTCAGAAACATTTGAAGGTGTGTATCACGATATCAAAAAAGATGTGATACGAGAAGTTGTCAGAACCCACGAAGACGAAGAGATGACCTTACGTGTACACAAAAAGAAACAATGGTGTGTGTGCACCACACGACTTTCTTATACGTATATGAATTCCGAAATGTGTACACAAAATTTGTTCTAAATTAAGATTTAAATCTAATAATATTCTTTTTACTAAAAGTGTTACTTCCGGTCCAAGTTTTCAAATGCATGCTTCTATACTTCTAATAATTCTTTATAGAATGCATAACTCACGAGATTTCCACTTCGAATTTTAGAATTACAAAAATTATTCCCAATCTAGTTCTAAATTTTTTTAGACTTGATAAATCTGTAGGTATATAATGCATACTTTACTAGATATTTGCAAGAAACTGCTATTGATGTTACTTCAAAGTATTCAAAATTAAGCTTGAAATGCTTTTATACTCATACTAGAAAAAATGTCTTGTGAGATATTCGCAAAAAAACTGTTTTGCGATAAGAGTACAAGACCTACTGCTGGTTGGAATTTTGAAAAACTTTTCTTAAAAAAAAATTGAAATTAATTATTGTGTACTTTCATATTTTCTAGAAATGTGTTTAAACTTAATAGTTGTTAATATTGTTAAAATTTTATGCAAGCAAACTACTACTTCCGGTCTACCGATTTTACTGAAAATGTAATCAGCTTCTATAGGAAGGCAATTATACGCTTAAATACAAGGTTCGCTATTGATAGCATTAACAGTTTGTGTGTTATCGCGGTCAGAGGAAGGGAGAGCAAGAGAGAGAGCGGGAGCGAGAAAGAGAGAGAAGGGAGATTGTGTAAAAACCACTTCCAAATCTGGCGTTCTGACATCGACAAATATTTTGGATAAATACCATTTTGATATTTGGAATACTGATAAAACTGTCCAAAAGCTTTCAAAAGTTATTGCAGAAAGGGGAATGCGCCAATTGGGTAAGGCAATATCAGCAGAAAGAGGAATCACTCTACCTTTGGTCACTGCAATGAATGCTATCGGAAACTCAGTCTTACCCTACGAGGAAAGAATAGACCAGGAGAGAGTCTCCTTAATAATAATATTTGTCCAAAGTGGTAACTCAATATGGCCGCCGCAATGCATAGGCGTGCATAAATATTTTGTATAGGGTATATGTACTCTTCGTATGTTCTCGAAAATCATTCAAAGTAGATTCTTAGTTCAATAATAATTAAAGTAATACACGTGAATACATTATCTTTTCAATCCTTTTATTCTTTTTAATATAGTAACATTTATTCTAACTGTATTAAAGAAAACATAAAAAAAAACATGCCTAGAATATGTATGTTACGCCACTGAACACATAATCAAACATACCGGATATATGATAAGTTATACAAAATACTCATTTTATAAATTGTGATTGGTCAATGTTGCCATAACTGACCTGCCTTAAAGTGGTAACTTCCGTCTAAATAATACCTATTCCCCCACCAGTTTATTATCTCTCCTGTTCTATTCTTTCCTCGTAGGTCTTACCCATGTTCGTATTTCCTAAAGTTTATTTTAAGGATCACTTCATTACGAATTGGCCTTCAAGGTACATCGACTCCGCATATTCCTCCATATGGATAATTGGAGGGTTATGATTCTTACTGTTCATTAAACTTTTTCATATACAGTGGACCTCGGCTATTCGCGCCCTCTGTATTCGCGAAACCGCTTATTCGCGAATCGGGATTCGCGCTTTAGCGTGGGAAGTCCCTGCAGTTACATAGCGTTTCTGTACTTTCCCGATTTTCTTATTACTTTAAAAGCTTACAAATCAAATACGATTTGCATATATTCTTATACATACGTAATAAAGAGGTATTCTTATTATAGGATAGTTAGGTGTGGTGTGTTTAAATATCAGATTATTGTGTGGATTATTTTACGAGTAATATACATATATATTTTTCAATAAGAAAAGTATAAAACTGGCGTATTGTTGGTAAGTTTAACCTCATATTGATTATTTTATATTGAAGTTTGTAACTTTATAGCTACAAAAATGGCAACAAAATCTTCGAGTGTTGCAAAAAGAAAGAAAAGTGTTTTAGATCTGAGCGCAAAATGGCATATACTCGAGCGGTTAGATAACGGTGAGAAGCCTTCTGAAATTGGACGATTTTACAATGTAAATGAGTCTACTATTAGGTCCATAAGATCCAATAAAGAGTCGATTAAACGGTCTATTCAAAATGCAACACCATTGTCAGCAAAAAAAGTAAAGAGGACAAGATCTTCACTAGTAGAAAGGATGGAAACATTATTAATTTACTGGATCGAAGACAACAATAAGAAAAAAATCGGCATTGACTCGGTAAGCATAACAGCAAAAGCTAAACAGATTTATGATCACCTAAAAATGCAAGAACTCCATGAATCACCATCTCTAAAGAGTGAAACGTTTGCTGCTAGTAAAGGATGGTTTGACCGATTTCGAAAGCGTAGTAATTTACATAACATCCAGTTTACTGGCGAAGCTGCTAGTGCGGATCACGAAGCTGCGAAACGGTTTCCACAAGAGTTACAAACAATAATTGAGGATGGTGGATACAACAGTAAGCAAGTTTTTAATGCCGATGAGACCGGGTTATACTGGAAGCGCATGCCAAAACGCACATACATTTCCAAGGAAGAAAAAAAGGCACCTGGATTTAAAGTAGCGAAAGATAGGTTAACACTGTTACTTTGTGGAAATGCTGCAGGAGACTTTAAATGCAAACCACTATTGATCTATCATTCAGAAAATCCTCGTGTTCTTAAGAACGTAGATAAAGGAAAATTACCAGTACATTGGCAATTTAACAAAAAGGCATGGATGACAAGATCAATTTTTAATGATTGGTTAGTTAAATGCTTTTCCATGGAGGTTGAGACATATTGCAAATCACAAAACATAAATTTAAAGCTTTACTGATAGTGGACAATGCCTCCAGTCACTCGGTAAACTTAGAAAAGCTGAATGAAAATATAAGTGTAGTTTTCTTGCCACCAAACACAACTTCCATAATTCAACCAATGGATCAAGGAGTTATTGCCACTTTTAAGAAGCTGTACTTAAAATACACACTTACTGCCATGTTAAAAGCTACAGAGACACCTGAAAGCCTTACACTTCGCGACTTTTGGCGAAGCTATAATATCATGGATGCGATGCAAAATATAAAAGCATCGTGGTATGATATTATATGTTCAACCATGAACGCCGCTTGGAAAAACATTTGGCCTCAATGCGTTAGGCAATATTTCTCTAATATCGCTCTGCCTGAAGTAAACACAAGTCAGCTCATTAACATAGGAAGGCAAATAGGAGGGGAAGGTTTTGAAGATCTTGATGATAGCGATATTCTGGAGGTTCTTCACGCAGACGATACTGAATTGACAATTGAAGATTTGGTGGAATTACACCCAGAAGACAATCAAGAAAACCGAGCTGATGACGGCATTGCAGTCTCTAAAGATCTGCTGTCAATAAAAAATCTAGAACAACTTCACTCAATTCTGGACACTGCTAAAAATTTGGTTGATGAGATAGATACAAATTCTCAAAGAAGAGAAGCCTTCAAAATGGGAATAGAGAATACATTCATTCCCTATAAGTCTATTTTATTAGAAAAAAGAGGTAAAGCAAGACAGCCCTCCATTTTGAACTATTTTGCGTCTCCCAAATTACCCGGCATTATAGAATATCAAGACAGCACAGCAGGTCCATCTACAAGTTAGTAATTTACGTTCTTTTGCAGACATGAATTAAAGGACTAATAATGTAGTTTATATTATTTATTTAGATAAATATTGTTGTGAGAAATATAAATTGAAAGTTATAATTACACGGTTTGTTCTCACTCGGAACATATCCCTATATGTACTTTACGTTATTTTTGTACCCCGATATTCGCGAATTCAATATTCGCGGAGTTTTCATGGAACCTATCCTCCGCGAATAACGAGGGACTACTGTATACGTCAAGAATTTTTGCAAAGTTAATAGATTTACCTATTTAATTGTTATTCCCACCTGCTGGATAGGTTTTCGGTACGTTTGTAAAATATTATTTTAGTCCCGTTGATAGGTATCCTAGAAAAAGACTTTATCCGTTTTGTCCAGATAGTGAATTCCGCTCTTCCAAAAGCTTTAAATCAACAAAATATTGTATCTGAATTGGAAACCACTAATAAAATGCTGGCAGGAATGGCGGTATAGTTAAAAACAGAATTCACAAGAATCTCAGAATAAGAAGAAAAAGCGCCTACACATGATAAAGAGTAAATTGCTTACGCTATCTGTCTCAAGTCATATTCAGCATTCAAACCATTGGAAAATTGGATGAAATGCATACCCTGTTGTAAATGGGTTCATTTAGACTGTGGATTTGACAGTCCAGTGTGTATTAGCTGCAAATCACGTGAAGATGATTTAGAAGACTAGTAGGTGATGGATTTCTATAATTAACATTCAGAATTTTGTAGAAAAAATAGATTTTCCTTTCAACTAAGAGGTTTTCGTTCTAACTAGTGGGTTTATGTTTTAATTTTTACAGTTTTGCATAGGCTTTTGGGTAGTAAAGGTGTTATTGTATAATATTTGTATACAATATGTATCATGAAGAAATATATTATGACGGTATGGAAGAGAACTAGATCCATCTCGGGAAACATCTTGATCTATCACCGGAGGCAATTCGCACGAATGAAGTTAAGAGGAATAAAACTTCAAGCATCGATTTAGTTTCTATCACACTTTCAATATTGATTGATGTTGAGAAATATAGAAAACAAATATGTTAGAATTGCGTTTTATTCTTGATATCTTTATCTTAGACACGAAAGGGACGAAATTACCAATGTTTACAGTGTACGTTAAACAGAGGCTATAACATCTAGGAAATTAATAATTTGCCTTTTTATTATAAAGGTTTATCAATCCACATAATAGGAAAAGAACAATGTAGCTATTAATTACCAAAACACTTCGTTATGCAATTATATAATTTTCACTCCATTAATTCTATTGTAAGCAAATTCATTACAACAGAAATGAATTAAATTAAATTAATTGGTTTACTAGATTGGCTAAACTTGATTTCTATTACATTTGAAAGAGTCAGAAGTGAATTATACGCGGATATTTTGAAGAGTTTATTTGTAAAATTCTCAAATAAATAAAGTTGAGTAACCAAGAGGCCTTTTTTCATGACACTTTGTTTTACTACAATATGAGAATTCGACAAATAATTATCATTTACATATCTTATATTTACTCACATGAATATAGGATATGGATGTACATTCATGTATACAGTGCCCGCGGAAAAGTCTGCACCATATGGACAAAAAATTTACTCTTTTAATTTTTAAAATTATTTTTTTGTAGTTTGTTTTTGCATAATTAGAAACCAAAAACTAACCTAAAATATTTAACATATCGCATTTGCTTCAATGCGTAAATGTCATTTAAAAATTGCCAACGTCCAAACGTGCCAGTATTTGTCAAACTATAAGAAGATGCCATAAGAAAAAGTTGTTTGTACTTTCGCGGACATCCTAAATCCAAAGTTTCGTACAAAAATTTGAATTTTAATTTTTTTTCATAATTTTGTAAAAAAACGCCTGTATATTTTTTAAGTGTATTTTTCTCTCGAATTCTGATAAAAACCTATGTTACCATGTAATAAACAAAAAAAAAAACAATTTGTATTTCAGAATAAGGTATATTTTTTTTAAATAAATGATTTCGTTAAGAAAAGTGGAGGACATTCTTGGACTATTTTCATATTTTCGTATGTACCATTAAAAATAAATTAAAAAACATAATGGTCAAAAAAGCTAGAAAATAACCTTTTAAAAATGAGAAAAAAAAAGTAATTTTATTTCAACTAACAAAGTTAATTTCAAAAAAAACCAATTCTAATTCTTAAAATTAAATAAATTCACAAGTAAGCGTAGTCAACAATTCCAATTTTACAAAAATACCGTTACTATACAGTTAAACTAAATGAATAAAAAAATGTTAACAATACTACATTTCTGTATGTCTCCCTTCTCTTGCAATACATTTGATGATCCTTCTAGAGAACTCTCTTGTAATATTTACAAAATATGTGGCCGGAATTTCTAGGCAAACGTCACGTATTGTGTTTTCTAGATGTTCAATGTTTCGAAATGGTCGTTTGCGGTACACTTTCTCTTTTAGATACCCCCACAAGGAAAAATCTAACGGAGTTAGGTCAGGGGATCTCGCTGGCCATGGATACGCTGAATATCTGCCAATCCATTTGTCCCCAAATAATTGATTTAAATAACTCCTCACCGCCAGTGTACTATGTATAGATGCGCCGTCTTGCTGAAACAATAGGACAGATCTTTCTTCCAATACCATATCATCAATTAAATCGGTTATTTCGGTCATGAGAAAGTTCAAGTACCTTTGCGAATTTAAATTTTCGTGGAAAAAATAGGGTCCATTCAATCTACCATAAGAAATACCACACCAAACATTTGTTTTAAAAGAATATTGGTCCCTGCATTCGATGATAAAGTTAGGGTTTTCATCAGCCCACCATCTGCAGTTCTGCGAACTCACCGTTCCATTGGAAGAGAACGTTGCTTCGTCCGAGAACATGATTTCTTTGGGGAAACGACGGTTTTCTTCGAGCTCTCCTTGAAACCACATACAAAAATCAAATCTTGCGTTAAAATCTCGTTCTTTTAGTATATGGACATATTTTGGCTTAAATGGACGGTACTTATGTTTCTTTAAAATTTTTCTCACTGTAGTCTCTTTTGCCCTAGTTCTGTTGGAAATAGCAGCAATTGATGTAGTTTTATGCTCTAGTACATCTAATAATACATGTTCTTCATGCTGCTGAACTTGCCAGTTTACATGTGGCTTCTTAAAATCATTTAGAACTGAACCGGATGACTTGAACTTATCTACAATACGACCAACAGTAGAGTGCGAAACGAATTTGTTAGGGTGTCTTTGATTAAAAATATTTGCCGTATCCCTGTTGGTTCTATTTTCTCCGTGAATTAAAATGATTTCTATTTTTTCTTCCATGGATAACATTTTAAAACAAATCTATTAGAGAAATACACAAAACTGACATTTATTTAGTTGTTTATGTCTAGAATTTGCAATTATTTTCTAGGCCTACTTGTGAATTTATCGAAGTTTAAGAATAAGCTTGTTATTTC
This sequence comes from Amphimallon solstitiale, assembly GCA_963170755.1. NCBI lineage: Eukaryota > Metazoa > Arthropoda > Insecta > Coleoptera > Scarabaeidae > Amphimallon > Amphimallon solstitiale. The sequence goes on along the minus strand of OY720681.1, from coordinate 32,276,133 downwards.
CTGCTTTAGAGATACTAAAGGAAATTTTGCTTAAAACAGACAAGGCTAGGTACATAACATGTTCTAATCTTACAACTAGTGTTATTTTCTAGGTTTTTTGACCATTATGTTTGAAAAATAAACATTTTTAATATACGAAAATATGAAAATAGTCCAAGAATGTCCTCCACTTTTCTTAACGAAATCTTTTATTTAAAAAAAATATACCTTATTCTGAAATACAAATTGTTTTTTTTTGTTTATTACATGGTAACATAGGTTTTTATCAGAATTCGAGAGAAAAATACACTTAAAAAATATACAGGCGTTTTTTTACAAAATTATGAAAAAAAAATTAAAATTAAAATTTTTGTAGGAAACATTGGATTTAGAATGTCCGCGAAAGTACAAACAACTTTTTCTTATGGCATCTTCTTATATTTTGACAAATAATGGCACGTTTGGACGTTGGTAATTTTTAAATGACATTTACGCATTGAAGCAAATGCGATATGTTAAATATTTTAGGTTAGTTTTTGGTTTCTAATTATGCAAAAACAAACTACAAAAAAATAATTTTAAAAATTAAAAGAGTAAATTTTTTTTCCATATGGTGCAGACTTTTCCGCGGGCACTGTATATGGCATGCATCATACACATTCTTAATCGAGTCAGGTTAATTTAGTGGCTTGTGTTTTGATAGAAATGAGTCATCGACTGATGATATAATCGAATATTTATGATAATTACTATAACAATAAACATTCCGCTAAAATAGTCTACACAAAAAGGAAAAAAAGACTTCTATAACGAATCAAGGACCAGAACCTTTTTGGATTAACAAAAATATCGTGCTTAATTTTTACTTTAGTTTCAAATGTTTATGTAAATAATAAATAAATAAAAGTAAGTAATGTCTCCTTTATTTTGTAAAATTAATATTGTTCATTTTGTAATTCCATCGGCTTTTTAAGTAAAATAATAGGTATTAGAACATTTATAACATTTTATTTTCAATTTTTGAACTACAATAGCAAGAAAATTGTGTGATTAAGAAAGATAATAAATATACATAGGATTATTCATATTAAACGTGTATTTATTCAGACACATAATGTATCACTTCATTTTAGTAATTAACAAATCCTCAAAAACCAGTTTTATTGGTCAGTGTTTTGCGATAGGTTCTCAACATATTTTACATTCCAAAAGGAATGGAGCTAAAGCAATGTTGGTACGTTTATATATATGATTTTAATTGCTTAACGTATTTTCCGTTAATTGTGTTATATATATAAGTAGCTACATTGATTGAAAAAATTAGTAGTTTAGTTATTTTAGATTTCGTGTGTAAAATTTAGACATTAAAGATTTTTATTATTTTTATTATAAAAAAATGTTAAATAAATGGTACTGTTTGGGCAAATTGAATTAATAGTAATGATACTTAAAAATGGAATAAATTCAATATTCATCATAACATTTTAATTTTTAACGAAGAGAATCCTAATGCCGTCAGAAGCCATCGCTTGTAGATGTCGCTGTGATACTCTCACTACATTTAACACGCTAAAATGACATAAGCAGCGATTTAAGTCTTGAAGCTATTGTCGAGAATCTCCACGCACACTGATGAGACCTCATAGGTCGAAACACCGGTGTCTGTGCGTTCGATTGTCGACAATAGCACTTAATGTATGTGTGTATCTCAAACACATGCATATATGCATATACGTTTTACGTATAAAGGTATATATGTAAGTCACAGTAATTATTTACTGCTTGATGTTAGTTTTAACATCCATGTGTTCACACTTTTCATTTTCGTTTTGATCGGTGACGCCACCTAAGGCTCTATTACATGAGATACACTATTAACATACAGGCCTCTGTATAGCAGAACATGCCGTCAGAAGCCATCGCTTTGTTCTGTGTCATCTTTTGGGTGTTAGATGTCGCTGTGATACTCTCACTACATTTAACACGCTAAAATGACATAAGCAGCGATTTAAGTCTTGAAGCTATTGTCGAGAATCTCCACGCACACTGATGAGACCTCATAGGTCGAAACACCGGTGTCTTTGCGTTCGATTGTCGACAATAGCACTTAATGTATGTGTGTATCTCAAACACATGCATATATGCATATACGTTTTACGTATAAAGGTATATATGTAAGTCACAGTAATTAGAATCCTAATTGTTCACATTCTGACTAATCCAACTTGTACATATCATCATAACCCTATTTATTTCTTACATATCAACGCACACTATGTCCGAAATTAGTCATAGGAAATATAAGAAATAATACATTTCCGATGGGATTATGCGATTGAAAATTGATTTTTTCTTTGTTTTGAGTTGTAAGTCCTACAATTATATATCCGCGAAATTGTGTTCCACAAGTGACTCAGAAGGTTTTCTATAGGTGTATAATTTACGTTGTGTTTAACGATGCAGCGAGAGTAAAGATCCGGATGGTAAATGTATGCGGGCAGAGGCGATATCTGACCCACTAACTGTTAACTGCAACAGCAAACGCTTCATATTCGCAGCAACACTTCTATATAGACAGAAAACATTAATCATGAACCGATAATAAGAGAAATGTCTAGCATTACATCTATTGTCGTACTATTTTTATTTAAACGTGCATATAACGAATATTGGATAATGTGGAAAATAGTAAATAAAATAATATAATAAAAAATATTGCTTTAAGTCTTTACGAGTAATTTACTATTATTTGCTAAAATTATGCATAATGATAACGTTATATAAATTACTAGCATGGCATAAATATGTATGGCAATTCTATTTAATTATTAAAAGAAATTAATTAAAACTCGCCCGTATTATACATATATAGATATATGTGTGACAATACATTTCGATTTTACTAACAATGTATAATAATACATATCTTAAAAGGTATCACTTTTCAATGAAAAATCCACTTTTCATTCGAAAACTTTTGTCGGCTTTCTGACGTTCAGACTGGACAACTGGTCGATGAAAAGTTCTTTCTCGATAGTATTTCGTATTGCATAATAGATCTCTCGATATATTATAAAGGTGCACGCACACTGAGGCGAGGCGAAGCGACGCCTGTTAAAAATGCACGTAATCAAATGGGTGCCCGCACACTAAAGCGCCGCGTGCAGAAGCGAATCTTACGGACATTTCTATAGGCGTACTAAATGCGCTTCTCTTCGCTTCGCTTCGCCTCGCCTCAGTGTGCGTGCACCTTTAATGTCCATCTTTGATATAGTATTTTCATCGTAAGAATAGGTGCACGTCATCAACAGAACTTTCGGAATGACAAATATACCAAATACTAAGTACCTATAACGCCATCTCTTATAAATGCAACCTTAATACTCTACCCAACTCTACCGCACTTTTAACAGTTGTCTGTACTGAAAGTAAGCAGGGCAGTGTTGTCAAATACCGTTCTGTCATTTAGGTTATAGCGCGCCAAATATTTTCACACGTGTTTATTGATTTTTGCCGTTTTTAATCCTGCTTTTTACAAAACAGTTATTTTCATAACTAAAAGACGTTTATTCATATACAATTATACCAAAAGCGTGTTGTAGTCGTTGCAAATTACTTAATATTTAGGAGCATATACCATATGTCTGCTTGCTTTAATGAGACTTCTTTATAATCTGTAATTGTCGAGAAACATATCTTATCATCCGGAAATACAAAAAGAGAATACCACTATCGAAAGATTTTGACTTTTGGATATTTTTGTAGATAACTTTGATTAGAAATTGATATAGCAAAAATAACGATTTCGTGTATTAAATAATATATCGACACAATCGGTTCTAATAATACTGATTTTCTTTATCTAGAAAAAGAAACCTATTGAAGTCCCTCCACATCTGCATGCGTGGACTCAATTACTGTTCTTTCAGAACATTCAGTGAAAATTAATTTTTCTACTCTCGACTAAAATAGTGTTTTCTCACGTTTGTGCTCTCAAATAATGAGACATTGTTCTGTATACGAACGCAGGTGTCGTAATTTGCGACACAAATTGTTTATGTAACATTACCTATCTGGAACGCGATCTAACCTCTCAATTAGGTAAATTAAAATTTGCCTGGTTAATAATGATCTGGCAACATTTCTTGAAGATCTAATTAAACAAAATAATAGAGCGATATTCTAGACTTTTTGTCTAACGGTTTTAGAGAATTGCACAGATCTGCAATGAAACAATGGTCTTAAAAATAATTGTTGTTTTTTATAAGGACTTTTTTCAAATTACTGGTAACAAAAGTGATCCAAATGCAAATCGTTAGTAGAAGAGATTTTGACAAATTTCAAGTGTTTAAGTTGAAATGTGAGTTAAGAAGACGTTTTCTGCAGTAGTACCAACCTGGGCTATTATACAAAAATTCAAAAAAATGAAAGTTAAAAAATTGCTTTTCAGTGCTACTGACGGTTAAAATTCTGAATTTTTTTTATACATAAATTGGTCCAAATTATGTTTGAAAGATTTTCATACTTTTAATATAACTATGTTAACTGTATTATTTGTGAGATATTTTCAAAGAACTCTTTGTTGACGCGTGTAAAAAGCCTATTTCTGGCAAAAATTTTGAATAAAGTAAAATTCACTTTATATTCTTAGAAATTTATCCAAAATTAGTAGTTGACAAGGTATTTTAAAAAATGATTTTGTCACCGAAGTAAGCTACTACATTCGGTCTATCGATCTAAGTGAAAATTTATTAAGAATTTGGTAGGGAAATTATACTCTTAAAAATAAAGTTTGGTATTGTGGCTGCAGCTGTCCGACCGCTATTGTGGTCCAAGACACACATGTGCACACAAACATGTTTGGAAAACCTCTTTTTTGTTATCAGGGGATTTCTTCGACTTGTGTAATTGAAGCAAAATATCCGTGAATAATTAGTTGAAACGGTGCAGAAACGGTTCCTCAAATACCTGTATTTCAAAGTGGATGAGTCCTACCTGTCAGACGTTTTTCTCACGATATTTTGTTGCACCTTTTTGGGATTGAGTCTGTGGCAATATCGGGCATCACGTCGTAAACAGTTTATCATTCCTTTCTTGTTGAACCTTCTTCAAATGGGGTCGATGCTTCTGAATTATTGAGTAAATTAAAATACAGCGTTTTTAAGTTTGCGGAAGGGAGAAGTTAGATGTTAGTAGGAGAGCTCTTTCGTGTCGTAACGTGTTCAGTGACTCATTATTAATATAAATGTTAAATTTTAAGACAATCGAAACAGCAGTCTTTAAGCTATCGTCGACCAAGCAACATAATCGGGAAGAAAGTGAAATATGGAAAATATCGCGCTGCTATCAACTTCGTTACAAAACAAGGAAAGTCTGTTCATACCATACTGGAAGAGATGTCATCGATTCACAGGTATTCTTGCTCGAGAAAAATTGTGGATGGCCTATCGAAGCGACCAATCCAGAACCTGTTAAAAAAGTTAAAAAATCAATAATGAAAGATTTTCACCCTAAATTATAATTATTCATTATCATTGTGGCATGACTAAAGTTAGCGCAAGAAACACGTGAAATGTTTCCATACGCTTTTCGACCTCTGTAATGATGGCAACGATGGTGTATTGAGTCGAATTGTTACTGGGGATGAAATATGGGTTCATCTTAATGAACCTGAGTCCAAGCAAGATATCATGCAATGGCATAACTACCCCCAAGAAGCTTAAGGTATCATCATATCTTGCTCAAGAAAAATTGTGGATGGCCTATCGAAGCGACCAATCTAGAACCTGTTAAGAAAGTTAAAAAATCAATAATGAAAGCTTTTCACTCTAAATTAAAATTCTTCATTATCATTTTGGCATGACTAAAGTTAACGCAAGAAACACGTGAATTGTTTCCATACGCTTTTCGACCTCTGTAATGATGGCAAGGATGGTGTATTGAGTCGAATTGTTTCTGGGGATGAAATATGAGTTCATCTTAATGAACCTGAGTCCAAGCAAGATATCATGCAGTGGCATAACTACCCCCAAGAAGCTTAAGGTATCATAGTCGGCCGGAAAATCCATGGCTATTGTTTCTTTAGGACTAAAAAGATAAAGGCGTTTCCATTAATTGAGAATATTGTGCTTCAATCCTCAAGCGGTTAAAAGAAGTCATTACAGAAAAAAGAAGTGGAAAATCGACGAAAGGTGTCCTGCTCCACAAGAATAGTGTTGCGCTGGCTGTCCTGCATAAAGTAGGCTCCAATTTTTTGAATTCGATGCAGATCTAGCTCCTAGCAATTTTACCTATTTCCTTAAATGAAAAAAGAGTTGCGAGGGGAGAGGTTTGCAAGCGATGAAAAAGATAAAAAAATGTATGGAGCCATCACAAGCTAATTGGAAATTCTAAAAAATGTATTGGGGTTTCAAGTGAATATATTGAAAATGAAAAATAATGAGGTATTTTTATTTCTGCTCTTTTCGCCCATTGCGCGAACGTAAAACACTCCATAGTTTTTTTCTTCGAAAATAAGGCTTATTTCGACCAAAATGAAATCAGATAAATATGTGCCAATATCAAAACAACTTGTATTAAATTTTAATTATTTTAACTATTAGATTATTCGATGCAAAAGGATGATTTTTACAACTGTACCCTTTTGAAAAATGCCCAAAATTTTTATCAACTTGGATGAAGTCACTTGTAAATACGTTTACCTTCACCAACAACAATATACTTATGAAGAATTCACATCAATAATACGCAATTTTATTATCATTTACAGAATGGAGAACTATAGGCCTTAGTTATATAGTCCAAAGAGGGGGGGGCAGTTTAGAAAAGTTCGCACTTAATAATTAGAATACCCGTGTAAATTACTCTTCTTGGTAAATTATCATGTGGCCCATTCATTGATCGCAAACCGTTAATTTCAAATACTCAAATTAACATTGTAAATATTAAGCAGCACAGTACATCCTTTTCGTACAGGTGTATCTATGCTTTTGCAATTATATTTATGCATGCACATTTTAGTTACATATACAGTGTGCACGCGATCTAACTGCGGATGAATATACTAGACAAGCTGGTCGACTATAAGTGGAAAATTCCTTCTGTTACTGTTTACGTATAACAAATTCTTTAACCAAGAATAAAGTCATTTGTACTGCTTTAAAGAAGATTTAAATAATATTAAACAATAAAAAAACTCTAACTAGATAATTTATAAGTAGAGACTTGTTGAAGCATCAGATAATCGTACTAAATACTGTTACTAACGGATTTCATCACAGCTTCCCAAATTGTATGAGTAAATAAAAGAAATGATCATCAATTCTAAAAATTTAAAAATATTATTTTTTTTAAAATATCAAAGATAAGAAATATAGCTGACATAAAAAACGAAAACATAACAATAGCAAAACTCTTATTAAGATAAAAAGTAAATAATTCCATAGTATTATAAAATAGAAAAGGAAACAAACTAAAATTCTGAAAGTAAACAATAAACTTGCAGGCAAGCAATTGGTATGTAGAATAGTTTACAGTGTAAAACATATATTGAAAATAATATATTCGTCAAATAGAATGTAAAGTATTAATTATAGGACATATAAGATATATCATAACTCTTTTCGCAAAAAATTTCGAATATATATATACAGGGTGTACCACTTAAAACTTCCAGGTCAAATATCTCGGAAACGGATAAAGATATTTGAATTTTGTAAAAAGTAGTTATTAAAGAATGTGATTGACTCTAGTTTGCTCTCACAATTGTGTTTTATTATGTGAATATATAGATGGCGCTGCTATGAAAAGAATTTTTTTGATCGGCATAATCTTCATTTATTTTTTATTTGAAAGAGTACCTATTAAAATTAATGTAAATTTTATTATTTGTGTTGGTTTCCAAAATTTAACGGTTTCATAGATATTCGTGTTTAAAGAAATTAAGAGTAATTTTAAAGTTTTGTCTTTATTTTGTTTAAATACTTAAAAGTATCAAATATAACTAACAAAGATGTTCAAAATTGTTGCCTTCTTGATTGCTACATAATATGTATCGCCTTATTTGTTCTCTTCCGCAAACATTTAACAATGTATTTCCACTAATTTTTTGAACACTTGCATAAATTTTATTATAACGATCGCCCATATCTGTTATGGGTTCCTTGTAAACTTCAGCTTTCAAGTAACCCCACAAGAAAAAATCTAACGGGGTTAGATCCGGCGAACGAGCCGGGCACATAAGGACGCCGTTAGTACCAATCCAACGACGTGGAAACGTTTGATTAAAATAGGCAGTAACTATGTTGGCATTATGAGCAGGTGCCACGTCTTGATGTAACCACATATTATTTCGCAGCTCTATAGGTACATTTTCCAAAAGTAGTGGTAACTCATTTTGCACGAAATGTAAGTAGCGCATACCAGTTAATGTTTCGTGATAAAAGTGGGGGCCTAAGATATATCCCTTTATAATTCCACACCAAACGTTAACGCCAAAAAATGTTTGAATTCTTATTTGCCTTATCTACCTAGGATTACTTTTTGACCAATATCGAGCATTATGCTTAATTAAAGTACCATTGTTGTGAAAACGACATTCGTCATTCCACATGATCTGATTCATAAAGTTGTTGTTTTCTGCTAACATTACAGAAAATTCTGCCAGAAAATCGAGTCTGCGTTGATTATCTCCTATTCTTAAATGGTGCACTAAATGAACTTTATACGGAAAGTGTTTATTTTATTTTAGAATCCTTCGGCAAGAGGTTACAGATAGATCATGCTGTTCTTTTAATTGCCGTAATGATGTATGTGGATTATTAACTGTTTGTAGCCGCTGCCGTAATTTCATCATCTCTTACACTTTTCTGCCTTAATTGTTTTTGTGTTGTGAAGCTACCGTAACTTCTGAGATTTGCACACAGACTTATAAATGTCTTGTGATCTGGTAAAGGCCTGTTTGGAAAGCGTAGAGCATATAATCCGCATTGCTTCAGATACGTTTCTACGGGATTCTCCATAAATTAACACCAAATTCAGTTTGTCTTCATTTGTGTATAAAACCATATTTTTAATACAATCTCAAGGCAAAGTGAGTAAATGTTTGAATGAGGCTTATTATAAAGACAATTAATAATCAAGCAAATGTCACTAATGTGTGGTAATGTCAAAATCTTTCCTAAATAATCAAAGCAAACGTACATACATACCTATGCTGCATGACATGGAAAGTGCAACACCAAGAATGGATGCGAATTTTTTGACCAAACTTGGTAGAAACGTATAACTAGTCAAAAGCAATAATTGATTAAAATTTTGTTGCGATAGATCAAGTGGTCATGACACATCTGACACTTCATTCAGTTTTCGCTGACATTAATGTGTGGTGTATTAATTGTTTGTTTGAAATTAATTTCAACGGTTTTGTCTTATTATACCTTTGTTTAACGTGTTTAAAGAGTTTTATTATGCCTAGAGTGCGGCAACGTGGAAATTATCGCCAATTAAGCGAATTCGACAGAGGTCGAATTGTTGGTTTGCGAGAAGGTGGTTTTTCATACAGGGAAATTGCAAATCGCCTTAACCGGAACCAATCCACCATTATGCGCTGTTATCAATCATGGACTAGGGAAGGTCAGGAAAGACGCCAAAGAGGAACCGGAGGCCGAAGAAGAACTAATGAGATACAGGACCGCCGCCTTCGCTTAATGGCACTAAGAGACAGGTTTTCCATTACCAGATCAATTGCTGACGTGTGGTTAGGTAATATTGGTCGTCCTGTAACCCTTCGAACCGTTTATCGTCGAATTAGGGGTTTCGGCTTACAATCTTATCGTCCACATCTTGTGTTACCACTTACGGCTCAACACCGACAGCAACGTTTGGAGTGGTGTAGATTGCGACTGCACTGGAACGTGGAGTGGCACAGGGTGGTATTCAGTGATGAATCTCGATTTTGTCTAGGGATGCATGATGGCCGTATGAGGGTCAGACGAAGACGTGGGGAACGTCGTGATATTCAGTTTTCCGTTGAAAGGCATGTGCATCGAGCAGTGGGTGTTATGGTATGGGGTGCTATAGCATATGGGAGTAGGTCTCAATTGGTGTTTATCCAAACCACCATGAACGCCCAGCGTTACATTGATGAGGTGGTAGAACCCCATATTCTACCATATCTTCAAACGCTCGAAGACCCACTTTTCCAGCAGGATAATGCCCCTCCCCACGTAGCGTGAATTTCTATAAATCGCTTGGAAGAGGCTCATGTCAATATCTTGCCATGGCCACCCAAATCCCCCGACCTCTAGCCAATAGAACATGTGTGGGACATTATGGGACGAAAACTTATGAATTTAGCCAATCCCCCGCAGACACTAATAGCTCTCCGGCATGAATTACAGGTTGCTTGGGACACCATACCCCACGACCACTTAGTCGAATCAATGCCACGAAAAGTGAGGGAGTGTGACACTAATAGGGGCGGTTCAACACATTATTAATAAAAATTATGTTAAATTGTGTTAGTCTTTTGTTTTTTTTTCTTTGAAATTTTAATCAATTATTGCCTTTGACTAGTTATACGTTTCTACCAAGTTTGGTCAAAAAATCCGCACCCCTTCTTGGTGTTGCAGTTTCCATGTCATACAGTATATAACACAGACATGAATGCTTTTCTGCTTATAATACATACCTATGAAGTGAAATTTATAAAAAGGACCTAACTATATAATTTAAATTGTGAAGTAACAATAATAGCAAGAATTGTGAATATGTTTACTGCTATTTTTCCCTACAAATTAAATATTTAAGCAAAATAAAGACAAAACTTTAAAATTACTCTTACTTTCTTTAAACACGAATATCTATGAAACCCCTAAATCTTGGAAACTAACACAAATAATAAAATTTACATTAATTTTAATACTCTTTCAAATCAAAAAACAAATGAAGTTTTTTGCGATCAAAAAAATTCTTTTCATCGCACCGCCGTCTATATCTTCATATAATAAAACACAAAGAGCAAACTAGAGTTGATCAGATTCTTTAGTAACTACTTTTTACAAAATTCAAATATCTTTATCCGTTTCCGAGATATTTGACCTGGGAGTTTTAAGTGGTACACCTGTATAGATATCTTATGTCTCCTAAAATTGATTTTGTTGTATTTCGTATATATCGAGCTATTAATTCTTTATCATTTGTTTTTGTGCTTTCGCTAATTCAGTTCTCTTACTAACCGTAACAGCATTTTAATTTCGTAATTTGGTTTTCATTTCTTGTATTTGATTAACTTTCAATTAATGATTCTATAACCATATCATTTTACATTAATTTATTTGTCGTCTTTCCATTCTCAATAAAGCTCCTATTAACAATATTTCACACGTAAATAATAATAATAATAATAATTACTATGTAACGTATTTCTTCAAAAAAACATGGCGTTGCAAAATCTACAATTTGTAAAATAAAGCAAAACAAGAAAATGATTTCTACAGATGTGAAATACGTTTACCTATAAACTTGTGCTTTCCAATATCAGCGAAAATGACAATTTACAATTAGTGAGGGATGACTACAACGCCGTAAAAAACAGTTTGGGATTAACTTTTTAAAAATTTCTGGGGAAATGTACTGTCAACCAGAACTCGTGGATCCCCCTTTGAAATTCAGTTAAAAGATAAAACAGAAGAACTTGGTATTACTTTGGAGCAACTGTACCATGTCCATAGGACAGGAATTTATTGGAAATTGTTACTAGAGAAACCATTTGTCTCGACGAAATACTGCTGCTAGTAGAAGACCAGAAAATCAAAGAATACATTTTCGGCATGCTGGGTCTCATAAAGTAAAGCTATTGGTCAATGGCAAAACTGGGAAACTAAGATCATTTAAAAATTTCGAATAACCTGTGGATCACGAACACTCAAAATCAGCTTGAATGACTTCTGGCATTTTCACACACTGGTTTTATTATTCTGTTTTACCTCAGCTAAATTTTATTTTTCTACTTAAGTCATTTTTTCTTACTAAAAGGTTAAAAGTTTGTAGAGAATAAATGCCTTGCGATAAAAGCTTAGTTTTACTAGATAACGTGACATCGCATCTAAATGAAGATGAATTAAAAAGTGAAAATGGGCAAATTGTATCAATGCTTTTCCTCCCTAATGTCACACCACTTCTACCACCGTAGAACATGATATAAATGTTCCCGATACCTTGAAAAAGTTGAATATGAGAGACACAGTAATCAACTTAGAGGCAGCTTGGAATCGCCTTAATACCAAAATTATAAAAAAAAAGTGTTGGAGGAAAATATTAGATGGAGTTTTAAATAAAGATGAAACTGTGCCACTCGCTATTTTGAAACACCAATGGGACATTGAGAATTCAATGTCCAAATCTCTTGAACTTCTGCATACATTGGCACCTGAGGTTAGTCCCATCTCCACAATACATAAGCAAATTTGTACTAGCAATAAGCTGCATTTGTAAATCCGATGTGGAATTAGTGTGACACTGAGTTGAATGAAGCAACTGCATAACGTTTCACTAGATAGCGCTATAAACGAGTATTAACTCAGTGGGCCGCGCAGAATGATATTAAGAGTCTTCTATACTGGTCTATCGCATGTTAAATTCCTATATCACGGGCGGTGTAATATACCAGCCAAATTTTAGAATTTTGGTTTGATCTTCCCTTTATAGAAACTATGAACCTTTAGCTAGAAGATACCGGTGCCCATTATTAAAATTTTTTTCTAAAACAACATACATGATGTTTTTAGAGTTTTAATGTTTTGCGAGAATTTCAGTCCAAAATTTGTAAACACATAGTGCCGCGGTTAGTGAAAAAAAGTACGAAAAAGGCGACTGATATAATCTCATCAATACATTCAGTAATACATTCAACGTAAATTTAATTATGTATTTGCTTATAATAACCAGGTAATTATACCACGGAAAAAATAACTAAATTTCCTCTGTACGGTGGCGACAACTGTCGACAAAATATTGAAACTGAACAGCTTAGGTCTTTAAGTAAATATTGCCGTCCTTGCTGTGATATATTATATTTGTTGGAGTAATACACTGCAAAAATTGCAAAGATGCGAATTGGTAATTTATTTTATATGCTATTTATTAAGTATTCAGACGTATGTGTGGGTATATTAATGTATAGGTAACATATATAATAATAATATTAATTTATAACAGCAACAATTTAATATGTATTGCCCTAACAGATTTATTTATTTTACAAAAAAAATATCTGGCATTACACAAAATATATTTAGATGCTGGAAACAACACCTGCAATTAGTAAGTAACCCCTACATTGAAACAACATGTAACGCAAAATGACTGGTACAGTGGAGATCGAAGAGGGATATGTTTTTTGTGTACCTATTGTATCAGATTCTTTCTCCAGTATTTTTCAAGCTGAATGTTTTACTGATTTTCTTCTTTTCTTTGTTTGATTTTATCAAATTTAAGAAGTATTAAATAAGTACGTGTAATTTTTACTCACATTCAACACAATAAAACTGATACGTGTTGATTAATTTACTGATTACAGAATAAAAAAAAAAACGTGCTACTTGATAATTAGTTGCTTTTACTTTCTTATACGTAGTATAAGGAAGTATTGTGATGATGAAAATTTTGGACCTCGAGATTTTTGCAGATGTCCACGTTTTGAAGTCCCCTGATACCGAAAAAGTGGTTTTTAAAAAATGTCTGTGTGTCTGTCTGTGTGTGACCACGATAGCGGTCAAACCGCTGTAGGTATCAATTCCAAATTTTGTATTTACGTGTGTAATCTCCCTCTTGAGATCTGATTAGTTTTTAAGTAAAATCGGTAGACCGGAAGTAGCAGTTTACTTCAGCGAAAAAATCGAATTTTGCCAATATTTCGTCAACCACTAAATTTAAACAAATTTATAAAGAATTCATATATACTTAAAATTAAAATTAAGAATAATTTTATTTAAAAAGTTTTTCGAAATTCCTACCGGAAGTAGGTCTTTTACTCTTATCGAAAATCAGTTTTTTGCGAATATTTCGCAAATCATGCTTTTTAGACAAGTACGTTGCGGGTATAAAAGTATTTAAAACATAATTTTCAATATCTTTTGTATAAAAAAAATTTCAAAATCCAGACCGGAAGTGCCACTTTTACTCTTATCGAATAGCGATTTTTTGCAAATATGTCGTAAGTTATGCATTCTATATATATTTATCAAGAGTACAAAAGTATTTAAAACTGGATTTGCAATATTTTTTGTATATATGAAATTTTAAAATTCGGACCGGAAGTAGCACTTTTACTCTTAGCGAGGAGCACTTTTTTGATAATATCTTGCAAACTATGCATTCTATAGAGATTTATTAAGAGAGTAGAAGTACTTAGAATAGAATTTTGAATAATTTTTGTAAAAAAAAATTCTTAAAATTCTATAATTTGAAACGCTTATACGTATAAGAAAGTCGTGTGGTGGCCACACCTCATTTTTTTCATTATTTCAGGTAAGATGTTGACGCAAAACACTTTTAGGGGAAATGTCATTTTAGTTTACTTTTAAATTATTTATTCTACCCTCGTACATATGAAAATCTAATTACCGTTCTCGAGAACAGAGTAGAAATCATAAAAAGTATGTCTGGGTGCCGGGCTGTTTACTTAATGTCATCCGAATAATTTTCTACACGTCTTCTTTCCTAAACGTTATATTAGCAAATCTGAATGTATTCAGATGAGTCTCACTCTCTCGATTAATGCAACGGGGACGTATCACTGATCTGTATAATATAAATGGATAAGCAATAGCATGTTAGAAATTGTGATCAAATACAAACTGCGCACAGGGCTGACGCACATGCGCAATAACACAAAATAAAGGCGCTAATTTGAAATCCCTAAAATCTGAAAAGTATGTAACAGAACATGAACTTTAAAATTAAAATCTGCATCGGAGGATATTGAAATGTTTATTTATTAAGGGAAATTAAAAAAAAATACTCAAAAAAACAAGACATTCCTTTTGAAATATTTATTTGTTATAAAAAAGTATTAACTTGGAGAGCTTTTTTCTTACAAGTTCTCCACGTTCTACTTCTGTCTGTTTCTTTGCAATGCTATAGCAACGGATTTTCGTATAACATCGCACAACATGCTTAATTAAAAGAGAAACGTGACTTTCATGTAAAATAGATGAATCAAGCATATGTGTATCTAAGGATATAAAGTACTTATTTTCTACTAACAGGGTATTAGAAATTGAACGTACAAATAGTTCAAAAAATACTGCCTCTGCAGGAAGTTTATTGTTGTTTTGTACAAGAATATGGCGTACTTGGACTTCAACTGTTTTACATACCTTGGTAACATCTTGTGAAGGACGTATTAAAGCACCATGATTTTTTCTGTTCAAAAGATGAAAACTAGCATTATCGACAGATGTTTGTGAGATTTCTTCTAGTACGGACACACATTTAGCACACTTAACAATGCGCTTCAATTGTTTGACAACAAAACCAGAAATAACATTTTGGGATAACAATGTCAGTGATGGTATGTCGGGAATTGTATAATTTGATCCTTTTCAATGTCTTCCACATTTTCCTTAATAAAAATACTCCAAAAATATAAACAGAAAGCTGGTACCCCTAGCAGCAAAATCACTATATGCACACTTATTCTACATTAGCAAATATATATTTTCATCCTTCTCTAAAATTGTGATTTTGCTGTTTGGGGCACGTCTATTAAAATCGGGGTTCGTAACTTTAGTGATTTCACATACGAATGTCAAAAGACTAGGGACTGCGCATACTCGTAAGCCCCGCGTTAAGTATTCAATTTGGCATAAAAATTCCACGCGCATCCTATTGCATTGCTTATCCATTTATATTATACAGATCAGTGGGACGTATAGAAGACTTAATACTACGGCCTTATAGATATAAAGAGACTAGGGAAAAAGCCATTACCCAAAGAATAAAAAATTCCCAGAAAAAAACAATAATTTCTGACCTTTTTTATTACTGCTTTCTATATTTGACGCAATTTTTTAATTAGTATTACTATATTTTATATGTTTATTTTATGAACGTGAATATAAATCGATAATATGAACAACCATTGTTTTATTCGGTTGACAATTAAGAAAATTTGTAACATTAAAAATGTATATATTTTTGCAATACCTCAAGAAACCAATTTTTATCAGTAAATTTAGCATTTTAACCCATGCTGTATATTTAATATTAAGTTACATATTTGTATAAGCAAAGTGGTAAATGTGTATTTGGCAAAATAATATAAATATTCATTAGTTTATTTGTTGAATATTTGGTTATAAATCACTTTATTTAATAAATAGAAGCAGTTATAATTTACTTTCCATTTCCTTCCCAAAATAAAGAAGTATTGCACGCTTCTATTTAAAAAAAATCATTCTTTCCTTTTATATATACCCAAATGACTTGCAACACAACCACATGGACTCATCTGCGTTTTCAAGCTCGCTGCACATCATGGCTTCTTGCGAAACCCCGTATAAGTAAAACCAGTAGAGTATAACTGACAAGTGCAACAGAATTCGGAAGTCAGCTTACACGCAACGATGAGTTACCTCAAAACTACTTACGACTCTGCAAGGAATAAAATTCAATTCGTGAATATTTTATCTACCAAGAAATTGCATTAAATTTCGAAATGCAATCTGACAAAAAATAATAAAAATTGGATTAGTTGCACATAATACTTCAATTATACAGTTATACAACGCTACCGACTTTAGCATTCGGTAGTGTTATTTTTATTGTAAGATAAATAGGTTAAATTACAGTAACGCGTACGGTTTTCACGTGTATTCCGTTTGAAGACCTTAATTTCGAATTAGTTACTAATACAATATATTCCAATTATTGTCTAGTTGCTCGCAAAGAAGTAATACGTTTTTTCATTAAATCTCTTGTTCATGTTCAATCAGAAAACACATGCCCAGTTGTTCAGCAGTGTAGAGAATGAACAAGTGCACCTAGATAAATACACTTATTTATACATTACATTTGCGCATTAACTGCAACGGTATTCTTGAAAATTAAGTAAAATCTAAAATGGGAACAGATTTCGTTATAAAACAACTAAGTAGTAGATATAATTGTTAGTCTTTGTGTATAGTTTACTGGTTGCGCGATGGCATTTCAGTTCGTGAGGTAATACATCGCTGGAATCATCGTCGTGAGAACATCCCAACGGTTTATTAGGAGGAGGTTATGCCATTCCATTCTCAATGTATAATGTACATACTAGAAAGTGTTTTGTTTAAAAAGATTTATCATTTTTTATTGTCGTTAGGTAATGTTTATAAATACTAATGTGTTATTCCTACGTTTCTCAGAGATAATTGTAGGCGAATAAAGAATACCTTTTGCTTATTTTAACGATGTTTAACGTAAATTACAATCGATGTTTACAATGGCAGATTACTAATTCCGAAATAATCTTCATAATCTATGTACCTGCAATCCCAAAATGTATACAGATCTCTACTACCTTTTAGGGTTTCCTAAATATGAAAATATGCCTGTTCGAATAATATCTGGCTCAGTAGGTGTTCACAGTTCTTATGAGCTCGATAATACAGTAGGCACCGGTGAACCAAATAAGGCACATTATAGATTTATTCACGTTGACGAAGGTTATATATAATACAGATTCTTCAAATCAGCCCCTATGTTATAAGTAGGCCGCGGACATGACCGAGCTAAACTACGACGAAGTTACAACGGAGCAAAGAAATAATGTAAACAACACACATTTACTGAATAGCATTATTCACGCATTATTCATATGGTGAACTGCAACATATGTTATTGACTCACATGTTGACGGAAAAATAACACAAAAAAGTCCACTTAAGTCGTAAATATTCTATTATCATCGGCGGAGATATAGGAACGTCAGAGGTTTTTAAAATTTATTGTATTTACCTTATATTTCGCATGATAAATACAGTTATATATGTGTATACCTATTCATACTTACATTAGTTCCGTTTTTTCATTGTTTTGACTGTTAATTACGTACTTCGTAATTTATGTAATAGTTCCTGTTTAATCCCGTTTCATTGAATCGACTTCTCAATAATATACGCATACATTTTTAGTTATCATTTATTTAGATCTAGAACATTGTTTATGTTACTATGATATGGAAGAACGTCGAGAAATACATTGTGAAACAATGGCGAGCTGGATTGAGGGTTATACTGATTGTATGTCCATTGTCAGTGATTCCGATATTTATTGCAAAGTCTGTAAAATATCGTTACAGAATGCCAAAAAATCGCATAGGTAATAGCATCTATAGTTATAAATACAATTGACGAGGAAACAATTGCTAAAACCATTGACGAGAAACAACATGCTTCATTCGGACGACAGGTACAGGGAAAAAATACTTTTATTTGTTAGTGACAGTGCCGTATATATGTTAAAAACAGGCAGACTATTAAAGCAAACATATCCTTATATGCTGCATATTACTTGTGTAGCACATGCTCTCCACAGAATCTGTGCATATATCAGAGTCTCCTATCCGGAAGTTGATAGGCTTGTATCCAATTTTAAAAAAAGTTTTCCAAAAAGCACCATCGAGAGTGGCCCTTTACAGGGAAAAACTTCCATCTTTGTCACTGCCACCCTCGCCAATAATAACTAGATGGGGAACATGGCTGAAAGCTACTAGTTTTTATGCAGAGAATTTCGATACATGTTTAAATGACGACGCTCGAAGTAGTTCTGAGTGCAAGGAACTAACACAAATCCCAAATTTAAAAAATCAGTTGTTATTCCTTCAGGAACACTTTGGAAATTTGCCTAAACTAATCACATATTTGGAAAATCGAATCTCAAATTAAAAAATGAGGTGTAGCCACCACACGACTTTCTTATACGTATGAGCGTTTCAAATCATACAATTTTAAAAATTATTTTATACAAAAATTATTCAAAATCCTATTCTAAGTCTCTTAATAAATCTCTACAGGATACATACTTTATGAGATATTTGCAAAAAAAATGCTACTCGCTATGAGTGAAAGCATTACTTCCGGTCCGAATTTTGAATTTTCATTTATACAAAAAATATTCCAAATCCAAATCTAAATACTTTTATACTCTTCGTAAATTATTCATATAGAATCCGTAATTTACGAAATATCTGCAAAAATTGCTATTCGATAAGAGTAAAAGCGTTACTTCCGGTGCGAATTTTAAAATTTCATTTATACAAAAAATATTTCAAATCCAACTCTTAATACTTTTGTACTCTTGACAAATATATATAGAATGCATAATTTGCAAAAATCGCTATTCGATAAAAGTAAACGTGTTACTTCCGGTCCTAATTTTGAAATTTTTTTTATACTAAAGGTATTGAAAATTATGTTCTAAATACGTTTATACCCGTAACGTACCTGTCTAGAAAACATGACTTGCGCAAAAAACTGATTTTCGATAAGAGTAAAACACCTACCTTCGGTAGGAATTTCAAAAAACTTTTTTAAGACAATTTGTCTCAAATTTAATTTTGAATACATTTGAATTCTTTATAAATTGTTTAAACTTAGTAATTGACGAAATATTTGCAAAATTTGATTTTTTCACTGAAGTAAACTAGTACTTCCGGTCTACCGATTTTACTGAAACAATAATCAGAGAGGGAAATTATATACGTAAATACAAAATTTGGAATAGATATCTACAGCGGTTACAGACACACAGACATTTTTTTAAACCACTTTTTTGGTATCAGGGGACTTCAAAACGTGGACATCTGCAAAAATTTCGAGGTCAAAAATTTTGGTCATCACAATACTTATACTACGTATAAGAAAGTAAAAATGGATTAACCACATTAGATGTGGCTATTAATAATTTCACAAGTATTCCAATGTGACTTCGGATGTGGTCTTCGGCAAAAGTTAGACGCAGTTTTTAATAGAAATCCAGATTTAATAACATTGCGGCAATTGTGTATGCTAAATATGCTGAAATAAAAGAATATTTCCAGTACGCACATATAACCAGTTGCGATGTAGAAAGGACGTTTTCTATCTACATGAATGTACTTAATTCAAAGAGAACAAGTCTTACAGAAGAGAAAATGAACAACTAATACGGTATTTTGTATTTTATAGATCACCAGCCACTTGTTATCCAATTATATAAATAAAATTAAAACCTCTTTAAAAATACAACATCTCAATAGTGCGCCCATGGGCGATGAGTCATGGCTCGCTCGTGTCCGCGGCCTAGTTATAAGCATTCGTCCAACTTTTTAGAATTTCGTGATTACGATGATTTCATCTCTCATATCTGTCAAAATCTCTTTTTGAAATGTAAACTTCTTTAGGCGCGTTGCACTGATTGTAGGCAGTGAACAAGACTGAACCGTCACGCTCGAATATGAAATGCTCGAATATGAAATGCTCGGAAATGTAACGCTCGTTCGGGTCGGCTCGAGTCGACTAAGGGAACAATTTTATTATTATTTAATTTCAATTGAATTGAAATTTAAATGAATAAATAAATTCATCTCCCAGAACAGGTTCGATCCCGAGACCGCACGGTTATGAAGCCGATACGTTACCATTAGACCAAGACCAGGACAGTAAGCAAATATTTATATCGTCTATTTATACATACACATACGTCCGAAATGACTAAACAAAACGGACGCTCGCGTAAATGTAATATATGTGCGAATACGAATATGTTTTATTTAATACGTTACTGAATATTATATGCGTGTATTTCGTATTATCTACGGTATTATTAACCTCGCCTTGATGAAGTTTACACTTCCGCCGTGTGGTTTTAAGCACACTAATTCTTCTTGTTTTTTTTACAAAATGTAGATTTTGTGACACCATATTGTTTGGCTAAATACGTTACACTCTGTGTATTCAGTTTTGAATCACATGAGATTTTTCACAAAAAGTAGGGCACTTTGGTTTTTAAGCGACATTTTTGATAAATAACGAAATAACTATGTATACACAAATAACAACCATTAACAACGAACTGGCTTTTTAGAGTGAATACACAACCGAATTAGTATAAATACATATGTATATCAGAGAATCACAAAGAAATATATCGGGGGTTGAAGTAAGAGCGACGATGCTAGCGAAGCGAAGAAAATTACACATGTTTTTGAGTTGAATGCAAGTGTTTATATCGAAGTAACAGCGAGTTACACGTGAATTATGCAAACGTACTCGTTTACGGTCAACGGTGGCCTGGCGTAATTATTTATTATTATATTGTTAACGTTATGCGAGGCTTTCGTTACACGATGTTCACACTAGGCATTTTCAGAACATGTATAGCATTTAACTGGCCTGGCTAGACAGTACCTGACAGGTTCACAAATTTTACCCGGTTATTTAAAACATTTCCGAACCCAATTCGCGGTCATGTATAGTAACGCAAAATAAACATAACCTATAATCATAGCTTAGATTCTGTACCAGCAGAGTGAAAGTAGAAATGAATACCACAGTAAATACTCCAACTCCAGATATTCGTAAAATAGTTTTATTAGCAGGTTTTTTGTATTTGAATCTAACGATGATACTATAATCTGTATAAAACTCAACGCAAAGAGGAATAAGAAGGGAGCTTGCATTAAAAACTATAAAGTAGTTGCAAAATATGATTTATCATGGCTTTTTTAAACTTGTTTCGTATAAAAAAAGGGCATTGTTTAACGCTTTGTAAGGTTATATCCGGAGAGGGAGTAAAAGAACCTACATTAGCCCAGTCACTTACCAATGTTATGAAAACCGAACCGGATTGTTGAACTCGGTTACTTTTTCGATTTTATGAACAGGGTTGTTTTTACACGACTGAATTAACGAACGCACATGTGCTAACCGTGTTGTAACCATAGAAATAGAGTAGGGAGAAAGCGTTTCAAGTATGCGCGTTGCTGGTAGAATTGAAAGCCGCCATTTTGATGGTTGGAAATTGCGGGAATTTGATCTTTTATTTTTTGGCAAAACAAACTAACAAAATTTTTTCATATCGTGCAATTCATACTAGCCCAAAATAGTGGAACAGAGTTACTATTGTAGTATTTTATTTACACTGAAATACATAACTGGTGGAATTCTAAGTAGAAATTTGGAGCAATTTGCTACTGGTGATTAAATAGAACCAATTTCGTTAATTCATGGCGAATTTTTGTTCCTTGGATTGAAGTGGTATATTTTTTCGCCAAATTGAAAAGGCAAATTTTTGTATAGACTCTAACAATTGCTTGTATTAGAGTATATCCATGATGTTCCTCACGAATAGGAATCTCTCTAAAATGTTCTTACAGTTCAGGGAACATTATATATACATATTTTTCCGTAATATTTTTGTGCTACAGCTATTGTAAATACAGTTATGAATCCTGTGTCTTCAGGTAGGTTGTTATTATTCAAGACGAGCATTTTTCTAATTTCAAGTGGTTGTCCAATGAAAGGGACTGCATTTATTTTTAATGTTCTTTTGCCACCTCTAACAATAAAATCCTCTTCCTTGAAATATTTAGAACAAACCACTTTGCTTTTCGACCAAGTAAAATCACTGGAAGGTTTACCCAATGCATCTAACCATTTTTGCAGTAGTTCACTCTGGGGAAAACTACAAGCGTATTTTCGATAAATAATATTATAAACTTGCTAAAACGAATAATGCATTGTTTTACCATGTTACTTACATATGAAATGAAACACCTTCAGGTTTAAACCTTCGGGCATTAGAGCAGCCTGGAACCGAACAAGACATGCTTTAAAGTCTTTAAAAACAACACAAATTGATAACAAAACACGAAACACTCGTCGAAATAAAATTACACTTCCACCAGGTTACTTCGTTTGACAATACAACCATAAAAATGGCTGCCATTACTGAACCCCGCTAAAAGTAGTCGTCGAAGCGCGTTTTCCCCACTCTATTTCTATTAGAGCACAGTCCAGCGACCTTTTTTTTTTGATTACTAACAGGCTGAATTTTCGTGTGTTGCTTCGTTTTGACGAGACGCCCAACTTTTCCCTCTGCGAAAATTCTCGGTAGTGGTAGCTAATAAACTGCGCATGGGTGCATATATGTCGATTGGGTGATTGTTCAAATTTTATTACTAACCGTTAGTACTTTAGTTAAATCTGGAGATAATTTGATAAAACACAAAAAAACATTGGTCCTACAAAATCGTTGGTTAGAACGAAATGTCCCCCACCCGCAACATGTGCAAATAACGAGGTCATAAAAAATTATTACTAACCAGCTGATTTTTCTACTATTGCTTAATAAATGTTTCTAAAATGAAATGTCCACATTGTCCTACAAATTGAATGGTATGTTTTTCCAGTCCTACGCTTCGAAATTATCAGTCCCACGGTAACCCTTTTCTCATTACTAACAGGAGGACAAAGATAACACATGATAGGTTGTTCTATTCTCTGGCCAAATAAAATAGTGTCCTACAAAAAAAATGGTATGTAACACTAGTCCGACAAAAATTATTTTAAATAACGAATTATTTTATAATTGCAGTTTTGAGAAATTAATATACTTTTATTACTTAAGCAGCATTCTGATATCTACTAAATTTTGTACATAGATTCAGATTATCAAGAAGTTTTTCCCGTGATTTTAAACCCTAATATATAAATTTACATTCATTGCGAATTTTTGAATTTTTCACGCACTTTTATGTTTTCTTAAAACTTCGACTATAAAACCGAAAAATGTTCTTTATAGTTCTAATGTAATATTAATTTTAATGTTTAATTGTTTGTTTAATTTAAAAAGTAACATAATTTATTTGAAAAGTTTCTGAAAAAAGTGGGAAAACTATAAAAAAAATGATCATGAAAATATCTTCTTTTAATAGAAAAAAAATACGCATACTTTTCATAGTTGACCAAATCTTTTTTATTGTATAAAAAATAAAAACAAAATTGTTATTTTTGCGTATAAAAAAAATCAATCTTGATCAGAATCATCCGTCGACCCTTCATCTTCGTCACTTGAAACATAATTCTCCTGCTCTATATCATCGTGGCAACTATCATTTTCATCCTTTTATGTTATCTGACTCTGTATTAAAATTAAAAAAAAATTCAGAATAATCAATAAGTGAAAAAGGGATTGAAAGGATACCTTGGCAGTCCGAAGATAATTCATCAAAAGATGGACTTTGAGGACCATCAAACCAATAATATTCGTATTTGCCATCAATTATTGTCCATCCATAATTTTCTGGTGTTTTTTCGGTGGGGTTGCGCATGTATGCATTACACCATACACTGCAGATGTATTGCGTTCTCTTGATTTGCTGCAACAATTCTTGTTTCGTTGATGGTAAACTAGTGGCATCATATCCTACGATATTCTATTTTAAATTTTCTTCATTTTCGTTACGGCATTTATAGCCTTTTTGAAACAATTCGTACCGTCCTTTATTAATGTCATTTTTCGTGTTTAATGCATATATCCTACACACATACTCTTCAATGATTTGGAATACCTCGCTCGATTTTGTTAATTCAGTACGTCCACTTTGTAGGAGTTGCATAAAAGCTTCTTGAAATGTTGTGTTTTTTTTTTAAGATATTAAATGGCCTCTTTTTTCCTTTCCCATAGAAAGCAGGGTTATAATCGTTCCCCGTAAAAATATGGCATATAGCGAGAGAACAAGATAATTTTTCTCCAAGCTTGGCATAAATTTCATTGATGTTAAGGTACAATTTCTTTTTACCTGTACTTAAATTAATAATTACTTCAATTTTGTTTTTCAGGTATTTAAAATTCGCTAACATTATCACAGGTATATCAGAATCCGTACAGTGCACCTGCACACGATAATTGGCGTTAAACTGGCAAAAATGGAAAACAATTTTGGTGTCAGCTGCTTCGTGATAACAAGAAAGATTATAGTCAATCTTTTTATTATATTTTCACCAGACACCTCATAAATATAGCACTGGTCGTAATTCAGTTTAACAGTCTTTCCTATAATTAACGTAACAAACTCATCACTTGTCCAATCTTCAATTAAAAATTCTACAAATTTTTCTTTAAAATTTGAGCTTCGTAATATTTCATATGAATAGATGATACAAAATCATAGCATTACGTCTATGTACGCTTATGGCCTAGACTAGCTGGGGCCAGTGCCCGCATGTTTCAAATTTAAGCGACAGTTTTTATTTTTTTTTTATCAATATTTACCACTTTTTTTGTAGGACATTAGTAAAGTCCTGTTATACAGTTTATTCCCAAGAGAAAAAAAAACAGAATTAGGTTGTTAGTAATGAGAAAAGTGTTACCGTGGATTTGACAATTTCGGAGCGTAGGACTGGAAAAACATACCATTCAATTTGTAGGACAATGTGGACATTTCATTTTAGAAACATTTATTAAGCAATAGTAAAAAAATCAGCTGGTTAGTAATCATTTTTTGTGACCTAGTTATTTGTACATGTTGCGGGTGGGGGACGCTTCGTTCTAACCAACGATTTTGTAGGACAAATGTTTTTTTGTGTTTCTTATCAAATTATCTCCAGATTTAACTAAAACACTAACGGTTAGTAATAAAATTTGAACAAACACCCAATCGACATATATGACCCATGCGCAGTTTATTAGCTACCACTACCGCCAATTTTCGCAGAGGGAAAAGTTGGGCGTCTCGTCAAAACGAAGCAACTCACGAAAATTCAGCCTGTTACTAATCAAAAAAAAAAAGGGTCGCTGGACTGTGGTCTATATGGTTGTAACCCCAATGCCTGGGTTTAATTTTCGAAAACGCCTACTATTGAGTGTCGACTGTACTCGTAAAAACAGTGTTGTTACAGTTTTGATGACATTAATATGATATAAAACTGGTGTAATGGTTCCTTAGCGCGGCTGTTCAAATTGTATTTCATTTCATCCTCCTAGAATAATCCTTTTGTCTCATCTGAAGTCATTTTATCATTAATTTCATATCATCGAAAGTTATATATAAATATAAATAAATATCAAGCATTTTTCGACATTACTAAATTAAAAGCGTTTTCTTTAAAATACACATCACTAACGTTTACTAACAATACTAATTTAAACACCTATTAAAAATGACAAATATTTATGTAGAAAATGAGTCTGTATGTTTAAGTGGGTCTAACAACTATTCGCCTCGAGAAAATGCCATTAAGATAATTTTATTGTCACATGTATAGTTGTCTCTATGGACAAACATTACATACACTTAAATACTCGTATTCGTCCTACATAGGAATTCTGTTTATGTGAAGATTCATGCCGGACATTGGACGACTTAAATTTTAAATTTTAGTTGTCCAGTGTGTTTTTATGGCAGTAATAAAACATTATGATGGTGTAAAATTATCATTATGCTAAA
Organism: Amphimallon solstitiale; assembly: GCA_963170755.1. Taxonomy (NCBI): domain Eukaryota; kingdom Metazoa; phylum Arthropoda; class Insecta; order Coleoptera; family Scarabaeidae; genus Amphimallon; species Amphimallon solstitiale. The sequence continues at coordinate 32,249,681 of OY720681.1, read as the reverse complement.
CGTTTCGGCAATTTTTTGTGTATGAAAAGTCGTTCAGGTTATGGCAAAGCTCGGACAGAATGTTTTTCTTTGACATAACGACCTACTTGTAGTAACACAAGACACGTTGAACCACTTGTGTCTCTTATGTTTCTAGATGTAAAAACATTGTTTAATGTTTAGTTTTATTAAAATTGATATGTGTGATTGTATTAGATATTCCACCCTACAAGATTACTGCGCTCGCGTGGCAATGTTTGCACTAACGGAGTTGTGTTAACGTCATTTATTATGATGTCGTGTCTATAATTTTATCTTGAAAATAGTTATATATTGTCATTAGTATATCTACCTCTACTTGAATATACACATCTCTATAGTCATGCAACACATGTATTAAACACAAATTTCTTAACATAAATTGGTGTTTAATTTATATTAATGACAAATAATTTAATATATAGTTACGCAAGATTTATATTTATAATGTATTTGTTATTTGATATACATAAGTAGGATATAAACGTTGTTTACACGACTCTAAATCTATATTCATGAAATTAAATAATTATTTACAGTGACAAATATAAATTACACAACATAACTTATAAAATGACAGTATTAGATCTCCGTTAGTTCGGAACATTGTCCGAACTTATGAGGCCATCCTAAAACGAATTGCGTATAGAATAACAGAAGGAAAAATCACAAGACAGGCAATATGTGTCATCAGGGTATTCAAATTTTATAGACTAAAATATCAACGCATAATATGTACAGGAAACGATATAATTATACTGAAGAAAACTATAATGAAAAGTAGATGAAAGAAGAGAATTATTACATTTATAAATCTGGAGGGAACATTCAAAAACGTCAATAGGGAAACTATATGGAAAAGTATCAGAAAATTGATTATAACAAACAAATTTACAGAGATCACAGTGTAACATATACAGGGCAGCTAGATGGAAAAGGATTAAAAGACTTAGGCATGGATTTGAAGTCGTCAGCAAAATTAAATGTACTTAATAAAATATATATCAAAATGTCATAAAAACGAAGAAAAACAACAAAAAGAATAACTCATTTAATAAAACAGAAAATATGAGGTGTGGGCACCACATGGCTTTTTTAAGCTTGTTTCAAACTTGTTGTTCCAAAATAAGTTTCAAATACTTGTATATTCGTAATAAACCTCTGGGTAAAAGTTTTACCTCCGGCAGTGTTTTGATTTTTGTATATAAAAATTACTTTAAAATCAACTCTAAATACATTTATAATAGAATGCATAATTTTACAAATATGTATTTGCAAAAAGCTGCTATTCGATAGGAGTTAAAGCGTTACTTCCGGTCCAAATTTTGAAATTATTTTCATACAAAAATTGTTTCAAATTGAGTTCAAAATACTTTTGTAGTGTAGAAAGCCTAATTTGCGTGATATTTGCAAAAAAAAACTTGTTCAATAAGAGTAAGAGACCTAAATCCAGCAGGAATTGGAATTCTTTATAAATTTGTTTAAACTTAGTAATTGACGAAATATTGGCAAAATTTGATTCTTTCTCTTTCTACTTCCGGGCTACCGATTTTACTGAATTCAGATCTCAAGAGGGAGATTATATTCTTAAATATAAAGTTTGATATTGATAGCTTTTCCCGCTTAGCCGCTATCATGGTCAGAGAGAGAGGGAGAGAGATTTTTACAAACCAATTTTGCGTCATCAGAATACTTCTTTATCTACGTCTAAGCAAGTAAAAAGTGTCTATACATATTGTTGTTTTATTAAGCTCAATATTGCAAAAAGTTATCTTACTTTAAAACAAACAACGGCTTATATAAAAATCGAAAAATAATACTTATTTTAATATTAAGATCACCTAATATTGTAATTAGCACAAGTACTTAAGATAATTAATAAGAACGTAAAATATGTACGATCAAGAACCTTAAAAGATATAGAAATTTGAAAATCAACTAGTACAAAACATAATAGCAGGCAACCAATGTTGCGATAAATTCAGTATAAAAATATATCAAGAACATTAATATTAATAACATACTGCTATTGATCCGTGAAAAGAAAAACACGAGAGAATCAAAATAATTTTGCTTAGAAAAACACCCAAGAACAGAATTTTAAAGTAAGATTTACTTTACTGAAAATTCCGGAGTTCTTTACTGCCGATTTCAAATAAATTGATAAAGGTTTTTGTTAACAACTAATTGTTATTTTAAGTTCTATAATTAATTTTAATATGATTTGTTGAATTCTCTATTAATTAATTTAAAATATTTCAATTCATTACTTACCTCATAAGATATCGATACGATTGTTTTCCTATCGATTATTTCAATTTTTATTAACACATTATATTTTGTAGATTGATATAATATCAAACTAAATACTATTGTTTTATTTAGTCGATTTGTTGAATGATAGTTCAACAAGTATAATCTATCTATAAATATGAATTTGCCGGCTTATTCTATGTGTGTGAGTACGGAAGCACTTGACACCATAAAATTAAATTATCTTAGTAAAGTTATTTCAATTTCGACCCTGTTAAATTTGTAATAGTTTTAACAAGAATTGAGGTTGATATAAATGCATGACTCCAAATTGATTTATAATTGAGTTTCTCTATTTGTATTTTCAAAGAAATGCAAAAGTGGTTATTACAATGTCATATTTAAAGTCGACTGTACTAAGATCATTTTAAAAGAGTGAAGAAAAACTTTTCTCAGGTTTACATAAATATTAGTATTTATTCACTTTCATAATATTAATATACAGAGGGTGTTATTCATATGACAACATTTTTAAATTTTGACATCCTGAAGTTGAGCATTTTATTGATTGTTGTGTGTAAAAAGACTAATACAGTTTGGACACAAAATTACGGTGATTAATATACTATTAAAATACTTTAAAAAAATCTCTATTATAAATGCAGCCTGTTAATACAATGTATGTAGACATTAGGTGAGTTGTAAGTGTTCATATTACCCTTCCTAGATCAAAGAATTAATGAAGGGATTAGGTAACCTTTCCCTATATCCCTATTGTCCTATGACAGCCTCCGGCAGCATGTTGTAAAACTTAATCGCGATATATATTTTGTTTACGTTCTTTCAATAGCCTCTGCAGTTATGTCAGTGTGAGCATATCAGAAAATGAGAAAAGATAAACAATTAGAAATAGGCGTAAAGACTAACAGATATAAGCAGAGAAAAAGGATATACTCAAAAGAAGATGGGTAAATCATTATGGAATACTAAGACAAATTAATGAGACGGTAATGGACTGAATGGTATAGAAAAAGTAAATGAATTGCAATAAAAATCATAATTCCAAATCTCTACGTGGCACGAAAAATATACACATCACTAATTTAGTGAATTCTTGTACATTTATACTATGTATTTTATTTTTGATTTATGTTCATTATTATTATACTACAGTATATTAAGGTTTTTCTTATTACCGGTCTGTTGGACAAAATAAATATTTAGAATTCCTGTCGATTTTTATATTACTTAACGATTTTTCTTTTGTTTCAGGGTTATGATAAGGTTAAAGGCGGCCATTAGGGTCGCTCTGTTGGCGTTAAGTTTTAGGATAATTTATTCTCAGGTGAGTTTAACCTTTATTTAACCTTAGGACTTTTCACATATTTTTATTATGCAATCGCTTCGTCAAAATTTGATAATTTTAAGAAAGCATCAAACGTTCTAGCACATTTTAATCGATTTATAATTTGTTTATTACTTTAAAACAGTCATTTACATTACTTTATGGGAAGACTTTCGCTCTCTCACTGCTTAGAACAGCAAAATCACAGTCATACGAGACAAATTGGTATATTTTGAGCGCAATAAGAAGTATTTTCTTGAGTCATTCCAATTTTATTTTATATTTATGTTTTCGATATTTTATGTACTCTCAAACATACATGTGTGTGTGTGTGTGTGTGTGTGCGTGCGCGTGTGTGTTTGACAGTACATGCGCAAACATTTGCAGAAAATTAATGTTCACTTCAATCAAGCGTGATACCTTCCTTGATTTTATTACAATGTAGAAATGACCGTTAATTAACGTAAGAGTATTTACTTTATGCGTGAAATCAACATGAAATTAGTTTTAGTCATGCCTATTAGTAAAACAAACCCGAATTAATCAATTTACAATTTAATTACAGGAGAATTTCTTTGTACCGTTTTACTGTTTACTAATTTTCCAAGTTTTCAAGAAGGTTATAATGACAAAAATCAGATGACGCATGTTTTATACATTGATATAGAACATTAGAGTTAATTCATTAATTTATAAGTAGAAAAATGTAATACAAAATAAAGATTAATTATCTTGATAATAAGGAATTAATTGTCTGGTTATAAAACTATGTAATTCCTTCTTTGAATTAAATTAATCGTGTTAAAGTGTTGTTTCTTTTATTTTTACAGGAAGTAACGAATTTATTTAGCTGTCCAAACGGTAAGTACAAGATACTTTATATTTAATTTCGTTGAAACATTTTCATCAAAATTAATATATATTACTTACATAAAGGCTTGATATTGAATATTAAATTAATAGAACATCGTTTCCTAAAACCCTTTAAGACTTATAATTTTATTATTGTTGATATTACCTATAACATACAATTTTTAACGCGTTCTTCTTCCCGTTTATTGATGGAAACACTCGATATTATTAGACTGTTATAGAAAGAAATACAAACAAATATTGTATAATACAAATAGCTGTTTAAAAGAAGTTTTATCGATAATCTCAAAAGTTATGGTAATAATAATATGGACAAGATTGATTTCCTGTCCTGAAAATGATGATATTTTTTCTCCTGGACAACATAACAACATACCTAAAAGGTCCACAATAACACCGATAACGAAATATTAAGGGCCAGAATAATAATTACGAAAATCCAGAAACTATAGCTTGCGATTTTAGCAAAACTTTTAATTATGTATCATACCGCATGGTTTTGCAGAAATAGGTCTCTGAGGTATCGCAAACTACAAGAAAATGAACAACAAGCAGGAAACTAGATCTTTTCCCTCTGGGCCTGTTCCAGCTTAGGTCCACACTTTGCACCGCAGCTAATGAAATTTATTGTGCTGAGCCTGTATGAGTACCTTTGTGCTCGGTACAAGGCTGTACAGTTCCTTTACAGGGGGATTTTTGAGCAATTCTAGATCTCTATTCGATTGCCTAAAACTGCGTTGCCTTCTCTGATCCTATGCCGCACACTTCCTTATTGCAGATTCTGCAGTTAAGGTCTTCATCATAAAGGTATATCTTATTCAAATGTAGTGTTACGAGTGCATTATCTGTTACGATACCAGTGTGATTCGTAGCCGAGCTCTATTCATATGCAGTAGTTTTTCAGCCCCTTATTACATGATTGGCATTCTTTATGTTTTCTTTATGAACCCAGTCTTTGACGTGGCTTCGGGTCATACTATAAGTTTTGTTTCTGATGATTCCCTAGCAAGTTCATCAGTTGTTTTTTTAACATCGATTTAACTTATTTTGGTCCGCCAGCGTTTTCAGTTCACAGTTCTTCGAGGCACTCAATGAACTTAATTAGTGAGCTATCGAAAATCGAAACAATAGATTGTTGATTTCTTCGGGGATCTATTTTTAGTCCTAGAACTGCTATTCCTATTAACAACAAAGTATGCTTGTACGCTGATGGTACCTCTTTCGTTCTAGGAAGGTGTAGAATTGATATGAAGGATAAATGGTATCGTATCTCACTTTAAATTAAGGTCAAGGGGATGTCAATAAGCTAAAGAGTAAACTTATCTTTTCGATAGTTACACAAAGCGAATCGCTGAATTGGTGGGTTGGGTTGGTCTGAACATGTAACAAATTTTCTGTCAAGGCTAAGTATTCCATTGCATAATTGATTTATAATTCAAACTTTCATAACATCGTATCATATGCAGTAATAATTTGGAGAACACCATCAACACTAAAACCAGAGAGCGTAACAGCAGCTAGGCACGGGTGTACACATAAACAAATGCAATTTGAAACAAATTGCGATAATTACAGCTACCACCAGACACGGAATTGAGAAGAACTAGTGACATTGCGTCATCTATCTGTTATAGTGAAATTCGACTTTGTTATGGGAAAAGTTCTGCAAGACAGTCTAATTTTTTTTACTAAACAATGTTTTGTATAATCTCGATGATAACATGATTTTAATTGCTTATTCTGTATTATACCGTAGTCGACATATTTTAATTTCTGATACGAAAGTAGAAAGAGGAAAAGAGCGCGACGAAATAAACTACAGATAAACATATAGCGAGGCTGCCAAGACAGTACACTCGACAAATGTTTCCTATGAAATGTAAGGAGTGAGGATCCCCCGACACTCCGTTGCTCTCCCACCACTGTTAGCAAGCAGGTATCGCTGCATATTATAAGATCATCTTCTGCATGGGATAGAAGTATAAACCGAAATTAAAATTTGACGACTACGGTGTACGTACTATATTATATGGTATTACTACAACTACGTAAACCATCTTTTCTCGAATTTGAGTTATCTACATCACATTGGATTAAGTAGAATAGTCTGTTCAGTGCTGTATGTGGATTACACACAGAAGATACAGTTGAAACACAATAATCACTTCAACAAGTGGGTGTTGGTGGGGCACTCTTATTTTGCTATCCTACAAGTAACTAATTTTAACTTGTGCATTTGAAAAGGGTGTTGACAAAACGATATATCTAATTCTGCATCTTGTAAGGTCTCGTGTGTACCGCAAACAAATCGTGTACCTACAGAAGGTGGTTTATTAGTTGCTTAAATGAATATTATGAAATCGTCACTTATATCAACGCCAACAGGAACTGAACTGAGTATTATGAAGCGGTTAAAACATCCAATAAATTGAGCAAGGAATGTTGCAAAATTAATGCGACAACGCCGGAAATTTTATGTTTACGGAGGGAAAAGCATGTTTCAGGAGCTCGACTGAAGAGGCCTTGCCGAGAGAGTGCAGAAAACGATGTTATCAAAACTTCTCTAATACAGAATGACTTGAGAGTTTTCGGAATGTTGTGAATTGGAGATACTCGTATATGAAAGACTTTATTCATAATAATGCAGACAAAATTCCGAAAATTGGAAAAGCAACTTCATTGTAGTTGTGTAGTAGGAAAAGGTCCCAGTTTGCAAAGTTACCTTTTTAAATATCATTGTATTCCGTAAGGGTGTCGTCACTACAGTATTATAGAAAAGAACCCAGGAGAATACAAGTGTAGAAGATAGAAGAGGATACCACGTAAAGAAAGTCGCTTCAAATGAACTACTGAATCACATTGAAAGCTTTACAGTCGTTGAATTCTACTACAGTGGCTCTGGTTCAAAACGAAAATATTCAGGTCCTTTGATGAATATCATAATAACGAATAAGTATAAAACTACAACAACATAAAGTAACCTCAATCTGACTAGTGCTTCTATTTACAAAAGAATATTCACGGAGGGATACAATCTCGATTTTCACCATCCCAAAAAATACCAACGTCGATTGTCCATTACTTACAATTAGGGGTTCTTTTCTATAATATATTTATAAAGGAATAAGTATAAGGCCAGTCAGTGACGTAAGGAGTTGTAAATACAATATCCCTACTTGTAATTAAATAATATTTTTAGCGAGGTGCAGAACCAAGAGGTATTATATCATCAGTTATAATGGGACAGAATTCTGTTTTATTACAAATTTAGATGGATCAATAGCATTAACTCATAGTAATAACATATGATTCATTTCAAAGTTAAAATTACGTTAATAAATCGTTTAATTTATGGGTATTACAATGATTTAAATGTTGTTACTTAATAGAATTAAATGCAAGAAATTATAAGGCTTTGTGAGTATGAAAATCGTGTGTTTGTATATGTGTGAGTAAAATTTTATAAATGTAATTAAAATAAGATTATTTTTATATTATAACATAATGGGAAAGATATACAAGTATGCCTTGGAAAAATAAGAAACAAAGGGGTGTAGAGAAATGCCAAAAATATACGAGGAAGCAGAATTTTGATGCATAAGAAATTTATATTTTATCATAATAAGTAAACAAATATTGTGGTAGTTCACTAACTTAGATGAGTAAGGATATGATGGAAGTACTAATGTTAATAAAATATACTGTATATGTTCTTGTAGTGAGTATTAAAAAAATAAAAGATGGTAATATTTTATGGACCAAACTATAATTAAATAAATAGATGTGAGAATATTTAAATTATACTTAAAATAATTGTGAGAATATTAATTGGGTATTTCCCTATAGTTTTTGTGAACCGTGTAAAGTTGGTTACATATCGGGTTATGTTGAAGTTCGCCTTGCATCGAGTGGTTGGTTGCCTATCAGGTTTCTTTGTTGTAGTAATATTTCCCATTTCTGAAAGTAGAATTGTAAATGTTACTTGTTGTATTTTTATATGTAATATTATTTGTTAAAGCTTGTTTAATTAACACTTTTGAAAAAATAGAGAATATTAGTATGGATTTTGAATCATAAAGGTTGGAAAATGATGTATAGTTACGCGCTAAAATTCAAATGTAAGAAGTGTCAGATTTTGACATTTAAAATAATATAGTTAAAGTATTGAGTATTTGGTTTGCCGAAGGGTATAAAAGGTTGTGAAAATTAAAGTAAAGAATTAAATTGATAAATTTTTGGAATTACAAAAAGGTATTATAAATATTCAATTACAAATAAAACATATTTTGGATTATTATAATGTGTGGAACAATATGATTGGATATGATAGAAACTAAGGAATTATTGCCAGGGATATGGGGAATAAAGAAAAGGATTCAAATTTAATTTGAGAAAAGCGGTAGATGTGTTTTCGGAAAACGAAATTTTCCTTCCGAAAAACACATAATTAAAAGATTCATCATTATACAAAAGTGTAAAAGAAGTGGTTAGGAGATAGTAGAAAAGAAAGCAGATATTTTTTAGAAGAAAGAATTTCGGTAACGAATAAAGAAATAATTGAAGAATATTCATACTTGAGAAGAAAGCGAAGAAATATATAATTACAATTTAAAAATAAACTTACTGCATTGGTAAATATTATTCCATATTTGGCGAGAGATTTATTGCATTGGAGAGTTGGTGAAGTTCCAGAAGTTATACAAATAGTTTAGTCCAGGACTTGAAAGATACGAGATATTCAACATAGCAGCAAACACAGGTATTCCAGTCCAGTAGAGGAAAGGCAGGTTTCAAAGGTCTTCACGAAAGCGTTCGACGGTTAGAGATTCTAGTTGATTGCAGAGGTTGAAGGTATTACAGGATAGCAGTCATTACAGTCCACATTCCGAGCATTCCAGACAATTAGGAAAAGGAAAGGATCTCCCTCATTGATTCCAGGAAATGTCTTCGACAAGCTAAAAAGAAAATCGTTTGGTGTATAAATAAGAATACCAGTTCAGTAGTAATAACAGGTCGTATAATTCTTTGAAATAATTTGAATTTATCAGTTTCGAATTGAAAAGTATATCAAAATTTAGAGATCTATTATTTATACGTACATTATAACTGTGTTGATAATCAAGAAAAGATATTTTGTAAGTTCTGTGCACAACATTAATTTGTATCATCATTTGTATAATTTTTAGAAGTCAAAAAAAACTGATCGGCAAACTAAAACTGATTAATTTGTGTGGGTATTTGATTTACATACAAAAACTATACAGTATTTTTAAAATAATATAATTAATATACTTACTTGTATATTTTTCGATCCACGAAAGGTGTATTTTCATGCACATATAAATTGTCAAAAGAATGTTTACGTAAACAAGCTTGGTACTTCCATGAATGTCTTATTTGGTTGTGTGTGTTGAGAACTACCATATAATTTATAATTTGCCTGATTTATTAAACAAATTAGTTTGATACATTTGTTTTTATTTGGTATATAAAGAAGGTTTTTGAATTAAATTGATGAAACAGATATGACGCTTAGAACCGTAACCTATAAATAAAAAAAAACAACTGTCAGTGATTATATTATTATTTGAATAGTATGTTAATATTTACCTTGAGATTGAGTTCACAGTAAGTATTGTTACATTTTATGGCGCCCAACGTGGGGCGATTAAAATAAGACTCGCAAAAACATATTTCAAATATTTTATTAATTATAATAATAGCGATAACATTAGTATACATTTTACAAAGGTAATAAAATCAGTTTAAAGTATATCAAGGTATAAGGAAGTGTGTACTACAATTATTGAAAATGAATACCAGATCTAAGAGTAATTTTGGATTAAATAGATCTGAATCGTCTAGCGATAGTGAAGAGGAGGTTGGTCAGGATGTGAATGTACCAGAGGGAGGAGAAATTATATTACAAGTTCAGGAAGGTATTCAACAGACAGGAGAAACACAGGATAGAGGTGATAAGGTGGAAATATTAGGAGAGACTTCTAAAACAGAAATGTCGAATACAACAGCAGATATGGAATTAATTCTACAAATGTTTAAACAAATTAGTGAAGAGAATAATAAGAAGTTAATGGATAAACTTGACAAGGCTAGTGAAGAGAATAAGAAAAATAGAGAGGAGGATAAAAAAGAATTAGGAGAAAAATTGGATAAGTTGGAAAAGGCGAGCATTGATACTAGAGAAGAAAATAGAAGAAATCTGGAAGAATTAAAGAAATCTTTACTGAGAGATACAGAAGAAAAGGTTAAAGAAATTACTATTGAAATGGATAGCAGGGAAGTGAAAATGCGGAAAGAAGTAGACGAAAAGTTACAAATTAAGGATACGGAAGTTAAAAATATTATTAGAAATAAAGTACAAGAGGTTGAAGGTAAAATTAAGGTAATACAAGAAAATGTAAAACAAATAGATAAGAATAGTAGCGAGAAATATAAGGAGTTAGCGAAACGCATACGGGATGAAGTTGATCAGGTAAATAAAGAAGTCTCCGACAAAACAGAAAAATTAGAAGAGAATTTTTGTAAGAAAATAGAAAATACAGAAGATAGATGTTTAAAAGAAATAAAATTATCGACTGATACTACTATTGCGCAGAAGTTGAGTATGGAAGATATTCTGAAAGAATGTGAAGAACAGAAGACGAAAATACAAGATCTTTTATTAAAGACTCAGAATATTAACATCCCTCATGTAACATGTCCTCCGGTTTACAATGTTTTAAATAATGGTATCAGAATTGAGAATATAACTCATTTTAGTGGGGATAAAATGTCCACTCATCCAATGGCCTATTTGACAAATATTCTAAGATATATAGAAGAGATACAGGATTTTAGGAGCCAAATGAATATTATTAGAGCGACTTTAAACAGTGGTGCAGCGGATTGGTTTCAACGGGTTGAAGACAATTGCGATGATTTAAGTAAGTTTGTGGAATTATTTAAAAATAATTTCTGGAGTGAGACGCAACAAAGCAGAGCACATCAGAGGTTGTTAACAGGAAGATATCAACCAGGTAAATCTTCGAGGGAGGCTTACGCACAAAGAATGTTTAACTATTGTCGATACATATCTCATTTGGACGAAAAAACTATATCTCAACATTTATTACAACACTTTATTCCTGTTGACACACATGCAATTATTTGTCAGAATGTCACGGATATGAATGAGTTGATTAATATTCTTAGACGTTTAGATGATTATACAGACGGTGTAAAATATAGGGAATCTCGTCAATTAAATGGAAGAAATGATATTCAGAATAATCAGCAACGTATGTCAAATAATAGTGGTGTGAATAATCATTATGTTCGTAATAATACCCCTTTTCAACAGAATGCTTATCCAAGGAATAATCAACCTAGTAGTAGTCAGAATAATTATTTTGGAGCAAGACAACCTTACCAATTTAATAGTCATCAGAGTAATAATTATAATAGAAGTTATAATACACAAGGGAATGGTATCTCAAATTGGAACAATAATCGAAGTATATCAAATGGAGGGAATGGAAGACCGAGTACAAATAGGAATAATCCTTTTATTAATCAATCTGCAAGACAAGTTCCTCATAACAATGACTATCAAGAACAAAATAAAAGGTATTATGGAAATAATAATTCTAGACAGGTGAATAATATACAAATGCAAGATTGGAGAAAATCAGATAGGAGATTTACTGGTAGTCAGGTTCATAATCAAGATAGAAATGAAATTGGAGTTGGTTTGGAAGAAAAAAAAACGCCAATTTTGGAAATGAAATTGGATCCATATCAGAATGCTATCCCGGGAACATCTCATTAATAAATAATTTTGTTAATAGTAGTGTTAGTTGTAATATAATTAGTAGTAGTAAAATAACAGGAATGGGGAATGTTCAGAATGGTTTAGATATGGGAAATATAATTAATAATTTTGAAAGTTTACCTTTTTGCATAATTAGTATTAGAGATGTTAAATTTAAAACTTTGTTAGATTCTGGTGCTGAAATATCACTCATAAAAGAAGAAATGATAATGAATATACCTGAATATTCTAAATATATTATTAAAGTCAAAAATACTAATGTTATGTCTGCGAATAGGGGAAAAATGGGTTGTATTAATAAGCGGTTATGTATAGATGTAGTGATTAATGGACACAAATTTATTATGCAATTTTATCTGTTAGGGAATTTGTTTTATGATTGCATATTAGGGATAGATAATATGAGAGCGCTGGGAATGAATTTAGATTTTGAAGAAAACAAGATTAAAATTGAAGGAAAGGAAATTTTATTAGATAAGGTTGTGGATTTAAAAGAAATAAACGCTTATATTGAATACAAGGAGGATATACAGTACGAGGTAAATAATGTCATTATAGCTGATCGTGCAGAGAATGATGATGCTCAAGAACATTTGGAAGGAGCAATGTTTGAATTACCTAGATCGGAAATAAATGACGAATATGGAAATGCTGTAATAATAGAAGATAAACAAGAAGTTAAAGTAATAAGAAATGTAGCTGACATTCAAACTTTTATTTTACAACAAAAATTACCAGAACCTTGGATTGAAGAAAGTCTAATAGAAATTTTAGCTAAGAATATAAAATTAATTAATGATGAAGTTGTTTTTGCTAAAGATTATGAGCATCGATTATTGATAAATGATGATTCGCCGTTATCGTGTAAAAATTATCCTATTCCGTATTTTTTCCAAGATCGTGTCAATGAGGAACTTAGAAAATTAGAAGAAGCTGATATTATCGAGAGATCGAACACCTATTTTATTAGTCCTGTTGTGTTGGTTAAGAAGAAGGACAATTCTATTCGCCTTTGCATTGACGCTCGTTTAATTAATTTAAGGATCATGCCTGAGCATGAAATACCACAAAATATTGATGTTTTACTTACAAAATGCGGTAATAAAAAATGGTATAGCAAATTAGACCTTAAGAATGCATTTTGGTTAATAAGATTGGACGAGAATTCTAGGAAGTACTGTGGATTTAACGTAAATGGAATTACTTACCATTTTAAAGTATGCCCTTTCGGCATAAAAAGTAGTCCTGCCGGATTGATTAGATTTCTACATAAAATACTAGACCAATATGAGAAATTCGCCCTTCATTATTTAGATGATATCATAATATTTTCGGATGACATAGAATCTCATATAAATCATATAGAGATTATTATTAATACATTACAAGTTAATGGTATGAAATTAAATTTATCTAAGTGTCAGTTTTGCCAAAAAGAAGTCAATTACTTGGGTTACGTTATTAACCAACAAAATATTTTATTAGATCCTCAAAGATTAGAAGAGATACAAAATTATCCAAGACCTAATAAACTCAAAATGTTGAGAGGATTTCTTGGGTTGTTGAATTACTATAGGAAATTTGTATCTAATTATAGCCAAAAGACAAGTACGTTGTTAAATCTACTAAAGAAAGGAACGAAGTGGAAGTGGACTGAAGAATGTGAGGATTGTTTCGTACAGTTAAAATCAAATTTTGTAGAAAATCTTAAGTTGTATCATCCGGATTTTAATTTAGATTTCATCGTACGAACAGATGCATCAAGTGTAGCCGTAGCAGCCGAATTAGTACAGATCAAAGATGGTATCGAGGTTCCAATATATTTCGCGTCAAGAACTTTAAAACCGTGCGAAAGGAAATTTGGGATATCAGAACTCGAGATGCTTGCTGTCATTTATGCTTTAACTAAGTTACGCTATTACCTCATAGGGAAGAAATTCAGATTGGAGACAGATCACAAGGCGTTGCTGAATATTATGACTACGAAATTAAATAATAACAGGATTTACCGTTGGACATTATTAATACAGCAGTATGATATGGAAATTATATATAGACCAGGTAAAGAAATGATTGCAGCTGACGTACTGAGTAGAAAACATGGTGAAACAAAAACAACAAATGTACATATAAACTTAGTAAGATTGGGATCAGAAGGTATTTTTTCAGTACAAAGAATCAAAGAAGCTCAAGATACACCTGAGTTGGAGATAATTAAAAATAGATTACGGACAATAGGTACATATAAAGGAATGAGAATGAATGAAGGGATAATTTTGAAGAAGATAGGCGATCTGGAGGTATATGTTACGAATGAAGAACACACGATTAATATTATACGACATTTACATGTAATGTATACACATATAGGAGCTAGGAAATGTTGGTTAATGTTCCGAGAAGCTTATTATTGCCGGAATGACGAGAAGATAATTAAAAGAGAAATTAAACGGTGTGAAACTTGTATTTTAGCAAAAGAAAAGAATTATACAAATCAGAATATAAGTTTAAGTATTGTTGCTGATGATAGATTACAATTAGTAGCAATTGATTTTATTTCAAATCTGATTCCGAGCACGAGAAGATATCGAAATATTTTAGTGTTATGTGATATATTTTCGAAACATGTGCGATTAATACCAACACAGAAATGTGATACAGATACTGTATTACAGGCGTTACAAGAATATATAACTGAGTATGGGACTCCAAGAACAATATTATCTGATCATGCAACATATTTTATGAATCAGAGATATCATGAATTTTTAGATGAAAGAAATATTAAATCTCATCACATATCGATACGTCATCCACAAGCTAATCCATCGGAAAGGTATATAAAAGAAGTTCTTAAATATTTACGGATATTACTCGAAGATCGACATCATAAATGGGCCAGATGTTTAAAACAAATTGAATTTGTAATGAATAACACACCAAGTACCGTACATGAAGCTTGTCCAATAACTATTTTCACAGGACAACCTCCACAAAGGCCTTGGCAAGATGATGAAATTGCAGAAATAGGAGGCAGATATGAACAAATTAAACAAAAATTAATGAGACGAAAAATTAAATGGGAGCAGAAGAAAAAAGAAAAACAACGTAAATATAAGGTGTATAATGAGAACGATAAAGTTATTGTACGCGCGTTACGAGTAACGGATAGAAGGAACAAAATTATAGCAAAACTCATAAGGCCATATTCGGGACCGTATTTAATACATCGGAAAATAGGATTAAACAATTATGAATTAATTGATGAAGAAACGGGATATCTTAAAGGAACTTATCATATTTCAATGTTACATGATTATATTGATGAAGTATAATTGTTAAAAAATTTAAGGGCATGGCGGTACTGAAGGGCCAGTTACCGTTGGTAAATAGCGCTACCACCCACCAGAGCTACACTGTATATAATAAAGCCCAAAATTTAGGGGCATGGCGGTTGAATTTCATAGGGCGACAACCGTTGGTAAATAGCGCTACCACCCACCAGAGCTACATCAAAATTAATAGAACCAAAATTTAGGGGCATGGTTAATGTATTTTGTTTCTATAAAAGTATGTCATAAAAAAAAACGGGATATAAGTATGTGCATTTAATTTTTTTTTTATAATTGAGTTAATCATGTAAGAAATTTTAGCTAAAATGATCTAACAAAGGTTTATGTATTTTATTTCCTTGCTCTAAATTAATTGAATCAGGATAGAATTATTAAGACGAAGAAGAGTTGAAAAGATTAGTTAGTATGAAGAAATTAGTAATATTTAATTTATTTTCCTCATTCCTTACATTATAAAATTTGTAAATATAAGTGTTAGAGGAGTATATAAGTAACTTTACAGTAAGTAAAGAAACATACGAGTATGAAAATGTGAAGAAATGTATAAAGTAGATATATGAAAGATGAGTAAGAAGGAACCTTATTAAAAAAAAAAAAAATTTTTTAAAGGATATTTATCGGAGTAATAAAAGCATTTAATGGTCAAGAAATATTAAAGTCATTAAGAGTTATAAAAAAATAAAATGTGATATACAAATAGAAGAAGCCTATAAAATAAAATATGTATAGAAAAGATAATAATGAATGCTTGCTATGTATAATAAATAATAAAAGGGAAACATAAAAATATATGGAATAATTTATAGAGATTATGTATGAAAGGGTAAATAAAACCCAAAATGATAATAAATATATAGAATAATAATGTATAAAAGAAATATGTAGGTCACGTACGCCTTAAAAAACGAAAATATAATTTGTGTACTTTCCAAAAGTGAAAGTTTGAAAAGGTAGACGAAAATGTCTATTATAGGTATAGGGTTTTTGTTCAGCTAGGAACAGTTATATAAAATAAAATAATAAAGAATAAGTGAGCATATGTAAAGCATATTTTGTAGAGGCTATTAAATATCTGAAGAAGTAACAGATACAACTTAAAAGTAATCACCAGTAAATGTTAAAAGTAGTTTCGATTATAATATTGATAAGAATTTTTAGAGGGTTTAAAATCATGAATAGGATAATACAAAGAAGGTATAAGATTGGATAAGAAAAGGAATAAAGTTACTTATATAGAAAGCATAGAAATGTTAAAAGATACATTTTATGACATTATTGATGAAGACAAATGGATAAAGATGTAAATTTTGAATATATTGGTATAAATTAGTATATTTATGAGAATAAGATTAGTTAAAATGGTTTGTTGTAAATAATTGAGAGTTAAAAATGAAAATAGATACAGTGAGGTAAATAATTATCTTATATACCAAATATTAAGAAATGTACATGGATTTATATGAGAATGTATAGTTATGCTACAGTAGTAGTACAAATTGAAGTACATCATTTTAGTATAGATTGTTGAATAAATATAAATTTATATATTCTATAGAAATTTAGATTTATTAAAAAAGGGGCATATGTGGTAGTTCACTAACTTAGATGAGTAAGGATATGATGGAAGTACTAATGTTAATAAAATATACTGTATATGTTCTTGTAGTGAGTATTAAAAAAATAAAAGATGGTAATATTTTATGGACCAAACTATAATTAAATAAATAGATGTGAGAATATTTAAATTATACTTAAAATAATTGTGAGAATATTAATTGGGTATTTCCCTATAGTTTTTGTGAACCGTGTAAAGTTGGTTACATATCGGGTTATGTTGAAGTTCGCCTTGCATCGAGTGGTTGGTTGCCTATCAGGTTTCTTTGTTGTAGTAATATTTCCCATTTCTGAAAGTAGAATTGTAAATGTTACTTGTTGTATTTTTATATGTAATATTATTTGTTAAAGCTTGTTTAATTAACACTTTTGAAAAAATAGAGAATATTAGTATGGATTTTGAATCATAAAGGTTGGAAAATGATGTATAGTTACGCGCTAAAATTCAAATGTAAGAAGTGTCAGATTTTGACATTTAAAATAATATAGTTAAAGTATTGAGTATTTGGTTTGCCGAAGGGTATAAAAGGTTGTGAAAATTAAAGTAAAGAATTAAATTGATAAATTTTTGGAATTACAAAAAGGTATTATAAATATTCAATTACAAATAAAACATATTTTGGATTATTATAATGTGTGGAACAATATGATTGGATATGATAGAAACTAAGGAATTATTGCCAGGGATATGGGGAATAAAGAAAAGGATTCAAATTTAATTTGAGAAAAGCGGTAGATGTGTTTTCGGAAAACGAAATTTTCCTTCCGAAAAACACATAATTAAAAGATTCATCATTATACAAAAGTGTAAAAGAAGTGGTTAGGAGATAGTAGAAAAGAAAGCAGATATTTTTTAGAAGAAAGAATTTCGGTAACGAATAAAGAAATAATTGAAGAATATTCATACTTGAGAAGAAAGCGAAGAAATATATAATTACAATTTAAAAATAAACTTACTGCATTGGTAAATATTATTCCATATTTGGCGAGAGATTTATTGCATTGGAGAGTTGGTGAAGTTCCAGAAGTTATACAAATAGTTTAGTCCAGGACTTGAAAGATACGAGATATTCAACATAGCAGCAAACACAGGTATTCCAGTCCAGTAGAGGAAAGGCAGGTTTCAAAGGTCTTCACGAAAGCGTTCGACGGTTAGAGATTCTAGTTGATTGCAGAGGTTGAAGGTATTACAGGATAGCAGTCATTACAGTCCACATTCCGAGCATTCCAGACAATTAGGAAAAGGAAAGGATCTCCCTCATTGATTCCAGGAAATGTCTTCGACAAGCTAAAAAGAAAATCGTTTGGTGTATAAATAAGAATACCAGTTCAGTAGTAATAACAGGTCGTATAATTCTTTGAAATAATTTGAATTTATCAGTTTCGAATTGAAAAGTATATCAAAATTTAGAGATCTATTATTTATACGTACATTATAACTGTGTTGATAATCAAGAAAAGATATTTTGTAAGTTCTGTGCACAACATTAATTTGTATCATCATTTGTATAATTTTTAGAAGTCAAAAAAAACTGATCGGCAAACTAAAACTGATTAATTTGTGTGGGTATTTGATTTACATACAAAAACTATACAGTATTTTTAAAATAATATAATTAATATACTTACTTGTATATTTTTCGATCCACGAAAGGTGTATTTTCATGCACATATAAATTGTCAAAAGAATGTTTACGTAAACAAGCTTGGTACTTCCATGAATGTCTTATTTGGTTGTGTGTGTTGAGAACTACCATATAATTTATAATTTGCCTGATTTATTAAACAAATTAGTTTGATACATTTGTTTTTATTTGGTATATAAAGAAGGTTTTTGAATTAAATTGATGAAACAGATATGACGCTTAGAACCGTAACCTATAAATAAAAAAAAACAACTGTCAGTGATTATATTATTATTTGAATAGTATGTTAATATTTACCTTGAGATTGAGTTCACAGTAAGTATTGTTACAATATATAAGTATCTTAGTCAAAAATAAAGCAGAAGTACCAGTACCATATTCAGAAGGAGAAATAAAAGATATCCTCATCTTTGAAATTATACTTGGAAATCCCCTTGTGAAAACTTCAGCGAACTCATCGAACATCTTAAGATTTGGATGGGAAACTTGCCTGATTGTGCCAATTAAAGGATAAACCATATTCGGGATCCACATCTATAAATTTTCATTGGAATTTAAAAATAATTGTCCTAACGAAGCTGCAAGGTAAAATAATAATATACATGTATAGAAATAAAACATAAGCTTATGAGAATGAAGTAATACATATTGATAAATAATTTATGGCATACTTACACGCGTAAAAAACAGGAATATCTTCTTCCCAATAAGATTTAAAATTTCACATTTAATAATTTAATTATGTATTTATGTAGAGTAGAGATTCTTAAGGCGTTGAATTGTATTACTTATTGACCTGAGTAAATATGACTATCGTAATTAATATAATTATCAAATTTAACACGGCAATAGGTAATAATACTTTAACGTATTAAGAATTATAATTGCATTTCAATAATGATACCAATATGTAACAATTAAAGTCTCGAAGCTTCAAGACAAAAATGTTTTTCTGTGTAAAAATATGAACACTGTGATTTTTGTATTCCCAAGTTGCCTCTGTATGTGACATTCATTTCGGAAATAAATAACCTATAATATTTGGAACTAAGAGTTTCAAGTTTAATTTTTTAATTTACTTACTAGAATCTTTGGAAATAAATATAGCAGGGCTAAATAATGCATAAGATGGATCTGTACTATCACTGAGATGATACCTATTAACTGAAATCGAACCCCCCCCCCCCCCATATTGAGATTATATTAAAAAACATATGCTAAATAAATTATAGTAATAAAATGGCATAATATATATATTATAACAGTGTAGCTCAAAATGCTTGATCTTCATAAAAGAAGGCCAGTCAAACAGGAGAATTCATGAATTTTCATCTATTTTTGTCAATATCTCCTGTTCTAAAAAACATACAAATGTGGTTTTTTTTACCGAAATGTTGAGGCTTTAATTCTTTATTAGCTCATGTAAAAAGAGACATATCATTGTATTTAACTTTTTTGAAAAAAAGCCTAATATTTGCTTACATTTCAGTTAACGCCTTCTACCGGTGACAGCAAAAGTGCAAGATACAAAAACACAAATTCAGTTTGTAGAGCAAATAACGCTCTTTTAAATGAGACCAAACTTGTTCAAATCGGTTAGGCCAAACGGGAGTAATCCTAGTTTATTTAAAGAAACATTTGAACTGACCCCACCTCTTTATTTCACGAGACAGTAAAAAATGTGCAAAACTAATAGTATTAAAGAATGCGTAAGGAATAACATTTTTAATACCTACCAATTTGTAAAAATGTGAAGAAATTCTAAATTTTAAAATTGATCCTGACTGTTACGCCTCCTTGTGGACATTTTACAAACTCCAAAATAATTTCCAGCATTTTCTCTTGGGCACTTTACTTGAAAATTTTTTACGCGGAAGCAATATGACTACTGGGTTCTGAGATATAGCCGACGGCCATTCTTATTGGCCACCCGGTACATATTCGAAAATATATACTGCACTAGCATTCAACCATATAAAATACATATAAGAAGATAAGATTATAAATTACTGCTCATTACAACTCTGTACAACCCTCGGCAGTCAGATGGACGGTAATTGTATGGTTTAAGTACTCCGCGAATGATTGAATTATATTCTATACACTAAATTTAAAAGTATTTTATTTTGTTCGGGCTTAAACTGTTTTAATAGATGTTAAAAAGACTGGCGAACAATTAAAATTCGAACGCGCTTGTATCAAGAATGCGACAAATTTATAACAGTATCCTTGCTTGAGATAGGTGCGCCGATGATTCAACAAACTCTTAATTCTTCTGCTAGTATGATGTGACGTAAAAACTGTATACATATATCGTCGCGTCCATTGATATGTATTCGAATTCTAGCGGGACATGAGATCTATTTTTGCAACTTGTAAGAAATTTCACAGATGAAACTTTTCATTAAAAAATAAAGTAATCGAATAATTTAAACTTGCACTTTTTGTTTTGATTTCTAAACTACTATTTAGTAGTTATGCATAAAACACTTGCTATATACAATCCATGACAAAATTTCAAGACATAGTTACTTAAGCATGAAGATATGTTTATTTAACTTTCTAATTATTTTAGTAAGTTTTCTTATTATAACATTCCTGTACCTTTATAAGTTGAACAAAATAACTTTTTTATTTAAAAAATGTATTTACCGTACAGTGTGTCTATTTTATATCTCCCAATATGGGAAGCCTTTTAAAATTAGCAAGGTTGCTCTGAAATTTGAGGAATATTTGACGACATCTTCAGATTTGGCATTTACTGTTATCTTTTGAAGATAAGATTGTAAAAAGAAATTAAGTCGCCGAATTTTTTAGTATACATATCTTGCTAACCATTGAAGATAGACCATAATTGAAATTGGTATGTGGTAGTGATTTACATCAAATTTAACATCTCAATTAAAAATTCGCGGCGCACTTAATTATGAATATATAATATAAACTTATGTTTTTTAAATGATAATTACAGTTGGCCATGACTTCATTAAAATGCTCATTTATTTTCTGATTTCCCAGAAATTAGGTTTAGTACAGTTATCTGTTTAAAATTTTTATTATAACGGAAGCAATTCAAATAGGTACTATTACTTTATAAGAAAATAGAATATGATAGGTGATCTTACCACCCAGGCCTGTATTAGCAAATCAGTTACGAAATTAATGAGAAAGTAGGTACCAGTATTACCAAACCAGTTAGCAAAATAAACAATTCCAGTTGTCTAATAAATAGAATTCCTATCTTATAGTTTACTGCACTAGAGTTAAGTCTTTTTTTCTATACAATATTAGTGCAAAAAATATATTCAAACGAGAAAGTAAATGATGTAGCGCAATACCGTTTTTTGTTTTATTTCAAGTTGTCAAAAAATAAAAAAACATTGTGTTTAAATGTACTATTACTTTCCATAATCATCTCACCCTTAAAGAGACCGGTACTGTAACCATGACAACCATAGTATGTAGTTGTGTCAACCATAATATGTCTAAAATTAAAAAGCTTTGATGGTACCTTACATTAAATAAGAACGTCCTCACATTCAAAGTATTTTCAATAAAACAACCCTTTAATAATACAATGATATTTTTTTTAATTTTTCAATTAAGTGAACTTGTTTTAACAAAAAATTAATGGAAATGCTCAAACTGGGCACCGTTCAAGACACTGTCGACACCTTAATATCACATCTAACGTAGCATTCATTAAAACTTCTCGAGACATTTCCTGACATGCGTCAATTAATCGGTTTTGCAAAACTTCGACTGTATCAGGTGGTGTGGCATAAACAATATCTTGCAAATAGCCCCAGAAGAAAAAATCCATCGGGGTCAGATCACAAGAACGAGCTGGCCACAAAATAGGTCCGTATGTTCCCATCCAACGATCTCCAAATTCTCTATTCAAAAACTCTCTGTTGATTATGGCGTTGTGTGGCGTAGCTCCATCTTATTGAAAAACTAAATTATTTCTTTCATTTAAGGGTAAATTGTCTCAAATTGATTTCCAATCGCCTAAACTGACGGCAATTCGGTATTCGCCTATCCGGGAAGCGCTCTCTATAGATTCTACAACTTTGCGCACTGTTTTTGTGACACACAAAATAAATTTCAAGCATATCCACGAACGCATTATTCATTACTACGAAATGATGACAACTGAAACAACTAAAATTGGTTTAATGACACTGACATAAAAGTCACATGGTGACAATAATGTCTAAGCACCCTATTACTAATAGAGTACAAATATTTTTGAAATGTTTTTTTCTTTTTTAACAACTTGAAATAAAACAAGAAACGGTATTGTGCTACATCATTGAATTCAGAAAAAAAATCTTTATCAAATTCTGTGAAAAAAAGTAGCAGGCGGCCATTTAACATAAAAAAAGTTGATTATCGATCCTTAATGAACCGAATAGTTGAAAATAAAAATTGATATTTCTCTGATAGTACTTTTTAAGTCGTTTAATTTGACATGTCGATCGTTACAATCAGGCTTCAAATAAAGATGCAACGAGCTGGGGCGTTATTTTGTGGACACCGGTATAATCGATTATGTTTTATAGTAATAGCGATAAATCATACAAATATTGTATTAATTCACTTATTTAATATCTATCTTATATTTCTTGAACATACATTGATGAAGGCGTAGGCACGTAACAAAAGTAATTATGAAGTAGGCAGATCATTATTATTATCTTTTAACTAATCATTCTAATTGTATTACTCTATTGAATTGTACTGGAGGCCGTAGATTTATTAACAATTACTGCTAGAAAGTTAACGAGTTAGTACATTATTCTGCCGAAGAACTGGGACATTAAGAGGATGTTTATAAACTTATAGCATAACTCAGCACCAACAATACTCTAACTCATTATTCTTGAAACGGCAAGGTCCGGTAAAATTGTAGTTAATTTTCCATTTAAATACATTTTTTATGATTTAATTACTTTTCCGTCGATCCTGCTGCACAAGCAATTTATTTAACGCAAAAACTGAGATCCAAATGAGTGCTGCATGCGAATACAACTGCAGTTGCAATAGAATTAATAACTTTATAATTGATTTGACCCAAATATACCTAAACATACATTACGAGAAATAAAAATCATATAATATCAACCATTGTGTATGTGTTGTAATGAATAAAATATACTCGAGCCATCTACACACATTTTCTTCTAATATTCTCATTTGTTACTTTCTTATACATAGTATAAGGAAGTATTGTGATGATGAAAATTTTCGACCTCGAGATTTTTGCAGATGTCCACGTTTTGAGGTCCCCTGATACCAAAAAAGTGGTTTTTAAAAAATGTCTGTGTGTGTGTCTGTCTGTCTGTCTGTCTGTCTGTGACCACGATAGCGGTCAAACCGCTGGAGATATCAATTCCAAATTTTGTATTTACGTGTATAATCTCCCTCTTGAGATCTGATTAGTTTTTCAGTAAAATCGGTAGACCGGAAGTAGCAGTTTACTTCGGTGAAAAAATCGAATTTTGCCAATATTTCGTCAAATACTAAGTTTATAGAAATTTATAAAGAATTCATATGCACTTAAAATTAAAATTGAGAACAATTTTATTTAAAAAGTTTTTCGAAATTCCTACCGGAAGTAGGTCTTTTACTCTTATCGAAAATCGGTTTTTTGCGAATATTTCGCAAGTCAAGCTTTTTAGACAGGTACGTTACGTGTATAAAAGTATTTAAAACATAGTTTTCAATATCTTTTGTATAAAAAAGATTTCAAAATTCGGACCGGAAGTAACACTTTTACTCTTACCGAATAGCGATTTTTGGCAAATATGTCGTAAATTATGCATTCTATATATATTTATTAAGAGTACAAAAGTATTTAGAGTTATATTTGCAATATTTTTTGTATACATGAAATTTCAAAATTAGGACCGGAAGTAGCACTTTTACTCTTAGCGAGTAGCACTTTTTTTCGAATATCTTGCAAAGTATGCATTCTATAGCGATTTATTAAGAGAATAAAAGTACTTAAAATAGGATTTTGAATAAGTTTTGTATAAAAAAATTCTTAAGATTGTATAGTTTGAAACGCTCATACGTATAAGAAAGTCGTGTGGTGGCCACACCTCATTTTTGTATTGGTGTGTATGTCATCACACGTTAAAATTATCGATAACCCAACAATTTTCTTTTTAGGAACAACTCGATTTTGAACAATTATCCGCAAAATATTATTAAGTTCTTTTATTTTTATAATTTAATTCATTGCTGTAGTCATTTTCATTTTATTCGATCAAAGTTAACAAGTAGGTACTTAAAACATTAAATTATAATTATGAATTTCCTTTTAGGAGTTATCAGCAGTTATTAAGGCCTCTCGAAAGATTTCTGATGATGCATATCATTTCTTGCTTTCCAGAAAATAAGTAATACAAAGGGCTGAAGGTCGAATATAGAACGGGGAAATGCTAAAAACATCATACTATCACAGAAGAGCTTATTCCATTGGTTGCGTGGTTAATATTTTGTTACGAAAATCGGCGGAAAAATTAATTTCAGAGATACTTTTATCCAACAACATTATTTGTCGAAAAATCCATCATATAAGCTCAGTAGTTCAATGATCAATTAATGGAGAAAATACAAGGCACGGAGTTTGGTCTGCAACTTGATGAGGGTACTGACGATAGCAAAGACGCACACTTTATAGGTTATATTCGCATGATAATATTATCGTTGGAGACCTTCTCTTCTGCAAAAGCATCAGTGGAAACACAAAGACTAAATACTTATTTGAGATGTTAGGCAACTTTTGGAGATTTTTTTCCTGTGGGGAAGTCAGATTCATCAACGTTGTAAATATGTCGAACTTCTGATTTGCGCTCATCAACATTATCCAATAAATCCAAAAATTCGTCCGCATTTTCTCTCTTAAACCCTTACAATAGGCTATCGATATATTTTCAGGTTGCCACAAAACTAATTCTGAATGTCTGTACATAAGACGGCAGTACCAGTTCTTACCAGCAAATTTATTTTTATTCTGTTATGGTAAATCCGAAAAGACACTCTTCATATAACAAAATATGTTTCACTAAATCATTTTGAAGTAGGACAGGAATAGCAGGTAATCGCCTTCTGTTCTCCTTCAACTTTGTGATTTTTTTTGGGTTGTGACTTTACCTTACTACAATACAATAAAAATATTGAATATAATGTGTGTAGGTTTATTTAAATAGAATGCTTACGTTTTACAGAATCCAGAAATGTAGGTGTAGGTGTAGACAACCCAAAATGATTTGGATTGGGAAATGTGCATCGCTATGTGTACTGACAGAGATCGATCAATATCTTGTCGCTATGGAGAATTGCAAGAACTTATTCGCAGGAAAGCACCGAATGCTATGTGAACCCTTGTGAATTTATGTTACTAATACTACGCCATAAAAGCCTGCCCTGCTATACCATTGCAGTTTAAGATGGCTTTTAAGTGGCAATTTCTTATCCCGTGCATTCGAGCTACTTCAATTGACACTTTTTAACATGAGAAAGGCCATGAAAACTCCAACTGGATGCCTTAAATATGTCTGCAAGGCAATAATGTTTTGAAACTTTTGGAGAAAGTTGCTGCATTTAGCAGAAAGGTGCAGTGTGGATAAGAAAAATCAATGAGGATGGCAGTCTTCCTGAATTGCACAATTACGTGACCTTTAATAAAGCTGTTGTTTCTCAAGACTTGCTGTTCCTTTTCAAGGAACACTTCTCAAAGTTCAATTACTGGTTTGCAAAATAATTTTGGGGAAGACAATGTCGAGACTGAATTATCTTGTGACAATAGCCTGAATACAAAATTTGCTTCTTCCGATGTAGCGGAGTTTGGAATATCAATCAGAAATGAATATCCCATTCCGAGTTCAAAAGCCTTAAGGAACCTCATTCTCTTAACAATAAACTATTTACGCGAAGCCGGATTTTCAGCTATAAATGATAAAAATATATCGTTTAAAAATCAATTTGGAGCGAAAAATGAGAGTGACAGTATCAAATATTATTCCACGTTTTGAAAAAATGTGTGGCGATCACCAAGCTCACACATCACATTAACTTACTTGTTGTTGAAGATTTTCGCCATTTATTTCATATTTTTTTGTATTCTCATATTTTAGTTATATGGTTCTAGTGATGGCACTCTTAATAAAAGTGAGCTTGATATTGGGAAGGTTATTAAAAGCTGTTTTTCCACGGTCGGGAGCAGAAATCAGTTTCTATGACATCAAAATTAAAACAGAAGTAGTCGATTATTCCCAAGGGAGTATAATGCTCCCAAGGGAGTTTACATTATGGAGAACGTTTGTGATTCATGCAAAAAAAAGATAACATTGAAATTATTTATTGACATTTAAATTAAATGTTACATTTGTACAATATTCAAAATTAATATTAGAAGGAATATTACTTTCGCTTATATTTACAGTTTTTGTGATTGCCCTAGTAGTGGTACCTACTAAAACCTGATTAACAATTTTGGTCTTATTTTCAATGGAGTTCTCGACATAACCCTCAGCGACTGTCGTTGATTTCCAACCAGCATGACGCTTTATTGTCGTGATATCCACACCAGCATCTGCCAGTAATGTCGCTGAAGATCTTCGTAAGCAGTGACCAGTATAACATGCAGCATCAGGTAATTTTAAATACGAAGCTACTACACTCGGAATTTTTCCCATGGTATTCTTGCCAAATGGCTGCGCACTACATTTTCCTGCTTTGTAGTACAAAAAAAGCGCTTATGCTTGACGTGGGGAGGACGAAGGGACAGGTATTTTCGAAACAATTCAAGCATATTTTCCACATCGGTAACCACAAAGGTTCGTGGAATCTTTGTCTTAGTGTTTGGAATTTTTACAATCAAGGAAGAGCCTACATCCTCAATATCATCTACAGTTAAATTGACTAGTTCATCAGTTCGACAAGCTCCGGCAATCCCCAGAATTAATCCAACCTATAAAAAATCAAAATACTTAATAATTGAAATACCTAACAACAAAAGTAATGTTACCTTAATCATTAAGAATTCTTTGTCATCTACACTTGATAGAAAACGGTCGATTTGACCCTTTGTCAATATTTTCGATTTTTTCGCTTGATATCCGTCACCGGTTCTTTTCAAAAATGCGATCAGCTTGGGGAAATTGCTTATATCTATGTTGTCGTAAATTATCAAGCATGACTTAACCATAGAATATTGCGCCCATAATGTGGAAGACTTGTAATTCTTTGCATTTTCACTGAAGTATTCCAACAAAACATTCTCGTTGTATACTTGAATATTTTTCTCGGTGCACCACTTTTTGAACCGATTGTAGGCTATATCGTATAAAGATCTTGACTTCGTAGGCAGCAAATTGCTTATTGCAATATTTGCAGCCTTCATAATCTCTTCCGACTCACAATTATTCATTGTGCACTAAACAAACTTTAAACTAAACCAAACTAGCACCTTAATTTGACAATTCTTTTTGTTTGTTTATTTTGTAGTTATGACAATAACTCAACGACTACTAAATAAATGCTCAAATCCGAATACAATAATTCTGGTGCTACTTACTTCATAATGACAAAATATGTGTTTTTAAGTTAATGAGACCGTGGAAAAAATAGTATATACCATTCAGGAGAAATGCTATTTTGTCCTCGGTGCATTGTAGCCCTCGGGCTTCGCCCTCAGGCTTCAAATTGCACCTCTGCCAAAATAACGCATTTCTCTCCCTTATAGTATAATATACTATTACATTTTTGTGCCAGGTTTATATCAGTTTATATTATTTATTGTGCACATATTTTCACAAAGACGCTGGGACAAAATACTACACATGTAAGCCCGCCACGAACTGACTAAATTTAAGAACTCCTTGCCTATAGTGGAGGCAATCCTTAAACCGTTGCACGTCATTCATTTTTTAAAAACCGTACCACCCAAAAAATTATAAAATTTACAATACACAATTATATTTTTCAGATATTTATATGTCAAATTTGTGTACATTAAAATGGCGTGCAAATCATATGATTTTTCAAACAGACTTGACTACGCTGCAGTATATGACGTCATTAACGAGTAATGACGTGCAACGGTTTAAGGATTGCCTCCACTATATAACTGTTTAGTGAGGCCTACTTCTTCAGAGCATATTGTAACAACCGTGCCAATCCGGCACTGCCTCGAAGTATGTCTTATCTATCAATTCGACACTTATTCCTTACAAAAAAATATTCTTTGTTTCAATAACCAGCTACAATTTAATTTACATTATTATTTACGATATCAATACGCTTGTTGTCCTTGTTCACCGCATTTTGTCTGCATTGAACGATTTCCTCGTAAGTACTTCTTAGAATTCATTAGCCAATAACCGCACAAATGTTACTTTCTGCCCACTTTATATGTGTATATGTACTGAGAACATTGAAAAAATGTCAAGGACCAAGCGAGATTCTTGTCAAGGCATTTCATAAGCATCCCACCAGGACAAAGTCACAATATAAATAAATATAATAAATAAATGTATGAGATAGGTTTCGCCAAACTTTAAACAAAAAAAAATTAACGGTTTTTGAATTTATGTTTATTATATGAATGTTTGTAACATATATATGTATGATTTCAACCAAGAACAACCTTGACGCGGAGGTATGGTTTTTTAGGAATTCTGAATAATTATTTAAATGAATCATATGTACAAATGAGTTTTTTTTTTAATTTAAATTAACGAATGGACATGTAACATATTGAATTGCGATTTTTTACTTGTTTACATTTGAACATACGAGTGGATATTTCTGTATCATCTATACGAATATGAAAACGCGTAGCTTTCTCTATCTCTGCTGACTGTTATCCAATTGATCCAAAGGATATATTCAAGTTGAATACAAAACATCTATAATAAAAATCTTAAATCACTCTGGAATTACTGGGCTCGTTTTGTCTGAGCATTTCGTAGGTCGCAGGTTCAAACCGTTCAAGATACATTTCATGCATCTTTTTAATGCTTAGGTTACCAAGCAAATATTTTCATACACTGTCATTTGTGGTGTTGTGGGATTCTCTGCATTTGAAACTTTTGATATTTTCTTCATTAAAATCTACTACAAAGCCTGGTAGATTGTTGGGACGATTACCGTGTAAGTCGCAAAACACCATGCGGTAGACCATTTAGCAACGTAAGAGTTTTCCTTCATTGAAATGTTTTATTTTCATGCTCTCTCAATCATTGCAATCGCCACTGCTTTACTTCGAATATACTTAAAAGAGAAAAATATGCATCCTGAATATTTAATCAGCCATTGAATAAAATTAGAAAAAATTTCCTCTCTGCTTCAGTAAACTTTTCAAAACACTTTTTCCGGCATATGCATGTAATCCCAACTGCTTGGCTTGTACCTCTCGTCCATGAGGGTTTCCATACTCTGCGCCACTGTTTCTAGCACATTTCGAATATTTCTTCGTCACTGGGATGGTTGACGTACAATTACTTTTTACCTGTAAAAGACAAAGTTGAATGATACAGAATTTTTGGGTTAATTAAAACCTAACAAAAAATATGCCTATTTTATATCATAATCAATTTAATATAGAAAATATTAGAGTAAAAGAGCGTAAAAGCCAAGAATAGTACTTAAATGTATGTGTGGAATTTAAAAGTAAAATTTAAAGACTTTGGAAACCATAGATATTAAATGAAAATACGTTTTTTATTATACACATTTCTATACAACATTAGCATTAGGGCATACATTACATTAATTGAAATTATTGCATTTTACACACCTTTTGGTGCTTTAACCTCACTTTCATTCACATCATTACAGAATTATTGTTCTGGATTTACAACGAAGTCTGGATCGGTGATGCTATCATCTTAGTCCTCAATAAACTCCAAGTTATTCGGATCTAATCGCAGTAGTTTTAACCTCGTCAAGTGGTATGCCAGCTATTCATTTAAATGTTTGCGTACAGGTGCCTCCACAAAAACATTATTGACAGCAAATATCAATTTATCTGCATTCCGATAGCATTACTATAGGTACTGTATGAGGTAGGCGTCATAAATTCTTGGCCTGACAGACATATACAGGTTCAAACGTGTTCGAACTCCGTTACGTCATACATGCACATACCCGAAGTGTACACTATAAATATTGCGGTTCGAAGCCTAGTAGTTTTTAGTAATCAGCCAACTAACGTGACTAGCGCACGAGAATGTCTGAAGTAACAAAAATTGAGTACCGCGCGGTCGTTAAAGTTTTAACAAAAGAAGGGTATACACCTTATCACATTAAACAGCGTTTAGACGGCGTTTACGGTGATTCATCTGCTCCGTATTCAACTGTAAAAAAGTGGGC
The DNA here is from genome assembly GCA_963170755.1 of Amphimallon solstitiale. Taxonomy (NCBI): domain Eukaryota; kingdom Metazoa; phylum Arthropoda; class Insecta; order Coleoptera; family Scarabaeidae; genus Amphimallon; species Amphimallon solstitiale. The sequence goes on along the minus strand of OY720681.1, from coordinate 32,218,361 downwards.
AAAATATTTCCGTTTGGGACAAGAATCCCTGGAAGGTGGTGATCGGTCGGGTCGACCAATTGAAGTGATAACGCCTCAACAAATTTCAATTATTGAACATTTAGTGCTAGAATATCGCCGTTTGAAAGTGAAGGAATTAGCAGTGATAACAAACATTTCCGATACATGTGTTCGCCGAATTCTCCATGACCATTTGGGTATGAATAAAATTAGTGCTAGATGGGTACCGCGACTTCTTTCTGCTCTCCAACGTGAACGTCGCCACAGTGGGGCAGAAAGCCCTGAAAGTTGGCATCAATTCAACCGCTTAAGCAAGAACGCTGAATTTTGGTACATTGATTCTTATCGACAAAAGTAGCATTTGTATAAAATTTCAGAAGAATATTAAGCATACGCCCGAAGTTATCGCACATCACGTGATTTCCTTAAACCGGTCACACATATAAATTGTAGCGTGGTGGAGCTCTTATTAGCATCTAAACACAGACCTCATATTTTTTATTTCAAATTATATATACATTTTCATAAAGGTTAATAAAAGCAAATAAAGCAAGTGTATGTTCTCTATACATATATTATTTATTAAGTAAAACACATAATAACTTAAACATAATTTTCCTTTTCAAATGTTTGCAAATTTTTTTTCTTAAAAATTAACAAATGTCATCTGCAGAATAGAAAGTTTCATCGTCTTCAATACTGTCTTCGTCGTCGTCATCATCATTATCATCATCGTCGGCGTCAACTTGACCAGATGATGATTTTAAGAGCTCTAATACCTCTTTCGGTAGAGCTTGCAGATTTTTCTTTGAACTTTTTCTTTTGTCCACCACCACATGATCTGAGCTTAGCAGAAGCATATTAAAAGTGTCATACTTTTTTCTCTGCCGCACTTTATTGAGTTGTGTTCCCTAAACCTTTTACAGTCCTTGTTCCGTGCTTCATAGAAGTTTGTGATTTTCCCGCTGCCTTAAGACTCATTTGTGCGGCATAACTTAAAACAGCAATAGAAGTGGATTCCCTAAGTAACATTGTCTTTAGCCGCTTAGTTCGTTCTGCACCAGTTTCGAAAATAACTTGAAGGCGACCTCTACGTTACTGTTACCGTTTTTCTGAAGGAAATGATATTGATGTATTCAGCCAATCTTTATTTTGTAAAAGAAACCTTTCCTTCGTTCTAAAGGCCTTCGTCCAACGTGCTCTAAACTGTGAGAAGAAGTGAGCTAAAGTTTTATTTAAAACTTTTATATCCTCTTCCCGACAATTAGTTCGAATTTTCATTTTGCTCGCAAAAACTTGAACCTTTCTTCATTTCCAGTATTGGTGCAACTTGTCATGATGTCGAATAGTTCTTGTCGACTTAAAAAAAGTTTAGTTGAGGCCGTTCCTGTAAACAAAAATTAATAAATAGTTAGGTACATATCTAAAATTGTGTTACCTTTCGCAAAATACAATATCTACAAAAAATTTAAATATTCTCGAAATGTGCAAAAATGTGCAAGAAATGTTAACGTATGAATAATATATAAAGTCCAATTGTTAATATAAAACTAAAACTAAAACGTGATCTAACTTGATACGTAACTATTTTCATGCATACTTTTTGCAAATATGTACAACTCAGTATACATTTACATAAGCCATTATTTATAACATTTTATATAATCTAAATGATTTTTATGGCAATAAATGTTTGTGATCTATAAATACATACCTGATATAGAAGGCTCCATAGCAAAAAACTCAAATATTATAAAAAGTTTTACTACAATAAATTCACAAACACAGGGCAAATATAACACAATTACGTAAACGTCTACATTCTTTAGCAGTTAGCGAGAACTAGACCTCTGTACAGTTGAGTATAGGTACATTTAAAATACCCCCAATCCTGCTTTCTAATGCATAAGATTGTTGTAATTAAGAAAATAACTATATAGAGGGTAAACACGACATTTCATGTTTTGATTTTTTGCCAGGTAGAAACGCTCTTTGCCCCACTGTGGCGTCGAGTCGAATATGCGCAACCGTTTTTAAACATGTGTGGAGACGACCCAAAACCGATTTTGGAGTCCATTGTCACAGGAAATGAAACAATGGTTCTGTTTTACAATCCTCTATCGAAAAGGGAGTCCATGGAATGGCGGCGACCTGATGAACCTCGTACCAGAAAGGAAAAAGTCGTTCAGTCAACGAAAAAGGGCCACAATATTATGTGATTGTGAGGGCATTTTGCTAATTGACTTTAACGAGCGCAATACAAGTGTGAAAGGTAAATTAAGGGACAGTATTCGTGCAAAACGTCATGGAAAATTGACAAAAGGTGTGCGATTATTGCACGACAATGCTCCCATCCATACGCCATTTCACAAGCTGCTATCCGCGAATGCGGCTTTTAAGAATTGGAACATCCACCGCATAGTCCGGATATGGCTCCTTCTGATTTTTTTTGTTTTCTAATTTAAAAAGAGACGTAGGGAACGTAGTTTTAAGGATGACAGTGAGTTGCAAGCAGCTGTTATAGAACATTTTGACGGAAAAGCTTCAGATTATTTTTGCAAGGGTATCGAATTATTAATTAATCGTTGTAATAAATGTATAGAAGTTAGGGAAGATTACATTGAAAAATAAAAATTCTTATATTGTTCCAAGTTTGTTCTTTTGTTTATCAGGCCGAGAATTTATGCGCCTACCTCGTATGTCTTCACTTCAACCAAAACATTTGCGATATTGCATTCTGTAAAATCAGTAGTAGTTCATCTACTGATTCAAATATGTTTATCGTTTATGTTATTGACAGTTGAAGTCTTAATTTCATCGCACATCGGTGACAAATAATATTTTCTCAATGTGGATTTCGCGGGCATACGCAAGTCACTATATTACCGCTAACATGATTTTGTAAAAAATGAGTAAGCTCAGGATGATTCATCGTATATCATGGAATATTATACGCTACTAGCACTTTAAGTAGATCCGAATTAAATGCTTTCTGTTGTTTATAAGCAGTTGCAATACGTGCTTTATGTGTATCCGACGACACATATTGTACTACGCTGGTTCTCGCTTGCTATTACAATAATACATTGCAAATTTTGCATCGGAGTTAAATATCGTCGCATTCAAGGGCAAGTAAAGCTCTTATCCACCGTTCAACGGATGTGGGCGGAACATTGTTGCGCAATAGAATACACGTAACTAATAAAAGTAAACAATAGATCGGACCGCTGCACCCAGCGCTAACGGTTTAAGTAAAATTCTTTCGGCGCAAAAGCCCACCCGTCCTACGACGTCGGCTACATTTGCCGCGGATAGATGCAACTACTTTTACACATACATATTGTAACTTGTAAACATTGTTATTGAATGCATGGGTAGAGAAGCCAGCTGCGTCGCGTTGACGAACCCAAGTTGGAAAAATTCATATAATATGTAAATCAGAACATTACATACATAATGTATAGCTTGTTACGTTTTATTGTATTACTGCGATTACTGTGTCTAATTTCGAATTACATTATTCATTTAAGTCCAGTCCTGGAATGTAAACCTGACTTCCGATCCCTAATAATTAAATATTTCCGCACGCATAAATCAATAAAGAAATAACGCATATCCAATAATAACTAATCATAGTAATTGGCGATAACGCAGGAACAAGGTAGTGAGTCATTTTTTAATTGTTCTTTTATTGTAATTTTTTTATTCCTTGCAGCAATCGTCTCATGTATAATAAGCCTGTATAATAACCAATAGTGTGTGGTTTTGACGCAAAAGGTCAAATATCCACGGACAGCAACTTTCACTCAGCAAATTCCACCGATACTAGTAGAGTTCTATTCCATTTACTTAAAACATGGGCACAAGACGGATAACAAACATCAAAGTCGAGCGCACACGTTCATACTTTTTATAACGCATGTCAATGGCAAGTTGTATCTAGTCGCGTTATTTCAATATGAAATATTGCAAGAATGTAATATTTCTTGTTTCATTTTAGTCGAATCTATTCAAAATTAGAAACGTTTCCGTAGTCCAAACATAATTTTATGTATTTAACGTATTTGTACAATCGTTGTCGATTGCCATGTCCATTTTAAAGTTCGATTCAAGAAACCTCAGAACTAATTTCATCTTATCCTGTCTGTTGTGTTTGACTATACATAAAGGCTTTATTTATAAATTCTTGTATTTTAAAATTTAAAAATTAATATATTTTCAAGGTAAACTGCATTTTACTATTAATTATATTATAAATTACTAAAAATATATTTTTAGACGTCACATTAAAGCTCAGTGGTATTAAAATAATGTGTCGTATTTTTTTTTTAGTAAAACTTAATAGTTAATTACTGTTGCCGATATGTTTGCGTGATTTTCTTTTAAGGTCAAAACACTGCAAAATCACTGAATTAATTTGATGTTCTCGTTATTAAATAACACTTAAATAATTACTTATGACTAGAACTAGGATAATTAGGCAAATTGCCTTATTTGCCCTTTTTGCGTCTTTTTTAGGATTCTGCCTTTTTTAGGAATCTCCTGTCTTCTTGCCTTTTTGTGCCTTTTATTGTATAGGTACTAAATTGAAATTTTAAGAAATTTAGTTCTTAAATTTTCAATTTAAAAAAGAAATCCCACTAGCAATTTTCCTAGAAAAATGCACATTTTAAATTTCTGAAATAAATTGTAAAAACCCGTATACAGCTTGTGTAATGGAGCACTTGATATAGCAAGTCCAAAATACATCAGATTTGCAACGTGGTAATATCAAGTGTTTCATTACACAAGCTGTGTATATTTGTGTGTGATTCATGTTACATGAAGAAAAAACGTTTTATGAAAATCGGTTTAGTAGTCATTTTGAATTTTAAAAATGCCAGCAGACAAGCAATCAAGAAGTGTCAATAATAGTCAGTTGGATTCTAATATAACAACAGATAGAAAACGACTTGTTTGTCAAGTTTGTGAGAAAAATGTAAGTGTGCCAATTATTATGTTTTTATTAATTATTTTATTTTCATTACCAATCGCGGTATGAATACATAATTTTAATTAAAATAATATTAATTGAAAACTGACATTTCTCCTTTAGAGCATTGTAGCCAAACGCACTGAAATTAGAGACAATTTTATATGGACGTGCGTTAATGAAACAACAGACTGCCAGGGCGAATATAATTGTTGGTAAATTAGTAACAGATGAAGCAGGAATGGCCTATTTGTTGACCTCAAAGAAATTGGAAAAAACAAACTACCAAACAGTTGCAACATTTTTTAACGACAGCATGCGTAAGTGTAGTTATCTTTGTTGTAAACAGCTGTGTGCATATTTCATTTGTTTTAGGCATACTGTATCTCAATGAAGTACCTAACGAAAAAATTTTACTTTTAGTTAGTGACGCTGCACCTTACATGATTAAAGCAGCAAGTTATATTTTGAATCACGATATGATACGACAACAAACATGCATAAATTTATTGGTTTAATTACTTGCCAACTAATACATATTCCATTACAGGTTGTACTCTCATTTGATGCTTCAAATTCCTATGTCATCACAAGAAGCCTTTAACGACAGTGAGGTATTATATGTCTTATTGTATATTCAAACAAATTTCTCTTGGTTGCCCCACAAAATTAAAAAATTAAAAACTGTTGGACTGACTCTTGTGGAATCCCTAGATAATGTACAAAAGGCACTGGATCCCATATCAGCAGGAATAAAAATAAAGGATAAAGTTAAAGCTGTTTTGCAAAAAATCCTTCTTTAGAAAAGTTAAATATAATTTTCGAAACTTACCAAGGGATTTCCACTCGAAATTCTATGTTTGATATACTATCACCACAACAAATCATTTCTCTGAAATACGCTCCGATAACGTCATGTGACGTAAAATGGTCCATTTCAAGCTACAAACAAATTGCCTGCGACAAGAGAACTTGTTTGACATCGGAGAACACAGAGAAATTACTGGTGACTAGTTGGTAGTGTAATAAAACCAATGCTTAAAGAATTGTGTGCCTCCCTACAATAAATAAATAGTTAATACTGTATATACGTACTTGCTATGCTATTTTTTTTTAATAGACAGTTCTAGTTTTACGTTTTTGCCATTTTTGAAGTGAAAACTTCTATGGGCGCGTTGATTGTGGGCACTGAACGAGACTGAGCCGTCACGCTCGGCTATGTAACGCTCGTTTTTAGAGTTTGATACAAATCCTGATCAGACCGAGCAAAATGTACCAGAATAATGTATACACGGTAATAATAAATATATATTTTTAAATGTAATATAGAACGAAAATGGAAAATGTAAATGTAAATGAATATAGAACGGAAAAAAAAAATTGTGCTTCTTATTATTAACTTCGCCTTAATGAAGTTTTCACTTCTGCCGTGTGGTCTTAAGCACTCCCATTTTTTTGCCTTTTTAGTGCTTTTTTAAATAATTTTTTTGCCTTTTTACCTGCCTTTTTCGAGACTTTATTTTGCCTAGCTATCCTAGCTCTACTTATGACATATTAAGGTAAATTTATATTAATATTATATTCTCATATACTAAATAAAATAATAGTATAGTCCAGATTGTAATATAAAGAAGTAGAAATTCAAAATTAAAACAAAATTATAGATGTTTTGAAAATCAATTTTTGATTAATTCATTTATCATATACAGAGTGTTTCAAGTACCCATAAAGGTATATATGGTTTTATAGAAAATTTAAAATTACTTTTATGGATTTTGGAAGAGTGAGCAATGCACAAAAATATTAAAACAAATACAGTGTTCATAATAAAAGGAACAAATTCGTTTAAAATTCAGGTAATTACTTTGCATAAAAACGCTCGGACAGGTCGATTAGTATTTTTAGTTGTGAATTTTTTGACGTAAGAAAATTATATACAGGTGTCTAAAGAAAAACATATGCAGCAATCATTGTTTCTTTTAAGTGAACTAACCTGTATGTTATGCCATTTTTGAATTATATGGTAAATTCTCAACACTTTTTGTGTAACACATCATATCCCCAAAATTAGCGGTTTTTGAATAATGACGTTTGAAATGTGATAAATTAAAAAAAAATACAGGAACCCTAAATAATAAAACATACAAATGAAATAATAACGTTTGCCTTATAAATGTTCAATATGTTGTCCGTTTACTTCAATACATTTTTGTAGCCGACGGATTGTTTCCTGTTGAACGTTTTCAATTACCTCTGGTGGAATAAATCTTATTTCCTGGCATATTCTATATTTCAGGTCATCAAGATTATTTGGTCTATTCACATAAACTTTAGAGTTGAAACCATATGTCATTGTAAGGAATATCTGGATCTTGTGGATGAGGTAGCACAACAGCTAAAGCGGGTATGAGTTCAAACTGAAGAAAGTGTAAGTAGCGTTCCCCATTTAGTTTCTTCAAAAAAAGTGAGGTGTGGCCACCACACGACTTTCTTATACGTATGAAAGTGTTACTTCCGGTTCGAATTTTGAAATTTCTTTTATACAAAAAATATTCCAAATCCAACTCTAAATACTTTTGTACTCTTCATAAATGTATATAGAATGCATAATTTACGACATAATTGCAAAAAATCGTTATTCGGTAAGAGTAAAAGTGATACTTCCGGTCCGAATTTTGAAATTTTTTTTATATAAAAGATATTGAAAATTAAGTTCTAAATACTTATGAATTCTTTATAAATTAGTCTAAACTTAGTAATTGACAAAATATTTGCAAATTTCGATTTTTTCACTGAAGTAAACTACTACTTCCGGTCTGCCGATTTTACTCAAAATCTGGTCAGTTCTCAAGAGGGAGATTAAGTATATTCGTAAATACAAAATTTGGAATTGATATGTCCAGCAGTTTGACCGCTATCGTGGTCACACACACACAGAGACACACACAGACACACACAGACACACACAGACACACACAGACACACACAGACAGGCACACAGACATTTTTTTAAAAACCACTTTTTCGGTATCAGGGGACTTCAAAACGTGGACATCTGCAAAAATCTCGAGGTCGAAAATTTTCATCATCACAATACTTCCTTATACTATGTATAAGAAAGTAAAAAGGTCCAAGAATATGATTTTCGACAGTACCTGCCCAGGCATTTATTTTTTGACGATGCTGTGTGTGATAGTCTTGTATCCAACGAGGATTTTCAGTTGCCCAGTACCTGCAGTATTGTCTGTTCACGTGTCCATTTAAAGTAAAAGTAGCCTCATCAGAAAATAGAATCTTTTTCATGAAATCTAAGTTTTGATTAACTTCAATTATCTGCTCACAAAACTGCGTTCTTCGATCGAAATCGTCTTCTACTAATTCATGTATTAATTGAACCTTATAAGGGTGATATTTATTTTTTCGTAGTATTTGTGACGCAGATTCCGTTGACATATTACAATTTCCGGAGATTGTCCTAACAGTTACATGGGGATTATTAACCGTTTCTACTAAAACGGTCTAATTCAGGTTTTTCTGATATTTTTGCTGGTCTTCCTTTACGTAAATCTCTAACGTGGCCGTGCTCAGATAATTTCAATTCAATTTTGCTGACAGTAGATCTAGTAATTGGAGGTCGATTAGGATGAATTGCATTAAATAAATTACACACTTCTTGTTGAGTACGCACTCTATCTCCAAAACCAATCATAATAAGTACTTCAATACGTTCTTTTTCAGATAAATGCATTTTTAAAATGAAACGTACAACCAACAAAATGACACTGACAAACTAAAAGCCGGTGATGGTTTCATTTTTATTGCCACAAAAAAAAAACATGAAAATGATCTAGTGGTCAAGGAATGAAAATCGATTAATTTGAAGAAGAGTTTTTTGTTGAAGAAAAAATTTGCAATACCAGGTTGTTTTTGTTGTTTAATTTATCACATTTCAAACGTCATTATTCCATACAATAATGACGTTTGATATGATGATATGATAATTTACCATACAATTCAAAAATTACATAATATACAGGGCGTTCCATTAAAAAAAATGATTGCTGCATATGTTCTTCTTCAGACACCCTGTATATAATTTTCTTATGTCAAAAAATTCACAACTAAAAATACTAATCGACCTGACCGAGCGTTTTTCTGCAAAATAATTACCTGAATTTTAAACGAATTTGTTCCTTTCATCATGAACGCACTGTATATCGAAAATTATGTGTTTTATCAAACTTCACGTTGGATTCATGCATAGAAGTACACCAGTTCAATTTCATAAAAAATGTTTTTCGCATTTCAATTTCTTCAAAATGATGGTTTATTAAGCATGTTGTGCTACTAATATTGAATTTATAATCATTAAAGATCCTTTTAGCATTGCATACAATTTTCTTATCTTGCTATGTTTCATTATTGAAGCAATGCTGTTTTGCCGAAGCGTGTCAGTTGTCAAAATTTCCGAATAAATCGGAATATTTTAAGAACGAAGATATACAGGTAAATGTCATCTTATAAAAAGTCATACTAAAATGACAAAGGAATTCAAAAGTGCAGAATATACAGGCTGCTCTATTTAAAATTTCGAAGTTGTTGGTGTTTACGCGCAAATCAAACACAGTGTATAACTATAAATAATTGTAAGTGAAAGAACTTCTAAATAGAAAAAACTTTTACCTCTAAAGAGTTTTTGTATTTTTCATAATAATAAAGATATTGAAAAATGTCGCACATTAATTACACTCTGTATATATAGTATTAAAATGACTACAACAATTCAATGCAAAGGAGACATTTTTTCAGGAAAGTTATCTGTTGTGCTCAATATTAATTTATTCCTGCATAGCTTTCAATACAAAATCTTTGATGTCTGAATGTCAACATGGTTTCATTCGTGGACGGTCTACAGTTACGAACCTACTCACTATAACTCAGGCTGTCTCTCATGAACTGGATGCTAATGGCCAATTAGACGTGATCTACACTGACTTTAGTCGCGCGTTTGACACGATAGATCATGGTATCCTTCTGGAAAAGCTCGCAGCAATTGGATTCACCCGTCCCTGCTCAAACTTCTTCATTCATATTTGACAAATAGGCGCAATTATGTCTTTTACAATGGATTTAGGTCATTTGAGTTTACTCCCTCATCCGGTGTGCCACAGGGCTCTAACTTGGGACCTCTGTTATTTACTCTATATATCAACGATTTACTTAAAACAATAACATGCAATGTACTCGCATATGCGGATGATATAAAGATCTACTGCTCTATACGAACTTGGAACGATGTACTTCGTCTTCAAGAAAACTTGAATCGTATATCGACTTGGTGTTTCAACTTCAATTTGAAACTAAATGTAAGTAAATGTTGTTATATGTCTTACCATCTACCTATTCTATTGAGGACAACCGGCTTAGGCGGGTGGACAGCATAAAGGACCTTGGCGTATTCTTTGACACACATTTGAACTTTGCCAGTCATATATATTTCATTTGCAATTCGGCTTCAAAGGCTTTGGGCTTTGTTTTGCGCAGTTGTAAGTTTTTTAAAAATCCACTGCTTCTGAAGGCTTTGTATTTCAGTTTTGTCGTCAGTAAGCTAGAATATGCATCACAAGTATGGTCACCTCAGTACATATATCTACAACTAGTCATTGAGAGAGTGCAGCGGCGATTCCTGAAATACTTATCTTTCAAGGATATGGGAATTTATCCGGAACGTGGCATCGATTACAATCTCTTGCTGCAAGCACATGACCTCCAATCACTGCGGGATCGCCGAGAGTTTCATGGTGCTCGTTTCATATGGAAGCTATGTAATGGAACAATTGATTGCCCACATCTCCTTTCATGCTTGAATTTTTACACTCCCAGGATTTCCTCTCGCTCCTCCTCCACGTTTTGGTTGCCCTTTTCGAAAACTAATCTTCTTAGGGGATCGCCACTGGTCACCATGTGTTTCCAGTTCAGCAAGTAATACATAATTCTGCAGCTCTATAGATAAATATATGTATATATGTGTAAATTATTTATATTACAAATAAGAATATGATTGATTTGTATTTTATTAATGTACGTTTATTTCTTTGTCCTGTAATTGGTTTGTTACTGTTGGACTGAATAAATTATTATTATTATTATTATTATTATTATTAATATTTCGATATTTATGTGATATTTTCTTCAGGAGTCAACTACAGTCAAAGAAGCAAAAACTAGTTAACAAAGAATATCGTTCTTTAGAAAATAACTCTATTATTCTTTAAATATAATCGCAATGAAAGAGAATGTTAATATTATTTAACCAGCAGTGATAATAACAAAACCAAGCGTATAAATACAAATTAATTATATATTAAGATGGTGGCAGACTAATTTAACGGATATCTAAAAATATCGCAGATGCTGAGGAACAAATAAGTCAGTCACCTCAGATATCTATCGGATGAATAATGATGGCGTTTTTGGCATAACACTCTTCTATATTGATTATTTATTCAAATCTATATGAAAGTATTGACAAACCTTTGCATTCCCAATATATATAAATTCGTTTATTCTTTCTCGTAGAAGCATTTTGGTCAAATATTATTTGAGAATCGTATGAATGCGGAAAGATATCAATATAATTTATTACAACCATTTACAATCAATTACATGTCGATATAATCAATCCATCAGGCATAAAGCCACAATAGCCCCATACACTACTAGCTAACTGCGGAGGTAAATAAAGCTGCAGCTTTCACTCAAAACATAAAATATTAAAAGTAAAATAGACATATCGAATAAAACACAACCATTCAATACATCTTATGTTTATTCCCTGCTATTTTAAAACACCCTATATTTACTTCATTTGAACCAAATAAGATAAATCTCCAACTTGGGAAAATATAAATAATTATAGTTATAAGATGAGTGTTACGCAAACAGGTCTACATTTCAATGAGATTGTTTTAAAAGAATTTATGGAAACCACCTTAGCGTTTAGCACAAAATGTGATTGATTTACATAGAGACTTGGTGAGGACATTACACGCACATTTTTCTTTTTATATAATCGCAACTTTGCATTTGTAAATATGTACCTACTGCATATTTGTAATATTTAAAATGTTACAATAAATAATACATAAATGAATAATTGACCAATGCAGCAATGGTAAAATTCATTGGTGGTAGGCATGCGGTAATTGCAAGCCCATATAATTGACTTACATAACCAAGGTTGAATTCTTTCGTTATGTTCATAGTCTTTGGAATAGGAAATGTTCAAACATATGGACGTCTTACATGAAAGATTATAAATCTTTTATTGAAAGGTATTTTATTTTACATATACGTATCCTTATGCCGATTGTATTTTCTATACAGGGCATGATAAAAATAAGCTATTATACTCTGGTAGCTGATAAGTCTGGAAAACAAATAATGAAAACCATTTACTAAAATAAACAAGAGAAATTATATTTATCTTTTGATTCAGTAGTCATCTGTAGTTCTCATAACTGGTTTAAATTTCACTTGAAAAATGTTCAGGAATCTGTTGTTTTTAAGTTGCACGAAGTAACTCGCTTGTCTAAAAAAACTTGCGTTGAGTTTTTTTTATATTGTGCTTAGCTACATCTTCCATTAGTTTTTGAACACACTAAAATGAATTAAAATTCTTTTTTCTTTGGCAATTATGATATTAACATCGGGGCCTTGCAATCACTATTAAAGATATTTAGGTGTTCCAAGCGACTATCTATCGCTATCTATTTCGGAAAGGCGAAACTAAGAAAGAAGAACTAACGAAATGCTATATTTTTATTTTATAATAGTGAGATTCAACAATGTTAAATTTTATAAAAAAAAGAGCCAGAAAAACAGAAGACTTCATTAATTTTCTAGTTTTTTTTTTGATAAATATCTCCTGTTCTAAAGAAGGTATAAATGCGGGTTTTTTACCGAAATGTTGAAACCTTAATTATTTATTAAGTCATGTAAAAGAAACATCTGCATTTAACTTCTTTGAGAAAAAGCCTAAAATTTTCTAGCATTTCAGTAACGCCATCTAGCGGCAACGATAAACCTTAAGAGTACAAAAACTAAAGTGCCTTTAAATGAGATCAAGCTTGTTAAAATCAATTATACCAAACCGATGAAATCGTAGTTTATTTTAAAAACATTTGGATTGCCCCATTTTGTACCTCTTCTTAATTCATTCAAGGAATATAACTATTGTATAACTACATGAAATTTTCTCTAAAAATTAAGTTACATATACACATCGTTTGAGGTCTCTAGGTACTTATGTAATATGTAAATACTATAAAGCAATTACGATTCCAATATAACATTTTTGTCATGATAGAAAATAGTAGTAGATCACCGAGAATAAAAATATTTAAAGGAGCTGGGCTCCAATACACACATCATTAATTATGTAAATATTATCTGAATTCAGTATATTAAATCATATCCATAGGCAAAATAGCAAGAATATGAGCACGCGTTCGAACATGTGCTTCTAGGACAACAAAACAACATTCTTTAGCACCACAATATACATTTTATATAATAATACTTCCGCATAATTAATTTGCCATACAATTTCTGCATTTAAATCACTTTTGTTTTTAAACGTTCCTTATTCATTAACTCTCTGAGATGAAATAATAATGATGCAATGACTAAATTACTCAATCTATAAAATAGTAACTATGTATGTGTAACAGACCGATTATGTAAAAGAATTAATCTCCAAATGCAAAATATTCCCGTAATTTTATATAACATTATATGTAAATACACGTGTAAAAATTAATATTTTTTTTTATTATACCAGAGTTCAAGTTCTTAACATTAAATATACAACAATGTTAATCTAATGTCTCAAGAAAAATTTCCTTTATAATAAAATATTTCAGGTTTATACATTTTTATGCAATTCTTACATGATCAACCATAATAGTATATTATGCAATGAGCATTTAATGATAGCTATTAAGACACGAGTAAGAGAATTACAATACGAGGCGAAGCCGAGTATTGTAATGAATACGAGTGTCTTAATAGCCATTAAATGCGAGTTACATACACTATTTTTTCTACGACCCCATAATAAAACATATTTTTTGAACAATCCATTTCATAAATTGAGGTTAAAATTTTCCGTACGTTTTTGTGAATTTGGCTGGTAATAAATTGTTCGTGGCTACTAAGGCTTGTTCCATAATTTCTGGTGGAGTCAATTATTACATTTCACTGTCATTATCCCTCATTTTTACCGTTTATATTTTCAAAAAAGCACAAATTTTAAGTACTTACTTGTAAATTGCAGAGAACTGTCACATTTATTTAATTTGTATATCTGTCAGATATGCAGTCGCCATATTGAATATTGTTTGAATATTGAAATGTCGCATTCCTATTGGATATAAACTTGTATCGTAATGAAAAATCTGTATTCCTATTGGATATAAACTTGTAACATAATGAAAATCTGTATCGTAATGAACATCATTATAGTACAGGTTCGGCATATCTAATAATACAATTAAAGTATGGGAGTAGAAAAAATATATTAAATTACTAGCATATGTATAAAAAAAAATTCTAAATTCGAAAATATTGTTTAGGATATTTACGAACAGGTGTTCAAATGTTATAGGCAATTTAAAAATATTATTTGGTACATAGATATAGCTGTCTCCGTCTTTTTCGCTAAATTAATCAAATGATAACTTTTAATAACATAGATCTACAAAAAAATATAATCAATGAGAAAAAATTATTTTGTTACACCTTTCATCTTTTTTACGCCTTTATCAGAAACTGTAAAACACTAAGCAAACACTAAGTATATGATAGTCTGTAAAGTAAACCGAATCGTAACTATTTAACTTGTTCTTTCCATTTTATTATATTTTACGAAATTAAAAAGAAATATTATTGCATTTTATTCTTATTATAATGCTATTATATTGCGTGTGCTGCATCTTGGATCTTCTATCTTTTTACGGTAAATCTCTTAGAAACTCTGTAGCACTCAATATATTGCATTTTTACTTGCTTTTTGATTTGTGAGATTTATTGGAGATACAATTTGTTCCGTGCATGCCTGAAATCAAAATGTTTACTTTGTAGATACGAAATAACAGATAAATACAAAACATAAGTATAGTTAGTCTCTGATTTAAAATGACAACTACAACCATTATATTAAAGAAAGCATGCCCTAAAGCTGTTTCTTATTGAATTCAGCATTTCTGTAAGCTTAGATATCACGAGTTCATCGGTGGATTTGTAGATTTACGCAGAAAATACCATATAGAATAGAGAAAGCGCACAAACAAATGAAGTCTGATTTCAGTGGATTTTTAACAGAAAAATATACAATCATTAATTAAATATTTCCAAGAATACATTTATGTGATAAACAAACACACCTAAAATAGAAAAATATTTTGTAGCGCGTGCGCAGTTTTGACCGCGTCTCCTAGAATGGTGTAGCACTGTTTTCTATTCCACTATGTTGGAGTGAAGTTTCCCTTGTCTACACGCAATATAGTAACATTATACATATAAAATGCTCAATCTTCTTTCTTTTATTTACTGATTTTGTTGTAATTTTCTTTTTCTTGTTTCTAGCAAAATGGTAAAGAAAGCCAAAACGTCATCAAATGAAGAACATGTTAAAGATATATTTGTTTCGTTTTAGTTTTGCAACAACATTTTAAGGATTAATATATTTATATACCACAAACCGATAATAAAGTTTTTAACATCATTGCTTCCTAATCTTATATTAATTTTCTGTATGCTATCTTTCTGATGTGAGTTTTTACAATCCAGGACGAATTCAAAAACGCAAAAACTTAAGTTGCATCGCAAGTGCTTAATAATTTACACGACAAATACCTATACGTGTTTATTTAGATTATATGTATTTATTCTTTTTGACATTTAAATGACAAAATAATAAATAAACCTGTAATAATTGAGTCGAAAAAGCAAAAAAAATTAATAAAATTATCCTATCTATATTTGCTGTTTTTAATGTTCAAAGAATTTCGAACTTCTCCGCTATCGTATCCGCTTAGATCATGTACAAGAACTTTTAACAATACCTAAAACAGATTAACCATCTCATTTTAGACAGCGTTAAAGGCGAGTTCCGCTGAAAGAAACAAACGGTCTCTTCCGGTCATACTTAATGGACATACCGTGTTGCTTCCAATTCCTCTTACAGAATTGGACATACCGACATGCAACTTTTACATTTTTATTATTCAACGAGCACGTTCCGACTGTGTCTGGTGAACGAGTATCCTTGTAAATTTTAAAATGCGTGAAAATAATAGATAGCAGTAAAATTCACAATTGCCTTACGATAGCATCAATGACTTTTTCTAGTATTAACTCGCGTCTAACAATAGTATTTTTACATAAATATAACAAATATAACAATAAAGCGATGCGTTACCATAGCGTTTTGCGGAGGTATACAAACACTTTATCGTACTGTACAATAAAATACTTTACCTGCCGCTAATATCTGTCAACATAGACACGATTGTATGACATTAAACATAAATCGTTTGCCGCTGTCATGAAATGTCATAAGTCATTATACCTTTAGTTTTTGAATTACGAATTTTTGCGGTTAGCGATAAAATTTTGTATGCACCACGTCAATAAAGTGCCTTTATCGAACTCGTCTTAAATTCGCCTCGCTCGCTTCGCTCGCCTGGCTCATAAGTCAGACTCGTTCGATAAAGGATCACTTTACTGACTCGGTACAACATAAATAACTATTACCTAATTGTATTTTTTATATAATAAATATTTAGTTAAATTTTATGTACAACGGATACAAATGGCATACACAAACATGCGTGAACCAATGATACTACTATAGTTTATACAAAACTGTATAAAAGCATTATTTGTATTTGAATTATATCGATTTCAGTCATTCTGAGACAGTCTTTGCAATTCCCATGTTTACACACAATAATATTCATATAGATTTCTCCAGAAATTTCACAGAACCAACCAATTCAGAAAGCATTCCATGAATTATTGTTTTTTTAATACATAAACCCTTAGTCAATCAAATTACCTTGTGCAGATTGGAGTATATATCGCTGAATTATCTTGAGGTCAATATCAATTATAAGAACGTCATATTTACATTAATTAATAGTGAATTAATTCATAAAACAAATTTAGAATGTCGTTTTTAATCGTTAAATATCAAAGTAATTTAAACATCACATGTAAAATAAAATTAGAGTAAAAGAAAATTAAATTAAATTTAATAAAATTGAAAAGATCACTGTATTAATATTACATAACATAAAAATTAATACCAAGAATATATTTTAGTACATGAATGTTTTAACTTTGAACGATTTTACAGCATTAAACACCAATTCTTACCATATTTTTTTTTGTTTCAGGTTGGGAGCTGAGGGGATTATATTGTTATAAATTTTTCAATATAAGGCATTCGTGGGAAAAAGCAGCAGAATTATGCAGGAGGTATGTTTACAATTAGTTATGTTTAATGAGCATTACGTATTATATACATTATGTATATTCTATTAATTAGGTTAAAATACCAAAAAACTATAAATACGCATTGCTACATTTTCATAGTTTATTTATAAAGCAAAACCCAACAAGAGCCACGTCATTTTAACATGAAATCTTTTACGGCATAGGTTCCCAAAGTGGGCGATAACGCCCCCTTGTGGGCGCTGCAGGTCTAAAGGGGGGCGGTAAGAGACCCAGAAAAAAAATGGGGGCGTTGTGTAAAGGCTTAGGGGGCGATTTGTAATTTCATCTAGAATCTAGGAGGACTCTTAGACACCGACTGAGCTCTCGACTCTCGACTAGGGATGGGCGATAAACATCGATGTTCATTGAACATCGATATTTTAGGATCGATGTTCGATGTTTTTGCATCGATGTTTGCAATTTAGATTTATCGATAAACTATCGATGTTAGAAGAAATATAGTGAACATCGAACTTTTAAGCTTGACAAAATGTATTTGCACTAATCACAAAATAAAACAGCGTCCTCTGTTGACAAATACAAAAATGTTTCCAAATTAACAGCTCACATACAGGCTACGAGGATGTAAAATTGTCTACGAATAAAAGAAGTATTTAAATTACACAGTGCTATATCATATAAATTCGAATATTTCATTTTAGGCTCTTTTAAATATTACTCAGTATAAATATTTAAATAATATATAATTAAATACATAAATTTATAGTACTTTTAATGTGCAGAATAAAAGTTAAATTATGTATGCATGCAGAATAAGTGAAGGAGGTAAACGTATTTTCATAGAAAAAGAAGGGAGATAGACATTACCGATGTATACTTCTTCGGGAAATTCCCTAGTGCGTACAATCATACACGACGATACACGTATTATATGCAAGATGACACATCAGAAATATAAAACCATATCCATATGTATCTCGGTATTTGCCAGCGTAGTCAAAAAAAAATGCAAGACTATAAAATCCCAAATAAAAATCGTTCTCTTAAAAAGCTTTGATACACGTAAATGTATATATTTTTTAAGTATCAGACGATTTAAGTCATGTGGTTGTTTCATGAGTAATTGCATAATATTGTTTTTTTATATAGTTTTTTTTGAGTAGTTTCTAAAGTTAACTACATATTATAAATGTATATATTTCTTTTATTATTTTTTTTGAATAGTGATATCTTTTATATCATTTTGTTAAGGACGTAAATTAATTAAGTTATAATAAAGTTTTTGTTAAACTGCCAAAAAATAAATCTATAAATATAATTATCGATGTTTAAAAACATCGATGTTTGGTAGTCGATATTTTGCAACCATCGATATTGATCAACGATGTTAACATCGATGTTTGATATCGATGTTTACCCACCGATGTCCCATCCCTACTCTCGACTACAGCTTGTGAACATCAACTAATATTAATTAAGAGATTGCTCAAACCAACTCGGTTCGATATTTCTCTCCGAGTAGTTCATATATCTGTCCTGTTTTATTGAATAAATAAAATAAAAAACATATCAATCGGTCGCTCCGTTTCGAAACGAAAAGAGACACAAACAAACAAATAAAAAGGCAACTGTATCAATCGGCTGGTTCATAGAATACTTGTTCTTACTTGTTGAGTACGATTAAGCGTCGAATGAGATAAACGAGTTTATGCATGTTTGTCTTATTCCTGTCGGTGCGTGCTGCTTATGCAATCCTATATAAACAACGTAATATTTATTTTATTTTCATTTGCGGTTTCGCGCGTAATAGATAAGCAGTACTTAAGTTCAACACTTATACTTACGTATTTCTCAAAACAAAACAATGTCGGAAGTAAAAAAGAAGAGACGGCAATACTGTGCGGAATATATTAAATTCGGATTCATTGAAAATCCTACAAACCCATCGCCGCCTTTGTGCCTTCTATGCCTAAAAACATTTTCGAATGAAGCAATGAAGCCTTCAAGACTTCAAGATCATTTGAATAAAATGCATCCAGATAAGAAAGACAAGAATGTAGCATATTTTCAAGACCTAGAGAAGAAGCATAATACTCGGCCAAGTGTAGCAAAACTCTTTTCGGCGGCTGCTAAGCAAGATGACGACGGACTTCGAGCATCGTACAACATCTCTTTGTTAATTGCTCAAAAAGGCAAACCACACAACATCGGAGAAGTGTTAATTTTGCCAGCAATAAAGGAAGTAATAACTACTGTGCTTCATAAACCGGCCGCAGATATTATCGGAAAAATTCCTTTGAGTAATAATTCTGTGCAAAGACGAATTGATGAAATGGCCGGAAACATAGAAGAATCATTGTGCAATCATCTGAGGACTAGTCAATTCTCAATTCAGCTCGATGAGTCCACTTTACCAACTAATGAAGCATTGTTGCTGTCTTACGTGAGGTTTATTAAAGATGAGAAAATATGTGAAGAACTATTGTTTGCTAGAAATTTAGAGACCGATACAAAAGGCGAAACCATATTCAATACATTGGAAAAGTTTTGTGATGAGAAAGAGATTCCCTTGAAAAATATTATATCAGTTGCTACGGATGGCGCTCCGGCTATGACAGGGTGCCATAAAGGCTTCATAGCGTACGTAAAAAATAAAATTCCAGATGTCCTTGCTGTACATTGCGTTATTCATAGACAACATTTGGTTGCTAGAAATTTAAGTGAACGACTATTTCAATCACTGCAATATGTCATCAAAGCAGTCAATAAAATCCGTAACTGCTCTTTGAATGATAGATTATTTCATCAGCTTTGTGTTACTAATGACGAAGATTTCAACCGTTTGTTGTTTCATACCGAAGTTCGTTGGCTATCAAGAGGCAATTGTCTGACTCGATTTTACAACCTGTTTGACTCTGTGATAGAGTTTTTGGAAACTAAAGATACAGAATTGCGCAACAAGCTCATTACATCAAAAAATGATATAGCTTACATGACAGACCTGTATAAATTGTTCAACAACATGAATCTCCAACTGCAAGGCGATGAACTAAATTTAATTAAAACAAAAAATGTCGTTGCTGCTTTCGCAGCCAAACTGCTTCTACACAAAAAGAATATGGGCAGACGTGAGTTTCATAATTTTCCGAATTTATCAGTATCCTGCAGTAACGACGACTTGTTTGCCTACTGCCAACATTTGGAAAAGCTCCACATTGACTTCACCGAACGATACCAGGATATTTTGAACTTGGAAATACCAGACTGGGTGTTGGATCCGTTTTCAAATGTCAACACAGTAATATCACCACATCTGGAAGAAGAACTTATAGAATTGACAACGAACGAGGAAATAAAAATCAAGTTCAAAAATGGCTACCAAGAATTTTGGCTACAAAAACCGATCCCGCAATTGTACCCTGGATTGTGGTCAATCATTCAACGATTCTTGATAGCATTCCCATCGTCATATTTGTGTGAACGTGGATTTAGTGCTGTAGCAACGCTGCTTACTAAAAAGAGAAATCGTTTGCATGTTACCGAACGTGGTGACTTGCGGCTGTTCTTGAGTAAATTGGAACCTGATATCAACAAACTTATTAAACAGCATCAGATTCATCCTTCACATTAGTTTTTATATTAGAATCGATTATGTTTGTTTTATTTTGAATTTTGAATAAAAGATACTTTGTCTGAATACTATAAAGTTGCGTTTCAATAATCATTCTCATTGGCAGGTGTAGCCCGTAAAAGTTAACTTGAGACCTGAGCGCCGTTGTGTACTACCTACTACGCTCAGGTCTCAAGTTAACTCATTCATTCTAAACGAGACTTTTACTATAACCCATAGTAAAAGTCTCGTTTAGAATGAATGTTTAATCTCCGCTAATATAGCTCACAATAATTAATTTAATTTGAAGTTATAGTGGTTTTTGAGTAGGTGAAAAAATGGGGGCGCTAAAAAATAATTTATTCTCAAAGTGGGCAGTAGGCAAAATAAGTTTGGGAACCACTGTTTTACGGGGTAAATACATAGTATACTGATTCGTCTTCGCTGTTTGTACTTGTGTTACCCCAGTTAATTAGAAAATACGGTATTACGAATTTGGAACAATTAGATACCATAATCTAGCGTGACGGCAGTAAGATTCGGAAAACAAGTAAAACAGAAGCAAAATAAGAGAAGGCGAAACGTACGAGGTAGGTTATTAAATACCTATATTACTGCTTAAACGATGGTTCAGTTGAAAATAGGCAAAAGACAAATTTTCAAGTGCAATTTATGTAGACATTGTCTTTTCAGGTTTGCCTGTTTCTCCTACTTGTGGTTATGTGGGAAAACCGTATGAGCCACACGAATTTAGGCCTCATCGTTTAGTGAATGATGTAAAAGAATTAACTTACCTTTCTACAAGATATATTTATTTTAAAGCATTGTGACTTGAAACAACTTAAGGTACTCGACTAAAAGACATGATGGTATGTTATTCCACTGTGCAGAGAGCGTTTCATGACGTTAAGAAACATAGCATTTTGAATGCTTTGAAAAAATATAAGGAAAAGTCATTACCCCATTGAAAAAAAAGAGATTGTGATCACGTTGGAAATAAGAATGACAATGAAAGACAAGTTATACAGTTTATTAAATCTTTAAAATGTATAGAATCTCCGAGGGGGAAACCGCTGACTCAAAAGCGTACACCATAACCCCACCATATGTAAATAATTCCACATAATCCAATATAATTCCACACAATTCCAAATAATTCCTAATAATTCCAAATAATTCCAAATAATTCCAAATAATCCCATGTCATCCCAATAATCCCAAATAATCCCCAATTATTTCTTTATATGTTTCACGAGTTCTGAGGAATTTGTGCACGTTTTAAAGGTAAATTAAGGTTAAATCGAAGGTTGAATATACATAACACCAGCCTTACGAAAAAGATTTGTTTTATTTATACATTACTTAAGGAAAACATATGAACACAGCAAAAGTAAAATTCATAAACTTAAATATTCGTGAAAAATAAAAAAAAACCGAATTTAATAATAATTAGTCTTTAACACAGAATTTAATCTCAGATTTAATATTATCATATTTCTTATAAATTTAGGCGTATGTGTTTTCATCTAAATGAAAAGGTTCCATTTCGGTGGCAAATTTGACAGGGCCGTAAAAAAATATTTGAGATCAACCGTAGCAACATCTTGTTTAATTTTTGGTAAGGCAAACATTTTATTTTGCTTCCATCCTCGTCTTAAAAGATTAATTTTAAAAATTGTATCATTGATAATTTCAATATTTTGACCTACATACCACCGTTCATCATAAAAAACAGCGTAAAATTTATTACACTCAATTACACTTAATAATGACCACTGAGTGATGGGTCTGTGATGGGATTTATTTTCCCTGTCTCGATTTTCTACACCATCAGGAGATTTCCATTTCGAGCATAAGGCTTCTGGTTCACCTGGTTCCTTTTCTTCAAAAGAATTATCACTAACAACCGAGCTAGCAATAGGACTTTCAATATTGTTAGGACGTTCTTGTTGTTTGATATCATTATTGAACGAAGGTACAATGAGAGTATTGCTAATTATAGTTATTGCTTTGCAGGCTTTCCCAACATTTTTTGCCTTATCATTTTCTGAATTTTGTAACGAAGTTATCACTTGATGAGCTGGATTACCTTTTTCAACATGTTCTATCGAAGTATTCGCTTCAGAGCAAGAAATCTGATTAAAAAAACACTTAATATCATTATTCTCACCTTTTTTTCTTTGGATCACAGATCAAAGATGGGCTTGACGTTGATTTTAGTGTGTCGGTGGTCTTAGATACGGAACCAGGTGCAGAATAAGCACTTATATGTCCAGATAAATGCTTGTAAATATTTCCAAACATCCATTTCTTAGAATGGCCTGGCTGTTGCGAATACTTTTGAATTTTATAGGAACTTTTACAGTAGCATCTCATAACGCAATATAACTCATTTCGTATTCCATATTTGGTTTCAAAAAAAATTTTTTTTTTAAAAAAAGTACCATTGGTAGTGGCTGATGCACTTATGTTTAATCCAGTTACTTATAGTACGTGAAACATGAGAAGTTTCTTCTGGGAGATTTGTAGCGATCTCGTCGGTAACTATCGATTGTGAACCTGATGCACCCACTAATGTAGTACTTACCTGTCGACTTGTCCCTAAAAGTAAAGCAAAACTTTATTCTGAAATCCGTTCTTAATACTCCTTCATCTTCAAGAACCACAAGTAGAGTAGCACTTCTATAATCCGAGTTAATGCGGATCGAATCGTGCTCCAATAATCAAAATAGGTATACCGTAGTCGTCAAATTTTAATTTCGGTTTATACTTCTATCCCATGCAGAATATGACCTTACAATATGCAGCGATGCCTGCTTGCTAACAGTGGTGGGAGAGCAACGCAGTGTCGGGGGACCCCACGCTTTACATTTCATAGGAAACGTTTATCGAGTCTTGGCAGCCTCGCTTATGTTTATCTTTAGTTTATTTCGTCGCGCTCTTTTCCTCTTTCTACTTTCGTATCAGAAATTAAAATATGTCGATTACGGTATATATATATAAAATCATAAATGAATGTTATAGAAAGGTTTGGTATCTTTTTCGAAATAATAATTATTCTACCGTTTTCTTAAATTTGGCATTTTTACTAACCTCGATGCACTAGACGGAAATGGAGTAATAGCGAAATGAATAGCACACTAATTGAAAAGAAAAATAACTTTCGACAATATTCACACCGATTTTGTTAAAAGATTCGCATAAAATTAAGAATCAGGGGTCGGATAATATGGAGTACGATTAACATATAAGAAAACTGTTCGGATAATCTGGGTTCTACTGTACATATACTGTACTATAGATTAACTGAGGTCTCGGCCGATATCTTCGCTAACCTAAAGTTCTAGTGCACCAAATTGGTGCAAGGGATATTTATCTTGCGTTTTAGATTGTTGTAGAACGTTTCTTTTGAAATGGCTGGTAATTAATCTTCTGTGACCTTGTATAAGTTTGAAATTTTCTGATTTTTCCGAAAATATTCCAAAATACGATTCATATTCCTCCTTGGGAATTAATGTTGGTACTGTCTCGGTCATAAATTTCTCCATCTCCAAGATGTCATCATCTGTGACTTGAGCAAGTAATTATGCGTTAGTAAATCCATTGATCCTTAAAAGATTTTTTATGCAGACAGGCACGGAAATATTTAGCTTATTTTCAACTTCGGTGAAGCACTCAGCCTCTGTTTGTGAAACTTCCATCTAAAGAAAAACAACGGGCGCTTACAAATTACAATAATTACTCTCTTGGAAAAGGACTTCGTAATAGATTTCAAGTGAGGATCATACCTTGATTTCAGCTGTAAAAATTATCCTCAAGATTATCTGTGCAATAATTCAGTGGCAGCAAAAATAAACAGCATAACATCCTAGAATATCACATCACACCGCATTACACTGACTTGTATAAATAAAATGCAGAGTGGAAGGCGCATGCGTTCAAATCTCGGTTCAAACTAGTGTACGAACAGCAATTTCCAGAAAAATATCGTATGATCAAGTAATGAGTCGTAAGGCGGCATTCGTGGAAGTGTAAAACTACCAAAGGCACTATTTGTTAAAATTCAATTTGATTTTTACTACTGTGATTGAACTATGGACATGACGTTTAATTTGAAGGGATGATTCGATTACTTAAAGTATTGTTGATTATACAGGACAATAGATACTAAAACATTCTTTCTGATGACCGTGGAATCCGTCATAATTCGACCAAGTAACCCCGCATAATTCCACATAATTCCAAATAATTCCATGTAATCCGATATAATTCCAAATAATCCCATGTAATCCGATATAATCCCAAATAATTCCACATAATTCCAATAATCCCAAATAATTCCTGGAATTCCTACGGGGTGTACACCATAATCCCTCAGCGGTTTCCCCCTCGAGAATCTCATTCAAAAACTTTCAACAGAATTTATTTTCCTGGTAAATAGAGTAAACTCAGAAGATTGTCCAATGACCAAATGACCAATAATAATAAATTCAAAAGCAAACTTTTTTTAATTATTTTAATAAAAACTTCAACGTTGACTTTGAAACACCAAAAACACAGTTCTATTCCATATGCCTACAACATAAACTGAACATAATGAAGGAAACGAATGAGACACAAAAACAATTTAATAGCTCAACAACGCCTGCATAATTTGAGATGACACTTTCTATAAATTGCTTCTTCACTACCTAAACTCCGGGACCATTCAGCGCATTTCAGCATGCAAATTGACTTTTATTAATCATGGTGTGTGCTTCCTCCATACGTGAGGTGAATACAAACCTTGTCAGATTGTATGTTTGGGCAGAATTGGACCATCAGTGAAGTTCAAACGAAATTGCGTAATCTTTGTACCATTTACTTTAAAATTTTGACATTGGGAAACGAGTAAAGGTAATTAGACTCGATTGCGATGGATGTGGGGCACAAAATATAAATATCACAGTCTTTGGCATTTGACTACAGTAGAAACCCCACCACAAATTGGGACAATCGGGAACACATTTCCAGTGGTGAGACACTCATACATTCCAACCGATCGTGTTTTGGATACATTTAAAACCATCTATAAAAAGAACACGGTGGTTGATCATCCTGATGAGCATATCAATATTATAAAAAAGTTTGCTACCATTTACAAAATTGGAAGAGATGTAGTAATCATAGACTGGAGAAGCGAAACCCAAAGTTTTAAAACAACCAGGAAATTGACATTTTAAATTCCATAAGGAATAGTCATTATTAAAGGGAAAAGCTACCACTTTTAAGAGGTAAAACATTTTACAGAAGTGACTTATGCATTTCTAAAGACTTATTCAAAAAGGCACAAAATATTTCTCAAATTAACCCAGAACAATTGGAAATTGGAGTACCTGTTAACATGGATAAGAAACATAACATTGTAAAGCTATTAGAAAAACACTATGGTAAAGAGTAGGAAAAATATGAAGCCTTAATAATTTTTAAAGAAATTTTTCAAAATATATTGGAAGAGACTCGAGCAACTGAAGAAGAAGGTAACTGCGAATACGAAGAAGAAGATTTTAGAGTTTAAAAGAAATACGACAGTTATTTTCTGTTAATAAAGAATAATAATAAGTTTTGGCGTTTAGTTTTGGAAAACATTTAGCATTTTAAAGGTAACCTCCGGCATGTCCAATTTACTAATTCATTTTTAAAGCTCCAGATCAACTCGTGATTTATTGTAATGATTTCATTATTTTTGGGTATTAATCGTACCAATCGTCAAAAAAAATGTGTTGCTAAATTGGGCTAAATAAAGATTTTACGAGTTTTTCTTCAATAGCTCATCGGATCTGCTTCTAGGCGATTGATATATGTATTTATATAAAGTTATGATAATGACACATACTACAAATTAATTACTACAAAGTGATAACTTATGGTTACTACGCTTATAACTTAAATAATTTGCAAAAATGGCGCTAATCGTATCTAACCACTTTTAGAGACTTGATGGAAAATAACCTGCCAGATGAAAGGCCGCAGATTTTCACCCCATTAGATAAACTCAAAAATTCTTCACTCGCAGCATACTATTTTAAGCCTTCTGCTCTAAACATTATGTCGTGATGGCCGAGATTACTTTTATCTCTATTTTCTTTAATTAATGACAGTCTATAGAAGTAAAATTCTTATCATTCAAATAGTTGATGCGCTGAAATATGAATATCATTTTCTAAATAAGATTCTGATGTATGTACAAATATTCATGTATAATCTTTTAGGTATGTATGTATTTTACAAGAGCCTAACAGCAATAATCAAATATTTACTCAGTTTGATATTATCCGTATACATAAGTAAAGCATAGGTATTCATATTCATGGTATTTACAAATACAAAATCACTTACTAATCGCGCGCACTTTCTATTTAGATAGCGCGGGCATGAATATTGACCTTCGTGGGACGTGTTTTCTGCATATTAATCGGTTTAAAAATACATAAATAACTAAAAGTATTACAAAGAATCGACAATTTTATATTTCTGAAATTGACTGTTTTTATTGGGTATATTAGAGTTTTAAAAAGAAAAAATATAATATTTATTACAACTGTGATATATCAAATTAAAGTTCACAATATTAAAAAAAAATACCGTGTTAAAATTATTCGCTTTTTCCTATCAAGTGAAAGATTCCTATCAATGTTATGAACCCTAACATATCAAAATATAGGAACCGCTTTTCAGTATTTTTGAAATATAGGGGAGAGTGGGCCACATTGAGACGGAAAAAGTTTTTGGTTTATTATCACCTTATTTTTTAAAGACAGTGGAATAAACATATTTTTCTCTACTAATTAACTACACATTAATCTAGCAGAATCGAAAAATATAAGAAGTTATGGTCTTGTAAGGATGAATAAAATTTTTATTTTTTTTTTGTCATTTCTCATAGTGGCCCGCAACGTGGGCCACTATGAGATACTATGAAATATAGAAAGAAAGTAAAAAAAAATCAAAGAAAACCATTATTCAACACTAACTTTTAATAGAAAATATTGAAAAACATTAGATATCTACTCAGACTAAAATCTAAAAATACTGAAAAACGTGTTTAGTGAATGTTCAAATTATTAAAATTAATTTCAAATTTGTAGTAAGAATGCAGCCTATTTGTTTTTCCTAGAACAGATGGAAACGGCAAAATCCATTTTATATCTTCGAGTGGAACTATTGCAATATCAGGTTCAGACGGAAAAATAAAATGTCCCTCGACCTTCGCAGATTTTTTTAGAAAATTGGCTTTAACGTCGTTTGTTGATTTCAAAAGTCTCGTCACTTTCCCTGCATAAAATATATTATTTTTAGCTTTAAATTGCACCAACACAAAATTGTCGGTTTCGGGATTGTTGTGGAGCTCTTCAAATCCGGAAGGTTCATCTTCAGGAATCCAGCCTGTTGAATCATCAGAATCAACGAACGATATTTTTTCTTCTACCTATCAGGAGACGTAACGTTTTTTGGGATAGATTTTCTTTTTCCTCCAAATATATTCTTACTAGCAGCTTGTTTCTTGGCCTCTTCTAGTTTTCGTTTTCGGTTTTGTTTTTCTTTCTTTTCCATGTATATAACTTGTATCTTTTCTTTCTCAGGGGGGTATCGGTAGGAATACAACTGGTAACTCTTTTACGTTGGCTATTATTCAGCTTTCTTCTTTCTTTGTGCTTATATTTTTATTACTGACAGAGCTACATAAATAATCATCATACGTAAATACGTTCCTGTCAATTGGGTATATTCCTGTTTTTTTAAACCCAGATTTAATATTTGATGGGGTCATGGAACGTTCAAATGTCACACCTACGCAACCAGCAACATCATAAATTGATAAGGCAGTCCCCGGG
Source organism: Amphimallon solstitiale (assembly GCA_963170755.1). Classification (NCBI taxonomy): domain Eukaryota; kingdom Metazoa; phylum Arthropoda; class Insecta; order Coleoptera; family Scarabaeidae; genus Amphimallon; species Amphimallon solstitiale. Next base: position 32,189,383 of record OY720681.1, on the reverse strand, counting down.
TCATGCAAGAGCCACAAGTCAACGGCAGCATTATAGTTCGCCTTGAATGAGGCGAACACCGATATATCCAGTGGCTGCAGCTTGTGACTGCAATGTGGAGGGAGAGTGATTATTATAACTCGATTTTCCTTACCTAAGGTAAGCGTTTCAATAGTGAGGTGGCTCTCGTGATTATCAAATATTAAAATTGTCGGGTTATCTTTAGTAGATCCGCTATGTTCTATAAAGTGCGTCATTACAGACGGAAAAGGTTCCCCGTTCATCCACTCTGAAGGCGATGCATGACCTAATGTACCTGAACCAAATATAATATTGTGATGAGACTGGTCTAAATTATTAAATGTTACATACCAGCACCTTGTCTTCAAAAAATAAAGCAGCTGCTGTACCTGATTATACAAAAAGTAAAGAGCTTGTGTTAATTATTCAGGGAGACATAAACCTCCATTATAGATGATTGGCAAATGTGCAAAATCAGGAGGCCTTAATAATGTAGCCCCAGTCTATTATAAATGCCAAAAAAGTGCTTGGATCAATTTCACTTTTTTTGTTAAAGGGATCTTCCTAGAAAAGCTCTGTTACTGATAGACGTGCACTTTCTTACCCAGGCGTTGACGAGTTGAGAAGTCATGTTCCTGTCACCATATATCACTTCGCCGATGAACCAAGGAGTTCTGGAAAATTTCCAAGGCTGTTATAGTCGTGGTCTTCTGGAAGAAATATTACAGACGACAATAATGGTCTTGTATGATGCTTTAAAAATGAATATGATGAGTGTAGTCTATTGGAGTGAAGCTGCATGGATTCGCGTTAAGGACACTACGCTTCAGAAATCTTGGTCAGACATTATTACACCGGATGTAATAATACCTTCTGAAGATAACACTGTGGAAGAAACAGAAGAAACTTTACATGAAATCATTACAAAAATTGAAGGGTGTGAAGACGTGACATTAAAAGAAGTTGAAATTTGGGTTACTGGTGACAATTTGGAAGATTTAACAAATAAGGAGATTCTTCAAATTTTGAACAACCAGAGAGAAAATACGCGAGAAATGGTAAAAGATTTGGAAGAAATGGAATATGAATCTTCCAAAATTTCCTATAGTGAAGGAGTGATTGCTATCGAAAAATCTCTTGCTTATTTTGAACAACACCCTACAGATATCTTACTGATCAAAAGATGGAGAGATACTGCGGCCAAAAATATGCGTAATTTGTTGAAAGAAGCAATTATCAATTCTGTTTTTAAATTGTAATTAAGTCTCTAGCAAATAAATTCTTACATTTGTGTTGTCTATTTATTTCAACGTGTACATAAGAATAATGAAATTACGAATAAGTTATTAACATCAGTATTATCCGAACTTTCAGTTATCCGAAATGGCCCAGGTCCACACTACTTCGGATAACCTGGCGTCTACTATATTCATCAAATTCTAATGTTCGTAACATACTTAAACGTCCAAATTTATATAATGAAACATTGCAATATAAAAGTGTAAAAATAAAGTAAAAATGTAAGAGAATGTTCACAGGTTTAGGCTTACTTATATTATAAAACATGATGAATATCGTCTACTAATTTTTCCACACTAAATTTGGATGCGGAAAAACCAATGAAATCAATTACAATATGTATCATTTTAACTGGATATTAGAATCACTCCTTCTTATTCTGAGACAAGATATAGTAAGTTTAGTGGTCATTTCTACAATATTTGTTCTTTTACTTGGGTAATTGATTTTTATTGTCACATAATATAATCTAATACTGAGATTTTCTTCTTTATTTATTAGCTATTTGGACAAATTATATGTGTAGGAGGGTTGATTTTAGATACTACATACATATATTGTCCTCAAAGAATTGCTGATCTAGTAAATTTTAGGTGCGCAGTATTAATTATGTATTGAAGAGATAATATTGCCTTAAAGATGTCGCTGTTAGATATTTTTTTATTTACCTAAAAGTTTAGCAAAATTATATACAAACAAAAGTGAATATTTCATTTAACTTACTTTCATATACTTTTTAGAAAGTGTACATATATTATTCATTAATGAAATTCGTCCTACCTTATTTTTATATTTTTTTATTCATATTATAATCTTTTGTATTCATTATTTATATAACAAATTAAATATATACATATTACAGACACAAATACCAACATAGCTTTTACTACCACTCCTACTCAAGCAATTACATCTTATGAATACACATTTGTCAACCCTATCAACATTAAAAAAAAGAGAGTTTAAATATTCTTTTTCGCACAAGAAATATCGTCTGAAGTTCACTGACCCATCACATGACAAAAGTGGTACTATTGAGGTTGAGATTGACCATGGGCTATTCAAGACATGCTCATGTCATAATAACCGATCGATCAACAAATAAGATACATTATTTGTTATTATATTTATTTGTTATACTTAAACACGTAATGCAGTTTAATAAATTGTATAAATTCTATATGTAAATAATATAATATAATATAATCGCTTATTTAAAACGGTACTAATATAGTAATAATAATAATAATATTGATTTTGTTCTCTACGAAAAGGTATGGAAGCGATCTCATGGCCGTCGAGTCGTACGGTGAAAACAATTTAACGGCGGCTATTGCGACGTCTTCTGCAGGATTGGATCGCAGAAGTGCTAATCAGTACTGGCTGGGTCTGGCATCGTTAGATGACCTCAAAACGAACACTTTAGAATCCGCTTCGGGAACTTTAGTATCCCAATATTCCGGTAAGTTTTGCCTATAGATGACACTGAATAAATCAGCTTATAAAATGTATTTTATATATAGGCTGTCTCACTTGAGAATATAAATGTTTCGCCGACTTAAAACTTTCTCAAAATTGCTTGCTTTGCATGCTAACGCTTGAAAAAATATTTATCCAATTTAAAATTAAAACCAATTGCAACAATAACATAAACGGAAAACACCATATTTTTGAATATTATATTTAAATTTTATTACTGAAATCCAGAATTATTCATAAAGCATAAACCAAAAAATTCTAAATTTGAAAATATCATTTTACAATGTTTTCGTGTACAATGAAAATATGTTACTTCATGTTTTTTCTTTAAAATAATACTAATATCCCTTCATGTAATCCTATATCTGCATTATATATTAATTTTTGATATTAACGGAAACATAGATGATTCAAATTGTCAGGCATCTGTCAAGCGTTGACATTTATATGATACTTTTCAAGTAGTAATGATAATTGTACAAAATAATACATATTACCCAAAATAGAAAATGTTCAGAAAAACATTTCGTTTATCTTCCTTCTAAAGAATGAAAGCTAGATATTTAATTAAAAATTATGAGACGAGACCCTTATTTATCTGTAATTTAAGTATGGTTTTCGAATTCCTATTTACCATTCTCCCGTTAATTAACGCATCTATTTATATATAGAATAAAAGAATGTAAGTAGACCAACAGAGATATGCTTGCTTACAAATATACATATATTACCTATTCACACATTTATTAAACGTTATCCAAATGTATCAAATAGAAAATGTTATATTTTGCGTCATCTAAACACCGATGTTTTCTATTAATTGTATAATTTATATAAAAAACTAAAGTCGAAGGAGTCAGTACCAAATACTTTGAGCATTCAAACGTTTAAAAAGTAACTTAATTTAAATTATGTATTTGTGCAATCAACATTTTATTGAGGTTATGTTAAACTATTTAGTTTGACAATTTACAACTAAATTCAAAAGAATGCTAAAAATTCTCTCGTTTTTCTCACTACTCTAGTATGCAAGTTGACCAGGAAGTGTCGAATTGATTCGTAGGTATAAAATTCAAAATAGGAATGGTAAAGAAATATTGGACAGACAGTTTTAAGTAAATGTATGGGATTTTTAATTTATTTATTGTAATTTAGTTAGAGAATGATATGGAAAATTTTATGTGAGCATGTCGTATCCAGCTACAAGCAAATATAATCAAAATTTTCGTTACAAATATGCTTATGATACGCTTATTAACATTATCAAATTATTTATCTTTCTGTTTTAACACAATCTATTTCAGGGCACTAAAGCATTTGGTTTTTACGAAACATTCTGCCACAATAAACTGATTAATGGTATTTAACCAGATTGCAACACCTGCACCAGGTTTAATTATTAAAAGTATTAAAATAATATTTCGGCTACAATTTAGAGTGATGCCCAAACAAATAATACGTACGCATGTAAATAGAAAGTTTACGTTCCACAGAATCTAAAAATGTAGATTTCATTATCAGCAAGGGAGTAAAAACAATAAAATGTTTGTCTTAAGGAACCCTATTTTCAAGTTAAAATTCAATATAGGGTTTTTAAGACGAACATATGATATTTTTACTCACTTGCTGACAATAAAATCTACAATTTTCGATTATGTGATACGTCAGCTTTCTATTTACATATACACCCTTGTGCAAGTTAATGTGGACACAAAAATGTTTGATCAAAAATATATTTTATTCATACAAAAATTAAAATCAGTTACAAAATCGGATGAAATATTGTGCAGCACCATATTAATGCATTTAGGCATACTTACAACTAGTGATTTGCAATCGTTGCGGATTTTGGTATCTCGATACTACACTTCAATAACCTATCCCATCAACTTGTCTAATTTTCCAGATAGACCACAAATTTTCTATACGATTGATGTCAGGTGCATTGCCAGGATTATCCAGAACGGTTATCGTATTGTTAGTGAAGAATCGTTTCAAAATTTGGATGTAAGGCAAAGTGACAAATCATGTTGAAAAATCTGGTTTTCCACACTTATTTCCGATAGTTCAGAGACCATTCGATTTTGCAATATCTCTAAGTATGTGTGGCTGTTCATCACGCTTGCTATGAATATTAATGATCCTGGACCAAAAAAAAAGAAGCAGTCTCAACACATTTGCTTCACGGGATGTTTGACTAACTCATCATCATCAACTGCAATGTGAGCCGATAAAACTGGTTCCCGATCGGACCGGCAAACGAATGCGCACTGAACAAAAAAAGAAGTCTTTCGTCTGAAAATAATACATTTTTCCAGTCGTCTTGTGTCCATCTTTTGTATTTCTTTGGCCAAACTTTTCTTCCCCCTCTTCATTGCGGCACTCAAAAGTCGTTTCTTAACGGATCTGCCTTCTCGCCAACATCTAGCAAACGGTCGACGTTGCACTGCTGAGGCAGGCACACAAAGTGTCACCTATAGTGGAAGAAAATAGTCGCATATCTTATACGCAACCCCAAACAGTCAAAACGCACAACACTATGTAATATCACTACCTACGCGAATGATACGCCTACATGCATGTTTAGAGGTTAGAGTAATATTAATGTCTCTTTAACAGTTTTTAGTTGAGTAGTCAGGACGTAATTGTAAATAAAATTAAAAAGATACATCGTCCACATTAATTTGCACAATGCACATGACTGATATTCGTTATTTTTCTTGTATTTTAATGTTAACTCTTACCAATATTTCAAAGTCCTTAAATCAACCATTATACATCAATAATTCACCATTTATTTTCAAAAAAAAGTTCAATAAACTTTAGTCTTTGTCGAATAGTGAATCTCTCCTACTTTCTAAATCTCAAAAATAAATTAACTAGAAGAAAATTTATTAATGTTATAATCATCAAGTAATTTTTGAGGCAGTACGTGATAAATTATTTAATGACATTTTTAAAGGTTTCTGGTCATTGAAGCAACCCAGTTCAAAAGATGGTGAATGTGTCGACGTCACTGTCATGCCAGGGGGTCAATCATGGGAACTATCAACTTGCGAGAGCCTCTTACCCTTTATGTGTCGAGCGAAAGCATGCCCGGCTGGATCCTACCACTGCTCGAATGGCAACTGCATCAATGACGTTTTCCGATGTGACCGGCAGGACGATTGCGGAGACTCTTCCGATGAAATCGATTGTCCATCGAATTGCAATTTTTATATGGCAAGCAGTGGAGACGTAGTCGAGAGTCCTTCTTATCCTCAGAAATACGCACCATTGACTAACTGTAAATGGACGCTCGAAGGACCACAAGGACATAATATTCTCTTGCAGGTATATCTATAGTGATCTCATATTTAGTTTTCATAGAGTTTAGTCGACCATTATTTTCTAAAAACAATGCACAGAATGTCAGTTTAACGAAACTTCGACCGCTAAACGCACGTAACAGTTTCTTCTGCAGGTAAGAGGAAGAATTGTAATCCCCATCAATACGCAAGAAAAAATATTAGGAAAAAGCGAATTTTTTTTTTGGAGAAAAGCACCAACTTTATTGGATTTAAAATTCGTCTATTGTCTATTTAGTATTCTTATAGTCAATTTTGGCGCCTGCCTTCGAGCAACTTGATTTTATTAATTTCTTCGATTTTAAAGGAATATAATAGCCGATTTAAGAGTATAGAAAATAATTAGTATATTAGTAGTTTCTCAGTTATTTTGCAAAAATTCTTGGTGCCGAAAACTTTTAAATGAATGCGCGATAAAAAGTGTAAAAATAAGATTTGCTTCCGCTGGATAATCTTTTGGACGCGCAAGCACTTTGTGGTAAAGTACGACAAGAAAGACATCGTCTTGACTGGTCGGTAATGAAAAGGCAGCGGAGAAGCAGTTCCGTGCCGCACCGATGATGTAGGCATTCTTTTACTGGTAGTAAACCAGCCACGCATTAGACAGATCAAAGGCGGGCTATACTGTTCAGTTTTTCGATAAAGGTATCCTGTAAAATACAGTGAATTACCATATCGAAGAAGACACCGAGTGGGAATTTAGTGCATCGGAAAATTGGAGGCTGATCGCTTTGGTTGGCAGTCCGATAACATCCCGAAAGTTACACCAGGAGTAGAGGTTGTAATTTCACGGAAGCTACCACATTTCCTGGCCGGTCGGATCAACTCCCTTATTATAGATGAAATAAGGTCAAAGCTTCCGTTTGCTATAGACATAAGGACTATAACGTAATCACGAAGTCACCTTTAATCAGCAGTTCTCTTCCTTTTTTAGGTACCGTGTTTAAGTTAAATATATACCTTTCTCCTCTATTTTCATACGCAACTTACTTAATTATCAACTGTAAAATCATAAAGTAAATACTTTTTCTGTTATTCATATGCGAGTATTCAAATTTTGATTGCTATTGTCATAATTTAAAGAGTACCCTTTAGGTTTGATTTTCTTGCCAGTACCCAACCTTTTGTAAATAGTTTTGTCGCCCAACAGTAGCCATCGTAATCAGTAACGTCCCTGTACATCGCGTAGGTTATAATATTGATGGTTTAATTAATTTTTTTTTATTGTTGAAAAATTATCTTTGTTCAAATTATTTCTTTCGTTATTCTATACACGACGGATTCGATATTTACAATCTTGTCAATCAATTTAGGTCTATATGTACAGTTGTGTTCAAATAAATCTGGGACAATTTTATTTTTCGATTGTAAAGGTGGATTATATATTGAATTTCCATGGTTTTCATGCTATCATGCTATCACCAAAAAATGACAGAGTCTATTAGCTTGTCGAAGTGCAAAAGTCTGTTTAAGTATTACGTTTTTCATAGAAATTTTTATAATAAAATGCCAAGAAAACTGACAGACATTGAAAAAGCCTGGATTATTTCAAAAATAGAAGAGGATGAGTCGATAAGAATGACATCACGGCATTTTAACGTGAATAAAAATACAGTGTTTGCAACTAAGAAACGGTGGAAAACCGAAATGAGCTTAAAAAGGATGACTGGTACAGGGTTGTTCAGTAGAAAGTCAACTGTCGAAGAAGATATGGAAATTTTAGATTATATAAGAAGTCGTCCATTTGAAACTGCAAGAAATGCTGTAATGAATACAAATTTTCCCACCTCCAGAGTTACCGCATCTAGAAGAATATTAAAATCTGATTTAAAGTGCCGTGTTGCTGCAAGGAAGCCGTACTTAACTAATGAGCAGAAACAATCACGACTGTTATTTGCTTTAAATCATATTAATAATGATTTGAATTATTGGAACCGGGTTATTTTTAGTGATGAGAAGACTTTTCAGTTGACTTCCAACGGTAAATACAGAGTCTATAGGCCACGGGGAACTCGTTTCCATGAGGAATATAGTCGTCTTAGAAGAACTTCTGGAAGATTCAGAGTTAATATTTGTGCTTGGATCAGTTCTCAAGGTTTAGGAATATGTTGGCAGCTTGAAAACAAGTTTAATGCGATTGCTTCATATCTTCGTCAATTCCGACTTTATATTTCAGCAAGATAATTGTTCGGTTCATTCTGCTAGAATTATAAGAACCTGGTTTGGAACTAGTAACATCGAGGTTTTGCAGTGGCCTTCCAACAGTCCGGACTTAAGTCCGATCGAGAATGTTTGGGGGCTTTTGGTTCAGATCAATAAACGAAATGCTCAACCAGAAAGCGCTGAAGTATTGTGGCAATGGATCGAAGAAGCATGGGAGGAACTAACAAATAATGAAGACTTAGAGCGTTCATTAATTAATTCCATGCCAAGAAGACTGGAAAAAGTTATTGAAAGAAATGGTCGCCAAACAAAATATTAAATTTCTTTTTTCTTAAGTTATTTCTTTGTTATTAATTATTTCTTGTTAAATCAGATCTGTTGTATGCTTTCTTTCATTACTTCTTACTTCTATTAAATGAAAATAAATGCCTACTTTCGTTAAGTATCACTTATAATGAAATAAAGTTACGACTAGCATGCCGAAAGAAACAAAGACTCCCACAAAAACGTTGTCCCAGATTTATATGAACAAGTGGAATTGAGAATTATGTTACAAGAGTTGTCCCAGATTTATTTGAACAGCACTGTACATTCATTGAACTTTTACAGATTAATTTATTAATTAACGTATATGCATATATGCGTATACGTTTTACGTATACATAAATGGATATATGTAAGTCATAGTATTTATTTACTGCTTGATGTTAGTTTTAACATCCATGTGTTTTACACTATTCATTTTCGTTTTGATAGGTGACGCCACTTAAGGCTCTATTACACGAGATATACTATTAACATACAGGCTTCTGTATAGCAGAACATGCAGTCAGAAGCCATCGCTTTTTTCTGTGTAATCTTTTGGGTGTTAGATGTCGCTGTGATACTCTCACTATACTTAACACGCAAAAATGACATAAGCAGCTGTTTAAGTCTTGAAGCCATTGTCGACAGTCCCCACGCCCACTGACGAGACCTCTAAGGTCTAAACACCGGTGTCTGTGCGTTCGATTGTTCGGCAATGGCACTTAATGTATGTATGTGTGTATCTCGAACACATGCATATATGCATATACGTTTTACGTATACATAAATGGATATATGTAAGTCTTAGTATTTAATTTTTTTGTATTATTCACTATCAAATAATTAATTAATCCTAGACAGGATATATTTATTGATAGTATTTATTAACATTGTGTTCTTTACTGTAACCTTATTGTGAGGTTTATGCAAGCTTGCTGACGTCTTAGGGTGTAAAATATTCGGACACTTGTTTTTGCCAAATCAAGCAACCAAATTTCATTATTCTTTTACTTAATCTGAATTTATATTTACAACTTCAATTTTAGCTTTTGTCTTACTTCATTTGTTTTTCTCAACCTCCCCTACTCCTTTCTGTTCTTTTACAACAAGAATTCCCCATTGCCGGACTGTGTGATCGCAAAATCAAATAGGGTGGCAGTGTTGCCACCTTCGACATCCACATACACTGAGAGGATGAAGTTTCCGAACAGAGGCAACCACAACAATTACCATATGAGTTTCATTGAGTTGTCACGCGTTACAAAACAATTCGAAAGGTAAAGTGTACCACTGATGAATCCAAAGAGTAGACTTTGTAGTGGAAAATAAATAGAGAAATAAACTTGTATGACCTTAAGCTTGCTTCGATGTGGTAAACCATGTGAACTAAATGAAACTGTGGCTATTATGGGAGCATGTGATAGCGCCTTGTCTAAGTAACTGGAAGCAATATATGGGATTAGAAGGCACAAAGTCAAAGATGCAGGATATATCAAAATGTGAGCAACACTCTTGGTCCTTCTTTATTTATCATTTACTCATTTACTTCAATTATTTTAAGTGAAAATGAGAGAAGTCGTATACTATGGGGCAACATCCTGAACAATGGTTTGAAAGTAATAATCTGAAACTAAATGTCACATAAACTGACTTCTCCGCAAACGAAAAAGATAATACTAAAGCGATAATGTTCCTTGCCCTAAATTAAGATAATACCTTAAATTGGTTAACGATTAGCGAAGATCTTGCTGATAAAATAATTTCAACATTATATATTATAAGAAAATATAAAACAATAACCACATATTCAGCAATTTATATAGAATATTTTGCAAATTTCCATGGTATTATAAAAGAGACCTCATAAGCATGTAAGCACCAAATTGCTCGATCGAGTAGACAACATGATATCAAATCAAGGCTGAAGATAAGAAAACCATTGTACCCAATATAATTTAAATAAAAGTGTGGAAGCAAAGCGCAGAGCAAATTCAACATTCCCAATCAAAACCTGAACAACAATATTGGGTAGTATCCTAGATATAGCAGTGTTCAGTTCACTGAAGTTAAGTTAAAGTTGACTTTATATTTAGAAAATCTTTATTTTACAGTTTCAAGAATTCGAAACGGAAAAGACTTTCGATACAGTACAAATCTTAGCGGGCGGAAGAACTGAAGACACATCAGTGAATTTAGCGACTCTCTCAGGAAGACCAGATCTGACAAACAGATCTTTCGTTTCTGCCTCAAATTTCATGATTATTAAGTTCAGCACGGACTCAACAGTCGAAAGAAAGGGATTCAGGTATATCACCACTCACAATGATTCTAAAACAAAATAATTGCTTATAATTCACTCTTTCAGGGCGTCATGGAAAACCGAACCTCAAATTTGCGGTGGCACCTTGAGAGCAACACCTCAAGGCCAAGTTTTGACATCACCAGGATATCCAGACCAATATCCAGGCGGATTGGAATGTTTGTACATAATCCAGGCCCAGTCAGGAAGAATAGTCACGCTAGAAGTATGTCTTGTTACATTATATTTTAAAATATATATAATTTCTTTATTTATTCTCGCAGATTGATGATCTAGATCTCGATCATTCTAGAGATTATATTTTAGTACGTGATGGTGATACCCCTAAAAGTCAACCAATCGCAAGACTCACAGGTGATCTCGAATCAAACCAGAGAATAGTAATGTCCACCAAGAGCAATCTGTATCTATACTTCAAAACGAGCCTTGGCGATTCGAAGAGAGGATTTAGACTGCGGTATTCGCAAGGTGAAATCTCTACACTCCTATTTTAATATAAATAATAGCGCCGTTCTTATTGCCAGGTTGTAAAGCTACAATCGTAGCGAAAAATGGTACAATAACATCGCCAGCATACGGTTTGTCAAACTACCCTAGCAATCAGGAATGTTTGTATAGAATCAAAAATCCAGGACGTAGTCCGTTGTCTTTGAATTTTGACAAGTTTGAAGTAGATAAGTCAGATTTCGTCCAGGTCTACGACGGGAACAGCACGAGCGGTTTAAGATTGCATTCTGGTAATGGTTTCAGCAGCAATTCAATACCAAAGATTACTTTGACGGCGTCCAGCGCTGAAATGTTAATTAGATTTGCCTCAGATGCTCTACATAGCAGTAAGGGATGGTCAGCTTACTTTTCAGCAGGTATTTTATAAAACATATTCTTTTAAAAATTACAATATATTGCCAGATACACATAAATAATACCAAATGTGGAAATATCGTCGTCGTATTGATGAGAACCAATCTTTAATACATTAACAAGACTTACAAATAGCAGGGGTCCTAACGCAGATTTCTGAGGAAATCCCTGCTTGATCGCAATTCTTTGCTAGCTTTTATTGTGTTGGCAATTACATATAATTCTAGCTTATACAATATATCGTAATTTAATAGGTAAACAGCTTTTATTTATAACGGAAGGGCCACTAGTAGCAGCATATAATGGCGTCTGCTGGACATTAATTAAACTAAAGAAGATAAATGGTGAAAAATTCCCAAAACTCTTTCTAAAACCACCTACATGTCTCTACGCCTATTATTCAGACGTATGCCGGCTCAGTTGGTAATTAATAAACTTCGGTGATGATCATCTGCCTCAGAAACTTGCCTAATACCGAATTAATTTTTCAAAGCCTTGAATAGGGATATCAGCTAATCAAAGAAAAACAATCTATTGTCCCTGGTATCAGGGACTGAACAGAAGTTTACGGAAGACAAGTAATAATTCTCCTTAACCAAGCAGTAAATTACAGTTATGAGAAGTGCTTTTGATCAAAAACTACGATTTACAAACGCATTACAGGATTTTTTTTATGTTAAATGAAATATAAACAACAAGAATAAAATTATAGACACTGAGAAACAACACACAGTAGTGTGACTGAATTAATATTCAAACAAAACGTAAAGAAAGGTTACCTGAGAAACATCATATAGCAATCCAAATTAAATTAATGAAAACTAAAGTGCGCATAAGATTATTGAATTATACGAACATCATTAATAGTATTCTAGAAAGGTCCTTCTGAAAGAATTGAAAACAAAACAATAAATTACTATTAAATAGACTATGAAGGTACTACATAGAATATATTGAACCACAAAAAAACAAAGATTATACTTTTACTAAAATTTAAATTATCTAGGTTGTAACAGAGTTATACCTGCCTTTGTAAACACTCGTTTAACAATGATCACAGGATCTTAATTATACTTACTAAAACATAAGCATCGTGAAGGGAGCATTGTTTAAGTTCGATGCACAAATACTTGGAAAAGAAATATAACTAGCACTTAGCTGAATACTCGACAAAGAAAGTTCAAACTTTCTCTTCAAAGTTTAAAATCCCTCAAGCAGCAAGGGTATCTTTCGATATAACACCAAGGCCTTTCAACACCTCGAATAATCTGCTTCGAAAGTCATGTGAACAATGTAATTTCCAAAAAGGGCTTCGTAAATAAAAAACTAACATAAAACACCAAAATCTCAAACCGTCCAAAACACCCCCAGAACTACGTTTAAATTAACCTCCTACGAGACGTAATATACAAACAAGTATTAGAAATTAAGGTTTTCGAAAAGACAAAAAAATATGTTGACAATTAAGTTACAATATAATTAAATAAGTAACTTCTATTTCGAAATAGATTCAACAAAGAATCAAAAGTCCCTTAAGAACACGGTCCACATGTCATAATGTCTGAATAAAAAACATTATTAATTAATAAATAACGATGTGGAAAATAAACCCCTGAGCGACAGAAAATATGCGACCACTATTTCCACAAAGTTCGACAGGAAGAAAACTCTCGAAGCTAAAGATACTGCGAACAAGGAAAAATAACATCGCGGACAGAAATCCTCGAGTTAAACAAACCAAAATATGGAATGGAGAAAATTAAAACTAACAACGGACACAAAACTATAATTGTTTATCATACAAAATTAACCGTTTCCTTATTTGAAATTTCTTACAAGCACGTAAGGACATGATTTCTTTTAAATAATAATATGGTAGAAATGTACATAAGATGCCGAACATAATTTAACCCACATGTATTCATAAATAAAAGGTAAATTAAAGAATACATACAAAGAGGGCATTGTAAAATGCTATCAAAAATTAATTAATTTTCTGCCATGAATATGAGACCCCCAAAACATTGACTTTTTAATAAAAAAGGGAAATTTACAAGATAATGCAAATACAACAATTATACACACACCTAAAAAGAGAGATTAACATATATTTATGCAACTAAGGGGTTTTAAAAAATATACACAAGACGTACTTTTAGACTGCAAGCATATATAGAGCCCTGATTTATTTCTTTATATTTATTCAAAAAAACTGAAATCTTGACCAGATATAGTATTGCAATAATAAAGTACAATGACGCCATGCTACATATAATAAGGTTTCAAAGAAGATATGATGATGGCCTAATCAAACGCATAGAATTAACACCCTTGGTATTGTCATTACTATAAAAAAGGACATTTACCTTTTCCTTCGTTGATGTAACTCCTGTTGAAATACAGGGAATTTTACTTATTATTAACGACAAATATACGAGTATATCTAATAATAAGTGGTAGCTCCATGCGAGCGATATATACCGTATGTGTCATTTTTCATTAGGTATAGGGATTCAATGTTTACGTGCGATTTATACGTATCCAAATAATACGTGGCAACGTGTCACCCCTACTGTCCGTCACCAATCCCGGCAACAATCGACATCACAACGATTTTCTCCGATCTCCCCACCAGATTTTACATTCAATATTTAGTTGCGAACACGTTGCGATCTAGTCTGCAATAAAAGCCGTCTTATTACTGGAACGGGAAACATCAAATGGCCGCCGCGATCTCCTGATCTAGTAGTTTTTTATTATTTTCAGAATCCTTTTTTATTTACCTTATTTTTAATTTTATTAGAATTACGCTTTTGTTTGTGTCATGCAGCGTGAACGCAGCTTAATAATTCTCTGCATTTACTGAAAGGAAAAAGAAAAACAAATCCTTGCAACGCGTAAATATTATTTCTGAACGCATTACAAACACCCAAGTCAGTGCTCCAACAGTTACTGCTAACTTGAACTTGTATCGTTCGCGCTGGCATTGGAGAGGAAAGTAGGGGTGCCATGTTGTCACGTATTGCATGAATTAATCGCCTATGGCTAATGAAAATTGACACATGCTGTATAGCATAAACATATATCTAATATTTCAATTCAGATTGTCCGTACTTGAAGCCTGGCATTGGAGCGTTAGCGTCTAGCAGAGATACGGCTTTTGGGACAGTAATAACATTCACTTGTCCAACGGGGCAAGAATTTTCCACTGGTCAGCACCGTATAACAACCCAATGCTTACCCGGAGGAAATTGGTCGATCAGTTACATTCCAAAATGTCAAGAAGTGTATTGTGGACCCGTTCCTCAAATTGACAATGGATTTTCTATTGGATCTACGAACGTGACTTACAGAGGCGAAGCCATGTACCAGTGCTATGCAGGGTTTGCTTTTCCAACTGCTAAACCAATAGAGAAGATTTCTTGTTTGGCTGATGGTAGATGGGAGAAGAAACCTTCGTGTTTAGGTGAAGATTTTCTAGCGTATAAAATGGAGAACTTTCTAATCGATCTATTTCAGCTTCTCAGTGCTTAGCTTTACCAGAAGTACCACATGCTAATGTGACCGTATTGAATGGCCTTGGAAGAAGTTACGGCACTATCGTGAGGTACGAATGCGAGCCTGGTTACGTGCGAAGCGGACATCCCGTAATTCTTTGCATGAGTAATGGAACCTGGTCTGGTGATGTACCAACTTGTTCGAGTAATCCTTTCACAAATAAACAACTAAATGAATAATCTAAATTTTAATGTTTTTTTTAGGAGCCAAGTGCCCGGAATTTCCGGAAATATCAAACGGTTTTATAACTGACACGTCGAGGAATTACCATTTCAAGGACGAAGCTCGAGTCCAATGCTATAAAGGCTACAAATTGGTCGGCAGCAATATCATAAGTTGTGGAGAGAATCAGAAATTTAACAATCCGCCAAAATGTGAAGGTAAGAACGTAATGTATAAATGTCAAATTCGAAGCAACTTTTAAACTATATTCAAGAGCTGCTTCGCATAGACTCAGTAAGCTTTGAGGAAGCAATGTTTTTTTCTGTGACAAATCCTCATAGGAGTCCTGGAAGCTTGTCAAGACTACGGAGACTACCTATTGTAGATGATAATACTATTTGCTTCCTCCTACAGATATTAACGAGTGTATTAGTTCCCAATGTGATTTGGCTTCCACGGAATGCGAGAATACGCCAGGTTCGTTCTCTTGTAAGTGTAAGAAAGGATTCGCACCAACATTAGAATGCAGACCGGTCGGTGATTTGGGTCTCATTAGCGGTGGTATTCCTGATGATTCGATTAGTGTGTCCAGTACTGAAGAAGGCTATAGTAAAGGGGTAAAATATTTCAACTTACTATGACTAAATATTTATTTGAAAATAATTTAAAAGTGTATAAGTACTTGGGGTCAAATCCTTAAAAAGTAAACTCCTCAATATTTGTTCCTGGTAGAAAATCCACAATTAACTATACTAATCAATTGTCAATTTGTATACATTACTTGTTGACCAAAAATAGTTCCGAATGATTATTGAATTTAACTCTATTCTTTTTTAATTATCATTTAATGAGTAAGTGATAATTACAACCGTGGTTATATTGAATTACATGTTCAAGCAGTATTCAAGAGGATCTTAATATACATGAAGTATACATGGTGTGGTACAAGATCTACCAGATGTTTCAACGACGAATACATCGATACAGATATATATATTTCAGTTTTGTACTAACAGGTTTAAAGAACTTCTACAATCCAATTCATATTGAAAATATGATAACATATACAAATTGTTTTTATGTGAATTAGACTATTAATACGTCGTTGACGTAATTAACGAATAAAAAGGGCCCCAAAATAAGACCTTAAGGTACTCCCTGATTATTTTAAGAAACCGCGTCCATTCCGTTTATAACATGAATATTTTGAATTTCCTTCAATTATTTTAAGTTTATAAATCAGTATTGTTAACAAATTTATTGTTATTTTTAGATGATTAGACTGACCAGTGCTGGTGCATGGTGTGGTACTACGAGTGAAAAGGGTTCAAATTGGGTCTTGATCGACTTGAAAGCACCAACGATCATAAGAGGATTCAGAACGGTCAGCGTAAAACGTCCCGACAACACAATTGCCTACACGTCTGCAGTTCGAATCGAATATACCAATGACCTAACAGACGTTTTCAAAGAGTATAGAAATTTCCCAGACGGCACCGCCGTCGAATTTAGAATCGTCGAGTACCACACTCTCTCTATACTGAACCTGCCAGTACCCATTGAAGCCCGATACGTTAAATTTAAAATACAAGATTTCTCGGGTGCGCCCTGTCTGAAGTTAGAGATCATGGGTTGCACGCGATTGGAGTGTGCGGACATTAACGAGTGCGCCGTCGATAATGGTGGATGCGATCAGAAATGTTTGAATACCCCCGGGGATTCTACATGCGGTTGCAATGTCGGTTACGAGTTGTATTCCAAGAATGGTACTGCGGGATATAATGTGGAGAAAAGTGAAAACGGTCTTAGAGATGGAGATACTTACCAAGTGAATAAAACCTGCGTCCCAGTCATGTGCCCAGCTTTAAATCCACCGGAAAATGGCTTGATTTTATCTACGCAAGTAGGGAAAAACAATAATAGTAAATAATTTGTTATTCTTGAACTACATTTTTTTTAGGATAAATATCATTACAAGGACTTGGTAACGTTCCAATGTAATTTCGGTTATATCATGTCAGGGTCTTCATCGTTGCTGTGTACTAGTGCAGGCGCATGGAATGGTACCGTTCCAACATGTAAATGTAAGTTTTTTTATTTAGTCCTATAACCTAGAATTGACAAAGAGGAAAGTTAGGTTTTATATTACCCCACTACACTTGAAATCAAAAAACCTGATTGGCGAAGGAAAAATGTATTTTACAAGAGTTATTATACCTTATAATAGTAGACCATCATTCTTCTTATATTCTGTGCTCCTATGTGTCTTCTTTTAAGTGATATTAGTAAACAAAATATAATCATAAACCTGAACCAAAATACAATCTCTGAATCAAAACATAAGATTGCATAATATCATATAATTCCATTAACAAGATTCCATGGCAAACTCATGAATTGGTTGGCATTATTTTTCCTGCAGAAGATGTTACCTTAAATTTCTTACGAGGTGTGAACCATGCCATAGCGTCGCTTCTGATTTCGGTTAAGCATCATAATTATGTGCCTAGATTAAATCTCCTGTCACTACTTCATTGATAATTAATTGAGTGTAGCTAGTTTCCACGATGGAATATCAAAAGTATTTGCTTAAACTTATCTTGTACAAACTTTTTCGTACTTACGTAGAATTGGAAAAACCATGCTTTTCCAACTCCTATTGAATTTTGCATCTAGAATTACGAAACAGTTATTTACGACTCAACAGGGCAGTGTTTGAACAGGATTTGTCATGAGCAAATTTTTGATACGGAAAGAAAACATATGCCTCTGAAAATATTTTTTTTAAAAATTGGTTTTATTTAATAATTGGTTTTTATATTACGTTTACTGCCAATTCCAAAAATTAAATCAAAAAAAGTACTTTAAATAATAACATTTTGAATTTTTTTATATCAAGCTTCGCCTATCACTTGATGATTTTCTTCATTTCAAGTTATTAATTCTCGTTATTGAAAACAATGTAGAACATTATGAGTTACTACAATTCTTACTGCTACTTTTCTTGCGCTACCGCGCGCTCCACTTCCTTGTTAATAGACTTAAAGAACGTCACCTTCCACTTTATCTCCATATTGAAGCTTATTCGTGTTTTATAGTAAAAAACGTAAGATCCTGCATCCAGCATTATTAAACAGTTCTTTAATATGTCAACGGCTATGCTTGAACAGGTTTGGCCGCGCACATATTATTGATGTGAAAGGCTCCGAAAAATCCTTTTTTGAAAATTGTTTTAGTTTTCATAATTGGGTTTTACATTATTTTTAATTTTTAGTCATGTTAACTATGAAAAATAAATTTATGAAAAAGGTTGCAAATAGTAGCATTTATATTTTTCTCACAAGTTTCTTTTTCAACTTCTTAATCATCATCCAAAGAGCATATAAAAAACAATCATTTTCAGATAATTTCTTCATCGCAAATCTACGTAACCATTTCTTCAAGAATAATTTTTGGTATTTCCTTGCCCTATAAGGAATTTTTAACAGCTGGGTATTAGATTATGTTCATCTGTACGACAACACAACCCAACAAATAAAAGAAATGTAAATATTGAGCTTGTTTTGTAAATGTTCATACGATTTACTAAGGCATTAGAAAACCCATAATGGAAAAATCGAAGACCACTTTATAAATAAAACATTGCCACACTAATGCTAAAAGCAGAATAAGTATTTTAAGAACTATGTCGTCAGCATCAGTCGCACTGGTTAAAAACTGCGTTGTCTATAGACTACAGCCTCATACAGAAGATCACTGATTTGAAATTTACAGAGATCTCCGTAAATTTGAAATCATTTTTGTACAGGCAACGCAACTTTTAAACAGTGCTACTGATGATGAAGACATAATTGTCGAAATACGTATTTTGTTTTATATGCAAAATGTGGTAACAACAAATTATTGGAAATATCTAAATCTTTTAGAAGTATAAACCATATATATACAGGCTGTCCCAGAAATAAAGAGACGGAGTAGCAGATATGTAACGTCCGAACAGAAATAGGCCCAAATATACCACAATAACGAAGAAATTAAAATTTTAATTTTCTATGTTGTTTTTTAGATAAAAAAAATTACATTACGGACCTGGCACAGAATGTATGTTTAAAATTCTCGTAAGAATGTTCATTTGTAAATAAAAACGAAGACGCATTCATAGAGAAAAATACGCTTTTATTTGCATAAAACGGGAAAAAAACGTTAAATCGTAAAAACATATTTGTTGCGGGATGTGTCTCAATTACGCAGCTATGTAGTCGGTTATTGACCCAGATGGGTGACTTTCTTGCAGGCAATAAAAGGTTGTTTTATTTTTAAAATAGCAAGGTTGTTGCTCTTTAATGTGTTCGTAGCTGGGAACAGCTGATTATTAGAATATTCAATAAATCGTATTTTTCTAGCATGTTTAAAATTAAAGTAATTAATGGTTTGATATTTATTATGAAATATCTATTCCTCCTCCTTTTTTTTTAACACAAGTAATATGGTGGTTCTGAAAAGCACCGATTGTGAAAGTGAAGCAGGTGGATATTTAGTGCAGGGTCGGCGTAAGGCCAATTGAAATCTTTATTATTTTTTTTCTGCCGTCTGCGCACGAATAAAGACTTGATATTTTGAGGGTACGTTTTTACACAATCTAGCTTCCGATTTCTGCTACTCCGTCTTTTTATTTCTGGGACATCCTGTATATACAAACCTCAATGATTGACGTACATCAAATCACAGTTACGAATTTGATTAGCTTATTGACTTCCAATCTTTTGAAACTACTCTTACCACTATTGCATTTAAACGAAAATTTTTATTTGACAGATGCAAGTTGCGTTTCCTTACCAGACGACAAGGACGAGGGTCTTAAGATACTACGACCAGACGAAGCCAGCGTATTGGTACCGTTCAGAGAGAACGTCACCTTAATTTGTGAACTTAATGGTCGTCAACTGAGGACCACAGCCACATCAGAATTCAGACAGTGCGTTTATGATCCCAAACCGGTAATTTATTTAATAAAATCTTACTTCAAAAGGTTTAACGATGTACTAAGGCGTGGCAACTACATAATAGTTTTAATCATTGATAAAATCATGGCGTTACCAGATTTCCTTGAAGTTTTTTGATTTAATTATTTTTTTCAGTAGAGAAATAAATGCAAGCTAATTGTATATGGGTACTGTTCCTTTTAAATTTTACACCAAGTTTACGAAAAAGAGTGTTTCTATTTAAAGAAATTCTTATGCGCATTACCTTAAAATATAACAACACCATCTATATTATAATATGGTAATGTTAAATTTTTTGAAAAGTATGTAACACAATAGTTACTTTATTTAAATATTAAATATATTATGTAGTTACTGAACAATATCAAGTGCTCTGAGGGAGTTTACTTACATTAAATAATCTATCAAATTATCTTGCAGGGTCTACCAGATTATTGGCTGAGCGGCGCTAAGCCTTTCTGCCCCAGAGCTGATTGCGGTACGCCCCCGCCATCACCGGGAGCAGTTTACGGAAAATATATCGACACCAAATACCAATCGTCGTTCTTCTTCGGCTGTCAAAATACTTTCAAGATGGCCGGACAGAGCAACAAACACGACAACATTGTACGTTGTCAGGCAAATTCCGTCTGGGACTTTGGCGATTTGAGATGCGAGGGTCCAGTTTGCGAAGACCCAGGCCGACCAAGCGACGGTTACCAAATAGCCAGAAGTTACGAACAAGGCTCCGATGTTAGTTTCAGTTGTAACAGACCAGGATACATTTTGATCAATCCGCGGCCGATCACTTGTGTTAGAGAGCCGGAATGTAAAGTTGTTAGGCCATTAGGTCTGACTTCTGGAAAGATTCCGGATTTAGCTATTAATGCTACTAGTCAAAGGTAATTAATTTGCGTTGATTGTATTTCTTTTAACTCCCATACAGTCTATAAACATAAACAAAACACAAACAAAATCACAAACAGAAATAAAATTAACATAAAACAGACCGTTATTTTGATAACTAAGTTGCCATCTTTAGTAGAAAACTTAAAAACAAAAAGAATCCGGTTCGGCCGTTCTCGAATGATGCGCTACCAACTAACAGTATTTAATTTTTATTCATATAGATGATATTCCCATAATTCGATTTTAACCGATTTACAGACCAAATTATGAAGCTAAAAACGTCAGGTTGAATTCCGTCACAGGCTGGTGTGGCAAAGAAGAACCATTCACCTACGTCAGCGTCGATCTGGGAAAAGTTTACAGAGTTAAAGCCATTTTAGTCAAAGGAGTAGTAACAAATGACATCGTCGGAAGACCTACGGAAATTAGATTCTTCTATAAACAAGCGGAAGAGGAAAATTACGTTGTCTACTTCCCCAACTTCAATTTGACCATGAGGGATCCAGGAAATTACGGAGAGCTTGCGATGATATCCTTACCGAAATATGTTCAAGCAAGATTTGTTATATTAGGTAAGTTTTGAATGATATAAAGTAAAAGGCAATATTTTATAACGCTCATTCTGTTTAATGTCAAACCACTTTTTTTCAAATTTAGGCATCGTAAGTTACATGGACAACGCCTGTTTGAAATTCGAATTGATGGGTTGCGATGAGCCAGAATCTGAACCACTCCTGGGTTACGATTATGGTTACTCACCATGTGTCGACAACGAGACCCCGGTATTCCAAAATTGTCCGCAACAACCGATTATTGTAGAAAAAGATGCTAATGGAGGATTATTACCTGTTAACTTTACGGAACCCACGGCTGTAGACAACTCAGGCAGTATAGCGCGTCTGGAAATTAAACCTCAGTACTTTAAAACACCCGCTTATGTCTTTGAAGATACTGTTGTGAAATACGTAGCGTTTGATTACGATGGAAACGTTGCAATATGTGAAATTAACATCACCGTACCGGGTAAGTCATGATTTCAAGTTAATTTATCCTTGTTATCAGCGAAATTCATACATACTCTTTTCTGCTTTTAGATAATACCCCACCGAAGCTGAATTGTCCCCAAAGCTACGTAATTGAATTAGTGGATAAACGAGAAAGCTATTCCGTCAATTTTAACCAATCCAGAATTAACGCGACAGACGCTTCCGGGGAAGTATACATCACATTCACGCCGGATCAAGCAAATATTTCTATTGGAAAATATGAAAATGTTACCGTTACTGCTGCGGATAAATATGGCAACAAGGCTTACTGTCACTTCCAGGTACAACAAATTTATTTATTTCCGTTGGTGCAATGACGTCTGCATTACTTCTTTAAATGACAACTTACACATTTCTTCTGCTTCTGACCAGAGCTGGGCGATAAGGATTACGATTACAACTTGATTACGATTACAGTAATCCTTATATAAAAGAAAATACGATTACGATTACTGTAATCGTAATTCCGTTCTTTTTATATAAGGATTACTGTAATCGTTGGCAAGGATTACCATTATTAAATATTAGAAAAATCACTGTTATTTACTATAGAAAGTGTATTTTATTGTTGTCGGGCACTAATAATTTCGACCGCGAGATATCTTCGTCATGAGGGTCCAGTACTACATCAGGTACATTAGTGCCCGATGAATGAAGCTCTACATCAGTATTCGTTTTCCGCATCAGTATTCCATCAACGTATTATTCAATGCGTGAAACAGACCGGCTTTTCGACGTACTGGACCCTCATGACGAAGATATCTCGCGGTCGAAATTATTAGTGCCCGTTCAATGAAGCTCCGCATCAGTATTCTTTCTTTTTAAATTTCGTGGCGCGTAAGAGGACACTAATTAAATTTTGGTGATTGACTTATTGCGATTTTGGTTAGTTCTCTAGTGTGTATGCAGAAATAGCGTTGCAGTTGCATTGGAACATGCTGCTGCCATACATTATCATGCTCGTATTACATGTTTCGCGTCTGCTAAAATAATTTAAAATTTTTAAAATAATTGTTTGAGTTGTGTATTAGACATTTTATATATGTGATTTAATGATGAAATAATTGTCATGTACATATATTTATTTTTCAATGTGTAATATCGCCTGGCTTTTCTACGAACGTAATCTTTATGCCGAAGAAATTTTCCAGTTGACAATATTAGTGGCCTGATGCAGAAAAACGAATACTGATGTGGAGCTTCATTCAACGGGCACTAATAATTACATAATTACGACAGGGAGATCAGTACGTGCAAAAGTCAGTCTGTTTCACGCATTGAATAATACGTTGAAGGAATACTGATGCGGAGCTTCATTCATCAACATGTTCCAATGCAAGTGCAACGCTATTTCTGCATGCAAACTAAAGAACTACCCAAAATCGCAATAAGTCAATCACCAAAAGTCAATTTGTGTCCTCTTACGCGTCACGAAATTTTAAAAAAAACGAATACTGATGCGGAGCTTCGTTCATCGGGCACTAATACTGTCAACTGGGAAATTTCTGCGGCATAAAGATCCAGTTCGTAGAAAAGCCAAGCGATATCACACATTGAAAAATTAAATATATATTCATGACAATTATTTTATCATTAAATCACATATATAAAATGTCTATTACACAACTCAAACAAATATTTTAAAAATCTTAAAAAATTTCTAAGTCCATAAATTATTATAACAGATTCGAAATATATAATAGGCAGGAACATGTTCCAATGCAACTGCAACGCTATATCTGCATACAAACTAAAGGACTAACCAAAATCGCAATAAGTCAATCACCAAAATTCAATTTAATTGTGTCTTCTTACGTGCCACGAAATTTTAAAAAAAAACGAATACTAATGCGGAACTTCATTGAACGAGCACTAATAATTTCGACCGCGAGATATCTTCATCATGAGGGTCCGGTACGTCGAAAAGCCGGTCTGTTTCACGCATTGAATAAATACGTTGATGGAATACTGATGCGGATCTTTATTGAACGGGCACTAATAATTTCGACCGCGAGATATCTTCGTCATTAGGGTCCAGTACGTGCAAAAGCCCATTTTTTCGAATATCTTGCAAAGTATGTATTCTATAATGATTTATTATGAGAATAGAAGTACTCAAAATAGGATTTTGAATAATTTTTCTATACGCTCATACGTATAAAAAAAGTCGTGTGGTAGCCACACCTCATTATTTTTTTAATTTCTGGTGTATTTTAAAAACTTTTTTTATATTTGTTTTTTCTTATTCTTATTCGGATAATTATTGCCTTCATATATAACGCGTACCAGTTTAATTGCGCCGCGTTTAGCTCTCCGACATTTTTTGAACAACTTCGATTACGATTACTTAGAAAATCGTAATTCAAAAATTTTTGAAATTACGATTACTGTAATCGTTAATCGAACGAACTTAGATTACGATTACAGTAATCGTAATTTTGAAAAAGTTTAAATTACGATTACTGTAATCGTAATCTAAGTTCGTTCCATTAAGGATTACAGTAATCGTAATTTCAAAAATTTTAGAATTACGATTAAAGTAATCGCAATCCTAGCCGCAATCAATTACACCTGTAATCCTTATCGTCCAGCTCTGCTTCTGACAGACCTTTAGACTGTGGTATTCGTACGATACATGAGATTTTTTTTTAAAATGGAAGACAATTTCATCAAAACTCCTAAAAAGGTGACAAATTTTTGTACGACCTCGTATGTGAAGAAGAATATTGAAGTAAGGCATTACCTACACATTTGTGTATCACCACATTTTCTTAAGAACAATTAACAATGCAATTATAAATTTTATCAATAAATGCTTTCCAAGAAATAACTAAATTGCGGCTGCAATATCAATAGTTTCTGCTTATACACTTTCTGATATGTGCCAGTCTTTGACAGATGCAATTCACTCTTTATCATTTTATAAACTGTCAAATATTTCTTATTTTGCATTATTTTCTTCAGTAGTTTTCAGTTTTAATGTTTCTATTATGATACTGTGAGGAAATATGTAAGCTAGATAGTACTACCCCTTCTACCCATGTCTTTTTACCGTGTTTACTAATTATTGTTAATTTTTGCAATAGGTTTCCGTTCAGGCAACTCCATGCGTAGACTGGGAATTAAATCCACCAGCAAATGGTGCTATAAATTGCCTTCCTGGTAAAGAACGAGGATTGGAATGTGTGGCCACTTGTTCCCATGGATACAGGTTTACTGACGGGGAAACCGTGAAAACATTCACTTGCGCCAACCGATTTGAATGGAAACCCACATCTGTTGTGCCAGACTGCGTATCTGAAGGTATCCGATTTTTTTTTCTTTTTTAGTATAGTAATGCAAAAGCTGCTTTTCAATTTGTATTTCTACGATTTGAGAGTGCGATATTATAACTTTATTCAAAAGTTTAAAAGTATATCGGCAGGGTTTTTCCGCATTACATTTACATAAATCATCCTGCATATTCGAAAACTATCTCAAGAAGATATAAATGGATATGTTTCTGGAATTTTTCGAAAAATCGTTATTTTATTTTAACATTTGGTGAAAGATGAGCATATATCTTATTCATTAAGTCAACCAAATTGCTATCTGATGTTATCAAAATCAAGTATGATGGTTTGGTAACGAACCCATCGCAATGAATTAAGAATAGAATCCCATCAAAGCAATATATTGTTAATTATACCAACGACAACAGTATATTATGGCGACCATCGTGGGGCTAATATAGAGTATATTCATATTATTAAAGATTAGTATAATACATTTATATACACCGTGTCTGAAGTTAAGTGTTCACCATTGCTAACTTTGAAGTAACTTATTGAAGCTACGATGTCGGTTAAACTAGCAAACTAGTAGGACTTTTTTCGCAGATTAAGTTAGTCGAAACAGAGAAACTATTGAAGAGCTAGTTTCTAAGATATTCACAAAAGCAACGAATTTTTAAATAAAACATCCTGTATATTTCGACATTTTTTGAAAGAGAGTTAAATTGGCTAATTAATTTCATCAATGAACATCCAGATAATTTTAAACTTATTTTGTGGTCAGACGAATCTAGCTTTTCAACTAAAGCATAGGTTCCCAAAGTGGGCGATAACGCCCCCTTGTGGGCGCTGCAGGTCTAAAGGGGGGCGGTAAGAGACCCAGAAAAAAAATGGGGGCGTTGTGTAAAGGCTTAGGGGGCGATTTGTAATTTCATCTAGAATCTAGGAGGACTCTTAGACACCGACTGAGCTCTCGACTCTCGACTAGGGATGGGCGATAAACATCGATGTTCATTGAACATCGATATTTTAGGATCGATGTTCGATGTTTTTGCATCGATGTTTGCAATTTAGATTTATCGATAAACTATCGATGTTAGAAGAAATATAGTGAACATCGAACTTTTAAGCTTGACAAAATGTATTTGCACTAATCACAAAATAAAACAGCGTCCTCTGTTGACAAATACAAAAATGTTTCCAAATTAACAGGTCACATACTGGCTACGAGCATGTAAAATTGTCTACGAATAAAAGAAGTATATAAATTACACAGTGCTATATCATATAAATTCGAATATTTCATTTTAGGCTCTTTTAAATATTACTCAGTATAAATATTTAAATAATATATAATTAAATACATAAATTTATAGTACTTTTAATGTGCAGAATAAAAGTTAAATTATGTATGCATGCAGAATAAGTGAAGGAGGTAAACGTATTTTCATAGAAAAAGAAGGGAGATAGACATTACCGATGTATACTTCTTCGGGAAATTCCCTAGTGCGTACAATCATACACGACGATACACGTATTAAATGCAAGATGACACATCAGAAATATAAAACCATATCCATATGTATCTCGGTATTTGCC
The DNA here is from genome assembly GCA_963170755.1 of Amphimallon solstitiale. Lineage (NCBI taxonomy): Eukaryota > Metazoa > Arthropoda > Insecta > Coleoptera > Scarabaeidae > Amphimallon > Amphimallon solstitiale. The sequence continues at coordinate 32,162,080 of OY720681.1, read as the reverse complement.
AGCGTAGTCAAAAAAAAAATGCAAGACTATAAAATCCCAAATAAAAATCGTTCTCTTAAAAAGCTTTGATACACGTAAATGTATATATTTTTTAAGTATCAGACGATTTAAGTCATGTGGTTGTTTCATGCGTAATTGCATAATATTGTTTTTTTATATAGTTTTTTTTTGAGTAGTTTCTAAAGTTAACTACATATTATAAATGTATATATTTCTTTTATTATTTTTTTTGAATAGTGATATCTTTTATATCATTTTGTTAAGGACGTAAATTAATTAAGTTATAATAAAGTTTTTGTTAAACTGCCAAAAAATAAATCTATAAATATAATTATCGATGTTTAAAAACATCGATGTTTGGTAGTCGATATTTTGCAACCATCGATGTTGATCAACGATGTTAACATCGATGTTTGATATCGATGTTTACCCACCGATGTCCCATCCCTACTCTCGACTACAGCTTGTGAACATCAACTAATATTAATTAAGAGATTGCTCAAACCAACTCGGTTCGATATTTCTCTCCGAGTAGTTCATATATCTGTCCTGTTTTATTGAATAAATAAAATAAAAAACATATCAATCGGTCGCTCCGTTTCGAAACGAAAAGAGACACAAACAAACAAATAAAAAGGCAACTGTATCAATCGGCTGGTTCATAGAATACTTGTTCTTACTTGTTGAGTACGATTGAGCGTCGAATGAGATAAACGAGTTTATGCATGTTTGTCTTATTCCTGTCGGTGCGTGCTGCTTATGCAATCCTATATAAACAACGTAATATTTATTTTATTTTCATTTGCGGTTTCGCGCGTAATAGATAAGCAGTACTTAAGTTCAACACTTATACTTACGTATTTCTCAAAACAAAACAATGTCGGAAGTAAAAAAGAAGAGACGGCAATACTGTGCGGAATATATTAAATTCGGATTCATTGAAAATCCTACAAACCCATCGTCGCCTTTGTGCCTTCTATGCCTAAAAACATTTTCGAATGAAGCAATGAAGCCTTCAAGACTTCAAGATCATTTGAATAAAATGCATCCAGATAAGAAAGACAAGAATGTAGCATATTTTCAAGACCTAGAGAAGAAGCATAATACTCGGCCAAGTGTAGCAAAACTCTTTTCGGCGGCTGCTAAGCAAGATGACGACGGACTTCGAGCTTCGTACAACATCTCTTTGTTAATTGCTCAAAAAGGCAAACCACACAACATCGGAGAAGTGTTAATTTTGCCAGCAATAAAGGAAGTAATAACTACTGTGCTTCATAAACCGGCCGCAGATATTATCGGAAAAATTCCTTTGAGTAATAATCCTGTGCAAAGACGAATTGATGAAATGGCCGGAAACATAGAAGAATCATTGTGCAATCATCTGAGGACTAGTCAATTCTCAATTCAGCTCGATGAGTCCACTTTACCAACTAATGAAGCATTGTTGCTGTCTTACGTGAGGTTTATTAAAGATGAGAAAATATGTGAAGAACTATTGTTTGCTAGAAATTTAGAGACCGATACAAAAGGCGAAACCATATTCAATACATTGGAAAAGTTTTGTGATGAGAAAGAGATTCCCTTGAAAAATATTATATCAGTTGCTACGGATGGCGCTCCGGCTATGACAGGGTGCCATAAAGGCTTCATAGCGTACGTAAAAAATAAAATTCCAGATGTCCTTGCTGTACATTGCGTTATTCATAGACAACATTTGGTTGCTAGAAATTTAAGTGAACGACTATTTCAATCACTGCAATATGTCATCAAAGCAGTCAATAAAATCCGTAACTGCTCTTTGAATGATAGATTATTTCATCAGCTTTGTGTTACTAATGACGAAGATTTCAACCGTTTGTTGTTTCATACCGAAGTTCGTTGGCTATCAAGAGGCAATTGTCTGACTCGATTTTACAACCTGTTTGACTCTGTGATAGAGTTTTTGGAAACTAAAGATACAGAATTGCGCAACAAGCTCATTACATCAAAAAATGATATAGCTTACATGACAGACCTGTATAAATTGTTCAACAACATGAATCTCCAACTGCAAGGCGATGAACTAAATTTAATTAAAACAAAAAATGTCGTTGCTGCTTTCGCAGCCAAACTGCTTCTACACAAAAAGAATATGGGCAGACGTGAGTTTCATAATTTTCCGAATTTATCAGTATCCTGCAGTAACGACGACTTGTTTGCCTACTGCCAACATTTGGAAAAGCTCCACATTGACTTCACCGAACGATACCAGGATATTTTGAACTTGGAAATACCAGACTGGGTGTTGGATCCGTTTTCAAATGTCAACACAGCAATATCACCACATCTGGAAGAAGAACTTATAGAATTGACAACGAACGAGGAAATAAAAATCAAGTTCAAAAATGGCTACCAAGAATTTTGGCTACAAAAACCGATCCCGCAATTGTACCCTGGATTGTGGTCAATCATTCAACGATTCTTGATAGCATTCCCATCGTCATATTTGTGTGAACGTGGATTTAGTGCTGTAGCAACGCTGCTTACTAAAAAGAGAAATCGTTTGCATGTTACCGAACGTGGTGACTTGCGGCTGTTCTTGAGTAAATTGGAACCTGATATCAACAAACTTATTAAACAGCATCAGATTCATCCTTCACATTAGTTTTTATATTAGAATCGATTATGTTTGTTTTATTTTGAATTTTGAATAAAAGATACTTTGTCTGAATACTATAAAGTTGCGTTTCAATAATCATTCTCATTGGCAGGTGTAGCCCGTAAAAGTTAACTTGAGACCTGAGCGCCGTTGTGTACTACCTACTACACTCAGGTCTCAAGTTAACTCATTCATTCTAAACGAGACTTTTACTATAACCCATAGTAAAAGTCTCGTTTAGAATGAATGTTAAAACTCCGCTAATATAGCTCACAATAATTAATTTAATTTGAAGTTATAGTGGTTTTTGAGTAGGTGAAAAAATGGGGGCGCTAAAAAATAATTTATTCTCAAAGTGGGCAGTAGGCAAAATAAGTTTGGGAACCACTGAACTAAAGGTATGTGTAATAAAAGAAACCAACATTATTGGTTTCGACATAATCCCATGATAGGGATTATGTCGAAACCACGACACCCGCTGCATCGGTTTAGCTTAATATTTGTTGTGGCATACTTGGTTCTCGAGTTATTGGTCCAACTTTCTATCACTGCACCCTAACAGGGGTATGTGATGTTCAACTATTAATCTTCTTCTGGAATCTTCTCGAAAACCTACCATTAGTTGATTACCAGCGCATACATTTTCAACAGGATGGGACGCCTGCTCATAAATATCATGATTCTTCTACTATGCTAGGTAGACTCTTAAATAATGGCCTCCACCATCCCCTGATTTAACACCTTTAGTATTTATCTATGGAGTTACATCAAAGACAAAGTTTATGAACAACGATATAAATATGGTGGAGTTGGAAAATAAAATTAGAGACATAATAAATAATTCCCGCTAGAACTATCCTAAAAGTAACAAGAAATATGCTCAGAAGAGCTTAGAAGTGTATTGATCAACAAGGGCATACCTTCGAACATCTTAGCACAAAAATCTATAAATTTATCATTTTTTGTCGCTTACCGTTTTGTTCTTCAATGATTCGTATGATTTAATGTACTAAAATTTATAACAAGTTAATTACTTTCCATCGCCTACTTACATATTAAGGCAATAATAATCAAAGAGTTTAAGTGCTATTTATTCCCTTATTTTTAAATTTAGGACGATAGTGTATTACTCACTTTTTGTTAAGAATTTAACTCTCGTTCAAAAAAAAGGTCGAAATATACAGGGTGTTCCATTTAAAAATTTGTTGCTTTTGTGAATATCTCAGAAACTAGCTCTTCAATTGTTTCTCTGTTTTGACTAACTTAATCAGCAAAAAAAGTCCTACTAGTTCGCTAATTTAACCGATTTCGTAGCTTCCATAATAACAAAGTTACCAATGGTGAACATATAACTTTAGACACTGTGTATAACGCTATTTTAGACGCCTATATCATTTTCATACTTATTAACTTAGTATGTTATCTACAGATACTCAGCAAGCGGATTACCACGTCATTCCCACAATAAGATACAGGGCAAACGGTGCGGTTCCCAGTTCTTGTATGAGCCAGTATACTAATCTCTTACATCAATATTACAACAACCTCAATGGCATCCTAACTCAACGCTGTTCCGCCGTCTACGTCAACATGAACGTATCCATCATCAAAGCTGTTCCGTCACTGATTCAAGAGAACGTCGTTAAAATCGATTACATCTTAGCTGTCATACCGGCAGTTCGACAAAAGAAGTTGTACGATTTGTGTGGATCAACACTCAGAATAATTTTCGATTTGTCCGTTCCACATGCCAGTGCTGCTATAGACCCCTTATTAAATGTGGCTTCGATAGGAAATCAGTGCCCACCTTTGAAAGCTTTATCGTCAAATATCACAAATGGATTTGCGTGCAGCGTAGGGGAGGTACTCAATACAGATACTGCAGATGTACCTAGATGCTGTAAGTTTGTATTTTTAAATGTGTGCCTTGACTTACTGTATATTTCACATTTTTCCAGTACATTGCCCTGCCGGAACATTTGCTGGAGAAAAACAACAAGAATGTACTTATTGTCCACGAGGTTTCTATCAAAACCTTGAACGACAAGGTTCATGTAAGCGTTGCGCTATCGGATCATACACTAAAGAAGCCGGTTCTAAGAGTATTCATGATTGTATACCAGTTTGCGGTTATGGTACTTATTCTCCAACGGGTTTAGTACCTTGTTTGGAATGTCCCAGAAATAGTTACACCGGGGATCCACCAAACAGCGGTTTCTTAGATTGCCAAGCTTGTCCTGCAAACACTTACACTTACCAACCAGCAGCGCCATCTAAGGAATATTGCAGACCTAAATGTTCACCTGGATTGTACTCGCCAACGGGTCTAGCTCCTTGTTCACCTTGCCCCAAGAATTTCTTCCAACCTCTCAGTGGTCAAACTACCTGTCTCGAGTGCCCGTCGAACATGAAGACTTCAGCGGTGGGATCAACAGGACGTGAGATGTGCAGTCCAGTTCAATGCGAAGATGGAGCTTGTCACCATGGCGGTCTCTGTGTGCCCATGGGTATGTATTATCACCCTTTAATTCGTCAATGTCAGCGTAATATCAATTGCTCCTTTCCAGGTCACGGTATTCAATGTTTCTGTCCGGCTGGCTTCTCAGGTAGACGTTGTGAAATTGACATAGACGAGTGTTCCTCACAGCCGTGTTATAATGGCGGAACCTGTATTGATCTTGCACAGAGCTATCGATGCCAGTGTGCTCCAGGTTATTCAGGAATAAATTGCCAAGAAGAACGATCCGATTGTAATAACAACACATGCCCTGAAAGAGCTATGTGTAAAGACGAGCCTGGATATAATAACTATACTTGCTTGTGTAGATCTGGATATACTGGAGATGACTGTGATATAACGGTAAGAAATATTTTTCTTATTGAGTCCTCAAAAGGAAATATTAAGTATATTGAGAGTATTGATTTTTTAATAAAACTTCCAAGTTAAGTTATATTGATGGCTCTAGCTTACTTAGTACAAATAATAAATGGTACGAGGGCGTATTTTTATGTTATCTACCTAGCCATGAAAAAAAGCACATAAGAGAACAAAAAAAAATATTGTTCTACATAACTCCCTTTAACACTAATATACACTTATTCCAATCGTTTTTCCAGTTGCGCCATACCCTCAGAAAAAAATTGCTTCGGCAACCCCGCAAAATATTCTTCAACAGCTTCTTTGAGTTCTTCATCAGATGCAAAGCGCTTTCCTCTGAGATGCTTTTTTAAATTTTTGAATAAGAAGAAGTTTGACGGAGCTATAAGCTGAATACCTTAACTCTATAAACCCACAGTCATTGATTATCTGCTAAACTTTGTTTGCCTTATGAACCCGACAATTGTCGTGCAGCCACAAGTTCTTTTGTGGATAAGAATGCGGGCGTTTTTCCTTCAGAGCAGTTTTTAAATTTTTAATTGTGTTTCCGTAGGCCTCTCCATTTATGGTAGACCCTCTCGGCATATATTCAATAAGCAAAACTCCTTCAGCATCCCAGATAACAGTTGCCATCAGTTTTTTTTTCAGAAAATTGTGTCTTGGCCTTTTTTGGTGGTGGAGAGCCCTTATGAACCCACTGCATGGATTCTTGTTTAGTTGGAGGGTCCCAGTAATATACCCAAGTCTCATCCCCGGTAATAATTCGAGATAAAAATGTTTTGTCCCTCTCCAACTTGACCAAATTTTCTTGAAAAACTTCTTTTCTGCACAGTTTTTGTTCAAGTGTAAGCAATCTGGGTATCCACCGTGCAGACACCTTATTTATGCAAAATTTTGAGAACACTTGTTTTGGATATACAGACTTCATTGGCAATAACAGAGATCTTTACACGCCGATCTTTCAGTACCAAATATTCGACTTTTCGCACAATGTTTTCAGTTCGAGCTTCAACGGGTCGTCCGGACTTTGGGTCATCATTGATTGACTCTCGGCCCCATCGAAAGAGTTTAGACCAATGTGTTACTTGAAAATAAGATGATGTATCATCCCCATATACAGCAACCATTCTTTCATGAATTGCTTTTGGACCATTGCCTTCCTTTGTCAGGAACTTTATTACGCTGCGATGTTCAACTTTAGTTTCACTCATTTTATCGAGAAATGGACCGTCTGAAATCTCTATACACAGCATAAACTAAACACAACTTAGCACATGTACTTCTAACAGTAACAGCAATTTTTCAAAAATTTATTTGACATCGTCACTCTTAATACGCCCTCGTATATTAGTTGTTTATTAATAGTAGAAAACATCCTATAAATACATTTTTCCAATAAATTCAATACAGAGAGCACTTAATTTAACTAACAATATTGTTGTATTTTGGAGTCAGTGCTTGAGATTAATATATCTTGAACGCTTAGTGAAACTTCTCAATTGGAGCTAGTTGTTTAATTAATGACTCAATTGTTGAACACTATAACCTTCCCTTTTAAATGAATATCATAAAATCCTACTTCATAATGTAAGTTCTTTCAGTTTTATTCGTTCATGGACTCAGCTAATATTATCCTATCGTCAAAAATGAAATTCTTATGCGATTTATAATGACTCGGATAATTTTATACTGATATCCTCCCACAAAGGTCAATTTTAGGTCCTTTACTACTGCTTCCATTTATAAATAACATTTCTGTAAGTCGATTGCCCTACATCAAAATCTATGCAAAAATTTGTACCACTTAAGATGAAGATAGACTTCTATATAATCTAAAACAAATGAATGCAACTTTTATAGGCTTCAATTAAATATTAATAAAAGAAGCATTGTTATTTCCTCGCTTTTCTCACAAAATGTAAATCGCTGTTTCTTGAGGCGTGAGACAGAACATACAGATCAGCGAAAATTTTTGACAAGACACTAGCTTTCAAATCACATATCACTAGTGTGTATTCTAATACCCTCAGGGCTCTTATTTTTGTCATGTATATATCTCTTTTTACATGTTCAGCACCAAAATCCTTGAAATTTTTATATTGTGCTTATGTTTTAAGTAAAATGGAGTACGCATATTTCTTTTAAAATAGATTCGTAAAGGGCAGGTTTCTTTAGTATTGATAGAATTGGTCTTGAAAATGGCACATTGCAATAGAGCAATATACCGTCTTCTTTAACCGGCAGAAGAAAAGCACCTTATGGAAAATATCTTTTTTTTATTGTTGCATTCTTATAATGATATTCATATAATTTATACCCTTTTTTATTAAATCGCCCTACGTTGGGCGCCAAGATGATAATAAGTGGGCTATATACACTTAATTGGAAATAAACTAAATTTGAATTTTAAATAAAAGTCTTTCTGCCCTAACTTACACAAACTCATTCTACATTTACGTTTACACAAATTCATTCTACACGTTACGTCATTAACTTCACATACTTCGCACTTATACGTGAAAAAATGGCAGAACAAATATAAAAAAAAGTATTAGAACAACAAAGACGAAGAAAAAATATCTGAATTAAAATTTAGAATGATGACCCCGAGGTATGTGAGAACAATAATAAGTGAATTGAAAAATAACAAAACTCTTGATTTGACTAAAATAATAGCGCCAATTTTTACGAAGTTAATTAATAACATTATAAATGATGGGAAATACCCACATCTAAAATAAAAAGTATATTGCAAATACATAAAATTGACAAAGGCCTAATAAAAACAAAAATACAATTATAAAGTAACAAAGAAGTACATACAGACCAAACTAGAAAACACACAGATAAGAACAAGGAAAAGGAAAATATCAAGATACGTACAAATACCTACAACAGATACAATAAAGGAGAGCAATAAACTTACAAAAAGAAATATGGACCAAAGGAATTAAGAAGATAATACTAGAAATATAAATCAAATCGAGAAGAAACCACAGAGACATCCAGGAAAAGGACAACCTAGAAGCCCTTGATGTCGCTCTTACGGGAACCTGGAAGATAATCAAACTCTTGCAATGGGGTTTGGAGACCGAAAAAGCATATTACACGTATAGTTCATATGGTTTATGAATAAAATGTTTAATAATTAATAAGTAAAAAACAAATTTTAGTTTCAAGAATATTTAATGTAGACACTACATATGTTTCACCACACTGTGGCTTCATCAGGTGAAGAAAATATACAAATTTAATTTCTGTTACAATGTTACTTATAAATACAGAAAATAGATGACACAATTATTGTTGTTAGGTAGGGGTATTCAATTACAGTTTTAATTTTAGTAGGGGGAGCTATTTAGGTCCAACTGATCGTTTAATATTATACCTATTTTACTAAATTTATTTATTTCTAGACTTTTCAGTAAGTTAAGTTTTTTACTTTTTTTTTGAATATGTAAAATTTCAAATTGTTTGTTAAATTTATGATTCAATTCTAGGCAGTGGTTTGCAAAGGTCGAATCTGTTTTCTTATCGTTATAGCTTCTTTCATGTTCTTTTATCCTGGCTTCAAAAGTCCTCCCTGTCTGTCCGAATAAAATGTTCACTTACTAAAAAAAATTGGATGATCTTCCTGCTATTTTTGTTCCAAAAGTGAAGGTTTGAGTTTTATTAAGATTTGTCTTCAATTTGTTACTGTTCTAATAATACAGTATATTACAGATTCTAATTCTTTCATAAATTCTACATTTTCTTCCGTGCCTTTTATAAGTAAAGAAATGTAATCGGCTATTAAAACAATTAGTACAATTAGTGATATTCTTTCGCAAATTATTTATATAGCTAGTGTATAATAAAAATAAGGGTCCTTAAATGAAATCCTGCTGTACCCCGAACTCCTCCTTATATCGGAGTCTCGATGTAAATATTTTCTCACCATACTTTTTGTTTTTTGTTTTGTAGATATGATCTTAGGATGTCATATGTGTTATATATGTTTCGATAGTAACACATATCTTCACTACAGTGTCATAAGAATCGCAGTCGAAAGCCTTATTCATATAGCAAACCTTTATTTCGACCGACTACCTATTGCCTATTACTTAAATAATACCTATTACCATCTTTATTAAAGATGTAATCATAGGCTTTCCGGGTTAATATTCTTGTTGTGCTTCTGTGAACATGTACTTCTCAAAAAGAAAAGAAAGATATTGTACTGAAATCGAAAAATTTTCAATATTAGGGACAAGGGTTTTATTGATTTTAAAATTTATATCTTTTTATTACAGATTGACCCATGTACAGCACACGGAAACCCTTGCAGTAACGGAGGTTCTTGCATAGCTCTGCAGCAAGGTCGATTCACATGCGAATGCTTGCCAGGTTGGGAGGGTCAGATGTGCGATGTCAACACAAATGATTGCGCCGAAAACCCTTGCTTGCTGGGAGCCAATTGTACGGATTTAGTGAACGATTTCACATGTAATTGTCCGCCTGGTTTCACCGGGAAGAGATGTCAAGAGAAAATTGATTTATGTAGCAGACATCCTTGCAAGAATGGAGTTTGCGTCGACAAGCTGTTTTATCATCAATGCGTATGTTTACCAGGATGGACAGGTATCGTATTTTTTTCATTTACTAATATGAAAAATATTAATTTTAAATTATTTCTATCATAGGAGAATCTTGCGAATCAAACATAAATGATTGCTTAGACGATCCATGTGAAAATTACGGACAGTGCATAGACCTGATTGATGATTTCACTTGCACGTGTGAACCCGGCTTTACAGGCAAGAAGTGCCAACACACCATCGACTATTGCTTCTCTAAACCTTGTCAGAATGGTGCTACATGCGTAGACCAGCTGGAAGGTTTCGCGTGCAGATGCAGACCCGGTTTCGTAGGCCTGCAATGCGAAGCAGAAATTGACGAATGCCTAAGTGATCCCTGCAATCCCTTGGGTACGGAACGTTGCGTGGATCTGGATAATAAATTCTTGTGCATGTGCCGTAATGGATACACGGGTCAATTCTGCGAAATCAATCGAGATGACTGCAAGTCCGAACCCTGCTTGAACGGCGGAAGTTGCAAGGATGGAATCGGAGGTTATAAATGTGTTTGTCAGCCCGGATGGTCAGGTACTAATTGCGAGTACGATATCGGAACATGCCAGAGTACCCCGTGTCAAAATGACGCTAAATGTATAAACTTATTCCAAGATTACTTCTGCGTGTAAGTATCTGAGAAAAAATAGTATCTTTTTCGAAACATTTACGATTTATATTTTTCCAACATCAGTAACTATAGCATAGTACTCGGACAATACAAATGTTAATCATTAGTTCAATTACACAAACTCAAAACGATGTAAAAGACATTTGCAATTTTATAGTTTGGGAATTAGAATAAACTGAAAATTTAACCAAAAAACACAAACGAAAAACACTTAAGAAAGTAATACACAACAGAAAATACAAAAAAAATTTTATTTATTTTTATATATTCAAAATGGCATACATTTTAAGTAAAACAAACGAAATTGTTTCTCGTAAAACTGCTGCGTTCTGCCAAGTATCTTCTTTAAATGCATCTACAATTTAGTGATTGGTTATTTGGCCAATAATATTTTGAATTATTCAAATATCAAAAAAATACAATTATTGTCACTGATATCACAAACACTTGTACAATAATTGCGTTTTTTAATATTTTCTGAATAATTCAAGAATAATTATATAATTAATAAAAGAATTAAATTCTTATAACTGATATCATAACTGTTAGCAAATGGTTGTACTTTTTGATATTTTTTAAATAAGTCAAGTAATATCAAAAAATGAGGTGTGGCCACCACACGACTTTCTTATACGTATGAGCGTTTCAAAGTATACAATTTTAAGAATTTTTTATACAAAACTTATTCAAAATCCTATTCTAGGTACGTTCATTCTCTTAATAAATCGCTATAGAATCCATACTTTGCAAGATATTCGAAAAAGGTGCTACGTGCTAAGAGTAAATGTGCTACTTCCGGTCCGAATTTTGAAATTTCATATATACAAAAAATATAGCAAATCTAGTTCTAAATACTTTTCTACTCTTGATAAATATATATAGAAGGCATATTTGCAAAAAATCGCTATTCGATAAGCGTAAAAGTGGTACTTCCGGTCTGAATTTTGAAATTTTTTTTATACAAAAACTATTGAAAATTATCTTTTAAATACATTTATACTCGTAACGTACTTGTCTAAAAAAGCATGACTTGCGAGATATTCGCAAGAAACTGATTTTCGATAAGAGTAAAAGACCTACTTCCGGTAGGAATTTCGAAAAACTATATAAATAAAATTATTCTCAATTTTAATTTTAAGTACATATGAATTCTGTATAAATTTGTTTAAACTTAGTAGACGAAATATTAGCAAAATTCGATTTTTTCGCTGAAGTAAACTGCTGCTTCCGGTCTACCGATTTTACTGAAAAATTAATCACATCTCAAGAGGAAGATGATACACGTAAATACAAAATTTAGAATTGATATCTCCAGCGGTTTGGCGGCTATCGTGGTCACAGACAGAAAGACAGACACACAGACAGACACAGACATTTTTTTAAACCACTTTTTCGGTATCAGGGGACCTCAAAACGTGGACATCTGCAAAAATCTCGAGGTCGAAAATTTTCATCATCACGTATAAGAACGTAAAATATAATTATTGTAATTGATTTCACAAGTATTATGCAATATTTGCATTTTTTCATGTTTCCTAAATAATCAAAAAATATCAGAAATGGTGTAACTGATATCGCAAAACTATGCAATAAACACATTTTTGTAATATTTCGTGTATAATTCAAGAATAATTAGAAAATTTAAATTATTGTAACTGATATTACATTACTATCCAATGGTTTTACTTTTTTTTTATTTTTTAAGTAAAGAGAAAAATGTCAAATGAAATAATTCTTGTAACAGAAAATACACATATACTATGCATTAAATACATTTTTTGATAACACAATTTTTTTGAAATACTTTGAATAATCAAGAAATATCAAAAAATACTATTATTGTAACTGATATCACAAATGCTACGCAATACTTATATTTTCTATATTTCTGAATACTTAAAAACTCTTTTCATCTTAAATTAAAGCAAACCAATGAAAATTTCAAAAGAAACGTTAACATTTTATGGACGTGTTTTAAAAGAATATTTCAAAAAAAATGCTTTTCTTGTCTGATTCACATTCATTTTTTTACAGCCTAAGACTAAGAATTACAAATATGTATTAATTAGCATTTAAATCATCAATTTTGCATCTAAAAGTTAAAAAAGCGGACACCGATATGCCTTAGTTTTCAGTTCCAGATTAAGTGACTTAAAGTTACAGGCTTATATGTCATTCAATTGTCACACGATCTATCATTATTACAACAAAAACATTATTATCCGTATTTTTTGAAAGGTGTCCTTCTGGTACTGATGGTAAAAGATGCGAGACAGCTCCACAACGATGCTTGGGAAATCCTTGCATGCATGGTGGTAATTGCCAAGATTTTGGGTCTGGTCTAAATTGCTCCTGCCCTACTGGCTTTACCGGAATCGGCTGTCAATACGAATACGACGCCTGCCAATCGCACGATTGCAAAAACGGCGCCACTTGCACCAACCACGGCAACGGATTCCAATGTATTTGTCCACCAGGATATACTGGTAGATTCTGTGACGAAGACATCGTAGACTGCAAAGATAATTCTTGTCCACCCAGCGCTACATGCATCGATCTCACCAATAAGTTCTACTGCCAGTGCCCGTTCAATCTAACTGGAGAAGATTGCAGAAAAAGTATGCTGAATTGCATTATAATTATGTTTTCATTATTAATTTTTATTTATTTAAATTGCAGCTATTTCCGTCGACTACGATTTATACTTTAGTGACTCGTCTCGAAGTACGGCAGCACAAATTATTCCATTTTACACCGGGTCTCCTTCAAGTTTAACCATAGCCATGTGGGTACAATTTACAGAAAAGGATGAGAACGGTATCTTCTTCACTTTATATGCAGTATCGTAAGTAGTAATTCTTTCTTTATTTCTATAAGTAACAATTCTTTATTGATAACTATTTCAAATAAAAATAAAAATAAAACTCTTGAAAACTTTCCACAATTTTTAGTTAGTCTTTGCGACATATGTTTCGGTATTTTTCATACCATTATCGAGCCGAAACTAACAGGTCAGTTTGTGTGTAGGGTTGTTATACAGGGTTAGATAAAAGTATGGAGACGGCGATTTATTGTCGTTAATATTCATTTTAGAGAATTATGTTCAATATAAAAGTTTGTTAGGATATTTTGATCTACATTTGAGAATATTTGATTTTTTTTTTCTTCAATTGTTCTTTAGTTACGCCTGTCCGCGCAGTTTTTTTAAATGGGAACTAGTAAATTTTACTCTATCATTCGATAGAGAATTTTTTTCTCTTTACAATAATATTTTGTTTTTTTTAAATTCATTTTAATAACTTTTTTATAAGAAAAGGCCGGTTCAAGTGTTTCACAGATGTTCGGTACATCGCAGATAGACAGAAGCGATGCGATAAACAAACTTGAGCGACATAATTTTATCAGTGGTTATTGTGTACGTCAAATCTTTGACAGAAATAATTCATTTGTGCAATTTGTTGCTGTTAATATTAACAATGGCGAGTTTAAGTGAACATGAACGAATTGAAATACTTATGATGTTGGGTTATGGAGATAGACGCAGAAGTTTACAAGACGTTTGTAATTTATTTAATGATACGCATCCAAATAGAAATCCAATTTCTAAATCCGTTGTTGGTAAAACTTTAAGACGCTTTGAACAAACTGGTAGCGTTAAAGATTTGCCAAGGAGTGGTAGACCTAGAACAGCAAAAAGCGATGATAACAAACTGGATATTTTATTGGCTGTATCTGAAGATCCTCATTTATCAACCAATCAATTAGCGGCCAATTTCAATATTTCGCAGTCATCGATCGTGTCATTTTTAAAAAGTGAAAAGTACAAACCTTATAAGGTACACCTTGTACACGAGTTAACGGAAGATGATTTTGATAGGAGATTACAATTTTCTGAAGAAATGTTAAATATTTGCAATAATAATGAAAATTTTGTCAACAATATTCTTTTCTCTGACGAAGCTACTTTTTGCCTTACCGGTGAAGTAAACAGACATAACTGCAGATATTGGTCATCGGAAAATCCCTTTTGGTTTTTGGAGCACCATACGCAGTACCCCCAAAAGGTTAATGTTTGGGTTGGCATTCTTGGCGGTCATATTATCGGTCCCTTTTTCATCAATGGCAATTTAACTTCGGGTCAGTATTTGCAGTTATTGCAAAATGAAATAATACCTGCTTGTGCTACGCTCTATCCACATGAAAACAATGAACACCTGCCCAATGACAGCATCTGGTTCCAGCAAGATGGCGCCCCACCACATTATGGTGTAAGTGTTCGTCAATATCTGGACAACGGGTTTCCCCACAGATGGATTGGAAGACGAGGAACCATTGAATGGCCAGCCCGTTCGCCAGATTTAAGTCCTTTAGATTTTTTTCTTTGGGGATACGTAAAAAAACAAAGTTTACGAAGATAAGCCCGATAACGTCGAAGATTTACAAATCCGAATTACCAGAACGATACAAGAAATTCCCCGAGATTAAAAAAAAATTCTCTATCGAATGGTAGAGTAAAATTCACTAGTTCCCATTTAAAAAAACTGCGCGGACAGGCGTAACTAAAAAACAATTGAAGAAAAAAAAATCAAATATTCTCAAATGTAGATCAAAATATTCTAACAAACTTTTATATTGAACATAATTCTCTAAAATGAATATTAACGACAATAAATCGCCGTCTCCATACTTTTAACTAACCCTGTATATGTCGTTGTATTTATTTCCTCTTTGTACATAAGTGTCTATTATGGGTGTGTGTGTGTGTTTGTAAAATCTCTGTGTGTGTTCGTTACTTTCTCTTTTCTTTGAATTGATTTTTTAATTTCTAATATTTCTAACAGATTTAATTTCGTTCCTTTGTTTACATTATGTATAAGTTTACAACTATCTATATCGGGAAAATGGAGATTATCTATACAATGTTCGGCAATGCCTGTATTTCTAATATTATGCAATATTGACCTTTTATGTTCTTTTAATCTAGTTTCGATCTTTCTGCCACTTTGTCCGATATAGATAGCTTTACTGTCTGTGCAACTAATTTTGTATACACCTGATTTGTCGGTAAGTTTAGTTCTTTCCTTGTTATTGACTAACATAGCACCTAAATTGTTTTTATTTATGTTGACTGTTTTGATACCAATTTTCTTAAATATTCTGTTAATTTTATAATTAATATGTGGAATGAATTGTATAATGTGCCATTTCGTGTTGTCTTTTTCTATTATTTTAGGATAAAAGTGTATTTTAAGTTTTTCTCTTTGTTTGTGTTTAATAATGTCATCTACTATTTCCTCTTTAAATCCATTATTTCTAGCTATGGTTTTAATTATGCGTAATTCTGTGTTGATTAATTAAAACCATAGCTAGAAATAATGGATTTAAAGAGAAAATAGTAGATGACATTATTAAACACAAACAAAGATAAAAACTCAAAATACACTTTTATCCTAAAATAATAGAAAAAGACAACACGAAATGGCACATTATACAATACATTCCACATATTAATTATAAAATTAACAGAATATTTAAGAAAATAGGTATCAAAACAGTCAACATAAATAAAAACAATTTAGGTGCTATGTTATTCAATAACAAGGAAAGAACTAAACTTACCAACAAATCAGGTGTATACAAAATTAGTTGCACAGACTGTAAAGCTATCTATATCGGACAAAGTGGCAGAAAGATCGAAACTAGATTAAAAGAACATAAAAGGTCAATATTGCATAATATAAGAAATATAGGCCTTACCGAACATTGTATAGATAATCTCCATTTTCCCGACATAGATAGTTGTAAACTTATACATAATGTAAACAAAGGACCGAAATTAAATCTGTTAGAAATATTAGAAATTAAAAAATCAATTCAAAGAAAAGAGAAAAAAGTAACGAACACACACAGAGATTTTACAAACACACACATACCCATAATAGACACTTATGTACAAAGAGGCAATAAATACAACGACATATATAGCAACCCTACACACAAACTGACCTGTTAGTTTCGGCTCGATAATGGTATGAAAAATACCGAAACATATGTCGCAAAGACTAAATAAAAATTGTGGTAAGTTTTCAAGAGTTTTATTTTTATTTTTATTTAAAATAGTTATTAATAAAATGTTCCACCAAGAACCGTCTGCTAACTCAATTAATAGAATTCTTTATTGAAATATAAACATTTTGATATACAGGATTTCTGGTAATTCGACATGCTAAGAAGTAAATTTAACCTTAACATACATGGCACGTAATTCAATAGGTTCTAAGATATTCGAATTTTCTCTAAAAAAGCAGATCTATATGCCTTTAAAATCAATTTAAAAAAATCTACTAGACATGATTTTCAACTATTTTCCTGGCTTGCTTCCGTCACACTATCGCCATTGGTTCAGAATGAAAAATATCGGAAAACATTTCTTCTAAATGGACATTTTAAATAAAAACTTTTAAAAGGTATTTCCTAAAAATAAGCAATGATATTTATCTATTGATCTTTTTTAAAAAATGTCAAAGTACCGCAATTTCAAATTACTTTAAACACTTCCTTATTTCAAACGCACAATCGTTAAAAGAATTTTTGATAGTTCTAATAAACAAAAGTTACTAAACATGATGGAAATAGTACGGTTCTTATTTTTTGATGAGCAATAAAAAAACGTATTGTAAAAGCACACTCTCTTATTTTTATAAATTTTTCTAAATTTTTTTTTCACTCTTCTACATATATGTGTAATTGACTTAAGCAACGCGGTTTAGAAATTTTCATGTAATTAAATCGGCAACTAAAAAGATGCTAAAATGCAAATGACGCTGACGTAAGTCAACTACTGAGACATTATAATCGCTTAATTCCTAATTACCTTCAAAAGTAATTTCTACATTTCATGTTCAATATCGTAGCATTTGTTTTGTACACAGACATCGCAGGATTTTCTTATTTTCATCTCTTTCATATGGCTCTGCACGTAGCAATCTAGAGATGTTAAGTCTGAGCTTCAAGCTGGTCGAGGTCTTCCTTTCCATTCCAACAGTTAGTAAAATAATAACCGAGGATCAGTGCTGGATAGTTATCATGCTGAAATGTTTTTCGCTATCTTCGAGCGATTGAAACATCTTCTAAAAGTATAGACAACAAACTATGTTAGGGTTAAAATGAATGTTGGGTGCTAATTTGTTAAGGCTTATAAATAGTTAAACCAATTGTTACGTTTTAAGTTGGTATAAAATTAATTGACCGACGACTATGCTCGTCGCGGCGTCTCAAATCAATTAGAATCACAAAAACGCTCAATTAATGGGTGATTATGCTCGTCGCGGTATCACCAATTAATTAGAGATCACTGAATTCAGGTTGCACGATAACTGTGTGAGTTCAAGCACTCACTTACCACTGATAATTAATCGCACCTGCCATTCCTAGACGTTGTCCTCGAAGAAGGCCGTTCATGTTGGATTGTGACCCACCCTGCTTACTACTACTTAATTAGTAATTAAACAAGTCCTAATTACCTTAAAATTTATAACACTATGAATTAATTATTTGTAAATATAGTAGAACTTCCTGAAATTTAATATAACTAATAGCTTGAATACATTTACTAAGAATATAAATAATTATAATGCAAAAGATTTAACGTATTGTAACGAAGCAAGCCCACAAAAAGAAGCAGACCTCCGGGCGACGACAAAAAACGTACCGGTAAACAAGTCGTAAATCAACTGTACTCCATATACTGCGTCAGCGACAGAAAGTCTGGAATATGGTAGAAGAGACCCAGAATTTGCTGGTGTATCTCTAGACCTTTTGTCTGCACATATATATAAATGCCGCCGTGGGTTAAGGAATTCATTCATTCAATAGTAGTCGCGCGCGTTATTTACTTAACAGTTAAAATAAACCTAAATAATGTGAGTAGTGCAGTTTTATTATAGTTCACAAAATACATAAATATTACTGACATAAATAGTAGTAATAGAAATAAATACGTGTGTTAATTTATTTGTAGTAGTTTAAGTGCGATACGTTTATTTTATATTTTTATATTGTGATTAGTTTTAAGTGTGTAAATATACAGACTGTTTCAAAACATTTACACGAGTTGTTCATTTCGACCCGGAAAACGTAACAGTATCATATATGTATAGACAAACACAAATAGACTTCTAGTGTACCTTCCTTTTAAGCAATAATGCCTAGTATTGATAATAAAATAAATAATGCCTGACCCCAGACTGAAATCACATTACAGTCAGCATTTCAACAAAAATTCGGTAGTAATATTGTTTATCGCGGCACTAGATAAGGTAAATGATGTTAAACGTGAATACCTTGTAATTTGAAGATATTAGTGCACGCCAATGTCGATCGTACGACACCTGCGTAAGTTAGCGGTGACAATGAACGCTCAAAATCTTCTAATTTTGGAATAGAGGTGAAATCGCGCAAGCGTATCCTTATCTCTAGATAATAGCACCTCGATCTAGTAGATATTATCACCGTGGGCTTAACAGTGATGAACTGTTCGACGACGGGAACCGAACTTTTTTACTATTAAACTACCAATATATGACTGAATACTTACTAACTCAATAATCTAATAAATAATTTAATGAACAATCTAAGGAATAATCTGATGAATAATGAATGCAATTTTGATGCGTTGGGATTTTTAAACACTCGGATGGTGGTGCTAAAGGAATTCGAGTATGGGGGTAATATTCCAGAGAAGTCTGGCGACGGCTAGGCGGAAATTTATAACGGTTATTCCGATTTTGATATCACACCACTATAAAAAAGCTAAATGCGCAATTCAATGCACACAAGGAACTGTGAGATCATAATATTTAGATAATGAAGCCTTGAAGGACAAACATGCAAGTACTGCGAATATTAAATTTGAACAAAGAGTTGTTAATAAATTAAATATTTTGAATTGAATATTTTAAATGGAATATATAGGACCGTTGATTGAAGGAATACATCAAGATGCGCCACTACATAGCACTGAGCGTAGCCAAAACTGGATCCGAGATCTATAGCGACTGCATCAGTCGTTTGGATCCGAGATTCGAAACAGCCCGAGACAGCAATGATGTTTCTCGGCAAGGGGTTTGCGAGACGACTTAACGGAAAGACACGCTATTTTACTATAGCGTTGCGCATCTTTATATATTCCTTCAATCAACGATACGACGCAGTTTTAACTTTCAAATAAGATTTGATTATAATTTTAAAACGTAATTTATTTAGAACTTGAAACAATTTGAATGTAATTTAAATTGGACTGATTTAAAAATATTTAACATGTAATATACAGGGGTGAACAAATTAAATGATGGCTGCTTCTTTTGAAATGCAACAACTAATCCATTAAATAATTAATTATTATTTAATTTTTTTGGAAGCCAGTATGGGTCAATGACTTTTATACATTTTCAGAAAACTGTATATAAAAATAAAACCACAAAATTCAATAAATAAATGACAAAATATACACACATAAAATTCTAAATTTGCAGAGTATACAGTCTGCCCATAAAATACGCAAACAACATATATGACTGATTATATTAGTAATATCAGTTCCGCATTGGTTTTGGTTAATTAAAACTCGAATTACTCCCTTTTTCGAAGTATAAATAAAATATGGATAACTGTTAAGCTTGACGTTTAAAAGAGATATATTAAAACCTGTTTTCTGTGTCAACATTTAGAAAAAAAATTATTAAATATATTTTATTTAATTTTAGACCTACAATTATTTGCCAAAATTTACATTTTTCAATCTGTCCCATTTTTAAAATCTTTTGGATTCATATTTAAAATGAATTTTGAATACTCTTTTTTAGCTTTATTTAGTCAATTCCCAACATTAATGTAAACTTTCTTACACTGAGACAAGAATTCTATTTTAAATTTTCAAACAATATACAGGCTGAAAAAAAGTTATTTTCTTTCACCCTGTATATAAAAATAAATCATATAAATAAAATGGAAAATATATTTATTATTGATCATATTAAAATTGTGTATATTTAGAATTCAAAATTATACCCTTTTGCGACGAATATATAAAATAAATATAACAGTCAAATTAGACGTTTCAAAATAAATATGTTAAAACATGTTTTTTTGAGAAAATTTAGGGGAAAAAGTTATATACAGTACATTTGAGCAGACAAAATTCACATTTTCAATTTTGCGCTTCTTTAAAATCTTATGAATTTATTTTTTTAACCAATTTTGAAAACTCTGCATTTTTTTAGTATTATTTAATTAATCCCCAATATTAATGTAACTTTCTGACACTTGTCACTTTTTAAACAGATCCAAACATGTCGCAAATAATAGAAGGGTACTACTCCAAGCTCATTCCAACGGTGTTCAAGTTTCGCTATTTCCCGATATACAAGATGTCTATTTGAGTTTCCACGATTACACGGACATCAATGACGCCCAATGGCATCACATAGCTATCGTTTGGGACGGTGAAAACGGCGGTGAATTGAAATTAATAACAGAAGGTCTTATCGCGAGCAAAGTGGAAGGTTACGGAGCCGGAAGAAAACTGACTGAATAGTAAGAGTGTTTCTGGTTTACAAGAAGAATTATCTTTAATACTAATTCTTCAACTTTACAGTGGATGGGTTACTTTGGGCAAGCCTCGATCCGGTAATCCTAAAGCGTACACGGAATCCGGCTTCCAAGGTCACCTGACCAAAGTACAAATCTGGAACAGGGCCCTAGACGTAATCAGCGAAGTTCAGAAACAAGTTAGAGATTGTCGTACCGAACCAGTACTATATAGAGGGTTAGTTTTAACATGGGCTGGATATGAGGACACTGCTGGCGGTGTGGAAAGGATAGTTCCTTCATTCTGCGGTCAAAGGAGATGTCCAGCTGGTTATACAGGCACGAAGTGTCAGGAACTGGAAGTCGACAAGGTAATTTGGTAGTAGCAATAAAGTACAAAATGGGACCACTAATTTAACATGACGTTCTTCTTTCTTCTCCTTTCTTCTTCCTTCTATTTCTTTCAGCTTTCTTCTACTTTTTTCTTTTTCCTCTCTCTTTTGCTTTCTTCTTTCTCATTCTATCTTCTATTTTCTTCTGTGGCTTTTCCAAAAATTAGTTTTCCGTTTTTTTCTGCACAGTTTTTTAGTATTCCGTTTCCGTCTTCCAAATCCTTTCTTTCGATGGTATTTTGCATCTACATTAGCCATGCTAGTAATGGTGCTCGTCTTCTTCTTCTTCTTCTCCTTCTTCTTCTTCTTCTTCTTCTTCTTCTTCTTCTTCTTCTTCTTTTTCATCTTCTTCTTCCTCTTCTACTTCTTCTTCTTCTTCTCTTTTTCTGCTGCTTCTCTTAGTTGCCATCTGAGTATTCTTTAGGACCATCTATTTTAGTCCATTTTTCGAAAAGTACTATAGCGCCAAAATTTCTTATCTATCAAAGTACTTATATTATGGTTGAAATTGAAAAACTTCTAACACCGATCGAATACTTCCATAATAATTTTGCCAGGTAATTAATTCAACATTGTATATTGACTGATGCGTTTCATTTTTATACAGATTCCTCCGAAAGTCGAGTACTGTCCAGGAGATCTGTGGGTCATAGCAAGAAACGGTTCGGCCATAGTTTCATGGGACGAACCAAATTTCAGCGACAACGTCAAAATTGTCAAAATCGTAGAAAGTAACGGACATCGACCAGGTCAGACCTTACTTTGGGGGATATACCAAATTGCTTACATCGCATACGATGCTGCGGGAAATGTGGCAACATGCACATTTAGAATATCAGTATTGGGTATGTATCACCAGTTATAACTTGTAATCGAAAAACTTTATTTTTAATAAATGATGCCTTTTCATAGCTGAATTCTGTCCTGAGCTACCTGATCCAATTGGAGGTGTACAGACGTGTAAAGATTGGGGCGCTGGTGGTCAATTTAAAGTTTGCGAGATCGCTTGCAATGCTGGATTGAGATTTTCTAATGAAGTTCCCAAATTCTATACGTGCGGTGCTGAAGGTTTTTGGAGACCTACACAAAATCCAATGCTTCCCATGGTCTACCCGGCTTGTTCAGGTTAGTTAAAAAAAATTTGAAAAACTGAAATAAATTACTAAAAATTGTATTAAAAAGCCTATTATATAAATTTTGCGTTACTTTCTAGTTGCAAAATCCGCTCAGAGGGTATTCAGAATATCAATGTTGTTCCCTACGTCCGTTCTTTGTAACGAAGCCGGCCAAGGGGTGTTGAGACAGAAAGTCAGAAACGCTGTAAATGCATTAAATAGAGATTGGAATTTCTGTTCGTTCTCGATAGAGGGCACCAGAGAATGCGAACAATTAAATATCGACGTTAAATGCGAACACCGAGCAAATAGAATCTCCAGAGAAACAAACGAAGAAGACGAGAGAGAAATATACACGCTTAATGCCACTCTACCCATAAAGGAGTAAGTTTAAAGTAACATCAAGACTAAAAACCATTAATCAAACACTATAAAACCACAAAATCGAAAAAAAGTTGTCAATTCAAATTTATTAGAATAGCATTCATAACATTTTGTGTTTGTGTTTTTTAATGTTGTCACATCCTGTCTAAACAGTAATTACTGTCATTGTGTTTAGTTAGTTGTGTACCATTGATTTCTTCGGAATGTTTAAGCATGAATTATTTTGTGTTTTTGCTATGTGTTCTAGGCTTTTTATCTTTTTATTGTTAGTGAACTCTTGATAATACGTATTTTTAAATTATGTCAGGAAAATGTTGTATGTTGTTAATTAAAAAGTAGATAGCGGGAATGATATCAGAAACGAATGGATGAAATTTATTAATTAAGTATAAATTAATTATAATTATTTATTAATTAACAAGAAGAATGAGTGTGCTTAAAACGACACGGCAGAAGTGAAAACTTCATCAAGTCGAGGTTAATAATACGAAATACACCCGTATAATATTCAGTAACGTATTAAATAAAACGTAAACCTCACCCATCCCCGTATCTAAAATTTCACATTCATACGTCAATTTTCAAAAAATTCTTCCGCCATTTTGTTTTTTTTTGACATTTTGACTTTGGATTCGTGATTGGCGACCTAAGACACCCCCGTATCTAAAATTTCACATTCATACGTCAATTTTCAAAAAATTCTTCCGCCATTTTGTTTTTTGACATTTTGACTTTGAAATTGTGATCGGTGACCCCAAAACCCCCGTATCTAAAATTTCACATCCATACGTCAAATTTCAAAAAACTCGTCCGCCATTTTGTTTTCTTTGACATTTTGACTTTGGAATCGTGATCGGCGACCTAAGACATCCCCGTATCTAAAATTTCACATTCATACGTCAATTTTCAAAAAAATCTTCCGCCATTTTGTTTTTTGACATTTTGACTTTGGAATCGTGATCGGCGACCCCCAAAAACCCCGTATCTAAAATTTCACATCATACGTCAATTTTCAAAAAACTCGTCCGCCATTTTGTTTTTTTTGACATTTTGACTTTGGATTTGTGATTGGCGACCTAAGACACCCTCGTATCTAAAATTTCACATTCATACGTCAATTTTCAAAAAACTCTTCCGCCATTTCGTTTTTTTGACATTTCGACTATGGATTGGTGATCGGCGACCTAAGACACCCCTGTATCTAAAATTTCACTTTCATACGTCAATTTTCAATAATACAAATACACGCGTATAATATTCAGTAACGTATTAAATAAAACATATTCGCACATTTATTACATTTACGCGAGCGGCCATTTCGTTTGGTCGGTTCGGACGTATGTGTATGTATAAATAGACGATATAAATACTCGCTTACGGTCCCGCGCTTGGTCTGATGGTAAAACGTGTCGGCTTCATAGTACTTCATACCCAGGCTCGGGATCGAATACGTTCTGGAACATGAATTTATTTATTCATTTAAATTTCAATTTAAGTGAAATTAAATACCTCTATATGATATATTTATTTATCTTGTTCCCTTAGCCGACTTTACCCGAACGAACGTTACATATCCGAGCGTTGCAGTCAGTCTTGTTCAGTGCCTACAATCAGCGCAACGCGCCTAAAGGAGTTTACACTTCAATTACTCAATAAATAATTATTTAAAAATATGAGAAAAGTGGATGTTGTGCTAAGGAAAATGTTGAACATGAAATAACTCGCAAAATCACGTGTTCAGCTCTTCGAACTTCGAAGAAATTCAAGGAGTAGGACGATTTTTTATTCATAATCTAAACCACGAGTAGTATGTAGATTGTATAGATATTACTCCACAAAATCAGAAATGAATAACCCACGACCATCTCCACTGGGTGACCGGGATATCATTTATTTGATTAAGATACACTCTTAAACAAGCTCATCGAATTCATTAATTATTCAGTTCTTTAGATCGGTTCCTTGTATTATAGACAGTACATGGTGAATCTCGATTTTGATTTGAATTTTGGGAGGAAAAAAAGGTAACAACGTCATATTTCCTACTCGTCGTGTGAATGTTTACGCATCCAATTTCCTACACTTGACCGAATATTAGGTATCGACATGAGTTGGTCGTAAATTATTTTTCAGAAACACGGAATTTTGCTTATTTACACTATTTATGCTAACAGATTCATACAACGAACATTTAGATATTCCCAAATAATGGGATACTTTTGAACTCTCAAAGAGAAATACAGATACTCTGCTATGAAGTTGTCGACGCCACATGTATGCATATATCATTTAACAGAGATGTTTTTGAATTTAACAAGAGGGACATATTAACTAAAACGGTTTAAAAAAATATAAAATGCAAACAAATAAATTGCATAAAGCCAATTTATTACATTAATATTGTTTTGCACATTAGATGACGTTAAAAAACAATCAGTTGGAGTGCCTTTGTAATCAGAATGGTAACAAAAGATAAGAAATCAATAGAAACCAAGTCGGCCATTATGTGGATATCTGTCAAATGGAATAATAAACTTATAAGTGTTATTAAATATGGATTAATATAATAACCTATAATTGCCTTGTTAAATGGATATGTTTTTAAAAAACGTGATAAATAAAGATAAAAATATAACAGTCAAATAAATTTTTGACACAAGATACCATTATGTAGGTACAATTTGCGTCAGAAATAATCTCATCTCTTCCACCTCTCTGATTATAAAGGTACTCTAACTCATTTTCATATTGGATAAGAAATATTAGTTAAAATAATAGAAATATTACTTAAAATTAGAAGATTATTATCATCTCCTTGTTTAATGCTTATTTTTCCTGACATAATTTTAAAATTCGTTATATACTAGTCTCATGGAGTACTTTAGTGTTATTTAGCATGATGAACGATCCCTAAATTTAGACACATAGGGACTTCTTCCTTTTAAGTTATTTTACTTTATCCAAAAAAAGAAAGGTTTAAAATAAAAAAAAGCAACAGATCCTGCTAGTAAATGAAGATTGAAAAAAACTGAAAAGCATGATTCTAGTAGTAGCCTTAGGTGACTTATATGTTTGTGTGTAGAACTTAGCACCTAGCATGTTCTTTCCTATTATTGTAGAAGAACCCGTCAAGGCCGCCAACATTCCGGTGACACATACGACATTGAAATCTCCTTCCCAGCTGTCAAGTAAGCACCCTATAAAATTCTTTTTTGTCTTTCTTACATGTAAGTCCTCGTATATGTACGCCACTTTTAGTTTTTTTACGTTCTCTGTTTCCATTTTCGTTTCATGCATGCAATTGTTCGTTCATCGCTTTAATGTTCATGTTTACTCTTTTTCGCCTTCCTGGAAGATACAATATTTAAGACACTTAAATTTTTCTATAGCGATCCGGTGGTAAATTCCAACACCAATGATCGATCCTACGTTCAAGATTTACTAGAGAAGCTCATTTTAGAAGAGGATCAGTTCGATGTGCACGACATTCTTCCGAACACCGTTCCCGATCCATCGTCTCTGTTGCTAGAATCGGATTACGCTTGCCGCGTCGGTGAGGTGGTTATGGCACCAGATTGTGGTAAGTAAAAACTGAAACGCTTACAACAGATACAAAGATTTTGTTTTCACTGCATGTATTATGTTAGTGTCGCTACTTTTCAAAGATATCTACATTAAATTACATCGTTTTTATTATGGAAACTTTCGGCAATAGTATCAAACTAGAAAAGAGCTGTTAATGTGTGCAGCTGTAATTCTGTCTTGCCCCAGGCCATTGATTATACTTTAGGAGATTGTTGAAGTCCACAGAGGATCAAATTAATTACAAATGTAGCCGATAGATGTCGCATAAATATTCAAAACCCTAAAAATTCGAATATCATTTGATTGTTTAAAGTTTAAAACCAGCTCGTATTGACTCGTGGAACATCTTACGGTATAATAAATGCCCTAGTCCCATCGAATAGATTAAGCAGTGATTTATTTTTATTTAAGGTTCCAGTTATCCCTTGGCTCCTGTTTACAAATCTGTAAAAATGCAAATCTCTCTTTTAAATATGGAATTTTAAAAACTTAAAAAATGTATAATCTGTGCACTCATGAAAATATACTTTGAATTTCTAAACAAAAATTAAAATTACTATCGATGATGAACTCAAAACTGCTCAAGAAGTAACCGATGGACTTCTCACAATCATAATCAGATATTAAAAACATGTTCTTAAAATGCGATAAATCCAAATAAATCTCGGATTTGAACTTATTTCTGGTACTGCAAAAAATGCCAAATAAAGCATCAAAAATGCTACAAATCATCTTTAACGCAGTCTTTAAACTAAGCTATCTCCCTGTCCAATGGAAGGTTATGCAAATAACTATGGTCCAAAAACCAGGCATCAATACAAACGAATTATAATTTCTGTTGCCGATGGTGAATTCAAAAGTGCTCAAGCAGTAACTCATGGGCACATAAAGAATTCTCATAATCACAGGGCGATAAAATCCAAACTGAGGATTTAAACTTTTTGCTGATAAAATACTACAATAAATGCCAAATAATGCATTTAAATTGTTGCAAATCATCATTAACACAGTCCTTAGACTAAGCCATTTCCCTGTCCAATGGAAAGGAGCCCAAATAAATATGGTCCAAAAATCTGGTATTAATACAAATGGACTACCATTCTACCACCCCATGAGTTTAATAAAAATCGTATAAATAGTGCTAGAAAAATTACTAATCAGTCAGCTAGTGTTCAATATAGAAAAAAATAACTCACATTTGATCATTTCAGATTACAAAAAATACAGGACATGATAGAAAAGATCTACAAGGTAGTAAAAACAATAAACTAGACCTTGAAAAAACAAACCGCGACTTTTTTGGAACATCAGCTAGGCCAACGATAAAGATCTAGGCTCTGGAGTGTAATGGGGCATTCAGCTCTCATTTTTTACAATGAATTTTTTAAAAATATGTGGACTAACTATGGAATAAAGTTAGAAAAGGGAAAGAAAAACTCCAAATGTTGATTTTTGCGGTTGTCAGTCAAATGACAACACACCCCATAACACAAACATACTATCATAAGAAATATTTAGTGGAAAATCTCTAGAACTTTTGCTGTTCACAGATCAAGGACATCCATGTTGTAAATCAAATTTGTTCGTCTCTTTTTAAAAATATTGGCTGCACACTTACTGAATTACATGTGGCCACTTGTATAATAGGGTGACAGCAATATAGACAGTGTTGCCATTAAAATAAATTATTTTACTCCGTTTGGTTTAAGAACAAGGCGTTGGTGTAACTTTTAGTTCCAGATCCTTCCTCTTAATAAATACGATGATTAGAAAATATCTTTCGAGAACATTACTGTCGCAATAATTCAATAAATTCTCTTTAATATTTAAAATGTAATTTATTCCTTTCAGTACCCTGTGCAATTGGTACCTATTACGATAAAGAAACGAAAACATGCAAAGCATGTCCTCTTGGAACGTATCAAAGTGAATCAGGTCAAACTCAATGTCTAACATGTCCTGTAATAGCTGGCAGACAAGGTGTGACAATAGGACCTGGCGCACGAAGTGCAGCAGATTGTAAAGGTAAAATTAATTTTTGGATAATTTCAAAGTATTTTTTTTATTTTTATTTTAATGTTACTTCAAACAGAAAGATGTCCTGCTGGAAAATACTACGATCACGACGCCGGATTATGCAGAAGTTGCGGTTACGGCTTTTACCAATCACAAGAAGGACAGTTCTCCTGTCAGATATGTGGTCTAGGCAACACCACGAGAACTAACGAAGCGACATCTGCTAAAGAGTGTAGAGAGGAGTGTAGAAGTGGTATGCAGTTGAGTGTAGATGGAATATGTAAACCTTGTCCGAGAGGTAGTTATCGCTTGCAAGGTGTTCAAGCGTCTTGTCAACCATGTCCGCCAGGAACCACAACACCCAAGAACGAATCGACATCAGTTGAAGAATGTTCATTGCCTGTGTGTAGACCAGGTAAATTAAGTCAATATTTTCAATTGACAATTTTGATTTGAACAATTTTTGTTTAGGAACTTTCCTTAATGGCACGTTAAATAGCTGCGAACTATGTAAAAAAGGTTCTTACCAACCAGAAAGTCAACAGACGACTTGCATAACTTGCAAAGATAATACCAGCACGAAAGGCCCAGGCGCTGTTAGTATTTCTTGAATAGTTCAATTAACCGAATAATATTTATTGTAATCTTTTACTTCCAGACAAGCAAGGCTGATTGCATTAATCCCTGTGATATAACTGGCTCTAATATGCACTGTGATCCTAACGCATTTTGTCTGCTAAAACCCGATAACGATTTCAAGTGTGAATGCAAGCCTGGCTTCAATGGAAGTGGTAAAGTTTGTGTTGGTAAGTAATTTAATAAATCGTACTTTTCACTGCAGTGTTGCCGTTTGTCCTAGATTCAATCCATATACATATATATACAGGGTGAGTCATCTAAGCGGGTAAGGCCGATTATGCCTTTATGAGCAAAGATATTTCGAAGCGGTTTTTTCCTTGTGATAGTAGTTGACTAGGAGCACGTTATAAAAATATTTTGTATTATACAAAGTGTTCCATAACTTGGTGGCTAACAATAGTTAATGTTTTCTAAATGGAACACCCTATATATTATTGCATTTTTGTATTCCCCGTATAATTTTTATTGAAAAAGTAAAAAGATAATATAGGCCTAAAGTGTAAAGTTTTTGACTTATTCCCACTTTTCTGAAAAATTCAATGTTTGTATAATATTATATTTCTCGAAAACGACGTATTAGCTGGACAAATTTTTTTTGCAGTATTGTTTACAATAAGAGGTTCTAATAGAAGCATGTTTTATTTTTTTACAGTTACTAACTGCATGTGCAGGAAACTGGATTAAAATTACATGACACGTTTTTGTATAAAAGTCATTTTTTTATATGGAACAGCCTGTATATCAGTTCATTTTTGAATTGTTTATTAAATTTCATGTCAGAAACATGTAAGACGTTAATACTTTAAATGTGACTATTACTGAGCTACTGTCGTTTTTTGATATGCTTTTGTTAGTTTATGCAAAAAAGTCAATTTTTTCAAATGGAACATCCTGTATATTATTTCCTTTTTGAATTTCTTATTAAATTTCACATCAAAAACATGTAAGACGTAAATACATACTTTAAAAGTGACTATTACTGAGCTATTGTCTCTTTTTGATATAATTTTGTATATGGGCAAGAAAATTAAATAAAACATTAAATTAGTGACTTGTATAACGTTTCGGAAATCTTTACAACAACCAAAAAAACAATTTATAATATAAATGAAAGGCAAATTGTTAGGTACCTACTCACGTTGACACACCGTGGACAAATACACATGAAGCTGTTGGTCATTAATCATTGAAACATTTTTTAAAATTTAATTTACACTGAGACATGACTGACAACGCCAAAATGACACGTTTTATATCGCACTTAAAGCTGCTCTAAGAGATAAAGATGAATGTCACACATCAATGGGCGCGGTTTGAAATATCAGATATACTAAAAATAAATTATTATAAAACACACAGTAATTTTTTTTTAAATCGATAAAGATGTGTTAGATTTATTACATGTGAAAGTTAATTGCAAATTTAATTCAATCTGGAAAAATATCTAATTTCTTCAAACCGATCAGCAAGAACATTAAATTAAGTGGTTGTATTATGTGTAATATGAAAAATTAGCACTACCTCTATAAATATCATATGAAAAAAAAAATCGAAAAATCTAGAAATAATGTAAGAAATTCAAAAATTTAAATTTTAAATAAAGAACCTTTAATAAATTAAATAAAGAATGTTTCATATATTTCATACCTATAGGGGAACGCATTGTTAGATTTGCTTTTCATTGTATTATAGTACTTATATATTATAAAGTTATTTTACTTTTATTCAGCCATATTAAAACATCTAAAGCTTTAGATGTTTTAATAAGCGATAAACGGGATGTTGTCATCGCGGGTGTATGATTTTCAATATCCTGTTATATTAACATTGAAAAAAGGACACACAGACTGTCCGAAACATGTATGTTTTATGTATTTAAAAGAATGCTACAATTAAAGATACTCAAATTATTATGTTGAGTTTTATACCAGACCTACAAACCGTCCAAGAATAAATTGTATTATTATATATATATATATATATATATATAGGATGAGTCATCTCCGCCGGTAAAGCCAATTATGCCTTTATGAGAAAAGATATTTCAAAACGATTTTTTCTTTTAATAGTTGTTTATTAGCAGCACAGTTTAAAAATATTTTGTATTATTCAGAGTGTTCCATAACTTGGTGGCTAACCATAGTTATAGTTTTTTAAATGGAACAGCCTATATATTATTGCATGTTTGTTTTCCCCGCATAATTTTTAGTCAAAAAGTTATAGTATAGTATAGGACTAAAGGCTAAAGTTTTCGACTTATTCCCAGTTTTCTGAAAAATTTCGAGAAATATAATGTTTTTATTATCAAATCGCCTTTTCGCGTCCGTTTACAGTTTTATTACAGTTCCTTGTAAAATGGCAAAAAAATCATTTTTGATTTTCTAAACTATTGGCACACCTTGTATAGACGTATATTTTTGTCCACGAACTACTGTCACGGTGACAGGTGGAACGGCAATTTAAAGCATTAACGTCAGTCTGACTTTTCGTTGTTGGTGCTAAATGCTTTCCGCCAATTTTGACGCTTCCCGGCAAATGCCATATCGCGAACTCAAACTGATTTGACGGTTTTGATAATTTATAACCTGAAATTGAATTTTTCGTGCGTTTAACCTTATCCAAACTTTGAGATATCAAAATGTAGATGTAAAATCGAACCTATTCCATATTTTATATTTTACACGTAAGCCTTATGGCAAAATGCTATGATGCACAGTATTTTTCTGCACATACTAAAATTTTCAAAAATTCCTTTCGCCCCCCCCCCCCCCCCCCGTTCTCTCTTCGGAGACGTGAAAAATAGCCTTTGGCACGTAGGACCGTAGTCCCCGTCACGTGGCACTTTCGTTCGGACCGTAGATGGGCCAGGTTCTCAGAAAAGTGCCCCAATTCGTCAATTTTGGGGTATAGCTGTGCCCTTTTAATCGCTCGTGTCAAAAAGAGCGAGACAATTGGCTTTTATTGTATATAATTTCTCCAAAACGCTGTATTAGACGGACACAATTTTTTGCAGTATTGTTCACAATAAGAGGTCCTTATTGAAGCATATTTTTTTTGTTTTGAGTTACTAACTGCATGTGCAGAAAACTCGGTTAAAATTACATGAAAAGTTTTTGTATAAAAATCAAGTTTTTCAAAAAGACCACCCTATTATATATCAGTTCATTTTTGAATTGCTTATTAGATTTCACATCAAAAACATGTAAGACGTTAATATTTGAAAACTAACTATTACTGAGCTATTGTCGTTTTTTGATATAATTTTGTTACTTTTTGTATAAAAGTAAATTTTTTCAAATAGAACACCTTGTATATCAGTTCATTTTTTCTTATTAAATTTTGCATCAAAAACATATAAGACGTTAATACTTTAAAACTAACTATAACTGAGCTATTGTCGGTTTTTGATATAATTTTGTCAGTTATAGCATAGCATGCCGTGAAATTGGCTGTGATGTTTATGGATGGCGTTTAATAAGTTACTTTTTAGTTGACAGGTGTAATTTGTTGACGCTATTAATCTTAAACTAATAGAAGTGATTTTATAATGAGGTTTTCTAAAGAAGAGCTTACAGATATGATTATTGTACTTGGGTAAAGTCAAAGAAATTATTTATTGGCTCAGAGAGTTTACCGGCAGCGTTACCCTTGAAGATGTCTCAGAACATATGCCTTTAGAAGAGTAATGGGCACTTTCATTACTAATGGCAATGTGGCTTATGTTATTTTGTAGTTTTTTTTTTTTTTTACTAATCACAGATCCGTTAATACGTCCTAATTCCTATTTCTACACTTACTGTAATTAAGGTTTTAATTTGTTTCATTTTAAAATTTGTTTATTATACCATATTTTATGAAATATATTGCTGGCATAGAATGTATTGTAAGTACAATATATCCCATTTTTGTATAAATATGCAGATATAGAAATGAGACCCTTACCAATATTATAGAAGTAAAATAAAAAGAAGAGTAATGAATGATATATTATATTGTAACGAAACAAGCCCACAAAAGAAGCAGACCTCCGGGCGACGACAAAAGAAAAGTAAACATCGGCGCGACGCACCGTAGATAAGTCATAAATCAACTGCACTCATATACTACGTCAGCGACAGAAAGTCTGGAATATGGTAGAAGAGAGACAGAATTTGCTAAACCTTTTGTCTACACATATAAATGCCGCCGGTGGGATAAGGAATTCATTCATTGAATAGTAGTCGTGCAGTTGAAATAAACATAAATAAGTGAGCGGTGCAGTTTTATTACATAAATATTACAGATATAAATAGTAGTGATAGATATAAATACGTGTGTTAATTTATTCGTAGTAGTTTTAAGTGCGTTACATTTATTTTATATTTTTATGTTGTGATTAGTTTTAAGTGTGAAAGTATACAGGCAGTTTTAAAACATTTGCACGAGTTGTTTATTTCAACCCCAAAAACGCAACAATATATTTTTGAAATGCAGTTTTATAAACTCAAAATCTTAAGCTAGCAAACATTTTTTTTGTAATTCTCCCAATACGTACAAAAAATCATTTCTCTAAGCTGATTTTTAGAAAAATGCATTTAAAATCATGCTGTCAACTGAGTAACAACTTATTAAATGACATCCATTCAATTATCAATGTTGCAACAAATATCCATGGCTCACTATACCGTATTCAAATAAAAAACAAAGTTGTCAAAATTATATCAAAAAACGACAATAGCTCAGTAATAGTAACTTTTAAATTATTAACGTCTTACATGTTTTTGATGTGAAATTTAAAAATGAACTGATATACAGGTGTTCCATTTGAAAATGGACTTCTATACAAAAACGTGTCATCTAATTTTAATCCAGTTTTCTGATCATGCAATTAGTAACTGAAAATAAAATAAAATATGCTTCTATTAAGACCTCTTATTATAAACAATACTACGAAAAATTATGCCAATCTAATACGTCCTTTTTGGAGAAATAAAGATTTATAAAAACTTTGAATTTTTCAGAAAAATTGGCATAAATCAAAAACTCTAGATTTTAGGTCTATACTAACTTATCACTTTTAGCCTAAAAATATACGGGGAATACAAAAATTTAATAATATATAGGCTGTTCCATTTAAAAAACTATAACTATGGTCAGCCACTAAGTTATGGCACATTCTGTATACTTATTACGAAATTCTTTTAAAATGTGCTCCTAATGAGCAGCTATCACAAGAACAAAACCTCTTCGAAATATTTGTACTCATAAAGGCACAATCGGCCTTACCCGCAGAAATGACTTACACTGTATATACAACAGCCGTGTAATTTACTGTAACATAACCACAATGCATACAACTTGTGGCAAATATATTTCTTCATTAAGTGAAGTTTATTTGTCCACATCATTTAACAAGACACAACTATTAATTATCAAGGAGTTTTTCTATCTTACTATTGATGCTTGTGTGACAATTTACGTACTTTAATTAAATATTTATAACAATACATCTATGTGATAAGCACATTTAAAATAGAAAAAATATTTGAAAAACATATGCAGTTTTGACCTTGTGAGCAAGAACAGGCACTATGTCTTCTATTTCACTATATTGAAGCGAAGTTTTCCATGTTCACACGCAATATAGTATATCAGATATATCTGCAGCTTATTATGCATAGCTCAGACGTCTTGAGGAATCTTTGAAGGTTGATCATCATAAAATATTTTAGTACATTCATACTAAACAAAGCACAACTGGAATATCTCAAGTTTTATACTGTCTTTAAGACATGTGCCAGTCTTAATTCTCTCCTTTACTAAGAAATTTTTATCTGTGCATATTGATAGTACTGATGCTTTCTTATTTTAGATGTCTGCGAGGGCTACTGTGAAAATGAGGGTCATTGCGTAAAAGATATCCGCGGCGCACCCACCTGCAGATGCATAGGCAGTTTCACAGGCAAGCATTGTGCCGAAAAATCCGAATTCGCGTACATAGCTGGAGGCATTGCCGCTTCTGTTATATTAATTATATTCATCGTTTTATTGATATGGATGATTTGTGCACGGTGAGTACGTGTAAATAGTTTGCATTAACTACCTAATTGTACTATATATCAGATGGAAAAGTTGTACTATAATTACCTTCAAATGACTCTTTCAGAGAACAATATTTTTTTCTAATAATGTGTTCCTTTCTCTTTTCTTTTTAGAGCTAATCGCAGAAAAGAACCCAAAAAATTACTGACACCAGCAACAGATCAAAACGGATCGCAAGTAAATTTCTATTATGGCGCCCCACCATATGCGGAAAGTATAGCGCCAAGTCATCATTCGACGTACGCCCATTACTACGATGATGAAGAAGACGGTTGGGAGATGCCCAACTTTTATAACGAAACGTATATGAAAGAAAGTCTTCATAATGGTATGAACGGGAAAATGAACAGTTTGGCAAGGTCTAATGCCAGTATATATGGCACAAAAGATGACCTGTACGATAGGCTAAAAAGACACGCTTACCCAGGGAAAAAAGGTAAATTTTCTTAATATAGAGAATAAATTCACCTAACATCCCACTACCTCAATGAAATATTCCTCCACATTTTACATAAAAATCATGGTTTTTCATATATGGTCTATGTATGATTTAATATTCACAAATAACATTATTAGAATTGGAGAATAACTGGGGCCGTCTAGCTCGATATGTAGGTATGTACAATATTTCAAGGTTTTATTACTTCGCCTCAGTGTTATTAAAAGGAAGACCTATTGGTTTCATACTTCAATAGCTAATAGTATAAGATGAGGTACCAATCTCCGAACAAATATATTTTTATCAAATCTGCTCAACTGTGCCCCTAAATTGTGTCCAATTAATATTGGTGTTTTCTTCCATTAAACCATCTAATTCGAACATAAAGTTGTGCTTTTTCACAACACCCTGCAAGTTTGAATGGTTGAGTTTCCCTCAGTCTATGGAACATATGGTTGTCCAGCAGCTGAATAAAATCTGCGCTTTCACACAGGTGAATGCTTCTAAGTGCTTCTTTGCTTCTTTTAATTTCATCTTTAATATTTGGAAAGTCAAGGTAGTCTCTCTATTAAACTATTTCTAACATACCATTCTCCATTTACCATGGCACGTAAAACTTTCTTATGAAATTTGTGTATGTTATTGATATTACTGGCTTTTGTACCGCCCCTCGCCCACCCGAGAGTTGTATTCCACACAGCCAGGTAGGTGTATAAATGTGATTATATAGACAGATTGAGTTTTCTATCGGTAAGCCATCTATATTATCGGAATTTTATATTGCCTTCTTCTTTTGTTTTCTTTGCATGCTCCCTTCTGTTTAACTTGGTGCGCCGCGTCATAGCAGAAGATAGTTAGTCTTATTTTCAATGAAACTATAGTTCTCTTTATTTCAGGAGTCAAGACGTTAGTTTTATGTTTGTAATACTTTACAAACACCAAATAATAAAGCAATAAATCATATTAGTAGCGAAATAGGTTTTTACTTCAATTAATTAAAACAAACTCTATTTATATCCGGTCTATACCCTGTACATTAGCATGGTATACAAAAAATATAGTTTTCGTTTCCTAGACAAAATCAGAATAATATTATTTTCAGTTATTAAAAACCGCTCTCTCTCCTACCACTTAATTCTACACTTTTGCTGAACTTTATTCCTCAAAGTTTTATTTTTATCCACAGAGAAATGTGTAAGCTGTTTTAGAATAGAATTTATTCTAAGTTTGTGTGCTTTAACTTGAAGTTTTCATCAGGCTTGAGCCCCCATAAAATGCATTCCCTCTACCAGTACTACACATATATAGATACAGGGTTCGTTTAAAATAGCGTCATTAAAAAAAGGGGGTGAACGAAGAAATGAGTAATGCCCGTACAAGAAAATACGCGGTCCAATGTGCACGCAGTGACGAGAAATTGAATTTTCTTTCCTCGAATCCGAGACTGTCGCAGTTAATATACAAACATAATAATTTTCAAACAGAGGAATTTAAGTTTCAAAATAATATACTTATATTTAACGAAAACAAAAACATGGCCTTTAACAAATAATCTATATTGGTTTTATTTCTTGATATGAGGTCTCTTCTAAACGTGAAATAAATACTCAGTCGTTAACGTTTCGACATTTTTTAATATGTTTTCATCAGAATACTGTAAAATATTGTTCTAGGTATGTATTACTACAACATAAAATATAACTTACATTTAAAATAGATTAGGTTCTAACAAAGAAACATTTTTTGATTTGTGTCAATAAGGAAAAGTAAATTTTTGAAAGTGCATTAATTTCGCTTAGGCCATTAACGCAAACTGATTTATTTTTCTTAATTTGGATGAGTTCCAATTTTGATTGCGATTTAATTTTAGTATCATTAAAATTAAAGCTATGTTTTAGACAATGTTTTTTCAAAGCAGTTGAATTTGTGCAATATCTATGATCTTTAATTCTTTCCTCTAGATATTGCATTCACTTTCCAATATACCTATATTTTTGCACAATTATTACAAGGAATATTACAAACAGTGTGTTTTTACTTTCTTATACGTAGTATAAGGAAGTATTGTGATGATGAAAATTTTCGACCTCGAGATTTTTGCAGATGTTCACGTTTTGATGTCCCGTGATACCAAAAAAGTGTTTTTTAAAAATGTCTGTCTCTGTGTGTGTGTGTCTGTCTATCTGTGTGTGACCACGATAGCGGTCAAACCGTTGTAGATATCTATTTCAAATTTGGTATTTACGTATATAATCTCCCTCTTGAGATCTGATTAGTTTTTCAGTAAAATCGGTAGACCGGAAGTAGTAGTTTACTTCAGTGAAAAAATCGAATTTGGCAAATATTTCGTCAATTACTAAGTTTAAACAAATTTATAAAGAATTCAAATGTACTCAAAATTAAATTTGAGACAAATTCTCTTAAAAAAGTTTTATGAAATTCCTACCGAAAGTAGGTCTTTTACTCTTATCGAAAATCAGTTTTTTGCGAATATCTCGCAAGTCATGCTTTCTAGGCAGGTACATTACGAGTATAAAAGTATTTAAATGATAATTTTAAATATCTTTTGTGTAAAAAAAAAAGTTCAAAATTCGGACCGGAAGTACCACTTTTCCTTTTACCAAATAGCGATTTTTTGCAAATATGTCGTAAATTATGCATTCTATATATTTATTAAGTGTACAAAAGTATTTAGAGTTGGATTTACAATATTTTTTGTATACATGAAATTTAAAAATTCGGACCGGAAGTAGCACTTTTACTCTTAGCGAGCAGCACTTTTTTTCGAATATCTTGCAAAGTATGCATTCTATGGCGATTTATTAAGAGAATAAAAGTACTTAGAATAGGATTTTGAATAATTTTTGTATAGAAAAATTCTTAAAATTGTATAGTTTGAAACGCTCATACGTATAAGAAAGTCGTGTGGTGGCCACACCTCACTTTTTTAATGGAGTATTAGATTTAATATTCGTATTTATAAACTTTAAATTATTATAACTTCCATATGCTACTTTAATATTAAATTTATTTAACATTAGTTAATTGTTCTGATAATTTTGGAACATAGAGTATAGATAAAAAAAATTTCTTGATTATTATTTAAATTTTTATTGCAGTAATGTTTTTGGTTATAAAATTTATTATAATTATGTTTTTTTTAGATATACTTTTTATTAAATTTAAAGGGTAATGATTATCAGAACAATTAAATAAAATGTTCAATAAATTTAATACTAAAGTAGCACATAGAAGTTATAATAATTTAAAGTTTATAAATACGAATATTAAATCCAAAACTCTTTTTAAAAAAAACTCACACTGTTTATAATGTCAAAAATGCAATTGCTTTAAAAAACATTGTCAAAATTTAAAACATAGCTTCAATATTAATAATACTAAAATTATAAATACTGAGATGAATAATAAATCGCGATCAATAGCGGAACTCATCCAAATTAAGAAAAACGAATCAGTTTGCGTTAATGGCCGAATTAAAATTAATGCACTTTCAAAAATTTACTTTTCATACATACACCAAAAATTTATATAAAGTAAAATATATTAAGTAAAATTAATGCACTTTCAAAAATTTACTTTTCATACATACACCAACAATTTTCTTTTCTATACTTTCAAAAGTAAGTAGGTTTATTTCTTATTTAGTACCTGTAATTTCATTGTATGATAACTTAATCTAAAAATCATGAAATTTGTAATATCACTGATAATTTTCTTTTAAAACGTGTCAATAATTTTTAATGACATTCACTATTTTAAAAAAATTTATATTTACAATTAGTAGCTGATCTATTTTAGATGTAAGTTATATTTTATATTGTTATAAAACACACATAAAACAATATTTTACAGAATTCTGATGAAGACATATTAAAAAATATCTACACGTTAACGACTGAGTATTTATTTCACATTATTTAGAAGCGGGCTCATAACAAGAAATAAATCCAATAATAATTCTTCGACGTGCTCGAATTCGTGTTCGTTTAGCATATTTTCGATATTTCTCACCACTACTTCTCTCCATTTATCTCTGTCTAATGATAAGGTGTAATTCAAATATCCCGTAAAACCCGAAGCACAGCTTAAAATGTAGTAAATAATTTGATTGACATGTAAAATAGTGTAGAATGTATTAATTTGTCAACAATTATTATTTTTTGTAATAGGTATAAAGAATTTAATACAATAATAAAATTATTA
Organism: Amphimallon solstitiale; assembly: GCA_963170755.1. NCBI lineage: Eukaryota > Metazoa > Arthropoda > Insecta > Coleoptera > Scarabaeidae > Amphimallon > Amphimallon solstitiale. The sequence continues at coordinate 32,121,861 of OY720681.1, read as the reverse complement.
TATGAGACTGACTTTTTGTTAATATATAAAATCTACTCAAAATTAGAACTGAATAGCATGCTTGGCGTAATCAATTCGCATATATACAGGGTGAGTCATTAGTAGCCGCTTCCTCGATTGCTCTTTTATGTTTTAAATAAAAGAAAAAACAATTAGTGGAAGATCCATGGTTGCTTGTGGCGCATATTGTAAAAATACTTTAAGCTCTGGCTTAAATTTTTTAAACGACTCACCCTATATATTTTTGGATTTTCTTGTACTGCTTTAAATTGTCTGTTCAACTGTTTTTTCTTTTTCAAAATTGAGCCTATAGTTTTTGAGTTATTAATTTTTTTTGAAAACATTTGACGAAAACACGTGTTCAGAAAAAAATCATTTTCACATTCTTTTTAAAAGGAAAAACATTAACTTTGGTGGTGCTTGTAGCCAAGAAAATTCTGCATCATTTAGTAAAGTTGCACTCGACAATACCTCAAAAAACTTTGTTTTTTCAAAGCCTACTTCCTGAAATGTTCACATACCAAAAACTTATTTTTTTTAAATGGAACACCCAGTATTTTATTGAGGCATTTTGTTCCTTTTTTTACTACGAGCGCTATTGTTCTATACACCAAAATATTTGTTCAACCAATGGAAGACAGGGATGGCGCCCGACTTCCTTGGTCAACTGTCAAACAAAGTAAATGTTATATCCAACTATCCCAAAAGTAATAATTTTATAGAATCAAGAGCATCGCATTTCATTTTTTTAATTCCGGCAATGTCCAGTTGCAGTATTTCATTTTTGACCCTGTTAGTTAACATCGAAATAAAATAAAGGTTATATTTACTGACATATTTGAAGATGTCTTCAAAAAGTTTTGAAAATCCGTCCGTAGATAGCGATGTTACTCTCCTCCAATAACTTTTTCATCAAAGAAATAAGGTCCAATTATGTAACAACCCACTATTCCTCCCCACAGTTATAATGACCAACGATTTTTGAAGTTTACAGGTGTGAAAAAGTGAGGGATTTTATGTGTTATAATAACGGAAATTGTGACGATGAACGTATTCACTTTAATAGAAGGTTTCGTTAGTAAACAACAAAAATTGAGAAAGCCAGGATAATTTATCTGCTGCCAATTGACAAAAATGTAAGCGATTCTGAAAATTTCTTTCATCTAACCCTGTGTATGAATATGCTACTGGTGAATTTCATATTTTGTAATTATTCTGAATTCTCATTTGACTTACATCCAACTGACGACTAATTTTCGTAGTACTAGTATGGGGGTGTTCGACTACACTCGCAAGTACCATAAACGTCTTATCCTCACCAGCTATTGCTTTTTCCGCTCTTTCTTTCATATTCAATGCTTTCTGTTCACTCAAACCGTCCATTTTATATTTTCGAAGATTTCTGGCTTCGGTTGATTTCTTCCAGGGATCGCTGTGCATAAAATCTGGATGCTAGCAAAGAGTTTCTTTCAGATTCACCCAAAACGTCAATCATATCTATTAACTCTTCATAAAAATAATTCATTTGGATGATAACTAATAGCGATGCTTTTATAAGTTTGACATAAATGTATACTGACTTTCTTTAACAGTTGACTCAGGCAGTCAGCCGCTTTCCAGCCTTTATTCGACGAATATTTGGGTGCATAGAACGGCGCCCGTAGTTCTTTAATTGACCGCTAATTGCTTCTATAGTGATTATCTCAAAAATTACAAAAGATAGGTTAGGACATTGTTAACAAAAATGAAAGAGAATAAAAAAAGTAACAAAATGACTCAATAAAATACTGGGTGTTCCATTTAAAAAAAATAAGTTTTTGGTATGTGAACATTTCAGGAAGTAGGCTTTGAAAAAACAAAGTTTTTCGAGGTATTGTCGAGTGCAACTTTACCAAATGATGCAGAATTTTCTTGGCTACAAGCACCACCAAAGTTAATGTTTTTGCTTTTAAAAACAATGTGAAAATGATTTTTTTCTGAACACGTGTTTTGGTCAAATATTTTCAAAAAAAATTAATAACTCAAAGAATATTGGTCCAATTTTGAAAAATAAAAAACAGTTTAACAGGCAATTTAAAACAGTACAAGAAAATCCTAAAATATATAGGGTGAGTCATTTAAAAAAATTAAGTTCCGTGCATTTCCGGTGAAACCGGCGCTACAAGCATGGATCTTCCACTAATTGTTTTTTCTTTTATTTAAAACACAAAATAGCAATCGAAGAAGCGGCTACTAATGACTCATCCTGTATATATATATTTCATGGTTTTTTTTTTATTATGCAAGTTATGGAATTAGGTATATACAATTATAAACAGTTATAAATATTCAGAAGCTGCATAAATTACTTTGATTCGCTGGATCATAATAAGTCACTATTTCTAACACAAATAACAAAGAGTCCTACCATATCATCTATTAATTCATTCCACTTTCTTTTTTCTAAGTAGGCAACCTTTCTACTCTACGTGAATGATATGATGCATTGCATTGTCCATGACTATTATCCGGCAATTTATGTAGTATTTGTTCAAATCATGTTTCAAAAATTATCAAATTAAACTAAATTCATGTCATCATGGTAGTCAGACGTCTTTATACTTTCGGAGAGGTTCATATTTATTAAAATAAACAACACAGCCTCTGTCATATAATAATTCTCACATATTCATCAAATTCTAGTAGTTTCCACTCTTTCTTTAAGTGATCCAAGTTCACCTGTTCCTATAATATATACATATTTATGATTAAGCTTCGGATAAATATGCATTTACATAACTGCATATTCTAATGCATAATTAAGTCATTTTTGAGTTGAAGTGCATATTTTAGTCATTTTCAGTTTTATCTGCATATTTCCCAGTTAATTTTTTTTTTAAACATAATGTAATGGTTTTTATGGGTCCAAAAAATAATAAATAATTCACTCACTATTTATTTTTAACAGTCTATAATTAAAGCACCAAATAAAAATATAATTGGAAATGAAATTAAAGAACACTCTTCAAACAAACGAACTATATATAAACTAAATTCAATAAAACTATAATTATTGAATCACAGTAACACAAAATACTATGTACTTATGTACAAATTTATCTAAGAATATTTATGTGACAGATTTATGTAAGAGAAGTTACTTGGTACACACGTATTTACATAACCGATTCTGAAAGAATGAATGAATGCTCTTTCTGCCCTGTTGCCTTTTTATAGAAGTTCTATTATTCTCGAATTGCATTACATAAACAAATCTAATAGAACTGTCACCGTCCTTCGAAAATATATTTGGTAAATCCTTGATTGACGGAATACATAAAGATGCGCCACTACAATAGCATTGAGCGTAGCCAAAACTGGATCCGAGATCTATAGCGACTGCTTCAGTCGTTTGGGTCCGAGATTCGAAACAGCCCGAGACAGCGATGATGTTTCTCGGCAAGGGGTTTGCGGGACGACTTAACGGACAGACACGCAATTTTACTATAGCGTTGCGCATCTTTATATATTCCTTCAATCAACGGATAAATTCCAAACAGCTTTTATGGCCGATTATCAGGTACCCAACACGCAAGGAGTGGAATATTCCATAACTTTGTTGTTTGATATTGAGAAGCGAACATCCCAGTGTTAAAAATTCCGAAAGAATAACGATCAGTTAGCGCAATTTTAAACCAATTTGTTAAAGACTTCAGCGATTTTACAACTGATGGAAGTGTGCTGTTTTGTAAATACTGTGAAGTGAGTGTAACAGCAACAAAAAAGTGCCAATTGACGCAATATTTACAAACCATTAAGCGCCAAAAAAAAAGAAGACCCAATGTTTAGAAAGTAAACAGCAGATGTTAGTACCAGCTATATTAAAACCTGGTCCCAGTCGATCACCATTTGACGAGGAATTGTGTGAAGCTCTAATTTCTGCGGACATACCGTTGGCGAAAGTAAAAAATGAAGCATTTAAAACTTTTTTGGAAAAACATACCCAGCATAATATTCCAGACGCATCTACAATGCGAAAAAACTATGTTCTGCCATTATATAACGCCACAATACAAAAGCTGCGAGAAAAAGCTAAAGATAAAAATATTTGGGTATCTTTAGATGAAACAATGGATGTAGAATAAAGAAGCATAGCAAATTTTGTTTTTGGTATTCCGGGAGTTGAAGAAGAAATAAATAAATCGTATCTGTTAACAATAAAAGTGTTGGAAAAAGTGAACCATACAACAATGGCCACATTTTTCAATGATGCGCTAAATTTTTTGTGGCCAACAGGCATTTGCTACGAAGAAGTGCTCGTTGTGTGTACGGATGCTGTTCCATATATGTGTAAAGCAATGAGTGGTTTAAAAATACTTTATTCAAAAATGACTCACGTTACATGTGTGGCGCATGGCTTACATCGGGTGGCCGAATTAGTGCGTTCCATTTATACAGATATAAATTTGTTAATATCATCGACCAAGAAAGTGTTTTTAAATGCAAATTGCCAAGTTCAAAGAAATTGCTGGTGGTGGGATTCCACTTCCGCCGTCCCCTATTCTTACAAGATGGGGCACCTGGATTGAAGCTGCAAGCTATTACGCTCAACATTTTGAGCTTATTGCCCGTGTTGTGAACGATTTCTATCCTGAAGAAGCGAAAAGCATATAGGAGGCTCAAAACGCTTTAACACAAAGAGGATTGCGCGAAGATTTGATTTTCATTATATTAAATTTTACTTGTATTTCCGAGGCTATTTTGAAATTGGAAACCAAGGGACTTAGAAGACCTTTAGAAAACAGCATACAAATTGTTGAAAATGTTTTTGATAGGTGAAGTAAATTAAAAAATTGTAGTTTTCCAAAAAAAAAGTCGTCAGTTTTAGATAAAAATACTAGATATCAAATTTTGAAAAATATTTCTAAGGGTTTACAAAATGAGGAAACTGCTGTTGCTCCCAGTAATTTGAAGCTCACTGACATAGTGGATTTATCATTCGCTCCTATTGTATCATGTGACGTGGAGCGATGTTTTTCAGAATTTAAAAGTATTTTAGGTGATAATAGGCGTAAATTTATATTTGACAATTTATTACATCATGTCATAGGGAAGTGTAATAGTAAAAATCTGTAAATTTATTGTAAATAGACAAATATAACCTTTAAAAAATGTCTTATTTAAATCTAAAAAACGATTTTTTAATGCATATTTTTAATATTTTAGATGCATATTTGCATGCATATTTTGCACTTTTTTAATGCATATTTATCCGAAGCCTATTTATGATATAATTGTAGTAATACATAGATCATACTTAGTTTCTCTTAAATGTTCTCTAGAATTACTCTTATTCCCATATTTAGAATTTGTAGCTTAAAATTTAGTATATATTTAAAACAGTTTTTCGTCGACTTCGGTGTGCCAATCGTTGACGCTCTTTCAGTAGTGAATTTAACGGTCTGCTTACACCTGTCTCACTACCCACTAATGTTCATGGCGTATTTAAACGTACAGTTTATATTTAATAACACAGTAAAATATTATAAAACAAATTAAATATATAAAACACATGTTCACAAGTTAAGGCTTGGTTAAGTTATAAAATGTGGCGGTAATCGCGACTTATTTTTTCATATCAAATTTGCCTGGGCAAGAACCAATGAAAATATGTACCATTTTGGCGAGATATTCGAATCTCTCCTCATTATTCTAAAACGAGCAATATTAAAGAAGTATTACAAAGAATGTTAATATTCCATGTATGTATATGCGAATAATATTGAATTTTATTGTTTCAGATAAAAGTGATAGCGATAGCGAAGCAGGTCAATAAAGACTTACAACGAAGTATTCTGGTCAGTAGACAAGCTCAAATTTTATAGCAACGAACAACGCAACGACCAACGCAATAGTTTTCAATTTATCAATACATAAACGTATAGAAAATTATTCTAACACGTATAAATCAATGACACATATCGTTCAATTAAAAAAATGATATTATGAAAGCACAAAACCTCTTTTAATTGCAAATGGTGGTGCCATACTCTTGATGACGCTCAAGTATTTTTTTTAATTATTTAATTTTTTTCAAAAGAAAAAGTTCACCACCGATCCCCCCCTCATTGATATGCATCTACCATACCAACAATATTGATTTATTTATTTCTAAAAAAAAATAAAACGACTTAATAAATATATATTAATTGTTAATAGTGTACTATTTTTATACATAATATTGTTTTTATATACATATTATACATAATAGTCAGTTAAGAAATTGTAAGTAAATCTAAATATAAGTAGAAAATAAGAAATGGGTTTTTTATATACAAAAAGATAATGAAAAATGCCGAGAAAACCTATTTATTATGTAATTGTATTTATATAGAAATTATATATACAGTAAGCAGTGAATTTTATCTGTAATTATTTGTAATGTTTTCTGTGTGATTGGTTATTTTTTAGAATAGGATCGAATGGGCATGTATGAAACACGAATCGCGTATGAAAGGAGTAGCAATTTTTTCTTGTGTAGGTATATGTTTTGTTTCTAGAACGAATGACTGAATATATAATAAATAATTTAATATATGTGTTTCTTTTACTTAAGTCAATCTTTCCTAGCAGAATTTTTGGGATATAGGTGGTGTATTAGGACCCTTTCGCATCGTAATTTATATACAATCGCTTGAATCGCTATCCCAAATAGTAAAAAAAAAAGTTTAAATTAGATTGGAGAAGAAAATACATTGATGTGGACAAAACATAACTTTATTGGACGCAAGTACGCTCAAAATTTTGAAAAAAATAGTAACACATTCCAAAACCGAAGTGCCGAAGTTACCCCAGTTTACAAAATGTACAAAATCAGTCTGTGTAGAAAAATAATAATAATGTGCTTATTTCAAAATTATAGAACAAATTAAAGAAGTATAACATAAGCTGCTGTCATATTTTATAAAACGCGTTTATAACTAGAGGTAGTGAAAAAGTAGTATTTATTTAAGACTGCATAATTTGAAACAGATTTCTAAAAAAGAGTAAAAATGTTACTTCGGGTCCGAATTTTGTAAAAAAAAGATTATATTGAATGCTTTTTCCTCACATATTCTTGTAGAATACGTAATTTGCCAGGAATTTGAGAAATTCTTGTTTTCGATAAGAGTATAGCCGATACTTTTGATCTTTTTGTTGAAGTGTAAACTTCTTTAGGCGCGTTGCGCTGATTGTAGGCAGTGAACAAGACTGACCCGTCACGCCCGAATATGAACTGCTCGAATATGAAATGCTTGGATATGTAACGCTCGTTCGGGTAATGTTGGCTCGAGTCGACTAAGGGAACAATTTTATTATTATTTAATTTCATTTAAATTGAAATTTAAATGAATAAATAAATTCATCTCCCAGAACAGGTTCGATCCCGAGACCGCAGGGTTATGAAGCCGATACGTTACCATTAGACCAATTAGGGACAGTAATCTATTTATATATATATACATGCGTCCTAAAATCTCCTTAATAATGCTTGCGGCCGAGGCAAGACAATCTCGAGTACGTTAAAGTTTTTTTGTACTCACCGCCTGTAAAGTGACATTTGGCGCATGGTTGAGGCGACTGTAAAAATTGAAAAAAACACTGGCACTTTGGGACATTTAAAAAAAATCTAACTTGGTAGTAATAAAATTTAGTCTGTAAAATACTACTTCCCTTCACTATTCTTCAGTAAAAGTTGGGGAAATAGGAGTAATAATTAATAATTCTTCCAAAAAAATTGTGGCGCCATCTATTTGACGTCATTTTAAGCGACACCTTAATTAGCGCCATCTATTTGAACCACATCGACATTCATATTGGCAGTTCGGAATTGGATTGTAATCTGTTGGGCATGTACTATAAATTTATAAATATAAGAATAAATACCTCATGTTTGCCATGTGTAAGAATATAATAACTTAATTTTACGGAAAGGTGAGTAATAGTTACGTACATGAAATGCTAAAATTAATTAGGTAATCTATCTTAGGTTAGGTATGATACCAATGACATTAATCAATAATTTTTTTTTTATTGAAGTGTAATAGTATATTACATACCGAGGTGGAAAGTGTTTCATTACTGTCGAGAGATTAGGTAGTAACTTTATCTCGAGACAGGAATGAAACTTTTCACCGAGGTTTGTATACTATTTTATTTACAACCATAATTATATTTATTTGTGATAAAAATTGCGGTAAAAGTTTTGACATATAGAGTTGTCAGATTTGTGATGATCTAGCGTAAACGTCAAATAAATATACGCCACTTTTTTTCGGTGAATAGATTATAAAAGAAATGTTGAGTAGTAAAGCCTTCAAGGTCTGCACTTCACTTGAACTGAGGGAAATTGTCCTCCCGTAGCAATCCAGATATCTTGGCTCGAATGGAGAAGGACAAGAAATCACTATTTCATCATATCAGCAATAGCAGGACGGCTTATCTACACGTATTCAAGCTTCCAATGATTCTAATGTAACAATTAATTTTATTTACAACCATACAATTAATAATTATTTGTAATAAAAATTCCGATAAGGTTTTGACATATCGAGTTGACGGTTTTAAATTGTGATTGACATTGAGGTTAGGAAACGAGGACAGTAATAGAGGGCGGAAAGTAAATGAGGGCAGCAATAAGAGGGCGGGAAGTAAACGTGAACAAAGTTACACTTCCCAACTTTTAAAAAGTCAGAAATGCCAACATTACGCGTGTGGTTGTAAATAAACTTCTTTAGGCGCGTTGCGCTGATTGTAGGCAGTGAACAAGACTGACCTGCAACGCTCGGATATGTAACGCTCGTCGAATAAAGTCGGCTAAGGGAACAAGATAAATAAATATATCATATAGTGGTATTTAATTTCAATTAAATTGAAATTTAAATGAATAAATAAATTCATGTCCCAAAACAGATTCGATCCCGAGACCACACGGTTATGAAGCCGATACGTTACCATCAGACCAAGCGAGGGGACGTATTTATATCGTCTATTTATACATACACATACCTCCGAACCGACCAAACGAAACGGACGCTCGCGTAAATGTAATAAATGTTTTATTTAATACGTTACTGAATATTATATGCGTGTATGTCGTTATCTACGGTATTATTAACCTCGCCTTGATGAAGTTTACACTTCGGCCTTGTGGTTTTAAGCACACTCATTATTCTTGTTTTTTATACAAAAGTTCGGTAAAATTACATTTTAAATACTTTTTAAACTTTGTAAATTTATGCAGAATACGTATTTTACCAGAACACTAAACATAAAATTTTCGTGTAATTTTTATATTGGTGTAGGCATTTTTTACATAAAATTTAGCACATGCGTATTGATAGGTATCTGTCATTGATAACTTTATTCAAAGTCAAGTAATACTTAACAGCGAAACTGAACTATATTTTGCTGCTATTGCTTTAACTAATTTAGCCGCTTCAGTTAGTTTAAAAGCAAACAAAAGAAAAAAGCAAGACTGTAAAGTAGCAGGTGACTGTATATGATTGAATCGCTTTGGCACCGACATGCGCCAATGAATTAAAAGTGGCGTTGAAAACTTAGAGCCACTTGGAGGTACTGTATTAAATTATCGAATTCTACATAAAAATGTCTCTCGCTTTGATTTCTTTTCTGCTTCTAATGGTTACGAATACGTGTACAGGATAAGGTATAATTATGGGTTACCCTTTGGGTTTCCCTAATAAAAGTCACAATTTTATCCCAAATATCACCAAAACTGTACTACCACAGACTTAATTTATTCTGTCATAAGATTCTAACATGTATTTCTTATAAGTCTGTTTTCCTTTTATGTATCATACGGAATTCTGTCATTTTTGGGGACAAATAAAATAAGATGCAAATATGTGCTACTAACATAATATTTACTTTAAGTGTATATTATGACACGAAACTAAACAATTTAAACAGAAACCAATTTCCATGTATACACATTGTATTAGTATTAATTAATACATTCATATTCAGCAATGATAGTAAAGGTTTTGATTTAAAGAAGTATGTTTATTTAAAAAATCATATCTGTCAAAAAGGCGTGTGTTGTGTATATTTTGCCTGTCAAATTTGCGTGTTTATTTTTGCTTTGATATAAATTGTATAAAAACAGTTCTTCTTCGAGCTGTACATCGTGTTTATTATCTATTTGCGTCCTTTGAATATAATGCCAAAAGGTTTCTGTAAACAGTCGAAGCTTTTTACAATCTTTTCTATAATCATCTGATTAATGAGAATAGCGTAAGTATTGGTTATTTTAAATTTTATTATGGATACGTTATGAAACATTTATGTTTTTTCAACAATCTAACTCAATATAATAATAATAATAATAGTATTTTATTGCCCAATAGATTACAATCCAATTACAGGACAATTTACAATTTATGCACTATACAAAAGCATATACAGCAAAAAAGAAAACAAGATAACAATAAAAAAGAGATAATAATGAAAGTAACAGTAAAAGTAAAAGTAAAAGTAACAGTGCACCCAATCGCAGAGCAAGTCCCAACTCCATTGCACCGAACAGTATGCAAAATCCATACGAATAGCAAAACACAGTAAAGTGATATAAAAATAACTATAGACAATAATAACCTCACACTCTGGCATTTGTTGTTACAACCACAATTAATTATCATAGCCAGACCCAAACCGATTGCCATCAACAGACCCCCACCAGCCGACGCTAACGGAAGTGCTCCCCAGCCACGGAAACCACAGATCTAAGACACGTGAAATTAATATCACACATACCGGATATTTGGTTATAATTCGTGCACATGGAGAAAATGGGTGATCCAAGTAACGCATTCGTCCTAGCCTGAGGGCAGTAGAATGCATCACCCCGCCGAGACACCAATCGCGGCACAAGAAATGGAACCTGGGAGAGTAAGGATGGGCTATCAATCCCATTGTGTAACAACTTGTAATAGAACGAGATAGCATGAATGGCTCTTCTACATTCCAAAGACGCCACACCAAAACGTGCTCGGTGTGCTCACACCCACGAGGAGGATAGAAACCATCAACGCGAAGTGATAAAAATTTCAGAAACTTCCTTTGAACAGCCTCAAGAGAGAGCCTATGGGTTTCATAGACAGGATTCCAAATTAGTGAACCATATGCTAGTCTAGACCTAACCAATGCAAAATATAAGGATCTAAAAGCAGCTATATTAGAGAAGGAAGAACAATTCCTAATAATGAAGCCCAAGGCTCTTCGCGCCGACGACGCCACGCCAGAGATATGCTCAACAAACGTCAACCTCGCATCAAATGTAACCCCAAGGTCGCTAACCGAGGCAGTACGGGTAAGGATCCCACCCCCCCCCCAAAGCATAGGCAAAACTCACAGGCCGCAGCCTCCTCGTAAATGTGACAACCTTGCATTTCGAGATATTTAGGTCCAATTTATTAAGTCGGCACCAACCGGCAATGTTGTCCAACTGTTCCTGCAGCAAGACGCAATCATCGCCATCTTGAATACTATGAAATATTTTTAAATCATCAGCAAATAGTAGCTTCATCGAATTGACGCAGAGCACCAGATCATTAATAAAAATCAGGAACAGTAATGGACCCAGGTTGGAACCCTGTGGTACGCCCGATGTTGCAAGGAAGCAGTAGGAGGCGAATCCGTTGTACTGAACATACTGATACCTGCAGTGCAAATAAGAAGAAAATAAAGAGACCAGGGAGTCACTGAAACCAAAACGCCCCAACTTCCCCAACAACACCGAATGACTGATTCTATCGAACGCCTTAGAAAAGTCCGTGTAGATAACGTCCACCTGCCCCTGGCCATCAATAGCGTAGGAGGTGTACTGCATGAAGTACGCCAAATTAGTAATAGTAGATCGCTTCTCCATTAAACCATGCTCGTGTTCCGAAATAAAGTTTGAAACAGATGGGTAGATATGCGAATAAACACATATCTCGAACACTTTAGCAAAATTCTGCAAAATAGATATTGGTCTGTAGTTATTAATCATGGCTGGGTCACCACTCTTCAAAACGGGACAAACTCGTGACAACTTCCAAGTATCAGGAAAAGTCGCTGTTTTTAAGACCAAATTGAATAAAACTGTCAGAGGTCGCGTAAATATCTCCACACAACCTCTTATCAAGAAACTGGGAATTTGATCATGACCTGCAGTTAATTTATTAGGAAGTCGAAGGATAGACTCTCGAACAGTCCCAGGTAGGAACACGTTAATATTTATATTTGGCAGGTCATTCACAATACCATCCCGATCATCGTTATTGCAACCCGGCGGAAGATACACCGAAGCAAAATAACTCGCGAAGGCATTAACAATTTTATTGGGGTCGTCGAGCTCCTCATCATTATAATTCAGTCTACCCGGAATTCTAGTTAAACCTTTTTTAGATCGAAATAATAAATAAGTTGAGAAAGGCTGAAGTCTTAGAGCATTTCAATTACAAAATACATATATTATGTTATAGTTCCTGTATTGTGAATACATATTTTCTTTGGTTATATCAAATATCACTGACAGAAATAAAAATAGATCCGGCGACATAAACAAGAGGAGACGTCATGGATCTAGTATGATGTACAATTGAATGTAACATGTTTCCTCTATATATCAACATTTGACAGCAACACAATAGAATAAAATCATACCTTCAATGGTATATGGCAAATATAGAAATGGAACACTATGTTTCTTCAAATTTGCACTATTGTGTCTACCTTGCTCAGCAAAATGTATATCACATACTCTATAGTTCTTTCGGACTTCAGTAAGTGTTTGCTATTCTGTATATGGCAAACGTAGAGATGGAACACTACGTTTCTTCAAATTTGCACCATGGCGTCTATCTTGCTCAACAAAATGTATATCACATACTCTACAGTTCTTTCGGATTTCAGTAGGTGCTTGCAATTCTAGTTTCGGATTTTTTTTATAGCTTGCATCCATAAATTGAATAACTAAAATATATTATACCATTTTAAGTAGAAAATTTATTTTACAATTCTATTAATTTAATAACTTACATTTGCATCCTTTGGAAACATACGCACTTTAATGCTTATATTGTTGTTGACATGACGGTAAATAATAAAAAACCATTATTACTTAGGTACCTTATTAGCTGCCAAACAGTGAAATATAACCTTATGATAAAAGCAATGAAAAACAGCATACAACAATTGATTAAAGTAAAACAATAAAAGATGAACACAAATATTATCTGTTCAAACTATAGCACGCAAATAAACGAGAATGCAAAACAACTTGGTAGGTATATACGCTAATTGTTTTACCGATCGACCGTAAATGTCCAACGAAGAGACATCTAGCGGGCTTAGTCAAGATTTAATAAACTGTGTGAACCCGGCCGTAAAAGATAACAACCCGTGGCTATGACAATTAATTCCGATGACTTGTTATGAACTTATTTATATCTTCACCACAACGATGCGTCCACAAGCAATATGTGAGTGTCGCCTATATCAATCCGTTTTTATTAAAATTGTATATTTTCCAGAGAACTTATTCAATTAAAATTCACAAGTGATTCCTGTACAGTGTTGCCAGACGCAGGGTAATTACCGTACATGTACGGTTTTTTGATCAAATGTACGGTGTACGGTCCAATTGCCATTACCGTACGTGAAAATACGGCAATTTCGACAACAAATCATTTTCCAAAATATATGTGTTGTTTTAATATAATTTTATTTAAATATTTTTCGAAAGGGAAAATATTTGTAAACATTTGATTTAACAGATGTCGCTTGTGTATTGTACTGGTAATATAAAATTGGTGGATTTTTGTGATTCGAATTTATGTGAATTCCCCAAGAACAAATTGTATTTGTAAATACCCACAACACACATATGAGTTCAAGATACCCTCGTCGACCACTTAAGACTTTGTACTACTTTAAGAGATGAAATAAGATACTGTCCTCAGCTATGGTGTAATAAGGATTTTTGAGCATAAAATTGTATAAGTTAACATTTAAATTGAATAGCCGATATAGGTACTTTAATCGCACATATATATTTTAAACATGTATATGTTTTTAACTTTTGAAAATGTCTCTTTGAGCCAACTCACTGAAACCAAAAATGGTTGTTTACTTGTCAAAGAATGCATAACCCGCCTTGGAAACTGCACGAATTTTCTTCCAAATAAAACCATGAAGAATATTGCATTTTTATTTAATTAACTTTGTACTTATTTTTTGTTATCTATATGTAAATAAACTCTAAAAATACATATTTTATTTAAACATACAGTATTATTCCCCATAAATCTGTAGGTACGGTATTTTTATTGCAAATACGGTAATTTATACCACCAAGTACCTACGATATATTACTTTCATACGTGTGGTAACACTGTTCCTGTATCTCTATATCAATCAATGCACGTGACTAAAATTTATTATCTCAATGTCATTGCAATAGAAAGTTTATAATTTAGGCACAACATATATAGGTAAATTACAAATCAAACAAACACTAAAAATAGATATTATAAATGTTCCTGCGTTTCATTCTAATACGTTCTATTTATATACATTCCTTTCGCATTTTCGAACATAAAAACATCGAGTGATGAATAAAAAATTGAGTATATAAAAAAAAGTTGAGTTAGAGCAATCCACCACATATTTTGTTATATAATATTGTGTATATATAATCTGCATTTACGACAATTTACAGAATCTGTAAAAATGTACGGTTATAATAGATTATCGAAATCCCATTTTTTCCGTGGTTTCTAAAATTAGCGGTAACTTTATCTAGTTGATATATCATCAAAATACAAGCAGAATCGAGATTAATCGTCAAAACAGTAGATGTTTCACCATTTCACAATAAAGTAACTTAATCAATGTGCGATAAACAACTATTCTAGGTAGATATCCCAAACAGTTTGTCAGTTATCGCGATGGCCTCCTATTGGTCGCCAATTACAATTATCGTTGCAAGTTTAATTTTAATTAATTTAGGCGGAGCACAAAAATGTAAGTATTTACATATCAATATCGATTTACTATACCTACACTTTATAGACACAATTATATCCAAGTGTTATCTACATATTTAAGTGCGTTAACTAAATGAATGAATTTCATGATACTTGGTCGCGTTTATTTATTCTGATACATTCCATTTATTTTTGGAATTGTAATTTAGGTTATTTGCACAGGGAGGTACGTTTAACACTTTCTTACTTCTAAAACTATTTATCTATAAACATATTTACATATTTACTTACAACCATAGCACAAATTAAATAGATTTTTACCCCGCTTATTATTATAAAAAGGGTGTTAAAACCGATATAAATTACGTAGTAGAGAACACAAATAAGCTGAGATATGTCATACAAGAGATAATCTTTTCTGATTGTCTGGTACTAAATGTGTTGCATACTCTAAGGCGCTGAAATTCTTTTTAACAACATTCTTAAGTTGTCTTCTTGACACGCTCATATAAATTGATTAATTTATCTATAAAGAAATATATGAATTTATACTATTATTATCAATTTATCGGACCGTGTTAACGTAAAAGTTCATGAATGCCAACCATCAAATAGCGATATTTAAACGCAACTGCTAAGTGCCGGCGCTTGATCTAGGGGTCGCCATGTTGTCTAACGTAAAGCCTTTGATAATGTATACTATAGATATACAACCGAAGGTTAGTTCGCGACAGTAGCCACCAGAGGGGTTCACCAGTAGGATGTTCCCATTCATGAATTTCTCCCTCTGAATTTGTTATAATAAAATCAGTCATCTTTTAGTAATAAAAAG
This sequence comes from Amphimallon solstitiale, assembly GCA_963170755.1. Lineage (NCBI taxonomy): Eukaryota > Metazoa > Arthropoda > Insecta > Coleoptera > Scarabaeidae > Amphimallon > Amphimallon solstitiale. Next base: position 32,106,018 of record OY720681.1, on the reverse strand, counting down.
AAGCCAATGGGATCTTAATGGAAGTGACGCAATAATCCAATTACACCAATCGTGTTTGTTACAATTTTATAGGCGTTTTGCTTAAGATTTAAATATCTTAAAATATTTTCCATTGAAGGATATGATAAGTCTACTGACTGTAATTTTTTAAATTCCAAAAATAAGTAATGATGTGATGTGATTGTGGATGTTAAATGTTATTCTGAAACATATATTGTACGACGATGTAACGAAGAAATGTCATTTTTCCTATATATTTTATCTTATAATTGACAATGATATTGCTGTACAAGTTGAAAAGGTTCAAAGTATCAACCTTTAATAAAATCTTTGCTTGGTTGGGAAATAGTTTGTTTGTATAACTTGTTGGGTACGTACTATCCTTAACAATGATTGATGAGTATGCATCCAAGCTTGCGTCGTAGCATTTGTTGTTACGATTCAGGCTTGGATAAAATAAAAATAACTAGAACCATAATAAAATATGTAATGTCAAAGCTGAGTACATTCAAGTGTGTGAAAGTGAAAGATTATAATTATTTTATACATTACTTCAATGAGTATGTAAGCTAAAATTCTACATATATAATACATACAATAAAATCCATAAAGATTTCAAACAATTGATTAATTACACGTGGGTAAATGAAAAATTAAGTAGTAGAAATACAAGTAAACTAATTTTGTTTGATAATCCCAGAGTAACTTCAATTATTACGAATTACTTTTATTAAAAGAAATCTTTAAAATCCCAGGTAAATACAAATTGAAGACACGTCCATATACAGACCACATGTAGGCAGTACTTAGTATATTGATAATTATCAAGAATGTAATAGCAGGATTATTGCAATAAAGATAATTATAACACTTCTGCAGTAAGAAGGATAGTGTTTCTCTTATCATAATATTTTTATTGTATCAATATTAAGATTTACATACTATTTACACAATAGCACATTCAAGCAAAAATGTGATGATAACGTCAACACAGGTAATCAAAAGACCAATTTATGATGTCATTGACATTGTAAAATGCTTCTTGAAGGAAGATGTCCTTTATTTTCTCTTTGGATACGAAAGTAGAAAAATGTCTCCACATAATTTTGATTTTGTTAAATAATTACCAGTGACGATGTTGCACTGAAGCATTTGAAAATTGATTTTACTTAATTCATTTACTACAATATAACCACAATTCATACAAATTCTGAAAAATGTATGTCCGTAATTTCATATCAGCACAACAAATCAAATGGAACTTTATTACCCCACGATCGCCACATTTCGGTGGTATTTGGGAAGCTGGAGTACAGTCACTCAAATCAGGAGCGGATCGTGGTTTCGGGGGGCCCTAGGCTAACTGAATTTCTGGGGCCCCATTCCCCATGCTTTCTAAATATTTTAAATTTCTAAAATAACCTAACTTTTTGGACATTAGGGTAGTTGCCCCAGTAATGGACACTGCACCAGTAATGGACACCCTCGATCGAAAATGACCAATAATTTTTAAAATAAGCGCCAAAAAGTTTTGTTGTGGTAGTCCAGTTATGCATGTACACATACTACACGTCTCTATTGCAGCTTTATGTACCTAACTTCAGCCTTGTATGAGTAGGGGAAATGTTTTAAAATGGCCGTCCTGTAAACAGGTGTTTGAAGTCATCCGAAGGTTCGTGCACCGTGGTGTTAAATATTGCAAAAAGTCAAGTTCAGACAGTAGTACAAACTTTTGTAACGTTTTGTACTTCAATACAGTAAGTCAAAAATATATGTATATAATTAATACCATATAATCGCAACAATGGAGGACTTGTTAGGGGGGTGACCATTACTCAATCAAAAATTTCAACACTGTCTCAGTAATAGACCCGGCGGGTGTCCATTACTGAACTAATGATATTTAGTAATGGACACCCACCTAATTTGATGGAACACTTTTATGATAACGTTGATTATAGATTTTTGATTTGTAGAGCAATAGGAAAAACAAAAAAGCACGCCAATTCTACAAAGAAGTAAACTAAAAGATATTTTTTTCATATTCTTATGAGAATATGCAAAAAGTCGTGCAAACGGTGAAAGAGAGCAGCAAAGTTTGGTGTTCCCTGAAGGACACTAATCAGGAAATTGTCAAGTGTTGTTCCTCTTTAGTGAAAAATGGGTCCTCAATCGGAATTATTTGCAATAGAAGAAATATATTAGTTGCATGGATTCTTGCCATGGCGAAGAAAGGATTTCCAGTACATAAAGAGAATCTTCTATTATCAGTCAAGAAATTTCTAGAATACAATGGAAGGTTTTCTAAAACGCCATCCCAAAATAAAAGAGAAACATGCCGAATCAGTAAGCAATCTGGAATCAATTCTTCTGAACTTAGTCGCATATTCAATGGCGACAAATCAGAATTTGTTGTGTGCCCAAAAAACTGGAAAAGCTTTAGGACAAGCCAAAACGACAGAAGATTTTTATGAACAAGTCAGTTCTGAAAAAGAACAGATTACTTATTTATGGTCACATTTTCATGAAAATATTAGCATTGGTGGTACTACAGTTCCATGTAGTACTACCAATGCTAATCTTTCCATATAAAATGATGTCAAAAGCTATAGGTAAATCTGTGTAAGAAAATTTGGCGCTTGGCAGATCAGGTTCTGGATAGATTCATTAGAAGTGTTCTATGAATATCTAACAAATCATTTTATACCGTTTGTGAAATCATCAAATATTGTTCGGCCGGTTGTACTTTTTGTTGATACACATCGCTCACACCTAACTCAACAAGCAACCCTACTTTGTGACGATAATGGTATCATTTTAATATTCCTATTGCCAAATACCACTCACATTATGCAACTGGCAGATGTAGCCTGTATTCGCGCCTCTTAAATCGGAATGGAAATCTGCAGTCAGGACCAGGAAATTTCAAAATTTTAAAAGTGTCCATTACTCACCCAAAATATGTCCATTATTGATGATAGTATGTCCACCACTGGCACATATGACAATATTTCATAAATTATTAAAAAACAAATTTTTGCATATTACGTTATAAGCTTAAACATATACTAAAATAAAGCACATAAAATTTACTACATTTCAGCATATTTCATATTCGTCTCAATAAAATATCATAGTTTTTGAGAATTTTTGAAATTGAGATATCCTCTTGGGTGTCCATTACTGGAGCAACTACCCTACTATACTATTACTAAATGAACAAATAAAATGACGGATGTAGAAGTAAAATTCTATGAAAACACAAAAAACAAAATTCATACAAATGTCGTGTTGCGCAAATTATCATGTAATGACAATAGCCAATATCTATACCCATTACAATATTGACAAAATTTAAAGGGATCGTATATTAGTGTCATAATTGGCACACCTAGAACCAAACCTCTAGAAAACATAAAACAAATATAAATACAAAAGCCCAAACTCAACCCATTCTCTCATTGCCTAGTCCAGAGCATAGAGTTAAAAGAATTACACACAAAAGATCAAGCATGAATTTGTATAAATTTAAATGAAAATGTTTAATAAATGATATCATTAACACAATTACAAGACTGGGTAGGACCTTACGCATGCACCGCAGATCAAGGATACGCCTTGAAATGTTCATATTTAAAATAGGAAAGCTTATTTTGCACAATTATGCCAAACAAAAGATACTGGTTCTAAACAATTCAATGTTTACGTTAATACTCTCCATCTAACATGAACATACACTTTCATCTTAACCTCTATTACATTGTTCTCCTATCAGCCTCGCAAGTTTAATTTCTTGCAATTTCCTTTTTGGCAACTACTACAAACTCCACGATATGTCCAGAGCGTCTGCTAAATCCCGTTAATGACATAACCATAGAGAGCCTGGAAATTCGCGGAGTCCTATGAAAGGCAGGGCTATAAGAAATAACACCTCCCCCCCCCCCCCACACACACACACAGGAACGTCATATCACAACCGAGGCAAGAGGTGCAACTAGTTTACGGCCCAAAATTGCTCGGGAAGATTAGCTTTGAGCGCCGGAAGGTGTTGATGCGCCTAATAGGGACAGATTTATTACCTCCAGATGCAGTCCCTGGCGTGGGAGGTATTTACAATATAACAAGCCTACCAGATTCCCCGAGGAGAAGCGACCCCTTACAGTACTAAAGTAAACCGAAATTAACCAATATTTTATTTATTTATTATTTTCAGCTCCAGTTTTCGCTCCGGCAAAAATAACTTTTTAAAAATAAATGTAACATTCTAATTTTGTGTTTCTGCTGGTTTGTTCCCGGGCATTAGTTCGGTGCGGGGCCCTTTCTCTTTGGGGCCCTACTCAGCCTAATGGAAGATCCGCCTCTGACTCAAATATCATTTAAGACGCACAGCCAGAAGCGCAGTTTTGACGTATCACTACTTTACTAGTACAAATAGAAGCCGTTCTTAACACTCGCCCCATATGTCCTATGTCATCCGATCCTACCGATTTATGTTACATAACTCCTGGTCATTTTCTTATTGGAATGCCATTAACTTCTTACGTAGAACCAAACATCACACATTTAAAAGTTAATCAGCGGTCAAGGTACCAGCTCATTGAGACCATTAAACAACACTTTTGGTCACGCTGGTCGAGAGAATATTTGCACAGTCTACAAACGGGAAGGCCTATATAGTTCACGAAATATCGACATTACTCGGTAGCAACCAAGAGTACCTGCAATCGCGACTGTATTTTATTTTTGTTATTCATACGTTGTCAAACCTTCTTCTTCTTCTTCTTCTTCTTCTTCTTCTTCTTCTTCTTCTTCTTCTTCTACTACTACTTAGAGATCTGTCGATCTGTTAATTCTGAAGTTCTCCCTGCGTCTTTTCCTGAGAGGTAGATAGCCAGCTATCTCTCCATCTCCTAGGTGGCCTTCCGATAGGTCTGTAGCCGGGCGGGTTGTTCTATAGGACTATCTTCGGGAGTCTGTTCTCGTCCATCCGTCTTACATGGCTGTACCACTGCCTCTTACGTTGTCTTCCCCAGCTCACAATATTTTGTATCTCGCATTGTTCCCTGATATCCGAGTTTCTCACCCTGTCTCTTCTTGTCTTCCCCACTATAGTTCTCAGTGTTTTCATTTCGGCGACCCTTAGCATGTGTTTCGTCTTGTTGGTGTCTTCGCGGACTTCTATACCGTACGTCATAATCGGTCTGATGCAAATCTTGTAGATTCTAATTTTGCTATCTTTTCGCATGTACGGGTTTGACCAGACTATATCTCGTAGGCATCCTGATAGTGCGCATGCTTCGTTAATTTGGCTCCTCAGGTCTTTAACTGGGTCGTGGGTACTTGATATGTCTATGCCCAGATATCTGAATTGCATCACATGTTCTATGGGATTATCCTCCACCACTAGCTTGCATCTGAGCGGATCTTTCGTGATTGTCATACATTTGGTTTTGTTGATAGAAATGTTCATATTGAGTTGGCGGCTCACTTGGAAGAACCTGTCGAGTTGTCTCTGTAGGTCGTTTTCTAATTCGCCAATAATTGCCGCATCATCGGCGTAACACACCATACCAATTCTTATGTTGTCAAACCAATTCAAATTATCTGCATAGTGTAAATCTGTTTAGAGGAAAATTCAAATTAGACAAAGCTTAATTTGGAGAGAGTCGACTGTATTGAATTATTATCAATGCTACATAAATGACACTAATGTATATGCTTAGGTAAAATTCCTTTCCCTAACAGGTTATTTATGATCTCTATTAAATGGAGTAGTACTCTCACAATTTTTTGTTTTTTAGATAAAATATGTACGACCACCCGAAACCTAAACGCTTGCGAACAATTAAACAGAACAGAGGAGGTAAAATGCTTCCTGAGAAAGAACGCAGTCGATTGCTTACTGATGGTCGAAAGCGGTGAAGCTGCCATCGTTTCAGTATCAGCTGAAGAAGCTCTATTAGCCAGCGCCCTTACTAGTAATCTAGTGGTATTAGCAGAATTTATCGATCAAAATAGTAAGAAGCTCTCGTTAAATATTAATTGTTTTTACATAACTATGCGTATTTTCAGGTAGAGAACCGGCAGAATTTGAAACGGCAGTCGTTGTCAGGAAAGGCATCTTCGACGAAATTAAATCTTTAAAAGGTGCAAAATATTGTCACACAGATATCGATCAAACGGAGATTTCACCTTTCATTGAAAAAGAATTTGAAATGGACGTTATTTTGCAAAACAACATCGAAGTATGTACGGATGAAATTGATGAAAAGACCATAACCGAGTATTATATAAAAGCATTAAATGACTTTTTCGGAGCTTCTTGTAGGCGAGGCCAATGGACGATTGCAAATTCTACATTAGATCAAGAATTAAGTGAGTATTACAATCGGATTAAGTTTGAATAAGATCTTACTACCCTATTAATGCTCTCTTGTATTGTCGTCGAAAATAGCCCCACGCTTGGGGTGCCATAAAAATATTACATAATTCAATTTTTTTCTGTCCATTTGTAGCCCTCATTTACAATTTGGTGCCCCACGCTTGAGGTGTCAAATTGTAAATGAGGGCAACATTTGGACAGAAAAAAATTGAATTAATTTTTTTCTGTCCAAATGTTGCCCTCATTTACAATTTGGTGCCCTACGCTTAGGGTACCAAATTGTAAATGAGTGCAACATTTGGACAGAAAAAAATTAAGTTATGTAATATTTTTATGGCACCACTCGACTGTTTTCTCAAATTAATGCTGCTATTTGTTGACTGTATGTTAAGAAACTGTTTACATTATTGCAATTTATTAGTTTGAATGTATGCCTGTATTTAATATTCCATTTTAATTTTATCCGTGCTTAAAAATGCGTCATTAAAAATTAAAATAATAATAAAAAGTTCACAATATATTATTAGAACCTTTAATACACTTCTTAACACGTGTACGAATTTCAACTAAAATTGGATATTATTCATAGTCCTTTCACATATTTCATTATCTGTGTTTAGATTCTAATGGCTGCTAACTGTCCCAAAACCGATAATAAGCGATTTTTTCTAATAATATAATCCTTTAACAATCAGAAATTTAAAATATAATTAAAAACAAACGGCTTGTATTACAAATTTCTTAATGCGCATTTCAATTGTCAGGAACTATATATGTCAGATATCAATGATGTGGTGTGTAGCAAAATAAATGAATAACGAATGAGTTGAATTAACATTAAAAGTAACAATAATAAATTAATGCAAATAAATCGTTAAATACTAGAATATAATCAATATCATACTTTGTCTCAGAATAAGAAAGAGTGATTCAATATCGCGCCAAAAGGGTACAAATTTTTAAGAACTTTCATTGGTACTTGCGTAGGCAAATTTAATGTGGAAAAATAAGTACGCATATCCACCATATTTTATAATATAACCAAGCCTTAACCTGTGATATTCTGTTGCATTTCTGCTTCGATTTATTATATTTTACTGTGTTATTAAATACAGTCTGTACGTTTAAGTACGTCACGAATATCAGTGATCAGGAAGGTCTAAGCAAACCGTTAAATTCACCACCCAAACAGCGTCAACGATTTATACACTCAGGCTGTCTCTCATGTAATGGATGCTAATGGCCAATTAGACGTGATCTACACTGACTTTAGTAGCGCGTTTGACACGATAGATCATGGTATCCTTTTGGGAAAGCTCGCAGCAATTGGATTCTGCCCGTCCCTGCTCAAACTTCTGCATTCGTATTTGACAAATAAGCGCAATTATGTATTTTACAATGAATCCATTGTAAAAGACATTTGAGGTCATTTGAGTTTACTCCCTCATCCGGGGTGCCACAAGGCTCTAACTTAGGACCTCTGTTATTTACTCTATATACCAACGATTTGCTTAAATCAATAACATGCAATGTACTCGCATATGCGGATGAATTAAAGATCTACTGCTCTATACGAACTTGGAACGATGTACTTCGTCTTCAAGAAAACTTGAATCGTATATAGACTTGGTTGGTGTTCCAACTTCAATTTGAAACTAAATGTAAGTAAATGTTGTTATATGTCTTACTCTCGCAAAAATAATAATATACCATCTACTTATTCTATTGAGGACAGCCAGGCGGGTGGACAGCATAAAGGACCTTGGCGTGTTCTTTGACACGCATTTGAGCTTCTCCAGTCATATATATTTCATTTTCAATTCAGCTTCAAAGCATTGGCATTGTTTAGCGCAGTTGTAAGTTTTTTTTAAAAATCCACTGCTTCTGAAGGCTTTGTATTTCAGTTTTGTTGTCAGTAAGCTGGAATATGCATCACAAGCATGGTCACCTCAGTACATATATCTACTGCTAGCCATTGAGAGAGTCCAGCGGCGATTCCTGAAATACTTATCTTTCAGGGATACGGGGATTTATCCGAAACGTGGCATCGATTAGAATCTCTTACTGCAAGCACATGATGTCCACTCACTACGGGATCGCCGAGAGTTTCATGGTACACGCTTCATATGGAAGCTATGTAATGGAACAATTGATTGTCCACATCTCCTATCATGCTTAAACTTTTACATTCCCAGGATTTCCTCTCGCTCCTCCTCCACGTTTTGGTTGCCCTTTTCGAGGACTAATCTTCTTAGGGGATCGCCATTGGTCACCATGTGTTGTGCTGCGAACTTGTATTATGAAGATGTATTTTATGTTTCTAATTCAGCAAGTAATGCATAATTCTTCAACTTTATATATAAATATATGTATATAGTTATAAATTATTTATATTACAAATAAGAATATGATTAATTTGTTATTTATTAATGTCTTTGTCCTATAATTGGTTTGATACTGTTGGACTAAATAAATTATTATTATTATTATTATTATTATTATTATTATTATTATTATTATTATTAATACACTTAAGAGACTTGCGTGCGTTTCAACATGGTACGCTTAAGACGACGAAAATCAGTTTTAAATATGTAGAAAATGTTAACGTTCCAAATTCTAAACATGGGAACAACAGTAATTGTAATGAACATTTCCAAGACACTAAGATGTAGAAATTACTCCAATGAAAATATATTGTAAATATGTGTATAATATCGGCCCAGTAAATTCAACAGTATATCGCATAATTATAAAATAGGAACAGCCGGTGAACTAAGATCTCAAAAAGAAAGAGTGGGCAGGCAATTGAAACTACTAGAATTTGATGAATATGTCAAAGATACTATGCTTTAGATAGTCGGCAGTCTGCAGCTGACTACCATTATGAAATGCATTTAATTTAATTATTTTTAAAGAATGGTTTGAACAAGTATTACATAAATTGCGAGATAAAGCTGTAATAGCCATGGACAGTGGGACGGATTAATGGCTGATATCCTAGAATCATTTGTTATTTGTGTTGGAAATAATGACAGTGATAGTGATTTGTTATTGTCCTGTGAATCATGCTAATTTCTGCAGTTAATTTTTGTATATTTATAACTTTGAAATAGTATTTTCATAATAAATTTTGGAAATAGTTTATATTTTACTTTGAATTTTACAATCAAACTTCAAATAAATATCAATAATTTACTATATATGCAAATTACTTTCATTTAAAAGAAAATTTCATGAAATATTTATATGATCGAGTCTAGAGTTTAGCAGAACAGGGTATATTAAACATCGCATTCAATCCTAATTTTGAGTAGATTTTACAAATTAATTCAAAAATCGCTCTTGTACAATAATTTTATTAATATAAATTCTTTAGAAATTATAATTAGAAAAAATTAGAAAATATAAAATTTTTGAAAAATTATACATTTTCAACTGTTTAGATGTCATACCAAATTGTTTACTATATTGTAAGCTATGTATTCCGGGTTTCGGCGGAATATTTAAAGTACTCCTTCTTTTTCTGAGACAGTATAGTAGGCTATAAATGAAAGCATGGATTAATTTCAAGAATTCACATTTGTCAAAGGATATATAAGTAGCTAGGAATACCAGGGAAATAGAATAAGGCCCGCTCTACAGGATGCAAACTGTTGTACAATATTCTGTAAAATTTTCTTCACATTCTAATTAATCTTAACCGAATACTTAAAATCATTAGAATAAACTATATGTAATTTGAATACATTTATCCTTTCTATGTAAATTAAGAAAAAATAATATACATATATTTGCTGTACTAGTACAACTGCAGCGCGTAGCAAATTCCTTACTTTTGATGTATACATTTCAAATTCAACTTCAAAGATGAGTATATAATGAAAAATATATTAAATTATTAATTAAAGTTTAGTCTGTCTTAAAAGCAGGCAAAACAAATTCTGTATTGGACTTTATGCAAAAAAACCTCTACAAGAAATTGTGCAGTATGCATCGTGTCAAGTGACCCAATAGATAGCGTTTGTGATGAAACGGGGGTTTTCAATGTAATTTTAGAAATAATAATAGTTCTGATCAATAAAAAAAAAACAAGTATACATTATAAATTGACATTAAAGCAGAGACCAGATTGCTGACACTGTGTAGATAAAAATAATATGTCAAAGTAAGTAATTCTAATAAAAGGAAAAATAATTAAAGGGCTTTACATGTGGGTTTACCTAAGATATGCATCGACGGAGGGAATATCTTTACTCTAGTCTATATATAATATTTCAAAACAAAATAATAAAACAAAATAAAATGTTTTTTTTATTGCAAAACCGATATTTTTGAAAAAAATCGCTATACACACAAATTTTGTCAATAATGAATAGATATATTTTAAATCTACTTTTAAAAAAAATACTTAAAGCCATTTAATTTTAAAAAAAAGATAATGCTATTTGTAATAATAACTTTTTTAAATTTCAGAACAAAGATACAGCAACTTATTAGACCTTTGTCCCGCTACAGCTTATGCAGCAAGTACGGAATTATATTCATCATCCTTAGACTGTTTAATAGGCGGTGGTGATGTAGCTTTCACATCAATTAGTGCCATCAACAGTTACCTTATAGACACGCCAGAAATTGCTAGTAATTATTCCTTTTTCTGTAAGAATGGTAGCCTAGCAAACATCACTGACAAATGTCCATGGACGAGACAACCATGGCCTTTACTAATAGGCAATATGTAAGTGCTTCTCTCATATAATTTAAATAGTTTTTGACAAAGACTTTTATTAATTTTTTAGAGAGTCTGTTACATACTTACCACAAGAGTTAACGAATTGGTTTACATCAAATTTATATATTCCAAGGCAAGCATTCGCTGAAAATGCTGACACTTTAGCGTTGGCCGACAAGTATGTGCAAAACTTGAAAGAAATCATATTTCCAGGATCTTCGCATTTGATCAACGTGACGTATGATACTCCAAATTTGTCAACATATATTGCAGGTTCTATTCTATTTTTTTTTATTTTTTAGTAGGTGGAAATCCTTAATGAACAGCGTTTGTTTAATATCTATCACAACATGGTAGTGTGAGTTTCCCACTCTAGTCGAACCGTCTGCAGTTTTCTTTCCTCTTCCTCCTTTGTTTTCATACCAGTCTTAATCATTCCAGGATATATACCGTAGTCGTCAAATTTTAATTTCGGTTTGTACTTCTATCCCATGCAGAAGATGACCTTACAATATGCAGCGATTCCTGCTTGCTAACAGTGGTCGGAAAGCAACGCAGTGTCGGGGACCCTGACGCCTTACATTTCATAGAAAACATTTGTCGAGTGTACTGTCTTGGCAGCCTCGCTTATGTTTATCTTTAGTTTATTTCGTCGCGCTCTTTTCCTCTTTCTACTTTAGAAATTAAAATATGTCGACTACGGTATATTCTCTTACAACCCAGTATCCTTCCTACCGGATTCCTTGGTGTTATTTCTTTCTACTTCCTATCTGTTTCTTGTCTTATCCTGTCCCAGAGCATACAATGAAATATTGTATGCTCTGCAGTGTCAATGCTGCCACAGTATATACATTTTTCTCCCACACTGTCTCGTTATAGCTTTCACTTAACCTTATTTTAGGTTTTTCCCATGATTTTTCTAAGTAATTTGTAAGAGTTTTATTCCTGTTTTCATTAAGCAAAGACTCGTATAGCTCGATCGCATCAAAGAGTTGTTTGGTAACCTCCTCACGGTTATCCATGAGAGATAATAAACCTGTTGCGGTGGTTAAATCACACTTTTCAGCCATTATATTTAACAAATTTAAATTCTTATCTAAGGTATTTACTCTCCCTAGTAGCATTTTTCGAATTTGGCGAGTGTTTTAAGATTGCACTGGACGCAATAAAATAACATATACAGGTGTACTCGCTGATAATTTCACTGCAAAATTAGTGAATAGAAATGTAATTTTATGAATAAATGTTTCTACGTCTATTTTTGACCAATTTTCCAATTGGGTAAACGGTTTGTTTAGTAATTTCGCAATAAAATGTGAATTAGCCTACTAGAATTCTATTCGATTGTCTTCTTAGCCAACTTAAAACGTCCGCGAAATTCAAAAAATGCTGCTAGGGCTAATTTCTAAAATTTTGTTAATATCATCTAAATCCGTACTTATATTCCTAACACAATCTTTCGTTTCATCCACTACGTTTGGCTATGAACATCGTTATTAAATATTTTCTTTATTTCAATTAATTCTGATTTAAACTTATGTCTTTTATTAAGTTTTATTAACTACATCTTTACGTTTATCACTAGAGTCTTGCCTTAAATTTATAATAAATACCTTAACCTCTTATGATGGAAAATGAAATTTTTGCAAGCCTGGCATGGTGCGTCCGGATTACTTAAACGTACTGCTGATCTTCTTCCTTCTTTTGGCGTGAACGACATTCCTTAATCTTCCTTCAGGCAATCGATCAGGCGAAGCAGAAAAAACATGTTGGTATGAAATATGACCCCAAAAAATGCCTAGTTGGCGAGGAGGTCGATTGTTCCTAGAATATTTGGTTGTCCTCCGCTGCATTCCTGCTAGGGCAATTACATTATTTCTGCGTTCTCCGTGAACATTTTTTTGCTAGCCGATCCATTCCATTTTCCACCTAGAATACCCGTAGTGGTCTGGCAGGATCGCCATGTAATGTACGGGCTCTGAATGACTACGATACTTAGGAGCGAGAATACTTTCCTTAGTTAAACACATTACTTTTGGTAACACCTTCAATGTGCTCCTATAACAAAGAGATTACTTATGACTATGCTACTTCTACTATCTATTTCTGATTCATCTTAACCTACTTACACAATTTATAAAATATTGTTGAATGTAGCCTACTTGTTTACTTGCACAATATTGCTAGTTGGTGTGGGCAAATGTAGCAAATTCCGCTGTGTTTAACAATACATTGTAAAATATTGCCCCATTACCTATCACATCTTAAATTTTATCACTACTACGTCATCGAATGGAATACTGGAATCATTGGATGAACTCTCAAAGATAGTTTTCTTTGATGTAGTGGTATACCTTTTGGTTTGCTGCTGGTTAAATACGTCTCCCTTCACGTTTTCTTTGTTAGCTTCAGACTGCTTTCTCAATTTCTCCAATATAAATTCTCTCTGATAATCAATTCAGGAGTGTCAGTGTAATAAATTCGTTTCTTGCTGGTAGCAGCTTTTGGGTAAGGGAACAGTTTTATAGAACGTCTAGCTTTACTTGCAGTGTCTGAAGTTAAGGGCTGTTCAAGATCTACTTGAACTTCAGAAATTATCATCTTCAACTAAAGTCAAATTCTTAACTGAGGCTGATTGGTGATGTGTAGCTGTTCGCTGTTCTGTATCATCGTCATCCTGGGATGGTTTATCAGTAACACTACTTTTCATATCTATTTGCGTCATCAGTACATATCAGCCTGTTAACTGGCCATAAACTAGTTTTTTGAAGCCAATTGTAATGTCTTTTTTTTTAATGAAAATGCATTTGAATATGTTTTATTTGCCAAGTATCAAATGTTTCTTATGGTTATGGCCTGACCAGAATGTACAACATCCAATCATCAAAAGCAGTTGCAAGACAAGTTTTAAATGAGTCAAAGTCAAGTGATTTACAAAGGGAAATAGATTGGATGCCGATGGTGATTCGTGTCAGCAACCAAATTTTGTTTCTTGGAGAGCAATGCGTGTGATTTCCAATATACTTTAAGACTTCTGAGAATAATTCTGGGGTCATCCAACCAGATTTATTTCTTAGTGCAATAGAACCCACAGGTGAGCACTCAGTTAAGTCAGATGGGTTACGAATTCTTACATACATGAACACTGATGACACAGTTGAACCAGTGGCATTAATAATGCCCACAAAAGTAACCAAGGCGCCGCTATTCGCAGATGCAATTTGGTTTTTGCCTTTTGTGAGAACCACTTTTACAAGTCTTATTTCAGTAGTAATTCCCATTTCATCTAAATTCCATATTTGTTCAGCATGAAATTTAAGTCTTTCCAAAATTTAAACATATTTTCCAATAAAATCGTCTACGACCAGTTTATTAAACGCCACTGAACGACTTAAACTAGTACTTTCTGCTTTTAGGAAGGAAATATTGGGATGTTTTGTCAGAAAGCTCTACAGCCATTCTTTACCTTGTAGATTTCACAGGGTAAGTCATAAGTAATGAACAACATGCCTAGCATATTAAATGAGAAACTTGCCAATTTGTTGGATTCCCATTTATCTGGAATTACAAAATTTGGAATCGATTTTGCAAAATCATATTCCAAAGCCCTAATCTGCGTATTTGATAAAATATAGTGTAAATCTGAACAGGTCTTTATGTAACTACTGAGTTGACTTTCTTAGTCTCTAGTGAAGATTTGCTTGAAAGTATATCTAGGTACTATCAAATTTAGGAAAATTATCTGCGCTTTCGTTGCCAGAATCATTGTCAATAATTTCATACAATGTCTTCTTCTTATGGACACTAATTCTATTTTGCGACTTGTTTCTTTTGATGCCGCACTATCTGGCGGTCTCATGAACCTTAAGACTTTTTGTAAGACAGCCTTTCATTGCCAATTTCAAGTATGTCAATCTTCCTGCATTTGTGAATGTGCCTTACATGCTCGTACTGAATGTACCCCAAAAGTCAATAATTGCCACAAGAGACCATGCTTAAATAAAACCTAACCATTTTGAGGTTAGAAGTTTATTTTACATGTTTGTATAAACACTCTTACAATATTAACTTGAATCAAATTGAAAATCTTGGCATTACAAATGAGAAAAATTAGTACACATAAATGGTTAAAACACTGATCTTGATTTGTTAACCAAACACTAAACGCCAATAGTAATCATATTAACTGCAAAACACTGCAATTCGACTCAAAACGAAAATTGTCGGTCAAAGCATACGAATGTTTGTAGATATTTCTTTGTTTTTCTCTTTGTTTTTAAGTTTAAGATGACAACTATGCTGGCAAAATATGTATCTATTTTATTTTAATTTTCTTGTAGCTTGGGATTTTTCTTTTAAGTTTGGAAAAATCTATAACATCTTTGACCAGTGCAATTTAATAATAATTACGATATTAAAAGAAAAGTTCCTAATTGCAAAATTATGAAAATATCTACATCAATAATTTAGGTTTTAGGACGGTTCCAACTCTTGAAAATTCAAAACTCTGTCAGACATCTATAGGATTTTGCGTTACATCACCAGAAGAAACACAGAAATGCAGATGGCTCCAGCATGCTGCCTTAAACTATGGCATACAACCGACCATTGCTTGCATTGTTATGACTAGCAAGACAGAATGTTTACAATCAGTACAGAGCAGTATAGCCGACATAGTTGTTGTTGATCCTAGCATGATGTATACTATCAATCGGTAAATAGTTAAGCGCGGTTTCTTTTTTTTGGCAGAAAACAATGACTTTTCTTACAATTTTTCAGACTAAACCTATCTATTATAGCTTTCGGAGAAGGTAGCAGAGAGAATATGATCAAGACTGCATTAGTTGTCAAGACAGCGACCATACAACGTTTAAGTGACTTAGAAGGAAAACATGGATTCTTTGCAAAATATGGTGATACAGGTGTGTAATATCGTTATAATTATTTAAACAGCGTGTACAAAAATGTTATCATGTACAGTACACAGACTGAGTGTTGGCCGCTGGGGGAGCAGATTTATAGGTCAGTGCGTGACAGAGAAAGTATTCGGAAAAAATAAATGATAACATTTGTTCATCATTGCATACATTAGCCGGACGAACGAGTAAATGCAGATAAGAAATTGTTATACCTTCTTCTTCTTCTTCTTTACTGGATTTTATAAGTTAGGCCTCGGGCCTTTTACTTTTAATCTGGATGCGGATGATCTTGTTGTTGGAGATTGAATGATGTACTCTTACAGAGGAATACCTATACTGAAAAGAGATACATATACCGGGTCGTCCAAAAGTCTGGATTCACGTGGATTTTGAGTAAACTATTCACTTTTTTGGAAAACTGAATTCTGTATCTTGAATGGGAATAAAATTGCAACTCAATAGTATTTTTTATTTCAAAAAAATTGTTTATAATTTTGAGATAAAGTTAATAACAATGTTTTTTTAAATGGAAACCTACCGTGATTTTTATTTCAGAGAGAGTACTTTCGATAAGAATTGCATTGGCATAGAAATTTTGGCTATAAACCTTACGATTATTGTTTAAATTAATATTAAATTTTCGATCCGAACACTCGTTCGCGCTTGTTCGGAAAATACACGAACGTGTCTTCTCTTACCACGTTTCCAACTGTAGGCATGGGTCCACCCCCTAATAAAGCATTCTATTGAAGGCGTTACGTTTATCTTGAATGAAAGCATTTTTTTTTTATAAAATGGAGATCTACCGCGATTACGATATTTAAACGTTATGAGAAAGTACAACGTAGTTTAATAAAAAATAATTTTATGGTCTTTTTCCGTTTTTAGACACTTGGAAGGTCCAAATCTTATCTCATTCTGTTTTTGGTATTACTAGTGTACGTTTACGGAGCGAATTTGAATTTTTATTTTCTGTTTTCTTGAACGTTTTGTTTGTTGTTAATTGTGTTGTTTTGGTATTGACTTTATCTATTATTTTTGTGATCTGTGATTTTGAACAATTTGCGTAAATATGGAACTGGTAGAGAGAGAACGGATAGAAATTCTAATTATGGTGGGATACGGCGACAAAAAGCGGTAGATCTCCATTTTATAAAAAAAAAATGCTTTCATTCAAGATAAACGTAACGCCTTCAATAGAATGCTTTATTAGGGGGTGGACCCATGCCTACAGTTGGAAACGTGGTAAGAGAAGACACGTTCGTGTATTTTCCGAACAAGCGCGAACGAGTGTTCGGATCGAAAATTTAATATTAATTTAAACAATAATCGTAAGGTTTATAGCCAAAATTTCTATGCCAATGCAATTCTTATCGAAAGTACTCTCTCTGAAATAAAAATCACGGTAGGTTTCCATTTAAAAAAACATTGTTATTAACTTTATCTCAAAATTATAAACAATTTTTTTGAAATAAAAAATACTATTGAGTTGCAATTTTATTCCCATTCAAGATACAGAATTCAGTTTTCCAAAAAAGTGAATAGTTTACTCAAAATCCACGTGAATCCAGACTTTTGGACGACCCGGTATATGTGTAGCGCTTGACAATTTCTCCAGACTGCTCGTGCTTATCCTAATATTATAAGGATTCACTGCGCACCTTGTGGGAGGAGCATCTCATCGGCTAGGTGTCAGTCTGTGAGTTGTATACAGTAATGCGCACACTGCTACGTTAATATACGGAATGGGGAATATGGGGGGGTATGCCTAGCGTAGCCGCATACTATAACACCCTGGCTAGCGAGAAAGTGCGGTGAACGTATTCACATACAACGCAAAACATTTGTCATGTGAATTCTTCAATGTTATTTTTATTTGTCCCTATTTCCTAACATCAAAGTAAATAAAATACAATGTAAATAGGATATTTTAAATGAAACGAATATTTAGGATATTATTATATGTTATTTTTATTTGTCCCTATTTCCTAACATCAAAGTAAATAAAATTCTGCGCTCTCCCACAGGTTTTATGCAACTGATTCCTCTTAGGGTCGTCGCTGTCTGATGTACACCCCCCACTTATATTCTCCTCTCTCTATATTAACGTAGCCTTGTGAGCACTACTGTATAGTATTTTGATATATTTATCTAATTCTAATAGTTTCAAGTGCCTGCTCACTCTTTCTTTAGATATCTCAGTGCACATGTTCCTATTTTTTAATTATGCGATATATACAATTGATTTTGTCAGTCCAATAATACATACATATTTATAGTATATTGTAATTGGGGATAATACCTATATATTATTTAATGTCTCGAATGTTAATTACAGTTACCTACTGTTGTTTTCATTTTTGGAGTTTGTGGAGCAACGTTTTATACATATTTCCTCGTCTTAAGAGGCCTCTGTACGGTCGAGGGAATTTTGCGCAGAGAGAGCGCATTTTCTTCTAAATAGTGCAGCGTGCTAGGACGTATAGACAAATTTCTTACGAAGCGGGCGTGCAGAAAACGGAAGGTGCGATAGAGTCTAGTCCCGAGACAGTTGTATTTTTGCGCCGTACGCACGTGTTTGAATTTACAGGAAAAAAACATGGAAAGAAAAAGTGGCTAGTCTTATTCACAAAATAAAATAACCCGGTTTTCTTTGATTTTAATTTTATTTATATCCGAACATTATATTACTTGAGAAAATATATATGTATTTAATATTTCCTGCTTATATTAGATTTTATTATAAATTACAATACAGTAATACAGTATTATTATTGAACTGCATCATACAAAAACTCCCTTCAACACTGTAATGTGTGGAAAGTGAAAGTCATTCCGCTCGAGAATTTCGATTTTTATGAAAAGGGGACTGAAAAAAAATCGGCTTTTCCTATTATTTGAGCCAGTTTTGATTTTTCTTTGTAATAGTTCATCAGTATTTGGTAACAATATCGTTTTGTAATAATAGAACATTATATTACTTGAGAAAATATATATTTAATATTTCCTGCTTATATTAGATTTTATTATAAATTACAATACAGTATTATTATTGAACTGCATCATACAAAAACTCGCTTCAACACTGTAATGTGTGGAAAGTGAAAGTCATTCCGCCCCTTGTAAAATCGTTTTTCCTATTATCTTGGCCAATTTCGATTTTTTCTTTGAAATACTTTGGAATAATTTAGAACAAACCTAGAACAACCTGGTACAACTGTCAGAATTTAGATTTTTGAATAAAGGGGGGGCTAACTTCTAACTTTTGGATATAGTTTTTCTGCAATATCTTTTGATATATGAGATACGGTTTCGATGTATTAGAATAGCGTTTAGAACAAATCTAGAACAACCTGGAACAGCCGCCAGAATTTTAATTTTCGCAAAAAGAGGGGCTGCAAGAAAATCGCTTTTCCTATTAACTCAGCCAATTATGGATTTATTTGAAATACTTTGGAACAATTTAAAACAAACCTGGAACGACCGTCAGAATTTCGATTTTCTAAAAAAGGGGCGCTGACAAAAATTTGTTTTTTGCCATTTTCTCGACCATTATGATTTATTTTTTGAAATTCTTTGGAATAATTGAGAACAAACCTAGAACAACCTAGAATAACGATAAGATTTTCGATTTTCGAAGAAAAGAGGGGCTAGGTAACTTCTCACTTTTGGATATAGTTTTTTGGCAATCTTCTGATATATGAGATACGGGTTTGATGTATTAGAAGAGCGTTTCGAACAAATCTAGAACAACCTGAAACAGAATTTCAATTTTCGAAAAAAGACGGACTGTAAGAAAATCGCTTTTCCTATTAACTCAGTCAATTACGATTTTTTTTTTTTTTTGAAATACTTTAGAACAATTTAAAACAAACCTGGAACGACCATTAGAATTTTGATTTTCGAAAAAAGGGGCGCTGGCAAAAAATTGTTTTTGCCATTTTCTCGGCCTATTATAATTTATTTTTTGAAATACTTTTGAACAATTGAGAATAAACCTAGAACAACCTGGAACAACAGTCTGAATTCCGATTTTCGAAAAAATGGGTCTAACTTCACACATCCAAAAGTGAAACTAAAACGACATGTGCGTGTATCATTAAGAATTTTTCAAATTTCCGAAATATGTCGCAGAGTGAGTAATTAAGAATTTTTTGGATTACGGAATATATATTTTCGAATTAAAAATGACTTTGTTTTGTTGAAGTTTGCAGAACGAAAGGAATGTCATTATATTATTATATTATAATGTACTATTTTTCGTGAGTGAAAGGAACAAGATTCTATTGGTGGTATAGTATGTTAAAAAACAATTTCGCAGTTACTTCGGTTTTGCCTACTCCGGAAATTATTGAACAACCAACTGAACACATATTCCATGGAAACAACGTTCGAGAAGTCCCCAATCCAAGGGATCCATTGCTAAACCAATGCATCGGGCGAAGGCGGTAAATAAGGGAGATCCACTTTGCTCTTGGTCGCGGATTGCGTGAATTCCTTGAAGCGAAGTTGAGACAGTGTGTACTTGCAAGTGGCACCATCGTACAATGCCATGAAGATGACCTGTCCCGCGGCTTCAACGCACAGTATTCATCGTCACCGATTTTTTTCTTCGCAAATGAAGCAAACGCTCATTTTCAAAAAGCCAGAAAAGATACGTTCTAACGTAGAAACGATCGTCTCTCTACTGCCCTTCAGACAAATTAAGGCATTCTCTGCAACTTTACATTTGCATCAAACGCTAAAAAAATTTTTCGCGCCGAAAAATAATAAAAACCCATTTTTGAAAATGTTGGCGCCCTCTGCTATTTCCGCTTTTGGCTGCAGCGCAGCGAGTACATTAGATAATTTGTAGATAATATTGTCCTCTACAATTTTTGTTAAAAAAATTTTTTGTTCGGCCAACCATTTACGTGGAAAATCCATTCAAAAACTTTTTGGAATTACCAAAAACCCACAAGGAGTCGCATGCCCCACTAACGATTTATCAAATAAAATAGTTTTGCATATTTTTTTCCAAAAAAAATACAGAATGACTACTATAATAACATGTATTGAATCGAATTTCATTGTTTTATTATTATATCGTATATAAATTATGTTAATGTTTATTCATTATTATTATGTAACTACATCTGTAAAATAATAAGTCCTATTTCTGTCTGTTCTTTATTTACCATAACACGAAGAGTATTCTAGTTAATTTTTTAAAATAAAAGATATCCGTTCCGAGCAATTTCTGGTTTACGTCAAATCTTTTTATAACCGTCTGAACACTAAATCGTTTGAGAGTAACTTTTTGCTAGGTCGTAATTACTCTTTTCAACGTCTACCAGTCTGGTACAATATCTGACGATCTGTACAAAGGAAGTACGCACCATCTATATCCATCTCATTTCTCTACCTACATATTGTACAAATGCCGGGCAGATGGCGCCACTGTACAGTGACAAAATTCACATTTCAGGAGCGCCAAAAAAACGGCGTAATCATATTATTTTTTATTCATCTATGTACATGTTTTTGTTGTTCATTTATATATCTATAATCTGACCGGAGCAAATTTGTTTTGAATTATTTATAAGGTGGTAAAAGGAGACTCAAATGGGACATTGATTATGCTGATTACCGTTCCACTTTGATATCTAATTGTCATTAAACGAAACTGAATATTAAAAAAAGCTCCGGGTGAATTGTACCTAATAATGTATATTTTCGAAATCTTACAATACATTTTGTTCAGGTTCGTTGGATAATGAGATATTTTGGCGCTCATTTACATGTAAATGCCTATGCTGTTGAACCGTACAGAGGCCTCTTAAGTGTACCATTTGTTGACGCTGTTTTGGTAATGAAATTAACGATTTGCTTGGACCTGGCTAATCATCAATGTTTGTGGCGTACTTAAATGTACAGATTGTATTTAATAACACAGTAAAATATAATAAATAAAAAACGTCAGAGAATGTTCACAAGTTACACCTTGGTTATATTATAAAATAAACGCCTACTTATTTTTCCTACGCAAGAACCAATCACATCTTTTAAAAATATGTACCATTTTGGCGCGATATTCGAATCACACTTCTTATTCTGAGACAAAGTATAGAATAATCTAATATATGAAATGTTTTGTAGCTTGGGTATCATTTGCTAACGCTCTTAGCCAAAATGTTTGGAACAATACGACGAGTTACGCAAAAGACTTAAGTTCCTTCTTGGGTGAGTCATGCATGCCAGGAGTTAGAGAAGCAGATCATGACCGATCTGAGGTATTGTCCGATAAGATGTGTTCCCTCTGTAGCAGTGATCCAGCCATATCTTCTAGTATGTATACGAATATAATAAAGTTACATTTCAATATTAAAAAACCGTCTCAATATTTATTTTGCAGGTAGTGCAAATTGTAACGCAGATTCTTCAAACAGGTGTTATGGGGATAATGGGGCTCTGGAATGTCTTGGCTATACTGGTGATTTCGCTGTGATAACTATTAGAGGTATAGAATTTTTGTTGTGTGTCAAGGCAAATTATTTCTTCAGCAATCGCACGCATAACATAATCATTTCTATTTTTTCACAAACAGATGCACTTTTAAAATGTTTATTTTTGTATTTTATAATCTTCTACATTCCAGTGATTCCTGCATTTTTTATTATTGTCTTATTATAATCAAATGTGCAAAAGTCCACTAAACGTTACTTTCTGATTCTAGATAACATGTCTTCGTTACCAAACGGCACAAATATAATGTGTAAAAATGGTTCTCTGTCACTAACAACGACATTCCAAATAGATGACGACTGCGCATTGTCACTTACGACGAGTGATTATATTGTTGTTAGGAAGCAGAATCCGAAAAGCCTGAACATTGTGATGTTATTGGAAGAACTTGACAAGAGGCTCGCTGAACATATCCATACTCCCTTCCGAGTCTATGATCCATTTGGAGGAGTAAAGGATCTGCTCTTCAAAGTAATAACTATTTTATTATTATTTATTTATTAGTTTTGCATATATTCTTCTCATAGAATTCTTGTGGCTGATTAAAAGTTTTTTCGCAGCGTTATATACTGCTGCTTCTGAGTGGAAACTGTTAACTTCTAATGTTTTTTCAGTAGCCCAAATGTGACAATGTTGCAAATATTCTTCTATAAGGTTGCCAAAATGAGACCGAGCATTGTCGTAAAATAAAGTAAAAACACATGAGAGCTTCCCTGGACGTTCTTATTGCTTGATGAAGCTTATTGAGTATTTCGTTGTGTACGTTTCTTTTGGTATTAATTGCAGATTCCCTCGTGTTAAGTTACCAAAATGAGGTCAGGCATTATCGTAAAATAAAGTAAAAACGCATGAAAGCTTCGCTGGTGGTACATATTGCTTGATGAAACTTGTTCAGAATTACGCTGTGTTTGTTTGTTTTGATATTAACTTCTGGCAGCTATATAAACAGGAGTCCTTCATGGTGAAAAACTATGCCACCATTCATGTAGAAGGTTGTGTAATAAACTTCTTTGTCGGTGGTTCATTTGAATATTTCTATTATCTACTACTACTGGATGGTTCAAAATTATGACAACAAGATTTGTCGTCAACAATTATTAATAAAACCAAGTCATTAGTAGTTGATTGCGAAGTGATGCAAAGAGAAGCGCATTTGCAAGCATATTGTAGTCCTCAGATAAAGCACAAGCGATCCATTGCATACAAAACTTCGATATCACCCAGTTCGTTTGCCATACTAAGGACAGCTCCTACATTCATGTATGAACTACATAACAACCTATGTGGGGTTCATCCGCATATCGTCGCTAAGATGTCAAAACCTCGTATCTCAAAAAACACAAGTTTTCAGGAAACGAAAAAAACGTTTAATTTTTTTCTTTAATTTAATGTAACCATAGAAATGTTGTGTATGGGTTGATTTTGTGGTTTAGATATTTAGTCTGTTGAAGAAAACAATATTTTTTTTCAAACCTCTTAGTTATTTGTCCAAAAGTTAAGTATACGAGGTTTGTATAGTTACTAACCATTTGCTTTTGAGTTACGTGTTTTTTTATTAAAATAGAACCTTTAAATATTAAAGTTTTATTACTCCTTTCAGGATATTAGAAAAAAAATTGAAACTTAAGACTTAACTTAACGGATTTTAAATCTTGGAGATGGGTGTGTAATAGTACGGCTTTATTCTACAATAAAAATGACTAAAATTGCCCCAAAGTTGGGTGACATATGTAATAGTACGTGTTTAAACTTGACTATAATTAATAAAGTAATTAAGTTGTTCTTTTGTGAGAGAAATTTTAGGTTTTTAAACAGACTCGAATTTAATAGTGAAATTAATTAATTTATTGAACACTCCTCGTTACTAGCTCAGATAATAGGTCGGTTCGCATGAGAATCTTAATTTCAAGTCGGTTCGAGTATTAAGACACTAAGATTATTTTTATAGACGTACTATTTTTATAATCCAGATTTTTATGTTAAGGTAACCAAATAAGATGCAAAATGATATTTAAATATAATGAATATATTGATTAAAAAACAAACAACAAAGATCAGGTTACAAAACAAATATTACAAAGCGAAACACAATTAAAATGGTATGTATCAATACAAAATACGCATAAGTTACAAAATAGGCAGATATAATAGGTTAACAAGACGATGGTGCCTTACATAGACAACATACCGTGAATTTAATTAGATGTTAAATTATTGGTCACGTAAAATGCATGCATAATATAGGCCTCTAATTAGATTACACGTTGGGTACCTTTATGATGATGCTATGAAGATGAAGCGGCGTTCCCATTCGTTGAGACTGGCAGCTTCCCAGGATAGATTGATGCCGTCTTCTTGGCCTGAACTGGTGCACACACTCGTTTTAATTTTACTTTTACCTCGCGTAGCACACTATTTGATTTATTGTAAATATATCTATTTTCTCACTTGGCTTTTCTTTTCTCTTAAGGAGTGCTTTGAATTACTATATTTTTATTAGCACTATTAACCTGTGAGATCGGTCCCTATGAAATTATAAACGCCAGGAAATTTTTTCTGATGCGTTTATAAATTAACTGGGTGGGGTCCAGCCGATTTATTTATTCGACAAGAGGGACCTGTGAACCTGCTTCTTCACTAGTCGGGGAACGTCTACTTGCCTCTTCGGCGCTTAAGGAGCGAACTCTCGGTATTCTTTATGGGGATTCTCCGGGCCACTCTTAAGGACTTCACCTCTTTTCCAACTTGTTCATGAGAAAAAGCACTCCGTAACACGTTTGTTCGTGCTTATTTAGCATTCAAGGTTGCACACGTGTCGATTGCACACAAAGCAGTTTCTGTCAACGCCGCCTAAATTCTTGGCTGGCGTTGATAAAGTTTACGCCACATGTGTTTCTTTTACATAGATACATCTACGCACTCTTTTTTCTTAACACCACAAATATATACAGAATTTACATGGAGACATTTTAAGAAGGAATATAATATTTTAATACAAATAAATAAATAATATATATTTCCCGATCTGTGTGGATTAATTTTATACATTAATTTCATGATATCATTACCTTTGGTAATTTTACCTTAACATAAGTAGCTTTGATGTTATTATATTTATATTTTATTTATGATATACAGGGCCTACCGTTACAGTTGTACTTATCGGACTTAATTGGTACAGCACTACTATATAATTTTGTGACACGCCCTACAACAATTAATTTTCTTGAAGGTAGTGGAGCCCAGCCTGCATCAAAATTTAATTTGAACTCTATACTACCAAGTTTTGTGTACCTAAGAGCTCTGATGTCTGTAACACAAGCATCACCTGCCTTTTTCCCAGGTCGTATAGAGTTGAAATATTTTATATTGGAAAAATCATGAAAAAATGAATGTTCTACGTATTTTACCTTGTATGCTCCAGCTTTAGAAAATCTTCTTGAATCTTTGATGATCTGAACATAATTTGAGTGCGAAAATATTTCTCTATTTTTTTTTTCGGTTTTCGATGGTGGAATGGACACTGTTGCATTCCATTTGTGAATGACCTTTAACTGGGTATGTCTGTATAATTTCAGTCTCATGTGAGTTACAATAATCTAGCAAAACATTGGACAGCAAAGCGTTTCTATTTTGCGCGGCGCACCCATCGCTATAAAATATTATGGGTCTTCGTTTTTCTTCTTCAGATAGTTCATTGTCCAAAAAATCAACAATACAAGAGGTAAAATAGTTACTTCCCATACCTCCTTCTCCCTCATGCCAGACGTAACACACGACTGCGTTTGTTGCCAAATTGTAAGTTGTAAAATTGTGGCAGGCCAGGTTTTGCTTAAAATAAATCATGCCAGCATGCAATTGTGGAACCAGTTGAACAGCCTGCACATCAACTGTAAATGCAGAAATGTTTCCGGCAATGGCATCCTCTTTGTCTTTACATTTTTCCTCTCTTGCTCTGTTTTTATCAGTTATGTGTTTATTGTAGATAAGGTCATGAACATGACCTAAACTGTGCGAAAAACACAGATCACATTGATCTTTGCGTGGTTGGAAGATGTCGATATTTAACTTTTTCATTTCTGCCATAAAAACAGCTTTCCCGGTAGGATGTTGAACTTCTTTTTTATAAACCTCATAAACATGAGCGTAGGATCTAAACAGTGGTTCGAGGTATAATTTGCTGGTGGAAGCCCTGCAGTAGTGAGGCGGGAGCTTAGGTAGTTTTTCTAAGAACTCTCTGATTTCCTTGCGTTTATTTTCATTTTCCTGTTTAGCTTTACCAGGAAACTTTTCGGTGATGTCAGGTAAGCCAGCACCACTTCTCACCCAGTTATTTACGGACCATTCTCCCAAACCAAATGTTAAAAGAAATAGTTTCTTACAGACCGGCAATAACTTTTCTCCAACTTTAAAGTGGTAGAAGAAGCTTGTTTGCCTTCTTGAATTCCCTTGAGTAGTTTTTTGTTTTGTCTGAGATTTGTTTACCATCGCTACAACATACGTTTTACGTTGGCTCCAGTTCATTTCAGCCCAGAACCGTTGAAAGAGAAGATTCCTATATTCTTCTGTTATCAGTGAGCATTGCCTCTTACTTTTAGACTGCGTACACTTTAGAGAATTACATCTATTGCCCATTAGTCGAGGCTTCCTTTCAACTACGTTCTTTTTGCCATCTGCTTCTTTTTTATAACTTTGGTACTCTTGTCCTTTCATTCTTGGCAATTGAGTCTTATTTACTTGCCATGTTGCAGGATTAGCAGATCATTTTCTAGCACGTTTTGGAACAGGTTTTGGAGAAAGCGATGCTGTGTTATTTTTTGAAAATGTATCTAATGACAAGTCCTCCGATGACGCAGAAGATGCGTTTGAATTTGCATCACAGTCTGACGGTTTATAATTGAACCCTGAATCTTGAAAAGGCTCCTTGTGATCAAACTCTTCACATGGACTGGCATCAACAACTTTTGCCTGTTTGGTGTCGATACCACGCATGTACATAATTTTTCCTTCTAATGCGACCTTCTTTATTAACTCAGGCCTTGAAGACATCTATAATGTAAAAAATAAACTAAAGTTTTTTGCTTCTAATAACAGTAGTTGTGCTATATTATTATTTGAATAATATTTAATCTTAATTATACAAAATAAAAATCCGCTACTCGAAATAACTGATCGCCAAATAAGAAAAGAAACCTTGTATCTCATCACATTTTGCAGCTCAACATCGAGTAAAAGTTGTCAGATTTGTTTAAACTTATATTAGAATACTTACATAGTTACTGTTTTTTAGTAACCGAATAAACAAAATTGGAATTAAATAGTTGAAATCAATTTTTAAACAACCTAATCTTTGAAAATTTTCTAATGATTAAAATACATGGTAATAAAACTTCCTAATAGATGTTTTGAATAATTTAATTACACTAATTAGTTACTTACCTTACATGACAGGTTAGTTTTGACGTTCTGTCACTGAAACAGCGGAACACCGGTTGTGCATACTCTATAAAAATAATGGCACAACTTGTTCATATCAAAACAGCGCAAGATACGTGGTTTTGAATCTTTAGTATTGTGAACAGTAAGATACGAGGAATTTAAATTCAACACAAGGCATGCGCATTCATATGATATTAATATAGGAGCTTTGTGAACCTATGCGGTATGAATTTATGTTGCTGTTAAACATCGTATTTCAAAATCTCCATATTTTGAGATACGAGGTTTTGACATCTTAGCGACGATATAATACTTTCTAGATCATTTATCGTCGGGGTGATCACTTCCCTGTAATTTATAATTTTACTATGCTTGCCACTTTTTCCTATACTTATAGCTTAGTCGTTTGTCTTTTGGAATTGTTCTCCAACCTTACTAATGTCCTCTTTCACTCCCAAATCCATGTTTATTTTGTCTTTCATTTCGTTTGTCGCTTGGTGGCTACCATGTCATTCTAGGACATGATATATCTTCTCTCTTCAACCTCCATCCAGCTCGTGCTCTATTTCCAGAGTTGTCCTTATTCTCTGCTTTCCATATGTTATTTGTACTGGACCTATTAATACTCTTACAATTCTTCTTTCTATGATTCTCAACTTGATCCCACACCCGGATGCTATTTAATGATTTTTCTGTTCAACCTTCTATTTTGAGTTTTCCTGGCATCTAACTCAAAACCATGAGAAACATATTTTTAGTCAAAATAATGAGAGTAAACACTTTATTTTTATAATTTTATAAAGTGCATTTTGTATCTCCCTACGGAGTACCCCGGTACTCTTCGGGTTTATATGAATACATAACTATTTCTGTAATAATAAATGCATAATTGGGTAGCATTTACTTGTATATTCTAGATATAAAGTATTCAAAAGTAAGCAAAGCTAGAAAAGTATGATGATGCATAATTAGGATAAACAGTAGGAGTTGGATTGGTGTGCTCATCGCACACTGGGTTTTTGTATTTCAGCACCTCTTTTGCGTTTTCCTTTCCTCTTATCATCTGTGGTCTTACACATGATGCAATAACCAGTGAAGATCAGGGGCTCGGTCTTGTAACGGTTTTGGTGGTGGTGGGTTATGTACGGTGGCTATTTACGCTAAATATGTTTTCCATGGTAATTCTCACAAAATAAAACCGCGTGACTAGCAATTCCTTACTTTTTTTTATTGTGGGGGGTATTCAGAAATCTCTCCCTAGATTTTTTAGAAATAATGTACGCTGATGGTTCACAGGCAATTTGTGAATTGGTTTCAGAATAAATTATGTGCGCTGCCAAACAAGCAAATTCCAAAATGTTGTAGAAAAAAGGCTAGTGGCCAACGATTTGTTCGTCTCTTAGTCGTGTATTGCATTACCATTTGATCCATTTGACCAACTCCGTCTTTGCTAGAATTATAATACATAATTATTTTAGATTTCTTAGTTATAGCCGTGTCATCTATTTCTGCAGTTGTATGCATACTAGAAAGCAGCACACCATATTTTTTCTTCTTAGGTACATTCTTCATGTCATCGATGGTGGCAACTCTTTTAGGTTGCACGGCTTGGTTTTCCTCAGTGTTCCTACTAAAGTATGCCCTTGCTCTCTGAGGCGTTTTTCCAAGGAGAATGAGGTAAAGAAACAGTCTATAGTAATATTTCTCACAGAGCTTTCGTAATACTGACATAGATTCATTACTACTCTCCCTCCAACAATGACTTGGTGTGCTCCTCCTTTCTCTTTACTTATAAATACAAATACTTTCATATTGAAATGGAACGAGAAAAAAATGGTTTATTACCTGTGTAAATTATTCACAACTGTATTGACAAGTGTCAATGCCACCACTCGGTCCAGCAATAAGTTCTTTGGGATTTACTTCCATTTTTGTTGAAGCACGCACACACTAATCTACTGAAGTCTAGCTCGAAAATAACGCAAGCTTGAAAACAACTCTTTGCGAACTGTGTGCCTGTACACATGGGTACTAAAAACGGGAGGTAGAAGGTGTAAAATTTTAAGGTTAAACTGTGAAATAGCCACAACAATGGCAAGTTATCTTGGATTCATTCTAAAAAATTTTGAAGAGAAATATACCCAAATACATAAGATTTAATTAATTATATTTTAGGCAAAGAAAGTGTATAGCTAACAGTTTTTACTAGATGGCTCCAGCTCACTTAAATGTACATAAAATACTAACGTCAATTCAACATCAATCGAAGGCACCACACTAATTCTAAATTAGGAATTATTACGCCTTTAGGGGGAGCTTTCCTTAAGAAAAATTATCGGACGGCGTATGTCGAGTTGCCTGAAATATATTGAATATTTTTACCGAGTTTAAAATACTGTGCCTTTTACACCATGCAGGTACACGACCAGCGATATGAAGCGATGCCTGGTCAACTGGAAAGCAAATAAATTTGGGATATTTGTGTCTTGCATTTATATAATAATAATAATGGTATATTGATTTTTCGTATGTTATAAATAACATCTTTTGTATTCTCTATATTCCAGCTATGGCTGTGGCATTTTTACACATTAAGTTATTTAAATATTGTTGTCTCGTATCGGGGGATTTTATCTATTGTTTTTGTTATATGGGTCGGTTATTGAATAGTATGTTGTGAAGGGATGTATGTTTTTTTGAAAAAGTCCATGTATACACTGTATACAAGATTTAGGCAAGAATGCCGCCCTGATGTTTTCCATATTACGCTTGTAATTTATAGCCCTTTACGTTGTTTATTATGCTGATTTGGGGTCTATTCGTTAGATATGTTTTTATGACTTCGTTTTCAGTTTCTTTTATTCCCCAATTTTGCAGTTTTTCGATTCACTTCGTATTAGATCTTGAACAAATATGAACATTTATTTTCTGTTTTTCTTTTTTCTTCTTCTAATTATTATGTATTATTTTTCGTTTTTATTTAAGGACACAACCATCGGCATGGAATTTACTAAAAGGATTAAAAGTAAACTTATTATACGTCAACTTAATATGTTCGAGAAAATTCCAAGTAAAACAGAAGATAAAAAAAATTCAGCGTCTATATACACGACAACATTTGTGATATTGTTTACCCTAATTTTATTTGTAATTTAACTTTACAACATATTCAAGAATACCTTTTATTTAAGTTTTTATAAAGTTTCATCTACAATTAAAGATAATTCTATGAAGCATTATTAAATGCAAATATTATTTGATGAAAATATAAAAATAATCAGTCCGTACCGAGTGTGGCGCGTCTTTATCCTGTGGAATATTCAATAATTATTTTAACACTTATTTTACTGGTATCTATAATTTAAATAAAAATGAGTTAGCATTATAATTATAACCTATAAAATTTCACAATATTTTTTTACAAATGTCTAATATTTCAAAACTTTATACAATGTTCGAATTAAATTACCTACAATTATGGTATTAGAGTGTGTTTTCCTGTGAAGGTATCTTCTTTTCCCTTTGTTACTTCTTTTTCCTTTTGTTACTTTTTTATATTATGTGTTATAATATTTAACACAAATATAAATTTAAAACCTTAACACTATAAATACTTTTTTCTACTCCCATACTTTAACTGTATTATTAGATATACTGGACCTGTGCTTTAATGATGTCCAAATCTTGAGTGAAACATTTGTGTATATTTGTAGAAAAATATATATTTAAATTGTATGCTTAAAACAAAATTAAAATTATTGAAATGAATATACATATTCTCTAATTAAGGACATCATAATTTCTAAGCAATATATCTTGTTTTATTTACATTGAATTTATAACTTATTTAACACCAATACAGTGTTAGGCGCTGATACTAAAACTTCTCCTTAAGTAAACGAATGAAATTGTTTCGTCATATGAAATTGCTTACGCCCAACTCTTCGAAGTAAACACCCACCCGATGGTTATTTTTAGGTACCACTTTAGGTAAAACCAAAAGCCACAATTAATTTTGGTTTTGGATTTAACATCAGCATAGTGACCTTTATAAACTGGCTTCATTTTGTTCAGTTTCTTCCAACTTTACTAATTTTTTGATTTTTTTTGAAAAAAGTATTGACAATAGGATTCTCAAAATAACTTAATCTGAAGAGTGTGTTGTGATATTTATACTGTGTGAAAATTTCATTGTTCTTCTTATGGGCAGTTAACACGGGCGAACCCCAGCCTTAAGATACAAGTTTACATCCAATAGGAATGCGACATCCCAATATTCAATATGGCCATGACTACCTTTCTGTCAAATCTATAAATTAATTAAATTTGACAGTTTCCTGCAGTTTACTTGTAAGTAGTTAAAATTTGTGTTTTTTTGATAATATAAACAGTAAAAATGAGTGATATGTGACAGTGAAATGGGAAATTTAACTCCACCAGAAATTATGAAACAAGCCTTAGTAGCCACGAACAATTTATTACTATTGAAATTGGCAATAACGTACGAAAAATTTTACTTTTAATTTATGAATTGAAATGTTCAAAAAATAATGTTTTATTATAGGATCGTAGAAAAAATAGTGTATACAACTCGTATTTAATGGCTATAAACACATATTCATTACGACACACGCCTGCGGCTCGTGAGTAATTTTCATACTCGTGACTTAATAGCCATAATTAAATGCATATTGCATAATACATGTACTATTCAATGTGTTTTTCACTGATATTTTCATTGACTTATTATTCAGTATCTATCTTTTGACAACCCTTCCAAAACATCAGCACCTATGGTTACGGTAGAAATTTTTCATTGCAGGCTTGAACTACTTCAAATTTTCATTTATGTGATTTTTCTGAAATCTCAGTCTCTGCGTTGTTTCTCTTTAAATTTTCACTGGATTACATTGGTAATGTATTATGTATTTTTACAGTGTTCTTTTTTACATAAAATATGTTTTCGTTTTAATTTATTCTTAGTAGTAACTTTAATATTTCTCTTCATATCTTACTGACTGAACAAAACACAAAGAATTTAATTTTTCTGTATTGGTATATCAAAATAAAAAGACACTAATGTGAAACAAACTGATAGTCAAATATACCGCGAGATCAAAAATTATATTGATAAAGGTGTGCAATGGAATGTAAAACGTCTGTCTTAAGTTATACCATTAAGTGTCATATTGTCATTAATATTAATGACAGTATGACACAATGATATAACTTAAGACAGACGTTTTACATTCCATGGCAAACATTTGTCAATATATTTTTTGATCTCGCGGTAGGATACACTAGATAAACTACTTACTTCAAATAAAACTGTATTCACCACGTAGATAAATATTTTACAAAGAACAGAAAACACTTCCAAAGATGTATATAACACTATTCATTAGGTAATATAGTAGTTATGTAAACTAGAAAATCTGTAAATATTCAGTAACATTTCTCTGTGTTGTCCTGTGGCATATTCAAAATGAATTAAAATTTATGAATGAAAAGTTGTAAGCCAATAAAATTAGTTGGATTATTTTCCACCACTCTGGTACAACTAAGTAGCTGTATTATTTAATCAATTACCCCTGTTTATTTTTGATATTACACTAGAATTTAAGTTAAAAGTTAAACAGACTCAGTTTTACGTGTTACCTGTTTTATATTGTTATTAAAAATTGACAAATTATTGTGCTATTTGTAACTTTTGTTAATAAAAACATATAAAACTATATACATGATTCGTTTATTATGATATTCAACCCAATCAGCAGAGTAAATATATTGGATTTGAGTAAAATATTTCATTTTCTTCATGATAAAAGGTGCATTATTGCAGCATGATTTCATTAAATCCTGTCTGACCGACAGGAATCAAATAATGTACCTAAGTAATAGTTCAAAGTCAGCTAAACGAGAGGTAAAATTTTGGACCTCTATCCTTTCTTAATTTAGCGACCAAATACTTAAAGTTAATTAAGACATATTATAATAAATGTGATTATAAAAATTTAAAAAAAAGATACTTTGCAGTATCATAAAGAATAACGAATTTCATTACATAGATCTTTAAAAAATGCAATTAAAAGAAATGTACAATCCAAAATTTAAAATATGTTAATTTATAAGCATTTTTCAATATTCAACATCTTCAATTTATAAACCACCATAAACTTACTTATCGTGAGACCATCTCCCACCAGAACGGGTTCATGTATCTTGGAATTTTCTGCTAATCAAATTCCTGAACGATATTAACCAGCCTTCCCTCAAAATTAATTAGGCTCGAAAATTTCTAGTCATTCCTAGAGCACTATATATATATATATATATAATATATATATTCCATGATCTAGTTAGTACCAAATATAAAGTCAGATTGTATTTATTTTTGACTTACATTATATTAATGTTAACGTTTTTTTTTATTCAATATTCATATAAACATAACAAAAGTAAGTCGTACAATTTATAATTATGTACTTTATCGACGACTAAACAATCAAGTAGGTATTATATTAATCACTATTGGATAATAATAACACTCATAATACCCGGAGGGAATAATAAAATGCGACCAGGGAATAATGGGCCATAACGTTACCATTATTCCCTGCATTCCGTCAATAAGAACATAACATTCTTAACGTTGTCGTAACGATAGACAAGTCCGGCCATTTTACTAACTGTCTAACCGTCAAACGTCATATTGATATAGTAATCTGACATTTTCGTTTAATTATTTTGATTTTTTTTAGTAATTTTCAATTAGTCGTCGATAAGTAGTGTATACTAACTCGCAATAATGACTATTATTCCCTAGAGCCGAGTTACTCCCTCGCCGCTTACGCGGCTCGGTTCGTAAATTCAGCTCTCGGGAATAATAACTGTCATTATTGACTCGTTGTATAAACTACTATTATTGCTTTTATAAATCCAAGATATTTTCAGTTTTTTGTTTATTTACGTAATTAGTTATTATTGTGTTACAGTTAATGTGGTAATTTAGACCTCAGTTTTTATGTGATTATTTTTTGTTTTGTATATCAGTATTAATTTTTTAATTTTATTGTTTGTTTGTCGTTCAGTTTTTTGTCTGCGCGTATATTCATAAGTTCTTCAATCTAGTTTATGAAATAATTTTAAGAAATTATTTTGCTGTCTTTGTAACTTCTTAATGTTTATATTAGTTGTGTTTCCTCATATACAGAGTGAGTCATTAGTAGCCGCGTCTTCGATTGCTCTTTTGTGTTTTAAATAAAAGAAAAAACAATTAGTGGAAGATCCATAGTTGCTTCTGGCGCAAATTGTAAAAATACATTATGCTCTGACTCACTTCTGGTTTCACCGGAAATGCACGGAACTTAAGTTTTTTAAATGACTCACCCTATATATTTTTGGATTTTCTTGTACTGCATTAAATTGTCTGTTCAACTGTTTTTTCTTTTTCAAAATTGTGCCAATGGATTTTGAGTTATTAATTTTTTTTAAAAATATTTAACCAAAACACGTGTTCAGAAAAAAATCATTTTCACATTGTGTTTAAATGTAAAAACATTAACTTTGGTGGCGCTCGTAGCCAAGAAAATTCTGCATCATTTGGAAAAGTTGCACTCGACAATACCTCAGAAAACTTTGTTTTTTCAAAGCCTACTTCCTGAAATTTTCACATACCAAAAACTTATTTTTTTTAAATGGAACACCCAATATTTTATTGAGGCATTTTGTTCCTGTTTTTATTCTCTTTCATTTTAGTTAACAATGTCCTATACCTATCTTTTGTAATTTCTGAGATAATCACTATAGGAACAATTAGCGGCCAATTAAAGAACTACGAGCGCTGTTGTTTTATGCACCAAAATATTCGTTCAACCAATGAAAGGCAGAAATGGCGCTTGACTTCCTTAGTCAACTGTCAAACAACGTAAATGTTAAATCCAACTATCCCAAAGTAATAATTTTACAGAATCAAGAGCATCGCACTTCAATTTTTTAATTCCGGCAATGTCCAGTTGCAGTATTTAATTTTTGACTGTGTTGGCTAACATCGAAATAAAATAAAGGTTATGTTTACTGACATATTTGAATATGTCTTCAAAAACCTTTGAAAATCTGTCCGTAGGTAGCGATACTCTCCTCCATTAAAATTTTCATCAAAGAAATAAGGTCCAATTATGTAACTACTCAGTATTCTTCCCCACAGTTTTAATGACCAACGATTCTGAAAGTTTACAGGTGTGATAAAGTGGGGGGCTTTATGTGTTATAATAACGAAAATTGTGACGATGAACGTATTCACTGTAATAGAAGGTGGCTTCGTTGGTAAACAACAAAAAATTGAGAAAGCCAGGATAATTTATCTGCTGCCAATTGATAAAAATGTAAGCGATTCTGAAAATTTCTTTCATCTAACCCTGTGTATGAATATGCTACGGGTGAATTTCATGTTTATCAATTATTCTGGATTCTCAAATTTAACTTACATCTAACTGACGACTTATTTTCGTAGTACTAGTATGGGGGTGTTCGACTACACTCGCAAGTACCATAAACGTCTTATCCTCGCCAGTTATTGCTTTTTCCGTTCTTTTTTCATATTCAATACTTTCTGTTCACTCAAACCGCCCACTTTATACTTTCGAAGGTTTCTGGCTTCGGTTGACTTCTACCAGGGATCGCTGTGCATAAAGTGTGGATGCTAGCAAAGAGTTTCTTTCAGATTCACCCAAAACGTCAATCATATCTATTAACTCTTCAAAAGAATAATTCATTTGGATGATAACTAATAGCGATGCTTTTATAAGTTTGAAATAAATGTATACCGACTTTCTTTAACAGTTGACTCAGGCAGTCAGCCGCATTCCAGCCTTTATTGGACGAATATTTGGGTGCATAGAACAGCACCCGTAGTTCCTTAATTGACCGCTAATTA
Source organism: Amphimallon solstitiale (assembly GCA_963170755.1). NCBI lineage: Eukaryota > Metazoa > Arthropoda > Insecta > Coleoptera > Scarabaeidae > Amphimallon > Amphimallon solstitiale. The sequence goes on along the minus strand of OY720681.1, from coordinate 32,069,107 downwards.
ATCGTATAGTGATTATCTCAGAAATTACAAAAGATAGGTATAGGACATTGTTAACAAAAATGAAAGAGAATAAAAAAAGGAACAAAGTGCCTCAACAAAAAACTGGGTGTTCCATTTAAAAAAAATAAATTTTTGGTATGTGAAAATTTCAGGAAGTAGGCTTTGAAAAAACAAAGTTTTTTGAGATATTGTCGAGTGCAATTTTACCAAATGATGCAGAATTTTCTTGGCTACGAGCACCCCCAAAGTTAATGTTTTTACTTTTAAAAACAATGTGAAAATGATTTTTTTCTGAACACGTGTTTTGGTCAAATATTTTCAAAAAAAATTAATAACTCAAAAACTATTGGCTCAATTTTGAAAAAGAAAAAACAGTTGAACAGAAAATTTAAAGCAGTATAAGAAAATCTAAAAATATGTAGGGTGAGCCATTTAAAAAAATTAAGTTCCGTGCATTTCCGGTGAAACCGGAAGTGCGTCAGAGCTTAAAGCATTTTTACAATATGCGCCACAAGCAACCATTGGTCTTCCACTAATTATTTTTTCTTTTATTTAAAACGCAAATAAACAATCGAAGAAGCGGCTACTAATGACTCACCCTGTATTTATTAAGTAGTTGATGTGCGACATAAAAACAGCGGTATATACTAATTTTCGCGTATTTTCAGATATTACGGCTTTTATTTTTTTTGATGCCAGCTATTGCTGTCAAAATTTTCATTATTAGGATACTTACGTGTTTATTCCTATTTTAAATTCCCTATTTGATCTATTTGCTTGATGGTTTTTATTTTTATGTCTATTTAAGTATTATGTTCGTTGTCCACAATACGCAAATGTGCTTTTGGAAAATTGAGTTGAGAGAGTTGTTAAATAAACATCGTCTCCAAAATACAAAGTATAATGTAACTTGATCTGTATTAGCAGTCGTCGTATATGTATATAATCATACATAAATCTCGTATATACAGCGTACGTAGTAAATTCTTGCTTTTATTGTTTACGGCTTAACATAACGAAAAATATACATAATTATTTATGTCCATTTATTATTTGTAAAAGTGTATTGAGACTGTCTTTTAAATATGTTTTATTTCTTTTGTTGTTTGTAAATATATATATATATGATTCATTTATTTTCAATATAAGTGTTATCTAAAGTTATATCAGATGCCATAAGGCAATTTTATTCTACAGTACTTGTGCCTGCGAAATTACGAAGACTCATGAATACATAAAACTTTAATAGAAACGAGAATTAGCATACGAACAGATGAAAAGGTGAAACAGACTACGTAAATGTCTCAAAGATGTAAAACAAGGAGATTGGCCAGTGTTAAGTTTCAATACTGCAATAAAACATACTATACAAGAGCAATAAACGAAGATAAGATCAAGGGCATGTCAGCAGTTAACATGTTGGAAGAAACGGTGGAAGAAGGAAACAAAATTGTACTGAAAATAAACAAAAGATATACAAAAACAATGAGGATAAGTAGGAAACTGGGAAGTAAAACAATAAAAGTACGGAAAGACGAATTTGAAGAGGTGGATAAATTCAGATATCTGGGAGCCATATTGAGTAGCAATGGAGATAGAACAACTGAAATTAAAGACAATTTTATATGCAAATAAAGTACTCCGAGCAAACAAGAATAAGATGATAACTTGAAGAACAAGGGAAAAAATATATAAAACGTTAATAAGGTCGTAATTGCCCATGCAGCAGAGACAATGGCAATGACAGGCGATGAGGAAAGAATGAGAGTTGCTGATAGGAAAATTATGAGAATAATTTAAGCCCGACACGAACAACATACGGAAAATACAAAATGAGAACCAATTTGTAAATAGAACAGGAGTTAAAAAGAGGGAACATTACACTGGTCAACAGTGAAATTGCTTCTTAGGTGAAAGTACCCAATCCTGAATGAATGCAACGTGCTGAACACGAATATCACATTGAAAAAAGTTGATTGGCTCACGTTCAAGAGATATTGACGTTTTGTCCATTGTTAGATGCTATTGCATAATGTAATGCAATTTAGTGAGAAATTACGAAATTTTGCGTCATATTGCATCACCCCTTCATGCAAAGAAGTTAATGCAGCATTTACTGTAAGTTTCCATTGAGAGTGTTGCGAAATTGATTGCGCAATATCAAGCAATAGCTAATTATAGTTTATTTATAAATGGCCGACGTGACAGTTAACTCGTGCAATGTCCGTTCATTCGCGCATATTTTTCGAAGCTCTAGCATACATAAGTGATTGCTATAGTGTAAAGTAACTAAACAGTAGCAATGCCTCGTAACTGTGTTAATAGTGCAAATTACTTCTGTTATATTTGCGGAGAAGTGACATTTGCTGCACAGAAAAAGAACATCAGTGCAACAGTTAAGAAAGCGTATCATTTGTATTTTGGTTGCAAGATAGGCGACCAGGACAAAGACTGGGCCCCACACGTATGCTGCCGCACTTGTGCCGTAAATCTTTCACAGTGGCTTAATGGCAAAAGAAAGGTAATGCCATTTGCTGTGCCCATGATTTGGAGGGAGCCCACCAATCACGTTGACGACTGTTATTTCTGTATGGTACGACCAGCTTCTGGAGGCATCACCAAGAAGAAGAAGTGGACAGTTGAATACCCTAACATACCATCTGCTCTGCGACCTGTCTCTCATGGCGAAGGACTCCCAATTCCAGAACCTCCTACAGATTTCTCTATCAGTTCAGACGATGAGGATGGCCATGCGTCGGCGAGTTCTCCTCAACGTGGCAGTAAGGATGATGACTTTTCGTGCTTTGACGAAACATCTGCACCACATAAAATTACCAAGGATGAAATGAACGATCTTGTTCGCGATTTGGATCTGTCGAAAAGCAAAGCGGAGATACTGGCCTCAAGACTTCGACAGTGCTGGAACAGAATGTCCGAGTGACTTCATTTCGCACTCGCCATCAGCTCTTCGAATCTTTCTTTAAGAAAGAAGAAAGCCTTGTGTTCTGCTGCGATATTGATGGTCTACTACAAGCTCTCGGTATTGCACATGATCCCCACGAATGGCGGCTGTTTATAGACGCTTCAAAACTGAGCCTAAAGGCGGTTTTGTTGAATAATGGGAACCAGCTTCCATCCATACCTATTGCACATGCGGTCTACATGAAGGAGACTTACGGCAATCTAAAGCAGCGACGATTAAGACGATTAACTACAGCAAGTATGGCTGGCAGATATGTTCTGACCTGAAGGTAGTATCTCTGTTGATGGGTTTGCAGCAGGGATATACAAAGTACTGCTGTTTTCTTTGTCTGTGGGACAGCAGAGCAATCGATTTGCACTACATCAAGAAAGACTGGCCTCCGAGAGCATTTTTTAAGCCTGGAGAAACGAATGTACAGCACCCACCATTGTCACAGCCACACAAAATCATCATTCCTCCTTTACACATCAAACTCGGTCTTGTCAAAAACTTGGTAAAAGCCATGGATAAGAATGGACCAGCATTCAAGTACCTGCATGACAAATTCCCTCGGCTCAGTGAAGCCAAAATTAAAGAGGGCATCTTTGTGGGGCCTCAAATTAGACAGCTCTTCCGAGACCCCAAGTTTGAGGAACTTCTTCAAGGTAAAGAAAAACAGGTTTGGGATGCATTCTATCAAGTGGCAGCAAACTTCCTGGGGAATGACAAGGCAGTAAATTACAAGTGTCTGGTTGAGGATATGTTGGCTTTGTTTCATGAATTCGGCTGCAATATGTCCTTAAAGATCCACTTTCTTGGTTCCCACTTAGATTTCTTTCCTGATAACTGCGGGCAGGTCAGCGATGAGCACGGCGAACGCTTTCATCAGGACATTGCCACCATGGAGCAACGGTACCAAGGCAAATGGTCTACGTCAATGCTAGCTGACTATTGTTGGACAATCAGTAGAGATGCTCCACAAGTCCACTACAAACGGCAGGCCAAAAGAAGTCGAAAGCCGGAAGCAGACTAATGTTTTCTTACCATGTATTATAATATTGACATAAGTACACTTTTTCTGAAATATGCGTAAATGTTTTCTTACCATGTATTATAATATTGACATAAGTACACTTTTTCTGAAATATGCGTAAATGTTTTCTTACCATGTATTATAATATTGACATAAGTACACTTTTTCTGAAATATGCGTAAATGTTTTCTTACCATGTATTATAATATTGACATAAGTACACTTTTTCTGAAATATGCGTAAATGTTTTCTTACCATGTATTATAATATTGACATAAGTACACTTTTTCTGAAATATGCGTACATATTACAGAAAACCCGTAGCCAATTCAGCTTTTTCTTAGTCATATTCGTGTTCAGCACATTGAATTCATTAAGAAATGACTATTTTCAGCTTGGAAGCATGAACTTGTCGAAAATTTGTTGCCCAGTGAGATACTTAAATAACACAGACTGAAATAGCTAGGATATGTGTGGAGAGCAAACCAAGAAGATGTAAAAAACGTAGTAATAAAATAGGACCCTCGGTACAGGAGATACAAGAACACAACATATCTTGGAGAAATCTAAAAATTATAAAGAATGAGCATCTCCAAGAATTGAAATCTAGAACCCTTTATTAAGCGGCGCTACCCCACTCGCGGTGTTAATCTATAAATTTACAAATTATCTTATCCTAAGGCTTTTGTGTGGTCAACATTAACTACCCCAACTTGTGATGAGTGGTGTTTATGCAATTGCATTTACACTGCTGATTAGATCAAAAGCAAGCTGACAAACTAAACACATTTAAACCTAAACAGTGAAACAAATAATATCCAAATTTTGTATAGGCAGACGGTATCAATAATTCATAATTTCTACAAACTTTTCTGTATAGAAATAACAAGGTCGGTATATCGCTGATAATACTAATAGATAGGCATATATAAATTAAATCTAGCGTCGCTTCAATTAGATAAGTTTCACGGCCAAATTTTCAGTTTAGTTCGATTTCCCAATGTGTCAGCACACAAGCTGACCTGTTGCATGTGTAGCGCAAGGTATTTACTTTAAAAAAGCTTTCTATTAGATTTTGCAGGCAGTGTTCGTGATATTCCGGTTGATTAAATAACCTGTAATAATGGTTTCAACGAGTGCATTATTAATAAATGTTCTATTATTTATAACAGCTATTTATGCACAAACATGTAAGTAGAATATACTCATTAAATTTTATTTTTATTTACTTTTACAAATTAATTAAGTAATTAATCTTTAGATATAATTTTATAACTTGTACGTATCAAATTGAAAATTAATAAGTAATTTTAAAATTAATTTGAATTTATTAACTTTGGAATTTGCTGTTTTAAAAATTAATATTTTGAGTTAAGCACTATATATTTATAAGTTCAGAAACAACATTATGAAATATTTTGTTTAATTGCGCTGAGTAAATACCTACCTCTATCAGTTGAAAGATAAATAACTTTCAGGAAATTCATCTTACGCGTTTTAATTAGAAATACGATTGAATATAAATGTTTCTAGGTATAAAAAAAGCATTTAATAAATCAAACATTTTATATTTAGTTCCCTATATCTACAAAGGTACGGTGTTACATTAATTGTTACGAAAAAATTATATTGAAATTATAATTATTATTGTGTGGGTATAATCTTTTTATCTCCATTATATTGGAGATAAGTAGTTCGATATTAGAATATATGTATTTGCAAAATTAACCTATTTTGTGATAAATATAATTCAGTAGCACGGTAAATATTCAGAACAAAATGGAGCACTCAAATAGTTTTGATAAAGACCGAGTTCCTTTAAAAATAATTTTCTAGCTGACATTGAACAGTAATTTGCTTAACGTGAAGATGGACGCAATTTAAAAATAATGTTCAATATGCAAAAAGGGAAGTCGGTTTAGTTTGAATGATGCGTAGGTGTACGGGGTGTTTATGGACTATATATTAAAGGCAACACAATTAAAACATAACTAGGTGTGGCTACCGCACGACTTGCTTATACGTATATACGTCTAAAATCATACAAAAGTTGTAAATTATGATTTAAATACTTTTATATCCTTAAAAAGTTAACCTATGAGTAAGGGCCGGTTTTTACAACTCCGATTAAAACACCGGTTAGAATAATCATTGATTAAAACGCCGGTTAGTACAAATTTGCGTTTTTTCAACACCGGTTAGCGCTAATCATTAATTAAGAACGTCCTTAATTTAACCGGTGTTTATGGAGTACCTGACAAAATATTAAATAGTGATTAGGGTTACTTACACCTTAGACCATTTAAACATATAGACACGCCTTAACTATCAAGCAGTGAAGCAAACATAATTCTACGCGGGTGACGTCACGGGTGGGCACGATGCAACTACATACCTAGACTTTGTACTACAAAAGTAAAGAGAATCCTTAATTTTAATTTATTAAAAACCCCAATCTTCTTATTTGAAGAATATTTGTTTAAAAACATTATAATCTTGATATTTTAAGAACATTTGTAAAACAAAATCTGAATATATAACCCAGAAATTTCGTTTATTGTGCCCTAGCGTACTTACCTCAAATAACTATAAATTTTTGTAAAGACCAGTCAATTCCATTTACTTTTGGTTATTCAAAAATAAAACTGAAAGCAATTTGTGGTATATATCTATTATTAAGAAAAAATGAGGTGTGGGCACCACACGACTTTCTTATACATATATGAATTTCAAATTATGTGAAGTTGTTCTAAATTAAGCTTTAAATACATTTATCCTCTTAAAAAAATACGCCTATGAGTAAATGTGTCCGAATTTTGAAAATTCATTTATACAAAAATTATTTAAAATCCTATTCTAGGTACTTCTTAATCTCACAGAATGCATACTTTGTGAGATACTTGCAAGAAAATGCTACTCGCCAAGAGTAAAGGTATTACTTCCCGTCCGAATTTTGAAATCTTGTTTATACAAAAGATATTTCAAATCCAGCTCTAAATACTTTTATACTCTTAGCGTAACTGTTTAAAAAGCATTCTTTGCGAAATATTTGCAAAAAACTGATTTTCGATAAGAATAAAAGACCTACTTCCGGTAGAAATTTCAAAAAAATTTTATAATAAAATTTTTCTCAAATTTAATTTTGAGTACTTATGAATTCTTTATAAATTTGTTTAAACTTAGTAGTTGTCGAAATATTGGCAAAATTCAATTTCTTCACTGAAGTAAACTACTACTTCCAATCTACCGATTTCACTGAAAAACTAATCAGATCTCAAGAGGGAGATTTTAAACACGTAAATACAAAATTTGGAATTGATATCTACAGCGGTTTTATCGCTATCATGGTCACACACACACACACACAGAGAGAGAGAGACATTTCTTAAAACCCACTTTTTTGAAATCAGGGGACCTGAAAACGTGGACATCTGAAAAAATCTGGAGGTCAAAAATTTTCGTCATCACAATACGTACACTACGTATAAGAAAGTAAAAGAAATTGACTTATTTAATTTATTTCTTAATTTATTAGTATATCTGTTCATGCATTCACCTTGATGATATAGCCTAATTTTACAATAATTTAAACTAATAATTTTAATTAAATTTACAATATGATTATTGTCGACATCGTGGTCATGCATGTGTTCTTTGTAATTGCTGAAATTTGTGCCATGAACACTGCTCAGAACTTTTATACATAATTTAGCCATTAATTTGTTTGGATTGTACCATAATTAAAATTAGCACTAGTTAATCAATATTAACACTGTATCTATAACGTTAAAATGGATGTTAGACATACAACAACAGCGGACACAAGCCCACCCGTGACGTCACATGCCTGCGTTATGTTTGTTTCAGTTCGTTTTCAAGGCGGGACGGAAAACGGCGTGTCTATATGTATAAATGGTCTAAGACTTACACATGCCCATAACCTAAGAAATTTGAATTTTTATTATTTATTATTGACAGCATTTATGCGTTTGTGTATGAAGTATTTTTTGGAATTAGTTAATAATTATTTTCATCAGTGGTTTAGTATTGCTTCTTCTATAAATGAAATGAGCAGTATAATTAAATATAAAAATAATAATTAAATGAAGTGATGGAAATCTCTTGGTGAAACATGTCGAAATATAAGCAAGTAATAACAAAAAACAAAAAACACACTTGGTATTGTTTCACAAATAAATATAATTAAATACTCGATGTACATTTCGCCTTGCGGCATCGTCAGGAGTTCTCGAGAAACTAAAGTAAAATTTAATATGCTGTAACTACCTACTTCTAACAAAAATGTAAATAAAAATGTACAAAAATAGAAAATTATGAAAAGGTCATGGCTTATCTGGAAAGACCGTTTTTACAAGGCTAGGGTTTATTAGCGGTGAATTTATGAGTTCTGTTTGTTCATTAAGAACATTGCCTGGTTGTAAAAGTAAACTTTCTTTTATAAAATAACCTTCTAGAACATTCATTTTTTTACTTTTATTTAAACTATACAGTACTTCTAAATTGTCTATTGAAAAATGATGTCCTGTGTCTAAAACATGGTTAGCTACACTTGAATTTTCATAATTTAATTTAACGGCTCGCATATGTTCTGAAAATCTTAATTTGAAATTTCGCCCTGTTTGACCTATATAAAATTTACTACAATCAGTACAATTAATTCTGTAAATTCCTGATTTGTTTAGTTTAGGATTCGCTGTTTTATTATTTGTTAATTGACTTTTTAAAGTGTTATTATTATAGAAGGCTATTTTAAAATCCAGTTTCTTTAAAACATTACTAATTTTCATACTTATACTACCTAAATATGGAATTTTAACCCATTGTTTTAATGTCAAGTCCTGGGACGGGGGAAATGTTGATTTTAATGTAATTGATTTGTTCATTCTATTGACTAATTTATCTATTAGAGATGAGTTATAACCATTATTTTGTGCAATTATTTTAATAGTTTTTAATTCTTTATTAAAGTTAAATGTGTTCATCGGTACTTTCAATAGTCTATAAATCATTGAATTAAACGCAGCATGTTTAACGTTAGTGGGATGATTGGAGGTATTTGGTATCAACGTATCGCAAAAGGTAGGTTTTCTAAAAATACTGTAATCTAACTTGTTGTTACTAATCTGGATTTTTAAATCAAGGAAATTTAAAGATCGATCAGGTGCTTCTTTCTCTATAGCGAATTGAATATTATTATTAAATTTATTAAGTTGTACTAAAAAGTTATCTAGCTGTCTATCTGAACCTGACCACAAACAGAGAATATCATCCACATATCTAAACTATGCTGATACCGGTGACGTATTTGTCCTGTATTTATCAAACAAGTTAACTTCGAAATGGTCCATAAAATGTCTGCTAGTAATGGTGACAAGGGGGAGCCCATTGGAAGGCCATTGTTCTGTTTATAAAAGTTGTCACCAAACTGGAAATAATTTTGTTCCAAACATAAATTCAGCATTTCCTCTATTTCTAAAGATTTATCCGGGCAATGTTTCTTAATTCTAGAATATACAATATTTTTTACTTCCGGGATGGGAATGGAAGTAAATAAACTTTTTACATCAAATGAAACAAGTTTAGTAACGTGACTTACATTAGTATTTTGAAGTTTATCTATTAAGTCTAGGCTATTTTTAACGGTATATTTAGGTTTAAATTCAATTAGTTCGGGTAAAATTTCATTAACCAATTTACAAATATTGTAAGACGGAGCTTGGACATAACTAACCACCGGGCATAACTTTAATAAAGAATTAAAAACTATTAAAATAATTGCACAAAATAATGGTTATAACTCATCTCTAATAGATAAATTAGTCAATAGAATGAACAAATCAATTACATTAAAATCAGCATTTCCCCGGTCCCAGGACTTGACATTAAAACAATGGGTTAAAATTCCATATTTAGGTAGTATAAGTATGAAAATTAGTAATGTTTTAAAGAAACTGGATTTTAAAATAGCCTTCTATAATAATAACACTTTAAAAAGTCAATTAACGAATAATAAAACAGCGAATCCTAAACTAAACAAATCAGGAATTTACAGAATTAATTGTACTGATTGTAGTAAATTTTATATAGGTCAAACAGGGCGAAATTTCAAATTAAGATTTTCAGAACATATGCGAGCCGTTAAATTAAATTATGAAAATTCAAGTGTAGCTAACCATGTTTTAGACACAGGACATCATTTTTCAATAGACAATTTAGAAGTACTGTATAGTTTAAATAAAAGTAAAAAAATGAATGTTCTAGAAGGTTATTTTATAAAAGAAAGTTTACTTTTACAACCAGGCAATGTTCTTAATGAACAAACAGAACTCATAAATTCACCGCTAATAAACCCTAGCCTTGTAAAAACGGTCTTTCCAGATAAGCCATGACCTTTTCATAATTTTCTATTTTTGTACATTTTTATTTACATTTTTGTTAGAAGTAGGTAGTTACAGTATATTAAATTTTACTTTAGTTTCTCGAGAACTCCTGACGATGCCGCAAGGCGAAATGTACATCAAGTATTTAATTATATTTATTTGTGAAACAATACCAAGTGTGTTTTTTGTTTTTTGTTATTACTTGCTTATATAAAAATAATATAATATTGAACATGTGTCACTTTTGGCTTACTACAGAAATAAAATTAATTGATAACCACAAATACATTATTTTTTCTGATGAGGATGATTCAGTTTTGAAAGTTTTTTAATTCTACTACAATTCTGAGACATCTCAATTTGTGGCGATTCTAAGATCCTGTGGCAATTTATGCTTGCAGTTGCTCTTTTCCTCTTTGTCATTGCACTTAATAGCACCTTATTAAGACATATTTTGGACTCACTCTAGAAATGTCATTAACATATTAAAGTATATTGAAAAATTACAAATGAAATTGAGAATGGTAAAAATTCAACAGAAGCAGATTGGTTCTTCACGTTGAGAGCTAATGCAGATATTTTAAGTACGTTCTGGCTGAACTAGGTTATGTATGATCTTTCAGTAAAAATGTTGTGCTTTATTCATCTTACAGGAATTTGTTGCAAATTAATTTGTCTCAGATATGGGAATGGAAAGTGCAATATGTTATACCATTAGAATGTGATTGATAATCCAGCTTAGGATTATACAATAAATTTATTTCAATTTCACTCAAGTTTGTTGCACCTTGTTATTTCTTTCATAATGGAAATTATAAATATGTGCTATGTAGATAGAAATTCTCATATGCAGTATTCACAAAATGAATGCCTACAGTTTATTTAATAAAATGAAATTTCTAATTATATAGAATATAATCTTGAAAAAGTAAAATAAGGGCAAAAAGCTCAAGGAACACATTCAAATGTAGAAAATGGTGCCAATATTATTAGAACAAAATGTACTAATTTAGTTCAAAAGAACTAGCCAACTTTATACAATAAATCCTTAAACACTGTTTAGATAACCGGCGCATTTCTTTGCATTGAAAAACGCCGGTTAGAGATAATCAATGGTTAGGCTTAATCAATGATTAGTAAACTCAGCATTTTCATCGGTTTTGGAAAAACCTGCCCTTAGCGTGTTACTTCAGGTTCGAATTTTATGAATTTTTTTTTATAAAAGAATTTCAAAATTCTATTCTAAGTACTTGTATTCTCTTAATTAGTCTCTAAAGAATGCATACTTTGCGAGATATTTGCAAAAAAAAATGCTTCTCAATAAGAGTAAAAGTGTTACTTCCGGTCCAATTTTGAAATTTCTTTTATACAAAAATTATTCCAAATACTTTTGAGAAATCTATATACAAAGCACAATTTACGACATATTTGCCAAAAATGGCTATTCGATAAAAGTATTACATGAGTAGCAAGATATTCGCAAAAAACTGATTTTCGTTAAGGGTAAAAATCCTACTTCCGGTAGGAATTTCTAAAAACTTTTCTAATAAAAAAATTCAATTACTAATTGCATGTGCATAAAACTAAATTAAAGTTACATGACACATTTTTGTCAAAAAGTCATTATATCGTTTCATTTTTGAGTTGCTTACTGAATTTGGGGAAAACATGTAAAACGTTATTACTTTAAAAGTGACTATTACTGAGCTATTTTCATTCTTTTTTGCTATAATTTTACCAAGCTATGGAACATTGTAAAATACAAAATAAATTTAAAAGGTGCTTCTAATGAGTGATTATCATACGGAAAAAACGCTTCAAAATATATTTTCTCATAAAGTCACAATCTGCCTTCCCCAGGGATTTTCGCTTTGTATATATACTATATCTACGACTTGAGAATTCTCACTTCTAAAATATATACAGAGTGTTCGGGAAAATGTGGGAAATATCTTGGATGCAGATAGAATATGAACAAAGTTTGATACACTCGCGGGCACGACGAATTAAGGACTGTTGTACCCGCAACAATAACCCAGCCGTGTTCCTTATCACATCACAATGAAACGTGATTCTCTATAGAAGTTCCTCCCTAGTGTCGACCAGAGTGGAATACACCATTTTTTTGAGGTGTCCCCACATGTAAAAATCCAACGGCGTTAAATCAGGAGCTGAAATGAGGTGGCGCCCCATCGTGCATGAAGTACATGTTTCGGTGGGTTTCAAGTGGTAACTGCTCTATTAAATCTCGAAAAGCGTTCTGAAGGAACTCCAAATAAAGTTGTCCATTCAATCGTTCTTACAAAACGAATGGTCCAATCAAAAAATTGTCAAAGATTCCTGCTCAAATATTAAGTGATTGGAAATGATGTTGATAATGCGAAACTATAATGGCATGAGGATTTTCATCAGCCCATACATGCGTATTGTGTAAATTGGTGATATCATTTTTGGTAAACCTTGCTTCATCCGTGAAAAGAATAATGCTCATCAAGTTAACATTATTACGTTTGCAAACAGCATTCTACGAGGAAAATCTTCAGGAATCAGTTCATGTGTTTTTTGCAAATGGTATGGATATAACAGCTGTTCATGAAGAACTTCATGTACTATTGTTTTCGATGTATTAAACTGTGCTGATAATTGTCGAGTGCTCGTTAATCGATTGTCATCTACAGCATTTAAAATACGTTCCTCTAATCGCGGCATACGCACGCTTCTTGTCACACCAGCATCAGTACTACTTTTTCCAAACTTTCCTAAAATTATGAAGATAGTCAATAATATGTATTACCTTATTAACTGGAATCGCCTACCATTCTCCCTTAGACGTTGGTCAACACGTTGAAATGTCTTATGATTTGGTAGAGCACGATTAGGAAATCTTTCGTGATATAATCTTCTGACTTCTAAAGCATTGCAAGACGCAAGACCATACATCAGATGCATATCTACATACTCAATAAACGTGTATTCCATACTTCGAATAAATTCAATGTGTCAACGATGTGATGACAAGTTCTAAAATGCCGGATATTTTATTTATTTCGTACCATAGTAACGTTTGCAATAGCAATAGTTTTTTTGGTACTGATAAAAACTAAAACGCACATTTTTTGCAAACTTTTTCTCGTAAACGGTTCATTTTAACGACAATAAGCAAGAGTACTTTTTTTAAAATATATGGTTCAAGCTATCCAGTTTAATATTTTTCAAGTCTTTATCATACAGGGTGTTAAAAATTTAGGCATTAAGTTGTAAAGATTAGTCCGCCCCTGGTAAACTACAAAAGCTAAATATGATTCAAGAACACTATTTTAAGAGGTCCTTACTACTGTCCATCACATTAATTTTTTATTAAAACATATTAATTACTTTAAAAGAAATTCAATAAAAACCGAGTTCCAGCGGCGTCCGTCAGGAACGCATATCTCCGTAGAAGGGGCCTGTAGGAAAAATGTTTATAGGAACTTGTCATCTTATTTGTTCATGTTCTATCTGCATCCAAGAGATTTCCCACATTTTCCCGGACACCCTGTATATATATATACGTTATTGGAGCAGTTAGAAAATTGAATAGTATGAGAAGGAGATTTTTAAAAGAAAAGTTTCCAAATAATTTTGGTTCTAATTGAAAAACAACTACACGACACGCCCTCAAGTTTCGAACTTTACTTTTATATTATACACTATATACGTATACCTATACTCGACAAATTGTCTCATTAATTTGTTGTTTTTGAAGATACTACTTGCACAAATCTACAAAACTTTAACGCATGCGAACAACTAAACCGTTCAGAAACTATACAATGTGTCATCAGAAAAAATTCAGTTGATTGTTTACTACTGGTTGAAAATGGCAACGTATCTTTTACATCGGTATCAGCTGAAGAAGGTTTCTTGGCAAGCGCTCTTACGAGTAATCTAGTAGTTGTTGGAGAATTCGTTGACCCAAGTAGTAAGTATAATTTTATACACTTAACAACAAACGAATGCTTTAATCATTTACACCATAACAAATAATACCCTAATTTATTTAAAATATATAATTATTTCATTATTTAATGTATGTCTCATACCTATTTAGTCTTTCAAATCTCAATAATACTCCTATTTTATTAACATTTCCGTATGTCTATTCAACAGGTGCGGGAGTATTTGACTACGAAACAGCAATTCTAGTTAGGAAAGATTTGAGTAATGGTTTTGCATCGCTGAGAGGTGCTAAATTTTGTCATCCCGGTATTGATAACATGCAAACATCTCCTTTGATTTTAAAAGAATTCGAAACTGAAGCTCTTAATCAAAATAATGCTCATACATGCACAGATGGAAGAAGAACAATTGAAAATTATTTGACTTCTGTAAATGATTTTTTCGGATCGTCTTGTCGCCCTGGCAAATGGTCTATTGTTAATAATACTTTAGATACAGAATTAAGTAAGTACCAATATGTTTTTATTGATTGTAAGTATGACTTATTAGAACAGTAAAAATATCTGCTTCAATTCATATACAACAAAAAAATACTTTTTGAAATTTGATTTAGTTTGGTAACTGATTTTTATATTACAGTAGACAATCGATAGTGTGAGCCGAATAAAACAGTGGTTGTTATAGATTTATTCACGTTAACGAAGGTTGTATTTAATATATAATAAACATATGGTTTGTCAAACCCCCATTACTGAACAGTTCTGGAACCGTTCTAGTATTAGTATTTCTGATAGTAATCCGCGTGTCTGGCCAAATTCTGATTCTCAAATAGTACGAAATCCTAGAGCTCCAAATAGTTTTAAAAATTAGAATTTTATAGAAAGTTGCACTACTAACATTAGTGACAGAAATATTTAAAAAAAACGCCAAACTGCTATAAACAAAGATCAATGAAAGCAAATGGATGAACGAATGATAAACATCATATAACATAATCACATAACTACTAAAATTGCGACAGGCTATAAAAAATAATGAAAAAGTTGTTTATAAGATATAAATAATAATTATATATTTTATTATAGATATTTCTGATAAGATGGGTAAATGAAACAAATATTTTTCATACAAGCTGTTAATAATTGGCACAATAATAAATATAACTATAAAAATTAACAATGATAATGAATCAAAGAAATAATATAACAATGCATTTTCAATGTTCAGGTCCAGCCCATTTTCCATTCGTTCAATTATCCATTTAAAGTGGAGACTTCATGGTAATTTTAATTGTGATACCTACATGATTTAGTAGTTACATCAATTAGACTATGGCCACATTATACAGCTTGTGTAATGAAACACTAGATATTACGAAGTAAACATTGCAACGTCGTATTCTGTCGCCGTACTGGCCGCTCGACGAAAGACAGGAGAGGGTAGAAGTAACTATAACATTTTCAGTCGATGCTTCATCGCTAAACGTCGCGAGAGCGGGGATACAGTACTCGACGTTGCAATTCTGATGTATTTTAGACTTGCTATATCAAGTGTTGTATTACACAAGCTGTATACAGTTTTATAACATCACATGCTGCTACAAATAGATACATATAGTAGAATATTCGGATGTCTATTTCACTAATGTAAGGCCTACATCAAATTACCTATTATAAATAATACACATCACTTTCTTCCAAATGAACATCGAATAAATTATACGTAATGTACATCTCCAGAACAACAATCTATAATTCATATACAATATGCACTCCCAATGTATTGATATCACAGAGTTCACTTATTTTTCTTGAATCTCTGGGGACACATATGACGGATCAGATTGTTCAAGTTCCACAAGGTGTAACTTTGGCCAGGAGTATATGACAATTCTAAATTAACTTTTCGTATGTTTATAAGTTGCTACAACTCTACCATTACGAGCATTTCGCCCTTATTAAATAAAGAATCACTTGAGAGACTTAAGAACATTGTAATAGATGAGGTGATCTTTAAAACAATAAAGCACAATTTGAACAAATTTGAATATTTAATTGCATACTTATAGTTATTTACTTGTGCTATTACAACATTTAAAATAAAATTATAGACAAATAAGTTCTATGAATCTGAATCAATACAAATATTCTAATAATAACACAAAATAAAATATAAGAAAAACCAAATACTCGAGAGACTGAGAAATAATACCAACTTAAATTCAACATAAACATAACCATAAAAAATGAGGTGTGGCCACCACACGACTTTCTTATACGTATGAGCGTTTCAAATTATAGAATTTTAAGAATTCTTTTATACAATAATTATTGAAAATCCTATTCTAAGTACTTCTATTCTCTTAATAAATCACTATAGAATGCATACTTTGCAAGATATTATCAAAAAAGTTCTACTCGCTAAGAGTAAAAGTGCTACTTCCGGTCCGAATTTTGAAATTTCATATATACAAAAAATATTGCAAATCCAGTTCTAAATATTTTTGTACTCTTGATAAATATATATAGATTGCATAATTTACGACATATTTGCAAAAAATCGCTATTCGATAAGAGTAAAAGTGGTTCTTCCGGTCTGAATTTTGAAATTTTTTTTATACAAAAGATATTGAAAATTATGTTTTGAATACTTTTACACCCGTAACGTAACTGTCTAAAAAGCATGACTTGCAAGATATTCGCAAAAAACTGATTTTCGATAAGAGTAAAAGACCTACTTCCGGTAGGAATTTCGAAAAACTTTTTGAATAAAATTATTATCAATTTTAATTTTAAGTATATATGAATTCTGTATAAATTTGTATAAACTTAATAGTTGACGAAATATTGGCAAAATTCGATTTTTGCGCTGAAGTAAACTGCTACTTCCGGTCTACCGATTTTACTGAAAAACTAATCAGATCTCAAGAGGGAGATTGTACACGTAAATACAAAATTTGGAATTGATATCTACAGCGGGTTGACCGCTATCGTGGTCACACACAGACAGACAGACAGACAGACAGACAGACAGACAGACAGACAGACACACAGAGAGAGAGAGAGAGAGAGAGAGAGAGAGAGAGATTTTTTAAAAACCACTTTTTCGGTATCAGGGGACTTCAAAACGTGGACATCTGCAAAAATCGAAAATTTTCATCATCACAATACTTCCTTATACTACGTATAAGAAAGTAAAAATCGAAAATTAATACGAATGACAATTACGCATGCTCCGGATTAATCAAAATTTCAAATACCAGAACGACTCCGAATGGTTCTTGAATTACAAGTTCTCATAGACCGAACATTGAACTAGTAGTTCTCAGAATTTGTAGTTCCAGAACTGCATGGTCCAAACTTTTTTTTTAAAGATATGCGCATTAGTTCTAGAACTATTCAAAACTGTGGGTCTCGGCAAACCTATTGATAATTAACAAAATAAACATATAAAATACAGTAATTCTATTTAAAAAATAGCAACAAATAAAAAATAGTGACAAAAATGTTTTTTACCCAAAAGTCAAACATTTTTTGTTGTTGTAGCGTGTATAGCGCTATCTAGTGAAACTTTAATCAAGGGTTTAGAATGTTTTCGATTTCCTCCTTATATTCCTCAACATCATTTTCTAATTTGTTTCATTCAATTCAGTGTCACATTGATTCCACTCCAAAACATCAGATTTTGTAAATGCAGCCTATTGTGCATACAATTAGGACAAATTTGCATATGTATTATGTATGGATATCGGACTACCCTAAGGTGCCAATGTACGCAGAAGTTCAAGAGATTTGGATATTGAATTCTCAATGCCCCATTGGCGTTCCAAAACAGCAAAAGGCACCATTTTGTTATCATCATTATTGGAAACTCCATCTAAAACATTCCTCCAAGGTTTTTTTATAATTTTCGTATTAGGATTATTCCAAGCTGGCACTGAGTTGATTACTGCGTCTCTATACTCAACTTTTTCGATGCATCGGAAATAGTATTCATGTCGTTTTCTACTACAATAAATATAGCAAACTGTTTCTGTAGTACACTTTTGTTAGTTTAATTACATATTGGTTCATCGGCTGTATAAGTTTTGTAACATTGAGCGGGAGGAGGGGAGGGGGAGACACATTGTTACAATATGCCATCCTCACTTTTTAATTCATCTTCATTTGGATGCGATGGCGTGTTATCTAGTAGAAGTAAAGATTTTATCGAGATACCTTTATCTTTTAAAAATCTTTAAATCCTCAAAAAAAAATTGACTTAGGTTTAAGATCTAAGAAGTAGAAAATTGAAAGGTACCTGAAGTACAAACGAATAATGAAACCAGTATTTAAAATGCTAGAAGTCATATAAGCTGATTTTGAATGTTCAGAGGTCACAGGAGATTTGAAATTGTTAAATGATCTTGGGTTCAAAACTTAACCAACAACCAATGGCTTTACTTTATGGGACCTAGTAGCATTACTGCATGTCATGCTTTTCTCTTCTTCTACCAGCAGCAGTTTTTTTTTCCGCCAAGACAAATGTTTTGTCTGGTAGCAATTTCCTGTCTCATAGGCATTGCACATTTGCTCCAATGTAATACCAAGTTCCTTCTATTTTATTTTTTAACTGAATTTTAAACGGATCCACGAGTTCGTGTAGAGAGAAAACTTCCAAAAAGCGAATTCCAAACCGTTTTTTAAAGCGTTGCGCCATCTCTTACTGTCTGTTTATCATTCTTGCTGATTTGTGAATGAATTACTTTTGCTCTTTGTTTAGTTATTTCACCAGTTACAATAAAAGTTTTATTTCTTTTGTCAGGAAACCATCTATCTAATTTTTTTTTCATTTTGGGGAACTTGGAACTCTTTAAAATCCATCTCTTGCCTGGTCCAACGCAAGTATGTCTCATAGCTGTAAAAATCAAACTGTAGAGTAAGGCGCTTTTGTTTACACGACATTGTCTTGATATACAGGGTGTAGCACCTAAGATGCCTCGGACCGTAGCTCTTCTATCATACAATATATCGAAAAAAGTCTAAGAGAAAAATTGTCCATAATCACCATTTTCCTAAAATATTTTTGGTCATCAGTGCCGTGCCGTATTCCAGTGGCGTATCAAACCTATGTTTTTTTTAATGGAATATAATAATGATATATATTTTGTGGCTGATTCGGAAAGCCCTCGAAGAGTACTTTTTTCCTTATGTAACGTCATACCCGTAATTTTAGCGGTTTCGCTGTTATAACGGTTTTTCTTCGCAGTTAAACCGTACTTCGACATTTTTTTTGGCAGGCACTAAATTGTCCCGGCGTTTCGGTTTCGAATTTAGGGGTAGACTAAGACTTCTTTTACCTACTCATAATTTTTTTTCAAGTGATTTAAGGAAAGAAAATAATTTTTGATTGGGCTTTGCAAATAGTAATTTTTTTCTAAAATATCAAATGGGAACCATATAATATAATTACATCGTTGGATAATCGAAATTCCAAGCTTTCCATTTAGTTAAAAAAAAGACATTTCAATACAAAATTAAAAAGAAAAAAGAACGTGTCAAAAAAAAAAAGTACCAGTAGACGTAAATCTATCCAACACCTTTTTAAACGCACGTGGATTTGTACACGTTCTGAGAGAATATGTCTCAGCGTACACTCGGCCCGCCAACAAACAATTTTTGAAACATTCTCCAAGAATAAACACCATGTCAACCATTTCTTGTTGAGTTCCAGGCATTTTCGCAACGTTTATGAGATAACAATAATGCTTCTGTCAGTTTGTTGTTATTTTTTCCGTTTGCATTGACAATTGCACTTCTATTATTTTACCATGACAGCTCACTTTGAAAAAGGACGTTTTTCGACAATTTGACCAAACAACTTCTTTTTTCTTTTTAATTTTGTAATGAAATGTGTGTTTTTTTTAATAAATGGAAAGCTTGGAATGTCGATTATCCATCGATGTAATTATTTTATATGGTTCCGATTTGGTATTTTAGAAAAAAATGACTATTTGCAAAGCCCAATCAAAAATTATCTTCTTTCCTTAAATCACTTGAAAAAAAATTATGAGTAGGTAGAAGAAGTCTTAGTCTATCCCTAAATTCGAAACCGAAACTCCGGGACAATTTAGTTCCTCCCAAAAAAAATGTCAAGTATGGTTTAACTGCGAAGAAAAACCGTTATAACAGCGAAACGGCTAAAGTTAGGGGTATGAGGTTACATAAGAAAAAAAGTACTCTTCGAGGGCTTCTCGAATCAGCCACAAAATATATATTGTTCCATTTAAAAAAACATAAGTTTGATACGCCACTGGAATACGGCACCGCACTGATGTCCAAAAATATTTTAGGAAAATGGTGATTGTAATTATGGACAATTTTTCTCTTAGACTCTTTTCGATATATTGTATGATAGAGGAGCTACGGTCCGAGGCATCTTAGGTGCTACACCCTGTATACCGAAATTACTATGTAATGACTTAAAGACAAATAACAATTAACAAACACTAACAACGAACTGCCTACTTACAGAGTAAATACACGAAATGAAGAAATACGTAACACTTTAGGCAGTGTTGATGTTGAAGAGCCACGATGCTAGAGAAGCTAAAAAAATTAGTTGTTGACGGGAATGCAGGGGTTATATTGGAGTGACCACGCAACAGCGAAATACATGTGTATTTTGCAAGAGGTCCACTTTTTTCTCGGTATATTGTGGCCTAGCGTAATGTTGATCACATTATGCAGGGTCTCCGTTACACGATGTTCACGTTATCGAATGTCTAGTGTATTTTTAGTACTTATTCCAAAAATGTTATCCATCTTTTTCTATTGCATAAAGTTTTTTCACAGTACGATTGTATGTTTTGGAAGAAATAAATCCATAACATTTTGACTTTTATCTGAATTAATTTTCATTCTATTTATCGTCTTTATTTATTATCTATTATTTATTTTATATAGTTTTAATCCTGTGCATGAAATTAATATTTATATCGTTATAGCTTATACATGTCGGTTTGTATAAAGAAAAATCAATTATTTTTTTGTTTTAACAGAACAAACTTACTTTAAACTCATGGAACTTTGTAATGATATATCATATTTGGAAAATCAACATTTACCTTACGTTCAATCATTGAACTGCTTACTGGGCGGTAGAGGTGACATAGCTTTAACCACACTTAATGCCATAAAAAATAGTGAGTCGTATCCGGACATTCTGACGAAGTTTACATTGTTATGTAAAAACGGCACCAATGTCAATGTTACTGAAGGATGTTCTTGGAGCAGACAACCCGGCTACTTGTTGATAGGAAATAAGTGAGTAAAATTTTGTTTTATTATGTGAATACACTGTCGACTTTTAACTCATATCACAACCCAGAGAACCCATTAGCAATAGATGTGATTTCTTTAATTCTAATCTGTGTTATATACCACAGGATTTTATTTAGTGTTACTAATTGTCAGTAAGGTGTATCGAAAAAATAAGATGTGGGCACCACACGATGTTCTTATACGTATATCCATTCCGAATTTTATATACCATTTTCCAAATAAAGTTTTTAATACTTTTATCATCTTTATAAGATAAATGTGTGATTTTAATTGTTATTTCGGGTCCGAATTTGAATTGTTTCGTATACGATAATTATTCCAAATCCATCTCTAAATACTTTCATTATCTTAATATATCCGTTTAAAAAGCATAATTTGCAAGATATTAACAAAAAACTACTATCCGATAAGAGTAAGCGTCACTTGTGGTTCAACTTTTGACATTTTTTTACAACGATTTTCTAAAATCAATATCTGAATACTTGTACATTGTTGGTAAGTCTGCATTGAATGCATAATTTGCAACAAACAGTTATACGACATGAATATGCGTGATACCTGCTTCTAGTGGGAATTTTGAATTTTTTTAAAAAAACGGTGTTCTAAATCAAACCTTAAATACTTTCATACTCACATCATATCTGTTTAAAATGCATGACTTGCGAAAGAACTATTTTTTCTGACATTTTCTTGCACTTTTAAGCTACTTAGAGAATGAGCAAGAATCAGAAGTTAGATGTCGATATTTTTTCAAAATGCCTTTAATTTTCCGTTACACCTTGAGAGAAATTCAGCATTATTGACCTCTAGTTACAAATCGATAAATTCTCTCAGCGTTACCCCTAAATTTGTATGATATACCTAGTATACCTGCTACTGACAAAACACTCAAAGGCTTACTTGATAACTTCCCCCTGTACCTGGTCTTAAAAAAAAACATTGTCCTGCCGCCGCTTAACTCAAGTGGAGACGGTCGTGGGTTTAAAGAAATCCGTCAAGGTGATAGACTATAAGGCGCCATCTCCTTCTGATATATAAGACAGGCCCCTTATCTGGGAGAATAACATGGAAATAAAATGCAGATGAAAATAACAGATAGACACTAAAACAAACTCAAAATTAACAACGTTTAATCACTCCACCCCAAGTGGAAATGTGAAAATTAACAAATATAATGTATAATACGTTGTGGATATGCCAAAAAGATTAAAGCTGTCGGCGCTAATAAACATAAATTACAACTAAATTATATAATTAATGTTAAAAGAAAAGAAGTTCATTAGCTTATTTGACACAATGAAGTTGAAAAATTTGACATGAGAAGACATTCATTAAATAAATATAATTTGTTAGGATCTAATTATTCTGAACAATTTGACAGGTTGTGACAGGACGTGACGTAAGGAGAACTTTTTAGTCCCGGAATAAGTTTGACAAATTATTATTTCTAAATGAAAATAATTACAATCTTAGATCCTAAATTAAGTATTACGAGGTGCATCACTAATTAATTAGACATATGTAGTCAACTACCAAATTTACTTAATTGTGAGACTCACAGACGGTGAATTCGGAAGTTAATTATAAACAAAATGTAAACTATAAAAATAATGCACGGCACTAACTAATTTCACAAGTAACAAAATTAAGATTATCAAAAGGAAACAATCCCATGAGTATTGAAAAAAATCGATGGTTAAATATCAATCACAAAATTACAAACTCTCACAGAATTGAAATAAACCTCCATTTTCGTCCCCACTGTTCTAAATGCTATCCCCAAATTTCTCTAAATTTTATATATATTTAAATAACCCTGATGTTTGACCAATTCCAATTATAGTACGAATCACCCAGTCATATCCAAAACACAATTTCAAGACGGATTTAAAATCAATTAGTTTGTACGTTACGTACAAATTAAAAACAGTCAATAATAAATATATATAGAATGCATAATTTACGAGATATTTGCAAAAATCGCTATTTGATAAGAGTAAAGGTGGTACTTCCGGTCCGAATTTTTAATTTTTTTTTATGCAAAAGGTATTGAAAATTATGTTTTAAATACTTTTATACTGGTAATGTACCTGTCTAGAAAGCATGATTTGCGAGATATTCGCAAAAAACCGATTTTCGATAAAAGAAAAACATCTACTTCCGGTAAGAATTTCGAAAAACTTTTTATAAAATTCCTCTCAAATTTAATTTTGAGTACATTTGAATTCTTTGTAAATTTGTTTAAATTTAGTAGTAGTATACCTATAAAGAATTTACCGATCAGTGTTGCTATTTTAATGAATTTTACATTCTAGAATTTCTGTTCCTGCTTGAAGTCAATCGTAATTGTATAAATAATTATTATTCTAATTACAACAGTTTAACATAATACCAAGCTGTCAATGTCAAAGTTTCATAGAATATCAAACATTCTATTAATACAATACAATACAAGTTTCCTTAAAATTAATATTGCTTAAATTACAACACCATCAAAGATACTATCGACAAATTTAAATGATAACACAAATAAAATAACGGCAGTGTATGTTCAAAATACAAATCATATTTAATACTTTAATACTGTTTGAGATTCGTTATTACTTTTTCAGGGCACACGTTACAAACCTTCCTCGAGAATTAGAAGTATGGTTTAGAAATTCTTTATACAATAGCTCGACGATCATAGAATTACCGATTGAAAATACGGATCTTTTGGACTTATCTGAAAAGTTCGTGCAGATATTAAAGGAATTATTGTTTCCGAGTCAATCACATCTCATAAACGTGATTACTAATACGTCTACCTTAGAAACATTCATAAAAGGTAAGATAAACAAATTTCAGATTAGTTGTCTTATCGTCATTTGTTTGTACAATATCCATCAAGTTAAAAATATCATTTATGTAATAAGTGTAAGTAATATTATCAATAAAAAATTGAAGTATACTCACAGGAGATTATTGGAGGACCGCGAATGTTCTTATAAATAAGCTAATAAAAAATATATTTATATATAGAGATTACATATGTAAACAGAGTAAATAACAGATTAGCTGCACAGTAAAAAAAATATGCGGGATAGCTCATTATTTACCTGAAAAAGTTCACATTTTTTATTTGTTCAAATAAGCCAATTAATTTTATGCTGTCAATACAAAAATCTTGCTTATCCTAAAATGTGTAAAATATTTTAATTTGATATTTTTCTTTTCCCTTGAAGAAAGACTGAAAAACTCACTTTTATATCAGTTTCAAACACATTCAGAACTACTTAATAATTGAGCGCAACCCGTTTTTCTTTATCTACCTTTCTGATTCAGAAGTATTACACTTGAACTAGTGATGTTTAACAACTCATAAATAAAACCTCGTCGTTCTAACTCTATCCACCATATTCAATTTTGTCTATTAGAAACTTTTAAGATCAACTATATTTTAGAACGAAGAGACGTACCCACCCCCGATAAAGCCCAACTTTGCAAGTCCTCCGTAAGCATATGTACCACAACAACGAAGGAAGAACAAAAATGCAAATGGCTCCAGCAAGCTGCTTTAAATTACGGCATGCAACCCGTGATATACTGCACGCCGAAAGCCGATAAGACAGAATGTTTAAAAGCCCTTCAAAGGTCCGCAGTTGACATGACAATCGTGAATGAAAGCATGATGTATACAGCCAACAGGTATTCAACGAGAAAAAAGTTAAATATCTAAATTATTGCATATTTTTATCACAGGATGAATTTATCGATCATTGCTATAGGAGAAGAAGACAGACGATATATGGAGAAATCAGTTGTAGTTGTTAATAGTGATTTGATTAAATCTTTGGAAGATTTAAGAGGCAAAAGAGGTTGCTTCTCTGAATATGGTGATATTGGTAAGTTTATTAAGGTTTTTGTTTTTTTTTTTTTTACTGCCCATACTAAATGATCAGTTCCAAGTTTATAAAAAAAATGTAATTTAACAACAATGAAAGATATATTGGTAATGAGTAACGAAAATTCTACTTATTTGAGATTATTCCGCTACATTTAGATTTTTAAGCTAAACTAAATTATATCAAAAACAGTAACGTTATAATCATCTTTACAACTTCAGTAGTTCTATCTGTAGATGAAACTATCAAAATCTATTTATCCTTGCGCCAAATGCAACGGCGACTTGGAATTGATACATGGTGGTAAAGCAATCATCCACAACATTATATTTCCTGACAATATTATACGAAAAATTTCTCTCAAGAAATACCAATATTTTTACTAATTTTAGCTTGGTTATCATTCACCGATGCAATTCGAAAAAAATTTTGGCCTAATCCCAATGAGTACGCCACAGAGTTGTCACAATTTCTGAACGTGTCCTGTATGCCAGGTATAGAAGACAAAGAAAGAACTTTCTCCTCAAGTGTCTATGACCAACTTTGCGATATTTGCGAGCCTTCACGCGATGCACCAAGTACGTACATACGTCACATGTCTTGTACTAGCACACACTTTGTGAGTAATACCGCGAGATCAAAAATTATATTGATAAAGGTTTGCCATGGAATGTAAAACGTCTGTATTAAGTTATACATATCATTAAGTGTAATACTGTCACTTATATAGTAATACTTTATGTCAGTATGACAGTTAATGATATAACTTAAGACAGACGTTTTACGTTCCATGGCAACCCTTTATCAATATAATTTTTGATCTCGCGGTATTATTAACATTGACTAAAGAATTTTTCTTCATTCTTAGTCCGAAGAACATGCAAGCCTGATTGGACGAATGATTTTTACGGAAGCAAAGGAGCTCTAAACTGTCTGGAACCCCGAGGAGATTTTGCAGTGCTAATACTTCAAGGTGCGATGTAGCTTCTTTTATTATTTAATTTTCTTCTAATCTAATACTTCATCTTTTTCCAGACAATTTAACATTACCAAACAATACTGTTATCATGTGCAAGAATGGAACATTAGCCAATACGAATGATACTAACATTGAAGATGATTGTGCCTTATCGGTGACGGCTAAAGATGTAATCGTAGTCAGAAATTCGGATTCAAAAAATAGGGACATCGAACTGCTACTTCAAGAAATCGACGAGCGTTTTGCTGCTCAAACACATACGCCTTTCAAAATTTTTGATAGATTCGGCACTCAACAGGACTTAATTTTCGCTGTAAGTTTCTTAACTATATATCCTTAATTAAACACACACATGTCGATCTAGTTAAACTTTTTTTCTGCAGATATTACAAATTACAAAGTACTAATTTATCTGCAGATGTGATTTTTTCGACTAATGTCTAACTTTCGAGCTTTTTGGTTCTATAGAACATTTTAAAATATATATATATAATATTCAAAGAAATCACTTTGGAAGTTCTTTTTATAGGTTTCCTGGTGTAGCGGCCTCAAAATTAAAATTACTAACCTTAATCTAATTAAAAACAAAAATTTGACGTTTCGACATTATTCAGTCTTTCTCAAAATTATAAAATGTTCAAAAACGGAACACACACTATGCTGTCCAAACACAACTGTAAAACAAAGACAAAACAAATAACTATAGATCATTCTTGAAACAGATTATTTTATTATAATTTAGTTTTAATATTTTACAGTCTATACATATATATATATATACCTACAGGCTGAGTCATCTAAGCGGGAAAGGCCGATTATGCCTTAATGAGTAAAGATATTTCGAAACGGTTTTTTCCTTATGATGGCTGTTCATTAGCAGCACATTTAAAAAATATTTTGTATTATACAGAGTGTTCCATAACTTGGTGGCTAAGCATAGTTATAGTTTTGTAAATGGAACACCCTGTATATTATTTAATTTTTGAATTTCTTATTAAATTTCACATCAAAAACATGTAAGACGTTAATACTTTAAAAGTGACTATTACTGAGCTATTGTCTCTTTTTGATATAATTTTGTCAGTACTATACTTTATTAATTAAACCACAAAACTGACAAAAAAGTGTGTGATTTTTATATAAGCGGGTAATAACATTTTGAAAGACCGTCGTTTTCACTTCTATCATTAACTGCATTGTTATGTTGTACTATGTGGATCATCTCAAGAAAATTCCTTGCCTTTGTATTCGTCTGTTTTGCTAAAATTTTAGTATTTGTGAAATCCAAATTATGGTTTGAGTTTGTTTGATGTTTTTTTAAAGCCGTGGAGTTTTTGGCATATTTATGTCCGTTAATCCTTTCTTCCAGTAACTGTTTAGTTTCACCAATATAAATTTTGTCACATGTCTCGCAAGGGATGCTATACACTACTTGTGTTTAGTATATAAAAATTTTAGGGTACTATTATTTTGGTGACCTATTTTGAAGTGGTATGGTTTTAATATTTGGCTGAGTTTTTCTGATAAGTGTTTGACGTATGGTACAGGAATGTAAGTAGGTTCGAGAATTTGTTTATTTGTATTTTTAGTGATTCTTGTCTCTTTATCGTAAAATGTATGTAAAGTTTATTTGATGATTTTTTCTATGAAGTTATCTGGGTAATTATTATTGTTTAACATTTTCTTAATTCTATTTATCACGATTGGTCGATATTTTGGGCTGGTAAGGTAAATGGCTCTATCAGCTAAGGCTTTAATTACGTTCCTCTTTAGCGATAGAGGTTGTACGGAATTGTAGTTTTAATATCTTCCAGATGCGATGGGTTTCATGTACCATATAGTTTGAATATTGTTTTTCTGCTTAATTAATGTCATATCTAAGAAATGTATGGAATTATTTTTTTCTATTTCAATAGTGAAACATAATTGTTTATGGAAAAGATTAAATTGATTTTGAAAATACTGTATCTTTTTTTCTGGGATCAAAGCTATGCAGTCGTCTACGTATCTTTTATATAATGTTGGTTGGAAATCTAAGTTTTTTATTGTGTGTTCTTCAATGTGTTCTAATACAAATTGGGCAATGACACTCGGTATGGGTGCTCCCATAGCTAAACCTTCAATCTGTTTGAAGAATCTAGTGTTATACTGATGTATTTGTTAAAGTTATTTCTATTTCTTCTAAAAAATCATCAATAGGTATTTGTGTAAAATCTTTAATTAAGTTCCACTTTTTTTTGATAACATCTTTAGCTAAATTAAGCGGTATATTTGTGTACATTGATTCTACGTCTAATGATATTAATTTGTGATCTGTATCAATTTTGGTGTTTTTTAAAGTGTCTTTGAGGTCAAATGAGTTTTTTAAGTAATATTCATTTTTACCAACTACATTCGATAGTAGCCCGCAAGGTACTTTGATAGGTTGTAAAACGGGCTTTGTATACACGAGACAATAGGTCTAAGTGGGATATTATCTTTGTGTAACTTTGGATAACCATATATTTTAGGTGGTTGTGCATTATTGATTTTTAACAAATTTGCCGTTTTAGGTGATATTATTTGTTTGTTTTCTAATTTTTTGATCAATAAGTTATTGGCTTTTTAATATTTTGTCGTAGGGTCGTTACGTAATATTGTATATGTGGTTTCTTGAGTTAACAAAGTATTCATTTTATGTTCATCGTCTTCTTTGTTCATGATTACTGTTTTATATGTCTTATCTGCTATCAAAACTATCAAATGTTTAAATTTGCTTATAAATCCAATTATAGAATAATTTTTTTTCCTGGGGTAGCGGCCTGATATTTATTTTGCATAAAGGTAAATAAAAAAAACTTTTAACATTTCGACAATTTAATCGTTGTCTTTCTCAAAAAAAATTTTCTTTAAAATTATATTTTACATTTTGTTGTCACATCGACAACTTATCTCTGCAATTAAGTATACAATAAACAATTCTTTTGACAGGATGTATCAACAATAATTCTCAGATCTAAATGTCTTTTCCTTGGGTTTTCTGATATTATACATATTTGTCATCTTCATTTGTAGTGCGTTAAACTTATTCATTAGTTTTTCATTTTCTATATGTTTAACTGCTAAGAGAATTCTCTTATGTTTATAGGGTTATAATTATAGAAACCTAAAGGAGAGTCTCTCAGACACACCAGTGATGTAAGGAAACTGAAGTATTTCAGATTCCCTTGTACAACCTTGGTATTTTTGACAGTTTATTTTTGACCCATTACTAGTGAACAATTTGCCCAATATGTTTTCAACGGCAAAGACTCTCTCTTTCATTTATATATAAATATATATACAGGGTGCCGCGCCACATCTTCGTCGGTTTATATACGAGAAGTGACAAAGTGTTATAACAATTTTTTTTATCAAATCGTGTGTAGGTTCATTAGGGGTACACTTTAAAATTATTTTGAGTGATTCTGTAAAATGTTGCGCACCAAACTTAAGAAAATTTAAAGAGAACACCTTGTATACTATGGCACCTTGTATACTATTATATTCCCTATACCTAAGTCAACCTATTTTAGAGATATTTTACTATTTGTGAAAATGTAGATCAAAATTTAATAGACATTTGTCTTACATATTTGAGCGAATTATTTTAAATCGTATTTATTGCTTACTCAATGCATCAGACTTCAAGATAAGTTAAATTTGATGTCTAAAAATTATACAGGGTGTTTGAAAACAAAATTTTTGTTTTGACTAACATTAAAGACAAATAATTTTCTTGTTTTAAATTTATTACCATATTTAAATTTTAATTTCAATTGCTTTTAAAACTCTTTTAGTTTTTTTAGCAATTTAGGATATTCAATTTCAAACACTAATTCCTTGCAATTTATTTTTCAAAAGTAGGCTTTGCGATGCTATTATTACTTCAAACAGATGAATTATTTGACAGTTACAGTACATATTAGTTAAGATATCATCGCTGTTCGACGTCATTTAAAGTATTTTATTTATATAAAATGAGAACCTACTCTCATAGTGAAAAGGTGGATATAATTTTAGTAATTGGAGAGTGTGATGAAAATTGCTTGCTGACATTAAGAGTTTATGCTCAAAAATATCCTAATAGGCGTCATCCTGACAGGCAGTCATTAGAAAATGTATTAGGCGCAAGTTTTCCGAAGAACAGGATGTGTGTTATCAGAAACGAGAACGGTAAAGATCAATTATGGGAAATGAAGGTAATGATTTTGTTATTATCGAATCTCTGGTAGAAAATCCGCATACAAGTCAGCGAAAAATAAGCAAAACCAATGGAATAAGCAGACGGAGCGTCGGAAGAATTATAAAAAGGCACATCTTTTTCCCCTATCGTATTCAATTACAACACGCACTTTTGGAAGTAGATCGTCGACTCGTATTTTGTTTATGGGTTCTAGAGACATTTTGTAAAGATGAAAATTTCTTGGATTTTGTACTTTTCACGAACGAGTCATCATTCCACAATAACGGATTAGTTAATAGACATAATTTTCACTACTACAGTGATGAAAATCATCATTTTTTTAGAACTATCGATAGGCAACACAAATGGTGTGTCAATGTGTGGGGTGGAATAATTGGAAAGCTAGTAATAGGTCCGTTCCTTTGTGATGGTCAAAGAATATGGTTACAACTAGACGGTCCCAGCGCATTTTCAAGTAAATGTTAGATATGAATTGGATAGGCAATATCCCAATAGGTGGATAGGATGCGGTGGTCCACACAATTGGCAGCAAGATCTCCAGACCTAACGAGGCTCGATCTTTTAAACGGGGATATCTCAAAAATATTGTCTATGATACACCACCAACCGCACCCGACGATATGAAAGAAAGAATAAGAATAGCATTTTGTTCTTAAGAGTCTTCTATACCTACCCGTTGTATTAATCGAGAGTGAGACTCATCTGAATACATTCAGATTTGCTAATATGACGTTTAGGCAAAAAGACGTGTAGAAATTAAACTCGGACTATATTAAGTAAACAGTTCGGAACCCAGACATACTTTTTATGATTTATTGAAGCTACTCTGTTCTCGAGAACGGCGATGTTCATATAAAAGAAGCAACTGTCTAATAAATAATAAGTCATACATAGTCGAAATAAAATAAGATACATTTACAATTTCTATAAATAGATAATTTTAAAAATAATTAGAATTTCACATGTACGCGGCTAGGAGCATAAGGAATTTAACAGAAACTAAAATTAAATTTCCAATAAAAATGCTTTGCACCCACATTTGTATATTTGAAATATTGAAAAAAACAACTAATTATCAAGTAAAATACTGTTGTGTTTTAGTAGAAAGTAATAATAATAATAATATTTTTTTCAACCCTGATTTCATATTAATCTTTGTTTTAAGTATAGTTATAGTTTTGTTGAGTATATAATAAATTAATAAAGAAAATATAGACAAATACATTTTATGATCGTACGAGACGCATAAATAATATTCCGCCTTTTTTTGTGGAATTTGTGAAAATAAAATCTGATATATGTCAGTGTTCAAACACTACTGCAGAGGTGAATACTTATTATAGTTGTCTTATTCTGTAATCAGTAAGAATTACCCCTTTTAACTAACACACAGTTTAATAGGAAATTCGTGTAGTTATAGTTACTAATTAAAATTTCTTGAAATGGGAAAACCAAATAGCGAAAAGAAGAAAGTCAGTAATACATTCCGCTTAAAAAAAGGCTGGAGGAAGAATCTCAAACAATACACAAAAAATATCGCAGGTAAAAATAATCACTTTCACATTTGTTAGTTGGGTACTACCATTTGTTTTTTAACATTATTTCTTCTTACCCGCGGTGCATTTTTTTACTTCTGAGCAACCGTAGAGAATAAGGTACATCGTATAATTCTAGTGGTACAGAAATCAGCCCGCCAGGCAATAAGCTGTTAGTATATGACAAAGATAAGAATAAAAGTAAATAAATGACATGTCACCTCAAATATTGCGGGGAGTCAAATTTTAGATTCTGTTTAGGTACCGACTAACCAAGTAGAGTAAAAAATGCATTGAAGAGTCTTACTAATTTTACAACATAATTACATTTATGTATACGTTTAGCTCAACCAAAATCAGCGAACAATGGAGAAGACATTAGTGCGCTTAGTGAATCAATACATCACTTAGTGGAGGTACGCCAGAATGAAAATTCGTCCCTGGAGTCAAACTTAGACACACAGTCTTTAGCATTACAGCCTGTAAACGTTGAAGAAGTTCTTACGAAGGATGTGCGAAGCGATGAGGTAAAACAACTGTACATTTGAAATTATGATAAAAAATTATAAAAAAATCTTATAGGGTTTAGACGGACGACGAATAGTAGATATAAAGTACATGCTGGAAGAAATATATAGGCTAAATTCGCACGGAAACAAGTTAGGATGCACATTTCAAAATTTAAAATTTGCTGGAGAAATTCGCTGCGGTTTAGAATCTAAGCTCAAATTCAAATGCGATATGTGTGGACAAAATTTGATTATGAACCTCAATAAATCGGAAAAAACAGAAATAGACGTGAACACTGCTTTAGTTTCAGGAGCCATGAGTGTAGGAATAGGATACTCTAACGCGCAGGAATTGTTTACCACCATGGACATACCCTTCCCCACACCTAAAACTTATGAGAAGTATAATGAATTAGTAAGTGATGGGTGGCAAAAGACCGCGCTTGAGGTAATGCAGGCTGCTGTCCGTGAAGAAGCTCAATATGCAGTTGAAGTAGGCAACGTCGACGAACAAGGCACACCTCTAATCCATGTAGTAGCTGACGGTTGTTGGTCCAAACGATCGTATAGAAAAAATTATTCAGCATTGTCAGGAGTGGCAGCAATTGTTGGACAGCGTTTTGGGAAGGTACTATTTATTGGGGTTCGGAACAAGTACTGCGTGATTTGTGCAAGGTGACAGAAGCAAAGCCAAAATCCTCCTGAACATAAATGCTACAAAAACTTTGAAGGCAGCTCAACTAGTATGGAGGCCGACATCTTAGTTGAGGGGTTCAAAAACAGTGTAGCAATGTACGGAGTAAAATATTCTAGATTTATTGCTGACGGTGATTCGAGCACCTATAAGAAAATTTTAGAAGCCAGGCCCTACAATAACATTACTGTAGAAAAAATCGAATGCCGAAATCACCTGCTTCGCAATTTTAGTAATAAGTTACAATCTTTGACAACTGACACCAGATATCCTTTAAATTTGCGTCGTTTGTTACAACGGAATATACGTAGAATGAGAAATGGTGTTTCAGGTGCAATTGCCCATAACAAGCATCTAGAAAATAATGTAAAACTTTTACAAACAGATATTAAAAATATTATGTGTCATGTTTTCGGGGAGCACAAGGACTGTGGAATGTACTTCTGCAAAAGAAAAGATACAAACGAACCAAATTACATGAACGAACTGAGAAGATGTATAGAAATGCATTCTCGTATCGAAGTATGTCTACAGGTAAAATTAGCTGCCTACTACACAAATATAGGATAGATTTACACAAAAGTCTTTTTGTTTCAGGTGTTAGTCATAAATGCGCGATCACTGATCGCAGATGTAGACAGCAATGTTGCGGAACATTTTAATTCCACCGTGGCCAAATTTGTGGGGGGGAAACGAGTAAATTTCTCTCTGAAGGGTTCCTATGAGGCGAGATGTTCAGCAGCTGTAGTAGCGTTCAACACCAGACGTCCACACTACGAATTGCACAAAAAAATGTATTTGAAAAGCCCTACTTGCCGTGTGAAAAGATTAGAAGTGGGCCGTATGCGAAAAATAAAAAAAGCGCTAGAGAAACGAGCAGGAGTAGAAGTCTCTGTTAGAAAAAAGATTAATTTTTCTAGTACTTCTAAAAAGAGTCAAGAAGATTATGGTGAACTGTGTCAAAAACCTGACATGAAACCGGACGAGTTCGAAGAGCAAAAATAATTTTTTTTAAATAATCTCGACATAAGTGAGGAATAACGGCATCAATTAGAGCGCGATACAGTTGAACAGGCAAGCAGTGGGCAATGGTTAGAGTATCGCCGAAAGCTATTGACAGCATCAAATTTTTATCGCGTGTGTACGCGTCGAAAGAGCACCAATTGTGGCAAATTGGTTCAGAGGCTTCTTTATGGTAATGAAATATATGTGCCTGCTATTCTACATGGCCGTAAAAATGAAAAGAGGGCCTTGCAACAATTAGAAAGCGAACAAAACATACAAATCAAAGAATGTGGTTTGTTTTTGCATAAGGATTTCCCCTTTTTAGGTGCCACTCCTGATGGTATTGTCGATGATAATATTATTGTAGAAGTTAAATGTCCAGCATCGGCTTATAAAATGGAAATCGAAGAAGCGATACAAAAGAAAAAAATTACATTTTGGAAATTAAACCCCTTAACGAAACAATATATTGTAAATACAAAACACATTTGGTATTATCAAATACAGGGCCAATTACAGGTAACAGGCAAGAAAATTTGTATTTTTGGTGTGTGGACAGGAGACGAATTCCCTATGAAGACAACACATATTAGTAAAGATGACGTTTTCTGGAGAGACAATATGAAAGAAAAGTTGTGCGATTTTTATTATGATTGTTTGTTGCCTGAATTGATAGATCCAAGACATACGAGAAGTATGGTAATCCGAGAACCGCAAAGTATTCTTGACGCTCAGCAACAACTGAAAGAAAAAAGAGAGAAACCGAAAAACCCCAAAAAGTAATGTTTGATCCACTGTTCTTCGTTATGTAAACAATTCATTATCATTTTGTTATAAATTTTCATATATTTTGTAGGCGAAAAGATACTCGACATTGTTCGAATATTTGGCATTTTCATATTGTCGCTTTAGTAGTTGATTTCGGTATATTCAAATTCAGTCGCTAAAAATACAGAATTTCAAGTTGTCATCTTTTAGTTGCCGTGAAGCAGGTAAGCACTGAGCCATTTTCACAAAAAAAAGAGGTGTGGCCACCACACAACTTTCTTATACGTATTAGCGTTTTAAATTATAGAGTTTTATTTTTTTTTAATATAAAAATTATTCAAAATCCTATTGTAAGTACTTCTGTTCTCTTAATAAACCTCTATAGAATGCATACTTTGCGAGATATTCGAAGGAAAGTGCTCCTCGCTAAGAGTAAAAGTGTTACTTCCGGTTCGAATTTTGAAATTTTATTTATGCAAAAAATATTTCAAATCCAACTCTAAATACTTTTGTACTCTTGACAAATATATATAAAATGCATAATTTATGACATATTGGCAAAAAATCGCCATTCGATAAGAGTAATAGTGATACTTCCGGTCCGAATTTTGAAATATCTTTTATACAAAAGGTATTGAAGATTAATTCGTAACGTACCTGTCTAACAAGCATGATTGGCGAAATATTTACAAAAACTGATTTTTGATAAGAGTAAGAGACTTCCGGTATCAATTTCGAAAGACTTTCATAATAAAATTCTTCACAGATATACTCAAAATTGTACATATGAATTCTTTATAAATTTGTTTAAACTTAGTTGGCAAAATTCGATTTTTTCACTCAAGTAAACTACTATTTCCGGTCTTCCGATTTTACTGAAAATCAAACCGGATCTCAAGAGGAACTTTATACTCGTAAATACAAAATTTGGAAATGATAGCTAAAGCCATTTGACCGCTATCCAGTCACGAAAATATTGTTTACGGTCGTTATGCTGAAAAATTGAAACTACTGTCACAGCAATTTACAGATCGGTTTTCCAACTTCAAGAACATGAATAACTCCTTCAGCCTTTCTACAAGTCCGAGTAAAAGTAATGTGGAGGAGGTTCCTTTACACCTGCAAATGGGGTTGATCGTTCAGGAAGACGCATATTTGATGCCTAAATTTGATGACGTGGAACTCAGTGAATTCTACAGAACATACTTTGCTGAACAAAATACCCACAGCTGAGAGCTTTCGCACGAAACATAATTTGCGTATTTGGAAGCTCGTATAAATGTGAACAGTTTTTTTTTTCAATTGTGAAAATTAATAAAAGTAAGCATCGCACTAGGCTTACAGATGAGAATTCAGAAAAAACTTTGCGCCTGTGTACTAGTAGAATTGACCCTAATTGATCATCTTATTTCTGAACTTCATTCTCAAGCCTCTCATTAATGTCTTCTGATTGCTTATCTTTTTTTTAGCGTATTATTATTTATGTATTATAAATAAATGTGTGAACTTTTATCGCTTTTTGTTTACTACTACTTATTATCAACCTACGGCCCGCGACGATTAATGTTCTGAAGTTGGGTCCACAACCAAGCAAAGGTTGTCTATACCTGGTTTACACCTACAAGAAAATACCAATTTAAAGGGGGTGCAGCTATGAGCGAGTTGTCAGAGCATGCATTCACTGTTCCGGTAATAGTTAGGCACTTTTATTTCTTACAGGTGTTTTCCATGTATCGTTATTCTGATTTTTACTTATGGAATTTCCTATATTTTCATCATACTTTCGTCATTATTACATTTTATTCTATATATTTTCGTTGAAGAAAGCAGGAGCATTGAGGAAAAGAAATAGAATAAAATGCAACAATGACGAAATTATGATGGAAATACAGGAAATGCCATAAGTGCAAATGAAAATAATGATACATGGAAAACAATTCTCCGTTTGAATTGGTATTTTGCGAGAATTTCAGTACAAATTTGTCAACACATTGTGTCGCGGTTAGTGAGAAAAAAGTACGAAAAAGGCGACCGACATAATCTTATCAATACATTCACTAATACATCCAACGTAAAAAAAAGTGGTCGCTACAGTACAGAAGAAATTAACGTACTTTTCTCCGCGGATCAATTACCTGGTTATTATAATAAAAACATACTTAAATTTACGTTAGATGTATTACTGAATGTATTGATAACATTATGTCGGTCACTAACCGCGGCACAATGTGTTGACAAATTTGCACTGAAATTCTCGCAAAACATTAAAACTTTAAAAAATCATTATGTTGTTTTAGAAAAAAAATTGCAAAAATGAGCACCGGTAACTTCTAGATAAAGGTTCATAGTTTCTACAAACGGAAAATGAAACCAAAATTCTATCATTTGGCTGACATATTTCACCGCCCGTGTTATAGGAATTTAACATGCGATTGACCAGTATAGAAGACTCACCCGGTATTTGAAAAAAAAGTAATATTTCTGAGATAACTGCACACTTCTCATAAATTTGACCATGAGATAATTTAAAAAATAATTGATTCGGATGCGTACATTGGTAGGATAAATAATTTAAAAATAACTAAAATGAGATTTCGAAGTGCTTTTTTGATATTTTTTTTTTTGTAAAATAAATGCATCTTTTAGGGCATTAATATTAAATTGTTATTGTTATAAATTAATATTATTATTATATATGTTACCTATATATTAATATACCCATACACGCGTCTGAATACGTAATAAGTAGCATATAAAATCAATTACCAATTCATCTTTGCAATTTTTACAGTGTATTACTCCAACATATATAATAAATCACATCAACGACGGCAATATTTACTTAAAGACGTGAGGTGTTCCGTTTCAATATTTTGTCACCAGTGGTCGCCACCGTACAGAGGAATTTTACCTATTTTCTTGGCGGTACAATTACGTGGTTATTATAACAAAGACATACTTAAATTTACTTTGAATGCATTACTAAATGTATTGACAAGATTATATCGGTCGCCTTTTTCGTACTTTTTCTCAATAACCGCGGCAAAATGTGTTCACAAATTTGCATTGAAATTCTCGCAAAACATTAAAACTTTAAAAAATCATTATGTTGTTTTGGGGAAAAAATTGTAAAAATGGGCTCCGGTATTTTGTAGATAAAGGTTCATAGTTTCTACAAACGAAAGATCAAACCAAAATTCTAAAATTTGGCTGGTATATTACACCGCCCGTGTTATAGGAATTTAACATGCGATAGACGGGTATAGAAGACTCTTAAACACCAAGTATTTTAACAAGAGTTAAACAGTCCTTTTAAGAGAGAATTCGTTTATGTATTGAAACAGATGAACATCATTTCGAGCACTTAACATTAGTTTTCATTTACTATTTAAGTTTGATAATTGTTAATAAGGTATGTATTTGTTATTTACCTAGTTATTGCCTTTTAATTATTGTGAAACAAAACCAATCAAACCGAAGGTTAATAAATATTAGCCCTTTAAAAAATGAATTGCAAGAAACTAGTATTTGAAATTGAACATCCTACATTACTAAAAAAAACTATAAGATATTGGTATAGGAAACCTTAATACAGTTTTAAAAACAATTAAAATTAAAATCTAAATATGGTAATAAATACAATTAAAAATAAGAAAGTTGTTTGTTTTTAATGTTAGTCAAAACAAAAATTTTGTTTTTAAACACGCTGTATGTTTTTTAGATATCTTAGCTTTGAGTAAAAAATAAGTACAATTTAAAATAATTCGCTCAAATATGTAAGACAGAAATGCCTCTTAAATTTTGATCTACATTTTCAAAAATAGTTATAATCTCGAAAATAAGTTGAGTTAGATATAGGGAATATAACAGTAAGTGGCCTTCATTTAGCCTATAGGTGTTCCATTTACATTTTCATAACTTTGGTGCGCAACATTTTATTGAATCACTCTGTATATTTCAAAATAAATTTAAAACATGTACCCTAATGAACCTACACAGCTCTTGATAAGAAAATTGTTTAAATGTCTTGTAACTTTTCATATATAAACCGACGGAAATGGTGCGCCCCTTACCTATTATTTTTTTGTTATATACCGCATGTGTCATGTAACATTTGCCATAGCGGATCTGTGTATACGTATGTATGTATGTACGATGTATAGACACCGCGCTGCGACATATTACATACATACGTATAAACTGATTACCTATGGCTGATGGTATTTGACACAACCGGTATATACATATATAATAACGAAAAATTAATGCGAAGATTAGAGTAATACAAGTAAAGAATACCATGGGGTAACAACATTGAAAACGCAACTGCAAACACTTGTTTCGAAGTCTCTGGTTCTCGTCAGTGGAGTGTATCCAAGGAATAAGATGGGATAACCTTGGAGATGAAAGGCATCAATCAGATACATATACAAGAGACAGACTACCAATTGAGGCTTCAGCCAGAATGTGCTCGATATTGATGATACATCTGAACGTCGCCGCGACATTTTTCGTCACAATATCGAGGACATTCTGGCTGATGCATTAATAGTAGTAGTCTATCTCATGTCACGTCTCTGATGCTTTTCATATCTAAGGTTATCCCACCTTATTCCTGGGCTACACTGCACTGACGAGAACCAATAAGCTCGAAACACGTATGTGCAGTTGCATTTTCAGCGGATTTTCCCCATGATATTCTTTACTTGTATTATTTTAAGAGCCACTTTCATTAATCCTTTTTTATAACCTATGGGCTCAGATGGCAGGCAGGTGTACCGGCGTCGTTTAGATGTATTCTCAGTATCAAGAACATTCTGGCTGAAGCCACAATTGGTAGTCCGACTTCTGTATATGCCTCTAATTGGTGCTTTTCATCTCCAAGGTTATCCCATCTTATTCCTTGTCTACACTGCACTGACGAGAACCAATGAGTTCGGAACACGTGTCTGCAGTAGCATTTTTTCTTTGCCGTGTGATCTAATAATTTAATTTTAATTATTATTTTTTTTTCGGCATTTTTTTGAATATTAAAACACTTATTAGATTATAAAATGTTTTATTACATTATTGACGTCTCGACTCTTCTTCGAGCCTTTTTCAAAAATAATGTTTCTATCTAGAATAGGTACAGTAACAGTTGTCAATTATTTTCAAATTTGAGGACAAAAAAAATACTTACTATATAAGGTGGACATCACTAACATTTACATTGTTATATAAACTTGTCTGTTAAGAAACATTTAAAAAAAAAATGGGTGTGCTTAAGACCACACGGCAGAAGTGAAAACTTCATCAAGGCCAGGTTAATAATACGAAATACAACTTTTTTTTTTCGTTCTATATT
Organism: Amphimallon solstitiale; assembly: GCA_963170755.1. Classification (NCBI taxonomy): domain Eukaryota; kingdom Metazoa; phylum Arthropoda; class Insecta; order Coleoptera; family Scarabaeidae; genus Amphimallon; species Amphimallon solstitiale. The sequence goes on along the minus strand of OY720681.1, from coordinate 32,028,504 downwards.
CATTTACATTTACATTTTCCATTTTCCATTTTCCATATTCGTTCTCGTGTATAATATTCAGTAACGTATTAAATAAAACGTATTCGCACGGCATATACAGTGTATAATGTCTCATACACACACAAGAAATTTTGTGACATTTATTACATTTACACATGTACACACGCGTTTAATATACAGTAACGTATTAAAAAACTCATACGTACGCATGTATATATACAAATAGACGATGTGATAAATCTCATACGAGTACCCGCGCTGGTCTAATGGTAACGTGCCGCCCTCACACCCGGGCGGCTCGGGATCGCATCTGCACGCGGACAAGAATTTTTCAGAAAATAAAAATATTTCGCGTATTTATTCTAAATTTCAATTCAATTGAAATTAAATACCGCTAGTTAGAGACGCGTTAACTATATCTCTCTCGCTCCTTTAGTCGATTCGAGCCGACTTTACCCGAACGAGCGTTACATAGCCGAGCGTGACGGCTCAGTCTCGTTCAGTGCCCAACAATCAACGCAACGCGCCCTTAGAAGTTTTCACTTCAAAAAGCGCTTTCTACATTTACATCGGTAGTAATATTATTATATATTATTTTCATTTTTATATTTTTCCCAACATATATTGCTTATAACTTTACTGTGTGTGTATCTATTTTTAAACTGCATCGTTCAAACGATGTATTTGTTATAATTACATCTGGTGTATATCTGTGTGAAGAAGAGTCGAAACGTCATAATGTAATAATACATTTTATAATCTAATAAGTGTTTTAATATTCAAAAAAATGCCGAAAAAAACTAAGAATTAAAATTAAATTATGTATATACCGTGCCTTCAAATACTTTCCGCGTTAGAGACGGCCATGCTGTTTTTTAATGGTTGGTGACAGTGCATAATTTTAATAGTTTGGTTGTGTCATGGAAATAATAATAGGCGTCTATAACTTGAAGTATGACAAGTGTCAAAAAATTAGCATGTACACCAACATTGATTACTTAAAAACTTCAAAAACAGCCTACTCTAATGCGGAAAGTATTTGAAGGCACGGTATATATTTAATTTAATAATATATACCGTTTGACTGAAATAAAAGTAGATATAGGGAAACACAAACACGCACACAAGTGCATGCAAACATGAAATGGAGGGGTACGATAGTAGGGGAGTACAGGTTCATATCGGGCGTGATATCGGGACACCGGGGTACCGAGGCTTTAGTGCACAACGTGTCTTTTAGTATGCAGTGAATTAACACAACCTTCTGTACGAAATTGTTTCACAATCTTATGGATAGCTGGCACAGAGGGAGGTGGACGATTTTCATACGCCGCAACAAATAAATTTTGCACGTCTTTGTACGAATTATCCTTGGCATACCATAACACAATCTGTATTTTTTCCTCGACAGTTAAAGGCATTTTATTTTAATATTTGCGAGTCTGCTCAGATACAATGTACTTATGTACGTTCACGCTCTAAAGTTACGGAAAGAATGCCATGTCTGCGCGCGCTCTCGATCTCCCCACACCACCGGTGTTGTATACATACATACATAGGTACATGTTTATGTGTGTGTATTTGAAGATGCATATTAACTTTTAACTACGACAATCTGTATATACAAGTAAAGTATATGTGTATACCTACACCACATGGCTTGAAAGATAGGAGTATTACCTAATTTGTTTCATGAAGAAGCGCACCTCTTTTAATAAATTTTATGATGTTACTTTGATACAAGCAACTACTTTTTTCGATCACTATCCTTCGGTTGTATTAAGAAGTACATAAAAGATACATGTACTTACAGTTTCATTAAATAAATCCAAATCCAAAATTCCATGCTATCCTTCTACCACATTCGTCACAACACCTTATTATTATCAGTATTAAATAAGAAAGATTTACACTTTTTCACATTAATAAATTTGTATTACATAATATTATTTAGTAATAATAAAACATGTATTTATACTTCTAATGTTCTGTAAGGAAAATTTTCTTTTTCCTACTTGTTTCTTTCCTGAACTCTATAACTAACTAAAACTTCGTGAACCTCCTTCATTTAAATGCAAATGTGATGTAAATATAATTCCAATGTTTATACATTTTATACCTATTTAAGAATATTGTCGTTGCATGAAAGTAGTTTTCATATTACATACTAGCTTGTTCCTTAAAATTGATATTACAAAAATTTAGGGCAAGCATGTTTTTACTTTTACTATTTCTTATACAATATGACTTGTATTATATATTACTTTATTTTTGTTTAAAGGACCATACGATAGGTTTGGAGATAGCCTCCGCTTCCACCAACAAGTACATCAGGGCTCAGATTGACATGTTTACAAACATCCCAGGCAGTAAATCGACGAATACTCCTGACGATGGCGATTTTGCAGCTAGAATAGAAACAAATCTATTTTTGTATGCTTCAGTGTTAGTTATACTAGCGTTTAGATATTTTTAAGGTACGGCAAACATATCATAGACAAAAATTTACCAATAAAAGAATATTTTGCAGTATTTAAATAACAAAACTCTAATCGAGTATTATCATATTGAATCATTTAGATATGCTTTCTAGTATAAATAATGTAAGTTAACTTAATATTGCATAAATGAACAAATTAGAGGTCGTAGCGTTCACGTTCACGGTTGTCGCTTATAAGTTCTTGGTTTCTTGGTTCACATCGCATCGTCATGTCTACTTCTACTGTCGACGTTTAACCTACTAGTCTTAGAGACATCTTCAAGGCGCAAACAGACTATTTAACGAAATAGTAATAGAATCAAAACCCTGACGATGTCTATTAGGATGATGGACGAAACGTTAAAAATAAAAGTGGAGAGACGATAAGGTTTCAACCAGAAACCAAAAAGAAAAATACCTAATAATTTTGTGAAAGTTTATTAAATAGACTGATATATACATTCTTTTATTTCACTGAGTAATAATATAATAAAATCACTTAAATGTTACCATTAAAAATAAATTAAAAATTAGAAGTTATGATAGTAACAGAAGCAAGCCGCATAGAAATTATTTAATACAGCTAACACTTGCAATGCGGTTACCGCTATACAATACTATGCATATATATATTATTCTCTTATACCATCTTTATTTATTTATACCTTCGAATAGTTAGTGTGTACATCTAATATTCATTTCTATGCTTTTTTAAATTGTAATTGAAGGAAAGTTGTGATAAAGCTAAATCCAAGCTATGTAATATATTATATGCAAAATATCAAATAAATTATGTACTTCATCTGGGTATGAACAAATAAATAGCAAAGATATATACAATTTATATTTTTGCTACTTTCTACGGACAATTGATGTATTTTTTAAGGATTGAAAAGTATTGATACTTTTAAGTATATTAATTTAAGGTTTTCAGTAATTTTTATGTGGTATTCAAATAAAATTTCTTAATTATAATGATGAAAATGTGACTGAATTTATGCCATCTTGAATTTTATATATATTTTGTTTATTTTCATTAAAAAATTATACCTTTTCGGACATGTTTTTTATATTCCTTTGTGATTGCAAAATGTAAAAATTACATTATTCAGTCCAGTCGATTTTATTTACTTGTCTATGTATATTCTAAAACAAAGACAGATAAGTGCGGTCAGCTTTAGAAAATACCTATCAAAATACCAGGCATACAAGCATTGCCATGATCAAGTTTAATATTTGAAACAATGGAATATATGCTATGCTCATACCGCATGTGTCAATTTTCATTAGCCATAGGCGATCAATCCATGCAATACGTGGCAATGTGGCACCCCTACTTTCCTTCCAATGCCAGCGACGCGACAACCGATACATGCAGTAACCATTGGACCATCGACTCGGGAGTTTCTAAAGCGTTTAGAAATAATATTTACGAGTTGCAAGGATTTGTTTTTTTGTTTTTTCCTTTCAGTAAATGCAGAGAATTATTAAGCTACGTTCACGCTGCATGACACAAACAAAAGCGTAATTCTATTAAAATTAAAAAATAACCATAATAAAATAAATAAAAAAGGATTCCTCCCTGCACAGCAAGACATTGCCCTAGGCGGTACGTTTTCTAACATGTGAGGAGTTACTGAATTAGCAGCCTCAATTATTTTTTCTCTCAAGACAACTATGTTTTCTGCTCTACCAGCTTCATGGGTATAAACAATATTTTTTAAATATCCCCACAAACAAGAATCGTTTGGAGAGAAATCAGTAGATCGCGGAGGCCATTTGATGTTTCCCGTTCCAGTAATAAGACGGCCAGGGACCGCAACATGTTCCCAGCTAAACATTGAATGTAAAATCTGGGTCGGGATCGGAGAATATCGTTGTGATGTCGGTTGTTGTTGGCATTGGTGACGGACAGTAGGGGTACCACGGTGTCACGTATTACATTCATACGTATAGATCGCACGTAAACATTGAATTCCTATACCTAATGATATTTAACACATGCTGCATATCAGCTGCATAAAAGCAAAACCCTTCTGGAGAAAGATAATTTTAGGTATTGAAAAAGCTCATAAAATCTTTATTTCGCCCTATTCAGCAATAAATTTTTTGATGTTGATTTTTATTGACACCGAAAAATAATGAAATCACTGTAATAAATCAATAGCAGAGCGGAAGTTTAAAAAATCAATTAGTAAATTGAACATATCGGAGTTTGCTATTAAATATTTTCAAAATTAAACGTCAAAACATATGAAAAATATATTTTATTCTTTATTAACAGAAAATAACTGTAATAATTTTTTTTAATACTGTAACCTTGCCCTCTGTCTTTGCTTACGTTACTTTTTTCTTCACTTGCTGGGGTCTCTTCTAAAATATTTTGAAAAACTTCTTTATAAGATATAATGATTCATCTCTTTGCCACTCTAGCGTAGCCACTATAATAGCTTTACGTTTATGTTTCTTATTCAATTAAGGGGTACTCCAATTTCCAATTGTTCTGAGCTCATCTGAGAAATATGTTACCCTTTTGCATAAGTTTTTAGGAATGCACAAATCATTTCTATAAAATGCTTCACCTTTTACAAGCGGTACCCCATTTTTCCCCTTAACAATGACTAGTCTTTTGGAAGTCTGGAACTTAAAAATGTCAATTTCTTAGTTGTTTCAAAACTCTTAGGGTTTCGCTTCTCCAGTTTTTGATTACCATATCTCTTCCAATTTTGTAAACGGTAGCAAACTCTTTTATAATATTGATGTACTCATCAGTATAAAAAAAAACCCCGTGTTCTTTTTATTGATGGCTTCAATTTTTCCAAAAACACAATCGTAGGCAGTGTATGTCCCACGACTGGAAAAGTGGTCTCGATTGTCTTAATTTGTGATGGGACTTTGTACTGTAGCCAATGGTTTAAGATACCTTTACTCGTTTCCCACAGAAATATGTTACCCTTTTGCATAAGTTTTTAGGAATGCACAAATAATTTCTATTAAATGCTTCACCTTTTACAAGTGGTACCCCATTTTTCCCCTTAACAATGACTAGTCTTTTGAGAGACTGGAACTTATAAATGTCAATTTTTAAGTTGTTTCAAAACTGTTAGGGTTTCGCTTCTCCAGTTTTTGATCACCATATCTCTTCCAATTTTGTAAACGGTAGCAAACTCTTTTATAATATTGAAGTACTCATCAGTATAAAAAAAACCACCGTGTTCGTTTTATTGATGGCTTCAATTTTGCCAAAAACACAATCGTAGGGAGTGTATGTCCCACGACTGGAAAAGTGGTCTCGATTGTCTTAATTTGTGGTGGGACTTTGTACTGTAGCCAATGGTTTAAGATACCTTTACCCGTTTCCCACAATCAAATTTTGAAAGTAAATGTTACAAAGGTGATGCAATTTAATTTAAACTTCGATAATGGTCCAATTCTGTCTAAACATATGACGAACATTATTTGTATTCAACTTGTTTTGGAGAAATAACATGCTAAGCTACACTTATAATAGAAGTAATTTATAATATGTGTAACATATGGATCAATAAATAAGCTGCAGTACTTTAGCTTAGTGGATGAAATATTATTATTATACCCATATGCATTATTCGTAATGCTATTAATAATTAAATATATTTCGTCAACTGATTCCAATTTAAATTCAACCAAGACTTCAGTATTATGAAATGTAGAATAACAATAAGCAATTAAATCGTTGAAGTTACCGTTAATAGACTAAACGAAAGGCGCAAAATAATTATTTATTCTCGCAGAGGTAGATTTTCATTAATTTACATTAATAGACTGAAGCATTGAACATCATCTTTTCGCATTTGAGGAATTGTAAGCAGTATCCAAATATTTTTTCAAGATTAACCAAATTGAATGTAAAATTCCCAAGTTTTTATATCTGTTGCAGTTATTACTAGATCTACAATATTTGAATTGAAAAAGTGACATGTGTTTCAACTTCATAAACATTCTTAAATTTTCATCCATCCGAGGAGCTATTGGTTTAATTACTCTAACCTCCACATTGTATAGGTATTCCACATTTTTGGTATAGGACGTCACTTTCAGTTTATTTATTCTGCTCTTTTTTCCCTGTTGCAAGAATATATTTTTATTATGACCTATTTTTTGTAGTTCATTAGCCATTATCATTACTAATTGTTTCGCGTTAATTATGTGTTTCAAGTGTCATATAGTGCTGATGTGCTTCCAAAATTCCAATCAAATTCCAACGATTTTGTATAGGAAAGTGACATAATGCGGAAAATTTAAAAAAGACCGGAAGGTATATAAAACGCTTATTTAGGTGATTCAAATTGAATGCTGAAAATTCACCTTATCTCCAGATAAGAGATAAAATAGGTATATTTATACTTAAGTAAACATATTTTCTCATTCTACTACTTAGTATCATGGCGGCGACATCAATGTTTACCGTAACGGTTTTTTTAGTTGGGTTATCAACATTAACTACCGCCAATACCTATAAATGTAAGTATTATTTCTGTGCATCCACAAAACGCTCAATGTATCCTGGTTAATTCTGTACTGAAGCTAAAGATTGTAAGTGACTATTAACAGCGTATTATTGTATTTTAGATACTTTGTGTACGACGCCCAAATTTATTAATGAATGTGAACAAATTAACCGGACGAATTCGATTCAGTGTATCGTCCTGGGCGATGAAGCAAGTTGTAGTGAAAGAGTTAATAATGGTGGTGCAACATTTACATCTTTATCGGCTCAAGGAGCCTTCTTAGGCTCCGCCAACTCAAATCTAGTTACTTTAGCAACTTTTAAATTGACAACAGGTAAGAAATATCACTCATTTTCATTATTTCCATCAACAATCAAATAATATACATTATCACGTAAATATTCTTCTTGATCATATAATGAATGAATCATAAATTTGCCGTAAAAACATCAAAGATGACTGAATTAATCCAGATTTATCGCATCAATAACATAGATTATAGATGATGCTATACCGTACGGGGAGAATTGTTATTTCATTTTGTTAAACTACCTATGGTTGATGTTTATAACACTTAGATAAACAACTTTCAAAAACATTATTTGCATACTATTCTCTGCATTGCCCATCTCTATGTGAATTTTATTGCAATATATGACACTCTAAGGAATTCAAATTTATATTTCTAAGAAAGCTAACTTTTATCATAATTACGGAAAGTTTTCTGTATTCAATTTGTATTAGCATAAATTTAATAGCTGAACCGAAATCTAATCATTCCCTTTAAAGCACTAAATAATTAATGTAACGCTGTTGCCACAATTATTATGATTGTTATTGTTATTTATTATTTAAACCAATGACGCAAAAAAATGTGTTTATCTATTATTAGAGAATACAGAGATATTATTTATAGCCAATTTTACCAAAATAATCGTTTTATAATTAATTTCATCCACAAGCAAATTTTAAATTAAGAATCCGGGGGGCAGAAATCCTGGAGAAGGAGGGCAGAAATTAAATAAAATAAAATCTATATATTTCACATTTTTAAATGTCAATTCACATTTAAAAGTGTCAAATGTGAGGTTCACAAGTGTCATAAGTGTTTCGCAAATTTCAAAAATATTTGTTCTTATACAGCCTGTCCCAGAAATAAAAAGACGGAGTAGCAGGTATGTAAAGTACGAACAGAAACAGGCCCAAATATACCGTAATAACGAAGAAATTAAAAATTTAATTTTCTATGTTGTTTTTTAGATAAAAAATTACATTACGGACCTGGCACAGAATGTATAAATACACGTAAGAATGCTCATTTGTAAATAGAAACGAACACGCATTCATAGAAAAATACGCTTTTATTTGTATAAAATGGGAAAAAAACGTTAAATCGTACGCATTCGTATAAAACATATTTTTTGTCGATGCGTCTAGATAACGCAGCTATGTAGTCGGTTGTTGACCCAGATAGGCGACCTACTTTATTGCAGACAATAAAAGATAGTTTTCATTTTTAAAATAGGAAGGTTGTTGCTCTTTAATGTGTTTGTAGTCGGAAACAGCTGATTATTATTATTTTAGAATATTCAATATATCGTAGTTTTTCTAGCCTTTATTGCAGTAAATATCAAGAATGTAATTACTTTTTTCTAGCAGGTGTAAAATTAAAGTAATTAATGGTTTGATATTTATTATGAAGTATCTATTCCACCTCCTTTTTTTAACACATGTAATAAGTCGTCCAGGGTAGGCGTAAGGCCAATTGAATTCTTTATTATTTTTTTTCTGCCGTCTGCGCACGAATAAAGACTTGATATTTTGAGGGTACGTTTTTGCACAATCTAGCTTCCGATTTCTGCTACTCCGTCTATTTATTTCTGGGATAGCCTGTATATTAGTGAAATACATATTGCTTAATATACATCTGTTGTACAAAGAAAATAAATTGTGTAGCAGCAACGTGAATTAATCTCGCCTATTTATTACTGGTGGTTTAAAAAGGTAAGTGCATTTTAATTCATTTTATTATCTATAGATTAACACGTGAAGAAAAAACTTTGTACCCCTTTTTAATCAAATTGCGCGCACAGAGGAGTATGAAATTTGACATAGTTAAAGTTCATATGGAGGAGTGCAGAAGCGTAAAATTTATGTATGTATTACAAATACATTAAATTAAGAAAATAAAAAGTTCGAATTTCGACCACTAGGCGACCACTAGTTTTAATTAATATACAGGGTGTAACAAAAGTAAGAGGACAAACTGTGGCAGCAAGCTCTCCATATAAAAACATGAAAAAAAGTTCCTACCAACATATGTCCGCAAACGCACATTTTATGAGATATAATGAAAAACATAGTTACATTCTTTGACTACAAAACGTACAATTTTTTTTTAAACGATTGTGAAAAGTATTATTTAAAATAAATGTTCGATGTGCCCTCCTTCTAACTCAAGGCACGCATGGACACGCCGCACCATTGACTGTCGCATCCTTTCAAAGATCCCGGGGCGGTTAGGAATAGCATCACAAGCAGCAAAAATTCGTTCACCTAATATTTCTGCGTTATTAATTGGAACCGCATACACTAAAGATTTTAAGTGTCCCCATAGATAAAAATCCAATGAATTGAGGTCAGGAGACCTTGGAGGCCATACCACTAGTCCAGATCTGCCTATCTATTTGGGTAGGCCTCATCTAGTATAGCAAGAACTGGTCGAGCGAAATGTGCCGGAGCTCCATCGTGCATTTACCACATGTTAATTCTTATTTGTAGTGGAACATTTTCTAATAGGTCTGGAAGATTATGTACCAAACAATGTCTGTACACATCACCCGTAAGACTTAGTAGTAATACATATGGACCAATCAAAACATCACTAACAATACCTGCCCATATATTGATTTGGAATCGTTGTTGGTGTCTAACAACGATTCCAACATATGCTGATTATGTAAATTTGTGATTCCATATCTACCGAAAGTTGCCTCATCGGTGAATAACACTGAACTGATGAACAATGGATTAGCAGTCTGCTGAAAAAACCATGTACAGGAAGCTTCTCGCTCAGGGTAATCAGCTGGAGAGAGACCTTGCACTCGTTGTTACTGATAGGGATAGAGAAGTTAGTCACGAAGTGTCCTCCAAGCAGCCATGTGATCAACATTCAACATTTCCGCCAACTGTCTAGTGCTAATATTGGGATTTTCAGCAACACGATCTAAGACAGATTCTTCCAAATTAGCTGTACGACGAGTACGTGGTCTTCCTTTATCCGCATGTGGATTCTTACGCCATACTGTTCCAGTTTCACCAATTCGCTCGAACAATGCAGCAAATATTTTATGATTTGGTTGGTGTCGGTTTGGGAAAGATTCCTGGTAGAGCCTTGCGACTTCTCATCCATTGCCATTGGCACGACCATCATGTCTGCTCTTTCACGATATGTATATAATTCGCCATTACTCTGTCTGAAAGAAAAACATGTTATTAAACACTTATTTTACATATACGAGGTGTGATCAATATATAACCGTTATTTTCAAATTTCGTGAGTTACGTATGTTCGATTTTCGCATTTTTGTTTCTGTTATGTTGGTACACATGTCTGTTATATATGTTGGCAATATCAGCCATTTTGGATTGTCAGTTTGTTTTTGACAGATAAAAAGGTTAGTCGTGTTTTGGTGTGCTCTTCGATTTTTTACTATTCGAAAAAATGGATCAAAGAAATTGTATTAAGTTTTGTGTAAAAAATGAAATTAAATGCGCAAGGACATTTTAAATGTTGACTGTGGCGTTTGGCGAGTCTACTATGAGCAGAACACAAGTTCAATTGTGGTATAACCGGTTTAAGGAAGGCCGAGAAGATGTCAATGACGATGCTCGTCCGGGTCGCCCGAGCACGTCAACAACCGATGAAAACATTGAAGCAGTGAAGAAAATGATTTTGGATCATCGTCGAATCACTATGAGAGAGGTTGCTGATGATGTTGGCATATCGTTCGGCTCATGTCAAGCAATTTTTACGGATGTTTTAGGCATGAAACGTGCGGCAACGAAGATTGTTCCAAAATTGCTAAATTTTGAGCAAAAACAACATCGCATGGACATCGCTCAGGAGCTGTTGAACATCGTCAACGACGATCCAGATTTCCTCAAAAAGGTCATAACTGGTGACGAATCATGAGCGTATGGCTATGACATTGAAACCAAAGCCCAATCATCCCAATGGAAGCGTCCAGAAGAGCCAAGACCGAAAAAAGCACGTCAAGTTCGGTCAAATGTTAAGGTTTTGCTCACTGTTTTCTTCGACTGCAATGGCGTGGTGCATCATGAATTCTTGCCACAAGGTCGTACGGTCAATAAGGAATACTACCTTGAAGTTATGCGCCGTTTGCGAGAAGCAATTCGTCAGAAACGCACAGAATTGTGGAAAAAACAATCATGGATTTTGCACCATGATAACGCACCAGCTCACACATCGATGCTTGTGCGTGAGTTTTTGGCCAAAAACAAAACCGTTATCATGCCTCAACCACCGTATTCACCGGACTTGGCCCCCCTGACTTTTTCCTCTTCCCAAAACTGAAGACACCGATGAAAGGAAAGCGTTTTGCTACGATTGAGGAGATAAAAGAAAAATCGAAAAAGGAGCTGATGGCGATACCAAAAAGCGCGTTTCAGAAGTGTTTCGAGGATTTGAAAAAACGCTGGCATAAGTGTATTATATCTGAGGGGGATTACTTTGAAGGGGACAAGATTGTTATTGATGAATAAATAAATACTTTTTGAAAAAATTGAAAATAATGGTTATATATTGATCACACCTCGTATCTCATAAAATGTGCGTTTGCGGACATATGTTGATAGGAACTTTTTTCATGTTTTTATGTGGAGAGCTTACTGCCACAACTTGTCCCCTTACTTTTGTTACAGCCTGTATAATGTATGTATACAATATGATATTTATGTAATTATATTTATGATTTCAAAAATAAAAATGAGATTAAAAGCAACTAATTACATATATCTTCGTGATGTTGCATTTTCAAAAGCTGAAGCAATGGCAGATGTACTAGAAAATTTTCATGCTATACCGTTTCTCATTATAAGAAGGTGCGATTCAAATATCGCACCAAAATGGTACATATTTTTAAGAGATTTAATTGGTTATTGCGCAGGCAAATTTAATATGGAAAAATAAGTACGCCATATCCACCATATTTTATAACATAACGAAGCCTTAACTCCTCTTAAATTTTTGTCTTATCTTATTATGTTTTACTGTGTTGTTAAATATAATCTGTACGTTTACGTACGTCACGAACATGAATGATCAGGCAGGTCCATATAACCATAAATTTACCACCCAAACGGCGCCAAAGATTGGTACACTGAAAACTTCCAAAAATAGTTTTAAATTTGCACAAAATATTAACGCTACCAACTCCAACCATGGGAAGAATAGTAATTGTAATAAACATATCCAAGATTCTAAGTAAGATATAAGTATTACTCCAATTACAATATACATATTATAAATAAGTTCCTCTTGTTTGCTTTGGATTATAGAGATTCTTATAAACAACAGTTGTTGAAGAATACCATGGTCATGATTTTGTACGTTTAATACAGATTTACTTGTTACAAAGTAATATGATGCATAATGCATCAAAAGAACGCCCACTAAAATCTTCTTTAAACGGACAATTAGGTGTACATGGGTCATACTTCACTAGTTAACACTTTTCTGGAATAATTATCAAAGTTTGTTGGATGTTGTTTAATAATTACATTTTCAGTCTAATCACATTCCACAATTTTCTCGAGATAACTAATGGCATAAAAGGAGTAGGAATGGCTTCCTGATAATTGGTGAAATGTCAGAAATATTACAATCACCTATATCTTGCTTATATAATACACTTGCAGCAAATATTTCAATGACGTCTGGTCACATTTCAAAAAATAGTCACTCACTTTCGGTAATTTACTTACTTTTAATTCTAGTCTTCTGTTGTTTCTGGTCTCTCTCTCTCTCTCTTTCTCCCCTTCGCCCTCTACCCCCCCCTCCCCTCTCCCCTCTCCCCCTCTCCACCCTCTCTCCCTCTCTCTCTTTCTCCCCCTCTTACTCCCTCTCTCTCTCTCTCTCTCTCTCTCTCTCTCTCTCTCTCTCTCTCTCTCTCTCTCTCTCTCTGTCTGTCTGTCTGTCTGTCTGTGTGTGTGTGTGTGTGTGTGACCACGATAACGGTCAAACCGGTATAGCTATCAATTCCATATTTAGTACTTACGAGTATAATCTCCCTCTTGAGATCTGATTAGATTTTCAGTCAAATCGGTGGACCGTAAGCAGTAGTTTACTTCAGTGAAAAAATCGAATTTTGCCAATATTTCGTCAAACTACTCAGTTTAAATAAATTTATAAAGAATTCATATGTACTTAAAATTAAATATGAGAAGAATTTTATTATGAAAGTTTTTCGAAATTCCTACCGAAAATCAGTTTTTTGCCAATATTTTGCAAGTCGTGTTTTTTAGACAGGTACCTACATTACGAGTATAAAAGCATTTAAAACTTAATTTTCAATACCTTTTGTTTAAAAAAATTTCAAAATTCGGACCGGAAGTAACACTTTTACTCTTATGGAATTGCGATTTTTTGCATATATCTCGTAAATTATGCATTCTGTATATATTTATCGAGAGTACAAAAGTATTTCGAACTGGATTTGGAATATTTTTTGTATAAATGAAATTTCAAAATTCGGACCTAAAATAACACTTTTACTGTTAGCGAGTAGTACTTTCTTTGGAATATCTCGCAAAGTATGCATTCTATAGTAATTTATTAAGAAAATAGAAGTACTTATAATAGGATTTTGAATATTTTTTGTATAAAAAATTCTTAAAATTTGGTTTATTTTTCTAAGTAGTAAAACTATTTAAAATAATTTAGAACAATTTTCTATCATTTGAAACGCTCATACGTATAAGAAAGTCGTGTGGTGGCCACACCTCATTTTTCTCATAATTATTATTGTTACTGTGTTGTCCCATACTCACATTTAGAACCACTCGTGTTCATTGATTTGTACGCTACTTGTCAAGTCGCCATCTTTATTTTACTCTCTCAGTACAATACAACCAATCAAATCATACAAAATGTTCTCTTTACCAAGTTTACACATTAAATTCATTCAGTGCGCTAATTAAGATAATAACAGCTTTTTCATAATTTCAGTTTTTCAATATTAGACAAAATAATATTTGCAGAAATTCAGCACCACGACTACCAAACTGCCATAATAACAAACACAAGAATCGAAAATGGGTTAGCAGGTTTACGTAACTTCAGTTTTTGCCATCCCAGTTTCGACACGGTTGATGCAACTCCATTCACACTGATGGAATTTGAAAGACAACTGCTGGCGGACAATAACATCGATATATGTTTCAACGATATCGAAACTCTGGCTGAAAGACACATTCGGGCCATAAGCGACTTCCTTGGACCGTCCTGCAGGCGCGGTCCATGGGTTCAAAATGCAGAGTTCGCTAAACGTCTGGGTAAGTTATAATTAAGAATCGGAAGTCAGTTTTACATTCCAGGACTGTACTTAAATGAATAATGTAATTCGAAATTGGGCAGAGTAATAACAATAATTGATAATACACGCTGTATATTATGTACCTATATATCTAATGTACTTTAATACGAATTTTCCCAACTCGAGTTTGAGACGCAGCTGGCTTCCCTCTCCGTGCCTTCAACAACGATGTTTACAAGTTGCGATATGTATGTATAAAGATAGTTGCATCTATCGATACGAATGTAAGCGACCTTGAAGGGCGAGCTTTTGCGCCGAAAGTATTTTAGTTAAATCGTAAGCGCTGTGTATAGCAGGTCGATTTATTGCTTACTTTAATTAGTTACATCTGTTTTTATGGCGCAAAAATGCCCCGTCCACATCCGGCGCAAAATACTGTTGAAGGGTGGATAAGAGATTTCCTTGCGCTCGAATTCGGCGGTATTCAATTCCGTTGCAAAATTTGCAATGTATCGCTGTCGTGGCAAGTGAAAACCCGCTTAGTAAAATATGTGTCAAACAAAAACACTAAAACACCTTTACCACACTAAAGCACAAAAAAATAAATACGTATTTCGACAACTATGTTGTCATCTTCAGTAGCACTAATTAAAAACCGCGTTGTTTATACACCGTAGCGTATACAGAATAACAATGTATATGTATGTTCTAAATAACATTCCAGGAAATCTTACTTTACGCCGAATTGTTGAGTTATTAACTGGTACAGAAGTAGATTTTTCCAAAACGGGGATAACTGTGCCACACTAAAAGAACTGTATGTAGCTACATACTTTAAATATGCCCCTATTACAACGGTAGATGTTGAACGGTTCGTTTTCAATGTATAATGTACCGTTTACATATTGTAACGTTTTCGGGTTCCAATAAACAACTCGTGCAATTATTTATTTAAAAACAGTCTGTATATTTATATACTTAAAATTATATAACGATATAAAAATATAAAAACTAACGTATCACACTTAAACTACTATTAATAAATTAAAATTAACACTTGTATTTATTTACTACTAATATGTCCGTATTTATTTAAATCACACTGCCGTATTTATATCACTTAAAGAACTATTTCTACCGTACGCCGTATATTAATTTTCTTATATTTATTTCTAGTCGCGTCGGCTACTTCTTACGGACTTTCTTAATCCCGAATTACTCCGCAATTACTCATCCCGCAATGAATCCCCATCGATGACCCAGTCGCCTTATGTACACATGCGAAGATTACTAGAACATACCACCACAGTCCCGCTTTTTCTCCACATGTACGAGAAAAGTTCTCGTCCCTTTCGCTATGCAAGCCATACGGCGTGAAGATGATTTATCGACTTGTTTACATATGGTTTTTATATGCAGCACCGAGATGATTTATGGTCGTATGTAAACAAGAGCGTTTTTATCGCGCCGAGAGGTCTGCTTCTTTTATTTAATGTAAACTCATTTCGTTACATTGCCCCCTTCTTAAAAACTGCGTTTCGGCCCGAAACACACTATTCAATGTTCTTGTCGCTGGCAGATGACGAAATCCACACCGGGACCCACGGGTGCACCCAGCCGTCTTGTGGAAATGACAATCCACCGTCCCAGGCTGCACAACGGGCTGATTGGGCCGACAGCCGCACATGACCATTTCCATACCAGTATACCGAAACACTACTTCCAGCATCTTTCTTACTGTTCTCCATTCCAAACGGTCTAATCCGCAGCCCAGTTTCGGAATTGCCAGCCTCCTTACATTTTGCTCGAGTGCTCGTCCTCGTGAATCGTCAAGGGATTCCCATAAATTGGCTCTCTAGGTTTTCTGGTAACTTGTCCCACATCCGCCACTTCACCGCCGTCACGTCCATGGTATGGGCAATTGGTTGAAACATGCCATCCCTGGCTCACTATGGGGTGTTAGTCTCATGCGATAAACGACGTCATCTATTTGCTCTAGTATTTCGTATGGTCCCTCCCAGTATTGTTGGAGCTTTGGGGACAGGCCTCGGCGACGTTGAGGATTATATAACCAAATAAGGTCCTCTTCTCGGTAACCATCTCTCTCGGCTTGCACTTGGTAACAATTCTTCGTCCTGTCGCTGGCATCCTGAGTGTGATGGCATACTCGCTAGTGAGCATCCTCCAACCTTCGTCTGGATCCGCTGACGTAGTCTTCTCCATTTGGGTTCTCCACAACACACTTGAGTAGATCATCCTCCACCTTCAGAGAGTCCCATGGAGCCCAGTAGGATTCCAGTCCCTGTGAGCGAGGAGCCACTTCTTGACAAGCCGGTCCGCGACCAGTACCTTTCCAAACCATCAATGAACCAAGGTCCTCATCAGCTTCTTGACCGATCCGCAAATTGTCAGGTTGCCACTGATCGTTAACCACGGTTGTTCCGAATGTGTTGGCCGATTTTTCTTCTAGTCGGTTACCATGCCTGCAGTCTTCTGGACGTTGTCTGCTTGCAACAGCATCAGCATTTTGGTGTTGCACAGATGCAATTTGCGCTATTGGTTTTGAGGCTCCACGATACTGGGTCGACGATTGCCTCTTCTCATCGACCCGTTTCATTTTCGCTGCTCCGCCATGGTTTTCTTGGGCTTCTTCCCGCATTTATTATGCGCATGGCCCACTTCCATCTCCATTTCCATCTCCATTTCCATTTCCAATTCCAGCATCGGAGCGTTCTTCTCTTAGGTTGCACCTGATTCACCAATCGTTGGACTACCTGTTCCAGGTGTGCATGCCCATACTTCATCTCAAGACACTTGATTAATTGAGGGTAGTCTTGACACTCTTCTGGAAGTAAGGTCTGTAGATGTCATGGGGACCGCAGTCGTTCATCGCTGGCAACTGAAGCTGAACCCCAAACTCGTCCCCCATTCCGAACACGCGCTCCTCAACTTTCTGTTCTACGGCTTCGATGGCCTCAGAAAATTCCTGTCTCCCATTCGATGAATTCTTTTGAATGTTTTCCTTAAAAGTAGTCTCGAGTTGTTTTGAATTACTTGCAATTTCATTTCTTAAAGCTTTTGAATTATTTGCAATTTCATCTTTCAAAGCTTCTGAATTATTTCCAATTTCTTTTAGAGTCTTCATATTACTCTCGAAATGTTTTGCCATTTCAGTTAATATCTCATCTTTTAAAGTCTCCATTATTAAGCTTAGATCAGCCTGTACTTGAAACAAATATTTCTCGGGATCCTTACCTTCATTTATTAAAAGGTCACGAAGCCGATCCTGGAGAATTGTTTTTTTTCCAGACGTATCTGCGTCCCTTTCTTCCAATTCTGCCCTTAACTCGGAGACCTTTAATTCTTCCAACCGTTTGGTAGCCATTTATTTATTTATTTATTTATTTATTTATTTGCACTTATGTTTATCCCACACTGACACCAATTGTAACGTTTTCGGGTTCCAATAAACAACTCGTGCAATTATTTATTTAAAAACAGTCTGTATATTTATATACTTAAAATTATATAACGATATAAAAATATAAAAACTAACGTATCACACTTAAACTACTATTAATAAATTAAAATTAACACTTGTATTTATTTATATCTATTACTAATATCTCTGTCCGTATTTATGTAACCCTTCTATTTATATAAGACGGCACTACTTATTTATTTCTTTGGCTACCACTCGAGACTGAACCCCGCAATTACTTCTCCGCAATCAATCCCGCAATGAATCCATCGGTGACCCAATCGCCTTATGTACACATGCGAAGATTACTAGAGCATTCCTGTAAATTCCGTACTTCTCTCGATGTTTTGAAGAATATTCCATAGACATTCATGACTCACTGTTTTACTAGCATTTCGTTTTTATACGCCAAGCCGATGATTTATGGTGGTGTGTAAATAAGAGCGTTTTTATCGCGCCGAGAGGTCTGCTTCTTTTATTTAATGTAAACTCATTTCGTTACAATATTAGCACCTGAGCATATGGAACAATTCATGGTGATTTACTTTGGTTTGAGCTCTAAATGTGAACACTCTGTATGTGTGATATGTTTTATAAACCCTGAAATATTACTTCTCTGTACGTATTTTGAATCGCGTGTGAAAAATATCAAATTGGAAATCATGATGTCCTCAACGCTTCCCTGAAATTGACGTTATGTAAAGCTAACTTCCGGTCCCTAGTTGTAATATATGCACTTCCGCATCGTTACTTTCGCAGAAACATCAATTACCTTAATTCTTTATATTATTCTAACATCTGCATATTTCATTTCAGAACAAAAATATCCGAAATTGTTGCAACTGTGCAATACGACCGCTTACCAAACTAATAATGGTGATGCTTATCAACAATCTCTAGATTGCGTATTGAACTCCACTACTCCAGCTGTAGGTTTAACCACCATAGCAACGATATCTAGCGAAAGGCAGAACAGAAATTTTACTGCATTTACCGTTTGTAGAAACGGTAGTATTTCTAATGTCAAGGATTCCCTCTGCGAATGGTCTACAATTCCTAATAGGATAGTTGTAGCGAATAGGTGAGTTTAAATGATACTTAAGATGTCACAGAATATAATTAATTGCAATTACAGAGTTCTTTAAAAAAATACTTTGTTTTCAAATTTGGAAACAGAATTCTACTCATGCTTTCTGATTACTATGATATTTACTTGTATTAGTCACTAGCATTTAAAAATATCTATTTACGTACCCAATCTAAACAATGCCACTTTTTTTTCTTCCAATAATAGCCACTTATTAGGAGCACGTTTTAATATTATTTTGTATTATACAGAGTGTTCCATAAGTTGGTGGCTGACCATAGTTATAGTTTTATAAATGGAACACCCCATATATTATTACGTTTTTGTATTCCCGTCTTCTTTCTTAGTCAAAAAGTTATAAGATAGTATAGCCCTAAAATTTAAGGTTTTAGGCGTTTTCGACTTATTGCCATTTTTCTGAAAATTCAATGTTTTTATAAAATTATATTTCTCGGAAACGACTTATCAGACGGACACAATTTTTGGTAGAATTTTTCATAATAAAAGGTCCTAATACAAGCATATTTTATTTTTTTACAATTGCTAATTGAATTTGCAGGAAACTGGATTAAAATTACATGACATATTTTTGTCTAAAAGTGATTTTTTTCAAATGGAACAGCCTGTATATCTGTTTATTTTTGGATTGCTTACTAAATTTTGCACCAAAACCATGTAAGACGTTATTATTTTAAAAGTGACCTATTGTCGTTTTCTGATATAGTTTTGTCAACTTTATGTTTTTTATTTGAATGCGGAGCCATGATATTGAAGCGAAATTGGCAATTGAAGGGATCACACAAGTTGATTTTCGGTTGTCAAAATGAGCTTTTCGAAATGATAAATCGACATTAATAAGGCGTTGAGTACTTATATTTCTACATATTTTTGAAATATGTTCCCTCATAACTTCTTTGTGGTAAATGTATACTGTATATATGTTCTTTTATGGATCCCTATAAAAAGAAACTAATTTTGTGATGTCTGAAGACGCAGCAGGCTAGTCAATAGGGGAGGGCCGCGTTATATTTATTGGCCGCCTGTGTGCATGTATAAATTGGCCGCCCCTATATTAACAAAATGTATTCTTCTGGCTTTGATTTCCTAAAATTCTTTAATAATTTTATCGATATCTAAACTTTCAGTTATCACATGTTCTATAGAAATGGTTGCTAGTCTTTCTTATGGCATAGTACTACGCATGTAGTTTTTAATGATTTTTAATTTTGAAAACGATCGGTCTGCAGTATATACTTATATACAGGGTGTCCGGGAAAATGTGGAAAATCTCTTGGATGCTGATAGAACATGAACAAATAAGATGACAAGTTCCTATAAAAAAATTTCCTACTGGCCCCTCCTACGGAGATATGTGTCCCTGAAGGACGCCGCTGGAAATCGGTTTTTATTGAATTTCTTTAAGAGTAATTAATATAATTTAATAAAAATTTAATGTGATGGACACTAGTAAGAACCTCTTAAAATAGTGTCCTCGAAACATATTTAGCTTTTGTAGTTTACCAGGGGCGGGCTAATCTTTACAACTTAATGCCTAAATTTAGATTTAAAAATATTAAACTGGATAGCTTGAACTATAGATTTTTAAAAAGGTACTCTTGCTTATTGTCGTTAAAATGAACCGTTTACGAGAAAAAGTTTGCAGAAAATGTGCGTTTTAGTTTTTATGAGCACCAAAAAAACCTGTTGCTGTTGCAAACGTTACTATGGTACGAAATAAGTAAAATATTCGGCATTTTAGAACTTGTCATCACATCGTTGACACACTGAATTTATTCGAAGTATGGAATACACGTTTATTGAGTATGCAGATATGCATCTGATGTATGGTCTTGCGTCTTGCAATGCTTTAGATATTCAATAAAATCCGATTTCCATCGGCGTTCTTCAGGGACGCATATCTCCGTAGGAGGGGGATGTAGGAAATTTTTTTTATAGAAACTTGTCATCTTATTTGTTCATGTTCTATCTGCATCCAAAAGATTCCCCACATTTTCTCGGACACCCCGTATATTCAAAAATTTGTGTGACATTCATATTTGGTTTTACAATACTTCTTAAATCTTTTTCATTTCTAGCTGTATCTGTCAATTTAGTTTGCGATTCTGGCAAAATGTTAATAATTCTTCGTCATTTATGCTTTTTAAATTGTTAATATTATATAAAAAATTCAAATCATTATTAAGCGCTGCTAATAATTTAAATCTGTCGTTCAGCGAGTTTATTGTTGTATCTAATATAGCGAAATGAAAATTAATTTCAAAATTTAATTTTGGATCATTAATACTTTCATCAGGATGTTCATATTGAATATTGAAATTTGAATATTGAAAAAAAATCACTTTTAAACAAAGATATGTAACTTTAATCCAGTTTTCTGCATATTCAATTAGCGATTGCAAAAAGATAAAATATGTTTATCTGAGGCCCATTTATTATGAACAACTCTACAAAAATTGTGTCCATCTAATACGTCGTTTTCGAGAAATATAATTTTATAAGAACATTACATTTTTCAGAAAAATGGCAATAAGTCGAAAACCTTAAATTTTAGGTTTATACTATCTCGTAACTTTTTGACTAATAATTATACGAGGAATACAAATATATAATAATATACAAGATATTCCATTTAAAAAAGTAAAACTATGGTCAGCCACCAAGTTATGGAACACTCTGTATAATACAAAATAATTTTAAAATGTACTCCGAATAAGTGGCTATCATTACAATAAAACCGCTTCGAAATATCTTTTCTCATAAAGTCACAATCTGCCTTGCCCGCGGCGATGACTCACTCTGTATACATATTGCCGTGAACTCGCAAAATTTGTAGAATAAGAATAGCTTTAGAGATTAATTTAAGAATTAGTTTAAGCTTTGAAATAAAAAAATAAAAATAACAAAAATCCTATTCAAATATTATTGGGTAAAACTATGCAACAAGAACTACATGAAGGTATACAAAGCTGCATACACATAGTCAATTTATAAAAGTGATTTTAAAAAAACTATTATTATTCAAGTAAATAATGAGAAAATACAAAATAAAGTTTATTAAATAAATATGAAACAAAAGATGTAGAATAAAAATTTATTAAATAAAAATATGAAATAAAGACAAAATAAATATAAGTAATATATTTCTTTTGTAAAAGAATACACAAGATGTATGGTTTATATATCATGAAAAAGATGAAATACGATATGCAAGAAATATAAATAGGTAAATTATTGTGATTTATATGCATAAAGCAGTAAAAATTTTATGAAAGAGTTTATGAACTAAATGGTATTAAAAGATAAAATTTACCTTAGCTTACAACTAGACTAAGAAAAAGGATATAAAAATATGTAAAACGTAGAAACGATCAGCAATAACATTTTGGATTTAAAGGTAGCTGATATCATAAATAAAAAGTATATGTGTTTATGATTTGTTTGTAACACAATGCTTCAGAGACTGGAAATAGACGTGTACGGTTTAATGACCTACAAAAGACAACAAAATATATAAAACTTGTGTAAAGTCTATTGCAGATTGATATATTACCAATAGAAAGATCTTGGATAGAGGATAGAGAGGCAGTGGAGAAACAGACGTGTCCTACAGGTACAGGCAATGCGGGAAGAAAAATAATGGTTATCTCCAACATGTTTCCCATTTTGCCAAGTCGCAATCCGGCTAAAAGAAAAGTGAAATTGACATTAATAAATGGAAAGAAAAAATATGTATCGAACAATGAACAAGGCAATAGGTTCATTGACGAATACAAAGAAGGATGGTATTAGCGACAAGAATAAACCTACCGTTGGAAGTGCTGTGCGAGGCAGAGGGGACCTTTGGGTTGGAAAGTTGTGTTGACGTTTGGTAAATTGTGAACTGTCAGAACAATATGTGTATGTGTGCGTGTATCAAGACGGCAACATGCGGGCAGCGGTTCCACGGGAAAATGTATTCCAGTACCAACCTAAATATGGACTAGAGGGCGCAATGGTCAACATAGAGTTTTTTTGCCGCTATAAATACGAAAACAAGATTCGACAAGAGGACTTCTGATGACAATTCCGAGAAGGAGACTTCTCATAACACTTCCGAAAGGAAGATCTCTTAAAGAATAAGACGTTTTAGATTGTTACATTGTAGTTTTCATTATTTCTTCATCACGTATAGTCATAGTAGTTTATTTTATTTAATACATTTGAATTCACTTGAAGCGTTCATAATGGACATTCAAAATAAATATTTTGATAGCAAGTAAGTTTATTTTTTTTTTGAAAAGGAAGTTATACAAATTGTTGGACAGACATTGGTTTTTACGTGCAAATGATTAATCAATGTATTGTTGGACAATATAGATAAGTAAATATTTTTTTATCCTGTAAGGTTTGTTTTAAATTCATAAAGTTGGAATTACAACCAAATAGGATTAATGGTGTTGGTCAGTTGGAGAGATGCTACGTGCAAATGAGCATTTTCTTCATCGTATTGTCTAGGCATCATTAATCTCTTTCAAGTTAAGCAAATAATTAATTAAAATTTCACAAGGCAAAGATTAAGAGCTAGATACAACACGTGCAAATGGTTGTCTAAAGCAATTAATTGAAGCCAATACATAAATATAATTACATTGATAAGTATATCCATAAATGTACAATAAAAGTTTACATTTGTTTATTTACAGGATAAATATTTATTTTGTTTGGCAGAATAAATAAATAAATAAAAGATTTACATACATTACAACCGGCATTAGGTATAAATGATATGAGCATTTTCAATTATGTATCTTGTTTAGAGCATAAAGGTGTGTATATAAAAATTATTTTTGAATCTATAAATTACAAAATAAAAGATATATGATTATGTTGTATAGACATACAGTTTTTCTTTGAACAAAACTATTACCTCTTCCCTATTATGAGCAAGAGAAAAATCATCAGCAAAGGAGAAGGAACCACATACATTGCCAGGACCCACAATAGTCATAAAGTACATGCTCCAACAATATAAGATAAAAAATACAAAACCAATTATAAGTTCTTGGTGTATAAAGAATAATTTTAAGAGTACAGCATGTACAAAAGACTATACCCTACGTGTGGTAATACACACAAATATATGTTGTCACAGCATATAAATTATATGGCGATGCCCAACGTATGGCAATAACATTATTTAAAATAAATATTTATATGCTACAGCAATATGTTCTGATATAATAATATGGAAATACTAGATGCGCTGTAGAAGAGGGAGAGTGAGGGGTTAACCCCTACGTACAAGTAAGACGAATGTAACGAGTCAGCTATTTGTGGAGAATTTACACAAGACCGATGTGAGGCTACAATGCCCATACACATCCAAAATTTAGTTCAAGTTCTAAGTCCAAAAATAAAAAGGCTACGTAACGTCTCCAAAAATGACAAAGTAACCTCCAATCTGGGGTCACTGTTATTAATAATGTTAGAATAAACCTTGTTTGGGATTATATATTATTTATTATTAACTTATAATAACACCATTATACATTATACATTAACAAACATCATATCTATATATGCACAGTCATCTTCATTATATATATCTATATTAATCCTAATGTGTTGCCAACTTAAATTTATATTTAGTAACACAAAAATCACATTTTAACACACCTCCTTGATTTTTTGTGTACATGTAACAAAAAAATACACAAATTTAACAATATATCCATTAAGACCTATCAATTGCTATTGACAAATGTGTCATTTTTTAAACCTAATAAAGTTCTGAATTTCTGGAATTTCGTTTTACCTAATGACTTGGTAAGTATATCAGCAATCTGGTCTTCTGTCGATACCTTCTGAACATTAATCAGTCCCTTCCTTTCATAGTCATGAACAAAATGATAGCCAACATCAATATGTTTTGAGTTCTTATAAAACTTTCCATTCTTCGATAACGCTATGGCTCCACTATTATCTTCGTAAATCTTTACTGGTGTATTCATTTTTATATTTAAATCATCTAAAATTCCTCTTATTGGTATTACTTCCTCTACACAATCAGCTAGTGCATAGTATTCTGCATGGGTTGATGCTCTAGAAACTATTTTTTGCTTCTGTGATTTCCATAAGATTACATTACCAAAAACACGTACAAGTATTCCTGTCCTTGATTTTCTGTCAATTGTATCAGCTGCCCAATCAGCATCAACATAGGCGTCTATTATATTATCATAGTTAGAGTCATAAATTAATTTAACAAATCGAGTACAATATAAATATCTTAAAACTCGTAATCCATATTTGTAATGCGTACTACAATAACCATTCTGAAAACGGCTTAAGTAATTTACGGAAAAAGAGATATCTGGTCGGGTTCCATTTGCTATATACAGTAAAGCTCCAATTAAATTTCTGTACTTTAGATTTTCTTCTACTTCATTTGCAGGCTCTATCTTCAGGTTCATTTCCATTGGTGTAGCAAAATTTCTCATTCCTTTAATATTATATTTTTCAGCTAGGCTTTCTATATAATTTAGTTGACTTAAAGACATTTTCTTGTCATCAGGATTATATTCTATTTCAATTCCTAAATATTGCTTAACTTGGCCTAAATCTGTCATATGAAATTTTTGGTTTAACGTTGATTTGATCTTTTTTATTTTTGTCATATCACTGCCACAAATTAATAAATCATCTATGTATAAAATGATATACACTTGGTTGTCATGAATATTTCCTACATATAAACAATAATCATAATTCGATCTTTTAAATCCTATACTTAACATGAATTCATGAAAACATTCATACCAATCACGTGGGCTTTCCCTTAAACCATATAGAGATTTTCTTAAAAGACATATCTTATTTGATTCAACTTCATAACCATCTGGAGGATAAATGTACACTTCAGATTTAATTTTACCATTTAAAAATGCTGTTTGAACATCCATTTGTTCGACTTTCCATCTTTTATTACAAGCAACTGAAAGTAAAATTTTTAATGTATTTATCTTTGCTACAGGAGAATATGTCTATTCATTTTCTTGATATGTTTGTTGAAATCCTTTAGCTACGACACGCGCTTTATATTTACCGTTTGATTTGATTCGATAAATCCATTTAACTTCAATAATATCTTTATTTGTAGGTACATCTACTAATGACCATGTTTCATTGTCTTCTAAACTCTTTATTTCTTCTCTCATAGCAATATTCCATTTTTTTGAATTTGAGCACTTTATGGCTTCTTCATAATTTTCTGGTATTGACGCATTTGTGTAATTTACATATACTTCATAGTCGTCAAATCTTTTTGGTGGCTTCTTTTCTCGTTTCGGGCGTTCTGTATTATTCACCTCCTCAATCTCAGCAACTTCAATTTTGGTATCTGTGTTTGGATTGTCATTCTGATTTTGTTCAATTTTGTCTCCATTGCTATCTTGATTATATTCTATAATGTTTTCGGTAGACTCGTCATCTTCAAACTTAATGTATTTTGTATCCTTCTCAATAAATCGCACATTACGACTTACTATTACTTTAATTTCTATTAATATCTTATATCCAGTGTCAGTATAACCTACTAAAATACCCTTAGAAGCTTTGGAACTTAATTTTGAGGATCTACATTCCTCAGGAATTCTTACATACGCTATACTTCCATATAGTCGCAAATTTGATACATCTGGTTTTTTATTAAAAAATATTTCATATGGAGTTTTTTTGATTTTTGTATTTGTCAGCAATCGGTTTCCAATGTATGCAGCTGTGTATATACATTCTGGCCAATAATTTTTGCTAATTTTTGCTTCAGAAAGTAAGCATCGGGCACGATCCATAATGGTTCGATTATATCTTTCTGCAACTCCATTTAATTCATGCGTATATGGTGGACCTGGTCGCAGATATATACCTTCTTGTTTTGCTAATGTGTAAAAATCTTTGTTTATATATTCTCTTCCATTATCACAACGAATTTCTTTTATTCTTTTACCTGTTTGGTTTTGCATTAATTTTATGTATTGTACAAATCTGTCAAAAACTTCACTTTTTTGTTTTATACAATATACGACAGCAATTTTACTGAAATCATCAATAAAAGATACAAAATATTTTTCATTGTTGTAACCTGTTTGTGAAATGGGTCCATGTACATCTGTGTGAATTATTTCTAGAATGTCATTTACTTTACTTCGATTATTTAGAAATTTTAGGTTTGTCATTTTGTTTTCTAAACATATTTCACATTTTAAAAACTCATTCTCAATTCTTTTAGGTAATCCATTTAATAATTGAAATTTACATAAATATTCTAAATCTTGAAAATTTGTATGTCCAAGTATTCTATGCAATTTTTCCTTTTTTGACATTTCTGTAGATGTAACATAGGATTTAGCTTCACCACTTTCATGATATGAAACTTTCCCTATTAATTCAAAAAGTTTGTTTTTTAAAGTAGCAATAGCAATTAATTTGTCCTTACAATTATAAATGTTTGCAGTATTGTCCTTAAATAAAATAGAATTTTTTGCATTAACTATACTAGAGACACTTAACAGATTCTGACTCATGTTCTTTACATAATAAACATTTTTTATTTCAGTTTGAATACATTGATTATCAACATTAAAGTGAACAACAATATTGCCTATTTTTTCTGATTTTAGTGTAAAACCATCACCCACCTTAATATTTACAGGAATTTCTAAATTAACAAATTTATTAAAGTACTTATCTGAGTTTACTATGTGATCTGAACATCCACTATCTAGCAACCATTTAATCTCTTCTTCTTTCAGCATTTCTACCTCGCTATGTATTTCCTTCCTTGTTGACATGACCTCGGCACTAAATGAATTTTTGTTGTTGTTGTCTCCCCTTGAATTTTCAGCCATTTTTGTTGAATAATAACTTCTTGTTGTATTTCTTGAAGAATTCCCTCGTCCAGTTGAACTGCTTCTGCAATAACGTTGAGTGTGTCCTGGTTTATTACATTTGAAGCACTTTGTTACCGGTTTACTTTGATATTCGTAAGTTCTTGATGTAGTTGATTGTTGGTGAACAGGATTTCCTTTATTGGAATATTTGCTAAACGAATGGTTACTTCTTATATTAAGATTTTTATATTTTGGCACCTGAGAACTAAAAGCCTGGAGATTTCTTATATCACTTTTGTTGCTTTCTCTTTTTTGAAATTCTAATAAAAGTTTTGATTTAACATATTCAACTGATTTGTCTTTATCAGGGCAAAGCATCTACTATATCTACGATGTGTGATGAACTTTCAGGAAGTGCTAATAGAAAATAGTTTAGTTTGTCATCTTTACTTATATTCTCACCTGCATTTTTAAGTTCATTAATGTGTTTTTCGAATTCATTAAAAAATTCTGTTGGGTTTTCACTCTCCTTCATTTTTAGGTCCAATAATTTCCTTTTACATAATAGTTTTATTGCACTATTCTTTACTAAATATATTTCGTCAAGTTTATTAATCATCTTCCATGCTGTTGCTTCGGATATTATTAATTCAAGCTGCGTATTTGAAATACTGTTAACAATATAGTTTTTTGCTTTTATTTCCTTTTTCTTCCAAACATCCTCTGTAATATTGTCAGGTCTTTCTTCATTTTTAATTACTTCATTACATTCTTTCATTTCCAGGAATAGCTCCAATCTAAACTTCCATTTATCGTAATCTATGCCAGAAAACATTTGTAGTATAAAATTTTCTTTTTTATCGCCTTCCATTTTGTTCATTTTCGTTTGTGGTTATTTTTCTTTCTTTTTCTTTTAATTTTTCCCAAATAATAAAAAAAACTTCTGACCTCAGCCAAATAACTACGGACCTGCTACCATGTTAGAATAAACCTTGTTTGGGATTATATATTATTTATTATTAACTTATAATAACACCATTATACATTATACATTAACAAACATCATATCTATATATGCACAGTCATCTTCATTATATATATCTATATTAATCCTAATGTGTTGCCAACTTAAATTTATATTTAGTAACACAAAAATCACATTTTAACAAATAAAACTACGTTAATTTAATAAATTCAAATTATAAAGGCTCACATGCCACAAGAAGTTAAAATAGGAAATTACGATGACTTATTTAATTAGCTAGGCCGGAAAATTGAAATTTACTGTTCGAAGTTCTCGAAATTGACATAAATTCTACCAAAACTGTTTGGCCAATAATTTCTACGCTCTGGATAATATCAGGAAAATTTACTCAGTCACAGTACCTTAAAGAAAATTACATCCACAGCTACCATACACGATACCTTCTACGGATCCACACGTTACAAGAAAACTGCTCTCCTATCTTCGGCTAACGACATCTCAAGAAATTAGCGTATGAAGGCTACAGTATTCCATTAATCTGCACCTTAATTATGTCTTCACCGCAAGATCCAGCAATAAATTTCCTTGGAACCGTAAGATAACCATAGCACGTGGTTCTTAAATCTTAACACAACAAAAGTGCTCAAATGAGGTCTATGCCAGCACTAACACTAGCAGCTATATTTGAATATAGAAACAACACAAATTAAGATCGATTAGACACGTGGAAAATATACTTACAGCAGCTTAAACAATTCCCAAGCCACGACAAACAATATCCTCAACAAGTTTATTATAATAACGCCAAATCACATTAATGCTTGAGAAACAACATTAAAATCCGCCTGTACTAGCGATTGCACACGATATAACTCAAAAATTCTTCATTTCTCAAACAGTGTCAAAGGAACTGCATCTGCTCTGTGATGTTTAATGCTTCTTCGATGACCGTTAAAGTTCAAGAGAAAGATTCTAACATGTCAAAAACCGACCTCAAGCGGAACACGAACATTTGCCCTAAAGACCGAGCGACCCAACCGGATATTTTAAATATACGACAAAAACGCAGATTCAAACGACAATAGAAAAATGGAAAATAATTATAATTAATTTGTTACATAACTCTAAGCCCAAAAAGAAGCTCTAAAACTAAATTAGCAATAATTACAAATACCAAATCTATTAAATAAAACATCGTACGCCATCTACCCGTCAACGCATGTATACGTTACACACCTGAGATAAGGCAGATCGCGTGGCAATAGGAATCTTATGAAAGTCCACACCAGGTGGCAGTAGTAGTAGGAAGATGACATTAATTTAATCCAAAATAAATTACGTATTCAACGATAAACTAAAATAATCAGTTAAGAGATAAAATACAACAAAATAATTGTAACAACACATTGTAAGAATTTTAGTTTTAATTAATAGACAAATAAAGAATCATCAAGAATAGTGGAAAGTATCAACTTCTGCTTATCATTTAAGAGTGCTATTATGATGAATTTAGTGTAACATCTTTGGTAAAACGTGAAATGAATCTTATTAATGATTCAATTTTTAATAATTAAAGTCAGTTCAGCAAACCAGTTTGATCAAAAGCAAATATGATAATTTAGTGACAATAGAGTTAATGATAATAGTGTTTAATAATTTTATTAATACTAAAAATATTATTTAAATAGTTTTGGAATACGGAAGACGTTTAACAAGAAGACTGCAAGCTTCCTGTCAAACGACTTCCAAATTTATGCTTAGCTTGTAATCCAAAATCCAAGTGACTTAAAAACAACTCAGAAAATAAAAATTATTATAAAATACATATTTGAGAACCAGTATCATCAATAACAGAAGAAATAACATATTTCTTGGTCACGAATTAGAAAATTAAACTAGAGAAATGACGCGACAAATTGAGAAAACCCTATCTTCGCATTCCCAATAAAAACGTCAACAAAGAGTGGAAATTAGAAAAAACAATAAGTCTCTAATACATGGAAACGATAATACATCTTCATATTTCACAGAACTTTTAAAAATTTTTTTATATTAAGTTTTTTTCCTTAATTTTAGGAAAATTAACATTGTAGTTTATTTGTAAATCTTCTCTCTTTTCCGCCAGAAAATGTTCACTAAGAAAAACATAACCTTCAATTATTTTTCTTTTTATCATCTTTACAGAGATAACTACGCAGACTTGCCTTCTGAATTTAACAACTTGTTCATCAAATCACTAGATCCAGCACCGCTTGCTGCTCGAATTGAAGTAACCGCAATTCAAATCAGTTTACTGAAGAAAGTATTGTTCCCTGAACCCGATGATTCATACCACATCATCGTTGGCAATTATTCCGATTTGAGAAGTCTCAACGAATACATTAACAGTAAGTAACACTTTTTTAAACAGATCACAATATATCATGGCATAATGTTTTTCCATATTACTTCTTGCAGCATTCAGACAGAACCTCACGATACAAGATTCCAGATTGTGCAGGGTCGAAATGCGATGGTGCACTATTTCGGACAATGAACAAAGAAAGTGTCAAGTGTGGAGCCGAGCTGGCCTTCATTATGGGATTCAGCCCATTCTCAGCTGTGTTCGGCAGGCAAGTCGTAGAGATTGCATAGACACAATAAACATACACTCGGCAGATGTCGTTACTATCGGTGCTGATTTTGGATACTTCGCTAAGCTGTGAGTTTGTGTCTTTCGATTATATTAAACTGTTAGGTCGACGTCAATTTTAGAGCTGGACTAACGGCCATAGCTTACCCTGAAACCGTAGAAGAATCTTTGATACGTACCTTATTGATAGTAAAACCAACCATCACGAGATTGGAGAATTTGAAAAGGAAAAGGGGTTGCTTCGCCAGGTATGGAAATGCAGGTGAGAGAAATAATTATAATATAGAGTGTATGAGATTTATTATGTTTTTTATTTCGGTTATTATAAAATATTCAAATACAATGCACTCTCAAGTATACATACACGAAAAATTTCATATATGAATAAATGTATTAATGCACATCTACACCACATTGCGAACAACAACGTACATACAACTGTTTGGATTAGTAACTACTATAACTATACTACGGAGATTGCGCTGGGCATCTCTCATGGCATTTGGTAAGTAAGTCGACTATATGCATGTAATCTAAGTTTGTAAGGCATTGCCACTCATCTACAAGATGTACGCAAAAGAATACCCCACCTACTTCATCCATATCATACACTCCTACCTCCAACGAAGATCTTTTTCCATCAAAATCAAAAATTCCCACTCAACCACCAGAATCCTCACAGCTGGGGTACCACAAGGCTCCGCATTATCCCCTCACCTATATGCAATATTTACAGCTGACATCCCCAAAACCAAAAATTCACTACTAGCAACATATGCAGACGACACCGCTATCCTATCCTCCTCCATCAACCCTACCACAGCTATTCACAACCTACAAGTAGCAATAAACAATATCATCACTTGGTGCCACACTTGGTGAATTGGAATAAATGGCGAAAAATCACATGCTATTATATTCAGAAGAAAAGTCAAACCAATCACAGGAAACATATTGAGATAGTTATCTTAAGTATGATAACTACTCAATTAATATATAAATGCTTATAATTAAATTTAATATAGTTACCTTAGGTATACTTTTAATAAAACTGTAAATTAAAATATTCTACATAATAAAATAGAAGAGTTTTTGTATTTATTTCTTACTATATTATTTATTGGGTTTTGATAGAGAAATAGTATACTAAAATAATTATATCTTGTGTGGGAGGACGTTGATCAGGTCCATTGTAGATTTATTTTTCACCATATTCTGAAAATAGAAAATTTAAAGGAAATAATTTGAAATGTTGAAATGTTAATATGAATTTGTAAAAACTTGTTTAATGTACATATTTGTATAAGAAAAGATAAGAAATAGTAAATATTGTAACACATATAAGTTAAAAGGTAAAGAAGTTTACGCGGTATAATTCAAATTTGGGATCTGTCAGTTTTGACAGTTATAAAATGAAATAGTAGAAATAGGTATTGAGGTATTTAAAATATGTGGAAATAGTAATATAAATCGGTAAAGAATTTTAAATAATAGATTGCATAAATTTGTATGAGTATTTAATGTTGTCAAGAGGAAAAGAGATCTTTAATTGAATAGGTTTTAAATTTGGAATAAGGCAATTGGCTAAAAGAAATAAAAGGATACATCTCCAAGGGAATCAAACAATACAAAAGGGATTATTATAATTTTTTCGTTGTGAAAAGATGTATCGTTTTTCGTTCGCGGAAAAATCTTTCTTTTAAGCTGAAAAAGTAGTTTTCACAATCAATTAAGCAATTAATAGCGTGCAATAAGTTATTTGCGATCGATAAAAGTGGAGTGAGTGTTTAATTTTAGGGTATATAGGAGATATCATATATAATTTACGTACTATCATTTGGTACCATTAGAAGTGAAGAAAATAGGAGGATTGTAAAGAAGAATAATAAATAATAGAAGGAATTGTATAAACTTACCCAAATAAATCCAGTGAGAAGTCATAAAAAAATAATAGAATCCAGTCCGAGAGGTGATTCATCAATGTACATCCGGGATTAGAAGAGGAGCGGCATAAATTTAACCAACCATTGATGTCTTTTTATTCCAACCAGTAATTACAAGAAATCCAGTGGTCATCGTCAAGTGCGAAGAGACACAGTTGGAATACATCCTGGGGTGCTGAACACGTAAAGTCTACACTAGTAACATACAAGAACAGGAAAAGAATTACTTACACCATACAAGCAAGAAGAACGAAATTTACTTACCATATCTAAATCAAAAGGGGATAAGTGTTGGAACACCAGTAACTTCAAGAGGACAAGGCTACTTCTGTCGTGGGATTATTAGCAAGTAGTTTACATTAACTTAATTACAGTGCTGAAAACAGAATTATATAAATCCAAGGAAGAAGTATTGGACATAAAGAAATAATTTATAAGGAGGTCGTATATTTTTTATTTGATTTCTATTTAAAGTGTATTTGTACAGAAACAATCAAAGATCCATGTAATTTTGAGTATATGATTCAATGTGATAAATTTATTATGTAATCTAATAATTTAAATTCACTATTTTCAAGATATTAAGGTGGCATAAAATAAATATTTCATGCTATATGCATACGAAAAATTACGTAAATCAAATAGTGTGGGGTATATGTACTTATAGGTATACTATTTCGTTTAAAATAAATTACAATTAAACTCTTACCTTGATAAAAAGCAGACTTATATATGAATATAATATTTTACAGTATATTTCGAACTTAAACAAGTTTACGTTTTTAGTATTCGTTGTATTTCCAAATATTGAGTGGTTTCATTTCATATTCCTTTTCATAATTGTAAATTGTTAATAAATATATTATATTTTGAATTTTCTTTTTAATTCGAAGGTTTAAAGTCCAACAAGTGGTAGATTCATTGTAGGAAAAATATGAATTGGTACATTTAACCTAAAAAAAATATAAAAATTGTCAAATACATACCTTGGGTATTGGTAATTTGTATGATACTTACGTGATGAATTCTTGGACAAAAGTTATATAAGATGAGTGATATGATAGCTTTATTAGTATAATAGGCAATAATATTAACATTAAAAATCATAAAAAGAAATAAATACTAGTTTGAAAGTTATAATTTGCCATAGCTTGAAGAGAACTATAGTACCAACATAGTACATAGTAATATTTGAATGAGTATGGGTATAGTGTTCTAAAAATTAGAGATAGATGGCATGATATGTATACAAAAAGAAAGATTATATTATTTAAATTAAATCGTTCGAATTAATTATTGGGAATTTAAAAAGTATCTAAAACAAATATCTGTGTTAGTGTTTGGGCATAATAAATAAGTTATATAAAAGATTTTATAGAATTCAATATACGAGGGTAAATGAATAAATGTAGAGATTAAACTTTGAGCATAAATTTCTGATATATCTGAATGTCTAGAAGTGTGTTGGAATATTTGCGGATCTTAGTGAAAATTTTTATACACATATTAATTTAAATTTGAAAATAGGTAAAGTAAGCAAATTTCCCCCACTCTAGTGCATTTTATATAAATAATACTGAGATACCATGACTTCCCTGCGTCAAATTATTGGGTGTCACCCTTGACAGGAGATTGACACATCAAACAGACCTGCTCCAAAGCCAGAAAGGCACGAGGAATACTATGGCCACTACTGGGTGCCTCAAGCACCTTATCCTCCAAAATGAAACTAAGAATTTATACACAAGTACTCAGGCCGATGATAACTTACGCCGCCCCGATATGGTTATACGCCGCCCCAACCAACATTAAACAACTACAAAGTTACCGAAACATCTCCCTCAGAATGGCCCTCCGAGCTCCATGGTATGTGAGAAACTCGCAAACACACAAAGACGCTAACATAGATGACATAGAAACTTATATAAAAAATCTCAACAGAGATTTTTACCAGAAAGTGGATACACACGAAAACGCCTCCCTCGCCGCAGTGCTACAATACGACCCGCAGAACTACCTGCCGATAAAAAGACCTAGGCTCGCTATAATGTAAAGGATTCCTCTGTAAGAGTACATACCCCCAAATCTAATTGCCAGTTCATCCTCATTCAGATTAAAAAGTAAAAGGCCCAAGGCCTAACTGGAAGAATATCAATAAAAAAGAAGAAGAAGAAGTAAGGCATTGCAGGCCAGCGCGGGACAGTGCCACCGCTTCCAGCTATTTGGCCATTCAGGAACGACATGTAGAGCAGTTTAAAAATGTGTAAAATGCGGTAACAATCACCCTACCAACGAATGCACAAACCCCAAATATACCAAGACCACGTGCGCTAATTGTGGGGGAGAACACCCGTCCTCCTATAGGACAGTCGCACCACAGCTCTCCTACGCCAACGTCACAAATAATAACAATCAGAAGCAAAATACGCACGACACGAACAAAATAGCACTCGCAGCATCATCCCTCGGATCTATGCTAGAAACCATAGCGAAATTAAATCCACCACCAGAAGTCACACAATCAATTATACAGAATACACAACAAATCCTATCATTACTCTGTTAAAGAATCTAAAGGTGCACACGGCACTGCAACATCCGAAATATATTAATAGGCATTAATTTGCACATACATGTCATATACAGATCCTCCGTACACAGATTATGAGTAAAAGGCTAAAAATCCTAACTCGAAAGTCCGAAAAGAAGAAGAAGAAGAGTGTGAACAACACGCTGGTGCACTGATGAGTAGAGCTCGGATTATATGCAAAATGCATATTTGTTATTTAAAGATATATCAACAAAATTTTGAGTATTTTGGCTGTATCTAATGTTTTTTGATTAAAATGAGATTATTAAAAAATGCATATTTAGCATATTTTTGCTACTTGATGCATATTTTATGAAATATTGCATATTTGTGCATATTTCCATCAAATTATAAATTTCCTCCTAAAAAAGAAGCATTACTGCCGTTAAGAAGCATCATTGCCGGT
Organism: Amphimallon solstitiale; assembly: GCA_963170755.1. Classification (NCBI taxonomy): domain Eukaryota; kingdom Metazoa; phylum Arthropoda; class Insecta; order Coleoptera; family Scarabaeidae; genus Amphimallon; species Amphimallon solstitiale. The sequence continues at coordinate 31,991,967 of OY720681.1, read as the reverse complement.
CATAAAATAATTAACTCCATTTTCAAATAATATAATATAAAAATACAAAGCTTTCTTTAATTTCGTCCATAAAGGAGGTTTTATATTTCTTTAGTAACTACGCAGTTTAGTTTCTTTTTATTTATTGAAGCAACATATTTGCTAACAACAGGACCTTTATTTTATATTTTAAAAATCTGGGTTTTTCCGTAAACATTTATTTTTCTTATTATTTGAGCGTATGTCATATAGGTTTCAATAACAAGCCTTTAAAATGAAATGTTTGAAAGAAAATAATTAATTATGCGATATGCCGAAAGTACAAAGTTTAGTGTATTCCTGGATAAAAAATTATCCAGAATTGGTATTCGACCAGAGTTTACAAAACGAGATATTTTGTAGAGCTTGTGGAAAAAATGTAAGTATACCTACAATTATGTAATATTTTTGATGTTTGTTTTATTGAGAAACCTATAAAAGTTTTTTTGTTTGCAACAATATCTGTAGTATAAATATAATGTGGTTTTACGTTTTAGGTGTCATGTGAAAAGAAATTTTTAATTATGCAGCACGTGGGTACTGCATTACATCAAGATAAAGTAAAAAAGCTTAACTCTGGTAATGGTTCTCAAAGTCATCTTTTTGAATCATTTGAAAATGCACACAAAAAAACCGCTCAACAAGAATTCTCCAAGGATTTGTGCGAGGCATTCCTAAGCTGGCCTAAGCTTCAATATTCCACTGGCGAAACTACAAAAGCCAAAATTAAAAAGTTTTCTTGAAAAATATTCCAAACATCATGTTCCCGATGAGAGTACCTTGAGGAAGAATTATGTGGACCAAATATACACCGAAGTAATATCCGAGATTCGCACGTTGATTGGTAACAACTTCATTTATTTTGTAGTGGATGAAACCACAGATTCTGCCGGTCGATATATATTGCTAATTTATTAATTGGTTGTTTGAATGGAAACAGTAGTAAATCATATTTAATAAGTTCTAATCAGTTAGATAAAACCAATAATTCTACAATAACTCGATTTATTCACGACGGATTAACAAATTTTTTTCTGCCCAATTCAATACCACAAGAAAAAATAATATTAATGTTGTCCGATGCTGCCTCTTACATGTGTAAAGCCTCAGTTAATTTAAAAATATTTTTTCCTAATTTGATTCATACTACTTGTTTGGCTCATGGTATTAATAGAGTTGCCGAAGAAATCAGAAACCAATTCCCTCTTGTGAATGAATTAATTAGTAATATAAAAAAGATTTTTTTAAAAGCGCCATTGCGAGTTCAGTTTTACAAGGAATCGTTTCCCAATTTACCATTACCTCCACAACCAGTAATTACTAGATGGGGAACGTGGATAAATGCCGCAATTTTTTACTCAAAAAACTATCAAAGTATTAAAAATTTTATTTTCGAATTATCTGATGATTCAAATGCTATAAAAGAAGCTAAAAAGTCCTTAAAAAATAATATAATACCAAATCAGTTGGCATTTATTGCAACACATTTTTCTATAATAGCAGAAACAATTTTGATATTAGAATCAAGAGAATTACCCTTAACTGACAGTAAATTTAGTAAATAAATGTCACAAAGCATTGGCAACTGTTACGGGAACCGGAGAAATAATTTTTAAAAAGCTAAATTCAGTATTAGAGAAAAATGAAGGATTTAAAATTCTTTCAAAAGTTTCTAATATTTTAAATGGGGAATTTGTAGAGGGCATTGAATTAGACCCTAATATTGTAGCCAATTTAAAAAATGCTCCAATTACTTCCGTCGACGTAGAACGATCTTTTTCGACATTCAAACACTTGTTAGATGACAGACGACATTCATTTAAAATGGAGAATTTAGAAAAGCACTTAATTGTCAATTTTTATAATAATAACTAGCATAAGTAGATAGACGATAAGTAAATAGTTGTACATAGGTACTTAGATAGGTATTACTACTTAAGTAATGAAATATTTATTATTATGTTAAGTTATTTTTTTAAACAGCATATTATTATGTATAATAAATTATAATATAATATATAAAATATAAAAATTATAAAATGTAAGTATTATAATTTATAACGTTATAGACAATAATATACCAATGTTATACGAGCATTATGTTTTAAATGACTTAAAATGTAAAATAAACTTTTGTTTTCATTGAATACGATGTATTTTCTGTTAATTAAAATTTTGCATATTGATGCATATTTTGCATATATTGGAGCATATTTTTTAATAATTTGTGCATATTTTTGTCAAAATATGTGCATATAAATGCGCATATTTTGTTGATTTTTACGTGCATATATTCCGAGCTCTACTGATGAGACCAATGTAAGGTCGAAACAGCTGTCTGTACGTTGTTGTTCGCAATGCCAGCCGTGGTGTAGATGTGCATTCATACATTTATTCATATACGAAATTTATCGTGTATGTATACTTGAGTGATTTAATAATGCGAGAGCGCTTACTCTCCAAGAATTACTTTGTTACATTGTATTACAATGCACTCTCTTAATTATGGTGTGTCACACAGATAACTTTGACAGTGCTTCTTCTTTCGAAAAATCGCGTCAATATGGCTAATAAATAATCTTAACTATACAAGGTCATCAGCCGAACTACAGAAAAAAAGTGTGGCTTGTAATGGACAACACACGTAGATACAAACACCTAGGTCTATGACTACATTCGTAATGCTTATCTAAATTTGAAGAATTTTATCCTTACAGACTTTCAAGTATTCAACGAAACCATCAAGAAAAATCTTTACGATGCTTTTGTTCTTTCTCAATTAACATACTATATTCTAATTCGTTCGGCTTTAGACAAGTTAACGCAAAATCGTATACAAAAAGTACAACACGCCTGTTTGAGGTTCATATATGGCATACTCAACTATGCACGATAGTTGAATATTCATAATAGGAAGGAGAGTCGGTGTTTGATTTTGTATAACAAAATTATTACAATGATAGCACCCCCATCAAAAGATCACATTCAGAACGGATGTTCATAACCTCAGTACGAGGTTTAGAGGTAGGATTTTCCACTACCACATAAATATCAAAGATTGTTCTTATATCAAATTTATGTAAGTATAACAGGGTACCTACTCAGGTCGTTTCTGGCTCGTCTTTACGAAATTCTATGAAGAAAAAATTATTACATAAACAAGATGTTGATGCTTGCTAGTGAATAAGATATTCATTTTGATGAATTTGGTAGATTGGTAAATAAAGGAAGTTATTAATAATTCTTTTCTTTTTTGGGTGAGCGTTTTATGAAAACTATTCGAATGGCAGATTAGAATACCTATTCATTTTTTTCTTCGTGTAAGTTATTTTTGCAGCGATGGTATTTCATCAAAATTAGTCTTAGGCATTCATTATCATACTACAATGTTTTTGGTTCAATATCCAAAATTAAAAGGTAAAGCAGCATTAGCTGAAGTTCGCCTTTTCTTTCTGTTGCAATAAAGACATTTTATTATTAATGATAATATCAACTACCACACCCGTTCTCTCTTTCGATCTCTTTTATTGAAAAAAAATGTTAATTGGCCAACTAGCAACAATATGAAATTGACAAGAGCAAACATGAAACTTGCAAAGGTACTAACAAGAGAAGAATCTGTCCAGAATTTAAAGAATGACATTGTTCCCCAAAGAAGAAGGAAGTTCAGGTTTTGATTAATTGGGGAAAAAAACATAATTTGTGGAGTTTTGGCGACGAAATTTTGCCTATCCATGTCAACAATTCTTCAATGGGGCTATTTGTGGAAGAAGACGCTCTGGAAGAAGAAGATCTTCCACAAACATTCAACTTGGATCGTTGAAAAGTGTTTGATTAGAAAAGATGATGTAATCCGTGCACTGCTACCTCCAAAAGAAATTAAAAGAGAACAATACGTTTTTGGTATTACTGTGATACCAATGTTTGATAAAAAGCTTTATTTATATTTGTTTTGTTTTAGCAGTTTTCAAAATTAAACTTTTGTTTGTTTGATGTCAATTGTTTGGTAAAATTAAACATTTTATTTTTGTATCATGTCAATAAATATATTTTTGCATGACCAAATGTTACGTTAAACTCATAAAATTTATCACAATTATAACTCACTAGCGTCACTTTCATCCAGATTGTCGGTTAAATGTTATTTTTTAAGTTTTAAAAAAATGTCCGATCATTATGCTAACACCTAAAATAACCTGTTTCTCTTATTAGGACCTATATAGATAAGTTTTAAAATTACAGTCGTTTCATGGTTTAAAAAAATCAAGAAGTGAAAATGAAGAAATTAGAATTAGGCGAGTGCTCTCTGTATATGTTACGAGAAATGTTGAATTGAAGGCTATCTTTGGTCAGGTCAACCTTAGCTTGTAGTCATTCTACTAACGTTTTATAAGATTAGTAGTGTTTGTAATTGTCAACTTTGAATCACAACAATTTCAGAAAATTGTGGTGGGAGGTTACACCAAAATTTGACCACAATATGTTCCTCATCCTTTCTCCGAGAACCCCGAGTGCTTGGGAGTAAGCTTGTCTTTGCACTTCTCCACGAAATACAGTCAGTAATTACTACCGAAGAGACTTGGTGTCGATATTTTCAACCATCCAGTAAATTCAATAAATTCATCATCACCATCATAAAAGTTTAAAGCACACCTCCTGCAATCAATGTGATGTGGACACTTTTTCGACCAAGAACGAGCCTTGTTGGTAGAAATTAAAACAATGGACATCAAACTTCATCAAGCAATAAGACGTAGTTGCTTTCATTAAAAGCCAAATGCACAAAAAACTACGAAAGTATTTTTGAATCAGCAATCGTAAGAATTCTACAAGCAATATACAGATTGTCGTAGTTAAAAGTTAATATGCATCTTCAAATACACACACATAAACATGTACCTATGTATAAGACCGGTGGTGTGGGGAGATAGTGGGGAGATCGAGAGCGGGGACAACACATTCGTTCCATAACTTTAGAGCGTGAACGTACATACATTGTATCTGAGCAAACTCGCAAATATTAATACCGCTGAAGGAAATAGAGCGATTGATTTGGATGGCTTAAGAGAACAAATTCTTAACGCCATACAAATGATTACTCCTGAAATGCTATCGAATGTACGAAATGGGTTTTATAATCGTTTAGGGTACTGCTTGATGCAAGAGGGACAGACATTTGAACATCTTCAACATTAAATTTTGTATAGTTCATTTAATATTTTGTTTCGTTTTAAATGTGAGAATTTTATTTAATTTTTTATAAGAATTTTATTTTAATTACAAATTTTATAGAGTTTTGTTTCAGTTCAATGTTAATACATTATACATCAGTTACCAAAATATTATACAAAAGCCGTAAAGAGCGTAGCAATTCCTTAAAGCAAACGTCTACATACTAACTTTCAACGTTTTGCACTAAAGCCTGGGTACCCCGGTGTCCCGATATGAACTCATCTGTACTCCCCTACTATCGTACCCCTCCATTTCATGTTTGCATGCACAAGTGTGCGTGTCTGTATTTCCCTATATCTACTTTTATTTCAGTCAAACGGTATACATTGCTTATTACATTTTTGATACACCTACGACGTCTTTCAGTTGAACATCCCTTGTATCTACGAAAGTCTTTAGACATTTTATTCTCAATTATAGCTTCAATTGTAATATCGAATTATATACTTCAAATTACTTTTTTAGCTTGGTTATCTTTTATTTACGTCACCAGGAGTATTATTTTGAAGGACAACACCTGCGAATATGCAGAATTACTCAACGAAGCATTAGGAAGTTCTTGCATACCGGGCAGCAATTCGAAGTTCGAAAATCTTTGTTCGATGTGTTCTACTGGCGTAGAAGGAGGTAAGAGTTCTTTTTTGTATCTCTCAGGTGAAGTATTGAGAGAAAATTTCACTTCTAAGATGATTAAAAATGTATCAGTGAGTAATATAATATAATGTTCTTTAAGCTTTCACAAATAATTTAATATTTCTTCAGATAGTTTCGTTACTGAAACATAATCCAGCAGAAATAACGCACTTAACCTCTAATACATAAATTAATTAAGTATGTAGAGTCTCTTAATACTTGTGTAAAGTTCCTATGAACATCAGCTGAGCTCTTTATTAGAAATATTTCATGCAATTTGTATATTTAATTTTTGTAAAAACTGCCGCGATGCGTGTTTGCACACCATGCATATTTCTACATATAAAGTATTGTTTTCAGAAACAACTTGTTCAACAGATAATAATACCAATATCTATGCAGGAAATCAAGGGGCACTCAACTGTTTAAAAGAATCTGGTGATTTTGCCGTAATTACCAAAGAAGGTATTAGTATTTAATGTGTCATTTTCAACCTCAAACTTCATCTTCATCAAAAACATTTATAACATTTCAGACAACCTCAACCTACCGGATAATGTGACAGTAATGTGCAGGAACGGCAGTATTGCCACATTTCCCGGACTTGACGTAGACACTGATTGTTTCTTGAGCGTCATAACAACGGATGAAATCGTCACTAGACGTGGAGACCCGAAGAACGCCGATATACAGTTGGCATTGCTGGAGTACGACAGAAAATTCGCCGTGGATCCACGAACGCCTTTCAAATTATTCGGTACATTTGATGGAATACCTAATTTACTATTTCGGGTGTGTACACGCGATACCTGTTTCATTTACGATATTTTGATAAAATTTTGCTGTTGCAGGATTCCACCCCAGGTTTAGATTTACCAACCTCTACAAATACTGCGATAAAGAATTACAAAGAATTGTTCAGCCATATCGATCAGTGTTCAACAGCAGGGTTTAATGGAATGTCAGTTTCCATAGCGCTAATATTATCAATAGTAGTACTACTTGCGTAGACTTATGTGTTACAAACGATTTCATTTGTATTATTTTATGTATTTTGTTCATTTATGTATCTGTCTAGGTTATGTTCATCACTTTGTGTAACTATTTTCGAACATTTGAAGTTTTATTATTATAAGTTATTCTGTGCCCGTGTTTTTATCCTAATTTTTTTTTTGTCGTACTCATTTTATTTTATAGTTTTATAATGTGATTATTTTACATGTGTAAATAGTCCTATTTCGTATTTTTCCTTGACAATTTTTGTGACTGACAATCTAGATCAAGAAGATTTACTCTAGCAGCTGCTGCAACTTATCCAAAATCTCCAAACCACCTAGAAGTCCAGAAATGTAATGTAAAGAAATTCTTACTTAATTATAAGTTTGTTGAAGCTTTATAGAATAGTAGTAGGCATCCTATTTGAATTTTTGGCTTGTTTCCATACCTCTAAACCACCATGATCCATGATTAAAGGTGGCTACACACATGCAACAGAACATCGTACCGAACTCCGTCGCGTCTTAAGTGTGAACGCAATCACGCAACAATGCAACAGCGCAACATAACGGTGTCCCATCAGTTGTCGGTTTTCTGCCGTCGCATTAAAGTCATGTTGCGCGTTCACGTGGCGCCCCATGTTCGCATATCTGGACGGGCCTGGCTGATTATGGGAGGATGGGACGGCATTATGTTCGTGTTTATGTTGCGTGACGATGTTCTGTTGCACCTTAAAACTTCATCCCACCGCAACTTCGTCGCCCAAGAAGGAATATTGCAGGACGGAGTTCGGTATGATGTTTTGTTGCATGTGTGTAGCCACCTAAGAGATGATGCTGATATTTACTGATATTTATTTTCTTATGTTCCTGATAGTTATTTTTTATAGTCTTTGGAAAAGCATCGAATAATATTCAGCCTTATATCTACATCCCACAAAAAAATTATTGTTTTTTCATCATTTGCTTTATTGTAAAAAGTTAGTATAAATAGATATGAGGTTGTTTTAAGAAAAATAGTAGATGTTAATATAGATACCCTATTTGTTCACTAAAATAATGTAAATACCAGTTTTTGATAAATGACAAACTTTAATTTCAAAAAAATCAATGTTATTTTGTAAATTTTAAATATAAATTAACAATCATGAAAGGTCCTTTTATTTATTTCTTTATACATGTATATACAGCGCATTCAATAATATATATAAGAATATATTGGGTTGATTAAAGAATGATGAGTTTTATAACAAAAAAAATTTGAATAAAGCTTAGATATTATAGATTACAAGAATTGAATATAGGTATAGTAAACAGTTAAATGTATATAGAATGATTCTAAAGCAATAATTTTGCATTGCATAATATAATAATAGTTTGTTTAATAAATATAAATTTTCATAGAGGTAAAAATTTACGTTTATTAAAAAGGGGGGAAATGTTACAGTACAGTTATACACGGTAATAATATTAATTCAAAGATTATTTTTATGAAAATTAATTTACTTATTGAAAGATTTAATAGTGTTGTTTTGGAATAATTAATTTGAATCTTAATTGATGGTTGCGTAGTACACGAAGTAATGATGTTTATTTGAACATGATGTCTTGATATTGTGATCATCCTGTATAGTGAGAGGTTGAGCAGTTTCATTTTCCATTGAAGTTTACCATAATCTAGAAAGAAGAGATTTAAACGGTATTTATTGTAGTATAATATATATTATTTTGTAAGAACATATTTAATTGACGTTAATCATGTTAAAGATAATAAGAAATTAATATTGAATAATGAATAGTCAAAATGGATTAAAATTACATTTCAAATTTCATAAAACCGGATGTGACAGTTCAATGTCATTTTGACACCTGGTTAATAAATGGATATGAACTAGTTTTTAGAATACTAAAAGTAGGTACTTGAAATGTTATTTAAAACCCGGAAAGAATTAAATTAGTAAGATTTATTAATTTTAGAAAGTATTTATAAGATTTAAATTCTATGTTGTTTGGAAAAAGGTTTGTGTAATGTATTGATTGGCCAAATTTAGAAATTATAAGATCGTCAAGGCGCTTATAAATAAAAAAGGGAGAATTTTTAAAATTCTAAAAAGAAGTGTGAATTTAATATTCTTACATATGCATTATTGTGAAGCGTAATTTAAAGCGACTTAGAAAATTTAAGGGAAGAAAGCTAATTTATAGTATTAAATTAAAAATACTTACCATATTCGAGGTTCAGAAAGCCATTTTCTTGAAGAGGAATAATAGTAGGGGTCCAGAACTACGAGGTTCAGAAGTTATAGTCAAGGTACGGAAGTCCAGAGTTGCAGAGCCGTTTGTCTTGAAAAGGAAATACTATTAAGGACCAGAAGTTTCGAGGTGCATTACTAATTGCAGAACCATTTGTCTGAGGTAATAGTCAAGAATTTCATCGGAGAGGATTATAAGTATCACGATGACCATCCAGAACGTAGGAGTAACAACTAAAAGAAGAGCATAAGTATTTGAAAATAGAAGAATTATAAATGGACATATTGTGCATAAGGTCGTATTTACATTAAATATATTTTGAAATTATTTGATATTCGAAATAATAGTATCATATTTTCATTTTAAAAGTTTATTAAACTATTAATGATACAAGATCTAATAATCTTGGCAACAGGAATTTAAATCTCATCTTGATAGATAGGTTAAATTTTGTTTAACCTCAAATGAATAATTAAATATTACGTATTACTAATAGATTATTCAAAAAGATACATTACTGTTGTGTTGTAAATATATTCATTGCAAGTATATTACTATATTGTAATCATATAAAGAAATATTTACTTTATAATTTAATTTAAAAAGGGTATAGTTATTCCACAGCATCAGAATACGTTAGGAACGTCAATTGAATTAGTTTACAACCTTTGTAAATCAGATAGTTGTTGTTGTCACACATAAATTCTACTTCTATAATTTTATTTATTATATTTATTAAACTGGGTTAATAGATACATCGTTTTTGATTTTATTACTCAGAAAAACATATCAGATGATTATGCTGGCTTGTCAATAGATTCCATACATAACCTGGAAAAAAGAAAAATAAAAACATTTAATATCCAATGTTATATGCAATTAATTGTTTACTTACCAGTTTTATACTTGTAAAACAAGGGTTAAGAACTTATTTAAAATCATATTCAAGTTGAAGCGAACCTTTTACACGATCCCTAGAGAATTTTAAAATTAAGAATAGAAGTTTAATTTTGTAAAGCATAGTTATTGTCAATTTTATACCAACTTTTATACCTTTATACCAACTTTTTATACCAACGTTTAATGTTTCTATATTTTTGCCGCATTTTTTTCTAGTGGTTAAGTAATTAACCGCCAATTTCCCTGTCACACAGGACTCCTTAAAAGGCCCCAGTTCCTTGACTCGCTCTCTCACTACGCAGCAATTTGTTACTACTTCGTCATCTCTCGCTAGCCCTAGTAGTATCGCGATATCTTCGTGAGTTTTTATCGGCGCCCGTCCGATACATCTGTGAATCCGTGGGGAAGTATAAACACGTGTCCTTCGATACCATTGATTTTTAACTTGAATCCTTACTTTTGAACAGAATCCCTGTTTATTTACAACATAGAAATTGCTTTACTTTTTTTAATCGTAATTATCTTTTAATTCGTTTAATTCCTTTGTTTTTTTTAATACTTTCTTTTACAACACCGTATCCTGGACCTTTGATGAATAACTCTGCCATCACGTAATGAATTAATCATTGTTCATTATACAACCTTTTATATACAATTTTAACCATCAACATAATACCAAGTGCAACAATTTTGCGCACAACGTGAAGTGCAACTACTACTAACCTGCCGATTTTGTGTGACATGAAAAAGACTTTCTGAATCATCTGTACTTTTCCGTTTGCACCATACGATTAAGTTTTTCGAAAGTTCGTGAACCAAGAATTTTTCTGAATTTACAGTCTTTTTGGAAAGTTCATTATTAATTGAGTAAACTATAAGTATGATGTAACAACCAAAAGCAATAATAATACTTGGTGGGCAGTTTTACAGAAGCAGAAATGAAATTTCATGCCTACTGTGTTTTTCCATAATTTCTATTAGTTTTACTGCGTTATAAACAATATTTTAAAATAAATTAGAATATCTTCTAAAATATCAGAGTTAGGTATAGGAACAAAAAAGTGGCTGTGAAGGGCTTAATATAGTTCTATAAAAAAGTGGTATTCTATTTAAAATAAATATTTTTTTTTCATTCCTTATTTTCCCACAGTTTCGCAAACACCCAGTATATAGTAGAACAAATTCTGCGTATAGGTATCACTTGGCACACCTTCTGTGCGTGGCATACCAAATTATTTCATGTTTTGTGATGGCACTCCTAAATTATAAGCAACTAAAGAGACATTTGTATATGTCTCTTTTTGACTTTTATCATAAATAACTCGAAAACTGTTAACGTTAGTATTAATAATCTTAATAAAAAATATTTCTACTTCAACGCAAAATCCAAATTATATAACTTATATATGATGTACTCAATTTAATAAAAGATATATCTTTTTTGTGCCTCTGACATATGGATCACTCTGTATATGTGTATATATGTTTAAATTGTGAAGCATTATCATCCCTATCAAATACAGTGCGCAAATTTTGTATTATATTAAGTATAACAGAGTAAATTTACTTTGTACGATCGCTGAATATACCGGGTGTTTCGGAATTGCACGGCACTATTGTAAGTACTTGTTCTCTAGCGTAAAATAAACAAAAAAGTCCATATAAACATATGTCTCAAATTAATTTATTACTAAGATATTGGAGCATAAAGATATTTATTTAACAATACAACATCCAAAAGAACTGTTTAAAGTGGCCACCGTTTTGTTGAATGCAGCATTCAGCACAACAAATTCATGCTTCTTTGGCACTTCCTGTAGCATCAGGACTATTCTTAATAGTTGCTGAGGCTTCCACCATGCGATTACTAAACTCTGATAACTCCCGATCGCCCGATCTAACGCCGTTAGATCGGTAGTTTTGTAATCGCATCGTGGAAGCCTCAGCAACTATCAAAAATCGTCCTGATGCTATACGGAGTGCCAAAGAAGCATGAATTTGTCGTACTGAATGCTGCATTCAACAAAACGGTGGCCACTTTAAACAGTTCTTTTGAATGTTGTATTGTTAAATAAATATCTTTATGCTCCAATATATTAGTAATAAATTAATTTGAGACATATGTTTATATGGACTTTTTTGTTTATTTTATGTTAGAGAACAAGTACTTACAATAGTGCCGTGCAATTTCGAAACACCCTATATATACTTTCATATAAGTGGAAAGATGATAAAATACTTTTGAATTTGAAATTTACATTATATTACTGCATATTTTTATGCAGAAATATCGGCTAATTAGTGTCACTTTTTAGATAATTTATTATATATATGTCAGGCTAAATACACAACTAATTTAGTATTTGCACCACCTGCCAACTACAGGCTGAAATAAAACTATGTCTACGCCCTCCCAATTCAACACTTCATCTCCTGATCTGCTTGCACTACAAGATTGATATAAGCCCACAAAGCCGTTTTTAAAGATTAGCATAAGGAATTAGTTTTCGATAGTATTATTCTAGCCTAACTAACGTTTCCAGTTTTTCATATACATTATATAAACTTATATCCTTTTCTTGTCTAATAAACAATAACATCTTCATTATACTCTTCCTTAATCACACTATGTCTATAAATGACATTTCGTGATAAGACAAAATATATCAACTCAAGAAAAAAATACTTGAAATTTGTTCACTCAAAAATTTTATTTTTAACCTCGTTTTAACTTACAAAAATAATTCTAGAACGCTATGTAGCTTGTGTATACATTTGGAACAATACCAACGTTAGGCGTTAATGTCGCTAATCTAGCAGGAGGAGCTTGGACGACAGTCTTCCCCGGTTCATAAGCTTGTCCATTCTGACTACCAACTTCCACAGATTCCGAATCTTCATTTTCCCTGATTAAATCAGCACTCGGTGCATTTCTCTGAGGAGCATGGGGTTGACCAAGTTTTAAATCAGCTCTCTGAATTTGATTATCATCCCGTTGAAGCGGTCGTTGAGCAAATCTCGCGTTGTTTCTTTGAATTAGTCCAAAACCTGTCGCAGTAGCACCTAAAATCGCACGATTCCTCTGATCTTGAGATGAGATCGCTTCAGGATCCTGAGGATTTCCACCCTGCTTTGTTACTCTTGGATCAGCAGGATTGTTTTGCTGCAAAGCGATATTTCTAGCCAGAAATTGCGATGCCAAGAGAACAGCAGGGTTAATAGGATTTTGCGGTAGGAGGGTTGAACGACTTGGTTTATCTCGATCATCGGACTCAATAGGAGCAGAATCAGGATTGGATCTTGCTTGAGGTGGAGCAACAGTCGGAATTGCTGTTTGAATAGGATTAATCACCGGTAGAGATGCTGCTTTGGTCACTGCGGAAACTACAGGAGATATTGCTGATGTTAAAGGAGCTGCGGGTGCTATTGGAGCAACAGGCACTGGAGCTAGGGAATAAGAGGCGATTGCTGGAGAATATCCAGAGATAACTTGTGGAAAAGCAGAAGTCAGTGGAGCAATTGCAGGTGAATATGCATTAATGGCTTGAACAGCAGGTGCAGCATTGACAATAGATGCTATTGGACCTATAGGTGCTGCTTTAACCAAAGGAGCAACTGGAGCTACCGGTACTCTAACGTCGTGGTTGATGGCATGTGCATCGTATGAAGAAGCATAATTCGCTATGTACGGTGCAGCTACAACTTGTGGTTCTTGTTTAGTTACTACCGCAAGGTAGGCAAATATTACCTGAAATTAATTAAAAATTAAATTATCATAATACATATGACAGAAATCTGTTCTATTAAGACACTTAAATTAGCATTGTAAGAGACTACAGTAACACTAGGTTATCTTATTTTTGTTATTGCATGAAGAAAATTTATAAAGATTCTATTTTTTGGATTTGGGTAAATGTATATCACTTAATCCATATCGGAAAGTGGGACTGTCAAAGAATTTCCTTCGTCTTACATTCATTCTCATCTTGGAATTATCCAAATGTAATTCACTTAACAATGTCTTTTTGTATTAACAGTTTCATAAAAGAATATTTAACCGATAACAAGTCTGAGATGGAAACAATGATCTAAAAATGGACGTTATATTAAGAAAGAATGGAAAAAAAGGACTTCAAAACCTGGAGTAATTTTATTCAAAGGAATAGTCTGATTAGTCCACCCCTTCATATTAAACTAAGCCTTATAAAACAGATTGTGAAAGCAGTGTCAAAAGATGAAGAATGTTTTAAATTCCCGAATTTATCCGAAGCACAGATGAAGGAAGATGTGTTCGTGAGAATAAGAAAACTGACGAGAGATGAAAATTTTGAGAGCAAAATGTAAGCAAACTGGAGAAAACTAGTTCTTTGAAGACAACTGGAAGCCAAACTCTAAACCTCTCGTAAAAGTGACTTAGACATACTCCAAGATTTTACGGTTTAATACAAGTTTAAAAGCACATTGTCTCCTGAAGACTTGAGTGGTACAGTATCAACCTATTACACCATAAAATTTGATTTGAAAGAAAGTAGACGCGAAACAGCTAAATGTTGATTTTCAAGATTTTTTGTTATATGAGATGATGAAAGCAAAAGTATTTCAATAACGCCAAATCAAACAAATTGCTAATGACAATTCAGAAATTACCTTATACTTTCATAATTTTCAGAGTATTGTACATTACGGGTTTGCTCTATGGGAAATTTACTCGATCCAATTAACAGGAGTTTTGCTAACTCAAATGCGAGCAGTTCGAGGTTTAGAAGGTGGAAAGAAAATGGATCATTTTAACAATTCCTGCTTTGTATTTATAATGTGTCAGTAATTAATTTACGTCGCCGCGATTTGCATTTTGCGATTTTTGCCTTTTACAATTTTCATCGTGCGTGAATACAAATAAATCGCCAAATTTGACATTAGAATTCCATTAAAGTGTTTTCTAGCTGTGATTTTGAAAATTGCCGACTAATTAACTTTAACAGAACACCTACGAATTTGACATTACATGCTATTCATGATATTTCATCATATTGGCAATAAGCATGAACATATGATTATAAAGTGATGTTTATTTTCGCAAGTGAATATTTAAGCATGCCATTAGTGGTAGAAGAAACGAAGGAAGACGTTTACAAGTTGCCGATTTAATAACATGAAAATGTCTAAATCGCAATGCGTTGGCCAATTATAGACACCCATTATTTCATTGTTGGTATATAAAATCTAATACCAACCTAATCTTCTGCAAAAAGACAAACATAATTTTAGAACGCAAAAGGCTTACAATATACAACTGCACATCTTGCATGGAAATTTATGACGACCCTGTCTGAATAAGTTATGCTTGCTGCTGTAAAAGTGTATGGCTGAGTTATTTGTTCCTCAGCTATTCGTTTTGTTGGTCTGCCATCATCTTTCAAGAAAAGAAATTCTGGCCGATTTTTTTTATACATCGCTGTAATAGTATATTACATACCTATTGTCGGAAGATTAAGAGGTTGACTTTATCTCGAAACAGAAATAAAACTGTCCACCGAGGTTTGTATACTATTTTATTAACAACCATGCGATTAATTCTTGTAGTAAAAATGTGTGTAAAGATTTTGACAAATCGAGTTGGCAGTTTTGTGATGGTATATCGTAAACGTCAGTTTTTTTCGGTGAAAGAATCATAAAAGAAATGTCGAATAGTACAGACTTAAAGGACTACACTCCACCGGAGCTGAGTAAAGCAGCAGGAAGAGTGGAGCAAAGCTTACAGCCCGACAAAAGCAAGGGAAGGTACGAAAAAGCATTCAAAATTTACGAAAACTGGTGTGCAGACAAAAATGCAAATAATATCGCACCAGAGACTGCCTTGATGGAGTCTTTCAGTGAGATAACAAAGGAAAAAAACACCAACCTACGGTTCACTTACAGCATGATAAGGACCATGCTAAAACTTCATAAAAAACAGTTGATACTTCATAGTATGCCAAACTAATTGCAATTTTGAAACGGCAAAATATAAGCTTTAAGCCAAGAAAGGCTAGCACTTTTACAAGGCAGAATGTAGAGGGTTTCCTGAATAAATGCGCTACATGAATTTCTTCCCATTAAGGTAACACTTATAATTGGGGAAGACAGAACAGATAAACTGATGAAAATAAGAACCACACACGATGATGTTCTAGGAAGAAAAAATTCATTAAAATTCCTTATACAAGAACTTAATAACTGACCCAAATTGGGTCAGAATTGTGGGGGGGGGAAATTGTTAATATTCGAGAAGATATTCCTAATGAAGGAGTTTGTGTACAATACAGATTGGGAAAAGCCCGAAATCAACCATTTAGACACAACTCAATATCTCATTTTCCGAAAAAAATAGCTGCCTTCTTGAAACTATATCAAATTGAAACGTATAAAGACCATTCGTTCGGATAAACGGCCGCTACATTGTTGGTTAATAATGAGCAGACGTCTTGCAACTGAAGCGCTTAGAATGGTGGAAGACCTGTTCAGTCGCGCAAAACTAAGTCGATGCATCCATCGTCCTCCCATAGCATTCCGGCCATCGGTTGTAGACTCGAAAATTCGAATGGGGCAGGACAAGAAATCACTATTTCAACAGATCAGCATCAGCAGGGCAGCCTATCTATATCGATTCAAGCTTCCAATAATTCTAATGTAACAATTAATTTTAGTAAATTAGTTTAATAAATAAATTTTTGTTCGTCTACTTAAGTAAAATGTGGTTGAATTTTTTTAATGTAAGTATTATGCTCACTGGGACGGTTGTATGGTCGCATATTGAAAAAAAGGATAGAAGAGGAGTATAATGAGATTGAAGAACAAAGTGGATTGGGGGCAGGCAGATCATGCACGGTCAACACTTTCACTCTTTAACAAATAATCGTAAAACGAGCAGCTCGGAACCTCGCTACGCATCTAATATTCATAGACCTGGAGAAGGCCTACGATACAGTCCCCTTGAAACTGTTGTTCAATGTTCTGACGAAGACAAACCTTGGCAAAACATATATAAGAGCACTGCTTAATATCTATAAAAGTCCTCAAAGCACGGTTAAAATAGGTAATACTCTTTCGGAGACATTCACAGTAACGAAGGGTCTGAATGTATGTTGTCTTTATCCTAGCTTATGCTAAGGACCAAAAACAGTAAATTGCATTTGTTTGCTGATGACTCAATGTTATATGTCAGTGGAAATAATTTAAATGACATGATGGACAAAATAAATGAAGACTTGACTTTATTATATAAATGGTTATGTGCCAATAGTTTAAGTATTAATATAAGTAAATCTAAATTTATAATCATTGGTAGTGCATATAAATTAAATACAATTAATTATGACAATATTAAGATAAAAATAGATAATAATTATTTAGAAAGAGTAAATAGTATAAAATATTTAGGGATAATTATAGATCAGCATTTAAATTTTAAAGAAAATACAAAACATTCTAAATAAAATGTCTAAAAAAGTAGGTTATTTAAGTAGAATAGGTCAAAATATGTCTACATATATTAAACTGTCTATATATAAATCACTAATTTCCGTACACATTGAATATTGCTCAACAATCCTTTTCAAGTTAAATAATTACGAAACTCAGCAAATGCAAAAAATACAAAACAGGGCTATGAGAACAATTTTAAAGTGTAACAAATATACACCAGTTACATTAATGCTGAGTACATTGAAATTGATGAATGTGCGTCAAAGAATAAACTACAAAACGATGCTATTTATTTACAAGACTAAAAAAGGTGTTACGCCATCGTATATTAGTCAGAAGTTGATTTATATACATGACACACATAAATATAATACAAGAATCATCAATAATTTCTTTATAGAAAAAGTTAATAGGTCATCAACGGCTAATAATGTTTTTGTTAATGGGCTAAAAATGTTTAACAGCCTGCCATATGAAATAAAACATTGTTGAAATATAAATAGATTTAAGAGACAACTGTCATTATATATTTTAGATAAATTTATATAAATAATGTAAGTGTATGTAAATAGCGTATTGCTAATAAAGATATATTATTTACCTTATTCAAAATATATATCCAAGAAGCACTATACAAATGGAGACAGAATTGCACAGGAATGGGATTGACGATTAACGACCATGATTTGACAACGCTGTTCTTCGCGGATGATCAGGTGATAACTGCAAGCTGTGAAGAAGATGCAGATTATATGCTCAGGAAACTCAGAGATGAGTACGAAAAATGGGGAATGAGTATGAACATGACAAAAACGGAATATATGCATATAGGTAACGAAGACCCGGGTTTGGAATTAAGACAAATGAAAAGATGCTACGAATACAAATATTTGGGAAGTATCATCTCTAGTAACGGACCAACAGAACGCGATATCGAATATAGGGTCCACAAGGTCGGAAGCGTGTACAAATTCTGAACGCAATACTGTGGTCTAGAAGAACAACACTGAAAACCAAAATGACAATCTACAAAGTAATTGTAGAACCTATCCTTACATACGGAGCCGAATGCTGGCAAATGACTGAGAAAGGAACTGTTGAGATGGACTACCTGAGAAGAACCTGCATATCAAGAACTGAACATATACCTAATAAGGAAATCAGACAAAGAACCAACAGAATACATAGAAACGAGGAAATTAATATGGTACGGATATGTAAAACAGATGGAGGAAAACAGATGGCCAAGAAGAGCTCTTGAATACAACCCAACGAATAGAAGGAAACGAGGAAGACCGGCAAAGTAATGGATAAGTGGGGTTATGGAAACAATGAAAGACAGAGCAATAGATGAAGCAATCTGGAGAGACGGGAAGAGATGGAGATCGTAATGCTTCTAATGTTTCATAATATATATATTATGATACATTAGAAATAAACTTTGATTGAAATTGAGGTATGAAATGAGGGTTGGAAATTAGGGCGGGAAAAAAGTGAAAAAAGCGGCACTTCCAAACTCAAAAATATCAACATTACGTGTATGGTTGTAAATAAAATGTATACCTAATTATTCTCTATATTTTATATTTTATATTTTAGAGTTACACCATTTTGAATCGTCGTAAACATTTTAAAGAGTCCTTTGACCAACACAATAGACACAATTATGACAGTTGTGTTTTACTTGTCACTGCCAATGTAATATTTTTGAAGGAATAATTTCGTGGTTTTCAAGAGTATAAAACATGTTGATCATAATTGAATTGGAAATTACACCTAAATAAAAAAAAATAAAAAATAAACTACAGCCCTTGTTACAAAGATTATAGAAAACTTGTAAATACCAATTTCAACAATAGAATTGTCATTTTCAGTTGGAAAGTAATTACATCCACATGCTAGTTTTTGATTTCAGAAAAGAAAATAGTCAATACATAATTTACCACATCGAAAATAATAGAATTAAATCACTATGTTTATTGCTTTCTTACATGTTTCTAATAGTGTAAATCTAATAGTTTGCAATTAATGAAGATAACAGCTTCTCTGTCGAAATATGTGTGTTAAAACATTGAAAATCATTGCAACAACATCCTCTTATGTTATTATTTTAACAATGTAGTGCTAATACACAAATTACAGAATATTAAGTACTTACAATTTTCGTTAACATAATCGTTCTCGATTTCTGAGTTGCTAACTGTGAAGAACACTTCGAGATAATGCACTTTAAACGCATGATGAACCAATCTTATATAGTCGTCCATCACTTATTGTGAATTCATCGAAGCAACGTTGGCCCAGGTCAAAAATTACCGATTCTTAGATAATGACGAATTGCGACAATACATTATAAGAAGACTTCTTTGATGGTGTTTATGTATGTAAAGGAGCAGACGAAATCTGAAACGTGATACGAATCCAACGGTTCAAATACCGACGCGTTCTATTCGATTTCACTAGACGCTGTTTCAAAAAAAAAAAGAAAAAGAGCAATTCAAAATTGTAACTAGATCGTCTAAATACCAGGAAGCGTTATATATATTATATAATTTTGACGTTCAAATTAGGGGGAACGTTCTGTTTCATCGTAAATTGAAGTCGCGTCGCGGGTAACCCATATATCAAAAAGTCCTTAAAATGCACGGTGAGGCTTCGTAGAGAACGAAATTAATTCCAAAGAGCAATGAATTATAATTACAAAACTTGAAGGTCAGATCGTAGAATTACGGCCAGCTATGTCTTAAGACATGGAGTGACAACATTCCCATTGTTGTGTATAAGAGATATCAAGTATTACGTTATTGCGATAACATCAATGTTATGTTGCACGTAAACGCATAACATATTTTTACATTTAAAATACAATCTATTCATCTAATTCTGTTACATTATTATATTTCAATAGCAAAAAAATAACAGATTATTTAATACCGTTCCGTAAGGCCTGTATGAGACGATGCTAAATTTTTCAGAACATTTTCATTAATTATTTTTGAAATTTAGAAACGTGTAAAACAGAAAAGTGCTTGCAATATTTCATGCGAAATTTAGCGGCTAAATTATTTAGAGTCGGTTCTAATTTCTGTGTAAAATCTGCGTGAAAAACTGCGCAATAGAATAAAATGGGGATAAAATTGCAATTGACGACAAAGTTAACTAAACCAAAGCAACTTAAAAATAAATTTGCGGTTTCAGAGGTTGTGTATGAATGATCATAGTGTTTTACTTTCTTGTACGTAGTATAAGGAAGTATTGTGATGATGAAAATTTTCGACCTCGAGATTTTTGCAGATGTCCACGTTTCGAGGTCCCGTGATACCAAAAAAGTGGTTTTTAAAAAATGTC
Organism: Amphimallon solstitiale; assembly: GCA_963170755.1. Lineage (NCBI taxonomy): Eukaryota > Metazoa > Arthropoda > Insecta > Coleoptera > Scarabaeidae > Amphimallon > Amphimallon solstitiale. The sequence goes on along the minus strand of OY720681.1, from coordinate 31,971,124 downwards.
TGTGTGTCTGTGTGTCTCTCTCTGTGTGTGTGTCTGTGTGTCTCTGTGTGTGTGACCACGATAGCGGTCAAACCGCTGTAGATATCAATTCCAAATTTTGTATTTACGTGTATAATCTGCCTCTTGAGAACTGATTAGATTTTGAGCAAAATCGGCAGACCGGAAGTAGTAGTTTACTTCAGTGAAAAAATCGAAATTTGCAAATATTTCGTCAATTACTAAGTTTAAACAAATTTATAAAGAATTCATATGTACTTAGAATTAAGTTTGAAACAAATTTTCTTAAAAAAGTTTTTTGAAATTAAGTAGATCTTTTACTCTTATCGAAAATCAGTTTTTTGCGAATATCTTCGCAAGTCATGCTTTTAAGACAAGTACGTTACGAGTAGAAAAGTATTTAAAACATAATTTTCAATATCTTTTATATAAAAAAAATTCAAAATTCAGACCGGAAGTACCACTTTTACTCCTATCGAATAGCGATTTTTTGCAAATATGTCGTAAGTTATGCATTCTTTGTATATTTATGAAGAGTACAAAAGTATTTAGAGTTGGATTTGGAATATTTTTTGTATAAATGAAATTCCTAAATTCGGACCGGAAGTAACACTTTCATACGTATAAGAAAGTCGTGTGGTGGCCACACCTCATTTTTTTAAATTCTTATTGCGTAAATTAAAAGATGTCCTGGTTACGTGAACATAGGTGTCTGTGTTAATAGAGGAATATAAAAAATATCCGTTTATATGCAGATAAAGATGCAAGGTATAAAAACAAACATCCTCGTGCCACAGCAATAGAGGCAATTAAAAATATAGTGATAAAAATAAAACCAGGCGTGTCCATATCAGATATTAAAGCTAAATTTAATGGTCTAAGAACTGATTTCTTAAATGAACATAGAAAATATAAGGAATCTTAAAAAAGGTGGTACAGAAGATGATTATAAAGGTTAACTGTGTATCCGAATGAATCACAGAATTTAAAACTAATTTCTCGAAGAGCAACCAACCTTTCAATTACGATAACACTAAAATTACGTCACTACATCATATATTACGCATGTGCGTGTGCTATATTTGATATGTAATAATGCATACGTGTCATACAGGAGTAATGCAATAATATCAAAATTGTATACTAAATTAAAGCAGAAAAGTTTCGTAACAATTTACATGGAAATTTTCCGCAAAATTTAGCATCGTCTCATACAGGCCTAAGGTTACGCCGTGTACCTATTAAGGGTCCTCGATAGTGGATCCTTGAATAGTTGAAAAATAGCAGATTTTTAATGCAAGATATTTTTGTTGATTTTAAATTTGGAAAAAATCTATCATCGTCCACTTATGAAGAATTTTGTAATCTACCCCGCTAAATAATCAAACTTAAAAAAACATTATCTGATTAAAGAAAATTAATTAATATGTCAAAATATTTAAAACAAGTTTTCTCAAAACTCCTTTGCAGCAGCTTTGTTTGCTTTAGTTCATGTTAATTGAATAAAAAGCTACCCCGCTCTCTACTTATTTTTCGTTCAACTATTCTTTACTTTATTTTAAATGAATATAAAATAAATTAAAATTAGGCAACCCACATTACAATGAATATTATTCTGGTAAAAATCTTTCCAGCGGTTACAAATGTGTAAATATTTGATCATAAATGAATTTTTATTCGCTTAGATATTGAGTTATTATTCAAATATTTATTTTATATTATATTCCCTATGTGTAATAGGTACTCGGACATCCTTCGGTTATTAAAGTATGTGCTATGCAACCAATATTGCGATTGCCGTTTCAGTATCGAGGAGCCTTAAGGCCCAGTTATAGTATTACCGACCGAGTCCATTTTGTACCAACATTTTATTTCATGCTTTTTGCGAAAATAAGAATGTGAATAAAAAAATTTAAAAAGTGGAATGATTTATAATTAAGGATCCTGTATAGTGGATCGGAAATGTAATATTGGTTGCATAGCACATAATTTAATAAGCCAAGGATGTCCGATTACTTATTACACATAGGGAATATATAATAAATATTTGAAATAATAACTCAATATCTAAGCGAATAAAAAATCATTTATGACCAAATATTTACACATTTGTAACCGCGCGAAAGATTTTTACTAGAATAACAATTCATTGTAATGTGGGTTGCCTAATTTTAATTTATTTTATATTCATTTAAAACAAAGTAAAGAATAGTTAAACGAAAAATAAGTACAGAGCGGGGTAGCTTTTTATTCAATTTATAACGTGAACCCAAGCAAACAAATCTCTCCGAAGGATTTTTGAGGAAACTTGTTTTTAATATTTTGACATATTAATTAATTTTTAATACGATAATTTTTTTCTAAATTTGATTCTTCAGCGGGGTAGATTACTAAATTCTTCATAAGTTGACGTTCAAAAGTTTTCTCCAAATTTAAAATCAACAAATATATCTTGCATCTAAAATCTGCTATTTTTCCATTGTTGACAGATCCACTATATAGGACCCTTAAGTAGTGATAAGTGTAAAGCAATTAATTGTTATAAATCGTAATCAAGTAATTCTAAAAATAAAGAAATATAACCAAGGGCATAAGAATTCCATTAGGATAAAGTACACATGTTATGCGAAAAGATGCAAATAGAAATAAAAAATATGCTTTGATTTTCCTAAAAATCAAGGAATACATATGTTAAAAACATAGGCGTACTGTAAAACGCTGCTCGCTGAAAGTTTGTACATTATTTCATAGATAGCACCACAAGACAAAATAGGCAAGGCCAACTGTGTAGCAGATACAGTTGGCTTTGAAATAGAAAATAATGTGGGAAGGAGAAAGAACCCTATTCCCTTAATAAATCTTCCAAGTTTTGAAATTTTTTGTATAAATGAAATTTAAAAATTCGGACCGGAAGCAACATTTTTACTCTTAGCGAGTAGCGCTTTCTTTCGAATATCTCGCAAAGTATACATTCTATAGAGATTTATTAAGAGAATAGAAGTACTTATAATACGATTTTGAATAATTTTTACATAAAAAATTCCTTAAATTTGGCTTATTTTTCAATGAAATAAAACAGGAACCAGTAAATTTCAATAATTTCAATGGTCGCATTCAGTAGACATAACAACAGTTCAATGATCGGATTCAGAGGATGTATGTACACTCACTCTGAACTATACATGGGCAACATAGGGGAATACGGTTCAGTTTCACTAAGACTAGACCGACTCGTGTTTTGCCGACTCTCGGGAAAACCGGTAGGTAATACAGTGCCCGAGAGCCGACAAAACACGACTCGGTCTAGTCTGAATAAAACTGAACCGTATTCTCCTATCTCGCCCATGTATACTCTGAACATGTTGAGTCGCCATTTCTGTAGAATTACCGAACAGATGCAGTAGCAGTACAGCAGCAGCAGTAGTCAATACATAATATATTATATTATAATGCAATGTTGTTACTGCATCTGTTCGGTAATTCTACTAGAATTAAAGATATTGCCCAGAAATAAATGTATTATAATATTGGAAATAACCGAGTATTTTAATCGAGGTTGCAAAAACCGGCCCTTACACGAAAAACTACGATGACTTAATGCAGAAAAACATTTATTATTACTGTTTTTTTGGCTAAAAATGTATAATTCTAACATATGGCAGTAGTGAAAAGTACCAAATGGAAGATGATCACGTAAAGGTGAACGGTGAACGGTCCTGGTCCTGTCCTGCGAACACTCAACTGTTCTCAAGTTAATAGTTGGAGCGGGAACGGTTCCCCATCCGTCTGCTGAATGCGACCGATTTTATTACCATGTGCATTCAGATCACGATTCAGAATCCAGATGGCGCCTTAATCACTTTATTTACTTAAATGAATTCGAATTTACTTTTTACTTAATTCAGCATTTTCTAAAACATAACACGAAATAATTATTTATTTGAAAGTATTACAGAAACGGGATGAACCGTTTTGGCTGTAGAATTCGACCTGCAGGAGACTCGAGTGACGAAGATGAATATGATTATGTAGTAAGTACACTATTAACATTGAAGTAAATCTTCTTAGTTAACTAGAGGAATTAAAAAATTTCGTAATTTTAGTCCACCAGTGGTAATGGTCCGTCAACGATCAAAAAGACTCCAATAATTAATATTCAAATACAAGAAGATGAACGAATATTTCAATTATTTTCAAGCGGGAATTTACATGAAATAAGAACTTTATTAGATGGAGGTACATATATTGATTCTGTATCCTATTGAATGAGATAAAAAAACGACTTTTTTGTTGCATGTCAAGGTTTTGATGTTAATAAGCGTTTACGTGATGATTGGACACCTCTATTACTTTCCACTTCAATTGGAGTTCCTGAAATTACTGCAGAACTTATTTCGAGGGGTGCAGATGTAAACATGCATAGAGGTAGAATTTGTTAAATATTTCTTGTGACATGGTATTTACTCTTTATTTATATAGATTTTTATACACCATTAATGGCTGCAGCTTCTTGTCCTGTATCAACTGCACCATATGAAAGTTCTCTACTAGTTGTTAATCAGTTATTAGAAAATAAGGCAAATGTCAATGCTCAAACACGTAAAAGAATGACTGCCCTAATGTATGCTGCTTCAAATGGTAACTGTGCAGTTGTAGAAAAACTTCTACCTTTATGTGATAAAGCTGCAGAAGATAATCAAGGTTGGACGGTTAGTTATTGCATTTTCTTATTTTTTTAATAAGAATATATTCAATTTTTTATATGCAGGCATTATTTTGGGCTGTAAATGGAAATAGTGTCAAAACTGTTAAACTCTTGTTAGACAGTGGATTTGCTTATAATAAATTCGACGTACGTGGTAATTTACCTTTACATTATGCACAAGAAAATGGCATTGCTGATATTATAGAAATATTACCCTCTCTTAAAAGTGAAGCTCAAGTAACCTATAATCATACAGAATTTGGTTATCATGAGTTTTTTGATAATGCGAGGTAAAGTAGAATTTCACATTTATGCACTGTATTCACAAGCACTTGTTTTGTGATATACCCCATGCATAAATAAAAATGATAAAATTCCCTTTCTTATTTTAGGTCAGACTTTCCTCAAGACGTAATCTCAATGCTGCATGGCATGAAGAATGAAACAAACATCGAAAAATTTTTAAAGAACAAAATAGATTTACTAAAATTTCTAACTCTCGATGAAGAAGATTTAAAAAGTATTGGTATTCAAATGCCTTACGAGAGATACAGAATCTTAAATGGTCTGTACAGGTTTCACAATTACCCTTTCAAAGCCAAAGCACTGCCTATTATAGGAAAATCGGAACCATACAGGTTAGTAAATTTTAATTTATTGCCACAGATTTCATTTTAAATCATATTGTAGTACAGTAAATGTTGGAAATACTCTGTTATCTGCATGCAGGCAATTCATTGCAATGCAAGCTAGTCTGAGGTATCTTCTGAAGAATTCGGATAATTTAAATGAACTTAGACGTTTTAATAAGGATTTGGAACGAATAAAGGAATGTTTGAATAAAATAAAATATATAGTGGATAAAGTCAATAAAAAAGCAGTAGAAGTAAGTATTAAATTGAAATTAAAATTCAGTTTAAAGAAAGAGTATAAAATTGTATTTAATTACTTTTCTTTGCAGTGGGATCAACAAAATAAACCTGCAGATCTCATTACAAAGGATTCCTGCAAAATGCTCAAATCTCCGAAGCTGAAGTACTTCTATATATTCAATATCTTAGGAATTGTTGCATATTATGCATGGAAGAAGCTTAAATAATTACATAATTATTATTTTTTTTACAATTTTAATAAAAATAATTTACAAAACATATCTATTAATGAGTATACAATGAAGGTTTATCACTTAATTCGTAATGTGAAAGATATTAACATGATTTAATTAGATTTGCGCTGGAATTCATATTTTTTTTAATTATAGGTAGAGATACATATTTCAATTACTCACCCAACTACGCCCATCTCCCAAAAATTTTTTGGCGCTAATTGTTTTAAAGAAAAAGTTGTTGCATTTTAGACCCTCTCAAAGCAAAAATAGATATTTGTCTAAATATCAAAAGACCCATATACCTACCCTAGTTTTTCCAGAATATACAGATTGTCGTATTTAAAAGTTAATATGCATCTTCAAATACACACACATAAACATATACCTATGTATGTATGTATACAACAGTTCAAGAATGTGGCTCTCGATTTACCCACACCACCATAAGACCGGTGGTGTGGGGAGACCGAGAGCGCGAACACCATGCGCACATGGCATTCGTTCCGTATCTTTAGAGCGTGAACTTACATTGTACCTGAATTGCTATCGAATGTACGAAATGGGTTTTATAATCGTTTAGGGTACTGCTTGATGCAAGAGGGACAGACATTTGAACATCTTCAACATTAAATTTTGTATAGTTCATTAAGTATAATATTTTGTTTCGTTTTAAATGTGAGAGTTTTATTAATAATAATAATAATCTTTATTGTCATTGATCACTAAACATGATATAGACATTGTCAATACAGTACATGTACAATTTTAAAATTTTCGAACAAGATATAAAAACAAGATACACATATGCAAATATAAGTAAATGCAACAAATGCTCACACACATACACACACATATATGTATATACAAACACACACATAAAAACATAACTAAGAATTAAAATATTCGGTGATGGAGTAGAATGCATGTGATGACAAGTATGCTCGAAGCTTGTGCTTAAAAAGAGTAAGTGATCTTATAGATTTCAAGCTAGTAGGCAACCTATTATAAAGTCTGTAACATGTATAGTACGGAGATTTCTCCGTTCGTGTCAGTCTGTGTCTAATGGAAGGTATATCATGCGCCTGCCTCGTAGAATAATCGTGCGTAATCCTTCGCATCAAACACCCCCACGTGTTGCTTCACATAAACTGCGCTTTTGTATATTAATATGCATGGAAAGGGTAGAATACCACTATCCACAAATGCACCTCGGCAGGTTTCCCTATATTTTATATTGAAAATCAACCGAATTATGCGCTTCTGTGCGATAAATGCCCGCTCCCATTCAACGGCTGTTCCCCAAACGATAATATTGTAAGATAGCACACTGTAAACCAAAGCATAGTAGATATCTAATAGCTCGTTCCTGTCTAGAGAAAATCTAACCCGAGAAATCACATAATACACTGTGTTAAGTTTGCCGCACACATATTGCAAGTGTTCATTCCATGCAAGCCTTTGATCCAATTTGATGCCCAATAAATTTATGCTTTCGCTAACATTAAACTTCGTCAACAGATCTGGCATCGGTCTCCGATTATGGAAAAACACCAGAGTGGTTTTTTCACGGTTCAGTACAAATCTATTTATTTCACACCATTTAGACATATTCGCAATCGTAAGCCCAATACTAGTCTCAAGTTCACCAGCACTTCGGGACGACACAATCACGGAAGTGTCGTCCGCGAAAAGTACTGGATGACCGCATTCGAAACACTCTGGCAAGTCCCTCGTAGCCAGTAAAAATAATAAGGGTCCCAACACCGAACCCTGGGGTACACAAGAGGAACACTATACTCATCGGAGCTTGCACCATCGATGGAAACGACCAGACGCCTCTCCAACATAAATGACGTGAGCCAGTCCAGCGATATTCCTCTAAAACCTATACTGTACAGTTTATCGGCAAGAACCTCCATATCCACACAGTCGAACGCTCGCGACATATCAAAAAAAAAATTCCCACGACACTCATTTCCATCCAGTTTATCATAAATATACTGGAGGCAGTCAAACAGTGCTGTCTCTGTAGATTTATTTCTTGTGAAACCATGCTGATGAACATCTAAAAGATCATATCTCCCCAAGAACGCCAGGATCTGGTCGTAGGCCAGCTTTTCAATGGTTTTTGAAACCGCACTCAATATAGAAATTGGTCTGTAGTTCTCTATGTTTGTCCTGTCGCCCTTCTTATGCAGAGGAACCACTGACGATACCTTCAAACCAGAAGGGAATTTTCCACTTTCAAAAGATCTATTAACGATAAGCGCCAGCACATCCGAAACGGCCCCCGCAACCGTCTTAAGCAAGAAACTACTAATCCCATCGATACCGCAAGATTTCTTGCATCTTAAACCAGCAATACAGCGCATCACGTCCTCAGGACAGACCGGGGCAAAGAAAAACGTCCTATCACAAACCACGGGATAAGACACGTCAGCCATAGCAGTTAGTCACCAGATCCGCCGCGACACTTGAAAAGTAATTCGCAAAGGCACCACATATCTCGGGGATATCCGACACCGTAACATCATCGACAATTAACCGAATACGCTGACCATCGTTACGGCTGCGGCTACGTGTATCATTAACGAACTGCCACAAAGTCTTAGCCTTGCATGAAGAGGCCTGAATCCTTTTTCTAAAGAAATTATTTTTGGTCTCATGTATTAGTTTCTTATGTTTCTTTTTAGATTCACTGTACAAGTTATGTAAATCGGGCGTATTTATATTACATTTAAACCAGAAAAGATCTTTCAATTCTTGTGCACTTCTCAGCACTTCAGCCGTAATCCAGTTTGACTCACCCTTCCTTTTACTGTTTATGACCGGGCATGACATATCCAAACACCATCGTAGCTCTGCGAGAAATCTACTATATATTACATCCACATCATCATGCTGTGATAAGGAGGATAAGGATGACCAATCGTTAACTTCCAACAGCGACCTAAAGTGACACAAGTTAGCCGAACTCATATTTCTTTTTTTAACAGATTTAGGGCCGGTTTTTCCAACTCCGATTAAAACGCCGGTTAGCGTAATCATTGATTAAAACACCGGTTAGTACAAATTTGCGTTTTTCCAACGCCGGTTAACTCGAATCGTTGATTAAGAACGTCGTTAATCGACCAAATTTTAACCGGTGAAAGAAATACCTGATAAAATATTAAACAGTGATTAGGACTATATACACATGCGCATAACCTAGAAGATTTGAATTTGTGTTATTATTGACAGCTGGTTGTTTTCATATGCATTTGTTTTACTGTATAAAAGTATTTTTTGAAATTAATTAATAATTATTTACATCAGTGATTTAGTAATTGTATTGAACAGTAAATGTAATGAACAGTGTAATTAAAAATAAAAATAGCATAATATTAAATATGTGTAACTTTTAGCTTACTGCAGAAATTTAATTAATTAATAACTAGGAATCATTTTCTCTGATGAGGATGATACTTGGATATTTGGAAGTTTGTCTATTCTACTACAATTCTGGGACTTTACCTTAATTCGTGTGGATTCTAAGAGCCTGTGGCAATTTAAGCCTTCATTTGGCTCATTCTCTTTTTGTAATTGCATTTAATAGCACCTTATGAAAACATCATTTTAGTCGAACATATTTTAGACTCACTTTAGATATGTCATTAACATATTAAACTATACTGAAAAATTACAAATGAAATAGAAAATATGGAAGAAATTCTAGAGAAGCTGGCAGGTTTACGTTGAGATTATATGCAGACACTTTAAATTCTTTTAGCTGAACTGGGTCTTGATGAATAATGTACATGCCTGTAAAGTTGACGTGCAGTTAAATTCTACACTAATAGTTATTCCAGGCACTGTCAAGTTCACACCGATTCCTCCAGAATATAACATTTATGTTGAAATCGTGTAAACCAATTTGGATAGAAGTCTCTCTCAATCAACCTTCTTTGGTTAAAGGACTTAAAATTAGTTAGAATGTTATTGTTCTTAATAAATCTTTCAGTAAAAATATCTGGCTTTTTTCACCCCACAGAAATTTGGTGAAAGTTAAATCATCTCAGATATGCCAACGCAAAGTACAATATTTTATACCATTATAGTGTGACTGATAATCCAGCTTAAGATTCTAGATGTAGACTTTTCTTTTTCAGTAAATTGTTCCTACTTTTATAATTTTGTTACATGTCATATATTTTACATTATTTTAGTAACTGTTAATTTCATATATGTATGTATATTGCATTAGTTTCTTCATTTTTACAAAATTTCTGTATTTTTCAGTAGCAGTAAGTAATGAATAAATTTATTTCAGTTTCAAGTTTGTTGCACTTTGTTATTATTTCGAATAGAAATTTTAAATATGTGCTATGTACATAGAAATTCGCATGCAAAATTCACAAAATAAGTACTTACACCTTATTTACTAAAATGAAATTTCAAATTATAAAGAATAAAGGCAAAAAGCACAAAGAACAAATTCAAATATAGGAAATAGCGCCAATATTATTAGAACAAATATGCTAATTTAGATCAAATGTACGAGCATTTTTGTTACCAACCTTCTAAAATAAACTCTTAATCACTGATCAGATAACCGGCGTATTTCTTGGCATTGAAAAACGCCGGTTAGAGATAATCAACGATTAAGCGTAATCAATGATTAGTTAACCGGATACTTTAACCGGTGTTGGAAAAACCGGCCCTTATGCTCATTAGATTGTGCAATGCTGTACATTTTAATACACAACACCGTGGCCATGTGATCAGCTATATTGTGCTGAACAACACTTCCAGATAATTTTTTATAAGAATTTTATTTTAGTTACAAATTTTATAGTTTTGTTTCAGTTCAATGTTAATACATTATACATCAGTTACCAAAATATTATACAAAAGCCGTACACAGCGGAGCAATTCCTTAAAGCAAACGTCTGCATACTAGCTTTCAACGTTTTGCACTGAAGCCTCGGTCTCGGTACCCGGTGCCCCGATATGAACTCATCTGTATTCCCCTATTATCGTACCCCTCCATTTCATGTTTGCATGCACATGTGTGCGTGTCTGTCTTTCCCTATATCTACTTTTATTTCAGTCAAACGGTATATACAGTATGTCCAGATTTCGATGCTCACCATTGGTATATCGGTTATTAGAAGAGATAGAGGAACGGTTAAATGGGGTATGTTTTGCAGAATTCAATGCTCGCAACAAATCTCATTTCAAATTCATTCGAACTTTTACAATTTTGAGATATTTTGAAAAAACCAATATTTGCCGATTTCAATTTTCCTCAATAACTCGATAACGCCTAATGCGATCGCTTTTAAACTCTAACATTTTTCAGACACTTTTAAAACAAATTTTTTGGTGTTAACAGTAACCCCCGATTTTCATTTGTTTCCAAGTTCTTAGCGCTATCTTTTGTTTTTCTTATAGCGGCCATATTGGATTTTTAATTAGTTAGATAGTCCTTAAAACTAGCTTTTCAGTAATGTACAACTTGCCTAAAAAATCTTTATTTGTATCAGAGATATGAACATGTAAAATAAATTTCACGCTAATACGAAATTAAAAGTTCAGATTTACTTAAATAAACTGTTCAATATGGCGACCATTCTGCTCCACATACTTTTGGTACCTTGTTTTAACAGAGTTACAAACTCTGCGTAGTGTGTTTTTATTTAATGATCTTAGCCTGTGTCTTAGCACATCCAGCACTCGTTGTTCTAGAATTTCTCGATTCTCTGGTGGGTCAAAATTAAATACTACGTTTTTAGTGGCACCCCACAAATAAAAGTCAAGGGGGGTAAGGTCGGGCGATCTTGCAGGCCATTGTACTGGTCCATTATTTGAAATAACTCTCTCATTGAAATGTTCTCCCAAAAAAGATCCAGTTATCAAGTTAACAATGTTTGATGTACATCAAAATAATATTTTGCAAAATGTTATAAAGAATCCAAGTACATCAGTACGTCGAGTGGCTCGAGAAACTGGAATTCCGAAATCTAGTGTTTATGGAACGTTGAGGAAAAACAAATACCACCCACACAAACCAACAATTGTACAGGGTTTAAGCGATAATGACTATCAATGAAGAATACAATTTAGGTGGTGGTATCTACAAAAATGTGAAGATTATACTGATTTTCCTAGGAAAATGCTTTGGACAGATGAAACACGGTTTACCAATTGTGGAGTGTTCAAGAGGCATAATTCACTGGTCAATTGATAATCCACATTTGGCAAATCAAAGAAGATTTCAAATTCGATTTGGTTTTAATCTCTGGTGTGGTTTAATTGGTACGAACTTTTATTGACATCTCTTTGTTGTTTGGGTTTTTGTTTTTTCATTTTAGATAATCACTTAATAGGTCGTTCATTTTTGATTAAAATTTAACTGGTAATAGATATTTGGAGCTACTAACGAAAGAGATAATGCCTGCCGTAAGACAAATATATTATTAACCCTGAAAACATGCAAAACGTTTGGTTTCAGCAGGACGGCTGCCCAGCCCATAATGCTCGTGACGTGCAATATTTTTTGAGAAAACATTTCAATGAGAGAGTTATTTCAAATAATGGACCAGTACAATGGCCTGCAAGATCGCCCGACCTTACCCCCCTTGACTTTTATTTGTGGGGTTCCACTAAAAACGAAGTATTTAATTTTGACCCACCAGAGAATCGAGAAATTCTAGAACAACGAGTGCTGAATGTGCTAAGACACAGGCTAAGATCATTAAATGAAAACACACTACGTAGAGTTTGCAACTCTGTTAAAACAAGGTACCAAAACTATGTGGAGCAGAATGGTCGCCATATTGAACAGTTTATTTAAGTAAATCTGAACTTTTAATTTCATATTAGAGTGAAATTTATTTTACATGTTCATATCTCTGATACAAATAAAGATTTATTAGGCAAGTTGTACATTATTGAAAAGCTATTTTTAAGGACATCTAACTAATTGAGAATGCAATATGGTCGACATAAGAAAAACAAAAGATGACGCTAAGAACGGGACAACAAATGAATTACTTATCAATAATTACGAGACAAAGTTCTAAATCTTCTACCATTTGCACTGCACTTTTACACTATTCCATATTAGAGTGAAATTTTATTCAAATGTTCATATCTCTCGTGTAAATAAAGATTTATCAGACATGTTGTACATTATTGAAAAGCTATTTTTAAGGACTATCTAACTAATTGAAAATGCAATATGGTCGACATAAGAAAAACAAAAGATAGCGCTAAGAACTTGGAAACAAATAAAAATCGGGGGTTACTGTTAACACCAAAAAATTTGTCTTGAAAAAGTGTCTGAACAATGTTAGAGTTTAAAAGCGATCGAATTAGGCGTTATCGAGTTATTGAGGAAAATTGAAATCGGCAAATATTGGTTTTTTCAAAATATAATAATAATAATAATAATAATAATATAACTTTATTATTCCAACAGTAAAACCAATTATAGGAACAATTATATGAACAAAACACGTACATTATAATAAACTAAAGTTCTTAATTATTGAATAAGTCATTCATTCATACATAATGTAAGAAAAAAAGAAAAATCACAAAAAATCAAAAGGTAATCAATGTATCAAAGCTAGAAAAGAAAATATCCTCATAATGTAAATCCGCAGCCCTACACATCGTAAATATTGGCGATCCCCGAAGGAGATTAGTTCTCGAGAATGGCAACAAAAACGTGGCGGAGGAACGAGAGGCAACTCGGGGAATAAAGAAGTTTATGCAAGCCAAGAGACATGGGCAATCAATTAGTCCATTACACAATTTCCACATAAAGCGCGCACCATGAATCTCCCGGCGATCCCGCAGTGTCTGAAGGTCATGCGCCAGCAACAAGAGATTATAATCAATACCACGCTCAGGATAAATTCCCGTATCCTTGAAAGACAAGTACTTCAAAAATCTTCGTTGCACCCTCTCAATGGCTATTTGTAAATATATGTATTGAGGTGACCAGACTTGTGACGCATACTCCAGTTTACTGACAACGAAACTGAAGTATAGAGTTTTCAAGAGCAGCGAACTTTTAAAAAATTTACAACAGCGCATAACAAAACCTAAAGTTTTTGAAGCCGAACTGCAAATATTATGTGTATGGCTGGAGAAGCTTAAGCGCGTATCAAAGTACACCCCAAGATGCTTTATGCTGGTCACTCGCTTGAGCTGGTTATTTTCAATAGAATACGTAGATGGTATATTGTTATTTTTTCGTGAGTAGGACATATAGCAGCATTTGTTTATATTTAGTTTTAAATTGAAATTTGAACACCACGTAGATATAAGATTTAAGTTGTCCTGAAGATGAACTACATCATTCCAAGTTCGTATAGCGCAGTAGATCTTTAAATCATCCGCATATGCGAGTACATTACAAGTTAACAAATGAAGCAAGTCATTGGTATATAGAATAAATAGTAGGGGTCCCAAGTTGGAGCCCTGTGGCACCCCGGATGAGGGAGTAAACTCAAAGGACTTGAATCCATTATAAAACACATAGTTAAGCCTGTTTGTCAAATACGAATATAATAGTTTGAGCAGTGATGTGCTGAATCCAATGGCTGATAGTTTTTCCAGAAGGAAGCCGTGATCTATCGTGTCAAACGCACGACTAAAGTCTGTGTAAATTACGTCTACTTGACCTTGAGTATCAAGTTCATGAGAAACAGACTGAGTTATGGTGAGTAGGTTCGTAACTGTAGACCGACCACGAACAAAACCATGTTGATATTCAGAAATCAAAGATTTAGTACCGAAATATATACAGGAATAAATCACACCTTCAAAGACCTTTGCAAAGTTGGGTAGAATGGATATTGGCCTATAGTTCTCAACTCTGGTTCTGTCATCTTTTTTAAAGATTGGGGTTATTCTTGTTCGCTGCCAGCGCCAAGGAAAATGTGCCGTCCTTATTGAAATATTTATTATTATTGTAAGAGGCTTAGCTAAAGCAATTCTGGCATCATGAACCAATATGCTCGGGATTTGGTCATCTCCAGCTGTATAATCCTGCTTGAAGGACGACATGATTTTTAATAACTCTTCCTCAGTTACACTGGACAACGTAACAGGGATTCGATTAGCTTGAACATCATCAAATGAAAAGTGAGAGCTATGTTGATATACAGAAGAAAACATATTAGCAAAAGCATTCACTATTTCCTGTGGAGAATCAATTTGCTGAGTGTTGTGATATAGTGTGCTAGGTATACGTGTAGTGCCACTTCTACTCTGAAGATACTTAAAGACTTCTCTAGGATTTTCCACGATAGATAATTCAACCCTATCCATATAAGATTTATACGAGTTAGCAATCAGTGATTTACACAGACTCCTTAATCTCCTAAACTCAGTTTGATAATACATACTTTTTGTTGACCTCCATCGCTGTCTATAGTAGGCCTTTAGTTTCAGGTGGCGAATGATGTGCTTAGTATACCAGGAAGGATACAAAGATTTAGGAGAATTAGCCGCCCTAGGGACATACAAATCAAAGACCCGATATAAAGTACTATAGAAATCCTCCAAAGCATCATTTACGTTTTTACAATCGTGAAGGAAAGACCAGTCTGTATTCAGTATGGCAGCATGTAAGTTTTGATAGTCAGCTTTGCGGAAATTATATCTTATATTATTGTTGGATGGAAAAACTGCTTTACTAGAATAATCATATGAAGAAGACACAGAAATACATAGCGGTGGGTGATAAGGATCCACAGGTACAAAAGGAGAATCCTCAAGTTCAACACTTACGGCACAGTCACCATTGGTAAGCACCAAATCTAATAAGCGACCATCACAATTCATTACCAAGTTGCATTGCTTGAGTTGAAGAGAATTGCAAATTAAACGAAATGTAGTCGTTTTTGAATATGAAATATTGTTGTGCATAAAGTGTGGCATATTAAAATCACCAAGAAGAATCACTGGTTTATCAAAAAGAAAAAGTTCCAATGATTCGCAAAACAACTCCAGATCATACTGGGAAATACCAGGAGGAACATAAACAGCAACAATGTAGATATAATCATTAGGGGAACCACATCTACAGGCTGCCATGTCAATTAGGGGGACAACTGAGGAAATCTGCGCAGTGTCTATCACCTCATAATCAATTGTGTCACAACATGCAATGAAGACCCCCCCACCAGTCGAACGATGAACCAAGGAATATTTGCGGTCAGATCTGATAGCGCTGTAAGAAGGGGGTAATAATTCAGAGGTGGCGATAGAATTATCCAACCAACTCTCAGTAATCACTATAATGTCATATAAGGATTCACAAGCATTAGTGAAGAATGTGTGTGTTTTCGATCTAAGACCACGAGCATTTTGATAGTAAATATTAATTGAGTTAGTAGAACCGTTGGACTGACTCAGTTTAAAGAAGAGACAATATCAGGTATTCCATTTCTATATCGAATCTTCAAATTCACCTCCCCATTCTTCAAGCGATTGTCCAACTCCATCCTGGCATTCCGATGAATTTTCATTTGCATTGGCGTTCGATCTCGAGAGATTGACAATCCGGAAAAGTTACTATTTGTCTTGAGTTTAGAGGCATTTCTTAAAATGGTACCAACAATGGATTCCGAGTTAAAAGAAACTCTCAAAGGACGCTTGCGATCACTTGCCGTAGGATCAAACCTTCCCAATCTAGACACCTTGAAGTCACTAACGGAAACCTGAAGGGTGGAACAGATTTCACCCACCAATCCAGTATCCAGGCCCACTTGTTGAGAGGAGTTCTTACATTTGGCTTCAGCAGAACCGAAGACAATTATATTGTTTTTACGACGGTCCCGATCAATAATCTCCTGTATAATCTCCTCCTTATCCAAGAGAGAAGAGCCCGAATCTGCAGCAGCAGTCCCAAGAAAAGACTCCTTCAACGTTTTTATTTCATCTTGAAGGGACACAATAATACACTTCAAGTCATTGAGATCGCTGCCCAGATCCATACAATTTTTGCATGTCCATGAAAAACCAGTTTTAGAATGTATTTTTCGGGCCTCGCTTATTGAGATGTTAGCACAGTCAATGCGATACGTTTTTTTACAAATAGAGCAATTCACGAGCCTATGCGGGTCGTCGACATTACCGCAACAAACACAAGAAGGCATGTTTAGAAAATGACAAATAATTAAATAATATAGAAAATGACAAATAATTAAATAATATAGTAAGAAATAATTAATAATAAAATAAATGAAATAAGATTAACAAGAAAGGGGATAGAACAAGGACACACGTTTCACGCCAGCGGTGCCCGTCGCGGCGACTTAATAAAACATAACACAATAGGAATAGGTATGGGCAACGGAAAGGACCTCGTACAAGAGACAGAGGATAGTAGTAGGACAGCGCTAATATTCGTACATATGTCTGTGCTTACGCCACGAAAAACAAATACCAAAAGAAAAATAAAAAGAAACGCAAGAAATGCGGTCAGCGCAGGTGTTTTAAGAGAAGATACGTTACCAGAATAACAAAACTTACTCAATATTGACTTACACAATCAGCATACCGCAACATGGAGCACATCACCACACAAAGAAAAACTCACTCTACTCGATGATATAAGTTTGAGAATATAAGCAATATTAAATATTAGTGAAAATAATAAATATATGCGGAGAGCTAAATACATGTACGTATGCGTTCGGTCGACACTCGCACATTCCTCAATATCTCAAAATTGTAAAAGTTCGAATGAATTTGAAATGAGATTTGTTGCGAGTATTGAATTCTGCAAAACATTCCCCATTTAACCGTTCCTCTATCTCTTCTAATAACCGATATACCAATGGTGAGCATCGAAATCTGGACATACTGTATATACATATATCAATTACTCGCCTCAAAGTTTTTGGGCGTCAATTATTTTTAATGGAAATATTGTCGCATTTAAAGCCCTCTCCAAGTTTGAAAAAATTGAAATTCCATAGAACCTGTATTTAGTTGAATCGCTCTCGCAACCGACATTCGCCACTAAATTAAAATGACATCAAATTTGAAATGTCCTGTCAAGTAATATAACCTACAAAAGCCATTTCAGGACTGCCATTAATAATATTCATACACCAATTGACATAATTATCTTTTGACGTTTATAATTGTTATCTAAATATTTTAAATTTGTCAACAATGCTTGCCTCCTACACAGTATAGCAAAATGCATTATAAAATATAGGTGTAGAAAAAATAATACATAATTAATAGCTTTAATGAAGTGTAAACTTCTTTAGGCGCGTTGCGCTGATTGTAGGCAGTGAACAAGACTGACCTGCAACGCTCGGATATGTGTAACGCTCGTTCGGGTAAAGTCGGCTAAGGGAACAAGATAAATATATCATATAGAGGTATTTAATTTCAATTAAATTGAAATTTAAATAAATAAATAAATTCATGTCCCAGAGCAGATTCGAACCCGAGCCGAACGGGTATGACCAATGTATGACGCCGGCACGTTGCATCAGACCAACGCGGGACACGTAATCGATTATTCATATCGTCTATTTATACATATACATACGTGACTGCTATACTCGTTCGGCGACCGTTACATGAGAGAGCATGACGCATCAGTCGTATAATACGTTACTAAATATGTATTGTACGCGTGTGTACATGTGTAAATGTAATAAATGTGCGAATACGTTTTATTTAATACGTTACTGAAATATTATACGCGTCTATTTCGTATTATTAACCTCGCCTTGATGAAGTTTACACTTCTGCTGTGTGGTTTTAAGCACACTCATTCTTTTTATAATATTTAATTTGTATCTGGCTTTGATGTGATAGTCTTTTACTATGGGAAAGTATGGTGGAAACGCGTTACATTCAGTTGCACGTCATACTAGATCCATGACGACTCGCCTTGTACATGTTGCCGGATCTATTTTTATTTCTGTCAGTAACATTTGATATAACCAAAGAAAAAAATTATTCACAATACAATAACTATAACGTAATATATTTTAGTAATTGAAATGCTATAAGACTTTCTCAACTTTTTATTATATTGATTTAGATTGTCGAAAAACCTTAAATGTTTAATTACGTATCCATAATATAATTTAAAATAAGCAATACTTACGCTATTCACATTAAATTTAACACATGATTATAGAAAAGTTTGTAAAAATCCTCGACTGTTTACAGAAACCTTTCGGCATTATATTCAATGGACGCAAATAAATAATAAATACACTTCTAAGAAGCACTGTTTTTAAACAATTTATATCAAAGCAAAAATAAACATGAATAATTTGACAGGAAGAATATGCACAACGCAGACAGATATGATTTATCTGTCAACACCGAATTGAACTATTAGTCTATTAAAAATATGTAATAAAGAAATTTATTACTGAAATGGAAATTATGTTTATTTGCCATGAATGCGTATATTACGATCAATTTATAAATCTTCTATTTAAGCTAATGAAATAAATTCCCTCAAGTATAATTTAACAAAGTAACTTTTTTCGTTTCTCTAATACAGTTATGACAATATGTGAACGTCATCGATGACGTGCAACTGAACTTAACGCGTCTCCTGTATATATATCCAGAAATATTAATTAATTAGTTTTAAGTTTATTGTTTTAAAATTGTTCAGGCCGATCAAAATTTGTAGTGGCAGTGAATAGTAGTTCGTACTTTGGCCGTGTCGGTTGCCAAAACGACTCTATATCCTTCTTTTCCAATGGATTCTACACTTCAATCAACCATCCCATAGTTCTTCTGTGCCAATTATATTTTAGGAAAAAGTTGTGAGATTTAACTTCAGAAACATAACACATAGCCTAAGAAAATACAATATTACCCGTTGTGGGGCAAGTGACCAAAACGGTCACGTTTTCTCTGTGGAGAAATAAGTATGTTTTTACTTGTACTTTGCATTGGGTTCATGATATATTTATTATGGTAGATACTAAATAAACGGTTTAAGAGTTTTAAAAAGAACTATTTTTGTTTTATAAATACAAGAACACAGAAAACTATGTAGAAAGGAAGCGTGAAAACATACAAAATGCAACTGTCAAATGAATAGAAATGAAAATTAGTATCTTTTGGGCTCGAAAAGAACCAGTCGAATTGCCCACTTAAGGGGGCGTTTGAATCATAGAAAACATAAGTACTTTCGTTGCTGTCAAAAAATAACAATATTTTACTCCTAAAGATGCCGCGCGCTGTATCAAAACTCATCATCTCAAATATACAGATAATTGAATTGGCAGAATTTGTTTGAAATAACAAATAGGTATACGATCACTATTAAATCATTTTAAATAACTTAGATATTTATGATTATCTGTAATTTCCTTAGATAACCAGTTACACTACAGTATTTTCGGATCTCGCGCCCTCTCTTAGGGAATCCTACAAAGTACAAAATACAAATATGGCCGTTCTTTAACAATTATTTAAAATATGCAAATAAACCAAACTAATACATCATTGCCGAAATTTCTGTTATATTTCTCTTCTACGAAACACGCGTCATAGGGTTAAGGGGTTCTTTTGATAAAATTGAAATAAAAATTTTATAAAAAGAATTTATGTAAATTAAACCCCTATACCATACGTAGGAGGATATTATGACTTATTACACACAATAAAATAAACAATTAATGATTTTATAACCGATATTTGCATAATTATAAAATTATGTTGTATTCTATGATTCAAACGCCCCCTTAAAGCGCTAAACTTTAAAGGTGGTCCGCGGAATTAAAAAGCAGAGTATATATAATATTGCATACCGAAACAATTAATTCCGTTCTACGTTATTTCACAATTTGAATTTAGACATCATTTATTCTGAAATTTCAGTTAAATATAGAGTATACGTCGGCGCCTCCTTTTACCTCTACGCTTTTTCCTGTGTCTTCTGATTCTCCGGTTACTGCCAACATGCCCGACCAACACTGTACCTATAACGTAGTTGTTCAAGGTGCCGAAATTTAATACCTACGCATTTTAAATAGGTACCACATATGGGGTATTGCTGAATTCAGAAAAAAATATACTTTTTATTTCTAGCAAAAAATAAGAAGGTTCCCTTTGAAAAAGAAGTCGATTACGTTATAGGTCCCAGAGTAGTAAACCAAAGGAAAAAAATTGACATCCATAAAATCCGGAGGAACAAAATAAAATTGACCTGTCCGAGCTTTTCTCCCAAACACCGATAATAAACAAAATATGAATATTATTCCTTACTTTATTTACACACTGTATATGCCTTCCAAGATTTAAAATAATTTACCAAGCAGTTTATTATGCTTTGGGTAGATAGCGCCACATACTGATAATATTTTGAGGTTATAAGTTATAAGAATCAGAAATATCTAGTTATGTGCATAGAAATAGAGTGGGGAGAACGCGCTTCGACGACTATGCATCCTCTTTTAGCAGGGTTCAGTAGTGGCAGCCATTTTATGGTTGTATTGTCAAACGCGCGCGGTAACCTGGTGGAAGTGTCAATTTATTTCGACGAGTGTTTCGTGTTTTGTTATCGATTTGTGTTGTTTTTAAAGACTTTAAAGCATGTCTTATTCGGTCCCAGGCTGCTCTAATGCCCGAGGGTTTAAACCTGAAGGTGTTTCATTTCATACGTAAGTAACATGATAAAACAATGCATTATTCGTTTTAGCAAGTTTACAATATTATTTAACGAAAATACGCTTGTATTTTTTCCCCGGAGTGAACTACTGCAAAAATGATGCATTGGGTAAACCTACCAGTGATTTTACTTGGTCGAAGAGCAAGGTGGTTTGTTCTAAACATTTCAAGGAAGAGGATTTTATGGTTAGAGGTGGCAAAAGAACATTAAAAATAAATGCAGTCCTTTCATTGGACAACCACTTGAAATTAGAAAAATGGTCGTCTTGAATAATAACAACCTATCGGAAGACACAGGATTCATAACTCTTCTTACAATAGTTGTAGCACAAAAATATGACGGAAAAATATATATAATGTTCCCTGAACTGTAAGAACATTTTAGAGAGATTCCTATTCGTGAGGAACATCGTAGATATACTCTAATACAAGCAATTGTTAGAGCCTATACAAAAATTCGCTTTTTCAATTTGGCAAAAAAATATACCACTTCAATCCAAGGAACGAAAATTCGCCATGAATTAACGAAATTGGTTCTATTTAATCACCATTAGCAAATTGCTCCAAATTTCTACTTAGAATTCCACCAGTTATGTATTTCAGTGTAAATAAAATACTACAATAGTAACTTTGTTCCGCTATTTTAGCCTAGTATTAATTGCACGATATGAACAAATTTTGTTATTTGTTTTGCCAAAAAATAAAAGATCAAATTCTCGCAATTTCCAACCATCAAAATGGCGGCTTTCAATTCTACCAGCAACGCGCATACTTGAAACGCGTTCTGGATATTTGTCTATCAAGTAGTTGCCAGTCTGGTTTGCTGTTAATTTTATTTCAAAATTGTTTATTTTTTAATGGTAATCTGATTTTGTGCGAATTTTTATATTCGGCACATATAATTTTATATAGGGCTGTCAAAATTTAACAAATAATTTAAATAATCAAAATAAACCCGCATGCCTCAAAAAAAAAAAATAAAAATTCAAAAAACCTGTATAGGTACCTTACTTTTTCCACTTCACCCACGCAAACTTCTTCGGCCCCAATTATTTTTAAGAAGAAGTTGCATTTAAGGTCCAATGTTTAAAAAAAATAAAGATTCCAAAAAACCAGGATATTCTACTTTTTCTAAGACTTACACTTCAATAACTACAATAGCGTCCGTGTTATCCGAGGTAGGTACCCTCGGTCGCGAGGCTCTACTGTATACCGTAGTCGACATATTTTAATTTCTGATACGAAAGTAGAAAGAGGAAAAGAGCGCGAGGAAATAAACTAAAGATAAACATAAGCGAGGCTGCCAAGACAGTACACTCGACAAACGTTTCATATGAAACGAAAGGCGTGAGGGTCCCCTGACCCTGCGTTGCTCTCCCACCACTGTTACAAGCAAGCATCGCTGCATATTATAAGGTTATCTTCTGCATGGTATAGAAGTATAAACCGAAATTAAAATTTGACGACTACGGTATATGAATTATTCTTACATGATCTATGTTATTAGCCAGTAAAACGAACTATTGCTGTTAAGTATATGAAATAAAACAGGATTTCATTTATAGTACTGGGAGTATATAGCAGTTATGGATTTCTCTTAAAGTAGTATTATTTTAATATTAGTGCTTTAATTTCAACGTCGGAAAATAACCAATAGATACAGCGAATTTGAGTTAGGTCGACTTAGTAACACAATATAGAAAATGGATATTTGCAAAACAAAATATTATTAATTCGGTTCCAAGTACATATAATTAAAATTTGTTGTATATATAACTCAGCAGGCACGATGTTTAGATGTTATGATTCACGAATGTCACCGCATCTGGACACCAACAAAAGAAACAACCCAACACCTTCCCATTATTTATTTGGTCGATACTTCGAGAAACTGCGTTTAAAAAAGGAAAGGTATTTACTTGATGAGTTATATTTAAATATTATTATTATTGCCACTTTCTGACACACTAAATCCCCAGAGAGGCTCCTTTTGGACTCTAACCAGGAGATCCATGCAGTCGCGAGAAAATTAGAGGAACAACGTCCGATATCCCCACGCGATTGACCATGCATCAATTTCAAGCTTCTCGAGAAAAATGATGTTTACCAAATAATTTGAAAAAAACTGACAAACAAGAAAAATGAGTGTGCTTAAAACCACACGGCAGAAGTGAAAACTTCATCAAGGCTCTCCCATGTAACGGTCGCCAAAAGAATCGCCAAATTGAAGAGGGGGTGTTTGTGCGACCACAAACACCCCCGTATCCAAAATTTCACAAACATTCATCAATTTTCAAAAAACTTCCGCCATTTTGTTTTTTTTTGTCATTTTAACTTTGGATTCGTGATCGGCGACCTCAACCACCCCCGTATCTAAAATTTCACATTCGTACGTCAATTTTGAAAAAAATCCTCCGCCATTTTGTTTTTTTTGACATTTTGACTTTGGATTCGTGATCGGCGACCCCCAAAACACCCATATCTAAAATTTCACATCCATACGTCAATTTTCAAAAAAAAACTCGTCCGCCATTTTTTTTTGACATTTTGACTTTGGAATCGTGATCGGCGACCCCCAAAACCCCCGTATCTAAAATTTCACATTCATACGTCAATTTTCAAAAAAATCTTCAGTCATTTTGTTTTTTTGACATTTTGACTTTGGAATCGTGATCGGCGACCCCAAAAACCCCCGTATCTAAAATTTCACATCCATACGTCAATTTTCAAAAAACTCGTCCACCATTTTGTTTTTTTTTTGACATTTTGACTTTGGATTTGTGATCGGCGACCTAAGACACCCCCGTATATAAAATTTCACATTCATACGTCAATTTTCAAAAAAAAAATCCATTTCGTTTTTTTTGACATTTTGACTATGGATTGGTGATCGGCGACCTAAGACACCCCGGTATCTAAAATTACGTCAATTTTCAAAAAATCCTTCGGCCATTTTGTTCTATTTCGACATTTGAATTAGTGATGGGCGACCGTAAAAACTCCCAAGTGCCTAATTTTAATCAGAAGAGAGAGAAATTGATTTCAGCCGGCTCCGCCCACTGTGCACGTTTGCGTAATCGTTTAAATAAAAAAATTATTTCGTAGTAGGGGCACATAAATGTCGAAAGCAATCCTGCTTTTCCCCTTTAAGGAAACACACACGTTCGGGAATTATCGTATTTTAATTCAAATCATTATTACAATATTAATCGACCCCTGTATAGATAAAAATATCAAGTCATGTGGGAGACCGTTATGTATTGTGTGGAGATGGAATTCGCCGGACCGTAATACATTGATCGCCAGTGCACATGAGAATCTGATATTTATTTTTCGCCCGTCCGGAATATATTGATATCAGTGCACATTTAAACGGCCATTTTTCTTACCAAATCCTTCTGCGAACGACCTTTAAAATTGCCGGTACCGTCGATTGCGTGCGACTGCCGACTCGAAATAAGCATACAAAAGGTCCCAAAAAGCCGGTTCCTTAAGACCCCGAGTCTTGATGAGCCCTCGCAACCTTCAAAATTTCGTATTTCACGCTTAAAAGTGAATCTGTGGTGCAACTCAGTTCGCCAGTCAGTTTGACGTTTCTCGGAATTTTTTGATTGTCACGTGAATCGCCATGACGTAAGCCATTTTGCTGTTAAAACATCGACTGCACGCTCTTCTTTAAAAGCCCATATCTTTACAACCGCTCCACTTCGGAGAGATTGGAAGAAAATCTCTCCGTCGACCAGAAATTCAATGTCGCCCGTACACCAATGCCAAAGGGCAGCTTTCAATTTCGCGTATCCGTAGAGGAGTTTGTACAGTTTTGCCGATTTTTGTCGAACTTACGGTTCGTTTGGTAACCATGGCGACTCGAGCGTTACATAGCCGAGCGTCACGGCTCAATCTCGCTCAGTGCCCACAATCAACGCGCTCATAGAAGTTTACACTTCAAAAATAAAAGACCAATTTAGCGTGGACAACAGGAATGTATAAATTATTTACTAACTCAAAGGAGTCATTATAATTCGCATTTTGAAATCTAATCGGCATTAAATAACATTGTTAATATTCGATATCAAATAGGCAACAACACTAGGACTTATAAAGTTGCTAGAAGATTAGCGGGCAGCAAGATCATCATAAATCAATGAAAATAGCTATAAACACCACAATTAAAGATGCGCACGAAATACACGTTACACAGTATATTGAACATACATTAACTTCGGCGGTGTGCATTGCGGTGGCTAGCGTCCAGTAGTTACGCTACTGGCTGAAACACAAAGCGAAAAGAAGTTAAAAAATTGTTTTAAAAACCAAAAACCTCCAATAAGTTTAAACTATACTTGTCGCTGGTGCAAATTTTATTTAAAAAATTTCCTACAAGAAATGCAAAGAAAAAACAGACGTAATGAGAAATACATCGCACATGGGAGACCTGTATACTTAACAATATATATAAACCAAAAAAACTTAGTGTTCAAAATATCTTTATTGTTTATAAATAAATTACAAAAATGTATTATTTATATAATGCAATGCTTTTTTTTGAGTGTTTGTAGAGTTTAACATTAATTATACGAATACTTAAAAAAAAACTAAAAATTAAAAAAAATACAAGTTAACATCGATCTAAAAAAAAAGAAATAATGCGTCAAAATTTCGAACGAATACCAAAAATAAAAACCGGGGAAAAAAGAAGCTGAGTACATCCGAGCTTATAAACACCGATCTAGATGGCTGATTAAAATTTTAATCGAAATAAACCTATATCACTTTGAAAACAAAATTTTTGATTCCATGCAAGGTTTTTGTAAATAAAAAGTCCCTATCTTATTTATATAAAAGAAAAAAAAAAGAAAACTTGTGTGAATGGATGAGTAGATTATATATAGATATATATATTTACGAAGGTAATACATATCTGTCCAAACGAAAAGGAAAATGGAAACAAAATTCTACGAACTTATACAAGCATTTTACATACAAGTATATTATGGTATATTATATAATATGGAAAAAAAGAAGAGAAATATCATTAATATAGATGCCACATATCGTGTTTATTACTTCTTCTTTTTTATTTTCTTTTGATGACGTCAAAATGACTTGTATTTTCAAGCCGTATTTAGTGTTGTATTGGAATCATGGTTTCACCAGATGTGATTGCTGGTAAGGGAGCTTCGACTGTCAATACGCCATCTTTACTCAGAGAGCTCTTGATATGTTCGGGGTTTGTTCCTTTAGGCAATAAGAATTCTCTGTTGTACTCTCTATAGACCGATTTGGCTTCTGATTTTTCTTCGTGTTTTGCATGGACCTTGTAAAAAAGAAGAACATCACAATTAGAAAGTGTTGTTTTATTGTTAAATAATGTATTAGATTAGTTCTCTTTTATACTTAAGGAGGCCATGGATTTTTTTTTTTGAAGTAACACCATTGACAGATTTAATAATAAATAACAGAAAAAATAAATGCCTATTTTTAAGACATTCTGCATATTAGTGACGACTGAGTTTCTTGTTCCTCAACATATGCGATAGTTTCACCTATTGATTTCCAAATTACAGAACTTGTTTCACGGAATTTCTCATGAAGCCACAGAAACATTTTCTGCAAGCTATTATACATTAGTTATTCTAAATTCTTTTTTGTCGATAATACAACACAACAGCTACAATGACAGTTGTCTTTCATTTGCAACTGGCAATAATTTTTATAGAACCGACTTCATGGCCTACTAAAGTATAAATGATTTTGATAGCGTTACGGTATTTGAAACGTTAATTTTTAATAACAATTTAAGAACATAATTATATGGGATCATAAATGCTTATATATGTATATCTAGGCACTTATTGATAACAACTGGCTTGTACCACAGTATATAGCTATGTAATAGAAACAGTAGTTTCTCTCGAGGGAAATAATTGTCCACCGGCAAACCGACGCGTGCGGACCAATTTCTGAGTGCGCAGTTGTCAGCTATCAGGTGTTGAGTCGTGGCGGAATTATTTTGTGTTGTACGTAGAATGTATTACATTTTAAATGCGCATGTAATATGTACTTAATAAAAAGAAAGTGTTATCCTCATTTTTTGGATTATTGATATAGCTTTTTCATCATTTTAAAAATTGATTAACATAATTTTCTCATAAACGATTTGGTTCTGACGCCACTGGTTTATTCCTGAATAGAAGAATTGGTTGCACGGGCGTGAATGCGCAGTACCATTTTGGGACACAAACATCAAAGGTGCCGACGGCGAGAGAAACTACTGTGTCTATACAGCTCTATACTGTGCTTGTACGTTCTTCTTAAGTGGCTCATATCTCTGGAAAGGTTTAGCTTAAAGGGGCCGTTTCTTTCGCGATTCGAAATTTGAAGTCGGGTGTACGCCTATGCCAAGCGGCACCTTTCGACACCGCTTATCTACGGAGGAGATAAGTACATCGTGCGGTACATTTCGGCCCGTTTTGACGC
This sequence comes from Amphimallon solstitiale, assembly GCA_963170755.1. Lineage (NCBI taxonomy): Eukaryota > Metazoa > Arthropoda > Insecta > Coleoptera > Scarabaeidae > Amphimallon > Amphimallon solstitiale. Next base: position 31,943,168 of record OY720681.1, on the reverse strand, counting down.
TTCGATTAAGCGTGATGTTTACACATCATTACCAAACGGTGGCTGCATGTTTTTATTAAAATAATTTTTGCGACGAAAATGAAGAAAAAGTGAATTAACGAAATCACTTGAAGTAATTTTAGAGATATCTCCAAAATAAAGTAATAAACACTAAAAAAGAAGAATATATTGAAACAATAACATCTAACCGTAATAAAATAAACTACACACGTATTGTGTCAACTAAGTGTCCATTTTCGGGGGGGGGGGGGGTACAACTTTGATAGGAATCACTAAGGCAGAATACTATAGAAATCAATTTAAAAAATATTACTCTGGGCCGAAAAAGACAGGAAACTTGATCAGTAAAGAAGTTAAAACCTAAGTAATGACAAAGGTATACCGGGTGTCCCGTAAAAAACGCCAACAACAATAACTCTGTTATTTATTGTCCGATTTTATTCAAACAAAAAGAAAGTTAATTTGCATCAAAAATGCTACAAAAAAGCAGTGTTTTGTTTGTTTTCAGTTGTTTTTATTAATGTCAAACGATAGTCAACTTTTTTATTTTAAATGAAAACAGATATATTTTTGGCTATATTCGGATTGGATTTTTTTTTCTGAATTCAACAATGTATAAAATGTCTATTTTTGATAAACAATTATTGAAAAAAAATATAAAACACTTAATAAATTTCATCTTTGTATTCCATTATTTATAAATTTTGGAATGTGTCATGAAAAAATAAAAATGCGATAAACGTCAATAAACGTCAGTGTGAGTGTCTATTAAGTCTTATTTATTGTTCTGCTTGAACGTTTTCCCACAAAAAAAGTATATTCGTAAAAATGAATAACAATGAGTTAATAGACATGTTGCAAGTGCTTTTTGAATGTAATAAAAATCGTCTTCAAGCAGTTCGGCGTTACAGCGTTCGTTTTCCGGACAGAGAAGTTCCAGATTCGAAAATATTTCAGGGAATTGAAACGAATTTGAGGAATTATGGATCATTTAAGAAACCTAAAACACAGCGACGTAGATTCGCCGAAGATACGGAATATGATGTTCTTCTTGCACTACAAGAAAATTGACGAACGTCGACTCGCGAAATTGCACATAATATTGGGGTATCAAAAACTACAGTCCATAGTATTTTAAGAAAACACAAATTTAAACCCTACATACCTCGAAAAGTGCATTAGAACAAAATGATCAACGCCGAAGAATACAGTTTTGTCGACTTTTTTTAAATGCATTAGAACAAGACCGGAGTTTTTACAGAATGATAATTTGGTCTGATGAATGCACTTTTAGCAACAATGGTATTTTTAATAGAAACAATGGAGCCAAGACAATCCAAGATTTGTCATTGAAAATCATTTTCAAAGACGTTTCAGCGTAAATGTTTGGTGTGGTATTTTAGGCGATCAATTAATTGGGCCGTTTTTCATAGATGGTTGCTTAAATCAAGAAAAGTATCACACTTTATTAAACGAAAATCTCCAAACTTTTCAGATGAATTACCTTTGGCAAATTTAAATAGAATATTTTATCAACAAGATGGGGCCCCCGCTCACAACGCCCCAGAGTAAATACTGATTGGTTGAACACCCAATTTGGAAATAGGTGGATAGGAACATCCGGTCCTATCGAGTGGCCTGCGCGTTCAGCCGATCTTTCGCCCTTAGATTTTTGGTTGTGGGCTTATCTACAAGATCGAGTTTATTTGACACCTCCAGAAAATGTTGACATTTTAAGACAGAGAATTATTAACACTTGTCAAGAAATACCTGCCGTTTGTCTTTTAAATGCGACTCGTGGAGTAATTAGGAGATGTGCGTTATGTATTGAACAAGGTGGCGGGGCAATTTGAACAATTATTGTGAAGTGTTTTGTTTTGTTTTTTAGAATAATACTTATAATACTTACGTTTTCAATGTTTCATAGCACATTCGAAATGTTATACATAATTTATTAAAAACATGGTCAATTTTAATAAATGGTTTTCTTTCAATAATCGTTTATAAAAAAATAGACATGTTATACATCGATGAATTCAGAAAAGAAAATCCAATCCGAATATTGCCAAAAATATATCTGTTTCCATTTAAAATAAAAAAGTTGACTATCGTTTGACATTAATGAAAACAACTGAAAACAACTAAAACACTACCTTCTTGTAGTATTTTTGATGCTAATTAACTGACTTTTTGTTTCAATAAAATCGGACAATAAATAACGGAGTTATTATTGTTGGCGTTTTTTACGGAACACCCGGTATACAAAATATAAAAAAGAAAAGAAAATACCAGCAATATAGTCGAGAACATAGCTCAAAAATTGGCACAAGAACAAATGTCAACGAAAACGAGGGCACCCCCGTAACAACGAAGTTAAACTAAGAAAGTTCCAGGATTTCACAAAATAACAACAGCAGTAATGCAAAAAAAAACACGCCAACGCAAATTTTCAGCAAACTATTTTAAAAAAAATTATACCAATATATAAAAAGAGGTAACAAATTGGATGTAGAAAATGTCCATTCTATTTACATTGAGCAAAATATTACAGAAATGTCTACAGATTCAGTTGCTTAGCCATCTTTCACGGAATCAAATTGTAGGCATGACATCTGCGACAACATACTTAACAAATGAAATTAAAGAGAATTTTGTAGAAGGAGGTACAGTAACAACACTATAATGGGTGCCCGTAATTGACGTACACCTTGCGATTTTGAAATTTTCATGTTATAAAATCGGCAACTTGTAAACGTCTTCCTTCATTCTAGCCCCAGTGCCATGTCTAAATATTCAATTTCCAAAATAAATCACTGTCTAATCATTTGATCATACGTACATGCAAGATTGCCAATATTATGAAATAGTTGATTAGCTGATGACCATAATTTTCAAAACCACTGTTAGAAAACACTTTACGCTTGCGGGATTCAAATTTAACAATTAATTTGCATTAGTTAATTTAACGCAGGGGTAGAAAATGTAAAACGTAAACATCGCTAAAAGGCGACGGCGTAAATGAATTATGGACACATTATACAGCAAGAGCGCGCGAGGTATGATCACCCGATGGTATACGTAAACTCGCATCTAAACGTGGTCCGATAATACATATTAGAGTAACGGCACAACATACTAGCATTGCCTGCTCATATTCGAACTCATAGTGATCTGATTATTTTTTTGCAGATTGACAAAAAGAACAAATTAAATTTTCTCTTTAAGTGATGACGATTGCTTAGATAACTAAGTCGATAATAACGCGAAGATTGTAATACTTATAACGTAATTATGATTATCCTTATGAAATTAAATAATAATGTAGTTGTGTACAAAGTTATAGCAGTACAACTGGGTTTTAGAATGAAATAAAAACAATCCGCCTGAAACATCTGCAGAATAAACTAAGATGTCTAGAGAAAAATAAATAAATAGAAATTTCATGGTAAAAAAAAACTATAAATAAGTATAACAGGAATACCATAAAATAACATAAAAACGACCCTTGAAATAGAAATTAAAATTAGAGATTCTCTCCAGTAAATATAACGAAATAACAACTCTGGAAAAATAAATCTATATAGGTATCTATATCTGGCGAACACATCTAGCGGAGATCATTTGCCGAATATATGTCCGAAGAATATCGACTGATATCGGGTGATCATACCCCGCGCGCTCAAGCTGTATATCGCGACATGATCATCATCTTTAAAAGGAAATTTTTGGAAAAAATATTGAACATGAGTATAAAAAATATGCATCAAAAGTTAATAGAAACGCACCTATTAAATCGTCCGCAAAAAACAAGGATACACAAATAAGAAAGTGATGAACGCCCTGCCAAATATGGAATACCACAGGGCAAAAACTTATCGCCATTACTTTACATACCATATACAAATCATATATTTGACACAATGGCAGAATGTACGGATATTCAAAATATACCTAGCAAGAATACAAACATACATTAATTCAATCCTAATTTTGGATAGATTATACATATTTATCCAAAGTCACTCTTGTACAATAACTTTATTAACATAAAAAGTAATAAAATTTAAAATTATTGACAAATTACTATTCATATTATCAACTGCTTAGATGTCATACCAAATTCTACTAAATTCTAAGATATTTGATCCGGGTTTTGGCGAGATATTTGCATCACTCTTTATTCTGAGACAGGCTATGATAAGAAAAAGAAACTCCAAAAGCAGGAATATGCAAAATTAAAAATATGATACCACAGAACAGAAATTAATTAATTATCAATCAATATTATCACTTCAAAAACAAATATAATAAATGTTTGTTTGATTAAACAAAATTGTCGATGATAGTATTATTACTACATAGTACATAAAAAGTATCAGTAGTTTAATTATATGAGCGGCAACTTTTTGTGCGCCTCTATAAAAGTTATAGTCACTTTTTGATGTTTTGCGCGAGTAATATAGAAGTAAACCAAGTACAAGAACTACATTAACAAAATAATAAATTACGAATAATATGGCAAACTATCACAGTTACCTCAAAATTATTGCTAGTATAAGTACATATTATGTCTCAATCATATTTAATATAATTAGGATATTTAATTTAATCTTCAAATATGTGATAACAATGATTCTTTAAAAATACATTGTGGCTGACCATCGATACTATAATCAAATTAGTCAATGACCACTAATCATATATTATTGGGAAAAGATAATATCATTTCTAAAAGCGGAATCATTACTAATTTATTTAAAATATAATAGTATATTATATATCACGAGTGTCTCCATGCAAACGGTTTGTACAATATTTTTTGTACGAACATTAAATAAAAAAAAATATTATTGATTAATGTCATTAGTGTCATACCTAACCTAAAATAGATTACCTAATTAATTTAAGCATTTCATGTTGTACGTAACTATTACTCACCTCTCCCTAAAATTAAGTTATTATATTCTTACACATGGCAAACATGAGCTATTTATTCTTATATTCACTTATTGCGTTTTTGAGTTTAATTACAATTTATTATGGTACCAATATGAATGTCGCTTAAGAGGTCGTCGAATAGATGGAGCTACAAATTTATTGGAAGAATTTTTAATTATTACTCCTATTTTCCCAACTTTTAGTGAAGAATAGTCGAGGGAAGTAGTATTTTATATACTACATTTTATTACTATCAAGTTAGATTTTTTTCTAAATGTCCCAAAGAGCCAGTGTTTTTTTCAATTTTTACAGTCGCCTCGACCGGGCAATACTCCTTGCTGGTCGAGCGATACATGCGTCAAATGTCACTTTACAGGCGGTGAGTGCAGAAATTTTATTAATGCAAATAACACTACAATAAATGCGTAATTAGATTTTTATTAAGATACATACCAGTAATTTGTTATCAACAGTTTTGACGACAATTTCTTCTGGTGAATACTGGCTGACGTCGAATCTCAATTTCAAACTTTTGCTTCCGCCGTCATCCTGTACGAGGGGTGAATTTAAGTCATCAAGCCACGTTTTTACATCTCCTCCACTGGGGCGAGCGCATATGTCACCGCCCGAGCCGTGTGTGGACGATTGTGTTGTGGTGCTGTCGAATAATTTAATTTAGTAAGGTTAAAGAGAACTTTCATAATAATAATAATAATAATAAATAGAAACAATTCCAAGCAGAATATTTTTTTTAAATTTTTGATTAAAACTTGACATCACTTATTCAAAACCCATCTAGGAAAATTATCTAGTTTACCATGAAAAATAAGATATCTATTTATGGCATTAACACCGACAATAACATTCTCTAAAAAAACTAATTTTAAGTACATACATATATTAAACAGATAATATTCAAGAAAAAAACAATGTTGGGACTTCAAGTAAATTAAATGTTTTGTCAATATACTTTCTACTGCGTGTCTAAAACTCACTACGCCACTGTCGTCATATGTGACAATGCTGGGAGGGTTTCCGGTTTGCCTTGACAAACTTAATTACGCAAGACCAATGAGTGGGCTGCACAGTACAAAAAAAAAAGCTGACAACAACAAAGCCCAAAAAGGACATTGTTATTTTTAAATTGAGGTTAAACAGAAAAAATCGTAAAAAACAAGATCAGAATTGGTGGAATTATTCAACAACAAACTTGATTTTGAGCCGAAAACTGTGGCAATCAGAGAAACATTTTGAGTTTGTGAGAAATATCAATGAAATACTCAAATTACTAAAGAATATTATCAACTTTTTTTTTAATTTCTTTGTCTTATTTTGCGTTGCTTGATGTCAAATTTATTAAACACCCCCAACTACATATGTATACTAATTGACAAAAAATCTTGTTAGGCTACTATCTAGCGAGGTCCAGACATGCATCTAAAATCTATGGTATTCCGAATAAAGATGCGAACACATGACAACTACAAATCAAATTTTGTTTATTATTTATACAGGCTGTCCAGAAACTCTCCTGACAAAGGAAGACCGAAGATTCCTCAGATAATTTTAAGACAATTTAACCCAATTCACCTCACCCTAGTCCGAAAATGCTTCCTAAGGGAGCTACAGCTCTTTGAAGATGGCGCCTTGTAATTAGTTTTTTTTAATATCTCCCGAACGCTTCTATTTAGAAAAATAAAAACTGGTATGCTTATTTATCCTCCAGAGATGAATCGATTCCATCAATTGCGAATTTCTAGTACCGGTCATAGGCGTCCGTTTTGGGTAGGTAAACGGTTATTTTAACGCATAACTTTTTTGTCTTTAACTTTTAAGCATTTGTGACACTAGATTATTAAATTTTCAGGTATTCTAGTACTAAAAGGTACTCTTACTTTAAGTCGGTAGGATACACCGTTTTCTAGAAAAATCGATTTGAAAATTTTTCGTTTTTTCGTCATTTCATCTTTCGTCATTTCAACTTCGCGAACTGACAACAATTTGACAACTAAAAACGTAGGTTTTATTTCTGTTGGCAGTTCGGAGCGAACTAGTGCAAAAAATAATAAATTGAATTTTAATGACGAAAAAACGAAAAATTTTCAAATTGATTTTTCTAGAAAACGGTGTATCCTACCGACTTAAAGTAAGAGTACCTTTTAGTACTAGAATACCTGAAAATTTAATAATCTAGTGTCACAAATGCTTAAAAGTTAAAGACAAAAAAATTATGCGTTAAAATAACCGTTTACCTACCCAAAACGGACGCCTATGACCTTAGGAAGCATTTTCGGACTAGGATGAATTGGGTTAAATTGTCTTAAAATTATCTGAGGAATCTCCGGTCTTCGTTTGTCAGGAGAGTTTCTGGACATCCTGTATAAACGAAATTTAGAACGTGTTTAATATCTGGTTTTTAGTGTTATAGCTATCTTCGAACTTGATTTAAATGGCCTTATATTATTTTGACACATTTAAAATAAATAAATAAACAATTTCTGTTTATGCGATGATTGTTCTTTTTTTTGATTAGATCTAATAGAAGTTAAAAAAGACTGACAATGAAGTGCCATGTTAACTTCCACAGAGGAGGCGAGACGTTATTTGGTCACGAATATAAACATCAAGTCTTAATATGTGAAATCTAAGGTATTTGAGTACTGATTTAGCACAATTTTAAACAGGATACCAGAAAAAAAATGAATATCTCACCATTACCAATTTTTGTTCTATAATTAAACTTTTATCTATAAGATAACTAAAGATGCTACAATTATTATTGAGATGCTGTAATTATGATCAATAATGCACCTTGTTATCCTAGTAAAGATGAAGAGTGCCAACGGGAAAGTGATTAGTGTTGAAGCTAATTTTGTTGTCTTGAAATGTATGCATAGAAATTCAATAGATTTAATATAGGCAGCACCAAAGGGTGTCACTGTAAGTAAAAAATTAGCAAACTGTAATAGTGCCAAATGGAAGAAAGTACATCAAATCGATCAAAAATATGAAGAAAGTATGAGTTTAGGAATTTTTAACTACTATTATTTGAAAATATTATGTTTCTTTCGCCGCAGTTTATTGTAATATTTGAGTATACTGTACAACAATGTTAAGGTTTTATTATGTCTAAACACGATCATTTAATTCCGATGCTGTAGAATAAGAACGTCAAAAGCTAATTATGCAAATATCAAAAGATGTCAGATTTGACAGATGGCTTTTGTAGGTTATATTACTCGATAGGTAAAATTTTGCAACATCTCAAACTTGACGCCTTTCTAATTTATTGGCGCATGTCGATTCTGGAATATACGTTTTGTAAAGAGTTAGTTTTTACAGTCAAAAAATTAGATTTCGAGTTATGAAATGGATATTTGGAAATAAAGTGAGTGCATCGTGACATTACGGTACTAATAAGAATAAGTACTTTACGTTAAAACATTATTCATTTGGTGATTTGTTAAAGTAATTTAGGGCGACTGAAATAAAAATGATGAACATTTTTGAATTATTATCTTACTTTTCTACAGATAAGATCTTGCCTTCTAACAAGCTATATGATAATTTTAAAAACCGAACGTTCCTTCTTTTACTATGCATCAATGATTCTTAAATATTCTTTTCAAGGTTGAGTGAAGTCTATATTAACATATCAAAATCTAAGAATATTATTCATATAAAAATTTCTTTAATAATTATGAATAATTCCACGATTTCTTATTATATTTTATAGTCATTTAAGTTTTGCTTGAGTTGAGACGTGAAATTAAAGACAAAAAAAATGAAGAAATTCTCAGAAATATGAGAAAAGATCACAAGCCAAAACACTTCATGAATACTAGGTATATTTACAGTGAAACATATTTATAAAAACAAAATCAAACGTTTTCTGATTTATTTTCCTGTGACAGCTTAATGTACTTTTATTATAAAATATATACATATATAAATTTTCTTTTAGGTAAACTAGATAATTTTTCGATGGAGATAAACGACACTTTTGGACCTCAGCCACCAAATAAAATTCAAACATAAAATTGACATTAATAATTTTTCAAAATTATTTGGTACAACATGATTTGGTAATATTCCAAGACAGAATATACACATAATACAAATTTAGTAATTTCTCCCAGTGATTTTAAAACGAAAACCTATTCCCATATATATTTAGACATATAACATTTCAATACATATAGGAGACACTACGTATTTTCAAAAGAATCGAGTTTCACTTAAGGTAAGAAGAATTAAAAATTTTGAACATAGACATTGCCCCCGTAATATTGTGTTAAATCAATTAATATGGCTTAAAACACTAAACTAATTTTAAAATTATTGAACGTCTAGTAATATCAACGCGACTGTGTGTTTCTCTCGTAACAATTTCCATCTGAAGCAATCCAGGACGATTTAATGATTCAACTTTATGCACTTTCCTGACCCGGTGGGTACCTGACTAGCGATGGAGGGCGTGAGTTCGATTCTCGCCTAGGAGTAAATTTTTGTTTTGAAAATTATAATTACAATTTTCAAACACTGACAAAACTAATTTTAAAGCTATTTAAAATTTAGAAATTCTTATTCGATGTAAAATTAAAATTATGTTAAGATTTCAGTTTAAAATGGCCGAAAAAAGAATCACTGAAATTCAATGAAATTTATAATTCAATTTTTTAAGTTGCCATGAAAACAAAAGAATGATAAGTTAGAAGTTTTATATTGATCCCTTGTTCTAAAATTCAATTTGGATATAACAGAAACAAAAAATGGGGTGTGTAATACTTAATTTTTTTTTCAAATACCGTTATCTCCTTAATAAATCTCCATAATTTGCGAGATATTTGCAAAACGAACTGCCTTCCGATAAGAGTAACAGTGTTAACTTTTATTCAAAATCAGGCTTTAAATACATTTAGTTCGAAAAGATCTCAGAAGGAAGCTAAATATAAAGTTTGGTATTGACAACTAGTATAAGAAAGAAAAAATATTCTTTGCCAAATTTTTGCGTCAAATATTTTTAAATTATCTCCAGAGAATTCTGAATATTTCTTCGAAATTGCTCATTTATTCACTTTTATTCAACGTCATGTTAGTTACTGCAATTGTTTTCTTTAAATATGTTTTCTGAATAATTGGCATTAAATTCAAATAAACAAATATCAATTTATAAGAATCAAGATATTTAAAAGACAAAAAATGATGACAAACAGGAATTCCAAAAATTCTTTTTTTATTTCTCCCATATCGTTTCGCCGAATACAGATTTTAGATCAAATTGCTCATAGAACATGTCAAACTTATCTTTGGTTTCATAACCAACTAAAAAGAAGACTATACAAAAATATCTTCAGCTATTTTGATCGGAAATACTAATCACGTGACATTTCATTAAAATCCACATTTTGCAACAAATAACAAATACGAATATTACACAAAACAGATACAATTGCATATTTAAAATTAAAGAGCTGATGTGACTTCCGGTCAAACAGTAAATTAAAGGTAAGACAGGAGAGTGCTGGAAGTTGTGCATTCATTGATTTAATGACAGATAAGTTAGAGTATGTCATTTCATTTTGCTTTCACCTGGTATATGGTTGAGTAATAATATTATCAAGTTGGCACTGAACATTAATAAAAAATAAGATAAATTCTATTAATGGACAAATAAACAAATATCAATTTATAAGAATCAAGATATTTAAAAGACAAAAAATGATGACAAACAGGAATTCCAAAAATTCTTTTTTTATTTCTCCCATATCGTTTCGTCGAATACAGATTTTAGATCAAATTGCTCATAGAACATGTCAAACTTATCTTTGGTTTCATAACCAACTAAAAAGAAGACTATACAAAAATATCTTCAGCTATTTTGATCGGAAATACTAATCACGTGACATTTCATTAAAATCCACATTTTGCAACAAATAACAAATACGAATATTACACAAAACAGATACAATTGCATATTTAAAATTAAAGAGCTGATGTGACCTCCGGTCAAACAGTAAATTAAAGGTAAGACAGGAGAGTGCTGGAAGTTGTGCATTCATTGATTTAATGACAGATAAGTTAGAGTATGTCATTTCATTTTGCTTTCACCTGGTATATGGTTGAGTAATAATATTATCAAGTTGGCACTGAACATTAATAAAAAATAAGATAAATTCTATTAATGGATTTATCTATAATCGACAATATATTTTTTTCAAAATAATAAATGACATTTACTGAAAACAGAAAATATTAATGGATTGACTAATATTTTAGAAATGAAAGTAGAATACATGAAATACCACTACTGATTATTAAATTATTTGAATAAATTTAAATATGAAGGCGATTTAATTTACATCTATTCCGTAAATACTGTATAATTTCCGAACATTTAGTGTTTCATTTAATTTAAAATACTAATATAAATTTACAGGGGCTTTTTTTCAGTAAAACCATTAAATGAAACTCAATATTCTTTTTAAAAAAGGAAATAAGGCAGCCAACTTACAAGAGACAAATTAGTGAATTGTAAATATACACTGGATACGAACCTGGATTTCGTTGTATTGCCTCCAGATACAGTTTCACATTCGTAAGACATGCAATGTTAAAAAAAGCAGTTAGATTAGCCTGTATAATCAGATATAACCTCCAACTTGTAGGACAATAAATTCTGAGATTAACATATGTACGGTATATAATTTTAAAATAAAAATAACAAAAGGGTTTCGGACGGTTTTTATCAAATTATACTGTAAATTAATTCAATAAGTACTTAGTTTTGTTAAATAAAAGCAGGCTATAATTATCGGGTGTCTGACCAAACTATCAGAGTTATTCTTCACTTAGTTTTTAGACAGAAATTTCATAAAAGTATATATATATAAGGCTCCGTTTTTAATACATATATAAGGTTTCCAACTTTAACTAAATAACTAAAAGACTAAGCTTAGCAAAAAAAACGTTGCTTTTGTTTAAAAATAGTTTTTTTAATTAGATTTTTTGCTTAAATCGGCTTCTTTGCTTTAAACCTATTAATGAGAGTTTTATTATTTTAGTTTTTATTTATAAATTGAACAAAAAACTAGTTTTTTAGCTACTACTAGTATAAAACCGCACAGTTTGAGCGCCTGTAGGAATAGGCTCGGCCAACACGACACGAAAACAGTGCAGCTACTTAAACATCGACATTATCAAGTGAAGTTATTGCTTTGGCATATGATATTGGTAGCAAAGGCTTTGATTCCTTTGCCCAGAATAATATCAACGAATTGTTTCAAGATATAATGACTTAATGATCTTATTGCTAAAAAGTTGTATGCCGTAGAAGATTTAAGAAAAGATAATGCAACATAGCAAAAATGATTCGAAATGACATCAATTCTGAACGAGTTTGTAAATTCCAAGGAGAGCTAAATAACTACGTCTGGATTTTACGGGTTTCTTAAATAATTAGTAAAATCATCTTCTCAAAGTTTAATTGATCATTTATGTAGATAATCGTCAGAAAACAATTGGAACAAAACTACAAGTTTATGTTGATGTTGCTTTCAATAAATTATATATATACCGTAGTCGTCAAATTTTAATTTCGGTTTACACTTCTATCGCATGCAGAATATGACATAATATGCAGCGATGCCCTGCTTGCTAAGAGTGGTGGGAGAGCAACGCAGTGTCGATGTCGGGGCACCCTCACGCGAGTGTACTGTCGTGGCAGCCTCGCTTATGTTTATCTTTAGTTTATTTCGTCGCGCTCTTTTCCTCTTTCTACTTTCGTATCCGAAATTAAAATATGTCGACTACGGTATATATATAAATTGAATGTATAAATTACGAGATATGTATTTGCAAAAAACTGCTTTTCAACTAAAGTAAACGTATTTTGTCCTGATTTTTTATAAGAAAATTATTTTAAAGCCAGCTCTAAATTCGTTTATGCTCTTAATAAATCCGTATAAGATTGCATAATTTGTTACATAATGATACATGTTTTGTATATAAAAATTGTTCCAAATGAAGATCTTAATATTTTCATATTCCAACTAACTGCTTTTCGATCAGAGTATCCACTTTCCATAAAAATTTTGAAAAACTTTTTGTATCACTACTGAGTACTGTTGTATTTAATAAGAAATTTGTCTGAACTTAGTCGTTTACGAGATATTGGACAAATTTGATTTTGTCACTGAAATAAACTACTACTTCCGGTCTACCAATTGAACTAAACATCTAATTAGATCTCGAAAGGAAAATTATACTTTAAATATAAGATTCGATATTAATACTGTGACCGATCAAGCGCTATCAACCTCACACATAGATAAACACAAAGTTTTACAAAAACCATTTTTTCGATATCAGGCTACTTCAGATACCAGCAATTTTTTGTCATACTGTATTTTCTAATCTTTTATGATAACGTTTAAAGTACATAATTTTACCCTGTTGTTTTGGTTTTATGCGTTTTGTGAACATTACGAGACGTATCCTTAGTTAACTCTACTTCTGTGTATTTTTTTTAATGTGGTTTTCTGGAAAATATATCTACTGCATAAAAAAAGGATCCCGCTATTTATATAAAACAAAAAGATACGCATATGGTTGTTTGCACTTCGTAAATATGAACTTGAAGTATGAATAACATCCCAAAAAATTGACAGTACTATGTACTAGTAAACATCTTAATGTAAATACAGTGCACTCGCGATAATATTAACACCCTAATAAATGAACACCCCAAAATATGAACACTTTTTCTCTGCCATTGACTACTCCAAAATATGAACTTTGTACAAAAGCTTTAAAATATGAACATTTATTTTTTTTTATTTTGAAACGGATTTCAGCTACATAATATGTATAAAAATTAGGGGAAACCCCGAGTTATTAACATTTGAATGCCAAATGTCAATGGTCAAACAAACAAGTGCACTTTTTAGTTAGTTTTTACATGTATGCAGACGCAAACGCATGTTTGGTTTTTAAGTGTTAATTAAAAGTGAATAATTTGTAAAATATGCATACAAAAAAACATAAATCTCTAACTTTAAAGGAAAAATATGAAATTTTGGAGAATTTACAAAAAGGTGCAAGTGTTACTAATTTAGCGAAGAAATATGGAGTGACAAAGTCCACAGTATCAGGAATAAAAAAGAATAAAAATGCAATTTCAAAATGTGTCAACAATACATTCATCGGACCTGGAAAAAGAAAAACTATGCGACCGTCGGAGTACCCAAAAATGGAAAAATCATTGTATAAATGGTTTATGCGTATGAGGGATAAGAAATTCCCCATCAGTGGACTAATGTTGAAAGAAAAGGCCAAGGAGCTTCATTATAATATTAAGGAAAATAACTCTGACTTCAACGCGAGTGACGGATGGCTGCAGAATTTCAAAAAGAGATTCGGCATAAGATTGCTCCAAATTTCTGGAAAGAAACTTTCTTCTCAACCCCAGTTGGTTGAACCATTTAAAGTGCCACTTAGATCGAAGATTGAAAAGCTTGGATTAAGTAATGATCAACTTTATAACGCCGATGAATCGGGTTTATATTGGAAAATTTTACCAACCAAAACATACGTGTCGTCTCAGGAAAAATCAGCCCCAGGTACAAAGACTGAAAAACAAAGAGTTACTTTCCTGTGCTGTGCAAATGCTACGGGATCTCATCAGCTCAAACTGCTTGTTGTCGGAAAGTCAAAAAACCCCGTTGTTTCCAGAATTTTGATTGCCCTGTTCACTATCGTCATTCTAAATCCGCGTGGATGACTGGTAACATTTTTAAAGACTGGTTTCATCGCTCATTTGTTCCAGAGGTAAAAGTTTTTATATTGACATTAATCGACACATACCTATTCATTTTAAAATATTTTTTACATAATTCAGATGGAACAATTTTTAACCAAAAAAGGGCTTCCAGTGAAAGCTATTCTCTTAATGGATAATGCCCCATCTCACCCACCTGAGGACGAATTAAAATCTGAAAACGGCTCTATTTTTGTGATGTTTATGCCACCGAACGTGACCCCACTCATCCAGCCCATGGACCAAAATGCTATAAGGATCACAAAGCTGTATTACAGAAATAGCCTTTTGGATTCCATTGCTGCTAAAGGGGGTGGTTTGATAGAAACTATGAAGCAGACTACATTGAAGGAAGCTATCATTATTTTGGAATCGGCTTGGAGAAGAGTGGATTCAGCTGTGTTATCCAAATGCTGGAACAACATTTTAAATATGGTAGTGCATCAAGATGATCCCGAAGATGAAATTCCTCTAAGTGTTGTTAGAGAAAATTTTCAAATGAATTTACGTGAATTGGAAGAAAGCGCCGCCAATGTTTTATGCGCCTTACTACCCAAGGTTTGTATTCTCTGAAATGTACTTAAAATTGTGTGTTATTCTATATTTTTTCATAGGTTGAATATACGGCCTCGAACGTTAAAGAATGGAATGAGGATGCTATTGAATGTGAAGATAATGAAGTAGAAGCCATATCCGATGAAGATGATTTTGTGGAGGAACCAAAGAGGGCGATTAAAGCCGGGGAGGCTGTCGATATTTTCAATAAGGCGTTGGATTGGGCTGAAGGTGAAATGGTTGAACAGCGAGTTTTAAATGTTTTAAGAGACTTACGTGAAAAGGCAGTTTTAAAAGTTCTCGACCAAAAAAAACGGCAAAAGAAGATAACCGACTTTTTTGAACATTAGCTTTATATTTCTACGGGCTTATTCAAAAAAACTATACAACGTTTATTAAGCTCTTATTTGACATATTTCTGTGAAACATTTGTCATATAAGAGCTTATTAAACATTGCATAATTTTTATGAATAAGCCCGCTAGCATTTATGTATATGAATATGTATTGAAATAAGTATATTTTTGTTTGCTGCAAACAAACTTAATGAAAAGTTCCTTTTATGTTTTAAAATAAAACAAAAATTTAAACTATTTAAATTAAACTTTCATTTATACAGGAAAGAACTTTAGGTGGTAAGTAAATGACTTGGTTTTATTAAAATTTTGTGCCATTTGTAAATATGAACAATCCCAAAAATTTGAACTGCCCTTGTTTTCATTAGTTCATATTATCGCGAGTGCACTGTAGAAATAAAAAGGGAATTTATGGCTTTTCCAGTTCCCGGGGATTGATTCTTACTTCTAAACCAAATGTAGAAAAAAAATTAGGCGTGGGTACCACACAACGTTTTTATACTTATGTGTGGGTTCCAATTTTTTTTATTTAAAAATTGTTCCCAATTTAGTTTTAACGCTGTTATCCTAGTAATAAAAGAAATGTCACTTTCGGTAAAAAATTTAATTATTTTTTTACAAAAATTATTCCAAATCCAGCCGGTTCGAATTTATTTCGTTTTTTAAACAATATTCAAAATCAAGCTCTAATTACTTTTTTACTCTCAATATATCTGTCTAGAAAGCATAACTTGCGAGGTAGGTACTTTTATATACTGTCGAAATTTCTTTAGGCCTAGTAGTTGACGAGATATTTGTAAAACTTTTTTCACTGAAGTAAACAAACTATTATCTAGCTGAAACTTGCTAAGCCGTTATTTTAAAAAATAGTACGCCAGTGGTTTTGTTCACGTCTGGCGGGATTTTACATTACAGATATTAAAACTTCATAAAACTTATATCAGTTTTCGATCAAATATCTGCATAATACTCTTTTTAACTTGAATTCGTTGAAAATGTAAACAAAAAAGGAAAGTTTGCTCAAGGAAACATTAATATTTATAATATTATACAAAATGTGACAACAATAATAAGACTAGGTAATGCTTGAAATGAAGTTGAACATATCAGGATGTATGTAATAATAAATTTAAAAAAAATTGTCGTTAATATTAAAAAGCCTATATATTAAAAACAGAACCCTATAGAACCTATATTCATATAAATATTTTCTCTTAGGATAACATGAGAAAGAACAACCTGAAGTGTAACCAGATACCTAATTATCAACCTGTATATGAAAAAAACTTTGTTATTGAATAATTATATTAAACAAAAGAAAAATGTATGTATGTGTCAATGCCAAATAATTACAAGGTTTTAATAAAGTTTGTTTATAAATAGTAATATAAAGGTGAAAAAAATATTGAAATACTATTTTTCAGTGAAAAACGATGAATTTAGATCAATATCTATCACTACTCTGAAAGATTAAAATGAAAATACAAATAGAACTTGTACATTTTTAACTTTAAAGTAACAGATGATTCCATATCAATCTTATTAGTAAACACGTCATTATAATTCCTGACTACTTTCATTTAAATGAATGCAAGCGTTATTATTTGACCGTAAAAGGAGACTCATAATATTTTATATTTTGTCGACGCAACATTCCGCTGGCATAATTGCTGTGCAACAGTAACTGTATGTTAATTAATATTTATGTGTGGGCTTTTCAGTGAGAGGCTAGGCGCCTACAGATCTCGATAAAAGAGAAAAATAATTTAAAAGAAGTAGGTACCTATCTCAGCGATGGTTATTCAGTCGAATGAAGTACGCCTCTGCTTAGTCAAGAAACATTTGAAACGTCCAAGAGCACACCGAGGAAATATTAACTACAATGTTGTCTCCAATTATAAATAGAAACGTCTGCAGTTATTTACGTTGGATTTTTTTCCAGGCTGTATGCCTAGCGAATTAACCTTCTAGAAATTCAAATAGGCACTTGCCGAGAAGAGATTAAGATAACTGTAGACACATCTGTACAATACATCCCTGTAGAATGTAAATACGACATACAAAACGGCACATTATAATTTATAAAAGTCACATTCTGCCGTCTGGTTTCCGTACAGACGGGGCAAAAAGAACAAATCGAGCGTGAAAAATGATATGTCTCGGTATTTTCCCTGTGTAAACGCGTCTGTCTATTTCTGTATGTGACATCACCGAATGTTACGTATAACTAGCTTTAAATGGCCACAGATGTCAAGCGGAGAATTGTGCATTGAGATAAAAACGAAACTCCAGTCTTCCGAACGTTACACGATCGACAAATTTAATTAACAAACGCGCATTTTTACAATTTTTCAAATTAGATTGCGGAGATATCGATTTTACATAACCTCAATTTAAGGACTGCGTCCTAAATAATTGAATGTACGGAAACATGGAGGTCAACGGAATTATTCCGGAATATGTGAACACATGTAAACAAAACCCGTTATATAGCAGGTAATAATCATCTCTAATAATGCAGAGGAGCGGTAGTAAATTTCATATATTTAAATATTACGTAATTTGTGTTGAAGCTATTTTATAAATCAGTCAAAAATGGTACTTTCCGTTTTTATGAATTCTAGCAATTTGTTATTACATTTTTAGTGTATTTCGGTCTTTAATCGCATTTAGATGAAAATTTTAAATAATAGGGCTTCACATATATTAAGTACATCTTTGATAATATCAAGGATAAATAATACTATT
Organism: Amphimallon solstitiale; assembly: GCA_963170755.1. NCBI lineage: Eukaryota > Metazoa > Arthropoda > Insecta > Coleoptera > Scarabaeidae > Amphimallon > Amphimallon solstitiale. The sequence goes on along the minus strand of OY720681.1, from coordinate 31,924,755 downwards.
TACATGTAGAACTTTTGTTATGGTAGATAGGTACCTACTTCCTGTGTAATAAATAAAATGCATTCACATAATAAATTAGTAGTGATAGGTATAATGACTTGTTAACACTTAAAAATTTAAATAGGTATATTTGAAGAGAATATGTGCTGCCAACGTAAAACTTGGTATTGATAATATCTCCATACAATTTTCTTTAAATTGTTGCTACGGCAACTAAGTTTTGTCAATACAAACAAATTCATTAATAATTGACAATTACAAATATATATATAACTATTAATTGACCTTTCACCTCTAAAATAAGCGTTTGTATTAGATATATTCGGCATTGATGTATATAGGTATATATCATATTCTTACCTAGTAGTTTGCCTAAAGAAGTTCTGAGATTCCCTATTCATCAATTCGGACCTAAACCGGCTCATTTCCTCTTCCATCTTTCTCATTTCAGCGTCGAACCTTTCACGGATATTGCTGAATTCCGTGTCTATAACACTGAAGTCGCCCAATTTAATCGGAATATCACGTCTGATTCCTTCGGCCATCTTTCTCTGGTAGAAAACGAGTGGTAAAAATCACAAGTAGGGAAAAAAGTTAAATCCAAAAGAAACACGTATAAACACTGGTATATGCACTGACGTTAAAACAACTCAGATTCTCAAATAATACTGAATTTGTCGGCGCGGTCGGGAGATACATCGGACAACCGGCTTGTGGTTTTAAATAGCTTGAATATTTTGTGGGGGCTTGCGCAAAAGATTCGACGCGATAAATCGTCAAAAACTATGGAACAGGGAGGCAATACGAAGCGATGCATTGGTGTTTTGTTCAACGGGGTAACAAAAGTAACAATCACGAACAATTCTAGAATATTGGATGCACTCCCACATGAAACCGGGCATATAAAGTTGATTTATCGTAGACATTTGTAGTTCGAAGTTTTTTCGTTTCGCATCATGTGGGATAGGTATGATAGGTAATAAACTCATGAGTGAAATCATCTAATTTTCCCTATTAAACTTTCTACTCACGAATAATTTTGCACACTTAATTGGGTTGGAAAGTTGTTATTTAATTTATTTCGGACGGAAGATGACACAGAATGTCAGTTGTTTCATTAAATGAGACTAAATTAATTGGTGGATTGTAATAACGTGACGAAATGCTAATTGGAGTTAAGTATACCGCAAGCTCCTGGGATTGGACCATTGCAATTTCTAATTAGTAAATAATGCAATATCTACTTATTTGATCTTTAATGTTGTTTTTGAATTAGATAATGGTAAATAAGACTCGTAAGAAACAATTGCAAAACACATGCATTAACGCTACTGAAGTGCCACTATACCATTTTACTTTCTTATACGTAGTACCTATAAGGAAGTATTGTGATGATGAAAATTTTCGACCTCGAGACTTTTGCAGATGTCCACGTTTTGAAGTCCCCTGATACCGAAAAAGTGGTTTTTAAAAAATGTCTGTGTGTGTGTCTGTCTGTGTGTCTGTGTGTGACCACGATAGCGGTCAAACCGCTGTAGATATCAATTCCAAATTTTGTATTTACGTGTACAATCTCCCTCTTGAGATCTGATTAGTTTTTCAGTAAAACCGGTAAACCGGAAGTAGCAGTTTACTTCAGTGAAAAAATCGAATTTTGCCAATATTTCGTCAATTACTAAGTTTAAACACATTTATAAAGAATTTAAATGTACTCAAAATTAAATTTGAGACAAATTATCTTAAAAAAGTTTTTCGAAATTCCAACCGGAAGTAGGTCTTTTACTCTTAACGAAAATCAGTTTTTTGCGAATATCTCGCAAGTCGTGCTTTCTAGGCAGGTACATTACGAGTATAAAAGTATTTAAATTATAATTTCAAATATCTTTTGTATAAAAAAATTTCAAAATTCGGACCGGAAGTACCACTTTTACTCTTATCGAATATCGATTTTTTGCAGATATGTCGTAAATTATGCATTCTATATATATTTATTAAGAGTACAAAAGTATTTAGAGTTGAATTTGCAATATTTTTTGTGTACATGAAATTTCAAAATTCGGACCGGAAGTGGCACTTTTACTCTTAGCGAGTAGCACTTTTTTTCGAATATCTTGCAAAGTATGCATTCTATAGCGATTTATTAAGAGAATGAAAGTACTTAGAATAGGATTTTGAATAAGTTTTGTATAAAAGAATTCTTAAAATTGTATAGTTTGAAACGCTCATACGTATAAGAAAGTCGTGTGGTGGCCACACCTCATTTTTACTTTCTTATACGTAGTATAAGGAAGTATTGTGATGATGAAAATTTTCGACCTCGAGATTTTTGCAGATGTCCACGTTTTGAGGTCCCCTGATACCAAAAAAGTGGTTTTTAAAAAATGTCTGTGTGTCTGTCTGTCTGTCTGTGTGTCTCTCTCTCTCTCTCTCTGTGTGTGTGTGTGACCACGATAGCGGTCAAACCGCTGTAGATATCAATTCCAAATTTTGTATTTACGTGTGTAATCTGGCTGTTGAGAACTGATTAGATTTTGAGCAAAATCGGCAGACCGGAAGTAGTAGTTTACTTCAGTGAAGAAATCGAAATTTGCAAATATTTCGTCAATTACTAAATTTAAACAAATTTACAAAGAATTCATATCTCCTTAGAATTAAGTTTTAAACAAATTGTCTTAAAGAAGTTTTTCGAAATTCCTACCGGAAGTAGGTCTTTTACTCTTATCGAAAATCAGTTTTTTGCGAATATCTCGCAAGTCATGCTTTTAAGACAAGTACAGTACGTCACGAGTATAAAAGTATTTAAAACATAATTTTCAATATCTTTTGTATAAAAAAAATTTCAAAATGTTTTCTTCGAGTTCATTCAATTTTTCGATTGTTACTAAATGATTCGCTCATTTCACTGATAATTTTAGGAATTTATGACTCTTTTGATAATCCTAGTCGCACATCATATTCGATACTTATAACAGCACGTTTAATTTCCTCAGCCAAGTGACAAGTGAAGTAAATAATGGATTAACGCATTTTTCCGTTTTTCATTTAGACACTTTATTTATATCAATAAATAACCATACTTCGCAGTTACAAAAATATGGCAAAATTATAATATAATATTTTAAGTTTATCTGTTAATTTAATCGAAATAGTAACATTTAAACATTTATTGTTATAATATTTATTATTTTATATTTGTCATCTGCGTACATTTTAATGGCTACTACAACTATTTTCGAACAATTAACCAGGGAGTTGCGCAGGCGCAACAGGGAGCATCAATCCAACTTCGGTATTCTTTTTTACAGCGGCGTGTCAAAAAAGACATTTAATAAGTTTCATTTACTTCATTAACAAAATTGTCTCTGTTTTTGCAAAGTATAATAACGATTCTAGTAAAATTTTCGGTTTTCCCTGTATTATATAATACTTGTCAAGATGATGCCATAAGGCATTCTATTATTCATTTTTTAGGTCAGTGCGTACCTAAATAATTTACTATTTAGACCTGTTTGAGATTACGAATGAACACAGATAAATATTTAATGTTTTGCTTGGAATATGTATGGCGCAGAATAACAGACTAATTTTTATACTATACCGTAGTCGACAAATTTTAATTTCGGTTTATACTTCTATCCCATGCAGAAGATGACCTTATAATATGCAGCGATGCCTGCTTCCTAACAGTGGTGGGAGAGCAACGCAGTGTCGGGGGATCCTCACTCCTTACATTTCATAGGAAACGTTTGTCGAGTGTACTGTCTTGGTAGCCTCGCTATATGTTTATCTTTAGTTTATTTCGTCGCGCTCCTTTCCTCTTTCTACTTTCGTATCAGAAATTAAAATATGTCGACTACGGTATATGTAATAGGCATGATTAAGAACCCTGTTCAAATTCGTACAGTAGCTTTGGACAACAAAATGGTAAAACGTTTTACCTTGTACCATAAAATAGCATTCGATTTTTGGTTGCTTAAATTCTCTTGTTATACAGGCTGTCCCAGAAATAAAAAGACGGAGTAGCAGAAACCGGAAGCTAGATTGTATAAAAACGTACCCTCCAAATATCAAGTCTTTATTCGTGCGCAGAAAGCAGAGAAAAAAAATAATAAAGAATTCAAATGGCCTTACGCCGACCCTGGACTAAATATCCACCTGCTTCACTTTCACAATCGGTCCTTTTCAGGACCACCATATTACTTGTGTTCAAAAAAAGGAGGAGGAATAGAGACTTCATAATAAATATCAAACCATTAATTACATTAATTATACACCTGATAGAAAAAAATAATTACATCCTTGATATTTACTGTAATAAAGGCTAGAAAAACTACGATTTATTGAATATTCTTAAATAATTATAATCAGCTGTTTCCGACTACAAACACATTAAAGAGCAACAACCTTCCTATTTTAAAAATAAAAACAATCTTTTATTGTCTGCAATAAAGTGGGTCGCCCATCTGGTTTTATATGAATGAGTACGATTTAAGGTTTTTTTCCCGTTTTATACAAATAAAAGCGTATTTTTCTATGAATGCGTGTTCGTTTCCATTTACAAATGAGCATTCTTACATGTATTTATAAACATACATTCTGTGCCAGGTCCGTAATGTAACTTTTTTATCTAAAAAACAACATAGAAAATTAAATTCTTAATTTCTTCGTTATTGCGGTATATTTGGGCCTGTTTCTGTTCGGACTTTACATACCTACTACTCCGTCTTTTTATTTCTGGGACAACCTGTATATACATAGTATTTGAATATGATTTGTGTTATGATTACCGTTTTTTGATATGCAAAAGCCACCATAATTCGGACCTGTTTTTTCCAGAAAATGCCAGTGTGGGCAAGCGCTTGAGAAACTGTCATTCTACTAACTTTTAAGTTTGTCTGTATATATGTAGAACTTAAGACAGAGAACAACGATTAACGAGAACTGACCTGGTATCTATTTTCCTTGGTTGTACTGTACTTGGTTGCTTATCACTCAAATTCGACGAGGCGAAAGTGGAACACAAGTCAGTTTAACTTGCAAATATAGCCGCCAGGAGGCATGTAGATTATATGTAGGCATACTATAGTATAGTTGAATATAGTTTTGTCAACTAACGCGAATAAAGTATGAACTAAAAAAGAGGATTCAGTGCCACTACAAATTCCCATCGACCAAAAAAAATTCAGAAAAATAAAATTAATGTTAATTAATTAGTATTTTAGAATATATAGATTCCACTTATAAAATACTGTTATTAAATATATCTTTTCTCTATTATTTAATACTTGGCAATTTTGTATAGTAGGGAAGCATAACTGACAAATTCATTTTGTTTGTATGACAATTATAACAAACGTCAAAAGGTAATTATGACAAATATTAAAAGGGCTTTGAATATTATTATTTATAAAAGTCAGATACAATTCTGCAACACTTAAAATTAGAGTTACTGAATGTGTTTTCTTCCTTTTCCTTTGACCTCAGAAAAAAAACCGAAGTTGATTCTGTAACCAATTCTACAGTCAGAAAGTATTAGAAAGACAAAATAATAAATTGAACTTTACTATTTCTATTTTATATTCAAAGAATTCAAAACCGGTGCTGGACTAGCTCATCACTATTCTGAACTTTCTTGATATTTTTTTGATAATTTTGCTATTTTCATTTTGAGTAGTAATTAAATCCTTTGTATTTCCTGTTTAATTTGCTACTTAAAATTTATTAAAAAATTTTCCAAATTGCAGGTTATACTAGATTTACGTCCAAAAACTCCGACTCCAGACCTGTTTGCTTACTTGATAAAGCTGAATTATCTGCTTAATGTAATATTTTATTTATACTTTTTTTTATATATAAATACATCTTAATTACATTACAAACATGTAGAATATGTAACCAAAGAATGAGGTAATATATGTGTCATTTCTAAAAGAAATATTGATAAAAATAACAATAAGATATATTTAATTATTGCAAATATTCTAAAAATAAATATGCAATTATTAAATGACAGAATAAATACATATAATATGAGCGAGGAATGCATAACGTAACTCAGTGTAATTTTGCGGTTTATACTATTTTAGGAAAAAGTGTGGGTGTGCGAAGTTAGCCCACTTTTTTCGAACATCGGAAATCTGACTGTTGTTCTAGGTTTGTTCTAAATTGTTCCAAGGTATTTCAAAAAAACAATCAAAATTGACCGAGATAATTGAAAGAAACGAATTTTTCACCCAGCCCCACTTTTTTCGAAAATCGAAATTCTGGAAGTTGTTCCTTGTTGTTCGTGTTGTTCTATACATTGTTGGCCAAGATAATCGGAAAAACCGAGTTTTTGCCAGTCCCCCTTTTCTTGAAACTTGTAATTCTGTCGATTGCTTTAGGCTGCTCTAAATTTGTTCTAAATTGTTCCAAAATATTTTAAAGAAAAAATTAAAATCAGACGAGAAAGTGGGGAGAAACAAACGCCAAAAGTGTTAAGTCAGACCCAGTTTTTGCAAAAATTAGATGTTGGCGGTTGTTCTAGATTTGTTCTAAAGATTGTTCTAATACGGCAAAACCATATCTCTTATATATCAAAAGATATTGCAAAAAACTATGTCCAAAAGTGAGAAGTTGGGGCCCCCTTTTGAAAATCTAAATTTTGACGGTTGTTCCAGGTTTGTTTTAAATTGTTCCAGGGTATTTCAAAGAAAAAAAAACAGTACTGACGGAGATAATAGAAAAAAAAACAATTTTCTCACATCAACCTTTTTTGCGAAAATTGAAATTCTGACGGCAGTTCCATGTTGTTCTAGATTTCTTCTAAACATCGTTCTAATACATTAAAACCGTATCTCGTATATATCAAAAGATACCGCAAAGAACAACTATATCCAAAAGTGAGTCCCTTTTTTGAAAATCTAAATTCTGACGATTGTTCCAGGTTGTTCAAGGTTTGTTCTAAATTGAAAAATGTTAAGTATTTCAAAGAAAAAGTCATTATTGGCCGAGTTAATAGGAAAAAACTATTTTCTGACTGCCCCTTTTTTGCGAAAATTGAAATTCTGACGGTTGTTCCATGTAGTTCTAGATTTGTTCTAAACATTATTCTAATACATCGGAACCGTACCTCTTATATATCAAAAGATATTGCAACAAGTGAGTGAGTAGTTTTTTTGTAAATAACGAAAAAAAATTAATACAAAAGTTAAAGATGATCATGAGTTCTACAATTTAAAGTTATCTTCATTTATACAAAGCGACGACAATGCAACAAAAATTGTCCATCTTTTGACAAAGTGCTTTCAAATAACAATTAATGATGAATAAGTCCATAAAGACTTTTTATGGGCGTAATTAGCAGAGATATCATTTCACTACCTGAATTTAATGTTTATTTCGTCATTTCAAGGCACATTTCTACAATACTAAAAAGAATTTAAATGCCACTGAAAAGTACATACTAAAAATTTACCATTTAAAAATAGCTACTGTCTTGCGTCTGTGGGCGGTACTGCAAAAGTTATAGAATATTATACATAATAAAGCCGAAAGTTACTTACAATAATTTTTATTTAAAAATAAGTAATGTACACTCAAATTTTAAAATGTCTTTTGCGACAAGCTTGAAAATTCATGACTTAGCAATACGTGTAAATATCGCAATTGCTGTGTGTCAAAAAATGATAAATCTTCAAATTTACATTTATAATTTCGTTTGAAGAGTAAATCTTCATTACACATGCAACATGAATTTACTTTCCGGTAAAAATGTAAATATTTAAATTTGGAATTAATAAATATAATCTATGTTTGGTAAGAAATTAATTGAAATTATTTACGAGTGTAAAGAAGTTTCTATCTACCATTAATCAAGAAATTGTAGCAAATGCTTGTAGGTCATTAAAAACTCGAATACTTTTAAACATTTTTTAGTTGTGTTTTCATTTTTTTTACTTTAAATGTGTTTGTTTTTATGTGTTGTACGTTTTAAATGTTAAATTATACGCAACTAATAATAAACTATATACTTTTTTTCAATATCGTCCACAAACGAAAGGAAGTTGTTAGTTTAAATAGTAATTTTTTAGTACTTTTCAGTGGCATGTAAATATTTTCCCTTTCCATCATTTTCATATTCTTTTAACATAAGCAATGTGTATGTATTTCTAAAGAACATGCGTCAAAATGACAATATAGAAGTTAAATTTACGTATTGAAATAATATCTCTACAAACTGAGCCCATAATAGGTCCTTCATCATTAATCGTTTTTCCATAACAATTTTTTAAAAGTTATACAATATTTGACTCGGAAACAGTTGAAAATCTACCCATACAAATTGACATTCGTGTAATTAGCTCCTAAAGGCCTATCATAAAATGTAAAGCGATGCATGGCATTTCAATTAAAAAAACATAAGTTTGTATTTGTTCGTCGTTGTCAAACACTCTGTATAAATGCACATATTTTTAAATTTTAAAGCTCATGATTATCTACCATTTATGTACTAAAAATGTTTCGCTATCTACATTATTAGATACCAGTAATCGAGTTTACCGCTTCATTGGAACGCCCGGTATAATGAATAAAATTGGTCTAAGTAAAGATCCCTGAGGTACCTCGTATTTAATTTCGGATCGTTCAGCATAACTTGAATAAATGTGAATTAGTCCACCTGTATTCTATTAATTTAGCAGGTAGAACCTTGTATTCTACCCGCTAAACATTTTTCGCATTCCAGGGGTGTTTTAAATTGACTACGAAGACAATGGAATTGAATACAGGTGGGCTAATTCACATTTATTGAAGTAGAAGATTCAGGATTGATAAAATTATATTCACTTTGCAGCGAAATATAAACAAGTACTCCTCTATATATTATGAAATTGGTTTCAGTGCGGGAATTTTAAAAATTGTTTAGTCGGTATTCACTTCTGGAATAATTATTTCCAAATAGGTAGCTCCATTTAAATTATAATCATAAAATATAGGCCCAACAATTTTGTTTCGGAAATTGCCACACCAAACGCTAACAGGTTTTATTCCTGATTTTTTAATTTGTTTGACCAATATTTTGCTATTGTATGTATTTGTTTTCCAAGACCATCGATTTTTTCTATTAAAAACTCCTGTAGTGGAAAAGGATGACTCATTAGTCCATTTTAGTAAAATAATCGGGATCTTCATTCAAATTTTGAAACTAAACAATATATATATATATATATATACAGGAAAGAGAAAATTATTGGGTAAATTCCGCTGTAGAGCAACCGTAGACACGTGTTTCTGACTCATTGGTCGTCATCGGTACGGTGTAGCCAAGGAAAAAGGTGGGATAACCTTGGAGATGTATGCTATACGGAAGACCATCAGGAGACAGACCACCATTTGTAGCTTCAGTTAGAAGATCCTCAGTTTTGAGGACAACAACTAACGTCGCCACGAGGAAGACAATGTCAACCTGCGTGCCATCCGAGAACCCAGGAAAGATAAATAAAAGGAATTATCGCGGATACATAAAATACAGGAAAGAGAAAATTATTGGGTAAATTCCGCTGTAGAGCAACCGTAGACACGTGTTTCTGACTCATTGGTCGTCATCGGTACGGTGTAGCCAAGGAAAAAGGTGGGATAACCTTGGAGATGTATGCTATACGGAAGACCATCAGGAGACAGACCACTATTTGTAGCTTCAGTTAGAAGATCCTCAGTTTTGAGGACAACAACTAACGTCGCCACGAGGAAGACAATGTCAACCTGCGTGCCATCCGAGAAACCAGGAAAGATAAATAAAAGGAATTATCGCGGATACATAAAATACAGGAAAGAGAAAATTATTGGATAAATTCCGCTGTAGAGCAACCGTAGACACGTGTTTCTGACTCATTGGTCGTCATCGGTACGGTGTAGCCAAGGAAAAAGGTGGGATAACCTTGGAGATGTATGCTATACGCACCGTACCGATGACGACCAATGAGTCAGAAACACGTGTCTACGGTTGCTCTACAGCGGAATTTACCCAATAATTTTCTCTTTCCTGTATTTTATGTATCCGCGATAATTCCTTTTATTTATCTTTCCTGGGTTCTCGGATGGCACGCAGGTTGACATTGTCTTCCTCGTGGCGACGTTAGTTGTTGTCCTCAAAACTGAGGATCTTCTAACTGAAGCTACAAATGGTGGTCTGTCTCCTGATGGTCTTCCATATAGCATACATCTCCAAGGTTATCCCACCTTTTTCCTTGGCTACACCGTACCGATGACGACCAATGAGTCAGAAACACGTGTCTACGGTTGCTCTACAGCGGAATTTACCCAATAATTTTCTCTTTCCTGTATTTTATGTATCCGCGATAATTCCTTTTATATATATACATATATATATATATATATATATATATATATATATATATATATATAATGGAGTTTCAACATGTATCTCCTTCGTCGATTATTAATTTAATATTTTATAGGGTCCATAAATGTTTTCTTTAACGTACGTTGGATTTTGGCATAACTTTCATCTAACTTGAACAGTTGCATTATTTAAACTAATTTCAGAATTTTAGAAAAATCATACATGTTTCAATAACAGGCTCCTAGCGAATAAATATAGATGGCGTTATCTTAGAAATTAATGTAGTAGTATATCTGTTACCGTGAAAGACCGAAAGTAGTGAATGTCAACATCCGCCGGTGGATGTCGACAAATACCAAATGCCTTGGTGAAAGTCCGACCATTTCTTAATTGTATTATAGATTCGGACTTTTACCGGTATATGTCGACAAACACAAATGAGGTCCGGTGAATGTCGGAAACGGCAGGTCGCAACAAGTTTTTAGACGGTTCCAGCATCTTGTTTCAGTTAGCTTTGCCTTCGTCAGTCTAACGCAACGTTTGACAGCCTGCGGGCACGCTCCCTAACCTAATTTAATTTTCTTATTAGAAATTATAATTTGTATTCAATGGCTACTACAGTGAATCGTGATAAGTTTTTTGAAAAGTTACATGCCTTAATTGGAAGTAAACGAGAAGACAATTGTTTTTATTTTTCACAAGAAAAGTACTCTAAAATCGTTTCTGAAGTAATTTCTGCTAAAAGTAAGTGTAGTACACCTTTGGACTACAGACGTTTAAAACGTTTTGACATTTTAAAAGTTAGTGATGAAGAAAAGTTAATTGTGCCATTAAAACCAGGAGAAACGAATATCCAGTATTATGTTACTAATGATGAGTTGTTTACAATACTTTCTGAAACTCACATAAGAACAGGCCATGGAGGAAGAACACGAATGCTTAAAGAATTGCAAGTTAGATACAAAAATATTACTTATGAAGTTGTAATGTTGTATTTAAATTTGTGTAAACAATGTCAAATGAAACACAGTGCGCCTAAAAAAGGTATTGTTGTGAAACCAATGGTCAGTTCCGAATTGAACTCTAGATGTCAAGTCGACTTGATAGACTTGCAATCACACAGGGATGGCGATTACAAGTTTATATTGGTATATCAAGATCATTTAACCAAATTTGTCCAGTTACGACCTTTAAAAAGCAAGAGAGCGGAAGAAGTAGCTTATCACCTTCTCCAAATTTTTTTAACATTTGGTGCTCCCGCTATATTGCATTCGGATAATGGTAGAGAGTTCAGTAATCGAGTCATATCTGAACTATGCGCTATGTGGAAAGATGTTAAAATAGTGCACGGAAAGCCTCGTCACAGTCAAACACAAGGCTCAGTTGAAAGAGCCAATCAGGACATACAAAATATGTTAACTGCATGGATACAAGACAATGATTCAAACAAGTGGTCAGAAGGTTTGCCGTTTGTCCAATTCGCCAAAAACACAACTTATCACGAAGGAATACGCCAGAGTCCTTATGAAGCCCTGTTTGGCGTTAAACCAAAAAGGGGTATAACATCGTCATCACTCCCCCGCGGGCAAATTGCAAACATTGAGACCGAAGAACAGCTAGAAGCTTATGTTGAAGAAAATTTGGGTAGTGACCATATTGAAAGAGGCATGGATAATGAAAATACCATTGGAGCTGATCCGCAACCTGGCACGTCTTCATCTCAAGCACTGACTGACTCGCAACCTAACACGTCTTCATCTCAAGCACTGACTGACTCGCAACCTAACACGTCTTCATCTCAAGCACTGACTGACCCGCAACCTAACACGTCTTCATCTCAAGCACTGACTGATCCGCCACCTAGCACATCTTCATCTCAAGTACTGACTGAACAACACGAGCTAATTTCTTCAAAAAGAGTAGCTGCAAAAGAGAGTCTTCTACTTCAAGCAACAAAAATGTTGCGAACCTAAAAAAAAAAGTTTCCTCCTGCCCAAATTGGTGATACCGTAAGAATTCAAGTCCCTGATGTCGACCGTGGTCGTACAGACCCTCGAAATGTGTTAGCGGTTGTTGTTGGAATAGAGGATTCAGCCTTTTATAGACTAGCTAACAAAAATGGTACCTTGAAGCAGCTTTTCACCCGTAATCAGTTCGTAATTTGTAAAGAAAAGTTAGTTTCCATGGACGAAGTTTCAACAAAAGAAATGTCGCTAAGAGAAGCAGCTTCTGCTAATTCAAAAAGTGGAGGGCAAGGCTACACACGTTGTAACTGCAAAAGAAAGTGTTCCACGACTAAATGCAGCTGTAAAAGCAAGGAACTTTTGTGCAATTCGAAGTGTCATGGTAGTTTATGTTGTTGCAATAAATAAGATATTGTTATTATTTTTTATATTTCATTTTATATTTTTATGTTCTACTGTTTGTTTTGAGTTCAACAAAGTCTTTTTCCCATATTATTTTAATAAATAAAGACCTATGGGGTTTTTTTTTATTTAAAAAAAAAATGTTTTTAACATACACCATGAGTGCATGCTGAATGTCGACAATCGCCGGTGTAAGTTAGAAATAATGAAATTTCACCAATATTTCGGACATACGTCAAGCAACGTTGAGAATGTTGACATTCACCGGTGAATCTCGACATTCACCAGATTTCGGTCTTTCACAGTAACATATCTATTTGTTCGTTCTCATTTATTTCAACTAAACCCTCTTTACTACTAAAACTGGAAGTATTGTTTACCTTACGGTAAATATTTTTAAACGTATTTTCTGACGGTGTTGTACGATTTGAATCACACCCCATATGCTCCTTTTGCTGCACGTTTATTTTTGTTATTTTGTATTAAACAGGCAAATACATATTTGCACTTTTTCATCCCCACTGTAAATCATTTTGTTGTGATTTTCATAGCTTACTTTAATAATCTTTTCCATATTACAGTAATTACGATATTCGACATTTAATAACTCGAAAACGGTTTAAAATACAGGTATCATATGGTATATTTTTGAAATCAGAAAAAAAAAAAGACCATTATGAAAATTAATTACAGGCTTATATTAAAAAAAATATATATTTTTTCTTATACTATTGTATCTGCACGCCACTTTTACTTGAAACATTTTTTTCTATATGCAATAATAACGACGATAAAGAGTGGCTAATTGATAATGAATAACTCTGTACATTATTTTATTTTTAAAAAAATTTCTAAATATTCCTAATAAGTCAAACAACAAAAATAATACTACGTCATTTTTACTAAAAACACACGTCACTTTCAATTTTTTCTGACATACTTTTACTTAAATTACACTCTAAAGGCAGCTAATAAACTGTCTCATCTGTTTATTAACAGTCCTATGAGCCTAGTAAATAACCTCCCAAATTCCAAACGAATTTTCAGGCGTTGAAAGTCTACTTTCCAAAAGTATTCATTAAACACAAAATACATACATCCGACTAATAATAAAATCAATCAGTTAGCGCATCATACGCGCTGTGGTGTGTCGATTTTGGCCCGTGACTAGTACCAGCAAAAATTCTAATTCAAGGATCGCAGTTAGTGTGCAAGTAAATGTACGCTCAAATATCTGTTTGGCAAAATCGCCGCGAGGCAAACAGTTTTTCTCAAAGACAAAAATAAAAATCAAAATAATCATGAGTCATTCGAAGAGGTCGTGACGTACACCTTTCTTTTTGTTATATTCCATGCCTACGAAATCGTATATACACTAACAATCACTATTTTAGTAATAATTTTTGATGCTGTTTTGGACAAATGGAAATAAAAAAATTAAATTATTCTCTTCCTACTTGGTTTCCGTGAATGCAAACACACATCTCATGAATGTATGACGTGGTAGGTCAAGACTGTAACACTGCCCACACACAAAGCGCAAGTGAGATGAGATGTGTTTCTAGAATTTTTTCCACTGCATTTAGTTCTCCTCGTGAAAACAACTTTAACAAGGTCGCTTTTATTGATTCTAGTTTACACATCTTTACCTAATCGATCCGATGCTCTACGAAGTAGGCCATGAAGTAATAGAGGAAGTGTAGACGCATTTGTATACTTTTTTGTTGAACCTTGGCATGTGAGAATGCTGCGTTAATTAAGGAAATCAATAGAGCGTTCATTTGAATTTATAGAAATACAATAACGATCATATATTCGCCTAGTAACCAGTGGCGGCCCGTGGTTTTTTGGTACAGGAGGGCACCGGGGGTCTGAGTGTTTAATATCAAAAATTAAGTACAGACAAAAAATAAACTCAATATGCTATTTAATTAACTTGTTTGAAAATAAAATCCATCCGCCGTTCCTTACGATCAGCAAAATGATTAATAACTCATTCATTGAAGTTTGGTGTTGATGTCAGTAATTGTTTTTCAATGGAACCATTGCTAAGGCACATAGTCTGCTTTTCCGCATGATATTTCTAGAAAGTGTTTTTATTCTCTTCAAAGTAGAAAAACACCGTTCACTTGATTTTTTCTATTTTGGTTATTAAAAGTTCAAAAAAGCTTAAAATGAGAGACATGTTTCGTTCGAACATTTTAAATATTTGAATATATGTGGTGTTTATGTAATTATGATTAAAACGTCTATGGAAACTGTAACTTCGTACGTGTTCAGACGTCTTCGGAATGTCAGTGGTGGCCTTGATTTGACTTCGGTCAACTTCATATGGGTTCGGAATGTCGGTGAAGGCCTTGCCTTGGCTTCGGCAAACTTCGTACGTATTCAGACGTCTTCGGAATGTGAGTGGTGACCTTGATTTGACTTCGGCCAACTTCATATGGGTTCGGACGTCTTCGGAATGTCGGTAAAGGCCTTGGCTTGGCTTCAGCAAACTTCGTTTGTGTTCGGACGTCTTTGGAATATCGGTGAAGACCTTGCCTTGTTTTCGGCAAACTTCGTTTGTGTTCGGACGTCTTCGGAATATCGGTGAAGGCCTTGCCTTGTCTTTGGCCAACTTCGTTTGTGCTCGGACGTCTTCGGAATGTCAGTAGTGGCCTTGCTTTGACTTCGGCCAACTTCGTATGGGTTCGGACGTCTTCGGAATGTCAATGAAGGCTTTGCCCTGGCTTCGCCCAACTTCGTTTGTGTTCGGACGTCTCCGGAATATCGGTGAAGGCCTTGCCTTGTCTTCGGCCAACTTCGTTTATGCTCGGACGTCTTCGGAATGTCAGTAGTGGCCTTGCTTTGACTTCGGCGAACTTCGTATGGGTTCGGACGCCTTCGGAATGTCAATGAAGGTTTTGCCCTGGCTTCGGCCAACTTCGTGAAGGCTTTGCTTTGATTTATGCAATAAATTATTTCAAATTATCAACAAAAAGGACGAAATAAATAATTGCACGCCCCCAGAGATTCGCAAAATAGCAGAAGACAATTTATAAAATCTTTTGCCAACACAGTCTCGACATATTATCAAAAACAAACTTTTATGTACAGTACAGTTGTACTATTCAACCTTGGAAGTAAATTACAAGAGTAGCATCCGAAAACTTATCATCCAACTCTGCTTAACAATTTATATTGTTAATTAGTAAATAAAATGTTAGCATGTGTGCTTTTTATTCTTTGTACAACTTCTATTGCACATGTTTGTCACATTAAAGGCTCACATTTTCACATTTAAATATAATTTGGTTCCATCTTTTTTTTTTACCAACGTCAAAACAACAAAATTATCGTGCGATAAAGAAATACTTTTGCAACCAAAACGGATGTCGTAAAGTGAACTTTATAGCACCGAAATAGAAAAAAGCATTTTGCACATTACACCCACACAACCCGTCTGATAAACTGTAAGAGCTTCTGTTGAATTTTCTCGTCATGGTTTTATTAGTTTTCAAATTGTGATCTTCTAGTTTAATCAATAAATCTGGTCTAGGGAGACCTAGATTTTTTAATTATGTCATAATGTTACTAAAGCAATTCATAGTTGCATTTGCACCGATAGAAATTACAACATACACTCACCGCTGTATATTACATACTGGACCGCCACCCGGACCCGGCACCATAGAGTAGTGCTCCGCCAGCTTCATCGCTCGATTTCTAATACAAACGGGGCAGTCGCGCGAGATGCCCCGGAGCGTATGTCAGACTGCGATTTTTAAACGCGCTGAAAAGACGGACTGTTACTTCCGAAAACATATTATTTGTTATCAAATAAATCAGAAAAATTACATACAAATTAGGTATTTATAATTAATTTATCTGTTAAAAGAAATTTGTCACGGGGGGGGGGCAGTGCCCCGTTGCCTTCCATGCAGCAGCCGCCACTGCTAGTAACATATACAATGCATTGACAATTTGTCTTCTATTTTTACTGTCTTATACGTAGTATAAAGAAGTATTGTGATGATGAAAATGTTCGACCTCGAGATTTTTGCAGATGTGCACGTTTTGAAGTCCCCTGATACTAAAAAAGTGGTTTTAAAAAAATGTCTGTGTGTTTATGTGTGCTTTAGATATCAATTCCAAATTTTGTATTTACGTGTATAATCTCCCTCGTGAAATCTGATTAGTTTTTCAGTAAAATCGGCAAACCAGAAGTAGTAGTTTACTTCAGTGAAAAAATTGAATTTCGCCAATATTTCGTCAATTACTAAGTTTAAACAAATTTATAAAGGATTAGAATGTACTCAAAATTAAATTTGAGAAAAATTGTATAAAAAATTTTTTTCGAAATTTCTACCGGAAGTAGGTTTTTCACTCTTATTGAAAATCTGCTTTTTGCGAATATCTCGCAAGTCATGCTTTCCAGGCAGGTACATTACGAGTATAAAAGTATTTAAATCATAATTTTCAATACTTTTTGGGAAGTGCCTCCATAGCCGGCGCCGGTCTCCGTTTTGTGTGCATATTGATGCCGGCTACGGCATCAAGAATTGCGGACGGCAGCCGGCTTTACGTATCGTTACTAGTGGTGTTGCAAATGTAACTATCCGTTACTATGATAAAGTACTCGTTACTCGATAAGATCTGAAGTAACGAATACTGGTTTCAAATAATCATTAGTTTTCCAAATAGTTACTTTCATAATGTATAACTTTTAGAAAATGCATTCTTGTTCACCTATCGTAAATAAAATGGCTCCTTAAAAATACTTAAGGCTTTGGCATTTGACTTTTAATTTTGAGTTGGAATGGTTTGTATGATACTTTTAAGGAATTTTATTTATTTAACGTAATATATATTAAAATTAGTATATACACAGAGAAAACTGTCTAATACAGTCTAGATTATAGAATAAATATAATACCGGTTATAATAAGTTTTATTAATACTTAATAATCCAGTTAATTGTCTCTATATTACAAATATACTACAATGTCTTTAACATTTACTAAACAATAAAGTTTTGGCGTGTATAAAAATTTAAGTGCTTTCAAATTTCAAATATATTGAAAAAGGCAATAATCCAGACAATGAAAAGGAATAGCTACAGAAATACAAAACCACAAAAATTGCTTTAAATACTAACCTTCCCAAAAACAGTAACGGTTTGGACGCAGCTCTTTTTTTGTTGCTGAAAGTTTGGGTATATCAATCTAAATATGATGTGGTGCGCCTGTCGTTTCCTAAATTGTTTTATTTTGTGGGTGACCACTCAATATTTGCTTATTTTGTATATACATACACAACTTTGCTGATGTGAACACGATGGCGATCAAATTAATCTGCAGATGACAACGGTGTAATGAAAGACTATCGGGTAATTTTTGTATATAGGCTGAACCAATCAAGACAACTATAGAGATTGTGCTAATTAACTTACTTCCTGTTACTTTAATTGAAAAATATTTCAAGTAAAAAAGAAGACGAATAATTAATAGTATTATACGTTATAATAATCTGTATTAAGAGATTCATATTAAATTTGTGTAATACTGTGTATTAAATTTTTTTGCTGTCACTATGCGTAAAACAAAAATTAATACCGACGATTATATTTCTAATAGCCTGTATTATACAGTCTTTTCTGTGTAACGGAACATTTTGTTTGTACCATATATTAACTATACATATTCCCGCACCGCACATTTGAACGAGTACTCGGTAACGACTAAAGTAACGGATATTGAATTCGAAAGTAACGGTACGGTACAAGTATTGAAAAGTAACTGAATTCAACATCACTAATCGTTACCGGCATATCAACATAACTTCTGTTTTCCATATTGCGCGCGTGAACGGCTTCACTTTTAGTGTTAATTTTCTTTAATTTATCTAAATTCGCAGATATGTTTTTCCCTGTTGCTATGCTTTTTGTTAAAAACGATGTTCTTCTAATTGTAGAATGTTGAAAGTGGGCGATAAGTTTGAAAGTTACGAGAATTTCAACAAGCAGTTACAGAAATACAAAAATGAAGTGTTCAATGATTACTGGATTAGAGATTCTAGAACCATCAAGACGCAGGCTAAAAGATATCCTGAAAGTGTGGCAGCTCAAGCAAAACAAGACTTAATTTACCATTATGTAAGAATAGCTTGCATTAAAGGTGGCAGAATGCACATTCCTAGGAATAAAACAAAAAACACATTTACATTTAGGCAGAAGTGTCCAGCCGGTATGTTTTTAAACTTAACTTCTTGTGGGAAATTTTTAGAGATAAAGGTACTGAATGAAGATCACACTCATCCGGTATCACTAACTTTATTTAAAAGTTTACCCCAGCAAAGACTGAGCATTTCAAATCAACTTAAGGTTAATTCAGTAGCAGCATTGCAGGCTCACGCCAACAAAAAAATCGTACAAAATGATATCATTAATGAATGCGGGTGCCTTGTGACTTTGAAAGACTTAACAAATCTAAACAGAAAACCACATAACAGAATGAAGTTTGATGAATGTGTATCAATTTTACGAAATACTTAAAAATGTGACGTTCATATTAACGTTGATGTGGAAGCAAATTTAAAATACTTCTATTTTCAAGATCCTGAGATGAAACATATGTTTGACTCTTATCCAGAAATAATTTGTCAGCGGAAGATTTGTATTCTAGACTTTTAAGGAATTTCGCCTTTAAAAAGGTTCAACAACAACTTGAATCTATGACTAAATGCAAAGATTTTCAATTTATTGAAGAAGAAAAATATCCTGCTCCTACTATTGAAGGTCTTCTAGAAGTAAAACACCTTATAGTTGTCAGTGCATGTTTTGGACCTCCGTCCAGTTACCTTGTCTCCACATCCTCAAACCTCGATCTATGTGCAACCACTCTTTATTTGATGAAAAACATTTGCTTGCAACGATGGAAGAGAACCTCAGATGCTTACACCACGCGCTGTCGCTCATGGTGCATGTCATCTTCGTGGGTTATAGCCATAACACGCGAATCGAATATTATATGTACTTTATCTACAACTTTCACTGAAAGAAACTGATATTGACATAACGATTGAGTTATAACCATAACTCAATCGCTGTCATTATTATTCAACTGACTGAATAATCACTGTTATAACTTGCCAAAGTTGTCTTAGTATTCATAGATTATGCGATACTTGTAGATAAAATTTCAAAATTAGTTGGAAATTTTTAGTTATAAGTGTTGTAAAAGGGGGTGGAGATTCAATCACATATGCACATAACCGCCGGTAGGGATACGATATGCCGGTGCCGGCAACCATACTTAAAACCGGCGCCGGCTACGGAGGCACTTCCTACTTTTTGTATAAAAAAGATTTCAAAATTCGGACCGGAAGTAACACTTTTACTCTTATCAAACAGCGATTTTTTGCAAATATATCGTAAATTATGCATTATATATATATATTTATCAAGAGTACAAAACTATTTAGAACTGGATTTGGAATATTTTTTGTATATATGAAATTTCAAAATTCGGACCGGAAGTAGCACTTTTACTCTTAGCGAGTAGCAATTTTTTTAAAATATCTCGCCAAGTGTGCGTTTGATAGAGATTTATTAAGAGAATAGAAATATTTAGAATAGGAGTTTGAACATTTTTTGTATAAAAAGAAATCTTAAAATTTGAACTTGCAAGTAATACGCTTACAGGTTCATTTTTCGGTTTATTTTTCTAAGAAAAAAGTATTTAAAACAAATTTGAACAACAGTGTATAATTTGAAACACTTATATGTATAAGAAAGTCGTGTGGTAGCCACACCTCATTTTTTGTATTACTATTACTATTCTACAATTATTATAAACTGGGATTGTAGCTTTAATGCCCACCGATAGTAATTTAATCTCAGATTAGATTTATAAAAACGAGATTTTAACTAATAAAGTATGGTTAAATTTCGCATCATCCCAGCGCTAATTTAATATATCTGTATCCCTAAAATTCATTTCCGTTTTGTACAAAATTATAAAATACTTCTTAACCTTCCAGTAGTCGCGCGTATCTGAGAGATACATACCGAAACTTTTTTCTCATATATCTTGGAAACTAACTTGTCGGTCTACCTACCAACTCGAGGGAATCTACAAGGATAGTACTTGTGCGAACTTTCGAGGGTGAAGAGTTTGTAAAAAAGAAGTGCCACTTGTATCTGATAGATATGCCGCGATCATTTATATAAGTTTCATTGATCTGCTTGTATATTTATTTAAGTAAACGCAGTCCTTTTTGTGTCAAGTAAACCATATGTTAATATTTATACTTTATAATATTCAATACTATTAAAAAATATGAAAAAAAAATAACTTGTATCTGTGAGATACTAGCGACCATTCTTCCCTATACTAAATTATTGTCGTAACTAGTTAGGTTTTTTGTTGTTCTTGCAGGGAATTATGGCCTCCAAAAAAGCGTATAGCTTCAATAATGAAGCAGTTGAAGAGGTGTTAGTAGAGGATTATCATACAGACTGTTCCGAAGCCATAGAAGAAAGGAAACGGAATTCAGATAGTGAACAAGACAATACAGATGCAAGTATATCATCAGATGATGGGGATGAAAATTGTTATGTTTCTGTCAGAAAGTAAAACGGAAAAATCGTCGACCATTATTCATGGGAGAAAAACACCCTAATAACAGAAAAAGGAGATTGGAGAAGCAAAGTATACTAGGGCGCCTTCCACGAATTATTGGCAACGCTCGCCAAGTTACGGGATGTTTTAAAGCGTAGAAGTTTCTATTCGATGACCGCATTCTAAACCTGATAGTCGCCCACACGAATCCGCATAAAATAAGTGTACAACCCAATTTCAGCAGAGAAAGAAACTCACGTATTACTGATGTGATCGAAATCCATGCATTTATAGACCTACTTTACTTGGCTGGACTTTATGAAGGCGGCCGATTGAATTTAAAGGAGCTGTGGGATACAACAGGAAATGGTGTTGAAATATTCAGATTGACGATGAGCTTAATGCGCTTTAGATTATTGTTTCACTGTATCAGGTTCGATACCCGAGAGTCCAGAGATGAGAGAAAAAAATGGACGTACGAAAAATATTTGAGATGTTCGTTAAAAACAGTAAAACGGGTTATTCACTAGGGGCCAATGTAACAATCGATCAAAAGCTGGACGGGTTTCGAGGCAGGTGTATATACTATCAAAGCCGGCCAAATATGGTATTAAGATTTTTGCGCTGATTGATGCTAAAACATATTACACCAGTAATATAAAAATAAATGCTAGAACACAACCAGATGACCCACCCTTATTCTATCAGGAACAAAAGCGTTTTGTAAAAAGGAAGATCTCACCCATACACAACTCTAGACGTAACGTCACCATGGACGATCGGTTCAGCGATGTTTCATTATTGATTTAGCTAAAAGCTAAAAACCATAAGTTGCCCATGGTAGGAACATTAAAAATAAACAAGTGCCAAATTCAAACACCGTTGAAAATTCTGAAAGAACGTCCTGTAAAATTAAGTATGTTTGGTTTCAGAAAAGAAAGGCCAATAGTATCCTACGTTCCCAAGAAAAACAAACATATTGTAATAAAATAAGCCCACAAAAAATAAAGAAGCAGACATCCGGGCGACGACAAAAACGTACCCGTAAACAAGTCGTAAATCAACTGCACTCATATACTACGTCAGAGACAGAAAGTCTAGAATATGGTAGAAGAGAGCCAGAATTTGCTAGACCTTTTGTCTGCACACATAAATGCCGGCGGTGGGATAAGGAATTCATTCATTCAGTAGTATTCGTACAGTGCAAATAAATAAATACAGTGAATGGTACAGTGTTATTATAGTTCAAGAAGTAAATAAATATTACAGACATAAATAGTAGTGATAGAAATAAATACGTGTGTTAATTTATTCGTAGTAGTTTTAAGTGCGTTACATTTATTTTATATTTTTATATTGTGATTAGTTTTAAGTCTGTAAATATACAGACTCTTTCAAAACAATTGCACGAGTTGTTCATTTCGACCCCGAAAACGCAACAATATTGTTCTAATTTCTAGTTTACACTTTGAGGATAAAATTGACGATAGTATCGGAAATCATATGAAACCCGTTATAATTACTTTTCATAGCGAAGCAACTGGAGGCGACGACGTTGTAGATAAATTATGTTCTTCCTATAATGTTGTCCGGAATACAAAACGTTGCCCAAATGTTGTGTTTTTTCTATGCTTAATGTAGGAGGAATAGAGTCTCAAGTTATTCGTATGACGAACGCAAATGAAACAAAAAGTCGGTGGCATTTTCTGCAATTATTGGTAACGAATTAATTAAACCACACATCCAACACCGGCCTACCTCGTGAGCTATCAACCAGATTCGAAGAAGTAGTCGGACAAAATGAAGAAGTGCAGCAACCAAATGTTCAAAACAGTGAGCAAAAACGTAAACGTTGTGTGCCATGCCATCGAGAAAAACGCACCAGGTTAACAAAATTCCAATGCACCTCCTGTCGAAGATATCTCTGTCTCCAACACTCTCGTGTTGTTTGTCTAGACTAGACGATTATGGAGTGCCTAGCACGAAAAGTAGACTAGCAGATTAAGGACATGTGGATTATTGGCTCACAATTCGCAACATACGCAAATATGAGCAAATATTTTAAGAATTATTGATTTATGTAACCTTTTACTTTCTTATACGTAGTATAAGGAAGTATTGTGATGATGAAAATTTTCGACCTCGAGATTTTTGCAGATGTCCACGTTTTGAAGTCCCCTGATACCGAAAAAGTTGTTTTTAAAAAATGTCTGTGTGTCTGTGTCTGTGTGTGTGTGTGTGTGTGTGTGTGTGTGTGTGACCACGATAGCGGTCAAACCGCTGTAGGTATCAATTCCAAATTTTGTATTTACGTGTATAATCCCCCTCTTGAGATCTGATTAGTTTTTCAGTAAAATCGGTAAACCGGAAGTAGCAGTTTACTTCAGCAAAAAAATCGAACTTTGCCAATATTTCGTCAACTACTAAATTTAAACAAATTTATAAAGAATTCATATATACTTAAAATTAAAATTGAGAAAAATTTTATTTAAAAAGTTTTTCGAAATTCCTACCGGAAGTAGATCTTTTACTCTTATCGAAAATCATGCTTTTTAGACAAGTACGTTACGGGTATAAAAGTATTTAAAACATAATTTTCAATATCTTTTGTATAAAAAAAATTTCAAAATTCAGACCGGAAGTGCCACTTTTACTCTTATCGAATAGCGATTTTTTGCAAATATGTCGTAAGTTATGCATTCTATATATATTTATCAAGAGTACAAAAGTATTTAAAACTGGATTTGCAATATTTTTTGTATATATGAAATTTTAAAATTCGGACCGGAAGTAGCACTTTTACTCTTAGCGAGGAGCACTTTTTTGATAATATCTTGCAAAGTATGCATTCTATAGAGATTTATTAAGAGAATAGAAGTACTTAGAAAAGGATTTTGAATAATTTTTGTAAAAAAAATTCTTAAAATTCTATAATTTGAAACGCTTATACGTATAAGAAAGTCGTGTGGTGGCCACACCTCATTTTTTTACCTAAAATACATATATTAATGTATTTAAGGCGAGATTTCGGCTGGCAAATGCAAGCAGTAAACGACGTTGCATCATAGACAAATTTCTCCCTTATTTATAGATATATTACTCTGATTTTTTTTTAGTCACAAAGAAACAATTATTATTGAACTCTATCATCCACTATCCTACAAAATTAACCGTTTTAAAAATTGGAGTTGGTGTAGCCGTAAATAAATAATATACTTCTCAGTACTTATTACTTTATTGACTTAGTTAATATAAAAATACAAAATTACAAAATGCCCACGTACAACTACGTGGGCATTTTGTTCACGCTCTCTCTCTATTTGTTTCCAACCTAACTAAATCTTACAACAAATATACTACAGGAGTATTTCAATAATTATGTATCTGTCAGATACATCCGCGACCATTTCTTGTTGACCAGCACTCGCGACTACCCGAAGGTTAAATAGGTACTGAATTAAGAATTTGTATAAACTAACTCACTACCCATGTCATTACCGTTAAAAAATCGGCAAATCTGTAACGGGTGTTCAAAAAGTTTTGCCCCATTGACAACTAAATTAAATTTATTTCATAAGAAACTAGATATTACATGAAGGGTATAATGTTGGGTGGTTGAAAGAAAAAGTACTACTCGCTAAGATTTAAGAGTGTTATTTTTGGTCCAAATTTTAAAATTTCATTTATTCCAAAAATATTCTAAATCCAGCTCTAAATACTTGTACTCTTGATAAATATATATAGAATGCATAATTTACGACATATTTGCAAAAAATCGCTCGATAACAGCAAAAGTGTTACTTCCGATCCGAATTTTGAAATTTTTTTTTATACAAAAGGTACTCAAAATTAAGTTCTAAATACTTTTGTATACGTAACGTACCTGTCTAAAAAGCATAACTTGCGGAATATTAGCAAAAAAATGATTTTCCATAAAAGACCTACTTCCGGTAGAAATTTCGAAAAACTTTCATAATAAAATTCTTCTCAAATTTAATTTTGAGAACATATGAAAAAATAACATTATTTGAGCAAAGATACACAGAATGTCATTATTGATTTAATAGTTAATAATATTAAAGAAACATTTTATGTTCTATTCGACAAGCAAAACATTTTTCTTTTGTACTAAGCTGGACACCAGATATTAGCAAAATTGAGCAAATGAGCATATTGTTATAAGTAGGGAGCGGAATCGAGCGAGTCATGACTCATCGCCCATGGGCGCGCTATTGAAATGTTGTATTTTTAAAGAGGTTTTAATTTTATTTATATAATTGAATAACAAGTGGCTGGTGATTATAAAATACAAAATACCCTACTATTTGTTCATTTTCTCTTCTGTAAGACTTGTTCTCTTTGAATTAAGTACATCCTTGTAGATAGAAAACGTCCCTTCTACATTAGCATACACAATTGCCACAATGTTATTAAACCTGAATTTCTATTAAAAACTGCGTCTAAGTCACTTGGAATTATTAATAGCCACATCTAATGTGGTTAATCCATTTTTACTTTCTTATACTCTTATACGTAGTATGAGGAAGTATTGTGAAATTTTCGATCTCGAGATTTTTGCAGATGTCCACGTTTTGAACTCCCCTGATACCGAAAAATATGTTTCTAAAAAATGTCTGTGTCTCTATGTGACCACGATAACCGCTGTAGATATCAATTCCAAATTTTGTATTTACGTGTCTAATCTCCCTCTTGAGATCTGAGTAGGTTTTCAGTAAAATCGGTAGACCGGAAGTAGCAGTTTACTTCAGTGAAAAAATTAAATTTTGCCAATATTTCGTCAACTACTAAATTTAAACAAATTTATAAAGAATTCATATGTACTTGAAATTAAAATTGAGAACAATTTTATTTAAAAAGTTGTTCGAAGCTGCTACCGGAAGTAGGTCTTTTACTCCTATCGAAAATCAGTTTTTTGCGAATATTTCGCATGTCATGCTTTTTAGACAAGTACGTTACGGGTATAAAAGTATTTAAAACGTAATTTTCAATATCTTTTGCATAAAAACAATTTCAAAATTCAGACCGGAATTACCACTTTTACTCTTATCGAATAGCGATTTTTTGCGAATATGTCGTAAATTATGCATTCTATATGTATTTATCAAGAATACAAAAGTATTTAGTGCTAGATTTGCAATATTTTTTGAATATATGAAATTTCAAAATTCGGACCGGAAGTAACACTTTTACTCTTAGGGAGTAGTCCTTTTTTCGAATATCTTGCTAAGTATGCATTCTATAGCGATTTATTAAGAGAACAGAAGTACTTAGAATAGGATTTTCAATAATTTTTGTGTAAAAAAAATATAGTATAGTTTGAAACGCTCATACCTATAAGAAACTCGTGTGATGGCCACACCTCTTTTTTTAATTTGAGATTCGATTTTCAAAATATGTCATTAGTTTAGGCAAATTTCCAAAGTGTTCCAGAAGGAATAACAACTGATTTTTTAAATTTGGGATTTGTGTTAGTTCCTTGCACTCAGAAATACTTCGAGCATCGTCATTTAAACATGTAACACAAATTTTGTAAACTATCGAAATTCTCTGCATGAAAACTATTTCTGTGTATGTTTTAGCAAAGCTAAGTGACGATATTTTACAGACTTTGCAATAAATTTCGGAATCACTGACAATTAATTTTTATCTCAGAAAAAGTAACATAAACAACGTTCTAGATCTAAATAAATGATAACTAAAAATGTACGCGTATGTTATTGAAACATACATATTATATTGCGAAATATAAGGTAAATATAATAAATTTTAAAAACTCGTCACCCTTGTACCTACGCCGATGAAGAAAGGATTTTATTCATAAAATTCCTTATTTTATGGCAGTTTTTTCTCTGATTCTCGGGCGTAAACAGATGTTGCAGTTCGCCCTATGAATTAGTGCTATTCAGATATAATGTAAACAACACGCAGTTGTTTACATTATTTCTTTTCAGGGTTGTGGCTCCGTGGTAGTTTAGCTCGCTCGATTCCGCTCCCTAGTTATAAGTATTGTAACGAAATAATTACAAAAAAAAATGCAGACGTCTAGGCGACAACAAAGACGTGCTCATAAAGTCGTAAATCATGCACGCCGCACGACGTAGCTAGGCGACGGAAAGTCTGCAGATTCTTGTAGTATACTCCGAGCGTATCGAGAGTTCGCTAGCATCTCTCCAGAAGTTTTATCTGCGTATATAAAGTAGCTGAGCCGATGGATGAGTCAATTCCGGAATAAGAAAGTCCTTAAGTAGTCGACGCGCGGAACAGACCAAAGTAAAAATAAATATAAGGACAATACTAAATAAATATAGTGGTGCGTTGTTATATAAATAGAAGTGATATAAATACGGTAGTGTTACATAAATATTAGTAATAGAAATAAATACCTGTGTTAATTTAAATCGTAGTAGTTTAAGTGTGATACATTAGTTTTATATTTTTATATTGTAATTAATTTTAAGTGTATGAATATACAGACTGTTTTAAATAAATAAATTGCACGAGTTGTTTATTGCGAACCCGAAAACGTTACAGTATTAAGTATAGTGAGATAATCACAGTAGACAGATTATTATGCAACAAAATTAAAAATTTCCATTTTGTGTGTTCTTGAGTATTATTCACTTAATCGAATAAATATTGTAGCAAAATGCTCCAAAATATAATTACATACAAATAAAATAATACTTGCGATCAAATAAATATGTACTGAAAAAAATATTAATCAATTTGTCAGTGTTAGAGCAAAAAGAGTAATGTTTTAATATTCATTTTTATTTTTATTTTTAATAAATAATATAACTCTATAGCTTTAACGAAGGGGAGAAGGGCGCAATGCTAGGCATTTGAAGTGGGACCAAGTTCTGTATATAAGTGTCATTTGGCACACCTTGTGTGTACGCCATACTATATTATTTTGTTTTATCATGACACTCTTGAATAAGAGGTAATTAAAGAGACATATGTAAATGTCACTTTCTGACAGTTTAATCATATACCGGCTGTCTAAGCTCGGCCATCGGCCATATCTCGGCAACCGTTTATCGTACAACCTGGCGGAAAAAATCTGGATAGTAAAACGGATCACGAGAATTTCAACAAAAATATTTTAAGATAGATTAAAATTTTTACTACCAACATTTTCAGACGTTTTTATACAATTTTCATTTGAAACTTTTTAATCTAACTCCCATACGAAGGGGACGGTGGCGGGGGGTATGTCTGCTTACAAAAGTAGGTATAATTTCGGGTTGCCTCAGCGGATTTTAATGTTTCTAGACTCATTAGATATGTAGAGAATCTTACAAAGAATTGAAGGATATGTAGTACGAAATTACATGGTTGTCATAAAAAATAACAGAAGCCGCTGTTCTCAATTTATGTATAATTTTAAATGGAACCGTATAGTGTATAAGTATAAATTTTCATCATACTTTTCCATAAATGTATTCATTTCAATCTGTTCATCGATTTTTTAATTCATTGCATATTTTACGTTAGATTCTCCTATTAAATGTATTCAAATTCTCTACCTACTATTTTCTAAATATCGTTTCTTGTCCTTTCCAACATATAAATAAAATAATAATAATACTGAACAGTGTATAGTATTTTTTTTTAAATTATAATATCTCATGCACCGTGATACTGAGTTACATTAAGGTTGTTCAGTACATCAATACCATTAAATTCAAAATAAGTAAAGGCGACAAATTATGGCATTTATGGATATATTAGGTAAATATAAGTCTAGAAAAAATGGTTAAAAAATCTACCTCTGTAAATAAATATAATATTAAATAAAATAGCACAAAAACCGCCAAATTTTACTCAATCAGAACAGGAATTTGAATAGATTTTTTCAATAGAATCTAATTAATTCATATTGAGAAGTACCTGTAAAAATTCCTGACAGAGCTATTTTGATAAATAAAAAATTATCGACTTGGAAATAAGGACTTATAATAATCGATAATTTATTCAAAGCGTAACTCCTACGCTATAATTAATTTTTCATATTTTGCTCTTACAGGAACTTTAACATATTGTAAACAAAAGAATAGTGCAAATGGTTTATTAATATATTTTGTTGTTGTTGTTGTGTTGTTGTTGATTATTGTAAACGGATACCGCCCCTTGCTGGTACATCCCATATATTTTGTAAACACGCCCATTTTAAATCATGTGGTATAATAAATAAGCATAAATGCTCAAAATTTGCCAGATGTTTTTCCTTCTCTAACGGTGTCTGATATTATGTGTACATAAATCGTAAGATTAGTGTATAAAAAGTTATTTGAAATGGGATGTAAAAGTAAAATTTGTGCTTCGAGACGCAGAAAGAAAACAAGGAAATCCAGGAAAATGTATAATTTGCATCAAAAGTTTGGGTAAATTTATATTTTATTTAAATAGAATAATTTTAAATTATTTTTTTCTTGTAGAGAATCTAAAAGAAACGACAAAAAGCAAATGTTAAATCTGAATGTGCAATTCCGGAACAGGAGTTAGAAGTGAAGCCTCAAAATGATAATTCAGATATCCATTCTGTCGAAATGGTTGACAATGCGAATTTAGACGTTTATCCTCCTATGGAAGTGGAAGTGGATACCAGTTACAAATGTATAACGGATCTCTTACAAGGACGAAGAATTGTCAATTTAGGTCATGTCGTAAAAGAATATGAAAAAGTTATAAAGCATGGTAACCATTGCACAATGGGGAAAATGAAATTTACAAAGGAAACCAGAATTGGTCTTGTTTCTAAATTGCATTTTTTTTGCGACAATTGCGATACGTTTATAGTTATTTGCACAGACCCGACAATGTCATCCGAGACAAATCTAACAGAAGCTATGGTTTGGGCAAATTTAGCAATTGGAATAGGAAAAAACCAGCGTGAAGAATTATTTGCTTT
The DNA here is from genome assembly GCA_963170755.1 of Amphimallon solstitiale. Taxonomy (NCBI): domain Eukaryota; kingdom Metazoa; phylum Arthropoda; class Insecta; order Coleoptera; family Scarabaeidae; genus Amphimallon; species Amphimallon solstitiale. The sequence continues at coordinate 31,894,509 of OY720681.1, read as the reverse complement.
AGTGAATGTACCTTTTATGGCAGATAGAACATATAGTAGAACAACATCAAAGGTTAAGGAAGCTTGGGAGGAACATATGCTTAAACGAATGAAACAAGCAGGTGAAAAAGAAAGAAAAATTGCTATTGATAAGGGAAACGTTAATCTTGATGCAACAGCCTTTATAACTGTAATTATAGATGGTGGATGGAGTAAACGCAGTTATGGACATGGCTATAATGCCCCTTCGGGTGTAGCAATTATTATTGGAGCCGAAACAAAAAAACCACTTTTTATATGCGTTCGTAGCAAAACATGTTCGGCATGTTCCTATTATAAAAAACACAAAATGAAATCCAAAAAGCATGACTGTGTCCTAAATTTTACTGGTCCATTTACGGCAATGGAGCAAGATGTTATAGTTGAGGGATTTATCAAAAGTATTGATCAGCATGAACTCATGTACAAATATGTAATAGGTGACGGAGATTCCAGTGTTTATGCCCGCATTATAGAAAAGGGTCCATATGGTCGACAAGTGATAAAAATTGAATGTGCTAACCACATGACACGTTGCCTCAGTGAAAAGTTACACAGACTCTGCGTCAATACATTCTTCCCTATTGCAAGTAGAAAAATTTTGATCGCGAAAGATGTGACGGGAATATCGAAACTTGAAAGACTTATCAAAGGTATAAGGACGTCAATCAAGAACAATAAAAGCAATTCCATGGCGTTGCGAGCAGAATTAAAGAATGCACCATATCACGTTCTTGGTAATCACACTAGATGTGCAAATTTTTGTAAAAGAAAACATTTAACTGAAGATGATTCTTCTACCGCTATAGATAAACAATTTCTTATAGAGATCCAGAAATGCATTGAACCCATGATAAATAAAACCGACAGGCTTGCCTTCAATGAAACAACCAATCAGGCGGAAAGATATATGGCATTAGTCGCAAAATGTACCTGGGGAAAGCGGATTAATTTTTCCAGAAGTACTTCGTATACAGCACGAGCTTATGCTGCAGCGATTTCACATGCAAGTGGCCCTGGATGGCGCATTGAGGCATGGCGGGGAAGGCTTCTTGGTCATTATTCTCATCTAATTCTAAACCGAAGGCAACGAAAACACTATTTGCGGAAACAAAATCGGAAAGTCAAAATATACAAGAAAGCGCAAACAATAGGACCAGATATTCACTATGGGCCAAATGCTTCTTTGCCAGATATTCGTGAAGATGGAATGGTAGAAAAAAAGAAAGAGTTTCTGGCGAAACTTAAAGCAAGAGTATCTTCACCAGAAAAAGTAAAGGAAATTGAAATATCTACGAGAGGGCAGCATGATAATAACTTGTGGCGAGAACTTAGACAGGATTACCTAATTGTGGTGTGATTGTGAAGAGAAGAGCTTCAACACATTCTCATAATTTACTCAAAAGACTGTTATATACAAATAAGGATTTACGGACAAGTGCAATAATCTGTGAAAGAGTAAATGAGTCTGTTGCTATTGCAAAGTATGAAGGTCTAACTGGTGTTAAGGTTAATAGATGTGGATTTTATATAGATGCTGCATATTCATTCCTCGGAGCCTCCCCAGATGGACTAATCGCAGATAATGGAATTGTAGAAGTAAAGTGTTTGCCATCTATTAAGGGAAAGTTACGGGATTCGAGTAAAACTAATTGTTTTATCTATGTCGATAACAAAATCACATTGAAAAGAAACCACAATTACTATTTTCAGGTACAAAGTCAACTCAACATTTTGAAAAGAAATTTTTGTGATTTTATTATATACACTGATGACGATTTTAATGTAGAAAGAATATTTAGAGATGACGATTTGTGGAACAAAAGTATGTTACCAAAATTGATAACATTCTACGAACAACATCTGCTTCCAGAAATTATTGATGGACGAATTCCAAGAGGCATGAAAACAAGAAATTAGACTTAAGTTTACTTTTTATTTTAATCATGAATTACTATAGAAAATATATTGCCAACATCTCTAAATTGACTAAATAAAATACATATATTGTTACCGTTGCCTCTTACCTCCTTACATTCATGCAGCGGCGCTGTTCGACGTGTTCTCCAGGTCGGGTGCGATTGAATTGGAATGAGCCGTGGACCGGTTGTCAATGGTTATTTGTTTAGAGGGATGTCAGAGAAGACAGATGTCATATGACATTGTGTCAGGTCAAACATATTTCATAAACATAATTTGATATTGTATTTTTAATGTTAGTAGATGTTAGTAATAAAAACGTTTGTTAACAATATCAATGGATTAATAGCAATTTTATTTACTGCCTGAACACCCCCGCTGTTCCCTAAGGTTGGGACGTATACTTAGTAAACAGCCGGTAATTTTCAAACTGTTTAGTTTTCTTTAAATCCCAAGAAAAACTTGGAGGTGAGAGCCGTTTCTGTTTATTTAGTATATTTGTTATTAAATCATTTTTATTATTATGCATCTGCACACAAGTGTGAAAACTGGTTAATTTATATTTCTTGTGGAAACATCACGTACTATTTTTGGAAATTGTAAGGCACTCTTCTTGAAGCGTCCTGAATATTTTACAAAATAAAGTTACTATTACTAAAATGAAAACCTTCAATTTGACCTTCAACTATTGGCAATAAGCAATAGCAACTAGCAAAATTATAAAAATGTCGCCTCCAGTAAGATTTTTATAATTTCTTTTCTAAAGAACGGGGAAACCTTTCTGTCAAACTAATAGTAATAACAGAAAGTCAATTTCTTTCGAACTGAATAACGGGCGTTCTATATGTACAATAGATATAGGAAATTTAGAAAGTAAAATAAAAATGAGTACCCTGTATATTAATAAACGGAGAAGATATGTGTTTTTACTTTTAACGTACAAAAATATACCCATGTTTATTTGTAAGAGACCATAATTAATTACATTTTTCCAGTAATTCCTAATATATAATAACAGCTATAAGAAATATTTACACGCTCCGTACAAACTATATTTTTATGAACACGTGTTCTCATTTTTCTCAATGTATCTATTCATTCTTCAGTTTTTCAGACTAAAAATATGGAAAAAACTTGGTTCATATTTTGACGTCGGCAAAAAGTAGGCGGGACAATTCAGACAAAAACTATTTTCTTGAAATGTGCATACTAGCGACCCCATAGCGGATTTAGTTTGCGTAACTGGGTACTGAACAACCTATTAAGTTTGTAAAATGTCATATTCTAACGTTGAAGCTTATGACATGATCAAAATGTATTTTCAATGCTTTGAAAATGCAGTTCTAGCTTCCCGGCAATATTTCCCAAATTATCCGGAAAGAAGACATTATTGAGTTTTTATTCGCCTTGGGAGATGTTCTTGATTTTTATATATGGAGCACAATAAAAGACAGTTTATCACAAAAATCCGATTACAACTGTTGCCTCCGAAACTGAAGTAAGTGCTCTCTACTAATCCACATTTGTTATGTTGAAGTTTTTGTTTTGTTTTATTTTTTGTACTTTCTGATTTAAATATATTTGCTTGTTTCGTTTATATTCTTTGGTCAATATATTTTCTTATTTATGTTTAAGGATAATAATAGGTTCTTTTACTTACTTATTAAAGTTATTAATTTTTAATTGATCTTGAGAATTGCGCCCCCTTGCAATCATTTTGGAAACTTAAAAATATTTTTGTTGAAATTCCCGTGGTCCTTTTATTCTCAAGATTTTTTCCGCCAGTTTGTACGATAAACGGTTGCCTTGATATGGCCGGTGGCCGAGCTTAAACAGACACCCGGTATAACTGAAGAAACTATTAGCTTCAGCGATTAATCACTCTTAAGAAAAATATTTCTGCTTTGAAATGAAATATAAATTTAAACTAATGGGGCATTCATTTAAAAAAAAAACATATCTTCTGTCTACCAGTGATTTATGGACCTCTCTGTATGTGTATATATTTTTAAATTATGAAGCAATCATAAATAACTGGTAGTTTTTATAGACCTACATACAGCATTTGAGGCAGCATATAAAAACTCCTTAAAAGTATAGGCTTCGGTTTGGATTTGTCACAAAAATAAATTCTTGCTTATTATGGTAAGACAACAAAATTATTATATCAGATTCGTGGGTTGGACAAACGATCAAATCACCAGGTGTAGTCGCCTACTACATCCGTAGATATGGCAAGGATTTGAAGAAGGCGTTGTTTGTCACTTCACTAATACGATAAAGTTATTAGTTATAATTAGGGATCGGCAGTCAGGTTTACATTGCAGAAATGGACTTAAATTGGAGAATGTGTATCGTAATTGGCCACAGTAATACAACCCTATATAACACGCTGTTAGAGTGTGCATATGAACGGATCGGTATCCGGATATCCGGATGCTTGTTTAACTTAGATTCGAGTATCCGGATATCCGGTTTCGGATCATTTATTATGACGCCTCAAATATAAAGCTGTCATTTGTATTCTGATTAACCCTTGTGTCTATGATCGAGGTACCCGGGTATTATTCGTTAGATTTTGTCAGAAATGATTTAAAGCTCTTCTTTTGAGGATGCACGTTTATGCCATCGTCTGCCTCATCAAAATAGTGCGAAATAATACAAATACTCATATTATTCTCAATGTCAAAGTTTTTTAGACGTTGTTGTATAACCCTGGTACCCGGGTACTTATATTGTATTTTATGCATGATACATTCGGACAACTCTTAAATAAAATGGAAATAATTTAAAAACATTTACACTTTTTTATACACGTGTGTAGCATTTAGTCGTCGTTACAGAATGTTCATCAGAAATTGGACGATGCATAATTTGTGTATCAAACTAGCGTTAGTGTGCACGCTTAAAAAATGATTGCTTGTTACTTTTAAAATTGTCAGGCTTCCATTTAAATTTAAAAGCCGTCAACAATCAAAATCGCTTAATTAATCGGTGATTATGCCACCCCTTGCCATCGCGTCGCACTCAAGTAAACAACATACAAAGAAATAACTAAGAAAAACTTCAAAATGCAGTATTCCAGGCAAACAAAAAGCCAGAGCTGGGCGATAAGGATTAGAGGTGTAATTGATTGCGGCTTCGATTACGATTGTTTTAATCGTAATTCATAAATTTTTGAAATTAGGATTACTGTAATCGTTAATCAATGGAACTTCGATTACGATTACAGTAATAGTAATTTAAACTTTTTCAAAATTACGATTACTGTAATCGTAATCTAAGTTCGTTCGATTAACGGTTACAGAAATCCTAATTTCAAAAATTTTTAAATTACGATTTTCTAAGTAATTGTAATCGAAGTTGTTCAAAAAATGTCGGAGAGCTAAACGCGGCTCAATTAAACTGGTACGCGTTATATATGAAGGCAATAATTATCCGAATAAGAATAAGAAAAAACAAAAAAAAAATTTTTTAATACACCAGAAATTTTAAAAAAATAATGAGGTGTGACTACCGCATGACTTTTTTATACGTATGAGCGTATAGAAAAAGTATTCAAAATCCTATTTTGAGTACTTCTATTCTCATACTAAATCTTTATAGAATACATACTTTGCAAGATATTCGAAAAAAGTGCTACTGGCAGACAGGCTTTTACAGGCACGTACTGGACCTTCATGACGAAGATATCTCGCGGTCGAAATTATTAGTGCCCGTTCAATGAAGCTCCGCATCAGTATTCCATCAACGTATTATTCAAAGCATGAAACAGACGTACTGGACCCTCATGACGAGGATATCTAACGGTCGACAATATTAGTGCTAGTTGAATGAAGCTCCGCATCAGTATTCCTTCAACGTTTTATTCAATGTGTGAAACAATACAAACTAAACTCAACCCAACCGAACTTAAATAAAACCCAATCCACCCTTGGGGTTAGGTGGATTACACACACACAGAGAGAGATTTTTAAAAACCACTTTTCCGGTATCAGTGGACTTCAAAACGTGGACATCTGCAAAAATATCGATGTCGAAAATTTTTGTCATCGCAATACTTCCTTATACTACGTATAAGAAAGTAAAACATCCCAACCAGGGCCAGGAATCGAATTTTAAATATTTGAACGATGCTGATACTAGTTTAGAAATTTTTACAAAATATCAGTTGCTGAAAAAGCTTCCTTGAAGTTCAACACACCACTAACTTCGTCGGCATAGGTAGAAAGATTATTTTTTTTTGCTGGTATTATAAATACTCCACGTCGTCATGCTTTTTCCGATTTTTCCTTCGAGAAATTAGTATTAATATTGAATATTGTGAATAATGTATGCTATAAATATAGGTACTTATGTAACAGACAACAATAAAATACACTTTCTAAAGTAAATAACAGTGAATTTTCTAATATTTAATAAGAGTAGTCCATGCCAACGATTACAGTAATCCTTATATTAAAAAAACGTAATTACAATTAATGTAATCGTTAATCGAACGAACTTAGATTACGATTACAGTAATCGTAATTTAAAAACAAGTATCCGGATATTGACGACTCGGATATCCGCGCAAAAGTAAGAGCCATAGTATAGACGTAGTTGCATTGATCATGGCAAATGAAGGCGACATTGAAGTGCCGATTTTTATGCCGAATGTATTGTAGTTAAATTGTAAGCTTTGTGAGCCGAACTATTGTTTGCTTTAATTAGTTACTTGTGTTCTGTTACGTAAATATGTATCGTCGACATCCGTCGCGAGATACTGTTGAAATGTGCTTAAGGCTCCGGGCTACCCAAATTATAGGTATATGCTATTACATGTAACCGTTTTTTTCTTTTTACTTGCTTATTTGGTAACATGAAGCAATGCACTATTTTTTCTTATATACGTATGAATGAATGCAATGTATCTATGACGCCCTTTTTTCAAAATAGTCTTTAAATGTGTTTAAAAAAAAATAAAACGTCGAACCATTTTTTTCTTTTTCTTCCTTTATTTCTTAACATAGAAGAATAATTTTTTTTTTGTTTAATAGAGCGTTTAAAACTCTTGCTCGCCATGAAGTCCTTTTTTTTCAAAATTGATATTTTCTTAGATATTTGATATAAAAGAAATTAAAATTAGGCAGCCCACATTACACTCAAGAGAATAGGCAGAAGGTAGGGATAGATTTCCGACCAACAGTTTGTCTGGAGGGCGGGTACAAATGTGTAAATATTTGGGGATAAATGAATTTTTATTCTCTTGGATATTGTAGTAGATATATAATCTGGGCACTTTTACGAAAAGTGTTCGTGTCTCCCTAAAAAAAAATGAGTTATAATTTCCAATATATTTATGGTATTTTATGCTGGTTCTTTGAAAGATATACCTCCACTTTTTTTTGACGCTGAAAATATTTCTTTTGCAAATAGAACACACAATTTGTTTTTGATTCGTAAGATGGGAATTTAATTCTTTTTCAAAATGTATATCCTTCTACCTACCGCTAACGAATTTTTTTATATTTATATGTACTACAAATCTTCTGCTAAATGTGCTTTTTTTGATGATCAATTCCTAATTACACAAACTGTAGGCGTAGTATGCACATTATTTTTTGTCTGAACTCTCCGGCATACTTTGCTAACACAAGTTATACAGCAATGCAGAATAAAAGGCGGTAAATAACAGGTGCGTCATAAAAACACTGTTTGTACTTAGAGTGTGAATATTGCTTCTCGCAATTTGTTTACCTATTTTTTTGTTAGAAATAGACACACACATATATATACGTATATAATATGAAAATAAAAATAAGAACTTATTTTTGCCGCCCTGTTCGTATTGATAATGTTCCTAAATTAAAACAATTTTTTCTTTTCTTGGCAAATAGCGGCCATAAATACCATAAATAAAACTACATTTTCTTGAGTGTTTCGACATTTATTAACATGTGTCTTTTTCGAGTATGTGAAGAGCCCCCCTTTTTTTTCGAATATCGGATATCTGACAGTTGTTCCAGGTTGTTCTAGGTTTGTTCTAAATTGTTCTAAAGTATTTTAAAAGAAATGTCAAATTTGGCCGAGATAATTAAGCCCTTCTTTTTTCGAAAATTGAAATTTTGAGGGTTTTTCCAGGTTGTTCTAGTTGTTCTAAACATTGTTCCAAAGAATCTCGGGAAAAATCAAAACTGGCCGAGATAATCGGAAAAAACGAGATTTTGCCAGTCCCCCTTTTCTTGAAAATTTAAATTTTGACGATTTTTCTAGGTTGCTCTAGATTTGGTCTAAATTATTCCAAAGTATTTCATAGAAAAAATCATAATCAGACGAGAAAATGGGGGAAAATGAGAGCTAAAAGTATGAAGTCAGACCCAGTTTTTGCAAAAACTAAAATTTTGACGGTTGTTCTAGATTTGTTCTAAACATTGTTCGAATACGTCAAAACCGTATCTCTTATATATCAAAAGATATTGCAAAAAAAAGAAACAAATCCAAAAGTTTGAAGTTATCCCCCCTTTTTTCGAAAATCTAAATTCTGACGGTTGTTCTAGGTTTGTTTTAAATTGTTCCATAGTATTTCAAAGATAAAATCATAATTGACCGAATTAATAGGAAAAAACGGTTTTCTAACAGTCCCCCTTAATCTCTTGGGAAAATATATATTTACTACTTATATTAGATACTTATTATAAATCTTGGTCAATTTCGATTTTTTCTTTCAAATACTTTACAACAATTTAGAACATACATAGAAAAACCTGAAACAACCGTCAGAATTTAGATTTTCAAAAAAAGGGGGGCTAACTTCTCACTTTTGGATGTCGTATTTTTGTAATATCTTTTATACGGTTCTGAAGTATTAGAATAATGTCTAGAACAAACCTAAAATAACCCTCAGACTTTCAATGTTCGCAAAAGGGAACTGTGAGAAAATCGTGTTTTCCTATTATCTCGGCAAATTCTGATTTTTTTTCTTTGAAATACTTTGAAACAAATTAAAACAAACCTAGAACAACCGAACATAACCGTCAGAATTTCGATTTTCGAAAAAAGAGGCATTGGCGAAAAATTGCTTTTTGCCATTTTTTCGGCCAATTATTATTTATTTTTGAAATACTTTGGAACAGTTGAGAACAAACTTAGAGCAACCTGGAACAACGTCAGAATTACAATTTTTAAGAAAGGGGGGGCCGGCAAAAGCTCGTTTTTTCCGATTATCTCTGACAATTTTGATTTTTGTCCGGAGATTCTTTTGAACAATGTTTAGAACAACTAAAACAACCTGGAACACCCTTTAGAATTTCAATTTTCGAAAAAAGGGGGGCTGGGTGACTAAGGTATTTACAGGCAGGAAACACAAGAACAAAAGACTACAACTAGGGACGCTTATGTAAACTATACTGTGTGTCCAAAAAGTCTGGAAACACCCAAGTAAAATCGAAACGGATGATTTTTGAGAAAAATGCAAAAACAGGTCAATTAGTATTTTCAAAAAACTACTGGCTGATGGTATCTGTTTGGAATTTTTGATGACCTTGAAAAAGTTATGATGTCATCAAAAAAAATTTAAATGGAAACGTCGCATTTTTAATTTTATTTTTGATAGATCTTTTAATTGTCTAAATGACTGTAAAAAATGTTTTCATTTTTCTTAAGAAAATGACCGAGAAAAATTTAATTACTTCTTCGAAAATGGAAAAGTTTGTCTTTAAAAAAAAACATAGTTGGCTTAAAGTCGATTATTTTTCAAACACATTTTGTTTTATTTGTGACATTCTGTCAAATACGAATTGTGCGTAAGTTAAAAAAATCTGTTTAAAAATGGTTTTAAGTGAGAGGGAACGTATTCAAATATTGATGATGATTGGTTTTGGGGATAGGGCTCGTTCAGTTAGAGAAGTTTGCGACTTATTTAATACAGAACATCCGGAGCGTGCCCCAATTAGTATTTCTGCAGTGAGTAAGATTCACAAAAAATTTCAAGAAGAAGGCCGTGTTCGAGATCGCCCTAGAAGTGGTCGTCCAAAGATCGCAGAAGATACGCAACTCGACGTATTATTGTCAGAAGAGGAAACTCCAAATTCTAGTACACGGCAGCTTGCGCGGGAGTTTAACGTGTCGAAGAGTACAATTGGTAATATTTTCCGGAAAACTAAGTATCATCCCTACAAAATCTGTTTGGTTCATGAGCTGTCTGAAGACGACTTCGACAGGCGTGTACAGTTTTGCGAACAACTGATGCCTATGTGTGATAATGATCCGTTTTTTATCAGAAATATCTTATTCTCAGATGAAGCTACGTTCACATTACATGGGACTGTTAATAGACAAAACTGCAGGTACTGGGCACGCCAAAATCCACGCTGGATGAGAGAGGTACGAACTCAGTATCCTCAGAAATTAAATGTATGGGCTGGTTTAATTGGTAACAGAATTATAGGGCTTTTTTTCTTCAACGGTAACCTGACGGCGGATATGTATTTGGATTTTTTACAAAATTATTTAATTCCGTCATTAGCAGAAATATTTCCGAACCATGAAGATCCTAATTTGCCCAGCCAAAGAATTTGGTTTCAACAAGATGGGGCTCCATGCCACTATGCGGGAAATGTTTGGCATTATCTCGAGAATACCTTCCCAAACAGATGGATTGGCAGGAGGGGGGTATCGAGTGGCCTGCTAGGTCGCCAGATCTAACACCTATTGATTATTTTTTGGGGGGTTACCTAAAAAACAAGGTATACGCAACTAAACCTGAAAATTTGGAAGGCTTGCGTCAACGGATTGAGATTGAAGTACGAAGGATCACTCCTGAAATGATAGAAAACGTTCAAAATGAATTTTATTATCGTTTAGGGTATTGCCAAGATGCTCAAGGACAACATTTTGAACATTTATTGTAAGAGTTTTTGCTGATTTCTACGATTAAAATTTTCTTTGTTTTCTATAATGATTTTTTTTTCAAAATTTTTCTTAAGCAGAATGAAAATTTTTTTGACTGTCGTTTAGACAATTAAAAGATCTATCAAAAATAAAATTAAAAATGCGACGTTGCCATTTAATTTTTTTTTGATGACATCATAACTTTTTCAAGATCATCAAAAATTCCAGATACCATCAGCCAGTAGTTTTTTGAAAATACTAATTAACCTGTTTTTGTATTTTTCTCAAAAATCATCCGTTTCGATTTTATTTGGGTGTTTCCAGACTTTTTGGACACACAGTATGTACAGTTTAGTTTTTAGTAAATTCATAATTGATTGCTTTAAAGTAACAAAAAAAAAAAACAACATTTTGTCAAATATCTAGAATAAGTTAGAAAACAAAAAATTAATTTCCTGTTGTATATGTAGGAAATAATTTTCTACTAACTAGCACTGTCGCTTTAATTTTTCACTAAAACTGATATATTTTATTATTAATCTTATATTTATGTACTTTGTAAATTAATAATATTTGTGTATTCCCTTGATTCATTTAGGTACTAAATTAATATAAAATCCATTTTCTTTTACTTACTTCATATTTTAATATGGTTATACCTGTTACACATTGTTTAAAATATTATATAATAAATAATATATAAATTAGTTATTTTGAACACCATATTAAAATAAAATGTCATATGAAAGAACTAGGTATCAAGAAATCGAAAATCAATAATAAGAAAATAACTTGGTATGTCTGACCGAAAAATAAAAACCACTCATTTATCAGTGTGGTAAACAAGATCAGTAAAAAGCATTGGAAATTATCAATTATATGTCTTGAATTTTTAGAAAGTATGGTTTTGATCTATAATAACAGAACAATGAATAAATGAGAAAACAATATAGAAATCTTCTATTAGACGGGTGTATTTCAGATATGTATATGTAAGAAAACACAAAAATTGTGTAACCAACTTTTTATTCAATAAGAGAATATTCATTCCGAAACATATGTGTATTTCGCCAAACAAACACCCCGAGCCCCCCACTTGTATGTCTTCCTTACAGTCCCATTACATATAAATATGATGTTTAGCAGATATTCTCTAAAAATTATTCCGTTGCAGTCTCCTAAGTGTAGGCCACGCCCTTATAGGAGAAGTATTGAAGAGGGGAAGTTACGGGGGACATTTTCACACTTTTAATTCAGTATATGCTATGCAACCCGTATTACTTAAAATCGCAATATTAAAATCAGTAGTCCGGAGCCTTAAGAGATTTGATTCGACGGTATTTAATTTAACTCTGATGCATAATTTGCTATGTATTACTGTCATGGCAAGTGAAAATCACGTAGTAAAACGTGTCGTCGGATATACATAAAGCAGAAAACATTTAAATCGGAACTACTTAAAGTGCTAGTAACGTGTACGATGAAATTAAGACTTCAATTGTCAATGACATAAACGGTAAACATATTTGGGTGTCAGTACATGAAACTACTGATGTAAAAGGACGCATTATTGCAAATGTTTGTTTGGAGTGATGAACAACGACACGGCAATGTCTACACATTTACCCGCATCTATGAGATTCGAAAGAACTAATGCGGAATTCAAATCATATAACGTAATTTCGTGTTCGAAATCACTATGGTGTGAAAATCACGGCAAAAATAAAGAAAAAACATTATTTGTAACAGAGGCGGCTGATTGGCTCTTACAACAAACATAGACTTCAATGACGCATATTACATGTTTCGCACATGCTCTCCATCGAGTATAGGAGAAAGTCAGAAAATTCTACCCAAATGCAGATCAATCGATATCTTTCGTCAAGAAAGTTTTTGTGAAAGCATCTGCACGACAGCATATGTTTCGTGAAAAACTGACACATGTGCCACTACCACCAAAACTTGGCACGTGGATACAAGCAGCATCCCATTATCACATATATTTTGACGACGTTAAAACTATAATACAGCTACTAGATTCGAATGATGCTGTTTATATTTAACATGTTCAACAAGCATGTATGGGTTCAACCTGTAGCAATCCACCATCTAGAATTTACTCTGGCCAACCCGCAATATTCTATAACTAACGCCTTGAAACAGTTCTACATGACAGTCCAGGAATTTATACTGTACGCCGAATTGTTGATTTATTTACTGGTAAAGAAGTAGTTTTTTCCGAACCGGAGATACGAGGTAGACGCCATAAATTCTCGGCCTGATATACAAAAAAGAAACTTGGAACAATATAAGAATTTTTATTTTTCAATGTAATCTCCCCTAACTTCTATACATTTATTACAACGGTTAATTAATAATTCGATACCCTTGTAAAAATAATCTGAAGTTTTTCCGTCAAAATGTTCTATAACAGCGGCTTGCAACTCACTGTCGTCCTTAAAACTACTATTACTAAGGTCTTTTTTTTAAATTAGAAAACAAAAAAAATCACAAGGAGCCATATCCGGACTATACGGTGGATGTTCCAATTCTTGATAGCCGCATTCGCGGATGGCAGTTTGTGAAATGTTATGGACGGGAGCATTGTCGTGCAATAATCGCACACCTTTTGTCAATTTTCCACGACGTTTGGCACGGATACTGTCCCTTAATTTATGCAATAAAGACGCACAATATGTGCCGTTCACACTTGTATTGCGCTCTTTAAAGTCAATTAGGAAAATGCCCTTACAATCCCAGAATATTGTGGCTATCACCTTTTTCGTTGATTGAACGACTTTCGCCTTTCTGGGACGAGGTTCATCAGGTCGCTGCCATTACATGGAGTCCCTTTTCAATAGAGGATCGTAAAACAGAACCATTGTTTCATTCTCTGTGACAATGGATTCCAAAATCAGTTTTGGGTCGTCTCCACATATGTTTAAAAACGACCGACTGCGCACATTCGACTCGATGTTCACGTTGGCGAGCAGAAAGAAGTCGCGGTACCCATCCAGCACTAATTTTATTCATACCCAAATGATCATGGAGAATTCGGCGAACATTTGTTTCGGAAATGTTTGTTATCACTGCTAATTCCTTCACTTTCAAACGGCGATCTTCAAGCACTAAATGTTCAATAATTGAAATTTGTGGAGGCGTTATCACTTCAATTGGTCGACCTGACCGATCAGCATCTTCCAGAGATTCTTGTCCCAAACGGAAACGTTTTGGCCACTTTTTTACAGTTGAATACGAAGGAGATGAATCACCGTAAACGCCGTCTAAACGTTGTTTAATGTGGTAAGGTGTATGCCCTTCTTTTGTTAAAAAGTTAATGATCGCGCGGTACTCAATTTTCGTTACTTCAGACATTTTCGTGCGCTAGTCACGTTGGTTGGTTGGTTACTAAAAACTACTAGGCTTCGAACCGTCATATTTATAGTGAACACCTCGCGTATATGCACGCATGACGTGCCGGAGTTTGGACACGTCTGAACCTGTATAAGCCTCTCAAGCCGAGAATTAATGCGTCCTAGCTCGTAAATGTGTCGGCAATGTACTTTAGATATGCCCCTATTACAATGGTAACTGTTGAACTGTCGTTTTCAATGTATGTATAATTGTATTTGTAACAGACAATTATAAACACCTGAACATATGGAATAATTAATGGTGATTTACTTTCATTTAAACTCTCAACGTGAACAGTGAACAGTCAGGATACATTTTATTTACTGTTATCGCCACGCCAGTATTGCATTCCATACAGATTTATTAAGACTATAAAGTCCTTCGAACTTGGATTTGAAAATTGTGTACCACTATTGAAAAGAAGTTTTTTTTTCTGTAAATATCTCTCAAATTATACAGGCCAACAAAATATCTTTTTGTGTGCTGGGTACTGATTTTGGATATATTTGATGTGCTTATACAGGTAAACTGATTTTCGTATTAATAACAGGTACAAGTAATGAAATAATGCTATCTTTCCTGGAAACCTGGTACCCATATACTTAGGCAATTATAGTTATTCCCATTGATCGTGAAACTCCACATTGGCCATTCTATCATCTGGAAAGAAGAATAAAAGACAATATCAATAGTCCTGGAAAAAATTAAGTATGGAAACATATGGGCGTTTTAAGTCGATATAAAATGGTTAACTTCCTCCTTGGACAGCAGAGTGGATATACAAAATATGATTGTTTTTTATGTCTTTGGGATAGCATAGCTAAGGATCAGCACTGGGTTAACAATAATTGGCCCCTAAGGAACGTCATCGTTCCAGGAAAAGAAAACGTAATCAACGAACCTTTGGTTGCGAGAGAGAAAATCAGATTTACACCTTCACATATTAGTTAGGACTTATGAAGCAATTTGTGAAGGTGCTAAATCGAATGGCCTTTGCTTTAGGTACTGAATGCGTAATTTTCCTGGGATTAGCATAGAAAACAAAACTGGAAACAGGCATATTAGAATGTCCTCAAATAAGACAGCAAATACACATAATTTACCGCAGCAATGAACCAGATTGAATATAATGCTCGATGCTCATTTGTTGAAGTAGTACAAAATTAAAAACAGAATTACACAGATTTAGTGGAAAATATGCTTTCTAAATTTAATACTCTCGCTTGTAACATGAGCATAAAACTTCCACTACCTCCACAGTCACTTAGATTGATTTCCACAAAACCTATGTGATTACAGTGAAGAACAGGGACACATTTTTCATCAAGACATTAGGACAATGGAAGACCGATATCAAGGAAGGCGGAATATCCACATGATGGCCAACTACTGTAGGAGTCTGCAGCGGGACTGTCCACTAAACTCCATGACAGAAAATCGCATAAAAGAAAATTTTTAAGTGATAAGTCATGAATGTATATTTATGTATTTTATGAATTACGTAGGTACCTTACTTTGTATTCTTTGTTTTACTTTCTTATACGTAGTATAAGAAAGCATTGTGATGATGAAAATTTTCGACTTCGAGATTTTTGCAGATGTCCACGTTTTGAAGTCCCCTGATACCGAAAAAGTGGTTTTTAAAAAATGTCTCTGTGTCTCTGTGTGTGTATGGCTGTGTGTGTGTGTGTGTCTCTCTGTGTGTGTCTGTGTGTGTGAACACGATAGCGGTCAAACCGCTGTAGATATCAATTCAAAATTTTGTATTTACCTGTATAATCTCCCTCTTGAGATCTGATTAGTTTTTCAGTAAAATCAGTAGACCGGAAGTAGCAGTTTACTTCAGCGAAAAAATCGAATTTTGCAAATATTTCGTCAACTACTAAGTTTAAACTAATTTATAAAGAATTCATATATACTTAAAATTAAAATTGAGAATAATTTTATTTAAAAAGATTTTCGAAATTCCTACCGGAAGTAGGTCTTTTACTCTTACCGAAAATCAGTTTTTTGCGAATATTTCGCAAGTCATGCCTTTTAGACAAGTACGTTACGGGTATAAAAGTATTTAAAGCATAATTTTCAATTTCTTTTGTATAAAAAAAATTTTCAAAATTCAGACCGGAAGTACCACTTTTACTCTTATCGAATAGCGATTTTTTGCAAATATGTCTTAAGTTATGCATTCTATGTATATTTATGAAGAGTACAAAAGTATTTAAAACTGTATTTGCAATATTTTTTGTATATATGAAATTTCAAAATTCGGACCGGAAGTAGCACTTTTACTCTTAGCGAGGAGCACTTTTTTGATAAGATCGTGCAAAGTATGCATTTTATAGAGATTTATTAAGAGAATAGAAGTACTTAGAATAGGATTTTCAATAATTTATGTAAAAAAAATTCTTAAAATTCTATAATTTGAAACACTCATACGTATAAGAAAGTCGTGTGGTGGCCACACCTCATTTTTTTAATAAGCCTTTGCCTCAAATAATCTGAAATATACATAAATAGATGATTTTTTTATATAAAAGATGCCAACATAGTGTAACTCAAAAACTAGATCTGATAGACCAAATTTGACAGTTAAGAAGTTAAAAAAATAGCAGGCACCAAAATGTGTATTGGCCTGTGTTATGCATTCTATACAGATTTGTTAAGAGAATAAATGCATTCATTTTAAAAATTAACCTCATTTTTTGATTTAACAATATCCACATTTATTAATCTTAAAATAATCACAATAATTGTTGTTTGTGGCTTATAACATAAACCCCTTTTTTACATATATACATCTTATTTACAAAAAAAAAAAACCTTACACAGTAAGAGTAAAAATATCACAGAAGTAGGAAGACAAGAGTATAAATAAGTATAGCGACAATGGAATGCACACAATTAAAAATATTATCGACCATTAGGAATTTATAAACATATTCCATTTTATTCGCCTTTCAAAAAACACAAATACACCTTTGATGTTTTAGACCGCAGTACTATTTTCACCGTTTAGAATCCGCTGGATGGGGAATCTGTTGGCGTCTTGGGCAGTGGCGATAACAGTTTTGGTGCTGCGAATTCCTTGATGATTTTCGGAATTGATACTATTAAAATTGGTTTCGTATTAATTCTAGTACACTTGTCATTCAACATATTGTTATTTTTAAAAATTATCCATCAAATGCTGTGACAACGAAGAATTAAATTGTACTTCTGCGTCAATTACACGACACCCACGCGTAAATTGTTTATTATACAGCAGATTTAAATAAAGACTGTAACAAACAACAAAACTATCCGACTTTATATAGGGATATCTCAACACTCTATAAACTGTGGGTGGGAGTAGAAGTAACAAGAATACATGGAACCAAGGAGATCGTAACACTATTTTCAATTTCATCGATAAAACACGTAATTATAATTACTCATCGGCATGTTATAACTGTCTTCGGTAGCATTCGAAATATTTATGAATCCATGACTAAAGCGTTTTAAAGAAAATTAATGGCCTAAGGTGGTGTTTCATGTGAAATGCTTCGCATTTAATGCCAAACAATTTCGCCGTATGGAAAGTAACAAAATAAATCTTGAATTACAGACGAATTGACAGTGACAATTGCTTAGTTAGATTGCGTTTAGATATAGGTAGTTAATAGATGATTTTGGCTTGGTCTGATGTGTGCGCCATGCCAAATTTTATTTTTAATGCAGTGTTATGCAGCTACGTATGTGAATAATATACGTGGTTTGCTTACAAATAACATACAACATATCAATTACATGCTGAAATTCTTAAAGTAGTACAAAATAAATGCAATTAAAATCTAAAAACAACTAATCATCCAGGCATAGTCAATTAAATAGTGGATGTCATTCATATAGATATAGATACATACATAATAGAGAGAAAAGTAGTATTATATATATGAATGGCACTGACTAATTTAAACGTTGCGTTGGTTGATTTTCTTGTCTTATTTCCGCAGTATGACGAATCAGACGAATGCTGGTTAAATAAAACAAGTTACGATTGTTTAAATATATTATATATAAGATATGTATTAAAAGTAATTAAATGAAAGAAATCCATATCGTAAGGTAATTCTAATAGTAATAGGGTAAAAATAAATCCTCTTTTAAGCCTTACATTAATTTTATTATATGCTCTAGTACATAGGTTCCCAAAGTGGGCGATAACGCCCCCTTGTGGGCGCTGCAGGTCTAAAGGGGGGCGGTAAGAGACCCAGAAAAAAAATGGGGGCGTTGTGTAAAGGCTTAGGGGGCGATTTGTAATTTCATCTAGAATCTAGGAGGACTCTTAGACACCGACTGAGCTCTCGACTCTCGACTAGGGACATCGATGTTCATTGAACATCGATATTTTAGGATCGATGTTCGATGTTTTTGCATCGATGTTTGCAATTTAGATTTATCGATAAACTATCGATGTTAGAAGAAATATAGTAAACATCGAACTTTTAAGCTTGACAAAATGTATTTGCACTAATCACAAAATAAAACAGCGTCCTCTGTTGACAAATACAAAAATGTTTCCAAATTAACAGCTCACATACAGGCTACGAGGATGTAAAATTGTCTACGAATAAAAGAAGTATTTAAATTACACAGTGCTATATCATATAAATTCGAATATTTCATTTTAGGCTCTTTTAAATATTACTCAGTATAAATATTTAAATAATATATAATTAAATACATAAATTTATAGTACTTTTAATGTGCAGAATAAAAGTTAAATTATGTATGCATGCAGAATAAGTGAAGGAGGTAAACGTATTTTCATAGAAAAAGAAGGGAGATAGACATTACCGATGTATACTTCTTCGGGAAATTCCCTAGTGCGTACAATCATACACGACGATACACGTATTAAATGCAAGATGACACATCAGAAATATAAAACCATATCCATATGTATCTCGGTATTTGCCAGCGTAGTCAAAAAAAAATGCAAAACTATAAAATCCCAAATAAAAATCGTTCTCTTAAAAAGCTTTGATACACGTAAATGTATATATTTTTTAAGTATCAGACGATTTAAGTCATGTGGTTGTTTCATGCGTAATTGCATAATATTGTTTTTTTATATAGTTTTTTTTGAGTAGTTTCTAAAGTTAACTACATATTATAAATGTATATATTTCTTTTATTATTTTTTTTGAATAGTGATATCTTTTATATCATTTTGTTAAGGACGTAAATTAATTAAGTTATAATAAAGTTTTTGTTAAACTGCCAAAAAATAAATCTATAAATATAATTATCGATGTTTAAAAACATCGATGTTTGGTAGTCGATATTTTGCAACCATCGATGTTGATCAACGATGTTAACATCGATGTTTGATATCGATGTTTACCCACCGATGTCCCATCCCTACTCTCGACTACAGCTTGTGAACATCAACTAATATTAATTAAGAGATTGCTCAAACCAACTCGGTTCGATATTTCTCTCCGAGTAGTTCATATATTTGTCCTGTTTTATTGAATAAATAAAATAAAAAACATATCAATCGGTCGCTCCGTTTCGAAACGAAAAGAGACACAAACAAACAAATAAAAAGGCAACTGTATCAATCGGCTGGTTCATAGAATACTTGTTCTTACTTGTTGAGTACGATTGAGCGTCGAATGAGATAAACGAGTTTATGCATGTTTGTCTTATTCCTGTCGGTGCGTGCTGCTTATGCAATCCTATATAAACAACGTAATATTTATTTTATTTTCATTTGCGGTTTCGCGCGTAATAGATAAGCAGTACTTAAGTTCAACACTTATACTTACGTATTTCTCAAAACAAAACAATGTCGGAAGTAAAAAAGAAGAGACGGCAATACTGTGCGGAATATATTAAATTCGGATTCATTGAAAATCCTACAAACCCATCGTCGCCTTTGTGCCTTCTATGCCTAAAAACATTTTCGAATGAAGCAATGAAGCCTTCAAGACTTCAAGATCATTTGAATAAAATGCATCCAGATAAGAAAGACAAGAATGTAGCATATTTTCAAGACCTAGAGAAGAAGCATAATACTCGGCCAAGTGTAGCAAAACTCTTTTCGGCGGCTGCTAAGCAAGATGACGACGGACTTCGAGCTTCGTACAATATCTCTTTGTTAATTGCTCAAAAAGGCAAACCACACAACATCGGAGAAGTGTTAATTTTGCCAGCAATAAAGGAAGTAATAACTACTGTGCTTCATAAACCGGCCGCAGATATTATCGGAAAAATTCCTTTGAGTAATAATTCTGTGCAAAGACGAATTGATTAAATGGCCGGAAACATAGAAGAATCATTGTGCAATCATCTGAGGACTAGTCAATTCTCAATTCAGCTCGATGAGTCCACTTTACCAACTAATGAAGCATTGTTGCTGTCTTACGTGAGGTTTATTAAAGATGAGAAAATATGTGAAGAACTATTGTTTGCTAGAAATTTAGAGACCGATACAAAAGGCGAAACCATATTCAATACATTGGAAAAGTTTTGTGATGAGAAAGAGATTCCCTTGAAAAATATTATATCAGTTGCTACGGATGGCGCTCCGGCTATGACAGGGTGCCATAAAGGCTTCATAGCGTACGTAAAAAATAAAATTCCAGATGTCCTTGCTGTACATTGCGTTATTCATAGACAACATTTGGTTGCTAGAAATTTAAGTGAACGACTATTTCAATCACTGCAATATGTCATCAAAGCAGTCAATAAAATCCGTAACTGCTCTTTGAATGATAGATTATTTCATCAGCTTTGTGTTACTAATGACGAAGATTTCAACCGTTTGTTGTTTCATACCGAAGTTCGTTGGCTATCAAGAGGCAATTGTCTGACTCGATTTTACAACCTGTTTGACTCTGTGATAGAGTTTTTGGAAACTAAAGATACAGAATTGCGCAACAAGCTCATTACATCAAAAAATGATATAGCTTACATGACAGACCTGTATAAATTGTTCAACAACATGAATCTCCAACTGCAAGGCGATGAACTAAATTTAATTAAAACAAAAAATGTCGTTGCTGCTTTCGCAGCCAAACTGCTTCTACACAAAAAGAATATGGGCAGACGTGAGTTTCATAATTTTCCGAATTTATCAGTATCCTGCAGTAACGACGACTTGTTTGCCTACTGCCAACATTTGGAAAAGCTCCACATTGACTTCACCGAACGATACCAGGATATTTTGAACTTGGAAATACCAGACTGGGTGTTGGATCCGTTTTCAAATGTCAACACAGCAATATCACCACATCTGGAAGAAGAACTTATAGAATTGACAACGAACGAGGAAATAAAAATCAAGTTCAAAAATGGCTACCAAGAATTTTGGCTACAAAAACCGATCCTGCAATTGTACCCTGGATTGTGGTCAATCATTCAACGATTCTTGATAGCATTCCCATCGTCATATTTGTGTGAACGTGGATTTAGTGCTGTAGCAACGCTGCTTACTAAAAAGAGAAATCGTTTGCATGTTACCGAACGTGGTGACTTGCGGCTGTTCTTGAGTAAATTGGAACCTGATATCAACAAACTTATTAAACAGCATCAGATTCATCCTTCACATTAGTTTTTATATTAGAATCGATTATGTTTGTTTTATTTTGAATTTTGAATAAAAGATACTTTGTCTGAATACTATAAAGTTGCGTTTCAATAATCATTCTCATTGGCAGGTGTAGCTCGTAAAAGTTAACTTGAGACCTGAGCGCCGTTGTGTACTACCTACTACGCTCAGGTCTCAAGTTAACTCATTCATTCTAAACGAGACTTTTACTATAACCCATAGTAAAAGTCTCGTTTAGAATGAATGTTTAATCTCCGCTAATATAGCTCACAATAATTAATTTAATTTGAAGTTATAGTGGCTTTTGAGTAGGTGAAAAAATGGGGGCGCTAAAAAATAATTTATTCTCAAAGTGGGCAGTAGGCAAAATAAGTTTGGGAACCACTGCTCTAGTAGTAGGTACATGTTTCGGCCCATGAAAAAATTTTTTCATTTAGAATTCCACCTGTTTGTCACGACCGTCATCCCGACAGCATGTATTTCTTTATACCGTCGATTTAATTTTTCAAAACATAAAAGAATTTTATAACTATCTACAATGATGTTTGTGTTTGATGTTTAATTTATACAATAATTTTAATCTATAACTGTTGTAATGTTTGAGTTTTGTTATTGTTTTATTGCTTTGTACGTTGCTACATTTGGACGTGTATTTTCCTGTTGATTTGACTATTCTAGCTGAAGATGGCCATGGGCCGAAACATGTACTACTAGAGCATATAATAAAATTAATGTAAGGCTTAAAAGAGGATTTATTTTTACCCTGTTACTAAAAGTAATTAGCTTTTCACTCTTACAGGGACTTCAATGCTGTTAATATTGAAACTTTTAAGAATGATCTCCTATCTATTCCACTGCAACGTTTATTCTTCATGTCAAATATTGAAGACAAAGTCAACTTTTTCACTACAAGTCTGCTTCTGCTATTTGACAGACACGCTCCTGTCATTACTCGCAGGTTTACCAGGCGGCGTGTTCCCTTGGCTTACCGACAATTTAAAATTATTGATTTCACTTAGAGATAAGCGCAAGTTAAAATTTCGTCGAACTAGAGATCCAAGGGATTGGTCTGATTACAAATCACTAAGAAATTTAACTACGAAAACTTTTAGGCTTGAACAAAAAGCATACTTTGATTTCATCTCGCGAAATGCTGATTCGAAAGGTATTTGGAACAGTCTACGTACGTTAGGAGTTTCCAAGAGAAGTTCTACTAATATTCCGGAGCATTTGAGTAATCCTGACTCGATAAATAATTTCTTTGTTGACTCGGTTTCACCTTTAAATACAGAATGTTCTGACTTAATTGACTGGTATGAGAGAAACCGAAGATATGCGACGCAATTTCTTTTCACTTCTGTAGATGAAGTGGTTATCTCCAAAATCATATCATCAATAAAGTCCACGGCTACTGGGTGTGATAGTCTATCCGTTATTATGTTGCGGTATTGCTATCCCACTATATCACCTTATGTTACTCATATAATAAATACCTGTTTAATTGAAGGTATATTTCCTGATAGATGGAAATGCGCTGTTGTTCATCCGCTACATAAGGTTACGAATCCGTCCGAGTACTGTGATTTAAGGCCTATAAGCATCCTTCCAGTTCTCTCAAAAATTCTGGACAAAATAATTTCGTCGCAACTGAAGGAATATTTAAATGCATTGGATGTTTTACCATCTGTTCAGTCGGGATTTCGAGCGGGGTACAGTTGCGAGACAGCTTTATTGTGAGTGACTGATGATCTTCTGTAGTCGACTGATAGGGGATTGATTTCATGTCTAGTTTTGCTAGACTACAGTAAGGCGTTTGATAGGGTGAATCATGGTGTGTTGTTGGCTATTTTGGAGAGCATTGGGTTTGCTGGCACATCATTAGCACTTTTTGAAAATTATCTCCGGAATCGTAGGCAGTACGTCAGTGCTGACGAAAGCTCATCTGTATCACTCACTGTCATGCATGGGGTTCCTCAGGGATCTGTTCTGGGTCCGATTTTGTTTCCAATATATACTTCAAATTTTTTCTCAGGTCTTCTGTCCATGCGTATGCTGATGATACTCAGCTTTATTATTCTTTTGAACCAAATAACTGGGAACATGCTGTTGCAAATATTAATAGAGACTTGCGCTATCTCCACAGAGTATCCACGGAACACTGTTTCACATTAAATCCGGATAAATCAAAGGTAATCCTATTCGGTTCTGCGAAGACCTGTTCTAATATTTCTCGCACTTTTAATATTGAAATTAATAATTCTGAGATACCAATCGTGGAAAGTGTGAGGATCTTGGACTGGTTATGGATAATACACATAGGTACAGGCAGCAGGTTTATGGCTACATCCGCAATGCTTATCAAAATTTGAAGAAATTGTATCCTCACAGACATGTATTCAGTGAAAACATCAAGAAGAATCTTTGTGATATTTTTGTCCTCTCTCAATTTTCATACTGCATTCCAATATATCATTCTGCTTTAGAAAAGTTAACTCAGGATCGCATACAAAAAGTACAAAACGCCTGCTTGAGGTTCATATATGGCATACGGAAGTTCGATCACATTTCGCACAAACTTAGCTGTGCACGGTGGTTGAATATGCATAATAGGAGGGAGCTTCGGTGTTTGAATTTGTATAATAAAATTATTACATTGAAAACACCACCATATTTGTATCAGAAGATCACTTTCAGAGCAATATAACAGCATTATATCAAAGATCATTTTCATATCAAATTTATTGTAAATATAACGAGGTACCTGCTGACGTCTTTTCTGTCTCATCTTTCCGTAGTTCTGTGAGGAAAAAATTATTACGTGAGCAGGGTGTTGATACTTGATGGTGAATAGTTTCAGCAGTTTTTCGTAGAATTGGTGGATATTGTGAATTTGGTGAGCTTAAAGCTTAATAATTCTCAGAATTTCGGGTTAGAGTATTCGATTTTTTATATGGTCATTTTTTGTAATGGTGCGTGGCGCGTTATCGAATTTTATTTATTTTTTTTTTGCCTTAGGCACTCGATAATTTTTTCTTTTGGTTCGATATACAAGGTTAAGTTGTAAAGCAGCATTAGCTGAACTTGCCTTGCGGTTGCAACTATTATCCATTAACTTTAAATTGGATTTAATTTTTCAAATTGTATATCATTGTGTTTATGTTAATTATATACTTGTATACATTGTTTCTGGTTGCAATAAAGACACTTTATTATTATTATTATTATTATATATTGAACTGAGTATTGAAGATCCTCATTAGTCATTAAAATTCACATACAATCTACAATATAGACCACACCCTATTGAAAGGCTAATATATTAAACATTAAACAAATGATGTTATCCAATAATGTTCACATTAAAAAGCAATCAATCTTAAATAACTTCAAACATTTTTCAATTAATCAAATTCAATCAACTCGAAGCAGTCACATTTAAAGAATAGCAATTATTTGCTTGAGATCATTATCTTAAGCTATAACTAATATAAAAATGTAAAAATAAAATTGTCAGACTGTATATTAGTAACTTCATAAAATTTACAGGTAAATTATCATTACACACACCAGTGGCGGCTCGGGGTGGTTCACATAGGGAGTACATAATTTCAAAATTAAAAAGTATAATACAAGAACGCTTACCCAATCTTTATAAGTTTCACCGACATATTGTTCCAGACAGGTATTGTTCATTGTACAGTTTGTTTTGAGGGAATAGTAAATATAACACTACCGTATCTA
Organism: Amphimallon solstitiale; assembly: GCA_963170755.1. Classification (NCBI taxonomy): domain Eukaryota; kingdom Metazoa; phylum Arthropoda; class Insecta; order Coleoptera; family Scarabaeidae; genus Amphimallon; species Amphimallon solstitiale. The sequence goes on along the minus strand of OY720681.1, from coordinate 31,868,948 downwards.
AAATTTCACATTTATACGTCAATTTTCAAAAAATCTTCCGCCATTTTGTTTTTTTTGACATTTTGATTATGGATTCGTGATCGGTGACCTAAGACACCCCCGTATCTAAAATTTCACATTCATACGTCAATTTTCAAAAAAATCTTCCGCCATTTTGTTTTTTTTTGACATTTTGATTTCGGATTTGTGATCGCCGACCTAAGACACCCCCGTATCTAAAATTTCACATTTATACGTCAATTTTCAAAAAATCTTCGGCCATTTTGTTTTTTTTTGACATTTTGATTATGGATTCGTGATCGGTGACCTAAGACACCCCCGTATCTAAAATTTCACATTCATACGTCAATTTTCAAAAAATATTCCGCCATTTTGTTTTTTTTGACATTTTGATTTAGGATTTGTGATTGCCGACCTAAGACACCCCCGTATCTAAAATTTCACATTTATACGTCAATTTTCAAAAAATCTTCCGCCATTTTGTTTTTTTTTTTTGACATTTTGATTATGGATTCGTGATCGGTGACCTAAGACACCCCCGTATCTAAAATTTCACATTCATACGTCAATTTTCAAAAAAATCTTCCGCCATTTTGTTTTTTTTGACATTTTGATTTTGGATTTGAGATCGGCGACCTAAGACACCCCCGTATCTAAAATTTCACATTTATACGTCAATTTTCAAAAAATCCTTCGGCCATTCTGTTTTTTTTCGACATTTCGACTTTGGATACGTGATCAATGACACCACAAAAACTCCCAAGTGCCGAATTTTACTTTAATCAGAAGAGAGAAATTAATTTCAGCTAGCTCCGCCCACTCTGCATGTATGCGTAATCGTTTAAATAAAATTATTACATAAGGGCACATCAATGTTAAAAACAATCCTTGTCCCCATTAAGGAAACGGGGCATATGCGTTCTGGAATTATCGTATTTTAATTCAAATCATTATTTAAATATTAATCGACCCCTGTACATAGATAAAAATATTAAATCAAGCAGGACCGCTACGTATTATGTGGAGATGCAGAACCAACAGCGGTGAGCAGACTGGAGTCTTGCTCACAGGCACACAGGCTATGTATTATACGATATGGAAGTAGAACAAAATACAGTTCTCCCCACCTTCAATGTAATGTTAATGGCTTAACGGAGCAACGGTAGGGCTTTGCTAATGGGTATGTTTCTCTCGGTGGAAGGGGTAAACATTCGGGTATTTTACCCGAAACGCGGGTATTTTAATCAGACTGTCGGGCAGTGGCGGCTCGGGGCGTGAGCAGCCACACAGACAAGACCGACTCGCCCATTATCGGCGATGTACTCCCAGATGTCGAGCATATCACCGACAACAAACGAACCAGTCCCGTCCACGCAACTGCACCTCCAAATCTGGGGCACCAGCCGCCACTGACTGTCGGGTAAAATTGTGAAGCGGGTAAAATCGGGTATTCATAAATTGAAACCTGAAACACAAAGATTGTTGATGCATTTATACAGCAATTTAATTATCAATGTGAGTGACTTGAAAGGGAAAAATGTTTTTGCTGTTGACCACACAAATATTCGCTTGTTTGTGCCACTTCGCAAAATTTATTTAGGTATATCTGCCACTGAATCTTTTGAAATGTTGAAAAATTATGCATCCCAAACTGAAATTGACCAGTTTCTCAAAAGTTGTTTAAATCTTTATGTAGAGCCTGTTTGATTTTTCTGATCCAATTTTTAACATTTTAAGAATTCTTGAACCAAAAACGGTCCAATCCTATGAAATAAAATCGCTGCAAAAAATTGTACAAAGATTTCCAATAAATAAAGAATTTATAAATCTTCTAACTTTGGACATGGAATGGAAGCAGCATGGTTTTTTTTAAATCATATGGAGTATGGTTTAGATTGTGAACTAAGTTGTGAAGTTTATTGGAAAATGGTATTTGAATTGAAAAATTCTGCAGATGTTCTTCTTTTCCCCAATATGAAAGTAGTGCTTTCCTTACTTTTTATTCTGGTTAAATCGATATTAGAGCCAATGAGCATCCTTGGATAAGACGCCACAAACAAAAAAATAAAAGATAGCTAATTGCAATGGCAAAAGCGATTTTCATATTTAAGAGACAATCAGAAAAATTACAAGATACCTATAGTGCCAATGAACATAATCTAACAATCATGCTGCCATTACAATCGCTTAGAATACATTACACAGGTGCCCCACCGAAAACGAAACAGATTGAATATCTCGAATGAAAAAACTTTTCTGAAAAAACGCAAAAACAGGTCGATTTTTGATCCAAGGGGACATCCTTCCTTCATATCTTCAACTGTGTTACGTCATTACCCTCCCCTCCATCACTCTAACCATTACAATTTAAATAGGGAAATACGATACATCATTTAAAAGCTAATTGTACGGAGAGTTCAGCAAAGTGATTGTTGGTTGCGCTATTTTTGATTTTAGCGCCTTCTAGCGGGATAAAAATCGGTTACATATTCTTAAATGTGACACATCATTTGAAAGCTAATTTTGTTAGCAATTTAATGCACAATTGAAAAAAATATTAACTTACATAATTGAAAAACCTTGCAGCGCTCTAATATTAGAAACTACGAACTTAATTAGTTTACATTAGGGACAGCTGTCCATGGGAAATAAAAGCGACCGGAAGAACGATGAAAAGATGGAGAGAAAGTATATAGACTTGAAAATTGGTTAAGAAACAGGAGAAATACTAAGGGAAAGAAGAAGAATAAGAAGAAAATACACCAAAGCAATACTTTGGATGGGTTATGAGTCAAGGTCAACTTAACTGCTGTCATCAAGGAGTTAGGTTGGCCTTGACTCATAACCATAGAAATAGTATCACAAATACGTAACTTCTGAAGAGAATAGAAATAGAAATGTGTGTAAATTGTTAAATACCTAATCAAGAATTAATTTACTTCCACATTATTAACAGCATTTTTTTTTCAAAAAATGAAATACTATACTTAATTAAAAAAATAATTGTTAAAGTATGGTTTGCTCCAAATTTCGTTTAAAACATATTTCGATAGGTGCAATAATAAATATATTCGGCTATGAGCTAATAACTACAATTTGGGAAGGGCAATGTTTTGTTGTTTCTTATGTGGGTTCGTTTTAATTAAACGTTAACACACTTTTCATTTTAAAACACTTTATTAACAAAGCTACAGTAACAGATATTAAATCTTATACATATGTATGGCGCTACTAGAAGCCATCATCTCTGTATCTAGTTCGTTGACAAAACTCCTATTCTAGTCTAAAACTACCAATCGCTACCAATCTTAAATAATAAAAACCCTTACACAACACGCTTTTTCTTTTTTTTTTTTTTTTTTTTTTTAAGTTAATACATTAATATAAGACATAGTCACTTAAGGTTTGAGGCGGCCGAGAAGTTCTCATACTTCTTGTATTTACAGGTTTATTTTGATTTCTTATAAATAAGTCATTATCATTTACATTCATAATATCATTATCTATAGATACATCATTGTCACTACGATTAGGATTTACATCATTATCAATTACACTATTTATTATAGTATCATCAAGATTAATAATAGTTTCAACAGGCACTACAACATTATCAGGGTTAACATCGTTAATATCTGTTTCACTAACCAGAAGGTCTTCGTAAACATAATGCAAGTTAGGGCAAAAATTACTTTTATTGAAGCTTATTTTTGTTTTGTTAATTAGCTTCCGATTACGCCTAAATTTATTATTATTTAAATCTTTAACAATATAGGAACGATCATTATACTTTTCCACCACTTTACCTTTTTCCCATCTTTTATTTTTTTGAAATAAAATATTTTCGTTTATATTCAAAGGAGGTAAATCTTTTGCTGATTTGTCATAGTGTTTTTTTTGTTTTTTAGAATTACTCCTTAATTTATCTGTAACAGTAGGGCTTTCTATAATTTTAGGCATTAAATTTTCTATAGCTGTAGGAATTTTTGTTTTTACCAATTTATTTAAAAGTAGTTGAGAAGGAGAATAACCTATGCTTGGTAATGGGGTATTTCTATACTCTAATAAAAAGTTAGGCAAATCATCATAATTTTTCATTTTCTTTAACATTCTTTTTGCTATGTCCACGTATTTTTCGGCTAAACCATTTGATTGGTGGTGATGCGGACTAGAAAATTCAACTTCAAAGTTCCAGTTTCTCGCAAAATCCCGGAAACATATGCTATTGTACGGATTGTTATCTCCAAAGAATTTATCCGGTACACCAAATTTTGAAAATATTTCTTTACAAACTTTAACAACAGTTTCTGCCGTTTTGCTAGAAGTAGGAACCACTTCCATCCAATGTGAATAAGAATTTACGATTAATAAATAGTTTTGATTTTTATACTCAAAAAAATCAGAATACAAGTATTGCCAGGGTCGATTTGGAATTTCGTGTGTTATAAGATTCTCTCTTTTATTAGCTGGTTTATTTACTTGACATATTTCACATTCATTTATAAAATTTTCAATATCAGCTGACATTTTTGGCCAAAACATTACTAGTCTAGCGCGTAATTTAGATTTTTGTATTCCAAAGTGGGCCTCATGAATTAATTTTAACATTTCCTTTCTTAATTGTGAAGGTACAATAATTTTAGTATTATAAAACAATAGATTATCTGAGAGAAATATATCATCCCTTAAAGCAAAATAATATTTTAATTCTCCATCTAGAGCTCTATTGGACTTAGGCCAGCCTGTAGAACAAAAATGTTTAACTCTTGACAGAATTATGTCCTTATCAATAGCATTTTGAAAAGTTACTTTCTTTTCTGGAGTCATAGGGACATTTAAGGAAAGTGAATGCACCATATACTCCAATTCTTCATCTACTGGTGTATTTGTCTTAATGTAGGATCTACTTAAAGTATCAGCTACGTACATTTTCGATCCGGGGAGATATTCAACATTTAACTTATATTTTAATAACTTTAATAACATTCGTTGTAAACGAGCACTAACATTATCCAAACTCTTATTAAATATCGGGATTAATGGTTTATGGTCAGTCTGTATAGTTATCTCTCTGCCATAAATTAGAAATTTAAATTTTTCACAAGCAAATGTTATGCTGAGGAGTTCTTTTTCAATTTGAGCGTATTTGACTTCTGCGTGATTCAAAGATCGAGATGCAAATGATACGGGATATCCGTCTTGTAACAGAACACAACCCATGCCCTTACTAGAAGCATCAGTTTGAATAGTAATTTTTTTATTTTCATCAAATAACTTTAATATTGGTTTGTTTGTGATCAAAGTTTTTAAAGTATCTAATTCGGATTGATGAGCATCTGTCCAAATAAATTTGATATCATTTCTACTTAAATTTCTCATATGAAAAGTTAATTGCGTTAAGTTCGGTATAAACTTAGAAAAAAAATTAAATAGTCCTAAAATTCTAAGTAAATCTTTCTTATTTTCTGGTATTTCTAGAGCTAAGACAGCATTAATATTTTTATTTGAGGGTTGAACACCTTTTTTTGAGATATCTTGGCCCAAAAAATTTACTTCTTCTAGTTTATATTGTAATTTACTAAAGTTAAATTTAATTCCGTATTTTAAAGCTCTTTCTAGGACAGTTTTGAATGCTTTATCATGTTCTATTTCATTAGAACCTGTAACGATTAAATCGTCAAAATATATACTTACACCAGGTATATCACCAAATATTTCCATATTTTTTCTTTGGAATATTTCAGGTATTGAATTTAGGCCAAAGGGTACTCGATTAAATTTATATCTACCAAAGGGGGAATTAAAAGTACATAAGTTAGAACTGCTTTCATTAAGTTGGATCTGCCAAAACCCATCTTTCATATCTATGACCGAAAACATGGTCTTACCTACCAAATTGTTTAAAATATCATCACATTTGGGTATTATAAAATGTTCTCTGCAAATAAATTTATTTAGTGGTTTGGGATCAAGACATAAGCGAAGGGAACCATTGGGTTTTTCTACTATCATTAAAGAATTTACCCATTCAGTAGGATAATTTACTTTTGAAATTATACTTTTTTCTTCTAATTCATCTAGAGTTTCTTTAAGTTTTTTATGTAGTGATAATGGTACTTTTCTCTGAGTCTGAATGACTGGAATTGCATTTTCTTTTAATTTTATATCTACGAATCCTGGTATACAGCCAAGACCATTAAATATTTCCATAAATTGTTCATAAAGGTCATTTTTGTTATTTGGTAATAACGTAAACTTATCAAGTAAATTATTCTCAATTGCATTTAAGCGACATATTAATTTGAATTTTATACAGTCTGTTAATCCTAATATCGGTTCAGAATCAAGATCTACAATTAGAAATTTCAAATTGCAAGATTTATCTTTATAGCTACATTTTAAAATTAATTCACCTAGTACATTAGTTTTGAAATTTCCATAAGAAAGAATAATACTTTTAGTTGGAATAATAGAGGATTTCTGAATATTTAATTTGCTGAGAATTTTTAGTGGTAATACACTTGATTCTGCACCTGAATCTAATTTAAATCTAATATTATGATTATTAATTAAAACATATTCATACCAACATGATATATTCAAAGAATTTTCTTTATGTTCATAAATTTCAACATAGTTGTCTTGATTTAGTTCGGTTTTTCTTTGTAGAATATTTGAATTGTCTTCATTCGATGTCTGGATTTCTTCTATTTTTTCTTCGTATCTTGGGTTTTCATTTTTCTCTTTTTTATCTTTTGCATCCTTTCTAGAATTTTTGAAATCTGATGTGGATAGTTGATTTTTATCTTTCGAGCGACACATTTTTGCAAAATGTCCTTTCTTCTGACATACAGCACAAGTTTTGTTGTATGCAGGGCATTTCCCTCTCGTGTGTTCAAAGCCACATCTTTTGCATTTAATTAGTGCTAGTGAAACTGCATTGACTCGCTCTTCTGGAGTTAATAATTTTATATGCTGCTCGGATAATTCTACAGATTTACAGTATTCTTGTATTTTTTCAAGGCTCATGTCAGGTTCTCTAATTAATCTTTGTTGTATTTGTTTGTCATTAATTCCTAGAATTACTCTGTCTTTTAACATTCTGTCAATATATGACTGTTTACAGTTGTCCTTTGAGCACATGAATTCGCAGTTAGCAGCTTGCTTTTTTAATTCAGTTATAAACGAATCAATGGTTTGATCTTCCTTTTGAATAATATTATTGAATTTAAATGTTTCCATTGTTATATTTTTCTTGGGTAGAAAATACTGGTCAAAACAGTGTAGGACATTTTCTAGTGTTTTTATATTATCCTTAGGAAAGGTATTGTATATATCCAGACCTGTTTCTCCTATTGTATGTAACAGTAAGGCAATTTTTACATCTTCCTGTTCTTTACTTTTTCCTGATGCTAGCATAAAAATCTCGAACCTTTGTTTCCATTTCGGCCATTTACTAATTGAATCTTCCATGGAAAATTGTTCTGGTGGTTTGCACTCCATTTTGTTTTCGTTACCTATCTGTTGGCGGGAACTAGTATGTTATCAGGATTGTTATCACGTTTTAATTAATACTTCTGACACCATGTTTTGTTGTTTCTTATGTGGGTTCGTTTTAATTAAACGTTAACACACTTTTCATTTTAAAACACTTTATTAACAAAGCTACAGTAACAGATATTAAATCTTATACATATGTATGGCGCTACTAGAAGCCATCATCTCTGTATCTAGTTCGTTGACAAAACTCCTATTCTAGTCTAAAACTACCAATCGCTACCAATCTTAAATAATAAAAACCCTTACACAACAGGCAACAAATACAAATGTCACGAAAAACGCATAATTTTTCGACTGATATGGGGATCAATTTTTTTAAAGTCAAGTAGCTTTATCTATCATGTATCATGTTTGTAGTAAATACGATAAATTAAAACTATAATTAAGCAATAGTATTGCATGGTAAATATGAATATCATTAGTAGTAAGACTGACTTTTGCACCAATAAATTTAGACAGTCAGGCACATCCTGTTTATAATGAATTTCCATAGTAGCTTCTTCGCTGATTTAGAAACATTCTGGAATATTAAAAATATGTAATAAGAAAATTTGCATCCATTCCAAATATTAATATTTATATTTCCTTCCTTTCCTGACGTGTCATAAATTCCGTTTTTATTTATTATTTAATAAACAAGAGTGAATGGTTGTCCGTATTTACGAAAAAGCAAATTTACATTTGCAACATATAGGCGTATATCAGTTAAAACGCAGAAATATGTGCTTTATTTACATAATCCGGTGTTCTATTTTCGTTGCTAAGGCGATGTTAGCTCTACAGAGAGACGTGGTGATGCATTTGTGTTTCGGCAACCTGAACGAAACACAAAAGTTTTTACGATTATGAAATTTGGCGTGGCAGTCTCTCTCATGCCAAAAATTGAGTTTTTAAATCGTCTGGCGTCTAAAGCGCAAACAATGTATCTATAAAATAGGATAATACGATATATAATCCACCCATTATTGGACATATAATTGGTATAAAAAATTGCAAATTTTACAAGAACATCATTATATCGGGAAAAAATGAGGTGTAGCCACCACGACTTTCTTATACGTATAAGTGTTTCAAATTATACAATTTTAAGAATTTTTTTTGACGAAAATTATTCAAAATTCTATTCTAATTACTTCTATGCTCTTAATAAATCTCTATAGAATGCAAACTTTGCAAGATATTCGAAATAAGAGTAAAAATGTTACTTCCGGTCCGAATTTTGAAAATTTGTGTTTATAAAAGAGATTGAAACCTGCCTAGAAAGCATGACTTGCGAGATGTTTGCAAAAAACTAATTTTCTTTTTTAATACAATTTTTCTCAAATTCAATTTTGAGTACATTTGAATTCTTTATAAATTTATTTAAACTTAGTAATTGACGAAATATTGGCAAAATTCAATTTTTTTACTGAAGTGAACTACTACTTCCGGTCTACCGATTTTACGAAAAACTAATCAGACCTCAAGAGGGAGATTATAGTTGTACAAAAAAAAAATTGGGATTGATATCTGTAGCATATTAGCATTTTATAGTTCCCGCCAACAGATACCATACTGTACATATGTGTTGGTAATATAGGTTGTACACCAACCAACACAGTAAGCATTGTGATAAGCATATCAGTACACTAAGAATAGGATATAAGATAGCAATAGCATAAGTCAGCATAACAAATGTGTTTAATCATGTATTATTAGTTATATTGTTAATAAAGTGATATCTAGTGCTATAACAAGCAATCTATTTTATATGTGTTCCTAGTCTACCTCAAGACAATACAATATCTATAGCCGTTTGGCCGCTATCGTGGTCACGGACAGACAGACCAGACACACACACAGAGAGAGAGAGAGAGAGACATTTTTTAAAAAGCACTTTTTCGGTATCAGGGGACTTCAAAACGTGGACATTTGCAAAAATCTCGAGGTCGAAAATTTTCGTCATCACAATATACTTCTTTATACTAATATAAGGTATTAAAAAGTAACGAAAGGAACAATCGTTGGCATTGGTATCTGAAAACGGATCAAACTGGCTGAATTTATATTTAGCCAGCATCATTATGTGAAATGTGATCCCAAACACGGCTGACCTAATGAAAAAATGTAAAATACTTTCGGGTTACACAACCTACGAAACCACGTTTTTTGTTCGTGTTTTTGAAGTTATATGCGATTACTGGATGTTTTAATCTTAATTTTCTAAACCATTTGAGTATTTCGACAATATGTAGGTATAGAACTACGAGGAAAGAATAGAACAGGAGAGATAATAAAGTGGTGGGGGAATGGGTATTATTTAGACGGAAGTTACCACTTTAAGGCAAGTCAGTTATTGGTCAAATTGACTTCTTTAGTGCTTTTATAATGCTGAATTTTGTGGCTAGTGGCCGTTCTAAAAAACAAAAAAGAAGAATCTCACTTTTTCTCTTCATCGGTAAAGTTAATTTCAAATTGGCTTCAACATAGACAATAATAATTTAAAAAGTATGTATTTTGATTAACTTGTCATATATCTGACATGTTTGATTATGTGTTCACTGGTGTAACATACATATCCTAGGCATGTTTATTTTAATGTTTACTTTAACCCTTTGTCTTCCAGGCAGAGAAATAGAGTAGGGGAGAACGCGCTTCGACGAGTGCGCATCCAGTTTTAAGCAAACGCTATTGTGGTCGCCATTTTGCAGGGTAATTGGCACTTGTGTTGTTGTAATTGTCAAGCTTGGAGGTTATTTTTAATTAATTGTATTAAAAAGGACTTGTGTGTGTTATTAACATGTCGTGCTCTGTGTTGGGCTGCAGTAACAGTCGAAGATTTAAGCCGGAAGGCATTTCTTTTCACACGTAAGTTTGTTTACATTTTTCTAAGTCAATGAACTTTACATGCGAATTGTTGAGCTAGGTATAAATATTACCGTAATAGAATGAAAGAATTGCATCTTTAAGAGCGCGATTAATTCTGCACTATTTGTAGATTTCCACGGGGTGATTCATTGAAAATGTGGTTAGATGTGCTAGGAAAAAATGTTGAAACGTGGACCTGGTCCAAAAATAAAGTTATTTGTTCCAAACATTTTTGTAAGGCTTGTGAGCAACCTTCAAAATGGCGGAATTCAATTTAACTTAGTTGGCGCATCTTTAAGCGCGTTCTCCCCTACTCTATTTCTCTGCTTCCAGGCAGTTTTTTTTGTGTAGGCCTATTTATCTCCCGACGGTACTTTTAAGTCCGCAGGTTTTGTTCCCCCTATACTCCACTATTATTGATCAAACTCCTTTTAAAACGCTAAGAGTACTTTTAAGGACTGTAGAAACAACATAATGTTTGTTTGGTAAATTTGGTAACACTGATTTTTGTCACTGTTTTCATGCTTGTTGTGACAGCTTGGTGGTTAGAAAGCAACGTGTTCAATTATATTGAAAATATCGTGGTATTTGTTGTTACAATTGAAATCCAGCAAGCAATTAATGTAAGTAAGACCTTTATTTATGTTGTCTTTAAAATATTTGTATGTTTAGTCCATTTCAAACAAGATACACATCTTTATCTATATGGTACTCATAAGTACCTTTGGCGGTTAGTGTATAATTTATCGAATTTTATTATTTTTCAAATTTTTACAGAATGCCATTTCCTTGGGAAAGTAAACGGCGTTTGACCGATAAGGAGTTACTGGAAATAGTGCAGGATGACGAATTTTTTGCCGAGTTTGATTTGGATGAGGATCATAATGTACAGACAGATGTTGAATCAGATGCTGAATCTGGCAATGAGGATCAAAATGAACATGTTTTTATTAGTCAAACAAATAACTCTGAACATAGAGAACCAAAGGATTTGTGTGAAGAGGTTGAATCCGAACCAACGCAGGAAATAGAAGGTAATGAAACCGAAGACCCGATTAGAGAGGAGCCTGCACGTACATGGCAAAAAGTTGAAAGATCAACTACTATCCTACCTGAATATCAACCTGGTTCTTGGGAAGAAACTTATTTTAGAGATTGCATAACTGCTACGGATGTCTTTGTAAAGCTTTTGGGTAATGTAATTCCAGATATTACTTTCCAAACAAATTTGTATGGTACTCAAAATAATAAGACACTAAACATTACACAGAATGAAATGTTAGCTTTCATCGGATTGAATTTCCTTATGGGATATCATGTTCTGCCAAATCTAGAAAGTTATTGGTCTTCCGCAGCTGATCTGAAACTTGAAATTGTACCAGAAACCATGCCTAGAAATAGATTCCAAACAATACTTGCGAACTTACATCTCAACGACAATGCTCTCATTCCCAACAATAACACAGATAAGCTTTACAAAGTTCGGCCCTTTGTTGACTCACTCAATGCCGTATTTTCAAATTATGTAGGAGAACAGAAAATGTGTGTTGATGAATCAATTGTGAAATTCAAAGGTCGTTCTTCAATCAAACAATATAATCCAATGAAGCCTGTGAAAAGAGGTTTCAAATTTTGGATGTTATCAGATATGTCTGGCTTTGTTAAAAAGTTTGAAATATACCAAGGTAAAAACGAAAAAGTGAACGAAAATTTTAAAGATTTCAATTTGGGAGAAAGAATTGTCCTAGAGTTGACACAACAAGACTGGAATAAGGGCAAAGTCTTGTATTTTGATAACTTCTTTACAACTGTAAGACTTTTGGAGAAATTAAAACTAGAAAACACTCTAGCTTGTGGGACAATTCGATCAAACCGAAAAGGGCTTCCAAAAGGAATGATAATCGACAAAAATTTAAAGAGAGGTGACTTTGATCACAAAACATCGAACACTGGCATTACTTTCTTCAAATGGAAAGACAATAAAGTAGTGACACTAGCCTCCAATTTTCATGGAACTAAAAGTGTACCGATCAAACGAAAACTGCGTGATGGTACCATTTCTTATATTCCTGGACCAGAAATTGTTTATGACTACAATAAATTTATGGGAGGGGTTGATTACCACGACCAACTACGCCAATGCTATGGGATTGATAGGCGCTCAAAAAAATGGTGGCACAGAATATTTTGGGGTTGTTTGGAAATCGCTTTTATAAATGCTTTTGTTGTATACAAGAAAATAAGAGAAGAACCCATAACCGTACTAGCCTTCAGAAGAGAAGTAACTCTTGGATTGTGCAGCAGATCTCCGAAAGGTGAGCAAGTAAAAAGAAAATCTGTAGCTTCGGGTCCAGCCTCCAAAAAAAGGCGTTACAACTACAGCGTATCTGACGAAATTAGGCTGGGTAACAGAGGAAATCATTGGCCCCAATTTGTTGATAGGAGAGGAAGATGTGAGATGTGCAGTGCTCAAGGCATCCAATCAAAACCACATTCGACCTGCTCTTTATGTGGTGTTTTTCTATGTGTGAATGAAAAAAAAAATTGTTTTGTACAATATCATAACATATAGTTTTTCATAATAATAATTTCATAATTTTGTATAATGTAGTCCTAAGAAAAGTTTGTAAGTTTGTAATAAATTTTCAGAAAATAAACCCATTCCAATTTTTTTCTTTTCCACTCAGTTACACTCAAAGGTACTTATAAGTACCAGTCAAAAAAATATATGAAATTGTAATTTTTTTATTTTTTTTTTCAATTGGATTATTAAAATTTACCTAAATAAACAAAAATAAGTCACGAAATAATACAAATTAAAACTACTTATAGGGGTGGCATTTTAAGAGTTACTAATTTTCCGGTACTTACGAGTACCTTTGGAAGGCAAAGGGTTAATACAGTTAGAATAAATGTTACTATATTAAAAAGAATAGTAGGATTGAAAAAATAATGCACTCATGATATTTCTTTAATTATTATTGGACTAAAAACCTATTTTGAATGATTATCGAGAACATACATAAAATATTTATGCAGGCCTATGCATTGCGGTGGCCATATTGAGTTACCACTTTGGACAAATATTATTATTAACATTAACAAGACTCTCTCCTGTTCTATTCTTTCTTCGTAAGTATAGAATAAGTGCTATAAGCTAAGAATTAGGTAGGTACCTGTATGCTATAATTGGGAGTAAATTAGACGTAGTAGTTAGGACTAATTGCTGCATATATAATCAAGCACGTTACATAATTACTATCAAATTTATGTGTTTACATACCTTGTTGAATGTTGTTACGTCTTTGTTATCTGAAATCTTCAGTATTTTCATTTTTGAAAAACCACTTCACTATTTATTTAACATATTTAAATCGAATAAGCTAGCGCCATCTAGACATATAATCCAAAAAGCAATATCGATATACAGAATTCCCTTTTGACTTGACCTGGAAAATGCCGCAATACTTTTACCTTTTTTTGGTTAATAATTATTACTTATAAAGAATTTAATTATTTTCATCATATATATGTATTATCGAAATATATATGGTAAACAACAAGACATTTTATCTAGCTTCGGATAATTTATATATTACAAGCATGTAATTTAGGGCACAAGATTATATTACCATTTTAATTATATATGTATATAGTTACTACTGATTAACATTGTAAACATCAAATATTTTCTTGTTATGAAATGAAGTGTAAGTTTTTAAGCAATCATGGAAGTTGGGTAAATTCACAAATGATAAAAATGTTGCATAACCCCCAGGCGATTCATTGCATTTTTATTTTGTATATGTCGGCATTCTTTTGTATAATTTTACAACCTTCAACTAATTATTATGAAAACACTTGTTTCAATATAAGCTTATATTAACAGACTAAATAAACATATAATACAGGTACTATTTTACAATACAAAACTCCAATACTGCTACTCACATCTACGACAAATCAGGCTGTTTAATTCTCAAACCGTTGTTCGATTTAACATGTTCTTTGAGCATATCCATAACGTCCGAATTGAAGTCTGCTGGGGTTGGTTCTTTACCAGTCATCCAATAATATATGTCCCAATCATTTGGAGCTGTATTGATTAATCTAAAAAAAATACTTAATATTAAATTTTACGACATTATTTATATCAACAGTACATACTTATCATATGCATCCAACTGCTGTTTGGTGAGTTTATTTAAATTATCCGCGGCGAATGTGCTTAATAACAAGTCATTTTCCAACATTCCCCTTTTACGTGATTGATAAATCAATCTATTACGTTGATTTTCTACACTTTCATTTGCTCCAGCGCTATACACAGGTACTTTTATATCTGGATTATCAGGGAAGTGAACTATATCTCCTTCCGTGGTAGATAATCTTGTTGTTGATAGCCCAAGCCATCTTAAACATGTATGTCTTGTAACCTAAGTGTGTCAAGAGATGAAGTTCGAGGTTATGTTTTGAAAAGAAAATTCTACTTACGTTGTAACATTTGTATATGCTGTTCATGTTTTAAAATTACTACTGCTAAAATTGTGCTAAAATCGTTTTTTAAGTAGTAAAAGTCACGTAAAAAGTATTTATTTTTATCAACCAATCCTGATAATTAAAGAGAGGATTATTTGAAATTGTATTTTAGAAGATTTTGCAACTAACTTCACAAGGCTTACAGAAAAACTTAAAAGTATTATTAATTTCAATTTGAAAATAATTTAACTCATAGAGCACATTAAGAAAATGTTGCATCCACCCAAATTTCTTGCTTTCATTATGTTTCAACCACAATTTGGACGTATTTTATTTTTTATTTTTCATATTACTATGTCAATGAAGTAAGTTATGTTGTCAATAGGTGTCCCAATTGTACAAATATCATCACATTTATTTAATGTCATTAAATAAATTTTAAAAGGTTTAGCAGAAATATAATGCGGCAAACTACAATTACTTATTCAAGAAAATAACTTTATCATTCCTTATTAATTTGATTTTAGGTAACGAAATTTGTAACAACTCTCCCTGCATGGTGTCGTTTTATCGTTGATTGAAGGAATACATATGTATTCCTTCAATCAACGGTTTTATATACAGAGTCATCCAGATCCTATAGAGATCTCAAAATAATAGACGTTTCGAGAACAGGGAGAAGTGTCCTAGTGGGCGAGTGCAATAATAGTGTCTCATGACATGAGTTCTTTATGCTATTTTTTCTAATCTGCCTCTCATTATCATTTTTTTTTATAAAAATAATAGGAATTTCAAAATGTAGTAATTTTTGTGGTGGTTGGCAATATGTTATGACTATAGACCGGACGTAGCAGGTTTACATTACGACGGAGCAAACATCACGCAGTTACTTAATAGCACTATTCACATGGTGAACTGCCACATCTGTTGTTGTCGCGAAAACGCCAGCAAAAAAAGACGATTTTACTGTTAAATTCCTTTCTTCATCGGCGTAGGTAGAAGTACCACGCGATCATTTAAATTCTAAATTATAGCAGGCGGGATTTTTTTTATTAGGTTGTCCAGAATGTCAATTATTGATTAATTAACATTTTGAAACGTCACTTTGACAATTCAAATTGTAAATTAGTACTTATATACCAACTTAATTTAAATTTCACAGCCTGCTCTAATTTAGAATTTAAATGATCGCGCGGTACAACTACTATATAAAGCATAGCTGACTCGTCCGCCATTTTGGAGATAATTTTAAGGCTTTAAATATGTATGCTAATAGCAAATGTTGAATAGAACTTCGAATAATTGACTTTATTAAGCCGGTTTAGGACGTGAAATAATGTAGGTATAATTTTTTACAATAGTCGTATATTTATGAAATACCCAGAATATATAATAATAACTAAAAATAAGTATGTAATATGACTGACATTTATCTCCAAAATGGCCGACGAGTCAGCTGTCCTAAATATAGTAGCTATAGGTAGAAGGGTGACGTAATTTTTGTAATACTTCCTGTTTAAGAGTGGCGTTTACCAAAAAATAGAAAATTATGCAACTTATATTACTCGCGGGACGGGTAGACGCAAGGGGGTGTAAGTAGGTGGAGGTTGACGATATTCGGTTCTGTCACAGCGCTTCGGTTTTATTCACAAATTCTGTCATAGATAAAGAAATAGTAAAGATAGGAAACATAATGTATAAAGAATGAGTACTTACGGAAATGTTGATGTTGTTGATGTTTTATAATAAACTAATTTTCGCTTGCCCATAACTGTTATATTATTATACACTCGAATATTATAAGTATATATAACATTTAAATGCGAGTGACAGTTTGTAATTAAACTTTCACTCGGCGACCGGTAGAGATACCGTAAAGTGGGGATAGACGACCCGAAAAACCGCGTGTAAAATGTGTGTGACAATGTTTACTGTTTAATGTTTTTTATCTTTAAAAATAATTACATAAATTTCATTTTTTCTTTATATCGTACATCAAATGTGCAGCTGGCGCGTAGAGGTCGTTTTTTTTCTTTTGTGTACCAGCCTTAGTTAGTAGACATTAATCAAATTCATGCATTTTTGTGGTTGTTTCTAAAACACATAACTTTCTTAAGAAAATAAATTAGTGCAAAAACTGACCTTGACATTATAAATTTATGCCTTTTGCATCACTAACCCAAATTTGAGATTCTAAAATTACAAAATGAGTTTAAAAAACGCGAAACGGCGATGCCTTAATTTTCGATAGATAAACGCCCCTCTTAATACCGTTTCATTGAATCTGCTTCTTCCAATTATCTTGACGTAAGTGTGCACTGGATTTCCTTAAGTTACGCATACATTTTTAGATATTATTTATTTGGATCTAGAACACATTGTTTATGTTACTATATATGATACAGAAGAATGTCGAGAATGGCATCGTGAAACAATGGCGAGTTGGATTAAGAGTCATACTGATTTTATGTCCATTGTCAGTGATTCCGAAATTAATAGCGAAGTCTGAAAAATATCGTTAAGGAATTCCCAAAAATTGCACGTGCAACGTAACTTAGCATCGCTAGAGCATACACAGAAATTGGACCCATTGGAAGCTGATAATTTTAACGAAGAACTATGTGAAGCTTTAATGGCGGCTAATATCCCATTAAATAAACTTGACAATCCAAAACATTTCTCCAAAAATATACTGATCGAAATGCTCCTGATGAATCCACCTTATGCAAATATTGTGTTTCTAAGTGCTTCACGAAAACTGTACAATGCATAGAAGACATATTTCAAATCAGTAGCGATAAGTGCCGACGAAACTGTCGATAAATTAGGACGCTGTATGGTAAATGTTGTAGCTGGTGTACTACATCCAGCTATTCCAAATAACGCGTATGAATAGCATCTAAAGTTATAAATACAGTTGATGCGGAAACTGTTGCTAAAACCATTGACGAGAATTTGCACAAAATGCTTCATTCGGACGGCAGGTATAGGGAAAAAATAATTTTATTTGTTAGCGACAGTGCCTCATATATGTTATGGTGGGTTTATGCAGCGTTCCTTAACTTAATATTAGTATTAGTCCTAATAATTAGTCTTAACCTTAAAAATACACGTTATACAGAAATTAAATTTTCAAATTGCGCTGCGTAAGTGATAGGTACGTAGCCTTGTACGTATTCCCTCACAAGGGTTAGATCTTGGCTAACAAGGTCTTAACTTAGTCGTAAGAGTTAAAAATTACGAACTTTCAAGGTCGTGTCCTAACGCGGTCCTAAGAAGCTTACGACCATAAGATCAGCTGACTGAACGCTAACACGTATACTCAATGATCGAACTTCCTTAAGACTAATACTAAGTTAAGACTAATTCACGCTGCATAAACCTACCATTAAAAACAGGCAGACTATTAAAGGAAACATATCCTTATATGCTGCATATTACTTCTGTAGCATATGCTCTCCACAGAATCTGTGAATATATCAGAGACACCTCTCCTGAAGTTGATAGACTTGTATCCGCTTCAAAAAAAGTTTTCAGAAAAGCATCATTGAGAGAAGCTCTTTACAAGGAAAAACTTCCATCTTTGTCACTGCCTCCCTCGCCAGTAACAACTAGATGGGGAAGATGGTTCTAAGCTAGTCTATTTTTAAAATAGCGAGACGAATTTCTGAACAGATCACTTTGACAGTGAAATCTCATTGGTTGAAAGCAAGGCCAAATGACACCGTATAAATCTTGCTCACATTCTGTCAACTGACATTGTTTATGGTTAAGCGTTGTTGTTGTTTCTATTATTTCTCTGTTATTTCATTATATACTTTACCAGTTCTTTTCAGAGCTCGACAGTAATAGTTATCAGATATACTCGTAAGTTTGTTTTCAAAATTTTCGTGCATGTAATTTGGGACAGGGGTATGTTCTGAAATTCGTCTCGCTACTTTAAAAATAGACTATAGTTTTTATGCAGGCAATTTCGATAGTTTACAAAATTTCGTTACATGTTTAAATGACGATGCTCGAAGTATTTCTGAGTGCAAGGAACTAAGACAAATCCCAAATTTAAAAAATTGGTTGTTATTCGTTCAAGAACACTTTGGAAATTTGCCTAAACTAATTACATACTTTGAAAATCCAAATTTCAAATTTACAGTTGGATTAACCCTTCAATTACTTGACGCACCACTATACTCTTCAAGAAAAGTATGAACGAGTCTACTTCACCTCACAACTACTGAGACACGTAGCAACTTAACTTTTCACTACCGAACGCCCTGGGCAGTCTGGGCACCATAACCTGTTAAAGTAAATTATGAGGCGGGTGAGAAGAAATAAAACTATACCGTTCTGTTTGTTAACCTATGATAGACTTACTTTATTCATATTATTATTATTATATGGATGACAACTCAAGTAAGACAGAAAGCCACCCACAGATGGCGCGACAGTCATTATTGTTAGTGTTGAGATACATAATATCAACAGAAGCAAGCCTTTTTTATTTATTTTTGTGGTTATGATTACTATTTAAAAAATTTCTATGATAAATGTCAATAAAATAGGGTTAGTTTTAAGTTGAATTATATGAAAGAATTTCTTAGAAATATAGTACCTAATAGCACTTTATTTTTCAGATGGTCAAAGAGAAAAAAGTCCAGTGCGGTTAAATCAGGAAAATTGGCTGGCCATCGATTTCGACCACAGATCACTATACTAGAAGATAGTATAACTTAATAGTAAAAAGTTTAGACAATGTTTAGCGCCGCCTGCCAACTGCAGGCAGTACTAAAATGGATCAAACCGATGAACCGGGAAATTTAAATATTATATATTTCTATTCCATTTTGTATTTACCTTAGTAGTTTTTATTCTTCACTTTAAATGTTCGGAAGTAAAATAGTAGATGTATTTTAAAGAAAAATAAACTACACTTATTGCTATAATAACTTAGTAATAAATTAGAAACATATCTTTTTAGTAACGCTTTATTTTTATATGAAAATTTATTTCTATTTCAAAATATTAAGGAGAAAGCATTCTAAATTATTCTTACATTTGAACTTATTTATTCCTTAAATGGAAATCGTCGATCTTCTCTTATGACATAGAATAAATTAGGATCTCATGTAGCTTCCTACCACTCATGAAAACGAATTGATTTTGGATGCGGGAAACTTTTACATTTTGGTCATAATTTGTCACATAACAGTCTTGTCGGCATAATTACTATACTCCATTCAGTCTAAGAATAAAGTAGATGACGCTACAATATGAGCACAGTTTACACACGATGAACTTTGTATTTTGAAAACAAGTAAAACATATGTTTACTGTCAGATGGATAGCAGGGATATACATATCTGATATCATTATATTTTGACATTTACGTACATTTTTATACAAGTTGGTAACTCATTCCTCAAGAAAAAGGAATGCACATGTCGTCTAATTGTACTTTTTTGTGCTTCATCCAATTTATTGTAAGTATGACGATAATTTCTTTTTCTTGGAGGAGAAATTGGAACTCCATATAATTCCATTTCTTTAATAATGCAGTACATTGTATTCCTATTAATACCCACTTCCTCTGCTGTTTGATTGACTGCAGCTGTTTTAGACATATTGTTTTTATCCTTAATGTACACATTATAAGCCATTTGCCTTTGTCCAGATCTTATGTGTTTCCCTTTACGATTTTTTGAAGGACCTGGTAAAAGTGCTTCCGCCATACTATAGAATACTAGCGATTACGAAAAGAAAGTTAACGAAATTGATAAAATACCTTAACAAATGAATATTTCACTTGCGAGTTCTAAGAAGAACTATTTTTTAAGAATATTAACAACAAATAACTATGTAAAATACGGAAATCGACAAAATCTTTGAACAAAACTGTCAGTAAACAAATTTTTGACAGAACGAGCTAAATGCGATTATTTTGCCGGTGTAAATGCACACTCGATTTCAACCAATCACAAACGTTTATTTTAAGCCCTATCTTTCCCAATGCTTTATTCTTAGACTGAATGGAGTATAGAAAGTCTAGAAAAAAGTGCTAATAGATAAATAAATTACTCGAATTATGCAGAATAAATACTTACGTACATACAATTTTAAGAAATAAGTTAATATTTTATAACTCTGATTAATAATTAGCATATACCGTAAGCGTCAAATTTTAATTTCGGTTTGCACTTCTATCATATGCAAAAGATGATCTTATCCTATGCAGCGATGCCTGCTTGCTAACAGTGGAGGGAGAGCAACGGAGTGGCGGGGGACCCCCACGCCTTACAAATGTCCAGTGTGGCAGCCTCGCTTATGTCTATCTTTAGTTTAATTCGTCGCGCTCTTTTCCACTTACTACTTTCCTATCAGAAATTAAAATATGACGACCTCGGTATATATAAATATTAATTAAAAACTGTCAACAAACATATTTGAAAACTATACCACATGTAGTTGCCATAGTTACCAAACACAGTCAACAGCCTACTAGCAGCTAAGCCCTGAAGAATCACATGTGATCCTAAAATTTCGTCAACACATGCGCCACCTACCAACTGCAGGCAGAAGTAAAACGATGTCTACGCAATCTCAATTTAACATTTCCCCCCCTGATTTCGACTAATCAATTGATCATCACAGTATCCTTGCAAATAATTAATAGTTTGTTGTCCAGTATGAGCAGTTGCCCCATCTTGTTGGAAGTACTCCAGGTTTAATTCATCTTCGTGAAGGCTGTTAATAAAGGGTTCCAATATTTGTTCTCGGTATCGTATTGCATTAATTGTATCATGAAAAAAAGTCGGTCCACTAATCCGTCAATGTTGTAGTACAGAAACTTTATATGGGTGCATATGTAAGTTTCTGTACAATTTACAATTTAAATACATAATGCTGTATAACAAATTACGTTTAAGTTAATTAGATCTCTTTACCAGTTTAAGTAGACAGCATTCGTACAGATTTTGTGGGACTAACTTACATTCGCTGCCTAATGTCTGCGACAACATCTTCAGTTAAAACTGTTGGCATTTTTTCAGGTTTACATTTACAAACACTCCCCGTTTTCTTAAACCATTCAATCATCCTATTGCGATGACAAGTGAATATGTCCAAGTTTATTTCCAGATTTCCATTTTCCGTTACAAATTCCTGAAAACACGATCCTAATGATATTGTAGCGTTTTAGGGGTCGAAATAACAACTCGTGCAAATGTTTTGAAACAGTCTGTATATTTACACACTTAAAACTAGTCACAATATAAAAATATAAAATAAATGTATCGCACTTAAAACTAGTACAAATAAATTAACACACGTATTTATTTCTATCACTACTATTTATGTCTGTAATATTTATTTACTTCTTGAACTATAATAAAACTGCACTACTCACATTATTTATGTTATTTGAACTGTTCAGTAAATACCGCGCGCGACTACTATTGAATGAATGAATTCCTTATTCCGGGCACCGGCGGCTTTATATATCTGTAGACAAAAGGTAAAGCAAATTCTGGCTCTCTTCTACCATATTCCAGACTTTCTGTTGCTGACGCAGTACATGAGTGCAGTTGATTTATGACTTATTTACGGTGCGTCGCGCCGATGTTTACTTTTCTTTTGTCGTCGCCCGGAGATCTGCTTCTTTTGTGGGCTTGTGTCGTTACAATATTTTGATAATCCATCCTCTTGCAATATTCCGCTGCGAAAGTGCGACATTATGATAAACGTATCCTATTGTATCGTAAAAGGCATAGTATACGAGGTATATTGTCTTGAAATAGACTGAAAAGCGACACTAAAACAATGAAAATACGAAAGTACAAGACACTTCAATACATTATGGTTTTGACATTTGACATGTAAATTTAGTATGGGCAATTCACGGAAGTAAACATTTACTAGTTTTTGATAATACTGGGACTTTTTTGTTGCCAACTCAGGACAGTTCAAAATGATCTCTTTGTATCTGTGTAGTAACTAGTTAGTATTAATTAATGTTATCTTTAATGTTTTGTGCTGTTGTTAAAATATAATTAATTTAAAGGAAGTCGTGAGAAATAAGAATATATCTCCCATGTTATTATCACACTAAATTTATAATTCTTGAACATGGGTGTTATTGAAGATGACATATCTTTTCTCTTATTTATGACCTACATGGGTAAGTAAAAGAAATGGCAAAAGTATTGCAAGTCTTCAATACCTTCTGTAGGTACCATAATTTTACAAAATATTTTTCACTTTTCAAAAGAAAAACAATAAATTTATTTTACATTATATATATACTAAGCCTAATATTGGTATTGCAAGTGTATGGAATTATGTTAATATAATGATATAATGTACAGATTGCAATTTCGATATTAATAAATATTTAAAACGTTTTAAATCTAGCCAAAAAACAGAGACATTTTTGCCAAAACATTCTTTAAAAAACACGTACGTTTACACACGTGTGTCTGCTTACATAATCTTTCATTTAAAACTGTAAAAGTAAATATAATTAAAAAATATATAGTCAATATATAGGTATTTACTATTAACATTTTATACAATACGTTCAATGGGTTGAATATATTTTCCATTTTTATTTTAATAAAAACAAAGGGGATGATGATTTCTTAAAAATACATCTTTTATTATTATTGTGCGCTACGTAGTACACGTGGGACACCTACGTCAATTTTTGAATCTATTTTTATTCGGTTTATGTAAAGAAAAAAAATTTCAAAGTATTGTTTGTTGTAAAAAAAAATAATAAGAAAAAAATCAGGCACAGATCTATTTGTTCCAATAATATTTATATCTCTGATGAGCAACATTAATATATGCATGTCATACCCAAAAACCTATATTTTATTATTTTAGACATACATAAAATACCTACGTATGAACTTACGTATAGTGTTATTTTCTTTATTCAACAGATATTTTCTTTCCCTTTCCAATAATATACTAAATGTCAAGTGTTGTGGCTTTCATGTAACAGAAAAAGTATAGCAGAATCAAATCAATATACATACACAGTTATGTACAAAAACAAGCCATACATATATGAATAAAGAATTTGCGTCAATGATATTACCAGTAACAAGATTTAATCCAATTTATTAAGTTCATTTGTACATTCATTGCACAAATACATTTCCTAATAGATAAATCAGAGCGTTATGCTAAAAAAATGCAGTTATGCATGCAAATACGTATCTATTAGATTTTTTATTTGGTACAGATAAGATGACTTTATATGAATAATAATGATTCCGCATTCATGTTCTACCTATAAATATGTGTGCACGTCTGTATATGTAGTCCACTCATTATACACATTTGGAAAGTGAACCCATCGTAGTGAAATTTAGGATTTTATAAGAAAAGTTTTTCGAAATTCCTACACCTGAAGTAGGTCTTTTTGTCTTAGCGAAAACCAATTTTTTGCCAATATCTCACAAGTGATGTTTTCTAGGCAAATAGATTATTAGTATATAAGTATTTAAGCTTGATTTTGAATACTTTTTTTTTTCAAAATTGGGACGGGAAGTAAAACTTTTACTCTTATCGAATACCACAAATTATTTTATTATTTTATTAATTTTAATTTATTTTATATTCATTTTAAACAAAGTAAAGAATAGTTGAACGAAAAATAAGTGCTCAGCCGGGTAGCTTTCTATTCAATTTATAACGTGAACCCAAGCAAACAAATCTCCTCCGAAGGATTTTTGAGAAAACTGGTTTTTAATATTTTGAAATATTAATTAATTTTCTGTAAGCCGATAATTTTTTTCTAAATTTGATTCTTCAGCCGGCTAGATTACTAAATTCTTCATAAGATGACGTTGTAAGGTTTTCCCCATCTTTAAAATCAACAAAAATATCTAGATTCTTAAATCTGCTATTTTGCCATTGTTGACAGATCCACTAGCGAGGACCCTTAAGGGAAGAAATACTTAAAATCGGACTTTGAATAATTTTTTACACAAAACATTTCAAAATTCGGACCTGAAGTAACATATTTCCTCACAAGTTTCTTTTTTAAGAAGGCAGAATTATTAATTTGCAACTTTTCGTATAAGAAAGTCGTGTGGTGCCAACTGCTCATTTTTTTAAATGTTGTAGCGGGTGCTTAGAAAAGCTTAACTTGAAGTTTTCAACGACAATTTCCTATTTGTATTTCCGCCATCTTGAAAAAAGTGGTCTATTTTGGTTTTCTGCACCCACAAGCAGCTCCACACCTTTCCTTCCGTTTGCATGACATAAGGTTTAAAAGCTCGGGTGTTCCGTCTCCTATCTGTGGAAGAGAAAAAAACAAACGAGGACACACAGCTGCTATAATAGGGTGTGCTAACGTTGTACACGTATTCTTCCAGTTTTCCTGTGCACCACGGTTACTTCTCATATTGGTTGTAGGAAGGAAATTTTGTAAATACTCAGGGACAACGTCTTCGGCATCTTTGACGTATTCATTTGATAGCACTTCTAATGTCATTGAGAATAATTGCAGCGGCTTCGCGAATGATTCGAAGTCTTTCTCCTGATTTGAACTTATTCACGTCTTCAAATTCATAATTTCAATTTCCTACCTTTTCAGCAGTGGCGGCCCGTGACTTTTTGGGACGGGAGGGCATCGGGTGTCTGAATGTTTAATATCAAAAATTAAGAACAAACAAAAAATAAACTCAATATGCTATTTAATTAACTTGTTTGAAAATAAAATCCATCCGCCATTCCTTACGATCAGCAAAATGATTAATAACTCATTCATTGAAGTTTGGTGTTGATGTCAGTAATTGCTTTTCAATGGAACATATTGCTAAGGCACATAGTCTGCTTTCCCGCATGGTATTTCTAGAAAATGTTTTTATTCTCTTCAAAGTAGAAAACACCGTTCACTTGATTTTTTCTATTTTGGTTATTAAAAGTTCAGAAAAACTTTAAATGAGAGACATGTTTCGTTCGAACATTTTAAATATTTGAATATATGCGGTGTTCATGTAATTATGATTAAAACGTCTATGGAAACTGTAACTTCGTACGTGTTCAGACGTCTTCGGAATGTAAGTAGCCTTGCTTTGACTTCGGCCAACTTCGTATGGATTCGGACGTCTTCGGAATGTCAATGACGGCTTTGCCCTGGCTTCGGCAAACTTCGTTTGTGTTCGGACGTCTTCGGAATGTCGATGAATTCCTTGCCTTGTCTTCGGCCAACTTCGTATGGGTTCGGACGTGTTCGGAATGTCGGTGAAGGCCTTGCCTTGGCTTCGGCAACCTTCGTATGTGTTCGGACGTCTTTGGAATATCGGTCTTGTCTTCGGCCAACTTCGTTTGTATTCGGACGTCTTCGGAATATCGATGAAGGCTTTGCCTTGTCTTCGTCCAACTTCGTGAACATTTTAAATATTTGAATATAGGCGGTGTTATATGTAATTATCATTAAAATTCAGACGGATGTCGTAAAGTGAACTTTTTGCAATTAGTACCGTAATCATACCATTTATTTCACTAGTGCTGTAATAGGGTCTATTACAGCACTAGTTGCGTAATAGAAATGGAACATTTAAACAGATTTATTTTAAGTTGGTCACATTGCAACAGAAATGGAGATGTCAATATGACATTTTGTAAGCAAGTTTGAGGTTTTTATATTGAAATTCATTGTAAGATTTGATATTTTTAATTAATCTTTGAAATAGTACAACTATTATAAACATTTATATTAACGTTTGAATTATCTTTCGAAGTGATAGTGATACCGTGTGCAGTAGAAACATTCTGTTGAAAATTATCAAAAATGTGTCAATTTTAAATTAACTTGTCAATTTAAATCTTGTGCCAAACCAAGGTGACAACCGCCACAAAATTTCCCTTGATTATCAAATTTTTCTCGTTTTGCTTTTACAAAAAGAGAAATTTTAAAACTAATTGCAAAAAATAGCATAAAAGACACGTTTCATTTGACATTAAAGCACTCATTCAGTTAAGAAACTCGTGGCTACGCGACTCGTTTCTTAAACTCGGAATTCGTACTTTGAAACGTCAAAATGAAACTTGTCCTTTAATATACTATTATAGCACCGAAATAGAAAAAAGCATTATGCACATTACACCCACACAACCAGTCTGATAAACTGTAAGAGCTTCTGTTGAATTTTCTCGTCACGGTTTTATTAGTTTTTAAATTGTGATCTTCTAGTTTAATCAATAAATCTGGTCTAGGGAGACCTAGGTTTTTTAATTCTGTCTTAATGTTACTAACGCAATTCATAGATGCATTTGCACCGATAGAAATTACAACATACACTCACCGCTGTATATTACATACTGGACCGCCACCCGGCACCATAGAGTAGTGCCCCGCCGCCTACATATATACGCGCGCTACCCGCGCCAGTTTCAGCGCTCGATTTCTTAATACAGACGGGGCAGTCGCGCGAGATGCCCCGGAGCCTACGTCAGACTGCAATTTTTAAACGCGATGAAAAGACGGACTGTTACTTCCGAAAACATATTATTTGTTATCAAACAAATCAGAAAAATTACATACAAATTAGGTATTTATAATTAGTTTATCTGTTAAAAGAAATTTGTCACGGGAGGGGGGGGGGCAGTGCCCCGTTGCCCTCCCTGCAGCAGCCGCCACTGCTTTTCAGATATTTTACACTGCCAATTCTGATAATTTTTGTTCCTTCCTTATTTATTTTCAGTCCCATTTACTCTTCCGTTTCTTCAATTATCTCCAATATCCTTTCCATTATACTTCTTTGGTAACTATAATTAGTTTATCAATATAAGCAACGATTTGGCTTCCTCTAATTTTCAGTGTGCCTCTTGTATCTATTTTCTTTAGTACGATTTTCAGTGACTTAACAAAGAGTGTAACCAGACCAGAATCACCCTGTTGATGTGAAATACCTTTATTTTGTCATGTTTCGTTCGCACCATTGCTTTTTTTGTTATTTTAAGTCATTTGTATTAATTTCCCTTGCTTTGGTGGTATTTTTAATGCCTTTTGCCCCATCATTAATTGACTATTTTTTATAGAGTCGAAAGCTTGCTTATAGTCTTGTTAATGCTATGTTCGTCCTCCTTTTCTACTATTTGTTTGACTACATGTATTGCATCCACTGTTTACAAAACCGCATTGGTAACTTCCTACAATTTCCTTGGTGTATGAGCTTAACATTTTTTGAATAATCGATGCCATAATTAACATGCTTTTATAAGCGATGTTCACCAGTATGATTCCTCTATAGTTTTTGCATAATGACTGATTCCCTTTCTATTTATTGTTATGATTGTATCTTTATTCCACTCCATCGGCATTTGTGTGGAATTATATATTTCTTTAATGAGTT
The DNA here is from genome assembly GCA_963170755.1 of Amphimallon solstitiale. Taxonomy (NCBI): domain Eukaryota; kingdom Metazoa; phylum Arthropoda; class Insecta; order Coleoptera; family Scarabaeidae; genus Amphimallon; species Amphimallon solstitiale. The sequence goes on along the minus strand of OY720681.1, from coordinate 31,840,698 downwards.
TATAATATATTTTTTTTCAATCTTTCGCCTCCACATTTTATTATTTCCATGTTTATATTGTCATCCCCAGATGTTTTTTCATTTTTGCTGTTTCTTATTACGTCCATTATTTCTTCTAAGTTGGATTTCTCTACGTCAATCTCAGGTTCTTCCACTTCTTCAATATAATTTCCTAATTATTATCAGCGGGTAGATTCTTCAGCTTAGTTAATGACTAAATTTCCGTTCAAACTACTTGTTCTGTTTTTCATTATTATTATTTGGTTTTATTTCCATTCAGTGTTAGATCAGATCCTTTTGTTCTTCTTTCCAACAACTTGAATATCCTTATTACTTTCTCCTTGGATTTTGCATTCAGTAAAATGTTATTAGCATAGGTTAGGCATTGATGCTTGATGCCCCATATATGAACCCTTTTATATTAATGCCACTTTCTCTTAGCATCACTGCTTGCACTAGATTGAAAACACAGGACTCTTCAGACATTGCTTCATCGACTGGAACTTTAATTTCCGTTGTTTTGACTATCTCAAAAAAATAGTTTTGTATATCAAAATGCACATCAAATCGCATCTGCCGTGAATAGGTAACAATATTTTTTTTTTATGATTATGATATTATTACATTTAAACATTTGTGCCTAAAACACAGATTTTTGACAGACATTTGTGCCTAAAACACAGATTAAAATTTTTTCGATTAACAACACTTTTAATCGTCGTTGTACTATAATCAGTCTTGGAAAAATACAAATTTCTAGTAACCGGTCTTTTAATCAACGATTAAGTAACCATTTTAATCATGTTAGTAAAACCGACCCTAAATCGTAATCAGTAAGCGCCCAGTGACATACATTTACATAGAGTTCTACCTATCTACATTGACAATAATCAATAAAATATGCAATATGGTATGTCTATGTTACTTACATACATTCATATGTGATATATGATGCACGCGTTATTTGTTTTTTGTACTCACCGCCTGTAAAGCGACATTTGGCGCTTGTGTAGCTCGACTGGGAAATACGTTTTCCCGGTTGAGGCGACTGTAAAAATTGAAAAAAACACTGGCACTTTGGGACATTTAAAAAAAATCTAACTTGGAAGTAATAAAATTTAGTCTATAAAATACTACTTCCCTCCACTATTCTTCACTAAAAGTTGGGGAAATAGGAGTAATAATTAAAAATTCTTCGGAAAAAATTGTGGCGCCATCTATTTGACGATATTTTAAGCGACATCTTAAGCAAGATTCACGCGCCATCTATTTGTACCACATCGACATTCATATTGGCAGTTCGGAATTGTTCGTATTTAAACCAAAAAAACGCAATAAATGTACTATAAATTTATAAATATACGAATAAATACCTCATGTTTGCATTGTGTAAGAATATAATAACTTAATTTTAGGGAAAGGTGAGTAATACTTACGTACATGAAATGCTTAAATTAATTAGGTAATCTATCTTAGGTTAGGTATGATACCAATGACATTAATCAATAATATTTTTTTAATTTAATGTTCGTACAAAAAATATTGTACAAACCACTTGCGTGAAGACATCTTCCACGCATTCGCGCAATTAAAAGCACTCGCTTCCTGCGGTCGCTCGTGCTTACAATGAGCGCTCATGCGGGAAAATAGTCTTCCCGCACTTAGTTCGTAAATAACTATACTTTAAGGACTACTGCATTGATTGATTCACGTAATTACGTTTATTTACATAGCAATTACAAAATGCAATATTTTGTTATGGATCGCTATCAGAGAGTGAATAGAACAGCAGAAAACCGTATATATTCACATCAAAATAATAAAATAACGTCTTAAGTGAACCAAGACAACCAAGTACATAATATACAAATTAGTGTGTTTAAAAATTTGTTTTAACAAGAAAGGAACTTTTGTTTAGAATTTTATCCAAGCTGGACGGATAAGAACTGACAAACTTGTACGTACAAGATTTAGAATACTAAATCTAGTTAAGACAATAGTGTTCTGTAAACACGTTGCGAAATATATATGCTTATAAATCTAGAAGTTTTTTGTTGTCATTGAAATAATTAATTATCGTATGACGGGATGTTTTGACTATTGTTTTCATATTCCCGGACACGAAAACAAAGAACTCAGCAGTCAGCCGTCACTCATTAATTGGCAATATAACTATATAACCACAGATATAACCCCTTCATTTCAATACACAAAGTACTAACACCTTAAGTTTGTTGGGGCCTTCACTTGCGAACAGTATAAAACTAGTGCGCATGTAATTTGAATAAAATCTATTCAGACGATGTAGTTCTAAGAATTATTACGTTTCTTCGGAAAGCCAGTTGGGAGCAATTCTCGGAATCGTTCTAGATTTGGTCGTTCTAATAGTTCAATTAGAAATTTGGTATTTTAGGACCGGCGTGAAGTTAGCAGCTCTAACTCAGCAGCCCAAATCACGGAAATGCCCGAATGACCATAGGCGTGCGGGTTCATGATAAAAGCAATATATAACATTGCACATTTATTAAAATTATAGTAATAATAAACATGTTTCATGAAAATTAAATAAGTATGACTAATGACGTCTGCCTCGAAAGGGTGAACTCTCCCTCTACGCAAGAAAAAATAACATTTATAACCGCAATCTGGTAGAAACTTGTAACAACACCTACACTAAATTTACATAAACATGCCACAACGCAGCCAGTAACAAAATCTCTTACACGGTTCATGGGGGTGAAATCTCCCCTTAAAGCACTAAAAAAATTCTGACGCTCAAAGGCAGTCGGGTATCAAATTCTAACTACAGCTGCTGTAAACCTAGACTGATAAGTCACATCGCAACCACCAACAGAATCTCTTGCCGCCTGTCCATGGGGGTGAAATCTCCCTTTGAAGCACTAAAAAAATACTGACGCTCAAAGGCAGTCGGGTATCAAATTCTAACTACAGCTGCTGTAAACCTACACTGATGAGTCGCATCGCAACCACCAACAGAATCTCTTGCCGCCCGTCCATGGGGGTGAAATCTCCCTTTAAAGCACTAAAAAAATTCTGACGCTCAAAGGCAGTCGGGTATCAAATTCTAACTACAGCTGGTGTAAACCTACACTGATGAGTCGCATCGCAACCACCAACAGAATCCCTTGCCGCCCGTCCATGGGGGTGGAATCTCCCTTTAAAGCACTAAAAAAATTCTGACGCTCAAAGGCAGTCGGGTATCAAATTCTAACTACAGCTGCTGTAAACCTACACTGATAAGTCACATCGCAACCACCAACAGAATCTCCTGCCGCCCGTCCATGGGGGTGAAATCTCCCTTTAAAGCACTAAAAAAATTCTGACGCTCAAAGGCAGTCGGGTATCAAATTCTAACTACAGCTTCTGTAAACCTACACTGATAAGTCACATCCCAACCACCAACAGAATCTCTTGCCGCCCATCCATGGGGGTGAAATCTCCCTTTAAAGCACTAAAAAAATTCTGACGCCCAAGGCAGTCGGGTATCAAATTCTAACTACAGCTGCTGTAAACCTACACTGATAAGTCACATCGCAACCACCAACAGAATCTCTTGCCGCCCGTCTATGGGGGTGAAATCTCCCTTTAAAGCACTAAAAAAATTCTGACGCTCAAAAGCAGTCGGGTATCAAATTCTAACTACAGCTGGTGTAAACCTACACTGATAAGTCACATCGCAACCACCAACAGAATCCCTTGCCGTCCGTCCATGGGGGTGGAATCTCCCTTTAAAGCACTAAAAAAATTCTGACGCTCAAAGGCAGTCGGGTATCAAATTCTAACTACAGCTGCTGTAAACCTACACTGATACGTCACATCGCAATCACCAACAGAATCTCTTGCCGCCCGTCCATGGAGGTGAAATCTCCCTTTAAAGCACTAAAAAAATTCTGACGCTCAAAGGCAGTCGGGTATCAAATTCTAACTACAGCTGCTGTAAACCTACACTGATGAGTCACATCGCAACCACCAACAGAATCCCTTGCCGCCCGTCCATGGGGGTGAAATCTCCCTTTAAAGCACTAAAAAAATGCTGACGCTCAAAGGCAGTCGGGTATCAAATTCTAACTACAGCTTCTGTAAACCTACACTGATAAGTCACATCGCAACCACCAACAGAATCTCTTGCCGCCCATCCATGGGGGTGAAATCTCCCTTTAAAGCACTAAAAAAATTCTGACGCTCAAAGGCAGTCGGGTATCAAATTCTAACTACAGCTTCTGTAAACCTACACTGATAAGTCACATCGCAACCACCAACAGAATCTCTTGCCGCCCATCCATGGGGGTGAAATCTCCCTTTAAAGCACTAAACAAATTCTGACGCCCAAGGCAGTCGTGTATCAAATTCTAACTACAGCTGCTGTAAACCTACACTGATAAGTCACATCGCAACCACCAACAGAATCTTTTGCCGCCCTTTCATGGGGGTGAAATCTCTCAGTATAGGTATTGTGATGAAAATTTTCGACCTCGAGATATTTGGAGATGTGCACGTTTTGAAGATTCCGAAAAAGTGGTTTTTAAAAAATATCTCTCTCTCTCTCTCTCTCACACACTCTCTCTTCTTCTCTCTCCCCCTCTCTCTCTCTCGCTCTCTCTCTGTATGTCAATATGTGTGTGTGTGTGTTTGACCACGATAGCGGTCAAACCGCTATAGATATCAATTCCAAATTTTGTATTTACGACTATAATCTCCCTCTTGAGAACAGATTAGATTTTCAGTGAAATCCTCAAACCGGAAGTAATATTTTGAGAAGAATTTTATTAAAAAGTTCTTCGAAATTCCTATCGGAAGTAGGTCTATTACTCTTAACGAAAATCAGTTTTTTGCGAATATTTCGCAAGTCATGCTCTTGAGACGGATATATTACGAGTGTAAAAGTATTTATAACTTAATTTTCAATATCTTTTGTATAAAAAGAATATCAAAATTCGGACCGGAAATAACACTTTGACCCTTACCGAATAGCGATTTTTTGTAAATATGTTGTAAATTATGCATTCAGTAGAGTACGAAAGTATTTAGTGCTAGATTTGCAATGTTTTTTGTATGAATAGATTTTCAAAATTCGGACCGGAAGTAGCACTTTTAATCTTAGCGGGTAGCTCTTTCTTTCGAATATCTCACTTAGTATGCATTCTATAGAGATTTATTAAGAGAATAGAAGTACCTAGAATAGGATGTTAAATAATTTTTGTATAAAAAAATTCTTAAAATTGTATGACTTTCTTATACGTATGAGTGTTTCAGCTCATACGTATAAGAAAGTCGTGTGGTGGCCACACCTCATTCTTTTATATTGGGATTGTAGATTCAAATGTAATTGTATAGTCGCTCTGCTTGAACTAGCTCTGCCAATTTCATGACACCATGTATAACTATCAATTTTTTTAATAAGCATTAATTTATATACAATTCTCTGTAATTTACAATATATAAATAACGACAACAATAATTGTTTAAGCATTTAATTATTTCTTCTGTATTTATTAGTTGTACAAAGCAATGAATTTAAGGGTGGCAATATAGAAATTTGTGTAAGATAGTATGGATTACTACACATAGGAAATGTACTAGAAAATGCAGCGTTGTCTAACGCTCATTATTGCTGAATCTTGGGCTTGTTGAAATTAATGGGCAATTTCTGAAGCATATACAGATGTGAGCTTCGTAAATTGTCTTTATCTCCAAATACATTTATATAAATATTTTTTTAAAACAAGCAATATGCTCTCTTACTTTCTTCAATTGCCTGCTTTGATTCTTTCTTCAGTTGTTAAACGTATATTGTTAGTGAATTACAACGTTACAGAGTGAGCAATGTGAGCATTGATATACTTCTAAGTTTTTCTAGTTTAAAAATTTTAATACAGACCTAGTTACGACGTTACAGAGTGAGCATTGATATACTTTTAAGTTTTTCTAGTTTACATTTTTTAATACAGACCTAGCATAATTTATTTGATGGGTTTTTTATCCATTTCCGCACTAGCCACTTATAATATTGGTATTACTGCGTAAACGTTTCATATTAGTGTATTTTTGAAAGCATAAAGAAATATATTGTAAAGACAGATATGGGTAAAAAAAGAATATGGAAGAAAAAAGTGTATGATGCTATAACCCGAGTACTTTTAGATAACAACACTTCTGCTAAGTACAATGTTCCCGTTGATAGACATGTGTGTCAGAATATCGCTGAACAGCTTAAAGGTACTAAATACGGCTATTGCAGTACTATTTACAAAATTATTAACAAAAGTAAAGGATTCCGGACTTATTTCTGTGCGAAACGTAAAAATATAGTTTCCTCAAGCGTAAGTAAATTGTTAATAAATAGTGAAAATTTGAAAAAAGTACTTAAAAAAAAACTTGATGATTTCCCACATATGTACAAACTACAGAAATAAAGCTTCTGTATGTGGCATAATCTGTAAGGAATTTCAATTCAAGAATTCCCTAAATAATAGGATGAAAGTATACAAACAATGGAGAGAACTATCAATGGCAGAAAGTGAGTGTGTTGTGGCAAATAAGGAGATAGTTGACATAAATGAAGGCGATAAAAAGAGATACGAAATGTTAGAACTACATCCTACAGAAACTGCACGCCCTGATACAGCAATCTATACTTCCACTCTTACATTACATATAAATGTATGTATGGAGGATTCTTCTAAAACCAGTATCTGCACTGGTAAGCTTAATTTTAATGAAAACTCTATCGGTCCAAAAAGATCTACCGACTCCATTGACTTCAGAACTGATTTTGATGTAAATAACTGTGACATATCTCCAGCGGATTTTCAGATTCCAAAACAGATGCTGGACTTGTCTAGTCCGGGTAAACTGGCAAAAATTTTACCTCTTGAATCTCGAAATGTGCCAACAGACAACAATAGGATTAGTTATAAGCAGTGCACTTATTTAGAAGGATCCTTTTTCATTGAAAAAAAAATTTGGAATATTATATATGCTAATGGGAAATTAAACGTAAGATATTATCCATATTATATGCGGAATAGAATTGCAAAATATGTAAATAATGTTTGCTTGATCGTTTTGAAATACGTTAAATATTTGAAAAACGGTAACATTAATATATATGGAGTTTGCAAACATAATAATCAGTCATGTAAAAAATTTAGATTTTTCATACATACCAGACAAGTATTTGTCTATAGTTCGTCCATAAATTATTGCCACAAAGAATATGCAACGCATCATGTAAGAGGCGTAGAAAGACTTATTCTTAGAAATAATATTACAAACATACAACCCTTGAATTATAAGAAAAGTACCTTAATAAATGCATCTAAGGGGATTTTGAAAGAAGGAAAGAATTTACAGAAAATTAAATCAGATACCACACTGAGAAAAATTAGATCTGAGGCACTTAGTGAGTTGGATAGAGATAAAGATGACTTAACGGACATGCTATTAATGCACATCGATCACCCGGAATATATCAAAGAAGTAAGTATGCCGTTTAAAGTGAAAATATTTAGTATAGAACAACTGCAAGTGTTGAAAATGCAAGTTTCCCAAAGTGAACTTCCTCTTATACATTTTGATGCCACTGGGGGTTTTGTTAGACATCCTCAGCTCATTAAACAAAAAAGAATTTATCCAATATTTTCTATGATATCTGCATGTCATGATTCAAACTCAATTTTTAAGCTGTTGCATGATTTCCGCTATTTTTGTGAAGAAAATCACCATTGGCCAGCATTCTCAGGTGTAGTAACAGACTTTTCTCTTGCAAATATACATGCCATTTGTAAGGCATTTAACCGCTGCACTTTAACTGAATATTTACAAAAAACATATATTTTGTCCGAACAAAAATGAAAACCTCTAGTAGGAGTTCACCTTTGTTGTGCCCACTTTATGAAAATGGTATGCAAAGATGTTAATGTTTTAGCCAAAAATAATGAGCAGAAATCTTTTTTTATAGATCTGCTGGCATCCTCAGTGTTAATAAATGACTTCAATTATCTGGACAACTTCGTTAAAAATTCATATATCATCCTCAAAAGTCATTTCTGTAATTCAGATACACGATCTGCACTTCAAATTCTACAGAGCATCACGCTGGAGACACCGTGTGATAAAGATAACTCTGATTTTGAAATAACATATAGAGACACAACCGACTTCGAAAGTAAAATCACAGGATTGCATAAATCAAGTCCCTTTTACAAAAGATATTTCGATTTAACTAATAATATAGAACTTAATAAAACTGGGACAGTAGAAAATGTATACCATAACGATGATCTTATGCATCTTATACTAAACAAATATTTGCCATTTGCTTCGTTATACACAGGTTTAATGCTAAATTCTCAATCCACAAGTAATGCCATCGTCGAAAATTATTTTGGACAGTTAAAATAGATTACACTGGAGGGCCAGAAAAACCTGAAATGTTCACATTTTGTGAGAAAGTTGAGACAGGATATTTTGTCCCTAAAAACGGAATGTGACATTGGCATTAAAAAGAATCGTCTAACGAAGGGTGACCCAACAGACGAACAATGTTCTGAAGAAACATGGGCAAAAACTGTTTTATGATTATCATTCAGCACGTTATGTATTTCTCGTTCATTAACAGTCTGATTATCGACACCTTTACTTATCTAATATATTATTAAGCAACTCCATTTTTTGTATTATTTATATCTTCCAGTGCGCATTAGCGCCTCGTATTGGTATTTATTAAATTACGCAATTTAGACCAGGTACTTTTCATTATCATTTTTTCTAGACTTAATAAAACTTCATAATGATGAACTAAACGATTCTTCTTGTCATATAGTTTCCATAACAGTTCGCGGGTTGTCGTATATTTTCGTAGTGAATTCAGACGTCTAATTTACACACATTGGCAGGGAATAATTTCAATATGACTAATACGGTGTTGCATATGTTATATACAAACCGTTAGTTCCTTATTATCTAATCATACCTAATTCTGGATAGTAAACGCTAATTTTATAAGCGGTTATGTAATTCCAATAATGCTGCAGTAGTGATGTATAGTTTCATCGCCTTTTCTTTCTGCACTGTTCATTTATATTTTCGATTCGAGGTTTACAGCAGCTGCAGATAGAATTTGATACCCGACTGCCTTTAAGCGTCAGAATTTTTTTGGTGCTTTAAAGGGAGATTTCACCCCCACGGACGGGCGGTAAGAGATTCTGTTGGCGGTTGCCATGTGGCATATCAGTGTAGGTTTACAGCAGCTGTAGTTAGAATTTGATACCCGACTGCCTTTGAGCGTCAGAATTTTTTTAGTGCTTTATAAGGAGATTTCACCCCCATGGACGGGCGGCAAGAGATTCTGTTGGTGGTTGCGATGTGACTTATCAGTGTAGGTTTACAGCAGCTGTAGTTAGAATTTGATACCCGACTGCCTTTGAGCGTCAGAATTTTTTTAGTGCTTTAAAGGGAGATTTCACCCCCATGGACGGGCGGCAAGAGATTCTGTTGGTGGTTGCGATGTGACTTATCAGTGTAGGTTTCCAGCAGCTTTAGTTATAATTTGATACCCGACTGCCTTTGAGCGTCAGAATTTCTTTAGTGCTTTATAGGGAGTTTTTACCCCCATGGACGGGCGGCAAGAGATTCTGTTGGTGGTTGCGATGTGACATATTAGTGCAGGTTTGCAGCAGCTGTAGTAAGAATTTGATGACCGACTGCCTTTGAGCGTCAGAATTTTTTTAGTGCTTTAAAGGGAGATTTCACCCCCATGGGCGGGCGGCAAGAGATTCTGTTGGTGGTTGCGATGTGACTTATCAGTGTAGGTTTACAGCAGCTGTAGTTAGAATTTGATACCCGACTGCCTTTGAGCGTCAGAATTTTTTTAGTGCTTTAAAGGGAGATTTCACCCCCATGGACGGGCGGCAAGAGATTCTGTTGGTGGTTGCGATGTGACTTATCAGTGTAGGTTTACAGCGGCTGTAGTTAGAATTTGATACCCGACTGCCTTTGAGCGTCAGAATTTTTTTAGTGCTTTAAAGGGAGATTTCACCCCCATGGACGGGCGGCAAGAGATTCTGTTGGTGGTTGCGATGTGACTTATCAGTGTAGGTTTACAGCAGCTGTAGTTAGAATTTGATACCCGACTGCCTTTGAGCGTCAGAATTTTTTTAGTGCTTTAAAGGGAGATTTCACCCCCATGGACGGGCGGCAAGAGATTCTGTTGGTGGTTGCGATGTGACTTATCAGTGTAGGTTTCCAGCAGCTTTAGTTATAATTTGATACCCGACTGCCTTTGAGCGTCAGAATTTCTTTAGTGCTTTATAGGGAGTTTTTACCCCCATGGACGGGCGGCAAGAGATTCTGTTGGTGGTTGCGATGTGACATATTAGTGCAGGTTTGCAGCAGCTGTAGTAAGAATTTGATGACCGACTGCCTTTGAGCGTCAGAATTTTTTTAGTGCTTTAAAGGGAGATTTCACCCCCATGGGCGGGCGGCAAGAGATTCTGTTGGTGGTTGCGATGTGACTTATCAGTGTAGGTTTACAGCAGCTGTAGTTAGAATTTGATACCCGACTGCCTTTGAGCGTCAGAATTTTTTTAGTGCTTTAAAGGGAGATTTCACCCCCATGGACGGGCGGCAAGAGATTCTGTTGGTGGTTGCGATGTGACTTATCAGTGTAGGTTTACAGCGGCTGTAGTTAGAATTTGATACCCGACTGCCTTTGAGCGTCAGAATTTTTTTAGTGCTTTAAAGGGAGATTTCACCCCCATGGACGGGCGGCAAGAGATTCTGTTGGTGGTTGCGATGTGACTTATCAGTGTAGGTTTACAGCAGCTGTAGTTAGAATTTGATACCCGACTGCCTTTGAGCGTCAGAATTTTTTTAGTGCTTTAAAGGGAGATTTCACCCCCATGGACGGGCGGCAAGAGATTCTGTTGGTGGTTGCGATGTGACTTATCAGTGTAGGTTTCCAGCAGCTTTAGTTATAATTTGATACCCGACTGCCTTTGAGCGTCAGAATTTCTTTAGTGCTTTATAGGGAGTTTTTACCCCCATGGACGGGCGGCAAGAGATTCTGTTGGTGGTTGCGATGTGACTTATCAGTGTAGGTTTCCAGCAGCTTTAGTTAGAATTTGATGACCGACTGCCTTTGAGCGTCAGAATTTTTTTAGTGCTTTAAAGGGAGATTTCACCCCCATGGGCGGGCGGCAAGAGATTCTGTTGGTGGTTGCGATGTGACTTATCAGTGTAGGTTTACAGCAGCTGTAGTTAGAATTTGATACCCGACTGCCTTTGAGCGTCAGAATTTTTTTAGTGCTTTAAAGGGAGATTTCACCCCCATGGACGGGCGGCAAGAGATTCTGTTGGTGGTTGCGATGTGACTTATCAGTGTAGGTTTCCAGCAGCTTTAGTTATAATTTGATACCCGACTGCCTTTGAGCGTCAGAATTTCTTTAGTGCTTTATAGGGAGTTTTTACCCCCATGGACGGGCGGCAAGAGATTCTGTTGGTGGTTGCGATGTGACATATTAGTGCAGGTTTGCAGCAGCTGTAGTAAGAATTTGATGACCGACTGCCTTTGAGCGTCAGAATTTTTTTAGTGCTTTAAAGGGAGATTTCACCCCCATGGACGGGCGGCAAGAGATTCCGTTGGTGGTTGCGATGTGACTTATGAGTGTAGGTTTACAGCAGCTGTAGTTAGAATTTGATACCCGACTGCCTTTGAGCGTCAGAATTTTTTTAGTGCTTTAAAGGGAGATTTCACCCCCATGGACGGGCGGCAAGAGATTCTGTTGGTGGTTGCGATGTGACTTATCAGTGTAGGTTTCCAGCAGCTTTAGTTATAATTTGATACCCGACTGCCTTTGAGCGTCAGAATTTCTTTAGTGCTTTATAGGGAGTTTTTACCCCCATGGACGGGCGGCAAGAGATTCTGTTGGTGGTTGCGATGTGACATATTAGTGCAGGTTTGCAGCAGCTGTAGTAAGAATTTGATGACCGACTGCCTTTGAGCGTCAGAATTTTTTTAGTGCTTTAAAGGGAGATTTCACCCCCATGGACGGGCGGCAAGAGATTCCGTTGGTGGTTGCGATGTGACTTATGAGTGTAGGTTTACAGCAGCTGTAGTTAGAATTTGATACCCGACTGCCTTTGAGCGTCAGAATTTTTTTAGTGCTTTAAAGGGAGATTTCACCCCCATGGACGGGCGGCAAGAGATTCTGTTGGTGGTTGCGATGTGACTTATCAGTGTAGGTTTCCAGCAGCTTTAGTTATAATTTGATACCCGACTGCCTTTGAGCGTCAGAATTTCTTTAGTGCTTTATAGGGAGTTTTTACCCCCATGGACGGGCGGCAAGAGATTCTGTTGGTGGTTGCGATGTGACATATTAGTGCAGGTTTGCAGCAGCTGTAGTAAGAATTTGATGACCGACTGCCTTTGAGCGTCAGAATTTTTTTAGTGCTTTAAAGGGAGATTACACCCCCATGGACGGGCGGCAAGAGATTCTGTTGGTGGTTGCGATGTGACTTATCAGTGTAGGTTTACAGCGGCTGTAGTTAGAATTTGATACCCGACTGCCTTTGAGCGTCAGAATTTTTTTAGTGCTTTATAGGGAGATTTCACCCCCATGGACGGGCGGCAAGAGATTCCGTTGGTGGTTGCGATGTGACTTATGAGTGTAGGTTTACAGCAGCTGTAGTTAGAATTTGATACCTGACTGCCTTTGAGCGTCAGAATTTTTTTAGTGCTTTAAAGGGAGATTTCACCCCCATGGGCGGGCGGCAAGAGATTCTGTTGGTGGTTGCGATGTGAGTTATCAGTGTAGGTTTACAGCAGCTGTAGTTAGAATTTGATACCCGACTGCCTTTGAGTGTCAGAATTTTTTTAGTGCTTTAAAGGGAGATTTCACCCCCATAGACGGGCGGCAAGAGATTCTGTTGGTGGTTGCGATGTGACTTATCAGTGTAGGTTTACAGCAGCTGTAGTTAGAATTTGATACCCGACTGCCTTTGAGCGTCAGAATTTTTTTAGTGCTTTAAAGGGAGATTTCGCCCCCATGGACGGGCGGCAAGAGATTCTGTTGGTGGTTACGATGTGAGTTATCAGTTTAGGTTTACAGCAGCTGTAGTTAGAATTTGATACCCGACTGCCTTTGAGCGTCAGAATTTTTTTAGTGCTTTAAAGGGAGATTTCGCCCCCATGGACGGGCGGCAAGAGATTCTGTTGGTGGTTACGATGTGAGTTATCAGTTTAGGTTTACAGCAGCTGTACTTAGAATTTGATACCCGACTGCCTTTGAGCGTCAGAATTTTTTTAGTGCTTTAAAGGGAGATTTCACCCCCATGGACGGGCGGCAAGAGATTCTGTTGGTGGTTGCGATGTGACTTATCAGTGTAGGTTTACAGCAGCTGTAGTTAGAATTTGATACCCGACTGCCTTTGAGTCAGAATTTTTTTAGTGCTTTAAAGGGAGATTTCACCCGCATGGACGAGCGGCAAGAGATTCTGTTGCTGGTTGCGATGTGACTTATCAGTGTAGGTTTACAGCAGCTGTAGTTAAATTTTGATACCCGACTGCCTTTGAGCGTCAGAATTTTTTTAGTGCTTTAAAGGGAGATTACACCCCCATGGACGGGCGGCAAGAGATTCTGTTGGTGGTTGCGATGTGACTTATCAGTGTAGGTTTCCAGCGGCTGTAGTTAGAATTTGATACCCGACTGCCTTTGAGCGTCAGAATTTTTTTAGTGCTTTATAGGAAGATTTCACCCCCATGGACGGGCGGCAAGAGATTCTGTTGGTGGTTGCGATGTGACTTATCAGTGTAGGTTTACAGCAGCTGTAGTTAGAATTTGATACCCGACTGCCTTTGAGCGTCAGAATTTTTTTAGTGCTTTAAAGGGAGATTTCACCCCCATGGACGGGCGGCAAGAGATTCTGTTGGTGGTTGCGATGTGACTTATCAGTGTAGGTTTACAGCAGCTGTAGTTAGAATTTGATACCCGACTGCCTTTGAGCGTCAGAATTTTTTTAGTGCTTTAAGGGAGATTTCACCCCCATGGACGGGCGGCAAGAGATTCTGTTGGTGGTTACGATGTGAGTTATCAGTGTAGGTTTACAGCAGCTGTAGTTAGAATTTGATACCCGACTGCCTTTGAGCGTCAGAATTTTTTTAGTGCTTTAAAGGGAGATTTCACCCCCATGGACGGGCGGCAAGAGATTCTGTTGGTGGTTGCGATGTGACTTATCAGTGTAGGTTTCCAGCGGCTGTAGTTAGAATTTGATACCCGACTGCCTTTGAGCGTCAGAATTTTTTTAGTGCTTTAAAGGGAGATTTCACCCCCATGGACGGGCGGCAAGAGATTCTGTTGGTGGTTACGATGTGAGTTATCAGTGTAGGTTTACAGCAGCTGTAGTTAGAATTTGATACCCGACTGCCTTTGAGCGTCAGAATTTTTTTAGTGCTTTAAAGGGAGATTTCACCCGCATGGACGAGCGGCAAGAGATTCTGTTGCTGGTTGCGATGTGACTTATCAGTGTAGGTTTACAGCAGCTGTAGTTAAATTTTGATACCCGACTGCCTTTGAGCGTCAGAATTTTTTTAGTGCTTTAAAGGGAGATTACACCCCCATGGACGGGCGGCAAGAGATTCTGTTGGTGGTTGCGATGTGACTTATCAGTGTAGGTTTCCAGCGGCTGTAGTTAGAATTTGATACCCGACTGCCTTTGAGCGTCAGAATTTTTTTAGTGCTTTATAGGAAGATTTCACCCCCATGGACGGGCGGCAAGAGATTCTGTTGGTGGTTGCGATGTGACTTATCAGTGTAGGTTTACAGCAGCTGTAGTTAGAATTTGATACCCGACTGCCTTTGAGCGTCAGAATTTTTTTAGTGCTTTAAAGGGAGATTTCACCCCCATGGACGGGCGGCAAGAGATTCTGTTGGTGGTTGCGATGTGACTTATCAGTGTAGGTTTACAGCAGCTGTAGTTAGAATTTGATACCCGACTGCCTTTGAGCGTCAGAATTTTTTTAGTGCTTTAAGGGAGATTTCACCCCCATGGACGGGCGGCAAGAGATTCTGTTGGTGGTTACGATGTGAGTTATCAGTGTAGGTTTACAGCAGCTGTAGTTAGAATTTGATACCCGACTGCCTTTGAGCGTCAGAATTTTTTTAGTGCTTTAAAGGGAGATTTCACCCCCATGCACGGGCGGCAAGATATTCTGTTGGTGGTTGCGATGTGACGTATCAGTGTAGGTTTACAGCAGCTGTAGTTATAATTTGATACCCGACTGCCTTTGAGCGTCAGAATTTCTTTAGTGCTTTATAAGGAGATTTCACCCCCATGGACGGGCGACAAGAGATTTTGTTGGTGGTTGCGATGTGACATATTAGTGTAGGTTTGCAGCAGCTGTAGTAAGAATTTGATGCCCGACTGCCTTTGAGCGTCAGAATTTTTTTAGTGCTTTAAGGGGAGATTTCACCCCCATGAAGCGTGTAAGAGATTTTGTTACTAGCTGCATTGTGGCATATTTATGTAAATTTAGTGTAGGTGTTGTTACAAATTTCTACCAGAATACGGTTATAAATGTTATTTTTTCTTGCGTAGAGGGAGAGTTCACCCTTTCGAGGCAGACGTCATTAGTCATACTTATTTAATTTTCATGAAACATGTTTATTATTACTATAATTTTAATAAATGTGTTATATATTGCTTTTATCATGAACCCGCACGCCTATGGTCATTCGGGCATTTCCGTGATTTGGGCTGCTGAGTTAGAGCTGCTAACTTCACGTCGGTATTTTAGGACAGTTCTACGAGCAACGTTCGTAATCCAAATATTAAAAAACACCAAATTGATGTATGTATAATAAACTGTGTAAATAAAACAAATAGTTTTTATAAATTGTTTTAATAATTGACAAGTATATCAAATACACACACACACACATTCATAAATACTGCACACCTATAAAAATAAACAATCAAAATGAATCAAACAAATGTAATGCAATAATACATTTTCAATATTTTAGGAAGAATACAGGATGCTCGTTTATAATTTAAGATGAAATTACTAAACGTATAGATTCGTCAAAGTAGATGTAGAAATGTTTATTGATAGACTTCATAAATTTTGCAGTGAAATACAAAGGAGTACACACTTCTATTTTTTTCAGTGCTCCACGAAATTGAAAACCAGAGAGTTTTAAAACATTATATATCAAGCACATGATCATTGTTTCGGTCTAGGAAAGCGTCATGGAGTGAACAATTTTCATTAAAGGCTATCTAATAATTAAATACAATTCTAATGCCCATGACTCAAGGTACAATGTTTTTACTTGAGCTAGTTATACTTGTCAGTACTATACTCAAATCGCTGAATAGATTCAGAGATCACGCTGGGTTCACGTGATCACTCGAAAGTCGTATGCACACAAGCACATAAAAACATTCAAGGATCAATGTCTGTAATAGATATTTACGAACCAAGTGCAGGAAGATTATGTTCCCGTATAAGGGCATTTTGAAAGCACGAGCGATCGGAAGGAAGCGAGTGCGCGCTCGTAGTTCTTTAATTGACCGCTAATTGCTCCCATAGTGATTATCTCAGAAATTACAAAAGATAGATATAGGACATTGTTAACAAAAATGAAAGGGAATAAAAAAAGGAACAAAATACCTCAATAAAATACTGGGTGTTCCATTAAAAAAAAAATAAGTTTTTGGTATGTGAAAATTTCAGGAAGTAGGTTTGAAAAAACAAAGTTTTTTGAGGTATCGTGTGCAACTTATACCAAATGATGCAGAATTTTCTTGGCTACAAGCACCACCAAAGTTAATGTTTTTACTTCTAAAGACAATGTAAAAATATTTTTTTTTCTGAACACGTGATTTGGTCAAATATTTTCAAAACAAATTAATAACTCCAAAACTATTGGCTCAATTTTGAAAAAGAAAAAACAGTTGAACAGACAATTTAATGCAGTACAAGGAAATCCAAAAATATATAGGGTGAGTCATTTAAAAAAATTAACCTCCATGCATTTCCGGTGAAACCGGAAGTGTGTCAGAGCTTAAAGTATATTTACAACATGCGCCACAGGCGACCATGGATCTTCCACTAATTGTTTTTTCTTTTATTTAAAACACGAAAGAGCAATCGAAGAAGCGGCTACTAATGACTCACCCTGTATATATAATTGCTTATTCTATGTATAACTTCTTTCCATAAACATCAATTTAATTAACTGTTAATGGATCTTTAGTCTTACTTTTAAAATATGTATCTGTTTTATTTTACCTCATACATAAAGCAAGAATTATTCAAATAAAAGTAAACCACTAAATAAACCACCGCATGCAGTTACATCTGTCGAGCTGGTGCATTGTACATACCCCTCCCACGTATCAGAAAAGAGTCAATATGCAATGCATGGCAAGTAGCTGGAGCCACAATATGTTTAGATGAACTATTCTCTGGCTTCAATTCTTTCTATTACATTCTCATTGTAGTATAACAACGTTGTTTATCCTAGATTTTATATGTGCAATTATTTTGTTTATGCTTCTGATCTTGTTGTGTCAAATGGAAAATAGATTACGGAATCTTCCCAAATAACTACATATTTACATGTGGCTATTTCTTTAATTATATTCATTCATATTTCCACGTGCAAAAATGTGTATTTGCATTTACTTGGCAAACTTCTAATTCTCCAAAATATTCCAAACAATTTCAAAATCTAACTACGCAATTTTTTATTATAATTATGTACCTGCTAATATTTGTGTAGGTACCACAAACGTGATTTATAATAATATTTGTGATCCTGTAAGCAGAATATATATATATATATTTCTTCGAATATTTTCGCGGTCGTTTGTTGAAGCGTTGTTCTTCGGGATATTTCGCCGCGTTTGGATGATTTTGCCCTGATAAGGACATCTTTCTTCCTGACGTTTCGGTGACATCACTTTCACCTTCTTCTTGAGGATCTTCTAAGTTCGACGGTTTCTTGAAGAAACCGTCGAACTTCAACGCTTCATATATATATATATATATATATATATATATATATATATATATATTAATGCTTTAACATACACCTTCTTTGTTATGCTGCACTGACGAAACCAAACTAGGTAGAAACATATATGTCTGTAGCTACAAATACATCTTAACACATACATAGTTGCATCGTTGATTGTCTATGTATTTCAATCAGATTGTACATGTTTAGGTGAACCTAATCCGATTTGATAGGATTACATGGGTAATGGCGATTGTCCTATGCTTATTTGCTTTCATTTGCATTTATACATGACTGATTTTACATTCTATATTAATATAATATCAACAGTTCTACTCTTAATTTTTCATTACATAGTTGCGTCGTTGTTATTTGTATAATTGCATTGACTGAACAGTTTGTGGTAAATCCCAAGCCTTTTGATGTGACCATATAAGTAATCCCGACTGTCCTATTGCTTATTTGATTACACTTTCAATTATACATTGTGATTTGCACTTTATATTTGTCATTGTTTTCTAATTGACAACCAGTTGTCATATTGTTATTACTTTTACTTCATTGTATGCCGCTACTACCAAGAATCTTTTGAATTTTTCAATACATTTGTATATTTTGGCAAGGAATTGTAATATATTTTATATTTTATATATATATATATATATATATATATATATATATATATATATATATATATATATATATGTAAGGTATGTTTATTATTCTATGTGCGACACGTGCAAGCGATGCGAAAAAATACGCATTGTTAAAAAAAAAGCTCATCGTTCGATGAGAGTGCATAACCACTACCACTGTAAAACAGCTTAATTTGCTTCTCGGAAAGAGTACCGTGATGATTACGTATACTATATACGTCACGGCGGTGTGGCAGTGCATGTGTCCTAGAAGTACATAATTAGAAATCAAAAAAAAAAGAAGAACAAACACCAACAGTGTAAAATTACGTAGCTTGCGAATTCAGGCCACACCTACAAAACTATCGGAAGATATCCAACCAGCAAACCAGAATATTGCAACGGCAAATTGGTCCTGGGATACCGTAAACAACTTGCCACTACTCTCGTCTCTGTTACCTGTAAGAATCGTTTCTCCTCTGCGCTCCCCGAATGCCCCACGAAAAATATTTTAAGATCTTGTTTTGCTCAAAGAAAAACATATTACGTTTTGTCGAATTTGTGAACACACGGGGCAAGTTGCTCTGTTTATAATCCGCCGGCCAAAAAGTATAGTCGCTCACCACGAAAATTTTGTTTTTGTGATAGCCCCCGTCAGGGTCGTTGTATTTTTAAAATTGTTACGTCAAATTTTCTGTTTGCCGCGCGACGACGAACCCTGCGCTCAGCACAAGAAGAAAACACCAATAAGAAATAGGCGGTTCTCAAAATAAATGGGCATATTTAAAGACATACCGACTGACACCAAGACTTCAGTATCACAGAAACAGTAAGCGAGTGCAGTTATATCTAGTTATAAAAGAAGTCCTGTCACCTCTTTTACTAAAATAAGAAATATTGAACTGTCGCATGGTTTAATTGTTGTTTTATTGAATCGGAGGAACGATTAAAATAAATTCAGCAATTATTTACAACAAACAGTATTAAGAAAGTGTGTTTTTATATTGATCAAGTTACACATTTTTTGGTTTTATCTAATCGTTCCGTGTTATAATGGTCATACAAACTAACCAACAGGTAAGTGCAAATTATTACGAGAATGTTAGACATTTAGTTGATGTTTATGTTATTTAGTTTTAAGGCATCTGAATAATAAGAGAAACAAATATTTCAGAAATGATTGAATGAATTAATGACCGGGCCAAATTATACATCTTAATAGGTTTTTTACTATGCTTTATCAATGTTTAAACTACCACTATTTTAATTTAATTTTTATTGCCTTTTAACATAAATATCTTCAATATTTTATAAAAACCAATTATTTATATTTGTCAACCGATGTGAACACGTGTTGCCTATTATTTACACATCCAGATTTACATTTGTTTTAATTATTACATTTAAATTGGATCCCTTTAATGTTTTTAATATATACTTAATTTAAATCATTGATAATTGATATTAATGTTTGATTTACATTAAGAATATTTTAATTTTTGACATTGGAAGAATTTTTTTTAATTACAAATAAATTCTTATAATTAACTTACATGTTCTTAAAATGTAGGTATACATTTTAAGGGTACGACGTGAAAAATGTACATTAAATTCCTTACTTATCTCATTGTTATTTGTACTATATACACAGGGGAAAAAATAAATTGCAAAATAATTACAATTTTTTCTATAGTTTTAGTATAGATAAGAACATTTCTAAATAGGAAATTTACTCTGTACTGTTTTTTTATATATGAAACCAAGCTACTTTGGTCTAATTATTTAAACAAAATAAACATAAATCTACGGTAGGTAATTGCTAAAAAAATCCTTAAAATTACCAACCTATGGCTAACATTAATTTCAATATAAGAAATCTATTATTAACCAAAATAGTCAAACTTTTTCTATATCATATTTGAATAATTAAAAAAATAATAATTATTATAATTGACTATTATATATTTTAAAATGTCAAGGACACTATATGAAAAATCTAATAAATTTATTGTTTTTCATCAGTAAATATTGCGTAATACATATATCTATATTTTAATGTTCAAAGAGAAATTAGGTAACCGATTTGGCGTGTTTTTTATTTATTTTTTAATTGCAAATATTTTTTATATTTTAGAATAACTGATAAAACAATGATAAATTTTAATTGACATTTATTGAAAAATCCAATAAATTCCTTGGTTTTTCATCATAAATAAATACAAATAACATTTACTCAACTATTTTGTATATATATATAAGTTATTTGCATGTCGAGGTAATTACTGCTGTGATATTAGTAATTACACATTTTTGAAATATCTTGTTCTAACTTTCACACGAAGTTGGTAAGGCAGTACGATATACATGTATTTTATATTGTTATGGTACACGATAAACAAGCAACCACCTTCCTTGTAGTGTTTCTAAATATTGCCCAAGAAAGAAAAACGTATTACCGCGAAATGACTCTTTTTGTTAAAAACTATAAAATAATGAGCAGGAGGAAATGAAAGAACTATAAAAGGTTTCATTACCTACGAAAATTGAATACCACCTGAAATTTTGACAATATAACGGTAGAAATTATGATATTTTTGAGTATGGAAAGAATAAGAGAACTAACAAGCATAATGAGTCAAAAGAGTGGAATGAAGAAATAATTCTAATATATAATAGAAGAATAACTTTATCAAATTTATCAGTGTACCAATTCAAATTAATTTCTAATTTACAGAAACATAACTTTCAATCTTTGAGAGTGTGTCTAAGATGTGTAAAAATGGTCTCATAACAGACGAGATTCTTAGCTTTATCAAGCGCAGCATATGTTTTTTTGGAAAAACATTTTGGGCTGATCAACAAGCGTTCTACTGTTACTACTAATCTCCTGTTCTACACAATATATATTTGAGAGATTATATAAACGTGAGCAGGTGGATGTTGTTTATACCGACTTTCGAAAGGCTTTTGAATCATGCCTGATTGGTAGAATCCATTGTTTGTAGTATAGTACTGCATAATCGTCATTCTTTAACCCAACATCTGGAGTCCCGCAAGGTACTCATTTGGAACCCTTGTTGTTTATGATGGTTATTGATGATTTATCGGACTAAATTTCCTAAAACCGACATATTTTTGCTGGCGATATGAAAATCTTCCATAAAATTCTGCTGAGACGTCTCAGCGAAATCACCGTCAATTAGAGAATGAAAAGCGTAATGTGTTGTTATTTACAAGAAACATGTCAATAGCTATGCACGATTATGCGAAATGGTTGCTAGTGCATATACAACATAGATTTATATATACCGTAAGTGTCAAAATGTTGAAAACTAATTGCCTGGAAACTTCTTCCTAGGACCAATTACCAGTAGAGCATATAATGTCTGTATAATAATAATATATCTTCTTCTTCTTTTTAATAGGACTATGTGCGGTTTCTCCAACTTTTATTCAATGTCCTGTGACGATGAGGCCCAGGAGTCAGCCCATCTTTTTGGTGGTCTTCCTAAGGGTCTGGTCGTGTTCGGTTTTTCCTTGTATGCGGTCTTGGCGAGTCTATCGTTTCTCATCCTGTCGACATGCTCTCTCTATTCTCTTCTTCTTCCTCGTGACCATCCAACAACATCTGGCATCCTATCGCACTGTTCCCGGACCCCATTACTTCGCAGCCTGTCCCTCAATGTGACGCCTGCGATCGCTCGCAGGGTCCTCATTTCGGTCGTTCGTAGTGCTCTCGTCGTCCGGTTGGTGTCTGCTCTCGTTTCCGCTGCGTAGGTGAGGATGGGTCTCACTGCTATTCTGTAGATCCTAGCCTTGCTGGTTATCGACATGTGTTTGTTTTTCCAAATAGTATTATGCAGACAGCCAGACACTCTTGCTGCTTTATTTACTTGTGCTTTCACCTCGTCGTATGTATTTCGACTGCTCGAGACTATTATCCCCAGGTATTCAAAGCTCATCACTTGTTCGATTGGTTGGTCGTTTAGTGCCAGCTTGCACGGTATCGGTTCCTTGTTTATGGTCATGGATTTGGTTTTCGGTATCGAGATGCTCATGTTATATTTCTTTGCGGCCCGGTTTAGCTCGAATAGTATTCGCTGCAGGTTGTCCTCATTTTCCGCTATGAGAACCGCATCGTCTGCATAGCACAATATTTTGAATTCGGTTTGTCCCATTCTGTAACCTCGTCCCACATCTTTTACCCGGTCTATGATGCGGTCCATTACCAGGCTGAAGAGCATGGGACTAAGGCTATCTCCTTGTCTGATACCTATCGATATTTGCACTTCCTCTGTGGTTGCGGTGTCTGACTGTATTCTTGTACTGTTGTTGGTATTGAGTTGTTTTATTACGTGGATTATATTGTTGTTGGATCCTCGTTCTTGCAGGACCTTTAGCACATCCTTTAGTTGCACTCTATCAAATGCTTGCGTTAGGTCAACAAAGCAGAGGAACGCAGGTTTGTTAAATTCTATGGACTTCTCGATGATTTGTCGCAGTATGAATATAGCGTCGATTGTTGATCTATTCTGCCTGAAGCCTTGTTGTTCTTCGTTGATGCTGACTGTGCTTGATAGATGTTGGGTTATTATTTTGGTGAGCAGCTTCATGGTGGTGTTGAATAATATATTATTTTAATAAATTTTGGTGAAATATTAGGTTCGAGTCAAGTTAAACTGTAAATTTGGATTTGGTTTTATCAAGTTTTGGTTGTTGGATTATTAGGATGCCTACCATCCGTCCTTGGATATATCACTTGCAATCTTTTGCACCAGTAAATTTAAATTCCCAATGAATTCTCATCAGAAATGATACAATTTTCACAGGTCTAATTATCCTGTGCTTTATGATGTTACACCCTGTAGACTGGACTACTTGGAAGAACTACTATAATGCTGATGATGCATGTGATTTTTTCTAGGACAGATTTTACAATTTGTTCCTTGTTATAGCGGGCATGCTAAGAATCTGTATGGTATACTAATGAAAGTATTCGTAATATTAAAATAAAATATAAGGATTACAAAAAATACAGGCAAACGCGTTGGGAGGGTGATTGTAATTCCTTTAAGAGTATCAGAGTCCTTGTTCATTCTCATATAGGAATTGCATCAGTACTTGCACCGTCTGTGGAAGACGGTATGTGTACTACTAGAAGCTTAAAGCTGGTCCTGATCTGGTGCCTAGTTTCATGGTTAAGGGTTGTAGTAATATTTTTTTCTGGAACCTGTATGATCTTTCTTTAATATTATTATACGTACCTCAACATTTCCAAATAGCAGCTCGTGTCTGTCTTGTTTTAAAATGGGTAACTCATCAAATTTGCCTAACTATAAATCGATATAATATGCAACTTTGCTTAGATTTTTGAGTCAGTATTTTATAAATTTATTTACGCTGTCATAAAACCTAGAGTATCCTCAAGTATCCATCATGGGTTTGTGGAAAGGCGGTCTACAAAGACGAATTTTGTCAGTTTTACACAATTTACATCGCCACATCAAGTTCTTGATGTGGCGGGACAGATGGACCAAATATAGGTACGCATATTTCTTCGCTCTATTGCCCCAATTTCAATAATCTTATCTCGTTCAAAGAAAAAATACGTTTCTTATAATGGATATTAATTAAAATCATTGGTTGCTTACTCAGGGTTACCGCAGGAGTCAAACTTAGGTCCACTATTATCATTTAGTTTTCCAAATGACACACCGCTTACCAGTTTTGATTTCCAACCTCCTGAATTGCTGCGAAAAAATATTTTCGACGTTTTTTACGGTATTGTCCGCTGTAAAGTTGATTGCTCTTACGTCTTGGGGAAATTAAATTATGTGGTTCTCGGAGTATTTTCGAGAAATGCGAAGACTTTCTATACGGATACTGTCAAAACTAATTTATTACTTAAATCACCAATTATGTTCATGTGTAAATCATATAATACTGTATCTGAGTATGTTTGTAGCATTTTCCATAGCACTTTGAAGCAATTATTAAGTATTAGTAAATTGAAGTTTTGCAAAATTTCTATTGTAAACTATTGTAATACGTTTTTTGTTACTATGTCTTTTCATTTGTCCTTAGATTGGTTAATACTACTGGACAAATAAATAAATATAAAGTATGTTGATTCCGTTCAAAGATGTTTAGTGAAGTGTTTTAGGTACTGGAATGAGTGTGTTTAGATAGAAAACGGGTCAGACTGTACACGTTTGAATACCATATTAACAATTTATGTGAGCTAGGTAATGATGGTATAGAATTCCGTTTTAATTATGTATTATAGTCTTTACTTTCATATAAAATTTTGTATATTAAATTATCTCCTGCATTTGAGTACTACCTATTGGAAATAAACTATGATTATATTATTATAACCTAGAAATTTTACGTGAACATTTGATTAATGCTTATTAATTTTGTTGTAATTACAAGTACTGGCGTATTAG
The DNA here is from genome assembly GCA_963170755.1 of Amphimallon solstitiale. Lineage (NCBI taxonomy): Eukaryota > Metazoa > Arthropoda > Insecta > Coleoptera > Scarabaeidae > Amphimallon > Amphimallon solstitiale. Next base: position 31,815,570 of record OY720681.1, on the reverse strand, counting down.
TATTTACGAATATATTTTAATGTGTTGGTAGACATCCATTACTAAAAATTACTAAAATTGCTACTCCATGAGTATGGTAATATAACTCAAGAGAAGCAATATTAAAATTGTAGTATTCAAATTTACTAAATCGCATGTCCCGCATGTGAAAAGAATTTACGGACACCTCTTATGACATGGAAGTACTTGTTGAGCTTATTTTCTCGTAAAATTGGATTAAAATTGCCACACGCCGCTTGTGTACATTTATTAAATAACTATCATTACAATTGTCTTGATATATAACGTATAAATGAATAATTTACATATAAACAATTGGTGGGGATAATGAAGTCTCCATATGTCATGTATGCATACATTATTTAATCTACAAGAAAATATCGCATGTCAGTGGTAGATTTAATCCAATGCAATTAAATTAAATCCAACAATTTCTGACTAGAACAAATATGTATTATGCAATTTAAACCGTTAAGTGTATATAAGAAATTTATGACTAATCTGAATAACTAAATGCTAAAAATTATTTATTGTTTTATTGTTCCGTATCCAAGTATTAGCATTTGAAATGGAAGATCATTTTGAGAAGGCAAATTTACAATACTTAACTTTCAGCTTATTGAGTAATGAACACAAACCTTAACAGAAAACCTCATGTATTAATTATTTAAATGGATCAACGTTGATGACGATAAATTTATCAAATATTGACAATTCACCATTGATATGCAAAATATTTTATAGAAATCCTGCACAATGTAATTTCAGAAAATGCCCTGTTATGTTATCAAATTGATTTTTGATCGGACTCCAGGATATACTGCGTCAATTATGCAGAATAGGGACAGTAGAAGCTTCCTATGAAGACAGTTTAGTAGCATAGAATGACGTGAAATACTAAGCAATAAATCCTTAATGTAAAATATGAATAATAAGGGACCCAAATCGCAACCTTGCGGAATTTTATATGCAGGAGTAAATTTACTAAATTGGTTTCCATAAGAAGGTTCAGTTTGTTCGCGGTATACTGTGGCCTAGAGTAATTAATATGTTGATCACGTTATGCAGGTTTCCATTACTTATTTTTGAAGATATCAAAAACATGCATAAAAAATGTTGTTTTAAATTTAAAAATATCTAAAAATAATACGAATATGTATTAAACTGAATAAGTTAAAATTCACTATTATACAGCAATAATAATAGCAAATATGTAATAATAAATAAAATATATTCCGTGTGATTTTCAGTAAAACAATTTATATTTGATATCAAATTCTTAGAACTGAAATGTATGGAATTAGTTGCTTAGTATAATTTTTTAATAATATACAATAACTTGATAAAACCAACAAATAGTTGGCAATATTGTTTCCCATAATGTTTTATTTAAAGAACAGATCTGATGAAGCTTGAAAATATACAATCGAAATGTGACATTACATAAAAATTACATTATCTATAACCTGTTCTTATGTCTAGAGCAGCCAAAGTTAACTTATATCTACAAAAATTGTTAATATAATTACAATATATAATTAAGGAAAAAGACAATTTGAAACAACACAAGTTCATATTAAAATCATTTTTCAAAACTTACTTGATCATTATTTCTTCAAAAATTAACAGTAATTGTATTACACTCGGTATAATAAAAATTTTAAAAAGATTCTCATACCAAACCTTATATCTAAGAAATCAGAAAAAAATAAGCATTTTTGTGAAGTCATGGCCAACTACGATTGGCATTTAAAAAAACATAAGTTTATGTTATATATTGATAATTAAGTGTGTCATGAATTTTTAACTATGATTATTAAATTCTACGTAAAAATTACTACCAGATACCATTTTTGTATTAGTTCTATATTTAATAGTTACGATGATAAAATGTCGGCAATTTTAATTTTATTTAAATTATCTCTTAAAGTTGACAATAAATGTTAAATCTGAAATTACTATCAAAAATCCTCAAATTTCTTAACAACTGGGCTAATTTAACAGATTATGTATCTTCAATATTAAGAAAGTTACCCATACAGGGAAGCAACCTGTATATAAAAATCAAAAACATTTAATTTGTTATTTAGACTCGCAAACTAGATAATCGATTTTAATACAGTTGTGTATGTGTGTTCATTATGTTCTGTGGAAGGTTGTGATCATATATTTTTTCAAATTTTATCGGCAAATATTAAAAAATTAACAATGCTTGAAATTACATGAATTTCTATAGGAAACGAAAGAAACACAGTCGGCGCGTCATACATATCATCGTATAACACTACAGATCATAATGTTGTGTATCCAAAGGCGTTGGAGTGATAAATTGATTATAATAAAATATCACTTGAGCTAGAGAATAAACAAAAATTTTATATTGGTCGATGGCAGTAAACACAAAGCAAGTTTCAATTTTTTTTAGGACGCCGGGCTACGTCCAACTAGTGCTATATATTTTTAATAATCTTGATGGTGATAGAGTTTGGTCTTATTTCTTATTGACCTGTATATTTTTTGATAAGTGGTGAGCAGCATATACGTTTTTATTTATTGAACTGAGTTGTTTTCACCTTAAAATCTCAAAAAAAAGTTTTATGAATTTTCACCAGACTCTTTTTGGGATGATAATTTGAATATGTACCGTAAATTAATAACTGGATTCTAGATACTTGTATTTATTCTAGTTATAGAGCTGCCAGCTTAGTTTTCATACAAGTCAGGACCATTAATTCCTCCAAGTCACAGTGTTGTAAAATTAAATTTTGGTAGATTCATTACTATTTCCTAAGTATAATGTGTTTTTCACTAATCCACATGCCATAAGTTTGACCATTAAAGAAAATTAAGCTCCACCACTGAATACATGTGCAAAATTTGAGATAGGTCTTCTTCAATTTGACACACTTATAAATACAGATCTTACTTCAAATTCTTCGAGTGTAGTACCGAATGAAAGACTCACAGCATTGAGTCTTTCAAACTGGTACAAATTGTTGTGCTTAGTTTTTCATACAGATAGTCAACTACTTTCTCAATAACAAAATCACTTCTTTCAAATTTTATACTGAGTAGATCAGGAATTTCACACCTATTTTGTACATTATTCCGTCCAAAAAAGAGCTTCAAAATTTCCAAACTTTACAGAATTAAATTTAAATCTTAACTTCAATTTAGACCAATCGTCATATTTTTATAAAATTTTGAAATCAATCAAATCATCAAATTTAAATTTGCTAAAACTGCTTAGCAAAATATTCTCCAGAAATAACAGACATTTAGAGAGAAAAAGTATAGCAAAATCGCAATTTTTCAATTTAGTTAGTCTGAAATTGCCACCAAAATACTGACTGAAATACATTTACATTTGTAGCAAGAGTATAGACATAGACCCAGGAAAGGAATATTAAAATAATAATTGGAGCTATTGTTTGGAAAGAATTTTTCATTTATTAGAAAAAGTAGAATTCTTTACTATGACTGAAAGAATAGAAACATCAATATATATAACAAAAAGATAATGAGCGGTTTTCATTAGTGATATAATCAAAAAATCCCTTAGAAAACACTTAACATCAAACATTTAGACACCATAAAAACACCACTTAAATTTCTTCATGGACATTTCCAGTTTACAATCATCATTATGTCATTATCAGTATACTGTTACAAAATGCGGCATTTATAGCAACCATATAGGTTTTATAATTTAGATTAAACTGATTTAAACAAATATTAAATTAATTGCATAAAACTTCATTAAACATTCAACTTTTCAAAGCAGTGTATTAATGTACTTAGTGTCATACAAAAACTCAAATCCACACTTCACGTGTGGAGAACAATGAGGCAACGGCAATCATAATAGATCTTTGAATTTGTTCAAAATTATTATGAATCCTAATCATTTTGATCTATTATTCTTTATGATGAATGTTTGCAATTGATACATATTCAAAACCGTACTGTAAATAATTACTAGATAAAGCCAATAAATATAACATTTTAAATTCATAAGCATAACGCAAGTTACCTATATCTCTACCCGTGGTGTACCTCAAAGATCGGCCCTCAGACGAATTCCGTTTCTAATGCTTCCCTATAATATACCCATTAATATAATAAACTTTAATGCGACTATTTTTTTCGCTAATGAAAGAACAGTACATATGTAGTAAAAATAATCTGATCGTAGATTTACTAGATGTAAGGAGAAAGAGTTCTTTTCCATTCACTAATTCAGAAAAACATGTGTCTGGCAGATACCCAAACTATACTAATTTTATATTATGCATATTTGCAATGATTAGTTCAGTTGTAGTACATATTATTTAGTGTGCGTCGTGTGCAAAGATTACTTTTGAGTTGCCTTGGTCTTATATATTCATCAATTCCAGATTTTTTGCATCTTTTCTTGGGGTATCTGGCGTAATTTATTTTAATATTTAGAGTAAAACTAATAAATCATTGACTTTTCGGCTTCTTATTCTGAAGTCTTTTTCAAGCATATTAAAACTTTAAAAATTATGCAGTGCGTATCGAGTGTGTAAATAAATTTATTTTTCACATTTTCGCTTACTATGCTCGTTCTTTAGAATGAAAAAAAATTACAAAAAAGGTACGCAACATCCCCTTAAACAAATATGAAAAATGCCGCGACTTACGCGAATACCCATGTACAAAGACATGTATTTCGGCACTTATCAATTTTTTTAAAATATCTTCAAAAGTTGACAGTAAATCTTAAATCTGAAAATACTGTCCAATAATCCTGAAATTTCTTAACAACATTGCTAATTTAACCGACCCTGTATCTTCAATATTAAGAATGTTACCCAAATATGGATATAGAGAATGGGCACCTGTATAAGAAGATTAGGCGAAATGATTGCTACAGTAATTTGGAATATTTTGGATTTTAATTTTGGTAGATTTATTTACTCAAGACTATCTTAATAATGGAATGCTATGCTAAAAAAATGAGGTGTGGCCACCACACGACTTTCTTATACGTATGAAAGTGTTACTTCCGGTCCGAATTTTGAAATTTCAATTATACAAAAAATATTCCAAATCCAACTCTAAATACTTTTGTACTCTTCATAAATATATATAGAATGCATAATTTACGACATATTTGCAAAAAATCGCTATTCGATAAGAGTAAAAGTGGTACTTCCGGTCTGAATTTTGAAATTTTTTTTATACAAAAGATATTTAAAAGTATGTTCTAAATACTTTTATACTCTTAATGTACTTGCCTAGAAAGCATGACTTGCGAGATATTCGCAAAAAACTGATTTTCGATAAGAGTAAAAGACCTACTTCCGGTAGGAATTTCGAAAAACTTTATTAAAACAATTTTTCTCAAATTTAATTTTGAGTACATTTGAATTCTTTATAAATTTGTTTAAACTTAGTAATTGACGAAATATTTGCAAAATTCGATTTTTTCACTGAAGTAAACTACTACTTCCGATCTGCCGATTTTGCTCAAAATCTAATCAGTTCTCAAGAGGGAGATTATATTCATAAATACAAAATTTGGAATTGATATCTGCAGCGGTTTGACCGCTATCGTGGTCACACACAGACACACACACACAGAGACACACAGACACACAGACATTTTTTAAAAACCACTTTTTTGGTATCAGGGGACCTCAAAACGTGGACATCTGCAAAAATCTCGAGGTCGAAAATTTTCATCATCACAATACTTCCTTATACTACGTATAAGAAAGTAAAAGTGATTAAGTGGAAATTAAACCATGTTCTTGAATAAAAGCGTTCGTAACCCAAACGAAATCTGACCAAACTATGACAGGAAATGTTGCATCACCATATAATTCAAACTTAGAAGTTTAAAAATTAATTAAAATTTAGTGAATACGTCGGACTGCCGGCATCTCAACTTTTGTTACTTGATATAATTCACTACGATTTAAAAGATTCGAACTTCCTCACCCTCGGTGACTCTGAGGTTGGCGCACTTGATTAGCGATCGCGTGCTCTTGGGTTCGAATATCACCCGTGGATAAATTTTTATAATTAAATTATAATTTGAAAATTTCTATTTGGGCAATTTTTAAATTTAATTTTAAATTTTATTTTGGCTATTGAAAAATAAGCTAATTTTGAATTATTGAAAATCATGAAGACATAAATAAAGAGTCGTACAGTTTCGTAGAATATCATCTCCAAACATTACCTTAAACACTCTTTGCCAAGAAGCTGAAAAATGCTCGTCCTATCAAGGTCAACACTGAATATTTTCTCTTTATAAATACTCTCCGCGAACGCTCTTATGTAATGATTCACCAAATTTCACTGGTAAGTGCGTCATACATTAGTGATAGGTGCAAGTTCTATTTCGGTTATTGTGTTTTATATATAAAAATAAGAAATATTTTGAAAGATTTTTGCTGGGCTACTTGGTCAGGTTAAAATTCGAAAAATTAAATCTTGCAAAAAGAAAACATTAAAATTGAACTGGATATTGTTTATTATCAATTTTCATTTTTTTGAACTGAATATTTTCAATTAAAAAAGAAACTCATCATATACGTATATCCAATTTGCGTGCGTTAATGTTTGTTTCATGAATATTCATAATTTTAATGGTGTAATAACTAATATTTATTGGATAATAAATAAAATAATTGTTGTAATGATATATGTAAATTATATAGATTGTAATTAAGGGAGGCAATTAAAGAAATGCATAAACACATAGAATTAATGCATATAAAGAAAGTTAAACTAATCTGGCATACAAAGCGTGTAAGGTAGGCATATGTCCTCTTTGGATTGAACAGCTTAAAATACTATAAGATATAAACTCAGAATCTAAAAGCCAAAAATCGTAGTGATTTATTTAGACGAACATGAATAAAATCAACACACGGGCTTCGTATTTTATCTGGAACAAGTAACGGCTAAATAAATTATTTATAGTTTTGTATGAGTATTTATCCATTGCACATATTTATCATAAAAAATAATAGATCTACCTGATTAGGGATTCAAAATAATTCAAAATCGATTCATATCTGTTTTGATTGTCCTTACCGCATTGTTTCTCGCGCGTAAGGTAGGCTTTATTGGTTTGAATTTTTTTACGCAACTCTATCCCAAGATCACCTTCAACAGTTGAATTCTTTAGTGGAATATTTATACAAGTAATATTTTATTTATTTGATTACTCTTAATCGGTAGTTGTAAAATCTATGTTTGTTATTAACATTGCATTTTATAAAAATATGGTGACAGTGATATAGTTAATTATGGTTGTAAAACAGAAATGTCCATGAATTAGTTTGTATTTTTGTTATTTATTCTATGAATGGTTGTTTAAATGTTTGACTTGTAAAGTTCTTGTTTTCCATAGAGGTAGGACACTTTTGTTTTTATTACAAAACTAGAGTAAATCGATCAATTAATGAACATATAAGACGTGTTGATAATTATAATTTAAGTTTAGATTACAGTACTAGGGTCATAGTCAATTTAAATCTTTCAATACGGTTACTATGTTCTATTATTTAATTTTTTAAACACCCAGACAAAACTATAAAAAGTTAATGGTAGTAGATACTTATTTTTTAATTAGTTTTAACAAAACTGCCAAATCACCACTAAATGAACATGAGTAACTTACTTGATGAACAAAGATATACCCATGAATGAACATGGTATTTATGTTTGTATAAAACAGTAACAAAACATGGAACGCGTGCCTAGGATGATAAATATAATTTTTATATTTAAATTTCAGACCCAACCCGGATATTATATTCTGTGTTCTGAAATTTTCTTAACAATTTAATTTTTGGTGTACCAAATTTGATCTGCATTGTCTGACCACTTCTATTGTTTATATTTTCCATTACACTCATTTCGTAGTCTTCATCGTTAACGTTTTTTACAATACCTGGATAATTTCTAGTCTACTACTTCACAATAACGTACGTAGTTTCCTACGGTGATTGTTTCGTGTGGAAACTCATCATTTTCTTTCACTTGAAAAATTGTTCTTCTGTGTTGTTCTATATGCTCTTCCATATTTTTTCTTTCGTCCGCTTTACATCCGGAAAAAAGTGGGGAGGCTTTTACTGAATTTTTCTTTTTAATAGCATCCTCAGTTTCGTCTAATAGGTCTTCATTTTCTTACATCTAAAAACTTTTTCTTTTCGTTGGTTTTTGTCTTTCATTGTCGCTATTCTTCTTTTCATAATTTTGATTTTGCTTCTTTCTCTAGTTATTTTTATTTTATTAACCTTTTTTTCGTTTTTCCCCTCTGTTGCTCATTGCGAGGGCGTTAGCGTACGGGAACGACTAGTTTTTTTTTTTTTTGATTTTTCTGATTTAGGCCAGTGTAAATACTTTTGCCAAATGTCCTCAGATTTTACATCATTTTACTTTGTCCCTATTAAAATATGTATTCGAAATAACATGAATTCTCTTCTCGTTATCGTTGGTATTTTTATTTTTGTTTTCTGTCTTGTTCAACACGGATGTGTTGATAGTACTTATATCGATAATATTAAAGACATATTCAAGGATTAGATCAACAAGTTTTTTACAGTCCAATTTATTTTGATTGGATACCTCGTTATCAAATTTAATTGCTATATAGTATTCAGATTCAGTTGTTTCGTTCAAGCAGCCATCAGCGAAAATATTATTTTGTACCAACACAGTGGTACACATCAGTGGTACTTTAACCTCAGAAATTATATCATCACATTCTTTACCTATTTTAATAGATTACTCAAAAACGAGTCAGTAATAATAACATTTTCACTGCCTGTCTCTTATACGATAATAGAGTAGATGCTGCTTTCTATATAGTTTGCATCTTCTACATTCAATCTTTTCAAAACCAGTAATTTTATCTTTTGTCGAACATTGGTCTAAAACTTTAAAGCAGGATTTCTAATCATCAGGATAGTAGTAGTACTTGTGTCAGATACTGCAGTTGATAGAAAAAAAAAATAATCGACGGCATTTTCATTAACTGGAAATTATAACATCATATTCGTGAATAGATCGGTACAAAATCTATTTCCGTAGCTCATTCGTAAACGATTCAATAATAATAACTAATAATAACATTATCACTGCTTGTCCCTTGTAAGATAATAGGATGTTTGATATTATTTTGGGCGTTTACATTAAATTTGTAATGCTTTCAAAAGTCGTAAATGCTCTCTTCTATATAATTTGCATATTCCTCATTCAATTCTTTTTCAAAACCAGTAATTTTGTCTTTTGTCACAAATTGATCTAAAATATTTAAGCAGGATTTATAATCATCAGTATAGTTGCGTCAGAAACTGCAGATATTTGAAAGATGTTATTATTTGAAATATGTCCGAACGCAATTTGCGGTCACTTACAGTAACGTCATGTAAACATTTCATAACCTATATTCATGGCTTAGAATTTGTAGAACGCCAGCACAGTGAGTACTCCAACTCCAGAAACTCGTAAAATAGTTTTATTACCAAGTTTGTACTTGATTATGAGAATGATTGAATTGAGACCAAGATTATGCATAGTTCTATACTATAGCAAATCCTCAGGAAGTTGTATGTACAAAATGCGTAAAAAGTAAACCCTGTGATTTGTGATAAAAACTGAAATATAAAAAAATAATTTATTTAAAAAATATATTTTTCCAGTAATTAGTATTCAAGAAACTATAATTTAATATACTGCAAAGTTTTTTTTTGAAAATAACGTTGAAAATTCAAATGTCATAACCTTTGATTATAATATTATTTTCGTAGTATAACAGATCCCAGTTAAATATAAATAAATCAAGCAATGACTACTTTAATATCGTATCTGCTACCTGTTGTAAACTATCATAGGATATGTAGGTTACAGGTCGATTATGACCTGTTTCATATTCTAAAAAGACAAATGTTTTTAATTTATAAGTAATTAATATAGACCGGACGTACGAGGTTGAAATTACGAAGGAGCAAATAAATAATGTAAACATCACGCAGTTACTGAATTGCACTATTCATATGGTGAACTGCAACATCTGTTGTTGTCGCGAAAACGGCCAGCAAAAAAGACGATTTTACTCTTAAATTCCTTTCTTCATCGGCGTAGGTAGAAGGGTGACGAGTTTTTAAAATTTACTCTATTTATTCTATATTTCGTACGATAAATAAAGTACGGAGAGTTAGTTTCGTTATTTCATTGTTTTGACTGTTAATTACATACTTCGTAATTTTTGTAATAGTTTCTGTTTAATACCGTTTCATTGAATCTACTTCTCCCAATTATCTTGACGTAAGAATGCACTGGATTTCGTTAAGTTTCAATAACATATGCATACATTTTTAGTTATCATTTATTTAGATCTAGAACACTGTTTATGTTACTATGATATGGAAGAACGTCGAGAATGGCGAGTCGGATTAAGTGTCATACTGACTGTATGTCCATTGTCAGTGATTACGAAATTTATTGCAAAGTCTGTAAAATATCATTACAGAATGACCAAAAATCGCACGTACAACGTCACTTAGCATCGCTAAAACATACATGGAAATTGGACCGGTCGGAAGCTGAAAATTTTAAAGAAGAACTCTGTAAAACTTTAATGGCAGCTAATATCCCATTAAATAAACTTGACCATCCCACTTTCAAGCCCCAAAGCCCCCCCCCTCCCGGTTACGCTTATGTATGTAATAGCATCTAAAGTTATAAATACAGTTGATGCGGAAACAGTTGCTAAAACCATTGACGAGAATTTGCACAAAATGCATCATTCGGACGATAGGTACAGGGAAAAAATAATTTTATTTGTTAGTAACAGTGCCGCATATATGTTAAAAACAGGCAGGCTATTAAAGAAAACATACTTATATGCTGCATATTACTTGTGTAGCACATGCTCTCCACAGAATCTGTGAATATATAAGAGACACATATCCGGAAGCTGATAGACTTGTATCCGCTTTTAAAAAAGTTTTCAGAAAAGCACCATTGAGAATAGCTCTTTACAGGGAAAACTTCCATCTTTATCACTGCCTCCGTCGTGAGAAATAACTAGATGGGGGGGACATGGTTGGAAGCTCCTAGTTTTTATGCAGAGAATGTCGATAGTTTACAACATTTCGTTACATGTTTAAATGACGAAGATATAATTTTGTCAGTACTATACTATATTAATTAAAACCACAAAACGGACAAAATTATATCAAAAAGAGACAATAGCTCAGTAATACTCACTTTTAAAGTATTAACGTCTTACATGTTTTTGATGTGAAATTTAATAAGAAATTCAAAAATGAAATAATATACAGAGTGTTCCATTTGAAAAAATTGATTTTTTTTGCAAAAACTAACAAAAGCATATCAAAAAACGACGATAACTCTGTAATAGTCACTTTTAAAGTAATAACGTCTTACATGTTTCTGACATGAAATTAAATAAACAATTCAAAAATGAACTGATATACAGGCTGTTCCATTTAAAAAAATTGACTTTTAACAAAAACGTGTCATCTAATTTTAATTCAGTTTCCTGCACATGCAGTTAGTAACTGTAAAAAATAAAACATGCTTCTATTAGGACCTCTTATTGTAAACAATACTGCAAAAAAAATTTGTCCATCTAATACGTCGTTTTCGAGAAATATAATTGTATACAAACATTGAATTTTTCAGAAAAATGGGAATAAGTAAAAAACTTTACACTTTAGGCCTATACTATCTTTTAACTTTTTGACTAAAAATTATACGGGGAATTCAAAAATGCAATAATATATAGGGGTGTTCCATTTAAAAAACTATAACTATGGTTAGCCACTAAGTTATCGAACACTCTGTATAATACAACATATTTTTAAAATATGCTCCTAATGAACAGCTATCACATGAAAAAAACCGCTTCGAAATATCGTTACTCATGAAGGCATAATCGGCCTTACCCGCTTAGATGACTCACCCTGTATATATAATTGACTATTACATTCGCGATTGCGTTTTTAACCTCTGAAATTAATCCACTCTATGCTCCATACATTCTTAGGCGTAATGATATGAAACCGAGTTTATTATCTTTTTTAGAGTAGACTATTCATATGTATCGAAGAAATTATGTATAATCTTGGCGGGTATACATATTACATGCATATGTGTATGTTAGCGTGGAACGTCTTTACATTTACACGGTATCAAGAGTTTAAAAATAAACTCGGCGATAGTGAAATAAATAGTACGTGTTAAAGATAAATGCATTACCCACCTCAAGCCGCTTCTCCATAACTTAACTTGCAAAAAATACTATTAAAAGAAAAAAATCCCTTTATGATAATTAAATTATATTATGGACAACACAAAATATAAAACTGTATTTTTAAGTCGCATCTATCGCAAGCAAGTATAAACTTGTTTTGTTTATCGTCTTTACGTGTGGTTCCTTCCTTTCGGTCCACTGCTTGGGATTTGTCTTCTTGGAATATTATAATAGAAAAATGCAGGCATTTAAAGCATAATTTATGAACGCAAGAGTTAAAGGGAACAGACTGACAGATAAAAATTACTACCTGCTTGTTGAAAACGTACACGAAATGCACACAAGGCATATTGAACAATTAGAGATATACTGGGAGTGCACAATAGTGCACATAACTTTATGAAGGAAAAATTGAAGTGTGTGTATGCTGCTTGTTCTCCAGCAGTGGTAGAATTCTAAATTATTATATATTACCCATTAAAAATATATATAAATATAAAATTAAAAACAATAAATTTTATGAAATTAATTTAGAATTTTGGTACATGTAGGTAAAACATGTTGAAATTACAAATAAATAAGTGGTAGTTCCCACCAAATGTTCCACGAGTATGCTACTTCATGTACGAGATCTGTTCAGAAGATAACCGAACATTTTGACTCTCCAGCTAAGCTAATTCATGCAAAGGATCATAAGAGAAGAGAAAGGCTAGGTTCCAAAATAAAACAAAAACAAATTATTTAGACGTTTATCTTTTGCATCATAAATAATATACCATTAATTACTAGTCAAGTGCCTGTTTCTCAGACACTAGGTTTTCGAATCTGGGTTCTGTATTTGATATACGGACAATGAATGATATTGTAAGTTGCAGGCGATTGCTCACTTTTGTTTTAATAGCAATCATGAATGAGAAATAATTAAATATGATATTGCGAATGGAACTAAACATTTAAGAGCTTCATTTACCAGTTTGGGTTAATTCTATACGTCTTTCTTTCTTTCATGCTTGTTGGGATTTTAGCATGTTGAACGGAATTGTCCAAATGAGATTTTAGTATCCATCTCTAATTGTCATAATTGGTTTGAATTGTCGTTGATCACATAAAGATGTAGGGATGATTCCAGTAAGTCCACAAAAATCTAGTATTGAAGTGTCCTTTCTTGATCATGCTGAAAGAACTTGCGTTATTTGATCATAGATGGCGCAAGTAATAAACACATTATCTTCTTTTTCTTCTTGAATTTATTGTGTCATGTTGTTGTTTTATTGTCTACAAGTCAAATTGGTTATGGAAAAGAAGGGGACCGCGAACATAATCCTTATCAACAGTTTGGCAACCACATCCTAGAGGATTGGCAAAGTATCTCCAAAACCAGTTTGGGTTAATTCTATACGTCTTTCTTTCTTTCATGCTTGTTGGGATTTTAGCATGTTGAACGGAATTGTCCAAATGAGATTTTAGTATCCATCTCTAATTGTCATAATTGGTTTGAATTGTCGTTGATCACATAAAGATGTAGGGATGATTCCAGAAAGTCCACAAAAATCTAGTATTGAAGTGTCCTTTCTTGATCATGCTGAAAGAACTTGCGTTATTCGATTATAGATGGCGCAAGTAAAAAACATATTATCTTCTTTTTCTTCTTGAATTTATTGTCATGTTGTTGTTTTATTGTCTACAAGTCAAATTGGTTATGGAAAAGAAGGGGACCGCGAACATAATCCTTATCAACACTTTAGCAACCACATCCTAGAGGATTGGCAAAGTATCTCCAAAACCAGAACACATGCCAAACTGTTGCTGACTGTTTTTTTTTTCGATTCTACTAGAAATACGTATTTTGAATGTCTCAAAATCCAGCAGTAAGTTGTGAGTACTATAAACTCGTTTTACTACTGAGGTAACTACTGTTTACTTCACGGTGACAACGCGCCAACTCACTACTTTGCCAATTCAGCAACTTTGTGCAAACAGTCAGATGACTATGCTATTTCAGCCTCTCTCCTCACTTTGCACTCTGCAATTTATTTTTATTCCGCAAATTGAAATCAGTTCTGAAAGGACGCCACTTTGAGGTACCATTAATAACATTGAAAAAAATCACTACAGACATTGTAGGACATTCAAAAAAAAATTCGATGACATTGATGTCACAGAATACTTCGGTAACGGAATGGAGTAGTCATTCCTATTACGTGTATGTGAGAGTGCACATCAAAATGACTCGTAAACCCGTCTTTGTTTACGAAAACATAGCCTAGCAGTGCTAAAATAAAAATACCCTGCGATGAGAGCATGTTACATCCTGCTTAACACCAACCATGTATCCTATTGCTCTTTTCTGTGGCAGAAACCATGACTAATTGTACAGATGATTTCTTCAAAGTACCCCATATTCAAGTCTCGAATGCACAACACATTAGTAAAATGTAAGCAGAGAATCTTGATCAGTAACACTTCTTAAACTTCTTTTGCTTCCCATGATAGAAATTTCTTCATCCTTAAACCGAAAAACCTTTTTGATTCTATCATCAGATAAAAATATATTGAAAGTATATTTTGCAGTACTCTTAGATTGACATAAATACGCATCATTTTTACTTAGCCAGTCCGCAAGTTTCTTTAAAAAGTTGTTGGCAACAGTTTCAGAAGATAATATAAAATTTTTTGCAAGAATATTGCAGGTGTCAGTAGCATTCATAAGTATTAGACCGTCCTTCAAACAGTCAATTATAACATTAATAAGATAAAGGAAAGAAAATGGGTCGCAATATTTATCACTGCGACACTCCCACAGTTATTGGTAGTCACAACTCTAACACAAACAAATAAAAAATATTTAAGTAATAGTAAAATACTTTTTTCTAAAGCCGTGTTACGCATAGTTTAAAATATAGAAAATATAATGCAATTGGTCTGTTGTTTAACGTCTCCAACCTACTACCCATTTTATACAGTCTTAGCACATTGTTTTAAATATACAGGGTGAGTCATTAGTAGCCGCGTCTTCGATTGCTCTTTTGTGTTTCAAATAAAAGAAAAACCAATTAGTGGAAGATCCATGGTTGCTTGGGGCGCATATTGTAAAAATACTTTAAGCACTGACACACTTCCGGTTTCACCGGAAATGCACGCAACGTAATTTTTTTAAATGACTCATCCTATATATTTTTGGATTTTCTTATATTGCTTTAAATTCTCTGTTGAACTGTTTTTTATTTTTCAAAAGTTGTCAAATAGTTTTTGAGTTATTAATTTTTTTTGAAAATATTTGACCAAAACACGTGTTCAGAAAAAAATCATTTTCACATTGTTTTTAAAAGTAAAAACATTAACTTTGGTGGTGCTTGTAGCCAAGAAAATTCTGCATCATTTGGTAAAGTTGCACTCGGCAATACTTCAAAAAACTTTGTTTTTTCAAAGCCTACTTCCTGGAATTTTCACATACCAAAAACTTATCTTTTTTAAATGGAACACCCAGTATTTTATTGAGGCATTTTGTTCCTTTTTTTATTCTCTTTCATTTTTGTTAACAATGTCCTATACCTATCTTTTGTAATTTCTGAGATAATCACTATAGGAGCAATTAGCGGTCAATTAAAGAACTACGAGCGCTGTTGTTCTATGCACCAAAATATTCGTTCAACCAATGGAAGGCAGGAATGGCGCTTGACTTCCTTAGTCAACTATCAAACAAATCCAAATGTTAAATCCAACTATCCCAAAAGTAATAATTTTACAGAATGAAGAGCATCGCATTTCAATTTTTTAATTCTGGCAATGTCCAGTTGCAGTATTTAATTTTTGACTCTGTTGGCTAACATCGAAATAAAATAAAGGTTATGTTTACTGACATATGTATTTGAAGATGTCTTCAAAGAGTTTTGAAAATCCGTCCATAGATAGCGAAGATACTCTCCTCCATTAACATTTTCATCAAAGAAATAAGGTCCGATTATGTAACTACCCACTATTCTTCCCCACAGTTTTAATGACCCAACGATTTTGAAAGTTTACAGGTGTGATAAAGTGGGGGGCTTTATGTGTTATAATAACGGAAATTGTGACGATGAACGTATTCACTTTAATAGAAGGTGGCTTCGTTGGTAAACAACAAAAAATTGAGAAAGCCAGCATAATTTATCTGCTGCCAGTTGACAACAATGTAAGCGATTCTGAAAATTTCTTTCATCTAACCCTGTGTATGAATATGCTACGGGTGAATTTCATGTTTCCCAATTATTCTGGATTCTCAAATTTGACTTACATCTAACTGACGACTAATTTTCGTAGTACTAGTATGGGGGTGTTTGACACAATCGCAAGTACCATGCACGTCTTATCCTCATAAGTTATTGCTTTTTCCGCTCTTTCTTTCATATTCAATACTTTCTGTTCACTCAAACCGTCCACTTTACTTTCGAAGGTTTCTGGCTACGGTGGACTTCTACCAGGGATCACTGTGCATAAAGTTTGGATGCTAGAAAGGAGTTTCTTTCAGATTCACCCAAAACGTCAATCATATCTATTAACTCTTCATAAGAATAATTCATTTGGATGATAACTAATAGCGATGCTTTTATAAGTTTGGCATAAATGAATACCGACTTTCTTTTACAGTTGACTCAGGCAGTCAGCCGCATTCCAGCATTTATTAGACGAATATTTGGGTGCATAGAACAGCACCGCTAATTGCTAATTGCTCCTATAGTGATTATCTCAGAAATTACAAAAGATAGGTATAGGACATTGTTAACAAAAATGAAAGAGAATAAAAAAAGGAACAAAATGCCTCAATAAAATACTGGGTGTTCCGTTTAAAAAAAATAAGTTTTTGGTATGTGAAACTTTTTTAGGAAGTAGGCTTTGAAAAAACAAAGTTTTTTGGGGTATTGTAGAGTGCAACTTTACCAAATGATGCAGAATTTTCTTGGCTACAAGCACCACCAAAGTTAATGTTTTTACTTTTAAAAACAATGTGAAAATGATTTTTTTCTGAACACGTGTTTCGGTCAAATATTTTCAAAAAAAGTTAATAACTCAAAAACTATTGGCTAAATTTTGAAAAATAAAAAACAGTTCAACAGAGAATTTAAAGCAGTACAAGAAAATCCAAAAATATATAGGATGAGTCATTTAAAAAAATTACGTTCCGTGCATTTCCGGTGACACCGGAAGTGCGTCAGAGCTTAAAGTATTTTTACAATATCCGCCACAAGCAACCATGGACCTTCCACTAATTGTTTTTTCTTTATTTAAAACGCAAAAGAGCAATCGAAGAAGCGGCTACTAATGACTCACCCTGTATATGGAAAGCTGCTGTAGTCAACGCAATATTAATTAGATATGTTGAAAAAGCATGCCCAACTTACTGGCACACTTATGAATAATATGCTGCTAACTTCACTTATATATTACGTATCCACGAAAGAATCAAACGAGAGGGGACAGTATAGTTGAATCCTTTGATATTTCGTGTCCCACTTTTGCTACTTCGTGTACCAAGTACGTTTAGAAAACGGATATATTGACTGACCTGAAAGAATTATTTCTACACTCTATTTAATACCAACAATATCATTAATCATATAAATTTGCGGTAGTTTTTTTTGTGTTGCTGTAAAATTTACAGAATACTAATTAATATGTTTTATAAGTACACTATTCGTATATAATAATCATATCTAAATAAAAGCTATTTATGTACATATATATTCTGTATGAGAAAGAATTTTTAGTTTCCTCTCAGCCTTTTTATCAACTGTTTTTAATTTTGACTTTCTGTTTGTGTATTTGTGAGAAAAAAATTTTCATTCTTGCGAGCAACATCTCGTCTAGGCAGACGACCGCGTTGACAACTGCCCTTGCTTGGTCCATCGAAAAAACAGGGTCACGCTTTTAACGTCTTTGTCGCTTCTCGTTGATCGTTGTTCTCTCATCAAACACTCACAACTTTTAACTGATAATTAGCACTAGAAATCTAAACATCCTATGTTTAGAAAAAAAGAAACAACATATTGACCAGTATGAGATAAAAATACATACGTACAAATATTTACCATTGCATATTGTAAGTTCTTAATTCACAATTTGTTAATGAAAAGAAATACTTTTACAGCTTATCACAAATATGACGAAAACTGCTGATAATTTTGGCGTTACTGTAAACAATAAAATTGGCTGTTATTAAACATTTCAATGAAGTTATCAACAATATACGTACACCAAAATTAATAATAATGACTCTATCTAATTAATATCACTTCTTACAACAGAATATATAATTTGTTTTAGATTATTCATTGCAGACGTTGGGGTAACCATATCACAAAGTCATGCATTTGACTTGTAAAACGACGATTTTAGAAATTATTCGTTGCTAGGAATGAACTAATATTATTATGACATTGACCTTGAGAAGAAATTAAAATTTAATTAGGTATGCACGCTGCCTAGATTTGAAAACAATTTTGATAAAATTTTGTAACACAACCAAAATAAAGAATACATAATCGATAATTAACGCTGTATAAAGTTATGTAAGTTTTACAGTCACGTAATCATAATTTGTAAATTTTATGCTAACAATAGAAAACTTTCAATATCACGATTAAACACTACATTTGATTCATCTCTTTATTTATCACATTCTACCTGTTTTTCACTGATGCATTTAATTAAGGAAATGTTTATTTATAAAAAATGGTGTGTGACAAGCAGCAAGAATATATTTTATATAATTGATTGAAGACGGAGATACGTGTTGAAACTCCATAATTTACAAGTAAAAATTGAAATAAATTCAAATTGAGTTCAAAACAGTTTTATTCAATTCACTACAATTGTTTCACCCTACTAGGGCTTCATCAGGTGATGAATATTATAATATTCATCACCTGATGAATATTATACCCTAGTAGGGTGAAACAATTGTAGTGAATTGAATAAAACTGTTTTGAACTCAATATATTTTATAAATTAAAGAGGCTTGTCACTACTTGCCTACAGGAGAGTTTTATATTTAGGGCAACTCGATATTACTCTGCCTGTCGTTTATGATAACAACCAATTTAAAATATGATTGGTTTATGATAGGCTAGAGCTATTGGCTTTGACATATTCAAATTACACAAGTTTAAAAAATGAGGTGTGGCCACCATGCGACTTTCTTATACGTATGTGCGTTTCAAATTATAGTTTTAAAATTTTTGTATATAAAAGTCCTATTATAAGTACTTCTATTCTCTTAATAAATTTCTATAGAATGCATACTTTGCGAGATACTCGAAGGAAAGTGCTACTCGTTAAGAGTAAAAGTGTTACTTCCGGGCCGAATTTTGAAATTTCATTTGTACAAAAAATATTTCAAAGCCAACTCTAAATACTTTTGTACTCCTGACAAATATTTATAGAATGCATAATTTACGACATATTCGCAAAAGATCGCTATTCGATAAGAGTAAAAGTGATGCTTCCGGTCCGAATTTTGAAATTTTTTTATACAGAAGATAGTGAAAATTAAGTTCTAAATACTTTTATATTCGTAGCGTACCTGGCTAAACGGCACGACTTGCAAAATATTTGCAAAAAACTGATTTTCGATAAGAGTAAAAGACCTACTTACGGTAGGATTTTCGAAAAACTTTTTTAATAAAATTGTTCACAATTTAAATTTTAAGTACATATGCTTATACATATACATATACTTAGTAGTTGAC
The DNA here is from genome assembly GCA_963170755.1 of Amphimallon solstitiale. Classification (NCBI taxonomy): domain Eukaryota; kingdom Metazoa; phylum Arthropoda; class Insecta; order Coleoptera; family Scarabaeidae; genus Amphimallon; species Amphimallon solstitiale. The sequence goes on along the minus strand of OY720681.1, from coordinate 31,795,581 downwards.
GAAATATTGGCAAAATTCGATCTTTTCACTGAAGTAAACTACTACTTCCGGTCTGCCGATTTTACTGAAAATCTAATCAGTTCTCAAGAGGAAGATTATACTACTAAATGCAAAATTTGGAATAGGTAGCTAAAGCGGTTTGACCGCTATCGTGGTCACACACAGACACACACACAGACAGACAGACAGACAAAAAAACACTTTTTTGGTAACAGGGGACTTCAAAACGTGGACATCTGCAAAAATCTCGATGTACTTCCTTATACTACGTATAAGAAAGTAAAACATGGATCACAATTTGACAGATAACTTAAACCAAGAGCATTTTGCAATTTTATGATCCACAGGTTCATCAACTATAAATGACTCTCCTCAGCCTAACCAACGTTTCCAAGAAAATCATAGTTTTAATAATAAATATTGAAAATACAGGAATTAAATCTTTTAGAATGTTTAGAAATTAATGAAAATGGAAATTCTGAATATTTACATAATGTTCAAATTAACGCTATTTGATCACTTTTGTTAAACTTTACCCAATGTCATTTTCTAACAAGCAAAAGATCACCATATTCATATTAGGATAAGTTGGTATTACCATAATTATATATTTTTTTGTAATTTCAGATAGATTTAAGTCTTTTATAATTAATTACTTCACTAAATTCCCTATCTCCCCCTCTCTAATACATAAACAATCGATTTTATGAAATATAAATTGTGAAACAAAATCATACAGGTGCGAAAAGCGCTTTCACCTTATCGCTAATAAAAAACAAAATTAATCTGCATGTTGCTAGATTTCTGTATTTCTGGAAACCTATATAAATTTATCGGAGAAGGTCAACAAGTGAATGTCACAAAATCAGTATACACATACGTTGATATTTTCAATTCAAAAACAAGTAGACTGTGTGCGTTTGGATTGGTCAGGAATAAAGACAATGCCCTGTTAAGACGCGATTAATATGAAAAATCGCTACATTTGCATTGTGAGTTTTTATTATTGCTACGAAAAGGAAATAATTAAAAATGAACTACATTACTGTATTGTGTTCTAATATTTTAATTGGTGATTTTGTATGATGAGTCTTTTAAAGTTTATTAAATCTCTAACATGAAGATAAAATGAAATATGTATATACTTTAGAACATAACGAAAATTGTTGTTTAATTTGCGTGTATTATGTGGATGGTATCTATTTGAAATGACTAAGAATAAAACTAATGTAGTTAATAAAATACTAAAATGACTTCAATTACAAGAAGCAAATATACTGCTGGAAACTAGAGGCTTAAGCACCATCAAAAAGAGAAATATGATAACTTCAAGGTCAGAATGGAGAAATACCATAGAAATAAAAATTGGTGAATACAAGTTCCAAAAATAAAGAACTTTGGGAGTGGCAATTAAGGGGAAAACGCAAAAAAGCACAGAAATAAACGAAAGAACTAAGATTGGAAACATCTATTCTGGCAATAAGAGTATATATAGAAGACGATAATGCAGACAGTAATAATTTACGCGTTTGAAACAAGTGCCTAAGTCAGGAATACGGAGACAAGCCCCGAATAATGGAACGTGATATTCTGGGAGTAATGAGACCTAGGAAGACACACAAGAGGAGGGTATAAAACACTCAAGAATCATGAAGTAATAAACCTGAAGGATGGGGAAGACATTGTAAAGTATATAAAAGCCCACAGAATGAGATGGTGCGGCCATATCCATAGAAAGACTACCAAGTAAAAAGAATACTTGAATAGTTCGGTTCATAAATGCTTTTGTATAGAAACAGCTTGTAAAATAGGAACAGCTTCATTCGGATCCATTAGCTATAATTTTAACGTCGTCAAAATGTATATGATAATAGGATGCTGCTTGTATCCAGCCTGTATGCAGCTGCCTAAACAAAAACTTTCTTGACAGAAGATATCCATTTGTCTGCATTTGACGAGCATGTGTGAAGCATGTAATATGCGTCATATTATTGCATGTTTGTTGAAAAAGCTGTCCAGCCGCCTTCATATATGTAGCTCCATCTGTTACAAATAATAACACTTTCTTTATTTTTATCGTGCTTTTCACTCCATAACGATTTCAAACACTAAGTTACGTTATATGATATAGATTCTGCATTAGTTCTTTAGAGCCTTTAGATGTGAATAGATGTCTAGGTCTAGATATTGCCTTGTCGCTGTCCATCACCCCAACCGAAACATTTGCAATATTGCGTCCTTTAACATCAGTAGTTTCATCTAATGACACCCCAATATGTTTACCGTTTATTTCGTTGACAGTTGAAGTGTTAATTTCATCGTACATCGAGGATACATTTTAATATTTCGTCAGGATGAATTCCACGAGCACATGCAGGATGATTCACCGTATTCCTTGGAATGCTACACGTTACTACTACTGTAACTAGATCCAAATTAAATGCTTCCTGCAGTTCATAAGCAGTTGCAGACCCATTAGTACGTGTTCAATTCAGTGGCGGCTGGTGAGCACGCTCCGGTGGAGCAACCACACAGACAAGACCGACTCGCCCATTATCGGCGATATACTCCCACATGCCGAGCATATCACCGACAACAAACGAACTAGTCCCGTCCACACAACTGCACCGCCAAAACGCACTCACCAGCCGCCACTGGTTCAATGTGTATCGAACAACACAAGTTTTACTATGTAGGTTTTTACTTGTCACAACAGTAATACATTGTATTTTTTGATGCATCGGAGTTGAATGCCGTCGAATTCTAACACAGGCAAATCTCTTATCCACCTTATCCACCTATATATACATATATTGGCGGGACATATTCACGCAATTAATAAAAGTAAACAATTTTCGGTCCGCTACACACAACGCGATTTAACTAAAATACTTTAGGCGCAAAAACTTGTATTGCAACGTCGCGTGGACGAACCTGAGTTAGAATAATTCGTATAATACATACATTAGAATATGACTTAATTGTTACGTATTAGTGTATTACTGCTATTACTGTGAACAACTTCGAATTACATTATTCATTTCCTTAAATGATGTGTAAACTTGACTGCCGATCCCTAGTTATAATAAGTAGAAAGATTACATATTCTAGTTAAGTTTGCATGTTAAGAAAGTAATTCCGTTAGTTTGATATAATATAATAATTAAAGTTTATTCAACCATTAAATTATTGTACTTTTCCATTATTGATTAATTTTGCACTTAGAAATTCACTTTTATGCACATTACATTTATTTGTGTGTACATATTTAAATTTAGGACGTGGAAAATATGTATCAGTATAAACATAGAAAATTGCCAACTCAGCTAATAAACACCAGTGTGTTTATCATAATATAGTACATATTAAAAAGAAAATCAACTCGTTAGTGGTGAGTCATAAACTCATAAATAAGAAACGTATAACATTAATCTAAAATGTCATCTTAGCTTAGAGGCGTCATTGGAAAATATAGTAAAATAACAAAAATAGCTAGACAGCCAATTTGTAGCTTTAAAAATAATTATTGGAAAATTCTAGATATAGTTCACCCCCAGATGTTTTTCTAACTTAGAAGTCTTCATCAATACGGTGATTGAGTAGTATGCGTATTATAAAGTATTATTCTTAAGAATCCTAAAACGCCAAAAAACCTATCTTAAGTCCTCACCAACAGTAGATAGTAATGTATTTTATTTACAACCATACGCGTAATGTTGGCATTTATCACTTTTTAAAAGTTTGGAAGTGTCCTTTGTTCACATTTACCCCCCCCCCTAATTTCCCGTGTATCACTCACAAAATCATGCGACAAATACCTACTATCAAAGAGATTGCAATATAATAGAGAAAGTATGAGTGCAGTTTGTAGGCGAGGTAAGTGGTCGCAACAACTGCAGGTGGGGTAAGGGGAATTGACACACTGCCAAGCGATTGTAGTCCTTAAGAGGGATCTCTACTCCCAGCCGCCGAGGCCACTGTAGACAGTTTGATTTCCCCATAAAATTAATCGTAAATATTAATCAATTTTTATTTTTTTTATACCAAATGAAAGAGAATTCGAATATCTATGTACGCCTAGTAATATATTTTCTAAAACTATTTCAGAAATTGTCATAATTAGTAGCAGAAGTAGGTCAATATTAGACATTTTGTCGAATTTATTTTGAAATAAATAAAAATTCAAAATTTCACTACTAACCGTACGTAAATTTGAGTTTTCTCTACAAATTGATGTAATTATTTATAGTATTGGTTGAAATTTGATCTTAATTTTAAGGGGAAATCGAAACCCCTGCAGTGATAATGTTTATGATTTTTGTACGTTGTCAAATGGACTGGCCCGTTCAGTAGAGATCCCTCTTAAGGTTTTCCGACTTCGTGCTGTCATTGGTCGAAATGTCGTGCTCGTACTTGGTGCGTGTGATTTCGTTAAATTCTACACGCATTTGTTTTAAAAGTGTGATATAATAACGAGTTCAAAATTATTTAAAATCCATGTGGCCTTGTTACATACATACTCTATGTACTTTGTTTTTCAACGACGAGAATCTTTTATTAATATTCCGCCTGTATGAAATTTGTAATTATTTTAATATATTGCCAGAATTAATTAAATATTAAGTTTACTTCTGGAATTATTACAATCTCTTTGCCTACTACTTATACTAGTTCTAAATTTGCCCGCCAGAGGCGCATTTCTTGTCAAGAATTCTCAATATGTCAAAACCTTTACCGAAATTTTTATCACAAATAATTATTAAATGTATGGTTATAAATAAAATAGCATACATACCTTGGTGAAAAGTTTCATTCCTGTCTCTAGATAAAGTGAACGTCGACTCTTCCCGTCTCGGTTAACTATTAAATCTTTCGACAATAATGAAAGACTTTTCACCTCGGTATGTAATATTCTATTGTACTGTAAAACACCATATTGTCAGCCAACCGTATTAGTAAAAACATTGAATTATTTGTAGCCCATGTATTAAAGAAACGTATAAAACTACTCTAAAATATTGTAACGAAATATGAAGAGGCAGACCGGGCGACGCTGAAAAAACAGGGTCGTAAATCACACACATCATCTCGGCGCGACGTATAAAAACAGCCATGAATCATCTCCACGCCGTACGGCGTGCATAGCGAAAGGGACTAGAACGTTTCTCGTACATGTGGAGAAAAAGCGGGACTGTGCTCGTATGTTCTAGTAATCTTCGCATGTGTATATGAGGCGACTGGGTCACCGATGGATGGATTCATTGCGGAATAAGTAATTGCGGAGTAATTTCGGGATTAAGAAAGTCCGTAGGTAGTCGACGCGCGTAGAAATAAATATAAGAAATAAATAAATAGTTCTTTAAGTGGTAGCCAAAGAAATAAATAAATAGTAGTGTTATATAAATAGAAGTGATATAAATATACGTACATATTAGTAATAGAAATAAATACAAGTGTTAATTTAAATCGTAGTAGTTTAAGTGTGATACCACATACGTTAATTTTACATTTTTATATTGTAATTAATTTTAAGTGTATAAATATACAGACTGTTTTAAATAAATAAATTGCACGTGTTGTTTATTGCGAACCCGAAAACGTTACAATATCATCAAAGTAGGAGGACAGTCTGCCAATGTGTAGCTTCTGCCAGACCATCTCATTTTATTGGGAACAACCAACTTCACCACATGGTGTCATGATAGACAATGCCGACCCGTAAAGTTTGTTGTTGTCCCGGTTAATATTATCATCGGAGTACTGGTTGTTCTTCACTTTTTTTTTCATGGTCTGTTAATAGGATTTTAAACTGTTCTTTACTTATTTGCTTGCACTGTTGAGCGTCTTCCATTATTCTTCTTTCCTTGTGTTTCATATATCTTCTTATGATAAACTTTACTTCTTTTCATTTTTTTTTACTTCAATATTAAATTATGTAGACAATAATCAAAAATAGGTAAAATGTGTATTCAACAGTAATTTTGTATTTTTAATAAACACGTGTATTCATGTAGTACGAATTCTTAATTACTGATGTACAGGAAAATAAATGAAATCTCGGTGGCGCTGGGCCAACATACCACTTATAAATAAACTCGAATAGATGAAAACAGAATAATTATTAAATATAGCTATACATAATATATTTATTTGGTATATGATATAGGTATTTCGCGTTGAGTGAATTGTTTATTACAAACCTACAATATAATATATCATTATACACATTGCGAAACTGGATCAACCGGTTCTCGTAAGAGTTTAGGACATGGTATCTATCTGGACACGTTGTTTGTCAATAACAACTATGAGAACAGCGGTGTGTCTATGGATTTGGAGTCTGTTTACCTTTGCGTTCTCAAAGAAAAGTAGGTGTGTTGCTGACGTGTTTTGCAATGCAATGAGTCGTAATTGCTATCTGAATGACCTTGCTTGCTTTAATTAATTTAACTTCGTGTATGTACTCTTAGGATTTATGTGTTGACAATTCTTCAAATACAATAAAGAATAATGCGGTTTTTCGGGCTTCTATCTAACGTGACATATATGTTCCTAATAATTTACCTGATTTTTCTTTGTTTTACAATTTGTGTCTTATTATATAAGTATGTATAAATGTGGCTATGTGGGTACTCCTAAGGGATAAACAACAATTATTATTAAATATAGTTACCTTAAGTTTGACGGATTCTAAACGGTGGGAATTTTAAAAATCCCATCGCTGTTGGGCAATTCAATACCTACGACCAAAATTGTTTGACATTTTTTCGACGAGCTTTACTTCAATATCTGTATTATTTTGCGTGGGCTTTACTTCAGTATCTACTACCTACCACTTTTTAATGTGATGTTAGCGTTTTAAAACGACTTTGATTTGGATTTACGGTCACATTCGGTATCTTCGACCGTTTTGCGAGAGATTACGATTGGTTTCTCTTAATTTTGAAATCAAATTTGAAGCAAGTAGGTAGTTGTCAAAAGTAAATATTGATATTATGTATACAAATTATTCGCTTTACGGCGTTTATTACTTGTATCTTTGCGCAACAGGTGTATTTGGTAATAAATATGGATCGGTCGTATCAGGCCCGAACTACGATGGACAAAAGAAATAGTGTATATCATCACCCAGTCACCGAATAGCAGTATTCATATGGTGAACTGCACATCTGTTTTCGTCGAGAAAACGGAAAGCAAGAAAAGTCGATTTTACTGTTAAATTCCTTTCATCATTGGCGTAGGTAGAAGCGTGAGGACTTTTTAAAATTTATTCTAATTACCTTATATTTCGTAAAATAAATAAAGTACGGAGACATTACTCGATTTGAACTACAAAATGAACAAATAATAATGTATTTTGTATTTTATAGATCACAAACCACTTGTTATCCAATTATGTAAATAAAATTAAAAACTCTTTAAAAATATAAAATTTCAATAGTGCGCCCGTGGGCGATGAGTCATGGGTCTCTCGTGTTCGGTCTCTAGTAATAAATTATTTGTGAATTTTACCAATTAAAATCGGTACCTATCACATAAATTGTGGTCATTTTTATATCTGTTGTATTATAATTACATATTATTTTAAATAAGTGGAAAACAATATAAGTATTTTGCATGCACAGCAACCTTCAAAAATAACTTCAACACGCCAAGGTTGGTAGTATTAACCGCCAAGCATATCTGGTGGCCTACTCTAATACTTATCGTAAAAGTCACAAAAACAGCAGTGACAATCAATTTCTATCGTAGTTTTTGAAATTAAAAGTATAATTCAATCTGAAGTATTCGTTTCAATAATAAAAATTATATTTAATTTAGTTAAATTTTAATTTTTTTTTGTTGCAGTGCGCTTGTAGATGGATTTTACGTCATCAGCATAAACTAAAACAAGCCGCCAGAAGTTGTTCCTTGAAAGTTAAAGAAGCTCTTGGCTGCGAAGATGTTAACACATCGCCTAGACCGTACGAAGACGAGGTCGTACCCAGACCGCAAAACGAAACATTTAAGGTATGAGTTATAGAATTCTTTTGTCTATAAAGAATCATCATCAGAGTAAACCCCCGGCGATTGCCTATTAATGAACAAAAATACCCGTCCTTGATATAGTATACCTCATCAGCTGATCATACATCGCTTCATCTTAATACTGCTGTGAACAACACCTCGGAGTCAAAGGACCATCAACCGTGGAGATGTCACAGTAAACGCTTCTTTTGAAAACACATCAATTTTAGATAATTAATGCTATTAACATTTTCAGTATGCTGATCTTAAAACAACCTTAGCTGAACCGCATCAGCTCAGGTTGAAACCGGATGTTAGCGAATTGAAATTTGGCCACGTATTTACCGACCACATGCTGAAGATATTCTACCATGAGGCGTTGGATGGCTGGCAGAAACCAGAGATAATGCCTTTCGAAAATATATCTTTACATCCAGCAGCGAAAGTTTTGCATTACGCCATTGAGGTAAGTCAAATAAAATGTAGTTGAAAGCATTTCTCATCTGAAATAATATTGCAGCTTTTCGAAGGCTTGAAAGCGTTTAGAGGCGTAGATGGCAGAGTTAGAATATTTAGGCCCGATATGAACATGCATCGCATGAATTTATCGGCAAAAGCTTCGGGATTACCAACTTTTGACAGTGAAGAATTACAGAAATGCGTGAACAGACTTGTGTCTTTGGACCAAGAATGGGTACCACACGCTGAAGGCTCCAGTTTGTACATACGACCAACGCTGATTGGCATTGACGTAAGTGTGGAAAAGTAGTAATGTTGTTTAATTTCTTATTACTATTTATGCAACCTTAAATAGGGAACACTAGGAGTAGCACAATCAGAATCAGCGCTTCTGTTCACGATACTTTGTCCAGTGGGAAATTACTTTAGTTCGAATTCAGAAGCTGTCTCATTGCTAGCTGATCCGGCTTATGCTAGAGCGTGGCCAGGCGGTTGTGGTGATAGAAAAATGGGTTCAAATTACGGTCCAACGATAAGGGTACATAGTAAGGCCGTCAAAAGGGGCCTGCAACAAGTCCTGTGGTTATATGGTGATGACCATCAATTAACTGAAGTGGGCACAATGAATATCTTCATGTTCTACATAAATGAAGATGGAGGTAGGTTTGAAATTAGATTATGCCATGAATTAGAAGTAGAAAATAGCGAATTTGCTAGTGTCAATGGGTTATCGATGTGGAGCTATTTTCGGGGGATCTCACTTGAACAAAAGTGTATATTGTAAAATATAGAGTTAACATCCGGTCTTCATACGACGAAGACGTATTGTGATATCTGATTGGTTACTTGTCAAATAAGGTGCAATTTGTTTAAATAGGTACGTTACAAACACCCTATACATAATATTGACTCTCTACTTACCAATGGAAATAGGAGGGCCACATGGCTGTATCTTGGGACCGACATTATTCCTGTTTCTATAAATGTCATCGTTCATTTTGTCACATTATATCTGTTCATATATGCGGGCAATACGTCATCAGTGATGGGTGCAAAGGTTCTTGTACAAATATTGGGTGACATAAATGTTATATTAGACGAGCTGAGTCACTGGTTTGCACGGAATATATGTGACGAACTTAGATAAAAACAATTTTGTAATATTCCCTACAGATAAAAGCAATAACAAATTTGACGAATTTATTACTTCCAATTGAAGTTGATAACTATTGGCCGGGATGAATTTTAAACTGGAAGGAGCATTGTATAAATGTAATGTCAAAACTTGAAAAAACCTGTTCTCAAAAAATAAACTTAAAACCAGCTGTCCCGCACAATTATGTTATCGCACATATTTTAGCCAGGTATCTTCAAGGCTTGTTCATGGAGTTGTGTTTTGGAATGGGCCGACGCAAGCAACGGACATGTTCTTGGCGTAAAAACGGACAGAAGTTTATGAAAATTTGTTGCCAATCACATTTTTTTTATTTTGTTGGTGTAGATGTTTCGAAACTTCATTACTTTTTAAGAATGCCATTATTCAAATTATTCAAAGACCACTGGCAAGAACCGCGTGGTATATTCCAACTAATAACTGAACTTCTCTTGTGACAATTTCGCAATGCAGTTCTTTTTAAGCTGCCCCTCTTCAATTTAACTGAATTACGGCCTCCGTTATTTAAAGTTGCCAATAAAATCTATTGTAGAGTCATTTCGTCTCTTCATAATTTACACCTATCAAAAGAAATCTACTGTCTTGTATACTTATCCTTATTTCATAAGTCAAACCTAAACAAATCTACTATGAAACTAATACTTTAACATACCTTTTATATAACATACCTCTTAACATACTTAAACACACTATTCACATCGACCAGAAAATTGCACATTTGCAACGAAAATTGAGTCCATTCTAACCTTACTTTTTAACACTTAGAACAACAATCAATTAAAGAATCCCGAAAATACTATGAACCGTAATACCCATACAAGTTTTGTTGTGCCCCACGTTGGACGCCATTATATCAAGGATAACTCTATTTCAGTAATTTTTGCCTCCCTTTCATATATTTCTTTTTCTGAAGTTAATCGGTATACCGTGTGGCCGCCGTTCATAGCGCGATGCATGTATTAGTAACTACTGGTCGACTATAAATGGGCGTGCCAACTTGAATTGCCACACCGACAGCGGGCGTATAAGTTATACGTATAAATGTATTCGTAGGCAAATCAAGTGAAGAGCAGTGTAATAGGTATTGCGTTCCCGTTGTAAGTAATTATTTGTAGTTGTTTGAAGCATCAGATAATCACTGATAATATGTCAGTGAAGTAACTCATCACAGCTTCATAAACAACATAAAAGGGCAAAAATAAATAATAAATAACTCCTAGACTTTAAAATAAAAAAAACTTCTTAACTAAAATAATATTTTTCAACAAATATTATAATCTAAAAACTCAACTATAATAAAATACTGAAACATAAAATATTTACTTCTTAAAACAGAATTGTAATTCAACATTGCAATTAACCTGTAATTAGCTAAAAAAATGTTATTCTTAAGCAATAATAAAACTCGAACTGACGCCCATATGTGGAAGCGCGAATGTGGATTTTTTGGACAAATACGAGTGCATCATAGGCATATGCGAAATACTAGCTCTGTTGTAATCCAGTATAACACTGCGTCTACTTGTTTACCGTTCTAATACACAGACATCTCTATCTGTTTCGCTTACTCTACAGGTATCGCGATCATGCAGACGCACGCGGTCTTATGGTATATATGTCAGTAGGACTTTTGGAAATCCATTTTTACATATTTAATTTAATTCATAATATTCTTCTGATAGCATCCAAAATTACAGCTATATCTTGAAATTCCCTTTATTTATATTTAAGGCTTTTAGTTTAGACAAATTAACATCAATAAGAAAATTATACATTGCATAAATCCACTATTCATTTTCTTTTATTCCAGTTCTAAAATATGTTTCGACAATAAAAACTTGTTCTACGTGAAAATACATATGTTAATGAATGAACTTTAATATGACATTTGACAAAATTTTATTTAGAACATATTATTAATATTTTTCACACGTAAGTCGCGGCATAGATAGTGATATATACATTTTTCACTACGTCCCACGAATTTCTCGGTAATCCAATGTGCTGAAATCATGATTTCACGAGCGTTTAGATTACCACAAACGAAGTTTACTACATAAATATACTTAGTGCAACTTATCGAGAACATCATACATTCCTATCATTGTTTTACAGAAAAGGAACTGGTAACACCTCCACTAAATGGTTTAATCTTGCCTGGGGTAACGCGAGCGTCAATAATACAAATGGCTCAAGAATGGGGTGAATTCCGAGTGGTGCAAAGAACGATAACAATGAGTGAAGTCATGTTTTTACTAAAGGAAGACAGGGTAAGTCTGTTTATGCTTTTCTAAAGTTCCAGAATTTTCAAAATTGTATTTTTATAGTTATTAGAAATGTTTGGCTCTGGGACAGCTTGCATAGTGAGTCCAATAGCGTCCATCTCATATATAGGCAACTTCTTACGCATCCCTACGAATGAACATTCCGCGCCGCTTTACAAAAGGATAAGAGATCAATTGTACGCCATACAGTATGGACACATCAAACATCCATGGGCCCCAGTGATAGACTAGTCATGCTAATATTTATATATAAAACAAATTTCAACTTTTGACTGTGTTATAAATTAATTATATTTTTGATAATAATTCCTATTTTATAAGTAATTAGTTTTTTATTAAATACGACGCTAGGAGAAAATATGGGAAAATATGATAAAAAGACCTAAGTTCTTCTTAATTTTATAAGAGTTCCAAATATTAGTGTAAACCTATCGATAGATTTTAAATATTTATTTTTTATGTTATACGAGATAGCATTTGAGGTATTTTGTCATTGTTCTCATCTTTTCGTTTTAATTAATGTAAAGTTTCGTGTGAAAAAGATATTCTAGTTTCATTTAGAAATATGTCCGTCATCAATCCACTTCCTATTTAATTTTTCGATATACAAAAATTAATTTGAATTTTTTATACATTTCATTTTACAATAGTGTCTACTGGCTTTTGTATGTTTGGTATTGTAAAGTACAATTTATATAATAAAACATTGGTCCAAACTAATATTATTACATGTTTTATTTCAGTTTTGTCTAAGTATTAATTTTCGCTTTGGTAAAAAGTGTCGCAATGAATTTGAAATCTAATGAACATAATTCATTTTTTTCTTTTTTATATAAATAAATAGTATAGATTAATACAAATAACTTACTAATTTATTGAAAGAGAAATGCTATCCTAATTAAATTGCCTAGTCCATAACCTTAAACTTTTAAAAATTCCACAGTACCAAATTAGGTATTACAGATGTGTTTGCTAATATTAACTAATTAAACCAGATTTTTTATGAGGGTGTGTGAAGACAATGGACAAAAAGTAGGTTTATCACTATACACCAGAAACAACAGGTACAAGCACACTAACACGTGGACTGACTAGGTGAACTTCCTTCAAGAAGAAGCCTACCCTGTGGTAGAAAGATGATGAGGTCAATTTTCTCTTGAACCCGAAGGGAATTCTACTGATTAACTAGGTACCTATCTTGAGAAGACGAAAATAATTATTTTAGCACTTTTGAAGAAAGACAGCGATCGTACAAGAATGCCGTCAAACGACCTAAAATGAAGTGCGATTATTGCACCATGACAACCTTAAGTTTTACAGCTGAAGGAAAAATTATTAAACTTTACACTACTTGGTCTGATCTATCTCTGTTGTACTACCAATTCTTTCAAACATTTAAAATTTTCCTAGTTAGAGAAAAATTGCGTCAAACGAAATAAACATTAGTTTAAACAACAGAAAAGAAGACTATTTTAATAAAAAGTTGAATAATTTGAAAGAATAAGAAAGGTGAAGAAATTAATAAAAGATAAGATTAAGTAAAGGGAATTTTTAATGAGTGTGTTATAATATCTATTTCATATCCATCTGCCTTACTAAGTTAATTTATTAATAATCATAATAATCATAATAATAATAATAATAATAATAATAATAATAATGCTTTATTAGTCTCAGATCCACTGGATGTAGACTTCGTCAATACAGAGTATATTACACAAATAGTAAAACATATATACACATACATAAATATAAACCACAAAACATAATAGACCAAATGTACAATACGACTATGGCAACCGTGCATGGAGCTCTGCCATACTATAGAAACTGTGGTCAATTAAAAAATCCCTCAACAGTTTCTTAAAGTTTGCCAGACCCGAGTCCCGCATGTGTGTTGGCAATTTATTAAAAATTGTAAAGCCAGTTATGAGTTGGGACTTTTGATGAAACAAGTGATATGATCTGTCTACAACTAAGTTATTTCTATTACGAGTCCTGTAATTATGCTTCTCACTTATTACTGAAAACCTATGCTTGTTATTAAGAATATATGTTAATAATTTATAAGCATAGATAGAGGTAACGGTAAATATTCTCTTTGAGCGGAAGGTGTCCCTACAAGACTCATGTTAGGTCAAATCAAAAACAAGTCTGATGATACGCTTTTGAAGAAGAAACACTCTTTGTATATCCCTCGCGTGGCCCCAGACAATAATATTATAGGAAATTATAGAGTAGGCATAAGGATAATAAACGCTGAGAAGAGATTCGGCATTCAAGATGTTCTTCAAAGTGTGCTCTGAAGTTTACCGCACACGTAATCAACCTGGTTTTCCCATGATATATTTTCATCAAGAATTGTACCTAAGAATTTACAATTTCTAGAGACCTCAATAATTTGATTATTAAATGTTATGTCTAAACTTGAGCGTGTTCTATGTCTGTTGAAAAATTCAATTATAACCGTCTTATCATGGTTAATTATTAATTTGTTGGCACAACACCAGTCCTCAAAACTTTGTAGAACTATATTGATATTATTGTTGATCTGTTCCAGATTCGAGTGGGAAACCACTATTGCTGTATCGTCAGCATACAAAAATATTTTGCCATAGTTTATGAAACTAGATAGGTCATTTATAAATAATAAAAATATTAATGGACCCAGGACACTGCCCTGTGAACGTCCATATCATATTCCTCCGATCTGACGTCACCAAGTCTAACAACGATTTTTCTGTCTTTTAAAACTGAGACAATCCATTTGTTCAGTTCCCCGCGAATTCCCAGGTTATAGATCTTACTACTAACAAAATGACAATTAACGGAGTCAAAGGCTTTGGATAGATCAAACAAGATCAACACGGTGTATCGTCCTATATCCATTTCATCAAGAATATGCTGCGTACATTCCACAACACCAGTCTCAGTAGAGAAACCACTCCGAAAACCGTGCTGACAGGGGGTAATGAGATTGTTTGTTTAGAAAATTAAATATTTTATCAGCAATAATTTTTTCAATAATTTTAGAGAAGACACTAGTTAGCGCGATAGGTCTGTAGTTCTCAATATTGGAGCAATCATTTCTTTTATGTATAGGAATTACAGCAGAAGATTTCAGAGCTGTAGGGAATTTGCCCAAAGTAATCGATAGATTTACCAAGTGGGAAAGATCTTCTGCTACCTCCATCGCACAAGCCTTTATAATACTAACGGGAATGTCGTCAAGACCCGTACTTCTTTTATTGGGTAAACGCTTTATAATATCTATAATGTCTCCAGCAACGACAGGACCACAAAACATCGTGCAAGGCACAATATAACCAGTAGTACAGCCAACGCCGTCGCCGGCTCCAAAACGAGACCCCACATCGCACTCGACAACGGACGAAAAGTAGTTGCCAAACAAGTTGGCCACATTCTTCGAATCCCTGACACAGCGGTCATCGTAATTCAGAATAATATCACGGTTTACTCTAGTCTTCCCGTTAAAATCATTAACAATACGCCAAAGAGCCCTAGATTTATTGTCAGACCGATAAATTACATCACCATAGTGCGCTTCTTTTTCGTGTTTGATCTTATTGTTAATATTTCGTTTCATAATCTTATAGTTGTTTGTCAATTCAGTGTTATTCATCCTCTGGCGTAGCCAATTAAGCTCACTAAGGTTATATAGCTCAACTTGTAACTCACCAGAAAAACGTATTTTTTTTGCTACTCTTGGCTGATAATGAAAATCGTTTGTATTTTTTTTAAAAAACAGTATTCAAACATCACTGAAAGTGTCCCAAAAAGATCAGCCGTAAGTAAGTTTTTGAACTCACAAATGGACGAATGCGAGAAACTTCGGTATGCAATCTCATGGCCACCAACCTCGTCAACATCCACACCCCTATCGCAATTCACAATCTGACCAAAGTGATCGGAAAACCAGTATCAATAGCCCGGCATGCCTGAGGTATGTTAGTAACTACATAATCAATACCGGTACAACTGGAATATCTAGTCGTCGCAAAAACGCGTGTGCCGTCAGTTAACGAAGACGTCAGACCCGAAAATGTCACTCAAAATTCTATAGTCAAGACTGTTTTGAAAACGGTCAATATTAAAGTGGCCACACATAATTAAAAACTTAAATTTCCCCAATATAAATGTGAGTAATTCCGACAACAATCCACAAAACACCTCGAAATCATGCCTACCCCTACTCGGTGACCTGTAAACGTTTACAATGCAAAGATCCCCACATAAGGAAACACCCGAACACTCAAAGACTCTCTCAATTGAATTAAATCAATAGTTTTGATCGGATTGCACCGCGAGAGAAATTCTTCATGAGCAAATATAGCAGAACCGCCATGCGCATAGTCGCTACGACAGATTTTTGATACTAATCTATAATTATTTATTACAGTAAGGTCCAGTTGGGGTTGGCTCAGCCAATGCTCACAAAATAAGAGAAACATAAAATTATGATCTTCAGAAAAAGGTCAATTATATTGATTTTATTTGATAAACACTGTATATTAATATTAAAAATACTAAATTGGGGTGTATAGGACCCCTTATTGTCATGAAATTGATCACGAGTCTTTTTATTTATAAAAAATTACTTACATTATTTTATTTATTTTCGAAATTACGTGGGAACCTAAACTTAACATCGTCTTCGGGTTTACTGTCGTGCATCCCATTGACATTAATCAAACCTGACTCGGTATCAATGTCACACTGTTTATTAGTATTACCCCTGGGTTTACTGTCACCCTCCCCCGTATCGTTCACTAAAACTGAATTCCCCACCTGAAGCACATGTCCACATCCATGACCATCCATCTCCTGAGAATACGACGTTGACTCTTCGTGTATGTCCACATCTTTTGTTGTTCCTGAGGTCAGCATATCCGACAGCAATTTACAATCAAATCGTTTTGTATACCATGATTTGCATAATTCAAGTATATAATGATATTGTTTATACAACATAATTGGACATGTTTATAGTATGTCGCCATATTATAGATTTTGTAATTTACGTGCTCTATCATCCTATTGATATATTTATTTACACATCTGAATGGTATTGTATTTTAAGATCCTTTCGTCTATTGTAAATATATATGTAAATATATGTATAGCAATCCGAATTTTATTAAAACAACCTGTTACAGTGTTGCCAGTAGATAAAGGTCTTTTTTGAAATTTATACATCAATCAAACTTTACACAAGAACAGCTAGTTGACCTATGAATAATTGCAAGTCAAAATGATATTTGCCATGAAATAAACACTGAAAAAATTATTAATTAATTTACCAGCGCCAAAGCAGGAACGCCAGGAGCAGTATTATTTTAATAGGTATTTATAATTCTTTTTATTATATTAAAAGCATGTTAAATTTCCTATTTTATTATAATTTAGAAGTTATAAATATTACATTTAACAATCTTGATCTTTTTTTAACTTTAATGTTAGTTAATGCTGAAAATCCGAATTCACACTATAAGATGTGGAAAATTGTGATAATATGTTCAAAGCTTTCTTGGCAATCATTGGATAATCGCATCTAATGTTAATCCAAAATGAATTAATTGATTCTTCTGAATGTTTTAAAATTAAATCTCGATTATTGGAAAGCAAAATGAGTTCTTCCTCTTCATTCAAAGTTAAGTCAAATACAGAAGTATCCATTATGAGAAATGGATTACAAACCCAATCAAATTTCTTTATACCTAATTTTGGGAAATAATGAATAATTCTCTCCTCTATTGTTGTCAAATGGTCAATAACAATTAATTCAATAGTTTTATAACAGTCTTTTGGGACTGACTCAAACTTTTCTAAATTTCCTTTCTGAGCTTTATTCTTCCATAAAGTTATTTGTTTTTGGAATCCCACCAGCTTATCGGTTGAGTTTAAGATATTTTCATTAGGCCCTTGTATAATTGAATTTATGTTATTAAAAATAACAAAAATGTCTGATAAGTAAGCCAATTTAGTAAACCATATTTTTTCTTCCAACAAATGAACAAAATCATAATTTTTATCTTGTTCAAAAAACATTTTCATTTCGTCTTTTAATTCCAGCACACGATATAAAACTTTTCCTCTGGACAACCACCTTATATCTGTATGCAGTAATAGGGATTCGTACTTGGCTTCCATAGCTTGGCATAATTTACTAAATAAGCGACTTTTTAATGGTCTTGATTTTATATAATTAATCATGTTAACACTTTGTTCCAGAACTATTTTCAATTCTGATGGCAAATATTTTGTAACAAGTGCTTCTCGATGCAAAAAACAATGGGTAACTAATATATCCCCATTCAGTTCTTTAACATGTGCTACAAATCCTTTTAGATGTCCAGTCATAGCTGGAGCACCATCTGTACAAATGCCAATACATGACTTCCATGAAACTTTAATTTCTTCTAAATATGAACTAATTACGTCAAAAATATGTTTGCCAGTTGTAAAATCAGGTAACTCCCGACAACATAAAAGTTGATTAATTATATCATTTTCGTGAATAAATCTAACGAATGCAATTAAATGAGTTTTTCCTGTAATATCTGTTGTTTCGTCGATTTGTAGAGCAAAATATGAATTTGCAAGAGTTTTTGCAGTATTTTGCTCAATATTTTGCGACATATCTTTAATTGTGCGATGGATTGTGTCATTCGAACGTGGTATTTTACAAATATCAATACCTGCTGATCCACCAATCATTATTTTTACAATTTAGCAGCAATCAATTCAGCTATTTCGTAAGAAGCTACTTGAGCCCTTTCAGACACACCGATTTGTTTTTCAAAAACTTTTACTTGCTTGGATTTTGAAGATAAAGATTTTTGAAAGTAGCTTTTATCTTTTGTTGAAAGCGAAGGATGATTAGTCACCAAGTGACGTTGGAGTTTGCTCGGAACCATAGCACTATTTGAGAATTTACAACCACATATCACACACTCGGGAACAACTTTGTCATTTTCCATTGTAGAGGTAAATCCAAATTTCAAAAAATCAACATTGTATTTCCGATGAACAACGTATTTTTTGGAGCAAGAAGTATCTTTACTTGTACCGGGCGTGGGCTCATTAACTTGGTCGCTAACGTTATCATTATCACTATTATCATCGTTAAGCTTTCTTCTTTTTAATCATTTATCCAATTTCAGAAGGTTCTGTTAAAATAAAAATAAAATTGTCGAAACATTATTATAAAAAGGCGAATCAAATATTACCTTTAAATACGATTTATTCAAGTTTGAGAATACAATACTGCAAAGCCAATATGTTTATATAATTTTATAAATTGAAACTGCAAGCAAATAAATTAATTGTAAACTGAATCACATACATTTGCCAATTTTAACGAAAGAAAATGTGCATTAACTACTATCCAACGCGTTGGGAATCCCCACTGTCAAAACAACCTGTTTTTGTACGTACTAGTGACAAGTGTCAGCCGACTTGAGGCGGATATAAAACACACAACACAACTCTCGTAACGAATGCCTATTTGCTTTCGTTAGGCTACGAACGTAAGTTGCCGAGGGTTTTCGAATTTCGTACGACATCGGTACGCTTCGAAACTTACAGAATACGAAAGTTCGACCGTAACGATTTTTAGGTACAATGCGTTCGAAAATGCTTAACGAAAAAGTTACAACATAGGGGTGTAAGAAAGCACGCGTTGCAAAACAAATAATGAAATAATTTTTAAAAAAAATATGGATTTAAATATCTATTATTTAATAATATTGCGGCACACTTTTAGAATTTCGCGGCATAGTGGTTGAGAATCATTGTGCTAGATATTTGCAAGGGAACGCCGAAGGTGCTAGCACCGCTCCTGAAATGGAGTTTGTCCATTGCAACACTATTTAAATAGTGCTTTAATTTAACATTCGTTATTAAGAAACTTGTTCGGATAGTGTAGCTTGAAACTAAAGAAAACACACAGGAAACACCGTCATCACACTATCGTAATGCACTAAAACCTAAATACGATACAGTCATCATCAGCCGTATATTTTGAGATATATATTTAACTTTTTATGCATTGCAGTGGTAACGTTTTTCTTATGTATTTTATTATTAAATTGACTATTAAATTTCCCAACTCGTCCGATCTAGATCACTCATGTTAATATTTATTCCGAAATCGTAAGTAAAAGTATGGTCTTGATTAGAGATAAAGTTTAGCCCAAGAATTGAAACAACGAGTAAACGAATGTTTGAGAAAAGTAATCTCGTTTATAATATTGTTATAAAATTGCAAGTTGAGTAAGTTTTGTGTTTTGATAACATACGTAACCTATATCCTCCATCATCTAACCTAATAACCTATTTTTCGTCAATATAGTACAATAACTATTCATAATATAAAATGCTTTATAAACTGCCCGAGAATCTGATGTAACAATACATATCATAACACAATTAAATACTGGTAAATTACCCATTGTTATACAAATAGAGATTACATCTTCATTTTAATTTATAATAATATATACATACCTACTGACGAGTGTTATGAATGATTTGATTAAATAAGTCTGAACATTAGACAAAAAAGTCGGTCTGTAGACGAAAAGAATATTATCTATGGGGCGTATAAATATAACACAAGTGGATACTGAACACATCTAAAAATAGTAACAATAATAGCAAGTTACCTGGACGCTATGGGCATACGTGACATGAAATATATACCTAATATATTTTGTATTTTGCATTGACGACACAATGGATCTTCATGGCAGATAATCTTTTATCATAAGCCAGAATTTTAAATGCTATCACGGTACGTGATAGAAAAAATATAGATTGATCCACTTATGCGACTGTTTTTATTTTTAATTACGCATAGTATTGATAGGTAATAAGGATGTGCGCACGTTTCTGAAGTGCATTTATTAAGATGATTTTATGTTCTATATTCGAAATCCAAATATATATACTGCTCAACAATTGAAGTAGATATTGTAATAATTTAAAAAAAATAATATTTAAATGATGCTAGAGATGTACAGTGTGCATAGTTTGTTTGTTATGACATAATGATATCAAATTTACAACCACAACAATGACAACATTTCTTAAATTTACCAAAAAAGAACCCAAGTAATAAACTAGCAATAGTAAAATAACTGTTCTGTCGACTGTTGAAAACTAATTTTAGTATCTTCTTGTACCACCTCTGCTTTGCCTTAGTGCCCCTACTCTAGTAGGCATACTTCTTATTAACTTATCGATGAAGGGCTGAGGTATGTTACCCCAAATACGATGCAAAGCAGTGGGTAGTTGTTCTTATATCGGGGGCGCCTGTGCGAGTAGGTTTATTTGTCGTGACATCTCTGCCCAGACGTATTCGATGCAGTTCATGTCTGGTGAACAGGCTGACCAATCCATTCTCTTAATATCATGGAGATCTACCCATTCATTTACAATCCTAGCACAGTAAGGGCGAGCATTTTCATTAATTAGAACGAATCTTTCACCAACTGCACCAGCAAATGGAACAATGATTGGCTCTACTACAATGTCGCGACACCTTACGAATGTCATTGATGCATTCATTAATACCAATAAGTCAGTCCACCCACCAAAACATATTCCACCCCAGACACAAACAGATCATCCGCCGAAAGAAATCGTTGGGACCATTTAATTTTCATTGTATCACTGTCCTCTTTCTTTCCAGATCAACATTCGCCCATCAGTAGTACACAGTCGAAATCTTAACTTATCCGTGAAAAGACAACGACTCCAGCGTACCAGATTCCGATCACTGTGTTCAATCGGCCAATGATTTCTGCGTGCAGTCTGCTCCCTTCTCAGTCGGGGATATGTTGCACGTCTTCGTGCCCTTAAACTACGTGCATGCAACCTTCTTCTAACCGTTTGTCCAGAAATAACATGTTCTGGGGCTTGTCGGAAAAAGCTGTTAATCTTTCTTTATCTTTCTTCTTGCAGTGATTACCATTAAACGGTTTTCAGTTGGAGTTATAGCCCGTTCTCGCCCTCCACCATGAGTGTATGCTGTGGATCCAGTAGATATTTACCTATTCCATGCACGACTTATGACACTTTGTGACATTTAATCGTTCGGCGACTTCCTCTTGTGATAAGCTTGCATTTACCCAATGTACTAATTGATCGTGTAGTACGGTTTCCAACCGTCTTAAAGTCATTTTAGTAATGCTCTCACGTGATGTTTCCCTAACAACTACTGCAATGAAACTAACACGAGCACCTTTATTTGTTTGGGACATTCGCTTATTGATATCCCGTTTATCAACACCCTATTCACACAGATACAGGACACGTTGGCGTAAACAAAAAATTGTCGGTAACCATAATAGCAGTTCATATGTTCAAGAACATATCCTGTAAAATTATTTTCACATGCACATTTTCGAAATTATTATGATATTCACTTCAATTGTTGAGCAGTGTATATATATTTATACAAGTTCTCATTATTTCTGGAATGGTGTAAATAATGTTATTGTCAAACACGAAGACCAGTAATATGGTTTGTCTATTCTTTAGTGCTAGATAGACGTATGCATTTATCATTACATGGACTGCTGTACTGTGTGCTGCATTATTATCTTCTATATTAGTTGCTACCTGCTACATATTCTTTGTTCAACACTCGTTTTATCCAACAAAGAAACAAAATTAAATGTCACGCTGGCATAATTTATTCGCGAAGATCGTCAGACCCAGGCGTTAGATACGTTGGAACGTGGTTGTGACGGGGTAATCGCTATTAAAAACGATTTGGAAATATATTTTGATTTAACTTAAAAATGGTAATTGTTTTGGAACAACATGTAGTTTAGTAAATAACAAGAAAAAAAGCATTTCTAATCACGATGTGAGTGATTTGGAAATTTCAATATGAATTTGCGTGGAACTAAATCGCACAAAATCGTGTCCACCTCAACGTGGCTATGCCTATAAAGCAGTGGTGGCCCGTGATTTTTTGGGATGGGAGGGCACCGGGAGTATTTAATATCAAAAATTAAGTACAGACAAAAAACAAACTCAATATGCTATTTAATTAACTTGTTTGAAAATAAAATCCATCCGCCGTTTCTTACGATCAGCAAAATGATTAATAACTCATTCATTGAAGTTTGGTGTTGATGTCAGTAATTGTTTTTCAATGGAACACATTGCTAAGGCACATAGTCTGCTTTCCCGCATGGTATTTCTAGAAAATGTTTTTATTCTCTTCAAAGTAGAAAAACACCGTTCACTTGATTTTTTCTATTTTGCACGCCCCCAGAGATTCGCAAAATAGCAGAAGACAATTTACAAAATCTTTCGCCAACATAGTCTCGACATATTATCAAGAACAAACTTTTATAACAGTTGTACTATTCAACCTTGGAAGTAAATTACAATAGTAGCATCAGAAAACTTATCATCCAACTCTGCTTAACAATTTATATTGTTAATTAGTAAATAAAATGTTAGCATGTGTGCTTTTTTATTCTTTGTACAACTTCTATTGCACATGTTTGTTACATTAAAGGCTTACATTTTGACATTTAAATATAATTTGGTTCCATTTTTTTTTTGTTATCAACGTCAAAACAACAAAATTAGCGTGCGATAAAGAAATTCTTTTGAAACCAAAACGGATGTCGTAAAGTGAACTTTATAGCACCGAAATAGAAAAAAGCATTTTGCACATTACACCCACACAACCAGTCTGATAAACTGTAAGAGCTTCTGTTGAATTTTCTCGTCACCGTTTTATTAGTTTTCTAATTGTGATCTTCTAGTTTAATCAATAAATCTGGTCTAGGGAGACCTACATTTTTTAATTCTGTCACAATGTTATTAACGCAATTAATAGTTGCATTTGCACCGGTAGATATTACAACATACACTCACCGCTGTATATTACATACGTGACCGCCACTCGGACCCGGCACCATAGAGTAGTGCCCCGCCGCCTACGTATATACGCGCGCTACCCGCGCCAGTTTCATCGCTCGACTTCTAATGCAGACGGGACAGTCGCGCGAGATGCCCCGGTGCCTACGTCAGACTGCGATTTTTAAACGCGCTGAAAAGACGGACTGTTACTTCCGAAAACATATTATTTGTTATCAAACAAATCAGAAAAATTACATACAAATTAGGTATTTATAATTAATTTATCTGTTAAAACAAATTTGTTACGGGGCAATTTGTCACGGGGGGCAGTGCCCCGTTGCCCTCCCTGCAGCAACCGCCACTGCTATAAAGTGTGGACGTAACAGCGCAACATCATAACATATCTGCGTCCCATCAGTTGTTGGTTTATCGACGTTGCATCACAGAAATGTTACGAGTTTACGTTGCGCCACATGGTCGCATGTCTGGAAGAATGGGACTGTATTAGAGGTGGGTCGTTCGCGAACGAACCGATTCAGTGAACCGAATAATAGCAGCGAACCAAGAGAGCCGGTTCACTAAATTTCATTGAACCGGATCTCGGCTCACTTAGGAAGCAACTATGCGTGCGACTGAACCTACCTGATAGAACAGTTCTAACGTAATGCGATCCGGTTCGGTCGCGAACGGAGAGAGCTGGTTGATAATGAATCGGATCTCGGCTCACTCGAGAAGTAACTTTATCCGGTTCGGTCGCGAACGTATCAAAACCATAAAGGAACCTAATGTACGACTGGCTGCCGAGTATCGACTGAATAATTTGGAAATTATAGTTGGAATACGGTAGCAGGACGGATTGAAAAATAAAAATTGATATATAACAGGGAGGGTACGCACTACGCACTAAAATATTTATTTTTGTACAACATAACAACATATTATATAAAGTAAAATATTTAATTTATTAGTTGTCTGTGAGTTACAAAATTCTTACAAATATTTTTATTACACCTGCATCATAATCATAATTTCCATTTAATAATGCTATGAAAATTATGAAATACTCTTAGTTCTAATTACATTATGTTCGAATGGCATAATCTTCAATTATTATAAATACAAAATGAATGTATAATTTCGTTTTGCGCATATTTTGTTTAATTGGTGTATAACAATCTAATAATTTGTCAAATTATGCTATTACGGATCCACACGGTTCAGTGAGCCGGCTCACAATGACGAGCTGAACCGAGTGAGCCGAGTCGAAGAACTGAACCGTTTTGCCCACCTCATTATGTTTGATGTTATGCGACTATGTTCTGTTCAGGGTTGTCAGGTGAAAAAAAAAGTATCACCAGATTTTCTGCTGTATCTACATAAAAGTATTTATTTATAAATAAGTATTGTATACATTAATATTAATAAAAACAGAGTAAAAGATAGAAATGTAGGTAGGTACTTATTCATAAAATGAACGTAAAAGATTACTAAACTCATTAAAATAAAATACAAAAAAAATTATAACAGATTTCATTAACTACAAGTACCTACGGCACTAACAAACAAATTCACAACAATTTTTAGAAACAAGTAGTACAATATACAACTAATAGTCTTAACTGTGTTAATCTTACGTTTCTACACTAAAATCAAAACATCTGCGTTCTGATTCCGTATATAACCGCTTACCGTGTATTAGCTATACATGGGCGAGATAGGGGATTACGGTTTAATTTCACTCAGACTAGACCGACTCGTGTTTTGTCGGCACTCGAGGAAACCGGTATGTAATATGGTGCCGGAGAGCCGACAAAACACGAGTGGGGCTAGTCTGAGCGAAACTGAACCGTATTCCCCTATCTCGCCCATCTCTAGTATTAGCGTGTATACAGCATGTGTAAAATCATATTGGGGATAGGACATACGTATACTATGCATACCGGCAACAACGCGCAGGTCGTGCCAGTAAAGTACGATTAGCATTTCAGTTGTATACGGTCAGTCGATGGATGAACATGTATTTATCTAAGTATGCATCACACGCTTCGTAAATACATATTTACCAAATAAGAATTCAAAATATTTCTGGGAGTTTTATTATATTGCGTATACAACGCAGTAGGAAAATAAAAGCACAATTCTAATTAAACATTAATTCTTAGTAAATTAATCTATAAATTTACTAAGTAAATAAAAAATATGCAATGATTCAAATTCATTTTTTATGAAAAATCTCATTCGAATGTAAATTATTATTTGAATTATAAATTACGAAGTATTTGTTTTGGTTTTCATAATACAATACCGTTCCAGAAGAGTTTAATAATCATCCATAATTGCATTGTATACGCGATATAATAAAACTCCCAGAAGTATTTTGAATTCTTATTTGGTAAATATGTATTTACGAAGCGTGTGATGCTTAGATAAATACATGGACATCCATCGACTGACGGTATGCGACTGAAATCGTACTTCACTACCGGCACGACTGGGCGTTGTTGCCGGTATGCCTAGTATACGTATGTCCTATCCCCAATATGTTTTTACCATTGCTGTATACCACCTAAAGTAACTCAGCTACGGTTTCCTAAGAAAGCGGTGCCGCTATCTAGCGGCCGTAATGTAGCGGTGTGTGACGTCACAAAAACATTGTCATTAAAGCCAGATGGCGTTGGTTTCCTAGAGGCGTTGGCCGTAAAATAGTAGTACCGCCATTTGGATTTACGGCCGTCATAGCGGTGGCAAACAGTTGGTCAACGTTTTCTTCTGAGACGGTGAACGTTTTTTTTAAAGAAAACATCATTTCTACACAAAAATGAGTGATAAAAGTGCAACTGCTGCCGTTTGGACCAGCGAGGAGGATGAAATTTTAATTGATTTTGTAAAAAGTAATGAATCCTTATATAATATTAAAAGTAAAGATTACAGAAAGGCGCAAATGAAACAAAATCTATGGAATAGTATCGGAAATGCACTTGAAAAATCAGGTTTGTATTTATTTTGTAATTATATTATTTTGTTACACATTATGTTGAAATTAATAATATATTAGGTATATACCTACAATAGTGAGTTAATGTTGTGCTGCAGAATTATGTTGCCATTCTACAATCCCTGGCCCGTTAAAGTAATTTTTAAATATTTCTCGAATATGAGTGTAATTCATTCTAGCACGGACATTGTGTGCTGCAATAGGAATTAAATTTTCTGTAGGTAGTGGAAGAGCATCATCAACATGTTTTTGTCCTGGAGCAAGTACCTTTGCTTCCCTTAAAATGTTATGTAATATGCAGGCACATATAATCAAATTGTCTGTAGTATTTGGGTCAGTAGCAATAGGTTGGAAAAAAATTCTGAAATAACCACATAGAATTCCAAAAGCATTTTCGGTTGTTCTTCGTGCGCGAGATAGTCGACAGTTATATACAGCTTTTGATAGATCCTGTTGAGATTGCTGTCTTGGGTAAGGTTTCATCAAGTTTTCATGTAGAGCAAAAGCTTCATCACCTACAATCACATGTGGTACAACACTATCCGTTCCGGGTAGAGTTTTTGGGGCCGGTATATTAAATGTATTATTTATTATATTTTTTCCTATACTGCTTTTTAGGTAGATACCAGCATCTCCTTCTCTACCATAAGAACCGACATCAATTGCTGTATATTTACAATCCGCATCAACAACTGCCAACAAAGCTATTGAGTAATATTCTTTATAGTTGTAAAATAATGATCCACTATTTCGGGGGGCCTTTATCCTTATATGTTTCCCATCTATCGCGCCGACGCAGTTGGGAAAATTCCATTTTGAAAAAAACTGAGTACTGATTTTTTGGAGTTGATTGGCAGTGGGTGTCGGTATAACTAACTCGAACAGTCTTCTGATAATCGCGTCGGCAACTTCTCTTACAATGACACTTATCCATGAATGGCTTACTCGATACTGGAAAGCAAGTGATCGAAAAGACTCTCCCGTGGCCAAATGCCTAAAATAGAAATAAAATCATTAGGTTATTGTATTTATTTTTTCAGGTGTTGAATGCTGTAAAAGATGGTCGTACGTAAGGGATTATTACATCCGGCGTAAAGAAAAACCTGGTACTGGTTCAGGAGGAGAAGCAGCGAAGAAGAGGTCTGAACTCCTATCATTCTTGGATAGCACACCTTCATCACAAAGAAGCTCAATTATCAATGTTGCTGGAGATGACCTTCAAGAGATTGAAATCACGGAACATACACGTGCTGACATTGAAGAAGACATATCTCACATTGATAATACAGAAAATAAGACAACATCCAATCTTGATGACAATGATAATAACAAAGGGGATGTCAATAAAGATGAATTTGTGAGAGAAAAGAAAAAGAAAAAAAATTCCAACTCTGAAGAACGACTCCAGCTACTGAAAGGAATAGCTCAGCGAAATGCAACTGCTGCCCAAAATGAATTTGATGAAACAGACTTGTTCTTCAAATCTATTGCAAAAATTGTAAAACAACTTCCTCGGTATGAACAAATTCAATTGAGGATGCAAATTTCATCGTTGGTTGGTAATGCTGAATTAAGAAGTATTTCAAAAGCGTCAAGGCAAACCGATGAATCATCAACACCGAGGTCAGCACAAAACACTATCTTTCCAGTTAACATAATTTCTCCAATAACTAATGAAACAAGTCACCAGCGACAATTGTATTACGTTTCAGACACAAGCATGTCTACTTCAAACGAATCTCGTCAAACCAACGAGTTATCAAGACCAAGCTCGCCACCAAGCACTACCAGTAATAATGGTTCAGAATTATTACTTGTCCCAGCATCAAATCAAAAGCGCGCTTTCGTCTTAAATGATGATGGACAAATTTGTTTCAATATGTAACAATAATAGATATTAATATTAAAATAATTAATATTATAATGATATTATTATGTTGTTTGTGCTTACCTTAGAAATATACATACCTAACTTTTCTTCTGGGCATATTGGCTTTTGGTCTAGCTATTATATGGTTTTGAAGTTAAGTTATCTCTTATGTAATTTAGTACATAATCAAACAACACTGGTGTTAAGCGAAAATATTGTCTGAATTTTTCTTCATTGCAGTGCAGATGTCGACGCACTAAAATTTCAAATGCACCCTCTGTGGCACGATTTTTAAAAATATCACTCTCTTCCAAACGAGACTTTTCGTCATCCGATGACTCTTCATCTTCCAAATATACTAATAGTGCTATATCTAGATCGTCCATTTTTCGCCGCAATCGGCTCACTTGTCCGTTGCCGTCTTTTCTAAGTTTACATCTCTGGACGACCGTTTTATTACGTCCGCCGCTCCACGTCATATTACGGCCGCTACATAGCGGCACCGCTTTCTTAGGAAACCGTAGCTTTAGCCAGTTCCGTACTTTAGTTTTATTTTTCTATTTCGGTGCTATAAAGTTCACTTTACGACACCCGATTTGGTTGCATAAAGTATTACCACAGATAAGTATACTTATCTGTGGTATTACTTTATCGCATGCTAATTTTATTTTTTTGAGATTGGTAAGAACAAAAAATTGAACCAAATCATATTTAAATGTAAAATTTAAGCCTTTGATGTAACAAACATGTGCAATAAAAGTTGTACAAAAAATAAAAAAACACACATGCTAATATTTTATTTACTAATTAACAATATAAACTATTGTTAAGCAGAGTTCGGTGATAAGTTTTCTGATGCCTCTATTAAAATTTACTTCCCATATTGAATAATACAACTGTTATAAAAGTTTACTATAACACTAGAAGATTCGTGTGCATTAATGAATATTCCAGACAGATTTTGGGAACACCCTACGTTTTATGTGAATTCCTCTTGCTTCACATTGACTGACACGTAGGGTAATATTCGCTATATTATTTTCTTTAGACCAACTTAAAAGTGCTGGTATTACTTTTGATAAATATGTCGAGACTTTGTTCGCAAAAGATTTTGTAAATTGTCTTCTGCTATATTGCGAATCTCTGGGGACGTGCAATTATTTATTTCGTCCTTGTTGATAATTTGAAAAAATTTTAAAAAAAAATTGCATATAATACCACCGATATTAAAATATTTAAAATGTTCTACTTAAAAATCAGAGTAACCAATTCAAAAAAACAAAATTTCTAAAATTTTCGAACAAAATATGTCTCTCAGCTTAAGCTTTTTTGAACTTTTAATAACCGAAATAGAAAAAATAGAATAAGATACACGTTTCATAACACTTGTTCTTTAGAAAACAGACGACACCAAACTCACTTATTTATCGAAGGGTTTTAATTATCTATACACCAAATTAAATGGTTGCAAATACTTTACTAAATGGCCTAATAAAATCATCCCACTTTAAGGCTAAATTGAAATTTTTTTTCAAATTCGGACATATATTTTTTTTAGTCATTCTGATAGAGATTTTTATTCTGAAAACAACAATGTATCACAAGTGTAGAGTTACATAACAAAAATACAAAAAATGCTTGTGTAAAAAATAACACTAAAAATCTATTGCGTTACAATGTAACTGAATTAAGTTGGCTGGGAAAACAAATGACAAATAATAATCGCTCAACTTATCAAGTCGAACTTAAAAAAATCTAAAATGAACGAACAATGTTTAGACATGCTTCGAGTTAATTTTGAACGCGGTGATAATGCAAGCGTCACAACTTTATCAGCAACTCTATCCGAATAGAGATCTTCCAATTTGATACCAATATCAGCGGATAGTAGGCAATATACGGATATATGGGGTATGGGGCTTCCAAGAAACCGAAACCACACAATTCTTCGGATATTTTTGTGCATGTATTCATAAATATGAGTCCCAGCCATACCATTATGTTTTGCTGTGAATTGTTCTTAAGGTGGCCGTTTAATAGAAAGAGAATCGTCACATTGCTCTATCCTTTTCTAACCATTAGGCGTGTATTATGTGTTGCATACGTGACTGCATTTATATTAGCCATCTAGTTGAAAGTAGCAGCGATATAATTTGTAAAATAAATTTATTAGATAAAAGATGATGCTACTAACGCGCAACGTATGTCTTACATTGAACCAAATTATATAGAGACTGATAGACCAGACCGTTTTTTTTTGTATGAGAGAAAAAAGAGAGTTTTTGTCTCATACATACACGATTTAATAGAATATGTGTCTATTTTGAAATCCTTGATATTTACCCTAAATTGTAAAAATGCAAATAACGTCCTTACAAGAATAATAGGAACATACTGTTACATATAATGTTTGTTTTGTAAATACCTATGTAGTTCTATGTCCTTTACCTATTTGATTTAGATAATAAACAGGTACTTTTAGTGATTATTGCATTTCTGAAACAGGAATATATAGGCTGATTCAATTTTGACGGTCACCATGTATTTATTCAAATTCGTTTTTGACCATTAATAATAAAAAGAACAGAACTCTTTGCTCAAGAAAACCCGTAAGTAGTGAACCTGTCAGTGTAAGAAACACAAGGCCTATAATGTGTGTAAAAGTAAGAAAAAGAGAAACAATCAATATATATCACATACCTACAACAGTCTAATTAAATAAGTTAAATATACATGTGTGCTCAGACAGTTGTCTTGGATATAATAAAATGCCTTCCTTGTCATCAAGTGTTTTATTAAGTTCTGATACCGTATCAACTATTAGAATGACCAATTCAATTGGAAAAAAATTTCAAAGACCGCCATGAAATTTATCCGACAGTGTGCATTTCGCACGTTAATAATAAATTACTAAATATAATTAAAAACAAGATCTGAAGAATATTAAAAAAATTAAATTTCTTACATGCCTATGTAAGTAATTTTTATTACAGAATTAAAGAAAATAGTTTAAAAATTTTGTATAAGTACCTAAATAACGTGCCTAATAATTAATACCAGTGGCCGAAATTCGACTTTAATTCATTAAATTTTTAAGTTTGAGTTATTCAGGTTCTTTTCTCAAAAAGTATACTTCTATAACCGTTGCATATAATTTTTTTGAATTTTCTATTACGTTAGCTGCGAACGTGTAGAAATACGTCGTTATCCATTAATTTTCGAGTTAATTAATTGATGTATTTATTTGTAACACATATTATACATAAATTTTATCTTTCTGCACTCCTTATTCATATGAACTTTAACTATCTATGCCAGAGTACAAAGCTTTTTCGTCATGTATTAATATATACCTAGACAGTTGTATTATTTATTCATTTCAATTTTATTAGGGTTTCACAAAAATGAAATAGTATGCTAGTTTTCATATACAAACTAAAGAATATATTTTGTCATATTAAGATGGCTACCTCACCAATCTCAATTACATTGCAAACATTCTGCTAACATATCGCACCACAATCCGGCTTAATCCGCAAACTTATCTCCAACTGAAGTTTGTCCGAATAATATGGGAAAAATTGTTAAAAAACAGGAAGTTTTTGTACTAAAAATGTGCTTACTTCGAATATATAAATACTTGTAAGATATTAGTAGCTTAGCCTATAGAAAAATAAATTCTCTTTCTTTTGATGCTTGATCCAAAGCAATTAAGGGTATTCCTTAGCTGCCTTTTACATCTAAGTGTCTCCACCCAGCATTCTGATTTAACAAGGAATGGTTTTAGCAGAAAATTAGATTCTGCCCCTCACATTCTGAATAATTCCGCTAGTGTACGATATAATATAAAAAATAACTCCTGTGATCTCACTATTTCCTCTAATTTAATTCTATAGGAAAAGGTAATCAAAGAATTTCCAAATTTTTCGAATTTTTATTAAGGAAACGCTAAGAAAAAAATAATGAAAAATTATCATTACACCTCTGTCAGAACATTCTGTAAACCACAACAATATACAGATCAGGGCATAAATTTACAAAATACATATATACATGCACAACAAATATTAAAAAAAAATTATAAATGAGATACACTTTAACATGTATTCGCAAATTTAACCCAAAATTGTCTAGACTTATTTTAGGTAATTTTTATTTCATAAATAAAATTCCTTTTTGACTTTCTTATACCTACGTAGTAAAAGGAAGTATTTTGATGACAAAAATTCTTGACCTCGTGATTTTGCAGATTTCCACCTTTACAAAAAGTATCTCGCGCGTTCTCTCTCTCTCTCTCTCTCTCTCTCTCTCTCTCCCTCTCTATGTGACCACGATTGCGGCCAACCGGTAAAGTCCATCAATACCGAACTGTATATTTAGGAATATAATCTCTCTCGGAAATCTAATTAGATTTTCAGTGAAATCGATAAATCGGGAGTAGTACTTTATTTCAGTGAAGAAATCAAATAATAGCAATATCTCGTCAACTACTAATTTTAGAATGTAAAGTATACCAAAGCGATCAAGACTAAATTAGAAAACAATTTAAAAAAAAAAAATTTTGAAATTCCTACTGGTACATACTCTTATCGTAAAACAGGTTTTTGCGAATATATCGCAAGTCATGCATTCTAGATAGATATATCACGGGTATGGACATATTTAAAGCTCGATTTTGAATAATTTTTGTATAAAAAAATTTCCAATATTCGGACTGAGATAAATAATAAAATTCCTTTTACCTCTTTATACGTAGTATAAGGAAGTATAGTGATGATGAAAATTTTCGTCCTCGAGATTTTTGTAGATGTCCACGTTTTGAAGTCCCCTGATACCGAAAAAGTGGTTTTTAAAAAATGTCTGTGTGTGTCAGTGTGAGTCTGGCTGTGTGTGATCACGATAGCGGTCAAACCGCTACAACGATCAATTCCAAATTTTGTATTTACGTGTATAATCTGCCTCTTGAGATCTGATTAGATTTTCAGTAAAATCGGCAGACCGAAAGTAATAGTTTACTTCAGTAAAAAGATTTAGGCAATTTAGGCAATATTTCGTCAACTACTAAGTTTAAACAATTTTAAAAAGAATTCATATGTACTCAAAATAAAATTTGAAAAGAATTTTATTAAAAAAGTTCCACCGCAAATGCGTGAAACTTAATTTTTTTAAGTAACTGATCCTATATATTTTTGGATTTTCTAGTACTGCTTTAAATGATCTGTTCAACTGTTTTTTCTTTTTCAAAATTGAGCCAATAGTTTTTGAGTTATTTATTTTTTTTGAAAATATTTGACCAAAACACTTGTTTAGAAGTAGAACTTGTACAGTATGCGAATCTGGAAATACTTTCTCATTTAGTTTCCATAGATTTGCATTTAATTTGAAATATAAGTCGAAAATCTGTTGCAATATATGTACATTAGGGTGACCATTATGTGTTAGGAAAAATTGTTTTTTCAGCATTCTCTTTGGCTACTAATGTTTTGTCGAAAGACGAATGACAAAAGCAATATATTCTACAAGTAGTTAGTCAATACCGTAAAGAATTTCCGGACGCATACAAATCGACTGTTGTTAGGACAACTACTGAGCCATAGCTAAACCTAAGGCTGGGAATTTGTCAAACGTTTTACTCATTAGCTATTGCTATTCTAGAAAAAATCAAGGTATGTACTTTTTTACATTGAATTTCAAATCTATCTATTCATGTATAATAAGTTGCACTTTAATTCAACAGAAGAAAAAGCGAAAAAGTTGATTTTTTCCAGAATGGGGGAGGGAACATTAACCCCTCTGCGGTACCCCTTAATGTGAATCAAATAAGTAGACATTTTATGTGGTATATTTTTACATTTAACGAAAAAAAATAGGGAGGTACCCGAAAGAAATCTCAAATTTGAAAAATAACGACCACCCTAATGTAATGTTCCAAATTATTTGCCAATTAAATGAGAACATATTTTCAGATTTGCATTTAATTTGAAACATAGTGTTACGCTGTGTTTCAAAGTAAATGCGAATCTGAAAATGTTTTCTCATTTCATTTTTATTTAATTTACACATAATTTGCAACATAGTGTAGATATGTTACAAATTAAATGGAAATTAAATCCAAAAGTATTTTCAGATTCGCTTTAATTTGTAAGACTCTGTGTATGATCACTTTGATCACCAAAACATAAATACTTTTTGTAAAATACTCTGTGGGCTAGATATTTTCGGTAGATATATTACTAAATAAGAATACGAGATGCATCAGTTCTATTTTCGGCTTTTTGTACGAATAGTATTATATCAGTTCAATTTAATGTTATTTGTATATATGCGATTGCGATTTCTTTCTTTAAACGTTACTCTTTTGGTGTCTGACAGAAAGACATATATAACGTCATTGTATGACTGAGTAAGATATACAATAAGTTTGTCTGCTCTTAGTGCGGACACTATATTTCCAGAATAATTTTAAAAACTAATATTATTGTCGACAGCGCCCTCTGTTTAAGAATTACTGCACCCATCACTCTGATTATGATATATGGAATCTACTTTTCTTAATAAAGAATGTCGAGATATGTCCGAATCAATCCGAATGCCGTGTAAAAACAATTAAAAGCACAAGACAGCTATAAAATACGCTTAATTGCTTTGTATCAAGCATCAAAAGAAAGAGAATTTATTTCTCTAGGGGGTAAGCTACCTAATATCTGGCAATTATCTATATATTCCAAGTAAATACGAAACAAACTAGCAGATTTTTGGTATAAAAACTTCCTGTTTTTTAACATTTTTTTCCACATTAATCGAACAAACTTCCGTTATTAAAATTACCCAGTCCCCTGGAGATAAGTTTGTAGATTATGCTCGTATTTTTTAATTTTTAATTTATTGCGTACTAACGGTTTCTGGTGCGATATGTTCGCAACATGTTTGCAATGTAATTGAGATGGGCGAGATGGCCACCTTAAGGGGATATTAAAGCGGTCGAGAAAGCAAGATATCGAATTTATCAGTTTTTTTTTACTATTGTTCAAGATAGAAATGTGAAATTTTCTGTACAACTCCAATATAGATATGAGTACACGGAAAGGTTGTCAGATTATGTAATTTTTTGTCACAACCACCTATTTTTTTTATTCCAAATTAGAGTAAAATGTACGTGTGTTTCTCCGTCAAAATCTGAAAGAATTAAATGAAATTGATCAAAACGGATGTAATTCCCGTGTAGACCAATGTTTTCTTGTGAGATATAGCTTTTTGAATTGCGGAAAAAAGTTTAATTTGAGTAATTAAATTAAGAAATTCCGGAATGCTGCGATACTGAATTATTTGTATTTTAGCAGCGCCTTCAGCTGCTACGGATATGCACCCAACTTCTTGGCCCCGCCTAATAGGACTGTCCGAACTTTTTGCGGTTGTCTGGAGTATTTTATTTCACTTTTTCTCACTCCAATTTTACACATTCATATTATTACCAGTTTCGAAGCTATGATTTTACCATGCAAGTATACATATACGAAAAAAATTTTTGGTATATGAATAAATGTATGAATGCATTGTATTGTATATGATTTCAATGACAATACAGAAGTAGGTATAGATACAATTTATTTTTATTTTGGTGATTGACTTATTGCGATTTTGGTTAGTTCTTTAATTTGTATGCAGAAATAGCGTTGCTTGTATTGCCTATTTAGCATCCGCTATAGTAAATTAATGAACTTGGAAAATTTTTTGAATTTTTTTTATAATTTCGTGGCGCGTAAAAGGACACAATTAAATTGACTTTTGGTGATTGACTTATTGCGATTTTGTTTAGTTCTCTAATTTGCATGCAGAAATAGCGTTGCAGTTGCATTGGAACATGTTGCTGCCTATTATATTTTTCGCATCTGTTAAAATAATTTATGGACTTTGAAGATTTTTTAAAATTTTTAAAATATTTGTTTGAGTAGTGTAATAGACATTTTATATATGTGATTTAATGATAAAATAATTGTCATATACATATATTTATTTTTCAATGTGTGATATCGCCTGGCTTTTCTACGAACTGGATATTTATGCCGCAGAAATTTCCCAGTTGACAATATTAGTGCCCGATGAATGAAGCTCCGCATCAGTATTCGTCTTTTTTTTAATTTGGGGCGCGTAAGAGGACACAAATTGACTTTTGGTGATTGACTTATTGTGATTTTGGTTAGTTCTTTAGTTTGTATGCAGAAATAGCGTTGCACTTGCATTGGAACATGTTGATGAATGAAGCTCCGCATCAGTATACCTTCAACGTATTATTCAATGCGTGTAACAGGCCGGCTTTTGCACGTAGTGGATCCACATGACGAGGATATCTCGCGGTCGAAATTATTAGTGCCCGACAATAAAATACACTTTCTATTGTAAATAACAGTGATTTTTCTAATATTTAATAATAGTAATCCTTGCCAACGATTACAGTAATCCTTATATAAAAAGAACGGAATTACGATTAATGTAATCGTTAATCGAACGAACTTAGATTACGATTACATTAATCGTAATTTAAACTTTTTCAAAATTACGATTACTGTAATCGTAATCTAAGTTCGTTCGATTAACGATTACAGTAATCATAATCAAGTTGTAATCGTAATCCTTATCGCCCAGCTCTGTCGAAAAGCAATTTCTTGCAAATATCTTGTAAACTATGCATTCTGTGTAGATTTAGCAATAGTACAAAAGTATTTAGAGCCAGATTTCGAATAAGTTTTGTATAAAAGAAATTTCAAAATTCGTACCGGAAGCAGTGGCGGCTCGGAGTGGTTCACATAGGGAGTGCATAATTTCAAAATTAAAAAGTATAATACAAGAACGCTTACCCAGTCTTTATAAGTTTCACCGACATACTTTTCCAGACAGGTACTGTTCATTGTACAGTTTGTTTTGAGGGAATAGTAAATATAACACTACAGTTTCATTACATCTGACGATAAACGAAGTCCATTTTGCGTGTCTTTGACTTGCAGAACAGTTCTATCAAATTTACTTTCTTATACGTAGTATAAGGAAGTATTGTGATGATGAAAATTTTCGACCTCGAGATTTTTTCAGATGTCCACGTTTTGAAGTGCCCTGATACCAAAAAAGTGGTTTTTAAAAAATGTCTGTGTGTGACCACGATAGCGGCCAAACCGCTATAGCTATCTATTCCAAATTTTGCATTTAGTAGTATAATCTCCCTCTTGAGAAATGATTAGATTTTCAGCAAAATTGGCAGACCGGAAGTAGTAGTTTACTTCAGTGAAAAAATCGAATTTTGCCAATATTTCGTCAACTACTAAATTTAAACAAATTTATAAAGAATTCATATGTACTTAAAATTAAAATTGAGAATAATTTTATTTAAAAAGTTTTTCGAAATTCCTACCGAAAGTAGGTCTTTTACTCTTATCGAAAATCAGTCATGCTTTTTAGACAAGTACGTGACGAGTATAAAAGTATTTAAAATATAATTTTCAATATCTTTTGTATAAAAAAAATTTCGAAATTCAGACCGGAAGTACCACTTTTACCCTTATCGAATAGCGATTTTTTGCAAATATGTCGTAAGTTATGCATTCTATATGTATTTATCAAGAATATAAAAGTATTTATAATTGGATTTGCAATATTTTTTGTATATATGAAATTTCAAAATTCGGACCGGAAGTAGCACTTTTATTCTTAGCGAGTAGCACTTTTTTGATAATATCTTGCAAAGTATGCATTCTATCGAGATTTATTAAGAGAATAGAAGTACTTAGAATAGGATTGTGAATAATTTTTGTATAAAAAAATTCTTAAAATCCTATAATTTGAAACGCTCATACGTATAAGAAAGTCGTGTGGTGGCCACAACTAATTTTTTCATTAAAATTTGGGAAATCATTTATAAATTCTTTTTCACAAGATAACATAGTAAGGGCATTTAATCTGTCTTCTTTCATTGTATTTCTCAGGAAAGTTTTTATTCTCTTCAGCCGTGAAAACTGGCGTTCCGCTTCAGACGTTGTCATTGGGATTGTAATGATAATTTTTAAAAGCTTAACCATCATCCAGCAGAAGGCCTAGCAGACCTACAGCACTGACTTCTATATTTTGCCTAAATACTTCTCTAGAATATAGAACACTTAATTCAGTTCGTAGTCTGCTTTCATTGAGACATGGATAAAATTTTACTGCTTCTTTAAGGCAATCTTCCGGAAATTTTTTTTGAAAAGAGGTGAACTGTTTAAAAGAAATTAAGTTTGCTAATATTAAGTGCCCTGTATACCGAAATCTAGTTTTTATTTCAAGCAAAATAATATCGCACACTTCAATAGTTTCCCTCCGTCTTTGGCTACCATCAGTTACTCTTCGTCGCGTTGATGGTCGCGTTGATGATTCGTCCAGAAGTTGTCATCTCTGTAAATCTAAACAGGTCGAATAAGCAGTTAACATATTTTTATTCCTAATAGTGTGTTTTCAAACATGCTCTACTTCCATTCCCAGTGGACTCCACAAGACAAAATAGCACACATTCCTTTGAGAAATGTGTAGTTGTCCTTGGACCTGGTAGTAAAAATGGGCTGTTTTCTTCAAATGAAAGATTCCATCATCATCAATTATTGCAAATTTGATTTTCTTCTGGTCGACGGCATCACGAGGTGACAAATTACAAATGGACTTTGGACACTTAATTTCTACGATCGCATCGGTACCGATTAGTCCGTCTGGCGAGGCACCAAGAAAACCAAGCACGGAATCTACGAAAAGTTCACATGAGGACACTTCAAGTCCAAAATGTTTTTCAAATTCCTTTCTAGCAATTGGCTCGTGGCTAATACCCCACTCGGTAGCCTCGTTTCCTGTGAAAGTACTACACCAATTCTTTAACAGTTGCATTACAAGACGTGGTTGACCTCATTCTGCATATCCTGCCAAAACTGGAAGCAGTCAGTCTATTGTGACGTTCGGTTCTCCAGTCGTCATTGCTACTTTGCCCATCAGTTTTTTTCTCTAAGTCACGAATTTGAGAAGGCGTTTTTTGTAGATTTTCCAAAAAAATTTTTTTCAGGATTTCATAATTCTCGGGCAGTTCAGCAGAAAGAAGAGCCGCGACAGGCCCGTAATATTTGTCTGCGGGTGCCTTAGCTATCAACTTCTTGCGATATTTTTCAGGGAATAAGGTCTTTCGGGATTTATGGTAGAGGTGTTGCTTTTCTCTTCTGCGCATTAATTTTTTGGTAAATTGTCCAGGGCTTTTCTGCGATATTGCCTTATATATTATGCCAGGATAATTATGTGATCCTGCTGAAAAACTCACACTTGCTGCTTCGCATCTGTTGTGTATGTGTATACAAGTTGGCAACACTGACCACTTATATATATGTGAGCAACGACACAAAAATAACAAGCATCTTCACACAGTTACGTTGACATGGTGTCATTATTCATTTCGTTATTTTTCTTATAGCGATGTATTGTATTTTTAAAGAGTTCAATAAAGTTAAAGTGTTGAATAAGTAAATTGAGTGTTTAAATACATAACACTGGCGACGAGGACGAAAAACATTAAGGAAAACAACAAGGCGTTGATTAACACAAGGTGTGTAAATAAGAAAAAATGGCGTTACTTGGGAATATTCCGGGATTCAATCCAGTAGACGATTTTATTATTTACAAAGAAAAATTAGAACAATTTTTTATTGCTAATGGTATAGAAAAAGAAAAGAAAGTAGCAGTGCTTATTACAACTTTATCTTCGTCAGTATATACGACACTTCGTGATTTATGTGATCCAGATACACCTAACAAAAAAACTTACGAAGAATTATGTGAAATATTAAGTAAGCAGTTTACAAGGCGAATATCCACTTTTAATGAAAGAATTACATTTTACGAGGCACAACAAAAACCAAATGAAGGTATAAATTTTTGGTACGCAAGAATTAAGAAATTAGCAGTAAATTGTAAATTTGGTAACAGTCTAGAATTTATTCTAAAAGACAAATTTGTTACGGGCATGTGCAAAGGAAAGATACTTGATAGGATGTGTGAAGAAGATCCCAGTTCAAAAAGTCTTCAAGATATCGTAGATATGGCAGTCAAAAAGGAAGCATCCCTTAAGCTGAGTACTGATTTGAGGCCAGAAGTTTTTCAAATGGAGAAAAGTCATAGTAAATTGAAAACAAAGCTAAACAAACCAAAGCAAGGTGAATCTTATTTAAAGTTCGGGAAGAAGAAAGAAGAGACAAATGGGGAGAAATCAGAAAAGGATTCCAGGCTCAAATGCTTTGCATGTGGTAAACCTAATCATAATTTTAGTAAGTGTAATTATAAGACTTATAAATGTAAGATTTGTAATAAAGTAGGGCATATTGCTGCAGCATGCAATGAAAAGAAACAAAATTTTTTAGAAGTAACAAATTCAGATTCATCAAATTCTTCTGTAGATTTAGACGATAAATGCTTTTTCAATATTAATAATAGCACCATTATTACACACAATTTTAAAATTAAAGTTTTTATTAAGGATATTCCATTTGTAATGGATATTGATACTGGTTCAGCAGTATCTGCTCTTAATTATAATACATATGTAGACAACTTTAATAATATTAAATTAAAAGAATGCAAGACGACGCTAAAGACATATAGTGGCACTAACATTTATCCAGCAGGCATATTGCATGTTCCATTAAAAATTAATGACATTGTTAAGCAAGTAGACCTTATAATAATTAAAGGAAATGGTCCTCCTCTTTTAGGACGGGATTTGTTAAGCATATTTAATTTAAGTGTTTCACCAAACAAAAATTTATTATTAACAATGGAAAAAAAGGAAAATTTAGGTATTGTTAACAATATTAATGACATAGTAAGTCAATATGGAGAACTTTTTAAAGATGAAATAGGACATTTTAGGTATGAAAAAATTAAGCTAAATTTAATTGAAAAGGTTAACCCAAAATTTTGTAAACCCAGGAATTTACCATTTGCCTATAAAGACAAAGTAGAAAAAGAGTTATGTCGTTTGCAAAAGGCCGGCATAATTACACCTATTTCGACTTCAGATTGGGGTACTCCATTAGTACCAGTTTTAAAAAAAGATGGCTCATTAAGATTATGTGCTGACTATAAAATTACCGTAAATCCTTATTTGAAAGACGTTAAATATCCTCTTCCACGAATAGAAGAACTATTTACAATGCTTCAGGGCGGGGAAAAATTTTCTAAATTAGATTTAAGTCATGCTTATAACCAATTGGAACTAGAAGACACTACAAAAGACCTACTAGCGTGGAGCACACACAAAGGAATTTATAGAATGGAGCGTTTACCATTTGGAACTAAACCCGCTTGCGCTATTTTTCAAAATGTCATGGAAAAAATTTTACAAGGAATTAAGGGAGTTGTATTTTTTCTAGATGATATAGTTGTTACAGGCATAAATGATAGAGAACACTTAGAAAACTTAAAAACTGTTTTTCAAAAGTTATTTGATGCAGGACTCAAATTAAAGCGAGAAAAATGTATTTTCTTTCAAAATGAAATTAAATATTTAGGACACATTATTAATAAAGACGGATTAAAAAAAAATATGTCAAAAGTAAAAGCTATCTTAGACTGTCCGGTACCCGAAAATGTAACTCAGGTTAAATCATTTGTTGGTATGGTAAATTATTATGCAAGATTTGTACCAGATATATCCACATTGTTAAAACCGTTGTATAAATTGCTTTCGAAAGATGTTAAATTTAATTGGGACGCGGAATGTAATCAATCATTTTTAAAAATTAAAGAAGAGATGATTTCAGAGAAAATATTAGTGCATTTCAATCCTGACTTACCTATTGTATTAACCTGCGATGCAAGTTCATATGGAGTGGCTGGAGTGCTATCGCATGTTTTTCCAGATGGAAGTAAAAGACCTATTAGCTATGTTTCCAGGACTTTAAATTCAGTAGAACTAAAATATTCAATGATTGATAAGGAAGCTCTAGCAATATTTTTCTCAGTTAAAAATTTTTATCAATACTTGTGTGGTCATACATTCGTAATTGAAACCGATCATAAACCATTAATTTATATTTTCGGTGATAAAAAAGGAGTTCCCGCAATGGCGGCAAGTCGTTTGCAGAGATGGGCTGTTTTTCTTAATAGTTTTGATTTTAAAATAGCATATATTAAAGGGACGACAAATGTCAGTGCCGATTTTTTATCACGTTTGCCTTTAAAAAATGAGCATAAAGTCGAAAAAGAATATTCTTATCTAAATTTTGTTACAGATAATTCAGAAATGCCCATTATTGCAGAACATATCAGAGACGAGATTCAAAAAGACACCATATTAGTAAATATATTTAAATATATTAGAGACGGTTGGCCGCATTATTTGTCAAAAGAAAGAAATTCTCTAAAACCATATTTTATAAGGAAATTAGATTTAACAATTGAAAACGAAATAATCATGTTAGGACACCGAGTAGTTATACCTAAGAAATTTCAGAATCAACTTTTGAAAGAATTACACTCAGCTCATGCTGGTATAGTTAAAATGAAAAGTAAGGCCAGATCTTATTTTTGGTGGCCGTCTATTGATGCCGACATTGAATTATTAGCGAAAAGTTGCGATGCATGCAATAGAGTCAGACCAGAATCACCAAAAGCTGCTGTTATATCTTATAATTCAGCTAGGCACGTTTTCGACCGAGTTCATGTAGATTTTTTTGGCCCGGTGCAAAATAAAATGTTCTTAGTTCTCATAGACGCTTTCAGTCGCTGGCCAGAAGTTGTAGAGATGCCATCTACAACTACAAAGTCTACTATCGATACCTTACGGCTAATGTTTGCGCGTTTCGGTATTCCAAACCAATTAGTCACGGATAATGGTCCGCAATTTATTTCAAATGATTTTAACACCTTTTGTCTTCGGAATGGAATCAGACATACTTTAACAGCACCATATCATCCAGCTAGCAATGGGGCTGCTGAAAATGTAGTTAAATCAGTAAAAATGGGGTTAGCAAAAGCTTTTAATGACCATGAAAACAATGATGCATCAATCTCTTGCATTTTAGCAAGATATTTGTTAGATTATCGTACAAGCACACATTGTACCATAAATAATACGCCTTCCTATTTGATGTTTAGCAGACCAATAAGAATTAGATTTAACAAACTAAAACCAGACAACATAAACACTAAAATTGAAACAAAAATTATTAAGCAGGGTAGGATAGACACATTTAAGATAGGGGAAGAGGTATATGTGAGAGATTTTAGATTATTAAATAAAAAAAGTTTCGTTAAGGCTAAA
Organism: Amphimallon solstitiale; assembly: GCA_963170755.1. Lineage (NCBI taxonomy): Eukaryota > Metazoa > Arthropoda > Insecta > Coleoptera > Scarabaeidae > Amphimallon > Amphimallon solstitiale. Next base: position 31,751,565 of record OY720681.1, on the reverse strand, counting down.
ATTGTAAAAATATTAGGTTTAAGAGTGTACTTGTGTAAAGTAAATGGTACAAACTTAATTTGGAAAAGACATTTAAATCAAATAAATAAAACTCCTCAGATGAATATTGAAAATATTATAAATTCAAATTGTTCAAACCTTGTTAATAAAAATAGACATTATACTTGTGTAAACATTGATAAACAGGATTGTGAACCAAGAACAACCAATACGGTTGAGAGTGTGATTTCACCTTGTTCTCTAGATTCCACAGCTGTTGGTTGTTCTAGGCCGAAAAGGAATATTAAGATACCAGATAGATTAAACCTATAATTTATATATTAAGTATAAATTAATCTTGTCGGTGGAGGAGTGTTGTGTATGTGTATACAAGTTGGCAACACTGACCACTTATATATATGTGAGCAACGACACAAAAATAACAAGCATCTTCACACAGTTACGTTGACATGGTGTCATTATTCATTTCGTTATTTTTCTTATAGCGATGTATTGTATTTTTAAAGAGTTCAATAAAGTTAAAGTGTTGAATAAGTAAATTGAGTGTTTAAATACATAACAGCATCGAGTTTGGTATGAACCTCTGCTGGATAAATTCAATCTTTTCCCACTCACAAATTTTGCGACAACTGAATTGTAGCACTCTGCAGCATTATTATCCATGTTTAGGAGAAGACTATCAGCGTTATGCGGTACAACAGAATTTCGACATCTTGCAAAAGACCACTTTCCGTCATTTCATTCACCCAGTTGCGTTCATCCTTACCTACATAATATATATATTAAATGATATACTATGAAAAATCCACTTCCAGAATACTTACCTTGACAAAAATATTGTTTACAATTCGAATGCTCTCCAAATATATGTTTGGATTAATTGAGAATATCAGAACGCAGTTCCTTCACTTTTTGCTCATGTGAAATATCTTCTTTAATCCAGTGTTTAACAGCACATTGTCCCGCAATCCCGAATCTGGTTACATTCGACTTTAGAAACTGTCTCTGCTCCAGATTAACAATTTGCCGTTTACTGCTTACTCTTTTTGAAGATAAATCTGTTAAATTAGACCGAAAATTTCGTAACAGATGATTTCTACATTCTATTTTTTTCCACAAGACAATTTTTGTAAGGGCGGGCCTCAGCTAATTTTCTTGTTACGCTGCTATCCCCGTCTCCTATAAGATATTTATATTTCAGCCCGTGCATTTCAATGCTGCTTTTGAAACCCTCTACAATTATTTCTGCTTCCATTGCAGTGGACGGTTTGCACCAATTTTTGAAACAGGTATGAGGTTTGACATCTTCTTTTTTTTTTCTGCACGGGAACACATACAGCAATATTTGTTCTTGATACCAAGATATAATATTTTTTTGGATTTTTGCCCAATAATAACTCCCTAAAAGTGAAATATTATGTTCTCAATGTCTTCATGGAAATACATGTCAAACAAAATTGAGGAAAGTACTAACAACACCTGATGACGCACTGTAATTCGTCCGATATGAACGCTTACACCAGGCTCCATCTGCTATTACAGCGATATGTGGAATGCCGTCTTGATCCACGTCTCCTACTTCCTTTGCGAGTTGAGCCTCTTCCTTTCCTGCTGCCTCCATTAAATCAAATGCATTTCCACTAATGAGAGGAGAAATTTCATTGCATGCAGCAAACTTTGGAAAACTCATACAAGGAATGTTACAAAATGCAAGAATTTCCTCCAGCTGCGAAAAACCACCTCCTGAGGATATCATTCCCAAGACTGCTGCTTTGTTTATATCAAGCGAATTTTTTGATGCACTATCTGTGCTTACGGATGATGTTTCCTTGCACATTGCACATTGTAAATAAAAAATACTATTGAGACCAAGTTTCTTTTCATTTATTATTTTCAAATTCTCAGTACTGCAGGAAAACAATGGATTATGTTTCAACTCCACAATTGATTTAAAGAATTGTTCAACATCAATTATTCTTCTACCAGAAACAGAGTATTCAGAATGTGCACTCTCTTTTATTATTTCAATTCTAAAATAAACTCAAAACGCAATTAATTTATAACGAACAGCTCTGTATGTGTTTATGTTTACAGGATGTTTACAAAGACAAGCCTAAGAGCTTTTGTTTACATGAAAGACCCCCTTTAATTTTTGACAAGGAATCACCCTCTAAAAACTTTCGAACTTATTTGGAAACATCCTGTATATAACTTGCTTTATAATACAAATAATAATTTAAATAGTTGCTGGAACTGCCTACTTTGAAATATTTTCATTTGATAAGTCAACTTCAGGTTCACGTTCAATCGCATGTAATACATCCATGTAATCTTTATCAACATTCTCATGACTAACCGAACTTGAAAGAAAAAAAAAATAAATATAATATAAATGATTGAGAAAGTTATTGAATTTACGTTTGGCAAACTTGAACGGTTGATGATGGATCACTCTCATTGCTCTTATAGAGTCTTTTTAACACTTGCCTGCTTCTATTTTTCCGCTTTGAGGATAATCTTGGATATTTCTTTAAATTGCTGTTGCCTCTTGCCATTGTGAATACCTTTACGTCACACTCTACTTCGGCACTCAACACCAAAAAGTGTCAAAAAATTAATTCTCCAAATAATAAGAACAGCGAACAGCCCTAACTAGTATTTACTGTATGTGCGAAAAGCCAGCAAGGATCGCGATATAACTATACTTATCACGGAAAGAAAAACTTTTATTGAGTTGATTGCGTAATTGTGGAAAGTGTCTCGTTCACATATGCACATACAAATATTTTATTGCAGCAAAAAAAAATGTCAGTTTCATATACATTCTTCGTACATTTCGTAGAGATGTCTTTGAATACATTTGTTGCACTTGTTTGAATGGAATACTTTAATTTTTGTTTATATATATGTAGTATTTGCCAAATATTTGCTTTTCTAAAAGAAATAACTATAGGGAAATAACCTTCCTTCATGCAAAAAACGCTAAAATCAAATAAACTTAGGAAAAATACACATCTGCTTGTATGAACAGACTTCTTTTTTGCTATTATAATCGACCATCGTATTTGTCACGATATTCTGCTGCCGTTGATTTGAATAGTTCAGTTGTTTCTCTGTATTCGGGTGACGGAAAACAACACATTCATTTCAAATATGTGAGAATGAGATGGCTTGCATTTGGCTCCTCCTACGGGCCAACACCTCTAAAAGCAATTATAGTCGATTCCCAAATACAAATCGACTTTAATATCCCCTTAACTACATTCAATGTAGGTAATGACAATTTTTTGATAGCCGATCACGAATTTCAATTCTTTATACATTATTGTACCACAGTCTTGTTGCACAACTAATAACGAATAATTTTTCAGCGTTTAATTCACTTTTGCAGTTGAACGTGTTTTCAGCGCTGCTCCACACACGATGCTACGCACTAGACTGCCACATTCGATGTGAAAGTAGTGAAAGTCTATGTCAGGTTTCAATATTTATTTCCTCAAATTCTATGGTCCCAACCACCCTCTAACCGCTAACGGAATGTAGCTACTAGGAGAATCGTACTGAAAGGAAATATTTTTTTGGGGGTTTTGGACAGTTTTCTTGGATTTCATCGCATTGTGGGTCGGTGTATTATCTTTACAAAAGGCAGTTATCGGGTAAATACATACTTCACTATCGGCAGCGCCCAGAAATAAAATCTGACCGTATATCTGATTAAAAAGCCATTACCCATAGATTTTGAGATACTATGCCGTTCTTTAAAGGCAAGCAATCTTAGTCTCCTACCTTCCGATTTGGTAGTTCTTCTATTTGCAATTTTGTACATTTTCCTGCAGGCAGTATCGCAGACGAAGCTCTGCAAGTCATTCAGGGTCTCGTCTGCGATATTGCTGCATTCTTGAGAGCCATGTCTCCAGCTATGAATAAGTGTAGCAATCTTTCTTTATATAGTCCAAAGATACAATCCCTTTCAAAATATTTTTGCGAGCGATACTTAGAACTCTTGACATTTTAATAAACTGATTGCCAGTTATGAACTATTGCAATCAAAGAACCAAATTAAATTGCTCCAAAATAAATTGTAGGAATTGTTCGTTAAGGTTCGTAAGAAAACAACACAAAAAATTGTTTTATTGCAAATTATTTTATCAAATGTGGAAGTAGATTAACATATTACTAACAATTTTCTGCTAATGACTAAACTTTAATTAAGCGATATTTTGAAAACAATTAAGCATTTTCCCACAGAAATACTTTATTAAAAAATAAGTTATTTTTAAATAATGATTTCCTAATATTTCCCAGATATAAGAAAAACAAGGAACAATAAGCACTCTAAACGTTTGAGTAAATGTTTGTGTTTACTTATTTTTTATAGGTCTTACGCCATTCTTTCTAATCTAATACCATATCGGAATCACGTACCTAATTATTAATTAATAATGAATAATTACGCAAATTTTGGTGTAATGATAAAGAAGTTCTTAGATTAATGTGCACATAAATAGATAACATAAATCCTTTTTCCGATATTTCTATATATAAGGGTCACAGTTGAAATGAAGTGTATACAAATCGAATTAAACCAGACTCGCCTATCAAAGTGCTTGAATATGGAATCCCCAGAACCTAAGCAGTCCCTCAGAGGCATATCTCAGGATAACACCCTGCTTGCAGACATCCTGGAACACATAACGACAGTCGTGCACGTTTTAACGTTGGGATTAACACTGTTTGTTCTATATTTGTGCTTTCAAGATGACACCTTTAGTTTAACAACGTGGCATGTCTTCTTGTACACGATCGGGGTGAGTATATTATTTTTAATAAGTTAATATGAATAAGACTTGTTAGGGTGATAATTCGGGATCGGAAGTGAGGTTTACATTCCAGTACTGAACTTAAATGAAATTGGGCACAGTATCAGCAGGAATACAATCATACGCAACAAGCTGCACATTATGTATGTAATGTTCTTAATGTACATACACTCACCGGCAAAATAATCGATCCACTCAAAAAATTGATGAAGTTTGTTCGTTAATAAGTTTGTTATTTTAAATTCGATTTGATTCACTTTTTTTTTTGCATATTGTAGGTAAATTTAAATGTAATCTATCACATCTTTGGAATTTTAAGAAAATTTGGCGTACATCATTTTATACAGGGCGACACAAAGTCTCTTTTTTTAAATCAACTTTAAAACCACATATGGATTGTCAAAGTTGCTCCATCTTGTATTTTCTTATTTTGTTAACAAGACACATCATTTCTTTACAATTTCTTTTTTATTTATTACAATAGCTTAATTTTTGTAAAAGATACAAGGGTTTAAGAAAAATCTTACATTTTTACATTTTTCCTATGGTACTAACAATAAGTTAACAAATTTATCGTTTTTGCATAGAGGGCTATTGAAATACTGTCAGTTGTGAAATCTAAAACTTGTCAATTACGTTTTTGAACGTGTTTCTTGTCGAATAGTAATTTAAAATATGGATCTTTCTGTAACCGACGCAGCGAGAGCTGTTGCTTTGATTCAGGATGGTAGGTCACAGTATTATGTGGCCAGAGTGTTGGGAGTTTCAAGATCTAAAGTTCAAAGAGCTGTTAAACGGTTTAATGAATTTGGTGTGTACACAAGAAGAAATCATTGTGGTCGAAAGAAATCTACTAGTGAGCGAGATAATCGCTTTATAACGTTAAATGTTTTGAGGGACAGAAAAGTTACTTCTGTGCAAATGAAAAACAGATTAGAGCAAGTTCAAGTAAGTGATAGAACAATAAGAAGGCGGCTGTTTGATATTGGACTGCGTTCTAGGAGACCTGCAACTGGTCTAGAGTTATTGAGACACCATCGAGTTGAATGCCTTAGATTTGCTAGCGAACATGTAAATTGGGGTAACGAAGAATGGAGCAACATCCTATTGACGGATGAGTAAAGATTTTGTCTTAGAACACCAGATGGACGTGAAAGAATTTACCGGAGAACTGGTGAACGTTTCTTTCAAAACCATTTTTTTCCTAGAGTAAGTTATGGAGGCGGTTCGGTAATGGTGTGGGGTGGCATAAATTTTGAAGCTCGGACGGACTTGGTTATAATTAACGGGGGAGTCATGACAGCCGATAGATAATTAGGAGAAGTTTTAGAGCCACATATTGTTCCTTTTGCACCGTTCATCGGAGATGATTTCATGCTGATGCATGATAATGCCCGACCGCATGTCGCCAGAATTGTACGCGAGTATTTAGCCGAGGTTGAAATCCCAGCAGTAAATTGGCCTGCTCTAAGCCCAGACCTAAACCCAATTGAGCATGTTTGGGATGCACTTGGGAGGAAAATACGATCTCGTGTACCAACGCCTGCAAATTTACAGCAGCTTAGTGACGTTCTAACTGAAGAATGGAATCAAATCAACCAGGCTTACATTCAAAACTTAATTGAGAGCATGCGAAGACGAATTGCAGTTGTTATCCGTGCACGTGGAGGAAACACTTCGTATTAAGTCTTTTATATTTTTCATTTTCTTTTCATTTCCTTGTCATTATATTCGGTGTTAAGTTAAATTCGTAAACTTATTGTTAGTACCATAGGAAAAATGTAAAAATGTAAGATTTTTCTTAAACCCTTGTATCTTTTACAAAAATTAAGCTATTGTAATAAATAAAAAAAGAAATTGTAAAGAAATGGCGTGTCTTGTTAACAAAATAAGAAAATACAAGGTGGAGCAACTTTGACAACCCATATGTGGTTTTAAAGTTGATTTAAAAAAACAGACTTTGTGTCACCCTGTATAAAATGATGTACGCCAAATTTTCTTAAAATTTCAAAGATGTGATTTAAATTTACCTACAATATGCAAAAAAAATGAATCAAATCGAATTTAAAATAACAAACTTATTAACGAACAAACTTCATCAATTTTTTGAGTGTACGATTAGTGTATTATACGATTTTTTCAACTCGGGTTCGTCAACGTGACACAGCTGGTTTATCCTCCTCTCCTTCAATAACGAAGTTTATAATTTACGATATGTATGTATAAAAGTAGTTGCATCTATCGTGGCGAATTTTGGCTATGTTGTAGGGCGGACGGGCCTTTGCACCGAAAGTATTTTAGTTAAATCATAAGCGCTGAGTGTAGCGGATCGATCTACTGTTTATTTTATTAGCTACATGTGTTCTATTACGAAAATATGTCCCATCCAGATTCGTCGCAAGATATTGTTGAAAGGTTTTTTATTTATCCCATATTTACATACAACCTGTCCTTATATTAGACATTATTTTTTTTTATTTTAAGGGTCATGGAGGTAAGCAATTCCAATGAATTTCTCCCTATTTATCAACTAGACAAATATCCTAATGACTATGATCAAAAATAATAAAAAGAAAACAAAATTCTAACATGAAACTAAACTATATTCACTAACTAAATCTAGATAGCAAGTTAGTGGGTTTGAAGCCTTGCAAACGTCTTGGTTCAGTGGTTTTTTCCATAATTGTTATGGCAAGAACGTTGGTATACACTTTGACCCTCTCACTGTATTTCTAATTTTTGAAATTTCACTCTTCACTGATGGTACTTGTAGATCTCTAGAATAGCTAAGTTTGGGAGACACCACGAGGCACTAACTATTAAGCGGAGCACTTTATTTTGAAAGCGTTGGAGTATTTCGATATTAAAATTGCTTGCTGTTCCCCAAAATTGTATTACCGTACGTCCATGTAGGCTTTAGTATGGCTTTGTACACTAGGAGTTTGTTCCTAATTGATAACTTTGATTTTCCATCTAACTTCCAGTAATATTGAACTGTATTCCAAGTTGTTTTCTTTTTGTAAATATAAGCTTCGGCCAGTTTAACTTCCTGTCCAGGTGCATGCCAAAGTATTTGAAACTCAGCATGTTTCAATTGTTGGTCATTTAATGTTACAGCAGGACAGTTTTTCTTTTTGTTGTCAATGATATGTGGATTTTATCTTCATTAGCTTTTATTCTCCAATCTTCCAACCATTTTGGGATTACATTAATATGTCGTCGTAAATGTGCTGAGGTCGGGTTTCGATGGGAAGATAATACCGCTGTATCTTCAGCAAAAGTAGCTAAATTTGTGACTTGGTCTTAGGCATGTCAGCTGTATATATTAAATATAAAGTGGGACGGAGGACACTACTTTGGGATACCCCAGATATTGAATGGAAATACTTTTTAAGCTTGTAACACAGACGCTCATGCCAGACTTTATCAAATGCCTGTGTAATGTCTAAGCAAAGCTATGCAATATCTGTTTCTATCCAAATCCTGGTTTACCTTGTTGACCACCCTGTAAACCTGTTATATAGTTTCGTGATAGCTTCTAAAACCGAATTGGTGATCAGAGAAATTTTGTATGTTCGTCATGGATAATTTTCATATTTCGTTAAAGTACTTTTTCGAACAGCTTCAACATAATTGGCAAAAGAATAATCGGCCTGTAAAAGGTAACTTGCTCCACCGGTTTTCCAGGTTTTGGAATCAGAATTATTTGGGCAGTTTTCCACAGATTTAGCCAATGTCCGATTCTCTAATCGCATTAAATATCTGATCGCTTTAGAAGCTTTTTCTGACAATTCTTGTAAGTTCTTCCATGTAATTAGGTTGAAACCGGGTGATATCTTTAAGCTGATTTCGTTCTTTATAGCTTGTTTAACTTGTTTGGTGATATTCTTTATAGGTAAGATCATCTGGGTTAAGACTTCCATCATTGCTCTTTCTTGTTGTATATTTGTTTCGTTAAAAGAAGGCTTGAAGACTATAGATAAATATTCAGAAAATGTATCAGCTTTTTCTTTATTAGTTTTTGCCCACTGATTGGATTTCTTAATTGGTGGAATTTCTATTTAAAGTCTTTATTATTATTATCTTTATTTTCTTGCTCGCTTTCCATAGTGAAAATTATTTCTATCGGGGATAATTGTTCCAGATAGGTTTGTATTGTTTTATTTTTGTGTTCTAACATTAATTTTTTCATTCTTTGGTTACTTTATTGAGTACTTTTTTATTATTTACTGTTCGGTTTAAAATTTCTTCCAGCTAGGTTTGTATTGTTTTATTTTTGTGTTCTAGCATTATTTTTTTTAGATCTTTGGTTACTTTATTGAGTAATCTTTCATTACTTACTGTTCCGTTTAAAATTCCTGGTTTTCTAAATCGTCTTTTTTCAGATTTTTTTTTCTCTTAGTGTAAGGTAACAATTAGATTGTTGCAGTGTGTTCTCCGATATTAATTTATACCGGCGTTTTTAAGAGTACATATCTGTAAGTCAATTGTTACATTTAATTTGGCTTTGCTCCCAATTAGTGGTTTTATCACATAATTTTGGTTTACTAGGTGTATTTACTACTTTTGAGTGCAAGATCACAATGAGTGATGAGTGGCCACCAGCTAGTTCAAAGCACGACTTGACTTGAGAGTATTGTGTATTTACCCCTTTTAAGCATAGAAATCTATTAAATCAGATACTCTTCTTCTGTCAGTAGACCAGTGGATAGGTTCATCAGTTGATAAGTGATTGACGTTGTATTCTTGCATTGCTGCTAGTAACTGTCTGCCATCAGTTCTGGTTAGGGATTGTAACGTGACTTTTATCTATACAATGTCTTTCAGATATTAGCATTACATCTATATTATTGTTGGCTAAGAAGTGTTTAATTTCTTGTGTATGTTGACACAAGCCGTTGGCATTCCAGACTGCTATAATTAGAAGATAAACCATTATGGCATTTTGTTTACAAGCATGGTAATAAGGTTCATCATTGTTCCCATTTGTATGAAAAGTTGCTTCCTGACTGTTTTGTTGGGTAATTGTGGTTCTTTGCACTCGAAGGTGGGGATATAGCTTCTGCTGTAAGTGTTTGTGTATGATACAGCCTCTACCAGATTTTCGTTGCAATTAACACATTTAACATTATTGTCTCTCTTTTTTTCTTAGACAGTAGCGGGTAAGATGGGGTTCCACACATTCAACACACCTTGCATATCGATGACAGAATTTTTTTGTATGGCCGAATCTTTGCCACCTTGTACACTGAGGAGTCTGCCTTTTTGCTTGTGGATGTTCAAAAACTACAGCGGTATTCATAAATAGCTTTGTTTGGTATATTTCTTTGTAATTTGCCTTTTGCTTTAAGTCGATGAAAAACATTGATAGCGTTATCTTTGTTTGTTTTGTTGTTCCTGATGTTCTATACATTTATTACTTCATGTCCAAGTGATTCAATGTTTGCTTGATTTCATTATGTTTAGCAGAGTAATGTAAAAAATAAGTAAAACTACGCGGAAACTTTTGACTTATATTTGTCAAATTATGTATTTTTTTGTATGAAGGCCTTAGTAGTACAGGAATAAACTACACTAGCGTTAGGCTGAACTTTCATTTCGTTGTTTCCAAATAGCGTTTTCAGCAACCTGATTTAACAAACGTATGAGAGGATTAATGTATTGTACTCCAACAATGTATCTTGGCGGAGGTTCGGGAGTGCTTAGTTGTTCTTTTATCTTTATCTGTTTGCATTCTTTCTTCATCACTTCCTAAACTGCTGAACCTGTTGGCGATTTTAGTAGAACTAATCCAGTATCATTGATTTTAGTTTGCTTCTGGTATTGCACATTATCTTCTGGACTTCTAACCCGATTCTTATAATTTACTAAATGCTATTCATTTTGATTAGAAACCACAAACGAGTGACTTAATGGGTTTAATAAATTGTTGTAATGATGGGTAAAAAAATGTTTGGTTTCTGATTATAAATGAACTGCCCATTTTGACCATAATAAGTCGATTGTGCTTGTGATACATTTGTATTGATAGACCCACTATTCATATTGACCTCACCCTGTACCTTCCGGCCGATATAAATTATGCTATTTTAATCGGTTAGTTTTTATTGGAGTGTTTCTTATCATGTGTGTCGTCAGGGCAAACGGCACACTTATAGATAAACGGTTATTTTAAAGCCGATCCAATTTTTAATAAGTTAACATTATCTATGACACAACACTTTGTAAAACCTTTAATTTTAATACTTGACTGTTGAAAGGTGGATAAGAGATTTGCCTGCGCTAGAATTCAACGTATTCAACTCCGATGCAAAATTTGCAATGTATGTATTACTGCTGTGGCAAGTGAAAACCTGCGTAGTAAAACATGTGTCGTCGGATACATATAAAACACGTATTGCTGGCTCTGCAACTGCATATGAACGACAGAAACCTTTAATTCGGATTTACTTAAAGCGCTAGAACTATTAGGGATAATTGCATGCCTAGTAGTACCTTGCCTGATTCTCAGAGCATGAAGAAATCTTCACGTGGCAGCTATGATTTCGTCAAAATTTGAGATAGAAATATAGTTTTCATAAAATGGAATGACAACAATATAGTTACTTTTAGATCGAATGTAATCGAAGTGTATCCCCTACACTCTTGTCAGACGGTATTTACAAAAAGATAGAACATATTCTAGTCGAGCAACCATGAGTCGTGAAATATTATAATAGGGATATGGGAGGAGTGGATCGTTCAGATCAAAATGTAAGTGTATATCGCATCGCTATACGCGGGAAAATGGTATTTTCCCCTCACATAGACCACTGTGTGGATATGGTGGTACATACATAATACTTGGCAGATCCATATAAACATAATGATGAGAACATGAATCAATTATTTTTCAGAAGAAGTATTGCTAATACTATACTTCCTGAGAATGCAAAAGCGTCGACTTACCTAAAAGGAAAACCCTTCACAAAGCTTAAATATCAAATTACGTTATAATCGATTGGGCCATTGGCTTATTACTCAAGAATAGCAAACAGGAGCTTGTCATCAGAAACCACACAAGTTGCCAAAAATCCGACGTTGGTTTGCATGTGAAACGTTTTGTTAAAATCGTACTCCATGAATAGGATGATGTTAATAATGTACTATATGCTCATTGTCCTAATATAGGAGAGTTTCAAAAATACTTTCTTTCAAGAAATTATTCTAAACCTACTACCTAAACTTTTTACTCATAATTTTAACGCAATTTAAAAATTTAATAAGCAAAGAGAAATATTTTGGGCATATCTGAATTAAAATCGTATTGTTAAATATTCTAAGCAATTTAAATTCATGTACTTCAATCTATTATTAAGCTTTTTTTTAATCATATAAATATTAGACAACCAAGATTTTAGATAGTTCACAAAAGAATCGTCAAGTATCTGATAGAAATCTACAATTTATTGATAAATATCGAAGTACGAGCAAAGCCATTTAATGAAGCATCTAATTTATTAATTAAAAATCCCATCCTGTACTACTCTATATTATTTACTTACAGTGGACTCTACTGACAACGGAAGGTCTTCTGTATCTTGCTAAAGAGAACATTCTGTCAAAACGCACGAGCTCACGAGGGAGGAAGTATATTCACTGGGTGGTGATTCTACTTGGTATGGGCTTCTCACTTGGAGGATTCATCACTATATATAAAAATAAGAGTTCTCATTTTACTTCGAACCATGCCATAACTGGTCTCGCTTCTGGTGTTTTAGGTGTGGTAGCTTGCCTAAACGGTATACCTACCTTGTTCAGTACCAACTTGAGAAATATAATTTCACCAAATTGGAATAAATTATTTCACGCTTTCATCGGTTTTGCCGCAACAATCTTAGGTGCTTACGCAATGATTACGGGATACATGTATGGATGGTTTACAAGAAGAACAACTGACACAATGGTAGACGTTTGCTTCGCAGTGACTGTTATCATAACATTCTGGGCTTTGCTGAAGCCCTTTATAAACATGATAATTAGAACTAAAAATATCTTTAGTTAGTTTAATAAGTTACAACCAATATCTGGTAGCTGTAATCTCTTTCTTGTATTATATATGTATTTTGTTGTTTATAATAAACATTTTCAAATTCTTATTTTATACGACTTTAGCTAAAAAGCATGACTTTACCATTGTATTATTTACCCAAGCGTCCAAACTCAAACCAGTATCACTTTTCTCAATATTTCAGTAATTATCAGTAATAAAGTGATGACGTATTTTCTTCTTCATATTATTGGTATTGAGGGCTTCTATCTATTTCTTTATGGTCTTTGTTTGAGGTGAATGTTTGGAGAACTTTATCAATTAGCATTGTTGCAATTGCTTTGTAAAATTTTGTTCTTAAACATCCAGAACAGGTTAACTAATTTAACCGTAATTGAAGTGGACTATTTGAGCTTAATGCTTTTTGTATCGCCTCCAATAGAACGCTTGCTTCCTCCATAATGGCCACTTTGGGAATTTGCGCAATCTCGTAGGCTGCAATAGGTTACCAAACTGGTGAGAACCTTTTCTTTTTGCAACGTCTAATTGCCTTAGCTAAGTATTAAGCATCTAGCTTTCCTAATAATTCCTTAGTTTTAGTGGTTGACCTTGTTAATTTTATAATTCATTTCGCCTCGAAAAGTTGTTTTAATTTATCGACGTGCCTTACGCATCATAAACGTTGGCTAACTGTTAGTTTCGGCTATTTAATTTGGTTGTTCCTTATTTTTGGTTGAGCCTGTATACGAGTTTTTATCTCGTTGATTTAGAATTTGGTTGCTTATTTTGTTACTTTCTTATACGTAGTATAAGGAAGTATTGTGATGATGAAAATTTTCGACCTCGAGATTTTTGCAGATGTCCACGTTTTGAGGTCCCCTGATACCAAAAAAGTGGTTTTTAAAAAATTTCTGTGTCTGTGTGTGTCTGTCTGTGTGTCTGTCTGTCTGTCTGTGACCAGGATAGCGGTCAAACCGCTGGAGATATCAATTCCAAATTTTGTATTTACGTGTATAATCTGCCTCTTGAGATCTGATTAGTTTTTCAGTAAAATCGGTAGACCGGAAGTAGTACTTTACGTCAGCGAAAAAATCGAATTTTGCAAATATTTCGTCAACTACTAAGCTTAAACAAATTTATAAAGAATTCATATGTACTTAAAATTAAAATTGAGAACCATTTTATTTAAAAAGTTTTTCGAAATTACTACCGGAAGTAGGTCTTTTACTCTTATCGAAAAGCAGTTTTTTGCCAATATTTTGCAATTCATGCTTTTTAGACAGGTACGCTACGAATATAAATGTATTTAGAACTTAATTTCCAATATCTTTTGTATAAAAAGAATTTCAAAATTCGCACCGGAAGTATCACTTTTACTCTTACCGAATAACGATTTTTTGCAAATATGTCGTAAATTATGCATTCTATAGATATTTATTAAGAGTACAAAAGTATTTAGAATTGGATTTTCAATATTTCTTGTATACATGAAATTTCAAAATTCGGACCGGAAGTAGCACTTTTATTCGTAGCGAGTAGCACTTTTCTTCGAATATCTTGCAAAGTGCATTCTATAGCGATTTATTAAGAGAATGAAAGTACTTAGAATAGGATTTTGAATAAGTTTTGTATAAAAAAATTCTTAAAATTGTATAGTTTGAAACGCTCATACGTATAAGAAAGTCGTATGGTGGCCACACCTCATTTTTTTTCTTACCTTGGGTGCCACCTGCATCTGATTCCTGGTATTACCGATTGAGGTTACATATGGATCCCCTTCCTATCCTTTTCTGTAATCATAATTCTCCCTTAAATAATGCGTTATTCTTTCTTCTTGATTTGTCATCTGTCGTAGTACAAGTTTCTCGGAGACTAAAATTATGATTCCCAAGCCTTAAGCTGTGTAAAATTTAAGTCGTTTTGTTGTTTGACTTGAAATAACCAAAGATGCAAAAACACGGCTTACTTATTTCGTTGGACCGATTGAGTAATTAATGGATTTTGATAATTATTCGAGCAGATGAACGAAGATTTTAGATGCGACTGGAAATATTAATTCTCGGTGAGTTTTCATTCAGAATATTGTTTGTGGTTAACAACGGATGTTCTTTTGCTAATTCACATTTTTCTCTTCCTGTTACTTTCTTATACGTAGTATTGTGATGACGAAAATTTTCGACCTCGAGATTTTTGCAGATGTCCACGTTTTGAAGTCCCCTGATAACCAAAAAGTGGTTTTTAAAAAATGTCTGTGTATGTGTCTGTCTGTCTGTGACCACGATAGCGGTCTAACCGCTGTAGATATCTATTATAAATATTGTATTTGCGTGTATAATCTCCATCTTGAGATCTGATCAGTTTTTCAGTAAAATCGGTAGACCGGAAGTAGTAGTTTACTTCAGTGAAAAAATCGAATTTTGCAAATATTTCGTCAATTACTAAGTTTAAACAAATTTATATAGAATTCATATGTACTTAAAATTAAAATTGAGAATAATTGTATTTATAAAGTTTTTCGAAATTCCTACCGGAAGTAGGTCTTTTACTCTTATCGAAAATCAGTTTTTTGCGAATATTTCGCAAGTCATGCTTTTTAGACAAGTACGTTGCGAGTATAAAAGTATTTAAAACATAATTTTCATTATCTTTTGTATAAAAAAAATTTCAAAATTCATACCGGAAGTATCACTTTTACTCTTATCGAATAGGGATTTTTGTAAATATGTCGTAAGTTATGAATTCTACGAGTATATATATTTATCAAGAGTACAAAAGTGCAATATTTTTTGTATATATGAAAATTCAAAATTCGGACCGGAAGTAGCACTTTTACTCTTAGCGAGTAGCACTTTTTTGATAATATCTTGCAAAGTATGCACTCTATAGAGATTTATTAAGAGAATAGAAGTACTTAGAATAAGATTTTGAATAATTTTTGTATAAAAAAATTCTTAAAATTCTATAATTTGAAACGCTCATATGTATAAGAAAGTCGTGTGGTGGCCACACCTCATTTTTTTGTATAGCTGTTAGTACACGGTCAAGACTACTACCTCCTTCCCGTTCATTTTGAGGTGTTTGGAACCACATAGTTGCCGCAACTTGAATAATAGAATTTTCATGTCATATTGGGGATTGGAAACAATAAATTTTCTTATATTAAGTTGAAGTTTAACTTTAAAACAACAGTTAGTGTAACTTCACCATTTCTTGTGTTAATTTAATTGCAACTTATAACTACGATTATTGTAAATTTATTCACTTGTAAATTGTAAACTTCTTTACCCCTTTTCCCTTCTAGATTAGGTTCAGTCAGATTGTGACGGTACTAGATGAATCTTATTTGATTATTTTGCTTTAGTTTGTTTCTTATTTGTAAAAGTTGCGAATACGCTCTTAGTGTATTTTTCTCAGATGACTCTTGCAATTGGGTCTCGTTCATTGTAGTTATTAGAATAATTTTGGTACGCATGTGACCACACTGGGTGAATGTTACCACACCTGACTCGACTCTTTTATATGAATAAATTTTAAATTCATGTACGACATACGAGATCTCATACGTCACCATTTTTCATAGCGCGTGTCAAGAGTGTTTCCTTATAATTAATACTTAACAATTTCGTAGTTTAGTTTATTCTTTTTGTTAACTCCCGCTACTGTATTTAAATTCCATTTAATTGTGTTTTAGTTTAACTAGAAACATTCGGCATCACACATAAATTTGGATAACGTTAATTCATTTCCTTATTGTTACTACTACTTTTTTGTAATTATTTAGCGGAAGAAACTTGACCTTTATTATTTTATTTTAATTGTTGTGCCTGGACAGTTGTTAGACAACAAACCTGTTGACCGTTATATGAATGTTGCTTCTGTGAGTTTAGTACTTACCGATCAGGTATCAAACCAGGAGCCACTCATTAAGGGAAGTGGTGTCTTAATTGTCTAATTAGTTTTGTTAGACCCACACCCAACCTTCACTGGACAAAGCGGCGACAAGGCTGCTGTGTATTTGACCGAAGAGCAGAGGCGAGATAACCAGTAGAATACTCGGGTATTTGTTAAGCTTGGTATAAGACATAGAGCTGAAGGTGTAACGTTTATATTAACGTGTAATTTAAGAGCACTGAAATGATCCATAGGGATTTAATAGTAGATGGACTTATCGAGTGTTTGCGCTACTTGTTCGACCCTTGTATTTAAGTAAAAGGGTCGTTGCGACCAATAATCATCTTCCATATCTTTACAAATCCATATTGCAGCCATAATCAAATAGTGTAACTTATGCCGCGAGATCAAAAATTATATTGATAAAGGTTTGCCATGTAATGTAAAACGTCTGGTCCTCGCTAGTGAATCGGAAATGTAATATTGGTTGCATAGCACATAGTTTAATAAGTCACATATGTCAGAATACCTATTATCCCTCTACTAATATTTCTCCTATAGGGGGCGTAACCTACTCAATAAATAGTTTTACTTATACCAGAATATCAGATAACATTATACTGATATATACGCGCCTGCTATAATTTTTCTATAATAATATTAATTTAAAAAGTAGGATAGGATGAAATCAGTAATTAAAGAAGTAACAAATGAAAGTAACACACCTAAAAGTAATTTTCAATGTAAATAAAGACAATTGCTTTTTTTATTATTTTCTAACTAATTTTTGTTTTGTTATTATCGAACTTTTTTGGTTTTCTACGTTTTAAAGCATTCAGTTATCTTAAACTAAATAAAAGTTAAACCACAACACTTTATAAACCTTGCACATTCAACTTATGTAGAATGAGAGTTTTTTTTTTATTTTCAGTTTCGTTTAATTAAAATAGATGTCAGAGTAGAATGTAATCAGCATAATCAATGTCCCATTTGAGTCACCTTTTACCGCCTTTTAAATATTTAAAAACAAATTTGCTCCGGTCATATTAGAGATTTATAAATGAACAAGTACCGGGTGTTTTTTTATCTTTGATATCATTTTGATCACCTGCAACTTTCTTGTTTTTAAAAATATCAGAATGAAGCAAAAATCATTTTGCATAGGTATCTATGAAGTTTTTTACGTTTTAAAAAATAAAACAAAACACTAACGTTTTTCCAAGATATTAACCTAACTTATATTTTTTTAAATGGAAAGCCCTAAATATTTTCGGATATTTCGATTTTACATGAAATTTCAAATATATTTTATAAAGCATACCCCATACCTATCTTCAACGGTTTGCGAGAAAACGGCGTTTAAACATGCCATTTTTAGAATAATTTAATTTTGTAAAATTGTTTTTTTTAAAAATTTGTTACTTTGTTAATCGTTAATCTTTTGTTTTATTAAAAATAAACTTTCTAAATAATTATGAAAAATGATTTCTGTTTGATTTCGACATCTTTAAGAACAGGGTTACAAAACTAAATTTTTCTTTGTTGCATGTTCAAACGCCGTTTTTTCGCAAACCGTTGAAGATAGGTATGGGGTATGCTTTATAAAATATACTTGAAATTTCATGTAAAAGCGAAACATCCGAAAATATTTAGGGCTTTCCATTTAAAAAAATATAAGTTAGGTTAATATCTTGGAAAAACGTTAGTGTTTTGTTTTATTTTTTAAAACGTAAAAAACTTCATAGATACCTATGCAAAATGATTTTTGCTTCATTCTGATATTTTTAAAAACAAAAAAGTTGCAGGTAATCAAAATGATATCAAAGATAAAAAAACACCCGGTACATTTAATTACATGAGTAAAAAGCAATACGCATACACTATTATTTGGCGCTTCTGAAATTTACATTTTGCAACATTGCGCATTCTGCGGAGCAGTTGAACAATATGTAAAGAAATGAGATGGATATAGATGGTGCGTACTTTCTCTGTACAGATTCGTCAGAAATTGTATGAGACTGTTAGACGCAAATTCGAAAAAGTAATTTATGATCGAGAAAAAAATGAAGTGTGGCCACCACACGACTTTCTTATACGTATGAGCGTTTTAAATTACATATAGAATTTGAAGAATTTTTTTATACAAAAATTATTCAAAATCTTATTCTAAGTACTTCTTTAATAAATCGCTATAGAATGCATACTTTGCAAGATATTCGAAAAAAAGTGCTGCTCGCTAAGAGTAAAAGTGCTACTTCCGGCCCGAATTTTGAAATTTCATGTATACAAAAAATATTGCAAATCCAGTTCTAAATACTTTTGTACTCTTGATAAACATATATAGAATGCATAACTTACGACATATTTGCAAAAAATCGCTATTCGATAAGAGTAAAAGTGGTACTTCTGGTCTGAATTTTGAGATTTTTTTTATACAAAAGATATTAAAAATTATGTTTTAAATACTTTTATACTCGTAACGTACTTGTCTAAAAAGCATGACTTGCGAGATATTCGTAAAAAACTGATTTTCGATAAGAGTAAAAGACCTACTTCTAGTTGGAATTTCGAAAAACTTTTTTAAGATTATTTGTCTCAAACATAATTTTAAGTATATATTAATTCTGTATAAATTTGTTTAAACTTAGTAGTTGACGAAATATTCGCAAAATTCGATTTTTTCGTTGAAGTAAACTGCTACTTACGGTCTACCGATTTTACTGAAAAACTAATCAGATCTCAAGAGGGAGATTATACACGTAAATACAAAATTTGGAATTGATATCTACAGCGGTTTGGCCGCTATCGTGGTCACACACACACAGAGAGAGAGAGACAGACAGACAGACTTTTTTAAAAACCACTTTTTCGGTATCAGGGGACTTCAAAACGTGGACATCTGCAAAAATCTCGAGGTCGAAAATTTTCATCATCACAATACTTCCTTATACTACGTATAAGAAAGTAAAAAATGAGGTGTGGCCACCACACGACTTTCTTATACGTATGAGCGTTTCAAACTATACAATTTTAAGAATTTTTTTATACAAAACTTATTCAAAATCCTATTCTAGGTACTTTCATTTGCTTAATAAATCGCTATAGAATGCATACTTTGCAAGATATTATCAAAAAAGTGCCCCTCGCTAAGAGTAAAAGTGCTACTTCCGGTCCGAATTTTGAAATTTCATATATACAAAAAATATTGCAAATCCAGTTCTAAATACTTTTGTACTCTTGATAAATATATATAGAATGCATAACTTACGACATATTTGCAAAAAATCGCTATTCGATAAGAGTAAAAGTGGTACTTCCGGTCTGAATTTTGAAATTTTTTTTATACAAAAGATATTGAAAATTATGTTTTAAATACTTTTATACCCGTAACGTACTTGTCTAAAAAGCATGACTTGCGAAATATTCGCAAAAACTGATTTTCGATAAGAGTAAAAGACCTACTTCCGGTAGGAATTTCGAAAAACATTTTAAATAAAATTATTCTCAATTTTAATTTTAAGTATATATGAATTCTTTATAAATTTGTTTAAACTTAGTAGTTGACGAAATATTCGCAAAATTCGATTTTTTCGCTGAAGTAAACTGTTACTTCCGGTCTACCGATTTTACTGAAAAACTAATCAGATCTCAAGAGGGCGATTATACACGTAAATACAAAATTTGGAATTGATATCTACAGCGGTTTGGCCGCTATCGTGGTCACACACACACACACACACACACACACAGACAGACACACAGACACACAGACATTTTTTAAAAACCACTTTTTCGGTATCAGGGGACTTCAAAACGTGGACATCTGCAAAAATCTCGAGGTCGAAAATTTTCATCATCACAATACTTCCTTATACTACGTATAAGAAAGTAAAAATGAGGTGACTTTCTTATACTTATGAAAGTGTTACTTCCGGTCCGAATTTTGAAATTTCATTTATACAAAAAATATTCCAAATCCAACTCTAAATACTTTTGTACTCTTCATAAATGTATATGGAATGCATAATTTACGACATATTTGCAAAAAATCGTTATTCTGTAAGAGTAAAAGTGATACTTCCGGTCCGAATTTTGAAATTTTTTTATATAAAAGATATTGAAAATTAAGTTCTAAATATTTATGAATTCTTTCTAAATTAGTCTAAACTTAGTAATTGACGAAATATTTGCAAATATCGATTTTTTCACTGAAGTAAACTACTACTTCCGGTCTGCCGATTTTGCTCAAAATCTAATCAGTTCTCAAGAGGGAGATTATATTCGTAAATACAAAATTTGGAATTGATATCTCCAGCGGTGTGACCGCTATCGTGGTCAGAGAGAGAGAGAGAGAGAGAGAGAGAGAGAGAGAGAGAGAGAGAGAGAGAGAGAGAGAGAGAGAGAGAGAGAGACATTTTTTAAAAACCACTTTTTTGGTATCAGGGGACTTCAAAACGTGGACATCTGCAAAAATCTCGAGGTCGAAAATTTTCATCATCACAATACTTCCTTATACTACGTATAAGAAAGTAAAATGAGGTGTGGCCACCACATGACTTTCTTTTACGTATGAGCGTTTCAAACTATACAATTTTAAGAATTTTTTTACACAAAAATTATTAAGTATCCTTTTCTAAATACTTCTATTCTCTTAATAAATCACTATAGAATACATACTTTGCTAGATATTCGAAAAAAGTGCTACTCCCTAAGAGTAAAAGTGTTACTTCCGGTCCGAATTTTGAAATTTCATATATACAAAAAATATTGCAAATCTAAAACTAAATACTTTTGAACTCTTGATAAATATATATAGAATGCATAACTTACGACATATTTGCAAAAAATCGCTATTCGATAAGAGTAAAAGTGGTACTTCCGGTCTGAATTTTGAAATTTCTTATATACAAAAGGTATTGAAAATTATATTTTAAATACTTTTATACCCGTAACGTACCTGTCTAAAAAGCATGATTTGCGAAAAATTCGCAAAAAAACTGATTTTCGATAGGAGTAATAGACCTACTTGCTAAAGAATTTAAGTAAACATAATCTAGTTCTTTTCTTTTTTTGACATATTATTCCGTTCAATGCTAATAACATTATTTCAGTATCTACTTTTCATTTTAAAATACTTTAATTTTTCACAACTTAAGTACTTTATGTATACAGTGCGTCTAAAAAGTTGAAACGAATAATTTTTCGGGTAAAATGTAAAAATAGGTTAATTCCTGTAGGGACATCTAAAAAGGAAGTTATACACAACCAAACCTGAAAATGTGGAAGATTTCTAACCACGAAGTGAAGGAATTTACAAAAATCATCCCAAAAGAAAGAGAAAACGTTGAAAACGAATTTTGTGAAACGAATCTTTTATTTTGTTTCAGTTATCACATCTTATCTTACCAATCACTTTTCGCCCTTAACATAACTACTTCAAAGAACAAATCAATAAATAGTCCGAAACGAAAGTTTAATGATGACACAATTTATTCATTTCATCAACAATACCATGTACTTTAACACATTAAAAACGATAGCGGTCTCAGGGACGCATTATTATGTTTTCTATATCGTACCTTGTTTTTTCGATAGAAGTACGAGTCTATAATAGTGCTGTTTGTTGGCCATAGATCTTTTCAATAATAGTGTTTATCCTGCAGACCCTAATAAATTACCCGGCAAGCAAAGAATTATTGATGTGGTCGATAGTTAAAACAAACAAAAAAATCATCACTTAGGTGAATACTAATCAGTAATTAACTTACAAACGATAAAGCAATCGTGAAAATAAATATTGGTTTTAATTAAATTAATATATCAACTTCTGGACCTGTTTGGGTACACCATACGCATCTTTACATGTATATAAACACTATAACAAATCACGCTGATACATGGTATTTTAACCACTGATTTTGATAGGTAATAGGTAATTGTGTATTTCTGAGATTAACATCAAAATAATATAGATAATAGCAATTAAATCGGGTATATATAGTGCTATATATTGCCTGCAATTTATACATCTATCACACTTTAATTTTACAAGTCTTAGTGTCTAATCTTATACCTGCTGCCGTCCAACATGGTTGTCTCGACTACAATGAAGTCAAAGAAAGACGTTCCGGAGGAGTATCATCTCGTTAAAGAGATGCTGGAACACGTCACCACAGTTGTACACGTCTTGGCTCTAGGATTAACGATATTCATTGTATACCTGTGCTTTCAAGATGACTATTTCACGTTAAGAACTTGGCATGTTTTATTTTACACAGTTGGGGTAAGTGGAAATTACTTAAATATATATATATATATAATATAATAATTCGCTCCTATGTTTTTCTGGAATTGTTTGTAATTGTCACGAATAAATTTAAACATAAAAAATTATTAATAACAATTTTAAGTAGTTAAAAAATATATATACAATAAATCCATTGAGAGTTTCAAACTCACCAAATGTAATAATTAATGATTTTAACATTTAAAATATTGAAGAATGATTTATAGTAATAGATTTACACTTTCATTAATGTTCATGTATACTTCCATGAAGTTTACATTGAAATTCGGTGTTTAAGAGGGGCGTTTACCTATCGAAAATTAAGGCATCGCCGTTTCGCGTTTTTTAAACTCATTTTGTAATTTTAGAATCTGAAATTTGGGTTAGTGATGCAAAAGGCATCAATTTATAATGGCAAGGTCCGTTTTTGTACTAATTTATTTTCTTAAAAAAGTTATGTGTCTTAGAAATAACCCCAAAAATGCATGAATTTTATGAATGTCTACTAACTAAGGCTGATACAAGAAAAGAAAAAAACGACCTCCCCGCGCCAGCTGCACATTTGATGCACGACTTAAAAGAAGAAAAAACTTTCTGTAATTATTTTTGAAGATAAAAAACATTAAACAGTAAACATCGTCACACACATTTTACACGTCGTTTTTCCAAGCTTTTGCGTCGTCTATCCCCACATTACGGTATCTCTGCTAGTCCTAGCGAAGACGAAAATCTATCGGAATCGGTCGGCTATTCCAAGTCAGAGTGACAGTTTGTAATTGAAAAGAAATGTCATATAATATTCGAGTGTAATGTCACGAAATGCGAATGGGTGTCATGGAGACAAGGTTTGTCAATAAAACTAAAATTGACATGACTGACAGTATAGAGAAATTGTAGAAATAAATGTATGTGTCTATTCAATGAATTGGATATAAATATACGTAAATAACATTAATTAGTGATATTAAATAGTTACTCCTATAACTGCGTATTCTGTTTTTTTTTAAATTAACGAACGATTCACGCTACAATAATATAAGTTATGGGCAAGCGAAAATTGGATTATCATAAAAGATCAATCATACAAAGAAGTAAGCATGCAAATCGTATGAAAAATCAAAATACGAGGTAAGTAATTTTTAGTCTACAATTTTATTTACATTATTTTGATATTTGTTAATTCGATTTAATTTAACTAAGTACATAATACCAATATGCAAGTAGATTTCAGAATTTAAATATTTGACGATTCATTTTATGTGTATATTAAAATTTTCAACCCACGGTAGTTTTGGATTGCCTTTCTTACAGTCCGCTTTTAGTACATACGCTTTTGCTGTTAGGTCTGATGCAACTTCCATTGATTTGTCATCCCCTGAAGGGGTTAATGTTGGAAACTCTGAACACATCTATTTAAGCAACTCACAAGGTAATGGGAAGTACGTATTACAATCGAAACTGTAGACTTTGGGCATTATTTACAAATTTACAAATTATTACAGTTACAAGCTTCCAACTGAAAATGAACCCGAGGAAGGTAATTTTCTTGTAAAAAAAGAAACCAGGAACGATAATTCAGCAGTTAAAAAGTTTTGGCGACCATGAATCGTCATATGGATGCAATTCAACTCACATGACTTTTTTAAAAGAATTGAGAAATGGATTAAATTGTAAATTTGTATTTAAATGTAGCATATGTGGTGCAATTGAAAAACTTTTTTCTAACATTGAACGTGATAGCTCAAAAGATATGGGCATAAATGAAGCTGTGGTAAGACATTTAAAAATGTGTAATCACCTGGAAGTCGTTATGATTACGGTGTCTATATGTTATTGTAGTATTTGCTCTTTATATGTTTTAATGTACATAGAAATTAGACTCAAAATAATGTTAGGTGTCCCCCGGGAAAACTATAAACTAATGATTTTGTTATAGTAATGTAAGCTATTTATGTCTATATTAGTGTAAAAGTCAACATTTTCAAGGAGATGCTTAAAATATTTTGAGTATGGCTAAATAGCTACCGCAAACGCTTGTCTTCAAAATGTGCATTGTAGGTTTTTGGAAACTTGTGCACGGGACAAAGTTTTACTCAAATGGAAGAGCGTTTTTCAATTATGAATATGCCTACCATGTCTTCGCGAACGTATTATGATATACAAAAGCACGTTCATGAAGTAATAAAAGAAAATGCCGTGGAAGAAATGGCGGAAGCTGCAGAAGCAGAGAAGGCTGAAGCTATATCTAAAGGAGAGCTAGATAGTGATGGGTTTCCACTTCTAACTGTAGTTGTTGATGGTACTTGGGCTAAAAAATCATATAAGTCTAAATAATATATTAAACACAAGAAGTTCTTCATAAAAATTAAGAATACTTGATTATGTACATAATTTATTATATATTATTATTTGTTATACACATGTATGTATTTGTATATCGATCAATTATTTGTAATAAAGTAACTTCATCATTTCTGAAATTGTTTTTTTATAAGAATCTCGTTTTTATTATTTTTTTCTAGATCTATTTATCATTACAATTGTACATTATAATGAGAAATAATGTTGTACTATTGTGATGGCTGAAAATAAATTAAAAAGGGAGTATTTTTTATTCTAAACAAATTGAATGTATTAATTTTCATCCGACTTTAAGATGAGCATTA
This sequence comes from Amphimallon solstitiale, assembly GCA_963170755.1. Lineage (NCBI taxonomy): Eukaryota > Metazoa > Arthropoda > Insecta > Coleoptera > Scarabaeidae > Amphimallon > Amphimallon solstitiale. The sequence continues at coordinate 31,725,873 of OY720681.1, read as the reverse complement.
AAGCGAAGTGAAAATGAACCCATTTAATTTGTTCACATCCAAAAATAATAATTAAATATTTCAAAATATGAATAAGTATATGAAAGTAATACGTGACTAGACCCGCAAGAGGGCAGTTCCGTAAGTTTTTCATTCTTTATACATATGTTTCCCATCTATAGTATTCCTTTATCTATGAATAAAACCGAAGCGTTCGGATCGGAACCTCATAACGTGTAACTCCACCCACTCACACCCCCTTGCGTCGACTCGTCCCGCGAGTAATATAAGTTGCATACGTTTCTATTTGTAGGTAAAGGCCCCTCTTAATAATTGAACAGAATCACAAAGAATATTAAAAAAAATGTTTTAGAAAAAATAGAAAATGAATGGTCAAAATGTTTAAAATCCATTAAAATATGGGACTTGTAGAGAGCTGAAAACCAAAGCAACTTGATTTAATCAAGTAAGAAAAAGAAAAAATACAAAATCTAATAGTGGTGCTTCTTATAGTGATATTTATAACTTATACAATTTAACTTAACGAATACATGATTGTACAACGTGTTTCAAAAAGAACTTCATCTAGTCGTCCATAAATTTCTCCTATAAAATTATGATAGTACTGATTATGAGTGTAAATTGATAAAGTTAAGAAATATTGTAATTTACTTCAGGCAGTTCTTCAACTTGATAAGGTTTCATAAAATAATATCATGGAAGCTCCTTATATGTTTTTTGGTTATGACTGTTGCTCTATCTTTGATGCTATCGAAGTTCTACGTTACTTCAACTGGAATGAATTTAATCACTCGTCCAGAAACTGTATTAATAAATCCACTTGCCCAAGATGCGGTAATCAACATAATCTTAAGGAATGTAAGGCAACTACATTAAATTGCATTAATTGCAGTAAACTTAACTCTAAGGAAACCGATCAGGTTGACGTGAATCACGCTGCTTGGGATTTGAATGGTACTGCGTATAAGGTTACTGCTTCTAAACTGGGAGGTAGTCTAGTGTCTATTCACTAGCAATTACCTGATTTACAGTCTAATTCAGTGTTTCTTAACCTTTTAAGTGAGCCGCACCCCTTTGAATCTGAAAATAGGTCTCGGCACCCCATTGAAAAATTTGTTTCGATTTTTTTAGTTTAGAAAAATATCTTGTTCATTATAATACTTGTGAAGCGATCACTTGCATTTAAGCGATTTCTCGCTTTAGTTTTTATATGCAAAAGCGATGAAAATTCCATTTAGCACAGGTAGGTGGTGGCAAATGGTAGAAGTGACTGCAATGCTTCTTTCGCCAACTGTGGATAACGTTCTAACTGTGTACACCAGACTTGTTGTAATTTTAATTATTCGAATTCCATTTGAATATGTTCACTGTCTCGCATTTCAATAAGATCGCCTATTTTTAAATCACTATCATCCATCTAATTTAGGTTGAGATGGATCCGTTTTTGAGTTTGCAGTAGAAAAATATCCATTGAATCGCTCAATCGTTTCAAATGTATTGCAATGTCGGGTATAATTATATTTTTTACATTTTCCAGAACAATTCAATCAAGCAAGGGAAAGTTTGCAAAATTCCCATTTTCAACTCGACATATCCAAATTTCTAATTTTCCAATAAATGAAGATAATGTTTCACTAGCTATTATTATATTTTTACCAAATCCTTGGATTGATATGTTCAATTCATTCAAGTGGCTAAATATATCTGGTCTCAGAATTGCATCCTTACTCCCAAAATCTTTTACTAAATCACAGCTTTGACTAGTCACAGTAACTGAATAATTCCTTCACGCAATTCAAAAACCCTGTTAAGCATGCGGCCCTAAGAGAGCCATCGTATTTCGGTGTGATATAGAGGTACGGTATGAGCAGCACCGATTTCTTCACAAAAGGCACGAAAAATGGGATATATTTTACTACATTTATTACAGTAATCAGGTGTTGTTTTAAACTTTCTGGCAAAGTTTTCGACGCAAGTGCATGACGATGCAACATGCAATGCGTTATTGTAACTTGCGGTAATTCTCTTCTCACGTGTGAAAAAATCCGGAATTTTTGCCTAACATTGCTGGAGCCCCATCAGTGCATATAGCCAATCACGGTTGAATTACATCGTTCGATAACGGAATCTGCTGGATTTTTTATGTGCTTCAGAATCTAATACAGTTTTAGCTATTATTAATGCACAAAGTTTTATCAATTCCTCAAGTGTGAGGTTTTTTTTCTTTGCACACAGATATGCCACTTGATAGGACGCTTCTAGCAAGGGCTTTTGAATTGCTGGCCCGTAGATTTCATTCACGTATTTATTCATAGTTTTGGCATATTTGTAGTTTTTTGCGAAAAATCCATAACCATGATTGTATGAGCTTCAATACCCCAATAACACGCGTTTCCGACTTTCGCGTTATTGGGGGGATTACTGTAATTTTTAAATATCTTATTATCAAAAATTTAATAAATGATATTTAATAATTTATATTGTTAGGGGCTTCTCCCGCATCCCCAAAAATACCTTCCCGCACCCCCAGGGGTGTGGGCACCCCCGGTTAAAAACCGCTGGTCTAATTCAACGCGTACACGCAATAAAAGCTTATCGTTTATTATCAAAATACTAGAGGCTTGAAAGGTAAAATTGCTGATTTGTACCATTCGTCCTTCTATTCTCAGTACGATAATATTGCGCTTTCTGAAACTTGGCTTGATTCCTCAGTTGCTGATATTGAATTACTTAGCAGCCAATATACTGTTTTTAGATCGGATAGAGACTTTCAGGGAACTGGTCGTTCGCGGGGTGGAGGAGCATTATTAGGAGTCGACCGCAACATTTCAGTCAATTTACTTGACTTACATGCATTTAATTTCACTAAGCCAACTGTAATAGACCTTTTATGTGTCAAATTCGTTTTTAATCACAAAAGCCTGTCCATTTTGCTTTTGCATATTCCTCCTTCCCTGCGTTTTTGAGGCTCTACAGAATTTGGATTTTCTCCAATCGAGTGGTGTTCTGGTCGTGGGAGATTTTAATATTCCCGCTTACGCTTCGCAACACAACAAATGCAATATCACTGACATGTATGTTGAAACGGTACAGAGTTTCTCCAGATTCTTTGGCTTCACACAGTACAACTTCATTCTAAATCGCAATGAGAGGTTGCTAGACCTTGTTTTTACGAACGAAGTTTGTTGTGTTACTCAGTTTTGTGATGCTGTCGTGTCCCTTTGAATATTTCTTGCGAATTAATTGTTCTCAACAAATTTAAGCGTGAAAACTCGCCTGAGAAATCATTTAATTCTCGTAAAGCCGATTTTAATCAATTATACGACCTACTTTGTAGCGCCGGTAGGTCATTCCTGGAACAAAACATCTCTGGTATTTACGCCATCAAAAGTTTTTATGATAAATTGTATTCCATATTTGAACTTTGCATTCCCAAAACTGCAAAGACTTTAAAGAACCCGTATCCGCCTTACCTCACTGCAGACATTATCAACTCCATTTACCTCAAGAAAGAGGCGTGGCAGTCTTACAAACGCAATCATTACGTGCGTTTGTACACTGAGTTCAGTGGACTGAGGAGGTTGGTAAGGAGCATGGTTGATGTAGCTTACAAAAGTTATATCACTCACATCGAGTGAAGCCTTTTATCGGATCCTAAACAATTCTGGACTTTCGTGAATAGGTAGCGCAAAACGAGTTTTTGTATGATGTCATCTCTAATTCTCTCGACGTTGCCAATGCATTTGACGACTACTTTCAATCATCATTTGTGAGGCACTCGAACTCCTCCTCTTGGACGGATCCTGATGATAGCTATTAACAGTTTTAATATTAACTTCTTCTTGGAGAACAATGTTCACGAGTCCTTGAAGAGTCTCAAAAGCAACGCAACTGCTTGCCCTGACGGCGTCCCTTCGTTTATTCTTAAGGATTGTGCTTCTGTTTTGTCATCTCCTCCTGCTATCCTCTTTAACTTGTCGTTGAAAACATGTCAATTACCGGAATTGTGGAAATATTCTAAAATTTTGTATCCTGTCGTTGGTATACCACAGAGTGATATGTTACAGCGTTTTTCATTGGACACATTGAAGTATAGACGCACTGTAATGCCCTTACCTTTTTTATCAAATACATTTAAAAGCAGAATTGATTGCCCCGAAATTCTTGCACAACTGCCTCTATATATTCGCCGGCTATCTTCGCGGTCGACATTCAGTTTTTACCTTCCTACAGCACGCACTAATACCCTTAGATTTACACCTTTGCACCACATGTGTAACAGTTGTAACGAATATTCGTCTCTCGACATTTTCATTTGTAATGTACGGGATATTAGAGCTGTCATTACTATTTAGTACAACATTTATACTTATTGTTATTATTATAATTTTTACTATTACTTTGTTTTTTTTATATCGTGTGTTTTTTCTTATTTTAATATCATGTATGTATAATTTCATATGTCCCTAATCTGTAATTAGACATACGTCTGTTGATTAATGTAACAAACAAATAAATAATCTTCCACATTCTTGAAGTTGTAATGGAACCCGCGTACTCAAATTAATCAATTTAATTTAAAGTTAAATTTTAGAAAGAAACTGTAAAATTATTTGGTTTGCCGGCTCAACTCTAATGATCTCAGGGCGATTTGAGGTTCTCGAAATAATTAAGTAAACGGGGTTCCTAAACATTAATAAAAAAAAAAAATTCTTTAAAAAATTTTAATAATCCGTATATTTAAAATCAATAAATCCTATTCCTATATTTCTACATTCAATAAAATAATTAAAACATATTTAAATAACACTAACAATTTTTATGGTAGTTATTTAACTCCTTATAAGAGTTTTAAGTATGCTTGGATTTTGCCTTTTTGATACCACGTTGTCGGCGACTTCTTTATGAAGCCAGCCAGTCGAATCCCTGCCAACTTTGGAGTTAACTTTCCGACTCGAATCAAGTCTAGCGGTTGACTCTCTATTCCGGCAAATCGCCTGTCGACGACTTCACTTGAAGTCCACCAGTCGACGGTTTTCAAGTGTTTTCTTTTAAACACGTACTTCGTTTTTTATATGGGAATGTCTGGGGTTCCCCGCTTTTCACAAAGTCCAGGAGTCCCCACTCATATTTACACATACACACATTCTTTCACGTGGGCGAATGTTTATCACTAATGTAAATACTCGGCTCCGCGGTTCTTATAACTAAATACAGAGTAAGCTTATCACTAATATTATCATATATCATTGGCTTTAAATGTTTCTTATTTAAAATACTAATAATAAAATATGTACTTAATCCTAAAATTTATAAAAATTTATAAATTAATAAAATAAACTCGGCTGTACCATTACAAAGTGCGGATATAGATTAAATAGTATTAAGTTTATCCACCTGTTACTGTTAAAATTTATCATCGAGCGAATCTATTATTTAGAATTTTTATTTCTATAAGTATTAAGTTATTTAGAATCTGATGAACAACCAATACTTTGTATGCATACATATGCAAGCGACAAGACGCTTCGTAAATTCTATGAACAGTACTAGAAGATACGGTCGTTTGAAGTGATAAACAACGAACGGATGTATGAAAAAATTAATTGCTAGTCACAAAATGACATTAGATAAATAATTACTTATAAATAAACGGCAAGTGGCTTATTATAATTTGCAAGTACATACTATATAGTTACTCAGTGCCTACTAAGAATATTTGCCTTGAGACTACTACCAATCATTTTAGAGTACATATTGTTTTACATTATTTTAGATCATATTACATCAGCAAAATTTATGTACATGTATTGTAATACATTGCGCGTGCTGTATCTTGACAATTTGTGCGTTCAGGGTATTACAGCGCTGAAAGCGATTATAGCTAGAGCTCGTAGCTAGGCGCCAGAAGTTAATGAATGGGTCACAGTAGCAAATTTTAAAATTCTTGCATACTCATGCGTACTTTTGAAGAATCACAAATTCTCACAGCAGCAATATCAAGCAACATGGCATTCTGAACTTTATTTTTATTTAATTTCATTATTATTATTATTATTCGAATTATGAAAATGTGACGCACTTTTACAATCTAAACTAAAAATAAAATCAACGTGTTCGGTGTGTAATTAGTCTGTACCATGTATGATACCAAATATAAAATCATTATTTTACAATGGAGACCGAGGTGAGGGTAAATTATTTACTATAATATATAGTGTGTCTAAATATTTAACACTACATTTTACAGTAGATGGACATATGGATTATGTTGAAGTTTTTGATGAAGATGGTGTATCTATTAACAATATTATATGAACAGTTTTGTTTTTGTTGGAATATTTATCGGCAATGTAAGCAGTATTTATTTCAATTTCAATTAATTGATGTATTTTCTGAATGCTACTTTGTAATAAGTGTATAGTCGCAGAATATACAACTGACAAATAAATGTGACACAAAATGAAAACATTTTGTGTTTGTTTTATTGCTGTAGTTGAGAAAGTAGTTGACAAACACACAAACACACGAAAATATTTAAAGACGACAAGGCCCATAAGAGAAACAACTTATTAAATGTCATCCATTCGATTGTCAATTTCACATCTAATATCATGGCTCACTATACCGTATTAAAATAAAAAAAACATAAAAAAATGACAATAGCTCAGTAATGGTCAAATTTAAAGTAATAACGCTTTATACATGTTTTTGGTGCCAAATATTGAAAAAAAAAATTCAGTTTTCAGCAAATGCAATTAGCAATTGAAACAAATTAAATATGCTTATATTGGGACCTTTTATTTTCAACAACAATACTAAAAATGGTTCTCGAGAAATATAATTTTATAAAAACATTAGATTTTTCAGAAAAACGGTAATAAGTGACCTTAACACTTTAAATGTTATGCCCATATTATCTTATTACTTTTTGACTAAAAATTATATGAGGAATACAGAAATGTAATAATATATAGATAGAATTATAGAATATTCCATTTAAAAAACTATAACTATAGTCAGTCACAAATTTATGGAACACTATGTATAATACTAAATAAATTTAAGAGGTTCCCCTAATAAGTGGATATCTTAGGTAGAAAACCGCTTCGAAATATCGTCTCTCATAAAGTCACAATCGGCCTTCCTCGCGGAGATGTCTAACCCTGTATAGTAGGAAGCCTCAATATGATAGTTTAAACAACGGTTTAAATATATATAAGGCACTTCTATTGATAAATATAATTAAGGTATCATAAAAAAAATTAAATCATGTAATTCTTGATAATCTTTAGTAATATATTATGTATATAATCCAAGATCATTCTAATCGTCTGAAATTGTATTTTAAAAAGTTATGTATATACACTAACAGGGAATAAATCACCTTTGTTTTTTACAGACATTTTTATCTTATCTATGTTTATTTAATAGTACAAAACGTACTTACTATTTATTTTTCTATTTCTAAATGAAATGATTCGATTATCGATAGGACATCAATAATATTATGTATTTAAAAAATATTGATATTTTACGAAATAACAGTAAATAAAAGGTATAAACATATATAAAAAATAAACACTGAGATATCTCGTGAGATTGATATCACGCGGGCTTGAGGTGGCGGACACAGTATGTCTGTGAGAATCCAAAATGACGAATCATATGGAAGTTATTACTGGCGCATTTAGTACGCAAAGATAGAACAGCAAAAAGTATATGAATTTTCAATTAATTCCTTTGACAACGACCAAATTCGGTTTGAATTTCACTTCGAATTGCGCGCAGAGTAAAAAGAAGTTATTACTATCATATGTCAAATAAAAATTGCTTTATTCCAGTTGCTGCAGTGTATACACAAAGCATTTATATATGTATTACAAACTGCAACTTCATTTGACTTACTGCGCGCTATTTTCATTGTAGCGGGAATTTTAAATCAGTTGATGATACTTCTGCAATCATGCCTTCAGTAGCTCTCAAAACGTATAAAATAATATCTTATATCTTATAATAAAAAATATCAGAACAACATGATGACATACCTGTTGTGAAGAATAAATAGTCATGTTTAGTTGTATACTAATAAAGTATGTCGAATTTTTCATGGCATCATTTTACAAGAGATATAAATACCATTGATGTAAATTAGGAAGTGTTATGGGCCTCATAACACTTCCTTGAGGTACTACATATTTATTTATAACTACATTTGACTCATAATTGCAGAACTTATGAATGTCAGATTTCGAGAGATTATTTATAAAACATCATTGTTGTAACTATGGCAACCATATTTAATGTCCATACTAACTACACCGCATGTGTCAATATCATTAGGTATAGGGATTCAATGTTTACGTGCGATCTATACGTATGAATGTAATACGTGGCAACGTGGTACCTCTACTGTCCGTCACCAATGCCGGCAATAACCGACAACACAATGATTTTCTCCGATCCCGACCAAGATTTTACATTCAATGTTTAGCTGCGAACACTTTGTGGTCTCTGGCCGTCTTATTACTGGAACGGGAAACATCAATGGCCTCCGCGATCTACTGATCTCTTTCCAAATGATTTTTTTTTGTGGGGATATTTAAAAAATATTGTTTATACCCATGAAGCTGGTAGAACAGAAAACACAGTTGTGTTAAAGAAAAAATAATTGAGGCTGCTAATTCAGTAACTGCTCACATGTTAGAAAACGTAAGAGTAAATTTCTACGACCGCCTAGGGCAATGTCTTGCTGTGCAGGGAGGAATTTTTGTGCCCCTTGTGTAGTTTATTATTATTTTCAGAATCATTTTTTATTTATTTTATTAGGGTTATTTTTTTATTTAATTATGGTTATTTTTTATTTTATTATGGTTATTTTTTAATTTATTATTTATTTTTAATTCTCTGCATTTACTGGAAGGAAAAAGAAAAACAAATCCTTGCAACTCGTAAATTTTATTTCTGAACGCATTAGAAACAACCAAGTCGGTGGTCCAATAGTTACTGCCTATTGCTAACTTGTATTTGCGAAAAATGTATCAGACGTCGCGTCGTTGGCATTAGAAAGGAAGTATGGGTACCACGTTGTCAGGTATTGCAAGCATTGATCGCCTATGGCTAATGAAAATTGACACATGCGGTATATTTTTGTAATAACACCTGCTCGTAGATTATATTTAGCGCATATTACATACATATAAACGGCACACTTACAATATTTTGACATTATTTAAATTATAATAAGCAATTGTTGTGGTACTCTAAAATAGAAATCAATCAAAGCGTTAAAAAAAAAGCAAGTTTATTGAAAAAATATAATTTTCAAGAGACCGATACAGATCTACAAATTATAAATAAATAACGCACTCTGATTATTACTAACATATAATCGATTGTATTTTTCTCTTATCTTATAGTGGTTCCTACTGACAGCTGAAGGAGTCCTCTACCTGACTAAAGAAAATATTCTTGCCAAACATACCAAACCACGTTTGCGAGTTCATATCCACTGGATCGTCATCAGTTTGGGCGTTGCGTTGACCATAGCTGGATTTGCCACAATTTTTACTTATAAAACCAATCACTTTTCCTCGACTCATGGTAAAATCGGTCTGGCTTCGGGTGTTTTGGGTTGTTTGGCATGCTTAAATGGAATACCCGCTCTGCTCAGCGCCACCTTGCGGAAGAAGATTCCACCGAATTGGAACAAAGTATTCCACACTTTCATCGGCTTCTCTGCAGTTGTGTTAGGCGCAGCCGCGATGATAACTGCTTACAAGAAAACCTGGTTTATGTCGAAGACTAGTGAAGGTACATGGGTGATTTGCTTGATAATAACTGTGATTATTACGTCTTGGGCGCTACTGAGACCTATTATTAATTTGTTCGCTAGAGTTAAGAGTATTATTTCATGAATCAGAACTTATTTGGTTGCTTGCTATTTAGGAGAAAAAGATCTCTGAATTTTCGTAAGCCAGAAATCTTTGCAAATATATACAGATATCTTCAAAGAAAATATTTATTTGCCGTCTAATTAAATATATGTGTGGAGGATGTTGGGGAGTCCGGCAACAAAGACAACAAAATGGAAGTCTATTAACTTTATTGATGAGGACAAATCACTTACGAAATATTTCAAATTACCGTTTATAAATAATTTAACCCCACAGTTGTCACGTATTTTATATTATGACAATGTTAGATTTGGTTACTATAACGAGCACTCAATAAAAGATTATTTTTCAAATATAAAAGATAGAACAGATAAAAAATACAAATCTAATGTTATCTATCTTATACCTTGTGGTGGGTGTGATGAAGTATATATAGGTCAAACGTCCAATTGGCTAGCTACAAGATTATCATTACACAAAAGTGATATAAAAACAGGGAAAAATAGATGTGCTTTGGCTAAACACATGATTGAAAAAGATCATTCCCCTAATTTTGATAATGTAGAAATATTAGATAATATTGTAAATAGGTCCTCCAGGGAATTCATGGAGATGGTTCAAATCAATCTTCATAAAACAATGAATTTTAAGTCGGACATGCAAAATTTAAGTGCAATATATTCATATTTATTAGAGTTAAATAGAGAACGTTGTGGGTAATTTTGTTCAATAATAGGGTTAAACAACTAGATAGAACATTACTATGTATATATATTAGGTCAACATCTACATTCATTATTAATGTATACCTCATAAAAAAATTGTTTTGGTGAATTGTTGCATATTTTATTCATATACGACTAAAAAGAGTAATATGTCCATCATATGTATATGTAGGGGTTTTGTGTGTTGTCAGTCGCTATGTGAACGTTTAGCAGCATAGATCAAGTAAAATTGTTATTGTCGTTTATATTGTGCCTGTTGTCTTGCTGCGGAGTGTTAAAGTAATTGTTTTTAAATTGTTTGTTCAAAATGTTATATGTAAATGGGAAAGGAGAAAGAACTATATTGTTTCTTTCTTTCGTACATTAGAACATACGAGATATGATAGCATTACAATTTTTCCACATAGAAGTCGGAACTGTAAGTACTATACACCGTGTAAAAAGTTATTTTGTGATATCTCATTTTATTTGTGTTTTCTCTTACCGTTAGTTTTCCCTGAGGAAGCAATAATGTAATTGCGAAATATTGGAGAAAATAAAGTTAATAGACTTCCATTTTGTTGTCTTTGTTGCCGGACTCCCCAACATCCTCCACACATATATACAGATATCTATATTAGATGTATTCAGTCTGTAAATAGAATGTGATTATAATTATATAAACAACAATCAACGTTAATCGATGCAAAGCGTTATATTTTTTTGTAAAATATAACCCTTATATTATATGTATTTATATTATTTATTGTAATTTCTTTATGTTGTTAATAAAGAAGTATTTTAAATATTGCTTTTTTTATTTAATATATTGAAGGCTATTGGCACTTCTTGCAATATCGTTCATAACAGTTAGTAAGAGAAGGGGACTCAGAACTCCGCCCTGTCTCATTCCTTTAAATGTGATAAAGCTTCTTGAATATCCGCTTTCAGTTCTTATTATGTTGCTCGTGTTGGTGTATATACTTTTGACTGCCTTTAGTAGTTCTTTTTTAATCCCTCTCTTCTCCAGCGATGGCCATATCCTATGCCTCGGAAGTGTATCGAATGCTTTTTCTAAGTCAGTTGCACATAGGTTTTTTTTTGTCGTTACTACTTAGAATTCTGTTCGAAATTTGCCTTAAACAGGCCTGAAACTTGCCTGATTTTGTTGGAGGGTTGAGTCTAAGTTTGCTCTTAATCGCTTCTCTATTATCCTTTCGTATATCTTTCCAGCTACTGATAACAATGAGATAGCTCTGTAGTTGGAACATGTCGTATTGCCACTGTAATAAATCGGCTTACGCGATTTATTTGTTAAAATTTTATATTTTTGTTTCATGCATTTATTTAATTATTTTGTATTTTTCCCAAATCATTCCGGTCAATATTTCGTAAAACCCCTCTCCTTAAATTAAAAAGGGCGGCATAAGAAATCTTATAAACTAAAACCACACCTATCGTCTACATATATGGACCAATGAGAAATTTATACATATTGCTTAAAGGCAATATATTAGTTCTAAGTCTGTCAAGAGAAATGAATATACAAGTACCTTAAAAAGAATGCATAAATATTCGTTAAGGGAAAGTATAAGTGTGTGAAATAAAGCTGTTACGTGTAAGTAATATACAGAGCACTTGTCGCCAGGCACTTTAATGCAGACGGTCAGTAGATATCCTTTACATGAGTTTCAAGTAGTTTATTATGGGGTGGTTTGGAAACTCTATTGTTAAAGTTGCATAAATATGTCAATAGTAATTGGTAATGCGGAAAGTATGTAGAATTCTGAGTTGTAACAGAGCACAGACCACACTCGAAGAAGAACATGTGTGCGCAGCAGACCTTTAGTCAAGTGTGTTTTAGACATTCTTACGTCTACTGAAAAAATATTAGATCGCACACAGTGGTGTCTAAATTATATTAATGACAAGACCAAAATAAGAAGGTACATGTAAAAGGCGTACTTTCAACTAACATATCCAAATTAACTTCGACCAATAAGAACTAAAAATGGGCAGTTAACTGTATACAGGGCGTGAAAGAATTAGACCAAGAACTGATAAAACTAGGTGCAGAAGAAAAATAAGGGGAGTTCCGAAGTCCCGACAGTTCCGGCAGAAGTCCAATAGTTCGACAGGATCTCAACCTCGACTTGAGTCATCCTATCAAACAATCGCAGTTTTAAGTCGGGCTAATAGAGTATGAACTGTCTATAATTGTGTAACCAGTTTAATTCTTTTTTGTAAAATTGTGTTTTATAATTGTTTGTATGTGTTTCTCTTTTCTGCATTATATAAATTACGTTCAAGCTATTGTAATAAATAATTAAATTCACCAGTGAGTGATATTTGATTTGTGAGTTTGGTTAATTTGTGGTGGTGTAGACGATCGGCTGGATAGCAATAAGGTCGGTAAGTCGTTAGTATATTTTGTTTTGTTTTGTTGTGGTTAATGTTAAATTTGGGCTTAAATTTACGGAAAATCATCAGCGGGATGAATATAGCTTTGCGTGAATAAGATTTCAGAGGCCAAGATAGCGCCAAGTACATTCTTTTAGGTTTGTTTATTTGTTTTATGTTTTATCGCATTTTGTAATGTTATTGTATTATAAGACAAGTACCTTAGCACTATTAAATATTTAGTTTTATTATAAATACATGTTTTCTTTATCTCAATCCCATAACACCCCACGCTCGAAGAGATCATAGTTACTTGACCAGCTCGACGCGTTACTCAACAGCACCTGAGTGGAAAAAAATTAATATAATTATTATATCTAATTAATGTAACTAGAGTTTACATTTGGTGGCAGCGAAAATAATATTCTCCGATACCACATGTGCAGGTTGTTACTCCACCTTTCTTGTGTAAGGGGATGATAATTGCTATTTTCCAGTCCTCGGGGGTTGTTTTCCTTTCCCATGCCAAGTTTATTATTCCAAGTAGTAACCTTATAGCTTTATTAACTCCCATGTATTTCAGCATTTCTGGCTTTAAATTGTCAATTCCGGCTGCCTTTTCTGGTTTTAGCTTTTCCACTGCTTCTGTGATCTCGCTCAGTTATATGTTTGATGTTGTCTCTTCAGCTTCTTCAGGCGAGAAATCCTCTGCGTCGACCTCTCCCCCTGTTTCGGTTTCAAATAAATCGCAAAAGTATTCATACCATCTATCCCTTATATCCTGTTCTGCGGTTAGAATTTGTCCTTCTTTACTTCTTATATATTGGAGGTGTGTTCCAGCTGACTTACGCAAGGTTTTCAATGTTCTATATAGCAGTTTCGAATTTCCCTTTCCTTGTTCTTCCATTTTTGTTCCAAAGGCTGTCCAGGATTTTTGTTTTGCTACTTTTTATCAATACTTTAACTTGTGTGCTTTTCCTTTTTTCCTGTATTCTTCATGGTCAGTATTGTTACCAGTTTCTAGATATTTTGTCCAGCATTTTTTCTTTTCTTTTACTGTACTCTTAAATTGTTCACTCCACTATGTTTTCTGTTTTTTCCGTATCTTGTACTTCCGCATATCTTCTTTGCTGCGTTCACAAGTGTGTTCTTAAGAATTGTCCACAGCCCTTCCATACTTTCTATCTCCAAACGTCCTTGTTCTTTCAATTGTTTGTCTATTTTCTGCCAATATTTGTACTTTATGTCGTCGTCTTGAAGTCTGTGACTTCTTATATTTTCAAATACATTTCCAGCCCCTCTCTTTTATCATAACCGTAGAGTCCTTTAAACTTGCTTCGTCTAGGTAGTGGTCTGAGCCTATTTCGTATCCTATTTTCACCCTTACATCCAATACCGATTTCCACTCTGCTCGTTTAACCAGCAATAAGTCAATTATAGATTTTTCTTGTCTACTTTTGACTTCCCTAGTATATTTGTGTACATCCTTGTGTTGGAAATATGTGTTTGTAATAACCATATCATTTGTTAAAGAAAAATCTAATATCAGAGAACCATTCATGTTCTTCATTTGCTCCCCGTATCTCCCTATTACACCGCCCTCCTTTTCAAAGTTACACCCCACTCGCCCATTGAAGTCGCCAATCACCATAAAGTTTTCTTCATTGTACACCTGTTCCTGTAGTTACATCCAGAAAAGCTCCTTATCCTCTTTCCTATTACTTTCATTCGGTCCGTATACTATGTAAATCATCATCTCTTTTTTGGGTTCACTCGCTCACCATTGTATACTCATTATCCTCTCATTAATCAACTTCCAACTGTCAACTTGATCAAAATTGTCCCTGTGTATCAAACAACCGACACCTGCCTGTGCCCAGACATTTTCTACTCTGATGTGAATAAGTTTGTGCCCATTCCTCAATTTCTTTTCCCACTTTTCCTTGAATTTTGTTTCAGGGACTGCTATTAATTTCATATAAGTTTTCTCAAATTCGTCTATCAATTCTTCTTCCTTCCCATTCATTCCACGAATATCCCACGTACCCATTTTCCATTCCTAATTTCCAGGCTTGGCCCGCACACTTTCCCTTTCGGCATTGGGCAGATTGTTTGCTCCTCTTTTTGTATACGTATGAGATATTAGCTATTTTCGCGGAGCCGATTCCGAACATGTTCAGGATGTCAGCACATGCGCAGTTGTAAATTGGCCGTTCGCGGTGGCAAAAATTCTCCCTCCAGATCAAAAATTCTATGTTCATGGAGCACCCGTCTTAAGTTTGGGACTTGTTCCCAACGCGTTCCATAGATTCTCGAATCGAGGCAAGGGTATTTAATTCCGAACGAATCCTAACCTCTAAATTTGTGAGTGATGTTCTGCAGATTTACTATTGAATCACAGGTTTGAATTCACTCATATGTCAGCAGAGTGAAAGAAACAAGATAAAAAGAACTGGTGCCCACATTTGTAAAATAATTATATGGAGGTAATGTTCTCGTGGTTATAAAAACAAAAATAATGTATACATCGTGTCTTTCCAGGTTATGCAGTTTAGTTCTAGTGAAGAAGATCTGGAAGAGTTAGTGGACCTTTTTGAGGTATCAAAAAATGCAAACTTTTTTGAAGACACTGTGCCACAATTTAGTGATCAACAATTTATAGAACACTTTAGAATAAGTAGGAATCTAGCGCTACAGCTAGCAAATAGATATGAAACCTCCCAGTACTACCACTATCAAGAAGGAGACTCAGAAAAAATAATTCCGTTTAAGATAATGACAGCCTTTCTATGGTTTGCAAGTAACGAAGCTGCTAGTTTTAGAGATGTATCTGACCGATTTGGCATCACTATCAGTTCCCTGCATAAAATTGTAAAGAGAGTCACACATTTTCTATCCAACTTGTCTGTGGAAGTTATAACCTGGCCAACTAATGAAGAAAAAATTGAAATTGCGCGGCATTTTAGAGAAAGGGATTTTCCTGGCATCATTGGGATCATTGATGGCACACACATTAGAATTGATAAGCCACAGGAGGATCCAGACTCATATTTGAACAGGAAACATTTTCATTCCATTCAGGTAATGTTGGATAGGTTTAAAAATTCATCTTCACACTTTTATTGATTGTGGAACTTTGCGCTTTTTTTATTTGCTAGTGATCACTTTGTTGTTTTTTAGGCACAAATTGTATGCGACCACAACAGAAGAATTCGCGATATTCTTGTGGGTTACCCAGGATCTGTTCATGACAGTCGGGTGTTTCGGTCATCACCTTTGTTTGATACACTAGAAGAAAAGTGTGGTAATTATTTTATGCTTGGAGATAGTGGCTATCCTTGCTTGAGACATTGTCTAACTCCATTTCAAGATAGAGGCAATTTGACTCGGCGGCAGAGAAACTACAATTACCTACTTGCAAAAAATAGATATGTAATTGAGCACTGCTTTGGTCTGCTCAAACAAAAATTTAGACAGCTTTATCATCTAAAACTGAGAAATATAGAGTTTTGCGTACACTTTATTCGAGCTGCTGCAGTATTACATAATCTGGCAATAGAAGACAATTTCAACGACGTCGTAGTTGTACAAGACATACCTCAGCAGAACGACGCCATTGTGGTACACGATGTTGAAGATGAAGTCCATCAGGATGATATGAATGGAATTATGAAAAGAAATGAAGTTATGAATAACTTACCCTTTCGAATGTAGCTTTTATTTGTATAGTGGGTTTCACGATACTCTGCGGTTTCAGCACGCCATGACAAACCAAAAAACTAGTTACTAGTAACTAGTTAATCTAGCTGAATGTATGCTGACATTTACGAGTATAATGACCACTGGAGACAACACAACTAATTCTTGCCAGGTAAGAAGAATCAAACATAACTTATGACAAGTTTTTTGGTTTGCCATGGCGTGCTGAGACCGCAGATTATCGTGAAACTCACATTAATACAGGTTTTATTATGACTACTCGTATATTAATTATATTACACGGTCTACAACACTAAACCAATGATAGTTTTATTTTTATTATTAAAAATATGACAAAAGCAGGTATAAGTATATTTTACATGTAGAGTTATCTAACAAAATAACATCCACGCAACATTTTTTTATAGATTTATTCTGTAGTTTCTAGAGACACCACTGGCAATTCATTGATCATGTATTGTTGCAATAAAGCATTTCTTTCTTGCAAAATATCATTTTTTCGTTTCTTTTCGTTTAACTTCTTTTCTTCTAGTTCTACAAATTTTTTATAAAACTCTTTTCTATCCTGTCTTATGTCTTTCAGAACATCTACTCTTAGTTTTTTATTATTGCATTTTGGTTTTTGTGATCCTGATGGTTTCAGAGATACTTTGTCCTGGGTGTTCTCAGTGTTCTCAGCTGCTCGATTTGCTTTCTCAATTGTAGAAGTGTCAGTGTTCGTAGCAATGAAATTGATATTTGCTTCTTCCGTTGTGACAGGAGTCACTGTGTCTGAAGACAGTAGTAGAACCGGATGTATGTTTCTTTTTTTACCTAGAATCTCATCCATAATCTCAGCATATTCAAAGTCTTTTCTCCCTCTGCCAGTTTTATTATTATTATCAATAAATTTTTTGTATGTTCTTTCCAAGTGCTTCCATCTATTTTCGCAATTAGCTGCACTTATGTTTTGTTTCGTTTTAAACCTCAGTTCTTTCGCAATTTCTTCGAACATTTTTTTTAGATTCTTAATTTTTAAAGAACCAACTTGCTTCCTGTATTCCCTATATACATCGAGAAAGAGAAGTGTGGTATTGTGGCCCCATTTGAATGTTTCTGTTTCTTCTGGCTCCGAAAATCTCAAAAATTCCTCCATCTGTACAAAAATAACGAATACCTGTATCTCGGTAAAGTTACATCCTAGTCTCAACTTACCTCGTTTTAACAAAATTTGCCAAAAACTTATCTCAAAAATACCTAACCTTAAATTGCACATGTAAACAAAACAGTCGCTGAGTGTGTTGGTGCGTTCGTGGAGTTATTTCACCCTGGACGATTCTGAAACTAATCGGCAGGCGCGCTTGCGCATTGGTAACATTCGTTTTATGTTCAGAATATAATCGGAATCGGCTCCGCGAAAATAACTAATAGAGACAAGATTGTGAATTTTCTGGACTACATATTGCTGTAGTCTGTACCAGCAGAATTTAATTAAAAATAATGACAATAAATATGCTCCAACCCTGCCTTAATGATACAAAACTGCATAATCTTTTTATGAATACTGAGATTGCAGTTATATAAAAAAAAAACTACTCCAATAAATTTATAATTTCAATCCCTGTTAACATTCACAGAATTTTCGTAAGTTCTGGCAGTGATCTTTCCTTTATTCATCTGGCTTATTTCTTATTTAAATTCAATTAGGATAAGGTTAATAATAAATAAGTATTTAAATTTCATAAACATTTATATTCATATAATCATTCAGTGAACAACAACACAGTAAAAAAAATTCTATTCACAACATGTGGCTGTTAAGAATGTCTTTTTATTATTCCAACCATAAAAGAATATATATATACAAGAAAACACATTGCTTTTATCCTTTATGTGGATTCAAGAAAAATATTATTTATGCTATCCTTAATCTTTTAATATTGTATTCATAGATTCAAAGAAATATTTTTTTCCCCTACGACGCTAAATTTTACTTCAACAAAGACATACATTCGCACGTAATGCCTCCGAAGATCTAAAATCTCGCAAAGAAGGAAATACCTTGAAAATGACCTTTACCAATCGCCGTATATTCACACATTGTACATACCACAGATTGGCTTTTGTCCATCAAGAATATTTGTATCTTTAGGTATTCAAAATGCTTGAAATTTTTATTAAATTTTCCAATATAAATTGTTAATAGTGCACAGCAAACACCGCAAGCAAATACTTGCATATAGTACTTCCAATGCCCTTTACACCATTAACAATTCTCCCATAATTTACAAAAGTTAATTTAATTTAGCAAAAATAATATTTTATTTAAGTATTGATGATGTATAACGCTTTACTAGAAATGAATATTCACACATAGCATCCCTAGCGTACGTCGTACACCATCAATTATTTGAATCGTAAATTTATTTCAAGGAAAACTTACTTATATTCCTGATATAAATCATCAAATTCTTGTTTATTCATGTCTACCATTTTTTATTATTTTAAATATGAAGTAATCAATATAACAATGAATTAGTAATAATATGAAAACTAAAAATAAATACTGAAATTCAAAATAAACTTAATACATTTAACTATTTTGATTCAATGTAGTGTATTTGAACTCCTACGATCATTTTGCATACGCGAATGAAAATATTGCGTCCGGTAAATTCAAAAGATCGGCAGCTTCTTTCCTTCTCTCGCTCTTCGCGCCTTTTTATAACCTCGGTTTTCAAACAAAACACGACTACCCGCGTACAGCGCCACAACTTCAACACTAGAAATTTCATGTTGGTGTTGCCCTGTTCATCTTTGTTTCCTTCAAGTTCTTCTCAGGTCAAAAATATACCTATACTGTTTTTGACAGTTCAAGAATGAATTAAATGTTTACACACACAAATTGTTTATTTATAAAGTCCATGCACATCTGCGATTCTTTGTCTTCAGTAGGTATATCTTCCTTTTATTATTAATGCCATCCCTCATTATGTTTGTAAATAAATTTATTGCCTCTTTCATCATTGTTTATGTACTTTCGTTTCCCATTATTTAAAACTATCCGTATTTTCTTGTTGTAGGTATCTTTGTTGGAAATAATCGGAAATATATTGAACACAGATGGGATTTTTCTTTCTACAATCGCGTTACCAGGAACACTGACCTCGACAGCATCACCCTTGTCTTCTAACCATTTCCTTTCATCTTCATGTAGGTTGATCTGCACATAACTGTCAACAACGTTAACATCATTTCTTCTTTGTAAATTATTTAAATTAAACAAGATTTATCCTCTTATCTTGAAGCCTTTACTTCATTATGACATTTCAAGGATGTGTTTCTAACGATACTTTTAGTATATCGTTTCGAATAAAAAACACTTTCTTTTGTATATCCTTTTAAAAAATGTTATTAAATATAAGTATCAGGTATTTATTGTATTTTATCATGTAACCATAAAATGTCTGACATAAAAATCCTTTTACAAATTTATATAATACGTCTATTCATTTTGAAAGACGTTTTCATATCGAGCATGTCGAATTTCACCTTTTTCGTACAATTTTACGGCATTTAAATAACTCACTCTCTTCACTGTTCCATCTTTCAACATAACTCTTTCTCTCTGTTATTTATTTTTAATACGTTTTTAATTTTGAAAAGTGGTTCACTTTTCAATATATTTAATGCCACTCTTACACAATGCGAAAAGTTTGTTTCGACCTTTGTATACTCAAACCACATCTTGTGCTCATCTTTTCTATAAATATAGAATACATGAATTTATTTTTGTGTTTATTTCTATTCTTCTTTATGTATATATATTTCAACTTAAATTACTATACACTTTTCGTCATGATGTTGCGCCTTAAAGGTTATGCAACTCATTATTATCTCAACAACTATATTTACAACTAAAAATTTATTTTCTTATTCTAGTGCAGAAGTACATGATAAATTACGTTTTGTTTAAACTAAGTATTATTAAGGATAGTTATACATATACCGAACTTTGCGATCTTCTAGACATGGAGACATTACATGCACGAAGAATTAAAATAGCTAGGAAACTGGGGGTTAAGTTACTTAACAATAAGCTTGATTCGCCAAAATTATTGTCCATATTAGATTTCAGAGTACCGAGTGTGTACTCCAGATGCAGAGATGTTTTTGCTTTAAAACATCATTTAACTGAATATGGTAAACACTCGCCATTAAGCCATATAGCCACACAGATAACTCTTTATCAAATTATGGGGATTTGTTTCATTGCTCTTTTGAGAATTTGATTGGTTTGGTGAACTTTCTAGATCATGGTGGGGAGAATACTCAGTGTACCTGTGTATATTATTGCATATACAGGTGCCCCGCCGAAAACGAAACAGATTGAATATCTCGAAGGAGAAAACTTTTTTGAAAAAACGCAAAAACAGGTCGATTTTTGATCCAAGGGAAACACCCTTCCATCATATCTTCAACTGTGATACGTCATTCCCCTCCCCTCCATCACTCTAACCATTACAATTTAAATAGGAAAAGTACTAAATACGATACATCATTGAAAAGGTAATTGTACGGAGAATTCAGCAATGTGATTGCTGGTTGCGCTATTTTTGATTTTAGCGCCCTCTAGCGGGAAAAAAACGGTTACGTATTTCACAATGTAACACATCATTTCAAAGCTAATTTTATTAGCAATTTAATGCACAATTGAAAAAAATTTAAATAATCGAAAAACCTTGCAGAGCTCTAATATTAGAAACTACGAACTTAGTTTACAAAAGATGCTGACAGTCTGTACTTGAGAATGATGACAAATAAATGCCAAAAAAATTACGTATTTAGTTGCTAATAAAATTAGCTTTGAAATGATGTATCACATTGTGGAACACGTAACCGTTTTGCCCCGCTAGAGGGCGCTAAAATCAAAAATAGCGCAACCAACAATCACTTTGCTGAATTCTCCGTACAATTACCTTTTCAACGATGTATCGTATATACTACTTTCCCTATTTAAATTGTAATGGTTAGAGTGATGGAGGGGAAGGGAATGACATATCACAGTTGAAGATATGATTGGATCAAAAATCGACCTGTTTTTGCTTTTTTTCAAAAAAGTTTTCTCCTTCGAGATATTCAATCTGTTTCGTTTTCGGTGGGGCAGCCTGTATATACAGGCTGTACCACTTAAAACTCCCAGGTCAAATATCTCGAAAACGGATAAAGATATTTGAATTTTGTAAAACGTATTTACTAAAGAATGTGATCGACTCTAGTTTACTCTCATAATTGTGTTTTATTATGTGAAGATATAGATGGCGCTGCAATGAAAAGAATTTTTTTGATCGCCACAATCTTCATTTGTTTTTTATTTGAAAGAGTATTAGAATTAATGTAAATTTTATCATTTGTGTTAGTTTCCAAAATTTAACGGTTTCATAGATATTCGTGTTTAAAGAAAGTAAAAGTAATTTTCAAGTTTGGTCTTTATTTTGTTTAAATATTTAATTTGTAAGGAAAAATAGCAGTAAATATATTCACAATTCTTGCTATTATAGTTACTTCACAATTTAAATTTTATAGTTAGTTCCTTTTTATAAATTCCACTTCATATGCACCCATAGATATGGGGGAAGAAAAGCATTCATGTCTGTGTTATATGTATGTATGCTTGCTTTGATTATTTAGGAATTATTTTGACATTAGCACACATTAGTGACATTTGCTTGATTATTAATTGTCTTTATAATTAGCTACATTCAAACATTTACTGACTTTGTGTTGAGATTGTATTTGTGTGTAAAACCATATTTTTATGGTTTTACATACAAATGAAGACAATATGGTTTTAATTTATGGAGAATCCCGTACAAATGCATCTGAAGCAATGTGATTATATGCCCTACGCTTTCCAAACAGGCCTTTACCAGATCACAAAACATTTATAAGTCTGTGTGCAAATCTCAGAAATTACGGTAGCTTCAAAAAACAAAAACAATTAAGGCAGAAAAGAGTAAGAGGTGATGAAATTACGATAGCGGTACTACAAACAGTTAATAACAATCCACATATCTCATTACGGCAATTAAAAGAATTAAAAGAACAGCTCTGTAACCTCTTGCCGTAGGATTCTAAAAGAAAATAAATACTTTCCGTATAAAGTTCATTTAGTGCAACATGTAAGAATAGGAGTTAATCGACACAGACTCGATTTTCTGGCAGAATTTTCTGTAATGTTAGCGGAAAACAACAACTTTATGAATCAGATCATGTGGAGTGACGAATGTCGTTTTCCCAACAATGGTATTTTAATTAAGCATAATGCTCGATATTGGTCAGAAGATAATCCTTGGTGGGTAAGGCAAACAAGCAATCAAACAGTTTTTGGCGTTAACATTTGGTGTGGAATTTTAAACGGACATACCTTAGGCCCCCACTTTTATCAAGAAACATTAACTGGTGTGCGCAGGGCTGCGTCCAGATTTTCAGGGGCCCTGGCATTCTGAACCTTGGGGCCCCTTTATATGGCGGGTGAAGGGTCAAAATTTAGAGAAAGAAACGAAATGTGAGGAAAATTACACATCGCGGGGCCCCCTTGTGAGCGGGCGCCCCTGACATGTGCCGGGTGTGCCCATGCCATAACGCGGCCCTGGGTGTGCACTACTTACATTTCCTGCAAAATGAGTTACCACTACTTTTGGAAGATGTACCTATAGAGCTGCGAAATAATATGTGGTTACATCAAGACGGGGTACCTGCTCATAATGCCAACATAGGTAGTTACTGACTATTTTAATCAAATGTTCCCACGTCGTTGGATTGATACTAATGGCGTCATTAGGTGGCCGGCTCGTTCGCCGGATCTAAACTCGTTAGATTTTTTCTTGTGGGGTTACTTGAAATCTGAAGTTCACAAGGAACCCATAACAAATATGGGCGACCTTTATAATAAAATTTATGCAAGTGTTCAAAAAATTAGTAGAAATTGTTAAATGTTTGCGGAAGAGAACTAATAGGGCGATATACGTTATGTAGCAATCACGAAGGCAACCATTTTGAACATCTTTGTTAGTTATATTTGATCCTTTTAAGTATTTAAACAAAATAAAGACAAAACTTTAAAATTACTCTTACTTTCTTTAAACACGAATATCTATGAAACCGTTAAATTTTGGAAACTAACACAAATGATAAAATTTACATTAATTTTAATACTCTTTGAAATGAAAAACAAATGAAGATTGTGGCGATCAAAAAAATTCTTGTTATCGCAGCGCCATCTATATCTTCACATAATACAACGCACTTGTGAGAGCAAACTAGAGTCAATCACATTCTTTAGTAACTACTTTTTACAACATTCAAATATCTTTTTCCGTTTCCGAGATATTTGACCTGGGAGTTTTAAGTGGTACACCCTGTATATTTACTGTTTGTATGCTTGTATTGCACTTTGTTCGTGGTTGTTTTGGTTTGTTATGTTGGGGATTGGTTGGAAATTAGACCATAAATTTAATGTAATATTTGCTTAGCCGTATTATGTAGATAGAGAAAAATTGGTGTTCCTAATGTATCTCTAAATAAATAAATAAATAATAGATGCCTTATAAAAATTTCCTAATTATATAGCTATACCACCACCACGTCCGCCTCTATCACTGCTAAAGCAGACAAAGCCACTCTAAATTATTTGGTTATCCAAAATTAAGTCATTGAGCCACGTTTCAGTAACAATTAGAATATCAAAATTCCGATCATTATCTTATTTAATGAATATTATATGCCCCAGTCAAATCATTAATTAACTATCTGCCTATCTGCCTATCTATATAACTTTCTAGTTTTTGTACATAGTCATTCTTTCATTAAATCTTTCGCTATTGTAATGACTCGAGATAATTCGTCTAAATCCTCGCATCTATTTCTATGGATTCGAGGGGTTTTCATTAACTGCATATTATTATTTCTAATCTAAAGAACTGGGATTAGGAGATATGGGAAGTCGACACCAAGGACGCAGGACCCGTCTACTGGAAACTAGGTATAAATAGAATTTCTCAAGATTGGATACATTTTCGATTGTGAGCAGAAAATGCAATGTCGTCCAACACGGAGAAAACAGAGCGTCAAGAAGGTGGAAAAAGGTCTGGTAAACGTCAAGATAATCTCATAGAAGATATTATAGGACATGTTACTACAGTTATACACGTTTTGAGTTTCGGATTAACAGTTTATGTCTTATATTTGTGTTTTCTAAACAGACCTACATTAGTTGGATGGCATGTCCTGTTATATACCTTAGGGGTGAGTATGTAATTCTTTATTATTATTTGTATCAGTGTGTATATAAATTTCCTTCATTATGCAAAATTGCATAAAAAACAACCACCTTAATTTCTTTAAAGTATAGTAAACATATGTATGATATAATAAATTAGCCTTTCAAGTGTGTTTACTAATTAGCATTGTATAGGACCATTGTCATCAAAGTTCTTGTGTCCTCATGTTCTATGCAGAATGTGGCAACATTGTGACACCTAAAATATTCAAGTATTTATTTGCAGTTTATGAAATTATAATGTCAAATTTGACAGATACATTGAATTCAAGCAGGAGCAGAAATTGAAAAACGTAAAATTCGCGAAAATGCAAATAGCCGATCAGTAAATCATTACAAGCACATTATAACATGCAATCGAAATTAATTGACATGATCTTATTCTATTTTCGGCGGCTTTGACATCAATATCTACTTCCAGTATTTAAAGTGAAGTTAGCGTTTTAAGGAAATCACTAAGTATTTTTCATTTCTAATTCAAATTTATCATTGGCGTTTACTATACCCTGTCTCAGAATAAGAAGGAGTGATTTAAATATCCCGCCAAAACATGGAACACATAGCTTAAAATTTAGTAGACAATTTGGTGTGACATCATGACAATTGAGGTTAGAAGAGCTGTATTATTTTTAATTAAGGATTTAGCTGTTTTGTGTTTCATTTACTACTTTGGTTAAAATATATGTACGTGCAGCTTTTCATTCTACCAATCGAAGCAGCAATATGAGTGCAAGGCAATTTGCAACAGGAGAGTAAAGTTATAAACACAAGTGGTACATACATCTATAATTTGATGAATATAAATCTCTTAACATTCAAATCTGTTGATTCTATTACAGTTTTTCAAAAAAAAAATCATTGAATCTATGCATAAAGATATAGGACCAAGTTACAAATAGAAGGAGTAGACTTTGTTCTGAGCGTTTTGAGGAGGATTGCCTTTATAAATATATAATTACTGCACATTTTAGTGAATGTGCTATATCAACATGACAATTGTGAATCAAGTCTATTATTATTAAATATTTGTATCAGAGAGCAAGAATGAATCAAACCTTTTATCTTTTATCAAAACGTCCTTAAGAACTTGCAGAGAAAGTTTTGAATATTGGTTTCTATTTTAAATAACAATAAAGAATTTATACACATTTATACACTTATTACGTTTGACATATCTGAAATATAACATGTATATGAACATGTGGTAATATAATTAGTATTTAATTAACACTTACTTGAAATTAATGAGTCAATTCAAGAATCTTTTTCGTACTGTCGTATAGTATTTTTGACAGATTCATCAAATTCAAAGTTTCAAATGCCTGATCACTTCTTCCTTAGGTCTTAAGCTGTCTGATCACTCATGTTCATGTTGTACATAAAAGTACGGATTTTATTTAGTAACACAATAAAGTATAATAAACTAAAGTAAAAATGTAGGAGACTAGGTTATGGTTTGGCTATAAACATAAAATGACGTTCTGTCGAACTTATTTTCCCATGTTAAACTTGCCTAAGCAAGAACCAATGAAATACCTTAAAAATATACGCCATTTTCCCGCGATATTTGAATCACTCCTTCTTATTCTGAGACAAGGTATATCATATTTATTTTTCATGCTTATTATTTTCCATATCACTATCGTCGTAATGAATAAAGATCGAACTAAAAGGCACCAAAAAAACCGAAAAAGGCATAAAATTTTGACAAAAAATGTTTTTTTTATAAAAATTAGACCGCACTGTTTTTCGGAATTAGTATAGTTTTCTTTTATAAATTTGTTTAGAAATGCATATTTGGTGAAAATAAAATGTTATTAATTAGATACAGTAATTTTTGTATAATAATTGTATGCCTTTTTTGGAATTTTATGCCTTTTCCTGTTTTTGGTGCCTTTTAGTCCGATCTTTAGTGATAAATTAATAAGGAAAATAGAAATACTCCGTAGAATTTTATGCCCTCAAGAATATCGAGATGATGAAATTAATCGCGATATTATTTGAATCTTACGGAATCACAAATTGTTTTTGAGAAACAGGCAGCATCTATACAGGTCATCCTGGTACACCTTAGTTATAACCAGTATGTTATGCAGGACTAATCAAACCTTTAGAATTAAATTGCCATTAACAAATATTGTTATTACAGACAAAAACCACAGTTATTGCTTTGAGACATGGGAAAGCAAGGAGAATCTCGCAATTGTTTCAATGAAAATTTGCCAATTAACTGTGTTACATTTATTACATTTATATTCTGAAAGAAGCATAGTTCAATTTAAGCAGAATCACAATACTTCCTTATACTACGTATAAGAAAGTATTGTAATGATAAAAACTTTCGACCTCGAGATTTTTGCAGATGTCCACGTTTGGAAGTCCCCTGATACCGAAAAAGTGGTTATTAAAAAATGGATCTCTCTCTCTGTGCGTCTCTCTCTCTTTGTGTGTGACCACGATATGGCTATCAATTCCAAATTTTGTATATACGAGTATAATCTCCCTCTTGAGATCTGCATAGATTTTCAGTAAAATCGGCAGACCGCAAGTAGTATTTTACTTCAGTGAAAAAATCGAATTTTACCAATATTTTGTCAACTACTAAGTTTAAACAAATTTATAAAGAATTCAAATACACTCAAAAGTAAATATGAGAAAAAAATTATTAAAATAGTTTTTCGAAATTCCTATCGGAAGTAGGTCTTTTAAATTTCAAAATTCGGACCGGAAGTAACACTTTTACTATTAGCGAATAGCACTTTCTTTCATATCAGTCATATACAGTCTGTCTTTCGGAAAACGCATCACGCTATAACTTTGTTATTAATAATTCAATTTCAGTATTTTTTTTTAATATGTAATTTTTGACAAGCGATAGTCAATTTTTTCTTAAATAGCAACACTTTATTTTTTTTACATTTTGGTAGAGATATTTTTTCTGAATACAATGGTGTGATTCAATTTGATTTTGTATAATATTCTTCGGAAATAATTTTATTTTTTAAAAAAAATTTAGTGTGCCGTGGAATACAAAACAACGGAAAATTTTATTAACGTCAAAAATAAAACATCGTAACAAGTCATAATCATAATTGCTCAAAATGCCTTCCACATTGCTGAATACAAAGCTTACAACTTCTAGTTACCCCATATATAGCATTCAAGATTAAAAAAGCAGGTATCCCTCGACAAGTATGAATAATTCTCTGTCTTGAAACATGCTCATTCTCGGGGGGTGTTAAATAGACACGGCCATAGCTCCATAGCCAAAAATCGAACGGCGTTTATCAGGTGAATGCGCAGACACCGAACTGGCCCGTATGTCCCTATCCATTTTTGGCCAAATTCATTCAACCAGTTAACATTTATCCTGGCATTATGTGGTGTAGCGCCATGCTGCTAGAAAAACACTCTGTTTAACTCTGCAAGAGGTAATTCATCCAAGAAATTGTCCAAATTTTCAATTAGTAGTTGGTGATATTTGTCCTGATTTAGGGTGCCATCAATGAAAAAGGGTCCAATCAATCTGTCACCCAAAATACCACACCACACATTTATGTTGAATCTGTGTTGACGATTGGTTTCGACAATGATTCTTGGATTTTGTTGACTCCAATATCGGTGAATATTTCTGTTGAAAACGCCATTATTGCTCAAAGTGCACTCATCGGACCAAATCACATTTCTGTAGAACAGTCCATCTTGACGTAACATGCTTAAATAGAAAACACAAAATTGGTATCGTCCATTTGGATCGTTTTCATAGAAAGCTTGTACTTTTTGTGGGATGTACAGTTTAAATGTGTGTTTTTTTAAGATTTTATGTACAGTATCCTTTGACGTGCCAATGTTATGAGCGATTTCCCGAGTTGAAGTTTTTGCATTTTCTTGAACACTGAGAATGACATCTAATTCAATTTCACAAAATTTGCGTCCATTTTGCTTTGGTTTCTTAGAAGCTCCGTAATTTCTTAAATTACGTTAAATTCTTCTAAATTTCTGACGGTCAGGAACGTCTCTATCGGGAAAGCGAGCTGAGTAAATACGTACTGCTTGGGCAGAATTTTTATGGCACTCGAAAAACACTTGCAATGAGTTAATTGAATCTTATCCCTAATGAAATAACAATATGATCACAAAATAATAATAATAATGCAAGAAATAATACAACCAACAATAAATGGAAACAAGCTGACAATTCATAAATGACAGTTATTGTTTTGTGCGCTATCAAAGGATTCCGCAGGACACTTAAAAATTTTAGAAAAAACAAAATTTCCTAACAGAAACATTTTACAAAATAAGTTGGAACCACACACCATTGTATTCAGAAAAAAATATTTCTACCAAACTGTAAAAAAAAATTTTTTGCTATTTTTAGAAAAATTACTATAGCTTCTCAACAATTGCATTTAAAAAAAATATATAAATTATACTATTTTGTAGTATTTATACACCTGTCTTATGTGGTTTTTGAATTACTGACATCTTTATAATAGTTTATCAGTATTTGGTAACAATATCGTTTTGTAATAATAGTACATTATATAACTTGAGAAAATATATATTTAATATTTCCTGCTTATATTAGATGTTTATTATAAATCACAATAGAGTTTTGTTATTGAACTGCATCATACAAAAACTTTCTTGAACACTGTAATGTGCGGAAAGTGCAAGTCATTCCGCCCCTTGCAAAATCGGTTTTTCCTATTATCTTGGCCAATTTCGACTTTTTTTTTTGAAATACGTTGGAACAATTTAGAACAACCTGATATGACTGTCAGAATTTAGATTTCCGAAAAAAGGGATGCTAACTTCTCACTTTTGGATTTCGTTAATTTTTTTGCAATATCCTTTGATATACCTATAAGAGATACGGTTTTGAGGCATTAGAAAAATGTTTAGAACAAATCTACTACTACATGAAGCAACCGTCAGAATTCAATTTTTGCAAAAAGGGGGGCTGTAAGAATATCGTTTTTTCCTATTAACTCAGCCAATTATAATTTTTTATTTGAAACACTTTGGGACAATCTAAAAGAAACCTAGGATAACCTACAACAACCGTCAGAATTTCGATTTTCGAAAAAAGGGGCGCTTGCGAAAAATTGTTTGTTGCCATTTTCTCGGCCGATTACTATTTATTTTTTGAAATACTTTGGAACAATTGAGAACAAACCTAGAACAATCTGGAACAACGACCAGATTTTCGATTTTCGAAAAAAAGAGGGGCTAACTTCTCACTTTTGGATATACTTTTTTGGCAGTATCTTCTAATGTATGAGATACGGTTATGATGTATTAGAACAGCGTTTCGAACAAATCTAGAACAACCTGAAACAAAATTTCAATTTTTGCAAAAAGAGGGGCTGTAAGAAAATCGCTCTGGAACAATTTAAAACAAACCTGGAACGACCGTCAGAATTTTGAGTTTCGAAAAAAGGGGCGCTGGTAAAAAATTGTTTTTGCTATTTTCTCGGCCTATTATAATTTGTATTTGAAATAGTTTTGAACAATTGAGAATAAGCCTAAAACAACCTGGAACAACCGTCCGAATTCCGATTTTCGAAAAAAGGGGTCTAATTTCATACATCCAAAAGTGAAACTAAAACGACATGTGCGTGTATCGTTAAGAATTTTTCGAATTTCCGGAATATGTCGCAGAGTGAGTAATTAAGAATTTTTTGGATTACGGAATACTCGCCCACGTAAGTATACCAGCACTTCATATCTATACAAGAAATTATTTTGAAGCGTATGGCTTCCTGAGAAGACCCAAAGTAGGTAGAAACGCATCCAATCTCGCTAATTCTTGGACCGAAAATATTATTATATATATGAATAACCCTGCCCTGTAGTGTCCCAGGCACGGAATTGCGTCTATATGCGGATGATACCACGTTGTTAGTAAGGGGTAAAGAACTCGAAGAGCTAAAAGCAAAATCTGCAGCTGCCATCCAAAAAGCAGAAGGCTGATTTGCGGCAAATCAGCTGAAAATAAACCCTAACAAAATACAAAACATGAAATTTTCCACGAAAACAACAGAAGATCGAGAAAAAGCCAAATTTTTGGGTCTGATAATGGACTCCAATCTGAGGTGGGGACATATATAAATAGCCTGGCTGGTAGACTGACGTCTGTGGTATTCACCATAAGAAGACTGAGACGTGTATGCACATACGAATCTGCAAAAATTTCTGCTGTTTGTTTTATTTTAACGAATACCTTACATCGGCGGAATTTACATTAGCACATATGGCGCCACCCCCTTACGTCCTACCTCGCGGCAATTAGTCGGCACCTCTGCGTAAGCCCCCTTAAGAGAATAGAAATACTCACGATACGATAAAGTTCGGGCAGGTTTCACTTCATTTTTCTGAATAAAGTTTCATTTTAAAATATAGTTTGTAACCATATCTCACTTTTATAAATTATTAACATACCGGGTGTCTGTTTAAGTTCGACCACCGGCCATATCTCGGCAACCGTTCATCGCACAACCTGGCAAGAAAAACTTGTTAGTAAAACAAACCACGGGAATTTCAACAAAAATATTTTTAAGTTTCCAAAATGATCGCAAGGGCGCGCAATTCTCAAGATGAATTAAAATAATTAAATTAAAAATTCATTTGAAACTTTTTGATCTAAATCCCATACGAAGGGGAAGGTGGCGGGGGGGGGGGGTATGTCTGCGTGCGAAAGTAGATATAATTTTTTGTTTATAATTTTTGAATTTTTTGTTTGCCTCCACAAATTTTAATGTTTCTCATTAGATAGATAATTTGACAAAGAATTGAAGGATATGTAGTACGAAATTACGTGGTTGTCAAAAAAATAACAGAGGGCGCTGTTCTCAATTTATGTATATTCCTTGTATTTTTATATCATAATATTGAAGCACATAAAACACTGAAGGGAATGATGAAAACCGAAAGTTGCTATCTTTTTTCTTGACGAAGATATAGTCATACGAAGACAATTCAGAAAAATAAAAAAAAATAAATAACGTAAGTAACGCATCACACAGCATATATTTTATATTGCATTTAATTTTAATCATGAAGAATTAAACTGATTTCGTTCAACATTTGTGCAAGAAAATTTCTAATGTACATATTCTGTATTTTGAGGTTAGGCTATACTGCATAAAGGTAAACTCTTTATCCGATTTCAGTTAACAGCAAAAACAAGACAATTTTCAGAATCTTCAACAATTGTAAGAATGTAGGTACTCCTACTTCAGATATTGTACAAAAAGACGATGCTTAAAATTCGTAAGAAGAATGATAGCAGCAGTGGCGGCTCGTGATTTTTTGGGACGGGAGGGCACCGGGGGGGGGTCTGAGTGTTTAATATCAAAAATTAAGTACAGACAAAAAATAAGCTCAATATACTATTTAATTAACTTGTTTGAAAATGAAATCCATCCGCCGTTCCTTACGATCAGCAAAATGATTAAAAACTAATTCATTGAAGTTTGGTGTTGATGTCAGTAATTGTTTTTCAATGGAACACATTGCTAAGGCACATATCGTCACCCCGGAAGAAAAGTGACACAACACAAAAACCATGGTTCTTCAGAAAACCCGATTAAAGTTTCATGACTTTTTCAAATTCTTCTTGAGTGTACTGTAATAAGATAAACCCAACTTTTTTTTTGGCGATTACGTAGCTATTAAATAGTTTTATAAAAGTCCCGGTTTGCAATGTGCGATTTCAAGTCATTATCCCTCAAAAATTAAAATTTCCACCCTTATTTTGACTTAGGTCACTTTTCTCGAAAACGTAAATTCCACAATTTTGAGATAATCCGATTAATAATAATTATGGTTTCGTCGAAATAAATAAAAAGTGCACATGTTAATAAACTTTTATTAAACGTTTGAACAAGAAATAAAATATAAATGCTATAATTTAATAAAACCAAGTAACATCAAACAGAAACTACAATTTATAAAAAAATAGCTTCAAATGAAAACTACATTCCCAGAAAAATAAACGACTTCAGTTATGCTTTCATTTTACAAGGTATTGTAAAACCCAAAATACGACATTGGAATTATTTTCTTTGTGAAAAGCGATAGCAGGCCCTCCTTTTTTTTCTCAGGAATACCTACTTTATTTTGGTAAGCTCTTTTTAAAACGATATTCTTAATATCGACCGAATTTCTGCCTCTTCTGCTTTTTAAAAGTTCCACTTCTTGAAACTCTTCTTGTTCATAGCTAGTTTTATAAAGTAGTTTTCCAAAGTTTTCTTTGACTACTTTCAACACTTTTATCTCGGTTATCTTAAAATTATTTCCTTCTGCATCTTTGGGTGCGTTTATCCAACCAAGGTCAGCAACTAGAGACTTCAAGTCGAAAATATCGGCGTGACACATTTCAATAACTTGATAAGGATTGCCAGTTTTTTTGGCGGATCTTATCAGTTGAACATACTGATCAGGAGTATAAATAGGTCCTGCTCTTTTGGCTTTGCTGCACTGTCGTTCTATGACCGAGTGGGCATTATCTCCCTCATTCTGGCTGTGTCCCGTTATCAAAAATTTGTGTGTAATGCTTTTAATGAACTTATATTTTGAAAGGACATACATGTACATTGCAAACAAGAATTTATTTTTTTGCTGTCCAGCACAATTGTCGGAGTAAAAGATGACGTCTATATCTTTGGGATCATTGCTGTTATTGGCCTTTTCTTCCAGATCATCAAGATATTGCTTTATGCATGTGGCAATTTCATTAGATCCTCTGTGCGCTTCGGCTTCATGCCAAACAAAGCATTTAACGTTATTTGATTTTAAATCAAACACAGTAAGATTGAAAACACTCAACTTTGAAACATAATAGAACGATGAAGCTTGACCAGAAGGACATGGAAGCACAGCTTGTAAATCGAATACAGCAACAGCTGTGTTTTGTGAATTTTTGTCTTCATCTTTTGCTGTACGTGCTAATTTGGTTTCTCTCAGGTGGGTCTCATACTTATCTTGTAATTCGGCTTTTCCTTCATCTGTTGAATTTGAATATGCGATACACAGTTCGCATTGGTCTTTCTTCGGTATAAAGAAAGAGATATTGAATTCTTCATTAAAAATTCTGGAGTACATCATGTAATTTGCAGCCGGCTCATTATGCTCTTTGCATTTTTGTTCGTAATCTCTGTGAATGTCTGCCAATGATTTACCACCTTCTATGTATTCTCTTGATGTATTAGCACGACAATAGTGACTGGGTATTCGGGGTATAGAGTTTATGTGAACTCTGACACCCTCTTTAATATTGTCATCTATTCTGGCATGCTTCCCATGCTTACCTCTTAAGTCAGTAGAAATCATGTTGTTTGTTGAAAAAGTTCGTTTACTTAAAATAGTTCTTATTGGTCTGTCGTTAATGGATAAAGTTGCTTTAAAAAACGTTTTACACACTTGGATTTTTTGCCCATTAATCTCAAAGTAAAAAGCATTGTTATGACTACGTACTTTTGTTCTATCTTCTCTAATATACCGATATTTTGGTTTAATCTCTTTAATGCTTGCAAGCAAGAAATCACGCTGTCGTTGTAAATTGCCTAAATTCCAATAATCTTTAAAAATGGACATCCGATCCTCATGTATAATTTTTGTGGAACATTTCAACCGACACTTATCCGTGCAAGGAGGCAATAATTTCTTTTCTTGGAAGACTTTCTTGGAAGTAGATGAAGACGTATAGGATTTACCACAATTTCTTGCACATTTTGCTTTATTTTTTATCCAATTTTCTGGCTGTGCAACACGTTTTTTCCCTTGCTTTTTTGTATTACATGGATTGTTTACTTTTCGCAGTACTTTTTTCTTGTCAGAATTTCTGGATACGTTGGGGGCATTATCTTCTTGGCTGCTTGATGACTCAGTCGAGTTATAATTAGAATCTGCTACGCTGTCATCAGAATCTTCGTTGAAATCTGAAGCTGAGGAACTCGATGAGCTGGACGAACTCGATGAACTGGACGAACTAGACGAATTACCCCTTTCATTATTTGGGCAGGTCGGTTTTTCTGCTTGGAGGTCCTTCGAACTGTCTGAACACAGCTGCTCTGTAAATAAATAACGTTTATTAAATCGTCTAAAATATCTAAAAACCAAAATAGTACCCGAATTTACATTGCAAATCACGTTAGGTCCATCTTTTGAACTGGGTGAACCCCCCTCATTTGGTACACAGCAGCTACTACTTTGTTCAATTCCGGAGATTTCAAAACTGGTTGTGCCCTGATCGTCTGTGTTGTCTTCATTTTCGACGATTTCATCTATATTTGAACATTTTTTGGCAAGTTCTAAAATCAATGTTGTCCTATTCAACATTGTCACTAAAATACAAAAATTGAGAATTAATTTACTAGAATAATGACGCAACACTAAAAGCATTATTCACAAATTCAGAAATACGTTTTTCTAAGAACATCCTAAGAAGAATAAGGAGATAACACAAAAAAAAACAAGTTGAAAAAATTTTAACCTACACCTGAATCGCGAAAAGTGGCAGAAGTCTAACTAATACAATTTTATTCTTACCCACCTTAACGCGAAAACCGTCACAACACTAAATATGACACTTTTCTTGTAAAAGAATTTAAATTAAATAAGTCACTTTTCGAGTTATGTCGTTTTTAACGAGTAAAACCACAAACCAACATGCACCAACTCAAACTGTGACATTGTTGATGTTTCAGTGACTCATAGTTGCAGCGGCGGGAAAAGTGACACAAGTGCCACCTAGCGCTGAGAATTAGTATTGAAGTTATGACCTTTTTCTACCAGAAAGTTGATCGAATTTCTGATCGTTTCAACTAGATAACTCAAAACCTGAATATTTTGAGTTGTGTCACTTTTCTTCCGGGGTGACGATATAGTCTGCTTTCCCGCATGGTATTTCTAGAAAATGTTTTTATTCTCTTCAAAGTAGAAAAACACCGTTCACTTTCAGCTGTTGTCATCGGTATGGTGCAAATTATTTTCAATAGCTTCACAGATTCGGCAAATGTAGTTGTTACTTTATTTTCATAGAAACATTACAGTAATGTTAGAGCAGATGAAGCAGTTCCAAAATCTGGTCTATTATACAAAACTACCAATTCGTATCGAACTATGAAAGCTAACTGGGAAAATGTAGCCGAATCTGTCGTCTCGTCTGCTTGTATAGCGATATAATAGGCTTTGTTAATTTCGTCTAGAATCAAAGTGCGAGAAACTTCGTAGATACTGTCCAGCAATTTATTTTGAATGGTTTTTGACAAACCCATAAAAACTCTATTATTAGACTTGTGGGTGCTGTCAATTCCTACCAATAAATTAACCAATCCACGAAAAATCCCCGGATTCGCACTGTGTTTCGTCATGGCCCATTAAAGCGATTTCAAACATGACACAAAACTTAATGCAGTCTATTAATTTTCCAAGAGTATGTCTGTTTATACTGACGTTTTCATTGTACTGAATTATATTTAATCTATCTATATGCAGTGTTCAGCCGGCGCATTATAGGTAATTACCTTTCCCGAAACTGAATATTCTATCATGTTACTAAGATGTTTTTCACTTACTCTATGTCTTTTTACTTTCTCACCAAAGTGTTTTAAATTCCTACTACCATTAGAAGTCCAGACATGGTCGCTTTGTGGAGAATTCCTAATTAAGCACACATACAAAAAATAGTATATTAAACTACAAACGTTTAAGTTGAGAACAAGAACAAGTGTGCAAAATGTGTTATGAAACGTGTATTTTATACTATTTTTTCTATTTTGGTTATTAAAAGTTCAATAAAGCTTAAAATGAGAGACATGTTTCGTTCGAACATTTTAAATATTTGAATATAGGTAGTGTTATATGTAATTATGAATAAAATTCAGACTGATTTATGCAATAAATTATTTCAAATTATCAACAAAAAGGACGAAATAAACAATTGCACGCCCCTAGAGATTCGCAAAACAGCAGAAGACAATTTACAAAATCTTTCGCAAACATAGTCTCGACATATTATCAAAAACAAACTTTTATAACAGTTGTACTATTCAACATTGGAAGTAAATTTCAATAGTAGCATCAGAAAACTTATCATCAACTCTGCTTAACAATTTATATTGTTAATTAGTAAATAAAATGTTAGCATCTGTGCCTTTTATTCTTTGTACAACTTCTATTGCACATGTTTGTAACATTAAAGGCTTACATTTTGACATTTAAATATAATTTGGTTCCTTTTTTTTGTTACCAACGTCATAACAACAAAATTAGCGTGCGATAAAGTAATACTTTTGCAACCAAAACGGGTATCGTAAAGTGAACTTTATAGCACCGAAATAGAAACAAAAAGAATGAGTGTGCTTAAAACCACACGGCAGAAGTGAAAACTTCATCAAGGCGAGGTTAATAACACGAAATACACGCATATAATATTCAGTAACGTATTAAATAAAAAGTATTCGCACATTTATTACATTTACACATGTACACACACGTATAATATTCAGTAACGTATTAAATAAAACGTAAACCTCAACCATCCCCGTATCTAAAATTTCACATTCATACGTCAATTAATTATCAAAAAATTCTTCCGCCATTTGGTTTTCTTTGACATTTTGACTTTGGATTCGTGATCGGCGATCCAAGACACCACCGTATCTAAAATTTCACATTCATACGTCAATTTTCAAAAAACTCGTCCGCCATTTTGTTTTTTTGACATTTTGACTTTAGATTCGTGATCGACGACCTAAGACACCAACGTATCTAAAATTTCACATTCATATGTCAATTTAAGAAAAATTCTTCCGCCATTTTGCTTTTTGATATTTTGACTTTGGAATTGTGATCGGCGACCCCCAAAACCCCTGTATCTAAAATTTCACATCCATACGTCAATTTTCAAAAAACTCGTCCGGCAATTTTTTTTTGACATTTTGACTTTGGAATCGTGATCGGCGACCTAAGACACCCCCGTATCTAAAATTTCACATTCGTACGTCAATTTTCAAAAAAAGCTTCCGCCATTTTGTTCTTTTTGACATTTTGACTTTGGAATCGTGATCGGCGACCCCCAAAACCCCCGTATCTAAAATTTCACATCCATACGTCAATTTTCAAAAAACTCGTCCGCCATTTTGTTTTTTTTTTGACATTTTGACTTTGGATTTGTGATCGGCGACCTAAGACACCCCCGTATCTAAAATTTCACATTCATACGTCAATTTTCAAATAACTCTTCCGCCATTTCGTTTTTTTTAACATTTTGACTATGAAATGGTGATCGGCGACCTAAGACACCCCCGTATCTAAAATTTCACTTTCATACGTCAATTTTCAATAATACGAAATACACGCGTATAATATTCAGTAACGCGTTTGGTCTGATGGTAACGTGTCGGCTTCATAGTACTTCATACCCGTGCGGCTCGGGATCGAATCTGTTCTCGAACATGAATTTATTTATTCATTTAAATTTCAATATAATTGAAATTAAATACCTCTATATGATATACCACGCGATCATTTAAATTCTAAATTATAGCAGGCGGGATTTTTTTTATTAGGTTGTCCAGAATGTCAATTATTGATTAATTAACATTTTGAAACGTCACTTTGACAATTAAAATTGTAAATTAGTACTTATATACCAACTTAATTTAAATTTCACAGCCTGCTCTAATTTAGAATTTAAATGATCGCGCAGTATTTATTTATCTTGTTCCCTTAGCCGACTTTACCCGAACGAGCGTTACAGTCAGTCTTGTTCAGTGCCTACAATCAGCGCAACGCGCCTAAAGAAGTTTACACTTCCAAAAGCATTTTGCACATTACACCCACTGATAAACTGTAAGAGCTTCTGTTGAATTTTCTCGTCACGGTTTTATTAGTTTTCTATCTTAATGTCATAGCTCAGTGTGTTATTTTCTATCATTTCAATTATGTTACTAACGCAATTCATAGTTGCATTTGCATCGATAGAAATTACAACATACACTCACCGCTATATATTACATACTGGACAGCCACGCCCACGCGGCACCATAGAGGAGTGCCCCACCGCTGACGTATATCTGCGCCCTACCCGCGCCAGTTTCATCGCTCGATTTTCAATACAGACGGGGTCTCACGGGGCAGTCGCGCGAGATGCCCCGGAGCCTACGTCAGACTGCGATTTTTAAACGCGCTGAAAAGATGGACTGTAACTTCCGAAAACACATTATTTGTTATCAAACAAATCAGAAAAATTACATACAAATTAGGTATTTATATTTAATTTATCTGTTAAAAGAAATTTGTCATGGGGAAATTTGTCACAGGGGGGCAGTGCCCCGTTGCCCTCCCTGCAGCAGCCGCCACTGGATAGCAGCAATTTTCCTGAAATAAATTGAATTAAAAAATGAATTATAATAATTATTTCACAATCTTTTAAAAAAGTGTGATTAGCTTTAATGCAAAAACACAGGAGCGGCCATTACAATCAGTTTCGATACCCGTTATAATAAAATAGGTATAAGAACTCTGAACCTTTATGGACAACACTGAACATCTGGCATTTGACATTTTTGTTTTCCTAAAACGTGGTCGCTATAAATTTTACAGATATCGTTTAGGTATTTCCCTGATACTTTGGATGCCTACCTCCATTTTCTTCAAGTAACTTCTCCATATACATAAAAACTCTTTATTGTTCTAGTGGACGCTTTTGATGACCGAAGGAATTCTAGCAATCTTCAAAGAAAATATCATCAGCAAACGTTTGAAACAACCCGACAGGGTTCGCCTTCATTGGATTACTCTGGCCTTAGCTACGGAACTAATAATCGCAGGATTGGGCACTATCATCTACAACAGAGCTAGAGGAGATGGAAATCATTTCTCGACTGAACACGGACTTAGCGGTATCGTAGCCACTATAGCCGGATTCATTACCGTACTAAACGGAATACCCGCCCTCTACAGCGCAAAGTTACGAAAATTTGTACCGCCAAATGTAAATAAATTCTTCCACACCTTCCTGGGTATTGCTACTCTCGTGGCGGGTGCCTACGCTACGATTACAGGTTATTATACGGGATGGTTCAGGAATAGATCGACACCGAATATGGTGACTGTTTGTTTTGTGGTAACGGTAGTCATAACAGTCTGGTCTGGTTTGAAACCTATCATAAACGGATTTAATAGAATTAAAAGCATGATTAATTAAGATAATTATAATATAATAATTGTATTAAATTCAATGCGGAATCTTATGTTTAAAAGTGTTCCTAGATTAGAAAACAAATCTATTGTCTAGATAAATGCAGAAATAACTAAACAATGTTCGGAGATTACTTCTGATGTAATTTTTATCTAATTCACGTGAGATTAAGTTTAATCTTTTGTACTTACTTTTAAATGTCTAACTAATTGATATTACGAATACTGTGTATTCAATATTTATGTAAATGTTAGATTAATAAAAATATTTATATAGATATGCTGAATTATTTATATTTAACAAATTGTTAAACAAAACTAAACTTTATAAAAACTCCAGCAGAAACTCCAGTAGAAGTAAAAACAATTTTTTAGGTACTACATAGGTACTGCTTTCATTAAAATCATTACTTCTGTGTTTCAAAGTAGGTACTTACATGTCAGCAAGGTTTATTGTATCTTATCCAGGAATCTCAATATTTTCTAGGAAAAACAGAAGGAATAAAATACTCTTTTTGTACTCGCTTATCAAAACCTGGCATTTCACAATTCGATTTGCGTGCGTAAAAAGTCACTTTAAACACGAGTGCGTAAAAGTAAAGTTGGTACTTCCTAGAACTTGATAAATTTAGTGACATTTTGAAATCATAAATCCCTAACCTTAATAATATGCTACCCAGTTCGTTGTTTTTCTATGAAAATAAAAGGAAATGAAATAGAAATTGTTATATTTGGAAGGTATGTAATTCAATGTCAGAACAGCAATAAATATTATATAAATTACCATTATTCATTCTTTTCAGAAATTGGAACGGAACAATTATTAAAAATTTTGATTGGGCAATTTTGACAACCAGAGATTGATACCCCAGGGATTAACTGGTTTGTTTGAATTGATCTTGATTGCGAAGGTAGAGTAACGTTGATTGTATTATTACATATATCTTGTATTTCAGATGTCGAACAAGTTGCAGGCGGAGTCGATATCTCTAACGGGGTCATTGTTTTAGCCAATTGAATTCTACTATGCAGAGAATTTTCGATATATCCTTCTGCAACCGTAGATGATTTCCATCCACCATGCCTTTTAATTGAAAGCAAGTCACCTCCTTGGTTTGCCAACAATGTCGCTGAACTCCTTCGCAAACAGTGACCTGTGAAGTTACTTGCGCTATCAAGCTGAAGGTACTCAGCTATTCACATTGGAATTTTGCCAATTGTATTAAGACCAACAGGTGAACAAACACACTTGCCATTGCGATATGTTAAAAAGAATCGCTGCTGGCTGTCCGGTCTTAAATTTGCATATTGCCGAATTAATGCAATCCATTCGGGCTTAATGATTGCAAATGTACGGCTGTTACCTGTTTTAGTTTCTGGAATTGTTACGATAATTAAATTCGATTTAAATTCTATGTCTCGCAATGACATTTTGCAAAGTTCTTCACGTCGACACGCTCCAGAAATACCCAATATTAATACAGCCTATAAATACATATAGTGTTGTATGGAATTTAAATATACGGAAATGACTTTACCTTGATTAGTAGGAATAAAGAATTTGGTGCTTCAACAATAAATTTAGTAATTTGTTCTTCGGTTAATACTGCTGATTTTTTAGGCTGATGTTGCTTCGTTATCTGTTTTAAATACGCTATGAGTTTTGCATATTTAGATATATCGGTATTATCATATATTATTAAGCATGATTTTAACATAGAATAAGTGGACCATAATGATTTATTTGATTGTAAATTTTGAAAATAAACTAATAAAACAATTTTCGGAGTATTTTTGTATATTTTTAGATCTAGCCCAAGTTACGAATTTAGTATAAGTGTTTTTGTATACGTTTTTTGATTTTATGGGTAATAAATTATCCACTGCAATATTGGCACCTTCGCGGATTTCAGGCAGTGTACATTGCATTTTATTATCAGAATTCACGTTGTTGGTGAGGTTTTTATTTTGTATGGAGTTTTTTGAATTTGATAATTTTAAATTAAATGTCACTTCAAATAATCAATACTGCCAAATCAATTTTTTTTAATTAATATCAAGAGATTAGTAGTGTGTCATAAACGATAACGTATTTAACAATATGTATTATTATTATAGTTCTCGTTCAAAAAATATTGTACAAACTTCGTGCGTGAAACATTTCGCGAATTCGTGTCCATAAAGCGCTCGCCTTTGGTCACTCATTCGCGAAATATGATTTCACGCACTTGGTTCGTAAATAACTATTATGTATTACTGGGGGGAAATATTTTTTATCTGAAACAGGCATAAAGAAAGTTCGACTCGCCAGTAAACAACTCCAAAATCGGCAGTAAAGAAAGCCCTCATTGTACGATTTTTTGTAGTAGACCGCTGATAGCGGAACGTGGTAAAAATTGTACCATCATAATTATCATTCAAAGTAAAATAAACATTTGTTTTACCTTACTACGAACGATTTCAGATAAAATTTAGTTTGCAACGAGAAAGTAAAGTTATTTTTCACTATAATAATATTCACATTCGTGATGAAAAATTTAACTTTACTGCCTTGTTACACAAATAACTATTTTTGTTTATCACAAATATAGAGATTATTATAGCCCTTATGGTATAATAATATATTTTCGTTATTGAATAAATATCTAATAAATAATTAAATTTGATAATTGTAACATATAATGTTGTATACTATGTTATACATTATATGTTACAATTATTACAATAAAATAATTGTAATTTGACAACTAATAAGTACATTTTAATTAGTACCTACAGTGTGATCAATCGCAAGTGAAGATTGCGTGTCCTAAATTTTTAAGTTGGCAACATCGACTAGTTGGTAATATTGAGAAACACTTATGTATAGTTACTGTGTACAGCCATAATAATGTGCAGTTATGGTTTTGACTGATATGTTATATTTATATCAGTAAAGTGAATGAAAAGAAATTATATTTTTAATGTTTATAACAAAAAAAAATTATTTAGATCAGAGTGACAGAATAGGCACGCTAAATATACTTATTTTATTAGTTAGAATTATTCCCTTCTCTCATGTCTATGGTACCGCGCGATCATTTAAATTCTAAATTAGAGCAGGCTGTGAAATTTAAATTAAGTTGGTATATAAGTACTAATTGACAATTTGAATTGTCAATGTGACGTTTCAAAATGTTAATTAATCAATAGTTGACATTCTGGACAACTTAATAAAAAAAATCCCGCCTGCTATAATTTAGAATTTAAATGATCGCGTGGTATTACTCAAAACTAAATTATGATAGAAGCATAAACAAAGTGGTCAAAGCATAAACAAAGTAATACGTAAATTCCCAAATTACCTACACTTTTATTAAGAATGTTTGCAGGAGCA
Organism: Amphimallon solstitiale; assembly: GCA_963170755.1. NCBI lineage: Eukaryota > Metazoa > Arthropoda > Insecta > Coleoptera > Scarabaeidae > Amphimallon > Amphimallon solstitiale. Next base: position 31,682,244 of record OY720681.1, on the reverse strand, counting down.
GAACATTCCTTTAAGTCAATTAAATACAAAATTCAATTGCCTTTGTTAGTAAATGGCAACAGAACAGAAAGTGTTCTAATAATTAAAATCAATAGTACCTATATTATGCAATGAGCATTTAATGATAGCTATTAAGACACGAGTAAGAAAATTACAATACGAGCCGAGTATTGTAATGAATACGAGTGTTTTAATAGCCATTAAATGCGAGTTTCATACAATATTTTTTCTACGCGACCCCATAATAAAACATTATTTTTTGAACATTCCATTTCATAAATTGAGGTTAAAATTTTCCATGCACCTTTACGAATGTAGCTGGTAATAAATTGTTCGTAGTTACGAAAGCTTATTCTATAATTTCTGGTGGAGTCAAATTTTACCTTTCACTGTCATTATCCCTCATTTTTACCCTATATATTTTCAAAAAAGCACAAATTTTAAGTACTTACTTGTAAATTGCAGAGAACTGTCACATTTATTTAATTTGTATATCTGTCAGATACGCAGTCGCCATATTGAATATTGTTTGAATATTGGAATGTCGCATTCCTATTGGATATAAACTTGTATCATAATGAAAATCTGTATCGTAATGGACATCATTAAAGTACAGGTTCGGCGTATCTAATAATACAATTAAAGTATGGGAGTAGAAAAAGTCATTTTTGTGTAACGATGAGTTCGAAGATTGATTACTTAAGTAATAAAGCCGAATGTCGATTAATACTGCAAAAGTCGGAAAGTGCATATAAAATAGAGTACAACATTTGTCAAATGGATGAAAGAAGAACAGGCTACAGTTATAGATGAACGTGTATGCTTGCTTACCTTCAAGAAATGTCGGAGCAGTACAAGGCCTCGACAATGTGAGCAATCCATTCAAAATTGCAAAGTATGTTGCGGATAAACAAAGGGGTTGATATAAAATTATTTGCGAAAGTTCATGCATTCATGAAAGGAATTAGCAGTACTGACGTATCAAAGAAGGCTTATGTATTCAAGGAAGGATTTGCGGAATTTTTTTAAAGATGCACCGAACATTACATATTTATTTTTGAAAGTGGTAGCAATTTGCGGTATCTTTGGATCTTGTAGAATATGCGAATTGTGCGATTTACGCCTAAACGATATCAAGGGAGTGGGAAGCTTATTACTTATTACTATCCGACCATGTAAGAGAATGAAAACTCGACATTTTACTGTTGCTGATAGTGATGGAATTCATTATGTCAGTTTAGTAAAGCAATATTTATCATTGCGTCCCCAAAATGCGAGTACGGATCGAGTTTTCTTACGGTATGACAAGAGGAAGTGCACTAATGAAGTAGTGGGTATTAATACGTTTGGATCATGTCCATTGCAAATTGAACGCTATTTTAAATTGGACAATCCCGAGAAATACACAGGACATGCTTTTCGACGTACGTCCGCTACCACTATGGTAGATGGTGGTGTGACAATTGATCAAATCCAACGGCAAGTAGGTTGGAAATCGACAGCTGTGGGAAGTGGTTACGTTGAAGAGTATTAGCAATAAGAAGAATGTTTCAAACCTTATTGGGAATGCCATAAGTTTCGGAAGCATGATCTCAGTGACTTCCGAAAATAGTGTTAGCCATTTGAATAACATCTCCCCTGATTTAAATAACCAAGGTTTTAATATTTCAAACAATACAAATTGTACATTTAATATTCATTTAAAATGAGAGTTTTTGAAGTGTAAACTTCTTTAGGTGCGTTGCGCTGATTGTGGGCAGTGAACAAGACTGACCCCCGTCACGCTCGGATATGTAACGCTCGTTCGGGTAATGTCGGCTCGAGTCTACTAAGGGAACAATTTTATTATTATTTAATTTCAATTAAATTGAAATTTAAATGAATAAATAAATTCATGTCCCAGAGCAGATTTGAACCGGAGCCGCCTGTGTGAGAGACCAGCACTTAACCATTAGACCAAGGGCGGGAGTCGAAAGCCAGTAATGATATCGTCTATTTATATATATACATGCGTCCGAAAATCTCCTTAATAATGCTTGCGGCCGAGGCAAGACAATCTCGAGTACGTTAAAGTTTTTCGCGGACAAGATATACACACAGTTTTTTAGGCCACCGTTAAATTTTTCAATCGATTTAATTTAAATTGAGACACAATTTAATTTAATTTAGTTCTAAAAGTGCTAAATTAAAGTGGTTTACTTGCTTTGATATTTAGCAAATTTTCATTCTAAACTATTCATTTCATATTTCAGTTATCACAAACCTGTTGTTTCATTTTAAGAGTTTGATACAAATCATGATCAGACCGAGCGAAATGTACTAAAATAATATATATATTTTTAAATGTAATATAGAACGAAAAAAAAAAGTTGTATTTCTTATTATTAACCTCGCCTTGATGAAGTTTACACTTCTGCTGTGTGGTTTTAAGCACACCCATTATCTTTTTTTTATCAAATTCTGTGAAAACAGTGTAAGTGGCATTTAACATAAAAAAAGTTGATTATCGACCCTTGATGAACCGAGTAGCTAAAAATAAAATTTGATATATCTCTATTAGTACTTTTTAAGTCATCTAATTTGGTATGTCGATTGTTACAATCAGATTTCAAATAAAGGTGCTCCGAGCTGGGGTGTTTTTTTTTCAATAAAATTATTATGAAAGGTTGTTCTGTCAGATTAATTGATAAAAAGTTGACATTTATGCTTGACCTATTTGAATTTGTTGACGTTGGTAACTTTAAAACACGCGCGTGCTTTAATGATGGCGCTGGCGTGTTTTAAATAAGTAAAATGATGTACTACCAATAAAAAAAAAATAGTATAAAGGTTATCATCCACCTGTCACTATCAAAATTTATCATCGTGGTGATGAAATTAGTAACATGTATAATTTGGATTATTAATTTATTTAATAAGATAACTTTAAAGCTGGGATATTAATAAGACGACTAAGGTAAAAACTTATTTGCGGAAATTTTAATTAATTATAATTTATTCAAAATGGTCACACATTGGTACTGTTGAATGCATAACTCAATACGACGTTCATGTTGGCAAAAATATTCTGCAATATATTTGGTGTTATTTCATTGCATTTAATTGTAATTGTATTTACCAGGTCATTTAAGTTATTAATAAGTCTTATATATGTACTTCACTTTTTAGCAATTCGAAAACAGAAACATTTAACGGAGTAAGGTCTAGTGATCTGCTTATAACTCGATGAGGTCAGTATTGACTACGACGAGATACAGCTAACCATACTCCGACTTTAACAGGATGTAAAAGAACTTCGATGCGATTGTTTAGATTATTTGTAGAACATGTTCTGTAATCTTGTTTATCTACAAACCCGCTTAAATGAAACCATGCTTCATCAGTTAAAAAGCTTATATCTAGAATTTCGTCATTATTTAAATTTTCTTGAAAAAAATTGCAATAAGTAGGGGAGACTGGGGTTGGATGTTACAGTTTTTGATTATGAATTTTTTATTTTATTTTAGTAATTGTTTTAAAAATTTGAAATATATCATAAGAAAGTAATAACCTTTATTTATGTAATAGGCCTTACAGTTTAACAAAAACTAAACTATTTTTTTAGAAAATATATAATAATTAAAAAAAGTCAAAACGTAACAACTTTCCCCAAGGTGGGGTTGATTGATACATGCTTGGGGCAATTTGTTACATGTCATCATCTGAATCGCAGTGCTGACAAATAAAGTAAGTTTCACCTGGAGTACATAGTTCATGTGCCCATTTTTCACATTTATGGCATTTGATCCATCCTTCGCCTGGTTTTGAGTTTAAATAAAGTTCTCCACACTCTTCATTTTCATCTTCGGAACTATCTGCTACAGATTTCTTACCTTTTTTCTTATTACCCACAATGTTTTTCTTTAAATTTTTTTTAACTTTATCAGCTTTTTTATTTGTTTTTCTTTTTTTCTCTTCCTCTTCTTCCAATTCTTTTTTATTTGGTGTATCAGTCCATACAGCGGCTTTTCTGCGTTTTCTTGTATTCGTATTTTTCCTCATGCCTGCTTTTGGAAAAGGACGAATACATTCTGGAGTTATATGTTGGTGATCTTGGTTTGAGGTAGAAGCTACAGCTGGATTATAATAACAGCTTGACACAGGTTGAGTTTCATTGACACTGACGTTTTCAACAAGTTTATTGTTATTTACTAACCTCGGAGGAGTTACATTAGAATGAGGGTTTTGATCGTGAGTGTTACTCACTTCTTCAACTTCCGCATCGTGACTTATATTATCTTCATGTTCGTGTTCATTGGTGCCTTCTAATGGACGGTCTGTCACAGACGAGCTCAAAAATTCGTCATCATTAAAAATGTTTCTATTTGTGGGCCAAATACCAGTGACACGGAAACCAGATTGAATGTTCACTGGTGTTGCAGCTAGTGGTAAAGCATCGCGTACAATAGAAGGAATATCGTAAATAGTTAACGTTTTCCCTGGGTTATTTCTGATCCATGAGTCACAGAAAGAATTAATATATTTTTTAAGTGGGCCATAAACCGATCTATCCAGTGGTTGGAGTTTATGCGTAGTATGTGGCGGGAAGGATAAAACAATTATACCATTTTCTCTACAAAAATCGATGCCTTTTACAGATAAGTGTGAGTCATGGTTGTCTAGAAGTAAAAGGACAGGTCGCTCCTTGCTACAACGACTGTGTTTAGCAAAGTGTTCTAAAAAAATGTAAAAGTCCTCTTGATTCATCCAACCAGATTTGTTAGCTGAGCCTATGCAACCAGGTGGACCGTTTGCAACAAAGTAGTTTTTATAATTTTTTCGGGGAAAAACAAAAAACGGTGGAATATAACTTCCATTTGCATTAACTGCTACTGCTAATGTCACCAAAGTTCCTCGCTCAGCGGATACTACAGATCCAATTTGTTTCATTCCTTTACGTGCAATGATTCTGTCAGGTTTTTGCACCGTAGTGACGCCTGTCTCGTCTATATTATATATATCTTGGCACTCAAATTAGTATTTATCCAAAACTTCTTCTAATAAATCAAAAAATTTTTTGACATTTGCTTTATTGAAACTGGTTGCCCGAGCTAGACTTGTAGCTTCGGGTTTTCTTATAGATAAAGTAGGATGTCGACGAAGAAATCCCCATAACCAATCATAGGTAGCCATTTGAAACTGATGCCAACTATTATGTACAGTAATATTGTTTTTTACTGCATACTGGTATGCTAATTTGCGAGTCTCTTTAGGAGTAAGACCATGATACATCTTAGCACTTTGGTCGAGATAGGTAACTAATTCTTCTTCAAACGTGTCATTGAACAGTTGCCGATTACGCCGATATCCAACCTTAGGTATAGGATCTGTTTCACCTATGGTTATTGAAAAAACAAAAATATAAATATCTGACTAATTCGTAAAGAGCGGTTATACCTTTATTTTTTAACTTCTTACAAAATCTTTGTAAAGTCATGAAATTTATGTCAAAATCAGCTGCTACTTTTCTCAAACCTCTGCCCTTCTCTACTTCTCGAGCCGCTCTTATAAAAATGTCTTGTGGGACATTTCCCCTATCAGTCTTCTTTTTATAAACCCGCATGTTTGGTCTGCAAATGAACAAAAAACCAATTACGACTTTCAGAACAATTGCTCTAGCCCTTGGGGGTTAGTTGTTACACTGTCACAACCTGCCCCAGTTTAGATGTAACAACCAACCCATTTCGAAGTTTTTCAATGACTTTGTTAAATACAGCTAAACAATTTATTCCAGCGAAATGGAATATAGTACATATCAAAAAGAACAAATATCAAGGTAGCGATTACAGCAGTTAGAACTTTCACAGACATTTGGAGATTTTAATAAAAAGAAATTTTTACCTTACGCACAGAATTACGTTGAACCATCAAAAACACGTTTTCCACCATATTACTTTTTCGTTTGTAGCGCCATCTCTACAAAATTGTATGAAGTTAGTAGTCGACTAAAAGAACTACTACACTGTGTTTGAGACTCGGATACATAATTGTAAAAAAAAATATTCAGACTGTAACAACCAACCCCTGTAACATCTAACCCCAGTCTCCCCTAAGCTTACTAGCGTGATCTCTAGGTAAGATCTGATGAACAACCGATATTTTGTATGCATACATATGCAAGCGATGCCTCAAAATTTTATGAACGGGTTTATCACTTCGTTTGAAGTGATAAACCACGAACTGATGTAGTGGGTTTTCTCCAACAAGGGTTCATGTCAAAATAACATTAGATAAATAATTACTTATAGATAAAAAGCAAGTGGTTTATTAAAATTTGCAAGTACATACTAGTTACTCCGTACCTATACTAAGATCCCAGGCAGCAAGGTACGTCAATATGACGTCAATTTTAAGTCACTTTGGGACAATATACGTCAACTCACCAATAATTGACGTTACTTATACGTAAGTTTATCGACGTATTAGGGATGTATCTTCTGGAGGTCTTTATGACGTCAGAAGTACGTCTTTTTTAAATCTTAGTTATTAATTTTTTAATTCAGAAATAATAACAAACTGTACAATAATTATTGACATCTTTAAACTCTTGTAAGTACAAAATGTATTCATTAACTTTTTTTAAAAAAACATATTGCAGTGATCTTGAATAAATAATAATATGTAAATAAATAAGTATAATCAAGATCACTTCAAGTTTTATTTAAATTAATTTTTACTTTATTCATTTTTACTATGATGTGTATATAAATATTCACTATATCGATAATTTACGAAAACTTTATTTTTATTTAAGTAAAACAATAAAAGAATCCTAGTAAATTTTTATAAGGTTATAATATTAAGACGTATCAAATGTTACGTGAAAAGGAGCGAGCAGGTGTTTCCGGCACAAGGACTTCTGACATTGGCAAGGATCGACTGTGTAGACCGGCGCAAAAGTATTGTTTATCAGGTGCACGCCTGAGTCATAAACGTATAGACGAATTTATATTCGCATGTTTGTTTACCTTTTTCAAGGATTATTAATACGCTGTTTCCCCATGCAACCGATAGGAGCGGCACCGTCGACATACAATTTTGGAGGTGGATTCGTGTTTAACGAAAGTTGCCGTATGTTTTTATAAAGAGATTTACGAATAAAAGCGCGGACGGATAAAATTTCCGGGATTGCTGGTGAAAACCGCAATATTAGCAAGTCTAAAAGTAGGTGAAAACCACTTCCTCCCTCTTCTTTAATAGGATTATTTTAAAATCCGGACTTAGAATAATTTTTGAGATTTTCAATACTTATAAAATTTTTACAAGATTCTACACTTATAGTAATTTTATATTTTAACATGCAGCGCGTATTACATAAGAATGTCTAGATGTATTTGAATAACTACTTATGTATGAAATACTTTTATTTATGAACTCGGTTTTGAATTTATTTAATTTCATTTTATTTTCTTCTTTCTAGAGAGTTTTGTTTTGCATGTAGGGTACTATGCCGTACGTTATGACAAAACCTTCTAGCATTTGTAATGATAACTTTGAATAGCATAATCATTTTCTTTTCCGTATAATTTATTTTTCTTTTAAATTTATTCATCCTACAAAGGATATTTGAAATTAATAATTTTGTTTTATGTGTATATAGGTTATATATTAAGTGAATAAAATTTTCATTGAGAATTATGGAAGAGTTTAATACGATGTATGAAGAGTTAAGGTGATTAAACAATATTTGTTATAAATGTGTGTATAGTGGCGTCTCAAAGTTCTTTATTTGTAGTGGTGTTTTTGTATTGGAATTTCGTGAAAAAGGTAAAGTTTATTTTCTTTTAATGTATATATATTATTTCTTTTGATATGAGAATTAAGTATGTTTTGTTGTATTTGGGTGTTCAATATTAACGTGTTGAATAATACATCAGGGATGTGTGAAATGAATTATGTCATTATTTAATTCATAGCATGGAGTCCTGGTGAATTTGAAATACACGAATTGGTCTTGGTGGTACTGCGTTTGGGAGCGAGAAAAGGCACCAGGCAGAACTAATCAGGGCTGAGTTAATTTATTGAATACGTAGATACATTATTTTATTTCATTTTATTTATTTAATTTAAAATTTATATATATTCCTTAAGGAATGTGCGCATGGTGATGTATGTTCGGGTTGCGTCCGACGAGCTGAAAATGACATGCTCGTAGGGTGGAACTTTGGGATACTCATCTGTGTGAATTTGTTATCTGATGGTACTGTGTTGGGAGCGAGAAAAGGCGCCGGACAGGACTAATTAGGGCAAAGCCATTTCCTTAATGTCTATATTTTTGTTAGCAAACAGTAGACCGTACAAATTTTATTTTATTTATATTCCAGTACAATTCATCATGGTTAATTTATTTTAAAATTTTTGATTGTTTACATGTATCTATGACAAATATTAATAATAATAATCACGTTCACATTTTAGGTATAAGCTTGCACGACATGATGATTTCATTTATTCTTTATTTCTTGTAGTATTTTATTGATTATGATGTATAAATTTGGGATTATGACTGAATGTTGATTTCTGATGTGTAAATATTTGTAGATTAAAACTTTTGAATTCATTTAAGATTATTTTATTTTAATAAATTAGATGTTAAGATTTATTTTGTATCTTATTTCTTTACCTGACCTGGAGATGATTAAAGAGAAGGAGAATCAAGTCATATTTTCTGCCCCTGAGAGAACTATTTATTTTCAAACTGAGCTAGTTACATGTAGAATGTTTTGCTTAACCTACTTTTCAGCAGAAAGTTCACCGTATCGTAGTCTAGCATAAGGCCTAGCACTAGGATGCGTGCTTGACTCTCGGTTACGCATTAATTAAGTAAACTAAATTCATTTTATTTATATATAAATTTGAAAGAGTCACAGCATATATATGATCGCAAGCCAACGTGGGGCCATGATACATTTACATTTATATATATCATTTATTAACACTTTCCATAATATATATGGCGACCAACGTAGTGGGGCAAAGCTTCTACATTTTAAACTATTTAGATAAAAATTAATTGATTATTTAATATTTGAGTAGCTGTGTAATTAAAGGGAGGTATTTTCACCTTTAAGTGCATTTGAATAATTAATAAATATAATTCACAAATAAAATTTTGTCAAGTTTTGATTTATTTTTCTCCACAAATAAGTCTCTTTAAGTGCCAGGACAGATAAAGTAAATATGTCTGAGTATAAAGGTGAGGGTGAAAATCCTGAAAGTGGTATGGATACCAAATATTTATTTGAAACGTACAGGGAACCACAAGGCATTTCCTCTGTGACAGATTCAGAGAAGACGCTACCTCTTGATGAGGATGAAAATGTAACTGAAAATGTAAAAATTGAAACGAAAGAAATGCCAGGTGGAGACAGATTTGATTTTCTATTTGAAAAACTTTTCTGTAAATTGGAATGTGACAAGATAGAAATGAATAAGAAGTTTGATGAGAAGTTTAAAGAAAATAAAGAAGATATAAATAAGAAATTAGACGAAAATAAAGCTGAAATGAAAGAAGAGATGAATAGAAATAAAATAGAGATACAAACTGTGGTAAAGTCGATGAATGAGAAGATTGACGAAAGGATAAAAGCTTGTAGAATGGAAATGTCTGCAATGAACAATAAATTAAAAGAAGATGTGAAACAAAGCACGACACAGATCAATGAAAGAATTGAAGCAAATGAAAAGAAGTGCAAGGATAGCAGTAATTTTTTAATAGATGAAATGAATCAGAGGGCCGGTGTAGCAAGAGAAAATTTTAGACTGATAGAAGAAAGGATTGGAGGACAAGATAAAAAAATACAATCCTTGGATCTGAATTTAACAAATAAATTTGAGGACTGTAGGGTTAAATATGGTGCATGCACAGACTCTCTTTTAAAGCTACAGGATATGACACTAAATTGTCAAGACACGATTAAGAATTTGAAAACAAGAGTTGAACAAGGTACAATTACACCTTGTGTTGTACCGCAACAGATATCAATCGGCACGGAAAATATACCAAAATTTTCTGGGTATAATAAAGACAACCCTATGGCATTTCTTAAAACCATTAAGACATATATTCGTGGTATTCATGATGATATGTCAAAATTACATTTCATGAGAGGGTGTCTTAGAGATTATGCATTATTATGGTATGATATGGTAATTGATGAGGTACAGACGTACGAAGAATTAGAGAATATGTTTATTAGGCAGTACTGGGGACAAACTCAGCAAAGACGCATTAGACATGACCTTACCTTTGGAAAATATCGTCCTATTACGTCTAGAGAGAATTATGTCATTCGGAAATACTCTTTCTTGAAACATATACAACCTATGATCCAGGAGTGTGACATTGTTACCCAATTGGCTAATCACTTCGAGCATGAGGTAGTACAAGCAGTTGCTTTACAGGGTATAGACACCGTTGAGCAACTCTTGGAGTTGGTAAAGCGTCTGGACGACGTGGAAGATAGGAGTGTACCTCAGAATAAGAATGGGTATAAAACAGGTAACAATGGTAACTATCATAATCCTCAGCAAAGATATAATGACAATCACCAACAAAGGTACAATGGTAATCGGTATCAGAATAATAGCTACCAGGGAGGAAGGGTGGAGAATGGTAACAACAAGAATATGAGTAATAGTAGTAATGATAATAATAATAATTGGAGACAGGAGGGTCATGTAGGAAGGAAATATGAAAAAAATGAAACAGAAGATACCCGAGGATTTAATAACGTAATTATAGAAAATAAAGAAAATAAAACAGAAGCTGTGATGAAAGATGCGTCAAGAGGAGCAATAAAGAAGGACCTGGATTTTTGGTAGGTCCAACCAAAGGGAGAAAGAAGAAACAACGAGGCAAGAGAAACGTCGTAGATTTAAGTAATATAACCACTAAATTTCCACTGGTAGATGTTAAAGTAGGGGATGTATATGGTGTAGCTATAATAGATAGTGAATTAGAATTGTCACTTTTAGATGGGGGATTATTTGATAAAAGGTTTAAAAAATTAGGTTTTTACAAGCAAGATAATGTATTTTGTATAAATATAGAGATGGGGAATGTAGAACTTGTAACACAATTTATTGTTACACCAAGATTAAAATATTGCTGCGTACTTGGGATGGATTTTTTGAGTCTATATACATCGAAATTGGAAAGGGAAAATAGAACCTTCCACAATAATAAAGTAAACATGTCTTGGGACAAAGGTGCTCAAGATGATAAAATATTAGTTAATAATTCAATCATTGATAATTTTGATAGGGACCTCACTTTAAAAATAAATAATGATAGTTTGATTGACAAGGATAAAGGTTCACACCATGTGGATGATCTTCAAAGGGAAGAGTCCATGTTTGCCACGGGTGACATAAATAATAAATGTACACACCATGTGGAGGGTCTTCAAAAGAAAGACGCCACGAAATATATGGGTGACATAATAAATAAATGTTCACACCGGGAAATAAATATGGGTGACAAAAATTTGATTTGCAACAAACAGATTAATAATGATAATGTGAGTGATCCTTTGACAAAAGATGTTAAATTATTTAATGGTAATGTAGATTTAGCAGTAGACTATGATAATTGTTTTAAAACAGAAACGACTCATCCATCTTCCCATAAGCAGAAATTAAGTGTTCAATTTAAAATTAAAAGTTTGTTAAAAGATGATATCATAGAAACTTTAGTATATAACTTAATGAACCCCATCACAGTAGTAATTAAGGAATATTTAGATTATTTAGAAAACATTGAGAATAATAAATTAAGTTTATGTTTATTTCAATCAATAAAACAACAGCTACAACTCCCCAAATTAATAGAAACATTATTGTTAATAAGTACTAATGCAAAGTGGTTTGTAAACGTTAATTCTCTTTGGTTGGTACAGCTATATAAATGTTTCGTGAAATTATATCCAATAGTGGTAAATTTATTAGTGAATTTAAATAAAATTGTTCATAAGGAACAAAATATTTTACATTATGGGTATGTAAAGCCCGTACAGCATATATTAAACCCACATGATGAAAATGTGTCACATCATGTGAATGATAAAATGATTTTACAAGAGGGTGTGAAATTTATATGGACCCATGCGAGAATAGAGGCTTTGGATGCAGTTGAAAAGTACCCACAGCCCAGATATTTAAAAATGTTAAGAAGTTTTCCCAAAATAGTGGACTACAATTGCCACTTCATTTTAAGGGAACTCGATGATGCAATTACAATATTTGTAATACCTATGAAAGGTGTAAAATTTAAAGAATTTAAGTACACTTTTGTATATATATTTATAAGTAGTTTCATTATTTTAAGTGTTTTAAATGTTATTTGTTTAAACTTTCTCGTCATGAAAGGAGTAAAGTTTAAAATAAACTCCAAGAGTTTTGCATATTTACTTCTGACTTGTATATAGATAGAATAAGCATATTATAGGGAAATTTCATGTCTCTATGCTTTATATCAATAATATGATAAGCAATCTATAAGTATATTAACTGGTATTTATGGGAAATCTTGAATTTATACCATTGGCATTAGCGATTCTCGCTTATAAATCGCAGATATTCCCATAGGGATATTTATGCAGTGATCTTGAATAAATAATAATATGTAAATAAATAAGCATAATCAAGATCACTTCAAGTTTTATTTAAATTAATTTTTACTTTATTCATTTTTACTATGATGTGTATATAAATATTCACTATATCGATAATTTACGAAAACTTTATTTTTATTTAAGTAAAACAATAAAAGAATCCTAGTAAATTTTTATAAGGTTATAATATTAAGACGTATCAAATGTTACGTGAAAAGGAGCGAGCAGGTGTTTCCGGCACAAGGACTTCTGACATTGGCAAGGATCGACTGTGTAGACCGGCGCAAAAGTATTGTTTATCAGGTGCACGCCTGAGTCATAAACGTATAGACGAATTTATATTCGCATGTTTGTTTACCTTTTTCAAGGATTATTAATACGCTGTTTCCCCATGCAACCGATAGGAGCGGCACCGTCGACATACAATTTTGGAGGTGGATTCGTGTTTAACGAAAGTTGCCGTATGTTTTTATAAAGAGATTTACGAATAAAAGCGCGGACGGATAAAATTTCCGGGATTGCTGGTGAAAACCGCAATATTAGCAAGTCTAAAAGTAGGTGAAAACCACTTCCTCCCTCTTCTTTAATAGGATTATTTTAAAATCCGGACTTAGAATAATTTTTGAGATTTTCAATACTTATAAAATTTTTACAAGATTCTACACTTATAGTAATTTTATATTTTAACATGCAGCGCGTATTACATAAGAATGTCTAGATGTATTTGAATAACTACTTATGTATGAAATACTTTTATTTATGAACTCGGTTTTGAATTTATTTAATTTCATTTTATTTTCTTCTTTCTAGAGAGTTTTGTTTTGCATGTAGGGTACTATGCCGTACGTTATGACAAAACCTTCTAGCATTTGTAATGATAACTTTGAATAGCATAATCATTTTCTTTTCCGTATAATTTATTTTTCTTTTAAATTTATTCATCCTACAAAGGATATTTGAAATTAATAATTTTGTTTTATGTGTATATAGGTTATATATTAAGTGAATAAAATTTTCATTGAGAATTATGGAAGAGTTTAATACGATGTATGAAGAGTTAAGGTGATTAAACAATATTTGTTATAAATGTGTGTATAGTGGCGTCTCAAAGTTCTTTATTTGTAGTGGTGTTTTTGTATTGGAATTTCGTGAAAAAGGTAAAGTTTATTTTCTTTTAATGTATATATATTATTTCTTTTGATATGAGAATTAAGTATGTTTTGTTGTATTTGGGTGTTCAATATTAACGTGTTGAATAATACATCAGGGATGTGTGAAATGAATTATGTCATTATTTAATTCATAGCATGGAGTCCTGGTGAATTTGAAATACACGAATTGGTCTTGGTGGTACTGCGTTTGGGAGCGAGAAAAGGCACCAGGCAGAACTAATCAGGGCTGGGTTAATTTATTGAATACGTAGATACATTATTTTATTTCATTTTATTTATTTAATTTAAAATTTATATATATTCCTTAAGGAATGTGCGCATGGTGATGTATGTTCGGGTTGCGTCCGACGAGCTGAAAATGACATGCTCGTAGGGTGGAACTTTGGGATACTCATCTGTGTGAATTTGTTATCTGATGGTACTGTGTTGGGAGCGAGAAAAGGCGCCGGACAGGACTAATTAGGGCAAAGCCATTTCCTTAATGTCTATATTTTTGTTAGCAAACAGTAGACCGTACAAATTTTATTTTATTTATATTCCAGTACAATTCATCATGGTTAATTTATTTTAAAATTTTTGATTGTTTACATGTATCTATGACAAATATTAATAATAATAATCACGTTCACATTTTAGGTATAAGCTTGCACGACATGATGATTTCATTTATTCTTTATTTCTTGTAGTATTTTATTGATTATGATGTATAAATTTGGGATTATGACTGAATGTTGATTTCTGATGTGTAAATATTTGTAGATTAAAACTTTTGAATTCATTTAAGATTATTTTATTTTAATAAATTAGATGTTAAGATTTATTTTGTATCTTATTTCTTTACCTGACCTGGAGATGATTAAAGAGAAGGAGAATCAAGTCATATTTTCTGCCCCTGAGAGAACTATTTATTTTCAAACTGAGCTAGTTACATGTAGAATGTTTTGCTTAACCTACTTTTCAGCAGAAAGTTCACCGTATCGTAGTCTAGCATAAGGCCTAGCACTAGGATGCGTGCTTGACTCTCGGTTACGCATTAATTAAGTAAACTAAATTCATTTTATTTATATATAAATTTGAAAGAGTCACAGCAATATGCACTTAAATTTATTACTGCTATATGTTGAATATACACTGTGTGATAAAAGAAAAGTGCATAATATATCTAATCTAATACATGCGCACTATTAGTTTATCCACATGTTACATATTAAAAAATTAACTATTTGTTTTTCATATGCAATTTTAAAATGATTTGAAATTGCCGCCAATAGGGCAATAGTGTGTTGCGTCAGTTACGTGTGGTGTGGTAAACCAAAACGTTCTGAGAAATAGAAGCACAAGATTATGTTACAATTGTGAGTAGGTATTGCTTATATAATTATGTTTTATTCAAACTCAAGTGGCAAAAATCGCTACTTAAATTATCTATTATTATTGTTTATCTTTACTGTTTTACTAGGATTAGGGCGTGGAAATAGGCGAGGCCATGCAACCTAACCTCAATTTTTTTGGCGACAACGATCGTTTTTTTCGAAGTGAACATTGAATACGATCACATCTTTATGGTGATAGGAAGCAAAATCCTATATCTAAGTAGTCGTATTACACAACTTGTTTTTTTACTTACTGAAGTTTTTATTTTTCTATATTTTATTAGGTAAGTTTTTCTTTCTGTAACACTCATCAAGTTCCACTAGATAGCAACTAAAGTGTCTGTTATTGCCTTTTGATCCAGATAATATAAGCAGGGTTTCTTTTCCTATACTTCATACATTATTATAATATCTGTATCATCATAGCATCTATAAAGAACGTTGTGAGAGTACAAGTCTGTTTGTATATTTTTATAAATGTTTACTCCAGCATAATATTTGATTTTATAGAATTTATTATGTATTTTTAATGTTTTATGTTAAAATGGTTGTTTTTATGTAATAAATTTATGCAATTTATAAGCTGTGATTTATTGAAATTTCCTTCTCACGGACCAAAAAATAACTTTTATGCATTGTCACTTTCACGTATAAACCTGACGGATATGTGACGTTAGAATATGACGTCTGTGGGCTGTGACATATTTTCGTCATTTTGACGTTACGGTAACGTCGTAGCTCAAGTCGCGGCGACGTAAATGATGACCAAAAATGGATGTCAATATGACGTCTCCTTGCTGCCTGGGGATGAAGTTCTTTTTGAAATACGTTGTATTATAAGATCAAAAGCAGTGATCATTTATGGCCAGACATGATATCTAAATTTAAGTACCGTTTTATTTGGTAGGGGGCGATACAGTTTCGATTCTTTAGATTTATACTCACTGATCTGTCTAATATAAATGGATGAGCAATGCAATAGGATGCGCGTGGAATTTTTATGCCAAATTGAATACTTAACTCGGGGCTTACGAGTATGCGCTGTCCCTAGTCTTTTGACATTCGAATGTGAAATCAGTAATGTTCCGAACGCCGATTTCAATAGACGTATATCCGAAGTCGCAAAATCACAATTTTAGAGAAGGATGAAAATATATATTTGCTAATGTAGAACAAGTGTGCATATAGTGATTTTGCTACTAGGGGTACTAGCTTTTTGTTTATATTTTTTGGAGTATTTTTATTAAGGAAAATGCGGAAGACATTGAAAAGGATCAAAGTATACAATTCCCGACATACCATCACTGACATTGTTATCCCAAAATGTTGTTATTTCTGGTTTTGTTGTCAAACAATTGAAGCGCATTGTTAATTGTGCTAAATGTGTGTCCGTACTAGAAGAAATCTCACAAACAACTGTCGACAAGATGTCCAAGTACGCCATATTCTTGTACAAAACTTCCTGCAGAGGCAGTGTTTTTCTATTACCTTGTTAGTAGAAAATAAGTACTTTGTATCCTTAGATACACATGTTTGATTCATCTATTTTACATGAAAGTCACGTTTCTCTTTTAATTAAGCATGTTGTGCGATGCACAGAGATGCAAAGAAACAAACAGAAGTAGAACATGGGACACTTCTAAGAAAAAAGCTCTCCAAATTAATACTTTTTTATAACCAGTAAATATTTCAAAAGGAATGTATTGTTTTTTTGAGTGTTTTTTTAAATTTCTCTTAATAAATAAGTATTTCATTATCTTCAGATGCAGATTTTAATTTTAAAGTTCATGTTCTGTTAAATACTTTTCCAAGATGTTAGGCATTTCAAATTAGTGCCTTTATTTTATGTTATTGCGCATGTGCGTCAGCCCCGTGCGCAGTTCATATTTGATCACAATTTTTAACATGCTATTGCTCATCCATTTATATTATACATATCAGTGTTTATACTATACTTTGTTTTTTAATTTCGCGGACCACCTTTAAATTTTAGCGCTAGAAGTGGGCAATTCGATTGGTTCTTTTCGAACCAAAATGACACTCACTTAATTTAATTGACAGTTATTTCTAGTTATTTGACAGTTGCATTTGTTACATGCATATCAGTGTGTATACTAATAGCGTATACACATAACATAACCTACATCAGAAATTTGTCAAAAAAATGTCATCATATGTTGCATATTGTACATATGACTCTACTTGGTGGTCCGCGGAATTAAAAAACAGAGTATAATTAAGTGTGTCATATGTCAGTTTATAAATAGTTACCAAATTTTTCATTTTTACATATGCCAGGTATTTTTAATTATTGTTTTTAGTTTTGTGGGTTCATCTCGATTGTGTTGTTGATTTGGTAGTGTTAAGTTATGCTTTATTGTTTTTTTCTATGACTTTATTATACAAAACAAGAATTACTAATTCGTAAGTGGATTATTTTTATAGGTATGCCCTTTACGATATGTACAGTGCCTGACAGAATTAATGTCCCCCCCATTAAACACGTAAATATCAAAACTACCTACCTTCTGTCTTGTGTGAGTTATACGAAAAAGGGGTATAAATGGTATAATATGGGCATTGTATTCTTTGAATGTAAATAAAGTAAATGAAAACAAGTTCCAATATGTGCAAGATAAATATATGAGGACTATCATTATCCTTATTTTAACGTTTTAAATATTATAAACATAATTTTAAATCTGGTTTAAAAAAGATTTTATTCAAGGAAAATTACAGTTGTATTAAACACCATAAATATTCATAGATGTTAAAGATGCTTTTAATGTATGCAACGAATACATACACTATATACTATAGTCCGTCTCAACCTTATTATGCAGTACAGGTCTTATGGGAATTGTGTTCATGGTTGCCAAATCGTCTCATTGTATAATGTCGTTACAGTTCCGGTTCAATATCTGACATTTTTTGTAATCAAAACATAACCTATACGACTGTTTGTCATTCAATTGATGCATACTGCATACAAAAAAAAATGAGGTGTGGCCACCACACGACTTTCTTATACGTATGAAAGTGTTACTTCCGGTCCGAATTTTGAAATTTCATTTATACAAAAAATATTCCAAATCCAACTCTAAATACTTTTGTACTCTTTATAAATATATATAGAATGCATAATTTACGACATATTTGCAAAAAATCGCTATTCGATAAGAGTAAAAGTGGTACTTCCGGTCCGAATTTTGAAATTTCATTTATACAAAAAATATTCCAAATCCAACTCTAAATACTTTTGTACTCTTCATAAATATATATAGAATGCATAATTTACGACATATTTGCAAAAAATCGCTATTCGATAAGAGTAAAAGTGGTACTTCCGGTCTGAATTTTGAAATTTTTTTTATACAAAAGATATTTAAAAGTATGTTCTAAATACTTTTATACTCTTAATGTACTTGCCTAGAAAGCATGACTTGCGAGATATTCGCAAAAAACTGATTTTCGATAAGAGTAAAAGACCTACTTCCGGTAGGAATTTCGAAAAACTTTATTAAAACAATTTTTCTCAAATTTAATTTTGAGTACATTTGAATTCTTTACAAATTTGTTTAAACTTAGTAATTGACGAAATATTTGCAAAATTCGATTTTTTCACTGAAGTAAACTACTACTTCCGGTCTGCCGATTTTGCTCAAAATCTAATCAGTTCTCAAGAGGGAGATTATATTGGTAAATACAAAATTTGGAATTGATATCTGCAGCGGTTTGATCGCTATCGTGGTCACACACACACACACAGACACACACACACACAGACACACACACACACAGACACACAGACATTTTTTAAAAACCACTTTTTTGGTGTCAGGGGACCTCAAAACGTGGACATCTGCAAAAATCTCGAGGTCGAAAATTTTCATCATCACAATACTTCCTTATACTACGTATAAGAAAGTAATTAATAGTAATTTGAAACACTAAACGGGGAGAATATATGGGAAGATGGATTACTTCAAATATTTGTAATAATATAATCCTTTGGGATTGTTCTGTAAAAAATTATTTAAAATCTAACTGAATATAGTAAGCCAGAGTAAATGAATTAATATTTCAAAGAAACACTTAAGGTATACAATTTTCTTCGACACTGAATATTGACATCTTAATCAACTATCCACTATAAATTCAGACCAAGACAAAGTTAATCACAAGTTTATTTTTCATAAGAAACTTTTCTATTTATAAAAACAATTTAAATAATACATATTTATGAAAAGAATAAAAATAACCACACACAACATGTACTTTTATTTTTTAATATGTTACATGACTTATATAGTCTTATTGAATATTAATATGTTAACCTACATTGCGTTATACCAGGGATGGGCTGGAGGCGGTTCGCATCGGTTCGCGGGAACCGTTTGTTAAAACTTAAGGAGTTCGGCGAACCGTTTGTTAAAAATTAGAAAAATTAAAGCAGGTAGAACACGTATTAAAAAAATTGGTTGAGGAAATAAACAAACTGTACAGAATGCACAAAATTCAAATTACTGCAGTTTTATTAAAAAACCCGAATACCCCATCGGATCGGTGTATTTTTATTAGTAGAGTCCTCGCCGACAATTATTTATGACTGGGATGTTTGATGTGAAACGCAAAAAATTATATTGCGCGTGAACCTTCAGTTCAGTCAATGATTTTTTATTTTCAGTAATAGTTCGTCGTTTGTCTGTTCACTTCTCGTGTAGATTTTGAAAAAATTAGTTTACGAATAGTGTTGAAGTTTAAGTTAAGTTTAGATTACTTAGTAAGTGACAATTTTTAAATTTTTATCATGAAAAGACAAAGTGTTCTTTCTTCATTTTTTCAACCAAAAGTGATGAAATTAGCTGATGATGTTCTACCAACGACATCAACAGTAACCAGTACAAATCTTGAGCAAGGTATGAACAAACTTCATTTTATAAGTAATCTTGTTTTTATAAATTGCGCACTTTTAGAACCCGATAATATAGAAGATAAAATCTTTATATCCATGCCATGTGACAAAAAAACTGAAGAATCAAGATCAGGTCATGATGGTAAATTTATTTTTTAAAATCTAGAACGTTCATAGTTAAATTAAGCTATTTTTCAGTAACATCAATAACATCTGTTGACGACAACATATCTGATAATGGTCTTTATCGCGAGTTGCCGGAATGTTGGTCCTTAAAACAGTTTAAATATTTTGAAGAAAAATATACGTGGTTAGAAGTAAAGGGCGGTAAACTTGGATGTAAAATTTGTCGTCTTGGCTCTCTGGGTGTAGAAAAGGGAAAACATTTTCACATAGCATCTGCATGGGTAAACTACAATGTAAATGCAAATGGCTCAACAAAAATCATTCAACAGGCGTCTTTTAGAAAAAAACTAAACGAGCATGCTCTTTCACAGTCTCATTCAAAAATCGAATTAATTTTGAAACAATCTGGAAAAGAATCTTTAGCAACATGTATCGAAAAAGCTAATAAAAAGTCTATTGAAGTGACTGCAAGAATTTTCAATATAGTATATAGTTTGGCAAAACAAAATAGACCAATGTCAGATATGGAACGCGAAGTAGAACTACAAATAAAAAACGGTGTAGATTTAGGAACGTGCCTTCATTCCAGATATTCAGCTATACGAGTTATCGAGCATATATCTTCGGAGATAAAAAAACAACTCTTTAATAAAATTATTGAAAACAATGCAAAAGTTTGCATAATATTAGACGAAGCGTCGACTATTGCAAAAAGAAGTGTACTTGTTATATATTTGAAATGTGCATTGAGTTTATGTCCAGATCCTATAACTGTTTTCATCGAACTTAAAGAACTTGAAAACACCACGGCCGAAGGTATCCTCAATACACTTTTACAGTGTTTAAACGAACATGGTTTTACAAGAGATTTTTTATTAAAAAATTTAATTGGACTTTGCTGCGATGGTGCTAGTGTTTTGTTAGGAAAGATATCTGGTGTGAGTGCTCAACTCTCGAAGATTTTTCCAAATATTATTGTTTGGCATTGCTTGAACCACAGGTTACAACTGGCTTTGGATGATTCCATTAAAGATATTAATGAGATCAATCACTTTAAAATTTTCTTAGATGAAATTTATTCAATTTATCATAAATCTAACAAAAATCAAACAGATATACGACAAATTGCAAGTGATTTAGAAATTGAGATTTTAAAATTTGGGAGAGTCTTTGGGCCAAGATGGTCTGCATGTAGTTTACGAGCTGCTAAAGCTGTTTGGAATGCATATCCAGCTCTATACACGCATTTTGCAAAAATTAAAAAGTTTTCCGGTATGGCTAACAGAATGGTTAACAAAAATTTTCTATGCGATCTTGCTCTTATGATAGATATTTTGGAGGAAATATCATTATTATCTAACGCATTTCAGTCTCGATCAACAACAATGCCTAAAGCAGACAGGTTAATGAGAAGGACAATTAGAGCACTCGAAGTACTTAAAGATAGTACTGGTAAATACGAGAATGAATTACAGACCGTTTTAAATTCTCAAACTTTTAAACATATACCTTTTAAACAAAATGACCGATGTACACATTTGCCCAGAAACAGATTAATACAAAGTGTTATAGATAATATAAAAAATAGACTTTTGTCTGCAGATCACGTATGTTTATCATCACTTGATAAAAATTTAAAGGATAAAGATAAATATCAGGAACTAATTAATATCTTTAACTTGATCGATACATCATCGTGGTGCCTAGAAAAAGTGTTTTCTCCATGGATTGAAGCAGAAAATAAGTTACCGGCGTTAGAAAAGTTATTAAAATATGAAATTGATCGAAATGAATTTAGAGATTTTGTTGATTCCTATCTAGAATCAAGAAACAATGTTCCTCCATCCATCATGTGTGCTAGAAAAATCGCAAATACCATAAGCATTAGTAGTGCTGAAGCGGAAAGAGGATTTAGCGTAATGAATGACATTGCAACAAATGAAAGAAGTAATATTACGATAAAACATATTTCAGATTTAATGACAATTAAAATAATCGGAAAACCGTTATCACAATGGGATGCTACTCCATTTGTTAAATCTTGGATCCGAAAAAGGCATCGCGATGCAACTGATACGAGAATTCGTAAAAAAGCGGAAATAAAATATTCAGAAAATGAACTTCAAATATGGGCTTTAATTTGATAAAATCCAAATGCTCCATCCTGGGGTCCAATATTAATCAATCAATCAAATATGGGCAATTAGTTAAAATATTTCAGTAAATTTATTTTTATAATTCACCTGTTAATTGTAGTATATGTATTGTAAATATAATAGGGTCAATAGGGACACCACTGCTATTGCTAAAAACTATCTGTTTTTACTGACATCATAAGTAATAATTAATATTAATAAAGAAATAAAGTGTTATTATTAGCGAACCGGTTGATAATGATTTGGCAGCCCATCCCTGCGTTATACACATTTAAAGACACAAATTCCTCACAAATTCATTTTGCAAAAACATATTTTCCCATTTATAAGAACAAGTTAATGACACATGATAACATTTATGAAAAAACTAACCATGACCATACAAAGGAGTAGGTACACATATTGTTTTATTTTTCTTCATTACTTAAAGAATCTTGATCTGATGATGAATGTGTAACGTTAATTATAAACTCTTCAACATCGTCTTGCAAGTTGGCAAGGTGGCCAATGTAATTCCGCCAGTTGTTCACTGTTACATTCTGATAACCCTTCACAATTAATTGTTCAATATCTCTTTGTTTGAATGTCGTATTGTGCATTTCAACGTAGTGCTTAACTTGTGCCCACACCATTTCAATTGGGTTTAATTCACAATAATAAGTTGAAAGCCGAAGAACATAATGCCCTTTATTCTTTGCAAATTCATCAATTTTGTTTCTCTCATACTGAGACCTAACCTCTGACACACAAGCCAGTAAATCTCTTTTTAACATGTCATTATCAAGTGGAATATTCTTCTCAGTGAGCCATTCAATAATTTGGTCTTCTCCGTGCTACTGCTGGAAACTTTTCTAATTTTCTCGTGTGATATGAGGCATTATCGAGACCAACAACCGAGTTCTCTAGTATATTTGGAAGCAATTTATTCTTGAACCAATCTCCATATGTATCTGCATCCATTTCGCTATGAACATCAGCAGTATTTTTCTTACAAAGAAATGTACATTCAGCACCAATAACGAAACCTTGCTCGCCTCCAGTATGAATTAATGGAAATCGAGGCCCAAGATCACTTGGTGATTTTAAACCAGTGCTGAGTCCTTACGTAAAAGCTTGTCGACTGCTTTGAACAGTAACGTCAGTCCACTTTTTATTTACCGAGTGTCCTGCATTCACTCATGATTCATCAGTATATATTATAGTATTATAGTTCTACCTAAAAATAAAACAATCACAATCAAACACAAGCAAGTAATAAATTGCGTAATGAACATAAAAGTATAACAAATTAAATGATAAACTATACCTTCGTCTCTGAATATTCTGATGTCTCGTAAGTATGTATGTCTCCACCTAATGATGTCATCTCTTTCTATAAGAATACTCTTTCGTCCCACTTTTTAAAATTCAAAACTCATATCATGTAATAATCTGTA
Source organism: Amphimallon solstitiale (assembly GCA_963170755.1). NCBI lineage: Eukaryota > Metazoa > Arthropoda > Insecta > Coleoptera > Scarabaeidae > Amphimallon > Amphimallon solstitiale. Next base: position 31,658,413 of record OY720681.1, on the reverse strand, counting down.
AAAAGTATATGTATATGTATATAGGTTATCACGTTAATCAGAATTATAGATCTAGGTATGCATACTTACTTTTAAATGCTTGAAAAAGATAATATGCTTGCTAAAATGAACGATTTAACAGAAATTATATATAGATAAATTAAAGATAATATAAAAGTTTACACACTACGGCAAAAACTGACAATTGACAGCAACGATTACTCATATACCCATCATATCGATACCTCAGTTCTATAGAGTAACAAGTCAGAAATTGAAGTTTTGAGATAATCGCATTTAAAGAAAATCGTTTTCTTGACTTTATTATTAAATTTTTGTGCTAAGGAATTTACGGATAATAATTGGCATACTTACTTATTAATTTATGATTGACTTATCAATAGAAAGTATTGGCTTACATTTTTCAAAATTTTCAAAAAAAATTGAGTTGTTACACTACTGAACTTCCGTTTTGTAGTATAATTTACGTTCACCACTTCACTATCATCATTTTTATTCAGTTTGTTATAAAAACTCAAACTAACAAAATTACAAAAATTTATTCAGAAAGAATTTACATGAAAAAAAAACATTAATTTTTCTTAAGTCGCAAGAATCACTTTCTCTGCCTGAGGCGTCATTGTTTTGGTCAGTGCGTAGGTTTTCGTAAAACGTCCAATATACTGGTTTAATGGCATTTTCCTTACGCAGCTCCAGCAAATTCTTCTTCTTGGCAAGGGATATAGAGGGAGGACTTTTATAAGCAGGCTCTAATTCTAAGTTTGCTTCCAATGTCCTTTTTCTTAAATTACCTCGAACATCGATTAATTTGAAAGTTTTTTGTTCGTAGGATGTCTTATATGCTATAACAAAAGGTTTCACTTTTTCAACTTTTACTATTTTGATATCATTCCAAATCACCTTTTCGTTGTCAAAATGGTATAATTATTACCCAACTGCTGAGACAATCTCTTTAGGTCAAAAATATCTTTGGTGCATATTTCGTTGACTTTGTATGGGGCTCCTCGCTTCTTAGCTCCTTTCACCACTGTTGCCCATTGTGCCGGGACGTATATTGGTCCACTTTTGAGAACTCTTTTCTTTTCTTTCTCGATTGTGGCGTGCATACTGTCCCCTTCATTTTGTGTATGCCCAACTATCAAAAACTTGTGCGTAATTGATTTTAACTTCTGAATATTTAAAACGCAAAACAGATAAAGAGCAAATATTAATTTATTTTTATTCTGACCGACGCAGTTGTCAGAATAAAAAATTACGTTTTCACTTTTCTAGTCGTCACTTTCTAAAAAATTAAAGATACAACTTCCAATCTCATTGGCCCCTCTTTTTGCCAGAACCTCGTGCCAAAGGAAACAAAAGCCTAGCTTTTGTTTAACATCAAATATGGTAAAGTTGTAAGTGGCCAATCATCTTTTATAATAAAAAGATTTTACATCACCACACGGTGTCGATAAAACCGCCTGCAAATGAAAACAACAAACTTGCACATTTTCTTTTGTATTTTCAACATCGTTTGCCTTTTCGATTTTGCTCCGTTCTTTCTCTTTAATATGGTTTTCATATTTATCTTTGACTTTATTTTTATTTTCTTCATTCGCGTTTTTAAAATTCTCACACATACAGCATTGGTCTTTTTTTGGGATGTGACATGCTATATTGGTTTCTGTATTCAATATCTTTGTGTACATTGAAAGTTTTGCATATTCTTTGCCGTTAGTAATACAATTTTCTTTGTATATACAATCGGTACATAGTGGCCAAATTTAAACTACCATCTAAATATTCTTTCTTAGTCCTGGCCCGACAATAATGAGATGGTATTCTTGCAAATGAATTAATGTGCTGTCTGATGCCATCAATAATTTCAGGTTCTAGTCTTTTCTGATGTCCGTGCTTTCCTCTTTTATCTCACGTCAAAAAACCATGACTGTCTTTTTTCTTTGTTGTGGTGAAAATAGTTCTGTTATTAATAGCAAGTGTACTTTTAAAAAATGATTTGCACACTTGGATGGTTTTGTCAGCAATTTGCAACGTGTATTTCCAATTCTTCGAACGATTACTCTCGGGTTTACTATTGCGATACGAAGGAGTAATTTCAGACAAACGCGCGTTGATAAAATTTCTTTGCAAGTCAATAGAACCTAACTTCCAATACGTTTCAAAATTTTTTTTCTTTCTTCGTTCGTAAATTTTTTTGCACATTGTAGCCGGCAGTTTTTCTTACAAGGAGGACCCATTTCTTTCTTCTGAACTTGTTTTCCCGTCACAGTTACATATTCATTATCCAAATTTCTATTCCTTTTCCTAACATTCTTATCCCAATTTTCACTATTTCTGGCTCTTTTTCTTGTCAATGGTTTAGATTTATTTTTTTCATGACTTCTTGAATTATCTTTCCCAGATTCGTCACTGCTAGACAAACTCGGTTTATAATTTTTATCCGCAACACTGTTATCACTATCATAGTCACTCTGAAGGTGTACAATACTTTTATCAGTGTTGTTGTCTTCAATGGATTCCAAATGTGCAGAAGAATTACTCGAGTCATTACACAAGTAAGGTTTTTGTAAGAAAGACTGCTTTGATGTTGTTGCCTAAATTAAACAAAAATTATTTCTTAAGTCAAAAATGTTTAGGTAGTCCTTACCGCATTCACAATTTTTCCCGGAGAAATCTTACTTTCACATGATTTTAAATCGTTAGATTCGCAAGAGATAGACGCAATCTCCTAAAATTATTGCTGTTATAACAATAGTTTGATTTTATAAAGATCATTATTAAGAAGAAGATAGATTATGTTATTCAAAAGAAACTTACATGTGAATTTTCGTTGGATCCATAGTTGCTAGTAGCTAATCTAATCAAAAATTGGGTTCGCGTCTCACTTACTTCTTTGGACTGTGGTTTATTATTGTTTAATCCACTCATTGTTAACACAATAGTGCAAGTACCATAACAGACTTGTAAACTTTTCACTTAAATCTCCACTTCTATAATGTAACAACTGAGTTGTTACAGTATTGAAGTGAAACTTTATTTTAAATCTGTCAAGTTTATAGTGTAACTAGTGGCATCTACAAACAAACCTTGAAAATTCCACTTGTTACTCTTTTGAATTATATAAAATACACTTTTTGCTTATGTATGGTGAGCTTAACACAAAAAATGAGGTGTGGCCACCACACGACTTTCTTATACGTATGAAAGTGTTACTTCCGGTCCGAATTTTGAAATTTCATTTATACAAAAAATATTCCAAATCCAACTCTAAATACTTTTGTACTCTTCATAAATATATATAGAATGCATAATTTACGACATATTTGCAAAAAATCGCTATTCGATAAGAGTAAAAGTGGTACTTCCGGTCTGAATTTTGAAATTTTTTTTATACAAAAGATATTTAAAAGTATGTTCTAAATACTTTTATACTCTTAATGTACTTGCCTAGAAAGCATGACTTGCGAGATATTCGCAAAAAACTGATTTTCGATAAGAGTAAAAGACCTACTTCCGGTAGGAATTTCGAAAAACTTTATTAAAACAATTTTTCTCAAATTTAATTTTGAGTACATTTGAATTCTTTATAAATTTGTTTAAACTTAGTAATTGACGAAACATTTGCAAAATTCGATTTTTTCACTGAAGTAAACTACTACTTCCGGTCTGCCGATTTTGCTCAAAATCTAATCAGTTCTCAAGAGGGAGATTATATTCATAAATACAAAATTTGGAATTGATATCTGCAGCGGTTTGACCGCTATCGTGGTCACACACAGACACACACACACACACACAGACACACAGACATTTTTTAAAAACCACTTTTTTGGTATCAGGGGACCTCAAAACGTGGACATCTGCAAAAATCTCGAGGTCGAAAATTTTCATCATCACAATACTTCCTTATACTACGTATAAGAAAGTAAAATGCTTTTTTTTGTCTTGTTACACTATAGAACTGGGGTATCGATATATTGCATAATAGAACTTGCAACAAGGCAACCGGATATAAAGATGTCGTTATTAAGAGACTACTAAAGATAATAAGAGATGCAATATCCCTATTAAACCTGTACTGCATAATAGGGTTGAGACGGACTATAGTCTATAATAATTGACATGCCTATAATAGTAACTGAAAAGATAGAACGTTTTACTTGTAATGGGACAATGGTTGATGTATTTATTATAGGTATAATAACCATTGTTATTTTATGTTTCTGTGATTCACCGTTTTATGTAAATAAAATGCTTAGATTTATAATTTCTAATAAGGGAATGAATGGAAAGTATAACATAGGAACATAGGCTTTGAAAATTATCAAATAAACAGACGGAGAGGTGTTATTGCTTCTACACTTCAGTTGTGGTCTTGATTTTGTTAACATATAGGTTAGGTAAATGCCTCGACGACAGCACCAAAAAGACTCTACCTTGCAAATAAGAGAAAAGATAATCGCAATGAGAGTCCTTGCAAAAACAAAACAGTTTTCAAAGTCTATTTACAATAGCGAGCAAATATTTATTCGATTCGTAATAACAGTTTGAATCAATTTTTCTTAGGTTTTTTTGTTATATTCACGCATTTTTTTCTTTTCATTTATCTGTATTTTCATGTGTTAATGGGATCTTTGCTATGGATAGTTATTTTTTGTCAAACGTGTGCTATGAAAGGGAAAAATACCACGCGATCATTTAAATTCTAAATTATAGCAGGCGAGATTTTTTTTATTAGGTTGTCCAGAATGTCAATTATTGATTAATTAACATTATGAAACGTCACTTTGACAATTCAAATTGTAAATTAGTACTTATATACCAACTTAATTTAAATTTCACAGCCTGCTCTAATTTAGAATTTAAATGATCGCGCGGTACTACTTAACATATATATATATAGGGTGAGTCATTAGTAGCCGCTTCTTCGATTGCTCTTTTGTGTTTTAAATAGAGGAAAAAACAATTAGTGGAAGATTCATAGTTGCTTGTTGCACATATTGTAAAAATACTTTAAGCCCTGACATGCATCGATTTGACCAGAACTGCACGGAATTTATTTTTCTTAAATGACACCCTATACCTTTTTGGATTTTCTAGTAGGTACTGCTTTAAATTGTCTATTCAACAGTTTTTTCTTTTTCAAAATTGAGCCAATAGTTTTTGAGTTATTAATTTTTTTTGAAAATATTTGACTAAAAGACGGGTTCAGAAAAAAATTCATTTTCACATTGTTTTTAAAAGTAAAAACATTAACTTTGGTGATGCTTGTAGCCAAGACAATTATGCATCTTTTGGTATAAGTTGCACTCGACAATACCTCATAAAACTTCGTTTTTACAAAGCCTACTTCCCCAAAAACTTATTTTTCTTAAATAGAACACCCGGTATTTTTATTATGGCGTTTGTTCCTTCTTTTATTCTTATTATTGCATCAAAATAACGCAATTTAAATAACCTAAAACTATTGAGGAACATATCAATCAAAAGTGAGAAAAACAAATTTCATTAAAGAATATGTTCCACATAACCACAACTTTATGCAATGCTTGTGAGTATTCTGTTTTCCAAAGAAGTACTTACGTTGCGTAAAACATTTCAACATATTCTTGTAAACCCTTCTCTGATGATGTTCATGTCTTCAAAAAGTTTTGAAAATTCGTCCGTAGGAAAGAAATAAGATACTCTTCTCCATTAACATTTTCGTCAAAGAAATAAGGTCCAATTATATAAATACCCACTATTTCTCCCCACACATTTAATGATTGACGATTTTGAAAGTTTGCAGGTGTGATAAAGTGAGGGTTTTTATGTGTTATAAGAAAGAAAATTGTGACGATTAACGTATCCATTTTAATAGAAGCTGTCTTCGTCGGTAAACAACAAAAAATTGAGAAGGTGAGGCTAATTTATCTGCTGCCCATTGACCAAAATGCAAGCGATTCTGAACATTTCTTTCATCTAACTCTATGTATAAATATGCTACCGATGAATTACATACTTTCTAATTATTCTGGATTCTCAAATTTGACTTACATCTAACTGACGACTAATTTTCGTAGTACTAGTATGGGGGTGTCTGACTACACTCGCAGTACCATAAACTTATTATCCTCACAGGTTATGGATTTTTTTCCGCTCTGTTCTTCATATTCAATACTTTCTGTTCACTCGAACCGTTCCTTCATACTTTCTGTATTATATTCGGTTGCACAGCAATCTAGTGCCTTCTAGTAGGCTTGCATAAAATAAGAAAACTACAAGCGTTCTTTATATTCTTCAATGTCGTGTCAATACACAATACAACTTCCTAGTTACATGGTTGCACATGTATATGTGTGCGTCGCTATTGCTACCAACTTAACAACTATATCATACATCTCCCTTTCCTCTAATTAATGTTTATAAGACAAGTTTATTTGGTTTGTTAACAATACGACCAGACCGTGTTCTCAAACAACCTTCAGGCACAAACGATGATTCCTTACTTTCATTAGCTATCAAAGTGTCTGAAAATTGCCCTGAACAGGTTACTACATTTTCATCATGTGATTCGATATCATTGCTAGGATTAAAGGATGGGGCATAGTTATTGAGGGAAGGTTTCAGATCAAGCCTATTACGCCTGACAATTGTTCCAACATTATCCCTGACTAGATATGATCTCGGTGTTGAATCTTTACTTGCTATTTGTCCTGGCTCCCATGCTCCATTGACGTGATTATATATTATTACGTTTTCGTTAGGCTCCATTGGTTTCAAGTCTTTAGCTCTGTTATCAAAATATGTTTTGTTAATGCTTTGCTTCCTTTGGAGTTTCTCATATACATTTTCACATAGAACTGGTTCCAATAAGTTTGCGGATGTTGGTATTTTAGTTTTACAAATCCTGTTCATTAGTAGTTGTGATGGTGAGTATCCTACATGCTTGAGCGGAGTGTTTCGGTATTGCAGCAACGCCATCTGGATATCACTATCTTCTTCCTTTGTTTTTTTAACAAGATTTTTACTTACTGATTTCAGATGCTCTGCAGTAATCGATTGCTTTGTTTAATGTTAAACTTGGTTCTCTTAGTAATCGTTCTTGGATCACTTTATCATTTACTCCCATGACAATTCTATCTCTTATCATTTCTTCTTGTTGGGTGTACTCTGTTGTTTGTACTGCCTTGCGTAACTCAGTTAAGAAATTATCAAACGTTTGACCTTGGTGTTGTGTAATGCTGTTAAATCTGTATCTCTCAAATATTACGTTTTTCTTGGGTGCGCAATAATCTTCAAACTTCTTTTTAATTGTCGTCAGAGTCTTTTCTTCATCTTCTGTGAAGGTAAATGAATTGTAGAGCTCTAAACCATCATCACCAACAAAACTCAAAAACACTGCTACCTGTTTGGCTTCCGGCTTTGTTGATAGTTCTGTTGCTGTGCTGAATATATCAAATTTTTGGTTAAATCTCCTCCAGTTCTCAGAAATATTCGCATCTAGCGACAAGGGCTCGGGGGGTCTAAACAAAGTTTCCATACTTTTGCTTCAACTAATCGGATCTGTCTAACCTAATCGTACCCGTCTAACCTATTCGTACCCGTCTAACCTGACACCATGTATTATATTCGGTTGCACAGCAATGTAGTGCCTTCTAGTAGGCTTGCATAAAATAAGAAAACTACAAGCGTTCTTTATATTCTTCAATGTCTTGTCAATACACAATACAACTTCCTAGTTACATGGTTGCACATGCATATGTGTGCATATGTGTGCGTCGCTATTGCTACCAACTTAACAACTATATCATACACTTTCGAAGGTTTCTGACTTCGGGTCACTTCTACCAGGGATCGCTGTGCATAAAGTCTGGATGCTAGCAAAGAGTTTCTTTCAGATTTACTCAAAATGTCAATTTTATCTATTAACTCTTCATAAGAATAATTCATTTTGATGAAAATTTTTTGCTTAAAATGGAATCCTATCAAATTCGTCTATTTGTGATCACATGTCTCAAAATAACCAATAAACTCATCATTTAACTGATAACAACCCTAGGGTAGTTTTCACTTCTGTCATCAAGAGGTTGCTACGCAATGGTTTTGACGCTTATTTAATTTAATTGTATAAAATTTTTCAAAATGTCACTTTCTCGTTTTGGTATTCAAAATAATGAGTCAATTGACAAAATCATTGAAGAAAATGTACCAAAAAATACTATTAATAGTAAAAAATACACATGGAAAACATTTATAGACTTTTGCAACACCAGGAAATATGAGTTGGATGGAAATCGTACAATTGAAGAACTTGCTTTAATACTGAAAGATTGGGCAGTTAATATGAAAAAGAGAGATGGCACGGACTTTAAGGAAGCTACAGTTAAAACTATGTGGAATGTGACAAGTAAATTACTACAAGAAAAATATTACAACGAGTATAATATCATGATAGACCCCTTTAACAGTGTTGCATTCAAACAAGCCCGAAATGCACGCGACGTAGCACGAAAAAATTTACAAATAGATCCCACTAAACGTAAAACGAGTTCAGTACCATTAAGTTCAACCGAAATGAACAAAATTATAAACTTTTGGGATGAAAATACCCCTCTAGGTCTCCTACGCAAATTTTATCATATCGCCGCGGTGGAATTGGCATGGAGAGGTGGTGAGGCTGTTGCTTGCTTGGTTGAATATTTTCATATCGAGAAAAACAATGATGGCTCTCCAACTAACAGGGTCGAATACAATCCAGTTTTCAGTAAGACCTGCCAAGGAGGTTCAAAGAACTGCGCTTCTAGTAAATGGTTAGTTCAAAATAGTGACAGCAACGTTTGCCCTGTTAGATTATTTTTAAAATTATTATCGAAAAGAGGAAAAAATATCAAAACAAACAGACTATTTTTAAAACCGAATCGCCATTGGAAAACAGAAAATGATAAGTGGTACGACAATGTACCTCTGGGTAAGAATACCATCAACGGATGGACAAAATCTTCTGCTGAAGCAGTTGGTTTGGATACCAAAGAGAGGAAAATTACCAATCATTCCAATAGGGCAACTGCTGTTAGTACACTTGCTAAAAATGGAATTGACGAACAACAGTTGTTAAAAATTACAGGCCACAACAATGCAAATTCTATAAAACCTTATTTAAATATCGATCAAGAACATCACAATAGAATAATCAATAGTATGCGTGGAAACACATCTTCAGTAACCGAAGCGAATACATCATCATCGAAATATAATTTTTCGAATTGTTCTTTCAATAATTGTGTTTTTAATAAATAATTTTCATTGAATCGCAAAAAATTTTCTTACCGAATATCCCGCGAGCATTGATAAATACTCATAATTTTATCACAACTTCTCAAGCACGTTACTTTAGGTTAACAGCCCTCCGCCTACGGCGTCGGGCTGTTACCAAGTAACGTGCTTTCAAAAACTGTGATAAAATTATTTCGTACTGTTATCAATGCTCTTGGGATATTATAGGTGATAACTAATAGTGATGCTTTTATGAATTTGACATAAATGTTTCCCGACTTTCTTTAACAGTTGACCGGGGCAGTCGCCCGCATTCCAGCCTTTATTGGACGAATATTTGGGTGCATAGAACAGCGCCCGTAGTTCTTTATTTGACCGCTGATTGTTCCTGTACTGATTATCTCCGAAATTACAAAAGATAGGTATAGGACACTGTTAGCAAAAATGAAAGGAAATAAAAAAGTGAACAAAATGCCACAATAAAATTCCGGGTGTTCCATAAAAAAAAAAAAGGTTTTAGGTATGTGAAAGTTTCAGGAAGTAGGTTTTGAAAAAACTAAGTTTTTCGATTTATTTTCGAGTGCAACCTAAATAAAATGATAATGTAGAATGGAAATATTGTACTTAATGAAAGTTGCTATATGAAATATAGGAACTTTTATAACAAGGCTACATGTGGTCATATTGATTTCAAGCTGACAGCATCTTTGACATCTTTATAAGCACGATTTGATTATTCAGAAAAAGATAACTTTTTTCATATATTTTATTGCTCCTGAAATAATCAAGTCAATTGTACAATTTGGTAAACATATGAACCAGTAGAATACCTACATTTTTGTCGGAACTCTTGAAATATAATAAAACTTTATAGATTAAATAATAATCTATAGATTAGGTTTAACACTCATACTCAAGCACCTTATTACTTCATTGTAGTCAAATCATGCAAATTTCAGTCGCTTAGAGAATATCTTTACTACGTGACACTTTCAGCCATAGTTTTTGTCTTTTGCTTTTATGTTTGATAATATTTTTAGAACATTCCCGACAGAGATTTGTTGTTGATTTAGGAACAAATAAATATATCAGTAAATCATTTAACACCAATTATCAATTCATAATAAGTTGTAAATTATTTGTTAATATTATTATGAAAATTAAATACATAGGTACTTATATTCACTATTTTATTTCTAAATAGAAGGCATTTTAATTGGTACCTATATATAGTATTTAAAAGATAAATTATTTGTGCTTTATCTATGTACCTATTGGTTGTAGCAGTAAATTTTCTGTAGTAGACTGCAGAGGTCATTAACAGAATTGTTTATTTCACTTCCTTACCTTGTTACTTATAAATAAAATTTGAAGTTATTTAAATTACAGTGTTCTATAATAACTGTTGGCTAAACATAAATTTTTGCATCTATAACATCAGATACATTCGTATCTATCAATTTTATATATTCACAAAATTAATAATAAAATCCTTATCAAATCCATTCCGATTTACCTCTAGAAGATATGCAACTCATTTTACAGTCACAGGGCTTGTGAATGACGTAGTTGTACGTAAACTAAATACATTAGAAGGTTTCTTTAGAAGCCGCATGCACCGACGTGAAGTGACATTAATGTGTTTATCCGGTGTTACCCGATGACAGTTCGGATCGTATTGTTACGTTACATTGCGTTTGCGTTGTATTTCAACAGTCACTTCGGCCGTTAAAATTCAACGTTAATAAAACAAATTATACAATGACGATTAAGCAAATGATACGTTTATCAAATTATCTCGTTTTCGAGTACATGACTTGTAATCATGTCTGCAGACTCAAAATACCTTAAACTGTCGGAGATCGAATGACAAAGAAGGATGCGTAATAACTGTGGCTCGATGCGCTAGCTAGCCATAGCGTCACGTGAGCATGTGTTCTGTGTTGCGTGCTCAACCTCCAGCGCTCCAACTATATGGAGTGGCAAATTATGGTACTAGAAACTCGTGTTGTTTCAGGAGCGACAGTAAAATGTTTTTGTCGTGTTTAGGCTAATTATAATTATTTATACGGAAGAGGAACTCCTATAATGTTCGTAAGTAAATTATTACATGTCTGAATATTACTTTAACTCTTATATATCATTTTTATATTATTTTCTAGATTTCCAATAACAAAAGTAAAAACGTTTTCCGCGCATACACAATCGTCACATAGCCCAGATAACTGCTGGTACAGTGGTACACATCACTTAGGGAATCGTTAAATCGTATTATAGAAAACATGAATTCTAACACCACAGAAAATGTAAGTTATTATTCGAATTGTTATATAAATAGTAAAAGAAAATCAAATAAGAATATTTCTTGAATTTTATTATATCTATTCAAATATAGTTTTTATATTTAAAGAAATTACTATTACTTACATGTAAATTGTAGACTAAAAGAAATCCAAATCTCTCGAAATGGAACATCCTATTCGAAAGAGAAGGCAAACAGTGGATGTCGATTAGACCACAGGAAGGAGTTGAAGTTTATGCTTGTTATGCATGTCGAGAGCTGTAAGTGATATTGTTTTCTTTCAACAAATACATTAGGCGTGCATTAAATAAGTGTGTATTTGAAATTCAGAGTGTTAAGTGATTCTTCGAATAGAAAATTTCATCGAACATAATCATGTTTTGTATTTGCTATTAAAAATGAGATATTGGGAGAGAGAAATGTATAAAGCAAGCATGTATCTATGTATCACGACAGATATGTATTTTTATATGACACAAAAAAGTGAGTTGTGTTTTTCTAATCATATTTTTCAAATTGTGCTAATTTCTTCATCAGTAATAAGTGCCTAATAATTTCAAAACATGCATTTATTTCTGGGAATATATCACAAAGAGACAGAATTTTCATCTTGTAATGTATAAAATGCAATGTGCATTACACATGTCCGTTTTTGCATACCTACAAAAAATTCTAACTTTAAAGCTGATAAAATTTATAAGTTTTCCATATTATCAGGTATCAGGTTATTAAATAAAATAAATCGTAATTGTTCAAATATAATACACATTTGCGGCTCCTCGTTGGTTGTGATGTCATAATTTTGTTCTATAAACAAGTTATCGTGAATATTTGACGGGGTCTGACCATACACAGGAAAAGTGCGATAACGAAAGAGAAACAAAGATGGACCTATGCAACCTTGTATTCGCTATCCTTTGGTACAACTGGAAATGAATGCGCAGTCTCAATATTAAACATCTCAACGAAAGGTGGCATATAAGGGGTGAATAGAAAATAGAATGATGTATTGTCGCCAATATTGCAGCAGGAAATGTAATTAATTCACTGATTGCCAACATAGTACATATGTTTATAATAAATTTATAATTGCCTAAATTATGGAAGCAGTTTGTTTTCTTATTACATAAAATCATAAAGTATTAAGAGTATAATACTTATTCATTAAAAAAAATTATTGAATTCTATTTCATTCTACATAGTTTTCAAATTTTGTAATATATGTACATTGGCAGTGTAAAATTTCCCTTTCAAAGATTAGGCTATGCCGGTATTATTAACGAGGTAATATAAAGAGGCGGGAGTATATAAAATGTTGCGTGTGGCCTAAATGATTCTTAAAAATGGGGGATCTATGTTACCGATCAACCATAGTACTAGTATACTATTAAATTATAAATATTGAGATCCATCATAGCAGTCATCTGTAAAATATTTAATTATTCTTCATTGCTATCCAATTTGATTTATTAATAAATGCAATTATCTCTTAATAGGGAAATTATAATAAAGAACAACCTTTTTAACTAAAATTTCAAAAAGCATTTGTTGTTACGCAACTGATAATCTGATTTAACATAAACATAACCTAAACCTAAGTTATTTTATAAACATACAGAGAAATTCAATAAGTTGTCTGTTCCGTTTCAGCAGTACATGACACAACTGGCCTCAGAAACATATCAGTCATCATCATTTAAATACTTTTTAAATTACAATAGATAATAAAAGTAAATTACTTTTATTATGCCCCTAGATATGTATAAAAAGACAGATATTTTGTCGAGGGATATTGTTATGGCGACCGTATTAAAATCTCCCTGACCTAAGATTACTACTAGCTATCCGATTTAATAAAATTTCTATATCGTAATGCTTAAGTCAATTAGAGACACCCATTACAGCAAGTTGACTTAATGTTAAAAAAACATTTTTAATTTAATAATATAATATATAATATACAGTGTGTTCCCGGATGAACTGAACAATAGGGGAAAAAATTATTTGGGCCTTTACGCAAAAATGTCATTCTTGGCTGTCTCAAAACCACCAATTCTGAAACAATAGTCTAAATATTATTTTTAGCAGCTGAGAAAATTTAGTATTATAAACATACTGTTTAACTTATCCCCATAAAAAGAAATCCAATGGACTTAAACCAGGGGAACGAGCCGGCCGATTAACAGGTCCGTAACGACCTAATTACAGTAATCCCTCTATTTACGCGGGTAATTGGTTCCATGAAAATAGCGCGTAAATGGAACTTGTGTGAATGCGAATGAAGCTGAATGTTTAAATACACACATACCTAACGTTTAGGAAGATAGGGTGTTATTGGTAATAAAAACTTTACTTTGCATAAAACTATTATTTATTCTGATGAAAATATACATATTAAGAACTGCAACCCTTCTCTTGGTTTATTTTCAGTCTTCCTCGCCAGATAAATATTCTACTGTGTCCGTCGTACCTATTTGTGCGCCAGTGGCACAAGATGATGTTGATGGCATTAAAAATTTGTCGATAGTCTGCTGTTTGCTAGCCTGCTGTCTTTCTTTTATAATAAGGTCGTACGGTGCAATCTGTGCTTGTAAACCCCTAGGTATGAAACCACTTCTTTCAAAATCAGGATCTATTTTAGTAATAAAATCAATAGCCGTTTGAATCATCGCTATGTATTCCTTGATGTTTGGGGTGGTGAATAAGTAAGTTGATTCTTTTACATCATCTCTTAAATCATCCTCTACATCTTGCTCTCTGTCTTTATATTCTTCATTTAGTTCAATAAGATCATTAGTTTCTAACTCAACATCGTGTGATTCTATGTATTCTTCTATATCAGATAAATTTAAATCATTAAAACCTTCCTCTTCCAGCTGTCGGCCTACTGCTATTGTTTCAGCAACATCCTCGTTAGCAGCTTCGACTAAACTGACACTGTCTGTGCGAATACAATCTGGCCAAAGATTCTTCCAAACAGCATTCATGGTTGTGTCTTTTACATCTTTCCAACCTTTGTTAATATTTTCCAATGCGTCGGCGATGTTATATTTACGCCAAAAGTCGCGTAATGTGAGTTGTTTATTTTCTTCCAACATATCAAACATTTGTTTGAAGGTGTGCTTTAAATAATGCTTCTTAAAACAAGCTATTACGCCCTGATCCATAGGTTGGATCAGGGATGTAGTGTTGGGCGGCATGTACATTACCTTCACATTTGGGTTAAGTCTCTTAAGGGTTTTGGAATGACGGTGCATTATCTACTAGTAAGAGGATTTTGAAGGGAATTTTATTAACACGACAATATTCCTCAACCTCAGGACAAAAGATATTGGAAAACCAATCTTCAAACAAAGCTGCAGTCATCCATGATTTTTTATTCGATTTCCAATGAACTGGAAGACGAGATTTATCAATGTTTTTCAAAACACGTGGGTTAGCAGAGTGATAAATTAAAAGTGGTTTGCACTTGCAGCAACCACTAGCATTTCCATAAAAAAGCAATGTTAATCTATCTTTGAAACATTTAAATCCGGGGGTTGTTTTTTCTTCTTTAGAAATAAACGTGCGACTTGGTAGCCGCTTCCAAAATAGCCCGGTTTCGTCAGCGTTAAACACTTGCTGAGCACTATAACCGTTATCTTCCAGATGAATCCTCAAGCTCCTTACAAACTCTGTTGCGGCACCTACATCAGCACTAGCAGCTTCTCCCATAAATTTAATGTTGTGGAAATTGTAACGTTTCTTAAATTTATCAAACCAACCTTTGCTAGCAACGAACGATGACGACTTTCCTTCGATTCCATCTTTATCCTTTCCTATCTCGCTTTTTTCTTTTAGTTGATTAAAAATTGATAAAGCTTTACTTTGAATAATTCGTGTATCCATACCAATATGTTTTTTATTATTATCTTCTATCCACTGAACTAATAGCTTCTCCATTTTCACCATAACAGAATCTCTAGTATATTTTACTACCTTGGAACTTGTTGGTATGGCTTCTCTTACTGCTAGTTTAATTGAATTAGTATTGCTCTTAATTGTTCGAATCGTAGACTCATTTAAATTATGCAAGCGAGCAAGTTTATTAATTTTCGAACCTTTCTCCAACATTTCAATAATTTTTAACTTAGTTTCTAAGTTCAGTTTACGCCTTGTTTTCTTTTTTGTAATTTTACTTAATGTAGCACTTGTTGACGCCATTATTCACTATCGATGTTTAACACCAAAGCACACAACTGTAACTACTGTAACTAACAATAGCAGGTTGTATTGTAGTGTTTATAAGTAACAACGTAAAATTACAGGGAAAGTCCCGAAATATTCGTGCACAAACTACGCGCGGAATCATCACAAACCGCCATCTGGCGTGCAATAGAACATTTAAATTAAATTAAAATTAAGAAATTTTCAACCGCGTTAAAGTGAATTCGCGTAAATGGAGATCGCGTAAATGGAGGGATTACTGTATCTGTTTCCAAAATGTTCGTGCAGATATTTTCTAACCAGCACTGTTGAGTGAGCAGGGCACCCATCTTGTTGAAAAAATACACTTTCCAAGTTAGGTTCATCCCTTATTGCAGGCATTAAAAATTTTGAAGCAACTCCAAATACGTACGTTGATTCACATTTTCATTAAAAATATACGGACCAATGATTTTTCCATACATAGCACCACACCACACATTAACCTTTTTGTAATACTGACTTCTAGTTATCATTTTGAAATTAGGATTTCCTCTCGACCAAAATCTACAGTTTTGCTTTGCAACTATCCCGTTGGTTGTAAATGTCGATTCGTCCGAAAAAATAATGTTTTTCCAGAAATTACGATTTACAAAATGATTTTCTCCTACCCATAAGCAAAAGTCTAAACGCAATGTATCATCACCATTACCATTTCATCCATGTACAAACATCGGTTTATAAGGTTAAATTTTGTTTTCTTTAAAAATTCTTTGTAAATGTGATTTGCCAATTAAATGATTTAATTATGCAGACCTTTTTCGTAAGGATAATTTCGGATATGTTTCTACAGAATCTAGAGCCAGTATTGTAGCAGCATCTTCTTCATAGTGTATCCTTTTTCTTTTCTTGATGGCATGTTCAGGGTTATTCATTATAAATTACCCAGCCTTTATCATGGTTATAATTGCATATATAAAAAAATGTTTCAAATAAAAGTTGTGTGGGCGAGACTGAATTTTATTTGCATGCTATCAAAAACACAGTGGCGTGCAGATACAATGGTATAAAAAGAAAATATTTTTTTTTTAAATGGAATACCCAGTATATTATTAAATTTTTATAATGGTCTTTTTACTCGTGATTTCAAAAATATACCATATGATACCGTTATCTTAAACCGTTTTCGAGTTATTAAATGGCGAATATCGTAGTTACTCTACTATAGAAAAGTTAGCATTGTTAAAGTAAGCTATGAAGATGACAATTTTTGTGTTTGATAAATGACATTTCCTTAATAAAATAGTAAAAATGGAAATGTCATTTATCAAACACAATAGTTGTCATTTTCATAGCTTAGTTTAATAATGTTATTTCTAAAGTTAGCATTACTATTAAGGCTCCTCGATACTGAAACGGCAATCGCAATATTGGTTGCATAGCACATACTTTAATAACCCAAGGATGTCCGAGTATATACCTATTATACATAGGGAATATCTAACAAATATTTCAAATAATAACTCAATATCTAAGCGAATAAAAATTCATTTATGATCACATATTTACACATTTGTAACCGCGGGAAAGATTTTTACCAGAATAATATTCATTTTAATGTGGGTTGCCTAATTTTAATTTATTTTATATTCGTTTAAAGCAAAGTCAAGAATAATCGAACGAAACATAAGTGCAGAGCGGGGTAGCCTTTTATTCAATTTTTAACGTGAACTAAAGCAAACAAATCTGCTGCAAAGGATTTTTGAGAAAACTTGTTTTAAATATTTTGACATATTAATTATTTTTCTTTAATCAGATTTTTTTTTTCTAAGTTTTATTATTCAGCGGGGTAGAATACTAAATTCTCCAAATTTAAAATCAACAAAAATATCTCGCATCAAAAATCTGCTATTTTTCAACTATTCACAGATCCACTATCGAGGATCCTTAAGTAAGTCTCATTAAAGATTCACAAATACGTAATGAAAATGCCAAATAACTTGACTTACATATTTAGGTTGTCATGGAAGATAACAAGATAATATGATTAAACCAAAAACATGAAACTTTATTGCTTAATTTTTTGTGTGTTATTGTAATTTTCTCAGCTGCTAAAAATAATATTTAGATTGTTTCAGAATTGATGGTTTTGAGACAGGCAAAAATTTTATAAAGAATAATGACATTTTTGCGTAAAGGCCCAAATAAAAAAAAATTCCCTATTGTTCAGTTCAACCGGGTGAAGATATTTAAAAATTATAGAATTTACTTCTAGCGTGTGATTGTAAATGCAAATCACATTTTATTTAATCCTGCCGTGGCGAAATATTTAAAGAGTCATTAGGAAAGAAGTCGGTCGTAATTTAATTTGATATAAACCTCATTTGACATTATTGTACATTAATAAACATTTATATATAAGAAATTATACAACAATAAAATGTTGCCATGTACATATACGTCTTAAAATCACTGATGCAGTTGTAACCATATCGTTCCTGTTAATTGCTGTACCACAATCACCGAAACAGCCGGTTGACCAGTTTATAAATGCTAGCAATTTTCATCTACAACAACAATTTATATACAAAAAAACTTAGTGTCAAACCTGTTCTTTCTAATCTGCTCGGGTTACTATCGCCCCCTGGTGACAGAAAAGAAAACAAATATTGGATAGATCTACATAATATTCTTTTTGTAGACCTATCCAATAAAACAGAAATTACCGAGGACATTATAATGAATAAATAAAAATTAGTTTTTCCGTCATATTCTTTAATTCTTTAAATTATTATATTTATCTTATACAGTTGAATCGCTTTAGCAACCGACATGCACAAATAAATAAAAATGGCGTCAAATTTGAGATGTTGCAAAATTTTACGTGTGAAGTAAAATATAACCTACAAAAGCTGTTTCAAGACGTATTATAAATACTAATAATGGGTGACATACGCCTCGCGATTTAGAAATTTTTATTTTATTAAATTGTCAACTTGGAAATGTTTTCCTTCATTTGTTCTATCGTCAGTGTGGTGCCTAAATATTTAATTTAATCATATGATCAAGCTCCCATGCTGCTATATCATTGTAAATATGATGAAACAGCATCAATAACCTGCGATTTCGATGCATGTTATGTTAAAGTTGATTAGTATATGGTGCAAACGCGTTACATTCAGTTGCACGTCATACTAGATCCATGACGACTCGCCTTGTATATGTTGCCGGATCTATTTTTATTTCTGTCAGTGACATTTGATATAACCAAAGAAAAAAATTATTCACTATAAAATAACTATAACGTAATATATTTAGTAATTGAAATGCTCTAAGAGTTCAGTCTTTCTCAGCTTCTTTATTATATTGATTTAGATTGTCGAACAACCTTAAATGTTTCATTACGTATCCATAATATAATTTAAAATAAGTAATACTTACGCTATTCACATTAAATTTAACACATGATTATAGAAAAGTTTGTAAAAAGCCTCGACTGTTTACAGAAACCATTCGGCATTATATTCAATGGACGCAAATAAATAATAAACACACTTCTAAGAAGCACTGTTTTTAAACAATTTATATCAAAGTAAAAATAAACATGAAAAATTTGACGGTAAGAATATACACAACGCACGTTCGTTTTGACAGATATGATTTATCTGTCAACACCGAATTGAACTATTAGTCTATTAAAAATATGTAATAAAGAAATTTAATATTGAAACGGAAATTATGTGTTTATTTGCCATGAATGCGTATATTACGATCAATTTATAAATCTTCTATTTAAGCTAATGAAATAAATGCCCTCAAGTATAATTTAACAAAGTAACTTTTTTAGTAAACGTCATCGATGATGTGCAACTGAACTTAACACGTCTCCAGTATATGTCGATAATTTTCAAAGTCACGCCTAGAAAACCGGTAAATAGCACTTAGGAGATTTTTATGTCAGATATGACAATTAATTTGATTCGAGGCAGGGGTGCAAATTGTAAAACGTAAAAAGCTCTAAAACGCAAATGGCAGCGGCGATGATCAATTACAGACACAATAATGTGTGGGTCATGCAAACATGAAAATGGAAACGTCTTCCTTCATTTCTTCTACCGCCAGTGACGTGCTAAATATTTAATTGCAGTATAAACATATGTAATTTTATATCCATCTGATGATGCTTATATAGGTACAACTGCCAATATGATGAAATATCATAAGGAGCTGCAATTTCAAATTCATATTATGTAAAAGTTGATTATTTTATGCCGATTATTTTCAAAATCGCTGCTAAAAAGTCCTTTAAACTGCGCTTATGGGATTCTAATGTCAAATTTGACAATTAACTTAAATTTACACAGGGGTGGAAATTGTAAGACGTAAAAATCGCGAAAATGCAAATGGTGGCGGCGTAAATCAATTTTATTTTGTTATCTAATAATATACAAATTGTACAAATTTCATGTTAAAGTAGGGATTGTGAAGTGGATGGAGAAAATAATAATAAATAAAGGTGTAAAACCAGCATTTTAAATTTAAGTCCCATTTTCATCAACAGTACAAGAAAAAAACTATATAGTCTACTCTCATGTTTTAAATGTGTAGACATCTTACTTACCGAATAATTTAGGATATTGTTCTAAAAAAGCAGCACATACCAAAAACGTGTCATATATTAAAAAGGCGGGATAGATAGACTTTATCTGTAGTAACTATTGATGGGAACTATTGATTGTAACTATAGAGGGTGGAAGAAAAGGGCGATCGCCGTATTGTGAAAATGAGATATTTTTTGAAGTTTGACGTCGGTGGCGCTAGCTTTGCAGTTTAGTCTAGAATTTAAAATTTAGAATAGTTGCAAGGATACAAATTAGGAATATTAAACAAAAATAATAGTTAATTCAAAAAAAATCAGTTCTGTTGTGTGCTCCTGCCTAACGTGTGTACCTATCCTTTTGTTATTGTGATATTTAACGAAGTAACTTGCTTATCCCATACATACAACTTCAGTAAGTACCAGTTGTAATTAAGAATACAATTTGTAATACAAAAAGTTGATAACGACATGAGGAAATTTCTTGTAATTGTAAAACGAATAATTGTTTCAACCATTTGAAAAGAAAATAGTCATGTTGAATTTCCATCATCCAGTTAGTCTCTTGTTGTTGGCAACAGACAGTTTTTTGGTTTTCAGAAGTTTGAAGATAATATTATAGTATGAAAACGTGTAGCTGCTTGTTTTAATTCTATATTAACAATATACAGATTGTCGTAGTTAAAAGTTAATATGCATCTTCAAATACACACACATAAACATGTACCTATGTATAAGACCGGTGGTGTGGGGAGATAGTGGGGAGATCGAGAGCGGGGACAACACATTCGTTCCGTAACTTTAGAGCGTGAACGTACATACATTGTATCTGAGCAATCTCGCAAATATTAATACCGCTGAAGGAAATAGAGCGATTGATTTGGATGGCTTAAGAGAACAAATTCTTAACGCCATACTAATGATTACTCCTGAAATGCTATCGAATGTACGAAATGGGTTTTATAATCGTTTAGGGTACTGCTTGATGCAAGAGGGACAGACATTTGAACATCTTCAACATTAAATTTTGTATAGTTCATTTAATATTTTGTTTCGTTTTAAATGTGAGAATTTTATTTAATTTTTTATAAGAATTTTATTTTAGTTACAAATTTTATAGCGTTTTGTTTCAGTTCAATGTTAATACATTATACATCAGTTACCAAAATATTATACAAAAGCCGTAAAGAGCGTAGCAATAATTCCTTAAAGCAAACGTCTACATAATAACTTTAAACGTTTTGCACTAAAGCCTGGGTACCCCGGTGTCCCGATATGAACTCATCTGTACTCCCCTACTATCGTACCCCTCCATTTCATGTTTGCATGCACATGTGTGCGTGTTTGTATTTCCCTATATCTACTTTTATTTCAGTCAAACGGTATATTGATGACAAAGAATTTCCTCTAGCAAAATTTATTCGGTTAAACAGATTAAATTAATTTGCTCAGCTTTTGTCCCATATTGACATCTAACAATAAGCATTATTATAAGTATCTGCTGATAATATTTATGTTTTCAGAATTAGAATCAGGACTTAGATATAAGCTTCACAATGCGTATTATTTCACACTATTTTTGACTATACAGCATAATTGTCCAACAGTCTGAGGCGTTTATTTAATTTTGTTACAGAAACCAGTACTGGTAGCCAGTAGAGTTGCTACAGTTAAAATATGATGTAAATAATAATGATTTCATAAGTGTTCCTTTTTTGTTATATGAACTTCCGATTTAAAAAAATGTGTAAAGGGGCCCACTCACTGCGTTTTCGTTCGACAGTATTGTTCGACGAACAAGTCTGTCGAACAAAAACGACGAATGTGAGTTGCCCACAGACTACAATTTTGTTCAGCAGTTTTGTTCGGCAAAACGTTGGTTATGAACTATATAGAACTACACCACTGCAAAAAATGTCGTCTTTTAAAACTGTTTACCCCACACACTTCAGATTTGTTCGACGGTTTTGTTCGACGGACATAAACAGGCCCAACCAGATTATTTTCAGCAGCTTTGTACGCCAACATCAAGGACGTTTTTCGACCCACACACTTCGGTTTTGCGTCGTGTTTGTTCGAACAGACTTGTTTGTCGAACAAAACTGTCGAACAAAAACGCAGTGTGTGGGCCCCTTAAGTCGCTGGTTATGATACATTTTCATCGTGAAAAATAAAACATAATAAATTGGATACCTACATTTTTATTTATAAAATTTAATTTGACAAATTTATTTCTATTATTTTTTTTTATATTTTCAGTTTTGTAAATAAAGTGCATTCGCATAATTAAATAATGCCGCACTAATTTCTGTGTTTAAGAAGAAACAACCGACCCAAGAAAGATTTTTACAATTTGACAAACATTCTTTTATTTGAATGTTTGGATTTGACCATTATCTTTCAGTACAACAAGTTTGCTAGTTTTCTTTACATTTTTAAGCCTATAATTACCATAGCTAGTGTTACATCCTAGTATAAAACAGTTTGCAGATATCTTACAATTTTATTATACTGAAACAGTAACTCTGGTTGATACTCACTTAAGCGCAAAGTAATAATAAAGAAAATGTTTATAATATTTTGACTGTTAAATAAACTTTGACTCTAAAAATCACAACCGAAAATCCATTAAAAAAGAGCAACTGGCAAGCTGACAGCAACTAGGTTAGCCTGATTGACAGCACCAGCGCCATCGTTCGAACTTAAATCGAGGCATCAAAATTCTAGCCCATTATAAGATTTAAAATCGGTAAGCGATGGCTCCCATTCCCTTCGATCCTCCATAATAGTGACTATCCTTAGTGTTTATTGATAGCGATTATCGTTAGTGACTATCAATAGTGTCTATCGATAGTATAGTCGATTTCAGAAAAGTCAAGTACACCTTCGAAATTATGAGCTTGACATTTTCCACTATTTTAACCCTGGAATGCTACACTTATTTTCAGGACTCAATCTGCTACAGTGGGGTGCAGGTGTACCCCAAATAAATGTTGGTTTATTTTTGTCAAAAAATATGTTTATTTAAAAAATAATGCAAAAACAAGTGAATTAACTTTCTACATTTGGGTTTATTCAACAAAAATATATTTTATTGTTACTCCGCACATGTAGGACAAATTTTATTCTGATGTTGTAAACAAACGAATTTTTTGCATACACTGCAGTTGACTCTGGATTTTCGGTCTTGGCTTCTGGGGCAAAAGGAACATCTACCGGTGGTAGCAGGTGGCCTTGTTGGTACTTCTGCTGGGCAAGTTATTTTTAGTACATTGCATATACTTTGACGGAGTTCACGCCTCATAGTTGGAGTTTCTAAGCGACTTTCCATATGAGGCTTCACTAAATCAAGTGCGAGTTTTTTCAGGTAATCTCTTCTGTTTTTGACAATTTCTTTATTCGGTGCATTAGAACCTCGTAAAAGTACTAACGAGTTATATCCCACAATATTTAGCAAATTATAAAACAGGCATAATGGCCAACGGCGTGTCTTTCTACTAGTGGAGTAAGTGTGGCACAGTTGGTCCAAAGTGTCCACTCCTCCCTTGGTGGAATTATAAAATTCTATAATTTCTGGTAATTTGGTGGTATTTGACTCATCACCTATTTCATGCATTGTCGAAAGCATAATAACAGCTTTTTTCTTAGTTTTTGGTGGACAATATGATAATAATGTAAGTTGGTCACTATAGCAAAACATGGCGGAGTTTATCTGTCTCTTCTTGAGGTCCAAAAATGATGCAGGAATTTCTTTTTTATTTTTTCTCAATGTACCTACAACCGTAATTTTTTTTTCTAAAAGGTTTTTTGCCGTCTGCACAGACGTGAACCAGTTGTCCATTGTCAGATTTCTATTGGTTCCTTGAAAAGAAGTGGTAAGTTTTTCACAATAATATTGGGCAACAGGAATATCAGATGGTGTGGAGTTTTTGCCTATATAAACTTCAGCGTCGAGTACATAAGCCGTTTTAGCATCACAGCACATCACAATTTTAATCCCATATTTGTCGGGTTTCGAAGGAATGTACATTTTGAATGGACATCGGCCACGAAATCCCACCAATTGTTCATCAATTGTGGTGTATTCCGAAGGTACATACAATTTTTTCATTTTGTTTATGGATCTCTCAAACACATCTCGAAATGCTGCAAGTTTGTCGATTTCTCTTCTTTCAGCTCTGGTGTCTTTATCGTCAAACCGAAGGCTGTTTAATAAAAATCTAAAACGTGCTTCAGGCATTGTTGCTCGAAATATGGGTATACCATTGTCTTTGTCAAAGAGTTCTTTGGTAAATACTCCATTCAACTTCATTACGCCGGCATAATATAATAAACCAAAGAGAGCCATCATTTCAACATTATTTGTGTCCTTGGTGTAGGAAGGTTTATTAGCTATTGGTGTATCTTCGGTATCACTATTGCCCATTTCTTTGCCATAATTCAGTCTTTGAGTTTTTATTTCTTTGTTGGTATATTCTGTGATCGAATCCAGATTTTCTCTGGTGAAACATAATTTCCACGCTTCTATTCCTGATTGTATTTGCTTTGATTCATTTTTATTTCCGGGTAAATGTATAACAAGATTTCTTTTTGGTGTACGATGAACTGCTCCTTTCACACCTGACCATTTGAATCCATTTTTGCCCCTTAGTTTGGTGGGAACCTTCAAAACTTTAACCTTATCTTGGTCTGCAAGCTGTATTTGTGCCAACGGTACATCTTCCTCAGAATCATAGGCGGGTGGTAAAGGATCGTGAGACTGAACCGAAATAGGAGAAACTACTGGGTCGTCTTCAGTTTCAGAATCTTTGTCCTCTTCGAGGTCGTCTCTGAAATCTGGTATAATGACATCGTCCTCATCGCTCTCGTCCTGAGAAGCATCGGAATCAGAATCATAGAGAAAACGGTGTATTTCAGCTAGATCATCAGGATTTGTTAGATCGAAATTCTTTTTTTGAGAAGCCATTGCGTTATCTAAAAAACAACAATTAAATTAAAAAATAGCATGCATAAGCTATGCAACAAAAACATTAATAATCAAATAATTGTGTAAAACAAATATATACTTACAACCAAAAACAAATCTAATATAGTGTTATTCTGCTACACTGGGGTACAGCTGTACCCCAATTATTAAATATCTCCGAAATGCAAAGACACTCTCTGTTACCAATATCGCACATGGACTAATGCATCGTGTGCTGAAACTACTCAGGAGCTCACGACCACAGCTCCATCTATTTCCGAATGGCGGGATTTTTGAAGAAGGGTGGGGTACAGGTGTACCCCAAGTAGCATTCCAGGGTTAAGGATGTAAATCGCTCTTTTTTTCCATTCTCAACGTTTATTTTGTCAATAGGTAAGGTTTAGAGAAAGAGAAATATTAAACATACCACAAACACGTTTATTTTGATTAGAAATAAAAATAGAAATATTCTTACAAACACCACATTGTAATAGCAACTACCTAGTATTTAGTTAGAGCCCCCTGTGTTTCTAGCACTTTATTTAGTTTTCTATTATAGTCATAGACGAAATGTGATTTTGCCAATAGTTTTGACCATGAATTAACTCTTCCTAATAATCTTCAATTTCTTTGATAAATTTTGCTTAGTAAGTAAACCCTAGACGTTCTCTATAGGAATTAAATCAGAGCTGTATAATGGCCACGGCAGCAGTTTGTATTATTGCCTGCCGACCATTCTCTAATAATACCTGCCGTCTGCACATGATTATTATGTTTCTGTATATGTCGCAGGCAAATAGTAATTTCAGGAAAATAGTATCTACCTAGGCAAATAGTATCTGCCTTGGCAAATGGTATTTTAACCTTTATTTCTATTTAAAAGCCATTTGCCTAGGTAAAAGGTATCTGCCGGAGTCGTACGTAGGCAAATAGATTTTTCATTCGTATTTGAGGTTATGTTCACTTAATGTTTATGCTCGTTCAGTTGTTCCATTTATAATCCTAGTTATTTTCCAAGTTTCTCATCAAGTAAGTTATTATTCACTTTATCTAATCTTGTGTAATATTAGGATTAATCGAAAACAATCCTATGAAGGACAAACCAAAGCAGCAGAGATAATGAGGAAAAAGAGCAAAACCATTTTTGGCGACTTAGAAACAGGTAAATTTGTAACTGTTGCAATTCCACAATTTGATAGAGGGCCATTAGACAAAAAAATGTAGAGGGAATTATAATTGATCAGAAGAACGATGTTTACCGTATTGGCACAAAAACAGGCGTTTTGAAGAACTGGTTGACAAGGAGCGACATAACACCTGTATCGGCAATTAGTTTCAAGTCTGAAGATATTCCTCAAGATAGGTTTATTTCTTTAAGAGAAGCCTGCGTTGCGCAATCTATGTTTTCGGGCCAGGGCTTTTCGAAATGTCAATGTCAACCTTCGAAAGCCCAGTGCCGCACTAAACGATGTACCTGTTTCAAGTCCAACAATATGTGCAACAGCAGATGTCATTCGAGCAATACTTGCCAAAACAAGTAGGTAAATACCTACCTACGTATAATAATATCCAACTTATTTTGTCTGTTTCTTTTGTCAAAATACAATCATTATTGCAAAAATAAAGTCTGTTTTTTTCCCAACATCTTACTGTCACAACCTCACCATTATTTTCACTTAAAAATGTATTTGCCTAAAAGTTACTTAGGTAAATAATATTTGCCTAGGCAAAAACTATCTGCCTAGTCATTTAACTGTTATAGAAACAAATATTCTATTTGCCAAGGCAGATACTATTTGCCTAGGTAGATACTATTTTCCTGAAATTACTATTTGCCTGCGACATATATAATTTACCGACGGAAGTATAATATTATCCAAAATATTTATATATTTTTCTGAGTTAAAGCTCCCACTAATATGCCACAAAACACCTATACTTAGCGCTTATCCGCTCCCAAACATTAATATAAAAATGTCTAGTCGTGTTCCGAGAGCTTACGTATCGTTAACAAATAATTAAATGAAGTGATTGAAATCTCTTATATAATTACACACTCAATGTATACTCGCGGCAAAAAGTTTTGTCGGGTCTTAAGACCCGGCAAAAAGTTTTGTCGGGTCTTAAGACCAGCTATATGGAAGGTATCACTGGTCAACTCTAGTAATCCGATATTTCCCACTAAATTTTAATAAACCATAAAGGGAGACTGTAATATTTTTGTTTACGCTTGAGAGATATATTAAATTTCGTCGAAAATAAAATACATTTAGCATAATAAAGCAGTAATTAAGCAAACAATAAATTACATAAAGAATCTTTTGAAGACAATATATTTAAAGGAAAATATTTTAAAATGTAAAATAAGAGCAATATCACACGTACCCCGGACCTTTTAACTTATTGGTTTTAAAAATGTAAATTACTTTACTAATAAATAGGGCGCGGACATGACCGAGTTAAACTAGGACGGAGTTACAATGGAGCAAAGAAATAATGTAAACAATACACATTTACTGAATAGCACTAATTCATATGATGAACTGCAACATCTGTTTACGCTCGAGAAGAGCCCGAGAATGAAGACCAAAAAATGGCCTTAAACAAGGAATTTATGAGTAAAATTCTTTCTACATCGGCGTAGGTAGCTTGAGGGTTTTTTAAAATGTATTATATTTACCTTATATTTCGCAAGAGAAGTAATGTAAATATGTATATACTTACTGTTATTTAGTTTCAATAACATACGCGTACATTTTTAGTTATCATTTATTTAGATCTAGAACGTTGTTTATGTTACTTTTTCTAATATGAAAATGAATTGTCAGTGATTCCGAAATTTATTACAAAGTCTGTAAAATATCGTTACAGAATGCCAAAATATCGCACATTCGTCACTTAGCTTAGCTAAAACATACACATAAATAGTTTTTATGCAGAGTATTTCGATAGTTTACAAAATTTCGTTACATGTTTAAATGACGATGCTCGAAGTATTTCTGAGTACAAGGTACTACCACAAATCCCAAATTTAAAAAATCAGTTGTTATTCCTACAGGAACACTTTGGAAATTTGCCTAAACTAATCACATATTTTGAAAATCGAATCTCAAATTAAAAAATGGATTAACCACATTAGATATGGCGATTAATAATTTCAAAAGTATTCCAAGTGACTTCGGATGTGGCCTTCTGCAAAAGTTAGACGCAGTTTTTAATAGAAATCCAAATTTAATAACATTGCGGCAATTGTGTATGTTAAATACGCTGAAATAAAAGAATTTTTCCAGTACGCATATATAACCAGTTGCGATGTAGAAAGGACGTTTTTCTATCTACAAGGATGTACTTAATTCAAAGAGAACAAGTCTTACAGAAGAGAAAATGAATAAATAATAAGGTATTTTGTATTTTATAGATCACCAGCCACTTGTTATCCAATTACAGTAGAACCCCGATTATCCGGGCTGCGGATTATCCATGCCATACGCATGATGATGCAATATCGATATCGCCAGCAGTGTACTAGGGGAATCCCTGGGAATCATTCGCTTTTCATCTGCTTTATGTACATAAATGCAAGTTAACCTACCTATGTAGAGTTTATTTTTTCATATTTAGTGTAAAAGTTTACTTATGTAGAATTCTGTTTTACTTTCCTATACGTAGTATAAGGAAGTATTGTGATGATGAAAATTTTCGACCTCGAGATTTTTGCAGATGTCCACGTTTTGAGGTCCCCTGATACCAAAAAAGTGGTTTTTAAAAAATGTCTGTGTGTCTGTGTGTGTGTGTGTGTGTCCGTCTGTCTGTGTGTGACCACGATAGCGGCCAAACCGCTGTAGATATCAATTCCAAATTTTGTATTTGCGAATATAATCTCCCTCTTGAGAACTGATTAGATTTTGAGCAAAATCGGCAGACCGGAAGTAGTAGTTTACTTCAGTGAAAAAATCGAATTTTGCAAATATTTCGTCAATTACTAAGTTTAAACAAATTTATAAAGAATTCAAATGTACTCAAAATTAAATTTGAGAAAAATTGTTTTAATAAAGTTTTTCGAAATTCCTACCGGAAGTAGGTCTTTTACTCTTATCGAAAATCAGTTTTTTGCGAATATCTCGCAAGTCATGCTTTCTAGGCAGGTACATTACGAGTATAAAAGTATTTAGAACATACTTTTAAATATCTTTCGTATAAAAAAAATTTCAAAATTCGGACCGGAAGTACCACTTTTACTCTTATCGAATAGCGATTTTTTGCAAATATGTCGTAAATTATGCATTCTATATATATTTATGAAGAGTACAAAAGTATTTAGAGTTGGATTTGAAATATTTTTTGTATAAATGAAATTTCAAAATTCGGACCGGAAGTAACACTTTCACCGGACCGGAAGTAACACTTTCACCTCATTTTTTAAAAAATGTCTGTGTGTCTGTCTGTCTGTCTGTGTGTGACCACGATAGCGGTCAAACCGCTGGAGATATCAATTCCAAATTTTGTATTTACGTGTATAATCTCCCTCTTGAGATCTGATTAGTTTTTCAGTAAAATCGGTAGACCGGAAGTAGCAGTTTACTTCAGTGAAAAAATCGAATTTTGCCAATATTTCGTCAAATACTAAGTTTATACAAATTTATAAAGAATTGATATGTACTTAAAATTAAAATTGAGAACAATTTTATTTAAAAAGTTTTTCGAAATTCCTACCGGAAGTAGGTCTTTTACTCTTATCGAAAATCGGTTTTTTGCGAATATTTCGCAAGTCAAGCTTTTTAGACAGGTACGTTACGTGTATAAAAGTATTTAAAACATAGTTTTCAATATCTTTTGTATAAAAAAGATTTCAAAATTCGGACCGGAAGTAACGCTTTTACTCTTACCGAATAGCGATTTTTGGCAAATATGTCGTAAATTATGCATTCTATATATATTTAATACAAAAGTATTTAGAGTTATATTTGCAATATTTTTTGTATACATGAAATTTCAAAATTCGGACCGGAAGTAGCACTTTTACTATTAGCGAGTAGCACTTTTTTTCGAATATCTTGCAAAGTATGCATTCTATAGCGATTTATTAAGAGAATAAAAGTACTTAGAATAGGATTTTGAATAAGTTTTGTATAAAAAAATTTTTAAGATTGTATAGTTTGAAACGCTCATACGTATAAGAAAGTCGTGTGGTGGCCACACCTCATTTTTTTATTTTGTTATCTTTTTAGTGTGTATACATACATACATATAAGAAATAAATGTTCGGATTAACCGTGCTTTTCAATTTTCCGTGCCTCGTCCGGTCCCGTGGAGCACGGATAATCGAGGTTCTACTGTATATAAATCAAATTAAAACCTCTTTAAAAATACATCTCAATAGTGCGCCCTTGGGCGATGAGTCATGACTCACTCGTGTCCGCGCCCTGCTAATAAAACAAGGAATAGTGAAATAATTGATCTTTAGAGAGGGCTACAAAAAATCTTGATTTAAATAATATTCAAAAATTTAAACACCCCTAGCAATTGCGCTGCAAATACCAAGGTAAATACATATTAGGCAAACATGCCCCAGGTAAGAAAATCTTAGAATGCAGATATAGTAATATAATCATGAATTTTGAATTAAATTATAATGAAAAACCCATAACTTGTTGTATCTATTTTAAAATAAATATAATGTATATTACCGAAAAAAATTAATGACAGATACATACTCGTAAATATCATGATTCAGGAATATAAATAATTACAAATTCCATAAAACCCAGATCTTAATAAAGCATTCATTCTCGCCCTTGAAAAATGAAGTAAATTCGGAAAGCCGGATTGTAGAAGAGCAGAAAGGCTTCTTTGCACCTAATGTTGACACATCAATGTTATCGTGCGATATATCATAAATGAAGAATATTTGAAATATATTTAGTTCTATATGCCACATGTATTTTCTTTTACGAAGCAGTTAAGTATATTTACTCAAACTTAGGTATTATAAAAATTCAATATAGTCCCTCTTTATTTCGTGTTAGAATTTACTAGAGTTGACCAGTGATACCTTCCATATAACTGGTCTTACGACCTGACAAAACTTTTGCCGAGAGTATACATTTCGCTTTGCGGCATCGACGGGAGTTCTAGAGAAACTAATATACTGTAACTACTTTAAACAAAAATATAAATACAATAAAATAGAAAATTACGAAAACGCTCACGACTTATGTGGAAAGTGTTTTTTTTTTTACAATGCTAGGGTTTATTAACGGTGAATTTGTGAGTTCGGTTTGGTCATTAAGACCATTGCCTGGTTGTAAAAGTAACCTTTCTTTTATAAAATAACCTTCTAGAACATTCATTTTTTACTTTTATTTAAACTAAATTGTCTATTGAAAAACGATGTCCCGTGTCTAAAACATGGTTAGCTACACTTGAGTTTCTCTAGAACTTCTGACGATGCCGCAAGGCGAAATGTACATTGAGTGTGTAATTATATATATTTGTGAAACAATACCAAGTGTTTTATTTGTTATTACTTGCATATATTACGTATCTTTCTTGATATCTACAACTTCTTGGCCGATAGACTCGTATGTGGTCAGAATTGCAACAGAAACATTTCTTTGTCTGAAAAAAGTACATTACATGAACGATTTACAATTAAGAAAATTGGTTGTACTCGATTTTATTGAAATCAACTTTGAAAATATGTATAAAGCTTTGGAACATATACAGTGAGCAATTTATTTCTTTTACTTTTAAGGTTCGGCTGCAAAACCTCATTTTTGGACCACGTCAACAGATTCACAATAGTGCTGACCTTCAAATGCGACATGTGTTCACCATCGGAAGAATTACAATTCTACAATCCGTGCGCCCTCCTGCTGCATTCCCGACAGCACTACACACCATTCGGAGGACACGTCTCTCTGGACAACCTGAAAGTGTCTTGTTTACCTTTCGGCTTGGTGGGATTTCCCCCACTCCACGACATACCCATGATATACGACGTCAACGACATCGACGCCAACGGAGTGAACATAAACACACGTTTCTACGCACCATCCAGGCTGAACAAGGGGAAGAATTTGATCTCGATGGTACCCACGATACTATTATTTTATCACTACAGAATTAATGGAGCGCCGCCGGCGTCTTTGGTGTTGAAACAAATCTGCAATAACATTCCCAAATGCGTTTTTACTAAACTGGAAACGGCCACCATCAATCCAAATATTGTCAATGCGTTTAACGAGAAGCGAATTGCACATAACGAAGGCGTGATTAATATTAATAATAACAGTGTTATAATTAATAGTAATAATAATTGTAATATAGACAAAATAAACAGTTTATATCGTGCGGAGATTAATGAAAACGGAATTGGACATGAGAACAATGTAAATAGCCGAACTACCAGGTTAGAATCTGTTGAAAATGTCGTGGACGCTAATGTGGAAACGAATAATAGGGAAATCAACGAAAATATTAATCAGAAAAAGGCGGAAAAGGACATAGAAGAAGTTGAGATTAAAGAGGAAGCTCCCGAGGAAGACAGCAGTAAAGAAAACGTGGAAAATCCTCTAGAGACAAATACATTAGAAACAAATCCATTAGAAATGACAATAGCAGCAAATCCATTAGAGAATACATCAACACCTCCAGTAACAACCAATTTTAGTGACGGCACTCTTTGTCCTGAATGCAACGTTCAATTGTTGGAGGCGCAGTTAGTTTCACATTTTTCCGGCTCAAATCCGTTAAGCAACAAATACCAGTGCGAAATTTGCAAGTACATCGCCGCCTCGCCGTGTTCGTTCGAAGCCCACAAACGATTACACGTCAGAGAATCCCCGTTTATATGTCCCGAGTGCGGAAAAGACTTCAAGTCGAACATCGAACTCCTGGACCATCTGGAAGATGTCTGTTTTCATCTCGCGAAGCAGGTCAGGTTGCGTTGCCCTAAGAAGAACTGCTGCAAGGTCTTCGCGCAGCTGTCGACGTTCATGATTCACTTCGAGGTCCACATACAAACGATGAATAAGTGCACCGTTTGTAACGCGACGTTTTACGCCGCCAGGGATCACGTGGAGCACAGCGAAGCGGATCATTTGAAGGTGGTGCCGTCCGATATTATTTATAAGTGCACCATCTGCAAGAACTCCACATTGCACGCCGAGCATTACAGCCACCACGTGCAATGGCACTGCAAGGACGAATCGTTGAGAGTGTACGTGTACATATGTAAATATTGTCGTAATTTCTTCAGATCCTGCACGACCTACGCCAATCACTTAATGCGATGCAACAAAAGGGATCTGACGATCGAGGAGATGCGAAGACTGAAGAAGAGCAGTGCGGCCATCGTCTGTTTGCATTGTAACTACGTTGTAAGACTGATCACGAAATTAGACGATTGTCCGAGATGCGGCAGATCCATCAGCGGAAGAACTGAATCGAAGCCTACCGCTAAGAAGCCGAAGATTCCGGAGGGCACCAACATCTTACCGAGGATGATAAAGTGCATCCTGTGCTTTAAAGATTTGATATTTCACGAAGCCCAACTGCACGAATGCAAGTACAAAGATCCTAAAGTAGTAATGATCAAAGATGACGAGAACATACGGAAAATTCTAAGTATGAAACAGGAAGAAGGACAAGAAGTGACAACTAGGAGCGAATTTAATACTAGGAGGAAACGCAGGAAGGCTTCGATATCCCCTACGCAAAGCAAACACAGACGTTCGATGGGAAATCACGGGAACGATCCGGAACCGTGTCTGGATGAACCGGTACCGTTCCAAGGCACCTATGAATGCAAACTTTGCGACTACAAAGATAATGATAGGACGTCCTTTCATGAACACATCAAATATCACAGGAACGTGTCGACCTCGTATCAGTGCATGGAATGCGGTGATTGTTTCGTCGTTAAACCGTCATTTCACAAACACCTGCTGTACTATCACAAAATCGTCAACGTTGATGAGTACGTCAAGGAGAATCAGTGCGTCGACGAGTCCGCCATATCCGAACTGAAGAAACAAATGAAAATTGAATCGGGCGAGATCAACGATGACGTGGAGGAGAATCAATGCAAGGTATGCTTGAAACAATTCAAAGACGACCTGGAATTGAAAAAACACTTTCGCATTCACGGAATGGCGTTTTTGCGTAATAATAAATAACAATAAGTATTTGCTGTTTTATATATTATGACTATTATTATTATAAAGTAATAAAAATATAAATTTTGTAATATTTTCTATTAATGTATGTGTTTTTCTGATATCATTTATGCAGTAAAACAAAATCTTGTAACCTATGCCGTATTAATTCCAAAGTATAGTAGAAGGACAATTTATCTAAAAGGGTTTCCTCAACAAGACATTTTCGTGGAAAAACGGGGTCGCGTCAGAAAATTTAAATATATTAGTATTAAATCTAGAAATCCATTAAAACATTAATTATTATTAAAGAATGATGTGTGCGCACCACATGACTTTATTATACGTATGTGTGGTCCGAATTTTTTATACACAAGTAGTTCCAAATTTAGTTCTAAATACTTTTATCCTCTTAATATATATTCTATAAAAAAATTATTAGATATTCCCAAAAAACTGTTGGTAAAATTTTATTATATATTCTGGGTATTTCTCAAATATACGACTATTGTAAAAAATTATACCTTCATTAGTTCACGTCCTAAACCGGCTTAATAAAGTCAATTATTCAAAGTTCTATTCAACATTTGCTATTAGCATACACATATTTACCGCCTTAAAATTATCTCCAAAATGGCGGACGAGTCAGCTATGCTTTATATAGTAGTTGTAGACCTAGGCATAAATATAAAAATTTAAATTCGTAGTAGCGTTTTCGATCCAGTTCCACACAAGATTCTTTAGTACAAACGTTATTCTATTGCAACTATTTATTTCAAAAAATATTTATTTGAAACAACAAACTTTAGGCATTCAAATTTTCTTCACAGATTGCCATAGAATGAGACACGATGTGCACACGACATTCCGACGTTATTTCATTTCAAGTTGAGCAAGCCACGAAGTTACGTTGAGAATAAAGCCTCGTTCACATCCACTTAACTTAAACATTAATTAACGAACGGTAAAATTAACTCAAAATTTATGAAGTCGTTCACATTGCCTTCATTCACGTTAAGTGCGCAGGCGTATGAGCAGCTGGAGTGCCAATCAGATAGGTTCTAAAACGGGTTTTTGTCATATAAATGGGAATAGCTATGCACTAGATCAATTAAAACGCCGTCGTTCATGATAATATAAAACAGCACCGTACAAAACAATAAAATAACTGTGGCAAATTGTGCAGCAAATTTAGGTTATGCTAGTTTCAAATGACAGATTATAAAATAAAAAAGGTACGCGCATACAGCTATGGCGTTTCTGGTGGTGCTGATTGGTGGAATTAATAAACGTAAATTAAGGGTCCTATATAGTGGATCGGAAATGTAATATTGGTTGCATAGCACATAATTTAATAAGCCAAGGATGTCCGAGTACTTATTACATAGGGAATCTATAATAAATATTTGAAATAATAACTCAATATCTAAGCGAATAAAAATTCATTTATGACCAAATATTTACCATTTGTAACCGCGGGAAAGATTTTTATTAGAATAACAATTCATTGTAATGTGGGTTGCCTAATTTTAATTTATTTTATATTCATTTAAAACAAAGTAAAGAATAATTGAAGAAAAATAAGTGCAGAGCGGGCTAGCTTTTTATTCAATTTATAACGTGAACCCAAGCAAACAAATCTGCTCCGAAGGAGTTTTGAGAAAACTGGTTTTTAATATTTTGACATATTAATTTTATTTAATCCGATAATTTTTTCTAAATTTGATTATTCAGCGGGGTAGATTACTAAATTCTTCATAAGTTGACGTTGAAAGGTTTTCTGCAAATTTAAAATCAATAAAAATATCTTGCATCTAAAATCTGCTATTTTTCCATTGTTGACAGATCCAGTATATATGACCCTTTAAAGGGGTTCCTTTAAGTTGAAGTTCGGCCGACTTAGTACAATGTTAATTTACGTTAAGTGCAATAATTTTCATTGTGAGCAGATGAATAAGAAGCCATGTGTTTTAACTTTTGTTAATTTTGCTACTACCTTAATTTATGTTAAGTGGATGTCGACAATACTTTAGAGCGCAAAATGGACACCTGGAAAGCGTCAAATTTTGCGCCAAGCGATTGTTGAAAAAAGTAAACAAATTTATAGCTAATTTTCAAACACTATAAAATTACGAATAAATCATTTTTAAATATACCCCAATTACAAAATTCTTGTCAACTAAAAAGCATATAATGTGAAAAATACATGAATATTATTTTATTATGTTTATAGGTGAAAACACCGTGTTGATACAGCATCTATAGAACTATAAAAAGAAACAGGTTATGTTCATTTCCGTGTATTGTTTTGGTGCTGATTGTAAATAGGAGATTCTAAAGATGAAACATAATTTATTTATTTTTTTGTTTGTAATATTAACATCAACAAGTCTTTCCAAAAAATCGAGTGATAAAGAAAAACCAGAATGGGCCAAAAAAGATATCAGGGATTACACAGAGGCAGATATGGAAAGGTTACTGGACCAATGGGAGGTAAATTAAACATGTTTGTGCATTGTAGAATTATTATTATTATTATTTAATATTTGCTTTCAGGAAGATGAAGAACCATTAGAAGATGATGAATTACCTGAACATCTACGTCCAATGCCCAATATTGATATGAGTAAATTGGATCCTAATGACCCAGAAGGAATGATTGCAATGACCAAGAAAGGACGCACCTTGATGACTTTTGTTAGTGTTATGGGAAATCCCTCTAGAGACGAGACTGAACAATTGACAAAATTGTGGCAAACAAGTCTGTGGAACAATCATATTCAAGCTGAGCGGTATGTAAATATGTGTCAAACCCAGGCCAATTTCTCATTTTTTAATTATGATTTAGGTATTTAGTCGACGATAATAGGGCAATATTCTTATTCAAAGATGGATCACAGGCTTGGACTGCTAAGGAGTATCTCATCGAACAAGAAAAATGCGAAAGCGTAACTATAGAAAGTAAAGTGTATTATGGCAAATACTCGAATAAAAAAGATGAATTATAAATTTTCATTATTTTTCTACATTGTCAAATAAATATTTCTTTTTCTACATTGTAAATTATTTTCCTTTTATTCATAGGATTACTTTAATTGGTAGTAGTTTCATCAGATATTCTTTCGATTTCATTTAAACTTGCTACTTCTTTCCGTAGTTCCCGAATAACCGTCGCGAGAGTTTCAGGATTCACACCAGCTTCACATAATCGCACGCAAATCGTTAACGTTTCGGGATCTAAACCAGTATTTAATAGGCGTGATAGTTCTAGTAAAGTCAAATACGTTTCTCTAGCTTCTGTAATCTGTGTATTTGCAATATTAGGCATCTAAAATGTAAATCAAACAAATAAAAGGCATAATAACCAGGGTTAATTTACGTACTTTAGAAAACTATTTGAAAATTTTAAATTTCATAACCAAAAACAAATGTCAAAATACTCATTAAGTCAGTGACAGAACAACAACAAACTGCATGAACATTGTAAGATAAAAATTACTTTATTAAGGACTACATATAAGTAATGTCTTATATCACACTCGTAAAGGTTATTATATAATTAAAACATATGACTAAGGGTTTTCGGACAAAATATAATTTAAATATGACCCCTTTTTAAAATGATCTATTATTTGTCTACAGTCTACACCAACCACAAAAACTTAAACACTCTGTTAAAAGTAGTATATTTATTTACTGTTGGGTTGGAGAAACTGTTCAGTCACCTGCTTATTGTCGTCAGGTGATTGTTTAAGTTTAATTAAATAGTACATTTCATTAATTTGTTAGATCAAAAAATGGCTTTACATTCAGCAGCAAAGGGTAAATTATTATCTGTAATTGGAGACGAGGTAAATATTTATTTCGTGGCTAATAAAGATTATTAACTTACTATAACCTACAGGATACTTGTGTTGGTTTTCTCTTGGGTGGAGTTGGAGAAATTAACAAAAATCGACACCCTAATTTTATGGTGGTAGATAAGAGTAAGTATATTAAGTGCTCTACTGACAGTAGACTAAATATAAACATTTTACAGATACTGCTGTCAGTGAAATTGAAGAATGTTTCAAAAGGTTTATCAAACGGGATGATATTGATATTATTTTGATAAATCAAAACATTGCGGAATTAATAAGGCATGTGATTGATGGCCACACACAGCCAATTCCAGCAGTATTAGAAATACCTTCTAAAGATCATCCATATGATGCAAGTAAGGACTCTATATTAAGAAGAGCTAAGGTAAGAGATTAATATGCATTGCTTTTCACTTTCCTTAATTCTGGTTTAATTTTTTATAGGGAATGTTTAACCCAGAAGATTTTTTGCGTTAAATATATATATATATATTACAATAATATAAGGTATATATACCTATATATATGTAATGGTGTTGGAATTAGTGTAGATATACTGTACATACACATTCCTATATTTATGTCTGCTTCTATTGCTTTATTTAGAATAAAATATTGGATGTAATATATACAATAAATTCTATTATATTGTTGAACTAATTGAAATGTATTTTTCTATACTTTTTAATCAATTAAGCTCACGACATTTTAGTAAACAAAACAAGTAAATTATCTATATCCTTACTAATGATATATAAAATGCATGATTAAAACACTAATTTGCAAATGGATTAATTTATTTTCATTTCTTTGTTACAAGATTAAAATAAAAATACAATCACAGTTTTAATAAACAAAACAAAAGATATTACATGGTAACAATCTCCTTTTTCCTATAGTAAGAAGGAAATATGTGTACAAATAATTTTAAATAAGTAGGTACAGCAGATAGAGATTCTCTTAAATAAATTTATAGATACAAACATTCTCAAGTAATTAATAATGATTCAAATCTAGCAGTGTATTTATAAATAAATTTGATTATGAAATTGGATATGGAAACAATATATAAACGTAATTTTAAGGGTTAAATACATAATTATAATCTAAAATTCATGAATTTCAAATAATTATTAAGAACCGTAAATCGATTCATAATACGTTTTCGATTGGTGTATATAGTAACATTTGACAGAGAAAACTTCAACTTATGAGTTTATAAGCTGCTTTCGTTCGTATTAATCATAGTGATCACGTATTAATGAACATGAACATATGATCAAGTAATCATACCCGGACCGTGTTCACTACAAACGAACATGCAAAAGTTGGATGCATAGATGGCGCCAAATGCGCAAAGCTTAAATTAGAAAGTTGAACATTCTTAAAATGTGAATTGTCACTACTTCCACCTTGCATACTTCTTTCCATCTTTTCCACGGCTGCGACTACAAGATCAGATGCCACTACACGCCTTTTTTAAAGGTTATGTTGCCGTTATGTAAACTAATCACAGTGAACACAAAAATTGTCTGATTCAGCGGGGTAAGGGGTTTGCTAATCGTGATTACTTGTTTCACAAGTGGGGGGAAAGTGATCATTGCAATCGAACACGTGCGTTGTCTAAACTGATCGTGTGATTATGAATCACGGGTACGAACGAAAGCACCTATACTATTCTGAATATCGATTTGGTGTTGTCAAAAGGTGGTAATTCAACCAACTGTATGTTGGATGTTTTTTTAACAGTTTCCATTGTGTTACAAGTTGTTCTTGGGATAACAAATATTTATTTTTAATTTGGGATGAAGTACCGCAGATGGGATTTTTGTCAAAAGAATTAATGTCCCTTTATATGGCCAATTGAACAAGTTTTACTTTATGGAAAGTTCTGTATTTTAAAGACAATAATGCCCTCATTGAAATTTGTTCATTTACAGGGCAATCCATAAGTTTTTTTTTGGCAAAACTTCTCTAAAATCGTAAGAACCCGTATATTGAATACATTCTCTAATTGTAAAATTAGAGCCAAGTAGGGTTGCCAGATGGCCGGGAAATCCGGGATTGTCCAGGAATTTTGCGTCTTGTCCCGTGTCCAGTAATTAGATCTTATTGTCCCGTTTTCCGAAAACCTATTAGTTTTATTTTTATTTCTCCTTCGTTAGTTCCTAAATTCGCGCGCTAGCTTTACCTTGAGTGCATGGGACCGAGCCATAGAGCACTATGGGCCGAGCGCAATGGAGTGTGTATGTTTGGTCCCCGATCTGACATCTCTCCACTGGGCGCATTATTGTAAAATCATTCTATTCCCATTACTCGACCTATAAACATCGCTTGTCAACTGCGCTAATAAATACGTGCGAACTGTGAGGTGCAATAAGTAGTTAATTGCAATTATCATGGATTCATTGTCGACTCCATCAACAAGTAAGAAAAAGTTCACTGCATTTAATGATAAATGGACCAACTATCCTGGCTTTAAAGACTGGATAGACAAAAAGAATGACTTTACTGCAATGTGTAAAGCATGTAACTCGGAAATTGCCATTCAATATGAAGGCCGCCGCGCTCTGACAGTAATTTATTTTTATACATTCTAGTTCCTTTTAATTTTGTTATATGCTTGTTACAGGTTCACGCCAATAGTATAAAGCATAAAAAAATGGATTTGGCTAAAACAACTTCTCAAAGTATGAATAATTTTTTAATTAAAAAACACATCAGAAGAAAAATCTATAATAACTTCCGAATTAGCATTTGTTTATCATAATGTGAAACATGGACTAAGTAATAATAGCTTGGACTGCTTGGCAAAAAATATAAGCAATTTAATTCCAGATAGTCAATAACAGCAAAAATGACATGTGGACGTACCTATTCTCAAGAAAAAGTGATCTCTGATTTAAAATCTTGTTTTTATTTTTCAATAGCCTCAGATGCATCAAATGTTGGCAATTTGAAAACATTTCCATATGCTGTTCAATATTTTAATTGTAATAAAGGTATATGCAGGAAATTATTAGACTTTTACGAGGAAGCTGAAGAAACATCGCTAGATATATATATATATAAATGCCTTAAAAAAATTACTGTTGATGCCAATCTCAGCATGGATCAAATAAGTGCATATAGTGCAGACAATGCTTCTGTCAATTATGGTGCCCATAATTCTGTATATCAGAAATTAAAAGAAGAAAATAAACACATATTTAAAGCCAATTGTTATTGCTATGTAATAAATAATTGTGTGAAATATGCATTAAAAGGCATCGATGTTGATATAGAAAGCATAGTCATAAAAATTTATAATGAGATCAGTTCATCAGCATTAAAAACACTAAAATTGAAAGAATGTTGTGAGTTTGCTTAAATACAGTATAAGGAGCTGCTAAGACATGGACCTACAAGATGGTTGTCACTTTTGCCAGCTATAGATCGCCTTATTCAGAGTTGGCCTGCTGTGAAACATCATTTCTTAAAAAAAGGTTCAGACAACTGCCACAAGGTGTTATGGGACTTTATTTCAGAAGGTTGCTATATCAGTGACATAAATAATGAGGAAGAATGTAAAAATGAGGGCAAGAATGACTGTTACCTCTTCTTCTTAAGTAATGTGTTGCCTGAATTTACAAAAGTGATTTTGCTACTAGAAAATGAGAGCTTCACTATTTTGGAAATGGATCATGCCGTGCGAAGTCTTCACGATCAATTAATAAAAAGTAGGATGGCTGATAATTTTTTTGGGTGTAAAGTCAGGACCATCTTTAGAAAAATTAATGGAGAAGAAAGAAATCAATTCACATCACAGGCACAGATTTTTCTTCAAAGAGCCATTAAATATTTAGAAGAGAGATATGATTTCGATCCCAATGGAATCTATAAAAAGTTTGAACTTTTATCGCTCAAATCGGAGGAATTAGAGTTGACTTGGGAAGTGCTTTCCGAAATTCCCCAGTTATTGAATATAGAGGACTGTTAATATTGACTCCCTTTATACAGAGTTTGCATGTCTGAAAACTATGTATAAGGCGCTTCCGAAAGACTTGCCAAGCGACGAAATATGGGCCTATTTCTTCAGAAATAACACATCCACAAACTTTACAAATTTAAAGAAAGGAGTTTGTTTTGTTCTTTCAATTCCAACAAGCAATGCCTTTTGCGAAAGAGTATTTAGTCAACTGAATAGTTTATGGACTAAAGAGCGAAACCGAATGTCCATGGATTTAATCAAATCCGAACTGCAGACTCGTATCAATTTTGACGAGTCGTCTGACGGAGAAAAACTAATAAAACTCGCAAAATCCAGTGATAAATATCTAAAAAAATGATCTATTCGCAATTTTATTTTTATAAGAGTTTTTTATTTTTGTTAAGACTTATTGTATACGCTACCAAAACATAATTAATAAATGTATGTTTTTGAAAATAAATGTTTTATTTAAAGTACCTATCCTTCGAAAATAAGAAATACACATTTTTGTATAGCGGTAATGGGCGGCAAAGAACTACCTCGACCCCATACCGTTGTCCTAGAATTGTCCCGGATTTTATAAGTTTCCATCTGGCAACCCTAGTGCCAAGTGATCCTAGAGAATTTATTTTTTAAAATGGCAAAGTTATAGTTATTTACGTGGCAAGCTTAGTAAATTAGTCTTTACGGGTGAGCCGGGAAGATTGTGGGGCGGGCGACGAAGGAGCGAGTCCCATAACCCGGTGAGCCCAGTAAAGACTAATTGCAAGCGAGCTGCGTACAACGTTTTATTTCCTCTTGTAGAAATAGATAAATATAAATAAATGATACAGTAATACGAAGCCAGTCTCTGCACTGTAGAAAAATTAGTTTGCTGTGATGGTAACCAAGGAGATTCGTATGTTTTGTAATTAAAATTACAAAAATAAAACCCTTTGTCGCTCTTTGTAAAAAAAGTGTTATTGTAATGGACTTAATCGCGGATGAAGACTTTCGGGGAGATTTTACTGCTGTTTGCAAAGAAATTGAAGATACGGTAAACGCAGCCAATGCCTGCCTAATACCTAAAAAATCCAAAGAACGGTATGAGAAGCAATTTAGGGTTTTCAGTGAATGGCGAAAAGAGAAAGGAATCAAAGGTGTTAATGAAAATTTAATTATGAGCTTTATTTATGAAAAGGTAAATAAAAATTACGTTTGTATGCCAACACATCTGATTATATTCCTTTTATTAGTCACTTAAGTACAAACCATCGTCACTGTGGGCTTTTATGTCTATGCTGAAGACCACGTTGTTAGTGTACGAGAACGTTGATATTGGAAAATTTACTAAAGTAACCAGCTTTTTAAAAAAGAAGTCATTGGGTTATCAACCGAAAAAGTCTAGAAATTTGAGCAGACAAGATATTGATAGGTTTTTGACAGAAGCACCAAATGACAGATATTTAATGATAAAGGTATGTTTCAATAACTTATCGGCGTAGTTATCTAAAAATATCTTACTCTACACACAGGTGGCAACAGTATTTGGTGTAAATGGAGGGTGTCGTCGTGAGGAATTGTATAAGATGCGAGTTAACGATATTAAGGACAAAGGAGAGTATATTGTTATTGAAATTCCTGATTCGAAAACCCATGTGCCCAGAAAGTTCACTATTGTTGCCGATGGAGAAGGTTTGAATTGTTTGGAACTCTACTGTCAATATGCATCATTAAGACCGTGCCATGTTGATCACAATCGCTTTTTTATCTCCTACCGTCATGGAAAATGTACCGTACAACCGGTAGGAATTAAAAGTTTTGGCAAGTTCCCGAGTGTCATAGCATCGTTCTTGGGATTGGAAAATCCTGAAAGCTACACTGGCCATTGTTTTCGCCGGTCTTCAGCGACCATTTTAGCAGATGCAGGTGCTGATGTGTTAACCTTAAAACGCCATGGCTCTTGGAAGTCATCGTCTGTCGCTGAAAGTTACATGGCAGAGTCTGTTACAAACAAAATTAAAATTGCTAAAATGATACAAGGAGACAGAACAGTTGAGAGTGCATCTGCATCTGAAACTTTAGATATACATAATTCGAATAATTATAACGATCAGCTGCAAAGTACTAGCCACTTGACTGTTCCTGGCGCAACATTTAATTTTCATCCCGAATCGAAGTGTACTGTTAACTTTTATTCTTGTAAACATTAATAACATATTTTATTAATTAAATTATAAATTATTATAAATAGATAAGAATTGTGAACGTTAAAAATTGTACAATATTAAAGGAAGTATTTATTATAAATGTTTTTTTTTTTTGAAAGGTCTTGACAGACAGAAAGGGCC
This sequence comes from Amphimallon solstitiale, assembly GCA_963170755.1. Classification (NCBI taxonomy): domain Eukaryota; kingdom Metazoa; phylum Arthropoda; class Insecta; order Coleoptera; family Scarabaeidae; genus Amphimallon; species Amphimallon solstitiale. The sequence continues at coordinate 31,613,790 of OY720681.1, read as the reverse complement.
TGTAAAGACGCCATGGCAACCCTTTACAGGAACCGTTCCTGTAAAGAGTCGTCTACTTAGGTAGTCTAGACGACTGTAATTGGTAACAAGACAAGAGGAAATAAATAAAGTTTAATTGGTTGAAACACTACTAATGACATATTTATGCAATAAAAAATGTTTCGAGATATTGTTTTGAATTATTAGAAATTTATTTTTTACATATAAAACTAGATTTGAAGTGTTATAAAACTTCTAATATAAATTCTTGTGTATCATACAGTGGTTGACAAAAAATTTATCTTGATTTTTTTTATTATTTTAACGCAGTATGGTAACATGAGTTTTGCTCTAGATGAATAGGAGTTTATTAGATATAATTATAACAGGAGATTACCCTCTAAACAAGATATTTCGCTTACATTATTACTTTGTACACCACTGTATGGGAATGTTAATTCTAAAAATTTTCATGTTTACATTGAAACGAAAATGACGAGAGACAGAATCAATATTATAATACTGACAAATTCACAAAAACAATGTTCTATTATAATTTGTTAAAGCTGGCTAGATATTCGCTTTAGTATATTGTATTACAGTTTATATAAATATTCAAATGCATTGCTACAACTAAATGCGTAAAAAAAGAAAACAAATATTCAAGAATTATAAGATTCTTAAAAATAAAATATACTAATAATACCTATAATAAATATATCGATAAGTACCATAACATAACATTATAAAAGTATTTGGTATAAGATACACATTTACTTTTAGACAGTATCAGGGCGAGCAATTTAAGAAATCAGCATGAGTTTGTAACATTAACATCTGTATAAATTTTATAAGTTATTGTCTTGTTTCTTCTTATTTTATTTTGATTTCGGTATGGTTTATAAACTTTTATTAAACAATTTCTATATTAACTGCAGGCATACTTTGCAAATGACATTAAATATTACTAACTCATCACTAAAATTAAGCAGTCACATTGAATGTACAAAATTCCCGCCTGTACTGAATGGTGTTTCACTCTTACAGGGTCCATACAATTCTAACAGAAAAAATGTACGATTCTCCAAGTAGAATTTGTATAAAATATATTTATAACAAAAGAATAATTAACAAAATCTTTTTATCAGTCCAAAGAAAATTGAAAATAACTTTTTTTGCTGGATAAATACAGGAAAGTAAAACCTACTGTGTTGAGGAATAAGCCAAAATTTTAATTCTTGATTTTCTCATGCTCTATTTTCAAAAACATTTCATACATCTAACAATATAATAGTAATTTTAATTATCAAAGATAGCATTTACAATAGGCTATATCAATGAAATATTTAGCATAAAATTTTGGCATTCTTTCGGACTTTACCCACCAAAGAAAAAGTTTCTTCCAGCTTTTAAATATTGTACATAAATAACAAAGAAATTTAGCTATAAATTTGGCACAAATACCTTTTGTTTTTAGTGCAATAACATCAAATATAAGAAACATTTATTTCTTCGACTTTAAGTGTATTTTAAAATTCTTTGAAACTGAACTCCTTATAGTTTATTAAAACAGTTAAAATTTATTAATTTGAAAAATGACATTTACATTGCTTACATTAACGAAACATAGCAATATTGAACTACACAAAATCCTTGAGAGGAGCGTTTACCTATCGAAAACTAAGGCATCGCCGTTTCGCGTTTTTTGAATTTATTTTGTAATTTTAGAATCTCAAATTTGGGTTAGTGATGCAAAAGGCATAAATTTATAATGTCAAGATGAGTTTTGTACTAATTTATTTTCTTAAAAAAGTTATGTGTCTTAGAAATAACGACAAAAATGCATGAATTTAATTAATGTCTACTAACTAAGGCTGATACACAAAAGAAAAAACAACCTCCACGCGCCAGCTGCACATTTGATGAACGATATAAAAAAAAACTTTCTGTAATTATTTGTGAAGATAAAAACCATTAAATAGTAAACATTGTCACACACATTTCACACGAGGTTTTTCCAAGCTATTGCGTCGTCTATCCCCACTTTACGGTATCTCTACCGGTCCTAGCGAAGACGAAAATCGGAATCGGCCGGCTATTCCTGACTTAAGTCATATATACCTTTAATATTCGAGTGTTTAATAATATAAGTTATGGGTAAGCGAAAATTGGCTTATTATAAAACATCAACAACATCAACAGTTCCGTAAGTACTCATTCTTTATACATTATTTTTCCCATCTATAGTATTCCTTTATCTATGACAGAATCTGTGAATAAAACCGAAGCGCTGTGACAGAACCGAATATCGTCTACCTCCACCTACTCGCACCCCCTTGCGTCTACCCGCCCCGCGAGTTGCATAAGGTTCTATTTGTTAGAAAACGCCCCTCTTAATAACGCTTGGATATAGGAGTAAATTTAACCGTTTTAATAATGTAATTATGCCATATTGCTGTATTAACTCAATCGATACACTTATACGAAAAAATTAAATCTGTCGTATATTTAAAGCAGACAAAGCAGTTTTATGCGCGAGATCTTTCAACTTTACTTTTAAATTGAGAAAGACATTTTCATAAAATATATTGTTTGAATCAGACTCACGGTTCACATCATTATCTTCAGACTCCTGAGTCTGAAGATAGCAGCAGTGGATGTCTTTTTAAGGAAGTTTAAATATAAAAAAAATTCCTCAAAATGTTGCATTTTTTTTTTGTGAAAACAACAAGTATTTTGTTGACAGAAGCATAGTAACCTTTACTATAATTTACAATCGACCCAGATATTTTCATATTGTTCCACACTTTTGAATTCGCCAAATATACAATATCAGTTTTTCGATTTTTAAAAAAAATTTTTTGACACGAGCTGCTTTTGTAAAATAACACTTGTTTTTGACTGTTATAAAACAATTTATAATTTATTTAATGGTACACGGCCTACTATAATATATATCTATGGAAATGCTGTGTTATAAATGAAAATCTGCCATAATTTCGACCTTATTAATTTTATGATGAATTTCTACACTATAAATGACTAGGTCTGTAAGAATATTTGTATTGTTTGTATAATTGTAAAATAATCAGCTCCAAAAAAAACTATACATTTTACTAATTTGACCGATTTCGCAGAAGCAATAGTATACAGAGGTTATATTAGCAATGAAATACATTAATTTTTATCATCATGTATACGGTAGTTTATTCAGAAACATGTTCGTATCTGCGTAATTTTAATTTAATAATCCAAATACCACTCCCCTGTATATCACAAATATCCTCACTAACTTGGAACTACCGCGCGATCATTTAAATTCTAAATTAGAGCAGTTTGTGAAATTTAAATTTAGTTGGTATATAAGTACTAATTTACAATTTGAATTGTCAAAGTGACGTTTCAAAATGTTTGATTTAGAACATAAGATTTTTCTTACTGAAAGTTATTTTAAAAACGCCGAACGACAAGAGAATGGTGAATGGACATATTCAGTACCGCACTGCATCAATGATTTTCAAAATGCCTTCCCTAATTTTCCTGCGGATTATCAAAAATTAGTCCTAGAAATTTACACATGTGTGGCGAAATTTCGTAAAAGCTGGTAGTGGCGCGCCCAAAAAAAGGACTCCTGAGATTGTGGCAGATGTTGCAGAAAGAATGGAACAGTCGTCCAAAAAATCTCTTCGCAGATTAGCCCAAGAAATAAACCTTTCATATGGAACTTGTCAAAAAATTTTAAAAGAAAATTTAAATCTTTATCCCTATAAGATTAACGTCGTTCAAGAGCTATTCCCTCGAGTTTTTCCTGAACGAATAGAATACTGTCAGTGGTTTTTGAATAATTTAAATAACAACAACACTTTGGATTTAACATTTTTTTCTGACGAAGCATGGTTTCACCTATCCGGCTATATAAACAAACAAAATATGCGTATTTGGTCTTTGGAGAATCCTCATGAGTTTATTCAATCGCCTCTCCATCCGCAGAAAATTGGTGTTTGGCTAGCGGTTTCTAGAAGGCGTATATTTGGACCTGTGTTTTTTGAAGGAACGATAAATGCTGAGAGATATCGAAATAATTTACTTGAACCGTTTTTACAAAATCTTCATGATGACGAACTTTTTCATGGGTATTACCAACAGGACAATGCAACAGCTCACAAAACATGGGAAAGTATGGCTCGAATTCGCGAGTTTTATGATAATCGAGTCATTGAATTTCCGCCTCGCAGTCCGGACTTAACGATTCTTGATTATTTCATTTATACGTATCTGAAAAACACAGTTTACAAAAATAACCCACAAAATCTTGAAGAACTACAAGAGACAATTTCTAGTGCATGTAACGCTATAACCGTTCAGATGTTGGCAAATGCTTTTGAAAATATGAAACGGAGGGTTAACAGTTGCATTGCAACAGGGGGAGAACACTTTGAACACCTTTTGTAATTCACAATAAAACTAATTTATCTTGTATGCTTTCATTTCCATTAAATTTAAATAGATTACACATAAGATTCACAAATGTGTCAAAGTATAACATAACCGCAAATTTCAATTAATCAATAATTGACATTCTGGACAACTTATTAAAAAAAATCCCCCCTGCTATAATTTAGAATTTAAATGATCGCGTGGTACTTAAACGTTCTATAAACAATCTTGAAACAAAGGAAGAAATAAAAATAAAAATATGACGCATTACAGCCGGAAAAAATGCCGTATTCTGACAGCAAAAACTACAAAATTCATTTTCATTCACAGCATAAACAACTTGATACAAAATAGATTTATTTTTAGCACTAAAAAACGCTTTCCTAGTGCAACCACTCTCTTTTTCTGTTTTCGTCGTATACAAACTAACATTATTCTCTCTAAGTATTTAGACGTATATAAAGTATTGGTAACATTAATTTGCATCTTTTTTTTTCAAATTTCGTATAAAATATATATAAAACAATTGATACATTTGGTTCTTTGCTTAAACATTTTCTTTTAGTAATTAACACATTCTGATCTCAGATCAAGTGTAATGAGAAGAATCAACAGTACTTTGCATTTGCAAAATAGATATACGTTTACAGTAGCCCTAATAAATATCTGCCCACTAGTTAAATTCTTAAATTCAAGACACTAATAAGAAATTGCGAATTTTCACTTTAATCACCAATAATACTATTAAAAAAGAAAAGTTTGCATCTGGTAGCTACTTTGAAATACTCTGATCAGTTGATTAGTTAAAAGAAAAAAGCACCTGTAAAATTGAAATCATAACCTCAAATAAAAAGATTTTATTTCTACAGTTAGAAATTCTTATGATATTTTCAGAAATTTTAAATAATACGTGATTGAAATTTGAAGCATATCGTGGAATACACAGACCACACCTTCAACATAACATCACTCTTGTGTTAACTGACTATATCATTGCACTTCAGCTGAAGGAAAACGCGGTGTTCTCAAGAAAGTTGAAGTGAAGTGATATTATCAGGCGTCAAAAATTTTCTATTATAAGCTTTTTAATGATAGGTTATTAAAAATTGAACATTATTAATAATTAATATACAAGGGACAAACAATTGTTATAAAATTTGAGGGTGAGGGGATAGAGCGGCCCAAAATACACAGAACCGTCTTAATGAACATGGAATCGTAATAGACAGTTTTGGAGACATTTTGTAGCATTTTCGAAAAAGATCCTTGCGGCAGAGATGTCGTGACGGCCGTGAAATAGAGGTAATTCAGTTTGAACATCTCATTCAACTTTGTGTGTACTTGTTGTTTGTTCATAAATTACACTGTTTTTTATTTGTTTGTTATAACAAAAAAAGTATATAAACGCAAAAAGTAACCAACCTTTTGCCGATCCATCTTTATTAAGTCTTTTCTGCATATTTTGGACGATACTATCCTTCCTCAATGTTTGTGACGCATTTTATTTAACACCATGTATACCTAATGTCCTTTAATAATACAATAACACTGCATAATTCAAGTCATACAGTCCTCCCTCAAAATATGTTTGTGACATATTTTGTTTAACACCCTGTATAGTTAAGCCACTTTATAATTCGAATAATTATAATCTGTACTCTACATTTTGTAAAATAATTGAATAGGAAATGAAATATTGAGAAATTATGTTCTAAAATAAAGTCACTGTTACTACCATTATAAATCCACTCTAGCAATACTAAAGTGAAGATGTTTGAAACACACAACGTAATAGTGAAATTATAGTCCTGCTATTTTTCTAGTGATATTTTTAATAAATCAAATTAAAAAAAAAAACAAATAAAAAATATATTAAATTACGTCACAACTGAACAAAAGATAAAAAACCTCTGACCTTTTTACAGAACAAGATGGACGTGTTTGAGTGTTTTTCAAAAAAAATTATTTACAAAATTATTCATCTTGTCCGGATATATATATATATATATATATATTGTACGCCTACCAATTTCCATACTACATATTTTCTTGATTTTGGTGCCAATTTAATGTTTTTTTTCTTTCTAGAATGATATTTTTAGCAAATACGTATATTATCTATATGGAATTCAAATTTATATAGATAATAATAGTAATAACTATGAGAGTATTCATCTAAATTACATATTCACAAAGGAACGTATCAAAAATATACTATAATATATTAAAAAACTACTCTTCACCAATTTTTTTTTAAATAAAGATAAACTTTACCCCAAGTTTCGAATATTGTGCAAATATTTACTTTGGCTACGGCAAATGAACATTCTAATTATAGAAATAAAGTCTACCTACGATTATATGTATAACAAATAAAAAAAATATAAACTTAATAAATAGAATAATTAACTAAATAATTCATATTCGATATAATAAACGAAACGTTACTCTTCTGGAGCCGCTAGGAATAACTTCTGCGAGAACGCTGTGAATTTATCTACAGAAAATAAAAAGAACATTAGATCATATTGCATCTGATAATAAATCATTAGTTATTTTAGTATTTCTATTCATAGCCTGCTAATAAAGAAAATGCATGAAATTGAATTTGGAGCGTTTTTCTTCACCTTGGATGCTATTTATAGCATTTTTGTGTATATCGGTCAACAATCTTGGTGGCATTACCGTATACTGAAGTCAAAAATATTTCCGGTTTTACCGCGTTTTTTTTATATGTTCTAAGACATGCTATAAAGAGGTATTCGCTTTTTAAAATATACTAATGGTTATTATAAATTTATTTTTTTATTAGATTCCTTATCTTAATGAAATACTAATATTTAACTAGCTTCTTCATGTTAACAAATTTATGGTATGATCAAGAAAACCACTTTTGGAAAAAAATCAAAATTCTAATGTAATGTAATTTTTATAATATTAAATACAATAGCTTTCCGTCAGGTTGGTTTTAACTTCATGAGCTTAAAGAAGACAGTTTGATAACTGAAAACCTCAAACTTGGTGATTAATTATTACTTTTAACTTACATAATTACAGTGTTATTGAAATTTTACATCAAACAAAAGAAATCCTTCCAGTATAAACCAAGTAAATTAATTTTTCAATAAATTTAATTTTTTTATATGTATTTACCGAGTGATTTTCAAGCTGGACTTTTTAAATAGTTTAATATATACCGTAGTCGACAAATTTCTGGTACGAAAGTAGAAGTCGAAAAGAGCACAGCGAAGTAAATATAGCGAGGCTGCCAAGTTCACCCGGCAAACGTTTCCTATGGAATGTGAATACGCCCCTACTGTTTGTGCTTCTCCCACCACTGTTGGAAAGCAGGCATCGCTGCACTTACAATGCATGGGATAGATAGATAGTATAGAAGTATAAACAGAAATTAAAAAGTGTCGACTGCGGTATATTTGAAAATTTACAGACATAAATTAGGATTTTATCGAATATATTAAACATTTAACAAGTCAATTTTAACAGTTTTCAAAAGTGCTCGCTATTTGTTTCTTTTTTTCTCGTACGAACGCGGGTCATGTTATGCATTTTTGGCAGGTATAAATTTAATTAATTCCGAGTGTCCATCGATCTGACATTCAAATATTTTTACAATGCGCAAATACAAAATATCCATAACTAACAAAAACTATCTCGATCATATGATTACCATTGCATTTGTTTTTGCCGGGGTGGCAACAGATAACTTTTGTTTATATTTTTAAACTATCGAATTAATATCTTCCATTTTCTGGAATATTACTATAAATATTCTGTAAAATTGCAATTTAATAGAAATGAACTTACTTTATAGATAATGTTAATTCATCAGAATTTTTGGGAGAAAATATTATTTGTCAATTGATTTGAAGATTCAAAGATGACTAGACTAGGGTTTTTTTTGTGAGAGAAAAAGTGAATTCCGTAAATAAAACACTTATGGAATTATGCACACTGTCTCCAAAAAAAAGGCGAGTCCATAACTCCCTTTATATGACAATTTTAATTACCTATACACCATATTAAATGGTTGCGAATAGGCTACTTAATTGACCTAATAAAATCACGTAAGGACTTTAAGGCGAAACTGTCAAAATTATACACTTGTCATACATTGTTGTTTCCAGAATGAACATCTCTATCAGAATTACTAAAAAAAAGTATGCAAGTTACAATTCAAAAAAATTAATTAGTTTAGCCTTAAAGCTCATAGGGATACGTGATTTTATTAGGTCATTTAGAGGCGTATTCACCACTATTTAATTTGGTGTATAGTAATTAAAATCCTCCGATAAATAAGGGTGTTATGGACTCGTCTTTTCTTTTTGAGACAGTCTGTATATGATTTATAAAGGAAATGTAGACAACGGGAACACTAAATCTGTAAAGAAAATGAGAGAAAATGTATACAGAGTGAAAATTTGTGGAGGATATGTTAGAATTTTCAGATATGTCATTTTCTGTAAACCTATCGACAGTAAAAAAGAATTGAAAATGACCGTAACTTTCGTTATCATTAAAGATCGAATAACATTAGAAATGGCATCTGATGGTAATTTTTTCTTAAAATCTATTAATCTTAAATCAATATTCTTGGCGCACTTAGTCATGAAGGTATAACATAAACTTGTTTTTTTTTTAATAAGCATCACAGTTGGCTATGACTTCATTAAAATGCTTCTTCTGACTTCATAGATGCATGGACCGGTTATCTTTTCTGAATTGAAGTTACAAATGATAATTAAAATAAATGACATTTTCCAAGAGAATATCAGATAAATTACTTACTAAAAAGAAATAAATAGAGCATTTTAATGACATCATTACTAACTCTTATTGCCATTTAGAAAAACCACAAGTTTATGTTATATATTAATAATCAAGTGGGCCATGTATTTTTAATTATGATTATTAAATTCTGAGTATTAATTACTACCAGATGCCAGATTAGTGTATTTTCAACGATTACGAAAATATGTATAATTTTAAATATGGGAAATTTTAATTTTTATTTTAAATATCTTAAAAAGTTGACGGCAAATAACAACTCAACGTCTTCATTTCATCTCTTATTAAACGTTAAAAACATTCAAACACTTGAGCTTTCCCAATAGCATCATCTTTCAAGGACGTTTTTAACATTTCAAGAGCAAATCTTTACGGTTGCGCGCTGTTCACTAGAATCAGCTATTGTAAAAACGACGAGCACGCAGAATAACTGTCACTAGAAAATTCAAACAAACCTAACGGAACCTTTCTTTAGTGATGACGCTTGGCTTTCTGGTAATGATATCTTTACACCCCTGGCGGCAGAACGCAGTACTACAAAAACTCCGCCCACCACATTTGTAAACGGAAATAGAAAATGGACACACCAGTGCATTGACTCTCAAAAATAAATATAACAATTTGAAAAGCTCGTGTATGCAGGTAAAATATTATAACAATAAAAGTAGAAGAAGAACGCAAGAATGACTTAATATAGAAAAAGGTTTTAGGAACAGCTAAAATTTCGACTTCAGCAGTTGCTGAACAAGTTCGCAACAGAGAAATGGGAAAATTTAAGAAGTCAGATCGTGCAGGCAATTGGACGAATATGAATCAATAATAAGAAAAACAAACAGAATTAAATAGGGAAAACAGTGTAATAAACTCAAACATTTTTAGTTTAATACACTTGACACTATTTCAATTTTTTTCTTATTGACGTGGTGCTGCTCTCCAATAATAGTATAACCTTTAGCCTGTCCCCTGGCTTATCCTCTCTGAAACTACAACCAGTTATTCGTATGAGAAAAATTTACACACTTTTTAACTCATGGTTTTACTTTTTAGTTTCATAGTTCATTTTGTTTATTCTGGCTAGTCAATCAGAAGTATTTCCTAAAAGATTGGTATTTTTATTAATAATTCTCATGTTTATATCAATTCCGATACCATAGGTCAAGCAAAATCTACCCAAACCAATTGGAAGAAATTTTATTGAAACGGAAATATTTGAGATAAAATTATTAGACAAATATTTAAAATACTAATCAGTATTATATCTATCATACATACTCCTATCTTTAATTATAAAACATAATTAAATACGATTAAAGGCGGTAAAAACTTACTCATAACATTTATGAATTCAGCCGGCTTGTTCTTCCATTGAACTCCGAAATAATACGCGGGAATCCCAGACAGCGTTATCAGAACTCCCATACCCACCTCGAACGGTGCCTCGACGCAGGGCATCACTATCAGGAACAAACAAATAATAACGAAGACTATCGGCACGATGATGTTGACCTTGATCGGTCTCGGCATTTCCGGTCGCTTCCACCTAAGATAGAGGAGGCCTGCCACGGACAACATGACGAAGAACGATTCCACTATCGTGCAATAGGTTATCAATTTGTGAATATCGCTGCTGACTAGCATCAAAAGTGACAGAAAATTCTGTAAAACAAATGAAAACACAATCAGTGCCTAAATTTAAACAATATGATATAATTTTGAAAATATTATTTTTCCAGACGTGTTTTAGTTCAAATCATGAAAAGTGCAAAAGTAAAAGAAAATATAGCATACGTCCATATAGTTACGAATTTTATTATATATCGCTGGGTGCTCGGGGCAGAGAGAGAAAATCTGGACGTAACCATTTCTCTACTATATCCTCCTTGCTCCTATATGTCATGTTGGTACATAAGTATTCTAGTCCACAGATATATACAGGGCGATTCATGAGTCTTTTTACAACTTTAGCGTTGAAAAGTAGATTTAATTTCTTCCAGAAGTGTTCATATATACGAATAATTTTGTGTATATATGATACAAAAATTGGATACCGTTTTTACTTTCTTATACGTAGTATAAGGAAGTATTGTGATGATGAAAATTTTCGACCTCGAGACTTTTGCAGATGTCCACGTTTTGAAGTCCCCTGATACCGAAAAAGTGGTTTTTAAAAAATGTCTCTCTCTCTGTGTGTGTGTGTGTGTGTGTGACCACGATAGCGGTCAAACCGCTATAGGTATAAATTCCCAATTTTATATTTACGAATATAATCTCCCTCTTGAGATCTGATTAGGTTTTCAGTAAAATCGGCAGACCGGAAGTAGTAGTTTACTTCAGTGAAAAAATCGAATTTTGCCAATTATTCGTCAACTACTAAGTTTAAGCAAATTTGTAAAGAATTCATATATACTCAAAATTAAATTTGAGAAGAATTTTATTAAAAAAGTTTTTAGAAATTCCTACCGGAAGTAGGTCTTTTACTCTTATCAAAAATCAGTTTTTTGCGAATATTTCACCTCATTTTTAATTTTTTTACTAAAGCGGAAGCAACTATTACTAACACAGGAAATAATGAGCAAATAGGCTTTGTAAAACTATTTAAAGCAGAAAAAAGATGCATGAATACATATCATAAAAGACATTTATTAAGAGAAAAAATGAGGTGTGGGCACCACACAACTTTCTTGTACGTATGTGCGTTTCAAATTATACAACAGTTGTTCCAAATTAAGTTTTCAATTCTATATCTTCTCTAGCTCTAAATACTGTTGTACTTTTCGCTAATCTATATAAAACGCATAATCATTGAAGTGATCTACTACTTCTGGTGTACCAATTTCACTGAAAATCCAATCAGATATCAAGAGGAAGTTTATACTAGTAAATATAAAGTTTAGTATTGATAGTTTTGCGGTCACGCAGAGAGAGAGAGAGAAAGAGAGATGGGGAGATTTTTCAAAAACCAATTTTTCGGTATCAGAGGACTTCACAAAACGTGGGCATCTGCAAAAATCTTGAAGTCGAAATTTAATTATTAAATTAATATTTAATTCGTAATATTAATTACTACCAAAAGCCACTTTTAGTATGTTTATATCCTCAACAATTGCGAAGATAAGTATAATTGCAAATATGGGAACTTTTCTTTTTATTTTAAAGTTGACAACAAATAACAAATCTGAATATGCTAGTTCCCAGGTATATACAAGCCGATTCATTAGTCTCCTTACAAACTCTAGCATTGAAGAGTAGATCTTATTTTTTTTCCAGAAATGTTCATACAAACGTAATTCTATTTTTCTTTCTTATTGGGTATTTTAAGCTTCTAAGTTAAAATACTCAATGATTTAGTTAACAGTTATTAAAATCACCTGTCAATACAGTTTGTGTATATAAAAAGCTTCTATAATGATTTATTAATTTTTTGAAATTTTTTGTCACTGAATTTTGTAGCCCTTCCCTAGCTTTGATCACAACATTTTGAGGGGTGAAATAGTTATTTACGAACCAAGTGCGGGAAGACTGTCTTCCCGCATGAGCGCACATTGTAAGCACGAGCGACCGCAGGAAGCGAGTGCTTTTAATTGCGCGAATGCGTGGAAGATGTCTTCACGCAAGTGGTTTGTACAATATTTTTTGTACGAACATTAAATTAAAGAAATATTATTGATTAATGTCATTAGTATCATACCTAACCTAAAATAGATTACCTAATTAATTTAAGCATTTCATGTACGTAACTCTTACTCACCTTTCCCTAAAATTAAGTTATTATATTCGTACACATGGCAAACATGAGGTATTTATTCTTATATTTATAAATTTATAGTACATTTATTGCGTTTTTTAGTTTAAATACAAACAATTCCTAACTGCCAATATGAATGTCGATGTGGTTCAAATAGATGGCGCTTGAATCTTGCTTAAAATGTCGTGAAATAGATGGCGCCACAATTTTTTTGGAAGAATTTTTAATTATTACTCCTATTTCCTCAACTTTTAGTGAAGAATAGTGGAGGGAAGTAGTATTTTATAGACTAAATTTTATTACTACCAAGTTAGATTTTTTTTTAAATGTCCCAAAGTGCCAATGTATTTCCCAGTCGAGCTACACATGCGCCAAATGTCGCTTTACAGGCGGTGAGTACAAAAAATATATTACATAAGGTTGCACTGTTATTGTAGACCAAGAAATATTAGCATTTCATCAAGGATATGTTCAACACCTATTAAATTTTTGCAATTTCAACAAAACATACAAAACCACAACTTTCTTTGAAAAATTCTATGGTGAGATGAATCCAATTTTTCAAGAGACGATATTAATAATGTCCATCTTTAGTCTGTTGGCAATCCACATGCTACCAAGACGCAAAAGATCCAGCAGAGATTCAGTGAACATTTTCTGTGGGATTTTAAGGAGAATAGAGGGTGTTAGAGATGAGAGCAGATATTGGTCACGGTGATTTTTCACAGTGATTTCCAAATCACTGTTTGCAAATTCGTGGAATCACAGTGATTACTTTCGTATTTATTATGATGGAAAGGGTTCTTTTCAATATGGGCCTTGTTTATTAATACATAGTATACATAATCAAAGATATGGGCAAATAAATATCTTTTTCATGTAAAGAAATATTTCTGTCTGCGATTCTAAGATTTACTTAACTTTGAATAATATATTCAATTTGACATAAATATGTTTCACACTAGCTGTACTGTAGTGCTGTAACGTAACAATTATGATATTATTTTCAATGTTACTTGTCGGATAGGCGAAGTCGATTACGTTCTAACAAAGTTAGTTAGTTAATAATATTTATTAATAATGTAGTTTAATAAATTAATAACTAAAAAGTGCTCAAGTAAACTTTATATTTAATAAATATAATATTAGAAGAGAAACTGAAATGTATTTGATAATTGCTATAGGTACTTTAAACTGAACAAAAAAGAAATAAAATATATTTCATTGCTTGGAGTTACTTTTTACTTATTTTCTGTTTTGTAAGTTATATTTAATTTATTATCCATACACATTTTGTAGAAACATTTATGTACATACATGATCATCTATATAACTAAAAACAATTCATCATGTTACTTACTATATATTATTAATTTAAATCTTTTTGCACATTCGTGTGTTTTATATACATACTTATAAAACATAAATTAAAAGCAAATACCTACTGATATACCTAATATGCGAATATTAATATTTTATAACCTCGGTAGTTTATCAACAAATCAATAATTTCCATTATATAACGCGAATTTTTGTTAAGATATTCATTTTCACTACGCATATAGTTAAACAGCTCAAAGAACTGTTTAAAATCGAACGGCGAAATATGGGCGAAAGCAGTAACCGTTTATTTCCACCGAACCCAAACAGCTCGGAGAACGGTGATTAAAAGAGCTGTTTTAAATAAAGCGAACGGCGAAAGCAAGAACCGTTTATTTTCACAGTTTGTTTTCGCCGTTTGTTTTCACCGTTTATTTTCACCGCTCACGGTAAACAGCTCGGAGGAACCCTTTACCATGCGCGGTGAAAATAAACGGTGAAAACAAACGGTGAAAACAAACAGTGAAAACAAACGGTGAAAACAAACAGTGAAAACAAACGGTGAAAATAAGCGGCTCCTGCTTTCGCTGTGATTAAAAGAGCTGTTTAAAATCACCGCGATTTTGAAATCACCGTTTGCTTTAGAACGGTGAATGAAAAATCACTGTTAAGACGATCTCTAGAGGGTGTTACTAGAATAGATAAAATTAAAAATAAGAATATAAGAGAAAAATTAGATGTGGTATCAGCAATGGAAGAAATCGAGGGAAGACTACTTATATGGTATCGACCTTACACGAATGAGCAAAACGAACCCTGTAAAAATATATGGGAAATGTTCAGGAAATGTCTATAGATAGACCAAAATGGAAAAAATTCTGCAAAGCATAACGCCTCGACGCCTAACTGAAAAGGAGGATATGGATAAGTAAGTTGCTCTTATGCAAGATATTCCACTTCACCTGATACTAGATATATGGTATAACCATGACGAAGTACTATCACACCGAGAAAGACAAATAAATGGATTGGTCACAGAGGTCCTAATCATGGCCAATTGCATCACTTGACTTAAACCCTTGCGATTCTTATTTAAACAGATTCTTTAGGCCGTGGAAATAAATGATCACTTATTGCGGCGGATTCAAAATTATAACATTCAAGTTAGAGATAATATAAATATATGTCTTATGACAAGTTCGGCAGTTGCCCACCCAACAGAGGTAAAACAACCAATTATTTTTGTGTAATATAAAAAAGACAATTATTTTAAAATGGACATAACTTCTGAACAGAGAAAGATAGAACATACGTTTATATGACCATTTCATAAAGAAATTAAATCTACGTTTCATTGCCAAAGTTTGTAAAGAGAATCACGCTGTACACACTCTTCTTACTTTCATGTAAAATACTGTTTCCAACCATTTAAAGAAATATAATTTGACCATAAAATCAAGATAAAAAAATTTAGTATAGCAGAAAAGTAGTTTTCCAGTCATTAATACGTTCACATTTTACAGAATTGAGTAGATGGCGCCACTAATCGAGAGAAATCGGCCTACAGTCTTGCAACCAAAGCGAATTGAAGCGGCTTGTATGCATGTGAATGGAGTTGGCCATGGTAAATTTTCTTAACTTACTGTTATTAATGTTCAAAAAATTAATTATTTTAAAACGGCTATAACTTCCGATTTGAGAGACATACATTCATATGCACATGTCATGAAGAAATTAAATCTACTTTTCATTGTAAAGTTTGTAAAGAGGCTAACGAATCACTCTGTATATACTTTTCTTATTTTCACGTTAAATACTGTTTCTAAGCTTTCTTAAAATAATAATATAAGACATTCATATTGCAGAGAAATAGTTGGCACCACTAAGCAGGAGTACATCGGTTTTCTAATTTCAAAGCGAATTGAAACGGCTTATATGCGCAGCTTATGAAAGAAGCTGGCCATTATGAGCCTAGATGGCTCTCGTAGTCACTACAAGCAAGGCCAACTGGATTTCGCCATCGCAGCGCGGTATAAGGCCGTCACATAGCTAGATTTTTCTGATTCTGATGACCTCAAAATATCGATCCTTAAGTAGCGCCATCTATACAGAGCATTATCAACTACTTGATAATCGCTAAGAAATTTATAAAATCATGTGCTAAAAATGTGCAATAAAATATAATTCCATTATATCAAGCCTACTGTTATTGACATTTAACTGATTTGACATTTATGTTGTCTATTCTTTTCTAATTAAATTCTAATTTCGTTTAATATGTGCTATATATTTACTATAAATACATTCTGAAGTTAAGGCGTGTACCAATATGATCGAAAAAAACGTGGCTGTTGTGGTCATTTAGTTATTAACAAAACAGCCTGTTCTAAAAGGCAGTATTTCTGAAGGTACTTCGGAAAATGGAAATTGATAATCCGAAATGTAGTATAAGGAAATTCTTGGTAAATAGCCAAGATTTTTTGCATTTTTAGATTGAAATTAGAAATATTTAAATATTTGTAGATGTACAAAGAGAACATTTTTAAAATTCTAATGGAAAAATTGCCGACCTGAAGTGAAGCAGCATTGGTAGACGTTATTTCTTCACTAATATTAACAATAAGTCTGAATATGTGAATTCTAAAGTATTTGAGGGCCGATTTAGTATAATTTTAAACAGGATATCGGAAAACAAATGGGTTTATTATGAATATTTCAACATTTTCAGTTTTTGTTCTGTAATTAGACTTGTATTTGTTGGATAAATAAAGATGCTACAGTAATTATTAAAATGCTGTAATTATTACCAACAATGCACCTTGTTATCACTGTAAAGTTGAAAAATGCCAACAAGAAAGTGATTAGTGATGAAGCAAATCTTGCTCTGACTGGAAATGTGTGCATAGAATACAATGGATGGACACCAAAGAGTGTGTTATTATAACGAACTAAATTAGCAAATTGTAATAGTGCCAAAGAAGAAAAAAGTACATCAAATATGTACAGAAATACAAAGAAAAAATGATTTTAGTGAATATTACATTTTTAACTAGTGTTATTTGGTAATATTCTATATTTCTTTTAATAAGTGCACATGCATGAATATCAGTTTATTGTAATATTTGAGTATACTGTACAACAAAGTTATTTTGTCTTAATAAGGTCATTTATAGTAGAATTACCGAACAGATGCAGTAGCAACAGCGCACGAGAAATGCGTCACTTGAACGTCGTACGTAAAATAACGCTTACTATTGGTTCGTTTGTGACCGTCCTTGCAAACGAACCAATAGTAATCGTTATTTTACGTATAACGTTCAAGTGACGCATTTCTTGCGTTGTTGCTACTGCATCTGTTCGGTAATTCTACTATAGTTCCGATTCTGTAGAAGAAATTTTCCACTTGTTGAGAATGGTTGAGAATGGTTGAATAATAATTGCCATGTGGAATATCAAAGTTTTAAAATCTTCCAATACAGTTGAAAGAGTCGATTACGTTAGTACCGCAACATCTTTAATATCCAACAAGTCATGTACAAAATTCAAACAAACACTTTACAATGTAATTGAACGTCAATTACTTTTACCTTTTGAATTGTTAGAAAAAATTAGAAATATAAATAAAATTGTTATTTTTGAAACTACTCCACAACTTAATTTTCTGCAACACTTAATTTTATTTCTTTCTATTTCATTATTTTACAACTATTAATATTAATTATATTAATAACTTGAAAAGTTAGCATTTAAAGAGTTATTTTAAAGTTTATTTCAATAATAATGGAGAAATGATTCTCTCTCTTATTATTCGATTACTAGATGGCGTTTCTTAAGGATCAATATTCTGAGTTTACCACAATCAAATTAATCAATGTAAATCGAAGTTAGTGATGGCCTTACATCGCGCAGCGATAGAGAGATTCAGTTGGCCATGCTAGTTTAATTAATTATAAAAAATTATTGTTTTGTATTTGCATTTTGTTTGCTCCAACAATACTTTTGCACTTTACTATACCTGTAATATACTATATCAAGACGAAAAAAGTTTTTGAAATTCTGGTGATATAAAATGTTATCATAAGGACATAAATGAAAAGTAAAGCATGATTTCCGAATAGCATGACATCGAACGTATTAATATTAACTTACCAAAAAAACTAATGAAGGTAATGGAGTATATGTTTTAACATTTATGTGTGCTAGAAATTCGGGAAAATGTCCGTTCCTAGCTCCCACAAATAACATTCTGGAGGACGCCATTATGTGAACACAGAGTCCACCGAAGGCAGAAATGGCCACCAACACCGGTATGATTACAGAAAATTTACCCATAACACGATCACCAAACGTCTACGTAAACAAAAAAAAATAAACATCGACAAACACTCGACAACGTCATGATTAAAATCTACTTACAACAGCGATAGCGTCCGAAGCTATCATGGCGTCCCTAGTCAAAACAGACAAATACGACATATTTGCCAGGACGTATATAAGCGTGACTAAAGGAATCGAAATATATATGGCACGAGGAAGATTACTACAATAATTCATAATGAAAAGCCAAACACTAACAGAAATTCATAAGGCGAAAATGAACTTACACAAAAGGATTTCTTAACTCTTCTGTCATGAAATTCAAATAGTTCCTGCAATTAGTAAAAATTTATTTAGTTTATATAATTAGTTTTCCTATAATATTAATGAAAAATTGAAAGCGTAATGAATAGAAATATTGTACAAGATGGCGTTGATATTATATGACATTGACATCTGACAGATCATAAGTAATTTATAGGTTAATTTGTACACTAATATATGTATTTAAAGCACGTATCACCGTAGCATTATTATTAATAATAATAATAATAATAACAGTTTATTATCCCCAACAGTAGAACCACCAAAGGTGTACACAAAATATGCCTTACATATAAAAAAAACAAAAAATGCAAAATGAGAAAAAAGATTAAATAGCAGACTCATATACATAATTATAATAAAAACAATACATGAAATAAAAGCAAGAACAAAAACCCACATATAGTCATTTGCTCCTTTTGTTCCACAAAACTATCACTACATAATGACGGTTGTATCTTATTTGTCACTGTTAATGAATTCAATATATCTTAAGAAGCAATTTCATGGCTTACTAAATTATCAAATACATATTTTGGTAAAAAGTTTTAAAAAGACTATAAATATTATAGGATATTACTCAAGATTATTCATAATTGCTTGAATAAAAAATATACCTATAATTATTTAATATTTTTTTTCTGATTGAAACAATATTGAGTAATATTGCCTTAGTTACGACATGTCATAACACACTAATATTTCCCAAGGGAAATATGAAACGTCATATGGTCCCAAAGAAATATGAAGCGTCATGTTTCACCGTAAATGTTTCATTTTTTAATTAAAACAACACAAATAATAAGAAATGTTTTATTTTTTAATTAAAACAACAGAATTAATAATTAAAATAAATATATAATATAATAATATTGACCTTAACAGCGATAGTTTTGGCCACAGCGTGTTTGGTGAATATTTCTGCGACTACGGAAATAATAAATTAGTCATACGTCAAAAATAAGAAAAATTATAGCAACATACCAAATCTTCAAAAAACGCTAGCAAAATATTTTCGTCGACACCGTTCACCATATTTTTTCAAAAATTTACAGTCCAATATTTTTCCATTTTGTCAATATTGTTTCAATCAGAAAAAAACTATTGATTACACCACGGGAAATATGAATACATTTCCCTCGGAGCCTATACATGTAACTAGCCAGCCTCGGGAAATATACTATTCATATTTCCCTAGTTGTAATAATAGCTATATATCATATTTTGTGGTCAACATTTATCAGTTCCTACTAATAAAAAATGTAATTCCCACAAATGTATCTACAAATACATTATTTAAAATTTTTAAATTACCCAGAAATCGCTTTTGCATTGCATCATTTTCTAATGAAGACATTTCAAAAGAGCATATATTAAACAAATCATAAACAAACTAATATATAAAATATAGAAATAAGAAGGCTTATCAGAAAAACAATTATTAAATTGTGATGACATTGACAACAAACACATAATTACCCTGAAGCACAAATTACTAAATGACATTGTTAATTGCTAACAAAATATGTGGAATATTTAAATGAAGCTGGTCATAATTTGAAAAGTAAAATTGTAAAAAAGAATACATATGTGTATATTACAACTTTGGATGTGTCAACAATTTAACTAAAATCAAAAGTGAAATAAATGTTGCTAATTATACTTCATACCTATCTATAATTTAATGCATTCCACAAATACATTGGAAAGTTATTAAACCACAATTTGAAATTGTTTTACTGGACAAGCTGTTGATTATGCAATGTTTTATTAACATATTATCCAAAGGTAAATACATTGAACAGGTTTCAATATGCAATAAAATAATACTATATCCTTATTATTTCATTATGTAAAAATAATTATCACTTAGGTATGTTAATGGTATTGATTTGTTATATTTATGTACAGATTAATGTAGTAGTTTTAAATAACAAAGAATTCAAAGAAACATACAATATTCTAGTTAACAGTGGCAATAAATTGCAATTTATTACTAATACAATCAAAGTTAAAATAAGACCATAGAGGATATAAAATAATAATTATTAAAATTACTTACCATCCAGAATATGAAAATATTCCAGAATAAAATGCTTTGGCTATTCGACCAGGATTGTCTGTTGTACCTTCAAATGCATTTTTAAAGTTTTCTACATGACCCAGTGACATCCAAACTATTCCAATGATGATCACCAATACCAAAGCTCCCACTTTTGAAAACATAAATATATTTTGCATCCTTGTAGTTGCTTTAACGTTGTATCCATTCAGAAATGTTAAGAAGCCTGTGCTAAAACTTTTTGATCAAAAATCATATTGTACTAAGATATAATCTGTTACTCACATATTGTCATTATCGCCAGCAGTGTAACACTAGGTGCAGGTATATCACATTGAACAAAGAACGGTTGTATTACGTACTTAGCAAAAGTAAGGCCCATTATGGCATTGGTTGTAGGCACAAATATAAGATTGGCTGCCCATAAATATAGGAAAGCCGGCAAAGGACCGAAACATTCATATATATATGCATAATCACCTCCAGATTTTGGAATTGCTGTACCAAGTTCTGCATAACACAGGGCTCCTATCATAGATAAAAGTCCACACATAACCCATACTAACAAGGAAAAGCCTACTGAATCAACCTCTTGTATAACACCTTTTGGTGATATGAATATACCTAAATAGAATTTATTAAATGTAAAAAAATTATATCATTATTATAATAATGATAAATTATAAATACCTGAACCGAATATTATTCCTAAAATTATTGCAACACCTTCTAATAATCCCAATTCTTTCTTGAGTTTAACTTTTTCTGTACCATCTTCTGATTCAGGATTATTAATAGGTGATACTAGTTTATCACCAGAAGGACTGTTTAAGTTCGTCGTCTTCTGAGTCATTTTTCACTTACAAAGACACAACAACTGCAAGTGCAAGAACTCTTATTTGAAACAATATTCAACATTACATCATAATCATTAACCTAATAAAATAAGGTTAATTCGATCATGAAAATGAGTCTTAAGTGTTAATTCGATGTTGTACAAAACCATTTAAACGTTAATTTGGCATATCTGTTAGAGTTTCTTGAATTAAATAGCATACAAAAGAGTCACGTGTTGTTTACAGACATTTGATGACTCCGCCGTAATTTTTTTGAGTTATTCTAACCTATTTTGAACATATGATTGGTATCGATAATGTAGTAAATACATTTTACCGATTTATTTGAAAATATTTTTATAACTTTAGCAAGTAATTATTATATTAGGAATATTTAATTATTTAAATATAAAAGTCATATTTCGAAAATGAATTTGATGTTAGAAAAACCTATTTAAAATAGATTAAGTATCTTCATTTATATTTTTAATTTATTAGTACCTATATAAATTCAAATTGTTAAATTAATAATAAAATAATTATAATACAGAGACACAAAAGAGAATTTACCTTCCCTTCAATTTAGATATTGTCCTTAATTCGTAGAAAAAATTTTTACGACTCACTAACTATGTTATATACACTTTCTCCCAAAAGCTATAATTATCGTAAAGAGTTTGTTAGCGGTGTGTTAACTCAAGATGTAAGTTAATTATTTAAACAGAAATGTATTAAAAAGAATTGTTCGCTTATCGCATTGTATAGCTTTGAATCATAAAGTGCATGTTATTTCTTTCTTTGTTTACAGTATGCGTAGAGTATAATGAGTAAAAACAATAAAGATTTTGTAATGAATACCTAGACCTTGACATGTATTTCCATATAAACTATTAAGAACTATTTTCTACAGCATGAATAATATACAACTATTTAAGCTATAAGTGTCTACACATGGAATATTAAAATATTGACAAAATTTAAGTGCACGTATTCTTTTCACATCTGTCGACAAAGTAAGAACCATCTTTTTTGGAAAAAAGAAAAGAATTAACACATTAATAATAATTAATAATTTCAATATTTGTCACTTTTGTGTCATTTCCTTATCTAAAATGTTTGTGTTGTCAAAATCAATCTCATGGTCAACCTCGACATGATGCCTTAACAAAGCTGTTTGTTCTCTTCTGCTTCTATTTTTCCCCATTAAAACAGTCCTGTTTGTGATTTTGCACTCTTCTATAGGTATTGCTTTGTTTGTCCTTTGCAGTGGCGCCAGATACAGATACAGATGATTTTTAAAATATATATGTGTGTTTTGGTTTAAAAAAAATCTTGGCAACAGTGGCAAACAGTGTTAATTGTTTTCGAAACGCCACGCCCACAGCATACCATTACCACTAAATGGTTATTACAGGTCATTGCTATAGTTAGTGCAATTATACCGACGTACCGATTGTACGAATCAGGTACATTTTGCACTCTTCTGTATTCTATACAATTCTACAAGTTTACTTTTCTGTACATTTTAAGGATATTTTTCATTCTCATGAAGTACATTAATTTTCTAAATACTCGGTCATTTTTTTACTGTGGGGGACCGCAGTAAAAAAAGGGGTTTCTTTCAAAACAACGATCGATGGACAAAAATGTACACATTCCTATGAATTCCACGAAAACGAAAATCTTGCATCCCTTCATAACATTACAATTAGAACAGGAACAGATGTGGACATTCGGACATAAATGGATCGTAAAAAAATCCATAAATTTGCCTGGTAGTTAAAAAATGGTCTATATTTTTTACTTGAGTGTTCGAACGTGTCGATCCTGGAGTTATAAATTATATATGACTTCCCCTTTTTTAAAATGTTAGGTATATATATAATAATATAAGTATGGCGACTAGAGACATTGCATTTTATTGCTTTTTTTTATCAACAATGGACTGTGGACCAGGAATCATATTAGGAAAACGGCTGAAACTTTTCTAGCCAAACAAATTGTTTATAAATAAAAGACTTATTGTTTGCCCTTTTTTTCGTATTTACATGTCCTGCTCTTTAATTTATTGCATTCTGTACAAGAACCAATAAATGAGTACATTTTGGACACGGGCCTTGTACATTTTCTTTTAGAGCTTTAGTATAGTTGAGTTTCACTTGCTGGTATCGTCGGTAGCGTTTTTTTTTTGTGATTTACTGCTTTGCGGAGTACATTGTAAGCATTAGTGTGACTTGTGAGGTGAATTTTCTGAAATATGGATACATTTTTAATAAAGAAACCCAGACTGGATTCGTTTGCTCAGAGCAACAATATTAGTGTAAGTATATTTTTTTGAATATGACGCTAATGCCGCGGGACGAACATTGCATCAATGTCGCATTTTAGTTTCAAATAGACTTATTTCATGGATATACACAAACATTTTTCATTTTCTCAACGCAGCCTGTTATTTTTTAAACAAATTTACCGATTTTAATGCTGTTTTTGAATTGAAATAATTAATTTCTTTTAGATTAAAAATCCTTAAAAGATCTCTTGCGATATTTTGAATACATATTTTTGGATTATGCGGGCTAAAGTCTAAATAAAAAGTCAAATAAAACGTAAAAATCAACAGTATTTTTCTCTTTCAGGTTACGTCAGACTTAACTAGCTCAAAAAGTAATAAAACAAATGAAAAAGAGCCTTCAACATCTAAAAATATTGGTGAGCGACAGTTACACGACAATTGGGTACTTGATTTTGGGTCGTATGTAGGAAAAACAATCGACGATATTACAAAGCAGACACTTTTAGAAAAACCTTGGTCACCGGATCTGTCTTTTAAATTTCCATCGTCAGGACCCAGAAACTTAAAATTTCAGATAAAATGGCTTGATGAGTGGAGGTGGCTAGTTTACTCCCCTTCTTTAGATTCTGCGTTCTGCAAGTATTGTTCGTTATTTTCCACTGTTGTCGGGCAACAAGCCAGTAAGGCCGGAAAACTGGTTAAAACTCCGTTTAAAAAATGGAAGGGCGTCAAAGAAGAATTCAGAAATCATGAAAATCATTTGTATCATAAGAATTGTCTCGAACGAGCAGCTAATTTTTTAGATATTATGATGAGAAAAACTGAAAATGTTTTAAAAATTGACAAACAACGAAAAGATCAAATAATTAGTAATCGGGAAAGCCTAAAACCCATAATTAAAACTGCGATGTATCTTGCTCGATTAGGAAAGTCATTTCGAGGTCACCGTGACTCTGGACCTCTTAATATAAATGAACCTCCAGTAAAAGGCGAGGGCAATTTTCGGTCTTTGCTCAAATTTCGAATCGAGGCAGGAGATCAAATTTTGGCTAAACACTTAAGCACAGCAGGTGCTAATGCAACTTATATCAGCTGGCAAATACAGAACGAAATAATCTCGTCGTTTAATTCGATTTTATTAAAGAAGCTTGTTGACAAAGTAAATGCTGCAAAATACTTCTCAGTTTTATGCGACGAGACCACCGACATAAGTGGTACTACTCAAATGTCATTATGTGTAAGATTTGTGGAAGATGGCATGATAAGGGAGGAATTTCTACAGTTTATTCCTGTTTCTGATGGTACAGGCGCTGGTTTAGCAAATAGCATCTGCAATGCCATGATAGATTTAGGGCTAGACGTAAAAAATCTTGTTGGCCAAGGATACGATGGAGCTAGTGCAATGAGTGGTGTCCTTAGTGGAGCACAAGCCATTGTTCGGCAGAGCTATCCCAAAGCCCTTTACGTTCATTGTTCGTCACACTGCTTTAATTTAGCACTTTCTGATGGATGTTCAGTGGCAGAAGTACGGAACTGTCTGGGTACTATCGAAACAATTTATAATTTTTTTAATTTTCCAAAACGACAACGCGTACTGGAAAATGAGATCAGTAAATTACTCGAAAAACCAAAAATAGAAAAACTTAAAAGATTATGTCCCACCAGATGGATTCAGAGACATGACGCCGTGACTGAATTCGTTTCTCTTCTCAAACCAATAATAAATGCCTTGTTAGAGATTGCCAAATGGACCGATAAAAAAACGGCAACTGACGCTCAATTACTTTCGTCGGCAATTTGTCAATGTGGCTTTCTTTTATGTACTTTTATGATAAAAGCTGTATTTTCACTGACTTTGCCACTGAGCAAGTACCTAGAGACCCCAAATTTGGACCTGAGTTTAGCTCTTGAGTCAGCTGATAATGTCAATGAATCTTTAAAAAAATGAGACAAGACGATGAGAAGTTTTTTTCAGATATTTATCAGGAGGCCAAAACTATTTGTGACGAGTTTGACATTACAATGTTACAACCTCGAACCACTAATCGGCAAACTCATAGAAACAATGTTCCTAGTTCATCGCCAGAAGATTATTACCGCAGGGTTATTTATATTCCGTTTCTCGACCAAACAATACAGGCAATAAATGCAAAATTTATTAAGCACAAAAGTACTCTTGAACCTTTGCAAAAACTTTTATGCAATAATAATAATTTAGACATTAAAGATATTTTAAATTCCACCCAACAGCTTTTGGAATTTTATCAATTGGATGATTCTGGTGCTATGGGAGAAGTTACACTTTGGGTCCAGTTTATTATAAATAAAGCAGAAAAGCCACAAAGTGCGATTGAGGCTTTGGAAAGATGTAATAAAAATTTGTTTCCCACAATTTATGAACTTTTAGTTATAATAGCAACTTTACCAGTCACCACATGCTCTTGTGAAAGGTCTTTTTCATCCCTAAAATATCTAAAAAATTATTTGCGAAATTCTACCGGGGACGATAGATTAAACGGCCTAGCTTTGATGTATATACATCCTGATATTTCTATTCTGGAAGATGAAGTTCTTGATGTCTTAGCTCTGCAATTTCGCCGTCTAGCTAGATTAACCACATTAGATATGGCTATTAATAATTTCAAAAGTATTCCAAGTGACTTCGGATGTGACCTTCGGCAAAAGTTAGACGCAGTTTTTAATAGAAATCCAGATTTAATAACATTGCGGCAATTGTATATGGGGACAATGACACAAAATCTAACTGCTAAATACGCTGAATTAAAAGAATATTTCCAGTACGCACCTATAATCAGTTGCTATATAGAAAGGACGTTTTTTATCTACAAGGATGTACTTTATTCAAAGAGAAAATATCTTACAGAAGAGAACCTTGAGAAAGTAATACTAAAATATTAATACCCTTTTACTCGACTTGAACTACAAAATGACAAATAATAAGGTATTTTGTATTTTATAGATCACGCCGAAAACCAAACAGATTGAATATCTCGAAGAATACTTTTTTGAAAAAACGCAAAAACAGGTCGATTTTTGATCCAGGGGAGACACAAGTAAAATATTGCAACATTTGAAATTTAACGCAATTTTGTGGCGCATGTCGATTGCGAGAGCGACTCAACCATGGTAGGTACTCGATTTTATATATTTTTGGGTAACGTACAGTTCTGTGCAATAAAATGGCGAACACGTCTTATTGCTAATTTTGACATTATTTTGCCTTTTTGAAAATGGCTTACGTTAAGTACCTATGACAAATTGAATATAGCGTCAATTCAATTTGTCATACATGACAGATATTCAAGCAAAAGTCATATTTACATAATCGTATAATAAGTGTAGGCCAGTTTATTGCACAGAACTGTACATGCAGTGTCTGTATTTATAATACACACAAAAGATTAAATCAAAATTAAAAAAGAACTACATATCCAATGCAAGTTTAAAAAAACTAGAATTCAATTTCTATACAACTGCAACCATGACAGCACATAACTAATACTGGTTCAAATTTAAAATTCGAATGATTATTTTTAGTAACGCACTGATAAATGATAACTCCAATGAAAAATGTACAACTAATAGATTATCATTATGGTAGTAAATAGGTACCGCAGTTGCCTGCGTAATATTTTTATCAGACTTTACATATTCAAAGAAAAACGCATACATACTGCTTTTATTTTCGTCAGACCGTCAGACAGTTCCGAAATCCTTTGTAAAGTGGACGTATACAACCAACAATACATTCGCAATAAAATAATATCACTTCACTTTCAATAGGTGAGTTGTTGAGGTTAGAGTTATTGCCTAGTTGTTGTCAAAGTCTATTTTTCCTAATTATAGAAAATTCTACATGTATTTTATTCGGACATTTCTTATTAATTTTCTTATTACATAATTGTAAAATTTAGTAACATTTAATATGTAAAATTAATTGTTAACTGTGTATGTTTTACAGATGTTATTGAAGTCAAAGCATTTAATCAATTTGATCTCATCAAACTTGAAAAGTACTCATAGATATTTTAGTTTAGGTGCGACGATGTCTCAAGATATAGTTAATAAATTCAAATTGCCGGCAAGATATGTAGGAAATGATAAAAGTGTATGGTAAGTTTGTAAAAGATAAAATAACATGAACTTTCACTTTAATAATCATAATTTTAGGGTGGAATACATACAATTAGCTCTTGATTATAAGCCATTGAACTTAGGACAGGGTTTTCCCGATTTTGCTGCACCAGATTATGTTACTGAAGCACTGAAAACTGTTGCCACCAGTGAAAATGTCTTGTTACATCAGTATACTCGAGGATTTGTAAGAGATTGCTTTATTTTATTAAATTATAGTTGGAGTTCACATTACATAAATGTTTAGGGCCATCCCAGACTAGTTCAGGCAATAGCTAAACTATATTCACAATTCATTGGTAGGCAATTAAATTCTCAAACTGAAGTGTTGGTTGGAGCTGGAGCTTATGAAGCCCTATTTGCCAGTATTGTTGGTCATATTGATGTTGGTGATGAAGCCATTATCATTGAACCATTCTTCGACTGCTATGAACCAATGGTGAAAACTGCCGGAGGTATTCCAAGATTCATTCCATTAAAATTGGTAAGTTGATTTGATTTTATAAAGTAATTTTGTTTGATTTGAATTATCCCGCCGAAGATTGGGAATATGCATGGTCAGTTAAAAATATTATTTATCCATTCAGAAATGTTTTGTTTCGGCGGCTATTTTGAAATTAGGTTTATGATGTATTTTGTCAATGAAAGGTAACAAAAATAACTACATATCAAAATATATATGTATTTTGAAATTAGTTTACCGTTAATTCAAACTAAGTGTAAAATCAATAATTAAAGCCTTCGGACCAATCAGAATTCATATTGTTTTGCGCGGTTGGTTTGAAATATAATCTGTATTTTTATCGAGAATCGTAACCGGAAACTATTATCAAAACAGAATTGTTTTCTTTGTGGTGTCTTTATGAATTGACCTGTCTATTTTTCAACAAAACCGCAAAACGATAAATTATCCGAAAAACAAAAACATAAAATAACCTACCGGAAGTTCTTTTACGAATAAAGTTTTTTATTCAACATATTTTTCGTGTATTTTTTAAATGGCCTTTAACAATTTTAATTATGGAAATATTTTAATTTGATTCTAACGTTTTAGTCTGCGTAAATATAATAAAGCTCTATATTTGATAATGTTATAGTGCACGCATATTTGGAAGATTATGTTGTCATTGTTAGTCTTGTGGTAGCCATAATGCATGTTCTCTATGTGTGATATTGTCTACTAAATGTAGTTTTAACGTTTTGTTTGGATTAGATTTATACTATAACAATACATATCTAACTGAATCCTTTATTATAAGAAAGAATAAATAATGATAAGTATAAGTATGGTAACCTTAATATTTAAACACTGTGTTTTTTCATCGAAAACATCCACATATCTGAATCTCAAAACAAGATAGTCTAAACATTTCCCGCAAATACTGGTGGTATACAGGCTGATCCAAATCAAGTGTCCACCATTGGTAAATCTGTTTTTATTAGAAATAATGTATTGTTTTAATTACGAAACTGCTAGAATTTTTAACGCTTATTAAAATAACAAAAAAAAAACAATTAAGCATTGTATTTTCGAGATTTTAAGTAAAATATAATTATGTGTTATAATGGAAACTCCAGTGGGTATATTATATTTTTGTCTATAAGAACCTGAAATTGAGAACAGAAAAGATTTTAATGGATTCTTTTAAAGAATGAACATTAATGGGAATAAAAAGCGGGAAGAGCAAAGTTAGATTTACAAACATTATTTTACATATCAACTACTATATTCGTTAATAAAATAAAATAAAATTAATAGCTTTTCCTTAGAAAATGCTCAAAATACCACTCATTCCTCAAATTATTTTTATGCTGTTTTTAAACTGATCAAACTCTCTTTAGTATGATCCTATCATTCATCGGGTTTTACTCTTCTCTAATCACTGTCTTTAAGGTATCAACGCTATATTTCATTATCTAATATGTGCACTGTTTAAGGGAGTTATCATTATTCCAAATCCTACTAGAAATCATGAAGAGCGTTGTACCACGCGATCATTTAAATTCTAAATTATAGCAGGCGGGATTTTTTTTATTAGGTTGTCCAGAATGTCAATTATTGATTAATTGAAATTTGCGGTTATGTTATACTTTGTGACATTTGTGAATCTTATGTGTAATCAATTTAAATTTAATCGAAATGAAAGCATTACAAGATAAATTAGTTTTATTGTGAATTACAAAAATGAGGTGTGGCCACCACGCGACTTTCTTATACGTATGAGCGTTTCAAACTATACAATTTTAAGAATTTTTTTATACAAAACTTATTCAAAATCCTATTCTAGGTACTTTCATTCGCTTAATAAATCGCTATAGAATGCATACTTTGCAAGATATTATCAAAAAAGTGCTCCTCGCTAAGAGTAAAAGTGCTACTTCCGGTCCGAATTTTGAAATTTCATATATACAAAAAATATTGCAAATCCAGTTCTAAATACTTTTGTACTCTTGATAAATATATATAGAATGCATAACTTACGACATATTTGCAAAAAATCGCTATTCGATAAGAGTAAAAGTGGTACTTCCGGTCTGAATTTTGAAATTTTTTTTATACAAAAGATATTGAAAATTATGTTTTAAATACTTTTATACCCGTAACGTACTTGTCTAAACAGCATGACTTGCGAATTATTCGCAAAAAACTGATTTTCGATAAGAGTAAAAGACCTACTTCCGGTAGGAATTTCGAAAAACTTTTTAAATAAAATTATTCTCAATTTTAATTTTAAGTATATATGAATTCTTTATAAATTTGTTTAAACTTAGTAGTTGACGAAATATTCGCAAAATTCGATTTTTTCGCTGTAGTAAACTGCTACTTCCGGTCTACCGATTTTACTGAAAAACTAATCAGGTCTCAAGAGGGAGATTATACACGTAAATACAAAATTTGGAATTGATATCTACAGCGGTTTGGCCGCTATCGTGGTCACACACACACACACAGAGAGAGAGAGAGAGAGAGAGAGAGAGAGAGACATTTTTTAAAAACCACTTTTTCGGTATCAGGGGACTTCAAAACGTGGACATCTGAAAAAATCTCGAGGTCGAAAATTTTCATCATCACAATACTTCCTTATACTACGTATAAGAAAGTAAAAGGTGTTCAAAGTGTTCTCCCCCTGTTGCAATGCAACTGCTAACCCTCCGTTTCATATTTTCAAAAGCATTTGCCAACATCTGAACGGTTATAGCGTTACATGCATTAGAAATTGCCTCTTGTAGTTCTTCAAGATTTTGTGGGTTATTTTTGTAAACTCTGTTTTTCAGATACGGATAAATGAAATAATCAAGAATCGTTAAGTCCGGACTGCGAGGCGGAAATTCAATGACTCGATTATCATAAAACTCGCGAATTCGAGCCATACTTTCCCATGTTTTGTGAGCTGTTGCATTGTCCTGTTGGAAATACCCATGTAAAAGTTCCGTCATCATGAAGATTTTGTAAAAACGGTTCAAGTAAATTATTTCGATATCTCTCAGCATTTATCGTTCCTTCAAAAAACACAGGTCCAAATATACGCCTTCTAGAAACCGCTAGCCAAACACCAATTTTCTGCGGATGGAGAGGCGATTGAATAAACTCATGAGGATTCTCCGAAGACCAAATACGCATATTTTGTTTGTTTATATAGCCGGATAGGTGAAACCATGCTTCGTCAGAAAAAAATGTTAAATCCAAAGTGTTGTTGTTATTTAAATTATTCAAAAACCACTGACAGTATTCTATTCGTACAGGAAAATCTCGAGGGAATAGCTCTTGAACGACGTTAATCTTATAGGGATAAAGATTTAAATTTTCTTTTAAAATTTTTTGACAAGTTCCATATGAAAGGTTTATTTCTTGGGCTAATCTGCGAAGAGATTTTTTGGACGACTGTTCCATTCTTTCTGCAACTACTGCCACAATCTCAGGAGTCCTTTTTTTGGGCGCGCCACTACCAGCTTTCCTACCTGCAGTTCTAACATTACGAAATTTCGCCACACATGTGTAAATTTCTTGGACTAATTTTTGATAATCCGCAGGAAAATTAGGGAAGGCATTTTGAAAATCATTGATGCAGTGCGGTACTGAATATGTCCATTCACCATTCTCTTGTCGTTCGGCGTTTTTAAAATAACTTTCAGTAAGAAAAATCTTATGTTCTAAATCAAACATTTTGAAACGTCACTTTGACAATTCAAATTGTAAATTAGTACTTATATACCAACTTAATTTAAATTTCACAAACTGCTCTAATTTAGAATTTAAATGATCGCGCGGTATATACAGCCACCTAATACTGAAAAAATAATAATGATGTAATTTTTGACTAGAAGAACATTCATTATAAGTACTAGAAAAAGCGATCCTCAATTGGTTTGTTGTGTTCTGTATCTTAATGAGCGTTAAAACACTACTAGTTTGCTAATTTACACAATTTTGTATCTTTAATAATAACACACTTGTATCATATAATGTATACTTTTCATGATATGAAAAAACTTTTTTTGAATGCAAAAGATATTATTTGAAAACATATTCCTCCCTGCTTATCATTGATAAATTTAATTAATGAAATTTTGTTATAAAAGTTTGGTCAAGCGTGTTACCTGAACATAGAACTTCACTTTACCATTTGAGCTACCAAGGCCAGTGCGTGGTCAGTGAGCTGGATAATATAACAGAACAGATGAAATTGCTTGATAAAGTCATTCTCCCTTATTTATACGAACGCATGTGTACTGATGACTGATGACGATGACTGTTGAGTTACTCAAGAACACTCCAGTTATGCATTAAATAGAATACAAGATTGGTTCGCTGATAATTTACTTAAAATGAATAAAGAAAAATAAAAGAAACTGGTTAAGTTTAATGCAAGTTCATTGCTTGGAAAGACCATTAACAAACAACTACAGTGGTCGCAGCATGTTGTCGTGTTAAGCACAAAATTAATATCAGCAATATTCGTGATTATAAACAAATAAAATTTGTTTCAGCTATCTAAGAATTGTTACAATTATAATTAAAAGTGCAATGAAAGGAATAATAATAAATAGGGAGCGGACGTCCCAGGTTTAAACTACGACGGAGTTACAACGGAGCAAAGAAATAATGTAAACAACACACAGTTACTGAATAGCATTATTCATATGGTGAAGTGCAACATCTGTTGTTTATTTGAAAAGTTATTGAAAACGACAACAAAAAGTGTCCATCAAAAAAGGAATTTATGAGTAAAATTCTTTCTTCAACGGCGTAGGTGGAAGCGCGATGGGTTTTTAAAATGTATTATATTTTCCTTATATTTCCTAAGATAAATAAAGTTATATCTGTATATACCTATTCATACTTACGTAAGTTTCGTTTTTTCATTGTTTTGACTATTAATTACGTACTTCGGAATTTTTATAATAGTTCCTGTTTAATACCGGTTCATTGAATCTACTTCTCCCATTTATATCGACGTAAGTGTGCATTGGATTTTGTTAAGTTTCAATAACATACGCATACATTTTTAGTTATCATTTATTTAGATCTAGAACATTGTTTATGTTACTATGATATGGAAGAACGTCGAGAATGGCATCGTAAAACAATGGCAGGTTGGATTACGGGTCATACTGATTGTCCTCCATTGTCAGTGATTCCGAAATTTATTGCATACTCTGTAAAATATTGTTACAGAATTCCCAAAAGGCCATGTACAACGTCACTTAGTATCGCTAAAACATACACAGAAATTGGGCCTGTTGAAAGCTGACAATTTTAAGGAAGAACTCTGTGAGGCTTTAATGGCGGCTAATATCCCATTAAAGAAACTTGACAATCCCGCTTTCAAAATATTTCTTCAAAAATATACTGGTCGAAATGTTCCTGATGAATCCACATTGCGCAAATATTGTGTTTCTAAGTGCTTCACGAAAACAGTAGAATGCATTAGATAAGTGCCGACGAAACTGTCGATATATTAGGACGCTGTATGGTAAATGTTGTAGCTGGTGTACTACATCCAACTATTCCATATAACGCATATGTAATAGCATCTAAAGTTATAAATACAGTTGATGCGGAAACAGTTGCTAAAATCATTGAAGAGAATTTGCACAAAATGCTTCATTCGGACGACAGGTACAGGGCAAAAATACTTTTATTTGTTAGTGACAGTGCCGCATATATGTAAAAACAGACAGACTATTAAAGGAAACATATCCTTATCTGCTGCATATTACTTGTGTAGCACATGCTCTCCACAGAATCTGTGAATATATCAGAGACTCCTACCCTGAAATTGATAGACTTGTATCCGCTTTTAAAAAACTTTTCAGAAAAGCACCATCGAGAGTAGTTCTCTACAGGGAAAAACTCCCATCTTTGTTGTTACTGCCTCCTTCGCCAGTAATAACTAGATGGGGGACATGGTTGGAAGCTACTAGTTTTTATGCAGGGAATTTCGATAGTTTACAAAATTTGACAACTTTGAAAATTTGCCTAAACTAATCACATATTTTGACAATCGATATCTCAAATTAAAAGATAATTAACCACATTACATGTCGCTAATAATAATTTCAAAAGTATTCCAAGTAATTTGGGATGTGGCCTTCGGCAGATTTAATAACATTGCTACAATCGTGTGTGGGGACAATGACACAAAATCTAACTGCTAAATACGCTGAAATAATAGAATATTTCCAGTACGCTCCTATAACCAGTTGCGATGTAGAAAGGACGTTTTCTATCTACAAGAATGTACTTCATTCATTACAGAAGAGAAAATGAACAAATAATAAGGTATTTTGTATTTTATAAATCACCAGCCACTTGTTATCTATCCAATTATATAAATAAAATTAAAACCTCTTTAAAAATACATTTCAATAGTGCGCCCATGGGCAAAGAGTCATCATGCTTTCATGTCCGTTCTCTAATAATAAATATTAAAACAGTAAGAAAGCGGCATTTACAGCTGACTTTGAAATCTTATATACAGGGTGAGTTTTTTTATCTTGAGACAACGGAATATCTCTAAACCACTGCATCAAATCAAAAAAAGATCTTAATAAGATTTGTTATAATGTAGGGGGCTCATTGAATGGTACCGAACTCGATCCCCCACCTCACCCCTCCAGAGTGGGAGGGGGGACAATTTTGAAATCTTAAATGGGAACCCCCATTTTGTATTGCAGATTCCGATTCTACACCATCAAGTATGTACGTTTTGTTTGAAACTTTTTTTTCTATTCGTTACGGATTGCGGTGTAATCGCAAAAAACATGGTTGTGAATGTCTAGAGAAAATACACAAAAAAGAGAAGCAAGCAAACACGTTTTTGTGTTTTTTTTATTTTAACATAAACTAACATTTCAAAAAGCCATGTGCTCGAAACTGTGCCCCTCCACTTCGAAACATTTATTTATTCGCAATTGGAATGTTATTCAACGATACAAAACCGTACTTTATTCAGTACATGACAAGTTACGAATCGAAAAAAAAGTTTCAAGCTAAAACTACATACTTGATGGCGTAGAATCCGAATCTGCAATAAAAAATAGGGGTTCCCATTTAAGATTTCAAAGTTGTCCCCCCTCTTAATCTGGGGGGGGTGAGGTGGGGGATCGAGTTCAGCACCATTCAGTGAGCCCCCTACATTATAACAAATCTTATTAAGATCTTTTTTTGATTTGATGCAGTGGTTTAGAGATATTCCGTTGTCTCAAGATAAAAAACTCACCCTGTATAAACTCGGATGTATGTGTGTGCGTATGTTCCCTATAGACTCCGAAACCGCTGAACCGATTTTGATGAAATTTTCAGGAAAACTCTAGCATAGTCTGGAAAGTCATCCTATGAAGTTCGGTGCCAATGTTTTTACTTTTTACTAGTGTTAAAAGTGACCTTTTTAACACGCTACGCTATAAAATCGCATTTTAAAGTGCATTTAGCCGTGTCAAAATGTCAACTTTTAACGGTGTTTGTAGAAAAAATACTTTAATATTTTCTTTCTGCCAATGATTTCTGGATCAGTCTTTATTAGGATATACATTTATTTTTATTATATTAAACATTAAAGAGCAACTTTATTTTGTCAGATCGTTGAATGTTTATCAGTGTCAATTAAGAGTGCGAGGATGATGGTATGAAATACGAGTACGAAACTATGAGAAGAAACGGGCTGCGCACTTCGTACCATCCCGTCAATCCATCGGTCGCTGGTTGGTTAAACTTTACACGTACCGTCGCGTCGGTGGTGAAAATTGCAATTTTGGAGTTATCCGTCGAGGGAATTGGTTTTTTTACACCATTGTATGTTAGACTACTGCTATGTAATAAATACATGCTTTACAAAAATATGACAAATATGTGAATGCTCTTTATGCTATAAATATTGTTATTATTATACACTGACTGCCAAAATTTTAGAACAAAACATCTGGACCTATCAGTTCTGGCGATTGGGTTTTGGATCCGGTTGAATTTGAGCGGCTCTTCAACGAGAAAACTAAACTGATTATATTGAATACGCCGCACAATCCAACGGGCAAAGTCTTCACCAAGGGCGAGCTGGAAATGATAGCTAATCTCTGCAAGAAGTGGAACGTCCTGTGCATTTCTGACGAGGTGTATGAATGGATTGTCTACCAACCAAATAAGCACATCAGGATTGGTAAATATCGAAAAATGCTTTGTTCTCGGTTGTTTTAAAGGAAGTTTCAGTCAATTATTGCATAATTTTAAGTCTAGTTAGTGAAACGTTGATTTGAATCATTCCAAGGAAGTAATATAACTACTAGTTTCAAGAAATATAAATTTTTCATATGCTCAATTTTCTTAATAAGTTATTTTCTAATTGGGTGTACTTAAATTAATACTTAGTGAAAAATCTACAGAGGTCACTGATATCCGAGAAGCGAGGTATTAACCCTACCACTTAGTTTTATCCGTGGCGCCATCTCTTGTGATCCCTTAAAACGTAGGGAAGGTAAAGTCTCGCTTTTTGGACGTCGGTGACATCATAACTGCGCTTTCAATAACTTAACTATCTTTTCTTAATTTCCGATAGCCACCTTACCTGGAATGTGGGACCGCACGATAACTATAGGATCTGCCGGAAAAACCTTCAGCGTAACCGGATGGAAAATAGGCTGGGCCTACGGACCGGCCAACTTGATGCGCAACCTACAGGTGGTCCACCAAAATTGTGTCTATACGTGTTCAACCGCAATCCAGGAGGCTATTGCTTTGGGATTCGAGAAGGAACTGACCAGATTAGGTCAGGACGATTGCTATTTTGTGTCTTTAGCGAGAGAGCTCATATCTAAACGGGATTACATGGCCAGATTCTTGAGTGATGTTGGCATGGTACCTACAGTTCCCGAAGGTGGATACTTTATGGTAGCTGATTGGTCTCCTTTGGGTAAGTAATTTTATTAAATCAGCAACTTGAAAAACTTCTTCCTTCAGTTGTTTTATCGCCAGCTTCGTCCATAAACAATTAATTTATAAAATAAACATCATTTTATAATTATATTATCATGCTTACTGTTGCCCCTTTAGACTAGTTACAAGATGAGCTAGAATGGCGAAACTCAAAAATTAAAAGTCCACATTTCTTCAAAAGGCCATCAATTTTAGTACTATTGACCTTAAATTACAAATCGTTAAATTCTCGTTAACGTTACTTTAAAGTTGTAAATAACAAAACATCTGACCTTAAGACAATTCAATCAGTGTTCGGCGCAGAGTACGTATGCTCAAGGACCCACGCAACAGCATCAGCGATGTCACTTCAGTGGGAATGCCAAATAACTCCATTAGAGCGGATCTCGTAATCCAAGAGATAATCAAAATTAAGATGGAGAATTACAATGAAAATCCAATAAGCAACTTTTTTAAGCGAAATCTCTAACCATAAAAATACACAGTCTCAATGATAAGTGGAGTTTAATCATCCACATTTTTCTCAGAAAGGCTAACGTTCAACTAGAGGGAGTACCGTTTAAGATATGTCAATCTCCTACTCCACATAGAACACACCTGTGAAGTTGCAGACAACAATAGTAATAGACAAATGAATAATTAACCAAATACAAATACAATACAGAAACGGAAAATAATATATGTAGTAAATGTGATAAATTACTACAACGCTAAATGAGAGAAATAACAAACATATTATCAATAGATTTATCGGATTTATGCTTATCGATAAATAGGCACAATTACGAATCAACAACGCCTTAACCTAAAATTACCTAAAAATTAGAAAGACTATTCAGAATTAAAATTCTCATTAAAGGCATAGTAAACTAAAAAAAATCAATTTTTGAAAATATAACGCAATCCCTTCTTCTGGTTTCAAGGAAATAAAAAACGTAAATATCGCGTTTCTTGAGTTATTAATTCCAGAGTTACGATAGGATTTATAGTCTCGCGTGACGTCATCGATGATACGACTGCCCGAGAGAACACGGCTGTTCAGACCGTGGCGAGACAAGAGTGCGTAGTAAAATTTAAATACCACTGCACATAGTATTTTTAGTTAGTGTTTAGTTTTTGCTTCGTTATCACTTATCAGTGCAGACAAAATAGCCTAAGGGATTATGAATGGCGTGAGCCCGTATTTATATGAACCCCGTTATTCACAATTAAATCTAAAGAAAAAAGATTCTAGTGAAGATCCTCCAGAAGAACGTGAAAAATTTACAGGTCGTATTACAAACATTCTGTGGTGCAAATGTGGTTTTTGCAAACAAATGGCAAGTGATTTTGAATGTATTTGCTGCAACGAATGTACGCAAATTTCCAATATAATGGGTGGTGTGGAGTGTATAATATTACATCCGTCGTTTGAAAGTGTTGTTTTGAATCAAGATACACTCAGAGCTACTAGGTATCAAATGATGCTAAGGGCAACTAATAAACATCAAAGAACAAAATTATTAACTGAAAGTAATCGTTTATGGAGACATATCGCTTATAAACAATTTGTTTATTGGATAAATGGATGGCAACCACTTGGTCGCAAAAACAGGAAAATTATACCAGCATGTGTTGTGAATAAAGTGAGAAAGCAATATCCAGAAATAAATGAGGCATATACAGGTTTCATACCGGTGGAAGAAGATGATCCAAACTATTTCGATTGACAATATGTGTACTACTAAAACAGGCATATAGGCTCAATTACATATGAAAACAATATAATTATGTATGGACATACATTCATTAAAAAATAATTCGTGCCATAATAATATATCTACCCTATATTATTCTTAGATCTACATGTAAAAAGAGTTATAAAATAAAAATATAATGGCTAATGCAAACATCGATGAACTACTTATTTATATTATTTCAGATCTAAATCTGGAAAAATGAAGGCGTTTTGTTTCTTCTAAACTTGGTTGGGACACTGTGGCTATGTTTTTTGGAATTTCTCCGGCATATTCATCTTCTATTTTTGTAGTTACAACAAATTCTTCTTCTACAAATTGATTTATAGAAGTTAATAGGTCTTTGCGCCACTGGTTGGATTTTGCGTCGTAAATAGAAACATACACCCACTTTTTCAAAGATTTAGAAAATCTCTGTCCCTCGCGTACTACCGTTCTTCCAATATTGGAATTGTGATCCAAAACTGCAAGCATACCACGAACAATCATCCCTTCATACGAAAAATGCAAGCGTTTAGGTAAATATTTGAGTCTTTCATTGTGGTAGGACTCTAGAGCTCCCGTGTGACAATAGTGATTTATGTGTTCTATATCTTTCAAGAAATCTTTTTTTTCAATAATTCCTTTTAATGCTTGAAAATCGCCGGAATGTGGTGACAACCATACTGTATCATCATTATCCCGTTCCCCAATTGGTTCATGTTCACACGCAGAAAATATTTCACTCTCCCATGAATGTATGTTGCAAATATGCTTCAAGACTGATTTAAATTTCTCAATGAGTAACTCTTTATCACCATTGCACGTTTGAGCTGCCCACCATAAATGATTTGTAATACTTGCTCTCCAGACAGAAAGAAGTGGGGCCTTTTTTTCGTTTGCTTTGATGGCTTTTGTAAGACTTTTAGCCATATGCCACACATCAAATTCATGAGTTACATGTGGATATTGCGTTCGCAATAATAATCTTATTCCTCGGTGTCTATCAGAAAGAAAAAGAGTGGGCCGTATATTCGCCTTTTCCAGTTTACAGAGCATTTTATCGCACGCCGCTTTTTCCAAATCACCTACAACCATCCCTTTTTGAACAACTATTATATCAATAATTTTTTCGGTCTGCAAATCCATCACTGAATATGTCAAATATTTAGCACAAAAGCCAGGAGAATCGTACTGCCCGTCTCCACTTATTCTGATTTCGTCTCTAGATTGTATAGAACGTATAATCTTATTTTTCTCATTATGAAATGTCTCTCTAATTACAGGTGTCACAAATCGTTTAACTATTTTATAAAATGTAGTTTTACTGAATATTTTTAAAATTTAATGTTTCTGCCAAATTGACAAAATTGGTAAAAGACAATCCAGTTGTAAATATTGCAGCAGCTAATTTTATATTTCCCATCGAGAATTTCTTTGATGTTCTTTGAGACCGCCACTCGTAGATATGATCACTTGTACAGGTGGTTCTAATTAGCAGCATAGAGCCTTTTGTGACATACGATGTGCTTACCACTGATTTCCCACACACATGACACATTTTGAAAAGGATTGCCAACTTTTCACCGGCGACAAAAAACATAATATCCGAGAACTCCGTGCTTTCCAAATTTCGATCAACTTCGGTTGGATGTGTTTCCTCATTTGCAATTTGAACCAATTCATCATTGGCTGAACCACTGTCATTAGAGTCGTTATCACTAAAGTCACTGTCACTGTAGTCTGACAGATGAAATGACGTATCCAAATCTTC
Source organism: Amphimallon solstitiale (assembly GCA_963170755.1). Classification (NCBI taxonomy): domain Eukaryota; kingdom Metazoa; phylum Arthropoda; class Insecta; order Coleoptera; family Scarabaeidae; genus Amphimallon; species Amphimallon solstitiale. Next base: position 31,572,597 of record OY720681.1, on the reverse strand, counting down.
TTTAGAATGTGTTATATATTTGGATAACTTTTCTGTGCCCATTTCACATTGTACACCGCAACTAATTTGATGGTCACCTTCCATTATTGCACTAATACTTGAAGGAGCAGGAGGATTTTTTTCTCTATACATAGTTGAACATTGCGGTTCTGAATCTGAAGTGGAAGAATAAACTGTCTTGAAAAATGATTTTGAAGTACTCGGCAGTGGTTTCTGTAATGCTAACATTTCTTCTACTTCTTTTCTACGAACGTAGGTGGTTTTTTTTCTTTTGCAAGGTATACCCTCATCAGAATTTTTGCCTGTTAACATTAAAGTTGGAACGGCCGTCTTTTTCAAATATCGGAGGAATTTCTGGTCAGGCATTAAACTTTGTTTTAACTGAGCGGCAACATCAAAATTTTCCGTTGTAAAATGCTTCGAGCACACTCGACTGTATTTTGAGGGGGTTAATTTTTCCCGACGTATTTTGTCCAACCATTTTTTATAACGATCTGACGATTTTTCACGTGATGGGAACCGATAGAAACTAATATCTGCATCTTTTTTGTTGGAATTGCTTTTGCAACCAACAACGCAACAATACACCATTTTTATTGGTTTCTTAAACCTAAAATTCATACAATTAATTACAATTATGTTTCATAAACTTTCAGTATGATGTTACCAGATCGTCTAGTGAGCAATAGAAAATCAACAAATACACTGCACTGATTTGAACACGGAAAACATGCGTTTGGCGTTATAAATCTATGCAACTGCGGCGAGTGCTATATCATCGATGACGTCAGCGGCGCGCTTACTCTTCGTTCTCAGCAGTTAAATAATGAAAATTTTTGTTTTATAAATAGGAATTCCTTATAATCGCATAGTTCGACGATTAATAAGCAAAAAAACAAAACATCGATTTTTAGTTTACTATGCCTTTAAGAACTCAAATGCCGCATAGCGGTATATAATGTTCTATTATATTTGTAAATAAAAAGTATCGTTATTATAGTAACTATATATAGAGAAGACGCGTTATATTCAATTGTACGTCATTGATGACGTTACTTGTTGTCATAGCTGTATTAGAGAAACTAAAAAAGTTACTTTGTTAAATTATATTTGAGGGCTTTTAGACAAATTGGATGATTAAGTACCTGTTAATTTTAAAAGTCTTGACAAATTATCTTAACACACTCTGATGGAAAGAAATAGTAACACTATCAGTACTGACAAATGCGAAAGAAAAACGGGTTCGAAAAATGGACGATCATGGCATATCAATGAAGTGACCCCCCCCCCATATGTAACAACTTGTTACATATCATTCCCTGAATTACATGGAATCTTATCATGTTTGTTGATGATGCGTTATCGCTCTTTCTCTCTCATTACTCAACAGTTTAACTGTCTGCCCCATTGTCCGCCAGATTACTTTAATAATACATACTTCTTTACGAACTCCCTCATTACGCTATGTTCTCATTACGCCGTGCTATCATTACTCTGTGTTCTCATTACTCATACTTACGCGATTCTCTGCGTAATATTCTTCGTCTAGTGCCCAGTACCAATCGATGTCCATCGACACACGTGAATCTGTCCATGAATCACACAAGTATAAATCTTATGCGTCCATACATTTTACATTTACTTTATAAAGCTTAATTTTGAATTTATCTGCCTTGAGTTATTAATACTTTTTCTTTAAACGTTAATTTTATTTAACTCGATATTTATTTCGTTAAATAAATACTTCATAGTATATCGTAAACCTTTGATGTGTGCTCATAACAACATTACGCACTTAATGTTCTTCCTAAACAGTCATTGTCCATAATCTCTCAATAACCGTATGTACAATTTATAGTGGAATTCTGAAAGTTATCGGTAGCTGCGGTTATCGTAGTCCCTAGCAACGAAGTGACGTTATATGACGATTTTCGGAATTTTTACAGTTAGACGTAGAAGTCTCAATTTACGATTTTTTGTACATAACCTTTACGTTTAACATGTAAACGGACATATCATCTCGTAAATATATACCAAAACATTTCAATTTAAAATTTTAACTAATAAGAAAATTGTTTGAAATATAATATAGCGATTGCTAACAGTTTTTGTTTTTTTAAGAATGTACGGAAAATTTTGTAATGCTAAGAGAGTATAAACATATATTTATACTGTAGCCAAGATAGCACGAAGCACTTTGAAAAATTTCAGCGAGAACTGCTACCATTAAGATAGTTTAAAAGGACGTAGTATCACAGTAGTGTATAGTGAATTTGCAGATAAATGTCTTTTCAGGCAAATCTGTGGACGATAAAATGTGATTTTTCTATGAAGCCAACAAGGACAGTTATTCCTATAAAGTTGACATTGTTTTTGTTACATACAAGGGTACATAAGCACAAAAAAATACATAGATCCAGCAGATAATATTGTAGCAAAATGAAGCATGTGAAATTTACAAAAACTAAATATTCGAAAAAGTCTATCATGGTATCGTGTTCACAATTTAAAGTTGACTTTTTCATCAAATTTTCTAATGATAAAACTATATATGTATATGAAATTAAAAGGACGTTAAACTTTATAAAGGCTGTCCCAACGGACACTTATGCCCGTTTGCACCGCTTTGTTAAGTCGAGATTAATTCTTAAGTCGGACTTAAAGTCTTGCACCGCTTACTAAGTCAGACTTAAATTACTTTAAGTGAGGATTACTTAAGTCTAGATATTTCCGGACTTAAAGCAAGATTAACCTAAATTGGTTTTTGAAAAGTGATTGACATCGATTGCAACTAGTTTTAAAACCCGATCGTGTTAAAATGAATGTTGAATGGCACGAATCATAATGAAAAATTTATTCGAAGATGACTTTGATATTTTGGAAATTATAGATTTTGGCGTTCTATGCTAGAACGGATGATTTTAATAATTTAGATGATATTTTGTTTTTTCGCTTATATAGACTGACTAAGCCAACGGTATTGAATTTATTAGCACAATTAGAAAATGATTTAGAGTTTACAAACGATATGTAAGTAGAATAATAGGTAACTGTTTATTTAGATAAGGCAACTTTTATTCTGTTTTAGAAATTAATGCGTCTCCTCAATAACACAACTTCTAATATGCCTTAGGTTTTATGCAAGCGGCAGTTTTTTGATTACTGTAGGTGATCTACAAAAAAATGCACGCTTCTACAGTATCTCGAATAATTGTTCGAGTGTCAGAAGCCATTGCACGACTCAGGCCTAGATATATTAGAATGCCAGTTACAGATCCCGAAATTCGAGAAGCTCAGACAAAAATTGTCTTTAGAATAGAATATAATAGAATAGAATAGCTTTATTGTACCAACTAATATAAAATACAAAAGCATGTAAAATACAGCGGTAACGTCGAAACAAGTGGTGTGTGTGTGAGCGTGTGTGTGTGAATGTGTGTAGGCGTGTGCTATATATCAATGTATGTGTGTACTAATGGTAGATATAATTCAATGTAAATGAAACTTCTTGATATCTTGTAAAAACTCAGTAACAGAGTAGAAGCTGTTTTCTAATAAGTATTTCTTAATGGATGTTTTGAATTGTGGCACTGGCTTTTCAATCCAAGTGTTCGGTAATTTATTAAATAGTTCTAGATGTCTATGTTTGGCACTCGTGGTCTGCAACCTGTGATTCGGAAGTAGAACCTGTGATTGAGATCTTAGTCGCAACTGCGTCACATCTCCTTTTCTATTTAACGTGGGTAGCTCCAATTTAGCTAGAAGAAGCTGTCTGTAGATGTATGCTGATGGCAAAGGCATGATTTTGTTTCTAACAAAGAGAGGCCTGCACGATGTCATTCTATTGACCTGCTCTATTGCTCGAATTGCTTTTTTTTGTAGAATGAATATGTCTACAGCATGTGTTGATTCGCCCCACAGTTGAATACCATAGCTCATACGGGAATGAAAAAGTGCATGGTATGCCGTTATTGCTGCATCCTTATTTAATAAAGTTATTAACCTCCGTATGGCGTAAAGAGCACTGGAAAGTCTTGTGTGAAGTTCATCAATGTGAGACCGCCAGGTCAGCCGAGTATCCAGGGTAATTCCTAAAAGCTTTGCAGACCCGGCATTTGCAGGTGTTTTGCTACGTTTACAGGTGAATGGTAATTGAACATTCTTTGATTCATTGACAGTAAGACTATTGGATGTAAACCAAGTGGCAGCCCTGGACAATGTCGTTTCAGCTTTCGTTTTAAGTTGTTTTTCATCTGTACCTCTGAATAAAAAAGTAGTGTCATCTGCGTACAATACCACATGGCTTGAAATATTGTATGGCAAGTCATTTATATAAATACAGAACAGAAGAGGACCAATAAGCGACCCCTGAGCTACTCCGTGCTCAACATGTCGCGATTCACTTATTTCATTGTTTGCATACACAACTTGCCTTCTGTTCTCGAAGTACGATTTTAAAAGCTTCGATGTTAAACCACGAACGCCGTAGCGATCTAGTTTTTCCAAGAGAATCTCATGTCTTACGCAGTCGAAGGCCTTGGACAAATCACACATCACCACCATTTATACGGCGGTATAACATAAACACGTGCATATAATGTTAACTGTTGACAAAGAACCACATAACTGTTATCAACTAGCACAAAATTGTAATTTCTTACAAATACAAAACATGTAAAAACAAAATTTTACTAAATTTAGACATAGTTGCCATATCGATTCTAGTTTTATAGTAATCCGTGCTTAACTCTTACGATGCAAACCACCGACACTTAAGACGAGCTTAAATAATAAGTCGGGCTTAACTAAGCCAGACTTAACATGACAAACGGTGCAAACGGGCCTTAGGGATTTCAAGTCCAAATAAGATGCGTAGTGTTTAGAAATTCAACGATTTATTAACATAAACATGTGGAAACCTTAAAATTATATGTGGAACAAGATATCGGATAAATGTCCACCGCGATTCCGTGAATGACCACTATAGTACCATTTAATAATTTGCAGTTTTTCTTCTGGTGTGTAGCGAGGCATTGTTACCACTGACCCCTCCTCTCACAAACACAGAACGACGCTGTTCAACACAATCTCCAGATACAATTTTAGTTGTTAAAGGGAGTCTTGGAAAATGCTTTCTGTCAGTGAGTTCACTCAGTGACTTCTGTCAGAGTTGTCAAGTGAGATCCAGAGATGCGCAAAAGCACACCTTGTTTCCTTGTACCATGACTACGGCCACGATTGGGCGTTATTGCCGGTGTGCCTAGTATACATACATATATCTATTTTACACATGCTGTATACATAGTAAAATATAGAGTATGTCACAATTTTACCTGTAATATGTTGTTCGCCATTGCCTTACGTAATAGAAAATTATTCTTTAGTGCCTGATACACTATACATTTGTAAATTATACTAGCTATTTTCACAGGATGGTACATTAATGTGCAGAATATGGAGGGACACCAATAACATCTTTACAAAATAGCATTTGTCATTTCGATAATATTCAATTCAATATTAAGCACGCTTCTGAGGAATTATTGATTGGGTTGAATAACCATAGTTGCATAGGATAACCAATATCACCTGCATTGAAATATATAGATTACATTATTAGAATGTTATCGTACAACATAATTACCCTTGCATAACATTTTGTGATTCACAGTTTACGGGAAATTTTATCTGCTCAACAAATTTCCTCATCATCATGTGACAGATCTTATGAATTACACAACTGACTGATATCTGACCAAATAAAACAAGCTATTGTTCGGTTAGCTGCCAAAGAATGTAAAATATCCATAAACTTAATATTGTTAAGACCTGTAACAAAGATATTATGTACCTGTATAGGTATAGGCACATCAAGTAATCTTCTAATGTAACTATATGTATATTATTTACCTGGATAAGGCTCTGAACTCCTAAACTTTCGCTTGAAATGTTACATGAGCGATTAACTGCTTTCATAAAATGGCTTATAATTTCTGGAATAAAGCGAATATATTACCCTCTATAAATATATTTAGCATAGACAATCCCTACCTGTTGTGGTCCACATCTAACAATAATGCTATAAAGTCATATTTATATTTGCAAACAAGAACGATAATAAGTATAAAATTATAACCTACAAAACCTGTATTTACGCTTCTCATGACACTTTTACGTCACACTCTAAAAATTCCGAACATCGGCATACAAACGTCACTTCGTTGCTAGGGACTACGATAACCAGAGCTTCCGATAACTTTCAGAATTCCACTATTATGCACGTAAAAATCAAATTGTTTTAATTAGGCGCCCAACGTAATAGCAATTGTGACAATTTGGCGCACAACGTGGGGCAGTTGTGACAGATGGAATGTTTCTTTAGTATATTGCATATTTTCCGTATAATGTATTATCTTTTATTAGCTAAGTTGATTATTTTTTCCAATGCATCGGGCAATCGCGAATTGCTTTGTGTTTTTTATCATGTCATACTGGTGCATGACTTTCAAAGTTGCACTTCGTGTGTTACCTTGGTTTGAAAATACTACACAGAAATCCATTTTCTTAAACTTCCATGTTTATAAATGTTTTTAGTTTCTAATAATTTTTAAGTCTTACCAGTAACCTTTTCAAAATAAATTGCTATTTTTTTATACAATAACAATTTAATCCTTTCTCATTTTGCTTTACAATTTCGATAAATGTGTAATAGGAGCATATGACTCGTCATTGGTTCGTTTCTGTTCCGCATGTTTTTTGTTTAATCTTTTTTTTGACATTTCCAGCATCGAAAGTTGATCTTACAACAGAAAAAGATCAACACAAAGATTACCGTTTCACTAAATGGATGACCAAAAACGTCGGATTGCAGGGTATTCCCCCGACAGCTTTCTACAGCGACCCTAACAAGAATTTAGCCGAAAATTTCGTGAGGTATTGCTTTATTAAGGTGAGAGTAATCTTAAAAACATCTTTAAATGAACGGACAATCACTATACATTTTATTTTTGTCCCGTAGAAAGACGAGAATTTGCAAAAGGCCGCCAATATCTTGAAAAAGTGGAAGGACAGCAAGCCAGGACAAGAATCTGTCGCGAAAATTAATGAAATATAAGAAAAATGAATGTCGTGATATATTATTGATTGTTGATTTTTAAACAAATTATATAGAGAGGTTATATTTTCCTACAGAGTCGTTTTATTTTCCGATATGGAATTTAGGTGCTAAAATCTCCTCGTAGCCATCGTTTTGCGTCTCTAGAATCGTTTCCGTAAGTTTTGCCAAATCTGAAAATTAAAAAGAAAAATATTAGACAATTGAGAATACAGTCGAAATAACATTATAATTCCGTAACCTAACTTTAAGTTTAGATAACTTGAAAACAAACAAAAAATGGAGAGAGTAAACCATCCTCCTTCACCTATTATGAATCAGCCTGTATACAAGATTTTTTGTGCTAATTTTCCTGTTGACAATTGATATAAATTTCGCAATAACTTATTTCAGATATGTAAATATAAACTTCCATAATCTAACATTAAGATTAAGTAACTCGAAAACAAAACAAAATTTGGAGAGAGAAAAATCATCTTCTTTTACCTATTATGAATCAGCCTGTATAAAAGATTTATTGTAATATTCTAATTTTTCTAACTGACAGTTGATCAAAATTTCGCTATATTAAAAGTGCTGGTTGTGTAATATTAATAGGAATAAAAACCATAAACTGTCGGCATACAATTTGTTAGTTAATACCAGACTATTACCATTATTTATGGATTTTGTGTCGTAACATTCAACAGAAATATGGGCATATGGAGTACGTCAACTGGGCAGTTAGCTTGTGCCATAAAGAAAATATAATAATATATTAATTTGATAAAAAAAAAATAATGAATTATTTTTTAATTTTAAGATGTTCAAGATATGATAGATTGGACATTGATACTACTAATAAATATAATTCGTTTTGTATTGCACTACAAAGCCCTAGAATTCATCTATTGATTTTTCACACATAGATGGCACCACATGTCGAAATTCAATGTTATATTAAATAGATATCGCAGAGATTTTCATCATTCTGATGGTATGTATGATAGATAGGGTTAGGAAATTGTAAAATAATTTTGTAAAAAACCTTTATTTCTAATGTTAGGTAATAATAATAATAATAACCTTTATTATAATATAAGACACATTACAGTATATACAGGGTGTAGATAAAGTCTGGAACAAAATTAATATTTCTGTTGTCTTCGGTTTGATGGAAAAACCCTGAAACAGGTCGATTTTGTTTTTATCCCGTGCACTTTATAACATCGTGAATTTAATTCTGTCGTCATCTGGTTGCGCGCGGGCGTGACGTCATTAGTTTTTTCAAATGGTAACCCGCCACATTTATTACCCCTTGTCGTTAGGTATTCCATTGTGCATGCAACGGTATAAAAAGTTTGGTACCTTACATAACAATTATTGGGAGAAAAATGCTTTCGAATTTCAAAAAATTAAAATTTTATTTCTAATGAAAAACTAATCAAAAATTATTTTAAAAAATGAGATAAATTATAATCCGAGGTTTATCTTGGATTGTCGTCAAACAAGACACCAAAAAAATGTCAACGGAAGTGTTCAAATTGTCCGCTATTGGCCATTTGACACTGGCCGAGACGGACGTACACGCTTTCTACGACACGTCGTATTGTCTCTGCACCAATATTTCGCATTTCCTCGCGGATACGATGTTTCAGATCATCCAAGTTATTTGGCTTATTGGTGTACACCTTTGATTTCACATGACCCCATAGAAAAAAATCAAGTGGTGTGAGATCTGGCGAACGGGCAGGCCATTCAATTGTTCCCCTTCGTCCGATCCATCTCCCGGGGAAAATTTCGTCGAGGTAACTCCGAACACGCCAGCCAAAATGTGGAGGTGCTCCATCTTGTTGAAACCAGATTCTGGGGTGAGGCTTGTCGGGGGTGTTTTCATCCGGAAATAATTCTACCAATGTTGGCACTAGCGTAAATCTTAGGAAATGTAAGTATGTTTCAGCGTTTAAATTTCTGTCCAGAAAGAAAGGCCCCACAATGCGATCTCCCACTATTCCCGCCCATACATTAACTTTTTGCCGGTGTTGGGTGTGCTCCTCTCGAACCCATCGAGGATTTTCGCCCGACCAGTACCTACAATTGTGGCGATTCACTTCACCGTTCAAGGTAAAAGTTGCTTCGTCACTAAAAACCACATTGTCGACAAATCCGGGATTCTCATCGCACCGTAGCATGATTTGTTCACAGAACTCGAGTCGGCGGTCGAAGTCATCTTCATTCAGTTCCTGAACCCGATTGATTTTGTACGGATGAAGTTTTTCCTTCTTCAGCAATTTGGCTACTGTGGTAAAATCGACTGCATGATCCTTGGAAATGTTCCTTGTTGAAGTGTGGGGGTTGTCCTGAAGTTCCAAGAGAATATTGACCCTTCTATCTTCCTCAATTCTTGGTCGACCTTGACGAGCCGTGTCTTTTACACTACCAGTTTCAGCAAATTTTGCGAGAATTTTGCTCACCGTTGACCGCGAAATCGGTGCGCGGTTTGGATTTTCTGCATTGAAAAACTGACAGGCTTCTTCATGGCTACGTATTTTATCACCACAACCAACAATAATGAGAATTTGAATCCGCTCTTTTTCGCTCAAATTCGCCATTTTCGCAATGCACGTTCAACACTAGCAAGGGAGCAAGTATTGTGAATGGATAAGTTCAAACACCAAGTAATGAACTGTCAATATGACGTAGAAAACGTGTACGTCCGTCTCGGCCAGTGTCAAATGGCCAATGGCGGGCAATTTGAACACTTCCGTTTACATTTTTTTGGTGTCTTGTTTGACGACAATCCAAGATAAACCTCGGATTATAATTTATCTGATTTTTTAAAATAATTTTTGATTAGTTTTTCATTAGAAATAAAATTTTAATTTTTTGAAATTCGAAAGCATTTTTCTCCCAAAAATTGTTATGTAAGGTACCAAACTTTTTATACCGTTGCATGCACAATGGAATACCTAACGACAAGGGGTAATAAATGTGGCGGGTTACCATTTGAAAAAACGAATGACGTCACGCCCGCGCGCAACCAGATGACGACAGAATTAAATTCACGATGTTATAAAGTGCACGGGATAAAAACAAAATCGACCTGTTTCAGGGTTTTTCCATCAAACCGAAGATAACAGAAATATTAATTTTGTTCCAGACTTTATCTACACCCTGTATACCCAGTCTATAGTGATACAATAAAATCAATAATATATCCAAAAGTACGTTAATACAAAACATATAAATATATATACAGGTTCGGTCTGTTTTTGCCTTGCATGCGAGCTAAAGTGCATGCATTGAAACGAACGTTGTTGCCTGTATTTAGACACATGTGGTCAGTGTGCACGTACTGTTCGACGCTAGACGACTGGCCGATACGATCATAATATAATGCATGTGTGCATGTTGCAGGGGTTGTTATCTTCATTTTTAGGTACTATTCCCATTCGTAATATTCTTAAAAAAGTATCTTAAGTTAATATTATAAGAATTCCTTCAGATTTATTATTTTTATAATTGAGTTTAATATGGTTTCGCTGAAGGTCTACTTGTCGGCTCGCGTATGTATATCCGTTAGATAGGTACGGTTTGGCAACTCTTTTCGTGTTTTGTACGGAAAGCCGCATGCAAGTTAATCGTAGGCCAAACCTGTATATATAAGGGCACACTGCTACAAACAACCAGCAATGGCCCTACACACTCATATCACAGTCAATTAAACTCTTATGAGGAAGTAATCCTCTAGGCTGTAAATATTTGCTCGGATTAATCTTAAATGCAGAGTTCTTTTAAACATCCGGGTGTTTAAATCTTGTCTAGCAGAAGGCAGGTGATTCTATATCTTAACAATTTGTGTGACAACACTCCTATTTACTAACGCTTTAGCCGTTTGGGGGGGGGGGGAGAAGATGCCCGTCACTCACACCACGTGTGCTACAGTGGTGTGTGAGATGTTGTTCAGTAAAAAGTTCATAGTTCCCACGCACAAACAGTGCACACTGATAGACATATAAGGCTAGAAGCGTAAGAATGCCGTGACCATTGAAAACTTCCCGACACGTTGCCCGGGGAGCAAGTGTAAGAGTCTCCGTATACACATTTGTAACCCAAATATTCTCGCAAAATCGACAGACTTGCCCCAAAAAACTATCCCGTACATCACTCTCGAATAAATGTAAGCATAGTATACACTAATCCCCGCTTCCGTGTTAACCTCGCGCGAAGCTGTATGCAGATAATTTCTTCGCAAGAGAATCGACATTGCACCTCCAATTGAGTTGGCAGTCCAGAGTAATACCCAAGAACCTTGAGCTCTCAACAGAGGTAAGCACTATATTAATGTATGCATACTGCTCCTGTACTTTTTTAAAATAGCCAAACCGTGTCAGGCTTGTTTTCTCTACATTCAGCTTCAGATCGTGTTTACTAGGCCATGCATTAAATTCTCTTATAGTTTGCGTAACTTCTCTGCTAAGATCAGCCTTTGCTCCTATAACAACTGTCGTATCATCTGTGTATAAAATAGTTCTATACAGTATGTCCAGATTTCGATGCTCACCATTGGTATATCGGTTATTAGAAGACATAGAGAAACGGTTAAATTGGGAATGTTTTGCAGAATTCAATGCTCGCATGTCTCATTTCAAATTTATTCGGACCTTTTACAATTTTGAGATATTTTGATAAACCAATATTTGTCGATTTGAATTTTTCTCAATAACCCGATAACTCCTAATGCGATCGCTTTTAACCTGTAACATTGTTGAGACACTTTTTTAAGACAAATTTTTTGGTGTTAACAGTAACCCCCGATTTTCATTTGTTTCCAAGTTCATAGCGCTATCTTTTGTTTTTCTTATGGCGGCCATATTGGATTATTAATTAGTTAGATAGTCGTTAAATATAGCTTTTCAATAATGTACAACATGCCTAATAAATCTTTATTTATGCGAGAGATATGAACATTTGAATAAAATTTCACTCTAATACGAAATTAGTTGGCTTTCACAGAGTCATTAACACTTTTAGTTTCTACACCTTTTAAAATGTTATTAACAGGTTTAGTCCATGTATATATTTATATAGACAAACTCATTTACAAATATTTTAGGTAAGTCATGGCTGTCACATTTAATTTCAAATTGTACCAAATTAAATATTTTCTGTGAAAGTAGAAAATGCACTTTCTCTTGGTAACAAATCTTTGGTAAATAAAATTGAAGAATGTCTATACATTTACTAAACAAATTTAGAAATGCTGTACAGGCTGTCCAGATTTGGCGATTTGGACACATAATTTGGTTCCATTAATTTTAAGATAGGCGCCTGGCGCTTGTTTGGGCGATTTGAACCCTGCGCCTGGCGCAACTTAAAATCTGGTGTTACTTTTAGTAAATTTAATCCGTTTTTTATTATAAGTTGGCTTCCTGTCATCTACTCAATAGTTGTCAGCTGTCAGGCGTCAATTTCAGATTCAGAGTAATTCGAATAATTGTGTAGTAGTGTAGTGATTCATCAACACCGATTCTCCGATTCATAACTGAATACCACTGAATTCAGAGTTCACAGTGGTTCAGGTTCAGAGCAGTTCAGAGTCAGGTCAGAGTCACAGCCAGAGTTGGGTCTCGAAGTCTCGAGTCGCAATTCAGAATCAGAACTTGTGATTTATAAAATATAAAATATTATATTGTAAATTTATTAACTTAACATGAATAAAAAGTTTGGGCGAAGACAATTTAAGAAACAATGACAAGAGCAAGATTGGGCCAAAAGTTTTTTCCGTTGTGTTTAATATTTAGATTGGTATACTTATTACTTTATCATTTTTTAGGATGGTGAAAAGAAAATGAAGAACACGACGCCGATATTAATTCTGCACACTGTGCTTATTGCCGAACAACACTAAGAGTCCACATTACAGATTTAAAACGTCATGCGAATACAAGTGTACATAAAATAAACGTCGAGTCTAAAATTGTCAAGAAAAACACCATGAAACAATATTTTCCATCTACATCTCTCAGCCAGTTAGATAAAATGAGAGAGCTGAAACTTGCAATGTTTATAGTTTGTCACTGCTCAGTGAATTGTGTTTATCACCTTGGTGAGATTCTACGAGATCTACAATTCTCTTCATTACGACTGCATCACACAAAATGCGCCTGTTTGATAAGGCATGTCATCAGTCCCGTGATATTGCAAAACATTTTGAATAGCATTGGCAACCAAAGGTACTCTATCATATTAGATGAGTCTACCGATGTAGCAATAAACAAATACTCGGCGCTTTGTGTTAGATATTTTAATGGAAAAAATATTGTTACCGATTTTATAGCTTTATTGTAGCAAATGATCTTTACACGTTACTAACATTTCTAAAAAAAATCTCTGCCTGTAGTAAATATGTTAGCAATTGGTACAGATGGAGGGACCAACCTATGTGGAAAGAATCATTCGCTATACACATTATTGAAAAAAGATGTTCCTGATTTAATGTTGATTAAATGTACCTGTCATACTCTACATTTATGTGTATCAAAAGCTAGCACTGAACTGCCCTCTTCACTAGACATCTTGGCTCAAGAAATATACAGCTGGTTTTCAAATAGTCCTTTACATAGGATTCAGTATAAAAAAATTTATGACTTAATTAATTTAGATGAAGATACAAATTTTAAAAGGTTTGTAAAATTAGCTCCCACAAGATGGCTTTCCAGATGTAATGTTATAAAAACATTATTAATTCATTGGGTTGAATTAAAATGTTTTTTCAGTTCTGTAAAAGAAGTGGAAAGATGCCATAAAGCTCGAATAATAAGTGGAATGCTAAATGATAAAAATATTCATGCATATTATCAATTGATTTTACCTATATTGGTAGATGCTAATAAACTTAACTTATTAACAATACAGTCCTTAGCTAAACGTTTAATTAAACCTGCCTTTTTATCATTACCTCATGAACATTCCACTAAGGCCATAATATATAAGATATGGCAAGCGCTAGAAAACGATTTCTCATTATTAGATTACAAAAGTGCCGATTTAGGTTTTTCATGTGATACATTGTTGACACAACTTCTAATTGGACAAAGTGCTTAAGATGAAATAAAGAACAGATTTCACAAGTTTCTTGTAAAATATTTAAAAGAACTTGTGGACAGGTTACCAACCAATATTGAAATTTACGAAAAATTTCGTTTCCTGAATCCAGCATTGTGTTTGGACGAAAAAACTAAAACTAATTTTAATGATTTACCCATTTCAAAGTTTATGTTACAATCTGAAAACAAATACTTAGTTGAAACCCAGTGGAGGAAATTAAATTTGGTAAAATGGGAAAGTGAATTTCCTTGTAACAATGTACCAAACAATATACTGGAATTTTGGCCTGTTGTATTTAATTATCTAGACGGTTCTGGCGACAGAATTTTTTTTGAACTTGCAACTGTAATTTTGAGAATGCTCGTTCTTCCAATGAGCAACGCGGTTGTGGAACGAGTATTCTCCATAATGAATAATGTGAAAACGAAAGTCAGAAATAGAATGTCACTAAAAATGCTACAATCTATAATGATTATCAAATGTTTTAATTTTGCAAGAAATGAATGTTGTAAAAATTTCATTCCAAGTGATACAATGTACATATTATTCAAATCTGATATATATTCAAAAAATGAGGTGTGGCCACCACACGACATTCTTATACGTATGAAAGTGTTACTTCCGGTCCGAATTTTGAATTTTCATTTATACAAAAAATATTCCAAATCCAACTCTAAATACTTTTGTATTCTTCATAAATATATATAGAATGCATAACTTACGACATATTTGCAAAAAATCGCTAATCGATAAGAGTAAAAGTGGTACTTCCGGTCTGAATTTTTAAATTTTTTTTATATAAAAGATGATTGAAAAGTATGTTATAAATACTTTTATACTCGATATTCGCAAAAAACTGATTTTCGATAAGAGTAAAAGACCTACTTCCGGTTGGAATTTCGAAAAACTTTTTTAAGACATTTTGTTTAAAACTTAATTCTAAGTACATATGAATTCTTTATAAATTTGTTTAAACTTAGTAATTGACGAAATATTTGCAAATTTCGATTTTTTCACTGAAGTAAACTACTACTTCCGGTCTGCCGATTTTGCTCAAAATCTAATCAGTTCTCAAGAAGGAGATTATATTCGTAAATATAAAATTTGGAATTGATACCTATAGCGGTTTGACCGCTATCGTGGTCACACACACACACACACACAGACATTTTTTAAAAACCACTTTTTTGGTATCAGGGGACCTCAAAACGTGGACATCTGCAAAAATCTCGAAGTCGAAAATTTTCATCATCACAATACTTCCTTATACTACGTATAAGAAAGTAAAACGACGAAACCGAAGGATCTCTTAATGAAACGTTGCAATTAGTTAGTGATATTTAAGAGTATTATATTTTCTTATGTTGGAATGTTACATTTTTTATTTCAGAATTATCTGTTTTTCATTTCTGCAATTTAATTAGTGATATTTAAGAATGTTAATTTTTTTTATTTTAGAATTGTTTTTTTTTTAAATAGATTATATTATCTCAGAAAATTGAAGCATACTTTTATTTCTCAATGCAAATTGCAATATAAAGTGAAATGAAATTTATATTTGGCGCTGCCAGCTACATCTTTTGGCTCACCGAGGAAACAAACATCTGGATACCCTGATGCTGTATTAGGCTTTGTAAGCTGCCTTGTAGTATATGTTCTGGCTTCTATTAATGCATGAAATGGCTTCGAGTTTGTGGCTACTAAAGAGAATTTGCATTTTCCACAGCCAGCAACAATTTTTACAATTTGCCTTGCTAAATATCCAGCTATACCGTGTGGCCGCCGTTCATAGCGCGATGCATGTATTAGTAACTACTGGTCGACTATAAATGGGCATGCCAACTTAAATTGCCACACCGACAGCGGGCGTATAAGTTATACGTATAAATGTATTCGTAGGCAAATCAAGTGAAAAGCAGTGTAGGTATTGCGTTCCCGTTGTAAGTAATTATTTGTAGTTGTTTGAAGCATCAGATAATCACTGATAATATGTCAGTGAAGTAACTCATCACAGCTTCATAAACAACATAAAAGAGCAAAAATAAATAATAAATAACTCCTAGACTTTAAAATAAAAAAAACTTCTTAACTAAAATAAAATTTTTCAACAAATATTATAATCTAAAAACTCAACTATAATAAAATACTGAAACATAAAATATTTACTTTTTAAAACAGAATTGTAATTCAACATTGCAATTAACCTGTAATTAGCTAAAAAAATGTTATTCTTAAGCAATAATAAAACTCGAACTGACGCCCATATGTGGAAGCGACGGCGAATGCGACTGCCCGACTACACCGTATAAATGACGATTTTTTGGACAAATGCGAGTGCATCATAGGCATATGCGAAATACTAGCTCTGTTGTAATCCAGTATAACACTGCGTCCACTTGTTTACCGTTCTAATACACAGGCATCTATATCTGTTTCGCTTACTCTACAGGTATCGCGATAATGCAGACGCACGCGGTCTTATGGTATAAGCAAATTTCATTAATATAATGCCATGTTTTCTATTTTTGAAATTGAATTTGCCATTCTGTAAATCACTCTTAAATAATGGTGAGTATCACTTGTAGAAATTCTTCTAAAGAATTTAGAGCACCATCAAGTGCATCTTCTTCACAATTCCTTCCTGGGGAATGTGGGGAAACAAAATTGTTAATAATGAGGCTTTTAAATGAAGCACATTATGGATTTATATTGCGCACTCCATGACTGATGCACACAAACAAATTTTCCAGAGGATATTGATTTATGTTTCTAGTACATAAATATTTGTACCCTAAACCTTGCAGTTTTTGCCATATGTAAATGAAGCCCCTTAAAGTTACTATCCAGTTCTTAACGCTGGGTGGTACAAATTCACGTCCAGTATTTGTGATAAATCTTATTGTTTCTAAAACTTTGATTGCTTCATACCAAAATCGTATGTGCTCTGACTGCTGAGAAGTAGCACCACGTAATGGTTTTCCTTGATCAGGAAACTTTGAAAAACTGTTTGTACTGTCAAAAATCTTATCAAACAACAGTGAAAAGTCGGCAGTGCCCACAGCTGTTTCATCTAAACATGTATTGCCTGCAAAAGAATAGTACTTAGTTCTGCAGAATGTACAAACAAAAACTAAATATATGTACCATGCAAAACAAGTCCCCTCATTGTAGATGACACACGATGTGAGAAAATCTGAGCAGCAACCTTTACTTTTTTCATTTTTTCCTTATAGACATGACCTTCTGTTAGCTTATTTAGCATTTTCATATCATCATCCCCCTTATCTAACTCATACGAAGCTACTACATCTTTCCAGCTACCTCGCTGTTTATCATGTTTCCTTGTAAATTTAACATCTGCTTTTATCAAATTATTCCTTATGCCTTTTAGAAGTTGTGGTGGATCATAAACTGGAATAATTTCCTTATTGTTGATTTTAAAACAAAGAATATTGATTGAAATTGAAAAAATAATAACAATGGGTTGTTTCCACTTCTTTTTCAAACCTCTAGCCATAAAAACCATGGTCAGGTAATTTCTTTTTTTTTACCATCTCCATTATCTTCAAAACCATAAATTACATCATTTTTTCTATTATACACTAATGCAGCCTCTATTCACATTTCATCAAACATTAAAATACAACAACAATCTTCTTTGTCTAATCTTGCAATAGATTTTTTCAAACTATTCACAGCTGAAAGGAATTTTATTTAAAATAGACATCAATGTTTGACACGATGGTAAAACAAATGTTTTTTGTAATAATTTTTATCCTTTTGGAGACTGTTTCAAGAGACTTAAGGCAAATGTTTTGTCTTTAATTGTATAACGACGGCCCCTATTTTTTCTTTTTTGTAAACGAAGTTGCATTTCAATAAATTTCAAAGTAGTTAAGTTTACTTTGTCCATAATAGAACTATATTGTTCTACTTGTTCCATTGCTTCCACAATACGTTTCTTATTTGATGAATTTTCATCATATAATTTTCGAGCCATATATAGGATATTTTTAGCTACAGCATACAAGTTACTTGTTTGAGGGCCAAGTTGTTTTCTACAAGAAAATCCGCATTCTCGTAATATATTGATTTTCTTTTTTATATCTATAAAAAGTATTATTTTGAACTAAGTACAAAATAAAAAAAAATATTTTACCTATTTTTTTACGTTTTATCTGTGTTTTTTCAGACTTCAATATATTTGCATGTAGAGTTGAGTATTGTTCAGTATTTACATCTTCTGTGAGCAGGCTATCAGTGTTTGCTGTTGCTGCAGTACTAGTACTTGCTGTAGCTGTAGACGCTGGTTCATCTGATTTTTTTACTGGAAACAATTGACATAATGATTATATTTGTGAAGTAGTGTGAAATAATACCTGATAAATATAAAACAGGAAAAGCATCAGCTGTAAGGTTTGTTCAATTGTGATGTGTTACAAATTTCATCTCATTTGTAAAGTGTTTATCGCAAACTCTATAGCTCCTCCGTTTATTATGGTTTATATCTTCACGACCCACAGCCTTAAGCCATTTCTTGAACATCTAAAATAAACAGTATAATTCTAAAAGGGTAAAATAAATAAAGCAAGAAAGTAGTACCTCAACATCCTTTGGAAGCGAATGAAGAATTGTGTCTTTCTGAATGTTCTCACAGTTCGATACTAAACACTTAAATCTCATGTCGAATGCCGTAAAATGAATATTAAAATGATAGATACGAATATGTTTGGCTATAACCGTTACCTTACAGTTTTATCAATTTATCAAAGTCAACAGATGGTTAGTCCCACAGATCACTATACTAGAAGATAGTATAACTTATGCCCATTTTCTTCACTTCTAGATAAGTTCTAGATAAAGTTATCTGATAGATATCCCTTAGAAACGGACAAAAATAGATTTCCTCACTTCTAGATAGAGTGTATCTTGAAGATAAATTTGTCAAGCAGTTGAAGTACTCGATAAAAATTATCTTACAGATATTTGGTTGCGCGACAGTTGTCATTTTGAAAAAAAAAATGATGTGCTATGGATTTGTTAATGTTGTATGTAGACGTTTTCTCTGATGAAGAGGAATACGGAATAGTACAGTGATTTGTCGAGTACAGTGTCAAATAACAAAATTAGGTACATAAAGAACACTGTCATTATTTTATTTTTTATAAGTTGAATTTGTACATACCTGTTTGTAAGTAAATAATGTCTTGAAAATCTAAAGAATGAGCACGTTTTTATCAGAAATTTAGAATATAGTGAGATATCAGGATACTTCTTGCAAATATCAAATTATAAAATATATGTATGAGGTTTACGTAAGAGTTAAATAAAGAAGGACGCCGATTACTGGATAAATCTCCATAAATGCAATGAGTATACCTTCACAGATATTATGTTACAGTATATCTTTCCTCCAAAGAAGTCACAGGCCCACATAATATTGTTAATAATAAATAATACAAACGCAGTATGTTTATAAACACAATATAAAACATAACCCCACACGTCAAACGAATCAGTGCGAATGATGCACTTCATATGCACTTGAAGTTAGGAACACCGACCATTTGCTAGGTTGCCGTTTCTTACGATTCTGTTATCTACGGGATTTCGATCTAAGGGAAAAGTAACCAAAGGTTGTAGTGAAGAAATTCAAATGCACATTATCTGTCAGATATATTTATCTTGAAGATAGCTATCAGTTACTTTATCCGTAAGTGAAGAAAATGGGCATTAATAGTAAAAAGTTTAGACAATGTTTAGCGCCGCCTGCCAACTGCAGGCAGTACTAAAATGGATCAAACCGATGAACCGGGAAATTTAAATATTATATATTTCTATTCCATTTTGTATTTACCTTAATAGTTTTTATTCTTCACTTTAAATGTTCGGAAGTAAAATAGATGTATTTTAAAGAAAAATAAACTACACTTATTGCTATAATAACTTAGTAATAAATTAGAAACATATCTTTTTACTAACGCTTTATTTTTATATGAAAATTTATTTCTATTTCAAAATATTAAGGAGAAAGCAATCTAAATTATTCTTACATTTGAACTTATTTATTCCTTAAATGGAAATCGTCGATCTTCTCTTATGTCATTGAATAAATTAGGATCTCATGTAGCTTCCTACCACTCATGAAAACGAATTGATGTTGGATGTGGAAAACTTTTACATTATGGTCACAATTTGACACATAACACTTTCTTGTCGGCATAATTACTAGGAAGTCTAGAAAAAAGTGCTAATAAATAAATAATTTACTCGAATTATGCAGAATAAATACTTACGTACATGCAATTTTAAGAAATAAGTTAATATTTTATAACTCTGATTAATAATTAGCATAAACATTAATTAAAAACTGTCAACAGAAATATTTGAAAACTATACCACATGTAGTTGCCATAGTTACCAAACACAGTCAACAGCCTACAAGCAGCTAAGCCCTGAAGTATCACATGTGATCCTAAAATTTCGTCAACACATGCGCCACCTACCAACTGCAGGCAGAAGTAAAACGATGTCTACGCAATCTCAATTTAACATTTCCCCCCCTGGTTAGTCCTACCAACTTTCACACTAATAAACATTTTGTTACGTTTTTTTTTTTGGTTGTATTTTACCCTTTTAATGGTTTATTTTAGTGACGGAATATGTATTTAGTTTTGATTAAATTTGTGTCATCTTCCTACTATTACTGCCATCTGGCGTGGGAGTGCTTAAGATTCCTGTTTCACGCGTCTGCCTTGCTGCAGGTGTGTGTAACGTATACGGGCATTGTTGGGTAGATGGC
The DNA here is from genome assembly GCA_963170755.1 of Amphimallon solstitiale. NCBI lineage: Eukaryota > Metazoa > Arthropoda > Insecta > Coleoptera > Scarabaeidae > Amphimallon > Amphimallon solstitiale. The sequence goes on along the minus strand of OY720681.1, from coordinate 31,551,592 downwards.
GTCTGTGGTTAATTTAATTAATTTGTTACTTTTATTTTTGACTAACTCCTTTTTTTTTGGACTTCTTGGGCCCAGAGTTATGCAACAAATTGTTAATAATTATTTTCCATTTTTCTGTGGTTGATTGAACCTGTATTTCTGTCGTACGTTTTAAGTATTAGTTGGTTCATTTGTTCTCTTAGCGCGTTTGCTGTAGTTGGGTTGTTTGGTCGGGTTTTGACACGTTAGGCTTTTTCTCTTTGATTTGTAACGGTCGTTGAGTAAGGTTGGACACGAGAGAGCAGAATCTTTTCCCTTAGCTGCCTTGAGAATATGGAAAGTTAAGTTTTATCGTCGATAATCGCTTACAAAAGCGGATTTTATTGTGATTCTCGAGGTTTATTGGTAAATTTTTGACGTTTATTTGAGTCTTACAAGGATATTTCTTCTGCTTGGGAATTGTTTAAGCTGCTCTGCTGGTGTTAGGCCTGATTGCAACCTCATTTGAGCATTGTTGGTTGAAGTTAATACGAGAGGAACACGTGCTAGTAATTTTCCAACGTCCAGGAATTGTGGTTAGATCTTGTGGTGAGGGCACATTTAAGGTGCAGTTTATTGGTCCACTGTAGCCTTCGAACGCTATCACTTGAGGTGTCGTAAACCCAAGATAGGAGGGCATATACCTGGTATCGTGTGGATCCGAAGGATTTGTCGTGTTTGGAAGCTGTGGATGTGATGTTTTAAGGTATTGTGTCTGTGTGAATCTTTCTCTGATATTATCCAGAGGGTAGAATTTAATTGACTTAGCAGTTTGACAAAATTTGTGTCAATAACGTACAATTTGAACAGTGAATTTCAATTTTCCGGCTTAATTAATCAAATAAGTAATCGTAAATTCTTAATCTAACTTCTTATGGCCTGTGAGCCTTATGTTTTTTTGAATTAATTAATTTAACGTAGTTATTAACAATAGTGACCCCATTTGGAGGTTACTTTGACATTTTTGGAGACGTTACGTAGCCATTTTTATTTTTGGATTTAGAAATTGAATTAAATTTTGGATGTGTGTGGCAGTGTGGCCTCACAGCGAACTTGTGTAAATTCGTAGATAATTTTTGATGCATTTAATCAATGTTTGTAATTTAATTTTGGTGTAATTCCGTAAGGAATTAATGAATTTTATGTAATTGCATATTCTACTTGTAAAGCATAGTTAACTAGCGCTATTTCTTTATAGAATTAGATATTTTTTTACAACTATAAGTCTGATTTCTAACGTCGAATAGATTGTCGACTGCCTCTGGTATACAGAGTGTTTCATTTTGGTTGACGTGTTGCATTATACGAGCAAACTGTTCGACTTTAGAGGGACTTTTGGCAAATTGCCTTGTAACTGTGTACTTGTAAGAATATTGTTGGTGAATCAATGTTAGTTTATAAGTTGTTCTTGTGTTCACCTTTTAACTTCTTTAATTGAACTTCTAAAATTTGTAATATTACGACACTGAATTTGCAACGGAGTTGCGTGTGTGTTTCACTTCATTGTTTTTTTCCTGCCTTGATCTAGTTACCTCGTGGAAGTTAGAGATTGTATATATAGCCGTTTTTTTTTTTTGTACAAGTACTGGAAATACGCTGTTGAATCTGAGAACTAATTTTAATAAACTGTTTGTTAAGTTGAATGAGTGTGTATTGGTCTTATTTACTTATCACTTGGGGGTTTTATATTGGATCTGGTCCGGGGTCTGAATATCTGTTGGGCTCAGCACATTATTACGGATAGGCGCCCTGACATCATAACCTTCGACTTAGTACGGTGTTCGAACTCGCCCTCCCCGACTGTAGCTGGAGGCAGTGCTGACTCCCATATTTAACATCGACCTTTGGGGAAGTAAGAGGTAAGACTGGGTGGTATAAGTTGGTGATTAATTAATAGACAAGCGTCCTTTGAAATTTTAAAAAGAAGGTTAGTTACCGTGGTGGTGCTTAATTCACTACCTTCTTTGAATTTAATTACAAGAGGGTAGCAAGGATTTTTAGCGCCCAACGTGTGGGGCCTTAGAAAAGGGTTTTAGCGGCTGTTGTTTTTGATAAATCAAGAATTTTAGATTTTGGGAATTTTCAGAAAACTTTTGAATCATTTTCAGGAATTAGTTAATTTTAGTATTGAAGACCTTGTCATATTTTGTTTTGAGTAAAGTAAAGTATATCCCAGCTTATATCACAGTTACGTCTTACGTTGTGTGTGATTTTGAATGTTATGTGTACTTTTGGCCTTAGTTACAGAATGTTAGAATATTTTAAAACTTTATCGCTAATGTATGTTCCGTACTTTTGAATGTTTCTGTATATCTGATTACTTCCGTATATTTGAATATTTTCGTACATTTGAGCACTTATCGTATACATTGTTAAATAACAGTATTGGAAATCTGAGAACCAATTGCGAAGTATAGGGCCAATTTGTTTGTGAGAAATTTTCGTCTTTTAAATATTTTTGAGTAATATTTCTGTAAAACATTTCGAGTTTAAGTCTTGTGTGGTGACTTTGTATTTTACAACTTTGTGTATCTTGTGTAGGCTACTGGCATAGTGTTTCTGACCTTCAAAATGGCGGTTGATTGTTTAGTATGAATGTTTAGAGTACTTATTAGATCTGTTAGATAATATCTCGTGATTTAGTATTTCGTAGTATGACTTGTATGTGTTAATCTATCTGGTTTTGAACTTAGTTATTTCGTTAGTTAGTAGAATTAATATTCTCGAATCTGTTTCGTCACTGTGGGTCATCGCTTATGCAGTCAGTCTCATAGTTTTTTTGTTGTTGTATCGCCCTTGAGTTAATAGTAATAATAATAGTAATAATAGATCTCGTGTAATAGGTTGTTTAATAATAATAATATGGGATTATATGGGATTTGTCACTTCTTAATGTTATTGCGGATAATTTGAATCGCTTTTAAGATTTGGCTTTGGCTGTGTTTGTGTGGTCTTCAGTTGTCTTGGCCTTTCGTGAATATTACTTTTACAATTTGTGTATCGTATGTTTGATTGGAATGAATTATGACGTTTGGTATATTTTCGTATTATTATTTTCGATAACGCCTTTCCGTACCGTTCATGCCGTTGTTATCGTTAATATTGTTGATACCATTAGTTCATTCCGTTATGTTGTGGATAGATTGCGCTACAATGTTTCTTATGTTGAGTACTCTAACAAATTTGGTAGGCCATGTGTTCAGTTTGGCGGTTAATGCTCAAAAGAGATGTTTTTAAAGTGTGTGCGACTGTCCCTTATAGGATCATTTTTCGTTTGTCTAATTTCAGAAATATTTGTAGTTACGTATTGGGATAATTAAATTTTCTCGACCCTTTTTCCCCTATCTTCGTGAAGTGTAAACCTGTTTGAATTTCACTTTTACAGTTTGGCTTATCGTGTGGAGCCTTCTACCTGTTCACCTAATTTATCGTATAGTACCGTATTGTTGCCGTGTAATTCGGGATTTTTGAACTAAATGGAAGGTTATCGTATCGTTTTGGAGTATCGTCTCGTACCGTATTTTGCAACCACATATGTGGGATAATTTGTATCTGCACGTCAAAAGTCAACGGGTGTAATTGTATTCTTACCTGGGTTTAATTGCTTCATGAGATAGCAGTATCCATCTTTCCTTTTATGGTTATTAGAGTTTTCCCATATGTATTGTTTAGTTTTGTGGTCCTTAGTAACTTTTACACTTGTGTGTTGTATGTCTTGAAATCTTTTGATTTCCTGTAGCGAACTTTGTTCGTTATCCTCTGTATGAGTTCAGTTGTCAGTTATCATCATGATTAAGCTCTGTTACGATCTATAGTCCAGTTAGTGGTGTTGTATGAGCCACTTGTGTTTTTTTTGGGTGAATTTAGCAGACTTTTATTTTGGTTTATTGTAGTTTATTGATAATCTGCTAATGTTTCTTGGACTTTAATTTTGGTGATCGATCCAGGAAGTACATCTCCGAGCTTGTAGTTTTTTTTTCGGGAACCTGGAGTGTTGAACATCTTAAAGCACAACCTAACGACGATTGAACTTTGCAAGTCTTTCGGTTTGCAGGTAGGCCTAACGAATATACCTGTGGGTTTAATGCCTGGGCGTAAAAGGCGTCCCAAAAATTCTCAGTTTCCCCCGTTTCTTTTAACATCTTCAATTTTAGTTGTCGTGGGTTCGACGTATTTCCTTACGTGTTCTGATTTGGGATGTTCTCCCTATGTTTTGTCGATAGCCCACACAGCGACGATTGATTTGGGTGGATTAATTTCGTGTAACTCTGTATGTTACCTTGAGTACCGCATAACTTACGTTAGTTAAGTTATTTCCGACTTCCGTATATCTTTGATAGTTATGTATTTTGTACCGATTCTGACTTTTGTTCCGATTTCGACTCTTCCGTACTGATATGACGTTCCGTACCGAATATGACTTCGTATTGTTTACGATTAAGTAATAACGATTTTATGACTTCGTACCGTATAGCAGTTCTAGAACCTTTACCATTTTGGGATTATGTTACGTATCGTATGGTCTAGAATTTGCAATTGATAGTTATTCTATCGTGTTGTATATGTCGTACTGACATTCTCTTCCTGAATTAGACGTTTATTTGCGAAGGTATAAAGAAGAACGGTCTTTATTTGATAGTTCTCAGCCTTCCAAGGGTCGTGTCCTGGCGACTTTCTTTTGCTAGTGTTATTGTCAAAATGTTACCTCCAGGATTTGATATTGACTTTCGCCTTTTGGCTTATCGCTCGCCTTCAGCGTTTCAGTCGGGACAACGCCGGTCCAGACTTTAAACTTCTTTTGCTATGTTTATTTTGTTTGGCGATCTTCAATTGTTGTGTTTCCGGAATGTACGTTTGTCGCGTGGACGTGCCGTCTGTGTCTTTTAGTAGTTTCACCAGTCTGTGCAGAATCTCGACACCCATTTTTTTTTATTTATCCCTCGTTAATTCCCCGTACCGGCTGAATGCCGAAGGACCGCGTGGTGGTTTTGGTCAAGCGTTTGGTGATGCTGCGTTTGCTGTCGGACATGGTCGCGCACATTCGTCTTCCTTTTTGCCTAGTCGTTGTCGATCTTTAACTTGGTTCCTTGTTTCGTATGTTATATGTGGTGTTACGCACAGTTCAGTTCCTGGTTTCATAACTCTTGGCTTAACGGTAATTTACAAGTAAATAACCTTTTGTGGTAAGGGAGGAATTGTTACGTTTTTTTTTTTGGTTGTATTTTACCCTTTTAATGGTTTATTTTAGTGACGGAATATGTATTTAGTTTTGATTAAATTTGTGTCATCTTCCTACTATTACTGCCATCTGGCGTGGGAGTGCTTAAGATTCCTGTTTCACGCGTCTGCCTTGCTGCAGGTGTGTGTAACGTATACGGGCATTGTTGGGTAGATGGCGTCTGTGGTTAATTTAATTAATTTGTTACTTTTATTTTTGACTAACTCCTTTTTTTTTGGACTTCTTGGGCCCAGAGTTATGCAACAAATTGTTAATAATTATTTTCCATTTTTCTGTGGTTGATTGAACCTGTATTTCTGTCGTACGTTTTAAGTATTAGTTGGTTCATTTGTTCTCTTAGCGCGTTTGCTGTAGTTGGGTTGTTTGGTCGGGTTTTGACACGTTAGGCTTTTTCTCTTTGATTTGTAACGGTCGTTGAGTAAGGTTGGACACGAGAGAGCAGAATCTTTTCCCTTAGCTGCCTTGAGAATATGGAAAGTTAAGTTTTATCGTCGATAATCGCTTACAAAAGCGGATTTTATTGTGATTCTCGAGGTTTATTGGTAAATTTTTGACGTTTATTTGAGTCTTACAAGGATATTTCTTCTGCTTGGGAATTGTTTAAGCTGCTCTGCTGGTGTTAGGCCTGATTGCAACCTCATTTGAGCATTGTTGGTTGAAGTTAATACGAGAGGAACACGTGCTAGTAATTTTCCAACGTCCAGGAATTGTGGTTAGATCTTGTGGTGAGGGCACATTTAAGGTGCAGTTTATTGGTCCACTGTAGCCTTCGAACGCTATCACTTGAGGTGTCGTAAACCCAAGATAGGAGGGCATATACCTGGTATCGTGTGGATCCGAAGGATTTGTCGTGTTTGGAAGCTGTGGATGTGATGTTTTAAGGTATTGTGTCTGTGTGAATCTTTCTCTGATATTATCCAGAGGGTAGAATTTAATTGACTTAGCAGTTTGACAAAATTTGTGTCAATAACGTACAATTTGAACAGTGAATTTCAATTTTCCGGCTTAATTAATCAAATAAGTAATCGTAAATTCTTAATCTAACTTCTTATGGCCTGTGAGCCTTATGTTTTTTTGAATTAATTAATTTAACGTAGTTATTAACAATAGTGACCCCATTTGGAGGTTACTTTGACATTTTTGGAGACGTTACGTAGCCATTTTTATTTTTGGATTTAGAAATTGAATTAAATTTTGGATGTGTGTGGCAGTGTGGCCTCACAGCGAACTTGTGTAAATTCGTAGATAATTTTTGATGCATTTAATCAATGTTTGTAATTTAATTTTGGTGTAATTCCGTAAGGAATTAATGAATTTTATGTAATTGCATATTCTACTTGTAAAGCATAGTTAACTAGCGCTATTTCTTTATAGAATTAGATATTTTTTTACAACTATAAGTCTGATTTCTAACGTCGAATAGATTGTCGACTGCCTCTGGTATACAGAGTGTTACATTTTGGTTGACGTGTTGCATTATACGAGCAAACTGTTCGACTTTAGAGGGACTTTTGGCAAATTGCCTTGTAACTGTGTACTTGTAAGAATATTGTTGGTGAATCAATGTTAGTTTATAAGTTGTTCTTGTGTTCACCTTTTAACTTCTTTAATTGAACTTCTAAAATTTGTAATATTACGACACTGAATTTGCAACGGAGTTGCGTGTGTGTTTCACTTCATTGTTTTTTTCCTGCCTTGATCTAGTTACCTCGTGGAAGTTAGAGATTGTATATATAGCCGTTTTTTTTTTTGTACAAGTACTGGAAATACGCTGTTGAATCTGAGAACTAATTTTAATAAACTGTTTGTTAAGTTGAATGAGTGTGTATTGGTCTTATTTACTTATCACTTGGGGGTTTTATATTGGATCTGGTCCGGGGTCTGAATATCTGTTGGGCTCAGCACATTATTACGGATAGGCGCCCTGACATCATAACCTTCGACTTAGTACGGTGTTCGAACTCGCCCTCCCCGACTGTAGCTGGAGGCAGTGCTGACTCCCATATTTAACATCGACCTTTGGGGAAGTAAGAGGTAAGACTGGGTGGTATAAGTTGGTGATTAATTAATAGACAAGCGTCCTTTGAAATTTTAAAAAGAAGGTTAGTTACCGTGGTGGTGCTTAATTCACTACCTTCTTTGAATTTAATTACAAGAGGGTAGCAATTTAAAAATGAAAATAACTAGTCACCTCTACTATAGCGCTATTAGCGACTGAATACATCATTACGGGTTCACAACCCGACTAAGTTCCATCTTTTTGTAATGTACTTTACAACGCATGGCTGTTAAATGCGTATACACATACAATGGTAAATGGTATAATATAATGTAGTATGTATTTGTATAAATTATAAACTATATACCCTATATATTTACATACAAATGTTTTCTAAATGACAACCAGTTGTCATATTTATTACTTTTATTTCATTGTATGCCACTACTACCAAGAAGATATTCAATTTTTCAATACATATTTACATACATATATAGGGTATATTATGGACTATTCAATTCACCTGTCATTGTTCAAATATGAACCAATAAAATAGCAAATATTTACTTTCGTATCATAGCAACAGGAAATTTCAGCGATTATATCTTCCTAGAAGGTATTCAAGTGGATATTTTAAACAAGTGAAAGTTTTTATTAATGTAACTCATTTACTAACAATATTGAAGGTACAATTAGAAAAACTAACATTACTGCAGTGCTGCAGCAGACATTCTGGAACAGAGCTATCACTGGGAGTACCCGAGGGAGTACCTTTCTCTTGTAGCTTAATACCGTCACTATTACTGACAGATGTCGAAGTTGTACATGACACATTTGTTGTTGTAAAATTTCTTCGCATTTTGGTGATAATCGACTCGTGGTGCTCACCATCAAGCTGCAAGTACGATTTTATGGAATTCAGATTTTGGTGTCCCGTTATTTTCTCAGTTCCCATTATTTAGAAACACCAGTTTTTATTCAACGAAACGAACTAAATAGGAACACGATTCCAAAAATTTTAATGACAAACATAAATGTTTTTTTTGTTGACATGGAAACGTAATCATGTGTAACTAAATTTTGAGTCATTTTAATATGAAAAATTGATTTGGTTCATTGAATAGTCTCTCGAATACGATTCGTAGTCAAAGTTGAGTCTACTATTTTTGTGGTGCTTTACACTCATGTCTTTCATAATTGCGAATACTACTCGTGCTCCGCACTCGTAGTATTTAAATGCAATCATGAAAGACATTCGTGTAACCACCACAAAAATAATCGACATAACTTTGACTACTCATGGTATTATAAGTGATTATCTTATTTTGCATTTGTTTTACAATGTTGGCAACTTTTGAATGAAAATGTTGGCAACTCCAGGGACTCAACCGCGGCAACGCTGTCGCAGACGTCCACGCGCACTTCCCGTGCTCGTCTCGTCAATGTGTAGCCAGGCTACTTTAAAACGGGCGCCGGACGAGCTTCGTGCGAAAATCGTTCCGTGTTCGTCTCGCACCGGTATCGTGAATGTGTGGCCCGACATTTATGCCTACTAGTAATAAGGAGAGAAATTAGGTGGAATGCACTTTAACAATATTTAAACCAGAATATTCGTTCAATAAGTAAGTGCACTCGAACAAAAAGTTCATCTTATTTCCTATAAAGATTACAGCAAAGTGAAAAATGGATGTCGAGAAGTTGATAGAAGAAGTGCGTAATTACCCCGTACTGTACGATCTGAATAATGAAAAATATAGAAATACGGAATATAGAAATAAGGTTTGGAAAAAAGTAGCCGAAGCTCTGCATGTAGCAGGTAAGGGAATCTATTATTTGTCTATTATAATAGACAAAGAAACGTATTGTCTTTTTTAAAAAATATATTAAGCTGTGTTTTTAACGTGACACAAACAAGCTCATACATGTTCTATATTAAATTGGCCTGCTGGAGAAACAATGCAGGATTTCAGAAGATCTCTAAGTGCAAATGAAAAATCTGATGCTTTTCCTCTAGTGGGACATATTCTGCGCAAATTTTCTGGATCCTTCGTTTGTTCCCTTATGCTAGCATATACTTCTTGTATAATTCTTGTATAATATGTCAGTGCCTCTCACGTTTCCTTATAAAATTATGATTATACAGCACACAAGTCGTTAAGATAATAAACGAAATGTTTTGAGGCGAGCCTTGCAATCTTCTTGTATTTATGCGAAACTTTTGCTGAGGAATTCCAAACGCATTCTCAGAAACTCTTCTTGCACGATACAAACGGTAGTTAAAGATTGTTTTGTCATAATTTGAGTTTGCTCGTGGATACGGTCTCATGAGGTAAGGTTTAAGTGGAAAACCTTCATCACCAACAAATAATAATGGTACTTCAACATCAGAACCAGGCAGTTTCCTACTTTTCGGTATATTTATTGACTCATTTTCCAAAGACTTGCCTAGATTTGAGTTTGCAAGTATGCCTGCGTCAGAGTTTTTCCCATAAGCCCCCGACATCGACTGCAATAAAATTATATTGTGCGTCTGCTAGAGCAAGAAAAGAAAACGTTTTTTTTGTAATTAAAGTGAAGACTTCCACTTTTCTTAGGAGCTTGTATTATGCAATGCTTGCCGTCTAATGCTCCAATACAGTTAGGAAATTGCCACATTTTCCAAAAGTTGTCTGCAATTGTATTCCAATCATGTTCGTTAGGAACTGGCATAACTTCCTCTAAAAGTATATTAACAATTATTCGGCATGTATGATGAACGATGGATTGAACAGTTGATGGACCCAGTCGAAAGCTGAATGAAATTGTCTTAAAAGAATCTCCGGTAGCAAGAAACCTGTAGTCAGAGAGAGTATATGTATAAGTTAGAATCTCCACAAAAGGGATTCTTACTTCTATATATTTCACACATATACACTCTCACAAGCGCGCCCCAAACACACATGCTACCACGCACTCATATGCGCGAGTTTTGTTTTGTTTCATCTTATATTCTTAAAATATTTGTTCAATAAATAATCCGATTGCAGGTGGCCCAGCAGCATGTAAAATAAAGTGGATCCATATACGCGATCAGTTTCGCAAAACTTTAAAAAAAAGGAAAACTGTTACGGGTATGGCTGCCGGTACCGTAAGAAAATATAAATATGAGGATCAGTTGCAATTCATATTGCCTCAAATGTCGGAACGCGATACATTGTCCAATATATCTCTGTCGCAAGAAGTGCATGGTGAAGATGATGATGGAGGTATTTTGAATGAAACTCATAAAAGTGATAAAACGTTAATTGAAGAAGAATACAAAGAAAATTCAGAAAATGAAGAGAACGCGTCGTACGTTGCTGCTAAAGAAGCTAAATTGTCTAGACATTCGCAGTTAAAACTTAAGAAGATTGCTACGACTACCGCGCTCGATAATTGTCCATCCAGTCAACTTATGTCGTACATACTGCAGAAGAAGAAAAGTGAGAAGCAGAAAGAATCTTCTTCTGAGCACCTTCACCCTGTTGATGCTTTCTTGAGCGGCATCTCTCATACATTGAAAGCGTTGAATCCTCTACTTTTAAATGAAGGTAAAACCAAAATTTTTGGCATTGTTCAAGAGCTTGAACGAAAACAGATAATGGAAAACCAATCAACAGTCATGGTACCTCTTCAGGCACCAACTCCAGCTCTTCAATGTCAATTCTCTCAACCTCTATCTTCCATTATATCTTCTTCACCTACTCCCACCTTTGCTTCTACACTTCATACCTCCCCTCATTACAATGTACAGTCACCTTCTCCAGAATCCCCAACAATGTTGCAGCCTTCAGGAAAAAACATTTCGCCGTGACAATATACGTTTATAAAACATACTGTATTGCATAAAATAAATGTTTATAACAAATTCAACTTGTTTTAATGGAAATGTAAAAAAAGGAGAAGTAGGCCCCCACACGACTGTTTTATACGTGTGTGCGTTTCAATTTTTTTATATAAAAAGTATTCAAAATAAAGCTTTAAAAACTTTTTTTAGCAATACTTCCTAATACCAATGTGTGGATATAATGTATTCCCCTTCCGCCCCTCCCGTATTTCTACTTTTCCAGGAGTTGTGAACCCATATTTTCCTTTTCTTCGAATTTTTAGCTTATCTACATTCTTCCTCTTCTTGTAACGCCAATGCTACTCTAGCTAAATCAGAGTTTGTGAAATTTGAAAACATTTTATTTACTTAGATGTGTATACCTATATAATTATTAGGGAGCGGAATCGAGCGAGTCATGACTCATCGCCCATGGGCGCGCTATTGAAATGTTGTATTTTTAAAGAGGTTTTAATTTTATTTATATAATTGAATAACAAGTGGCTGGTGATTATAAAATACAAAATACCCTACTATTTGTTCATTTTCTCTTCTGTAAGACTTGTTCTCTTTGAATTAAGTACATCCTTGTAGATAGAAAACGTCTTTTCTACATCGCAACTGGTTATATTTACGTAATGGAAATATTCTTTTATTTCAGCGTATTTAGCATACACAATTGCCGCAATGTTATTAAACCTGGATTTCTATTAAAAACTGTGTCTAAGTCACTTGGAATTATTAATAGCCACATCTAATGTGGTTAATCCATTTTTACTTTCTTATACGTAGTATAAGGAAGTAATGTGAAATTTTCGACTTCGAGATTTTTGCAAATGTCCACGTTTTGAAGGCCCATGATACCGAAAAAGATGTTTTTAAAAAATGTCTGTGTGTCTCTATGTGACCACAATAACCACTGTAGATATCAATTCCAAATTTTGTATTTACGTGTCTAATCTCCCTCTTGAGATCTGAGTAGTTTTTCAGTAAAATCGGTAGACCGGAAGTAGTAGTTTACTTCAGTGAAAAAATTAAATTTTACCAATATTTCGTCAACTACTAAATTTAAACAAATTTATAAAGAATTCATATGTACTTGAAATTAAAATTGAGAACAATTTTATTTAAAAAGTTTTTCGAAACTGCTACCGGAAGTAGGTCTTTTACTCCTATCGAAAATCAGTTTTTTGCGAATATTTCGCATGTCATGCTTTTTAGACAGGTACGTTACGGGTATAAAAGTATTTAAAACGAAATTTTCAATATCTTTTGCATAAAAACAATTTCAAAATTCAGACCGGAATTACCACTTTTACTCTTATCGAATAGCGATTTTTTGCGAATATGTCGTAAATTATGCATTCTATATGTATTTATCAAGAATACAAAAGTATTTAGTGCTAGATTTGCAATATTTTTTGAATATATGAAATTTCAAAATTCGGACCGGAAGTAACACTTTTACTCTTAGGGAGTAGTCCTTTTTTCGAATATCTTGCTAAGTATGCATTCTATAGCGATTTACTAAGAGAACAGAAGTACTTAGAATAGGATTTTGAATAATTTTTGTGTAAAAAAAATATAGTATAGTTTGAACCGCTCATACGTATAAGAAAGTCGTGTGGTGGCCACATCTCATTTTTTAATTTGAGATTCGATTTTCAAAATATGTCATTAGTTTAGGCAAATTTCCAAAGTGTTCCTGAAGGAATAACAACTGATTTTTTAAATTTGGGATTTGTGTTAGTTCCTTGCACTCAGAAATACTTCGAGCATCGTCATTTAAACATGTAACGAAATTTTGTAAACTATCGAAATTCTCTGCATGAAAACTATTTCTGTGTATGTTTTAGCAAAGCTAAGTGACGATATTTTACAGACTTTGCAATAAATTTCGGAATCACTGACAATTAATTTATATCTCAGAAAAAGTAACATAAACAACGTTCTAGATCTAAATAAATGATAACTAAAAATGTACGCGTATGTTATTGAAACATACATATTATATTGCGAAATATAAGGTAAATATAATAAATTTTAAAAACTCGTCACCCTTGTACCTACACGCCGATGAAGAAAGGATTTTATTCATAAAATTCCTTATTTTATGGCAGTTTTTTCTCTGATTCTCGGGCGTAAACAGATGTTGCAGTTCGCCCTATGAATTAGTGCTATTCAGATATAATGTAAACAACACGCAGTTGTTTACATTATTTCTTTTCACGGTTGTGGCTCCGTAGTAGTTTAGCTCGCTCGATTCCGCTCCCTAATAATTATGTATTTCGCAGACGTCCACGCGCACTTCCCGTGCTCGTCTCGTCAATGTGTGACCAGGCTACTTCAAAACGGGCGCCGGGCGAGCTTCATGCGAAAATCGTTCCGTGCTCGTCTCGCACCGGTCTCGTTAATGTGTGGCCCGACCTTTATTTATAATATTCAATTTATAACTGGCTTTCATATAAAAGTATTTTACTAGCGGAAGCAATATATCCTGAAATATTATTAATTAGTTTAATTTTATTGTTCTGAAATTATTTCGGTCAATGGGAATTTGTATTGGCATTAAATCGTCGTCTTTAGTTCGTACTGTGGCCGTGTCGGTTGCCAAAACGATTCAGCTTATAGTTTGTATTAAATAATAAAATCGAAGAAATGAGTAGGTCTCAATTACTTGATACGCGCTTTTATGTTTCGTTACGACAATTCGTATTGGTAAACTTCGTATATCATCTACTAGCGCTTAGTGTTTGTAATAGGAACTAAAATAAAATTCAAAATTGGTTAAACCTGTGATCTCACTCGCACGATGTTGGAGTCAATCCGTGAACAGTATGCGCAATCCATATGCATATATTCACAGACTAAACAACCCAGACCGGCAACTACTTGAAAAAAAAATATCCAAGATCTTCTATCCTTGTCACACATCAGTGAACTTGGTACGAAGATGGCGCTAGCAACATATTGGCGCAAAATTTGAAATGAGCTTGTTTTTAGAATACGCTTATTCAATAGGTTACTTATGTAACAGAAACATACACAAAAGTTACTAAAACTATGGTAATAAATATTACTTACTGTAACAATTATAGCCATAGTTTGAGCATCTTATGTGTAATTTTGTGGTGTTACATATTAAATATGTGATATATAAATATTAATCTTTTACTTACATGCATTATAACATCCCTCTTACGGTTACCTATTAGACACAATAAACTACTACTCTATTTAAGATTAAGAGAAATATAATAATCTAATAAGTGAAAACTGTCAAGGAAAACATAGGTATATAATAATAATAGTTTTTATTGAAACATATACTTATACAATAAAACATAATAAAATTAAATTACACAACCAGTAATGAGTAATTTATACTCACTTGTCGAGATTTGCAGGAAACCTTTGCATTTTGTCAATTTCACCCTGCCCAAACCCGCACACTAAACACTTGGACACCATATTTGTATCAACATATAATTAATAGTATGTACGACAAAAGATTGCAAAAATATGTGACACGTGTCAAATTTGAAATGTAGTTTTGAATGACATATAACCACAGCATAACAAACACTTCAATTGCCGCTAGCGCCATCTCATCTCCAAGTTCAGTGAATCTGACAAAGATGGTAGAGTATTGAAATTTACGTTTGCTAAACAAGGATGAGTAGTCTGGATAAAATCTAGGACTAAGTTGCCGGTCTGGTTTGTTTAGTCTGTGATATATTAATACATCCATGGTATTTAGTATCCACGATTTACAAATAAATTCCAAGCTACACGCAATATCTTCCCGCGTCTTTGTCACTAGTATGCAAGTTCACTAGGAAGCATGGATTACATTCATACGTGTGAAAATTCAAATTTATAGTGATACATATCAGCTGGAAATGGAGAAGCTGCTAATGTCACTCCAAATTTGAATTTTCAGCTACAAAGCTTATAAAAATATTTTACAATAAGAATTAAAATTACCTGAATATAGCTCCTGGTATATGTCCGGCGTAATTAGGTAACTGACCAATATGTCTATGGTAAATTTCGGAAGGTTGTATGAGCAATGGAGGATCGGGTCGACTGACAGAAACTGGCGCCCATTCAGTGCTCAATCGTTTGCGATAATTAGACGTAAAATCGCAAAGAGCGCTGTTCGTCATCGCCTGGTTTGTTTTGCCGAAGGACGCATATCCGAAGGGAACATGGCCGGTAAAACCTATGTATAAAATATAGTTAAAAGTGTATTATTTTCCCCGATTTATAGATTATTTCGTCCTCTCAACATCACTTACTGTATTTTTGTTGCTGTGCAAAAGAATTATATAGTTTCTCATACATTTTTAATAAAGTAATCAAGAGATAGCTGTCATAATGAACGATTTTGACATATCGAGTGACAGTAATTATATTGGGTTTAATTAATTACAGAAACCTTGAATATTTAAGTACCACGCGATCATTTAAATTCTAAATTATAGCAGGCGGGACTTTTTTTATTAGGTTGTCCAGAATGTCAATTATTGATTAATTAACATTTTGAAATGTCACTTTGACAATTCAAATTGTAAATTAGTACTTATATACCAACTTAATTTAAATTTCACAGCCTGCTCTAATTTAGAATTTAAATGATCGCGCGGTAGTAGGTATCAGAACAATCCATGGAAATTTGAGTCATCTGAGGTAAGAAAATTACTGGCAGACACCGTTTGACATTTAAAATTTAATACAAATCAGACCTGATTTCTTGAGACTAATAACTAATACTAATAATTTTGCCTTATATCCTAGTGTAATGTTTCTCTTTTCACCTTCTGGGCATAACACAAATAATTTGCATTTCCTTCAAAACTATTTGATGCCGCTCTATATCTGTAACATTCGAGAGAACATGGCGGAATTGCCATGTTTACTCTAGTTTAACTTCTCAAAGTCAATCTCGAGTACAAGGAAACCTTACCAATTATTGTCCCTACTAGCATAGATGGCGTTGACTAACATATCAAAAACTGTTGTCATTCGAAGTGTCATTTATTGGCTAGTGAAGGTAAAATATCGTTTCTCTGTCTGTTTTTATAGATATACGAAATATTAGTTTATTTCTCTTGACGTGTTCGTAATTTAACGAAAATAGAAAATTGAAGCAAGAGCTGTTATCAAATATCTTTAATATCATCACAAGAAATGTATACGGATATAACCGATGTTTTAGGTGACCCTGGGCCATCAGGTCAAGCGATTTTAAACTAGGAAGGGAGACCTGTAAACATGCACCAGGTAGTGTTGGGCAAAATAGGGGAATACGAATACTCGCCCGACTAGACAGACTTCTGTTTTGTCGGCTCTCGACCAACACCGTGTCGCCTATCGGTTTTCTCGAGAGTCCGTTTAGTCTCATGAAAAAGTTCTCGTATGGAATGGCGGCACCCCCCCCCCCCTCCACACGAAAATTTCGTATCAATTCAACTGTTGGAAAAATCATGGCTACAGTTTTTTGGGATTTTGATGGGGTTTACTTTTCTCAATTTCTTTACCACGTGGGGGCTTACTGTTACAGGTGAATGTTATGCTAACTTAATTCAAATAGTTCGGGAGGCTATTAAAATGAAATGAAGAGGAAAATCTTGGCACTAAAAAATCGAAACACAAAATGTATTAACCTTTCTGGGGATTACGTTAGGGACAACAATCGGTTAATTCCCTTCCCTAAACATGGCGATTTGCCAGTATATTTAAATTTCAAAGGAATACGGTACTGCCCTATATCTACTGGCTTTGTTTTGTCACGGAGCCGATGGTTATTTGAAATTTTTTTAGTAATAAGTTAAAAATATCGCCCATACCGTCTTTTAAATATTTCTCCGGGTCCGTGTTGTCCATAAAATATGGACTAGCGGAATGATCCGGTGGTGTTAGCGGAGGTTCATCGACAGGCAAATTTCTTAAAACTCCAGCACATTCTGGTCTGACCGCCAGTAATGGAAGTTTAAATTCGCTTTTTACAATCTAAAATTAAGAGAAAAACGATATTTTTAAGAGTTAGTTCATGTAAAAAAAAAAATATGTGTACCTCTCTATCTTCTAGATTTTTCGGGTTCCACTTACCGTCTTGCAGGGCTCCCTGTCTTACCAACTGATTTAAAGCAGCCTTATCTTTATCTTGCAGCTGTTCGAATTCCGATAGAGCTTCGGTGGCTTGAACCGAGTACCTTTGACCGAATAAGCCATTCAATCTGGGCACAAAACCTGTTGGTCAAAAAGTAATTTGATTTTAACATTATTAGAAAGCTAAAATCATCACAACTTTTAATACATCTGTTCTGAGACAACTCTAGCAACATTTTTGGAATTTCGCGGGTGTTTCTAAGTTTGTACGGAACGCATTCTATATTCATTATTATTTTGAAAATCTAAAATTATTAGAACATTTAATGCGCACATGCGTGGGTTTTAGGTAATCATTTTTAATTATAATGTTATAACTTTTTTTATATTCAAACTACAAATTAGGTATATACCAAAGAACACTTTTATAGACGGGCCAATTGTATATCTTCGAGTTTGAAGATGTAACTTCTCAAAATACATAATTCTAAAATTTAAAGGGTGAAATCATCTTTTAACAATACCATTTTTCAATTCAAAATGATTGCGACCCAGAAAGTAAATAGAAAACTCTGGTACCTATATAAAACTATCATAAAATTACATCATTTGGTTGGAGGCCGAATTTTAGGGGTTATGCTAGTAAATTAAATGTAACTTTTACTCAAACAAGTCATATATGTAAGTTTCCAACCAAGTAATAGATGAAGATTTAAAAATGCAATATGTTAAAAACAAACCCTTTAATAGTTAAAAAGAGATAGATAATATTTAAACAATCGCAAAGTGTTTTCGTTAAGGGTCCTCGCTAGTGGATCTGTCTGCAATGGCAAAATAGCAGATTTTAGAATCCAGATATTTTTGTTGATTTTAAAGATGGAGAAAACCTTTCAACGTCAACTTATGAAGAATTTAGTAATCTACCCGGCTGAAGAATCAAATTTAGAAAAAAATTATCGAATTACAGAAAATTAATTAATATGTCAAAATATTAAAAACCAGTTTTCTCAAAAATCCTTCGGAGGAGATTTGTTTGCTTGGGTTCACGTTATAAATTGAATAGAAAGCTACCTGGTTGTACACTTATTTTTCGTTCAACTATTCTTTACTTTGTTTAAAATGAATATAAAACAAATTAAAATTAGGCAACCCACATTACAATGAATTGTTATTCTGCTATAAATATTTCTCGCAGTTACAAATATGTAAATAGTTGGTCATAAATGAATTTTTATTCGCTTAGATATTGAGTTATTATTTCAAATATTTATTATATGTTCTCTATGTGTAAAAGTACTCGGACATCCTTGGCTTATTAAATTATGTGCTATGCAACCAATATTACATTTCCCATTCACTAGCGAGGACCCTTAACTACCATCTGTTATACTGCGAAAATAATGCTAACGGAATCATATTGAAGACAACATGACAATTTTCTGCAATAAGTAATTGCAAAGTTTTAAACAAATAATGTTGTATAGGGATCGAAAGTGTCAATTCCTAGGATGCATTGACGACATCATAAATCCCGTAACAGTTGTGACTGTTGACTGTTCATGTTGAGAGTTCAAATGATAGTAAATCGCCGTTAATTGCGTCACAATTAATAATAATTGTCTGTCACCGAAATGCATTATACATATTTAAAGTACATAAAGTGTTTTTTTGCAATTAGTACCGTAATCATACCATTTATTTCACTAGTGCTGTAATAGGGTCTATTACAGCACTAGTTGCGTAATAGAAATGGAACATTTAAACAGATTTATTTTAAGTTGGTCACATTGCAATAGAAATGGAGATGTCAATATGACATTTTGTAAGCAAGTTTGAGGTTTTTATATTGAAATTCATTGTAAGATTTGATATTTTTAATTAATCTTTGAAATAGTACAACTATTATAAACATTTATATTAACGTTTGAATTATCTTTCGAAGTGATAGTGATACCGTGTGCAATAGAAACATTCTGTTGAAAATTATCAAAAATGTGTCAATTTTAAATTAACTTGTCAATTTAAATCTTGTGCCAAACCAAGGTGACAACCGCCACAAAATTTCCCTTGATTATCAAATTTTTCTCGTTTTGCTTTTACAAAAAGAGAAATTTTAAAACTAAATGCAAAAAATAGCATAAAAGACACGTTTCATTTGACATTGAAGCACTCATTCAGTTAAGAAACTCGTGGCTACGCCACTCGTTTCTTAAACTCTGAATTCGTACTTTGAAACGTCAAAATGAAACTTGTCCTTTAATATACTATAGTGCCGGCAGATTTAACCAACGTTTGGAGAAACCCACTTCTTTACCAGTAAACAAGTCAACAATTGGGGTACATTGTGCAATATATTAACGATTACATACACAACAATTGGCACTGCAGTGAGCATATGTAAAATGAAACTCCATATAATAATTTTATCACATTAGCTATGCGTCTATAGAAAATAGAATATCCAAAAACAATGAGTTTTTAAACATATGAATTTTGTTGATATATCCTATTGATGGAGTTGTTTTTTATAAGCCTTTTTATAACGGTAACTGTTAATATGATTGTTCTCTATAAAAAACCTTTTAAAGTGGGAAAATGTAAATGTTAAATGTATTTTATAAAATTTTAAGAAGGACATCTACTAAAGAGTCGGTACGTCAAAATGTTATATTTTCAGGTCGTCCGGCCTCTCGCGACTAGAGAATACAATCCCGGGATCCCGCTGTTTTTTGATTCCGAAAATCCCGGGACTGTACTTGGCTAATCTCGGGATTGCCACAAACGGGTCTAGTTTGCATTCCGTAATTCGTTGCGCCTTGACAATGACCTTACCTAGATTACATTAAGGCAGTGGCGGCTGGTGAGCGCGTTTTGGCGGCGCAGTTGCGTGGACGGGACTGGTTCGTTTGTTATCGGTGATATGCTCGACATCTGGGAGTACATCGCCGATAATGGGCGAGTCGGTCTTGTCTGTGTGGCTGCTCACGCGCCGAGCCGCCACTGCATTAAGGGCACTTATTATATAAAGACAAAAAATCAATCTTAGGTAGGCCGTACGATAAAAGAACTACATACCTAACAAACAATTTTTGTTTTATAAAGATACTCGAAATATCACAATCACCTCATTATAAAACTTATGGTAATATGAATTGTTGATGGCAACGTTTTCGTTACCGCCATATACCTCTTAAAGAGCTTAAATGGCATATCTTATAAGTGTTGCCGTTACCACTATTTGGTAACTTTATATAACTTCAAGTTTTATAACAAATGATATAGAGATATAACTGTTACCCTTATATAACTTCTTATGGACTCCTTGTAGGCCTTATGCGCCTTTTTGTCAAGCAACGAGAATGGTTCCGCAACCTTTATATACATTATTTATAATGGTAATCACAACGTTTAACCAACCGTCTTACGTTATTGGATATCCTCTTTGCTCGTTCTCTTATCACTAACCTTTTCTTTCTTTTTCGGTGTTGGTGGTAAAATTTTAAGTGAGAACATAAATATGTCATCTCCTTTCCTTCCAACGAGAAATATTATTCTTTTCTTTCGCTTATGGAGTACACCTAATACCAGAATATATTGATAATAATGAGACTCTGGAACATTTGAAATCGTCAAAATTTTACTGCAATTTCTTCTGGACTGTATATTTTGTATTTGTACTTCCAGAAAATTAGAACGCCACCAATATTGCAAATATTTTAGATTTTTATATAAAAAAATATTTTACTCTGTTTCTGAAAATTATCACTTTTTCGTAATGAATGCATACAGAGTAAGGCGACAAGTCGATTCGATGATGATGACAATTTAGAAGACAGACTGTCCAGAATCTGGTTTAATCTTAATGTCACAAAATGAACATCACATACCAGAGTTAACAAAAGATGAAAACATTAATGAGCCGATAAAGAAAATCTGCAAAGTTGTAGTGTATTTCAAAAGGTCACCATTGAAAAATGAAACAGTACATCAAAAATATGTGGAGATTGAACATGAAAAAGGGCTGTCACTTCTTTTGGACTGTAAAACCAGGTGGAATAGTCTTTTAACCATGCTGGAACGATTTTCTCTTTTAAAAACCTGCATTCAAAAAGCTCTTATAGATCTCAATCATCGAATCCGTTTAGAAGATGCTGATTTTGACTTGGTAAATAAATTTGTTGATGTGCAAACCGCAATTAAATTAACAGCAGAAGCAATCTGTTGGCGCGATGCTAATTTATGCACACCTGATGCCGCTTTGAAATCTTATAAAACAATTGTCTAGCAAAAATTCAACACTCGCCATCCTTAGTGGAACGTATAGAGCAACGACGAAGTGATGATTTAACTGGTGTGTTGAATTATTTACAAAATCCACGAAAAGATGATGAAAATGAGTTATTATCGGATTTGGAATGGCTTGACTTATTTTCAATTCCTACACAGGCTTTAGTGAGGAAGGAAATAAAGGGTATTGTTAGAAGAATAGTCCAGATGACACGGAAGAGGAAGAAAGGTCAGGATCACAAACAGATGCTTTGATATTTCTGTGATTGTATTTTCGAAATTCTAAATAGTTTTTATTATTGTCTTTTTTGTTCCTTATTTTAGTATATTGTGTATTATGTTGTGCAACAATATTAAGAGTGGCGTTTACCAACAAATAGAAACTTATGCAACTTATATTACTCGCGGGACGGGTAGACGCAAGGGGGTGTGAGTAGGTGGAGGTTGACGATATTCGGTTCTGTCACAGCGCTTCGGTTTTATTCACAGATTCTGTCATAGATAAAGAAATACTATAGATAGGAAACATAATGTATAAAGAATGAGTACTTACGGAACCGTTGATGTTGTTGATGTTTTATAATAAGCCAATTTTCGATTGCCCATAACTGTTATATTATTATACACTCGAATATTATAGGTATATATATATATATATATATATATATATATATATATATATATATATATATATATATATATATATATATATATATATATATGACATTTAAATGCGAGTGACAGATCTCTGATTATAACAACCAATAAAAAATTATTTTTTAAGAGCGGCGTTTACCAACAAATAGAAACTTATGCAACTTATATTACTCGCGAGACGGGTAGACGCGTGGGGGTGTGAGTAGTTGGAGCTAGACGATATTCGGTTTCGATCACAGCACTTCGATTTTATTCAGTGATTCATAGATAAAGGAATATTATAGATGGGAATCACAATGTATATACTGTTATATTATTATACACTCGAATATTATAGGTATATATGACATTTATTTTTAATTACAAACTGTCACTCGGATTTAAGTCTGTAATAGCCGACCGATTCCGATAGATTTGTGTCTTCGCTAGGGCCGGTAGAGATACCGTAAAGCGGGGATAGACGACGCAATAGCTTCGAAAAACACTCGTGTGAAATGTGTGTGACAATGTTTACTATTTAATGTTTTTTATCTTCAAAAATAGTTACATAAATTTGATTTTTTTTATATCGTTCATCAAATGTGCAGCTGGCGCGTAGAGGTTGTTTTTTTTTATGTACCAGCCTTAGTTAGTAGACATTAATCAAATTCATGCATTTTTGTGGTTATTTCCAAAACACATAACTTTTTTAAGAAAATAAATTAGTACAAAAACTGGCCTTAACATAAATTTATGCCTTTTGCATCACAAACCCAAATTTGAGATTCTAAAATTACAAAATAGATTTAAAAAACGCAAAACGGCGATGCCTTAGTTTTCGATAGGTAAACGCTCCTCTTAATTTAACTTTTTTAATTACGAAAGTGAAGCCTGTTGCCTATCTTCTATCTTCCAGACAGAACTCGTAATTTTAGAACTAAAGGGCGAAATGTTTCTTGAAGAATTCCATTTTGTTCGTAATGATGTTATAAAAAACAACGTTCAATTGAATTTTATTTTTAACAAGAATGTATTGCTTATTTATAGGAAATCCATCGAATTTATAATTAGTAAAAGAAATGACTTAATTCTACCTTCATATCCAGGTACTGATGGATGTTTGTAAACCGCATCACCTCTTGTAAATCTAGCGTTCACTATATCGATATCCCTTATCGGAGGTCTTGATACCTAATTAAAAACATTTCAATTTTTACGAACTTTTCACCACGAAGCAAAAGACAAAATTCATACTTGATAATCGTCGACTGTTCTGTCAGATAACACTAATTTTTCTGCATGACTAACGGTCGGATCTAATAAGAGTTTGTGAGTTTGCGAACCATAAGTATCTCCGATTCTGTATTTGTATTGAGGACAAAATCCTGTATATCTAAAGAAAAAGGTTACTATTATCTTTCGTATTTGATATTTTAATTCTTACCCGGGTATGTAGTGAGGATTTGGTGTTGAAATTAGTTCGACGGACATTATTAAAGATAAATTTTGAACAAAAACTTTAATTTGTTAACCGATGAATTTGGCTCGGGTACTTTCCGTGTAATCACGTTTAATTTTCACAGATAAATGACAATTATGACATATTCTGAACAAACGAAACTTTTCTTTAGTCAAACGTGACATTTTGTTAATGGATTTTTTATTGAATCTCATACAAGACTCGCAGTGGCGGCCCGTGATTTTTTGGGACGGGAGGGCACCGTCTGAGTGTTTTATATCAAAAATTAAGTACAGACAAAAAAAATAAAATCCATTCGCCGTTGCTTACGATCAGCAAAATAATTAATAACTAATTCAAGTTTGGTGTTGATGTCAGTAATTGTTTTTCAATGGAACACATTGCTAAGGCACATAGTCTGCTTTCCTGCATGGTATTTCTAGAAAATATTATTATTCTCTTTAAAGTAGAAAAACACCGTTCACTTTCAGCTGTCGTCATCGGCATGGTGCAAATCATTTTCAATAGCTTCACAGATTCGGCAAATGTAGTTGTTAAATAATTTTCATAGAAACATTGCAGTAATGTTAGAGCAGATGAAGCAGTTCTAAAATCTGGTCTATTATACAGAACTACCAATCCATGCTTAAAAGCAATTGTCTCCAAATTAAAAGCCTTCACGGCCATCTGGAATTCAGTTTCGGGGATAGAATTTTGATATGTTGAAAATAAGTGTGGTTGAAAAAGAAGAGCAATAGATAGGTGATCACTAAACAAAAACCGGTCATCAATATTGTTAATAATAATATCGCACACTT
Organism: Amphimallon solstitiale; assembly: GCA_963170755.1. NCBI lineage: Eukaryota > Metazoa > Arthropoda > Insecta > Coleoptera > Scarabaeidae > Amphimallon > Amphimallon solstitiale. Next base: position 31,527,178 of record OY720681.1, on the reverse strand, counting down.
CTTTAGCAACCATTTTGTGTTTGTCTTCATAACGGGGTCTTGTATTCCGTTGTCGGGAATGTTCCTCTTCTTTTTCATCGTTATCACTATTTTCATTGTAATAATCGTAATCAGTTGAGTTCCTCACATGCTGAATTGACAATTTAAATGATGACACACAAGACTGAATTTTAATACTGTCAATTTGACGATGTTGTAATTGGTTGTACAGAATTTCGCAATGCGGCATGATTTTATTAAAAAAATATAACCAGTAATAGAAATCACAATCATTTAAAATGTTTTTCAAGCCTACAGCTTTCCTTATTGTCGACTAGTTACTAGATTCATCATCTGTGATCCACGTCAGGCATGTGATAAGATCTTTTTTATATCTGAAGACAGTCACAACACATATTGATTTAAAGTTCCATCTGGTTGGTGCAGCCCGCGGAAGTCGATTTTTCACAATCTCATCAAGTATAGCAGTACGCTTTGGGGATCTTGTAAGAAAAGTAGAAAAATCATCTGGATTACAAAAGAAAACTTTCACTTGCTTGTTATGTGAAGCAGATTTAACTGGTGCTCGTAACAGTGAATATAATTTGCATTTTTGTAAATATCTTTAATTTTTGCCTGAACACCGTTGTTTGTACCATTCATTGCTGAGGCGCCATCGTAGCTTTGGGATATTAATTTTGCAGGCGTTTGGTCTAATTTTCCTAAGTTCTTCCAATAAACATTTCCTAATGCAATCAGCAGTATGATTCGCTGGTTGCAGAAAAGACAGAAATCGTCCTTGTATATTTCCATTCAATTCGTATCGAGCTATAAAAGATAACTGGAAAAATGTAGCCGAATGTGTCGTCTCGTCTGCTTGTATAGCGATATAGTGGGTTTTGTTAATTTCGTCTAGAATCAAAGTTCGAAAAACTTCGTAGATACTGTCTAGCAATTCATTTTTAACGGTTCTTGACAAACCCATAAAAACTCCATTATTAGACATGTTGATGTGTTTCTTGAGGGTGCTATCAATTCCGGCCAATAAATTAACCAATCCACGAAAAATCCCCGGAATCGCACTGTCTTGTGTTTCATCATGACAGCTTAAAGCGATTTCAAACATGCCACAAAACTTAATGCAGTCTATTAATTTTCCAAGAATATGTCTGTTTTTACTGACGTTTTCATTGTGCTGAATTATATTTAATCTATATTCTATATGCAGTGTTCAGCTGGCACATTATATTTACCTACCCCAAAACTGAATATTCTATCGTGTTACTAAGATGTTTTTCACTTACTTTATGTCTTTTTACTTTTTCACCAAAGTATTTAAATCCCCAATACCTTTAGAACTCCAGGCAGGGTCGCTTTATGGAGAATTCCTAATTAAGCAGGCATAACAAAAAAAAAAGCATTTTGCACATTACATCCACACAACCAGTCTGATAAACTGTAAGAGCTTTTGTTGAATTTTCTCGTCACGGTTTTATTAGTTTCCGAATTGTGATCTACTAGTTTAATCAATAAATCTGGTCTATGGGGACCTAGATTTTTTAATTCTATCTTAATGTCATAGCTCAGTGTGTTATTTTCTATTATTTCGATTATATTACTAACGCAATTCATAGTTGTATTTGCACCGATAGAAATTACAACATACGCTCACCGCTGTATATTACATAGTGGACTTGCGTCACAGGCACCGCAGAGACGTGACCTCCCGTTGACATATACCCGCTCTCTACCCACGCCACTTTCATCGCTCGATTCCTTATACAAACGGTGCAGTCGAGCGAGATGCCCCGGAGCCTACGTCAGACTACGATTTTTAAACTCAGCGCTCAGGAGACGGACTGTTACTTCCGAAAACATATTATTTGTTATCAAACAAATCAGAAAAATTACATACAAATTATCCCTGCAGCAACCGCCGCTATGTAGGAGAATTGATAGTTTTTCTGAATATCGGTAAAGCTCTCAAAATTTAAAAGCTCTCAATTTAAATTTTCTTAAAGTATTGTCAAATTTAGAAAGTAATTTTAATTAATGTACCTCTGACTACGTATAACATATTAATCTCTGTTATTAAATTATAGAGTTTATGTTTTACATACATATATGAGCTAGACACCTTTAAGCAACAATTAACAATAATACTTGTTTATTTCTAACATTTTTAAGCGGAAATGGAGATATGGTTAATGACAATAAAATGTTATTGCATCATTAATATTAAAATTACATTCATTGAGAGGTCGTTGACAACTGATATGATCCTCTTAATGTGTGTTAATTAAATATCTTATAGAGAATACTAAATCTTATTAATAAAGAACTACATACATAAAATTTAATGTTTGGTTTATCTAGTTTATGCCATAACTAATAAAGTTGTACAACACAAACCTCCCTTTTATTCTAATTTTGTTTTAGGTCATTACTACAGCCACAGTTATTTTGTGCAATAGATTGTTAGTGTCATAAATATTAAGTTATTAAATAATACGTTTCGATAATTTGTAAGTAAAAGTGTCATTAGTAGCACTGAGAAAAAGACGGATAACTCGTCAAAGTGACGCCAGGATAAAAATCATCTTTTGCTAGATCTGTTGAATCAAACATTCCTATCGTATGGTATAGAAATATATTTTAAATTATAAAACAAAGAACTTATTAGATTATTAGATTATTTTTACGTAAACATGGCGATTATTTCGGTTTGTATATATTGTCTACGATAGGGGGAGTTCAACACCCTCTAATTGTTCGTTACATCGTACCCTCATATTCCATATCCTGGCACACTTCAAAAACACAAAGCCAGGTGTGTCGCTGCTATAACAGCAGATGTTCGGTGAAAGATTTTTTCTGTTGCTTAGAGTAAACATTAATATTTATTTTGATAAGCTATTCCCGAACACTTAAAAACTGGGAGCTACTCGTAAGTACGAATAGATTGAAAAAAGTGTAGATATTGTTAATGACTATTATACCATAAGACCGCGTGCGTCTGCATTATCGCGATACCTGTAGGGTGAGCGAAACAGATAGAGATGTCTGTGTATTAGAACGGTAAACAAGTGGACGCAGTGTTATACTGGATTACAACAGAGCTAGTATTTCGCATATGCCTATGGTGCACTCGTATTTGTCCAAAAAATCCACATTTATACGGTGTAGTTGGGCATTCGCCGTCGCTTCGACATATGGGCGTCAGTTCCAGTTTTATTATTGCTTAAGCATAACATTTTTTTAGCTAATTACAGGTTAATTGCAATGTTGAATTACAATTCTGTTTTAAGAAGTAAATATTTATGTATCAGTATTTTATTATAGTTGAGTTTTTAGATTATAATATTTGTTGAAAAATATTATTTTAGTTAAGAAGTTTTTTTTATTTTAAAGTCTAGAAGTTATTTATTATTTATTTTTGCTCTTTTATGTTGTTTATGAAGCTGTGATGAGTTACTTCACTGACATATTATCAGTGATTATCTGATGCTTCAAACAACTACAAATAATTACTTACAACGGGAACGCAATACATATTACATTGCTTTTCACTTGATTTGCCTACGAATACATTTATACGTATAACTTATACGCCCGCTGTCGGTGTGGCAATTCAAGTTGGCACGCCCATTTATAGTCGACCAGTAGTTACTACTACATGCATCGCGCTATTAACGGCGGCCACACGGTATATTCTAAAATCTAAAAAAAACAGGGAGCAGGAATAAAATAAAATTCTGAGGGAATAAAATTTACAGTCAACCCTGTAACTTTTGAAAATTATTCTCTATGTAAATTCTTAAAGCTAAAACCTGATGATGATGCCTGTTATTTGACAATACCACCTTGTAAAATTGATAAAATTAGGATATATTATTTATTGTAGCATCTTATACCATCTGAATAATAATAAAGATCAATTTTTTCATCATCTGTCAGATGTTAGTTCATGTAAAGTATATGTGTTGTTTCCTCTTATTTATATATTATTACTAGGGCGCGGACACGAACGGTTGATGACTCATCGCCCATGGGCGCACTATTGAAATGTTGTATTTGTAAAGAGGTTTTAATTTTATTTATATAATTGGATAACAAGTGGCTGCTGATCTATAAAATACAAAATACCTTATTATTTGTTCATTTTCTCTTCTGTAAGACTTGTTCTCTTTGAATTAACCCGTAACTGGTGAGGTCAGATTTTTGATACATAACTGGTGAGGTGCGGTTTGACAAACCCCATTGAAAAAATGCTATTTCTGCGAAAACATTATAAACGCTATCGTAATTAAATTTTTTAAACACCTTTTAGTGACTTTTAAGCAGATTACAGTGAGCTATGAAATGAAAAAGTTATATCCATTAGGGAAAGTATTTGTGTTTCAAGCCTATGTTAAAAAAACTGCAAAATTTCACCTGGAGGATATTTATTTATTATACAAGAACTAAAATAAAATACACGAAAACAAATTACACAGAAATACTAAGACGGCTTATAATAAACTATCTAAGAAATAATTTTACAAGTTTAAGGAAAAATAGGTAATATTTAACCAACATACGTTATTGGTTACAATCCACACAACGACCCAGAGTACAGCTGCCACAAATGGGAGTATTACAGTCAATACAAGTGAATCTTGTCTTCTTATCCTTATCTCTTGGGCATTTACCGCATCTAACTTGTTTTTGCAAGGGTTGTGGAACACTGCTTGTTATTGGTTTCATGAGAATTCGACCGATAGACAACCGCAATTCGCGAGGTAAACGGCTGTTGAGCAGTCTTATATTCAGTTGAGGCTCTACCAGTTCTCTAGCAACACTTTTGACAAAATCTTTTCTTGTCTTGTCGCTATTTCCAGGAAAACTTGAAAATATCACATATGCATTGACGAGACTAATGTTGAGGAGCGTATAGAAAATAGCAAGCGGCCAGCGGTTGGTTCGTCGACTTGTAGAGTACACGGTGCACTTTTCGTCTAAACTAGTCTAAAGCATCCACTCCGCCTTTCGTTGCATTATAGAACATAATAATTTCTGGTTTTTCAGTTTCCGGATCAGTTCTACTGTCGTGATGCATAGAGGAAATTAAAAGAACAACTTTGTTCCTTTTTGGTACGAAAGATACTAAGCTGAGGTCATTGGTAAAACCGTAAAGTGTTGACTTTTCTTGCTTTCCTTTTGCCGGCAGGAATTCTCATGGAACCTCTCTTTTGTTCCTTTTCAAAGTGCCAACATATGTCAAGCCTCTTTTCTGTAGCTCTTCTACAAGCTGGATTGATGAAAACCAGTTGTCGGCTGTAATGTTTCGGTTTGTTCCGTTAATTGGAGTAGCTAGGCGTAAAACCGACTGTGTAGGTTTTGCCATTTTTCTCTCGACTTCAGACAGTGTATCTCCATCGCTGTCTTTACCAGAGTAAATATAGGCGTTTAGAAAGTAGTGTGTCTTTGCGTCGTTCAATACCATCACCTTTAGACCATATTTGCGAGGCTTGTTGGGAATATACATCCGAAATTTACACCGGCCCCTGAATCCTACAAGCATCTCATCGACGCAGGCGTATTCTCCTATGGAGTAACATGCTTGGCAATTTTTTATAAAAGTTTCGAACACCCAAGATATTGCAGCAGTGGCATCAACCTTTCTTCTTTCTTCCCTATCTAAAGCATTATCAAAGCGAAGGCACGCTAGAATGACCAAAGATATAGTGCAGCGAAAGATGTCACGTCCGGTGCCATCTGTAGCAAATAGTGCTTCCAGATCTTCAAGATTTGAATTAAACACTGAAGAATATAACAAGATCCCCAGAAATGCTCTAAATTCTACAATATTTATATCTCTGTAGTCGTACCGATCTGGTGTAGAAAGATGCTGTCTAACCTGTAATATTTTTTCGTTCGTTCGGAGAAGTATTTCGTTTAATATTTCGTCTGTAAACAATAGTTCCCAAGAAGAAAGAGGCCTACAATACTTTCCCATCCGTTTTGTAGGACCAATGATGCCTGGTAGATGTGAAATTATGTTATTATGTCTCGTGCGAACATTTGGATTCGGGGGTTCAGCAGACCACTTGAATTTGTTCTTCCCATAAAATGCTTTAGAATTGCTTTTCTTTCTTTTTTCACTATCACTATTGGTCTGGCTATCATCCTGAGACAGCTCTTGGACGGAATCACTCTCATGATCACTGTGAAAGTTCGGGTCAACGACATCTTCTTCATCGCCACTATAATTGCTTTCTAAATCATTGAAACATCTGTTGCCCATTCCTCAAAACTAGGATCATCAGTTCTCATTTTATAAACAGAAGATGTAGACGCCATAATACAGTTTGAAACATAAAAAGTAACGTATTTGGTGAGGTGGGGTTTGGTACACCCCAAACTGAACTTGAATCGAAATTGATCAAAACGTCGAACGTATTTCACGGCATGCGAACACTAGTAGTATAGATGGTCAACTGATTGAAAGCTACACGAACGGTTGCCGATCCCCCACCACTCCCTATCGCGCGGGCGCACTTCTTAATTTCGATGGGGTTTGGCAAACCCCACCTCACCAGCTACGGGTTAAGTACATCCTTGTGGATAGAAAACGTTCTTTCTACATCGCAACTGGTTATAGGTGTGTACGGGAAATATTCTTTTATTTCAGCGTATTTAGCATACACAATTGCCGCAATGTTATTAAATCTGGATTTCTATTAAAAACTGCGTCTAACTTTTGCCGAGGGCCACATCCGAAGTCACTTGGAATACTTTTGAAATTATTAATAGCCATATCTAATGTGGTTAATTCATCTTTTAATTTGAGATTTCGATTTTCAAAATATGTAATTAGTTTAGGCAAATTTCCAAAGTGTTCCTGAAGGAATAAAAATTGATTTTTTAAATTTGGGATTTGTGTTAGTTCCTTCCACTCAGAAATACTTCGAGCATCGTCATTTAAACATGTAACGAAATTTTGTAAACCATGGAAATTCACTGCATAAAAACTATTTCTGTGTATGTTTTAGCAAAGCTAAGTGACGAACGTGCGATATTTTGGCATTCTGTAACGATATTTTACAGAGTTTGTAATAAATTTCGGAATCACTGACAATTCATTTTCATATCGGAAAAAGTAAAATAAACAACGTTCTAGATCTAAATAAATGATAACTAAAAATGTACGCGTATGTTATTGAAACTATACGAAATCCAGTGCACACTTACGTCTAGATAATTGGGAGAAGTCGATTCAATAAACCGGTATTAAACGGACTATTACAAAAATTACAAAGTACGTAATTAACAGTCAAACGAAAGTAACGTAAGTATTAATGAAAATTTTATTTCTCATGCGAAGTATAAGGTAAATATAATAAATTTTATAAACCCCTTACGCTCCTATCTACGCCGATGAAAAAAGTATTTTACTCATAAATTCCTTATTTTATGGGAATTTTTTTCTTTCATTCTCGGGCACTTCTCGGGCGTAAACAGGTGTTGCAGTTCACCATATGAATTAGTACTATTTAGTAAGTGTGTGTTGTTTACATTATTTCTTTGCTCTGTTGTAAGTCCGTCGTAGTTTAAACCGGTCATGTCCGCGCCCTAATTATTACATAAGTGTAATAATAAAACGAAATTTTATATCTTTAGTGCATGGATAAACTGTTGAGAATATAATACTAACTCCGTCATTAATTAAATATTCTGTACGTTTATTATTTTATAAAGGCATTAAAAGTAAATAAATATGTATTAGATTTGGTTTTGAACTTTATTTTAAAATAAAAGATTAATTTAAGAAAAGTGTGGTGAAACTTCTGCTTAATGTCCATTTTGTTCTAGTTAATAATAATTAGGGAGCGGACACGAAAAGTTGATGACTCATCGCCCATGGGCGCACTATTGAAATGTCTAATTTTTGCCGAAGGCCACATCCGAACTCACTTGGAATACTTTTGAAATTATTAATAGCCACATCTAATGTGGTTAATCCATCTTTTAATTTGAGATTTCGATTTTCAAAAATATGTGATTAGTTTAGGCAAATTTCCAAAATGTTCCTGAAGAATTAACAACTGATTTTTTAAATTTGGGATTTGTGTTAGTTCCTTGCACTCAGAAATACTTCGAGCATCGTCATTTAAACATGTAACGAAATTTTGTAAACTAACGTTATTCTCTGCATAAAAACTAGTAGCTTCCAACCATGTTCCCCATCTAGTTAATACTGGCGAGGGAGGCAGTGACAAAGATGGAAATTTTTCCCTGTAAAGAGCTACTCTCGATGGTGCTTTTCTTTTTTAAAAGCTGATATAAGTCTATCAAGTTCCGGATACCTGTCTCTGATATATTCACGAATTCATATATATTATGTTAAAGTTGATTCACTTATGCCGATATTTTTTAAAGTCATTGCTAAAAAACCTTTCAACTCCGCTTATATGATTCTAATGTCAAATTTGACAAGTAATTTGAATTTACGCATGTGTGGAAATTGTAAAACGTATAAATGCAAATAACGGAAGCCTCTACAAGCTTCAACTTCCGATTTTCTGTTATGAATATATGTAGCTAGCTGTAACTTTTGTTTTTCTTAAACCCGCTGGAATTAAAAATGTCGTTTAATACATTCAGACTATTTGAACTGACGGTTATAACGATAAAGGAATCATACAATAGAATGTCGTACAAACCATTGTTCCAAAGCTCTTTAAACTACAACGATTGTTTGTGAAAATATTAATTGAATATCGTATTGTTGACGTCACGTCACCTCATTTCTTTCGTAATACGTGACGCATTGTGGTTAATATCGTTATCCATACGTATGTAATTATCATTTTGTTTACCTCAAACCGTTCAATTGTAAATTTACATAGAATATATTAACATTGAGTTGTTCTTTGCATATATGTATACACATAAATAGACAAGAATTATTTATAGAATATTAATTTTTCAATTTAGTTTCCATAAAATCCATTTGGACACTCTTTCTGGATTTACAACGAGTTACTTATAAACACTTCAATTTGTTTTTTTTTTAAATTGGTGACATTTATGATAAGAAACTATTTTATTTTAAATGTCATATATGAAGTTTTCTTAGTAAAAAAAAAGTTAAGAAACAATTATAGAAAAGATAAAAGAAACATTTTAAGTATTACTGCAAATAATTTATTATCTAATCACTATTAATTTTAAACTTAAAACGACATGATAATTATAATCAGTGGCGGCCCGTGATTTTTTGGGACGGGAGGGCATCGGGGGTCTGTGTGTTTAATATCAAAAATTAAGTACAGACAAAAACTAAACTCAATATGCTATTCAATTAACTTGTTTGAAAATAAAATCCATCCGCCGTTCCTTACGATCAGCAAAATGATTAATAACTCATTCATTGAAGTTTGGTGTTGATGTCAGTAATTGTTTTTCAATGGAACACATTGCTCAGGCACATAGTCTGCTTTCCCGCATAGTTTTTCTAGAAAATGTTTTTATTCTCTTCAAAGTAGAAAAACACCGTTCACTTGATTTTTTCTATTTTGGTTATTAAAAGTTCAAAAAAGCTTAAAATGAGAGACATGTTTCGTTCGAACATTTTAAATATTTGAATATATGCGGTGTTTATGTAATTATGATTAAAACGTCTATGGAAACTGTAACTTCGTACGTATTCAGACGTCTTCGGAATGTCAGTGGTGGCCTTGCTTTGACTTCGGCCAACTTCGAATGGGTTCGGACGTCTTCGGAATGTCGGTGAAGGCCTTGCCTTGGCTTCGGCAAACTTCGTAAGTGTTCGGACGTCTTCGGAATATCGGTGAAGGCCTAGCCTTGTCTTCGGCCAACTTCGTTTGTATTCGGACGTCTTCGGAATGTCGATGAAGGCTTTGCCTTGTCTTCGGCCAACTTCGTGATCATTTTAAATATTTGAATATAGGCGGTGTTATATGTAATTATCATTAAAATTCAGACTGATTTATGCAATAAATTATTTCAAATTATCAACAAAAAGGACGAAATAAATAATTGCACGCCCCCAGAGATTCGCAAAATAGCAGAAGACAATTTACAAAATCTTTCGCCAACATAGTCTCGACATATTATCAATAACAAACTTTTATAACAGTTGTACTATTCAACCTTGGAAGTAAATTACAATAGTAGCATCAGAAAACTTATCATCCAACTCTGCTTAACACTTTATATTGTTAATTAGTAAATAAAATGTTAGCATGTGTGCTTTTTACTCTTTGTACAACTTCTATTGCACATGTTTGTTCCATTAAAGGCTTACATTTTGACATTTAAATATAATTTGGTTCCATTTTTTTTTGTTACCTACCAACGTCAAAACAACAAAATTAGCGTGCGATAAAGAAATACTTTTGCAACCAAAACGGATGTCGTAAAGTGAACTTTATAGCATCGAAATATAAAATAGTATATTAAAATACAAGTTTCATAAGACACGATTTTTGCGCACGCGTTCAAGTTTAGAAAACGAGCCGCTAGGCGAGTTTTCTAAAGAACAAGTGCGCAAAATGTCTTATGAAACGTGTATTTTATACTATTTTTTCTATTTCGGTTATTAAAAGTTCAAAAAAACTTAAAATAAGAGACAAGTTTTGTTCGAATATTTTAGAAATTTTGCTTTTTTGAAGTTGGTTACTCTGATTTTTAAGTAGAACGTTTTAAATATTTGAATATCGGTGGTGCTATATGTAATTGTGTTTAAAATTCAGATTGATTTATACAATAAATTATTTCAAATTATCAACAAAAAGGACGAAATAAATAACTGTACGCCCCCAGAGATTCGCAAAATAGCAGAAGACAATTTACAAAATCTTTCGTCCACAAACTTTCTACATATTTATCAAAGCAAACTTTTATAACAGTTGTACTATTCAACATGGTAAGTAAATGTCAATAGTAGCATCCGAAAACTTATCATACAACTCTGCTTAACAATTTATATTGCGAATTAGTAAGTGAAATGTTAGCATATGTGCTTTTTATTCTTTGTACAATTTTATTGCACATTTTTGTTATTTTAAAGGCTTATATTTTGACATTTAAATACGATTTGGTTCCATTTTTTTTGTTACCAACTTCAAAAAAATAAAATTAGCGTGCGATAAAGTAATACTTTATGCAACCAAAACGGGTGTCGTAAAGTGAACTTTATAGCACCGAAATATAAAAAACCATTTTGCACATTACACCCACACAACCAGTCTGATAAACTGTAAGAGCTTCTGTTGAATTTTCTCGTCACGGTTTTATTAGTTTTCAAATACTGGACCGCCACCCGGACCCGGCACCATAGAGTAGTGCCCCGCCGCCTACATATATACGCGCGCTACCCGTGCCAGTTTCATCTCTCGATTTCTAATACAGACGGGGCAGTCGCGCGAGATGCCCCGGAGCCTACGTCACACTGCGATTTTTAAACGCGCTGAAAAGACGGACTGTTACTTTCGAAAACATATTATTTGTTATCAAACAAATCAGAAAAATTACATACAAATTAGGTATTTATAATTAATTTAGCTGTTAAAAGAAATTTGTCACGGGGGGGGGGGGGTGCTCCGTTAAAGTTAAAAGACAGTGTAACAATTGCAGAAGAAATAAATGTTTAAAATACTTATACTAAATATGTCTATTATTTTAAATCTGTTTGAATATTTAACACCCGAATTAGATCATATTTTGCGCCTTATTACTATAGACCGGACACGAGCGGTTGATGACTCATCGCCCATGGGCGCACTATTGAAATTTTCTGTTTTTAAAGAGTTTTAATTTTATTTATATAATTGGATAACAAGTGGGTGGTGATCTATAAAATACAAAATACGTTATTATTTGTTCATTTTGTAGTTCAAATCGAGTAAAGGAGTATTAATATTTACTAGCAATACTTTCTCAAGGTTCTCTTCTGTAAGATTTGTTCTCTTTGAATGAAGTACATCCTTGTAGATAGAAAACGCCCTTTCTACATCGCAACTGGTTATAGGTGCGTACTGGAAATATTCTTTTATTTCCGCGTATTTCGCCGTTAGATTTTGTGTCATTGTCCCCAGAACCATAAATTATTATAATTGTGATTTTAACCTTTCCAGTTGCTCATCATTAAATTTAGTAGGGTAGTATTCTTTTAAATTGTTTAAAGCATCTATCGGAAACTTTTTGGAAAAGCTTTCAAATTTTGAACCTATTAATCTAACAAATTTTATTTTATTTAGATTTTCAAAACGGATATAAAATTGCATCTAATATTTGGAAGTACAAAAGTTTGTATTTTTCAAGCACTTGATATTGTGTAAGTGCGACTCTACTGCGATCCTCGTGGTGATCAGTGGGAAGCGTTATTCATGGGCCGTGTTAAACAACTTCATAAACGCATTTCTATTTCTTTTACTATCTAAATGTTTCTTAACATTTGTAACTTGCGAAAAGCAATAATTAATGTTTAATGACTATGGCTTACGAAAATGTCACAAAAAATAATCACCAAGAGTGAAAATTCAAAATCGTTAAATTCTTTGAGGAAACCCTTGCATTGATTAGTTTGATCAGAGCGCTCATCGTCTATTATTTCAGTAAATACTTATTTCAAAGATTCCCAGTCATTATTTATTACATTTAAAATTTTCGAGTATGAAGTTCATCTTGTTGAAGCGGCGGTCGGTACTCGTCTACCCATAACCGTGTCAGCTACATTAGTGCGTTTTGCAGAATGGTGAAAAAATGGTAGTAAACCATTAACGGTTGAAAAAAAAGACACGACATTTTGAAATTGAGTTGCAACTTTGCTGTAATACCAAATTTAAACTATGTGCCATACAATGAACAAACTACTTGTGGGGCCACTTGTTTGATTTTTGCCTGGAGACCATTTACATGACCAGATATTAGGCTTGCCACGTCATAACATTGCGCAACAAGTTTTGAGTTATATTAATGTTTCTCTAGGCAACTGGTAAACAGATTAAATAAAGTGGTAGCACTTCGACTTGAGCTTACATCAGCAAATCCTAAAAATCTTACCTTTACCATTCTTTCAGCAAATCTGCACGATATCCACCATAGGACAATTCTTGTTTTCCAAAGTAAAGTGTTGCGCGAATTGGCAACTGCATTAAACATCTATTAAGTCGCACATTTTCACTAAATTTTTGTATAAAAAGCCAAGAATTTTCTCTTAAAGCATCTTGAATAGTACTTACATTAGACTTTAACCGATTAAAACCCAGTGCATAACGCATATGCTCTGCAGATGTTTCATGGTTATGTATAGATCTATTGACATTACCAAAATCACCGAAAGCACTTTTATTCCACACTCCCGATTTCGCACTAATAATTAAACACGGCAAACAAAAGAATTTTTTCAGATAATGACTACCGCACAACCAAACATACCGATTATACCACGATCTTTTAAATTTTCGCACACACGTTTTGTCTTTCCATTTTGCTACTTTACTACCATCCAAATCTGGCACACGTTTTTTACTTTTTAAAAAGTCTCTTTTATCTTCTTCATGTCAAAAGGTTTTTCCAATAAAACAAGTACAGGATCGTAGAGTGGTAATGACATTTTACACGACAATGCAAACACGCCTAGAGATAGAGATATAGACACAGACCGACTGAGTGTCAGACGCAGACTGAACGAGTGAAGCAACGCACTGTGTTGCTTCACTGGGATGACGTAATGCGATCCCCCCTCCCTTGCGGCCTACGTGTCATTGTCAGAGCAACAGCATAAACAGGGTGAATCAAGTTGCAGTGAATTGTGAATTGATTCACTTAGTTGAGTTTAAAAAAAAAATTAAGAACAGAAATTTAAGGTGAATTAGTGCTTCAGTTTAATCATCAAGAAAGACACACCTAGCTGAAAATACTTCACGCCCTAGAGCAAAAGCAAATTCTTTAGCTCTAATAATTAGGGTTCCAGAGAGAGGAAGGTTTTTATTACGTACTTAAGCATAGGATCATTAGTATTACTATTGACACAATGTTTAAGCTTTTCCTTTTGCTTAATCATTGTAGCTTTTCTTTCTAAAAGTTTGTTCTTATTTTTTAAAATGGCCAATAAAGTGTTAGTGGGTATCCCTAATTGTTTTGTAATAGTTTTCTTTTTCATTTCACCTTTTTCCACTTCAGCAATTAATTTAAATTTTTCCTTAAGTGTTAAACCAATGTGCATCATGATGTATGCAAAGAAACTGCGTGCCCAACACAAAAGTTTGACTGCCGTTGCACATTATACGGTAAATCCCGAAATACAGCATTTCGCCGAAAAATTATGTTAGGCTTTGCTACGCGCTAAATATCAGTTCGAGTATTAGAAGTGTTCGAGTAATAGAAATTCGACTTACGGAGATAAAATTACTCTGGGAGATTGTTAAAACTTTATTGTTTTCAAAAAATATTCAAATCAAAGAAAAATAGAGTTAAAAGAGTTTGAATTACATACGCTGCACTGTAGTTGTATATAGTATTATTAGAGAAGGTGAAAATTGGTGAATTAACATTCAATGGCTCAAATTGAATAGACGTTTTCCATCACCAGCCCACCCAGACTATTTTGTGTTATTTTTAGAAGTTACTAATTACGTAGTACGTGTTACTTCCACAAGTTAACAAATATATGTTTATATGGCAAATCTGTGTTACCTGTATAATACATTTAACGGATTCATAATCAAGTTATTAAACATTCTTACCAAATAACTTCGTCAATTATCGAGATGAACAAAGAATTATTTTAACCTAGATTCTTTTGCGGTGTATCACTGTTTGGAACATAACATTGTGAAAACCGCAAGGCTTTGTCATTTTGCTTGCGGCTCATCTTTTTTAAAAACTGATTTTAATCTTCGACAATAATTATTAATTACATAAAAATAAATATGAGTATGGCTTTAACATACACATACGATCCTTTTTAATAGACATGATTTAATAGATTTCCAAATGTTTTTTCAACAGTTTAAACTGGTACCTCAATTTAAATAACTATCACGTTGTGATCTTAATTCTAGTTACGTCTGTATTTAAATTAATTTGTTTCATTTTTGTACTAAAATAATTGGTCTACTTCTAATAAATAAAATATCTGAATCTGTCAATGACGTCATTACAAAGCAGGTCTATTTGATATTTGTTATTATTGCTGCATTTTATAATTACTTATCACGTTCTTCATACATGCCAAGTAATTATTTATAGTTATCGCAGACATATTACATAGCTGATGTTGAGCAGTACAATCATTTATTTGTGCTTTGGAGCAACCAAAGTGTAATTTTTAATTTCAAACATGTTGGAGAGTATTTTGTATGTATTTTGATTCACTTTCATAAACTGTAGTTGATATATTATTGATAAATAATATTAGTAAAGCTTGTGTAACATCTGTCAATTTATTGTTCTTAAAATTGATGTAAGATGTAAAACGAGCTTACATAATAATGCATGAATGATAAAATATGTAGATAGAGCTCGAAAATTGCGATTAAAATTGCATTTAAGGAAATATATACCATAATAACTACGGAATTATTACAGAAACTGAGATAAATAAGGAGAAAATGCAGCAGCAGTGACAAATGTCAAATTAATAAGTAAAAATTTGGATTAACAAGAAAACCACTGGAAATAGGTATAGGGAATGTTATAGCAAATCGATGCAGAATCAAATTGTGCATCCGACCATCCAATAAAATACAGGGTGTCCCATTTGAAAAAACGAGCTTTTTCAACTTTTCGTCATTAAATTTTGGATACCCTGTATGCAATAAATCAGTTGTCAATATGGCATTCGAAAGTATCATTCCTGTGCTTCCGTCTACCACAGAAGCGCTTTCCACCAATCGAAATTGGTTAAAGGGCGCAATGCTCAAAACAGGGCTACATCTGTCAAAATTTTCAAAAAAATCAAGATATCTAAGAAAAAATTGAAAATAGGTATAGGGAAACCTTATGAAAACCCACTATGAAATTTTCTCAGGAATCCAAAAATGAAATAATATACTGGGTATTCCATTTAAAATAAGGAAGTTAATGGCGACTTCCGGTATAACCGGAAGTAGTATGATCTTGAAAATATTTTAAAATGAAAGAGAATTTTGAATAACCCTGGAACCCAAAATTTCAGAATTCTAAGTTTTTTCTAACCACGAAAACTTCTAACGAACGGCTCTCGTGGAATAGCCTGTATACCTACTTCTGTTAGTTTCGTTTTTTCATTGTTTTGACTATTAATTACGTACTTCGTAATTTTTGTAATAGTTCCTGTTTAATACCGGTTCATTGAATCTACTTCTGCCATTTATATCGATGTATGTAAGTGTGCATTGGATTTCGTTAAGTTTCAGTAACATACGCATACATTTTCAGTTATCATTTATTTAGATCTAGAACATTGTTTATGCTACTTTTTCAAATATGGCATGGAAGAACGTCGAGAATGACATAGTGAAACAATGGTGAGTTAGATTAAGGTTCATACTGATTGTATGTCCATTGTCAGTGATTCCAATATTTATTGCAAAGTCTGTAAAATATCGTTACAGAATGCCCAAAAAGTGCACGTACAACGTCACTTAGCATCGCTAAAAGATACACAGACATTGGACCCGTTGAAAGCTGACAATTTTAACGAAGAACTCTGTGAAGCTTTAATGGCGGCTAGTATTCCATTAAAGAAACTTGACAATCCCATTATCAAAACATTTCTTCAAAAATATGCTGGTCGAAATGTTCCTGATGAATCCACCTTACGCAAATATCGTGTTTCTAAGTACTTCACGAAATCAGTAGAATGCATTTGAATACATCTTTCAAATCAGTACCTATTGGTGTACTACATTCAACTATTCCATATAACAGTTGATGCGGAAACAGTTGTTAAAGCCATTGACGAGAATTTGCACAAAATGCTTCATTCAGATGAGAGGTACAAGGCAAAAATACTTTTGTTAGTGACAGTGTCGCATATATGTTAAAAACAGGCGGACGTTTAAAGGAAACATATCCTTGTATGGTGCATATTATTTGTGTAGCACATACTCTGCACAGAATCTGTGAATATATCAGTGACACCTATCCGGAAGTTGATAGACTTGTATCCGCTTTAAAAGAAGTTTTCAGAAAAGCACCACTGAGAGTAGCTCTTTACAAGGAAAAACGTCCATCTTATTCAGTGCCTCCCTTGCCAGTAATAACTAGATGGGAAACATGGTTGGAAGCTACTAGTTTTTATGCAGATAATTTCCATAGCTTACAATTTCGTTACATGTTTAAATGACGATGCTCGAAGTATTTCTGATTGCAAGGAACTAAAACAAATCCCAAATTTAAAAAGTCAGTTGTTATTCCTCCAGGAACACTTTGGAAATTTGCCTAAACTAATCACATATTTTGAAAATCGAAATCTCAAATTAAAAGATGGATTAACCACATTAGATGTGGCTGTTAATAATTTCAAAAGTATTCCAAGTGACTTCGGATGTGGCCTTCGGCAAAAGTTAGACGCAGTTTTTAATAGAAATCCAGATTTAATAACATTGCGTCAATTGTGTATGGGGATAATGACACAAAATCTAACTGCCAAATACGCTGAAATAAAAGAATATTTCCAGTACGTACCTATAACCAGTTGCGATGTAGAAAGGACGTTTTCTATCTACAAGGATGTACTTCATTCAAAGAGAACAAATCCTACAGAAATTTTCATTACAATATTTTTGTAATAACTTACAATTTAACTTTTACTGGTATGGCAAATTGTATTATTTTAAGCAGTGTTTAATATACTTATTGTTGGCTTGAAACCTGGATTTTTCTTTAGTGTTAACTGTTCCGTTATCTTTCCTTTGTTTAAGTATATGACGTTTGTTTATGTTAGTTTAAGTATATACCTACCCAATACTAATAGGTATGTAATATGATTTTCTTGAATTCTCTTTTACATATAGGTATGTATTTTTAAACTTTCTAAGTGGGTTTTTATATTTTTCAGAAATTGATTGACAACTCTAGTCATATCTATAACTTACAAACCACTGTTATAGGTACCTAGGTACCAGGCTGCTATAAATTTCAATAATCGTCACGAGTAATTTTTGCGATTTTAGTGTCAATTTTTCAATTTATTTAATATGCATTGTTATTTTTGTTATAATCCTGTATGTAATCATATTGTATTATCGAACATTCTTGTAGTGGTATTGCCCCATTTGGAATTTTCTGTTGGGTAATTAATAAATTTATTATTATTATTATTATTATTATTATAACTTAACATCATAACCAAAATCATAATCGTAAAGTACTACTTTGTTAATGTTAAAATGTAAATTATATCCTTATATTGACGCCATAATTTACCTGAGTTTTGAATAACTATAATTGCAACGTGTTGAGACTAGCGCATTTCTGTCACCCAGATAATAATACTCATCCCGTACAATATCCGTCTAATAATCGTAAGTCGTAAACTATTCGGGAATTACGTTAGCACATTCTTCGCGCTTCCATACTTTTACCTGGTATTAAGATACTCGCACTCGCTTTTTCTTTGGGTTTGTGCGCTTGGTCTCCCTGTAGTCGGTCAGGTGAGATGGTATATAGGTGTATGTATATCGTGCGCGCGTGTGTGTGTTACGCGGTGCAGAGAGGGGATCACCAGTAACGTATCCGTCACTACACAGCACGACTGAACAACTTTCAGCTAGGATAGAATTCACTCCGTGTACGAACAAGGCTTACTTTACGTTACGACTTTGTAGGGAATGTGTATTTGATATTCGAAAACCGAGGGGGAAAAGTTTTTACATACGTGATTCAAACGTTTCAACGAGCAAAACGAAATTGGCGCGAATTCTTGACTTTCCAACGTTCTATAACAGCTTAGGTGACTGTAACAAATTTAATGTTTTCTTGTGCGTGACATTGAGATAGAACGGGAAAGAAAATACCAAGACAGTAATACGGCACGTGCTCTTTTGAATTTGTACAAAACGGTCGTTGACATACCTTAAGAGCTGAAGAAAACTTATGATTATTACGAATGTAGGTACTGCTATCTGCATATTTCTATACAATGAAATGATGTGAGATCCAATAAACATGTAAAAGTTTACGGTCTTGGTCTTTTATAAAAACTTAAGTTGTGTTATCTGTGCAGTGTTTTTTTAATGTGATCGAAAGAAGAGAAACAGTCAAATAACATCGAAAATGAAGTACAACACCATAAGCACGAGCAGTTTGTCTTCTGATTGTAAGAAATCGACGTTGACTATCTACACTGATCCGGATTTTGTCAAAGAAAAGGTAAATAACAGATTAATGAGTTTTATTATAGTACAGTTTATACATATAATCTGTCATCTCTACTATAACCTTACATTTTGTTTATGTGTCATTTAAATCATATATTTTTCGAAATAATCATCCAAATACTAATACAGTAAAGTTAACTTATCCACTTTGAACATTTTTTTAATAAAAAGACAATACAAATACCATCAAGAAACCGTGTATATTTTCTGTTCATCTTTGTTTTTAACTATGCCATATTAATTATGTTTATTGACTAAATACCAGATATTATATTACATTTTTATTATGTTCCGAGCAGTTAAAAAATATTTAATAGTTATTGCTGGATGCCGTTATCTCAGTAAATTCTTTTCTTTGTAAGTGTATTATTGAAGATGATAAATTTTATTTCTTCCTTTTATACGATGTGTGGTCTATCAATTACATTTGTATTATGTATATAAAAATATTTGTTGTTTGTGCCAGTGTATTATTGATATTGGATGGATTTCAAAACATTCTTGTGGGTTCTTATGTTATTGTTATGATGTTGTTAAATTTAAATCGGAAAATTGCCCGTATTTACAACGATAGTCCTTATTTTAAATGATATAATGTCGCCCTATATTGCATTCTAAATCATATTTTAAAATTATATTGGATTATACAGTGTTTCTTTATGTATGTACAGATTTATATTTTGAATTATTCATCAAATTTAAAAACCATTTTGTTAACTACAAAAAACTGCGTCTACGTGGGATTGCTTGAGGGTTTTTAAAAAAGTGACATTTGCACTACTTTCTAAATTTTGCAATATTTTGGAAATTATATTCCGTTGTTACTGATTAAGAAACAGTAAATATTGTACATGAAAAGTGTTAGATACTTAGATGTTCGAACTAACATCAAGAGGTAAATACTATTTACATATATAAATTTATACGAAAAACGTATATGCATATATGTATGTGTTGGGATACACACATACATCTAGTGTCATTACCGGCAGTCGCACGTACACTGACGAGGCCTTAAAGGCCAAAGCACGGTGCCTGTGCTTTGACTGTCGGTAATGACACTAGATGTGTAACTCAACACATGCATCTACGTTTTACCTATAAATGTATATATGTAAATAGTATAGGAAATACTGTTTTGCAGTTTCCAATTAAACTCAAAATTCCGAAAAAATAAGATTATTTGAATAAATATATTTTCCATGTAGTGTCCTTACTTAAATTCAAATTATAGACACCTATTATTATTTACATGACATAACCATCAAAATTATGCATTGTCACCAACCATTAAAAAAGAGCATGGCCGTCTGTAATGAGGAAAGTATTTGCAGGCACGTTACGTATTTCGGAACGGTTTTTTAAGCTTGACATTATTAAACAGGCTTTCATATTTTGTTTTTCCTGCCACAATTCGGTAAGGTATATGTTACTGAAGTTCAGCAATATTTGAAAATAAAGTCAAGAGTCAAGAAAAATTGTAGCTTCATTGTTGTTTAAATATTGCAACATTCAAATATTTGGTGAACATTTTTAGTTTTGTTAGCTCTTATCTTGCTAGGATATTTTATATAACATATATTTATCAAATTTGTATAATCTGTGTTACTTTCAAAATTTTATTCATAAGCGACAACGTTATGCAAAATAGTTACTAAAAATAAGTAATCCTATAAAATTATTTAAATAAACTGTATAAAATAGGTGTAAATTCTTTAGGTATTTTTAGAGCCCATACATTTCAATTTTATTATCATGGTATTTCAGTGTTAGAATGTTGTATCTTAAATGTTAAAGTTTAAAATATCTCATCTTTTTCCGGATTTCATTTTAGTGGGTGTAGTTAATTCTATTTCTGTATATAAATCTTCGGCATTCATTAGAAAATACAATGTTATTTTGTATATACGAAAGATATATGATATGCTTATTTTATTAGCACACAGATAACGAAAGTTTGTAACAAAAAAAGTAATATGGACACAAGCATACCAGATTTATAGGATGATGAGGTACGATACTTTCGTAATCATTTAACTCAGATGCTTTAACATGCAATGCATAGTAATGCTAAATTTACCTAAATATTTTTTTGAAGTGTAAACTTCTTTAGGCGCGTTGCGCTGATTGTAGGCAGTGAACAAGACTGACCTGCAACGCTCGGATATGTAACGCTCTTCGGGTAAAGTCGGCTAGGGAACAAGATAAATAAATATAACTTATAGAGGTATTTAATTTCAATGAAATTGAAATTTAAATGAATAAATAAATTCATGCCCCAGAACAGATCGATCCCGAGACCGCACAGTTATGAAGCCGATACGTTACCATTAGACCAAGACCGGGACAGTAAGCAAGTATTTATATCGTCTATTTATACATACACATACGTCCGAACCGACCAAACAAAACGGACGCTCGCGTAAATGTAATAAATGTGCGAATATGTTTTATTTAATACGTTACTGAATATTATATGCGTGTATTTCGTATTATCTACGGTATTATTAACCTCGCCTTGATGAAGTTTACACTTCTACCGTGTGGTTTTAAGCACACTCATTCTTCTTGTTTTATATATATAGAATTATGCGTTCTTTACAAAATATTTATTATTGTCATTTATTTTGCAATGATATTTTACCCGTCCCGCAGACAAGCCTACAGGACGTTTAGTCGAAGGAATTGGGTTCGATTCTGGTCCCACTATACCTTTTTTCTGATTCTAGAGTTGAAAAATAAGGTCGTTGCGTAGCGTTATTCTCGATACCACCCTAGATGCCCGAAAGAGATGTATCGTACCCATAGCTTGTTTCACCTGGCGTGATATCAAGATCTGTTAGGGGGGCATACACTGCTTTCTAAATCGGTTTTATCAGAATTACATGGTATTTATATATATTTTATATAATTTATTCATATACCAGTGTCAGTGGAATATATATAACAATCGTCTCAAGCGTCATTAGTCATTTTTTCCGAAAGGGCAATTTTGATCAAATTACCAAATTGTTACGTGTAT